>OZ010790.1:90317495-93254828 GCA_963932465.1 Maratus speciosus
GGGACCGTAAGTTTTCCATTTTAATAAAAAAAAATTCGAATAAAACTACATAAGATTTGCCATGGTTGCAAAGAATTCTTGGTGCTGTTACGCTAGCCGGATGCAAATCTCTCCAATAGCTTTTTGTCAACTCGCCAGTTAGATTTTTTTTTTTCAAGTAGTAATATTTGTCCACATGTCATATACGCACAGCAGGTTTGGCGTTTTTTTTTTTTTTTTTTTTTTTTTTTTTTTTTACGAAAATTTGGCGAAAACTTCGTTTTCAAATACCAGTTACATATGCATTTTTGGTATTACATAGTTATCCCGTCGACCAAAAATCTAACCTGAAACTATAAGATTAAATGCCAATAATGGTTGATCGTAAATGTCACATTCACTTGACTTTAAGCAAGTTACACGTGTTTCCGTCATTAAGTGATTTTTATTTCGACTTTTTATTTGTATATTTATTAATGTTATACTAATTTATTTGTTCTTTCGTTATCTAAAATAAAAATTATGTCAATTTGTATAATTTGGCGAGTGTTTTGGCGATTTATATAATTTAGCGAAATTGGTCGACGGAATAACTACACTGTAAAAAATTTTCAGAAACGTTTCCGAAAGTAACGGAGACCTGTGCTGCACGATACTAACGGAAAGGTTTCAGATTCGACCAGAAAACCGTTTCGGTTATAATACGGAACATTTCCGATTCGCAATGAAAGTTTCTGAATATATCGGAAACCTTTCATTACGGATCGGAAAGGTTTCTGAATACATATGAAATCTTTCTGAAGACTAAGAAATATTTCTGAATGTATGGGAAACCTTTTATTACGAAACGGAAAGGTTTCTGAATGTATATGGAACCTTTCTGAAGACGAGGATTATTTTAAAATTTGCATAAAAAAGCACAAATAACTGTACTAAAATTACTTGCAGGTGCATACATATAATATAAAATCATTTAAAATACATTAGAAAATCTCAAAAATACATTAAAATTTTTAATGTATTTTTAAGATATTTCTAATGTATTTTAAATAATTTTATATTATGTGCAATGCACCTGCAAGTAATTTTAGTACATTTATTTGAGCTTTTTTATATGAATTTTAATTATTTACTCAAGTTGAATTTAGCACTAGTATTTTAAAAACATTCAATTATTGAAGATTATTTTGTGAAAGGGGCTTAGTTTAGTAAAATGGATTTTGTGAAGAAGCCAGTTTTATTAAATGAATTTTTATGAAAGAGTCTTATATGGAAGTTCATTTCTGAATGATTTTTTTTTTTTTTTTTTTTTTTTTTTATGTATATCTGCTTGGATTTATTCTGAAAAAAAAAAAATCAATATTATTATACCTTTTTCATAATTTAGATAAAATTTATTGCGTTTTAACATTTTGCAGTGATTTTTTTTTAACCATGCGGATTAACAAGTAGCATTGAAGTTCCTGAACTGTATTATTATTGAAAATGGAATGATGAATTCTTTCGAAAAGCGTTTTATTTATTTTTTTAATCATTTATAGCATTATTTTTACTTATTATTTTAGTTCTTTATTAGCGTTTCTTTGTTGCACAGACATTATACATAACATTTTATCATTATTAGTGCATGTAAATAAGATATGATTGCAATTTATGTTATTGTTGATTCAATATCGTATTCTGCTTTTCACAGCATAACATTAATAAATTAAAATGCCTTATAACTTAAAGCAAGAAATTCTGTGTACTATATTTCATAAAATAAGCTGATGGTTAATAATTTAGAAATTTTCAATTTTGTTTACTGTAAAGTGCATAAGTTAAATAACAACAATAGTATCTTTTTTTTTTCCACAATTCAGTCTTGCAAAATCAGAAGAAAGCATTTTTCTTTTCAAGCAAGAACATTTAGATGAAAAAGTAAAATTCAAATCGCAAAAAATGCAATGGTAACTTTTTTCGAAGCATTAACAAAAAAAAATAAAAATAAAAAGTGTGTGTGTGTGGGGAGGTGGGGGGGGGGGGAATTACATATCTGAACCTGAGTACTAAACAAGTTAATGATCTTAAAACGATTCTTCTTATTTTTCTATCAAAATTTGAGAAGAAAAAGGATGAATATAGAAAATGAATATTTGAAAGCTTTTTTAGGAAACAGCAAAACAAATGAATCATTTTTTTTTTTTACTATAATGATTTATAAAAATAAATTCTATAATTGTAAGAATAGTTTACTGTTTATTTTTACTCACAATACTGTATTTTTACATAAAAGCAATCAATAATAAAGAAGTAAAATGACAATGAACCTTCAACTTGTTTGATTAAAATATAATACGTAAATTTTCTTTTAAGTTATAACGCATTTAATAATTTGTTAAGAACCCGCTGTGAAAAGGAGAATACGATACCGCAATCAGTAGAACATCAAGTTTAACTATATTATCTTATTTGCATGCACACATGTATATATATTATAATTAAAAAAACAGACAGACAAAGTCTGATATATTAAAAAATAAATAGGTTATTAATTTCTTTTCGTGTATTGCAACAAAGAAAACTAATAAAGAAGTAAGTAATAATAAATAATAGTAAATAAAAGTAATACTGTAGATGATTAAAAAAACAAACACTTACCCAGAATTACGATCGTTCCGTGTTCAATAATACTAAATTTCCAAAGCTCTGAAAAAGTCCATTGATAATATCCAAGGTACATTTCTTGCATAATTTTAAAACGCAATGAAAAATACCCACAAAATATAACAAAAGTGCTATAATATTGTTTTTTTTTTTTTCAAAATAAAAGCGAATTCAAATTCAAAAACACGTGGTAAAGCGTAGAGTTCCCTATGCCGCCATCTCATACACTCGAGTTGACTTTCACTTTAGGCGATTGCTTCCGGTACGGTTTCAGCGTAAGAAGAAATAGTGGTGAAATACTTGGAGCGCATGCGTACACGCGCTTTCGCTGTTTCACGAAAAGTAAACTGAAGCACCTAGGAACCTTCCCGGTTGTTTCGGAAAATAGAAATAGCTCTCACATATCCGATACTATCAGAAATGTTTCTCTTAGAATAGTAAACGTTCCCACTATTTTTTACAGTGTAAGTAGTACCGTATTAGGTAGATTTCGTCAGAAATACTACCTATTGCAGTCATTACCATGGTGCCACTTTTGAAAAATTCCTTCATAACTTTTCATTATAGGACCCCAGGAACCCAAAACCAACCCTACCTAAAAAGTTTATGTATATATATATACTATATATGTATGTATGTATCTACTAAATTTTGCCCGCACGATAAAAGTCGCAATTATGCACAGATCGTCTTCAAACTCGCTAACAGCTTTGAGATGGCTAATATCTCGGCGGGGATTGAAAATGGGCAAAATCGGCCCAAGGGAATTGAAGTGGGGAGGGTTAAATATTTTTTGAATACCGTCTTAACATGATTCTGATAAATCCAGTTCTTACACAACAATGACAGGAAAAAATAAATATTTTTCGTTATAGCAGTTGCCAACAATTAAAAAAAAGCCGTTACCATGAAATTCTCACCAAAACAATTGCTTTTCTATTGCAAGGTTTTCACGTGAAAAATTAAATTAAATAAATAGTTTGACGAATTGAAAACAAATTGAATATTACGTCATAAGTTTTCTTGAGCAAGATTTCTGGATGAAAACTCAAAATAAAATAAATAGTTTGACAAATTAAAATATATATATATATATTGCGTCATATTGGAAATAAAATGGACCTCAGCAGGTGAATATGTAACGTCATGTGAGTTTGAAGAAACGTATTAAAACATGATAAAAACCTGACTAAGGAAATATAAATGAAAATGTATTATTTTAACACTTTGAGGTTCTCTGAATTTGCTTTAGCTATTTTTTAAAGCTATTCCATATACAGGGTTAGCGAAATTAAACTTCCGCTACTCAAAGGGCCCTGTAGGCCGTTCTACTACTCCGAAGAGAAAAATATTTGGACAACAGACACTTCGGAGGATGCGCTCGAGATTTCCGAAATAAAAAAAATTAGTTTAAAAAAATCGCTACCAGATGGCGCAGCGGAGCAGCACATTGCAGCAACATATGCAAATGTCACGCACTATAAAAGGAAGAAGTTCGTGCCCCAATCAGACGAGCATTCCAAAATGCCGACATTGCCGGAGAGAGCACTGCGAGTCAAACTGTACTACCGCAACGGTGAGAATGCAGAGGCAGTCGTGAGAGAGTTCTATCGTCTCAAGAACCAACGACGTGGACTGATATCGGAGCGTGCTCTTAAAAACATGATGGTGAAATTCGGGCGAACAGGAAGTTAGGCTATTTGCCGGGAAGTGGAAGTTAAAGGGTACCACCACCGTCGTAGATGATATTGCTACAGCGGTCGTGGAAGCAAACACTGAATCGCCTCATGGAATTGTCACTATACCGACGATTTCACGTATCTTTGATATGCCCTACACCACTGTCCGACAATGCGTAGAATTCTGAATTTCTACCCGTATAAGATTCAAGCGGTTCAGCAATTGGAACGACAAGACCCGGACACTCGCAAACCATTCACGCTACAATTTCTCGCGAGAATGGCAGTTTATGATTCCTGGCCATGGAAATTCTGTGCCCACGTTTTGTCCTTATTGTGTTCCTTTTGTGTAAGACCAGTGGTCCTTCGGTGTTTCGGGATCTCAGTTTGTCCTCTCTTCACACGATAACTCGTAGCGCCATCTAGTGGCGATTTTTTAAAACTAATTTTTTATTTCAGAAACCTCGAGCACATAATCTGAAGTGTCTGTTGTCGAAATATTTTTCTCTTCGGACTAGTAGAACGGCCTCCAGGGCTCTTTGAGTAGCGGAAGTTTAATTTCGCTAACCCTGTACATGCGTGTGTGTATTCGGGTATATTAGAAATTTTCACAAAATGTTTAGCTCCCTAGAGCTCATTCTTAGTAAAGGAACTGGGTTTATTTCTAATCTTGATTTAAGTTTTGTTGGTGAATTTAGTACTTAATTTAGTACATAATCACTTGTTTAATCAGTCGATTCATATATCCGTTTCATAAATTCGTTTCATTAGGATTTTATATAGAGAGAGTAGATACAAAAATGCTGTATTTATTATTTTTGTATTCAAAGGGACGCAGAAGCGAGCCATTGCCCTTCCTGAATTTAAAAAACTTAATTAATATTTTCTTCTTCATTTGAGATGATTTTTTAAAAGTATAATTATTCAAATTTACTCTTTTTATGTGACTTAAAGTAATTGAAAACTAAAAAAGTAAAATAAAATAAAATAAATATTTTTGTCATGTGGTGTGTGTTTTCCCAAGTAACTCCAAGATCGAGGACAGTTTTTTGTCCAAGGTGTCTTTTTACATTCTTGTATTTAAAAATTATTTTCATCTTGGAGTTAGGTTCCGGAAGTAGTGTGGTTTTGACAGTTCTAAGCCACCTGTACGCCTGCACGCTCTCGGGGTCAAAAGAAGGTAATTCAAAGCTTTTTATCTTAGAGTACGAGGCTGATAAGAACCTTTCGGAGCAGAAGTAGGCCGGAAATGCATAATGATAATAGCGGAAGTGTTCTTAGATAACTATGTTTTAGCGAAAGTGGATAGATAAACGTCTTACAGTAGGATTTTATTTATTTAGCAGGGACATAGAAAATTTTATTTTGAGAAGAATTTTTAAAAATCGTCAAGAGTTAAAGAATTTGTTTCGTTAAACTTTTTTTTTTTCGCATGATTAAAAAAATATATATATTATATATATATATATTTTTTTTTTAATCAGGTGATAGAAAAATTTTTAGTATTTTTTTCTTTACAAATTTTTCATTTAGGAAATTAATTTTTCTTCCTTAAAAATTTTTCTTTTAAAAATACCAAGAGATGGAAAATCTTTCTTTTAAAAATTTTTATTTTTTGGTTTTTTTTTTTTAATTTTCCAATAAAATAAGTATTTTTCTATTGTTGTTGCTTGAGAATTTTTTTTTAACTTAGGTAAAAATGGTTTATGAATTCATTTTGGAAATAAAAATTCTTTTGAAAATACCAAGATTTTTTTTTTAGAAGATTTTTTTTTTTTTTTTTTTTATTTTTTTTTTATTTTTTTTTTTTTTACTTAAGTGCAAATGTTTGCTGAATTATTTTTAGGAAAATTTTATTTTATTTTTATTTTTGAAGATGAATTTTACGGTAGTTAAATATTTTTGAACGAAAACGTGTATTTTATTTCAAAAATTCTGAAAATGTCAAGTATATCACTCAATTTTTGTAAATAAAATTAGCGAGTGTTTGAAAAATTTAGAATTAAAGATCTTTTTTCCTATAGAAGAGATTTCTCATAGAGTGTTGCCACTAAATAAAGTAAAATATATATAACGAAATTAAAAGCTGTTGCCATAAATAAAGTGAATCAGTCAATTTTGTGTCCCAAGATGTGTTACGCTTTCACCCGGTAATACATTTGAATTACACGGATTTTCTAGCCTCAACACCGGCTTACGCTGCCATAATTTATTGCCGACAAACTCATAATGGCAAAACGGATGTTTTTCTCTTATCTTCTAAAACTAAAGTCGCTCCAATGAAACAAATTTCTTCCCCCAAATTAGAACTTTGTGGTGCTCACTTACTATCTAAGTTATTTCGTTCAGTTATGGACACGCTAAAGAATTACAATTTCTATATTTCCGCCTACACTGATTCCAAGTCATTTTTTCTTGGCTATCTGTACATCCGCGCATGTGGAAAATTTTTGTCCCAAATAGAACATAGCAAATACCAGATGTACTGCCTAAAAAGTACTGGAGACATGTCCCATGTAAAGAGAATCCCGTAGATATCGCTTCTCGCAGTATTGTTCCTAAATGTCTTCCAGAATGCGACTTCACTGAAAAAAATGAAGTACTCAAAAATGAGTAAATCGATGTACTCATATCGAATTGAGTATGTTTGGATCAAAAATGAACCTAATGCTTTCTTAATTTTGATACATCACATATTATACCATTAAGTCCAAACGAAACGATAATTTTGTACTTTGTAGTGGTTTATTTCATTCATGGCGACTTAAAAGATGTCCTTTAATCGGAAAACAAAGTAATATACTGTGGAAATCAGAGGCATAATATTGCATTTATATTCCTCTGAAGCAACTATATCCCGCGTCTCCTTTTTAACGCGTATGGTTATATTGTGTTGTTGTTGTTGTTTATCAGTGCTTCGTAAATTCGGTCTGCTCTGTGTGCTGAGATGGATTTGTTCGAGAAAACAATAATTAGAAAAATGGGATTATCAATATTTCGCGAGCTACTTCGAAAGTAAGTGCTCTCTGTTAAATATTCAATACATTTTTTTCTTGTTTAATGTAATCCGCTATACCTTTTGTAAATATTATATTAATGTATAAATATTAAATTATGTACAGTATTTTTAAATGATTTAAAAGTGCTTGGAAACAATGCTCATGCCATAAAAGTAATTTTTTTAGCATATCTTGATAGTAAATTTGCTATTTTTTCTTAGTAAATAATTAAATAATTCTTGTTAATAATTTTTATCGCGAAATAAATGTCAGAACATTTTTACTTTAATCTGTTGTAAAGTGTCTCGGAGGGGGGAGCACCTTTGAGAAGAAAATAATTTTTTTCCATTTAATTTATTTTAGTTTTCAAAATATTTTACAAATTGTATGTCTTTTAGCCCGATATCTTATTGTAATTTCGCACGTGTTACTAATCAGCCATCTTGTTTAACTTTTCGTATTTGTTGTCATATTTTTATAACAGAAGCGTTGTTTTCAAACACCTTTAAGTTATTGTGCATAATTTAATATTTGCATTAATGTAATACTTACTGAAGGTACAGCTGGTTGCATAAAATAACAAAAAATTGTATTGAATATTTAACAGAGAGAAACTACTTTCAAGTTCTTATTTTAATACATACATAGGATCAAAAATGAGTACATAAACATATTTGAATGCATACATAAGATAAAAAATGAGTACATAACGGTTCATATTTGACCACATCCATGGAATCAAAAATGAGTACATGTGTTTCTCAATTTTGAGTACATTTGCATCGGAGCTATTTTGAGTATGTGACGTATTTAAAAATAAGTACTTTTTCTCAATTTTGAGAACCCATTTTTTTTTTTCAGTGTTATAGTGGAAAGGCCCAAGTTGGCTACTTCTGGACTCATGCAATTGGCCAGACGACTTAAATGTTGAGGAATTTGATGAGCAAATCAAAACCGACGAAATGTCTGATCCAAATTTTTTACTTCACACTCGCACATCAAATGATCTATTTCATAATTTGTTTTAAAAGAATTCTTCGCTTTCAAAAATTATCCTCATTTTGACATATTGCTAAAGATTTATGAAAAAATGCAAAAATACTAACGAATCTCAAATTTCTTAGACAACACTTGCATTCAAAGAAACATAATCTGTCGAATAAACTATAGCTTTTTGGATTCAAAATTCTTACTTTCATGAAGAATTAAGATGTATCAAAGAATTGAATGCTTTATCTAAGAAAAGTTAATCACACTCCTTCTGTCCGTTTATTGACAATAACCGTCTCTTACGTGTGGTAGGACACCTAGAAAATTCGCAGTTAGCATTTAATCACAAACATTCTATAATACTACCCTCACAACACAAAATGAGTGGACTCTTAATCAAGCAACAACATCTGGCAACTTTACATGCTGGCTATTTTTTTAACTATTACACATCATCAGGCAATCATATTAGATTATTGGTGGAACAAAGTTCATCAACAAATGCATCTATATATGCTTAATATGCTACAAATAAAAAATGACCATAGCGATTAAGGGCACTTCTCAATTAAGGGGTCATTTACCGAAACATCGAGTGAATCTGGAGAAAATTTTTTTTCCAGCAGTGTTGATTACGCAGGCCCTATATCGATTAAATTTAGCAAAGGGCGTGGTTTAAAGAAAACTAGGGGTTACATTGCTTTATTCATGTGGCTTGCTACCAAGGCTGTACATATGAAGCTGTGAGTGATTTGAAAGATGAGGCATTCATAGCAGTCCTTCATCGTTTCAGTGCAAGGCGAGGTGCTCCCCGCCATCTTTACAATGATAATGGTAAAAACTTTGTCGGCGCGTCGAGAAAAATGGACTAAATACAAAAACTCTGGCTCTCATTTCCTAAAAATGAAACCATGGCACATCTTTTAATGCAAACCTCTATTGAGTGGCACTTTATTTCTCCTTCTTCCCCGCATTTTGGCGAAATTTGGGAAACTGCAATCCGCTCACCAAATATCATAACACAAGAGTCATAGAGAGACACTCCTAACTTTTGAAGAACTGTCAAAACTACATTCCAATAGAATCATTACTCATTTCGCGGCCACGGGAGAACTCGGCCTCGGGAGAACTCGCTAGTGAGAATGCCCAATTGCTTTTCTTTTACTTTACATTCATATAATATCAACTTTTTTTGGTTGAATTAGTACTTTTATTCACAAAATAGGTAAAATAATTGAAAAACATTTTGAAATTTTAATTAAAATGAAAAATGATTTAAATAACAGTCTTAAAAAAGTACGACTGTGAGAGAAAATCTCATGCAGCGAGTTCTCCAGGGTTAAATGATAATGATATTGACTGTATCAATGTTCTCACTCCCTCACATTTTCTTACAGGTCATATTTTACACTCAATACTTAAGGATCCCAAATCCACTACATCGAACCCTAAAACTCTTTGGGAGCTGCTACAGAACATGAAATGAGGTTTTTACGCGGGTAAGTCATTAAGTAAGTCACAAATGCATATGGCATGATTTAAAGTAGTAACAGGTATCTCCTAAGAATGGTGATAGATGGCAGCACCATACAGCTTTATGATCAGGGCCGAAACTAGCCTTTTTTGCACCCGGGGCATACATGAATTTTGGCGCGCCCCCCCCCCCCCCCCCTTTCTTCCTCAAAGTATATTTACAAAGAGAATTTTACTAATTTTCTAATGGCCGACTCATTTTAAAATTTAAAGTATGCAATCATAAAATATGTAATATTGAACTACAAAAATTAAATGTGACGTTTGTTGAAATTATAGTTCGTTCACATAAAAGAATTTGCATGTATTACCGGCTATTTACAGTGTTTGCTTATACAGTAGAGTTCCGATTATCCGAGTCCCGCTTAATCGAGTTTCCGCTTTAACCGAGTTATTTTCTTCTGATGGACTGATGATTTCATTATTAGGAAACAGCCATTATAAATGGAGTGTTAGGTGAAGATGAAAAAGTAGCCGTAAAAAGTTAGAACTCTGATTTTCTGGTCAGAATGGGAAGAAAAAAAAATGGGCATAATTTTTTTTGCAAAAAAAAATTATGGCCATTTTTACCCCATTCTGATCAGAAAATCAGAGTTCAAACTTTTTACGGTTGCTCTTTCATCTTCACCTAACACTCCATTTATAATGGCTGTTTCATAATAATGAAAGCCACCAGTCCATCAGAAGAAAATGATCGATTCGAAAGGTATACTCTTTCATTTAGCGCCCCTTGCCACTGGCGCCCGGGGCACATGCCCCCTCTGCCCCCCCTTAGTTTCGGCCCTGTGTATGATATTCAATTCATATTGAGAAAGTAGCCTTCACACGCATACATAATGCAGTTTCAAAAATGGCAATTGTGCTGAATGATTGTACGATAGAAGATCAGCGTGCTGTGATCCGATTTTATTGGGCGAAAGGACTTGAGGGGAAGTGCTGCAGCATCCACATTACAACCCAGACTTAGCCCACAATTTTTATCTGTTTGGTCCACTGAAACAACATCTTGAAGGCGAACAATTTGCAGATGACGACGACGCTCAACATGAAGTCATACTGTGGATGAGACAGCAACCCATAGAATTTTATGCAGCTGGAATTGGGTTCCTGATAAAACGATGGGATAAGAGCATCAAAAAATAAAAATTGTTTCCAATTGATTATCATGTTACATTATTTTTTTATTATCTTTTGTGACTTACTTAATGACTTTCCCTGGTATAACTGATGGAAGAATGACTATCTGGTTTCTCTTCAACGCAGAGCAAAGATGAAAACTGCTGCTCCCAACATCGGCACAAATCAGGTAGTCCTAATCATGGACAACAGTCAACTACCAGGCTATTGGCCATTGGGGTGTATAAAAGAGATACACCCAGGAAAGATGGCCTCATCCGAGTACTGACTATAAAAGGCAGGAATACGATAGTCAAAAGAACCAGTGACTAAAGTCGCATACGCCCTATATATCAGGAATATGTCCCTGATAGGGGGAGAATATTGCGCCAGATAAACATTTATCTAATAATTCTCTCTTTGCATAAATCATTACTATAGTTACGAAAAATCCTATTTCAATTATTTGTTGGAATAGCTATTTATATAAATATATATATATATATTTCCTTTGTTTATGGCAAATCATGAAAAACCCATGGCAACTTCCTCATTTTGACTGACCTTCAGTGCAGCTGCACCAGAGAAAGATCAGATGCAAGTCAGACTTTTGATTGAGCAGACACACACACACACGCAACAATACGTACAGTGGTGTTAACTTTACAACTGCACAAGGGTATCCCAACCCTGTTATTACATTTAAGTGTAATTAATACGATTTTTAATATAGTGTTTTTGCATTCATTCTGGTAATCATTATTCTTAACTACTCAAACCTCACACAATTAAACACGAAATATCTTTATAAATTTATTCCATAGGATTAGAATTAGCGAGCAAACCTTTTCGCGTGACTGAAGTAGCCCCTTAAAATGAACTTCAAGAAGTTATCGCCCGTAGGCCATTATGCGCTGAAACATTTTTCGATATTTTTAAAAACGATCTTTAAACGCACGCTATTTGCTTTTGATAAATGTTGTAGTACACTATTATTAAAGTTTATTGAAAACAATAATCGTCCATAAACCTTAACGTACTAGAATTCTTTTGTGTGTTTAGATGATAAATTCTGTAAAAACCATTTTCAATTCGAAACGTGCGTAAAAAACTTCAGCAACATAGTTCAATATCTCAACAATCCAAGTACGTTTGCGATATCTAGAGCATGGAAAGCAGACACGTGAATCAAAGGTCTAAACATGCTTGAATTAATTTCGATTATAAATTTTCAAAGAGAGGTCAAAATAAATACTATTTTGTTAAAGGTATTGTTTAATAAAACAGAAAAAAAGTGCTGTTGTTTTCTTGAATACCATCGTAAAAAACAAAAAGGATAAGAAAATTATAAAATATAACTAACAAATTAATAATAAAAAATTAACTGTTAAAGAAACTATTTATTAAAAAATACACTAGTTTTAAAGTTCTAAATAAAAGCGACTGTAGATATCGATTTTTCAAAGCGAAAAGAACGTAAAAAATGTAAGATATTTGAAAAGATCTGAAAATAATGCTACTCTACTAAAATCAAAACATAAAAATGGATTTTCTCCTTTCTGTATTATTATAAAAAAAAAGAGAGATTTCAAAACTAAAGACCCCTTTTTAAAAGAACAAACATCAATATTAATTTAAAATGACATTTAAATTGATATTTTCTATTAAAAAGGTTAAAAGATTATAATTCTGTTTTTTAAACCTTGACATTATGAGTAGCTTTTTTTTTTCGGAGAAAGTGTCATTTATCCTTCTGCGCAATTTTTGTATCCTTAAAAGCATGTTTACTTCACTCCCTGTGGCATTTATTTACAAGGAGCGCAAAAAAAAATTATTCCTTTCGTATCTCTTAGAAAAATGGTAAAATTTTAAAATACGAAATTTCCTTTCTGACGTTATTGTTTCGGAGTTTATGCATGAAACGTAGATAATGTTTTCTTTTTTGCGTCGATATTAAAAAAGTGTTTTAGCGAGTAAAATAAAGTCATCTTCCGTCTTCTCTTTTGCATTAAAAGAATGTTCGTGATGCCGATAGCCTTATTTAAAAACATAGTTATGAAATTGAGAATAAAATACACGTGAATTATTCTTATAAAATGGGGTTGAAAAGTAAAACATATTGTGCTTGGTTTTAAACGATTTTAGTATGAAATAAAGTTTATTGGTAGTAGTAGAGTAGATTAATAGTGAAGAAATTAAAATATAGGTGGAGGACTACCGATTGCAGAGAATTTGGAGATTTGATGGATATATTACTGATGTGAATTAAACGGAGATCACATTTTAAATGGATAGACTATAGATGAAAGATCTAACAAAGGTAAAACTTTATTAGCCCCCGGTACGGTATGCTATTTCTTTCTCCCAACTTATTTCGTGTCGTCTCCAAAAAAATAACGTTACCTTACAGAAGCCAGCCGTAAAACAAAGCAGTACGATTAAATACTCTATAGCAATTTTTTAAACTTCTAAGCATCGCACATTTTCAATGTTTACACCTTCGTATTGGTAAAAGGAAGTACTTTTAAATGCAATTCGTTTGAAAACTGCATCTCCTTTTATTTTTGAAATATTAATTTTTTTGTATTTTTTGGAGCCATTTGCTTAATACTAGCAACGGAAGTACAACATTTCTGTAGAAAGAGGAAAAATAGTTGTAAAAAAATAATTATATATTTTTGTTGCCATTTTTGCATAACAACCGAAAGAAAATGTAATTAAAATACATGCTATATTGAAAAAATATGAAAGTATGATTTCTGTTAAAACATGGAGCTATTATAAACTATATTTAATTTTAAGTTTCTATATTAATTTTACAAACAAATGAAGGCCTATAAATCATTAAACAGCCGTTTTTTTTTTGTTGTTTTTTTGTCGAGTTTCTTTAATGACGGCATCTTTTTGCTGCATTTGTGTATTATTTCGCGATAGCGACGTCCTATGCCTACTTTACTGTGGATGATTAAGACTGGATTGTAAATGTGGAATTCTTAAGCGGATGCGAATGACGTCATTTTACATAAAATAAACGCATGTGCTGTAAGTCTTTAAATTGAAATATGTTTTGTACTATTTAAATATATATTTTTTTTTCATCGTGGGCGACACTGAATTCTAAAAAAGCAGAATTCCTGTTTTCTAGTTCTGTATTTTAGAGGGAAAATATATTATGAACGGAGAGTCTATTGATAGTGGATCAAGTTCTGCAGCGCGGGATAACCCATCAATCGGCATAGGCTTCCATATCCCACGTTGATTGTCTCTCTCTCTCTCTCTATCTAAATATATATATATATAATACAATATTATTTAATAATGTTTGAAAATGAACTACTTTTTTTAAAAAAAATGAAAGATATATTTGAAATTTATGAAATCGTAAAGAAACTATTTTCAAGTCTATAAGTGTATTGTCGACTTTTCTCTATTTACAAGTCTATATAAGAGTTGTAAAAAGTTCTATTTACAAGTCTATGAGTAGTTTGTTGAGAGTTCTTTTTGTAAGACGAGAACAAGTTGTAAAAATTTTGTGTACAGATTATGATAGTTATTGTTCGGGATCAGATCCTCATAATGATTGGTTGAACTTTGAAAAACAAGTTGTTATTTTCCATAATCTTGACATATTCTATTATTTTGGAGTAGAGAGATGGAGCTTTTTGCACGATATTGAACCACTGCTGTAGTATTAGTTAAGAACTTTAACTTTAATTGTTCTGTAAAAAGTCATTTAAGATTGTTCATTTTAATTCAATTGCTTATGACAAAATTCCTTTTTATAAGTTATTTCGACCAATTAAAAGGTTTCTCATATTTTTGTTTCGGATCGTAGGTAGTATCGATAGGTAAGACAGATACTTGAGTCTGCTGTATGCACAAAATAATCCCGTTGATAATGATGGTAAGGATATAAATGAATAAGTTTTATCAATAGTAGTAGACCAGAGTAGTAGTGAAGAAATTAAACTATGATTGGAGGACCAAGTGTGCAGTAGGCGTAGATCACACTTTCGACGGATAAACAATAGATGGATTATTTAACAAATGTCAAACTTTACTCTGTTTTTTAAAGGGCAGATATACTATGAATGCAGGGAATATTAATAGTGGATCAAGTGGAATAATATATATGGATAGTCCATAAAAGTGTGATGTAGATGGCGATTAAAATATAAATGAAGTATCTATTGATCGTGGAAGATCGAAAGGTGATAAGCGGCAAATTTGATGGATACCAGACTCCAGATGCTGTATTAGAAGTCAACCAAACCATAGATGGTGTATGCGTTTGCTATCAGACAATAGATGGAAATATTATTGATGGCAGATTTGACATTATTAGTAATTATTTTCATACGAAGTGTCATTTTTTCTTCAATTTTTGAATCCTTAAAAACATGTTCCCGTTTTTCCCTTTGGCGTTTATTTATTTATTTATTTATTTATTTATTTGGATTAGAAAAAGAGTTCCCTTCGTATCTCTAGAAAAATAATAAAATTTTAAAATGCGAAATTTCCTTTTTCTAAAGTATTTGTTTTGCAGTTTAAGCATGAAACGTAGTTAATGTTTTCTTTCCTTCTGTCGATGCCAAAAAAAAATGTTTTAGGGAATAAAATAAACTTTAGGCTTCTGTTTTGTATTAAAAGACTGATTTTGGTGCCATCGGAATAATTATAAAAAAAGTGGCTATGAAATTGAGTGCAAAATACGCTTGACTTACTCAATAACAATGTAATTTTTGAAATAAAGTATTTTGTGTCTGCTTTAAAATAATCATCAATTCGAAATAAACTTTACGGATATAGTAATAGACTGGCTTGCGTAGAGTTAATACTGAAGAAATTAAAACAGGTGGAAGAATAGAAATAATAGATTAGAATATCAGGTGAATGTACGAGTGCTGTTCAATAAAGAATGATAATAAATAAATAAAATAAATTACCTGTGCTAATCCTCCAAATTTTTATGATATTTCTCAAAATTCTCCCCATTACATGCAATGCACTTATTCCACCATTTTTTCCAGTCTTTAAACACATACCGGAAGTGATTTTTTGAAAAGCTATTTAATATCCCTTCCGCATCTTTCTCCACTTTCGTTGCTTGGACTCCGGGTCATAATGATGATTCGAACTTTAATCGGCAGTGATGATTTTCGAAAGAAACATGGCGTCACTTTTTAGCCTCTATTTCAACTTCGAACAAAGATCGTCGCGTCGTTGCACACGCCGCATGTGACATCTCTATTTTCTATAGGTGGAAGTGAAACTTGGTGTACTTGCCCGTCTGTCAAAGTCGCAGCAGTGACCTCATCTCTTTGAAACACGCATCATCTATTCATCACTTATTCCATTACAATTTCAATTTATTTTTCTTGATGTTTTAATCACCTTAAAAAAATTATGATAATTCTTTATATGAACAGTCGTAGTATTGAAGCTGTGCATTATACGAAGCTTACATCACAGATGGTGTTGGTGTTGGTGTTATTTATGACGGCCGATTATCCAGACGAGGGATATAGATACGAGGGGAGTGTCCTCCGTGGAAATCTTTCTAAGTGAACCTAACCCGTATTTACGCAAGGTTACCCAAGGTTCGAAGAAAATCACAGAAAACCCCAAACAGTTAGGCAGACGGGCGTGATTGGTTTCGATTCCAGCACCTCCCATTTACCAGCTTTGGCACCAGAACCTCTCAGCCACTGGTGGGGGGCTCTACGTCACAGATGGTGTTGGTGTTGTTTATGACGGCCAATTACCTACACGAGGGATATAGATCCGAGGAGGAGTGCCCTCCGTGGGGGTCTTTTTAAGAGAACCTAACCCGTGTTTACGCAAGGTTTCCCAAGGTTCGAAGAAAGCCAGCGAAAACTCCAAACGGTTAGGCCAACGGGCGTGATTGGTTTCTAATTCAGCACCTCCCATCTTCCATCTTTGGCAGCAGAACCTCACCTCTCAGCCACTGACGGGGGCTCTAAAGATGAAAGATTTAACTAATATTAAACGATTCCTTGTGGTTTAGAATGCGAAAATATTATAAATATTGGGCACTTAAAACACGTACCTAAAAACATACAGTTCGCGTTAATGGACAATAGACTGTGCATAAGATATAGATTATACTAAAATGAAGTTAAATGTTCATAGTGCTAAAATGTTGGCCATTTAATATGGAAATTGAGAGGATAAAACTATATATGAAAGATTACCTACAGAGTATAATATGGAGGTAGATAGGAGATGGAGTTACTGGAGTTTAGACAGCATAGAGTGTATTAAATTACGATTACACGATGTATGAACATACTATAGAGATTGATTAGATCGAAAATAATATAGATTGAGAATTTGAATGCTTATTTGAAAAAAGTACATTCTCTAAACAATACAATTCCGGAACCTAAAGAATAACGCTTCTTTGGCCAAGCTGTGTCACGTCCTCAATCAGTTAAACATATGTGTTATAACACACAGTAAGAGTACATATGGAGAAGAACTAACGCATGTAATCGTGCGCTAAATATATTTAAGATTATCGACATTCCGTCTCAGATACACGAAGCATCGACAGATTATAAGATTTTGTTTATTATATGGAGAGTGGTGTATGACCTGATCATTCTTATTTGGTTTAATTTGTCTAGTTAAATCCGATAACGAAAGAGATTTCAGCCTACTTAATAGATGGTCCGATCAATATTTCAAACGCTATTTTTAGAAGGACAGGGGACCGCAAGAAGCAGATTAATAAAGATCTGTGGTGGTCTTAGATATCCAAGGGCACAAGTGCGCTACATTGTGAAATTCGAACTTTGAGTGCAAGGAATATGCGACCAAAAGAAATTCAATGAGCAGTGATGATATAGGGCAATGCAATTATGATTATCTGAATGTTTAAAATATATGTTTACTTGTTTAATTCAGGAAGAACGAAAGTGTACGATAACGTTTAAAAGGGATACGATTCAGGCTTTTGTTGTAATTGATGAACTATTTTGTTTAGTCGATCAGAATAGCAACTTTCGCCTTTATTTGAACTTTAAGAAATTATTAGTTGGCCAGTGATTTTATGACCGTGACACAGTTAAAAATGCCGTAAAATTATAATACATACGTATCGCTTTCCACATCTTGATACTGTTCGTTAAAATTAGTCATGGATTTTGCTTTTCGAATAAAGCTCTCATAATTAGTGAATTTGATGTCGACAAGATATAAGTGTAAGAAATATCAAGGGTATAATAGATCCAAATTATAATATTGCTAAATAGATTATATATGGTGTATTTCCCTAATAGAGTTCAAATAAAGAACAGTCATAGTCAATTATAACGAACTCAAATGTAAAAAGCACTCGGTTTTAGAAAAAAAAATAGAAAACATGAAAAGCACTAATTAACTCTTTATGTACTGAATTATGAATTTATAAAAATTTTATCTTCGAAAGCATTTTTCGTGAATTATTCAAACTACATTAGAAGATTTACATAATCATTAAATAAATTTTAGAAGGATATTAGAAGGATTGACGAATTTAGAAGGATTAATTACATTTGAATTTATAGAGATTTTGAGCAGTATTTATAACCCACTCAAATCTTTTATTTTAAATATTTTTCTTGCTATTTTGTAGAATTAGGAAATGAACAAATATAATGATCTTATAATAGAAATATTTCTGAATCGAAAAATCCCCCTTCCCCAACACTAAGTAATCTGAAAAGATGCAAAGGCAAAAGAAATCTTACTTTTAAAAATATTTTTGTTTTGTGAAACCAATAATGCTTTTGGAACAAGATAAAGTACAGTATCTATAACTTATTCTAAACTGTGTTAAAACTAATCGATTATTAAATGAATTTTATGACAAGTTATTTGAATGGTAAATATAAGTACTGCGCAGTAGATAAAGGGTTAAAAATACATAGCAAAAAGGTTTATTATATTTTTTAAAAAAACGCGGATATTATGAATGGAATTTTTCACAATTTCTGACATATTTCTTGTTCTATCCTACTTTCACAAAACAAAACGTTTCACTTTATCCTGTTTCTAAGTTCCTAAGCACCTTTATCCTATTCCTGTCTTCCGAAACCCACTGAATATTAATAATTAAAGTGAATAGAATCCAAAAAAAAAAAAAAAAAAAAAGAAAAGAAAGAAAAGAAAAGAAACTGGCACAGGGAGTATTCTAGTATTAATTTTGACCAGTAAAAAAATTGTGCCCGTGCATTCTCCAGAACACATTTCATGGAAAAAAAAAATTAGTTTTTCGCAGGTGTCTGTAAAATTATTATTTCTCTAGAAAACACTGTAAATTCTCATCACTGAATGACTAATTTAGACATATATCTTTTAGTCATGGCTGACAACAACAATTTAGCAAATAACATATGAAAAATTGTTTGTTAAGCCGTATGTAATTCTTATTTCTTTTAAAATTACAATGATGATTTGCTCGCTTTTCTTGGAATTTTGTGCTGAAATATGCGCAACTGTAATTATTTTTTCATTTTAATAACATCTTATTATTGTACATAATTAAACTAATGGTACTTTTTCTTTATCTGCCTTTGAGCAGTTAGTATCGTTACAGAATACCGTAAAAATGTCATTTCATTTATCAAACTTTAATTACGAGATTCAAAATTGTTACACAAACTTCTTTTTTTTTAACGACTGTTCAATCACAATATTTTTATTTCGCGGAGATAAACAATTTCCTGGTGACTGATTTCCAGTATATTTTTTCCCACTGCATTTACAAAAGTTTCATAATTCGACTCATTTCATTTTAATCGACTTGTAGGAAAAAAAAAAAAAAAAATTGTAGACGGAAATTCATCCTTGACATAATGTTATCAGGTGATATAACAAGCAATAAACGTTCTCATCTCTCTCCGCTTTCGGTCGTGACAGGTGATTTATCGTTTTTCCGTAACTACGTTATCACGATGGATAAAAACATTAATGATTATAATTCACTTACAGGCACGGAGGCCGCGAAAATATTTTCCACCCGCGCCTTTTGCTGATTACGCTTCATTTGAGATTAAAGTTTATCACAAGTTCCTCTTAATATATTGTTAAGTGATCAATTTTTGTAATTTAATTATCTTCTTCTCTGATTTTTATCGGTATTCGTTCACTCATTCAAAGGAAATAAATGGAGGTATCTTTATGGATCGTTATCATAATATAAAACCGTAATGGTGATTAAAAGCTTAGTGTGGATTATGAGCGAAGAGTTACAAGGCTTGTTATTAGATGTTGAATTTCGATTTTTTTTCCTTTTCTTTCTTTTTTTTTGCTTGGGCGAAAAAGAAAGTAAATATCATTAGTTCAAGATTATTTTCGACCAATGATACAAATTTGTGAAAGGTTACTAATTTTGTAAGCAGTCTGTGTCAGGAGATTATTTTATGCAGGAAAATAAATGTTTATTTTGAAATCTATCATTTTTATGATACAGAGACTGAATGTCAAGTTTTTTTTTTTTTCCGACAATTATTTTCTGCGTAGGTAATTTACTTTAATATATGTTTAGTTTATTCTAAAGTAGTAATAATAACGATACATTTTGAGAGAAAGCATAAGAAATTTGAAATACGAGGGCAAATCAAAATGATCATATAGGTATAGGTCATATAATGATCACATAGGACATATAAAGAAAACAATACATGCTCATGTCTGTGGTACAAACCTACGAGGGAAAATCAAAAAATAAGTTACACTTCCAAGTTGTGATCATTTATTAAACGACATATACATAGGCAACACGGCTATGAGAACTTACAATGAAAGTTCACTTTTCCACATAGTCCCCAAGAGACTGTAAACATTTCTCGAAACGGTCAACAATCTTTTCGATTCAGGATGCGTAGAAATATCCTCAAGTGCTGTGTAACCACCCGGGACAGCTAAATCCAGATGCTCGTGAACAATGGAGAACACACTGCCGTACAAAATGTTCAGTAAGCACGGATATCACGGACGAATATCGGGAAGGCAGGCCCGCAACGTCCAGTACCGTTGCAAATGGGTCATTGGAGAGAATCGGCGCATAACACTCCAGGAAATTGCCAGAATACCGAACATTTGCGTACGGCAGTGTTTTCTCAATTGTTCACGAGCACCTTGGATTTCGCTGTCTCCGAGTGGTTACATATCGCTGGAGGAGGTTTCTACCCATCCGGAATTGAAAAGTTGGTTGACCGTTCAGAGAAATGTTTACAGTCTCTTGGGAACTATGTGAAAAAGTGAACTTACATTGTATGTTGTCATAGCCGTGTTGCCTACGTATATATTGTTTAATAAATAGCCATAACATGGAAGTGTAACTTGCTTTTTGATTTCCCTGGTGGGTTTGTACCACAGACATGAACATGTATTCTTTTCTATATATGTCCTATATGATCATTATTTTAACAATTTAATTATCTTTTTCTGTGATTTTTATCGGCATTCGTTCACTTACTCTCAGAAAATAAATGGAGATATAGGGATCGTTATCATAATATAAATCGTTATACATATATATATACAGTCGTCTCTCTGTTTAACGACGATCTCTATTTAAGGATGATATTTTACAGTCCCGGCTCCTTTAAGTAAAAAAAAAAAAATCTCTATTTAAAGACGAAATTTTTTCTATTTAACGACGATTTTCACATAGTTTTTTCCCCCGATCGCTTTAAACATGTTAAACGAAGGAACGTCCTCTGATAGAAAAAAGAAATTTTCTTGCAATTCAGATGAGTACAGATATAAAGGAGAAGGGTGTAATGAACTTTACCGATATGACGAAGACGTTTTAACAACCGACTTTAGAAATTTAGATCAAATTTCTGAAGACATTGCAAATGAAAATGTAACTTCAGATGCAGAAGATGGTGATGAAGCTGTGATACACAAAGCGAGATACCACCCCCTTCTTACTCAGATGCGAATTCTGGTCTGGATATTCTTCACCAGTACATTGTTTAATCAAATATGGAAGATGACTCATTCAACCTTCTTGAGAAACTTGAAGCAAGGATACTAAAAACTAGACCACCATTGAAACAATCTACACTTTTTTTAAAAATCTTAATTTGTTTAATTATTAGTAATTATTAGTAATTTGTAGTATTATAAATATTTTTATTGTACAGTAAGTAACATTGTTTAATCAAATGTATTATAAATATTTTTATTGTCCTTTAAATAACATTGTATGCTGTAATGTTGTTCTTGTATGCAATATAATTACATTTCTAAACACACCAATATATTGAAAAATGTATTGATTGTCCTAAGCCCGGAAACTGTGAAGAGAAATGTTTTTCAAATATTATTTTCCCACAAAATCTGTTTAAGGACTATTTCTATTTAGGGACGATTTTTCGAGGCTTCTTGAAAGTCGTTAAACAGAGAGCGAATTGTATATATATTTATTTATTTATTTATTTATTTATTTATATATACAATATAGGTATTGAAAATAACAATTAATTTTGTTTTCATTCATCAGGTTATTAGATACAATGTGAGTGTTTTGCTTTAGCATGTTTCTATAACGTAGTTTTGTATAGCTAATTTTGTTTTAAAAAATTGTATAGTTAGTACACTTTCTATTGTAAGTGCACTTTCTATAGTTAATGTAGTAGTTTAATGTATTTCTACTATTTTCTGCTACTACTTTTTTACCACTTTATTTCTATGATACTAAATCATTTTCTGAGAATGATAAGAATGTGTGAAAGTTACTTATTTTATGACACATTTGTGTCAGTTGATTAGTTTCTCTATGAAAATAATATTTATTAACAATTTTTTTGTTTATTTTGAATCCGCATTTTTTTTTTTCTGACGTAGAAAAAGAAATCGGTTTCATTGCGTGAATAGTTTTTTTTTTTTTTTTTTTTTTTTTTTTTGTTTACTTTTTATACGAGACGTCAAAGGTGCTGCTACTCCGAGGTGCACAGTTTTAACTCTTGGCATTAAAAGAAGTTGCTCCAAACAAGCACGTTTTGATTGTTTGAGCAGTTTTACCCGCCTGTAGTGTTTCTTACTTGGAGCCAAGTACCAATGTCGCCGGGAACAGCTATTGGAATGCATGGAAAATTGAAGAAGGAGGTGTCTTGATCGCTGTGTTCCGGCAACTTTATTGCTTCAAATTACCTTTTGTAATAGAAACTTTAGCTTATTTCAATAGTTTAATTTTCTAAATATTTGTGATATTAGTATATATTTTTCGGTCAACGACATCAATTTATACAAAATTATTTTTTATGATCTATTTATGTCTGTAGATTAGTTCCAGATTGAAAATTTATTTTTGTTTGTGAAAGGGATTCATTTGTGTTCACTTGTAAATGCATTATTTTTTAGGTCATAAGTACTTAAATAATACTTATTTTTGTTTTCCTTCCAATTATTTACAACTCCAAACGTTTGCTTTAATATACAGTGGAACCCGGTTAAGACGCGTTTCAAGGAAGCGTCCAAAAGTCGCGTATTAAGCGGGATCGCGTATTAAACGTGATTTATATAATGTTGTAGGAATTGGGCTTATTTATACGTTTACGGTCGAAAGTTGAGTCTTTTACATATATTCAGATTGAAATTTAATTGTATTACACTTTAACGTATTGTTTCTTTTTATAGGACAAACTGGAATAACAACGGAAAATAAATATAGATTTCAACATGAATTTATTGTCGATTAATGCGTTGCAACCAAAAATAATTTTCCTACTAGACTCATTTTTTTAAACAGAAAGACAAATAATATTAATTCTTTGAAGCACAACCGAGTTTTTAAAATCATATTTAGTACTTGTAATAATGAGTACCATTATAATCTGTTCTTCATTATCAATATAATAAGAAAAACTATCCTTATAAAATATTGATATAGCAAAAAATAAAGTAAACATAAGAGAATTATCCAATCGCAGTCGCATTTAATCTTTGGGAGTTTCATTTTTTGTTGCCAATATGCATTATAAAACATAGTAGCGATATAAAGTACATTTAAAACATCTCTAACAACACGTACGAACAACTCTAATCATAATAATTTTTTGACGTATCTAAGTAACCTGAATGCGTCTATCTCTCTCTACTATAGTAAAAACGTATACGAAGCGAGAGACAAAGAATGTTAGGAGGTGTGATCAAAGAAGAATTGCAGTTTTGCTAATTTAACGGCGTGTTTTTGTTATTCAAACATATATCACTATTTTCGATTAGTAATTTTCGCCTTAATTAATCTGTTGCTAAATAAATAAAATAATATTCGGAAACAGTGTTTTTTATAAGAATAATAGAAATCCCCTAAATTGTTAACACTCAAGAAGAAAGAAGGAATTCGCATCTTGATCAATGAATTCGCGTCTTAAGCGTGAATTTTTCCCTCAAAGAACCGAAAATTTATCGCGTATTAAGCGGGATCGCGTCATAACCGTTCGCGTATTAAACGTGATCTTTTTACATTAGCCTTATGGGTGATGTTCAAGGGATCCGAAAAAATCCGCGTATTAAGCGGGATCGCGTATTAACCGTGAGCGTCTTAACCGGATTCCACTGTATTTTTATATTAGATTCATTTGTTAAATGCATTATTTTTTAGGTCATAAGTACTGAAATAATACTTATTTTAGTTTTCCTTCCAATTATTTACAACTCAAATCGTTTGCTTTAATATATTTTTATATTAGATTCATTTGTTCTACCTATTTGTTTAGACATTATACAGTTTTAAAATACGCCAAAAGCTAGTGTAGATGTCCAAAAGTTTTTAAAAATACGTACGTTTCAAACATATACAATGATCGTACAAATGTATAAAGATTTTTAAATATTTCCACCTTTCGTCCTAGGGTATCTTCAGTCAAGGCTGTTTTTCGTATCTGTCTCGCTAATTACTGTCTTTGAACTTTTCCCTATTCTATTTTCTTATTCTTAAAAGGTTACGCCATCTATTGTCAATTTTTGCATCACATATGACATTACTGAAGATTACATATACACATACAAACGATAATATTTCGATACTTTAGTCTTCAATAGTTAGTGGACTTCAATATTTTATTATATTTGTATATTCTTTAGCACGACGGAACACAGATTAGAAGAAATGAAACAAATTTGTAAAAATTACGTGCTAGAGTCTACGTCAATAGTTTATTATTTTTTTTATGTGTTTATTATAAAATTTATCCTTTTTTACTACCTAAATACTGAAAATAATGCTAATTTTGTTTTTCTTTGCAATATAATTTTTTACTCTTAGAGTGGTTTACTTTAATTTTTTCTATACTTTAGATTTCAACAAATAGTATGTTTCCATAGTTTATTGCATCTCGTTGCTACACAGATTAAGAGCAATGAAATATTGTACAAATATACTTGCTAGAGGCAATGTAAGATATTTTTCTGCAGGAAAATAATTTTTTTCTTATAAAATGTGCTTTTTGTTTAAATCATTTTTACGACGTAGGAATTGAAAACCGTGTTTTATTTCGTGTCCGCCCGTGAAAAAATTATTTAATAGCTCGAGGGAACAGAACAAATGACTCTAAACTGCATAGAGCCTTTCGTTTGATATTAAAACAGTAGGCGTCATTCCTATCAGTTCAAAAAAATAAAAAGTTATCAAGGTGATCGCTTTAAACGCAAACCAATGGAATTTCATCTTTATTCTACAAACATATCTTAGTATACTAAATGTAGTTCAGCGTAAAAAAATATAACGCACTTAAAAAACACCTTTTAACTACTTTCGTTCATACTCAGTAACTGTTACGAAATATTTTATGCAGCCCTGTATATCATCTACAGCATTTATACACACAACGTAATATGCAAAAATTTAGTTAAACTTAAAAATTCATATCGCAACTAATTCTTCACTTCCATCAATCATCACTAATATACAGTATTTCGGGTACAATATAGTATCCGAAATCTTTTATGCGTTCATGTAAATACTGTGCACGTTCTATTATACAGGAAGTAATTGTAAACCTCAGCAACATATATCAGTTTCATTATATGTGAAATAGTTTAACATAATTAAAATACGCCGAAAACAATGTTTCCTCCTATACCAACATATAGCGTAATTCTTTTATGTTGCCCTGTAAATGAATAATAATTAAAATACGCCTCAAACAATGTTTCCGCTTATACCATTATGTAACGGAATTCTTTTGTGTGTCCCTGTAAATAAATAATAAACATTCTTTGCACCACATATTCAACAGAATATATATTTTAGTGCTCTTCATAAAGTCATATCAGTTCCATTATGTTCTAAAGGGTGTAACATCGTTATAATGCGCTTAAAACAATTTTTTTTCCCATGGGCCGTAATGTAACGGAACACTTTTGATTGTCCCTGTAACTATACAACCAAATTTTCATAAAACTTGAAATGACTCGACAAATTTTTGCAACAATTATATATTTAAAATTTCAAACAGTTCGTTTGCGTAGTTGCGCTGTTATATGCAGACAGACAGACGAACAGACAGGCAGACGGGTAGACCAGACGACGACTATAGGTGCTACGTATTTATATAATTACAAACGCACCTATTAAGGGTATACCCAATATGAATAATTTTATATTGTAAAGAAAACAATGTTGGTAAAATATTTGTTCTATAGATAATCGTCGATGCTCACAGAGATTTAAAATGATGCCACACTTTGGTAACTTAGTATTTTGCAAAATTAACTTATGATTGCACATTATATTCCTTATACTTGACCAAATCTATAATTTTCGTTTCTTTACAGTTAGTGAAGCGAGTACAACGGATATTTCAGTCGTTTGTGATAAATTTTTATGATATGGAACTGCGAAGAGTGATTATAATTTATAAGCATTGTCAGTTATCATGTTTGAAGATGGATGATGTGCCAGAATGATGGTCTACTCAATTTTATTCTGGTTCAACTGACCAGAATAAAATGCGATGGAAATATTCGAAATTTATCATTATGTTGAATATGGGTCGACTTATCGTCAATTACTTTTTCATTTGTTATTCACCAAATTTATTCGTGCTTATTTATTAATGATAACGCTGGTTTTCCGAAATCAGTATCATTATAATATTTATTAATAAATATTATAAATGTTTTAATAGGTGATATTTATAATAATTAATATTTTCAATAGGTAAATATTATATTATATTCCGAAATTGATTTGCATCAAGAAATGAAATGAAAAAATCCAGTAGAACGGCAGACACATTGGTTTTAACGTCGGGTAAAATGTTTAAGTCAGCAAACTGTCCCCTTAAGAATATGGGATGCTGGTGCCATGCCCGTTAAATTTAGATAATTGTTGTAAAAAAAAAATATATATATATATTTTCAATTAGAAATTATTATTACTTTAGATTTTGAACAACAAATTTCATAAAATAAAAATGAATTTGACCATTAGGAGTCTGATAACAAGAAAATTATTCGTAGAATTCACCATAGAACCCTCCTTAGAGATGAACACGTTTTTGTGTTAGCGGTCGAAGGTTCGGAAACAAATAAGCGAAGGTTTAAGTATTAAAACTCAATGCAGAAATAAGGCAGATCCTTCCTTTCTATATTTAATCAAACATATGGAAAGGATAAAAAATAAATCATTTCTAAAATTCTAAACTAGTAATGCCAATGAAAAATCGACCAAAAAAAAAAAAAAAAAGAAAAAAATTAAAACAGTTATGATACTATAAAACTGATTATAAATATGCTATATTTCAAAATGTGGAAGAATTAAATATGAAAGAGTAAAATTATAAAAAGAATGTTTAATCCTGACTGGAAGAAAAATGAAAACTTATATCGTGAAACACATCTTCAGGGGAAATATCCCACAAAATAAGAAAAAAACAATTGATTTCTGTTGAGAAAAGCATGCCAGAGCATTAAGTGCTTTCTCCAAAAAACTTTCAGATGTTATGGAATAGGTATGGACGCTTCATCAGATAGCGCAAACAAAAGCCTGTATCACAGATGTCAACTTTTACGCTTTTTTCTTATCATTATTTTTAATAGAAAAATTTGACCTATCTAATGAAACATTTTCTCAATTAAATAAGGCAAAGTTTACAATTAAAGATATATACCACTTTATAGGTGTAACAAAAAGTGTAAAAATTGACAGCGATGCTGTAGAAGCAAGTTTTATTTGTTTATTTATTTTTAAACTGAGTATTGCAGAAAACGTTGCACAGATTATCTGACATTGTCTGGCATAGATTATCTTACATTTTTATTCTGTGAGATGTATAGTACATGCCATTCATTTAACCGTATGTATAGATAACATTTACTTAACCATAATATAAAATGTTCTCATTGCCCAAGATGGAGATAATACTAAGTTTACTTTATTACTTTCTTTAAAAATTTCTGAACAACATATTTTTTAAGAGGTCGTTTGAAATCTTTGTGAGTTACAGTTTTTTATCATATTTTCAAGGCAAACGGTAGAAGCAGTAAAATACGGTAAAAAAAATCCTTATTTTAGGATACATTTATAACAGTCACAAAATACACAATATGAACTTTAAAAATTTCACCCTTTTTCTTAAAAGTCAATAAAAAATAATAATATAGATGTTACACGTTAAAGATACAGAATATTTAAAACTTCTTAGTGCTTTCGGCCTGCAATTCCCTCGGCCATTGTCAAAGAATATTTTTATGATTGATTCCGCAAATTCCGCGGAGGTCGAACATTACGTTCGAAGCCGCAACGTTCGTCCGACGGTTTAAGGACCTCGATCGCAACCCTATCCACTGTTCGATGTCTTTAATTTAATGATTTTGTCTTTTAAATTTGCCCGATTTTAATTTTCAATTTTTTTTCTTTTTTTTTTCTGTCTCAGCATAATGGACGTAGGACGAACGCGCGGACCGCCGCTATCCACGAATTCCGCTGCGCGTTATTTTATTTATAACAGTGGTCAGAATTTTTCACATCTCAAGTTATGGCTCTTAAAAATGTATCGTTCAAAATGACATACAGCGGATTATTTAACATCGGCTGAAAACAACTGATAACATAATTCAGTGAGAAAAAATTTAACTAAATCATATTGTTACGCATTTCCCATTTATAAGTGATAACGAAAATACATAAAACTTTTGATCCTATTTTGTACAACCATATACGTATAGCATTTGAATTTATTCAAACTTTCTTTTTCTAAAAATTACAATTCTTTCTTTACTAAATTGCAAGATTTCTATTTAAGTCTTGCCATTTTAACACATTAATTAACCATTTATTACTTTATGCAGTCACTAATATAAAAATAAGATACTGTCTTATTATCCGGAAACGAAACTAATAATAGTAATTTTGTTTTGTTTACCGTAGCTTCCACATACATATACAATCAGCAGAAATAAAAATCATTATGTGCCTAGTGTCTTTTATTGTGTTAAAAATAACAAGCTATAATTTTCCTCTGTCAGAACTCCAATATTAATAAATAATCTCACACAAATGACTATAATTCAATAGATTTGCTACAACGGGACAAGATGTTTTCAAAAGTCGTTATAGTCTTACCGCGAAGCATTTGATTAACAATAATGCCTGTCATTTGTTCGACTCTATAAATACCTCATACTTCTAAGTAATAAGGAAAAGACATAAAACTTTTGATTACATCTTATACAAACATATATGTATACCATTTCAATTGATTCACCGTTTCTTTTTCTAAAAATCACAATTCTGCCTTTACTCAATAGCGCGATTCCGATGCAAATTTTACAATTTTATCACATTAATTGATGTTTTCTCACTTTACGGTCACTAACATAAACAGCAGATGCTGTCTTATTATACGAAAACGAAACTAATAATAATAATAATTTTGTTTTGTTTACCCTAACTTCCAAATACGTATATAATCACAAGAAACAAAAGTCAATATGTATCTAGTGTCTGTTGTTGTGTTAAAAATAACACGCTATAGTTTTCCTCTGGCAGAACTCCAATAGTAATAAATAATTTCGCACAAATTATTAAAATGGATTTTCTACCCCGGGACAAGATGTTTTCAAAAGTCGTTAAGGTCTTGCGGAGCGTTTTTTAACAATAATGCCTGTCATTTATTCGACTCTATACATACCTCATACTTATAAGTGATAAGGAAAAGACATAAAACTTTTGATTACACCTTATACGTGTACCATTTCTATTGATTCACAGTTTCTTTTTCTAAAAATCACAATTCTGCCTTTACTCAATAGCGCGATTCCGATGCAAATTTTACAATTTTATCACATTAATTGATGTTTTATCACTTTACCGTCACTAACATAAACAGCAGATGCTGTCTTATTATACGAAAATGAAACTAATAATAATAATAATTTTGTTTTGTTTACCCTAAATTCCAAATACGTATATAATCACAAGAAGCAAAAGTCAATATGCATCCAGTGTCTGTTGTTGTGTTAAAAATAGCACGCTATAATTTTTCTCTGACAAAACTCGAATAGTAATAAATAATTTCACACAAATTATTAAAATGGATTTTCTACCCCGGGACAAGATGTTTTCAAAAGTCATTAAGGTCTTGCGAAGCGTTTTTTAACAATATTGCCTGTCATTTGTTCTACTCTATACATACCTCATACTTATCAGTGATAAGGAAAAGACATAAAGCTTTTGATCACATCTTATACAACCATATACGTGTACCATTTCTATTGATTCACAGTTTCTTTTTCTAAAAATCATAGTTCTGTTTTTACTAAATAGCGTGATTTCGATGCAAATTTTACAATTTTATCACATTAATTGATGTTTTATCACTTTAGGAAACTAACATAAAAAGCATATGCCTTCTTATTATACGAAAAAGAAACTAATAATAATAATTTTGTTTTGTTTAACATAGCTTCCAAATACATATACAATCACAAAAAACAAAATTCGCTATGCGCCTAGTGTCTTTTATTGTGTTAAAAATAACACGCTATAATTTTCCTCTGACAGAACTCCAATAGTAATAAATAATCTCACACAAATGATTCAATAGATTTGCTACCTCGGGACAAGATGTTTTCAAAAGTCGTTATAGGCTTACGGAGCGTTTGATTAACATTAATGCCTGTCATTTGTTCGACTCTATACCTTCATCTTTTCTGGAGGAGAGAAAACACTATTAAGACTTCCGATTCTTCCTTTATTTCGCTATAGGGTATTTTGTTGAGTAATAAATATATTTTGAAACAGAAACAGAAGTTATTTGCTGGAAAAGAGGAAATATCAGATTGTTATAGTCGGATGTTTTAACTAAAACTGTTAAACCCATGCTTTAGTGCATTATCTGTACGTTTCAATGGAAATTTGGTATATTTATGTTAAGACTTTTCATGTCATTTTCTTTTACTGTAAAATATAAAACGAAAATGATTAATTCATTCAACAAAAATTAAATGCGGATTGCAATAGTTAAAAATTTATTATTAAATATAATTGTATACAGCATCACAACACGATCGAGAATTTGTATTTTTGATTCCTGAAGAATCTATAGTAATGTTACACTGCAGAAAACGACAAGTTTTTCTTAATCTAACTTAAGGTCTAACTTCAAGTTTTACGAAAATATATTATATCTATTTCCGAGTGACCAAAGATTCCAGAAAGCTTTCTTCTGTCTTCCGAAACCCCAGAAACGATAAATTTTCTAAAATTTAAAGAAGCATTAAATATACATATTCCGCTAGCCGTAACTTTCGGCTTTTTCCTAAATTTTGTTCGTAACAAATTTGTTTCAGAAAACGAAAGAGATGAATTCTATCAGAAAGAGAGTTTATTTCGAAAACTACTGCAATTGGAGAGCCAAAGTTTGACCATTTTTTAAAATAATATTAGTTCTAAAAAGAAACTTTTTTATTTCAATAATCAACTATAATAAATAAATAAAATAATTACGAATAACAATGAATAGAATATTCTGTATTTTCAACAAATAAATACTACAAACGAATGAAATCACGACGTTTGAGCATGCGCAGTTACTTCATAGACATAAGATCTAATAGATTACCCACAAAGAAGAAAATTGCTATAGTTCAACCAGCATGCAAATGTATTTCAACCCCGTTCACTAGGTGGCATGTGACCTTGTTTAATCTCGAATCTCGCTTTTAATCTTGCAGCTAACTTTATTTAAGCTTGAACGCTTACTTTATATTCTGCTTTGTTTTGTACGCTTTTATTTGAAAATTTGATATAATGATTTGAAATAAAAACGGTCGGAACTGACTACATTGTCTTTCTAAAAGAAAATCCAAAGAAGTAATTTATGATTCTTGTCCCAGTATTTGTTCTGTACGCAGCGTAAACAGTACAATTTTGTCTAACAAAAGTCATAAATAACCTCACCAAATGATTCAATTGATTTTCAAATTTAGGCAAGATGTTTTCAAAAGTCGTTATAGTCTTAAAAAACGTTAGATTAACATTAATGACTGTCATTTGTTCGACTCTATAACTTAATCTTTTCTGGAGGAGAGAAAATACTATTAAGGTCTTTAATTCTTCTATTATTTCTCTGAGAGATCTTATGCTGAGAAGTAAATGTATTATTTTAGAAGAAATAAAACTTATGCGTTGCGAGATACGAAAATCAAAGAAATCTGTGCGGATATCTTACTTGTAGAAATTTTAGACTTCCTCTTTGTCACGATTTATACCCAGGGTTAGAGGGTCTCACGCATTTTATATATTCGGTACAACTGAATTTAAATTATTACCTTTGTTGTATTTTCCTATTGTACATGTAAGATAAATTCTTTTACAAAGATGATATTTTGAAAACAGCGATAGCAAATATTTATGAAACTAGGGGGCTCTGCCCCCTACGAGCTACGCTCGTCAACCCCCGTTCAGACACCGCAGACTCTAACAGCACGCTAATTTGATCAGTTTTAAACAGATTTCGGAAGATTGAAATATAATCTGACAATTATAATCTGACTTAATTTTCACCAAACTTTTCTTTCTCTTTTTAATATTCACGTAAAAATACTTTTCTTAGAAATGGAATATTATGATCATCTCGAAATATCAAATAAATGTCTCGCGCAATTTTTAAATTGAAACTGTTTTGCAAAATTATTTTTTGTTCATTTTACGTAATGTGACGTAAATGTGACGTAAATTCTCCTATTTAGGACTTCTAACGCATGTTAATGAATTTATCATTTTAGAATATCCTTTCTCTTTTAAAATTCACTTGTAAATATAGATTTTATGAAGTAATTTTCAATAAGTTCCTGCTTTTTATACGTAATTATTTAATTCTAATTTGAAAGTTTTTTTTTTCCTGTTTATATTAGTGATGTGTAAAATAATTTTTTAATTTGAAGCAAACATTGTTGTTTGCGCTGTTTATACAGTTGGCAACCGTTTAAATTAATACAATTTTCTAAAATATGTAAAAAATATCTCTCGAAATGCTGAAAATTTGAATTTAAAATAGAAATAAAACCTCAAAAAATGAGTCAAATTAAAAAAACTAAATGCAGTCTGCACACAGGGAAATTCTGACGCATAAAATGATCTAAAAATGATTAAATTCCTATGTATAGTTTTTGCTTCTATAAAACTTTTTTAATGGAACGATTTTGTCCAACTTTGGCATTAAATATCTCTTAAAATAATTCTTCGATTTGAAAACTGTCTGCATCAGCTTGTTTATCAACCATTTCTCTATAATACTACCGATTTTCATATTTTTGTATGCAACAGTTTTTTTAATATTAACGAAGAAAGGCCATGCTTAAGCATTTAAATTGGATGCCGATTTCCCGGGAATATCTACGCAAATTTTCATTAGTCCATTTCCAAATCAAAACTATTTTTTTATACAGTGTGTCCACGTATAACCTGACCGACTTTTATTTTCGCAACCGTTGATCCTAGATGCATACTTCCAATTACAAAAATGGTCAAAATTAGGTGCAGAGTTAAGATAGAAAGAGTTTATAGCGAAAAAACAATTTAGTGAAGATTTACAAAATCTAAATTTTTATACGGTCCCCTGGTCCTATAAGTTATATTTAGTAAAATTTTTCTGTTACACTGACAAGTAAGGCAAAAAAAGTCCCGTTATTCTACGATTAAAATTGACTGAGTAATAGCTGTTTGAAGTTGTAGCATATTTTTTGCTGCAAATTAGGGGTCATTCACAAATTTAGTAGAAATATAATTTCGTCAGATATATTAAAGAAATGGTTGAGAGTAAAATTAGCACTGCAATATAAATTTGAAATCTTTAATCATTCTGACATATTAATGCAAAATATACAATTTGTACTGAACATATAAGAGGATAAGAATAACAGAATTTTTGTTAAATAAAAGGATGAAAAACAACAGCCTCAATTCTTTCAAAAATGATACATATTTTAAAATACTGTTAGATTACACCGTCTTTCAAATTTTGGGTTGTGTCATGTTTTTTAGCTTTTGAAAATTGATTCACATGTACTTTTAGCGCTGAACCCGAAAATGACATTCATTTTAAACCATCACGTCAGGATTTTTCTCAAATCGCAAACTTCAAAGTTAAAAAGCTCAAAGTTAAAATTGATCCATCCTCCCTTCCCAACCTCATAGGACCCCTGAGCTGTTTAGCTGTAAGAAACTTAGTATAAGCCACAAAATTGAATAAATTATTGAATTAAATAAAATTAAACTGAATAAAAATGTCTTACATCTGTTTTATAGTATCAGATTTTTTGCTATTTTTTAACCTTGAAATTTACGATTTGCGAAAAATCCTGACATGATGGTTAAAAGTGAAGGTATTTTTTTTATTTAGCGTTAAAAAATACATAAAAGTAATTATAAAAGTTAAAAAACACAACCATCGCAGGTTTATGTTATCTAATCTAAAACCATTTCTTAAATTTGTTGACGGTAATCTATCCAAAATTTTTTGTGTTATTCTCTAATATAAGTATGTATAAGATGGTAAGCGTCGAAAATCATAATAAAATTACATTGTAATCGGATTTAAGTCAGTATGTAAAATTTTAACTTCGATCGGACATTTGAAAGTCAGTTAAAGTTCGAGTACAAATTTTAAACTGGAAAGATGATAGTTGCAAGTTAAATAAACCTTATGAAAATAACATAATTTTTGTTAAAATAAATCATAGCCTCAAATCCTTACAAAATACAACATATGTTAAAATACAATTATTTTAACAAATCTGAAACTTAACTAATAAAGTTAATTCAATCGTAATAGTTGTACGATATCTTTCAAACCGCAGATATCTTGTAATAAGTTTAAGTACTTTATATACGACCCCTGAAAGCATGGTCGAAATCATCTGTTTTGATATGCAAAAAAGTGGTATAAGTCATGCATTTCAAAGTTTCATAACTGGGTGAATTTCAATGTTAGATGAATGGGACTTTTTCTGTCTTACTTGCTAGTGTTACAGTAAATTTTTACTAAATATCACTTATAGGACCGAGGGACCGTATAAAAATTTAAATTTCGTAATTTTTTAATAAATGTTTTTCTTGACCCAAATCGCTTTAAAAATAATTCTTTACCTTATTTAAACCATTTTTGTAGTTGGAAGTATGCATCTAGGACCAACGGTTGCGAAAATAAAGATCGGTTAGGTTATACGTGAACACACTGTATATAGAAGGATGCAGAACACTGCGATATTTAAAAAATGTAAGAAGCCGTGACTAAAACTATCAAAACAATTCTTTTAGTGAATTACGGTAATCCGAACTCTTGCATGGAGTTATTATGATATTATTTTTTTTTATACATTTCAATCATTTTCTTTTACTATAAAAAGATCGGAGAAAAATGAAATGAGAACTGCACTGATTAAAACATTTATTAATTAAAATTTTTATAGATAATCACAACTAGGCCGAATATGTCGATGTTTGATTTTCAAGAATATTACCGACGTTCAATTAGGGAATAATTAAAAGTTCACCATTTTTCTCTGTATCAGACGTTTCAGACTTTTACTGTGTCTATCTTTCTCAATCTACAACGCGTGGATATTAATTTCCATGATTCTAGCAATAATTCTTAGAAATGAAATTTCGTTGTTTGGTTAAAGATGGTATTTCAATGGTCACGTACCTACGCACAATATATGTCCTGAGCATTATTCCGGTTTTACTTTCTGCTGTTTAAATATGCAAGCAAACATTCAATGTCACAATATTGTTGTTCAAATGAAAAATCAGAGAATAAAGATTAAATTTTATTTAAAATTTGGAAAAGCGCCAACGAAACACGTAAAATGTGACAACAAGCGTACGGTTACGACTCATTATCAAGTTCCCGCCTTTTTGAAGGGTTTCGCCGTTTTCGATGATTTCTAAATTTCGAAAAATTAAGAAAAACGTGTCGTTCGAAATTAAGAGGATTCCTAAAGATACAAGTCGTTTCAAACAGTTGTACCGTCGCAGTCAAATGTGTAGTACTTCAGAAGGAACTTATTTCGAAACATATTAATCGGTTATGTACTGCTCATTTATATTTCAGAAGATATTTTACCAGTCCTGGAAATTAATAGCCACACCTTATATTATAGTTTATTTTTCCGTATTTACAGAATACAATCAAACGATAAAAAAATATCTATCCGCCTAGTGCCTTTTATTGTTGTAAAAATAACACGCATAAAACTTCTCTACCAAAAGAAATAAATAATCTCACACAAATGATTCAATATATTTCCTACCCCGGGGCAAGATGTTTACAAAAGTCGTTATAGTCTTACGAAGCGTTTGATTAACTTTAATGCCTGGCATTTGTTCGACTCTATGACTTCATCTTTTCTGGAGGAGGGAAAACACTATTAAAGGCTTCGATTCTTCCTACATTTCGCTATACGATATTCTGGTGAAGAATAAATATATTTTGTAAAAGCGATAGAATGTTTTGCTGGAAAAGTGAAAAACTCAGATTGTTATATTCGGATGACCTAACTAAAACTGTTTATAGCCTTGCTCCTGTGAATTTTTTCTATCCGTATATTTCATTGGAGTTGTTATGGTATTTTTAATTTTATGATTTTTGCCTCGTTTTCTTTTACTGTAGAAAATGACACACAATTTGAAATAGATTGTTTATTTTGAGAAAAATTAAATTCAGAGCTCATTAATTAAAAATTTTTATTAATTAAAATAATTATTGACCATCACAACTCAACCGAGTGTGGTTTTGCTTTATTATACAAGAATTATACTGGCGTACAACAAACGGAAAGAATTATGTACGCTGAAAAGTTCACTTTATATCTTTTTATACCCTACTGTTTTAAAGTCATCGACTGTTACGGAAATTTTCATTTCAATCTTCTACTTAAATAGATAGGGCACTTCTTTTTTTTTTTTTTTTTTTTTTTTTTTTTTACTTTATGTTAAATACAGACAGTAAACGATTTTTTCTGTTATTGCCATCCTTAATCCGATTTAGTTTTCTGCATTACAGTACACACTACATAATCATGCGAAAAATAATCTCTTCCGATTCAAGCTTTTATTGAGCTAAGATTGAAATACATCAATGCGACGGTGTTCGGGGACTTTTTGTGCTTATTTGATGTTTTCATTATTTTGCCAAACGACTGGAGACTGTGACGTAGTGGAGGAGGACCACTCAATTGTTCATTACTTTTCTTGGGGAGCTTTTTTGTTATTGTTATTGTGTGTGCTTTACAGCGAAAGTTTTGAGTACCAATAAAAAAAAGAGGAATTTGACGACAGTGTCTTTGGGGGAAAAAAAGCCTAAAGAAGTAGTAATTTATTACTTTTGTCTGAATATTTGGTCTATACTCTGCCAGTGATACACGATAAGCTTCCTCAAACAAAAGCTATAAATAATCTCACTGAAATAAGTCAATCAATTTCCCAACCCGGGGCAAGATTGTTTCAAAAGTTCTTATAGTTATACGAAACGTTAAATTAACATTAATACCTGTGACACTTTCGACCCCAAAACTTTATCTTTTCTGAAAGTGGGAAAATACTTTTAAGTGCTTTGATGCTTTCTTTATTTTTCCGCATTATTATTTTGGGGTATAAATATGCGTTGTAGAAACAATAGGACTTATTAGCTACGAAAGTAGAAGAACAGAAACTTGCCCTAGAATATCCATACTAATAAAGGAAATTTTAACTCTGTGCGTCTGTTTGTCTGATGTCGATATAGCTTCCTACCGTGTGCAGAGTCTGAAAAATTCGTATGAGGATAGCCCACGGCAGGTCTTGATGAACCTGAGGTTCAGATTAAAAAAAAATTAAAAATTAGCGTACGTTTCATATTTCGACTTTTTAAAAGGATCAATTATTTCGAAAAAATATTGATTCGAAAAAAAATTCAAAAAGGGTTGATTTCACGGTTGACTTTTTCTCTTTTTCAAAGGCACTCCCTAGGGCTAGATTTCAGTGGTACCGATTCACAAAAATACTCATTTAAAGCTGAGACATCCTGCTTTTTCACGGTGCAATCGATTTTTAAAAATTCGAAATTTAATCCTTTCGGAAAAATTTCGCATACGAAGGTTACTTCGAGCTTTCCAAAGACGATCTTTTTCCCACGCTGAAATTAACAAAACGTCAGTATTTCGGAACAATCTTTTTAGGGCATTTCGTCATACCTCATTTACATCACCTATAAAGCTTTCGAAACGTCGGTATTTCGGAACAAACTTTTTAGGGCATCTCGTCATACCTCATTTACATCACCTATAAATCTTTCGAAACGTCGGACGGTTTATTTAAAAAATAAACAAAATCTGAGAAGTTCTACATGAAAACATTAAAACGCGGGCTGTTTAGATGCGGCTTCGCTACGCTTTGACTTATTATTTTAGTACAAAATATGCATATTTTTTCAAGAAATTTTAAACGGTTTTTTGATACAGTTATATTGATAACTGATAAAATTTCAGCGAGTTCGGATGAAAAGAACATTTATTTTTGTTATTTTTAAAGGACCAGGAAAAAAAAAAAAAAAAAAAGAAGAAAAAAAAATATTTCTTTTACGACTGGATATCAATAATTATTCACAAACTTTTTACAGGAGCAGCAAAATCGCTATATTTATAATTGATAAAAATTTCAGAATTCGCAAAAAAGAACGATTTGTTAATCTACGAAACGACTCTGTGTAAAATATCAAGAAAATATCTTCTTACGAACGCTTTGATCACTAAAAATAGATATATTTTCCATAGTTTTATATTTAACAATATAAATTCATAAAAAATCGGGTTAAAGATATAAGATCATACAAATTCGAGGTTTATTTAAAGTTATTAACATGGACACGGGCCGGTCGCTCAGCTAGTCTAACGAAAAATTCTAAAGCATTGCTTTTAACACTTTCCAAAAAAGTTAAAAGGCGTTTATGAATTTGGTTTGTCCGTCTGTGTTTGTCCGTCGTGTAAATATACTCGGATTTTCATGCATTTTATATATGTTAATGATGTTTACCATGGCATGTTTGGTATTGAAGGTGAAGTGTGTAAAATCAATAGTTCATTTACAGGAACAATCAAAAGAATTCCGTTGCATTATGGTCAATTGGGAAAAATCGTTTGCTGAGTATTTTAATGAAGTTACGCTATTTCAAATGTATTGAAATTGATATAAATCACTGGGTTTCAACTAAATTATTATGGAATAGGACATTCATCACATATGTCGTTCACACATGTCGTTTACAGACCCATGCAATATAAATAGGTTACAGTACTGTATATTTGAGCAAATATTTCTGGAAATGCGTTTTCAATTTCGGTATGCGCTTTTAAATTGAGCAAATGCTTTGTATGTTACTTGATGTATATATATTCTATACCTATTATACAGAGCTGCACAAAATAATTCACGTACCATTCTCCTTATCAGCAGAAATTGCTGAATTTGAATTTCCAGCATTAGGTATATGCATTTTCTAACTGAACTAAATTTTTGCGGGCTTGAGGTTAATCGATACAAATCAATACAGTCGTCCCCGCTTAAACGAATATTGACGGTTCGAGAAATAATATTCGATTAAGCGATGTATTTGATTAAACGGGGAATCATAACTGTAATATTTATTGCGTAATAAAAAGGTAAAATAACCATCTACGGTATATTTAATTAACAGAATAATAAATCGTTAATAGAATAGCATAAACTAAAATAAATACAAATGCTAATATAAAGTAAGTACATATTAATTTAATGTCAATACATGCATTTATATGGTTTACATTACACTTAATGCAGCTCGTTTGAGTTTGGTCAAAACATTGCTACTATTGGGGGGGGGGGGGGAGGGGTGATTTGTTTGCGGCGTTTTTTCTTTCACTTTATTTAATCGCAAATTTCTGTCAGTAAACAATGCGTAAATTTCTATTTAGAAATGGTGGTAGTCAAAATTCGGAAATTTTGGTTGTTATGTTAGTATTATATCGAAAGTAAATCTTACTAGCTTAAAATTATGAAATACTTTTTATTCAGTTTGACCTGACTCCATTTATCATCCTCAATTTATTCCCCCTTTCTTCCCATCCTCTGTCATTTCTCTATCTTTCATCACACTCTTTTTCTTCAAACTTACGATTAATTATTAAAAACATATCTTATGTTCTATATGCACATTGTCCATTACTACAGTTAAACTGTATAATTTAAATGAAAAAAAAAAATAAACCCTTCTTCTTGATTCTAAAACTACTTTATCTTTTACTTTATATATTCTTTACTTTGTATATCCTTTACTTTATATATCTTTCAATTATATGTACTTTTATTAATTCTTTACTTTTTACTTTTTTATTTACTTATTCATGGGGAGAATCACAATTTTTTCGTTTTCTAACATCTGACTTTTAATATGTAAAAAAAAAAGGTTAATAATGCTTATTTCTAAATCTCGTCATAGAATAATAAAAATGCAATTAAAATTATTATTTTTTATCAAAGTATATGAGAATACTAGAAAAACTATCCATGAATTTTTTAAAACTGTACGATTTAAATTGAACAAAAGGTTTACAAAGCACTTTCTCTTTATTTCTCAATTTTATTTACATAAAAAAATAACATGATTTTTCTTATTTTTTTCATCAGAAATTTATAATGCATTAAAATATTGAAAATACTTATTTATAAAAATTTACAGAAAATCCAAATATAAGACGAGAACCAAAAATAAATCTAAATAACGGTATCAAATATACCTTACAAATGTATAGCGCATTAAACAAATTGAATACAGAAAATCAATTTGAAATAAAAGAAAGAAAGAAAAAAGAAGAAAAAAAAGAAAGAAATAGGAAAATACATTTTTTCTGATTTTAATAAAAATTTTTAATTGGTAAAATTGCAAAATTTTCCTTTTACCATCATCAGATGCTTAATATGCAATAAATGGTTAATAACATTTATTTACAAAAGTCTTAATAGAATAATCAATATGCAACGAAAGTTATTATGATGCATGTATTCCAAATAGATAGTACATTAGTGCATAAGGCTGAATATATGTATTTTTAACAAAGTATATTTAACGTCATCGTTAAGTAACATTCTCCTTTTCATTCTAGAGAAAATATCCCCCTTCTGTTACCCTTCCTTCGTAATATTTTAATACCACTCTCTCTTTTATCAATATGTTAAAACTTATTTTAATATATATTTTTTATAACTTCCTCTCCTATGCGGCAGAGAATCATTTCCCGATCGTATACAATGGATATTTCCTTAATTCCCCCCCTCTCGCTTGGAGCTTTGTATCTTTTATGCAGTAAAGAATTATCAAATGTTAATCAGATATTAAAAAGAGGAGCGAGATAATTAAGGTAATCAGTAACCTAGAGGGTTTTCTCTCTTAGGTCCAAAATGCATGTAATTAAAGCGTACCTTTCGAAACAACTTAATTAATTCGGAATATTACTTTCTTAAAGAGTTCCTGCTTCCCCCTCCCCCTTCTCTTTTTATTTACAAAATTAGGTGGTGCAGAATTAATATTCATTGTACTTATGCTATCATCTTGGGTCTAAACCATTTTTCCTAAATTTCCTAAGCTTTTCTTTTTAGTATAATTATTTTTTTTTTTTTTTTCACGTATCTGAAAATTGTCGAACGTGCTTCTCTCATAATTTTAATGGATGGAAGAAAAAAAGAAAATGTTTAAATTTTGTTACTAGTCTCTAAACATTTATTAGATTTCGTAAACATAACGTAATGTAAAAAGAGCGAACTAAATTTGTAAGAGAAAAAGAATTACCTTCTTTTATTTTTTCATATTTTTAAATGCAAATTTGTTTAGTTCCATAAAAAAAAAAAGTATAAAAGAGAGAGAAAAAGAATGAATAAAAAAAAAGAGTTCCAGAAATAAGTGATCTTGTGGTTGAAAATGAAGTTTTAATGTTACGCATGGGAAAATACTTTAAGATGAAGATTAATCTTCATTACTGTATTTGACAATTCCGCTTGTGTTCTGCAGAGATTTGATTGTTTAATGGAGGAGATCATCTTGGGTTTGATTTTTGGATTGACGAGATTGTATAGCTTAGAGTAAAGCGAATTTATTTTAAAAGGAATTTCTAAATAATTTAAGTAGAAATAAATTAGTGATTAAATACGTACAACGATTAAATATCGTTAATTCGAACTTAAATAAATCTAGACTAGTAGCCTTCGCTTGCTACCTTGTCGGTTTCTGTAAAAGAATATCGAATCAAACGAAATATATCTAGCAAAGAGGAAATATATATAAAAAAAGGTTTTCTTAATATGTAATCAAATATTCATAAGTGTTGTATTATTCGTATAATTTTAGATTATCCAGTTCAGAGTTGATGTTGGCGACATAACAGAGCAAATAGCTCTTAAAATCGTTGAAGTACCTCTGTTTAACTATTTACTATAATTGCTGAAATGTGTGTTATTTTTGTAGTAATTATTTTTTTAGTAGATTTATTTTCTGGAATTTCACACTCCTAAATAAAACGGCTGCTGAAATATGGCCAAATGTTCTAAACTTTTTGACCACCCCCCTTTAATCACATTAGGCGGGGGGGGGTTAAAATCGCTGAAATGCGTATTTAATTATTTTTTATTAGATTTATTTTATGGAATTTCACGCTCCTACTTAAAAAAGCGGGTGAGATATATCGAAATGTTCTAAATATTTCATACCACCCCTTTCACCCCCTTGGGGGCGGAATTTCTACAATTGATGAAATTCGTGCTTAATTATTTTTTTATTAGATTCATTTTCTGGAATTTCATGCTCCTACCAAAAAAGGCTGCTGAGATATAAATCAAATGTTCTAAAATTTTCAACTCCCCGTTTAACCCACTCACGGGGGGGGGGAGGGGGGGGCGGATTTCTAAAATTTCTGAAATGCGTGTTTAAATATTTTTTTCTAGATTTGTTTTCTGGAATTTCACGATCCTACCTAAAACGGCAGCTAAGTTATGGTTAAATGTTCTAAAACATCCCCCCCCCTCCCTTTAACCTCCTGGGGAGGATTTCTAAAATCGTTGAAATACCTGTTTCATTGCCTATTTAGTAGATTTATTTTCTGGAATTCCATGCTCCTACCTAAAACGGCTGCTGACATGTAGTCATATGTTCTAAAATTTTCGACTCCCCGTTTAACGCACTCACGGGTGGGGGTGGGGGATTTCTATAATCGTTAAAATATCTGTTTAATTACATATTTAGTAGATTTTTTTTTCTGGAATTTCATGCTCCTACCTAAAACTGCTATTGTGATATGGCCAAATGTCCTAATATTTTCTATCCCCTTTAAACCCTCTTAAGAGGGGGGAGGGGGAGGGGATTTCTAAAATCGCTGAAATATGTATTTATTTATTTTTTAACAGATTTGTTATCTTTAATTTCACGTTCATACATAAAACTGCTACTGGTGTATGGCCGAATGTTCTAAAATTGTTGATTCCCTTTAACATCATTGGGAGGGGGGGTGGGGGATTTCTAAAACCGCTGAAATAAGTGTTTAATTATTTTTTAATAAGTTTGTTATTCTGAATTTTTCGCCTAAAACGACTGCTGAGATATGACCAAATGTTCTAAAATTTTTGGCCCCACCTTTATCCCCTTTGGGCAGAGATTTCTAAAACCGCTGAAATAAGTGTTTAATTATTTTTTAATAAGTTTGTTATTCTGAATTTTTCGCTCCTACCTAAAACGACTGCTGAGATATGACCAAATGTTCTAAAATTTTTGGCCCCACCTTTATCCCCTTTGGGGAGAGATTTCTAAAATTGCTGATGTAAGTGTTTAATTATTTTTTTTAGCAGATTTGTTTTCTGGAATTTCATGCGCCTACCTGAAACAGCTGCTGAGATATGCCAAAAGTTCTAAAAATTTCGACCCCCTCTTTTAACCTCCTTGGGGGGGGGGGGAGGCTTTCTAAAATCGCTGAAATACATGTTTAATTATTTTTTTAGTAGATTTATTTTCTAAAATTTTACGTTCCTCCCTAAAACAGCTGCTGAGATATGAAAAGAAAGCTCTAAAAATAAGTGATACTGTGGTTGAAAATGAAGTTTTAATGTTACGCTTGGGAAAATACTCCACGATGAAGATTAATCTCGATAACTGCATTTGACAATATCGCTTATATTCTGCGGAGAGTCGGATAGTTATGGGAATAGATCATTTTCGAATTGTTTTTTTTTTTTTTTTTTTTTTTTTAATTTCAACGAATTGGCAGTTTCAATGCTATAGAGTGTAATTATTTTTAAATTCTTTATTAAAGTGATGTTTTGTTCAAAAATGTATGATTTCTTCTTTTTTGGTGAAAAGGTACATTCTTCTCTTCTCTGTGTGCGTGATTCTCAATATTTCACAGCGTTAAAAAAAAAACTAAAAATGATATAATAAAATATCAAAAATACACGTACAGGAACTGTTATTTTCTTCCGAAAATACAATCGCCCCTCTTACGACTCGTTTCAAGGGAGTGGATAAATGTCGCGGATTAAACAGGATCGTGTGTATTAAACATGATTTGTATAACTTTGCAGAAACTGAACTTATTTACAAATCTAATCCTCTAAATGAATTTCAGACTTTACATATGTATTAATATATGTCGAAAATTGTATTTTTTATATATGTTTGCATTTTAACTCATTGATTATCTTTATAGACGGACTGAAATAATAACTGAAAAAATTAAGTAAACAACTAGAAAACAGGAATTCTCCTTTTTCAGAATTTAGTGTCGCCCCCGATGAAAAAAAATATATGTATATAAATATAGATAGTACAAAACATATTTCAGTTTTAAGACTTAAAACACACGCTTTTATTTTATATAAAATGACGTCATTTGCATCCGATGAAGAATTTCACATTTACAATCCAGTCTTAAACAACATCTAAAGAAAAAGGATGCATATGTCACTTTCGCTGAATAATATACAAATCCAAAAAAAGAAATGTCGTCTTTCAAGAAACTCGACAAAATAAATCGGCTATCAAATGATTCATGTTCCTGCATCTGTTTGTAATATTAATATAGATACTTAAAATTAAATGTAGTTTATAGTTAATATACTTTAAATATGTTTTAGCAGAAATCATTCATTTACATTTTTTCAAAATAGCACATATTTTAATTATATTTTTTTTCAATTGTTATGGAAAATGACAACAAAAAGATATAATCACTATTTTCCAACTATTTTTACTTTGCTTTCTATAGATCTGGAATATTGAGTTGACAAATGTAACAAATGGCACAAAAACTACAAAGAAATTAATATCTCAAAAATCAATTGAGATGCAGTTTTCGAACAAATTGCATTCAGAAGTACTTTTTTCCCAATATGACGGTATAAAAATTGAAAATGTTCGGTGATTACAAGTTTAAAAAATTGCAGTAGAGTATTTATACAGTATGATACATCTGCTTTGTTTTATTGCTGGCTTATGCAACAGAACGTTATTTTTTAGAGACAACATTTTAATTGCTGGCCGAAAGAAACAGCATATCGGGTGCTAAAAATAAATATGGACTCAAACATGGCTTTATAGTCGATTAATATGTTACAAGCAAAAGTAAAGCAACAAAATCACATTACTGACATAGTAATTTATTATACAAAGGAAAAATGTTATATGTATGAAGCACAGGCTAGTTATTAAAATCATATTTAGTACTTGTGATAATCAGTAACCATTATAATTCATATTTAATACAATAAGAAAAAAATACTATCCTTATTAAACTTCGTGTAAAAAAATATTGATAGCAGAAAAGTAAAAAAAAAAAAAATAAAATAAACATAGAAAAAAGTAAACAAAGTAAAGGTACTATAAAAGAATAATAGAACTGCACAGGTATTTGTTTAAACTTCACGAGTTAATTTTTTTATCCTATAACATGCATTATAAATCACAGTATGGGTATAACGCACATTTAAAAACTCGCTAACACAACAGATATCAATCTCTTCACAGATACAACCATCTCTAATATTAACAATTTTTATGACGTAACTGATCCTTCTGAATTCTTCCACCTTTCTCTTATGTAATAAAAATATACATGAAGTCAGAGGCAAAAGTATGTTGCGACACGGGATCAAAGAAGTATTATAGTGTTCTTAATTTAGGGTTTGTATTTTTATTTCAAATATCTACCACTATATCAGATTAGTAATGTTCAAGTAATTTCTTATTAAATAAAGTAAATAAGGCTATTTGGAAACAGTGTTTTTTATGTGAATAAAGAAATCCGCTAAATTGAGAGCACTGGAGAAGAGAGAAGGAATTCGCATCTGGATTTACAGGGTGTAGCAAAAATGACTGATGGAATTTAAAATTCAGTAACTTGCAAACGATATTTTAAAATGATATTTAAAAAATTCTTGCAGGAGGGTTCTGTATGATGTCAGGAATTTTTTTTACTGTGATTCTTGATTTTAGTTCGAATTTCAAACAATAGACGGCGCTGCGAGAAATGGGTGCTAATTCCAGACGGAATTTTTGGTACTTCGGGATCCATTCAAAACATCTCCTTTAGTCCGGGTGCTACGGTTGAGAAAACTGCAAATCGTGATAAGAATATACCGTTTGGTGAGTATCTACTTTATATTAATATAATGTATATTAATACAATATATTAATACAATGCAAAGGGGGAGGCATCGCGTAAAGTCGTGGGAATTCAAGATGGCGGCTGTTATTCAAAATGGCGTCATTTTCTGAATTTTCTTACTATCCATTGTAAAAATGCGTGTTTCAGGCCGATTTCCTTGTCTTTAATGTCAAAAATTTGTTAATAATACTTTCCGTCATAGTTGAATGAGTTTATAAATTCAGTGTGTCTGTTTGTTTGTCAGTCTGCCTTCTTGCCATTCCATGCTCTAACTCGCTTAAATTCACTCAGATTGTCTGTAATTTATATATGTTGTTGAAGTTTACAATAACATGTTCCGAATAAAAATGAAGTGTATAGGCTTTATAGTCCGTTTACAGGGCCCTCAAAAGAATTCCATTACGGTATTGTCTATTAATCCGGGTACTAGAGTTGAGAAAACGGCAAATCGTGAGAAGAATATACCGATTGGTGAGTATCTACTTTATATTAATACAATCGATATAAAATGAGGAGGCATCGCGTAAAGTCGTAGGAATTCAAGATGGCGGCTGTTATTCAAAATGGCGTCATTTTCTAAATTTTCTTACTATCCATCATATAAATGTGTGTTTCAGGTCGATTTCGATGTTTTTAATGTCAAAAGTTTCATTTATAATACTTTCCGCCATAGTTGAATGAGTTTATGAATTGAGTTTGTCTGTTTGTTTGCCAGTCTGCCTTCTTGCCATTCCATGCTCTAACTCGCTTAAATTCACTCAGATTGTCATGTAATTCATATATGTTATTGAAGTTTACAGTAACATGTTCCGAATAAAAATTCAAGTGTATATATCAAGTTTTAAAGTCCGTTTACAGGGCCCTCAAAAGAATTTCATTACGTTATTGTCTATGGGGGAAATCGTTTGCGATGTGTTTTAATCATGTTATACTCTCTGAAACATATTCAAATTGACATACATGAGTGAGATGCACTACAATATACTTACTATAGAATAAGGTGTGCATAATATTTATCGTTTATTTACAGTGACACACCAAAAACAGAATACGTGCGTTTGCAACTTGTGTATGAATTCTATAAAGATCATAATTTAAATCAAATGTTAAGTGGAGCTGCTAGGTATGAAAAAAACTGCATTTTGTAAAAAAGATATCCCGAATGGTCAGTATCTATTTAATATTAATACAATGCATATAAAAAGTCTAGGCATCGTGCAAATTCATAGGAATTCAAGATGGCGGCTGCTATTCAAAATTGTTTGCATTTTTATTCCTATACATCATATAAAAGTGTATGATGATTTCGATATTGCTAAACTGAAAAATTTCCTTTTTAATATCAGAAATATGCTTAAAATGAAATTAGGACAATTGTTAAGGTATTTTTGTATTTTATAGTGAGGAAAATGAAAGGAATAAATAAATAACAAAAATGCTTTTTTATTAATACTTTAATTATACAAGATATTAAAAAAATTGCATGTTACATTTAAAGTTAGAGAATATAAAAACTTTACTTTCTATCATCATATTTCTCACATTTGTCTTTGCAGTTACAGAATAATGTGAAAGAAAATTCAGCCTTACTACAGCCACACTTATTTTTACAGATTTTGCGCATATGTTTTACATTAAACACGCTTTTATAAGCTGAATAGTATGAAAATTGCAAGAATTCCAGAAAATGACGCCATTTTGAATAACAGTCGCCATCTTCAATTCCTACGACGTGACGCGATACCTCCCCCTCTATGGATTGTATTAATATAAAGTAGATACTCACCAATCGGTATATTCTTCTCACAATTTGCAGTTTTCTCAACCGTATAACTCGCACTAATAGACAATAACGTAATGGAATTCTTTTGAGGGCCCTGTAAACGGACTATAAAAGCTGTACACTAATAAATTGACTTAATAAAATAGTCCAATCTTGAACGCCAGATTCACCTTTGTTTATTATATAAAAACGTGGAAACATTTAAAATGCTTCATTTAAAACACATTACTACATAGAAGTGATAAAAAATATACAAATGTTTTCTAAAATTAAAAACACTAGATGTTAAAATGATAAAAGCTACTCCGAGCGCTTTCGGCTAACCTTAAGCCTTTGTCAAGGAGAAGAGAATTGACTGATAAAAACACTCGACGCTCGATGTTCACTGCTACAGATTGACCGGAAACTCACTTCAGGAAGCCTGCAGGTGGTCGTATCCGTTAAAGGTCTAAGGAAATATAGTATAACTTTAATAGCTAGAGATAACACCAAATTAATTAATCTTGTGCAAAAAAGAGTTGATCCTATTAGTATGGAAAATAAGTCAGGAGTTTATATCATCCCATACAGAAGTAAAGAAACAAATAAAATATTCAATTACATTGGTATGACCACAAGAAAATTCTAAACAAGAGTTAAAGAACATATGCAGGATATTAATAAAAATAGACCAGCTACCGCCCTTTCAAGGCTGTTTCAAACTAAAGATATTGGCATCCTTTTCAATAGAGCAAAAGTCATTATCCAGGCTTCTGATTTTAATAGTTGTGCTATTTTAGAGTCTTTGGAAATTTTAACGCAAGCAGAAAATTGTTGTAATGACGTATTATCATACCAAATTCCGCGTATCTGGTTTAATTTACTTGATATTACTGGAGAGTTCGGTCTCTTGGAGGATTGAGTTTTCTCTACCTCCCCCTCTTTCATTTTAATGGATACGACCACCTGCGGGCTTCCTGAAGTGAGTTTCCGGTCAATCTGTAGCAGTGAACATCGAGCTTCGAGTGTTTTTATCAGTCAATTCTCTTCTCCTTGACAAAGGCTTAAGGTTAGCCGAAAGCGCTCGGAGTAGCTTTTTATCATTTTAACATCTAGTGTTTTTAATTTTAGAAAACATTTGTATATTTTTTATCACACCTATGTAGTAATGTGTTTTAAATGAAGCATTTTAAATGTTTCCACATTTTTATATAAGCTGTACACTTCAATTATTATTCGGAACATTTCATTGTAAACTTCAACAACATATATAAATTACATGACAATCTGAGTGAATTTAAGCGAGTAGCGATATTTAAGCGAGTTAAAGCATGGAATGGCAAGCATACAGACAAATAAACAAACAGACAAACTGAATTCATAATCTCAGTCAACTATGGCGAAAAGTATTAAAAACGAGAATTTTGATGTTAAAAACAACGAAATCTACCTGAAACACACATTTATATGACGGATAACAAGAAAATTCAGAAAATGACGCCATTTTGAATAACAGCAGCCATCTTGAATTCCTACGACTTTACGCGATGCCTCCCCCTCTTATATGGATTGTATTATTATAAAGTAGATACTCACCAATCGGTATACTCTTCTCACGATTTGCAGTTTTCTCAACCATAGTACCCGCACTAATAGACAATAACGTAAGGAAATTCTTTTGAGGGCCCTGTAAACGGACTATAAAACCTATACACTTGATTTTTATTCGGAACATGTCATTGTAAACTTCAATAACATATATAAATTACATGACAATCTGAGTGAATTTAAGCGAGTAGTGATATTTAATCGAGTTAGAGCATGGAAAGGCAAGCAGACAGACAGACAAACAAACAGACAAACTGAATTCATAAACTCATTCAACTATGACGGAAAGTATTAAAAACGAAATTTTTGACGTTAAAAACATCGAAATCGATCTGAAACATTCATTTATATGATGGATAGTAAGAAAATTCAGAAAATGACAACATTTGAATAACAGCCGCCATCTTGAATTCCCACGACTTTACGCGATGCCTCCCCTTCTGAAATGCATTCTATTAATATAAAGTAGATACGGACCAATTGGTATATCTTATCACGATCTGCAGTTTTCGCCTTATTTTTGTCGTGTAGCACTCGGACTACTTTTTTTTGCATGCGAGAAGAGAAAGACCGAAAAATCGAGCCTGTATTAAGCGCCTATTGCGTTTAGCGCCATCTATCGCTGCTATTTGTAACTAAAACTGGGAATCACACCATAAAAATTCCTGATATATTGCATAACCCTCCTGAATTTTTTTTTTTTTTTAAATATCTGTCACCGTTTGCAAGTTACTGAATTTTAAAATCCACAGTCATTTTGGAAATATCCGGTATGAATTCGCGCCTTAAGTGCGATTTTTTTATTCAAAGGACAAAAAATTTATCCTGTATTAAGCTGGATCGTGTATTAACCGTGAGCGTCTTAAACGGGTCCGACTGTATCTTGTCTTATATGATTGTCTATGATCTCATCATATAATCTAATTTTAAATGAGGCAAACGTATTTTTGGAAGCTTAATCCACTAAAGCCTAGAATAACATGAGCTTTATACATTGTATATTGTTACAAATCATTTAAATACTATTTTCTCTAATAATATGTTTTTTAATGCAAATATGTAATAATAAATACTCATACACTTTTATTGCGTTGAAGAATAAATGCTTGCTGTTCATTTCTGTTGCTAGTTTATATATATATACAGTAGACGCTCGATTTTAAGAACCCAATGGGACTCATATAATGTGTTCGTAAAATCGAAAGTTCGTAAATGGGAGTAGCATTAGTTCAATGGGATGCTGGTCGGGACCAGTACACCAGTTCGTAAAAACGAATAGTTAGTAAAAAAGAGGTTCGTAAAATCGAGCGTCTACTGTATATATATATAGGTAATGTAAGTGGACATACATGCGTTTTATTTTTTTAGTTAATTCAAATCTAATATTGATTTGGGAAATGAAGCATTTACGTTGTTGGCAAATGTAAAAATCTTTATTTTTATTTACTCACTATAAGCAGTGTAATCAGTAACGTAGTTTTTGTGCGTGTGTTTGTGTTGTACTGATGTATGGTTATATACTGTGTATAAGTCCTATAGCAAAGCGCTAAGAAATTTATATTCTTCTTCGCGTATTCTTCTACGATGTCTATTCGGAGATTTATTAATTTTATACTGTGTCACTACCTCGTTTAGATATTTCTAATAGTTTTCAGATAAATATATTCAAGACAGTCAGATTTAGATATTACATTGAGGCCTTAAGTACCTTCACTGTGTAAAATATTATTGGTGCAACACCTTGGCAAGTGAACAAAATTAAAGGCTTATTCAATTAATAATCAAAGAAGTTGGATAAAATTCCAAAGTACAATAATCCCAGAAAAGTTTTACAAATGTTTCTCAATATAATAAAATGTCTAAATGTATTGGAAAATATGTCCATGCAATAATTCAGATTAATTTTTGTATTTTCAATGGTATTTTCAATTTGTATTTTGAATGGGACTTTTCGGAAATTGAATACAAATACTGTGTGTAGATTAGATTTGTATGAAAATAATTTATATTAAGTTTAGAATATTACAAAATAGAAGATTACCACATATAACACTAGTACATATCTACATTATTATAAAAACTTCCTAGAACCTTACTACATAATTATACTCTAGAACATAAGTATATAAAATACTAAAAAGAAATGGGTACCTAATCTGAAATCATTCATGTAAAAATGAAACTGCCTACTTAGAGGTGTCTACACCCCACTATGTAAAACACACATATGGGAAAACAAATTTTATTAAACAAATTTCCTGGTCAAAATAGTTTATTTAGCTGAGAAAAACAAAAGGTTGGCAGACCTTCAGGATATACATAAAATATTTTAAGGTATTTTCGGGTTACGAATGTTTCTTCTGTTACGTAAAGAGCTAAAGGATATTTGTTTACGGATATGCGATACATGGAGAATGATAACACTGGGGAACACACATTTTGTTGACTTAGATCTGGCACTTGTTTTTGGCTAATTATTGGCATCTAAATCCAAAAATGACCCCAGTTTATTTCTATCACGTCAACTTTTTAAGCTACGAGATACCCCCAAAATCATACTTAATGTGGATACAAAGGAAAATAAAAAAAAAATTTCCAAATATATTATTCATACAACAGCTATATATACTTACTATACACTACATTGTGTTCATACAAGCAGTAAAATCCTTTTACAAAACGAAAAAAGTACATATTAAGGTAAAAATTTACGCTTGTAGCTTTTCCTGCGGTGTTCAATTTGTGGACAATCTCGCTTGATGCTCCAACAATAGTCAGCCATTATATGTTCATCCCATATACTTGATACCGTTCTTCCATGAGCTTCAAATCTTGGTGGAATCGCTGATCCTGCTCACCACTGACTGCACCAAGATTTTCCGGGAAGTCATTAAGATGGCTATGCAGAAAATGAAGCAACCAAGCCTTTTGAAGCTCTCTAAAAGTTGCTGGACAATTTCGGTGTAATTTTCTACTCTCGTATTTCCAAGAAAGTCTTTGACAAGGTTTTTGAATGCCAACTAAGCATTCTTTTGGAGTTCTGTCATTGATCCGATGAAATGTTCATCTCTAATGAGCTGACGAATCTGTGGGCCGTCAAATACACTTTTATTTTTTCAACAGGCAGGTTTGGAAATTTCGAGATGAGATACGTGAAACAGTTTCCTTCAATTGACAAAGCTTTCACCATCTGCTTCATTAGATCCAGTTTTATATGCAGAGGTGGAAATATGGTGTTCTTTCTGTCGGCAAGTGGCTGATGCAAAATATTTGGATCTTCAGGTCTCTGATGAGATCTTGGAGGCCAATTCGACTGGAACCAATGCTTCGCACGAGCTCTGCTGTCCCACATACACAAAAAACAGGGATACTTGGTATATCCATGTTGCTGGACATGAAGGAAGCACACCATTTTGAGGTCAACACCGATTATCCACTCGTGAATGTGATAGTGCAATAAATCAATGGCTCTCTTTATGTCCTCCTATTCTTCGTGCAAATAAACTGAATGGCTTATTGGGACTGCTCAAAATAAATATCCTTTGTGAAAGAGTACGCATTTCAAGCTCCTCTTTGAGCTATCGATGGACAGTCGCCATTCATTTGCGGTATAGTATGATATTCCCATCTTCTTCATTAGATCCAGTTTTATATGCAGAGGTGGAAATATGGTGTTCTTTCTGTCGGCAAGAGGCTGATGCAAAATATTTGGATCTCCAGGTCTCTGATGAGATCTTGGAGGCCAATTCGACTGGAACCAATGCTTCGCACGAGCTCTGCTGTCCCACATACACAAAAACAGGGATACTTGGTATATCCATGTTGCTGGACATGAAGGAAGCACACCATTTTGAGGTCAACACAGATGATCCACTCGTGAATGTGATAGTGCAATAAATCAATGGCTCTCTTTATGTCCTCCTATTCATCGTGCAAATAAACTGAATGGCTTATTGGGACTGCTCAAAATAAATATCCGTTGTGAAGGAGTACGCATTTCAAGTTCCTCTTTGAGCTATCGATGGACAGTCGCCATTCATTTGCGGTATAGGATGATATTCCCAACTCCTCCATTAAACCATGTACGCTATGGCAAAAAACAAATCCACTGTTATTTCGATAGTATTGAAGAAATTCACTTTTTCTTGATCGAAAGTAGGATACATTAGCTTCCTTTCCAAGCAAAAATTTCTTGTGCAGTCTTGATGATAAGAGTTCTGAAGCTTTTTTCTCCCTATGACTCACGCCCAATTCAGCGTAAAGTGATCACATTAATGTAAGCTGCAGAGTAAAAACTTTACGTGATAGAAGAAAACTAATTGCAGTTTTGAAATCAGCATGCTTTTTTGACTTAAAAACAGCTGAAAAATCGAAGTCAACAGAAATTGAGTTAAAAATTGTTCCCCAGTGTAACCATCTGAAAATGTAACGTAAACAAACTACTGATGCTAATAAAAATACATATGATATTTCCCGAAGATTATTTTTACAACATATATCTATATTTTATGAATCATATACTCGTTTTATTAATAAAAAAAATAAATTTTTCTGCTTAAAATGAAGTTTTTATCGACATCCTAAATTGCATACATTTTTTATCAACATTGTTAAGTTTTACAATGTACCGTAATGTTTAAACTTTTTATCCGAGGAAAATACTTAATCTTCTTACTCACATGAAGCACCTAAATTTGTTATTAAAAATATACATTAAAATAGGTTCCTAACTTAACTGTATTTAAAGTGGCAACTACTAAACCACAAAGCTATTTCATATAAAAATATCTTATAAAATATTTTTATATGCAATTTAGAGAGTATTTTGATTATACTAATTTGAAATAGATAAAGAACTTACGTTTTACATTTCAGCGGGATATATTTAATTTTGTAGAAGTATTTTTAATTTAATTTTATAAGTTTTTAATCTTCAATACTAAAGTCGACATAAATACATCGTAGCATATAACTTAAACTTTTGTAAAAAAAAAAAAAGGTAATCGGAAATTTTAAGTATCCTTCAATAAAATTTTATCACAAGTGGAAGTTTTCATGCAACAGAGAGGAATAAAAAAATCGCCACAAAACTAAATTAAATCGGATTTTGTCTGTTTAAACAGATTTAATATTCTTCATCTTTTTCTCTTTCCTTTATTCTTTTTTAAAACAATTTATTGAACTACGATAAGTTCGCATTATAATCACTGATCCAGGAAATCAGATATTTTATTGAAAAAAATGAAGAAAAAGAACTGTTGCAGTGGATATTTGATATGAATAACTTTTAATTTTTCTCTATTTTTTTGGGGTGGATCCAATTAACTTGAAACCATTAAATAAACGTCATTGTTCAAATAATGACTGTAGAGTTAAATATTATAATTAAAGTATCAATACGCCAACAGTGATAAAAAGAAAAGCACCTCGCTGTTTATCAGAGCAATCTATTTAAATTATAAAAATCCCATTTAGATATAATTCTGATAATATTTTTTCAAGTTGCGCATTTTTTTAATATTTAGCAAAATGGTTTAATAAATAACACTGCCAAAACTTTGATTTAATTAATTTATTTTAAATAAAATTTCACGTTTTAAAGAAGTATTATAACTAAGTTCAAATGTTTATGAAGTTTGCTGCATTTTCTTTGGTATATATTTCTTTGGAGAATTTTTATATATTACGGGTATCTTTATAGTTTTATTGTAAATATATTCAGAATTGTTTTGTTTTTTTTTTTAATTAGGAAGTCACATCTTTAAAGATTGTATTATCAAGTTATCAAGTTAAAAGTTAGTATTCCCAGAGCACAAAAGCAATGTTCAGAATTACTTGCCTTCTGAAATTTTGTTTGAAGAATCCACTTATCGAAAGTTACCAGTAGTATTGTAAAGATTTTTCCTGTTCAGTAAGGAAAAAAAAAAAAAAAAAAGCAATTTAACAAATTACAACGACCATTTGGAAAATGATTTTTTCGAAGACTAAAATTTAAAACATAAAAAATCGTACGGAGTCGATCATACATTACGTACGCCATGAATTAAAGATTAATAGTGTTATGACACGTAAAATTTGCAAACGCAAAAATCGCCTGCGAATTGTATGTATTATCCAAGCATTTCATTGGCTGTTCGGGAAAAGGCTTTTCCATCGCCCGATTTCCAAGAAATCTGACGACACATTTTAAATGAAATTTCATTCTTAAACTTCTAAACATCCGACAATATTACTTTTTACACCGTCGGATGGAGAAAAAAATGTACTTTTAAATGCAAATTGTTTGAAAGCTGTATCTCAATTTGTTTCTGAGTTATTAATTTTTTTTGTAGTTTTTATTACTTTTTTGTCATAGTGGCAACAGAAGGTATCCATCGTTGTTGAAAGTAAAGGGAAATACAGATTACTGTATAGAACAATCAGAAGACGAATAAAATGATGATTAAACCAATAAAAACCTTCAGATATGCTTTTGATTTCCTACCCTGACAGAGAACAATAACCATTTTTCCAAATGGTTAATAAATTTGACTTTCTAATCCTTTATAGCCCTAACACCCTACTTCCTTCTGTTTTGAAAATATTGAAACAGAGTTCAGTTAACAATAATCAGAATAGTACTAAAGTGCATATACACGTATACAGGATTTTAATTAGGTGAGCGGAGAATGAAATAAAGTTGCTAATATCTTTTGAGCACAAATATTAAGGGACATACGACCCTTTAAACAGATGAAAAGTTTGATTTCGAATACAAATATTTAAAGTGTCCTCATGCACTCATTTGTGAACTAATCAAATCAGTTTTTTTTTTTGTTAACTAGGGGGTGCTGCCCCCTACGAGCTACGCTCGCCAACCCCCGTTCAGACACCGCAGACTCTAAAAGCACGCTAATTTGATCGGCTTTAAAAAGATTTCGGAAGATTGAATTATAAGCTAAAAAACAGTGGCGATCCCTTTATAAACGGGTTTCTATTCATTTCTCTTTGATTGTTGAATTTTAAGGCCAAATCAGCTGCTGTTAAGAGGTACAGTGGCTGTTTCCGTCTTTGATTAATAAAATGTTAAACATTTCAATATAGGTTATTATAAAATGAATTAAGTAAACAGAGTCTTTGTCTCCCGGTATTTTTTAGCAAAGCGAAAAGAAAGTTTTTTAAAATAAGACGCTTTAAATGTATCGTTTTTAATCTGGCATAATTTTCACCAAACTTTTCTTTTTCTTTTTAATATTCACGTGAAACTTCTTTTGTTAGAGATGAAATATTATTTGCGCTGTCCTGGTTGTGTGTCCTTTTAATTGTTTCTGTGGGAGGGAGATCTATAGTATTTTCAAAAGTATTATGTAATTTTATCACGCAGGATGAAAGAATCGCCCCCCCACCCCCCCACCCCTTCCCAAAAATATATGAATACCAGGGAAAGTATCTATTCTTATAATTTTAATTTTTAAAAAATTGTACGTCAAACGAGGCAAATGAACTGGGTTCGTACTGTAACTAGTTTATTAAATATTCAGATCTTGGTGCAATAGCTGTTTCACTCTTATGCAAAAATGCAAGAATACAAAATTTATTACGATTATATATGTATACTCGTATAAAATTCAGAAATACGGAAATAATCTGACTCCATCTTAAATAGGACGTAATCACCATGGCAATCCAGAATCATTACCTATCAAAGTATATAACTGAATTAATTATGTATGATAGGATTTAATTGAATGAAGAAAACATTTATTAATATATTTTTAAGTTGTGATGCGATTTTCATAAAATTTGAAACTCGACAAAATTCTGCAAAGATTATATATATATTAACTTTCAAACCGTTTGGTTGGGTACTTTTTTCGCTGTTATATACGGAGAGACGTACAGACAGACACACTCTAAATTAAAATGTCTGAAATTCAGACACTTAAGTGTCTGAAATGGAGTGTTCAATTTTCAGACATTTTAAAATGTCTGATTTTTTTCAGACACTTTTTGCGTCTGAATTTCAGACACTTCAAACGTCTGAATCGCATCCATTTTTTTGTAAGCATCATACGTAGCCATGTTTGACCACGTTGAATCCTAGAAAAATATTTGGCTGTGGTCCTGCCCCTCCCCCCCCCCCCAATACAGCCTGATTTTTTTGGTGCTCTCAGTTTTGGTATACAATTTTCGTTACGTTGATAATTTAAATCTTTTACGACATTGTACTGATTATAATCAATATCTTGAACTTCAGGAGTAGAACAAGATTAAAAAACAAAAAATATTTATCTAAATATTAGATTTTTTTAAAATTTATTTTGTTTTTAACCTTATTTTACTTTAAAAGTTCAAAATATTGATTATAATCAGTACAATTTCGAAACAGATTTAAAATATAAGCTTTACAAATATTGCACATCAAATTTGGGGGGCACTACAGTCGTAGGGGGACGGGGCACTTCCCAGTTTGCCCTTCCTTTAATCAAGAAGTACTTTTGCAAAAAACGCAACCCTGATTATAATTGTCTAAATTGAGATGTCCGGTATTCGGGAGTATCCGTTGTGGAGGTTAATGGACATTCTCGAATAGCGAACACCTCTATTTAACGAATACTTTTTTAATCAGCAGACATACATATTTGTATATTTTTACCTCAAAAAAGTAGACATCTCCAATTATCGGACAAATTCCGCGGTCCCGAAGTGTTCGCTATTAAGGGCTTTTAAGGTACATAGATAAATATATATATATATTTTATAATCTTGTCCTACTCTAAAAGTTCAAAATATTTATTATACTCGGTTGAATGTGGAAAAAGATTTAAAATATCAGATGTACGAAAATTGCAAAAATCCCCCCCCCCCCAAAAAAAAAATGAAAATATAAAAAAATATATTGCCACATAGGCAATTTTACATATACATCACTTGATAATCACAACAGCCATTTAACTATGAATAATGAAAATAAATAAATAAATATTCTACTTTAATAACATTGGGGGGAAAATGACTTTGGTATTTTGTTAAATATATTTGCGTTTTTAAACTTGTCCTACTCTAAAAGTTCAAAACTTTCATTATAATCAGTGCAAGATTTAAGATATCAGCTTTACAAAAATTCATGCAAAATCCCCCCTCCCCCCCCCCAAAAAAAAATGAAAATACTTATTTAAAAATTATGTTTTTAAAAAATTTATATTTCCACATGGGCAAGTTTTTATGTAGATCAGAGGGTACTCACAAAAGCTATTCAACTATCAATAAAAACAAATAAGTACATATTCTATATTAAAAACATGAGGAAAAAATAACTTATGATTTCCAAACTTCTTTCGTCTTAAATATATACAGTAACATCTGTCATTTTTGTATTTTTCGTATAAGTGCATATAAATAAAGTTACCACAATTTTAAATACGAAATCTAGATAGAGGTTTTTACTTTTTCCCATTATAAATTTCAAATTACTTTTTTATTAAAAATAATAAAAAAATCAGTATTAGAGTTGATTGCAAATCAAATACATATGTATATTTTTACAGGCAGCTTCATATAATAGACCAGTCTCATTTACTTTATTTATCTTTTTTTAATCTGCGGTTTTATGCCAGGAAGTAAGAAAGCATTAGGTCATCTTTCAAAGTTTTTTTTTTCTTTACTTCCTTGTGGCCGTCATTTACTGCGAGATAAAAATTATCCATTGAAACTAAGAACTGACATTGAATATATAATTCGTAATAAAAAAGAATGTCATAAGTTTAAAAATATATACTTCTAGAATTAGTGGGGTTTTTTGCGAACAGATTCAAAACTAATTAAATTTCATGCAGGATTTTGTTTAGTACAATAAATAAAATCATAAAATACACTAATTTTACTACTATAAAGAAACTTACTTGAGTTGCTGCAAGAGGTAAGAAATATTCCTCGATTTGAAATTTTAAAAACTACCACAACCACAGTGAGGGAGAAAGACTTTCATCAGTTTAAAAGGTAATCCCATAATACATCCGACTAGCCATATTTAAAGAATGAGATGTTTCATCCTAAAAATAGGACCCGCCAGACAAAAGTTTCTTTTTTTTTTGCCAGCTTCGACAGGACGAAGATGAATAACACAATATTATTGATATAAATTGATACGAGTTAACACTAAACCCATTGCACACGCTTTGTAGAATTTCCGGGTGTAATCTTCAACCGTCGTCTACTTCTGTTCTGTGTCTATCCCGCCCTTGTATCGACGACAGCTTCTAAGAGACATTTGATGTCGAGCACACACGTCAGATGTATGTATTCAATAAATAAATAATCCTAGTTAATACGAATTAAAGTCACAGTACTTCACATTTCGCAAAAAACGAATTAAAATACACGCGTACATAAAAACAAACTTTGTCTGAATTACAACGTATACCACTTCGAACGAAGACATCTAAAACGCATGCGCAACTGGGAGTGCTAGTGCCCCCTGGTGGTTATTGCGTCGGAAGAATCAAAACGTCTTAAATTAAGACACGTTTAAAGCAATGAAGTGTCTTAAAATAAGACGTTTGCGGATATTTTAGACATTATTCACAGTTCGTTTACACCATGGTCATAGTAAGACGCTTATGTATCTTAAATTAAGACATCTATAGTGTCTTAATTTTCAGATTAAGACACTTAAGTGTCTAAAATTCTTTTTCAGTCACATATGTGTCTAAATTTAAGACGTTCTATTTGCAGTGCAGATGGGCGGACCAGACGACGTCTATAGATTTTATGGATTTATATAATGATACATGTTTCGATTTTCGTTTCACGATTTTTTTCATATGATAATTTTACGAAACACATGTTATTGGCTTAAAAAATTGTGTTTTTGTAATGAATACTTTTCAAGGTATAAAATGACAAATATGGTCACTTTTTTTTTTTCACTTTTAGACATTTTAAGATTCTTGCGTCCGCTTAAAAGCAAGATTATGCTATAAACTAAATTTAAAAGTGTCTATTTTTTGTTCCCTCCTTACAAAAGAATTACTATTAAGTTTCAAACCGTTTGGTTGGGAACTTTTTTCGCTGTTATATGCGGAGAGACGTACAGACAGAGAGATGGGCGGACCAGACTACGTCTATAGATTTTAAGGATTTATATAATGATACATGTTTCGATTTTCGTTATGATAATTTTACTAAACACATATTATTGGCTTAAAAAATTGTGTTTTTGTAATGAATACTTTTCAAGATATGAAATGACAAATATGGTCACTTTTTTTTTCACTTTTAGACATTTTAAGATTCTTGCGTCTGCTTAAAAGCAAGATTATGCTATAAACTATATTTAAAAGTGTCTATTTTTTGTTCCCTCCTCACAAAAGAATTACTATTAAGTTTCAAACCGTTTGGTTGGGAACTTTTTTATCTCTGTTATATGCAGAGAGACGTACAGACAGACAGATGGGCGGACCAGACGACGTCTATAGATTTTTTGGATTTATATAATGTTACATGTTTCGATTTTCGTTTCATGTTTTTTTTCGTATGATAATTTTACGAAACACATATTATTGGCTTAAAAAATTGTGTTTTTGTAATGAATACTTTTCAAGATATAAAATGACAATATGGTAACTTTTTTTTTCTCCACTTTTAGACATTTAAGATTCTTGCGTCCGCTTAAAAGCAAGATTATGCTATAAAATAAATTTAAAAGTGTCTATTTTTTATTCCCTCCTTACAAAAGTATCACTACATAAATAAAGCATTTAAGAGGTTCAATGTAAGCATAAGATTCTCAAGTATAATTAGATACTAACAATTTTTTTTTAGATGCAGAAAATTCTTGTGTAATCATGTTCTGAACCTTTTATTCTAATTCTCTGCTCGACAAATTAAAAAGATTTATAAAAAAAGTTTTCCACAGTATGATATGAAAAAAAAATGTGGAACGAAAATAGAAATATATATTGCCCCAAAAAATTGTTTTTTTTTAATGAATACTGTTGAAGATATAAAATGTCAAAATGGTCATTTTTTTCCCTTTTAGACATTTTAAGACTTCCAAGTCCCATAAAAGCTGGATTATGCTATAAACTTTGTTTACCACTTAACTACTAAAGCAAGTTTCCATACCATGCACAATAAAACAAATTAAATTGTAGAATAAAAATAACGTCAAAGTTCCTTCACACAAATGGAGATAAATAAAAATAAAACACAGTATATTTTACCATTTTCAGTGGTTAATTTGATCAGGGAAGAAATGAGTGTTACTCTCTTGTTCAACAATAGTTTCATTATGTAAAACTAGAACTTATTTTGTTTTATTCTTCTTTGAGAAGTATAATAATAGGTGTACATTCTGTGAGCCCATTCTCATTTATTCACTAATACATGAGCGCGCTAATCCAATATCATTAATTGCAAGAGTAAGTCGTGAAGTTATTCGCGGAAGCTCAAAATTCATCTTGGTTACAAGAGTGAATAATTTATGACAAATCCGGCAGTAAAGATAATTAATTTTTCTAGGAATTGATTCGTTCGTCACACAAAATGAAATCGGAGAACTATTTAAACAAACCCTGTGATCATTCGAGCAAATATTTGAACAGCTCGTTTAAATATTAGTAACACACAAATAGAGATATCTAATGTAAACGGAAAACTGTTCAATGGAATGAGCTTTAATCAGAAGATCGAAATATTTATAATGTTAAAATTATGTTGAAAATTCAACATTTGTTTCTAAATTTTAGTTTCGAATAGTTATATAGACTTTATTTACTTAAAAACGCTATAAAAATGTTTTATTAACTTCTATTCATTAAAGTTTTTATATCGTATAGATTTCTTATTTCATGGTTATACATTTTGCCACTTTGAATGATTATATTAAAATTAAGTATTAAGAAAAGCTAGCACGTAAAATAGAATACAAATTGATAATAATTAAATTTGCAATGTATGTTTTTTGTTCTTAAAATGGATTCTTTAAATGAATTTTTATACTCCAAATCCTCCTATTCCTTAATATATACTTTTTATACCGTGTGGATTTCTTATCTCAAGGTTACACATTTGCCATCTTGAATGATCATATATAAACCAAGTGTTAAGAAAAGTAAGCAAGTAAAGTAGTACAGAAATTGATAATAATTAAATTTGCAATGCATAATTTTTTGTTCTAAAAAGGGATTCTCTAAATGAACTTTTATACTCTTAAATAGTGAAAAACTAATTTATTATAGTGGGAAGTAGAATATAGTATTTGAACGCTCTACTGTATAATAAAGATTATTATATAAATAATTCACGACTGTTATTTCTTATATTCTTATTATTTTAAAATATTTAAAGTAAACTTCAAAGATACCATTGAATTGGAGAACTTCTTATGTTTTAAGGGGTCTCGGGATTCGTGAAGCTTCCAAGTTTCCGAAATTTTATTTTTTTTATATGTTGAACACTTATCTTTTCTGAACATTTTTATATAAATGTTTCCTTCAAACTCAAATTAGAACAGAAGTAATAGCTTTTAGAATATTACCAACCCAATAGCTGAAGCGGCATTTCAGAAACTGTTAAGTCATTTTACTCAAAATGACGTTTTCGGACATAACGCACAGGATATCTTAAAACCTTCTCAATATTTTTTCATGAACGTTTCAAAATATATGCTTTATGTTAGTCTGTATAAACTGAACCTAAAATTTCCTTTTCATTGTTAAAAAAAAAAAAAAAAAAAAAAATATTTTATGTGACTATAATGCTGAAAACACTGGACAACAGTGGTTTTGTCCTAGAACTAAAATTAGTTGATTCTAGATCAGTTTTTGGCACTGATTCCGAATATGCTTTCCGTTTATATCTTGGTGGTCCAGGTTTTGAGAAATTTGCATATTTAAATTTATGCAAATTTAAGCTTTTTTGCAAATTTTAGATACAATATATGTCAACATCTAATTGCGTTTTCTAGATAATGACTACTTGACTATTTACTTCAGATAAATGTCACGATTTGCATATTCTTAACATTTATTTATCAGTTATTAAGCCTAATTTGCATATTTTTCAATGGTGTAATGTTTACATTACTATCAACTTTAAAATAGTTGCCACAGAATTTGCGTAATGTTTTTCTAGACTAGATTTTTATGCTGATTTCAAATCTGCAGTTTGTTTTCTTATGTCATGTCTAGTTTTTGAATAAGAGGAATTTCTACTTTTGCACGGCATTAACACATGTTTAATATAAGATGCTTTTTAGGGGTGTGTAATTTATTGACAAGAAGGTGAACAGTGTCAGATTCATATCAGAGATATAAACAAAAGTTTATATAATCGAAAAAAAAAACAGGTAGTAGAATCCATCCTAACTAGTTGAAGTTTATCATACAAAGTATCATAAAAAGCTATTTCTGGCTTTTTTGACCAAAAAATAAAATTTCACTTTTTTTTCAAAAACTAGACGTGATAGAAGCAAACAGATACAAGATTTGAAATAAGCTCAAAAAACTGGTTTAGAAACATATTAGCGTATTCGTGCGGCAGAAATATTTGAACGTAAAGAAACATTATTAGAAAAACATGAAAAATATGCAAATTAGGTACAATATTTCACAGTCACATGCCAGTATAATCTCAGAAACAATGTTTTTGTGAAGTAAATTAGGTAGTCATCATAACATAAAACAAAAAACCCTATCTGATATTGCATTATACCATAAATTTGCAAATAATTGTATAAAATTTACTAAATTTGCACAAATTGAAATATGAAATATTTCTCACACTTGACGTGCTGGAGTAAATCTAAAACTAGATTCGGAATCAGCACAAAAATCCGCATAAAAAATAACAAATTTCTGTTTTAGGACAGAGCAAAAGTTCAAATTTATTGGCCAATGAAATTTGAAAACTTTGTAATAGCTAAATAGAACTTTGTATTAAAAATATAAAAACACATAAATACAAAATTATTTAGGTTCAGTGTATTTATTATAATCTGAAGTATAATTAAGCACAAAAATTTTCATTCTAGTTGCAAAATTTATTTTGTAATACTGAGCTTAATCTGTCATACCAATTTTCTGCTCGAGAAATGTCCGAAAGTTTGAAGCCGCCAATAAATATTAATTCTGCATCTTGTAACTTTTTAAATATATGAACTGAAAGAACATTATTATATCTGTTAATACCAATAAAAATTTTGTTTTTAAATCATATACATTTTAAGATATTAAACGTTGAAAATGGTCTGTTTTTTATTAATTTTTTTTTACAGTTTTAATTGTCCTGAGAACCTTTAAATGTCATATTAGCTTCTATTCATTATTGTATACATTTTATATCCGGCGGATTTTTTATTTTATATTTACACACTTGCAACCTTCAATGATTATATTAAAACTAAGTATTAAGGAAAGCATGCAAGTAAAATAGTATATAAATTGATAATAATTAAATTTGCAATGGATAACTTTTTGTTCTAAAAATGAATTTTTTAACCCTCTAGTGCATGATTCTTTATTTTTCGTTTAAAAAAATATATTTAATTACTTAATGGGCATAAATTAAAGGAAAAATACTAAAAAATTAATCACTCTTATATTTTTTCGTATTTTGGATTTTTATTTAAATGGTTGCCAAATGGCAAAGCCATGCATTAAACGTATTCTAAGCATATCCTAAGATATTTCTCTGGTCTTTTTTCTATTAATTGTCGGGTAGCATTTTGCAGCACGGGGTTCTGTTTTTCTTATTATTCCAAGTCACGAAATTACTTTTGATTTTAAAAGTGTCTTTATATTCACTGATGTTTAATAGTTATCAAAATACAGTTCACGATTTACAGGTTCAACAACTGGATGAGTTAGTCTAGTATTGACTCAAACGCTAACTTCCAAGTCATGTCCACCTAGCAGACTGGTTGTACTTTTTCCGCAATAAATATCAAAACTGTTCGCAGATCTTGATACTCCTGCAAAAAAAAACAATTTCAAACTACATTTATATGAGTTTTTGTGTGTGTGTGTGTGTGGGGGGGGGGGGATATACTGCTTCATATGGTGACGAGCCTTGGCGCACTTATTTGCTCATAAACACAGAAAGATTTTTTGATGGGAATGTATAAGATTTTCCATTCAGGGGACCGACTATTGGTCTCAACTTGAATAACTTATCTTCCCCATTAGACAATGTATTATCCTTCAGATGGGAAAATTGTCGTATACCGTATACTTTCAAATGTATTCAAGATCATAGTGCGACTACCTGGTGATACACCAATGACAGGGTTCCCAAACAATCTTATGATTTTAAAGTTTGCCACACTACTCAAGATACAAATCCTTACATACTTTTTTATATCCGTCGAGCATATATTGAGTGCCTTTTGAACATGTTTTAGAACACTATACAGGTTTGTTTGTTGAGAGATATGCTCGAAACGTACCGGGCGGAAAAATATAAAAAAATATTTATATGGTGTTTTTAATGATAAAACACTTTCAAGCAGAGAAACATCTCCGATAATCTTTATCCAAGAAGTGTCTGGCTGAAGAATTTGAGGCTTTCACCTTTTTTCTGTTTACGTTTACCTGGCTGCTTTTTTTTTTTTTTTTTTTTTTTTTTTTTGATGTAGATGGAATAATCACTATCCCAACGTTTGCATCAAAATTCTAGTCAATTTCATTAGCTGATTTGTCTGCTTGTAAATCACAATCAGCCTCATCATAAGTGCTGAACCGTTTTTGAACAGAAAGTTTAGATCAAAAGGTGGATCGTCATCGCTGGAATTGTAAGAAATATCACTTTCACTAGACAATACAATTCAAATTTCTTCTGTTAATATTTTTGTTTAGTGTGTTTGCTTTAAAATATATCTTGACCATGATGAGGCTCTATCAGAACAAATTTTTTGACGAAAAAATAGACAAAAAGCAAGATGAAACAATCAACAAATTCATTGAACACAATACTAAAAATATAAATAAAAGTGGAACTCAATTCACGGTGTTGCCAAATTGCACCAAACGTATATTCGCATGCATACAATATTTGTTGAAAAAAACCTTACTGAAAATTATTTAAAATAACTTTTAAAAGCATATTCTTTTGAAAAAGATTTTTTTCAAATGAAATTTTGCATTTTAAATATTTTTTATTTGTGTTAGAAATCCATCTGTTGCTAGAAAAATCCAAGGCTTCAAAACTTCCTTTTTATTTGTAACTGATAAGCAACTATTACCATCTATGGTATTTTTAATGTACTAAGCCTAAGTATAGGGTCAAAATGAATACATAAAGCATACAGTTATCAAGAGGCCACGTAAATAAACGATAAAGAGAGAAAATTTAATTTGTTGCCAATTGGCAGCAGTATGCACTAGAGGGTTAAATGATTTTTTGTACTCCAAAATAGTGAAAATTTAATTTATTGTAGTTGGAAGCAGCATATTGTGTTTGAACGCTCTACTGTATAATAATGGTTATTATATAAACAATTTACGACAGCTATTTCTTATATTCTTATTATTTTAAATTATTTGAAGTACATTTAAAAGATACCAGTGAATTGGAGAACTTTTAAATTATTTTAGCAATCTGTAGTATTATTAAATTCAAATATTCACATTAAAAAAAAATAAAAAAAAAAAAAATAAATAAATAAAAAACAATATAAAACAAAAATTTTCACATGCAGATATTCTTTTTTTTTTTTTTTAACTTCCTAATATAATATTTTTACGTAATATTAAAAACATTAACGTAACACATTGTTACGTTAATGCTACGTAAAGTTAAAAACATTGATGTGATATTATAAATATTATATAAACATATTATGCAGTGGGATCGTGATAATGATAATTTTTGTTAACGAACTTAGATAAAGCTTGGATAATCTTGCCTTTCACCAATTGTTAAAACTAGTTCCTTAATGCTAACATAATTTTTATCATGTCGATTAATTGTGACAAAAAATTATTATCTTAATTTTTTTATTTTATGTAACAAAAAAAAAAAAAATTACATATTCACATTTAAAAAAGAATTCTTAGCGATTATACGTCGCATTATATTTCCTTACTAACAAAGGTGAAAATTAAAATGTAACACTGCTGTTAGTCATTAATAATAGCTATAACAAATGACATACTCAGAAAATTAAAACGACATAATGCCAGAAATTTTAAACTTCAATGAAAAATGAAACTGTGAATTTTCATCTGCAAAACATTTTCTGAACGTGTAGTAGTAGATACCGATTTTGCAATTAATTAAGGAAGAAATTATTAAAAGTATTGCAGGCAAAGAACTAGAAAAGATTACTGATACTGTATAAGACTCTATGCCAGAAGATGAGTTTCTCACATTTGTTTTTACCTTCCTACTGAAAAAGCAGTAATGGATGAAATTTATATATTTAAAACTTTTATGCACACGGAGTGCTCAGTGCACAAATATCTGAATTATTTATTTGAAATTAGCAGGCATGGCAGGAGTTGAATTGACCCAGACCTGCCCAAGTCTGCCGCAAAAAAAAAAAAAAAAAACAGCTCACGGATTTAATCTAATCATACAGGCTCATTTTCGATTTTCACTTTCTACTCGAAATCGAAAAAAATGGCATTATAAAATAAAACAGTTAAAAATGCGTTCGCAAAAAAGAAAGCATTTGGTGAAATCATCTTTCTCTTATTTATTATATTAGTAGTTTTACTATATTAGTGCGACATTAAAACATGCTTTTTGGCGATAACAGATTACTACCCAACACTGACAAAATCCCTCCTCGAACCTTCATTTCTCAATATACTACTGAATTTCTCATTTTATTATTCACTTCAAAAATTCGTATACATTCAAATTATCAATATTTTTTAATTTTTTAAACGATTCCCGCGTATTTTAATTATAGATGGTATTAAAATATAACACAAAATGGTTAATATATCGAGGTAATTATTTTAATAAAAAACCTTGTCCTCTCTTTCAGAGAAAGATGAAAATTTTTACAAAAAATATTGCAAAATATTTCAAAAATCGCTATACGAAACCAATTAAACTTTTTTGAAAAGTGAACAAAACTTACTAAATTACACTAAAAGGGTGAATTTAGATTGATTTTAAGAGGAATAAAAAATTGAACTGGAAAATTCAGAAAAATGAGCATTTTTAGGTGCGTTCGTAATTATATAAATACGTAGCACCTATAGTCGTCGTTCAGTCCGTCCGTCTGTCCGTCTGTCCGTCTGTCCGCATGTAACAGAGCAAAAACTACCCAACCAAATAGTCTGAAATTTCAAATATGTGATTGTTGCAAAATTTTGTCGAGCCATTTCAAATTTTATGAAAATCGGATGTATAGTTTAATTACAGGGACAGTCAAAAGTTTTTCTTTACATTACGGCCAATGGGAAAAATTATTGCAAGTGGATTTTAATGATATTAGAGCCTTCCGAATGATCTGAAATTTTAAAGATATAATTGTTGCAAAATTTTGTCGAACCATTTCAAATTTTAGGAAAATCGGACGTATAGTTTAATTACAGGGACAGTCAAAATTTTTCTTTACATTACGGCCAATGGGAAAAATTATTGCAAGTGGATTTTAATGGTATTAGAGCCTTCCGAATGATCTGAAATTTTAAAGATATAATTGTTGCAAAATTTTGTCGAGCCATTTCAAATTTTAGGAAAATTGGATGTATAGTTTAATTACAGGGACAGCCAAAAGTTTTTCTTTACATTACGGCCAATGGGAAAAATTATTGCAAGTGCATTTTAATGATATTACAGCCTTCCGAATGGTCTGAAATTTTAAAGATATAATTGTTGCAAAATTTTGTTGAGCTATTTCAAATTTTAGGAAAATCGGATGTATAGTTTAATTACAGGGACAGTCAAAAGTGTTCCGAAAAAATTATTGGAAGTGCATTTTAATGATGTATCAGACTATGCACGTTATGAAGTGCAAAAAATTATACATTCAGTACAATATGGGGTGCAAAAAGTAATTTTAAAACTAGTTATAGTACGAACGCACCTCATTTGCCACGTTTGACGAGCAATTTCCAACTTGTTTTTTTTTCGTTCAGCATAAAACAACGAATCAAAAATTAAAATCACAGATACACTTAATTTCGTCTTTTTAGGTGCGTTCGTAATTATATAAATACGTAGCGCCTATAGTCGTCATTCAGTCCGTCTGCTGTCTATCCGCCTGTCCGTCTGTCTGTCCGCATATAATAGAGCAAGAACTACCCAACCGAATGGTCTGAAATTTTAAATATATGATTGTTGTATAATTTTGTCGAGCCTTTTAAAATTTTATGAAAATCGGATGTATAGTTTAATTACAGGGACAGTCAAATTTTTTCTTTACATGACGGCCAATGGGAAAAATTGTTGCAAGTGCATTTTAATAATGTTACCGCCTTCCGAATGGTCTGAAATTTTAAAGATATAATTGTTGCAAAAGTTTGTCGAGCCATTTCAAATTTTATGAAAATCGGACGTATAGTTTAAGTTCAGAGACAGTCAAAAGTTTTCCGTTACATTACGACCAATGGGAAAAAATTATTGCAAGTGTATTTTAATGATGTTACAGCCTTCTGAATGGTCTGAAATTTTAAATGTATAATTGTTGCAAAATTATGTCAGCCATTTCAAATTTTATGAAAACCGGTGTATAGTTTAATTACAGAGACAGTAAAAAGTTTTGTGTTACATTACGGGGAATGGGAAAAAATTATTGCAAGTGCATTTTAATGATGTTACAGACTATATGCACTTATGAAGTGCAAAAAAATATACATTCAGTACAATATGGAGTGCAAAAAATAATTATAAAACTAGTTATAGTACGAACGTACCTCATTTGCCACGTTTGACGAGCAATTTCCAACTTGTTTCATCCCGATACAAATTTGCAGACCTCTACGCAGTATAGGTTTTTACAGCCGCCACACAAACATATTTCTTTTATAGATACAAGGGTTTGATCTCGGGGTTCCCGTGTTACAGAATGCAGGTGAAAACATTTTTTTTTTTTTTTTTTTTTTTGAATTTAATACTCTAACTGATATTTGTTTGATTGGACACATACATCAGACTTGTGAGCTTGACAACAAGTCCCGCTTATAAGTCATCGTCGATGTACAGGGACGAGATAGCACAATGAAATTTACAACACAGAGAATTTTTACATGCGGGAGCTCCACAAAGAGTGCGCAATGGAGCCAGCGGGAGTCGAACCCGACAAGCCTCCTACGCTCTAAAGCGATTAGCAGCGTGGTGTCTTAACCACTCGGCCACGGAAGCCCCAACAGACATTTTACATTCCTTATATTTCTTTAGAATGCCCACTAACAACACCAAAAATAGTATTTATATGAAAAATAGAAAACATGATTTCAGATACATTTTGCAAGTTTATTAAAAGGTATTATTTCGTGTTGGCCTTTCGCCAAGAGTTAACAGCCGAAAAAAATTGCCAAAGATTATTATCAACAAGCAGCCTCTTTCATCCTGTTCATTTCAGTGGTTTAAGCGCAAAATTTTATTTCATGTCTTAAATTTTTGTTTTGATTATATTTTACTATTTTATTTATTGGTTGATGAATATATTAATTTCGTTGCTGGAAACAAATGATGGGATATTTATATTAATTTACGTGCAAACTGATTTATCTTACGTAATCGTCTGCAGGCGATAGAGATAGATTTGAAAAAAAAAAATCTTCAGTGAAAATTATTTTTAATACAATGAAAATTGCGTAAATTGCAATACAATTGTCAAACACATTGAAATATATAATAAAACACTCATAGTACAATATATATGAGTGTGTCCCGGGTTCGATTCCTGGCTCTAGCTAATTTTTCACTCCAGTTGGGTTTATTGTATTTATTGTATGTATGTCTGTATAATATTTATATATACCTTTAACTGTTGAATGCAGGCGTTATTTATGTGTGTATGTGTGTTTTAATATATATTGTAGTATGGGTGTTTTATTATAATTATCGTAGATCGGTGTAATAGTAAAGTCTATTCATCGTTGTCCTGTCATCCTAGGCTGTCGTATAGATGGTTGGTGACTTCCCCAACATGGTTTATTAGTGAGAAATTGCAGACTCATGCACCGGCCGGAGTAGCTCAGTGGTTAGAGCAGCAGTCTTGTATATTGTGGTCCCGGGTTCGATTCCTGACTCTGCCTTATTTTTCCTTCCAGTTGGGTTTATTGTATTTATTGTATGCATGTCTGTATATTATTTATATATACCTTTAACATTGAAATATAATTTTCAAACTAATTGCATTTGGAAAAAGAAAATACCTTATTAGACGATATAAAAATTGAAAATGTGCAGTATTTAGAAGTTTTAAAAAATTACAATTAAAGTTAATAAAAGTCAATTTTATCTTCCACTGTTGCCAACGTCAAAATGACGACAGCGTTACAGACGGACACATTCGTCCTTTATAATATAGATAAATAGAAAGATTAGCTAAAACAGGTATTAAACTAGAGAACAGGAATTCTGCTTTTTCAGAATTTAGTGTCGCCCCTGGCATTTCCAATACTTCATTTTCTTCTGGTGGACTGGTGGCTGCTATTATTATGAAAATGTCATTATAAATGAAGCGTTAGGTGAAGACGAAAGAGCCGCCGTAAAAAGTTAGAACTCTGATTTTCTGGTCAGAATGGGGGTGGGATGGACATAATTTATATATATAATTTTTTAATTATGGCCATTTTTTTCCCCATTCTGACCAGAAAATCAGAGTTCTAACTTTTTACGGCTGCTGTTTCGTCTTCACCTAACGCTTCATTTATAATGGTTGATTCATAATAATAGAAGCCACCAATCCATCAGAAGAAAATAACTCTGTTAAGTGGGACTCGGATAATCGGGACTCTACTGTAGTGCAAAACATATTTCAATTTTAAGACTTAAAGCACACGCTTTTATTTTATGTAAAATGATGTCATTTGCATTAATATACATACTTAAAATTAAATATAGTTTATAATAGCTCCATGTTTTATCATAAATCCTTCATTTATCTTTTTCTCAAAATAGCACGTATTTTAATTAATGTTTTTTTCAATTTTTATGAGAAAATGGCAACAAAAAGATATAATTGCTATTTTTCAACAATTGTTTCTTTACTTTCTACCGAAATGGAGTACTTGAGTTGCCAAAATGAAACAAATGCCGCTAAAAATTACAAAAAAATTAATATTTCAAAAATAAAACAAATAAAGATTCAGTTTTCAAAGAAATTGCATTAAAAAGTACTTATTTTTTTCCAATACGACGGTATAAATATTGAAAATGTGCGATGCTTAGAAGTTTTAAAAAGAGCTGTAGAGTATTTAATCGCACAATGAAACATCGGTTTTTGTTTTACGGCTGGCGTAAACAAGGTAACGTTATTTATTGGAGACAAAATAAGCTGGGAGAAAAAAATAGCATACCGGGGGCTAATAAATAAACAAACATCCGTTGGCAAGTCCCGCCTCTCCCTTAAGATATGTACTTTTTATTAAATATTTTTGTTAATGGTAGAGGTTGCTCACAAGAAAGACAAGTCTGAAATTGTACGTCAATCGTAGCAGATGAAGTGATTCGTACTATAACGATTTTTATAAATATTCAGATCTTTGTCCAATAGCTGTTGCACTCTTATGGAAAAATAGATTAATACGAAATGTATTACGTCATTATATATATTATATAATCATATATATCATCATATATATCATATATATAATCATACATATTAAATTCAGTAGTACGGAAATAACATGATTCCATCTTAAATAAGACGTAATCACCATGACAACCTAGAATCATTGCCTATCATAGGATATCATTGAATTAATTATGTATGGTAGCATTTAGTTGAATGAAGGAAACTTTTATTAATATCTTTTTAAGTTTTGATTCGATTTTCATAAAATTTGAAATGACTGAACAAAATTCGGCAATGATTATATATATTAAATTTCAAACCATTCGGTTGGGTAGTTTTTGCGATGTTATATGCGGGCAGACGGACAGACAAGACGACGACTATAGGTGCTACGTATTTATATAGTTACGAAAGTACCTAAAAAACGTTTAGGTAGATATCGGTGTTCTCGTATGTTAAAATACCTTCACATGGTTTGGATCATCCTGCCAACACCTTTCCCCGAGTTGCGAGCAAAAGCCTCTGCTGTGAAAATATAGTTCAGGAGGGAGTGTCTAATTTTTGTAACCAGTTTTAGCGCTGATGACTTTTGTACATATGATAGATTAGAGGGTGCAGATAAGGGAACTGCTAGTCAGCTGGTGCACCAGAGGAGAGAAGGGGAGCTTTCTATGTAAAAAAAAAAAATAATAATAATATATGTGGGCTTTATTTTTAGGATTTTGCAATGTAAAACAAAAAAATAAAAATAATAAAGGACATAAATTATTTTTCCAGTTAACTCTAAATAACCGATTTTTATCTTTGAATTTTTCTATAATATACAGGGTACCCCAAAAATACTGACCTCTTCTTAAATTCATATAATATTGGTCATAGACATATATTATAAATTACAAAGTTACGTAAAAAAATGTTCAGAGTTTTATAAATTTGTCCGTCTGCCGTCTGTATGTTTGTCCATTCTCCATTTCTCGTAAATTTACTTGGATTCGTATGTGAATGATATACGTGATTGAGATTTACATGTTCGCTATTGAAAACGCAGTGTGTAACATCAAAAGTTCGTTTACAGGTATCTTCAAAAGAAACCCGTTACATTATAGTCTATGGCGGAAAATTGTTTGTACTTTAATTATATTATAGCATAAAAACGTTGTAAAACTTTTTTGAGGCAGATTAAAACATGCTTTCTGTAGAATATGGAGCACATACCATTTATTTACAGAATTACACAGACAATGTCGGTTACATAATGATCTACTGAGAAAAATTGTTTACAACGCATTTCTAAAATTTTCCACTATAAGAAACACAATTGAAATACACTATTGAGGTGCACTAAACGATGAGTATTGTAGAATATGAGGAGCAAACCCGTTTTCCTCCATTTAGAGAGGAACACAAAAACAAATCGGTTACGGTACTGTCTATTAGCAATAAATGCTGAAAGTGGGTTTTCAGTATTGGCACGCATTTTTAAGTATAAACAACTTTTTGAGTAATACGTGGTGTGTATAAATTCTGCAGGCCATGTACAGAGCTACACAAACAAATTCGTTAACATTACTACGTATGAGCAAGCGTGGATTATTTGTATTTTTTAAGTGATTTATGTATTTCACTGCTGAATTATCTATTGTTCTAAGAGACGTTTGTGAAATATAAATAAATTCATATACAAAGGTTGCGCAAAGAACTGGATAATAAGCCGTTTATAGATGGTATTTTGTGAAAGTACGTTTTCAGTTGTTATCCTTTTGTTAAATTTTTTACTTAAGATATATTTTTTTCATCTTAATAATCAGTGAATTTCCGTTACAGTACTTTTGAAGCGTTAGAAAGTGTTTCATAATCTATGCTTGTCGCATGATTTTTCTTTTTGATCCCCTGTAAAAATTATTGACTCGAGAAGTTTTTTGTTTAAGAGTGATGCATGCATTATAATCTGTAATTCTGTCAAATGTCAAACACATTTAGTATTTTGCAATATACATACATTTAACTGTATTTGATTTGTTCTGTTGTTTGTTTTTAAAATAGTTAAAGTGTACTGATGAGGTCTTGCGGGTTGATTGGCGAAACGTCTATTGATTGTATTTTAAATGTTTTTAGTATTTTTAATTTTTTATAAATTTAATTTTTTAACTCTAATCAAGCCTGTCTTATTAATTTATTTTATTTAGTCTTTTAAACATTTATTATTATTATTATTATTATTATTATTATTATTATTATTATTATTACTACTACTACTATTATTATTATTAAATGAAACATACGCAACATAATTTTTTTCCTTTCATTTTTTAAATTATTTATTGATTTTTTTTTATTACTACACACATATTTTCTCGTTTCCAGAAAAGCGTATGAGTAAAAGTATTGTTCTAAAACATAAAACATCAAAAACAACATACACGTTCGAAGTAAAACAATCAAACTTTATAGAAAAGCTAATTTTATCTAATTCAGAATGTGACTCTCCGGAGAACTAGATGCGCACAATTACAGTTCGGCAGTTAATGATAACCAGAATTTATTTTTGCGTTACTCTTCAAATGTAGAAATCGATTTCACGAATCTTTGATTTAACAGCAATAAATGAGAATAGTACAGATTATATATTGATTTGTGGGGAAAATGAATAAATCCTCATAGTTTTTTTTTTTTTTTTTTTTTTTTTTTTTTCCACAATGAATCATTTGAATGGTGAAATTTTCCTTTTAATAGCGCTGAAATAAATTAAAGGCGTCAATTTGTACCAAAAATCACAGATATTTATTATTATTGTTATCATATTTTTACCTGACTGACAAGAAGAGTTATGTGTTTCCCGCGTATCTGGGTATGTGGTTTTCTTTATACCCTTGAAACATCGCAACGTCTGGAGGGATATTAATGGATGCGGTCTCTACCGATTAGTCTTAACCGTCCGATGGTTATAGGCTAGATTTTGTTTTTATAAATTAAAAAGGGCGGCCATAACATACAAAATGGCGGTAGAGACGAAAAAAAAAAATTTACGTACCCTATTGAGTGGCATATCATCGGATAGGTCTTTCAAAACGAAGGCGATGTTTCATTGACTTTTTTATAGCCAGAAGCTCCGTTTAAATATTACACAACCTGAAAGTTGTGTAGGTAAGATCTCTAGCTTTACTGCAACTCTAGCCTTCATAGACATGTATGGACCTCATCAAAATGTTTATAGAAAGGAACTAACAATTAAACACAACTTAAAAGCCATCAATACAAGTAAATAAAAAAATAGGTAAGTAATATAAGAAATAGTTTCACATTGATGAGAAATAATTAATTAGTTCACTTTTTACGCAGTGGATTTTTTTTTATTTTTAAATTTAAGTACTAATGGTAATTATTATTAATTGGAGTTCAGATTACTTTTACTTCTTTTAGATTAGATCCATGTTTTAGACTTTATCTTATTATTTCTATACAATGTTTTTGTTACTTTTTAAATAAGAAATTGATTTCTTCAATCTTCGATTTAACAGAACAAAATGGCAAAATGAGAATTCTATCGATTATAAATGAATTTTTTAGGAGATTGAATCTATTATCACAGATTACTTTTGTTTCACAATGAATTTTTTGAATGATGAAGTTTTGATATTAATAGCGATGGAATATATTAATGCATCAATTTGTACAAAATACACTAATATTTATTATTATTATTATTATTATTATTATTATTATTATTATTATTATATGTTTTTTAATTAGAGCACACAAATATTTTTCTTTCTTTTCCTTTTGAAAAAAAATAGATTAGAAGTTACAACCTATGTTTTAGTCTTTTTCTAATTATTATATTCATTTTTTTCTTTTGGTAACGCTTCAATTAAAGAAATCTATTTATTTAATCTTTGATTAAATAGCATAAAATGAGAATCCAAAAGGTTATAAATTGCCTTATGAGGCGATTGAATAAATCACACTTTTTGTTCTCAATGAATTGTTTGAATGATGTAATTTTCGATTTAATGGCGATGGGATATATATTAATGGCGCCAGTTTGTACCAAAAGACACAAATATTTATTATTATTATTATTATATTTTTATTAAATGGAACACACAATACTTTTTCTTTTTGCTCCTTTTGTCAAAAATAGATTACAAGTTATAGTCCATATTTTAGACGTTTTCTAATTATTTTTCTAATATTTTTTATTATTTTATTTCTTTTTTGTAACTCTTCAAATAAAGAAAGCGATAATTCAATATTAAATAGCATAAAATGATAATTGTAAAGATTATAAATTGATCTGTCAGGCGATTGAATAAATAAGACATTTTTTTTTTTTTCATTTTAATGAATTGTTTGAATAATGAAGTTTATGATTTAATGGCGATAGAATATATTAAGGACGTGAATTTTTACAAAAAGATACAGATATTTAACAGTATTATTGTTATATTTTTATTAATTGGAACTCACAGCACTTTTTCTTTTTTCTCCTAGATTAGAAGTTATAGTCCATATTTTAGTCTTTTTCTAATTCTTTTTATTTTTCTTTGGTTATTCTTCAAATAAAAAAGTAAATTTCCTGAATCTTTGATTTAACAACATAAAACGAGAATTGAAAGGATTATTGAATTGAGAATTGACTGAACAAATCACAGAGTTTCTTTTTCGCAATGAATCCTTTAAATGATTTATTATATTTCTTTTCTATATTTTATGGCGATGAAATAAACTAAAGACGTGTATTTGTACCGAAATACACTAATTTTTATTATTATTGTTAAATTATTAATTGGTGAATAATGTACATTTCTTTTGTTTGCCTTTCTTTAACTAGTTTAAAAATAGTAACCGAAGTTTTGGCATTTTATTCTAGTTTATTCATATAATTTTATTCACCACCAATAACACACCACGTTTGATGTAAATCACTTAAACTAATTAGAAAAACTAATTTTATCAAAATCACAATTAAACTACCTATAAAATTAAATGCGCGCAATTAAAATTCGATGTTATAGATAAAAATAATTTATTACTTTCTTCTATCTTCAATAGAAGAAAGTATTGTAATCGAAATTTTTTTCGACTTCAGGTTTTCGACGGATTTGCATGTTTTAGGGGTCAGAGATTCCAAAAAACATGTTTATAGAAAATGTCTGTCTGTCTGTGTGTCCGTCTGTCCGTCTGTCTGTCCGTCCGTCCGTCCGTCTGTCCGTCTGTCTGTCGCCATTGTACCATCAAAAAGTGTATGAAGTTATGTATAGAATTAAACCAAAATTTTATTATAAGTTTTTGGCTATGGCAAGCAGGTCCTCCCGGAATTTGGAAAAAATTCGCCGGTAGGGGGCGCTGATATAACAATTTTTGTGCGATTTTGAATATTGTACCATCCAAAAGTGTATGGAGTTATGCATAGAATTGAACCAAATTTTTAGTTTAAGTTTTTGGCTATGGCAAGCAGGTCCTCCCTGAATTTGGAAAAAATTCGCCGGTAGGGGGCGCTGTAATAGCGATTTTTGTGCGATTTTGAATATTGTACCGTCCTAAAGTGTATGAAGTTATGCATAGAATTAAACCAAATTTTTATTTTAAGTTTTTGGCTATGACAAGCAGGTCCTCCCTGAATTTGGAAAAAAATCGCCGGTAGGGGGCGCTATAATAGCGATTTTTGTGCGATTTTGAATATTGTACCGTCCAAAAGTGTATGAAGTTATGCATAGAATTAAACCAAATTTTTTTTAAAGTTTTTGGATATGGCAAGCAGGTCCTCCATGAATTTGCAAAAAATTCGCCGTTAGGGGGCGCTGTAATAGCGACTTTTGTGCGATTTTGAATATTGCACCATCGAAAAGTGTATGAAGTTATGCATAGAATTGAACCAAAAAAAAAATTTAAGTTCTTGGCTATGGCAAGGTTGTCCTCCCTTAATTTGTAAAAAAATCGCTCGTAGAGGGCGCTGTAACAGCGATTTTTGTACAATTTTTGTGCCATTTTGAATATTGTACCGCCGAAAAGTGTATGAAGTTATGCATAGAATTGAACCAAATTTTATGTGTTTATTTTTGGTCATGTCACGAAGGTCCTCCCTGAATTTGGAAAAATTCTGCCGGAAGGGGGCACTATAATTGCGATGTCTGTACCATTTTCATTATTGTACCATCGAAAAGTGTATGAAGTTATCCATATAACTCAACCAAATGTTTTGTGCATGTTTCTGGCTATGGCAAACAAGTCCTCCCTGAACTTGAAAAAATTCCGAAAGAAGGGGGCGCTATAATTCCGATCTCTGTGCCATTTTCATTATTGTACCATCGAACAGCGTATAAAATTATGCATACAATTGAACCAAAATGTTTGTGCTTGTTTTTGGCTTTGGCCAACAGGTTCTCCTTGAATTTGGAAATATTGCGCGGTAAAGGGGCTCCGTGCTAGCGATTTTTGTATACTTTTCTTGATTTTTCGTAGTTATATTGTGCATCGGCGGCTCATGCAGCGGCGGGAACTCGCTTCCTGCTATGCCGGCAATTCGCAAACAGCTGATAACGACAGAATAAGGAAAAATTAATAATTTTAACAAATATCATGATATAGATTAACTCGTTTTTAGTCCGTTTAATTGACTTGAGCAGAAATTTAAGATGAAAATCAAAGTTGGTATAGTATTGAACTAATAATATTGAAGTAGTAACATGTGTAACTAGGTTTTGAAATATTAAGATGTATAAGATAGAAGAAAGTTTTGGGATTGGCACATCCAACTAGTTTTTGTTATTATTTTTGAAATAAGGAGATAGATTTCATCAATCTTTGATTGAGCAGTAATTAATGTAAATCATGAGGGCTGTATAATGTTTTGCTTCGAGATTTAATAAATCGTTTCACAAAAGATGTTTTTCACAATAAAGTATATGCTTGAAACACAACATCTTTTAGTTAAAAGTCATGAAATACGTTGGTATCTCAAATTTCAGGTAAAAAGCATACATGGCATATTTTTTATTTTATTAAAATAAGCTCAAGTTATCAATATTAAACCAATAATTTTTGTAGCATTTAACATCAATGAGAAAAATTCCGCTACGCCCAGCTTTAATCTGTAAATTAAAAATTACGTTATGTTAAATCAAATCATAACCATAACTGAAATTAAATCACATATATAAGAAATTTTAACGAATTGAAACGGTACTTATTTTTTTTTAATAAACCATTTAGTTAAACACTTGCCACTCACATTCCCAATTTTTGTATTATTTATTTATTTATTTTTACATATAGTGCATTATAAAATAGTTTTGAAAAACGTAAGCATTAAATTAGGTTAAACGTTCGAAGTAAACCAATTAAACTATATCGAAAAGCTAATTTTTTATCAAAATTAGAAGCTGATTCTCAAGAGAATTAGAGAATTAGATTAAGAGTAGATTAAAGACTGCTAATTATAACGAGAATTTTTTTTTAAATTATGATGGCGCTTTTGAACATTTTGAAGTTATGGTCAGTTACAATATGTAAAAAACCCTTTATGTAAAAAATAACTTACATGTATTTAAAAATTTTAAAAATTTAAAAAAACCTTTCACGAGGGAAAATGGTCGTTTTTCTTCATCTTACGTCAGTCAAAGTGATAATTGTAACATGCATTTTGAGTTTTGTTTTCTTTTTAGCTTATTGTGGATTTTTTTTTTTTTTTTTTTTTTTTTTTTTAATCATCTTCATGCTTACCCAAGAATTTAAATATTTAGTAAGTCTATTTTACTGCTTTAAAATTATTATAAGTTCAGTTCAGTTTCAATATCTACCTTAAAAGTTATGTTATGTTACATTAAATCATATATACGACATAAAAATAAATCACATATATATAATAATCTTTCACGAATTGAAATGGTTGTTAAAAGTTTTATTACATCGTTTAGATATAAACTTATCTCCCATTTTATTAAAAAAAAAAATAAATAAATAAAATATAAAAAAATAAAATAAAAACTTTTACATAAGGAAACCCCCCTCTCTCTCTCTCTATATATATATATATATATATACCATTATAGAATATTACAAATTATTATCTTTTTAAATATAAATTATAAACTGAGTATTAAGACATTATACAAACATTATACATTTTAAATTTGAAACAACAATTATTAAATTAAGTAATTATTAATGAAGTTGAAAGACTAGATCCAAACACATATAAATTAAGTATTAAATAAGATTAAAACATTATAGCTTTTAAATTTGGTAAAAGATTAATATGAACAAGAAGTTGAATGCCTAAAAAAATTATATATATATGTAATACTTTTCCAAGTATTGGTAAACCATGTCGAAATGATCAGTGAAATACATTCACTGGTGTTTTCCCGTAAATATAAAAAAGATGCAATTTTCATCAAATAGTTTATTAGACTTCATATATCGAAGCACAATTCCAACGGCTATCCAGTTATACCCATATCTGGTTCATAATTGAAGAATAACTCACCCGGTGACATAGGGTTATCAGACAAGACAAAAAATGTACAAATTATGTCATCCGGGTCTGTCTAAGCTGTATAAATATCAGCAAAAAGCGCAAATGTACACTGACGTGCTCTACACCAGAGCTAACGAAATGTAACTTAGGGGAGAAGCGAGGAGAAAGTGCGCTTAGCGATTGAATGAAAAGGATGCGTGAGGTGGTTGAAACTTGACGTAGTGACAGAACGCGTTACTTATAGCGGAAAGTTTAAAAGGGGAAAAGGATTAGAAGCGTGAAAAACGTGCTAGGAATCCTGGGATATCGAATAATAATTTTAATAAAAGATAAACATGGCATTGATAAACATTCTTCGAAGAAATAATAATTTAATGCCTCAAAATATGAAAGAATAAAATAAATTAGTGGATTTTTACTAAGAGTGTTGCTTTTAACAGAATAAGGTTTTTAGAATAAGAAATAAAGGAATATGCTGAATTAAAGGCATGCGATTAAAATATAATTGATATTTAAGATATTATTAAAATACAGGCAAAAAAGATAGATATTGTAAGAATTTGGAATAAATTAACTATTTAGTTAACTAATAAATTAACTAAGTTAGTTAATAAACTAACTTATTTATTACGTAACTAAGTTTTAACTTTTGACGTAACTAATTATTAAGGTAAAATAGCGAAAAAATTTTATTATTACATATATGTATATAAAGGTTTTCTTATATGAAGTGTTTTATTTTTAAAAAATATAGTGCATTAAAAAGTAGTTTGGCAGTATAAAAACATCAAAGTAACACACACTTTCAATGTACAAAAATTAAACTATATGGAAAAGTTAATTTTATCACAACTAGAATCTGACTCCTTGGAGAATTAGATGCGCACAATTAAAGTTCAACTGTTAGTGATGGCGAGAATTTATTTTTCATTACTCTTCTAATACCGAAATTGATTCCTTAAATCTTTGAAAGAGCAGAAATACATGTGAATCGTAATGGTTATTATATTGATTTTTTTTTTAAATAATAAATCATTCCCTTTTTATCAGTGAATTTATTGAAAATGAAATTTCCAGTTGAAAAGTGATGAATGCATTAAAATCAGCAAAATTATCAAAAGACACAAATGTTTTTTTTTTTTTTTTTTTTTTTTTTTTTTTAGCACTAGTAAGTGGAACATACTTTTTTTTTTCTTTGGATAAATTTTGTTGCAAGTGATACCACACGACGTTTGTATTTTTTTTTTTCTTATTGCTGTCATATCAAATATTCAATGAATCAATTTCCGTATTAGAAGAGTAATGAAAAATAAACTCTCGTTTTCACTAGCAGCCGAACTTTAACTGTGCATATTTAATTCTTCAGGGAGTCAGATTTTAGTTTTGATAAATCTATCATTTTCATATAGTTTTATTGCTTTAACATAAACATATATAGAATGTTTTTAATTAAAAATAAATACAAAATATAACATACAATTTAATCAATCAGTTAAAAAGAATAGAAAAAGAATTAAAAAATAACATTAAACTTTTCGAACTTATTTAAAGTTCCTCATCATTAATGCACATAAACACATATTCACGAGAGATGACAAAAAATTCAACTTGCAGTTGAGAGCATGTCATATCGGGAATTTGTGTTTATTTACATTACTGATGAGGAACTTTAAATAAGTTCAAAGCATTTAATGTTATTTTTTAACTATTTTTATGTTCTTTTAATCTGTATAATTAAATTGTCTGTATTTTTGTATATTTTTTAATTAATTACGAACAGACGTAATATTTTTTTTTCACTTTAAATACAAGTTTTTACATTGTCAAAATATTTTTAATGTATTGTATACAAAAAAATGAAAAATAAATTATATATAAAAACCGAATGTTGACGATAAATTTATATCTAATGTAATAAAAAACTTGCCGTTGGGGGGCATTGTGATACTTACTCATCGTGGATGTGCATACTATAAAATAATGTGGAAATTGTGATCACAAATATCAAGGCAACTGATTGACCGATGGACTTCATTCGTTATGTAAAATTTGTGTTTCACTTATTCTTTAAAAGAAACAATTCCGGAAATTTTTATATACGCTTCATCAGAACCAATATTTCAAAAGTCCAAAAAAGTAGTTCCTGGTATTTAAGATTACTGAAATTTAATAGGCTTTTTCCACTCTGACATTTTAAGTACATGCCAAATTTCAAGCCTCTGTCTCAATTTGTTCGGTAGATAGGTGTTTAAAATCGTGGCTTGATGACATCATAAACTTTAAATGCTCGATTACTGAATTGTGTAAAAGAAACATCCTTATACCTCCAAAAATGATAACCATATTAAGTAACAGTTTACTGCGTCGGATTAAGCGTCTCATCTCCATCTAAAATATATATTTGAACTGAAATTCGAATGAAATACAGTGTCATGAAAAATCGAAGAATATGATTACAAATATCTCGTCAACTAATTATTCGATAGACTTCATTCTTTATGCAAAATTTATGCTTTTTTATTGTATTTTATATTTACTCCTTAAAATAAGCAATTTCGAAAAATTTTATTACCTTTTATCAGAACGAATATTTTGGGAGTCCCCAAAAAAAAGTAGTTCTGTATATTCGAGGTTGCTGAAATTCAATAGGCTTCTTCTCATTACTAACATATTAAGTACATAGTAAATTTCAAGTCTATAACTCAATTTTTTTCGAGAGATAGAGCGTTTACGGACACACATACACAGACAGACAGACTAACGACCTTTTTTTCTTCTTAAAATACGCTTTTCGTAATCTCCAGTGTCTGAAATGTGTAAACCCGTCAATTTTTTTTTCGATTTTTGAAACGATTACAAGATTTATCCTACACTATGTATGATGGGTAAGTAATAAAAGTACCATTTCAATTCGTGAAAGATTCCCATATACTTGATTTAATTTATGTGATGCATATGATGTAAATTAACATTTTCATTACTGATTAATATATTTTTGGTTACAGCATATATGCTTTCTCTTTCAAAAATGTAACATAAGAAGAATAGTTCCGGAACAAAACAACATGGGCAATAATATACACGTATCCATTAACGCAAACTAGATATAAGCTAAATTTAAGACTGTTCTCAAATCCAAAAAGGAAACTTTATGACATAAGTTTTAATTTATTTTTGTTTGGAAATGCATGAAACTAGCAGGGGTTGTTGTTCAGAAACTATGTAATCAAACAGTTTTTTCCGGGTTTATTTATTTAGTTATTTATTTATTATTTTTTTTTTCGCAAACGCTATAGACATTTCAGAAAATATTATCAAAGTGAAGTGGGCATTTTGTACCGATTTCCGCGTGGAAGAAGAATAACAACTAAAAAAATGGTAAAAAACGTGTTTGTCACGTGATAAAAATCGCTTATAACTCAATAGGTAATTTATTTATCTAAAAATGGAAAACCCAGTTGGATTCCAAATCGCTTCCATAGTTAGGTCTTGCAATTTTATATCTTTCCGTTAAAAAAATGAATTTGTAAATGTGTCAAAACGTTTTGCGCTTGTTGAGCAGAGCATTTGAGAACAAACAGCCTTAAACTAACTAAAATCAGACTCCGCGGAGAACTAGATCTGCGCAATTAAAGTACGACTGTTAATGATAAGGAAACTTATTTTTCGTAACTTTTCAAGTAAGGAAATCGATTCAGTGAATATTTGGATCAGCTGTAATATAAATGTGAATTAACATTATTATACATTGATCCGTGGGAAGAGTGAATAAATCATCTATGAAAAGACTTTTTCCACAAACAGTTTATTGAATGATGAGGTTATCTATTTAACAGTGAGGAAATACTTTGCTCCAAAGTTAGTAAAGTCGCCAGATTTTGGATAAAACTAAAAAATTAAATGCTTTTGTTGCTATTGCTTGTTTTATTAAATAACACGAATAACATAAAATTAAGAGTGCTAGATAAGTAATTGACTAAAGAGTGGGAATTTTTAATGATGTGATAAGCTCCCCAAAAATCAAGATCAAGGTTAAAAGAACATTTTTGGATAATGATGGTTGACGAAAAATCTAACCTATGTTGAGAAGACCAACAATGTTGAGAATAGAAGAACGTTTAAGCTCCTGATTTTTAACATAACATTCATGCTCTTTTAAACGAAATCTAAGAGCAAGTTTAGGCTGGCCAATATGAGAAAGACCACGCTGGCAAGAGATTTGGTAAATACCCCAGTTATCTAGGCAATCAATGGGGTGTTTGAGATTTGAAAAAGGGATTTTATTAACAGGAGAAAAATAACATTAAAATCAAACCTTCTTAAGATTTTAGCAACTTGCTGAGTGATTTTAGGAAAAAATGGCAATACAACTAAAGTATTACAGTTGGAATTAGAATGCTTTTCAGAATGAGCGGGTTTCATCAATTTCTTTTAAATGAAATCTATAATGTTAAAGGAATAACCACGATTAACTCGGTCGTTTCATGTGCTTCTCTCTCATTGGTTGTTTTTGGTGAATTCGCTACCCGCGTCGGGTACATAATCCGGCGAGTCTCTGTCATTTTGCTCAGCCTTTCTTTTTCTAGCACGCTGTGCCTTGCCCTATCTTGCGCTAAAGAAAAATCTCGCGGGTAGATTTGAAACAGCTGTTTGCTGCTTTTCATGTATTAATTGTGCATTTTTAAACGTTGGTTTTCTGCTTTTTAATATTCTTGAACAAAGGCTGTATTTGCTATTTTTATATTTTAAAGCTGTCTGCAGACGAAACTATTCTTCAGAAAGTTGTGAAATTTTGTAAAAGATATAATGAAGTGATGGGAACTTGTTTAAGCAAGAAAACATCGTACAAAAGTTCACCTCCAGGGTGAGTTTCTTAATATAGTACACTTTTACCATCCATTCACAATAATTTACATATTTTATTTATTAACTTATCTGATCATAAACATGACAGCAGTTCACGACATGCCCATAGCATTTCCTAGAACACACTGTGGTTAACCGTGGAACATTCTATCTTACGATTCCACATACTACCTCAGAAAGACGGCCATCATTTGGAGCATTTTTAGTTGTAATAATTTTTTTAAAGTATCGTTGATGAATTCTAAATGTGTAATTCGTTAAAAAACGCTTTCTGGTTGCGAAATTTTGAACTTTTTTTTCGCTCAAACAAATCCCCATACTTTTATTATGACTTTGTCAAAATTTCACAACTTTTTGAACAAAGTAGTAACTGTAGACAACTTTAAAACAGGATCGTTTAATTATGGACATCGTGTATCTATCAGTATGAAACTGTGAAGTTCCACAATTTCAAGGTGTATATTTTAACTGACTCGATTTTCCTATGGATTTCATTTTCCTCGTGGTGCACGAGGGCTGTTTTTTTTCAACCTCCGATGGACCGTAAAATTAAGACTAGTGTGGATAATAAAATTCTTAGATAGCCTTGAGTCAAGTACACTCAAAGCTACTTTTTGACATGGCCGCAGTGAAGATTGAGTCATTTGTCATACTGGCGGGCGAGGGGGCATACCCTCTTCAAATGAGATTGCCGCCAGTGTATTGAGGTAGGTCTCCAAGGCGTCTTGAAGATTTTTGCTGGAATGAAAAATGAAATGGAATGCTGTTCACCAAGGCCTATCACCAGATCTCGAAAGAGGTCACAATTACTCGGTGCCAGCCAAATTGATGGCCCAACAACTTCTTTCTTGAATCTGAGGAGGGTAATTCAATGGGATGCGTTCGATTTGTGAAAGAAGCTGTTGGGCAATCAGTTCGGCTGGCACCGAGTGATTGTCCCATTTTTTGAGATCTGAAGGTAGGTCTGGGTAGACAGCACTCCATTTCACTTTTCATTCCAACAAATATCTTCAAAACGCCTTGGAGACCTATCTAAATACGCTGGCGGCAACCGTGAAGAGGGTATCCCCCACCCCCTCTCGCCGCCAGTATGACAAATGACTCAATCTTCACTACGACTAGGTCGAAATGTAGCTTTGAGTGTACATGACTCCAGGCTATCAAAGGTTTTTATTATTCACACCAGTCTTTATTTTACAGCCATCGGAGGTTAAAAAACAAACAGCCCTTGTATTTTATAAAATCGCAGGTAGGATTTTCAGTAAGATAAACGGATATACTCTTTTAAAATGAAAATGTTAAATAAATATTTTTATTGTATTTTTGGATGTGTCAACACAATTGTTTTCCCTTAAACTAATTATCTACTGGATATGTATTCCTTTTAATTATAGGAAAGTAGCAAAAAATGAGCGAAACAAAATTATTTTAAAAAGGTGCAACATTGTAGGAGAAGCAAATTTTATAAAAATAAAATAATGTCAAAATGCAATATTCCACCTTGATTCAATCACGAAATATAGAATATGAACTTTAAAAATCTCATCGCTTCACTTAAAAGGCGACAAAGGTAATAAGAATATAGATGTTACAATTTAAAAATATACATTTTATTTAAATTTTCTAATTCTTTCGGCCTGTAATCCCGCGGTCATCGTCAAGGAATATTTTTATTAATTGCTGTTGCATTCATTCAGATACATCCCTTTGTTTGAAATGGGAGAGTCTATAATTATTAGGGCAGCAATAATTAATAATTAGGGCAGAATTATTAGCTATTTAGAAGATTTTCAAATTCCCATTTGTTGAAAGTAAATGGCGCATTTGATTGTAATTAAATGATAAACGATAAATTATTACCTCCAGCTACCCTGACGTATTTTAATGAATGGAGCATAAATTAATAAAAATATTCACTGACGATGGCCATGGGATTGCAGGCCGAAAGTACTATTAAATTTAAATAAATGTAAATTTTTAGCTTGTAACATCTATATTATTATTGTTTTTGTCGGCTCTTAAATAAAATGGTGAGCTTTTTAAAGTTCATATTGTATATTTTGTGTACTTATATATATATATATATATATATATATATTCTTTTTTTAGTTTTACAATTATTATTTTTAATTTTTTTTTTTTTTAAGAATTGCATTTTTTCTTGATCAAATCTTCTCTTACGTAAAAATATTTGATAAAATGTCGAAAAAGTTTTATAAAATACTCAAATAAAAAATATAGTTCAAAAGATACCAAGTTTCTTAGATACTAAAATTAATGTTAATATATCTTTTCAAAAGGGTACTGCAACAACTTTATTTTATTTAAAAGAAAGAGCCTTTTAAAATTGATCAAAAATAAGTTTTTTTCTGAGCCTTTACAGAAATTTCTCTAGAGTACTATTTCAGATTTATTCCTAAAAATAAATCATACTTTAACAGATGGTTACAACATAGTACTTTATCTTAAAATGACAGAATTTCTGTACTTTTCGAATGTCAAATGCAAAAGATATGTTCTGTGTTTTTAATGTTAAAGATGTATTGTTCCCCAAAAAGCAGGTTTGAAGAAAATATATTTTTCTAAGCAAAATACTTGGAATAATCACAGTTACACTAACAGATAGTATATATATATATATATATAAACTAGAAAACAATAATTCTGCTTTTTCAGAATTTAGTGTCACCTCCGAGGAAAAAAAAAAAGTATCTATAAATAGTACAAAACATATTTCAATTTTAAGACTTAGAGAACACTCTTTTATTTTATGTAAAATGACGTCATTCGCATCCGCTTAAGAATTCCACATTTACGATCCACTCTTAAACATCTAAAGTATGCTTAGGATGTCACTATCGCGAAATAATACACAAATGCAGCAAAAAGCTGCCGTCATTAACATAAATCATTCGTTTATATATTTCAAAATAGCACGTATTTTAATTACATTTTCTTTTTGTTGTTATGAAAAATGGCATCAAAAAATATAATTAATACACTGTAAAACATTTGGTGTAACGTTACTCCATAAAACTGGAGGCAGTATTGCTGCCTCCAATCTAACGGTAGTATTTAACTGATATAAATGGTGTAACATTACACAGCTCTTGTGTAAGTTTTCCCCATAATATTGTGAAACCTTTCACAAGTTTCTGTGTAAAGTTACACCAGAATTGCCTGCAAGCTTTCACAGTAATTGTGTGTAAGGTTCCACATCATTAGGAGTAAACTTTCACCTAACTTTTCTGGACGGTTACCCATTATTAGTTGTAACTTTTCACCACATTTGTCTGTAATCTTACACAGTAATTGTGTGTTAGGTTACACATCAGCAGGGGTAAGCATTGATGGAATGGCTAAATTTTTTCTGCACCTATTAATACTCATCTTGTATTAAAATATAATTTACCTAAAATGATTTTTTACAAAATAGTAACAGGTTTTAAATGCAAAAAATTTATTAAAAACGCATTTTACTAAAATTTAGTATATATTAATAAACAAGCCTTTAAAAGCACGCTTTTTATTTATTTTGCTGCAATAAATATATATATATTTCAAATTTAAGCTTACACAGTAATTGTGTGTAATGTTACACGTCAGTAGGGGTAAGCTTTCCTGGAATGTTACGCATTATTGCATGTATGTTTTCAACATCCATTATTCATTTGTCGATACTGCCTAAAAATTGGGTTAAATTTACAATTTTACAATGTTTCTTTCTATAAATTTACTTAGTTAAAACATACTAAATTGTTATTTCAAAATTTGAAAAAAAATATTTATTTATTGAAGCAAAATAAATAGAAAGTGTGCTTTTAAAGGCTTGTTTATTAATATATACAAATTTTTAGTAAAATGTGTTCTTAATAATTTATTTGCTTTTAAAAGCTGCTACTATTTTGCCAAAAAATTATTTTAGGTAAATAATATTTTAATACCAGATGATCATTAATAGGTGCAGGAAACATTTAGAAATAAAATTGAGAAATATGTATTAAGTACACTTATAAACATCTGGAATTATAATGTTCCACAGAAAATCTCCCCCCCCCCCCCCCCAACTTGCCATCTCTCTCTTTCTTTTCTTTTCTTTCTTTCTTTTTTTTTTTTTTTTTTTTTTTTTTGTTGTTTTTTTGTTTATCATTATCAAAAGTGGATGAATGCCACTCATTGTACAAATTATAAACTCACAAAGTACAATACGATAAGAAAACATATTATTAATTATTTAAAGTATTATATATATTCACTTTAATTAAAAGTATTACATGTTTCCCTTTTTATACTTATTTTGTTATGTTTACAAAAAGGTAAAATTTTAAAAGCTTAACCCTAGAACTACCGAAAATTTTACTCAAGTTTTATAAAAATATTACACATCAGAATTCTTATTTAAAACTATTGAACTTATTTACTTAACTCATTATTGTCTGGTTTACATATTTAGTTTATTTTAAAGAAATTTCTGGTTAGAATAAATATTTCGAATGTACCCATCGGGTCCATTGGACCCGTCTGGTAGACGGAGGGTTAAACACTTATATTGCTATCTCAATTAATAAGAAATAATAATTTAAAAAGCTTATTTAGTTATCAATATTAATAAGTATAAAATATTAATACACTAATAATGAAAATAAATATTGCATCCTTTCTTTATTCAGAAATAAAAATATGCTATATTTTTTACAGAATATTCTACAACAATATATAATTCCCATGCGTATTATATATGTATATATTATTTCTTACTTTACATTTTCTATGTAATTATGAATTTTATAAAAGTTTATTTAATCTACCATACTAAAACAAAATGTAATCTTAAAAAAGGATTTTTTAAAATAACCTTCATTTAACTTGTAATGAAATGTTGTAATAAAAAGGAATGACTAAAACACTCGACTATATAATATTAACAAAAAATAATAAACAAAATAGTTTCACTTAATTATTATTACTAATATTTAAAAAAAAATCTGCAACATATACATAATATTTACAAATCGAATCTATTACAAAGTATAATTTGTATATATAATTTTCTTATACCTTAGATATTCTTTGTAAATATGGATTTTATAAAGGTTTTATATACTATTACTGTACTATATTACTCTACTAAAATAAAATGTGTTTTCAAAAGAGAAAAAACAGCAACATTCTTTAAATGTCACTTCATTTAAACCGTAATGAAATAAAGCGATTAAAATGAAAAATTAAATATATAACACTTAAAATAATCAGAAATAATAATTAAAATTATTACACCTAGTTATTAAAATATTTACATATTAAATAATATTAATTAATTTATCCTTTTTCTTGTTCAAATAAAAATATACAGTATTTTCTACAGAATAATCTACAACAATAAATATAATTAATACACAGAGTTATATATTCATTATTTTTCAGACTTTATATATTCTGTGTAAATATGGATTTTATATAAAAAAAGTACTTAGTATGCTAAAATATAACGTTTTTTATATTTAATTTTTAAAGAAATAATGCGATAAAACTAATAAATGAAAAACTTGAATATATATATAATACTTTGAAAAATAAATAACAATATATTTTCTTACCGTACTGTACTTTTGTGAGTTTACAATTATTACAATGGATGATGACAGCCATTTTTCGCAATGATTATGTGAGACCCAAAACAATACTTCTTGTGTTTCCGTCCATTCTTGTAATTACAATGGCATCTAAATACCAAACAAAATGGTGGTATATCTGTACTTTCGATAATTTTTTTAATAAGAAAAATAACTTTAATATCACAACAAACACGTGCTATTCTTGCTCTAACACGTGGCTGAACGCCAGATCACAACGTGCAATGGAGATTGAAATCCCCTTCAATGTTCAATGGACCTCTCGTGACGTATGCGACTAAGTTGAAACCAGTTTTCACCCCGCAGATGTCGAGTGCTACGCCTGAGATAAGAGGTTACACAACTTCTGTGAAAGAATTCACCAATATTGTGAGTTTTTAAAATATCAGAACAGCTTCCACCAGAAGCTGTGTAACGTTACTCAGAGAATCTAGAGTAAACTTACACAAATGTTTTACAGTGTATTTTACAACTATTTTTCCTTTACTCTCTACCGAAATGGAGTACTTCCGTTGCCAATTTTAAGCAAATGGCTCCAAAAACTACAAAACAAAATTAATATTTCAAAAATAAATAGAGATAAAGTTTTCAAACAAGTTGCATTTAAAAGTACATTTTTTTCTCAATACGACGGTATAAAAATTGAAAATGTACGATGCATAGCGGTTAAAAAAATTGCTTTACAGTTATTTAATCGTACTGCTTTGTTTTACGGCTGGCTTTTATAAGGTAGCGTTATTTTTTGGAGGCGACACAAAATAAGCTGAGAGAAAGAAATAGCATACCGTACCGGGGGCTAATAAAATCTTAACTTACAGAAAAAATATTGTGCAAAATCAAAAATTTTTGATAGACGAAATATATTTTTTTTTCCTTTTAATGAAATGCCTCATTTACTTTGTTTCATCAAAAGCCTTCAGGACAAGCGTCATCCTATATGTGTTGCATAAGGCGCTCTGTATCTTTGATCATTCCTACTAGTTATTTTTTATTGTAAATTTTGCCTTATTTAATCAGGGCATTTTCTCGATTCAATTAGGGAAAAAATTTCGGTTTTGAAATACCGGTTTAAAGATTTAAAAAAAAATCTATAAAAGACGTTCGTAGCGAAGGGGTTAACACATTAAATGCCAAGCATTATCTGAAGTCGCGGATTGGACGCAATCTGGTTTTCAAGCCAAAAATGGGTTTTTTTTCTGTTATTCAGCATAATTAAAAATATTGCGAACATTAGATCACTAGCAGGGATGACCGAGCTGAGCTCGGTAAAAATTAGCCTTGTGTTCAATTCGATATTTTATTATCACTGTATCATTCTTGCTGTTTATATACAATTGGTATGATCCTGAGACATAGTGACCCAAAATAACCCACTAACCGAATTTTTTCGAGTATGCGACCTAACCAATGCTCTTCTCAAACCCGAAAACGATAGAATACAAAATTTAGTCAAAATCGTTAAACTCGTTTTACAGATAAAATTACCTTGACCCACGGTAAGCCAAAAGCGACCCACTAATCTAAATTTTTCGAACATGTGACCCATCCCAATGGTCTTCTCGTGCTGAGAAACGATGTAATAAAATTTTTGTCAAAATCGTTTGAGCCGTTTTTTAGGTACAATTAGCTTGAATCACAGAGACCCAAATTCGACCCAATCGAATTTTCTAGAACATGTGATTTAGCCCAATGGTCTTCTCATGCTCAGAAACTATATAATACAAAATGTTATCAAAATGTTTTGTGCCGTTTTTAGCTCACAAGCTATCAAAGCCTGAGAGTATGTGTGTACGTACGTATGTAATGCGATAACTCTTGATAGAAATATGCGATTTGCTTCAAATTTTTTTTCTAGGTTCATTCTGATAAGGAGCTTCCCTGATTAGTTTTTGGAGTTCATTGGTTAAGGATAAAGGGGGAAAAGGGGGGCTAGTCCACCCCCTTAATTTGATAAATGGCTTTTTCATGCAGAAATATACCATTTGCTCCAAATGTGGTATACCGTAAATTATTTTAAGCAGCTTCCCTGATTAGATTTGGAAGATCATTATTATGTATAAAGGGGGGGGAGAGGGAGCGAACCCCTCCTTAATTTAGATAAATGGCTTTTTCATGCAGAAATATGCGATTTGCTCCAAATTTGATATACCGGATAATTATGTTAAGCAGATTCCCTGATTAGATTTGGAAGATCATTATTATGTATAAAGGGGGGAAGGGGGCTACCCCCCTTAATTAAGATAAATGCGTTTTTCATGTAGGATTATTCGATTTTCTCCAAATTTGGTATACCGGTTTATAATGTTAAGGAGATGCCTCGATTAGATTTGAAGGTTCATTAGTTAAGTATAAAGGGAGGAAAGGGGGCTATCCCCCCTCTTTTTAATTTAGATAAATAGGTTTTTCATGCAGAATTATTCGATTTGCTCCAAATATGGTATACCGGTTTATTATGTTACGGAGTTTCCCTGATTAGATTTGGAAGTTTATTAGTTTAGTATAAAGGGAGGAAAGGGGGCTAGACCCCCATAATTTAGATAAATGGGTTTTCATACAGAGTTATTGGATTTGCTCCAAATTCCGTATACCGGTTTATTGTGTTAAGGAGCTGTCTTGATTAGATTTGGAGATTTATTGGTTAAGTATAAAGGAGGGACGGGGGCTAGTCTCCCCTTAATTTAGATAAATGCGTTTTTCATACAGAATTATTCGATTTGCTTCAAATTTGATATACCAGTTTATTCCGATATGGCTTCCTTCATTTTATTTGGAGGTTCATTGGTTAAGTATATAAGGGGGAAAGGGGGGAAAGTATCCCCTCCCCTTAATTTAGATAAATGGGTTTTCATGCAGAATTATCTAATTTAGTTTATTTTTTTTTCTATGTTCATTCTGATAAGGAGCTTTTGTGATTAGATTTGAAGGTTCATTGGTTCAGCATAAAGGGAGAAATGGGGGAGCTTATACCCCCCTTAATTTAGAGAAATGGTTTTTCATGCAGAATTATCTGATTTGCTTCAAATTTGGTATGCCAGTTTATTATGTTAAAGAGCTTCCCTGATTAGATTTGGAGGTTCTTTAGTTAAGTATAAAGGGGAGAAACGAGGGCTAACCCCTTCATTTATTTTTCGAGGGGCATTATTCTTTGAAATAAGGATATAATATACAATTAGTGTGAATAGCCTGTGAGCTCAATGCCATCAGTTTAACTGAGCAATTTCCTTTTTTATTTTAGATACATCCTTTTTTATTTTAGCTTGACCCACAGTAACCCGAAAATGACCCAGGAATCGAATTTTTTCGAGCATGTGACTTAACCCAATCGTCTTTTCATGCTAGTAACGGTATAATACAAAATTTTGTCAAAATTGTTCGAGTCTTTTTTAGATACAATTAGCTTGGTCCACAGTGACCCAAAAATGACCCACAAATCTAATTTTCTCGAACATGTGACTTAGCCCAATGGTCTTCTCATGCCCAGAAACGGTATATTAGAAAATTTGACCAAAATGTTTTGAGCCTTTTTTTAGATTCAATTAGCTTGACACCTTTGACCCATTGTGACTTAAAATGACCCACCAATCGAATTTTCAAGAGCATATGACCTAACCCAATGGTATTCTCGTGCCCAAAAACCATAGAAAACAAAATTTCGTCAAAATCGTTAGAGCCGTTTTCTAGATAAACTTAGCTTGACCCACAGTGACCAAAAATGACCCATTAATTGAATTTTCTCTAACATGTGACTTAGCCCATTGGTCTACTCGTAATCCAAAACAGCAAATTACAAAATGTAGTCAAAATCGTTAGAACAGTTTTTTAGATAAAATTAGCTTGACCTGAAGTGACCTTAAGACGACCCACTAATCGAAATTTCTCGTACATGTGACCTAGCCCAATATTTTTCTGGTGCCCAAAAACGGTTGGATATAAAATTTAGTCAAAATCGATTGAGCCGCTTTTTAGATATAATTAGCTTGACCCTGACCCATTATGACCCAAAATGACCCGCTAATCGAATTTTCTCGAACACATGACCTAGCCCAATGGTTTTCTCGTGTCCGAAAATGGTTAAATACAAAATTTAGTCAAAATCGTTAGAGCCGTTTTTAAGATAAAATTTACATACACACACAATTTTTGCTCGTGTTATAATATAAGATATTGCATATACTTTTACCTATGAAAAACGAAAATACCGATAAACATAACGAACCAATGGCTTGATAAATAGGCTCGGCAAATAGTCGCCCAAGCTTTCTATACACGTTTCTGTTTTTATATTCTATTCGCAGCACTATACACAGGTTATCAAAAATTAAGGAAAAGTCACAAAATGCTAATTTTCAAATACGCGAACACTCAAAAGAAATAATATAATTCGAGTAATTACTATCTCTACAACACAGCTAGCCCATATAACATGTCATTCATCTCACACATGGTCACAAGTGTTACAGTCACTACGGTGAAGCAAAAAAATAGGAAATCTCATTATGAGTCTCAAATGATCACTATATGTGGCTCCACTGAGAACTCAATGTGACTGCTGCTTTGTGACGAGTCACCAGGTGACTTTACAATGTAGTTAAATTGTGACTCTCATGTGACTGTCATTTTGAGACTCAATTTCATAGTCATCTTGAACGTTGCATTATGATAAGTCACCAAATAATATCATATTATAGTCACATGGAGACTTTTCCCAAAAGAGCACAATGGTGACTTTACAGTAGTCTCTCTGTCACCTGAAAGTTATCATGTGACTTTAATGTGACATTATTTGGTAACTTATCACAATGCAGCTTTCACGATGACTTTGAAATTGAGTCTACAAATGACAGTCACATGAGAGTCACAATGTAACTACATTGTAAAATCACATGGTGACTCGTCCCAAAGCAGCAGTCACAGTGACGTCTCAGTGGAGTCACATATAGTGATCATTTGAGACTCATAATGAGATGTATGGGATTTCCTATTTTTTGCTTCACCGTAATGACTGTGACATTTGTGACCATGTGTGACATGAATGAGATGTTATATGAGCTAGCTGTGTTGTAGAGATAGTAATTAGTCGAATTATATTATTTCCTTTTGAGTGTTCGCGTATTTGAAAATTAGCATTTTGTGACTTTTCCTTAATTTTTGATAACCAGTGTATTTGAAAAGTACATTTTTTTTTTGTAATTTCTCTTGCGCATGTTGTCAAAGTACAAGTAAAAACGTTTCTTTTAAAAAGTTGGTGCCAACTGAATAAATTCGAGTAAGAGATGTTATTGCTTGGGAAGTGTACTTCGCCCGCAAAGTGTTAATAGACTTTTTGTTATTCCATTTCATGCAAGGTTGTAAACAAGGAAGTGGTTGGGGCAGCTAACTCTCATAGTCGGATTCTTCTTTTCTATTTTTAGGTTCTCTAAGGAAATTTTCAACATCTAGAATATTTTGTGACCAACTGAATTTTACATAAAAACTACAAATTGTAAAAAATATTTTTCCTTTTATTTTTGACGTTTTTATTTGTTATTATTTGTTATTGGTATAATAGCTTTGTTTTTGGACTTTGTTTTTTATACGTTTGTTTTATTGATTTTCGTTGGACTAATGATCGTATATAATTGCTTTGTTATTTACTTGGGTGAATTTTCACAGAAAAGTGAACTCTCAATCTCATATAATGTAGTTTGGATTAGTTTTCATTTGTTATACTTGCTATCAGCTTTAAACAAAGCTGTTATCAGCTTTTTCCTTTCGTGAGTTTTCGTGAGTTGAGGCTGTAATTTACAAATATTTTGATGATATGCAGGTAGCATATGTTAAGATACAATAATTTAAATCAATATAAACGTTATTTAAATAACTAATTTATGTTGTGCATAATTAGCGTAAATTCTTGTTCAATTATAGACAATATTTCTTTTAAACCAAAAATCATGAAAAGGCTTCAGACTCACACTTATGGTATAGAATTGTATGGTATAGTTCTGGTATAAAATTGAGTAAAATACGTATTGCTGAGTATATATTAACATATTTTGAAATTTATTCAAACACAAACCTCGCATAGGCTATAACTTACTTGAATATGTTTTTTATCCTGAAATAAACTATAATTTATTGTTATATTTATAACATTTCAGAAAGAAATTGAATTAATTACTCAACAATTGCAAAAAAAAAAAAAAAAAAAAAAAAAAGAGGCAATATCGCAAAGAGATGGGTACAAATGGGTCGGGAAGATTTTATTTTATTATTACCAATTTTATTACTCATAGAAATGTAACTTTCGTTCCATGTTAATAACCGTACAAAACACAGTTCAAGATTGTTTTGAACAACATTGAATTTGTTTTCCATCTCAAAATTTTTATGTTATTTATTATTTTCCAATACAAATTTAACTGAGTTCTGAACTTATTTAAAAAATGAAAATTTTTGGATTAAATTAATGTTTTGTTTTGTTTTCTTCAAAGAATAATTTTGTAGTGATTTGGAAAACTATGATAATATCAAACGTATTAGCATAAATAGCAAACTCAAGAAAATTATTTGCAATTTATTTTGTGCAGGCTAAAAAAAATGAAAAAATGAAAATATTCATAGAAAATTTTATGATTTTTGCGTTTAATAACATAATGAGAAAATTTATAACTGTTGAAATTAAAAGGGAAAAGTAAAAATTAAATGAGCAGTAGTTGCATAATTATCTTATTATACTTTAAAAAATTTATAATGAATAAATTTTATGGATAAATAACTTCCTGTCTTATGTAATAATATGCCAGACGTATTATTGTTTAAACCTTATACATACTTTTTGTTTAAATATAGATTGAAATAAATGGGTGACTTGAGCAACACTTACCCAGCACATCAACGTACCCGATCTGACTCTTCATCGGCACCGTGTTGATCTGGCACATGTATCCGCCCCTATCGCTCTTCTGGACATTCCTAATGTGAAGGACAAAGTTGCGATTGTCGCTGTGGCTCAGCGAAATCCTGTAATTCCTCGTGATGATATGGTGATGAATGGTCAGGATGGCTTTGGTCTCCACTTTGATCCAAGCAGCCTGCAAAGAAAGAATGGAACTACTTAATGAGATTAGATGAAAGAGCATTCATTTTCTCGGATGGAGACTTATTTCTGGACAAGTAATAAGACATTAATGAATGAGAAAAGAGTAGGAATAGATTAATAGACTAGGAATGCATGAGATAAATGTGGGATGATTTTTCCTTCTCTTTCTTTTTTTATCTCTTTCATTGGAGAAAAGTACTTTTTTATTATTATTACATAATCGGGACGAAAATAACGAGGCGAGTGAGTGTCTCGGATTTATCTTTAACCTCAGCCCACATGAGCCTTTATTTTTCATAAAATAATGTACGTCTTCTTGTCTAATGAAGAAAATTTAAATCTTTTTGAATAATTATCACATAGCACCAATTTAAGGGGGAATTATCACAATCTTTGCGAATTAACTACTATATTGTTACAGAAATTGAGAAAAGGGAAAAACTTTTTTTAAGCATTTCAAATCAAATATTTTTTGATTTGCATAGATTGTTATTTGTAAAGAGAGTTGGAGTCATCGATTTCCTCCAAACATTGTAAATTGTTAGAGGGGCGAAGGAACCATCGAAGTAATATGTAACATGTACCTCTGAAAAATGAAAATTAGAAAAGAATTTTAAAATATTGCAACAATTGGCACATTCGTTTATAAAATATTTTCCCACTAAAAATATGTGCGGCGTAGCTTACAAAGAGAGGACACGAGGTTGGGGACACAGAATCCGGCGACCCTTTGTACAACGATAGAATTATAGTCAGTAGAAAAACATATCACAAAAATAGCAAGCAATATGCAAGGGAGGACTTAAAAAATAATCTCCAAAGACACCCAATTTTGATGCTTTAGTACATAATCTGATAAATTACACTAATTTCTGAGCAGCTGAATGGTACTGTTAGCAGGGCGCCTGACTGATACATTTTTACTTTCGGAACTTCGTGGGTTCTATACCCGACAAGACTATAAGCATAGATTAAACTTTGTGCGAATTGTAATAAAAAGCGAAAATCTTAAACAATGATTTTTACGCACAAATAACGTACAGAACGATAAAAAATATCCATACGATCGTTACGAGGATTCCTCGATCCCTTTCCTCAGTGAGGGAAAAAAAAAAGAATTAAAATGGGTTCGACAATACCCCTCGGCTATAGCTCCAAGAACTGGTTTATGGATTGAATGAAAAGGCAGAAGCAAGAGTTTATATATCCCAAAGAAATGACGAAATTGAACAGAACCAACTGAAAAAGAGTCACTGCGCAGGATCTCTCCACACTGGGGAAAGAAAAGGGGTGCTGGTCATATCATTTACTAAGGTGGAAGTATGTTTATGAATATAGTGAGCTTCGTAAAAGTCTAGATCAAAAACTGAGTTACATTTTTGAATAATTTTTGCCTCTGGATAATTAAACTGGTGGTTGGAATTCCAACAATGTTTCGCTATTGCAGATTTCTCAATTTCCTGTTTTCTAACGTAATTCTGGTGTTCTTTCAGCCTAATTCTAAGTGCACACTTCGTCTGCCCAATGTAAGAGAGGCCGCACTCACAAAAAATTCTGTAAATGCCCCAGGTATTATGATCGTCAATAGGATCTTTAAGATTGGAGAAAGAAATTTTATTGGTTGGAGAGAAAACAACTTTAAAACTAAACCTATTGAGAATACGAGAAATGTGTGTACTGATTTTAGGAAAATAAGGTAAGACAATAACATTTTTAAATTCTTTATTTGCTGGAACAGAATCAGTGATTATCTGAGGTTGAGATAAAATTCAGTTAATGATATTCAAACTAAATCCACGATCGATGGCAACTACTTTTATATAATTAATTTCACTATTAAATAAATCGGAATTTGAACAAATTTTTCGTGCACGGAAAATAAGAGTATTGAAAGCTACAAGTTTTTGATGTGAGGGATGACTGGACTTATAATGAGGGGGTAAACTTACAGCAAAAGGTTTACGGTAAACTGTCGTCAAAAACTCGCAATCATTATGAATTACCAGGACATCCAGAAAAGCTAGACGTTGTTGAGTTTCAGTTTCAAAAGTAAACTGTATACATAGATCAGTTGAATTAAATAAATCAAGAACAGCGTTAATATTATGTTTCGACAAATCAAGCAAAGGAAAGGAATCATCTACGTAAAGTGTATAGAAAGGAAATTGTATTAATTCAAATAATTTAACTTCAAAATAATGCATGTAAATATCACTCAAAACAGGGCTTAAAGGGTTACCCATAGCTAAACCTTCCGACATTTTATAAAACTTCTCTTGAAATAGAAAAGTATTTTGTGATAAACAAACGCTGGTTAAAGAAATAAGGTTCTCAATTTCATATTGAAAATAATGAAACTCATTTAATCTTTTTCTCAAACAATCTAAAGCACCTTGTACAGGAGCATTTGTAAAAAGAGATTTAACATCGAACGAAATCATAGTGTAGCCTGTTGGATTGAAATTACGAATTCTATTAGCAATTGAAGTTTTTTGACATATAAATATTGTTAACCATGAGGGGGGGAAAACTTGGAAACTAAATGTTTTGCAAGCTTATAGGACGCAGTACTAATATTGGAAACGATGGGGCAAAACGGAATATCAGGTTTATGAACCTGAGGTAAAACATATAAAGGGGCACAATTTGCCACAGAAGGTATGAGAGAGTACTTGCTAGAATCAGTAATAATGGGAGAGGAATTCACAGCAGATTTTATGTTTTTAAGTTCAGAGATAGATGGATCTTTCTTAACATTAATGTAAGGCCCTTCATTTATTAATTTCATAACATTTTGAACATAGTCAGTTTTATTTAGTACTACAATTTGGCCTCCTTTTTCTGCTTTAGTTATAATGATATATGGAATAGATTTAAGAGTTTTGAGGGAATTTTTCGCTGAATTATTGAAATTAGACTGATCCAGCTTTGCATTGAAATCCATATTATTTTTTTAAGATGCCTAATGGAATCTTTTTGCATAGGAGATAAAGCACTGAACTTGAAAGCCATTTCAATTGGAGCAATTATTTTTGGAAGCTCAGGATTTTTTTTTAACTGAAAAATTGTTGTTTAGCTTTAAAGCATTAATATGATTATCATTTAATTCAAAGTCAGATAAATTAACCACAGTTTAGTTGTTTACTATAGGTGAATTTTCACGAATTCTGGGAGTAAAACGTTCAGATAATTTTGTAAATTTCTTTTCCAGACTTACTTTATGATAATGAGCAGACGGGCAAGCTTTGTTCCAAGAAAGTTTATCAAAAGAGGAAAAATCATGACAATTATCAGCTGCAGAAAGATGTAGTCTGTACAATTTCTTTTTAATATTGGCTAAACGAGTGCGAGTATCCTGAATAAGTGCTCTTAAATGAGATAAACGAGAATTAAATAAAGCCCTACTGATTCTTTTTGACTGAAATAAATTACTAGTAACTGAAATAAACCCAGGAATAATTCTGTGACGTCTGCAATTGATTAAAAACCATAAATGAGTAAGGAATTTTAAACGTTTAAGACGGAGATTCATAAAACGATTGGTCAAAGACATGATAAATTCCAAATAAAAAACTAAATAAATAGCTAAAACCTCACCCCCCCCCCCCCCCAGAAAAAGTTAAAAATACTAATAAAAAGACTAAAAAGCCCGTTGAAGCCAGATTATAAGCATAGATTAAAATTTGTGCGAATTGTATTAAAAAGCGAAAATCTTAAACAACGATTTTTACGCACAAATAACGTACAGAATAATAAAAAATACCCATACGATCGACCGACAAGACTCTTTTTTTTTTTTTTTTTTTCTATGAATTGAGTCTTCTGAAATACATTCTTCAATATTTAGAAATTTAGAGTCTTCTTCACTAGACGTGATGTTTTACATTTTAATTCCGACACTGCACTAAAGAATATGTCTAATATCCGCAAAGTTTTAAAAGCGAAATGCCATACTCACTCATTCCGCAGTAGATGACTGTTAAAACTTTAACACAACCAAAAGTAAACATTCTTTAAACCCACCTTCTTTATTTTCAATAGCGTACATGTTTTGCTAAAAACCACCTGCAAATCTACGTAATTAATAAATATTAATGCCCATGAAAAGATTTTTTATTGCCATCAACAGTTGATCTAATTCCAAACATAAGATCTCGAGATTAAAAAAAATGATTAAAAAAAATCGAAAATTTATAAAACTTTTAAATTCCTAAGTATTAGAAAAGATGAAGTTAAAATACCACATTTTAATTTTATGTAGCACATTTTAATTCATTTCGCTTAAAAAGAATAAAGGTTTATTCGTATAAAAAACTGGGAATAAATGTGAATAAAATAAAAAAATTGCCGTTTGAGAAATTCAAATTATGTATTTTATATATATATATATATGTATGCGCACACAGGCAGTGTTTTGTTTTTTAATATTTAGCTTAAATTTAAATAATGATATATATGTAATATATATATATATATTTTGTAGTTGGAAAATAATTAGTCATTATTTTGTCTGCGGGAAAGTAAAGAAAAAGTCTTGTCGGAGTATCGAACCACAAAATTTAAATTTACATGTTTGGTGCACTGCCAACTGTACCATTCGGCCACTCTGGGAAGTGTGACATATATCCGATTATGTACCAAGCGTCAAAATTGGGTGACTTTGGGGCTTCCTTGCTTTTAAGGACCTCCTTGCATATTTCGTTTTATCCTTGTTTTGTCCTTGATATGTTTATCTACTAACTAAACTCTATCATTGCACAAAGGGTCGTCGTATTATGTGGCCTCAACCTCATATCCTCTCCTTGTTAGTGGTCTACGTACCATTCCGAATAAATACTTCTTGAAAAATAATAGGAATAGGACAATAATGAATGAGAAAACAACTGAAATAGATTAATAGACTTGGAATGAACGAGAAATATGGGCGGTTGCTTTCTTTCCTCTTTGTTATCTATGTCGTTGGAGTGGCGGGTTTTTATTCTGTGACTTGATAGAGAAGAGAGGAAATGATAATACGAGTACTTGGCCTCAGGATTTATCTGTAATCGTGACATATCCTTTTTGCTTCCTTATTTAGCTTAAGAATTCTTCTTGGTATTAATTTTTTAAGGTATAATAAAACTTGTTGTCTAATGAGGAAAATTTTTATGTTTTAAAAAGATCATTAAAAACTATCCTTTTTCACGGTATTTACCATTTTTTTCCTCAAAGGGTGCGTTTTAAGTTGTCTGAATAGTATTGAAAAGGATAAAATATTTAAGGTGTATTTTAAGTTGTCTGAATGTTATTGAAAAATGTAAATTTTTTAGGGTGTATTTTAAGTTGTCTGAATAGTATTGAAAGTGATAAAATGTTTTTTAATTCTATCATTAATATTAATTGAAGAATTTGAATTTTATAGTTTACTATATATAGGATCTAAAAAAAAAGGGAATAATCCTTTGTTTTTGTTATGTGTATGTAATGTACATGGAATTAGACATTAATGAGAAAAAATTTGGAATAAATTGATAGACTACGAACGAATGACATAAAGAATTATTTCTTTATTATTTTTTTCTATTTCACGGGACTGAAGGATTTTCATTAAGTAACTTAATTGGGAAAAGAGAACGATGATGATACTTTGTCTCGGAATTTATCTTTAATCGTGACACATTCCTCTTGTGTCTTTCTGTTGTTTAAGATTTCTTCAGACATTAATTGATTGAGATAATAAACATCTTCTTGCCTAATGAAGAGAACTTGAACGTATTGAAAAGATTATCAACTATCATCATTGAATATTTTTATTATTATTCTCACAAATCACAAAAAATGTATATTTGATATTTGATAATTCCTAAAATGTATTATAAAATATAAAATAAGTTTTTAATATTACTACTAATAATGGTACTACTAATCATAATAATAATATTATCAAAATTTTGAATTTTATAGATTATGATGTAAAGAAATAAGTAAAAATTTATTATACGAATTGAATATTTCCAACTGAGCGAAAAAATGGCTGGAAATCGAACTCATTAAATTCGTATATATTGAATTCGCATGATATTTTAACAATCAGTCTGGTTCTGTTAAAATAATAGTTTAACAATTTATTGATAATAAAAGAAAACCTGGCAGCAAAAAGTAAAATATGGCATGATATCAGTTACTTCAAATTGAACAACAACAACAACAACAAAAAGACATCAAAAGATAAGCAACATTTGATAAGATGTAATATCACTGTACAATAGTGGTAGAGAACCAAAATTAGTTGATTCTAGATCAGTTTTTGGCGCTGATTCCGAATATGCTTTCGGTTTATCTCTACGTGGTCCAGGTTTTGAGAAATTTGCATATTTAAATTTATGCAAATTTAAGGTTTTTGTGATATTTTATGCAAATTTTAGATACAATATATGTCACATATAATTACGTTTTATACACAATGACTACTTGACTATTTGCTTCAGATAAATGTCACGATTTGCGTATTCTTAACATTTATTTATCAGTTATTAAGCCTAATTTGCATATTTTTCAATGGTGTAATGTTTACATCACTATCAGCATTAAAATAGTTGCCACAGAATTGACGTAATGTTTTTCTAGACTAGATTTTTATGTTGATTTCAAATTTGCAGTCTGTTTTCTTATGTCATGTCTAATTTTTGAGTAAGATGAATTTCTACTTTTGCACGGCAAATGTACACAAGTTTTGCACGCAGGTTTGATATAAGGTGCTTTTTAGGGGTGTGTAATTCATTGACAAGTAGGTGAACAGGATCAGATTCATATCAGAGACATAAACAAAAATTTATATAATCGAAAAAACATAATAAGTAGTAGAATCTATCCTAACTAGTTGAAGTTTATCATACAAAGTATCATAAAAAGCTATTTCTGGATTTTTTGACCAAAAACTAAAATTTCACTTATTTCAAAAACTAGACGTGATAGAAGAAAACAGATACAAGATTTAAAATCAGCTCAAAAAACCGATTTAGAAACATGTTAGCGTACTCATGCGGCAGAAATATTTGAACGTCAAGAAACACTATTAGAAAAACATGAAAATTATGCAAATTAGGTACAATATTTCACAGTCACATGTCAGTATAATCTCAGAAATAACGTTTTTGTGAAGTAAATTAGGTAGTAATCGTAACATAAAACAAAAAACCCTGTCTGATATTGCTTTATACCTTAACTTCGCAAATAATTGTATTAAACAAAAACCTAATTTACAGAACAAATTAAAAAAACAAAATTTATTTCCTAAATTGTTTAAGCCCAAGAAGGGGCAGATATTAAGATTTCATTCAATTCGTTCTACATTTAATGTTAAATTTTTGTAACAAATAAGTTAAACCAATTGAACATTAAGAAATAAAAATGAAATTCATACAATATAATACTTTAAACACCTATATACTTAGATTCCGTTCAAATGAAATCGAAATAAATCTTCGACTTTTTTAAAGTTTTGTATTTTGCATGTACCTTATCATATTATGTACAATCGTCATAAACATAATGCAAAATCTGCAGTACAAATACTTACAACTTAAAAATGGAAAAAGTCTAAGATTTATTTCGATTTCATTTGAACGGAATCTAAGGATATAGGTGTTTAAAGTATTATATTGTATGAATTTCATTTTTATTTTTTAATGTTCAATTGGTTTAACATATTTGTTACAAAAATTTAACATTAAATGTAGAACGAATTGAATGAAATATCTTAATATCTGCCCCTTCTCGGGCTTAAAGAATTTAGGAAATAAATTTTGTTTTTCTAATTTGTTCTGTAAATTAGGTTTTTGTTTAATATGTCAAGTTTTTTAATAACTACTGAATTCAGACGAACACATTTCAAAATTAATGGAGGGTATATCATCATCAGGCTTTGATTTGTGCGGTATCGCATCACAATTTGTGATGCAATTTACCTATGTATAATTCAAAATGTTTCACCAGTGCAGTAATGCAGGTTGCTGCAGTTTGGTCAAAAAATTACAATCAGAACTTAAAAAAATCTGCTTGAAAATGTCATTTTTATTTCCACTATGACGCCATATTCATCTTCTTTTTAATTCTTAAAAAAAAAACTATTTCAGTTTCTTCAGTTTCATGTTTCACGTGAAAATCATTCAACTAAATATAGGCAAATTATTATTACGGCTTTTGAATTTTTTGCAACAATGAAGGAAAAAAAGTTAAATTTTATTAGAAAAAATCCGTTGATTCTCGCCCCACCAGTGGCCGAGAGGTTCTGCTCTCGAAGCTGGTAGACGGGAGGTGCTGGGTTCGATCCCAATCGCGCCCGTCGGCCTAATCGTTCGGAGTTTTCGTGGTTTTCTTCGAACCTTGGTTCTCCAAGCGTTAATACGGGTTAGGTTCCCTTAGAAAGACCCCCACGAAGGGCACCCCCCCCTTAGGGCCCATATCCCTCGTGTTGATAATTGGCCGACATAAATACAACCAACCAACCAACCGTTGATTCTCAATGAAAAAAGCGAAATTTGGAATTATTAAGAAAAATATTTGAATAATGTAAATACAAATTAGCCCATGTTACTCTCTAGATTATAATCCACCTACATGCAAAGGCATTTTATGATCCGTTTTGACCCTGACGTCAGGCAAATGTTTTTACACTTTGAATTTATAATATTATTAGAATTAGCAACGAATTAAAAATGAGTGGCATCAGGAACAAAAAGGTGGGAAGAAAAAATGAAAAAGTTATCATCTCCATAGGCTTTTCTATGATTAACATTGAGAAGTGACACTGGAAATAAATAAGTATTGCGCTGCCGCGCAATACTTAAATAAAATTTACTAAATTTGCATAAATTGAAATATGCAAATATCTCTCAAACTTGACGTGCTGGAGTAAATCTAAAACTAGATTCGAAATCAGCACAAAAAACAGCATAAAAAACAACTAATTTCTGTTTTAAGACAGAGCAAAAGTTCAAATTTGTTGACCAGTGTAATTTTTTTTTTTTTTTTTTTTTATAATAAAATAATTTCAATGTTTGGAGCCATACGATTTCTTGTTTTATTCCTATTTTGTTTCACTTAATAGATGTATTATTTATTTTTTTAACATTTGTGGCGTTGACAATAAGAATGGCGATGAATATTAGCTATTTTTTTATAAAATCAATATATTGTCCCGATGAAATTATACTACAGATTAATGACGCACACACCGATTCATTAAACTAAGTGATTATCGAAGCGTGCTAATCAACAGACCCCCAGACAGAAGGGAATTGAGTTTTTATATTGCAGTCAATTTTCCGGGAACAATACAAAACATGCTAGCACAATCCCATAACACGAATTTAAAAGTGGAGATCAAATGGAAAAATCTATAAATATAGAAAACAGGAATTCTACTTTTTTAAATTTAGTGTCTCCTTGGTGAAAATAAAACAATATATATATAAAGATAGATAGTACAAAGCATAATTCAGTTTGAAGACATAAAACAGACGCTTACATTTTATATAAAATGACGTCATTTGCATCCGCTGAAGAATTCCATATTTACGATCCAGTCTCTTACAACATCTCCAGAAAAGTATGCATATGAAGTCACTATCACAGAATAATACACAAATCCAGCAAAAAAGCGATGTCGTCACTCAAAACATTAGACAAAAAAGTGCTTTAATGATTCATATGCTTGTAACTTTAATATAGATACAAAAAATTAAATATAGTTTATAATAGCTGCATGTTTTATCAGAAATGAGAAACTTATATTTTTTAAACATTGCCCGTATTTTAATTACAATATTTTCAGCTGTTATAGGAATATGGCAACAAAAAGATATAGTAATTTACCATTTTCCAACTATTTTTCCCTTACTTTCTACAGAAATAGAGTACTTCAGCTGTCAAAATGTTAAAAAAAAAAAAAAAAAAAAAAGGTTACAAACTACAAAAAAAATCAATATCTCAAAAATGAATTGAGATGCAAACAAAATTCATTTTCAAACAAAGTGCATTTAAAAGTACTTTTTCCCCCTATACGACGGTATAAAATTGACAATGTGCGAAACTTAGAAGTTAAAAACAAAATGCAGTAGAGATTATAGTAGTAGCAGTAGAGACAATAGTACACACTCAGAAATGAATACTCAGATTTCACGAAATATTCTTTGTTTTTGACGAAACGGTTTCCTGGAATATGCTCCGAGCGAATATTTCGTCAAATTGATGAAATTAATTTCTTCACTTGTTTGACGATATAAATTTCCTCAAAAGTTTCGTCAAAAAAGGGCTGGTGGATCCATCTATTGAACAGTTTGGAAGCTCCTCTACCAAGGGAAGAAAAATATCACTTCTCGTTTTCCTCGGCGTGATTTGAACCCGCGGGCTGTGGTGTGGGAGACACTTGCTCTACCGATCAGGCTATTGGGGACTTATATGAATGTGCTTTTAGACTGATCTAATGACAGCTGCCGCGTGATATATTTTTATAAGGTAGATTGTAATTTTATCGGTGCTGAAAGTTTTAAGGAAGGCTAATTTATTATTATGTTTTTCTCATGGTCAATGAATAATTATAATATGGCTTGATTAAATCATTTATTAGTGAAATTTTCTTTGCTCAGTGAATGGTTAGAATATGGTCTGGTTAATTTGGTGCACACAAATAACGAACTGTGAAGTACATATTGCGTGAGATTTTATCACGTTGAATAGATGGATAAGATTTTAACACTTTACTGTTTATAAAAGGGAGAGGGATCAATTATGTTTATTTTTAATCTGATTGAAAACAGAATATACTTCTTAAATAAATTTTTTAAAAAGATATCCCGGATCTTTGAAATTTTATTGATTAAATTTTCTTTTTGGATGTTTTTGAACACAGGAAATATATTCTTTTCGAATTAAAACATAACGAACAACAACATAAGTAATAATAATAATAATAAAAAAATTTTAACAGCTAAAAAAAGAACTTATGAAGAAACAATAACTACCTATATTTCAGTATTTTCTGAAAAGCACTAAGAAGTGCTGCTTTAAAAATAAATTATTACGGGACTAATACGAACAAGCAAATATCTGCTTGCTAAAATCGCAGGATTTGAGGAGGTATAGCAACGGTTTCCTTAAAATGCATTGAGTCTGACCGTGATTGAGGAAAATCTTTCGTCCAATATCTGAGAGTTTACCTTTCCTTAAAAGTCACGTGATGGTAATAGGAAATGATCGTCAAAAACGACGAAATACAGCTTGAGGATTGCTAAATCGTCAAAAGTGAGAATTCTATTTCTGAGAGTGTACATCTGCTTTGTTTTACGGCTGGCTTGTACAACGGAACGTTATTTTTTAGAGGCGACATTTTAATTGCTGGCCAAAAGAAATGGCATGGTGGGGCTAACAAGTTTCTTGTGTGGAACCCACACTGTTATGTTTCAATAGAATCCGTTAAATTTTAACATCGAAATTTCCTGTTAGAAATGAGAAATGCTACCGCTAATCTACAGAAGCTTATTAGCTTTGTGACAATTTATTTTTTATATAACAGTTATTTATAAGCATTTAGAGATATGTGGTTGTTATAGGAAACGTATAGACTATATAACTATAGCCTTTCTCATGAGGGAAGCGAAGACAAACATTTTGCTACAATAATTATTAAAATTTGTACACCCATTTCTATTTTAGTAGGGAATAAAGAGTCTTATATTGCTCACAGTCAAAAACGATACTCTTATTTTCTGCAATGTATCGGTAAAAAAAAAAAAAAAAAAAAAAAAAAAAAAAAGAGTGATCTGCTCATCTAAAATTTTTTATATTGGGCTATAAGACTGAAACAGTATTAATGTCTGTTATCTTTATTAATGTCGAAAAATCGCCTCGAAACGTGAAAAAAGCCAAAAATTGCATTAAAAAACATCTAATCCAAATTCCAAAATCGGGTTTCGAGGTGCAAAACTTCAATATAGGAGTATATTTTTCCCAATTTTGTTGCTCTACTTGCAGAGGTATCATTAAAAAACAGTCGATACACTCACACACAAAATTCTTTCCTTATTATTATAGATAATTAGTGGCTTACTTGATAGATATACGAAATTTGAATTTGATATTTTGTTTGTCTAAGATATTTTAAAATCCAATGAGGAAAAAAAAAACCTTATTTACAAATTTATGTAAAAGCTAGAGTGGGTAAGATAAATAAATATATGTATTTTAAATAGTATTCATACGCAAGCACCCTATTTTATATATTACTTACATATTTCCGCATAAGATACATCCTTTTCTTATTTTTATATGCAAGCCAACACATTTTCATCCCAAATGCAAGATATTTAAATGCATTTGAAAATTGCTTGTTAAATAAGTGTTTAAATGCCTAAAACTCAATGAATTTAAACTTAAACGAAGGATTAGCGTATTATTTTTTATCTTTAAGCGTATATAATATATACAAATTGCATGTTGCAGTAGTTATTTAATTTTACATGGCTTCACCAGCTGGAAATGTTTTAAGGGTACTTTGATTATTCATTCAACCAATTTCGCCAAATTATATAAATTGCCAAACGCTTCGCCAAATTATATAAATTGCAAAACTGCTCGCCAAATTATACAAATTGGCAAAATTTTTATTTTAAACAACGAAAGAATAAATAAATTTGTAAACATTAGTAAAATTACAAATAGAAATTAAATTAAAAATCACTTGATGACGCAACAAACACGTGTACCTTGTTTAATGTCAAGTGAATGTAAAATTTACGATCAGCTATTATTGGCATTTATCTTATAGTTTGGCGATAGTTATTTTGTCGACGCGATAATCAAGTAGTACCGTTTTAAATTTGTTTTAAAAGTAGCTGGCTAATAAAAAATGCTACCATTAAACATTTTATATTAAATATTTGTTTCCATGGCAACAATAACCTTCATTTCTTGTTTCTGACAATAACAATATCGAAGTCAAATTGCCAATGTTCCGAATCGGACATATTTTGAATCTGGAAAAAATTTAATAAACTGGAATTTTGTTTTAAACCGTATAATTACGATAGTAAAATTTTAATATATACACATATAAAGGTATATGACAAAACTGTAGTAATAAAAATGCATTTATTACGTTAAACTTAATCTAACTATCTTCGTATGAAGAGTAGAGAAAGGTTTTACTTAAAAATTATTTATTTGTGCCGTTAACCAGCATTAAATCGCCAAAAAACATTAAATTTTCATTATTTTTTTACAAACGCTAAATCGAGGTTCTGCGGATTTTTTTTATAAACATATTATGTGTCACGAGAAGAATATTCTATATATTCCTCATGAGAAGAATATTATAGAATTTTTTCAAATATTTCTGAGCATGCACTTATCGAAACTTCCTTGATATCATCCTATCAATTTTTCAGATGCATTTTTCTTAACCTGACGCAAAAGATAAAGAGCCAAATCTTATTTCAATTGCAATATTTTAACTGAGTAATTTTTTAAGCATTACGAATATTCCCTTTCATGTTTAAATTAAATATTTTCGTTTTTTAATATTATCACTCATTAAAACGATTTTTTTTAATTCTTTTTTTCTTCCTTCTTTTTTTTTTTTTTAAATTAAAATTAGTAACAGTTTTTTCTTTTATGTTTCGAGGTGTAATAGCTGTTTTAATTTTTTTATCAACGATAAATTTCGCCAAGAAATAAAATGGTAAACCTTATCGTCCAAAATAACAGAACTTTCCGTCATAATTCTATAACTAATATAGGTAGAAGGATGTGTTATAGCTTAAAGCCTTCCCTAAAATAATACGTATCTAAGGGTATAAGTTCAATAAAAATCCATGCAGTAGAACTCGAAATCTGGGCGTTCGGAACGAAATTTCCGTTTGGATTTTATATACATAATAGATGATTTCTTTTCTACTTTATATATTTTCACCCCATAATTTTTTACATACTTTGATCAAACTTATAACAGAGATATATACTAATATACAATAATTTCGATATATAAAATATGTTGTAAACAATAAAACCTATATATTTTATTTTTTTTTTTTTTTTTTTTGCTATCTAAAATCGGAATCTCGGAATCGGAAAACTCAGAAATTTTTTTCGTTTTAAACAGGTATTTTTTAAAAGGTATAACTGCATGATTTATCTTCCGTTGGTATCGTATATTCTTGTTTGTTTTAAATAGGGTTTTGTCTTAAACAGGTTTCCTTTCCATAGAAGAAATCGTCTTCAACTCTGAATTCTATAAAACCGAAATAAATTTGTTTTATACAAAATGTCAAAGCATTTTACTTAATTATTGACGATGAATCTCTAAGAGATTCTGCTCCAAACACAAGAATCGCTGAAACAGTGTTTTCCTTTCATTATGGGAAAACTTTTTCATGGATGATACGAAATGTTTTCGGCGATTGAAAGCAATAAACATATATGCCACTAAAAAACCACAAATAAATACATTAAAAAAAAAAAAAAAAAAAATGGAATTTCAATTTTGCTTCTAGATTACGCTCTAAACACAGTTTAATGACTTGAAACATACTTTTATTGTTTACGGTAAAAATAATTTGATGCAACATATTACTATGCATCTGAATTGGGTATTTGTAACACATTATGTACCTTGCATGACCTTAAGTGTATCATTCACAAATCCCCTCTATTAAATATGAGAAGGATATAAATAACTCTACATAAGCCAAAATGATGAATTTTCAAACATTTTAATCCAAGAAAGAAGCAGCGAAAGGAAATAGCGTGTTTCCCCGAAAGAATATTCAATTCGATACATTTATATACCACTCAAGAACAAGTATTCTTGAGAGACAAGAGATCCAATGTAGGGAAATCGATATAAAATAAAGCAATTCGATATTTATCGAAATCGGCATTGTATGCTTATTCTTGCAATTGATAGCTTCGTCTATATTTTATCCCTCTTGTACTTTAAGCGATAGTTTTTCACATAAATATCTCTTTACCCCGTATTCAGTGAGAAGAATGTTCCATGAAAAACGTATATATTGTTTCGACGTTACATCGAAGAAAAGATTTTATCCCTAGCATTTGATGGGGGATATAGAAGCAGTACACTTTTTCTTTTATCACAAATATGGGGATCAGACATTCAAGTAGCATTTGAAATGGAAGTAGTTTTTTATTTTCTATAAAAATAATTTAAATACTGTATCAAATCTGAACTATAGTGGAACAGCAACAACATTTATTTTCAATGTAAAGTTAACTTGATTCTAATATTAAAACCAAAATTTGATGAGACTTTTACATATTTAAAATTTTGACATCCGTCTTAAACTGTCTTTTTATGTTTTTGAATGTAATTTTCTGATTTTCTTTTCTTTTGTGGAATATTTTCCCATTTTAATTTATTTGTTTGCACATGCTGAGCTAACGATTGTTATTTCAAAACTTCAACTTTAAAAATTACCATTTATCACCATAATACTCCCCAAAATTTAAAGATTTTCCTTTCTTTTTTTTTTCAATTATTTAAGAGCATTTAAGAATTTTTATGCCAGACACTTCATTGTCTGGTTATTCAACCTAAATCTTATAATACGATTCAGTTTTATGTTACATTAATTGGATTTTAAACTTATTTAAGTATTATGTGTATATCTAAATAATAATTTGTTACTTTAGCCGTTCCCAACCCGCTTCTCTGTCAAATATTCCTTTCTTGGATATTTAACATATGAGGGAACCTCCCAGAAAATACCCAGTTCCCCCCAAAAATATTCTCGTTTGTTAGTTATGTTCTTATGCTATAGTTACGAATGCCCGTGTCAGCTCTTTCGAATATTCCAGTTTTCAACAATTTACTCATTTCGATACACAAAACGATATAGAAAGAAAATAGTTCAAAACTCTTAATACCAGTTAAAGACGTCAAATTATGAACACATAATAAAATAGGAAGCAAACTACACCCATTAACAGATGTAATTGATCGCCCATTTAACATTTAAATGAGACTATTAGGTGTTTTTTTTTTTCATCTTTCCAGATTCATTAGATAGAAACAAACATTAAAAGAAAATAGATGGGGTGGGAAATAAAATTACAGCACAAAAGTGAAAATTTTGTCTAACTGGCAGCGGGTACACATTCAATCCAATGATGTAGGCAGGGTTAGGGGCAATGAACTATTAATCAATTGCTACACTGTAAAAAATAAACGGACTGAAAAACGGAGATTCTACTGCGAATCAAGACGCCAGTACTATTTCCGTATTTTTACGGAAAATTTTCCGTTTTTCTGATTAAAAACGGAAATTTGTCTGTAATTTATTGGGGAAATTTTCCGTAAAAAAACAGAAATAGTAATGGCGTCTAGATTGCCAGTAGAATCTCCGTTTTTTTAGTCCGTTCCCCAACAGCAAGAGATATCGGCTTAATTTCGGCCTAATACCAGAATTGTCGGGAAATGATCAGTAGTTGAATGGAGAGCTTCACAGAATATCGTCTAAACAAAATCTAGCGATTAATCTAGATAATATCGTGGAAAAACGTCGGCAGGCAATTGTATTATTATTACAAGTCAATTAATCGGAAAAGTATTCTTATGCATGTAATCGGCCGGCAATCGGAAAGTAATGAAAAATGAATATTTTTACTGAGTTGTTATTGTTTGTTTCTGCTGTATAGATACCCCCTGCAGTGATGATAGGGGGTGTGTGTCACGTGAATAAATCTGTCCAATTCCAATGTGCTGCAATATCTTATCTGCCTCTCGCTCAAAATACTCTTTCACGTTTCAAGGACATCATTTGTATATGGACAGTCAAAGCTGACTTTACAATGGCTTGGAAGCGAAAAAGTCACGTGATCCAGATAGACGGTTGAACGCGCGCAATCCGACTGTAGTTGATACTGTTGATAGTATCTCGCTATGCTGTTGTGTGCTATAGCCGGCTGTCTCTCTTTATACATCTGTGTGTAGATGTGATAAAATTTTGAAAATTTTTATTTTAAATGCTATTGAGACGTGCTCTTAAACCGCTGATCACGGATTACATCGTGTACGGTGAAATTTTTAGCGCAGTAATTATTTTACTGCCAAAAAGAGCTCATCAGTTTAGGCCTAACTGTTGTTGCGTTATCCGAGGAAGTAATGTGAATTCATATATAATTATATTTCTCTTTTTATTTTATATGTATGTTTAAAATGTGTTTTTATAAGCACTTATAATTGAAGTGTGATGTATATATATTTTTCATTAATACAGTACTGTGATATCTAGAAATAGGTGCTCAAAAAAAAGTTTAGTATTGTTCTCAGTGTATAATCAGTAAGTGTAACCCTTCTTTATGTATTATGGAGAATAGTACTCATTTTGTAAGATAAATAACAGTGAATCAAAGATCAATATCTTCTCCCTCCCCCCCCCCCTCTTTAAAAATTTAAGTACTCTTTTTCAAGTATCTCATTTTTTGAAAATACTCTCACTTTCCAGCTCTAGGTTATGAAGTGGTCTTTCTGTGAGAGTAGCTCTCAATTTTTATATAAACAAAAGTATTTATTTTTAAACAGCAAAATTATTCAGTTTAATGTATGTACATTTGTTTTAAACAATGAAAATGATAATACTCAGTACTGGTTATTTAATTGTAGTACACATTTGATTAACTTCATTTTAATTTAGCAATTATAGATTGCTCTGATTAATTTTATAATTTCTTGTATAAACACTTTCAGATACTGGTATAAATGAAAATATTTATTGAAAAACAGAACATTTTAATATTATTATCCAAAAATGTACAATTAAAATAACTTTCCAAATCCCAAATGAATTTCAAATATTAACTTAATGTATAAACCAATGCAATTATTGAAGATGTCATCTTTCTGCGGTCAAGGGACTGAGTCAAGAAGGATCATTTTGAATTTTTATGACAGCTGGGTGCACTTGCGAGGCAGGATTTTTTTTAATTTTCTGTCTGTGAGTGCAACTTGCTAGTCAGTTTATACTGGATGTTCCCACAAGAATATATTTCGAACTTGTTGTCAAAGTCGTACTGGTTTACCACACTACGCTGGCTGATGATCTGGTTTCAATTACAGTTTGTTAATATTATGTTTATTTGGGGTTTGAAAGTTACTTTACCTGTGCACTTTTGGATAACAGTTCTATTAAAAAGGTCTTTATTTTTATTTAGTGTATTTTTATTACAAATGCAATAAGAATTCTAAAATTTGTAGCAACTAAATTAAAATGAAGTGATTCATATGAGTTAAATATTTTCAATGTTTAATAAAGAAACAAAGCACATGTTGTGAATACCATAAGAAAGTTTTTTTTTTTTTTTAAATCTTTTCTAACTATTGCTAAATAGCAAATTTTATGTATGAAGTTAGTCTCCCTACATTAAAAGTTTTATTGATTCCCCCCCCCCCTTTTTTTTTAATCCTCATTCATGTTTTATTATAGCAAGTGAAAACATCAATTTTAGTATTGTTGCTGTTTTTAACCCCTTGAAGGGCGGTAAAGCAGTGATGGCATCAACCCAATGAAAATTTCACTTTAATGAAGTATGCGAAAATATACTTGTTTACAAATAAATTTTCTTGTGAATACTGGTGTCATTCAACTATTTCAACATTTTATGAATACAAATACCTTGCCCCTGAAAGGGTTAAGTTATGTATTTTTATTATTAGGTATCCTACTTTTTTAAATCTAGGTATGCTTTAGAAAAAGAATTGCTTCTTTGGCAAGTTTTACTCAATAACACAATATCTAGATTGAATTATTTTAAATATTTTCCACTTTAACAATACCGGTTAATAATTAAATACTTCAGTATTTATTGATAATACAATTCTAATCCATTTTTTTTATGTGCATATAACAATATATTGAAATACGTTCAATATTTTTCCATATGATATTTCATGTTTGTTATTTTTAATTGGAAGATGATTTATTGAATTTTATAAATATTTTTAAAATCAAAGTAAACGTATAAAGCATGGAAAATTCATTTAAATATTGACAAAGTTTTAATTTTTTACTTCTAAATATATACTTAAAAAGATATTAGCTGAAAGACCAACTTTCAGTTAATATTTTCATGTAAAAGAAATTAATTTTTTCCTATAAACTGTTTCAATTCATAGATTAATAGCTCCCAGTTTAGCACATATTTAGTTTATTTTTACAATCATTATCAAGAGTCCACGTTTTATTAACCCTTTTCTTCAAACAACTATAGCTGAAAATAGTCTGAATTCTTTTGAATAATTTTAAATAAAAAAAAATGCCTTGTTTGTTTTTATCTGCTAATTTTCATGTTAAAAAATATTTAAGTAATTCTTTATTGCTTTTCATGTTTTGAAATGAAATGTATTTTCATAATGAATTACTTTTCACAACTTAATTGATAGTTACAAGTTGTTTATATATTTATAAGAAAAAAAAATATTTATGGATGTTCATTGAATTTTGACTGCAAGAAAATATTCTTATTTTTATTTTTCTTTCTTGCCACCGCCCCCCTCCCTTCATTTCCCAAGTTTGTAGGGACAAGAGTGGATGCTGCAAATGAGACGAAATGTCCAATGCTATCTAAGTCTGTTTAAACATTTTTTTTATATTATATCATATAAAATTGAAATTAAGAGGATTTTAAATAATTATTTAAATAATTCAGATCATTTAAATGTTTTATGAATACTCAAAATTTGCTATTGTTCAAATATTCAAAACATATTGTAATTTCAAAATGTATAAGGTGTATTACTATTTTCTGAAAGATATATTTCAAAATAATATTTATTATACATGTCATAGGCTGATTGAGAAATTCGACTTTTGCAAAGAGCCTAGTTTGTTTGCGAAGAAACAGGCTAATTGTGAATGGGAAATCATACTTGATTACACTGGTTGGCAACAAAATCCTCTCTGTAAAAATAATAGTTGATTCTTACTAGATTTCACTCTGGTAAATAAAAATATAGTAACGAAACTACTGTATCACAAACAATTTTTTTGGTAGGAGGGTTTGCTTTTAAAATTAAGGTATTTTATATCTTGCAAAAATGTAAGTGGAAATTTTAAACCTTAAAATGTAGATAATAATATGTAAATTACCTGTAAATAAATGTATAAATATGATTACCCAAGTTACAGCGGCATAAGGAATGAAAATATATTAGTGGATAGCAAATAGTAAATTCAGACACAAAAAAGGGGGGGGGGGGGACATAAAAAGAAAAATACACTATACAAATATCAACAAATTAAATTTCCATGATATATTTTATCAATTTCATATCTAAGACAGTGAAAACACTTCTTCCATGATTTCAATGATATCTGCTTCATAATAAATACGTATATAAAAACTATTTCAAGTTGAACGACAGATTCACCTTAATAAAATAAATGAGAAACATGAATATCAAATTCACAATATATATTTTTACTTAATAGGTGCTAAAATACAAATGTTAAAAAAATTCTAAAAACAATCAAGATGTTAAAACATTGGAGTCATGACTCCAATGTTCCTCATTTATCTTCTTCATGTTAGAAGAAACTGCAATTCTATGTTAGGTAAATAGTCTAAATATTTATTTTGTTAAAAATACTCCAAATATTGATCATATTATTGAATCAATACCTCTGTCAATAAACATATGGGAACTATAATTTGCAGGTCTAAGCAACAAAACATAAAACAAACTTCTGAATTCTTTAGGAGAAGTAACTCTCCACTGGAAAATCTATTTGATTTAATACAATTGATTTAAATAAAACAACCCTGGATAGACATTTTAGCTTTTGTGCAACCAAGTTCTGAAAAGTTTTTTTTTCCCCTTTGTGGCTGATTTGTGATGAGATGTATTTTGAAATACCAGATTCCTTAGAGGAGAACTCCCCCCCCCCCCCCCCAACTGTAACTTCTCCCAAATGGAACCTTTGGGGGGAAAAAAGTAAATTGCCTCTCCCTAAATTAAAAAAAATAATAATAAACTTTTTTTTTTTTTTTTCTCTGGGGATTTAAAAAGAAAAATCTTATTATTTCTGAGTGATTTAAAATTATTAAACACTAACAGAAAATATAATTAAGAAGTTTTCGTCGAAAAGGAGTGACTGCCCCCCCCCCCCCCCCCCGGCGGAAGTTACTTTAATTATGTTTATGAAAGTATTTATATTGTAATAAATATCGCATGCGGCGCCGAGCTAATTTTCAACGCAAGCAATGCTTCGACCATCGACGACTTCGTCTATCTGGGTCACGTGACCTTCTAGTTTCGATTTCGCTTCCGGGCCATAGTAACGTCGGCTATGATGGACAGTCGAAGGAATAGGGGAAAAAATACTTTCCAAGAAATGTTCTTTGGTGAGAATCATTATTATTTGCAAATCAGTAAACTTAAATCTCTTAAAAACTTACAGATAGCAGGGAATTACTGTAAAAGTAAACTGACAATTTAAAAGCATTTGTTTGTTCTTTCTTTCTTTTTTTCAATATTTACGTATAGACATTCATACTTAAAATTATACTTAATAAAATGTTTAGAGATATTTGCTGTTTTGTTGATTTAGATAAATAAATTGAAAATTATAAGATCTGAAATTTAGATTAATTTAGGATAATATCTGAAATTTAGACTATTACAACAACAAACTATTTGTTCTAAATGTATTTTCTTAGTTATGAACTAAAAATTTGTAATTTAAAATTAATTTATTTAGAAATACTTCAGGCAATGTTATTGTATAAATTATAATGAAGTTGATCATCTTTTATTTTATTTTCTCTCTAAAGTAATACATTTAATTTTATACCTTTTAAAAGGTAAAAAAATATCTGAACTTTTTTTTAAATTAAAATTATTATTAGGTAAATAAATTGAAAATAATAAGATCTAAAATTTAGATTATATCAGAAATTTAGATTATTACAACAACGAACTATTTCTTCTAAATGTATTTTCTTAATTATAAATTAGAAATTACTGATTTAAAAATTAATTTATTTAGAAATAATTCCGATAATGTTATTGTATAAAGTATAAAGAAGTTGATCATCTTTTTTCCCCCAGATAGTGATAAATTTAATTTTATACATTTTAAAAGACTCGTTGACTGAACATTTTTTTAAAAATTAAAATAATTATTAGATGAATAAATTGAAATTTATAATATCTGACATTTAGATTGTATCAGGATAATATCTGAAATTTAGACTGTTACAACAACAAACAATTAGAAATTTCTGATTTAAAAATTAATCTATTTAAAAATAATTCAGATAATGTATTGCATAAATTATAAATAAGTTTATTACTTTTTTTCCCCCCAAATAGTGATAAATTTAATTTTATACCTTTTTAAATGTTAAAAAAATTGACTGTATAATTTTTTTAATTAAATTCACTATTGAAAATTTTAACATCTGAAATTTAGATTATATCAGGATAATATCTGAAATTTAGACTTTTACAACAACAACAAAATATTTGCTCTAAATGTATTTTCTTAGCTATGAATTATAAACTTCTGATTAAAAAATTAATTTATTTAGAAAAAATTAAGATAATGTTATTGTATAAATTATAAAGAATTTGATCCTATTTTTTTTTTTTCTCCAGCTAATAATAAATTTCATTTTATAGCTTGATTGTGTTCAGGTAATATACCTGAATTCAGGTATTTATTTCACTTTCCATACCAGAATTCTAGTTTTTCTGATAGTTAAATTAATAAAATAAGACTAAAATATCAATTTCATATGATTTCTAAACATAATTAAAGGTAATACTTTTCATAACGAAACGATTTGGACCTCATTGCAATAAATTACATGTTCTCTCTCCATGCGAAATCTTTTTAATGATAAAATTTCAGGTATTTTTTCATGAACTCTCAATCACCCCTGTATTGAAAAAAAGAAAAAAAGAATTTTTTTCCATAAATAACAAAAATTTAATGAGACGCTTTAAATGATAGAAATTTCACAGCCAGAACGCAGTGTTAAATGAGAATATTTTACATTGTACCATACAAAAAATTATCTAATTAAAATGTATCAAAGTTCGTTTTAATTTAAACAGTAAATATTGTTAGACGGAAATATTTTTCACTATAAAATACAGAAATGTTTTCATATCGAGGGCGTAATTAATTAAGAGGTAAGACATTTTGTTTAATTTAAATTCTAAATATTGCTGATCTCGGGATGAAAATTACAATTAATTATTCTTTGTAAGATGCAATAATATTTGTATATCAACAGTGTGAGTTACTTATAAGCAAGAATATAATTTTTAAATTAAATGTAATTTTATTTGTATCTTACAATGGAAAATTAATTGTAATTTTAATTGTTAAATTATTTAACAGCAATATTTTGACTTTAATCAAAACAAGATTTATTACATTTCAATTAGTTACATCCTTGATATGGAAATATTTTTGCATCTTATAGTGGAAATTATTCCCAATTAACAATATTTATTTTTTGAATTAAAACGAATTTTTTTTACGTTTTAAATGCTATTTTTGCATCGTACAAATTCTTCTATTCGATATGATTAGCTAATCGGCAAAATATCATATGATATTGCAAAGTACTCGGTAAAAGATTACCAAGTGACCAAATTATCGAAAACTAATACGCAAAGGCTTCATAACCGATTCAATTGTAGTCGGGAGGGGATGCTCGACAGGTGATCAGACTTGCGGACAAGAAGTCATATCTGCCGACCCCGGAAAATGAGATCGCCAGGATGAAATATAGTCGAGTTAGGACTTTCGGCGGAAGTTCGGCCAAGGATTATTTGCTGTTTGGTTTTTTTTTTTTTTTTTTTTTTTTTTTTTTTTTTTACAATGTGCTTTTTATAGATTTCTGACTTCACCCTAATTCTGTGAGAAACCTACTGGACATTAGATATCTTTCTTGTAAAAGAAAATTTTACAACTTTTTTTTTTGTTTTGTTTTCATTCTATCCTTTCTTTTTTTTAGCTCCCGGTATGCTATTTCTTTTTCCAACCTATTAATGTGTCGTCTTCAAAAAATAACGTTACGCAGTATAAGCCAGGAGTAAAACAAAGCAGATGTATCATTGTACGGAATAATCTGTACTGCAATTTTTTAAACTTCTAAGCATCGCACATTTTCAATTTTTATACCGTCGTATTGGAATTACTTTTAAATGCATTTTTTTTTTTTAAACTGCTTCTCCATTTATTTTTTTGTAGTTTTTAGCACCATTTGTTTAATTTTGGCAAATCAAGTACTCCATTTCTGTAGAATGTAAAAGGAAAATAGTTGAACAATAGCAATTATATCTTTTTGTTGCCATTTCTCATAAAAACTGAAAAAAAAAAAATTAAAGTGCGTGCTATTTTGAAAAAAATATAAATGAATGATTTCTGATAAAGCATGAATAATTACTGTTATCAGTGTTTTTTTTTTTTTTTTTTTTTTTTTTTTTTGTTGCTGTTGCTGTTGCTGTTTATTGCAGACCGTTGAGAGACTGAGACATACATTTTCTTTTATTGATTAGAACTGCAAATGTGTGAAAAATTTGATAATGACACATATGAAAAGGTAATTTAAATTATACTTTTTTATTTTGTTTCATTTTTAGCCATTTGGAAAAATGGTTATTGTCCTCGTCAAGGTAGGAAATCAAAAGCATATCTGAAGCTTTTTATTGGATGAATCCGCATTTTATTAGTTTTCTGATTGTTCTATACAGTATGTATTTTCCCTTTACTTTCAACAGAGATGGATACTTCTGTTGCCACTATGACAAAAAGTAATAACAACTACAAAAAAATTAATAACGCAGAAACAAATTGAGATACAACTTTCAAATAAATTGCATTTCAAAGTACATTTTTTCCTCGATACGACGGTGTAAAAAGTAATACTGTGGGATGTTTGGAAGTTTAAGAATGAAATTTTATTTAAAATTGGTCTTCAGATTTCTTGGAAATCTGACGATGGAAAAGCCTTTTCCCGAACAGCCAATGAAATGCTTGGATAATACGTAAGTTTACGTGCGAGTCGCAGGCGATTTTAGTCGCTTGCAATTTTTACGCGTAATAACACTATTAATGTTTAATCCCTGGCGTACGTAATATATGATCAACTCCGTGCGACTTTTTATGTCTTAAATTTTAGTCTTTTAAAAAATCATTTTCTAAATGGTCGTTGTAATGTGCTAAATTGCTTTTTTTATTATTTATTTATTTATTATTTATTTGCATTTTCTGCTATTACTAATGTATTTTTCACCGACTCCTACCTGGTTCGCCACATGCTACCGCAGATACGCGTACTTCAGGTTGTAAAACGCTGTACTCGTTGATTTACACGGAAAAAACGACATCTTAGGCATCGGCTTGTTTTCGACATATTGCTATAAAAATAAGATTCAGTGCATTCAATATATGAATATGCATCAGGGCAACTAATGCTTCAGGGAGAATATTTTTAAAAGGTATTATTATTTTCGTACAATAAAACCCCCGAAATCTTGCACAGCACTCTGCATAGACCATGCTGGTATCAAACTTGAGAACGTGGAACCAACTTTCTTATTTTGCCACAAGCATGCTATAATTGTTCAAAAGTGATTACCAAAACAAGCGCAAATGTGTTTAGCAAGATGATTTTATTTAATTATCAACAATATCTAAATAATATTTAAAAATTTTATACATTTCTCCCATGTACAAGCAGATATCATGAATTAATATATTGTTTTAACAAATCAATTAAGGTTCAGTATTAGCGCAGTAGTTCACTAAGTAAATATTTTTTAATTACAGATGTTGTAATAAAAATATATATTTACTTAGTGAGTAGTTTATTTGAGTAAATATTAATATGCACCGTAATTAATTAACAAAAACATATAAAAATGTTAAAATTTCTTTTTCTTATGTAAATGTTTAAGCGTTGCGCCCGCATTTGCGAAATTTTAAAACATACTTTTTTGCAATGATCCAGAATTAATTTAGTGTTTACTTAATTAATATAATCCTTGCTCAATTTTGTTATTTTACGATATTTAAATATCTTGCATACTAATTTGATTTTGTGACCATAATAGTAAATATTAGAAAAAAGAACAATATTTGAAAATTTTTGACAACAGTGGCGTGTTTTGATTTTCTTTTTTTTTATATATATATTCTTTTTTTTTTTTGTTTATGTTTAAAAAACAAGAGTAATAATCGTTTTCACTCCAATATTTTCTGATATTTTAAAAGAATAATCTGTTCTAGATTTAATTTATATCCACAAAAGAAAAATTTTAAAAACGCTAAAATTTCAAGTAATATTAGCTAAATGTGTACGCAATATTGGTCTAATTTTATGCATTACTCTTTCATTAATAACACATTGCCTAACTTTATTATTATAATATTGAAAATAAATGTAAACTATTATAAAGAGAAAAATTCCATGATAAATTTTAGGGCAATACTCGCTAAATCTTATCGCGGTGTTTACCGTTATATTTTTCGAAATGCTTTTCCATTAATAGAACTTCTTTTTTTCTTTTGTCTGAAACAAAAATCTTTTGTTCCCGTACCCATTATTATTATTTTTAAAAACTAAAAAAATTGTGTTAGCAAAATTTTGGAACAATATTCGGCTAGTTTTTGTAAGTATACTATCTTGAAAATGTTTTACTGTTTTACTTTGCAGATTTTTTTTTCTCCCCAAAATCGTACGATATTTAAAAAACAGCCTAAAATAATTTATGTTCATGACAGGAAATGCCAAGAAAAAACAATATTGCTACATTTTTGTCATAATATCTTACTCGTTATACGCAATGTTTGCCTTTTTCTAAATTGTTCCTCAAAAAGCCACAAAAATATAATTCGTACCAATTTCAATATTTAACAATTTCTAATATCCAGTAAATGAATGTTCAATTCGAATAGCTAGCCATAACTGAAAATGTCAGAAAAGAGGATTTTAGAACACATTTATAAACCTAAATATGCATTTTTATTAGAAAGACTAGCTGATCCACTCGGCGTTGCTCGGGACCGTGATGATAACCTTAACTATACCTAAAGGTAATGTTGAAGGATTTTATATATTTAGCAGAAAAACTTTCTAAACGATCCTAATGAAGGTGGTCTTACTTCTATCAGTAGTGTAGAGTATGCACCCTCGATCCTGTATTATTTTTATTTTCAAATGCAAATTTATATAAACAAAATTAAAGGCCTGCCTTCAGCATCGTACGCAGGCCGTGCTACCCACGTTCCAGTTTGGCTTGATTTTATATTTTTTAACAAAAAACCGCAATAGTCCGGGCTTTTAATGTACCTGAAATTAGTGTTGGCGGAATTTTTATATTTAAAAGAAAATCTTTCCAAACGACCCTAGTAATGGAGAGCCTTTGGCAGCTAATAATATTTCGTCTCACTTTTATTTCTCGCATCGGATATTTAATATTAAAAAAAAAAAAAAATAGTTCTTACAGTTCAAAGGCTTTGAAATGTTTGAGTAATAAATGTAATATTACAGAAACCTGTGGACAATTTTCGTTCTAAAATAGAGATATTTAGTTGTAAAGAGAAATGCATTCCTAACATCTAAATGTGCGCAGTATTTTATAATTTGGGAAAAATTTGTTAAAAAAATTTAATAATAATAATAATAATAATAATAATAATAATAATAATAATAATAATAATAGCATCCATTATAATAGTTTATGATTTTCGAAATGAAATATTATGATTTTCGTCATTTCAAACAAGTGTTCAGCTAAACTAACAGAAAACGCGGAAAATAAAGCCGATATTTAAGATATTTTGGGTTATGACATAATAACACTTCTGATCTTTTCTTTACTTAACTACCCCATATTTAGCGCGAGCATGTAAAAATAAATATTTGAGATTAAATTTCCAGTTATTTGGATTTTCGAAAGTAAACTGTAACTATACATCCGAAAGGATATTTACTTCCACGCCACACCATTCAAAACATTTTTCTTACAAGTACGACAAATTTTCAGACGTTCCACACACAAATACACACAACATTCCCCGTTATTTTCAAGTGGCTAAGTTCGCCGCTAAGCTGGTGCTTGATGTATGCTAAGCATCTCAAGATATTGTATCTAGCTTTATGGAAGTATTACAACAGGATTACCTCCGGGGTACGCATGCTTGAGCATAAGAATACACCTCTCATCCCCTCTGCCTTTCGTGGAGTATCCACCCTCAGGCAAACATTCTTTTAACAAGGTTTCACGCTTCATTGAAAATCTTTCCTAGATTGAAACCATCAAATGCCAAAGAAAATAATACAAGAATTAATAATAATAATAAAACGTTATAACGTTAACTGTAGCAGCTGTTTCATCCGCAGAAGGCGTGTTTAACGGAGCAAAAATAATTCGCTCTCTCGCATATTACGCTCCGGAGTGAAAGAAGAAGAAAAAAAATTGCACTTCTCAAAATATCCAAAATGCAAAGGAGGGAGCAAAATTTGCTACTTAAGCAGCCATTCATTCTTGAAGTAAGGAAGATACCTTTATTAATAAGCCTCGAAAATCAAAGCAATATTATTTGAATATCAACTAAGTTTCCAGCTTTAATGTGTACTTTTAAAGAATCCTGATCTATTGTTAAGTAACTTATGTAAAGGAGTATTCCTATATTATTAATTCGCTCGCTTTGTTGCCGACTTTTACAAATGGTAAAACCCTTAATAAAGCTTCAGCCTTTATTTGTTGAATTTACATTCCATTCATTAAACAAAAGCAACTATAATTTTGCGAAGTCGGTGGGATACTTTGCGTGTTGAGAAAAATTTCTGATTATTATTATTTGAGGAAAACACCCTTTATTCTCCCGAAAAGTATTTCGAGTGCAATTACTTTCCAATTAAGAAATGCTAATGAATATTGAAGTACGATCGCAACTCAAAAATTTTTGAATCCTTTTGAATTCCGAAACTTTAAGCATTTTTATGATATGATTTTGAAATTAAAAAATATATGTACATGTGTGGTTGTCTTTAAAATGTATCTGATGAAACTATTTATTATGGTAATAATAATAAAGTAACTATTATTTGGAGAAAATATATTTGGGAATGTTTACTATTTTTTTGTTGCAGTTTTGATATTTCGGAAGTTGTTTGGTAAAATATTTCATAATGAAGAAAAAAAAATTATAATTTTGAGAGTAAAATATATATATATGTGTGTGTGTTAATCTTTAAAATGTATCTGATGAAAGTGTTTATTATGTTAATAATAGCAATAATAATAATAATAAAGTAACTATTATTTTGAGAAATGATATTCTGGAAGGTTTACTGAATAGTTTTATGTTACAGTTTTCAAAATTTTTTGGTAAAATAGTTTATAAAGATGATAAAAAGAAAATAACAATTATAGTTTTGACATTAAAATATGTGTGTGTGTGTGTGTGTTTGTCATTAAAATGTATCTGATGAAAGTGTTTATAATGGTAATAATAATAAAGTAACTATTATTTGGAAAAAAATATATTCGGGAATGTTTACTATTTTTACGCTGCAGTTTTGATATTTCGGAAGTTGTTTGGTAAAATAGTTCATAATGATGAAAAAAACACATTATAATTTTGAGATTAAAAAATATATGTGTGTGTGTGTGTTTGTCATTAAAATGTATCTGATGAAAGTGTTTATTATGATAATAAAAATAAAAAAAGTATTATTTAGAAAAAATATATTCGGGAATGTTTACTAATATATTTCTTTTCCACTTTTGATATTTCGGAATTTCTTTGGTAAAACAATTCATAATGATGATAAGAAAATAAAAATTATAATTTTGATATTAATATATATATATATATATATATGTGCGTGTGTTTGTCTTTAAAATGTATCTGATGAAAGTTTTTATTAGGTAAATAATAATAATAATAATAAAGTAACTTTTACTTTGAAATTAATTAAAAAAATATGCACGAATTTAATTTTTCTAACTGAGCAAATACAATACCCAAGCCGGGATTCCAACACAGAACTTTTGACTTAAATTGCAAACGGCCTATATTTTGAGCTACGTAGGCCTACAACCGGAGAGCATATTTCGCTCAGATAAGGTTATTGTCAATAGCATCTGCTCTCCTATGTAGGCAGCTCAACAGAGTATACTGCACTTAATGGAACTTTTTTAAATGATGGGTATGTAGATACACTATTATTTTTTCCTCAGTCATACTCATTGGAACGAATTGAATTTTTCCAATTGAGCGAAAAAAAGTTGTTATAGCCAATAAGGTTATATGATCAAAATATGCCCTCCAGTTGTCACCCCGGGTAGTTCATTAGGTAGAGCATTCATAATTTAAGTCAAAAATTTTGACTTCAAATTAGGGCTTGGGAATTTTTTTGCTCAGTTGGAAAATTCAATTTTGCATGACTAATGGGGCTCCGCCCTCCTGCTCGCTATGCTCACCAACCCCCTACATAATCGCTTTGCGATTCCATTCGGTATCGCGAAACAATCCCTATTTTCTAGTCAACCCCAGACGTAATTGTTTCGAGTTTCCATTCTGGATCGCTTCGCGGTCCTTTATTTTTTATACATTCAATTTTTAGATTCCACTTGGGGAAAACGCGCTCCTCCCCAACTCCTGACAGTTTTATCTGGGAGCACGGCAGTGCGTCCGCCAAGTTCGCGCAAGCCGTAAGCTACCTTTTCCTGAACCATTTCGGCATACTTTTCACCCCCTCATAACGTCGTTTTAGGGAGAGATATAGAATTTTTTCTTTTATACACATGTTCGTATGGTCAAACTGAACTAAGGTTCCACGATTTCATGTTTCTATATTTAGTAGTTTTCATAATATTTAATTCCGAAAAAGCGCTTTTTTGTCACTGACTCACTTCGCATCATCAAATAACTAAGGTACTTCTAAAAGTCGTAGAATCATGAAATTTCACAAGTAAGTCGGGTTTGTAGAACAATTAACAGAAAAATCTAAAAACACAGAATTTCCGCCTCTAAACCCTTCATACAGGGGGTGTTCATTTGGCCATAAACAGTTCCTACGCATTCAATTGTGCCAATGTTGGTCGCCAGAACTCGATTACAGAGCTTTGAAGGCGGTCACGTGATTTCAAGCAGAATAACATTTTATATATATGCTTTTCCAAAGATGTTTGTTAAATGGAAAAAATGAATATACCTAAAAATTTTAATCAGTATAGGTTACGATATATTTACGATATTAAAACAATAAAACATTTAACAAAATATAACCGCAATTCGGTACGTTTCCGATATAGTAGCCTTGGCGAAATACAGAAAATAGCCTTGACGAGAAAAGAAATTTGATAATAACGTATTTTCTGGCAACCTATTTACTGTGTCATATACACAAGCAATTTTTTCCATATGTATACAATTTATTCAATGTAAGGAACCCGTTTATTTATTTTCATATACCAACATAAATAATCTGTATATAAAAAATAATATTTTATACATGTATAAATAAAATGTTTATATGAATATAAATACATATAAATAACGTAAAAGTTCATCAGGTTTGTTTTCGTAGTTGTTTATATCATTTGGCAACATATCTTAGTTTCTGAAGTCCGAATTGCACCAAGATTTTTAAAAAATGCCAAGGTCCCTATAGTGGAAAAATATCCTAATTCCATATGAAAGTTTAAAAATCTCCTTTTAATTAAATGAAATGTGTAACTAATAAACTATCTTTAACGATGTGCGACAGATGCGGCGTCCGAAGTCCGCTGCTAATGTTATTATATTGTATTATTAGCCTACTTACTATTAATTTATTGTTAATTTTAAATCTGTAAAAGAAAGATTATAGTTATAGATAAGATATGTTGTTCGCCAAAACCCGATTACAGAAAATTAGCCTGAGTTATAAAGGTGTTACATGATTTCAAGCTGAATGAATTTTTATATGCTTTTACAAAAATCTTAATAAGGCAAATCTTTCAGTTTATCTGTCCATCTTTCTATCTTTTACTTCCTTAAAACAAATTTTATTAAAGACCGGGAGGCGTCTGCACAGATCATCACCTCATCGAGTTGACGGCTGAAATTTTAGGATTAGTTAAATATCGATTAGCGTATTGAAATGTAACTGGTCTGCCAAGTCATATCTTTGTGGAAACCACCTACAGACCCGATTTTATGGGTTAATTGGTGGATTTTCCATTGTGTTTTCCTGCACCCATTCCTCCATGTTTCCAAACTTTTGGATGAGGAAAATACAATAGTAAACCTATCACTTAACCACTAAAATTAGGTCTTCAGGTGGTTCTACCAAGATATGACTTAACAGACCAGTTGCATTTAAATGTGCTAATCTAGTTTTAACTAATCCTAAAATTTCAGTTGTAAACTCGATGAGGTGAAGGTGTGTATAGACGTCTATTATAAATATCGGTATTCTAATTAATCTCAATAGCACTCTGGTCAATCTGGCAATTATCCCTACTATTTATGAAACACTATTCCTTTAAGTGCGTTTTAGTGATGTTAATGAACTTATGCATATGCATCATACGTATTATACATATGAATATAATACGTAATACATTTGCATCATGCATATTATAGGTATGTGTATAATACATAATACATATGCATCATTATGACGTCAGAATAAACAAAACTTTTTTGTCGCCAAATTTGAGAATTGACATGATATATTACCAAATTTGGCGAAACTTTGCTAAATGTTGCCAAGCTTGGCGAATATTTGACGCTAGTGGCTATTTTTCAATGAGTTAATTATTAATGCGAGCCATCTATTTTTATTTTTCCGCATATCATCTGAATAGTTAAATGATATAACGTACTAATATTTCCAAAGCGCTAATAGTTTCGTCACTGTCCAAAACCTCTGCTATTGTTATTATATTGTACTGTTATTATACTTACTGTGACTATGTTGTTAACCTTTACACCGCTAAAACTTTTGTATTATATAAAGAGAATTTACGGAAACTATTAAAGCATTGAAACTGCCAGTTCTCCTTATGATTATTATAATTCTATAATATGTAACCTGTTAATCAATATGTACGTTAGAATGAATCTTCTATAATCCGGTTCCTCGCATTTTAGTTTTCGGGTTTCGAGTAAAATTAGCTAAAATCTTAAAACCATGGCACATTGACTAATTCTTTAACACGATCAGATAAGAAGAATGATAGATTTTCAAATGGATCAAGGCAGTGAGCCGGTAGACCTTCTATTCTTCCGTAAACGAGTCTATTGAAAAGGTTAACGTGAAACAAAAAGATATTAGCATCAATATGGTTTAATGCAAATACAGATATTGTCAAAGGATTTCATAAGAACCATTTCACTTGTACTCAGTCGTATCAGTTAAAATACAACAATTGGCAGTGAGCCCAATTAGAAAAGATTACTTAATAGGATTAAAAATTTTCGCATTAGAGAACGAATCGTAACTGCTAAGGAAGCATGCATAAGTGAGTTAGGAGATATTTGTCACGAAAGATGAAATACATAGCAACACAAAATATATTATGTGCTTCCATGATCGTAAAGAGTTCTTGATTTCTGTATCAAAAGCTTCCGAATTGGCGAAAGAATGGGCAAGTAAATTAAATTATGAATCACAGTAACATGATGCAAAATTTAACATGGAAGTAATACGGTAAATACTGCTTGCTAGAGGCGGCTAGTACTTTAATATAAAAAGAAATAAAGTATAAATTTGTAAAGCTCAATAAAATAAATTTAGGTATTTTTATGTTAGCCGGGCGCAAGTGGCAAATCGCCAAATACTGTTCCCAACTCCATTGTTCATATTGCATTCATTTCATTTAAAGATATATACTTTTCAGTCATCTCATTTAAAATAGATGCATTTCTCTCATTTTATTTAATAGAATATTTAACATAGAAATAAATAAATAAATAAATAAGAAATAATAACATAAACCAAAATATTTTATTTAAAATCAAAGCACTGTTTCTAATTTACACATGCGAAGAATGAAAACTGCTATTGGCGAACAAACAAAAGGCTAATGAGGAGATTTGCTCCCGGTAACATAAAAGTACCGAAATTTAAGTTTTTTCATATTAATATAGTTTATAATAACAAACTTGAAAAACATACAAAAAGTAGTGATATCCCAATAAAACGTTTTCGGTAAAAAAAAAAGCGCCAAGTTCTCCTTAAAGTTTCGGCCAGAAAAAGTAGTGATATCTGATGTTCGCACAAGTTAAAAGCCAAACATCCCAAATCTTTCATTGAAAATGGCTTCCTGCGACTTGGCCGTTAATGCCTTCGTGAGAGTTTTTCAAATTTTAATATCTGTACAAATGAGATACATGCCAACTACATTTTTTTGATTATTTTAGACATTTTGTGACACAGAATACAGAAATAAAATACACATTTGAAAAAAGCATTTAAACAACTTCAGTCTATTTAAATGCTTAGAAGTTAAAAATAACAAAATACTTGTATTCAGGAGATAATATCCCTAATTGCTAAAACATAATTAATATCAACTTTTAACAGTTTATAAATCGAATACCTCTTAATACATGCAAACAAACTATAATAAATTTTCAAACGAAAAAAATCTCTTTCGTCAATACACAAGATTTCAATATTATACAATAAAATATAATGTAACATATTGTGAGATATGAAGTAAGTAAATTTTGTTTTATTTCTTGGGTTTTACGTAAATGACTTTAGCTTTTGACCGTACAAAATGGCAATTAAACCGCAAGTGGACTAAATGATCTGTAATCAAATCTAATGTTTGTTGAAACTGAATGGTAGTTATCAGAAATCTTTTACTTATAATGTTTTTATGTGAATTTGCCTCTTTGCGTTCTAATATTACTTTTAATATTTAAATAATTCATAAATGCGTAATTTCCAATCATTAATTTTGAAATGCTGTAGAAGGCATTAACGGCCAAGTCGCAGGAAGCCATTTTCAATGAAAGATTTGGGATGTTTGGCTTTTAACTTGAGCGAACATCAGATATCACTACTTTTCTGGCCGAAACTTTAAGGAGAACTTGGCGCTTTTTTTTTTTTTTTTTTTTTTTACCGAAAACGTTTTATTGGGATTTCTTTATCTCCAAGCACATAATCATTAGAGCTTACAGAGTTTAATAATAATAAGAATTATTAAATATAAAATTATGTATATACAGTTACGAAGTTTGTAAATAGTTAGTGTTTGTGCTTAAAAATAATATAAATAGTACAGTTAAGCTCTATTCATAAGCTAATATGAGTTTTTGTTGCATTGAAGTATCTCATTTGTTAATTTTCTTCAAGTAAGTAAACCCGATTGGATTTCAATGGGAGTCTGTGGAAAGTTGGCGAAATACTGGAAATAGCACCAAGTTGGTGTCACGTTTAGCGACTAATTTTGGTCGCCAAATTTGGCGAAATGTCGCCAAGTTGGACTCAAACTTGGCGATGTTTGGCGACAGAGCCGCCCCTTGGTAACCCACCCCCTCTTATAGAAAAAAAAAAGTCTCACCTCTGACCAATCAGATGCGTTGTGCAGTACCTACGCAGATTTTCATTGGTCCATTTCCAAATCTTTACTTTTTTTTTATATATAGAAGGATATATTTAACAATAAGTATGATTGAGGGAAAGATAATAGTATTAATAAATTTATTTATAATTACAATAAATAAGGAGGCAAGTTTTACGAGCGATAAAAATATTTCTTTGTTTACGTTGGATAACTTCTGTATTTGTACATATGTAGGTGTTAAGATTAAATATATTACCACAATATTTTAAAATACGATTTAACCAAAATGAGAAGTGAAACTCAAGTGATCGCGAAAGCAATTTTGAACTTTTTTTTTTTTTTTTTTTTTTTTTTTTTAAATATTTCTTACAACAAATCGATGATCTTCTACCATTTCAAAAAGGAAGAAATTGCTCAATCAACAATTTTCAATACTCTTAAAACTAATAAAATAACAGGAACTATTAAATAGAGGAATCTGCCATGATGTGAAAAAATGTGAGCTCACCCCTAAATTGTTGAATACAATTTTAAAACTTTTTAAGATATGAGTGCTGCAGCTAAATTATTGAACATATTAAATTCACCTATCTATCATTCAAAGAAAAGGATCTTTGGTATCAAAGGGTAAGAAGAAAAGCTCTTAAGTTTGTAAAGTATCAAAATCAGTGGGGGAGAACTGCCCAAAAGGAAGGAAAGTTACCAAAAAGCTGTGCGTAATATTATCATATTTGAGATTGGAAAATTTGTACAATTTTATTCAAGAAAAGTTTTAGAAAATAAATTTTATCGTGCAAAATAACAAAATGAACGATATCGTTATTCCCGAATCTAAATTTAGTAAAATAATAATAATTTGACAATTAGTGCCTCAGAATGATGAAGGGTATATCCCGATATTTCTTATATGAATTTCACACACACACACACAAAAAATATTTAAATGATGCATCCGGTGTTGACTTCTCTAGGAAGACGTAATGTTTTTTTCGCACCTGATATGGCCTCCATTCACTAGTACAGGATTGGAGAACCTATGGCACGCGTGCCAGAGTTAGCACGTAAAGCAATTTATACGGATAACATTAATTTTTTTTTAATAAAAAAAAATATATTCCATACGGTCAGACTATCACAAAAAATGCAAGTAATTTTGTATGAAGTAAAAGATCAAAAGAATTTACTTTTCATGTTATGTTATGCAGCGTTTTGAACATGTATTTTGCCTTTCTATATGAATTTATAAGTTGAATTTTTCAAATTAACTTTTTTAGACAGTAAATGGATGCAATTTATATATGCAAAAGTATAAAACTGTCAAAATATGTGAATCAGGCATAAATAAATGACCATCGAACGCTCCACTGAACATCAGTAAAAATCTCACCGATAAATTATTGATACATTATTCAATACAACTTTGAACAAAAGCAAGTTGCATTAATAATAAAGTCAAAAATTATTAAAATAAAAATTCGTATTTTTATTTCCTTGTTACAGTACGTACCACATAAATCATATTTACGAATTAAAATTTCATTAATTTAATAGCTTATTCCAATATACAGGGAAATCACATTTTCATTTTTAATATTTTCTAATTATTAATACATGAAAGCAACTGATTTTTAACTAGTGTTTAATATAAACGTCCCACACTGCACAATTATTTTATGTCAAAGTTTGGCACGTTACATTGTTGATACATATTGTTGTGAATGTTTGGCACACTCACGTAAAAAGGTTCGCCGATCCTGCCCTAGTCTATCATTTTTTTTTTTTTTTTTTTATGAGTTGAGAAAGAAATAACATGGATTTTGTGGGGAAAAAGGATAAACACTTCCAATATGATGCAAGCACGCGGTACTATGGGAAGTTTTGGTCTTTATGCAACAGGAAATATTCACTATTATCAAATCTATTTAAGAGTGGATTGACAAAATCTCTGAAATAGTTTGAATAAAAAAAAAAAATCAAAAGTTGGAAAAAACTGTTATAGAAAGAGCTTGGTCAACTTTACAAAAAATTCGATGTAAAAGAGTTGAGGCTGAACCTCTTTAGTATATTGTTCAATTCTATATTATGAATTTAATTTAAATTGATGTATTATATTAATTAAAATAATATTACATTTTATCTATTTATTCACTACTTGTTCCTTATTTTGTGTGGGTTTTTTTTTAATGTGTTAATAAAACGCGATACTTGCAAATGTATCAGGAGAAATCTCCTTATTTAAATTATCTTTCACCATTGATACTTGACAGGGATTCATGGGCTAATATTACTATAAAGAAGGAAATGTAGCTCCCGTTAGATGTTAGAATCCTTTCGAAATCATAATTTTCAGTTTTCGAAAAATATTGGCCGTTTTTGTTATTGAACACTGCAAACAGACTTTGTTACATAATTTTTAATCAAACATTACAATGTTGTGTATTATTCTAAAGGTAAGAATGCTATTTGTTTATTTAGTATTATAGTCATGCCTTTCGTCGTGGAGAAAAAAATATTTGAGGCTGTTATATTTACCGTGGAGAAAAAGCAATCTCATCGAAAACAACTCGTTATAAATGATCCCACAAACAACAAATCTAAAACGATAGTCATAAAAAGAAGTTATATCACATAAAAAGAAGCGAAATAGAAATGCATACTTAGAGTGTCGTGTAAAAATCTATTACTACTCATAATATTTCCAAAGAAATCGGAGTGATGTACAGTATCTGAAAACTGCTTGGCGACCTGCAGACTTTTATAATTTTTCTAGTTAGGTTCCTGATTCAATACTATTATAATATTTTTATGTTGGAAATATGTCATTTTTCGTTTAAGAAATAATTCCGTCATGAACAGGATCCATTTTTCCATTTTTCTCTTGAATTTTGAAGCAGTGTATTACTATATGCATTTATGTAATTAACGATTATGTTAAAAATATTGAAAAGTATATTTTTAATAATAGATGATTACCACAATTACATACCAATTCTTGCTTCTCTTACTGATTTTTTACAGTTCTTCCTCCTAAAAATAATTATAAAAGTGATATAATGAGAATTTAAAATTTATTTTTTCTATTTTCATAAGTTTTAGAAATTTATATACTGCATGTATTATATATACGTCTGCGGGTCGCCAAGCAGTTTTCACATAATTCGCCTCACTCTGAGTCCGTTCGAAACATTATAGCCAGTGACAGATTTTTACACGGTCCTCGGAGTATTTATTCACTTCTATATCACTTCTTTTTATGTGATATCACTTCTTTTTATGACTATCGTTTTAGATTTGTAACTTGGCGGGATTATTTACAACGAGTTGTTTTTGATGAGATATCACTCCTTTTTGTAAAGTATTTTATTTGCATTATACATATTCCATTATGTTTCAGAAAAGAAAAGAAAAAAAAAAACAAACGAAAGACGACAGAGGTAAAAAAAAAAAAATAATAATAGTAATGCTAAAAGCTTTTCAAGTGTGTAATATGTGTAACAAGACATAAAATTGGAATTTTTAAAAATAATTCAAAACCATTTTATCGATTTTTACAAGAAATCATATATTTTTTAGAAATGATAAAATGTGACGAACAAAACCAGAATATTTTTTTCTGCTGTTCTATAAGCTATATGGTGATTCATTAATTAACTCAGCAAGAATTTTATCCTAATAGCTTTTGAAAAAATGCCTGTGCATTTTCAAAATTCATATCAGTTTATAATATAAACAATTTATAATATATGGATAATAGAAACACCTTTCATAAAGTGGAAAACTTAATCGTTTAGCTATCAGATGAACAAACTAAATTCGTATTCATTTTTCAATTAACATAATAACACTTTATAGCGATTAAAATAGTATAAATTTATTAAAATACATGTCACACTGTAAATCAAGATATTTTAAGTGACCCTGTAAACGAAATGTAAATGCTTCAATGCCACCTTACGATAGAGAAACTTAATTGGGTCAAATGCAGGAACATATCTGAATACCGGGCGTATATAAGCATTTTGACAAAAGTTAGAATATTTTATTTTATTTTTCATCTATTTTAAGTATAGGAATCCAGTATTTCAACCTGATATAAATCAAAAATTAATCAACATTTTTATATGGAATTTTAAAGATTCGAACTGCTTATAAAAACAAATAAAAGACAGTAAACAGCTTAAAAATCCGATAATTACACATGTCTGTATCCCTATCAGAATCTTTTGAATCACCCTGTAAATGAAACGTAATTGCTACAATTCTGTTTTACAATAGGAATCTTCGTGGGTCGACTGTAGTAACATATCTTAAAATCATGTGTATACCACTACTTTGACAAGAGTTATGCCATTTATTATTTTTTGCTCTATGTTAAGTATAGGAATCAGTTACTTCAAACTCATATGAATCGAAAGCTAATTAGCATTTTTACACGACACAATAAAAATTTTAACTACTTATAAAAACAATTCAAATGTAGCTAATAGATTAAAAATAGGATAAGTGGACAACTCTTTAGCCATATCGAAAGATCTTTTGAGTGACCCTTTAAAAGAACTGTAAACGCTACACTTTTATTTTACATTGACAAACTTACTATGGTCGACTGTAGTAACATATTTCCACATCATGGGTATAAGACAATTTCAACAAGAGTTAGGTCATTTGATATTTTTTGCTCTACGTTAAGTATAGGAATCAATTATTTCAAATAAATCAAAAACTAATCAATATTTTTACTGAAACTTTTAAAGCTTTGAACTACTTATAAAAACAATTCAAATGCAGTAAACAGCGTGAAAATCGGATAATTACACATCGCTTGAGCCCTGTCAACAGATTTTGGTGTGAGCAAGAATTTAAAAAGTGCAAAAAACAGCACTTTTAAAATTGCATTTACTAAAAACCTATTCGTAAGATTCCACTTTACTTGTATTTCCTTAGTCACGTGGCACGTCCCATTCCATATAAACAAGGAATTTGCTTCTATGATGAATAGAACTCGAGGTATTCAGGTGTCAAAATCCCGTTTTGGTCAATCCGCAAAACATAAATTAGAGTAGAAAAAAAAAATTGTAAAATCGTTTGTCTGCATTTTTTTTTTTTTTTTTTTTTTTTTTTTTGTCGAGAGTCTCTGTCAAGTTTCTATGATATCACATGATTCTCGCAAGGATTTAAAATGACACGAAAACTGGTCTTTTCATTTAGCTTTTTAAGCAGTCGGTTTTTAAGAAATAATTATTCAAAATTCTTTCAACTATATTTTAATATAAATAAAGAATATATTTAAAACTATTTATGCAATACACGGAAATATAATAGGCTTTATTTTTATACAAACTAATACCACCACCAAACACAATGAATATTAAATGATATAGGAAAAATACATCGAACTACAGTACTTTTTCAGTTACTTATTCAGCAGTCGGGATTTTAAAAATAAATCAGGCTTGTCTGAATAACATTATAATGTAAATGAAAAACATATTCAAAATCATTTATATATTACATATAAGTTAATATTCAATTGCGTTAATGCAAATATATACAACTCAACAGATTTAGAGATCAAGTGTAAAAAAATGATGCATATCATGTATTAATTTCAAAAGAACCATAATCGATAAGTACGGTATTTTCTCATTATTTTTTACTAAATGTCAATTCATAATATTTTTTTTACTGCTACAGAAAAGCGTAAAATATATAAAAGAAGAGGAAGCAGAAAGAATAAAGAATTGTAAAAATATAAGTTTTAGACATAAAAATGTATACTGTAGTAATAAATTGAGACATATAAAAAAATAAGAGAAAATGATGATGAAGAAAGATATATATTTTTAGATGTACCACTTTTTCTCACTTTAAAATATTTCCGAGGGATTTTTTTTTACTTTTGGCCAAATGTTTTTTGAAACTCTCAAATGTATCCGAATAAAAAGAAATGTAATAAGATTTTTTTTTTAAGTCATAAAAACGAAAAAAGAATCTTTACTTTGAAATAAAAGAATCCCAGACAAATTTTATTTTTTCTATAAATAAACAAAAGTTAAAGCTAATAACATAGGTAACAATATTGCTTGTATTTCGGTTAAAAAAAAAAAAAAAAAAAAACTTTTGCACTTTATTACGATTTTTTTTATAAACTGAAATATGTGCTGGATATTTAAATACATATATAAAACCCATAGTTTTTAAAATATTAAAAGAATTTCTTTAAATTTATCAAAATCCTGTGTGTTTTTTTTTTTTTGGTTTTTTTTCTTTTATATCATACTTTATTCTTTTTTTCTTACATTACACAAAATTACTAAAAGAAAAAAATAGGAAACTATATTAAAAATATTAATTTCAAAATTAAATTTAATATTGAAGACCCCGCACAGCAATTTTTTTTTAATCGAGCTCTGAATAATTCATATTGAAAATTGAAGGAGAATTTATAAAAATTAGTTATCAGTTTACATAATGAAGTTTCAGTTTTGTGCTTTTTAGGTGCATTCGTAATTATATAAATACGTAGCTATTATAGTTGTCGTTCAGTCCATCTGTCTGTGTGTCCGTCCGTCCGTCAGCATGTAACAGAGCAAAAACTACACACCCGAATGGTCTGAAAATTTACATATATAGTTGTTGCCAAATTTTGTCAAGTCATTTCAAATTGTATGGCAATCGAATGTATAGGTTAATTACAGGGACAGTCAAAAGTTTTCCGTTACATTTCGGAAAATGGGAAAATAATTATTTCAAGTGCATTTTAATGATATTACAGCCTTTCGAACAGAATGAAATTAATATGCACTTATAAAGTACACTAAAGTATGTTTTCAGTACAATATGCCATGCAAAAAATATTTATAAAACTAGTTATAGTGCGAACGCACCTCACTTGACACGTTTGATGTGCAATTTCCAACTTGTTTCTATTACTTAACAGTTTTATGTAAATAAATAATTATTTATTTCCCCGTCTTTATAACCTCCTATATGTCTTTCATTTAAAAAATGATAACAAATATTTAATGTTTAAAACTAAATTAACCCTGTAATGCATCAATTTTTCATCCATTCCAACAGAAATTCTTCCTTCAACTGACCGTTGCTAGGAGACCAAAATTGCGAGAGCAGCAACACCTATATAGTTCGTTGGAGTACATATCTCCTAAAGGCAGTGGCATGCTGTAAGGGTTAAAATTTATTTTCTTCAGCTGTGAGCGTGATTTTAACAAAGTCTGCCTCGAGGCTCGTGTGTATTAGAGGGTTAATCAAACTAACAATTGCAGCTAATTGATACCCAAATTAAATATTTAATTCGAGATTTAAAAGAACTTTTAAATTAAAACAGCTATCGAAGTTTCAGGATTTATTTTTAATACCACTTTATAAGTTAAAATCATTTTGTTCTCAGCAATGATATGTTTTTTACTCTTTTGGGATAACTTAAACATTTTTTTGTTCTTGTTGTTTTAGTTATGTATTTTAAACATTACAAACAAATATTGTTCAAAATAAACTAAGAATACTTTTATAGCAAAGCAATGATGGCAACTATGGCAAACACCGACTCTGAGCTGTCGTTGATTATAATAAACAATGTATTATATAACTTTCCTATAAGCTTGTTAGCCCCCGATATGCTATTTCTTTCGCCCAGCAATTAAAGAGTCGTCTCTAAAAAATAACGCTCCGTTATAGTATAAGACAGCCGTAAAACAAAGCAGATGTATCATTATACGGGATAATCTCTGTTGCAATTTTCCAAACTTCTAAGCATCGCATATTTTCAATTTTTATACCGTCGTATAGGGGGAAAAAGGAACTTTTAAATACAATTTATATGAAAACTGCGTCTCAATTTATTTTTGAGATATTCATCTTTTTTTTTTTTTTTTTTTTTTTTTTTTTTTTTTATCTTGGTAACTGTAGTACTCCATTTCTGAAGAAAGCAAAGAAAAAATAGTAGACTATTATATCTTTTTGTTGCCATATTGCCGTATTAACTGAAAAAAAATATATAATTAAAATACGTGCTATTTTGAAAAAAAAATATAGTTAAATGATTTCTGATAAAAAATGGAGTTGTTATAAACTATATTTAATTTTAAGTAACTATATTAACGTTACAAACAAATGAAGGGATATGAATCATTAGGTAGCCGATTTTTTTTCTTTTTTTTTCTTTTGGTCGAGTTTCTTCAATTACGACATCGCTTTTTGTTAGAATTGTGTATTATTCTGCGATAATGGCGTCCTATGTATATTTTTCTGTAGATGTTGTTTAAGACTGGATCGCCAATATAGAATTCTTCAGAGAATGCGAATGACGTGCGAAGAGTGCGTTTTAAGCCTTAAAACTGAAATATGTATTGTGCTATCTGTATTTATTTATATATATATATATATATATATATATATATATATATATATACCTTTTTTTCCATGGGGGACGACACTAAATTCTGAAAAAGCGGAATTCTTGTTTTCTAGTGGTTTTATTTATTTTTTGACTCTCTTAATTTTGAATAGGTTTTACATTTGCTCCAAAGCCACATTAGAGGCCTGTTTAATATTAGGGTTATAAGGAGCAAAAATAAGCATTTCCAATGGCACCAGAGACATTTTCGCATTTCAAACTAACCAGTAACGTACAAACATAACTGAGCTTATAGGGTAAAGTGCCCATATTTCGTCTCCTCACTCACTTTTAGATCCTAAATGTTGTAATTTTCAGTGAAAATCTATCAAATTTGGATTTTACATAGACTGACTTCCCACGCATATAGAAACATAGGCAAATATCGTACAAAAATTTTTTAACGATGCGATTTTTTTTAAGTATCTAAAAAATGCAAAAGGAAAAAAAAAATGGTACCAATTTCGTCCTCCAAAAAATCCAATACGCCGAGGTTAACTTATAACTAAATCAAAATTTATTTCTAAACGAGTAAGTAATTTAATTTACATTAAAGTGAGGCTTAAAGAAAGGCACTAATCATCAGTGGAAGAATAACATAACGAAATATTAGCCATCCAAACATGAGGAAAAAATTGAAAAAATTGTCATGAAAAAACTTTCCTAATTTCGTCCCAGAGACAAAAATAAGAACTGCAAGGAAGACGAAATTCGGTCTACGCTGTTTCCCAATGTGGCGGAGCTTCAGTTCCCGTAAGAGAAATGAGCGTCCTAAAACTCACTGTATGCTACTGTCAGCATCTTACCTACGTAAAATACATGCAATGAATAAATAATAAATAATTACACTACAGTAAATAATATTCTACAAACGACGTAAAAAGAATTCAGGTCTTCTAAAAATAGAAATATTCGGCGTCTTTAATTTATGTATGCGTCTTGGCGAATAAAACTTTCAACACTGACCCCTTTTACCTTCCGTCCCCTGTGCCTTGCGTCATAAGTTGCGCCTCTTTCCCTGAAGTGGATAAGTTAATGGGGACGAAATATGGGCACTTTACCTTACTGACACCTGTAGCATTACAAACGGCAAATTAAGAAATAAGTAACGGAAACTAATTGGGAACAGCAAAAACAAAATAATATGTAACAGGAAAACCAAACTTTTATGTACTTTACAATATTTTGATATCACAAAGATGAATATTTTATCCGCGATTTTTCCCTTTAAAAATATAAATTCAGACAAAATCGAGTTAAATATATATAATCGTGCTAATTTAAAGTTCAATTAATGTTATTATCAATGCCTGTCGTGCCTACTAGTTGTAAATAAAATTCATCATCTCATTATCTATAATAGAGAAAATATTAATCATTTTTAGTTTTTCATTACTTAATAAATATGTAATTTTCTCGAATAATTCGATTGTTGTTAATCAGTCTATTTTTCTTTTAAAAATTGCTTACAATTTAGTCGCAGTTTAAAACATAACTACCTTAAAGAAAAAAAACATTTTGAACTTTCTTTTAACGTTTTGGAAGTCTTTATATATATATATATATATATATAATTAATTGTACTTACTTCAATTATATATTTTTTTATAAATTAAGAATTTATTTAAAATGTAAATGTAATTACATGTAAATAGACCATTGTAAAAAAAAAAAAAAAAAAAAAAAAAAAAGTAAATATCTTATCAGATTTACAAATATCTTCTCAGAACCGTATACAATATTTAGTAGAACTCTATATGTTTGAATTCCATTCATCTGGTTTGCTAAATAGCAGGATCAATATCCGAAATAAAAAAATATATATATTGAGAAATCTCATCGTATGCTGAATCGCTTATATCAGTTACACTGTAGAAAAAAAAAAAAAAAAAAAAAATCTATAAAGTTACTAAAGTTTTTCTAGGAAACTGGGATTCCTAGAACTTCTTATGTAACGGCAACAACAAAAATTTCTGTAACAGCGTCTGTTACAGGAATTTTTGTTGCTGCCGTAACATAAAAAGTTCTAGGAATCCCAGTTTCCTAGAAATACTTTAGTAACTTTACAGATTTTCTTTTTTTTTTTACAGTATAGTAAAAATGTCACTTTTTCGTAATCTGCATTTAAACATATGTTAAAATTTATGTGTAATTAGAATTTTCATAATATATATTTGGATAAATCTAAGTCAACATTTTACTATGAATGATAATGTTTATGTGTTAGGGAACCTGCAAACGAGTATCGACAGCAAAACAATTCGCTTGCCATTTAAAATTTCAAATTTTATATAAGTACTGTAGTATCAATTTTTCTTTTGATTTTACGGATTATTTTAATTTAAAAGTTGTCTTATTTTTACTGTACAACCTTTAACACTTGCCAGCTAAGTTGAAAATTGTTTGTGAAATCGATTTTACTGCCATGCTTTAACTCATTGATATAGAATGTCCACGACTGAAAATGAAGTGTGTAGCATGTGTAGGTCATTTACAGGGTCACACAAATGAATTTTCTTATAGTATGGTCCATGGGGGAAATTATTTGAGATGCATTTTATTTAAATTGCTTATTTAGATACATTATTTCCTTGTATTGAAAAATTAAATATCCTAATAATATTCTGTTAGCGTTGGGAAGTGTTTCATAATCTATGACTTATGCATTATTTTTTGTTATTGTTGTTAAATAAAAGAGACTTTTAGAAATCTTTAATTTGTAAAACAATAATTTTTATTATTGTCCAAATTCTGTGTCAGTCTGCATATCCGGATTGTGTCCAAAATACGTTACAGCGGGTTTCATTTAAACATACAATTAGTTATGTTAGTTATTATTAGTGCATGTTAACTTCAAAAGCTCACAACGATCAAAAACGTGATTTTTCATTATTTTATTTCGAAAAGGTATTCATGATTTCATCTGAAATCTATAGCAATAGCACTACGAAAAAATAAAAGTGGAGTAGAAAAAGAACTACACTATGACGCAAAAGTTTAGACAATGACGTCATTCAGCTTTAAAATCTAGAATTATGACGTCAGAATTACAAAAACCTGTAAATATATTCAAAAACTGATTTAAAATGCTATGTACAAAAGACAGTCGTTTTATTTGCTATAATACTAATTTTTTTCATAAAAATTCAAATGTCCTTGTCGCAAAAGTTTAGACACTATTCTAAATTTCTTTGAATATTCGCTGGCATATTCAAATTTAGAATCGATGATGTCACAAATTTGGAGTACTTAAGTTCTGCAAACGATTGCGCTTCATAGTCGACATGCCGAGAGCTAAAGAAATTCAAGTGAATGAGGTTTCAAGGATTTGGCAGTTGAAAGGTGAAGGGAAGAGCGTTTCTGAAATTTCTGCTATTATTAATAGGTCAAAAAAATCTATTTATCGAGTTTTATCGAGTGGTTCCGAATATAAAGCAAAATGTCGGTCTGGGAGGCCACGTGTGACAAATGTACGAGAGGATCGCCTGATACAAAGACTAGCGAGTACTCAACAAATGAGCGTACGTGGAGTTCAAAGCTCATCGGGACTCTCTGTATCAAGGGATACGATTCGTAGACGAATTTTGGAAAAAGGAGCAATCGTTTATAGCAAAATGCAGAAGAAACCAGCTCTGAAACCATATCATAAGTTACAAAGACTTATGTGGGCTCGAAAGCATATGTCATATGGAGAGAAATGGCAGTCAGTCATATTTAGCGATGAAAAAAAGTGGAATCTGGATGGTCCAGATGGTTGTTTATCGTATTGGCATGACTTGCGGAAGGAACCTCGACGTTTTTTTAGTCGCAGACAAGGAGGGGGCTCGGTGATGGTTTGGGCAGCCTTTTGCTATAATGGACAAGTATCTCTGACCTTCACCAGTGGTCGTCAAACTTCACAGCATTATACACAGACATTAGAAGAAAACCTACTGCCATTTGCTGAGCTTCTAGGGGGTCCTCAGTGGGAATTTCAGCAAGACAATGCTTCAATTCACACTGCAAAACATTCAAAATCTTGGTTTAATTCCCATAATATAAGAGTTCTCGACTGGCCAGCATGTAGCCCAGATCTTAACCCTATAGAAAACCTTTGGAGCATCATGTGTCGCAAAGTTTATAGCAACGCTAGACAATACTCTTCTGAAAAGGAACTTAAGACATCTATTGAGAATGCATGGTACGATATCGATCCACAAACTATGCAAGATTTAGTTTCTTCCATGCAATCTCGTGTATATGACGTAATACATAAGCATGGATGCGCAACCAGGTTTTAAAAATTGTTTATTTCGATTTTATTTAATTTGTGTCTAAACTTTTGAGACAGCAGTTTATTTTTGTTACCATTTAATTTATTGCAATATGCACAATTCCACTTTTCTTTGTTATAAATATTGTTTATATGTACAGCACATTAATTTCAAGCAGTGATTTGAAAATTGAATAAATATTTTTCAAAGTATGTAAGAATTTCTTCATTGTCTAAACTTTTGCGTCATAGTGTATAAATGCAATATATGTATATATATATATGTATGGTTACGTATATATATATATATATATATATATATATGCGAGTTTTAGACATATAAAAGATTATAACTTGTTTAATAAATTGAGAAAAATGAGGAATACAAGTAACACTGATGATGAAGAAATACCATTGAATGTACTATACTTCATCACTTTTTAAAAATTCTAGAGAGAGTGTTTTTACTTTACTTCTAAGCTAGTCTCAATTTCTTATTTAACTCTCAAATGTATACGACTAAAAACAAAAAGAGAAACGATTTTTTTTTTAAGTCATAAAAGTGGCAAGAAAAAATTGTATTTGAAAATAAAACAAAAGCAAAGAAATTTTATTTTCCATATAAATAAATAAAAGCTAAACCTAATGACATAGGTAACAGCATCGCTCCTCTTTTTGTTAAATAAATAAGGAAAAAAATATTCATAGATAATTACAAAAGGAATATTTTTTTTACTCTAAAACTGATATTACGTATGTTTAAGAGCATGTCACAATGGAAAAAAAATAAGGAATCAGTTGCTACATATTATGAGGATTTTTCTGAATTCCCCCAAAATAAAACATTCTTTAGCTTATAACATGCACACTTAATTAAAGATGCAGATATGAATAAAAATTTACTAGTCTTTGTAAGTGAAAAATTCCCTCTCTATATATATTTAAGTAAAATGTAGCCTAAATATATATATATACATATGTAAAATAGACTAACAGAACTACCTGGCTTCGCCCGTTTCAATTATAAGAGTCCTGCCAAGTAAAATAAATTAAAATGAAATAATACTGTAATCACAATAACTGAGATTTATGAATTCTCGTCCACAAATCGTTAAGAAGGCAATCAGGAAACTTAAAGTTATTGTCTCGAAACCATAATAAAATCCCTGTGCTTTAATATCAGAATGCGCGTTTTCTTTGGTGGGTGTAACAGAAAAATATACGATTTCCCTGACAATACAAAAACAAATCCACCAAAGGACGTAGCATTTAGTGAAATTATCGTTTGCAAGGCATCCGTCTACATGATAAAGTAATAAAAATACATCAGTGAGTAACGTTGACATTATACAGATGATGTCAACGGCCTAACCCATAAATTGTGCGATTGCTGAAATTTTTCTTAACTTCTGAACATCATACAATTTCATTTTTTACATTCTCGAACAGAAAAAGTTCTTTCAAATGAAATTTATTTGAAAATTGTATCTCAATTTTCTCATTTTAATGGACATTAAAGTAATTTTCAAGCATGGATACTTTTAAATGTGCATGTAGCCAAAGAGCGAGAGATATGCCCATTCGCTCTTAATGCAATATTATAAAGAAAAGGTATGTTTATGAGTAACAACCATCATATTATAATAAAACACTCATACTACAGTTTATAATAAAACACACATACACACATAAATAACGCCTGCATTCAACAGTTAAATGGTTTATATATACCTTTAACCATCATATTGTTGGTAGAAACAACCTAACTTAACAATAAATTTAGTTTTTACTGCAGTTTCACCTCTTAACATTGCACATTTGATTGTTCAACGTCTAATGGAATACAAAAACTTCTTTCAACAATATTTGTTTGAAAAGCGTATCTTAATTTACAGATTTTATGTTCATTTAAAATTTTTTTTTCATGCTCGTATATTTTTAAATGTGCGTGCAACCGAATTACGAAAGATATATATCCGTTTGCTATTAATGCAATGTTATAAAGAAAAGAGATATATCTATGAGTAACGTTATATAGCATCATATTGTTGATGGCAACAACTTAACCCAACCACAAGTTATGCTTTTACTGCAGTTTGATCTCTAAACATCGCACATTCGATTATTTCAACATCCAATAGAAAACAAAATGCACTTTGAGTAATTTGTTTGAAAAGTTTATCTTAATTTACAGATTTTTTATGTATTTTAAAGTAATTTTCAAACTTTTTTTTTTTTAATGCGCTTGTATCCCAGAAGCTGTATGAGATGTTGTATATACAAAATATTAGCTAAATTGCTCAAAAACATTGTAAATAATTCAGTATTTCTTTGTTTTCGTGTAATATTCGATAACTAAATTGGCAAATTTCGGTATTTGTTTGTTTTCGTTTAGTATCCCATAACTAAACTGCAAACGACATTAAAACGCCAAAAATAAAATAAAATAAAATAAAGCACGAACTTAACAAATATCAATTCAAACTACGTGAAATAATCTGTTATGTATATAAAATGCAAATGGGAATTTCATTCCGGCTGCTTATAATTTGGGTTCTTTTAATAACTTCAACTTGCACCATTAGTTTTTCAGGGAAGGTTTTAGTATGTAACATTGTTTTACGCTGATTAGTCATAGAATTATAGGGGAAAATGCTACAATCACGTGAACCTGATTATGAAAAATTAGTCTTTTTAAAAATTCTGCTGAAAGGATTTCATTGGAACTGCATTGTTTATTGGATAGTTTTACACGAATGGTTTTAGAATATTGCATACAGTTTTACGTCGCTTTGTTATAAAATTATGGAAGAAAGTTCAATAATCAGGTGAGCCCAATTATAAAAGATGGATATATTTTTTAAGTTCAATTGGACAAATTTTGATGGGATTTGCACCCATCAAAATTATTTTGAACCCAATATTTTCGAATGGTTTTAGTATATAACATTTCTTTCTACATGAGTTGTTATAGAATTAGCTGAAAAGTTCTATAATCAGGTGAAACCAATACTGAAAGTTTAGCCTTTTAAAAAAGTTAGATAACTTTTGAGGGATAGTTTTGGTATATTGCATATCGGTCTATCATTCGTAAGCCAAATCCTACTGTAAATGATCAACTAAAAAATTTGATCTTTAACAGCCGAAATTTTGTCTTACACATTACAAAATATAATAGCGCAGTGTCGTTCGTATCGTTTTGAGCCATACGGAAGGACATTTGAGATAAAGATCCATATTGCTTTAAAATGAAAGTTCAAATTCATTTATATAGTATTACCTTTAATTCAAGATTTATTCGGAGAAACCGATCACCGTAGTGGGCGAAATGTGCTACTCAGATAAATAAGTGCATTATAGTAAAAATAATTATGATTAACTGACCGCTAAAACGAAAATACCAAAAAATGCTTTTTAATATACTTGTTGAGAAATCTAAAAAAAATATTAAAGGGTTAAAAAAGGGTTAAAAGGGTTAAAAAATTAAAAACGATTTTTTTTATGTTCTGTTAACGGGCAGTATATCAGGCATCTTTAACACCGGTATCCGAAGATTCCCTCAAACGTGGCGAATGCGGTGCGTTCGTACTATAACTAGTTTTATGAATATTTTTTGCATTGTACATTGTACTGAATGTTTATTTTAGTACACTTCATAAGGGAATATCAGTTTCATTCTGTTCGAAAAGTTGTAACATCATTAAAATGCACTTGAAAAAATTTTTCCCTTTGGCCGTACGTAATGTAACGGGAAACGTTTGACTGTCCCTGTAATTAAACTACACATCCAATTTTCATAAAATTTGAAATGACTCGACAAAATTATGCAACAATTATATATTTCAAACTGCAAATGATTGGGTTGGGTAGTTTTTGCACTGTTATATGCGGACGGACGTACAGACAGACAGACAGACAGACGGACTGGACGACGACGATAGGTGCTACATATTTATATAATTACGAACGCGCTTAAAAAGAGAAAGCTAATTCTAAAAAATAATAGGTATGTTTCAATTTCTATTTAATATAAATCGCAGAAAAATCGTATGTTATGTAACCGTATTCGATATAAATCGTAGAATGTTATGACTACATTTAAATCATTAAAATATTTATCTAAATGATATAATTGAAGATACCGCATTACAAAGAAGTAAGGAAACAAATTGTAACAATGGTTTTTAAAACTTATTTTAAGTCATATTTACGAAACTGACGTCATATTTTTCAAATTATTTTTTTAATATTATCTTTTTCCTAAATTGTTTTCTTGAAATTGAAACGTCAGTAGTAAAATCAATTTTTTAACTTCAGAAACATTCAAATAAAGGTACTACTTAATTTTAACACACGTTTTGTTAAAAGTTTTACATATTATATATATGAAAAATGTTTATTTTCTTTTTGGAATGTCGTCGATTTCAAAAATGGAACAATATAGCGGAACATCTGAATTTTTATTGGCAAATAAAATAAAAATACATGCGTTATCGTTATTTTTTTTTAAATTATTGTGTCACTTGTTATGGTGTGGCAACAGGGAAGAAATGATTGAATTAGAAAATTAAAAAAGACATCTTTCTATAACATTAAATTATGGAAGATGGTAGAAAAAAGGGGGTAAATAGTGGTTTGATGATTGTTTAAAGTTGGCAGCTACCTATTCCATGTTCTAAAGCGTATGTATATCCAGTTTCGTGCAAATCGGTCAAAAATTGAAGATTTATATAAGGAACATACACACAAAGAACAGCTTTTATTTATATAGATATGTAGATTATTTATTGTTTGTACAACTTAACGGCACGAAGGATAATTTTAATTCCGCTATTATTCACGTTTATTAAAATTAAAGATTTCATACGTAATCAAACTAATGTTGATTATTTGGTCGTTGTTGTGGAAATTGAATGAAATAATCTGGTTACTAGAGTTTGTGATTTATATTTTATGTTGTGTTTTATATTTTATTCGTTATATTCATATTTCAATTTTTAGAAATAAATTTTTGTATGGTATTAAACGTGTTGAAAGGCTAAGTTCAGATATATTGGATAAAATCAAGTGCATTTTTCATATGTATAATCAAGCTTTGTACCAGGGTTATCCAGTGCACTTTTTAAATAATTTACTCCATGGTTTTATGTAAACAAAAGTTATCGAAGAGAGGTGGAGTCATTTTTTGGAAAGAGTGCTTGTTTGTTTGAGAGGAATTGAGAAAAAGGTGATATTGATTTTTGACTATTCACTGCACAATAACGCTTGCAGTTTGTTTGTTTATTTTAATGTTTATAACAGGTTTGGGGACCGTTATTAGCATATAACATGTTTAAAATGTTTAACCCAACTTGCATCTATCAAGTCATGCGTCTGTCTTCAAAGAAAATTTCCCATTTATGTACTTGAGAATTTGTAGTTCACATTGTTGAGTTTAAAGTTAGTTTTTAAGTTACTGTCCTGTTAGTTTTTAAGTTACTGTCTTGTTAGTTTTTAAGTTATTGTCTGTTTTACTGTCTACATGTGCATGTTTATGTTTCAGTTTTAAATAAGTTTATTAGTTTATTGTGTTTTATCTTTGAAGTTGTAGTTTTCATCTAATTTCTACAGAATTACTGAATACAAGCATAAATAAATATATAATCTTGTTTAGCTGTGTCATATAATTTTAAAATTAAAACAACATAATGTTTATATACACATATATATATATATATAATAAAATGAATATGTGCTACACATTGGGGTATATGGAAGCGACTGCTCAGGTGGCAACTTGCGGAGTTATGTACTATATACGCGGAAAAAGTCTAATACAAACTTGTAGAGCGATTTCGATTTAGTATAAATGGACGGATTTTATGTAAAAATAAACTGTTTTAGATTCTTAATAAATTTACGTCTATTTTTCATTAAAAATTAAAGTTGAGAGTTTCTAATAAAGTTTATTTTTTTACACGTAAGACATCGTTTTTAAAAAAATACATTTTAGTTATTGTAATATATATATAGAGAGAGAAATATATATATTTACATGTAAGCCGTCATTTCTTTTTAAATCGAGGTTTCTGTACAACTTTATAATTGACTTTTTTCCGCATCTCGTACTGTTTTCAAGATAGAATAGTTAATTCCGAGGTTTGCCGCTATTAGGCGGTCTCAGGTGCATCATTGTGTAGCGCTGTTTTACTAAACTTACATACCAACTCAAGTTTGTAGCTAACTAGGTTTGTAGCTAACATGTTATTACTGCCGAAACAGAAATTATAAAATAACCGGTATATCTTTATTAAAAAAGTAGATTTTTTTCCGTATTACAAAATTCAGATAAAATAATGTAAATAATTTATATATATTATGTAAATATTACAATTGATGAGTTATACCATACAGTAGAAAACAAATATAAACGAATGACTTGCAAACCACAGAGGCATAACTTTAAAGAACAATAGATACATTATCAAAGAGTATTTAATACTTAATTTTCTGCTATCTAGACTTGTTGGTTAATGTAAAATTAAATAAAATTTTTGTAAGGAAATATATATCGTATATTATATATATTTAAATTGCACGTCGTAACACTTTTATATTACATTCTTTCTCTGTGAAAAAGTTCTCCATCTACGTGTGTCAAATTGAAATATAGTTAATGCATTCGAGAAATATGAAAGAAAAAATAAAGAATTAAAATATGGTTTAAAATTCTGAATTGAAATGCAGTCACAGACACTGTTTCTCTTTTAAAGAAGACAAAGCGCTCATTGTGTAGAAATTTGTATGCGTTCGCTGTGGTTGCTATTTTATATATGTATCATATTTTTCAGAATATATTTCTGCTTTAAAATTCATAAATTTTTCTATTAAATATTCAGCTATGAATGCGTAAAACGATTATCTGCATTGTAAAATTGTTTCATGGACTTCCTTAAAGTAAAATTTCTTTAGGATCTGTAACAAGAAAGTAAAATCAAATGATTGAACGAAAAGTGTAAAGGCTAGAAAAAAGTCAGAGTCGTTTTAAGCGTTTTAAGGTTTTCTAGGCTGAATTTGGTTTTGGAAGGTTATTAATGCCGATCACTTTATTTATTTTTATAAATCTTTGCTAATTTCCTTTTCGAAATTAGTGAAAAACTACAGTGTCGCTTGATACTAAAATAGAATCTACTAAATCCGTAATCTAAATCAGCCGTACTCAACCTTTTTTCATCGCGGGTCGCGAACGTAAGTTTCCGAAATTAGGCGGGTTGCAACACACTTATAAAGGGGTAAAAAACAGTAAATAAAATAATATAAGTAGTATAACAATGCAATGAAACAAAGTTAATGTTATCACTAGGGTAAACGTTTGTCGCGAAAGAAATATTACGAAAAAACATTTAACAACACTCTTTCCAAGTAAAAAACCTCATAGTTAATTTCTATTGCAAATGTTGTAGAAATACGCCGCGAAGTTTACTGATTGGCAATATTGCTGTAAAATGATTTTGATGTCAATTTTTTTCCGTGACAAATATTCAACCCTAAAAAGCAGTATCAGTCATACCATATGTATAAAACGTAATAATCTAACAATTCAGTATTTCCAAGCTCTAAAGAAAAAAAAAGGGGGAGGGAGATTTTTTCTAACTAACCAATCTTTTGCTCCATGAAAATAAAAATTAATTGTAGAAATATACAGTGCAAGTTTTATGTGGAATGATTTTGTATTAATGTTTAAGGTTATTAAATGCATGCATTACTGTAGGATAATCAGGAATACATGCCAAAAGGACTTTTGACTAAGGAAACGGCTTTTAACATAAGTTAATTATAAATAACAGGACATATTTTATCTTTCCACGGAAATATATAAAACGACGGTGAAATTTTAACGCGCATTTTTTATGCGCGTCTCAATTAAATTGTATAAATATGGGTTAATGATTATGTGCCCTGGGCAGCACATAAAATGCCCCCGGGTAACTTGCGGACCGTGGGCCGCATATTGAGCATGGCTGATCTAAACAGATGTTATTAGCTTACATCAAAAATATCTCTAAATACATATATTCAGGGCTGCCACAGGCGACTATTTTTATATTCTGTTTGCACCACTATTAAAAATGAAAATATATTTTGTAGTATATTTCTCTTGGAATTGTTCTCGAATCTTATGTAAAAGTTTTTTGTTCTGAAAAAGTGGTGCGATATTAAATAAATAAATTGTCGCCTGTGGCAGCCCTGTATATTTCAGGTAATAAGGGGCAGGAAAATAGATGTTTGCTTTAAAACTGAGAATTTCATCATATCTTTCATAAAAAGAGCATTTTAAATACCTTTGAAGGCAAATACACATAAAATGTGATAATGGGAACCGGCAGGCCATCTGATAAAGAAGATACAAACAATTACTTTAACTCATACAACTTTCTCTAATGCTCTTTCTGCGTATAGCCGACAATCTTTAAATTATTTTACACGGAAATTCAATGTATGTACAACGACTTGTAGAGACTTTATTCGAAATAAAATTACCTAATTTAAAATGTATGTCTGTCAAATTTGATTATGTTTTCCTCAACTGCTTCCATATTATTGTCCCCAAGCTGTTTATTTTTAAGTATGAATCTACACTTAAAAATATTTTAAATCACAAAAATATATCCGTATGACAATCCGATTCTGCCATTTTCACTCTCACACTTTTATTAGGCTGACGACAACATTTTCGTCGAACGACTGAAACCAAACTCTAAAACCCTATGCAAAATTGTATTGTTGTTTTCTGTGTATTTTGTTTTAAATGCTAAAAAGATATGATTCCTTCAACATTACATAAAATAAACGGTCAAGTGCGAGTATTACTCGCGCACAGAGGGTTTCGTACAACAAATATATGAATTAGTAATTGTATTATTATAAAAACAACCGTTGCTAAAAGAATACTAACACTTTGTAAAAAATTATGCAAAGTAGGGTTGGGTATAACAGTATATACTAGAAAAATGTAAATGGATATGCCATGAAAGTTCAAAGAGATATGGAACCTAAAAAATATCAAATACAGCTATTCTGTATAACTCATTTTTACTTTCTTCTATCTTTACAAGAAGAAAGTATTGGATTCGTGAAATTTTTCGAATTCCGGTTTTCGACGGATGTATACTTTTTAGGGTACAGAGGTAATGAAAAATATGTTTTTACAAAATGTCTGTCAGTGAGTCTGTCTATCTGTGTGTGACACAAATATTGTGGGCGCTCTGTCTTAAGAACTATTGAACGGAATTTAATAAAACTTTAGATTGAATTAGTCCCTGATATAAATTGGTGCTGATTACTTTTTGGTGTAAATCGCCCAACAGGTAGCGCTACTATGCTGCAATTTTCCCGATTTCCGCAATAGCTGTATCTCAAGAACTAATGCATGAATTTTCATCAAACTTTAGATTCAGTTAGTCCCTGATATGAACTGATCCTGATAAGTTTTTAGCGTAAATTGCCCAATAGGCGCCACTGTAACTCAATGAAAAAAAGAGACCATATTCAACCTTTAATATCTTAAAATGTATATGATTTTAAAACACAATTTTTATTGAGATGATCGAAAAGGCCGCTTAAACTATTGAGCGGGTATAATTCTAAAAGACATAAATTCTGTTCTAATGAGAATTTGAAGGAAACAATTATATTAAAATGTTCAGAAAAGATGAAAGATTAACATATAAAAAAAATTAAATAAAAAAAAAAAAATGAAGCTTTAAGAGTCCTGAGACCCCTTGAATTAGTCTGTTTTTAACAAGTTGACGTTTATTGATTTTATACTGTTACTGGTCTTTGCATTATCATTATTGCATTATCACACATATATCATTAAAAGTTGTTATCTAGGCTTTAAAAGCCAATGGTACATAGAGTACGCCGCCCCTGTGTCATTATGTGTGTCCAAACCGTCCATATATTTAAGGGTTTATGTCTCGGCTAATTACAGACGATTTATTTCGAAAATCATGATCAACAATGCTTTTATACTTCTGCTACGATAGGTACCCCCAGCTCTGCTCAACAGTTTTGCTGAACGCTCGTAAATCGAAATTTGTGTGTAACGGAAAAATGCGATTTTCTCAAAAACTGTGTGACCTAGGGTAATCGCTATAATTTTCCTGCAAGGTTTGAATTAACGTCTACTCCCTCTATTTTTTTCATAATTTTAGCTTCAGTAGATTCGGAATTTGAGGGGGGGGGCATATTTTTGCGCTACATTTTCAACTATATCTTTGAAAATGTAATACCAAAAATGAAAAGAAATGTATTTTTGAAACCTTGTTGTATTACGAAGACTTTCACACGATATACAAAGAAAATATTTTTTTTTCAAGCAACTGAATTTGCCCCTATACATTTTTACTAAATATATTTATAAATGTTTAATAATCTGAAAATATGTGGGTCAACAGTCTTTATTACTTCCCCGAATTTGAACTTTCCACGTTCCATAGTTTACGAGTGAAATGGCTGTGACAGACGGACAGACACAAGAGTGATCTTATAATGGTTCCGTTTTTACATTTTAAGTACGGAACCCTAAAAACTTAATTACAAATATGAATGGAATCCTTGTATTAATTATTGTTCAATGTATTAAAATTGCATTCAGTTAATAGAATTATATGAACGATGCTTATAATGCAATGAAACCTATAGCTCAGTGAACGTATTAACATGGGCTTGAAGATAAGAGGGGTTTAAAGAGTTTGTAACTACACAGACACAGATTTCTAAAAAAATTCTAATTTAAATAAAAAAAATATATGAATTATATACACTTGGTTACCTGAAATAATCTTACATATATAATAACGATAAAGACCCCACTTGAAATATATTTTGCAATATATATATATTTTTTGTTTAGTGCTTTGCACTTTAGCATAGATTTTCTTTCTTTAAATTAACAAAACTCAAACATAGCATCTTCAAATTAATAAATGTAATAAACCGAAAGAAAAATCTCACAAATGAATGCAATTTAAGTTTACATCTTGAACATTCATACTTACCTATTTGGTATATACTGTCGAAATAAGACATTCTTGTGCATGTACTTGGATAAATTTGAATATCTTTGTGCTGCTTTGTAAACAATCTATATATTCTACACATACATAATTTTATACAAACTAATTTCAACAGAGAATATCTTCTTTTACATTCAAATAACAATAAACAATAATATTAACAATAAAATACAATTATTTTAAATCTTTCTTCTATTTTACTAAAGTTAGGGCATGTATGATTGTAGAGACCAACTTATCGTCCGCCATTGAATTAGTCTAGAGAGTTCATGTTTTATGTCACTTGCATTTAACTTTATTCAAATTCGTAATTAGTTTTTAGTTTGTAATGTTCTTGAATTTTTACATTTTTTTTCCGCTCAGATAATTTGTTTTTTATTGTGTCAAGTGTGAGTGTATATTAAATGTAATAAAATGTCACTTGATCAGATACATGTTAGAAAACTGGAAATTTTCTGTAAAGTAACTGGGTTGCATTCACTTGGATAATCCAACATATGTAAAATGTTCTAATATAAACAAATATACAGATAAAGTGGAATAATATACATTTTCTAACAAGTGAATAAAAATGTCTTTGAGTTAAAAAAAAAAAAAAAAAAAAAAAAAAAAAAAAAAAATATGTAAAACATTTAAATAATGCATATTGTATAAAATCAGGCCCTGGAAGATAATGTATTCGAATTATAAGATCTTCTATAATTGAAAGTAAAACCTATTTAGATCATTTTTATTAAAGAACGTGCTGTAGGTTTTTCCTGATAAAATCAGTCATGATGAATTAGAAACAGTATTACTTTTTTAAATTGCATTTCAAACATAGACCATAAATGATAACGTATCTGAATACCTTTTATGCGCCCTACAAAAGTACTATAAATTTTGCGCAAACTATTTTTAACTGAAACCAGTCATCAATAAAATCGTCTTAATAATGTATTTAATTTCCTGATCGTCTGCTTCTTAGGAATGCCATTTTAAGCGTTACCAAAATGTTACAGAAAAATATTAGAAAATATCTTTTGAATTTTTGCATACACATGTATGTACAGGCGTAAAATTCTGTACATAAAAATAAAACACATTTTAGAAATAAATAAAATTTCTGAACTACTTACATTTTATACGGCAAATAAATATATAAATTTTAATTTTTAACATTTTCCAACAAAGTTGAAAATGAATTCGGTATGTCTCTCTGTCCGTCCGTGCTCTTACTCGCGTAAATATAGTTCGATTGCCACGAAATTGATAGATATTTTTGGGTATCTCTATGGTATATTCGGTATCGAAAATAAAGTGTATAGCATTTACTGTACATTTACAGAGACACTCAGAAGAATTCCGTTACAATACGGTCTACGTAGAAAAATTGTTTGCGGTGTATTTAAATGAAATTATTTTAAATATACTAAATTTTATATACATATCACTGAGGTGAATACATCGTGCTTACTGTAGAATATGGTGTGCATAGAATATATCGTTCAGTTACAGGGACATACAGAGAATATGGCTACAAAAGAAACTGAACTATTGAAGCCTATGAACAATAATTGATGGAAGTGCATTTCCAGTTGTGGTACACGTTTTTAAATTGAACTATTTTTTTTTTTATGTTATGTAGTGTGCATAAATTATATAGACCATATAAAGGGCTGCACAAAATTTCTCAAGTTCATTTCCCTTTATTCACGGAAATTGCTTAATGGAAAATTTAAACTGTACTATTCGTTTCAATGAACTAACTTTTAGAATAATATGCAGCATACATAGAAATCCATAGATCATATACAGGATTGAAAATAAAACAAAACAAAAAAAAAAAAAAAAACAAGTAGGAAATTGCTCTTCAAACGTGGCAAATGAGGTGCGTTCGTACTATAACTAGTTTTATAAATATTTTTTGCACCCCATATTGTACTGAATGTATATTTTTTGCACTTCATAAGTGCATAGTCTGTAACACCATTAAAATGCACTTGCAATAATTTTTCCCCATTGGCCGTAATGTAAAGAAAAACTTTTGAACGTCCCTGTCATTAAACTATACCTCCGATTTTCATAAAATTTGAAATGGCTCGACAAAATTTTGCAACAATCATATATTTAAAATTTCAGACCATTTGGTTGGGTAGTTTTTGCTCTGTTATATGCGGACGGACGGACGGACAGACGGACTGAACGACGACTATAGGTGCTACGTATTTATATAATTACGAACGCACCTAAAAACGGATATTTTCAGACCAATAACAGAAATTGGGTTTTCAAATGCATTATGAGTTTTTAAAATTGCTTATTTATATACCGTGTTTCACTTTAATAAGCTGTGAAGTTTTGTTATAGTATTCTGAATGTGTTGGAAAGTGTTACATAATCTATCCCGGATGCCTGATTTTTCGTTCTTTTTTTATATAACATAAAATGTTGATTGATAGGCAATCGAATCTACTGGAAATGATATTAAAAAATGTATTTTTTAAAGATTCTGCATGAAGTTACCATTCATTATATTTTATCGACCAATATGGCTGTTCGTGGGCTCTAAAGCCCACACGATAGCTATTCCAACTGATGACAGTTCAGATTGAGGAGCACCTATGAATGGCGTGACTATTCACCTCCCCCCACTGATAATAATGCCTGCCTTAATATTTTCTTATCTGTCTTCACTCGAACTGTGTATTAAAAGTAAAAGTGGCAGCCATTTTTTGGAGCAGCGTATTTAGATAAAAATCCTATTACCCTCAGCATTTTTACATGTCTTTTTTTGTCAAGCATTATGTATTGATAAGAAAACTAAAATACTAGAATACCCTATTTTGTGTTAAGATTATTTGTAACACTCATCACATTTCCTTCTTTCGACTCTTTTGTATGTCAGTTTAGATAATTTTAGCAGCCTCGCTTTATAACTACGTTCGCAAAAAATTCTTTCACGATAATTAATTCTAGTCTTTTCAATGTTATCGCAATTAATTTTCGTAGAATAAGGAATTAAAAATCTCCATGGTAACGAGAAATACGCAAATATCAGCTAATTTTCGATATCTAGAATTACAACAATTTTATTTACTAATTGGTTAATGAGTTTTTGTCTATTGACGAACCATGCAACAACATTTGTCATAGAAAATACAATGTTTCTGAAAAAAAAAATAATATGAAATGTGCAATACCAAATAAAAGATGTGTGATAGCAGAATTATTTAGCTTTACACTATGCAGCCGAATTTGTGTGTCAAATATATTACAACTAAACTTGCGTAATCTTTAAATTTAATAAAATAGAAAGTCAAAACAGAAAGTTTTGCTTTTATTTACAGTAAAAGATAAAAATGCAAACCACTGTTTTGTTACAATCTATTAACAATTTATCTAATGAAATAAATGAAATAAGTATACATAACATTGTAAAATGGTAATATACGAAAGAAAAGTAATGTAAAAAATAATTCCAAATTTAATAATAGCACAAAAAAATTTAATCGAAAACTAACAACGCTGTAGTCTAAGTATTTTTCTAAAATTATTGCCTTCTGTCGTAACTAATAATTTACATATAGAAATATATCATTCAGTCATGACCACCATTTTAGGTTGGCTAGAGGTTGCAAAAGCCTCCACAAGGAATTTGATATTTCAGAGTGTATCAGTCATCAAAGGTCAGATAAAGAAAAATAAATCCTAAATTGCACAAAACCTAAAATAACTTGCCATATTTGAGGAAAATAGAAACATTAGCAACTAAAATTAAAAAATATATGTGAGAATAAAACTGCTTCAATTGCTTCACAGCTGTTCACATTAAAATGAAAAAAATGTATATGTATTCCCCCACCGAAGTAAATTTTACCCTCTCCCGCAAAAAAAAAAAAAAAAAAAAAAAAAAAATGTATTCGCAGCATACATGCAATAACGGAACTATAAAGGCTTTAAAAAGCTGTCATTGCAAAAGTTTAGTGCTCCATTTTGTGGCTTTTAAAATTCGAACGACAACGATTTCAGTCTCCTCAATAACACTGGAACAGAATGGTTCCGTCACAAAAGTGAAATTATTTGATTCTAGATCTTTTTTTTTTTTTTTTTTTTTTTTTTTTTTTTGCGCTGATTCCGAATATACTTTCCGTTTTTCTCTAGGTGGTCCAGCTTTTGAGAAATTTTAGTATTAAATTTATGCAAATTTAAGTTTTTTTGTGCTATTTTATTCAAATTTTAGATAGAATAACTGTCATATTGAATTACCTTTTCTAGATAATGACTTCTGGACTATTTGCTTCAGATAAATGTCACGCTATGCATATTCTTAACATTTATTTGTCAGTTATTAAGCCTAATTTCCATACTTTTTTAATGGTGTAATGTTTGCATTACTCTCTACTTTAAAGCAGTTGCCACAGAACTGACGTAATGTTTTTCTTGCTAGATTTTTAGGCTGATTTCTAATCTGGAATCTATTTCCTTATATCACGTCTAGTTTTTGAGGAAAATAAATTTCTACCTTTGACCGGTATTGACACAAGTTTGATATAAGATGCTTTTAAGGGTTTTGTACCTCATTGTCAAAAGCGTTAACAGGGTCAAATTCCTATCAGGGACATGAACAACAATTTATATAATCGAAAAACAAGTTGTAAAAAGTAGTAGAATCTATCCTAACCAGTAGAAGTACATCACAAAATACCACAAAAAGCGATTTCTGGCTTTTTACCAAAAAGTAAGGTTTCACTTTTTTCAAAAACTATACGTGATAAAAGAAAACACATACCAGATTTGAAATCAGCACAAAAACAGCTTTATAAATTTATTAGCGTATTCGTGTGGCAGAAAAATTTGGACGTCAAGAAACATTAATAGAAAAACATGAACAATACGCAAATTAGGCACAATATTTCACGGTCACATGTCAGTATAATCTCAGAAAGAACGTTTTTGCAAAGTAAACTAGACAGTAAACATAACATAAAACAAATAAGCCAGTCTTATAATGCGTTATGCCTTAAATTTGCATATAATTGCATAAAATTTACAAAATTTTCATACATCGAAATTCGCAAATATCTCAAATATCCCATACCTGCTGGAGTAAATTAAAAACTAGATTCGGAATCAGCACAAACAATGGCATAAGAAACAACTAATTTTGAATTTGTGAAAGAGAAAAAGTTCAAAATTTTTGTCCAGTGTAATCACTCTATGTAGCTTTTTATCAAAAGAAATTTTGCAACATTTTTTGTTTTAAGCTTGATGATAACATTTTGTTGCTTAAAAAATTTCACGACATCGATTTGAGTCTCTTGATTAATCACAGCATGTAGTTATTTATTAAAGTTTTTTGGTAGCAACATTTTGATGCTTTAACATTTACCTACTATCCTTGTATCTGTAAGATACTCATTGACTTTTTTTCTGAGTGCAAAGGAGTCTCAGAGTTGGGGAACTCCAGATCATCCTAACGTACAGATGTTTGGCATCGAAATCTTCCAAATAAGTAAGGAAATCAAGTCATTTGTCTTACAGGTACAACGACCGCAGTAATATAGCTTTTGGCTTTATTCTATCTATAATAGAAGAAAGCATTTTAATCGAATTTTTTTTCGACTTCCAGTTTTCGACGAATTTACTCATTTAAGGTGTCAGAAATTCTGAAAAACACTTTTTTACAAAATGTCTGTCTGTCCGCGCGTGTTTGTGTCCACCCAAATTTAAAATTTATGTTTTTGGCTATAGCCAGTAGATACCAGTTGCATTTCGGGTTATTCCGTCAGAAAGTGGCGCTTTTTAATCGTTGTAAAACCGGAAAGTGTACGATGTTTTGCATACAATTGAACCAAACTTCATCGATACTTTTTGACTATGGAGGTCAGTTTCTAGCTTAAAATGGGGATATTCTTCAGATGGGGTTGCTGTGATAACAATTTTCGTACAATTTTCTCATTTTTTTCAGATTCAGTGAACAAATATTTCTCGGCGAAATTTTATATTCCAATGTAGTACCACAAGTCGAAGTTTGTACAAAAGTTTAGAGAAAATCGGCCGGAAAGCTGCCCTGTGTAAGCGAATTTCCTTTGATTTACGGCATGAGTATGGTAGCGTGAAAAAAAAAATCGTATTATATCACCCAATTGTTCAATCTAACTTTAATTTGCGTATTTTAAATAAGCAAACATTTTCACGTTTTTAGATATATTACACGTTCTTTAGACTACATTACGAAATCTCCCCCCTTCTTTCCACCACACACTGTTTAAAAAAAAAAGACAAGAAACTTAAAGTGTAATAAAAAAAATGATATGTTATTTGCTCATTTTTTGTTTCGAAAATGCACAATTAAAAAAATATATTGCGCTTTTTTGAAGTATTAATATGTATGAGACAGAAGAATATTTTTGGATTGGCACAACCGAGTAGTTGAGGATAGTAATCGAGTGTTAAGAATTTGTGTGACATCGATTTCAGTCTTTTGATTAATCACTTTATGTAGCTCTTTGTCAAAATGATTCTAAACTTCCAAAAGATCATCATTTGCTATGTCTTTTAAAATTGCATTTTTTGAATTTTTCTAATACTTATCTTTAAAAAAAATGTGAGATTTCTTGCAACTGCAAATGGGTAAAATAAATTCCTTATAAGAATGATGAATTCCTGATAAGAATGATTTGCTTTGTTGAGCATCATGTGTAGTATAAATATATTTAAATAACTTTCTGCTGCTGTCATTAGCATCATTTTGAGCATCTGTTCACAATTACCATGTTCGTCTTTTCTCTAAAGAAACGAAACCTTTACTTTGGTGTAGTAGAGAATACCTTAAATTCTATTCAAAAGTATGTGAGTGATGCATAGCTCCATACTTCTACATTTAAAATTACTGCCATAACAGAAGCCTGCAAAATTTGAGTTGTATCATATTGCTGAGCTTTTGATAATTGATTCTTACGTTATTTTGTAGCGCTGAATCCGAAAATGGCCTTCATTTTTTACCACCATGTCAGGATTTTTTGCAAAATTTTTATTTTTTAACTTTGAAATTTATGATTTGCGAAAAATTCTGACGTGATAGTTAAAAATGAAGGTTATTTTTAGATTTAGTACTACAAAGTAATCAATTAACAAATCGATAATAACATATCGCAGATAACATATCATTTTTTTTATTACACTTTTTGTCATTTTTTGTCATTCTTTTAACAGTATGTGGAGGAAAGAAGGGGGGAGATTTCGTAATGTAAAGAACGTGCAATATATCTAAAAACGTGGAAATGTTTGCTTATTTAAAATATGCAAATTAAAGCTAGATTGAACAATTGGGTGATATAATACGATTTTTTTTACACGCTACCATACTCATGCCGTAAATCGAAGGAAATTCGCTTACACAGTGCCACTTTCAGGCCGATCGATTTGAAAATAAAAATCGATTATCAAAATTTTTAAAAACATAACCATTCATCCATAATATAGTATCAGAATTTCGGTATTTTGTAACTTTGTAATTTACGATTTATAAAAACTCCTGACCTTGATGATTAAAAATGAAGGTCATTTTCGGATTCAGCGCTAAAAAATATATAAAAATCAGTTATGAAAAGTTAAAAAACACAACCATTTCCTGTACCTCTGAGTATCAGATGGTCTCTATTTTTTGACTTTTTACCATTGATATTTACAATTTACAAAAATTCCTGACGTGATGGTTAAAAGCGAAGGTTATTTTCGGATTTAGCGCTAAAAAATACATAAAAATCAATTAGCAAAAGTTAAACAACACAAACATCGCAGGCCTGTGATAATTTGTTGTTATAGATCAAGGATAAATTTTTGTTTCATCTTAAAATTTACCGTAGCACGTCGGCTAACGAGTATTATTTTCCCTGATTATTTTATTCTGCTAACAAATTTAGATTTGATTTACGGAAGATTTTTTTTTTTTTTCGATATTTGCATAAAAGAAAGTACTAGAGTAACATTTTAATTGGACGAAAGATAAATTTCGGTTATAAGGAACATTTCGTTTAACTAATATAATTCCAGAATGACTTATGTTCATAAGTCGAGGTATTTCCATAATTTCTTCTATGTAATTTAAATATCCACTTTTAATTTTTTTGAGTGACCGAAAATTTTTATTTTAGCATTAATGGAATTTATGTTTTGAACGTTTTTTAAATACGTCACCAAAAATTTTCACAAGGCTTACTTTATGTGCCTAATATTAGTAGTGTAAAATGCAATATCGAACAAATGTATTTATTAAGTTAAAGGCTACAGTCAAGTAAAGCAAGAGTCATGTAAATTTTGTAATCCAACAGGTACAAGCGTAATGATTATTTCTTGTGCCAAATTTGAACATTGTGTGTCAACGCATATTATAAACATGATTTTTATATTAATTTATGATAATCATCAGTGATTTATATTGTAATATTAATAATTTGTTATAAATTTTAATTACTTTTAGAAGCAATGTTATGTTTTGTGTTTCTAATCACCCATTCTCACTATTCAACATTCTATGGCAAAATACTGGTATAAAATATTAACTGGAATTATTTTATTAAATGGTTAATTGTACATAAATATAGCTTATATTTCATTATATTTCAAAATATTCCTAAAATACATTTGTAACTTTGCGTCCCTCTCATTAGAAACCATACTAAATCTTTTCATACAATATATTCAATTTCTCAACAATTGCTTGACAGCTGGCAACAAAGTATGTTTGTTACAATTCCGAATCAATAACTTTAATAAGATTCCAAATCTTGTTACGATACACTAGCTGCCTTTCAATTATTTTTTTTTTTTCATTGCCTGTTTCTCTGTCTTTTCGCATATTGGTGCATATTGACATCTCAAGATATCTCTAGAAGAACGATTATGTGAACCGCACACATTTTTATCTAAATAATCGCAAACAGTTGTTTTAACAAATTTATACAGTGGAAGTGGATTATTGATTCCTAATCACATTTTCATCCTATTCTGGGCAAATCCACGTTTTAAAATTTTAGCACGTTCATGTGCATTGAAACTACTTCCAATTTCTTTCTTCTTCATATAACTTGAAGAATCCTGTTTGAGCGTTTTTTTTTTTTTTTTTTTTTTTTTTTAAGGGACTTGACAGACTACCAATATCGAAATTTTTATAAAATATCGATTTTCAAATTTTTATCTTATCACATATACACTTAAGATTGCACCCTTACAAAATTTCAGACAAATATGCATATGGAACTTAGTTAACAAAGTTATGGCTTATTTAACAAACATCTAATATCATACTCACCCATCAAAAGAAATCTTCATACACTTTTATCTCAGTTCGTATTTTTCAGATTTTTCATGTTTTCAAAATGCTAATGCTTTTCTACATATTAATAAAAGTGCTTGAATTTTTTTCCTAGTTAATCATCTTACCATATATAAGAGATTTAAGGATATGATTTCTGATATTTTGATAATCCTATAAGCAAAAGCTAGTCACTTTTTACGCTTTTTCCCACTTACATTTAGTTTTATCTAAACTAAATTGGTTTCTAAACTAAATTTTTTATTAAATTAATTATATTTTTTTATCTAAAACGACTGCCATTAATAAAGAATCCGATCCTTAAATCTATTCCAAATGTCAGAAATGACCTGCAAAAAAGGAAGTGAAGATTTAAAAAAAAATAATTACTCAATGCAATTTGAAATAAGTGGTAAAAATTTCAATTGTTTTCAATTATGTCAAAAAAATTATTTTTTTATTTTTTAATTTTTGTGGATGAAATTATTTCCATTTAATATTTATATAATTATATGCAAAAACTTTTTTAAAGTTGATAATAATTTTTATTATGTTTTGTGTGCCGAGTTCCTTTAAGTTTTCTCTTTCTTCGTCTTTATATTTTGTATTAGCCGTACGCCTTGACCAAATATCTATTTCAATCCATTTAAACAAGTACTGTTAATATTACACATTACAGTATCTATACCAGTTAAGTAAACCGTTCCAATTAAAGTAATCTATTCTATCACGTGTGTATTTTTTATTGCGACTCATGTTGATATGTTATTATTCATGTTGGAACATGTTGGAACATCCTTCAACAAGATTTAGCGTCATCGCATACCTCGGTGTCAACTAAGAATTGGTTTCGCCAACGCAACATTAAGATACTTCCTTGGCCACCAAACTCACCAGGCCTTAATCCCATCGAAAACTTATGGTGTATAATGAAGAAAAAACTTCAAGAAAATCCTCCTTCAAGTAGAAATGAGTGAGTGGCACGTATAAAGTTTATTTAGTCTAATAGTGATAGAAAGGTTTGTAAATACTTTGCATATAGTATGCAACATCGATTGTACACTGTTATAAAAGCTTAAAGGGGATGCTACAAAATATTAACTATCATTTACTTCATATTCATAAGGTAGTATTGTTGCATAAAATAAAATATTCTAATATTTTGAACCGATATAAATTTTATTCTAATATTTTGATGTGTTTCAAAAAGCTGTATACCTAATTTATTGTACTGTATTTTATATTTTGTAAATGTTAAAATATTATCTAAACATCCCGGATTTAATTTATAAGAAATTTTATTGCATTTACTTGGTATCAAAGATAAATAAATGAAAAATAATTTTTTCTTATTACTTTTTCTCAATTATTCTAATATTTTGAATATAAGCTGTATATTAAAGCTTGAATTATCCAGTGTTCTAGTCATGGCACTATTAATAAAGAGGAACTGACATATACCTAAAATAATGACGATTTAACTGTAACCGCTTTTGCAAGGGCTCATTACCTGGAGAAAACTTCCACCAGTAAATTTATATAGAAATTTTCTGTGTATTTAAAAGAGTCATTAATGCAAAATTTCAGTCATAAATAATTCCAGAAACAGATTTACATTTTTATTGATGGAAGTTTTGCAGTAGTCAGGCCCTATGTTTCCACCATATCGTGACAATCGGTCAAACAAAACAATTAAACTGAAACATTTTGTTTTCTCATTTCTCAAAAGCTAAAAAATATTCTTTTAATTTATATTTAAATAATTTATATTGAAACACGTATGGTTTTCTGATGTATTTTTTAACTCTTTATAGAACATGGAAAAAAGATACTTTCTCTTAATAGATTCTACCGTTGCTAGATAATAGGTTAAATTCATTTACTAATGTTGTAATTTATCACAAACATCTTTGAATTTACTAATATTTGTAATAATTTTTTTGAAAGATCTTTCTCGTTTAAGATATCGACTGGAGAATATTATTATTATTATTATTATTTATTCATTTATTTTTGGAGAGAGATAAGTAAAGCTTGCCACCCTACCCACTAAAAATAAAATAAAAATAAAATCATGTTCATTTATCTATTTATTTATATTTCTCGTGAAATGATGATACATCAACACTGAATTGCATTACTGCTTCATTTAAAGCACGACTGATATTCATATTCGACATTTTCCTATTATTTTTTTTAATCTTCCCATACAATCATCTTCTGCAATTACAGCAGAATCAATTCTCCATTGGTAAGGTGTGTATTTTTTTTCTTATTTGCGTCAAGTACTTCACTAGGTAAACATGCTTCCATTCTAAGATTAAAGAACACAATTAACATTTATGTCTGAAAACATTTCAAGATAACAGAAGATGACAAAATATATATTTCTTTTACAATTTCTGATACTTGAAACTCTTTATACTTCAAAGTGTCACAGTTTCGTATATTATACAATCTAGAAGTCTTATTTTTTTAAACAGGAAAATTCCTTTATTGAACTAAATTTACCTTAATATAAATTCTTATTCTTAATAATTTCAGCTTTTTGTTTGTGGATTTTATTCGAATGGTCAGTTAACAGGATATGTTCGTTGACATTGTGGAATGAAAATTCCATATTATGAGCATTAGGAATCTTAGCGTTAAACATTTATGATTTGTCTTTATTCTATGTATAATTTTAGATCTTTTAGACCACGTTATTTAAACCACCAATTTCATTTTTAATGCAGCGATCTTTAGATTTTATTTAAAAACGGATTTTATTTTGAGATTCATTATATCAATATTGAATGAAGTAACTTCGTGTAATTAGGGATCAGTGATCAAAAGGTTAAAACAAATTTCAAACTTGTGTTAATTTTACACATTCAAATTCCATTTAACCCTCCAGCAACCACGATATTGCATATTTAACGAGAAACATGAATTTTCCGAAATTTTATTCTCAAAATTTGCACCGAACTTAAAACTCAATTTTTACAATAGATACAAATAATTGCTTGTCTGAAATGTTTCATACTAATATTAAAACAAAATACCTTGCATTTGCACTACGGAACTACTGTGCCAAAACAATCTGTCACCATAGCTGCAAACTTTCCTTTTTTTTCAAAACAGAAAATTTATTTAACAAAATCTGTCTTATTTCTGCATAGCCAGAGCCACTCATTTGATTAAATTCCTTAAGTAAAATTTCTGGTTAAGAAAGTTATATTTTAAATATATAAAATAAATAAAACTATCTATTTGCAGCTATGTATTACGCGCCTGAACGTTTGTATATTTCAGTTTGCCTGCTGTTAAGTCAGTCATTCTTTTCAAAATCAGTCTACTTACCCTATAAGAGCCAAGATTTTCCGCGATGCATGGCAGCTGTATGTCACGACCTACGGGTATCGTTATATTGGGAATGGCCTCTGCAAATTCTGGTTCCGCTTCGTTTGTAGTCCCTAGATAAATAAGAATCTAAAAATTAATATACATAGGAATTATAATAAATATACATACAAATGGAGTAGCTCCACTTGAATTTAAAAACAATATTATACAGAAAGCGAAAAAAAAAAGTGTGTAAGTGTGATCACAGATCGCACAGAGTTTTTCGTTTAATATTCATTTCGATACACTTTATCATTTTGCTAAATCTGTTAGTTCCACATTTCGCAACCAGGGGACACACTCTATTCTAAATAAACCTCTATCCGAAAGCAAATCCGTTTACAACATATCCGTAGATGTAATAGTCGAGGGGATCAGACCCATAGCAACCAAGATAGGTAGGCGCCCCCTGGGAGTAAAAAGTGGAACTAAAATATGTAAGGCTATGGTCATAATATGAAAGAGTAGTCAAAGGGCTGTTCAATGATATTTCACGTGAGGGGTGTCGGCAAAAGTTAGAAAAGTGACCCCCTTGTGAAAAGGGGGAGGTTAGAAAAATTGCTTAAAATACACAAGTTAGAGCCAGAAGGGGGGTAAATAATATAAAACTTTTTGGAAATTTTATGATTTTCGTGTGATTGTAAGTGTTCTGCTATACGTATGCAAAATTTCAAGTCCCCAACTTAATTAGGGGCTGAGTTCGAAAAATTGCTTAAAATTGCTGTTTTTTGAAGAAGAAAAATTATGCCATTTTTTGTCCCCAATTTGACCAGAAAATCAGAGTTCTAACTTTTTACGGCTGCTCTGTCATCTTCACCTAACACTTCATTTATAATAAATGTTTCATTATAATAGAAGCCATCAATCCATCAGAAGAAAATAACTCTGTGAAAGCGGAAACTCCAATAATCGAGACTCTACTGTAGTACAGTTTTAAGACTTATAATACGCGATTTTATTTTACATAAAGTGACGTCATCCACATCCGCTGATCAATTCCACATTTAGGATCCACTCTTACGCATCTACAGTAAACTACGCTTAGGACATCACTATCGCTGAATAATACACAAATCCAAAAAAAAGAGATTTCGTCATCGAAAAAACTCTTTGTTTGTATTATTAACATAGATACTTAAAATTAAATTTAATTTCTAATAGCTCCATGCTTTATCAGAAGCCCTTCATTTATATTTTTTTCAAAATAGCACGTATTTTAAATTTTTTTTCAGTTTTTATGGGAAAATGGCAACAAATGATATAATTGCTATTTTTCTTTCACTTTCTACAGAAATGGAGTACTTCTGTTGCCAATATTAAGCAAATGGCTCTAAAAACTACGAAAAAAAAAAAATATTTCAAAAATAAATGGAGATGCAGTTTTCAAACAAATTGCATTTAAGTACTTTTTTTTTCCATTACGACGGTATAAAAATTGAAAATGTGCGGTGTTTAAAAGTTTAAAAAATTGCTATAGGGTACTTAATCGTACTGCTTTGTTTTACGGCTGGCTTCTGTAAGGTAACGTTTTTGGATACGGCACAAAATAGCTTTTGAAAGAAATAGCATACCGTACCGGGGGCTAATAATTTCCTAATTATCTTTGCTCCATTGATTATTCTTCTATTTCAAACATACATTAAGGAAATTGTTATGTCTATTTAAGCCTTTTGTATTACAAATTTTCCAAATGTCTTCAAAATTTTTAACTTAGCGTGCCCCCATCACAATAGTACACAAAATAGCTATAATTAGATTGCAATAAATGAGATACCCTTCAAATTTCACTAAATCTTAAATTTTGTGACTTGAAAAGTTTTGTTTAAGATTGCTAAAGCATAAGTTATATTATCAAAGTTCAAAAATAAATTCAGACCAGATAGGGTTAAATGTATATTTTACATCATTCAAAAGCATTTGACAATACGTTACAAAAGCGTAACCACAATCTTATCTAAATAACACAATTTTAAATCTCAATAATAATAATAATATAATTCTTTAACAACTAACGCATGGTGAGATGGTAATATCGTGATGAAACTTATGGACCGTTAAGATGTTAAGTCACAATTAAGGTGAGATACAAAGAATATTTTTCATATTCAGTAACAGATGCAAAACTGATGCTACAAGCTGATTATCGGCGATAAAAATTTTTAAAAAGATAAGTTTTACGTGATAGACTAACATTTAATGACGTAACATATTAATTTACATGCCTGTTTCACTGGCCAAAATCAGCCAGCTGTGCGACTTTTTCACCTAGTGCCGAACATTTGAACTATTTTTCAATTCCTATTATTAGTTCACACTCTCCCTATATATATATCTTGTTCAAAATTTCAATCGTTAATAAAATACTTATTATTAATCCAATCAAGTTCAAATACATTTTTTAAACATGTTGTGGATGACGGTCGATGTTAATACAGTTTTTCAAATATTAATTCATTAATTAAATTTAATTAATTAATTTTAGTATTATATGGGAAACAAAATGGCGGCCTATAAGGGGATTGGGGGGACCCTGTTCTGTCGCCAAATACCGCCAAGTTTATCGCCAACATGGCTATATGTTGCCAAATTTTGTGGCCAAAATGAGTCGCCAACTTGGCGATATCTCTAATATTTCGCCAAATTCCCATAGACTTCCATTATAAACCAACAGGGTTTACTTGCTTATAGAAAATCAACAAATTGAGATAATTTAATGCAATAAAAACTAATATTAGCTTAAGGGATTATATTAATTTTTTCTTTGATGACCTTAGTAGAAATCGACTTAATTTTTTTTTTATATTACTTGTTTCTTTATAAATCGATTTTCTATGATCTAAAAAAGTATATATACGAATTGTCGTTGTGTTTGTAGTAGTAATACTTTAATTTATAACTAAGCTTTAAACATCTATCCTTTAATCTAATACTTTAATACCTGTATAAAAATTATCTTTATTAAAGTCGAAGTCATTAACGAATATACAGATTCGGCTTCAAGTGAGGCCCTTCATACTTTTGAGTTAATAATCTGATTTTGACCCTATTTTCCAATATATATATATATATATATATATATATTCATCACCTGCTTTATGAAAATGTTTTTACTCAAAATGTTTGTACTAAAAATTTTAGTCACCTTGTATTTTTTAAAAATACTCTTCTTTCAAACATAAAACGGCAAAACTATTTTCTGTATGAAACTAAGGAGGAAAATAAACTTTTACAATAAATGTAAGTTATATTCAAACAAAATAAAATCTAAAACCAGTATTGCAAAAAATAGGAATCGATAATAACAAAGATGAAATTCAATAAATAATAAAAGAGAGATCTATTCCTGAAAAACACGTACAAAGGGTGAAATTCTTCGAGATCTTATAAAAAGGTTAATGTGTCTTTATGGAGCTGGTTTTGAAAACGTGCGGTTTTATTGAAATCTGAAACGATACCGAATGTCAGAAAGAACGTTTCCGTGGAATGGACGTGTCTATTTTAAGGAGAGAGTTGGAAAAGGAAAACAGAAAATTCTTTGAGGAAAGAAAATGACCAGAATGAGGGGGAAAAATATATAAAACAAAATCCGAGCATGGAATGGAATAGGAGAATTGGAAAACGACTCTCGGTCTCATTTATTTCTAAAGGGTATTGCTACTTTCCTTTACTTTTATTTACATTAAAGGAAAAATCGGATATGTAGAACGTTTTTATGCCGGTAAATTAGAAATGCGTCATTATTTATCAAAATGCATTTTACATAATATTTCTGGGTATTAAGCGATTTTATTTTTAAAAGTTATAGGTTTTTATATAGGCTTTTAAATTTAAAAACAAGTTCGAAATTGCACTTCAGACATGGCAAATGTCGTGCGTTCTTACTATAAATAATTGTATAAATATTTTTTGCGTCGCATATTGTACTGGATGTATATTTTAGTGCATTTCATAAGTGCATATCAATTTCATTCTGTTCGAAACGCTGTAACATCATTAAAATGCACTTGAAATATTTTTTTCCCAATTGGACGTAATGTAACGGAAAACTTTTGACTGCCCCTGTAATTAAACTATACATCCGATTTTCATAAAATTTGAAATGAATCGACAAAATTTTGCAACAATTATATATTTAAAATTTCAGATCAGTCGGTCGGGCAGTTTTTAGCTCTGTTATATGCGGACGGACAGACATACGGACCGAACGACGACTATAGGTGCTAAGTATTTATATAATTACGAACGCACCTAAAAAAAGTTATGCAATGGTGAGATACATGTGCGAATAAAAGATAACACTCAAGGGTTCAATGAACGTGATGCCTCAAGCGAGACTCGTAAAACGTCAACTCAAAATTGCAGAGCGAGATGTGGTTGTTCTATAGATTTTTCAGCAATGGAGTTGGTTGGTGATTTTTTACACAGGATTCAGGGAAGCTCTTGTGAATTGTACAATATTATTTTGAATGTTAAGCTGTATCTTTGGTGATGCATTAAACCTTTTTATACATATTCACAGTTCGAAGAGCATCAGTTTCGATTAACCAATATATTACTCACATTGAAACCCACAGTTTTTGGGGCTCGGTCCGGAATGTGGACGACTTGGATGATTTGGAAGATTTGAATTTGAATAACGAAGCTATTTTGAACTTGAATAAAAAAAGAAAGGTATTTTTCTGAACTGAAATTTATAATACGAAAAAATGAACTGTTCGTCTGATGTATAATGATCCGTAATCAAGCCGTAGTGTAATATTTTGTTCTGTTGAAGTGTCAACAAATTGAATAATGCCCGTCCTGAATAAAGCTAGAAAAGCAGATTTGTTTACATTGTGTGATGCCTAGGTATAGTTGCGCCTCAGAGTTCAAGAATTATTGACTTGATAAAGTTGGTGACTGAATTAAATGATTCTGAAGAAAATTTTGTTAAAGTTCGACTTGAAGTCATTGCTGCTGAGAGAGAAGAAAGGAAACAGCTAGAAGCAGAAAAGGAAGACAGAAGGCTAGAAGCAGAAAAAAGAAGAAAGAAGGCTAGAAGCAGAAAAAGAAAAGGAAGAAAGAAAGCTAGAAGCAAAAAAAGAAGAAAGAAGACCAGATACAGAAAGAAATTACAGGGAAAATAGGTATGCTGATTCTACAGATAGAGATCAATATACAGAATATATGAAGCCGTGGGGTAACGTATCTGCATAACTTGAGATGTTTTTGTTTTATATTTATCTGTTTATTTGTCTAAATTTATGTGTCTGAATTTTTATCAGAAGTAACTGACGAGGTTGCCAGAAACGTCAGGATGACCGAAAATGTGGGAATAAAAGATAAGACTCAAGGGTTCAATGAACTTGATATCTCAAGCGAGAGCCGGAAAACGTGAACTCAGAATTGCAGAGCGAGATGTGGTCGTTCTATAGATTTTTCAGCAATGGAGTTGGTTGTTGATTTTTAACGCAGGGCTCAGGGAAGCTCTTGCGAGTTATACAATATTATTTTGAATGTTAAGCTGTATGTTTGGTGATGTATTAAACCTTTTTATACCTATTCACAGTTTGAAGAGCATCAGTTTCGATTAAGCAGTACAGTACTCACATTGAAACCCATATACATGTGAATTGAAATCGTCACATTAATCGAAAATATGTGCTACAAATTAATATATTAAAAAATAACTTCGAAAATAACTTAAAATAACTTTAATATTTCATTTTCTTCATAAACTACGAAGCAGATAATCTTCGAAAATAAATGGAAGGCATTATTCAAGTAAAATAAAAAACTATAAAATCCTTCTTATAAAAAGGCGCAACGATAATGTCAAAGGTGAAATGGAATAAAGAGCAAAATATAAAAAATAAAAATAAAAGAATACTAGAAAAACACCTACAAAAGGTGAAAAACTGAGGTTAATGTGTCTTTACGGTGCCGGTTTCTAAAACGTGTTGTTTTATTGAAATCTGAAACAATACCGAATGTCAGAGAAAACGTTCCTAATTAATGAACTTGTCTGTTTTTGCATAAAAGAAACTCCGGCCTTATTAGAATAGCATAGGAGAATTTGGAAACGACTCATTGGGACGGTCTCATTCATTTCTGAATGGTATTACTACTTTTACGTTACAGAAGAAATCTAACCCTTTCAAGGGCAGAAAAATTTGGTTCGTAAAATAATGACATACCAGAATTTACTGACGAATTTTTTAGAAAATAAAAACCTGCTTTCCTACGCTTTCATTATAAAAGCAAAATTTTATTAAAATATTACTGTTGCCGTTTGTAAGTTTTGGAATTAAAATTAATACATTTGTAGAATGTTTTCACGTCGGTAAGATGCACATGCTTCATTTTTATTATTATTATATTTAATATATCTGAATTTTAAATTTTTTTAAGTTATTATTTGTTTTAAGGAATTGCTCATGTGGTATTTTTAATTAAAAAGAAAATGCAAAATAAGGAAAACCATCACATACATATACTAGTCGAAAATTGTACGTCAAACTTGGACAATGAGTGAGTTCGTACTATAACTAGTTTCATAAATATTTATATCTTAGTGCAATTGCTGCTGCATTCTTATTCAAAAATGCATGAATACAAAATTTATTACGATTATATATATTAAAATCAGTAATACGGAAATAATAAGGCTCCATCTTAAATATGGCGTAATCACCATAGAAACATAGAAGCATTAACTATTAAGGGATATCATTGAATTGATTATGTATGATATGATTTAACAGAATAAAGAAAACATTTTTACGATCTTTCTAAGTTTTGATTCGATTTTCATAAAATTAGAAATGACTCGACAAAAGTCTGCAGTGGTTATATATATTAAATTTCAAACCATTCTGTTGGATACATTTTGAGCTGTTATATGTGCACAGATGAACAGACAAACGGACAAACGGACCAGACGAAGACCATAGGTGCTACGTATTTATAAAATTGCGAACGTACTAAAAATAGGAATCGGAAATAAACGAGAAACAAGAAGTAAAGTAAAAACCAAAGAGAACAAAAGATTCTAGATCTACGTAATTCTATGGTTTCCAAAGGAAAGGTAATTCTAGATCAAATTATAGAAGTAAGTACTGTATAGGAAATAATTAACAATGTTGTTACAAAAATATATTCAAGCTGTATATTTATCTACACTGTCAGAAAAAAAAAATCCGGACTAAAATCCGGAAATAGTACTGGCAATAGAGACGCCAGTAATATTTTCGTATTTTAACGGAAATGTTTTGCCGTAAATTCCAGAAAAATTTCCAATTTACGGGGAAAACTTTCCGTTAAAATATGGAAATAGTACTGGCGTCTTGATTACCAGTACAATTTCGGTATTTTAGTCCTTTTCTTTTACAGTGATTTATACAATAACGTGATAATTTTTCATATTTAAGTTACGAAATCTTAAAAATGTTAATAAATGTTATTGCAAAGAAATTCTTCTTTTGATATAACACACATTCAATTTTTTGTTTTGAAAGTATAAACGTACATTAAAAAAAGATACATTAATAATAATTGATTGAAAAAGGTAAACTTCATTACATTTTTGAGTAGAATTAAAATATAGTCGAAAATTTAACAGATAACATATATTACATCATTATCTCGAGAACAACAAGAAAGAACAACAATGGTCACGGTAACAAACGCAAACATATTATAATGATGCAATCAATATAGTTTGAAAATGTTTCAAATAAATAGAAAAAGTGAGCCAAATTAAAATGGTATTCTAACAATAGGAAATGCGAATGTAACTATATATATATATTCAGTAATTTTATTCACAGTCGCTTCTCGACAGAGAATATAAATGAATTAAATTTGTAAAGTAAAAATTTTAAATTATGTGCGTAAAAGTATAATATGGAAACAAAGCATAAGGTATTGCTAGACGACGTAATTATATATATGTGCATATCTTCATATTATCTGTATTCTAACGTACATTTGACACATATTTATTAAAATTATTCTATTTCTGCACTAATATTTATGTGAATAAGAAAAACTAATAATTAATCAAATGAAAGAATAATTCAACGTAAACATCTACTTTTGAAAAGATGAAAAAAAATGCATATGTTTGAAAATCCACCAAATAATCCTTTGAAATTGGTTACAAAAACTACATCTATCTTCATATGTGAAAATAAAACATTAAATTCACCTTTAAGCTTTTTTTTTTATGCTGAACAATACACTTTGAAAAAGAAAACATAAAATTAACTAAACTTTTTAAGATAAACTAAAAAAATCCTAGAACCGGTATAATATTTGAAAAAAGGAAACAAATATCCTGCTTCTTGTGTAGATTATGCATACTTTTACACAAACATTTATGTGAATTAAAATATAATTAATAATTAATCAACTGACAGAATAATTCCACGTGAACATCTACTTTTGAATAGTTGAGCGAAATTGTATACGTTTGAAAAATCTAAAAAATAAGCCTTTGAAATTGGTTACAAATTTTACATTTCTCTACATATCTCGAAAATAAAACAGATAACTCACCTTTAAACTTATTTTTTTCCCTCCCGAACAATACACTTTGAAAATAATTTTAAGATGCAATTAACTAAATTAAAATGATGAAATTGGCATTATAAATACTGAAACTTTGTCGTTTAAAAAGTTGACAGAAGGTATCTAAGTAAACAGAAAATATAAAACACATAACGCATTTGAAAACTGATTTCAACAAACACTCGACTCCTTTTGGAAAACCGTGTATATGATCTGTAGATTTGTACACACCACAGAAACTCACAGCAGTTGTTATCCACAGACTGCAATATATTCAGTATTTGCGTACACATGTATATGAATTTTCTTAGTTTCATCATACATATATCAGTATACTAAATATAGATAAGTTTGAAAAAGCACAACATAATTTAAAAACACCTCTATTCAAAACACGCCCATAGACAATAATGATTTAAACTGTTTTATGCAACCCTGTAATATAATTAAATTTCGTTAACCTTAAAAATGCATACCGCACATGACATGCATTTATCACTCATAGACATTACCATAACACAAATGTTTTTTGCTTATGTAATAAACAAATAAAGAACTTCATATCAAATTCCATACCCAACGACTTGCACTAGAGTATTCAAGGTCAGTTTCTTTATGTTTGAAATATTGTTAGGTTTTAAAATATACTGCAAGCAGTTTTACCTATAATTTATAATGTAACGGATTCCTTTGTATGTGTCTGTAAATAAATGACAAGTACTATGCACTCGTGATTCTACAAATAGTCAGTTCTATTGCATTTTAATAACGCATATTAATTTCAGTATGTTTAAAAGAGCAATAAAATAAACTGCAATGTTTCCCTCTATGGCTCATAATGTAATGGAATATTTTTGTGTGTCTTTTTAAACCAAATATAAGTATTATACACTCCACTTTCAATGGAGAATGTTTTATGACAGATCTCAATAACATATTACAAGCGCGGACTAATTTAAATATGTTTCGATGAGACATACAGACGAACCGATGTCATAACACTTTTCAATTAAGCTGCGAAATATCTGACAGTAAATTTTGTAAATTTTACAGCAACTGTGTTGAAAGCCTGTGTGCCAGCACCTTTTGTTATAAAGTACAGGGGTTTTTCCTGCAATTTGTGTTGCATGTTTTCAGGCACCGATACAGTGAAATCGATTTCAAGCACCGAAGTTGTGAAAGCAAATTCAAACAACAAGTGAAGTAAAAATCCAATTCTTTCTGCAACTTGCATCGCGCAGCCGATGGCAACGCAACTTTTACCAGAATTGAAGTTTTTTACAGCACTCTTAAGGACAGCAGCGTGTAAATTTTACATCAACAGTGTTGGCAACCAGGATGCCAGCACCTTTCATTGTAAAATACATTTTTTTCCTTAACAGTGCGCCATCTGTTAATTTTATTTCAAAGAGCAATGTTACTTTAAATCATGTTGTATACATTAAAGTGAAAAAATAAAAATGGAGCAACCGTTTTTTGTCTGTGTGCTTTCTGCGTTTGCAAATTAAATTCTGTATATACTTTCTGCCATTCTTTATAAATTCTTTTATGAATTTCAAATGTTTATTAGGCCCTGAAATTCTATTTGTTTCAGGTAACAATTAAAGAGATGTTCAACATTAATCTGTGGTCACTAAAAAATAACATTATGCTATATAAGTCAGCCGTAAAAAGAAGCAGTTGTATCATTGTACGGTTAATTACTGATAATCTCTAATGCAATATTTTAAACTACAGAGCAGCGCACTTTTTCACTTTTTACACATTCTTATAGGGGAAAAAGTACTTTTAAATGCAATTTGCTTGAAAACTGCATCTTAATTTATTTTTGAGATATTAATTTTCTTGCTGCTTTTACTACCATTTCTGTAATGGTGGTAACTAAAGTACTCAATTTCTGTAAAAATTAGAAGGAAAATAGTATATTACTTTTTTTTTTGCCATTTTCTCGTAACAACTGAAAAAAAATTCTAATTAAAATAAGTGCAATTTTGAAAAAAAAATAAAGGAAGGATTTCTGATAAAACATGGAGCTTTATAAACTATATTTAATTTAAAGTATCATATTAATGCTGCAAACAAATGAATGCATATGAATCATTAGATACTCGATTTTTTGTTGAATTTCTTCAATGACGACATCGCTTTTTGCCGGATTTGTGTATTGTTCCGCGATAGTGACGTCATATGTGTCTTTTCTATAGATGTTGCTCAACACTAGACCGTAAATGCGGATTTCTTCAGCGGATATAAATGACGTTATTTTATACAAAATAAAAGCGTTAATTTCAAGTTTTAAAACATAAATAAATTTTGTAGAAGTGCATCATTTCCACTACACCAGCTTTGAAATTTTTCAGAGCTGGAAATGCTTCATTTTTCAAAATAACGCTATTAAAATTACACACTGATAAAAGGCAAAGTATTACAAAAAATGTGAATGTCTTTACAGCAAAGCAGTGACCTTTAGGTTAAAATAATATTTGTTTGAGAGTTAGACTAACCAATATAAGATGCTATATGTATTGTAACTACATTTTGTAAGTTTATTGCAAATTAATGAAACAGCTCCTTAATCCGGGAGAACTCGCAAGTGAGAATTTCTCTCACGGTGCTAAGTTGCTTTTCTTTTACTTTACATTCGCTTAATATTATTATTATTATTTTATTTTATTTTTTTTTTTTTTGCTTGGCTTAGTATTGTTACTCACAAATAGGTAAAATAATTGAAATAACATTTTAAAATTTTAATTAAAATGAAAAATGGTTTAAATAAGAGCCTTAAAAAAAGTACGACGGTGAGAGAAAATCTCATGCAGCGAGTTCTCTCGAGTTAAACATTTTGTTTCGTTGAAATTTGACTGGTTCCACCTCTTAGTAAAAAAAAAAAAAAAAAAAAAAAAATCCTTTCCTCATCGGGGCGACACTAAATCCTAAAAAAGCTGAATTCCTGCTACCTGCTTGTTTATTTTTCTGTTATTATGTAATAACTTTTGCCTGGACTTCTTACAAGTAAATTCTAAAAGTATTTCGAAATTAATTTATCTGTTGATAATTTGGACATTTATTAAAAGTATTTTATATCAAACAAAAATGTATACGATACTGTAATTAAAATACAATTTAACAAGGAACTGTTAATCTTTTTTGGTACTAGGTAAAAAATAGAAACTCCAATCGGATGAGCAGCGTAGTTTGTCTCTTTACTATTGGGAAACAAATGGTGAATTACTCTAATTCATTTGACGGAATTGCTTAATAAATTTTGGGCGCATAAATTAAAATCGATTTTAAATTTAAACGAATATTTACTTTTTCAGAACTCATACAAACATTTATATAAATTAAAAACATAGAAAATATCAATGTGTACTGCGAATCACACCAAGATAATATATATATATATATATTTCTTGTACTCTCGAGACTACCAAGAACATAAAAATTTAAGATAAATATAAGAAGAAATTAAAGAAGAAAGAAAAATTATGCTTTGCAGATGCATTATGAAACACTTTCCAAAATATTCAAAATACTGTAAAAAAAGCTTCACCGTATGTAAAGTATACTATATAATGCTAAAATTTACTTCTATTAGAAAAAGAATAATAGAATGAAAATTTCACCGCGCGCAATTGCCGTCATAAAAGTAGAATGGATTTTTTTGTGCAACTCTGTATATCATCTATTAAATTTATTAACAAGTAGGAAATTGCACGTCAAACGTAGCAAATGAGGTGCGTTTGTAATATAGCTAGTTTTATAAATGTTTTTTGCACCCCATATTGTACTGAACGTATATCTTAGTGTACTTCAATAAGTGCATATCAATTTCATTCTGTTCGAAAGGCTATAACATCATTAAAATGCACTTGAAATAATTTTTTCCCATTGGCCATAATGTAGCGGAAAACTTTTGACTGCTCCTGTAGTTAAACTATAAATCCGAATTACATAAAATTTGAAATGAATCGACAAAATATTGCAAAAATTACATATTTAAAATTTCAGACCATTCTGTTGGGTAGTTTTTTATCTGTTATATGGGGACGGACGGACTGAACGACGACTATAGGTGCTACGTATTTATATAATTAGGAACGCACCTAAAAACATGTAATATACAAATAATTAGAAAAATTTAAAAACGCATGCCACAATTGAAAACGCATTTCTAGCAATTATCGTTCATAGATATTACTCTAAAAGAACTTCATTTGTGTGTCCATGTAAATGAAAGATAAATGGTATTGGTATCATAATCTACACTAAGAATATTGTAGTGCACACTAAGCGAAGTTTATCAATATCAGTATATTTGATAAGTGACAGATGATTAAAATACATTGAAATACATTGAAAATCATTTTTTTCCATAGATAATAATGTTGCGGAATTACTTTGAGTGTGTCTGTAAATGAACTATAAATGTTACACACTTAATTTTTAGTACATAAAATGAATCTTTACGTCCGAAAAATATATATGAATTACATGACAATCCGTGTATATTTACTCAAGGTAGACTACTGCCAGATGGACGGATGAACAGAATCCACAAGCATTTTTCAACTATGTTGGAAAGTGTTAAAAAAGATAACCCATATATTTAAGAAATAAAAATGCAACCTCATAAGAATAAAGATGAAATTTTAAAAATAACAAAAAATAAATAATAAATAAATAAAATAATATAAAATATGTTTCTAGAAAAGGAAGCAGAAATGATGGAATTCTGCGAGACTTTTGTCAACAGTTTTATGTGTCATTATAAAATTAGTTTAAAACGCCAGGTGTTGTTGAAATTAAAAAAAGATACAGAACGTCAGATGAATAATTTCTCAAGATTCTCGATGTCTTTTTTTCAATTCCTACTATTAGCTCACACTCTCCCTATATTTATTTATATATTTATATATTTATCTTGTACAAATTTTCAATCGTTAATAAAATACTCATTATTCATCCTATCAGGTTGAAATAAATTTTTTTAAACTTGTACTGGATGACAATTGATGTTAATAAAGTTTTTACAAATATTAATTAATTAATTAAATTTTAATTAATTAATTTTAGTTTTGCATGGGAAACAAAATGGCCGCCATTGGTTATTGAATTTCAATGAAAGTATTTTCAATAAGGGTTACCATAGGGTGGGGGACCCTGTTCTGTCGCCAAATACCGCCAAGTTTGTCACCAACTTGGCGATATATCGCCAAATTTGGCGGCCAAAATGAGTCGCCAAAAGTGACGCCAACTTGGCGATATCTGTAATATTTCGTCAAATTCCCATAGAGTTCCATTGTAAACCTACTTGCTTATAGAAAATCAACAAATTGAGATATTTTAATGCAACAAAAACTCATATTAGCTTGATTATATTAAATTTTTCTTTGATGGCCTAAGTAGGAATTGACTTTAAAAACAAAATTTTTATATTACTTGTTCTCAGGAAGGATATGGAGAAACAAAAGAAATTATGAAGAAAATCAGGAGAACTAGAATAATAGTTTTGAATAACTAGAATGATTTTTAAAAAATATATGCCGAATTTTCTTTTGTATAAGTCAATCGCTACTGCATTCATGAGTTGGTCCGAAAGGGACATACCAACTTGAGCATCGAAATGTCCTCAACAGAAGATTTGAGACTTTAGGCATATTACAGTCCCACAGTGCAATCAGTGCAATTTCCTCCACCTAAATCGCTACCGTATCCCCCCCCCCCCCCACACACACAGAAGGGCAGAGTCTGAATTCAACAGTATTCGGTAGATTATTTGACAGTATTGTTTAACATTCAAATTTTAAATGTTGAATATAATTGATATTTACGTGACAGCTTAATTCTCTCACAAAAGAAACTTGTCCTTTTTTTGAGAAAATAAAAGTGTTGGTGAAAAAGTTACGTGTAAAAAATCATCCAAAATGCATTAACTTTCCTATGAGGGAGTTATTCCACCCCTATCTTTCTTCCATCTTACAACATATCGGGTATACCGATTTTACTCTCTCTATGCAATTCATTTTAAAAACGTGCCGGTTTAGTGAAATCTGAAAAGATACATAAAGTCAAATTGACCGTTTATTGAGATTCAACGAATCTATTTTAAGGATGGTGATGGAGAATAAAAAAATTAACAACATTCTCTGGGTAAAAGATGAAATTATGGTCATAAATGACCAGAATTAGAATGAGATGTACAAAAACTATGGCATGGAATGGGTAAAAAGAACACCAAAGAATCGGTAAAATAACAACATTAATAGAATCTATCATCATTTATGAAAGACTCTCGGATTCACATATTTCAATCGACATTTTTTCTTTATTCAGTTTAATTAACATTACATCGGTGGACTGAATGCAGATAGATGGTTTCATGTCGGTAGTTAGCTGGAAGACACTTTTTTGCAACGAAACTTAATTTTTTTTTAAAATCTAGATTTTTTTTTTTTTTTATCTTTTGAACTTTTGATCTTTCTTGTCATCATGTGTTTCTAATTTTTCTGATTTAATAAAGTAATATTATCTAGAGTTCGAAAAGATACAAAGAATTTTAATATTAATTATTATTGTGTTATTTAAAAGATTTTTTATTATAAAGAATTACGTTTTATTATCAGTATAAAATAGTATGTATTATTTTTGTTTTCAGTATTGTGATATGTAATTCGATTATCTTATCATTTGCATTTATTGATTCATGAATATACGCAGATAATAAGACAATGTCTCCGATAATGGTTCACCTAGGTAAGTAAGAATTTACGAAGACAAATATTTAGGCATGTGGTGAAATCTATCATTAATTATAACATAAAAACTTAAAAAATGTATATCATTGGTTTCTTATATTATTTATTTAACATGTGCTGTTAAAATAAATTACATCAATCAAACCAAAAATTCAACAAATTTCAAAAATTTCAAAAATATAAAAAAATACAATTCTCTCTAACATAAAAGGAAAAAATGTTTTCTGCAACGAAAATAAACTTTGAAAATAAATGTATCACTATATATGAAAACAATTAAAATGTGATATCCGCATATCCAAAAAGAAAAAAAAAATAATATAATAAGGATTATATCAATTAAAAATAATAAAAGTGCATTTCTCAAATGATACATTCAAAGGAAAGAATTCTGTAAGACTTTTGATAGGTTCACGTGTCTTGGTGCAACATGTTTAAAAAATTAGGTTCTTAACGGTTCGTACCGTAGTTTAAGTGGACCTCTGTCACTAGATTTGGCTGGAGCTTAAAAATGCAACATTCTATCTAACAGCGCTATGCCAATAAATTGTGTGTGCGACACGGAAAAATGGACTGTGCAGACATTGGCCATGATCCGCAAAGTGTTCGGGAGTCCATCATCCCATCTTCAAAAGGGTCTCTAATGCGTATGCCGACGAACAAAGCCATGCTTATTGTCTCCTTTGACGACTAGGGTTTGGTCCATCTCGAATTTGTACCTGAGGAACAGACCGTTAAGCGTACTCTGTACGTAAAAGTGCTTAAAAAATGAAGGAAAGGGTCAATCAAGTGAGGCCAGGTATCGCCTCCAATTGGAAGCTGCATCATGACGATGCACCAAGTCACACCTGCTTCGTAATCAACAACTACCTGGGCCGGAAAGGCATGTCAGCACTTCTCCAGCTTCCCTACAGTCTTGATCTGTTTCCGGCAGACTTTTTATTCTTATCCCCAAAATGAAGACAGCTCTCAAAGAATACCACCATGGAACCGTAGCAGAGATCAAGGAGGCTTCGTCGGGTTGCTTTAAGGACTGTTCTGGCGAATACTTCCAGTGTGCCCTCAAAGCGTGGATAACTCGTTGGCAGAAGTGTGACGATGCCCATGGATCTTGTTTTGTCGAATTTAAATCGTTTATAGTGATATCTTCAATACATGTTTTTTTTACCTAATATGGTCTTCTTACTTTTTATACAAACCCCGTACTTTATAAAGAAATGAAATAGCCTTATTGAGGATTTTACGATTCGAAATCAACCCTTCTCGCAAAAAGATTACAATTCTTTTTTTTTTTTTCTTTCGTAAAATTACAAAGGAAATAAACTTTCAAATAAATGCAAGTCTTTAAGAATACATAAATCAGGCATTATAAAAAAAAGGACAATAACAAAAATGATATCGAGTAAATGATAAAAATGATATCTATCCAAAAAAACACAAAAGATTGAAATTGTTTGAGACTTTTGAAAATGGTTTATATGTCTTTATAGAGATTTTTTTTCATAACGCGTGATTGTATTGAAATCTAAACGACACAAAATTTCAGAGGGTAATTTTCCTCAGAATGAACTTGTATATTTTACGGAAGGGCATGGAGAATAAAAAATGAAACCAAAAATTATTTCGGAAAATAGGGGAATGATAGTCTGGAATGACCATAACGCTAAATATATATATATATTAAATAAAACACGAGCATGGAATGGGTAGAGGACAATTTGTAGTGACCCTCAATCTCATCTTTTTCAAAGTTTATTGCTATTTTACTTACACTGTTAGATTTTATTTACACAAATATTTAGCTGATTTCATCAATGTCAATTTCAATCTTCTATCTTAATTACAAGCTGGGATATTAATTATTATTTAAATAATTGTTTTTATTTCTATAAAATGCTTCTGGAGATTGCTGTTGCACTATGAGAAATCTTGATTAGTAAAGATTTATAATGGATCCATTTCTTTCAAATATGAAAATTTGAAAGTAATTTTAACGATCTTGTGTCTTAGGGGGTCTTGTGCTATCATGGCCGTTTTCATTGTAATCCTTTGGGACAGGCTTAGCACTTTAAAACCTTAAATTATTATTCTCTTCTGCAAAGAAATCCTATCTTTTTTACAAATTTCCTTAAATATCTCGGTTCGTATTGGTCGTAGAGCTTAAATCTCGCGCCAAAATTATCTCCACCGTGCCCAAGCAAACTTTTTTCAACGATTATTTTGCCGTCTTCCGATTTCCTCTAACTCTATTAGGGGCCCGGGTAGGGCCCTTTTTAAATATTTTTCGATAAGTATGAAACACTGGTTTGCACCCCCGAACATACATTTTATTTTAAAGGTAAATAAATTTCCTGTTAACATATTTCAAATAATTATAGTTACGAAGCACTCCCACTTCGCAGGGGGCCCCCAACGTTTGGGGCTGATTTTTCTTTGGGCCATAACGTTGCCTCTAATTGAGCCACAGCGGAGAGAAGTATAACTGAGAAGGCTACAGCGAAGCTAACTTTTCCCTGCCGATCGAATGGCAATCTCCATTTTTCGATAAATGACCATCCCCACTTTGTCCCCTCTCAGGGGGGACTTTTCTATATTTTGCAGTTACCCGTCATGTGATATATCGTAGGAAAGGTCTGCGACTGCTTAATCATGTTATGCATCTCCGATTTTCATCCCCGCTTTGCCCCGTGTGATGAGATAAATATTACTTATTCAATATAAAAAATTCCATAAGTGCCGATACTACTATTTTAGGATAGTAATTTAACAAATATCTTAAATTGGTGTTTAAGACCGCCAACCCTTCGACTAATGCATCTACGGATAAGTTGTAGAAAGGAGTTTCGTTCAGATACACTTTTGTTAAAAGTAGAGAGCGCTCCCTGGTGGTGAAATGTGAAACTAACAGACTGCGATTTTATTTAAATTACGAAATCTAACAACGCGATATGTTTGAAACTTTAAAATAGTTTATAACACATAATAAAAAGTTTTAAAATAATGGCCCGAGAAATTTCGAGAAGGGTGGTGGGAGGGGTGTTATTATTATTTTTTTTAAACCTTAGCGTTTTTTGCCGTTTTATGTGCGTTTTTTGACGGAATCCTGAGATAAATGCTACTTGTTCAATATAAAAAAAATCACAAGTCTCCATACCACTATTTTAGAATAGTAATTTCAGCAACTATCTTAAATTGGTGTTTAAGACCCCCCCCCCCCCCCGAAAAATGTATCTACGGATAAGTTGTAGAAAGGAGTTTCGTTCAGATGCAATTTTGTTAAGAGCAGAGTGCGCTCCCTGGTGGTGGAATGTGGAATTAAAAGAACGCGATTTTATTTAAATTAGGAAATCTAACACGGCGATCTGTTTGAAACTTTAAGATAGTTTATAACACATAATAATATGTTTTCAAAAGGATGGGACGAGAAATTTCGTGTGGGGGGTGCGCAATTTTTTTTAAACCTTAGCGTTCTTTACCTTTTTATATGTGGTTTTTAAGGATTTAGTAATTGTAAATCATATCAATTTGGCTTTATTAAATAAAGAATAAAGTGTTTTGAAAAGAATATTAATCGAAACCGTGCTATCTGTGATCACACTTATCCACTTGTTTATTCTTGCTGTCACTACTCGGGAATTCGAGCAGTATTGGTGACATTAAACTGCTGAATAATTAAAATAGCTGTACATCGATTATAAAGAAAAAAACTCAAAAAAGGATGCATATTACAAAATTACATAAAAAGAAGTTAATTTACTAGATGTTAATGCCAATGTCGTGAGGGTTTTTTTTTTTTTTTTTTTTTTTTTTTTTTTTTTAAGTGTTGGATTAATAAATGAAAGTATAAATTTGCTTTACAGAAATATCCTTTTAAGGAATAAAATAATATAAGGGAAAAAGTCTTTTTAAACTTTGAATGAATGAAACATGTACTTTTTTAAACTAATTAATCTATTTAATATTTTAAATCTAATTAATCGACTTATTATTATTATTTTAAAAAGTTGAATGTTTTTCTTGAGATATTTGTTAAGTTCAGTGTACATAAAACGTCTTTGAAAAATTTCTTATCACTATAACATAAATAGAGGAAAATAAAGTTTTAAATCCATAGTTCCGATAAAAGAAGATTAGTAAATTATTATGTAACGCTAACGTTTGAAATTATAATACTATATGTAAATTTTAAAGATGAATTACTGATTTAATAGAAACTATCACTATCATAGGGGAGAGTAGCCATATTTGGACCTCCGCTTTAATTGGACCGTTGCCATTCTGCCGTTAATTACAGGAAGAGACTCCACCTACCGCTAAAATCTTACTCATCAGAATGACGTCACTCATGATTAGAAGAAGCAGCGGCCTACCACGTGATGTTTTCAGACAATTTAAAAAAACCTAAAGTTTGCTGTTTTGATCTAATTTTTTCCTACTAAACGTAAGTGAATATTTTAAACTTAAGGTAAGTTGTTAGGTTTTCATATACATTCATGAATTCATCAATTTATTGCGCATATTTTTAACGAGGATTTGTTTGATTTCGTTTTTGTTCTTAGTCTTAAAATTAACTATTTAAAAAAATGGCGCAGTTGCCGTAATTGGGCCAATTTAAGTTGCTGAAATTAGACCAGATATGCGATCATAAATTTGAAAAGTAAGTAATGAATTTCGAGGACGGTACGCTTTGTACACTATTTTTTTATATTTTATAATGGATTACTATCTCCATGCAAGTTTTTTTTTTTTTTTTTTTTTTTTGATATCTGGATTAAATTTTTTATACAGTTTAGGCCTATATAAACATAAAAATATTTTTACATGTCTATGCAATAAATTTTGTTTGCAATGTCTTTTATCTTGTATGTAATTGTATTTATTTTCTTTGAATTCTTTATTCCTACGGCATATTTGATTTACAGAGTTGAATTCAAACATTTTCTTACTGCAGGATATTTGTCATGGAAGGTTTTTTACAGTTCTGTAGGGAGGAATTATACTTTTTGGCCATTAAAACGCATAAAATCTCAAACCTTGATGAAAATGTTGAAAAAGACATAGACAAACTGTCTGCAAGAAAAACATCCGTGACAGCAAAAGCTGTTAAAGATATAGGAAACAAAAAGCAGACAGTAAGTTGTGAAGAAATTGACCTGCAACAAGGCTGCAGCTACAAATCCTCCCCAAAAGCAAAAACATCATTAGAAATGACATTTTCCCTTGCTAAATGCAGTTAATTCAAAGTACAGAGGGAGCCAAAAAACAGTTGTGTTAACATCATCGCCATATAAACTGAACCTTGAAATGAAAAAAAAAAGACAAAAAGGAAGCTTTCACAGCACAAAAGCAATTGGAACATCGTTTTTCTAAAGAAAAAGACGCAATGCAATTAGCAAGAAAATGATGGAAGAGAAGAACTACAAACATAATGTAAAGAAAAGTTCTGTTGCAAAAAAAAAAAAAAAAAAAAATTCTGATAATTCAGAATCTAAAAAGAAAAATCTAGACAGTGATGATTGGTTTTGCCTAATTTGTAAGAAAAATAAAATGGCAGAAATGATTCAGTGTTTAGATTGCCACATACGGTTCCATGTTGTGTGCGCTGGAAAACAAAAACAATAAACAAAATTCATGTATAAGCTTTGCATCGCTCCTTACATGATTTTCAAGTAACTGACAATTAGTTCCATAATTTCTATTCTTAATTACTAATAACTTTGATTTATATTTTGAATACATTTTGATTTAAAACAATTACTCTTATTTTCAGATATTTTATTTCATTATATTTCATTGCTGTTATTTTGTTTGATTGTTTCATTAATCGTAAACTTTGCTTTTAATAAAATTAGTTATATTCCCTAGTCATTAAAACAACCTGATATTATTTGGTCCAATTTAGTAGACTGGGAGTCCAACTTAGGCGACCAGTTGCTGAATTTGGACCACTTTTGACAAATTTTTCAAATTAAAATAAAATTTAAGATTTCCAAAAAGAAATTGATCTAAATATTTATTTAGTTAGTAGATGAATAGATTGACACTGTTTAATGATCTTTTGCAGATATTCCAAAAATTAAGTGAGTTACACCTGAAAATAAGTGAAGTGGTCCAAATTCGGCTACTCTCCCCTATTCTTCTATTCAACGTCTCATATAATATTTATATAGTTTATAAAGAACAAAAATAGTCATTTAGTAATTTTTATTATTTGAAAACAGCATTTCTGTTACAAAGAGTAAACATTTCTTTCGTCTCCCAAAACCACAAAGAAAATAAATACGTTGCTGCGAACGGTCAAGTTTCTTTGAAGGGTAAAAACATATGTGGGTGGAAACAGAAAAATCTTTCACTGAAATTATTAAATAAATTGCCTGGTTTCTCTGCGCTATTTATTTAATTTCATTCTTAATTAAAATTTCTTGTTCATGTATAATTGAAAAATCCTGGAAGATTTGAAGGTGTGGATTTGTAAGGATATATATATGCCGCTTAAAAGAAAAAAAAACACATAATAATAAAAAGACAGACACATTGCAAAACTTCATAAACAGAAGCTAATTTACTGGATGTTAATAACAATGTTGTTATTGTTTTTTTTATATAACTGTCGATTAATAAATTTAAGCATAAATTTAATTTACAAAAGACAATCCTTGTAAGGAATAAAATAAAAGAATGAAGAAAGTCATTTTAAAATTTGAATGAATGGAACATTTTGTTTTATTTGGACAAACGGTGAAATTCGCCCGGACTGGTTTATGGTCTTTATGGCGCTTGTTTTTATCGTGCTATTATACTGAAATCTAAAACAATACATAATGTCAGATGGAATATTTTGCGAGAATGGACCTGGTTATTTTATGGTAGCAGACGGTGATTGAAATAAGGAAGCAAGAAAATCCTTACAGGAAACAGACAATAATAGGCTAAAATGACTATAATGGTAAAAGAAAAGTATGAAACAAAATTCGGGAATGAAATATAAAAAAAAGAACTGCCCTCAGGCAGTTTAGTTCAAGCGGTATTGCTATTTAACTTTCGTTTTATTTGCATCAAGGATAAATTGAAATATGTAGAAAACTAGTATCGTGAGAGAATATTCTGTAGAGCTTTTATCAGAAACTTTGTTATGTACAACTACAGAATTTTATGAGAGAAAAAGCATTAAAAGTACGTTCATGAGTTTTTAATGTTTCATTAATGAAGTGACATACTTATGAAGCGACATATAAACTAGTCGGATCAGCCAATCCCAAAACTTTCTTCAATCCCATACATAACAAGTCGGAAATTGCACGTCAAACGTGGCAGATGATGCTATCGTACTATAGATAGTTTTATAAATATTTTTTGCACCGCATATTGTACTGAATGTATGTGTTAGTATACTTCAATAAGTGCATATCAATTTCATTCTGTTCGAAAGGCTGTAACATCATTAAAATGCACTTGAAATAATTTTTTCCCATTGGCCGCAACGTAACGGGAAACTTTTGTCTGTCCCTGTAACTAAACTATACATCCGATTTTCATAAAATTTGAAATGTCTCGACAAAATATTGCAACAATTATATATCTAAAATTCCAGACCATTCCGTTATGTAGTTTTTGCTCTGTTATATGCGGACGAACGGACTGAACGACGACTATAGGTGCTACGTATTCATGTAATTACGAACGCTCCTAATAGTACTTCAATATTCGCTACCACATTGCCAAAATAATATGACAATCTATGCCCATTATGAAAATTCAAAATGTATGCTCGTTGAAATGTGAGCATTAAAAAATGAGATATAAGCATCATATTTTTCAAAGAAACCATTGAATTTCGACACCAACACCCTTATATGTCTGCAACCAAGATGTCCAACAAAAAGAGCATAAAAGTGGCATTTGTTGACAATATTTGCCCAAGACCAATAAGGATCTATATTTATGAAAGTAAATAGTTTATGATCTTTGATTAAATTAAGTACATTAGTTTTTGAAACAGAGCTGTCGCAGAAATCGTGTAAAGCCTGAAAAATGCAGCATACCAATGGCACCTTTTGGGCGATTTACATCAAAACTTAATCAGTAAAAACTATTTTTCAAACGCCTAACTGAATTTAAAGTTCGATGAAAATAAAAGCATTATTTTTTGAGATAGAGCTATTCATAATGCATGAAAAATAACGAATAGCAGAGCCACATGCTGGTAGATTTATACCAAAACGTAATCAGCAACAATATATATCAACCTTTAGCTAAATCGGAAGGTTGAGGAAAATCCGTTGATTAATTCTTGAAAAGAGCTATTGCGGAAATGGCAAAAAAAAAAAAAAAAAAAAAAATAGCGTAGAAGCGCCACCGGTTGAGGGATTTACACGAAATTAAATGAAAAGCAACTCATGTCAATCTTTAACGAAATCTGAAGTTTGATGAAAATCCGTGTATTAGTTCTTCATATTGAGTTATTGCTGAAATCGTCAAAAATGCTGCATAGAAGTGTCACCTGTTAGACGATTTACACCAAAATCTTATCAGCACCAATTTATATCAAGACTGACTGATTCTAAAGCTTTATAAAATTCGTGCATTATTTCTTGAAATAGTCACAAAATTTTCGTCAGATACAGATAGACACACACAGAGAGATACTCACAGACAGACATATTCTAAAAACAGTCAAATCGTGTTCAGGATATAGTAAAGTGGGGACAGATGCCGCAGTTTTCTTTTCTTCTTGTAAACTTTACAATGAAACAAAAAATAACAAACTAAGTACCAGAAAATATTGAGCAAACCCTTTAGAATCCAATTTCTATGTTAAACAAGTTAAAACCCTCTTAATAAAGTAGGCATAATTATTTTCCCTCAGGTCCTTTTTTAACATCATTTTTTATGTGCTGGATAAGATGCCACATGGAGTTTTTTTTTTTTCAAGCAAATCACATTTTTATTTACTCAAACAACTTAAAACGAAAATAAATAACAGTAAACTTACAAAAATTATATATATCACTAAATTGTGAAAAGTTTAACAAAAATGCAAAAGTGTAGTCTCTATAAACAAAACTTCAGACAAAAAGTGAAAATGAAAAGAAAATCATTTGAATTTACATGAATGTATAGCATAATTACTGGAAACAATAGACAGCATAATACCAAAAAATATATATATAAATCACTGGTTTACATCCAGGCGAAAATTGCAGTTTGCTCTTAATGTAAATATTAGTTCTATTATATTTAGGCTCTAGTCTATTTATTTTTGGCCTTTCTTCTCATTATTTGATTTTGTATTTCAAATTCGCCCACAATCACACCACACTACCCGTTCCAAAAGTAAAATAAGCGTTTTTTATACAGCTATCGATGGAATTTGATGCACTGAATCCTGGTCGCTTTAGACTTTGCTCCTTGTTAAGACTCCATCCACTCAACATATGCAGATACATCAAATTCCAATCCAGTTTTGCCATCAGCATCCATAAGAGGAACCCATTGTCGGAAGATGACTCATATTTTAGTTTTTATCTCAAGTAAGGCGTTTTCAAGTTCAGCTTTCCTTTCTCTTTTTTAACCATTTTACTTCCACGAAGTTGTCGTTCTTTGATGCTTTCTAGTTTCTTTTGTTTTTCATTGTTTATAAACTCTGTGCTTGTAATATTTGCATCCTTTTACTTTCTATTACTTGGCTGTATAGGTCTTTTGACCATTGGGGTAGGAGAGATTTTGTTTAACAACTTAGATGGGGAGAATAGTAAACGGGCTACGTTTTCCTTATTCACACATGGTGAACCAACATTGTCGTTGAGAATATTTTGATAAGTAGCAAAATGCACTAATATGCATTCATTTAAATGTAAGTTCTACTTAAATTGCAGTGATGAATTTATTGAACCGAAAAACAAAAATATATTTTGCGGCATCTGTCCCATAGTGGCGGGTAAGATGCCGCGCCGCCATTTTGTGTCATGTGAGCGACGCGAGAGAAAGGCAAGCATATGTCTGCATTCTACTAAAACCTAGTCTATAGTTTCAATCGATTTTGGGATGAAATCTCTGTTTATTTTTCTTAAAATATGTAATAAAACTTCATTAGAATAATTTTAGCAATTTATTACGCAGATTCGAGCCATAAAAACTGGCATAAATATGTAAATACCGAAAATTAAGTGCTGGAAATACATACAACACATCACACAGCACAGAGGAACACTACGGACTTCTAAAATTGGTCTAAGGAACGCTAGTGTCCCCTACACAATCTCTGCGGCATCTGTCCTCACTTTACTATATTCTAAAAGATATAAATCCGTCAAAAACCGGAGGTCGAAATTTTTCGTGAATCCAGTACTTTCTTCTAGTAAAAATAGAAGAAAATAATTAATGATATTTTTCTCTGTAAATTTATAGTAATGATGTTAAATAACGACTTTATACAATAAAAGTTAGAACATTGTTTCATATAGAAGTGAAAACTTTTTCAACTATTTCATCTGTAAGTATAATGGCTTGCACACTTTTAAGTTCATTCGTATACAGATTTCATACAGGCACACAAGCTTTTATTTTTCTTTCCTTGAAGAGGATTATTTTTTTAAATTGCGTTGTATTACTTGTACAGAATTAAGATATATCTGGTCGTTTTGTTGTCCATATTAATATGCTATAGTCAAAGAGAAATAATATGTTTTGGGGACGGATTTTTTTTTTTTTTAATTTTCTATATCCCCTTTACTTACTTCTTTTTCTATAGTGACCTGAACAATTCAAGTGTATTTTCATCTGTTTCCTTCTATTATGAATAAATACAGAAATGTAGGAAGAATTTCCTTAATTGAATTTTCCCTTGAATGTATAGTTAGTAATGCTTACGGATAATTAGTTAGATTAAGTTTTAAGCAATACGTTTTTACTTTCTTCTATCTTTACAAGAGGAGGTAATTGGATTACTGAAAATTTTCGACTTCCGGTTTTTGATAGATTTATACATGTTAGAAGGTCCTTGAACCCGATTTGACTGATTTTAGAAAACGTCTGTCTATGAGTCTGTAACTCTGTCTGTGTGTGATACCAATTTTGTGGTAGCTCTATTTCAAGAACTAATGCACGGAATATTATAAAACTTTAGATTCATTTAATACCTGATATCTTGCTCCTGATATTTTTTTGGCGTAAATCGTCCAACAGGTGGCGCTGCTAAGGTGCCTTCTGCCCAATTTCCGCAATAGCTATATCTTAATAATTAATGCACGGAATTTCATAAAATTTCAGGTTAATTTAGTCCTTTATATAAATCGGCGCTGATTTGTTTTTGATGTAAATCGTCCAACAGATTGCGCTGCATATGCTGCATTTTTCACGATTTCTTCAAAAGATGTATCCCAAGAACAACTGCACGAGTTTTCATAAAACTTCAGTTTCAGTTAATTCCTATTAAAAATGTGTGATGATTAGCTTTTAATGTAAATCGCCCAACAGGTGGCACTGCTATGCAGACTTTTTCACGATTTTCGTAATAGCGCTTTCTCAAGCAATAAAGCACGGGTTTTAATTATACTTCAGATTGAGTAAGACATTGTCATAGGTTCTTGCTGTTTAGTCGTTAATATAAATCGCCCAACAGGTGGCGCTGTTATGTTGCATTTTCCACATTTTTTTCCAGAGCACTACCACAAGAACTAATCCACGGATTTTCATCAAACTTCAGATTCAGTTAGACACTGATATAAATAGGTGCTGATTAGTGTTTGGTGTAAATCACCCAAGAGGTGGCGCTTCTATGCTGCATTTTTCACGTTTTTCGCAAAAGCTCTATCTCAAAAACAAATGCACGGACTTTCATCAAACTTCAGATTCAGTTATACGTTGACATAAGATGATACTGATTAAGTTTTGTAGTAAATCGAAATGTTTTATTAATCGGAAAAATTGCGTACGAGTTTCCCAGGAACGCTTGATAAAGTATTTTGTTTGAGTTGTTAGAAATAAATTTATAGGGTATATGTAGTTCTTTCATTTGTTTTTTTATCACCGTTCTTTAAATGCGCCATCAAAGCTTAACTATGTGGTGAAATGTGGTGCAAAAAGTATGGGTTCGAGTGTGCGATGAGATAAAAGTGTTTAGAAACACCATCGTGGAATGATTATTCTTAACATCTACCGAAATTTGGCCATAGCTGTATATAAAAGAGTATAAAAGAGCTCTTGTTTCTCAAAACAAGAGATTAAGCTTAAGAATAAAATAAATATTGCCAGAAGTTATATTTTGTAATAAGAGTAATTAAAAGAAATGAGTTTTATTTTTGAATAATAAGATAAAGTAATTTATGTAGGAATTAATCTAGGTATGTAGAAGATTTTGTTTCTTCTACTTAAATTAAAAATATAATTGTTTCAAGATTACGTAATTTGCTACTGCACCACCGTCCCCTGAATAGTGGGCCTGAGCGCTGACACATGTTTTTTTTTTTTTTTTTTTTTTTTTTTTTTTTTTTTTTAACGAATGCACGGTCCCCTTTATCAACTATATGATACTAATATTTTATAAAGTAGTCCAGGTGCTACGGTTGAGAAAACTGCAAATCGTGATAAGAATATACCGATTGGTGAGTATCTACTTTATATTAATACAATGCATTCCAGAGGGGGAGGCATCGCGTAAAGTCATGGGAATTCAAGATGGCGGCTGTTATTCAAAATGGCGTCATTTTCTGAATTTTCTTACTATAAATCATATAAATGTGTATTTCAGGTCAATTTCGATGTTTTTAACGTCAGAAATTTCATTTTTTACACTTTCTGTCATAGTTGAATGAATTTGTATATTCAGTTTGTATGTTTGTTTGTCTGTCTGTCTGCTTACCATTCCATGCCCTAACTCGCTTAAATATCGCTACTCACTTAAATATTTTCAAATTGTCATGTAATTTATATACATTATTGAAGTTTACAATAACATGTTCCGAATAAAAATTGAACTGTATAGCTTTTATAGTCCGTTTACAGGGCCCTCAAAAGAATTCCATTAAGTTATTGTCTATTAGTCCGGGTGCAACGGTTGAGAAAACTGCAAATAGTGAGAAGAATATACCGATTGGCGTGTATCTACTTTATATTAGTACAAACCATATAAGCGAGGGGAGGCATCGAGTAAAGTCGTAGAAAGTCAAGATGGCGGCTGTTATTCAAAATAGCGTCATTATCGAATTTTCTTTCAATCCATCATACAAATGTATGTTTCAGGTCGATTTCTATATTTTTAACGTCAAAAATTTCGTTTTTATCACTTTACGTCATAGTTGAATGAGTTTATGAATTCAGTTTGTCTGTATGTTTGTCTGTCTGTCTGCTTGCCATTCCATGCTCTAACTCGCTTAAATATCACTGCTCGCTTAAATTCACTCAGATTGTCATGTAATTTATGTATGTTATTGAAGTTTACAATAACATGTTCCGAATGAAAATTGAAGTATATAGCTTTTATAGTCCGTTTACTGGGCCTTCAAAAGAATTCCATTATGTTATTGTCTATTAGTCCAGGTGCTACTGTTGAGAAAACTGAAAATCATGAGAAGAATATACCGATTGGTGAGTTTCTTGGTGAGATCTACTTTATATTAATACCATCCATATAAGAGATTTAGGCATCACGTAAAATCGTAAGAATTCAATATGGTGGCTGTTATTCAAAATGGCATTATAAATAGTACTGTAGTCGTTTTCTTTTTTTCTTTTCTTTTTTTTTTTTTTTTTTTTTTTTTTTTTTTGTTGAGCCCATGTAAATGAACGATAAATGCTATTCACATCATATTTTACAGCAAGTATATTGTACTGCACCTCACTGATGTATATAAATTTCAATATATTTTAAAGAGTTTAATATCATTAAAACACATGAAAATGATTTTCTTCCATAGATTATAAATGAATGAAATTCTTTTGAGTGCGCCTGTAAACGAACTATAAATGCTACACTCTTCATTTTTAATATAGAACTTTTTGCCATATACCACATATTTAAATTCCATATATAAATAAATTATTTAAATTTTATGGATATCCGGGTACATTTAAGCGAATTAGAGCACAGCCAGACAGACGGTCACATCAACAGGATTCATAAATACTTTTCAACAATGTTGGAAAGTGTTACAAATGATATTTTTAAGCAAGTATATTGTACTGCACCTCACTGATGTATATAAATTTCAATATATTTTAAAGAGTTTAATATCATTAAAACACATGAAAATGATTTTCTTCCATAGATTATAAATGAATGAAATTCTTTTGAGTGCGCCTGTAAACGAACTATAAATGCTACACTCTTCATTTTTAATATAGAACTTTTTGCCATATACCACATATTTAAATTCCATATATAAATAAATTATTTAAATTTTATGGATATCCGGGTACATTTAAGCGAATTAGAGCACAGCCAGACAGACGGTCACATCAACAGGATTCATAAATACTTTTCAACAATGTTGGAAAGTGTTACAAATGATATTTTTTACCTTAAAAACATAGAAATTTACATCAAACACACTTTTCTACGATCAATAGTATGGAAATTGAAAGAATTCCAGAAAATGAAGCCATTTTAAATAGCAGCCACCATCTTGAATTCCTACTACTTTACGCAATGCCTTCCCCTCTTATATGGATTGCATTAATATAAAGTAGATCTCACCAAGAAATTCACCAATCGGTATATTCTTCTCACGATTTTCAGTTTTCTCAACCGTAGCACCTGCACTAATAGACAATAACACAATGGAATTCTTTTGAAGGCCCAGTAAACGGACTATAAAAGCTATACAATTCAATTTTCATTCGGAACATGTTATTGTAAACTTCAATAACATATATAAATTACATGACAATATGAGTGAATTTAAGCGATTAGCGATATTTAAGCGAGTTAGAGCATGGAATGGCAAGCAGACAGACAGACAGACAAACAGACAAACTGAATTCATAAACTCATTCAACTATGACGTAAAGTGTTAAAAACGAAATTTTTGACGTTAAAAATATCGAAATCGACCTGAAACATACATTTATATGATGGATAGTAAGGAAATTAAAAAAATGGCGCCACTTTTGAATAACAGCCGCCATCTTGAATTCCAACGACTTTACACGATGCCCCCCCCCCCCTCTTATATGAATTGTATTAATATAAATTAGATAATCACCAATTGGTATATCCTTTTCACGATTTGCAGTTTTCTCAACCGCAGCACCTGGACTAATAGACAATAGCATAATGGAATTCTTTTGAGGGCCCTGTAAACGGATTGTAAAATCTATACACTTCAATTTTTATTCGGAACATGTTATTGTTAACTTCAATAACATATATAAATTAAATGACAATCTGAGAATATTTATGCGAGTAGCGATATTTAAGCGAGTTAGAGCATGGAATGACAAGCAGACAGACAGACAAACAAACAGATAACTGAATTCATAAACACATTTAACTTTGACAAAAAGTATTAGAAATGAAATTTTTGACGTTAAAAACATCGAAATCGACCCGAAAAACACATTTATATGATGGATAGTAAGAAAATTCAGAAAATGACGCCATTTTGAATAACACCTGCCATCTTGAATTCCCACGACTTTACGCGATGCCTCCCCCTCTGAAATGCATTGTATTAACATAAAGTAGATACTGACCAATCGGTATATTCTTATCACGATTTGCAGTTTTCACCTTATTTTGGTCGTGTAGCACTCGGACTAAAGGGTTTCTTTATGTTTTGTTTAATTTCAGAAAATTAAAGAGTAAAAAACTTCCAAAATTTATTGGTACCAAAATTCAAGGGATCGTATACGCGCTCAAAAACATCCGCCTTCGACAGCCGCCATTTTTGTGTCAATGCTCAGGCCTAGTATTTAGGGGGCTGTGACTGTGCCTATTCGATAAATTGCCACTGTCTATTTTCTCCGCATTACAATTTATCTAGACAGATCAAATGATCAGATTAGAGCCATCGCACATTGAAACGCTGCCAGCATGAGCAAATCAAACACTCTCACTTCCCGCAATTTTGTAGATCATTGAAATGAACAGAAGTGCGCATATTAACCCAGACACATTTTTTTTTTCTTATGCATCTCCTGCTCGCCACTCGTTCACGTGATAGCTATATCTTAAAAATTAATGCACGGAAATTAATCAAAGTTCATATTCTGTTACACTTTTACAGAAAGAGGTCCTTATTAGGCTTGGATGTATACTGCTCAACAGATGTCGCTTTTAAGCTCTTTGGGTTGGGAATTTTGGTTGCAGACATCTAATAGGTTGGATGCCAGAATTTAACGTTTTCTTTGAAAAATTCAATGATTATATCTCCTTTTTAAAATGCACACAATTCAGCGAACCTATGCCATTACAATACTTATGATGGGCACAGATTGTCATTTAATTTTGGCACTGTTTCTCGAAATTTGAAGTATTAATATGTATGAAATAGCAAAAAGTTTCGGGATTTGCGCATCTGACTAACTCTCTTTTATAATATACTTTGGGATCCCAGACACTTAATTATACGAATATTTATTTTATCAAAACCAAATTAAATAGAAAAAGACAAAAAAATTAACTTTTTCATAATTAATTTTATTAGATATTATTTGCATAATTTGCATTTTATGCAAATAATATTAATAAATAATAAATAAATAAAAACACACACAAAAGCTTCTTTTCATCCTTCTTTTTCTTTTTTTCTATTTTCAGTCTAGAAACACACAAATCGAGAAATTCATAAAGTTATGAACCAGACAACAATGTATGTAATGTGCATGCAAAACATTCGCTATCCCTAAACACTAGGAGATGTTGGAAAAAGTGGAATTATACTTCAGGCGACTGCTTTTATGTTCTGATCGCATCACTATTTAAAAAATATACATTTTGTAGTATAATTTCTCTTGTAAATGCTATAAAAGCGCATGTAAAAGATTTTGTTTTGAAAAAGTGCTGTGAAATAGAATTAAAAAATAGCCGCATGTGGCAACTCTGAATTAGCTTGAACTTAAAATCTTATATTAGATAGAATGCAAAAAGTACAAATAAAGCAAAGGCAAAATGTGCCACTGATTTTCTTTTATTAAGTGTCAATTTTACTTTTACTAATAATGAATAACATATAAAAAGGCATTTAGTTTCTCTCTTTTATATCTTCCATGCAAGATTTTACATTTTCAAGCAATTATTATTATTATTCTACACTGTAAAAAAAAAAAAAAAAAAAAAAAACGGAAATACTATTGGCAATCTAGACGCCAGTACTATTTCCGTTTTTTTACGGGAATTTTTACCCATAAATTACAGAAAAATTTCCGTTTTTAATCAGAAAAATGGAAAAGTTTCTGTAATTCATGGGTAAAAATCCCCGTAAAAAAACGGAAATAGTACTGGCGTCTAGATTGCCAATAGTATTTCCGTTTTTATTCCTTTTTTTTTTTTTACAGTGTACTTATACTTCATTGTTTGAATTCTCCCTTACTATTCAGTATATACGTATCATGAAAATATTCATGTAAAACATAAACGAAGAAAAAACCCTTTAGGCATATTTTATATGTTTACTGAATCTATAGTTTTTTATTGATAAAAAGAAAAAGAAATGTCCGGAAACTAGGAAAAAAGGAATCTTTTGAAAATGAATATGACTGCATTCAAAAGATAAATGTAAAAAATTGTAATATAAAAGAAAAACATTGGCAAAAAGGGAAATAAACGATGGTAATAAACAAAGAGATAATTTCCGGGAATATACATTTAAAGGTTGAAATTCTGCAAAATTCCTGATAAATGTTTATGCGTCTTTATGGTACTTCTTTAAAATACAAGCCATATTATTGAAATCTGAAACAATACAAAAATGTTGTACATAATATTTCTAGAGAATGAATCTCTCTATTTTAAGGAAGAAGATAGGTAAAAAAAAAATGAAGCCGAGAAATTCTTTGTGGAAACGAAAGGTGATAATTTTGAATGACCAGAAGTAGGGGAAAAAATACATAAAACAAAATTACAACACAAAAAAGAGTAAGAATTACAAAAAAAAAATAAAATAAAAAAAAATAAATAAATGCGATGTCGATGTCATTTATTTTAAAGGATACTGGTATTTTATTTTTGTTTAATATAAAAATTATACCAAAGTAGAAATTGTATACTTTGTGACGGTTTCATTTTAGTATGTCTGATGGGCTATATTATTTTTTAAAGGATTTTTTTTTTTCTTTTATTTTTACTTCTGCGAATTTTATCTCTGTTTATTCTATATTTCAAACAGTAAAGTTTTCTGAAAATGTATTTAATGGAAATCGGAAAAAAATATTTCAAACATAATTCTGAAATATAAATTTTATATTTTTATTTATGACGAAAGAAAAATAAAAGTTGTTATTTTCTCAAATTTGTGTTATGTTTTATCTGTTTTATTTTTCTTAAAATATTTTACTTTTGCAAGTAGTTATTATAGTGTTTATATTATCAAATTACTGTTAAAATCTTCTTTTATAATCAATATATCATAGAAATATTTATGTAAATTAAAAACGAAGCACTGGTCATCTAAACCCCATTTATATGATGAGCTAAACTACATTTTTCTAGAAGTAAAACAGAAATACTTCTTTTATTTTATTTAAAAACTACGAAGAGCATAATTTTTGAATATGAATATAGAAATATACACAAAGTAAACAAATTGCAATACCAGTAATATAGAAAATAAATGAGCTTCGCTTATAATAAATATGAATTTGAATAAATAATAAAAAGAAATACTTTCCTAAAAATGTGTTTAGAACGTAGAAGAAGCCTTTGAATCGGCTCTTTATAGAACTTTTTTTTTTTAAGTGTCGTTTTATTGAAATTTGAAACGAAATAACAGCGAAAAAACTTCCTGAGAAGGTACAAGTCTATTTTGAGAAGGAAGACAGAGAAAAATAAAATAAAATAAAACTTTCAAGAAACAGATAAATAATAAAAAGAAATTCAGTGACCAAAATGGAATAAAATGCATGAAACAAAATTCGAGTACATAAAGAGGAGGTTAAAGAGAATTAAGAACAATCTCGGTCTCATTTATTTAAAAAAGTACTGTCACTATACTTCAGTTTTTTTTTTTTTTTTTTTTTTTTTTTTTTTTTTTTTTTCTTTTTTTTTACAAAATAATGGTTTTATGTCTGTAATTTCGTTGTTTTACAATACTTCTGTAAAAAAAAAAAAAAAAAAAAAAACTACATACGTTCTGAATTGTAATATAAGTTGTTGCTAAACTTCCGTACATATTTTATATTTTTTTACTTCATTTTATTCAGATTTTTCAAACAACATTAGAAGGCCTCCTCTATATGTTGAAAAAAAAAACCCTATATTTTTCTCCATAATAAAAGTAAAAAAAAAAATCTTTTATTTTAAATCTATGAAGAGAATAACCCCCCAAAAGTGAATAAACAATCTTGATTTTCAGGGGCAAGAAACTGCGTTTCTGTAATGTTGAATTGACACCGGCATTAAAAAAAAAAAAAAAAAAAAAAAAAAAAAAAAAAAAATCATTTTAAAATACATAAAAACAATTTTGCTACTAATTTCAGCCAAAGTTATAAAAGTAAAATTTAACTAAAAGTTTCTGATGCAGATCTTGATGAAAATTATGTGGGATTTAATATAACGAGAGAATTTTCATCAAAACATTTATGAAAGGTGAAATTCTGAGAGATCTTTGACAAAGGCTGAAATTTTTTTATGGTACTTGTTTCAAAAACGTGCAGTTTTAGAGAAATTTTGAAAGTGGTAGATAAAATTCTGCCTGTGGGCATGTCTCTTTTATAGATAAAGTTCGCGAATGAAAAAAGAAAATTGAAATGAAAATGACCTCGAATTACAAGAAATGATAAAAAAAAATAATCTAACAAAATCCGAGCAAATAAGGGGTAAAAGAATTTGAAACGATTTTTAGGCCTCATTTATGTTTTACTTAGTAAAAATTGAATACGGAATGATGGTTCCGATCTCTGTTTATAAATTACATGTATTAGAAACTCCCTCGTATAGTGGATATAAATTTCGATATCGGCTATTTATTGTAAATTCTAAAGTTCTTTCTATCACATTTCCTTTAATAGTATTCCAGTTCCTTTAATAGTATTGCTCAAAAGAAATTTGAAAATGTACTTTGAAAAGTATAAACTTCAACTATGACGGCGTTTAGTGTCCAATCTGAATATCGGTTTTCCAGTAGTTATTATATTGTTCATAGATCCAATATACTGCTTACATTTTCCTTTTTATATTCAGTATTTGACAGAAATAGTTATTCAAATTAAAAACTAAGACAACTTCTATGTGTTGAAAGAAGCTGCATTTTTCCCCAATATAAAATAAAAACTTATTTCATAATAATGAAAAAAATCTGCAAAAAAGTATTCTTTGAAAGTGAATATAAGACAAAAGTCAAACGAAAGAAAACATATAATCCATAATAATGAAATAGAGCATCAGTTTATATTCAAGAAAAAATGAAATAAATAATAAAAAAAAGAGAGAATTTAAAGAAACATACGTTCAAAGGATAAAATTCTGAAAAAAAGTTCTTCGAAAAAAAGTCTTATGTGTCTTTATAGAACTTATTTCAAAAACGTACAAGTTCATTGAAATTTGAAACAAAATGATAAAAAAAAGCTCTCTGAGAATGAACATGTCTATTTTAAGACGTAAGTCAGAGAATATAAAGGGAAAAATATCTTTTCGGAAGCAGGGAGGAGGTTGTCGAATGACCAGAATTGAATAAAAATGAATACAAAAAAATCCAAGCACATACAGAGGATAACAGAATTGTAAACGATCCTAGGTCTCATTTATTTCATATAGAGTATTTTCATTTTATCTTATTTTTAATTACATTGTAGTGTAAACATTATTTTTACTTACAGTATAGTTTAATGACGATTTAATGAGAGCAGTTTTAATGTTCTACATTATTTCTGTAAGAAATTTCCATATTGGTTCTGAATATTAATATGCGAGTTAACTTTTTTAGTTGTAAATTAAAAGTCTAGTAATTAAATAATAAAACAATGCATTAATCACCATAAAACAAATACAACACACAGGACGCGTTCTATATGTGCTTTTGTTTTCTAATGGTTAATACAAAGTTTTATTATTTAATTGTGAGTTATCGCCAGTTTTTTGGTGTTGTTTCATCAGTAAAATTATAGTAGTTCTGATTTTTGATATCGGACGTTGCAAGTTTTCATTTTTTTTTTCTTTACTTAAAATTAACTGTTTGCATATATCTTTATATACAATATGTGATGGAAAAATTGCAAACGAAGAAATAAATAATCATTTAGTTTCCTTAAATATGTTGAAATAAACTACATTTTTCTCAAAGATTAATCAATCAATTTTTTTTTTTTTTTTTTTTGTTTTTGGGCTTAGAAGAAAATAATCTTTGAAAGTGAGCATAAGATTATATTCAACTGAATCAAAACCCAAGACCCATAATATAGAGAAACGAGCATCGGTTACAATATAGAAAAAAAAAATCTACGAAATCATAAAAAGATAGAATTATCAGGAAAACGTGTTTCCTTGTACAATTCTGAGAAATTTTTGATAAAAACTGATATGTTTTTATGAAACTTGTTATAAAAACGTAATTTTTTTTTTAATTTTCCAAATCGAAATGAATGAGATGATAATCTATCGAAATGTTAGAGAAAAGTTTTCTGAAAATGGATATCCCTATTTTAAAGAGGGATTGAGAGATACTCGTGCCCTTTTTACATGTAATTTAATTTAATTTATTTTTTTTAAATATTTTACTTCTTCGAGCAACTTTTATGTATATATATTAACATTTGCATCTATTGCTATTGGTTACAGACCACCAATTACATAAAATAACAACAGCAAAAAAAAAAAAAAAAAAAAAAAAAAAAAAAAAAAAAAAAAACAGAAATGGCCTTTTTGTATTTTTTATTTGTTTAAAAGAACTATATTTCTCCTCTCCAAAATAAAGCAATAAACATTTTTCTAGAACTACGAAACAAACAGCCTCATAAATGTGAGTATAAGGCAATATTCAACCAAAATCTTTATTATAAATAATTGTGGAAGCTTGAGTTACACTCGTGCACAAAGGGTTCCGTAAAATAAAGACCATGCACAAATTTTAAACATGACACGGTGCCAAACTCGCTTCGAAAGGAGCTTCGTGAAGTTGCAACGCCAATCATTGGATGATTCCGAATTCATAGGTATCTCGAGCGCCCCTCAACTCTCAGTTGAGCGGACCGCAAAGTAAAGTTGGTGTGTAAAGGAAAAATGCAATTTTTGCAAAAAATATATGTCACACGAAAATCGCTATTGTTTTCCTACAAGGTTTAAATAAACTCCAAGTGTCCATATTTTTTTCATAATTTCAGTTATTCGAAAATAGGGGGAGGAACATATTTTTGGAGTACACTTTGGACGATTTTTTCTGAAAATATAATACCTAAAATTAAAACAAACATATTTTTGAGTTAGATGTTACGAGATATTTCGAACGATATCTCACACGATATTGAAAAAAAAATCAAGTAACTTAATTGGCCAGTCACACCCTAATTTTTTCTTAAAAATAGTCGTGAAAGTCTAATCTCTATAATAATAGACTAAGTCATGTGATTGTCATCAATAGTTCCGGGCTGACCGCTTCGCTTTTTATATGCCAGGTCACCATTTTTTACATTTTTTATTTTTCGCGTGGTAAATTAAAACAATGCTTTGATATTGAAATTAAAAGTGATGGTTTTTGGTATTATTTATTATTTTTCTTAAAAAAGGGAAAGAAAAAGTGAAAGTCATGAATTTCAAATTAAAATTGTGTATTTTAAATAAAACAAGTGAAATTATTATATTTTAGATGAATTTAATGGAATATGAATAAATGCGATTGGAAAGACAATGTTTGATGATTTATCACTTGCGCCTGGCTAGCATAAAAAGGTACTACTTAGTTATACCGTCGACCCATTTCGCCAAATTATATAAATCGCCAAACCACTCGCCAAATTGTACAAATTGACATAATTTTTATTTTAAATAGCGAAAGAACAAATAAATTAGTATAACATTATAAAAATACAAATAAAACGTCAAAATTAAAATAACTTGATGACGTAAACACGTGTAACTTGCTTAAAAACAAGCAAATATGACATTTATGATCAACCATTATTGATATTTAATCTTATAGTTTGGCGATATATTTTTGGTCGACGGGATAACCAAGTAGTACCCATAAAAATAAGGAGTTCTTGATTTCTCTACTAGAAACTTCTGACTTGGCAAAGTATTGAGAAAGTAAATTAAATTTTGGATAAAAGTAACATGGTACAATGCTTAGCACGCATATAACGGAGACCAAACTGGTCGCCAAGGGCGGCTAGTAATATATAAATATGTGGATAATAAACTTTATAACTCAGCCAACTTTGAAATTTCCACCTTCCATAGTTTTCTAGAAAACAGCTGAAAGAGATACACGAGCGATCTTATAATGGTTCCATTTTTAGGTGCGTTCGTTATTATATAAACGAGTTGCAAACCCGTCGAAATTCGACGTACTAAAATGTTTGAAAGGAACTGTCAGATCGAAATTATAATAAACCTACAAAAATAATTACAACAAAAAAATCATCTTACATTGGTTGTCTAACTCTTAAAACAAATAATATTTTAAACCCAAAATTACCAAAATATTATTTCTACAAACTTCAACTGCTTAAATTATTGAAAAATTAAACTGTATTAGATTACGTAATCAAGATGAGTAATTATTATGGAGTTATCAATGGAGCTCTTATGTTTGTTTTTACGGGATGAAAAATCAGTAAAAAGAATTTCGCTTTGTCACATCATAAAATTTTCCCCCATAAAATCTAAACTGTACGTTATTTTCACATTCTCGTAATTTACATACGCACCACTCAAATTCACAATTTGAAAGTATTTTAACGCGCAAAAGAATAGATTATTAATGAATGCATTTCCAAAGTTAAAGTCACGTTTGTCCGATACAACTTTTCATGTGAACATTCGCACAAACCTTAAGTTCCAATCTTAGTACCCGCGAAAAAAAAAAATTCAGAAATTTGACTTTAGTTGTCATAGTATTCGCCATTCATAGTATTGGTCAAATATTTAGTTTTATCAAAAAAAAAATGATCGTTTTGTTTTAAATATATCATTTTTACTCAATGAATCATTTTGCCGAGCGCCTCAAACTCATTTATCAGCGTAATGTAAAAATATTAAAACGTAGCTGATTTATGAAGAAGAATGCGTGTTTTATTTAATGTCTGACATCATTTTCTGTTCAAAAATTATAAAAAAGTTACTTTTATTTGTAATGTGAAAATGGCATCAATAAGGATATAATGAATAAAAATAATAAACCATGAATATTTTCCTTTTACTTTCAATATAAATGGAGTACTTCAGTTGCCACAATTACAAAATTTGTATTAAAAACTACAAAAAAATTAATATCTCAAAAACAAATTGAGATACAGCTTTCAAACAAATAGTATTTAAAAGAGAATTTTTTTCCTTATACGACGGTGTAAAAAGTTAAAATGTGTGATGCATAGAAGTTTAAAAATTTGCAGTAGAGAAAATGCAAAACCAAAATTTTATTTCAAATTTCAAAGTGTTACCATTCGCAAAATGACGTATGCGTTACGCACAGATATGTTTGTCCTTTATGATATAGATACGTAGCACTTATATTCGTTGTCTGGTCCGTTCGTCTCTTCGCATATAACAGTGCAAAAACTACCCAACCGAGAATGGTTTGAAATTTAATATATATAATCGTTGCTGAATTTTGTCGAGCCATTTCAAGTTTTATGAAAATGGAATCAAAACTTAAAAATATATTAATAAAAGTTTTCTTCATTCTATCAAATCCAATCATACGTAATTAATTCAAAATATCTCATGACAGGTAATGATTCTAAGTTGCCATGGTGATTGTGTCCTATTGAAGATGGAGTTGTATTATTTCCATATTACTGAATTTAACCTATATATAATCGTAATAAATTTTGCATTTCATGCATATTCATGCATTTTTGCATAAGAGTGCAGCAGTTATTGCACCAAAATCTTAATATTTTCAGAACTAGCTATAGTACGAACGCACCTCATTTGCCATGTTTGACGTACAATTTCCGACTTATTGCCTTTTTTTTTTTTTTTTTTTTTTTTTTTTGTACGGAACCCTGATAATGAGTTGATAACAATAAATGGAAAATTAAGCGATTGATAATAAAGATGAATTGCCTGTAAAAGACGTTCAAACTGTAAAATTCGAAAATGGTTTGTATATATTTATGGAAGTTGCTGAAAAATCATGTAGTTTTATTAAAATTTGAAACGATATGAAGAAAAAAGTTACATGAGACCGTTCATTGCGATGTCCCTTTTCAGAAGTAGTTTGGGAGTTAAAAAGAAAAAAAAAACTTCAAGAAAATGAGAATGATAGTCTTAAAATTCCACAATTGAATAAAATGCACAAAACAAAATCTAAGCACATAAAGGAAGTAAGAGAATTGAAAACGACCCTAGGTCTCATTTATTTCAACGGATATTGCCAATTTACTTTAGTTTTATGTATATAGTATAGTAGAAATTGAAATCGAATGATGGCCCTTATGTCGTTAGTTTTATTGCGCTGTATTATTTCTCAAGAATATGTCTTATATTGGTTTAGAATTTTATTATATAAACTTGTAAATTCTCATATGCATTGCATTTCTTTTTATTTAACGAATTTCATTAGATTATTTAACCCTCTAAGTGTTTGGGGCGTATTATTCCGTTCACTAAGCTCCAGGTTTCACAGCAATACAAGCAATATTTAAGATAATATAATTCTATAGATTTATGGAATTTTAAATACATTGAAGAATGATTAATACTCTTAAGGATTACATTCATATTTGTAATTGAGTTTTTTATAATGTTGAAAGAATCATATTTTATTAGCATTTAAAACAAAATGCAAAGAAAACAACATTACAATTTTACCCTTTTGCAAGACGCTCGGAGGTTTTTAAAGAGAAAATTAGAACCCTTTATGTATGTATAAAACACTACAATAACCTTCCGGTATATGGGGCCTCGTTACATCGTTCATTGCGATATATCTGTTTTTCGTGTATATTTTAACGGGGAGTTTGGGAATAAAATAGAAAAAGAAAATCTTTCATAAAGCTGTGGATGATATTCTTGAACAACCACGATTTATTAAAAATCATATATGAGAGATTCTTCAATAAATGGGTAATTTCACTCTGGGATTAGTAAAAAATAAAAGTTGAATTTTAGGCTTAAAAAAAAAATAGATAAGACTTAGGTACTGTGTAATGTACAATAATCCGGAATTAACTTTAAATAATATTTTTCTTTAACCTACCTACCTCTAATCGACCCATTTGTATAACTTATTGCATTCAATTCGAACCAGAAATTTTTTCGTAAAGTTGTTTAAATTATTCAAAGCCACATAAAATTGAGTTTAATAAATATGTTGAATTGTTTAAAGTAAAAATTCTGGTGTGTATGTTTTTAATCAAGGTTAAATAAAATTAGCACAGTGTAGTGAGCTGATGCAATTTCCTTGAAAGGGGACAGTAGTGACAAAATTAAGAAAATTGCTTCTGTGCTCAGAGTAACCTTAGTAAGATTGCAATATGGTATTTTGAACTAAGGAAAAGTATGTTACATCATGATAAAATTATAAATAAATAAAAATAATAATATGGAAAATTTAAGTAGGGGACAGTAGAGACAGGTAATGAACATATTCTTATATTTCTATGTATTTTGCAGCTTGTAACTGCTTTCGACATCCAGATAATTAAAATTGTCTGAACAATCAAGATTGCTGCTTCTGTCTAATTATTTGTCTTCCGAATTTTATCTGACCTCTGGATGGTCACATGAGCAGTTTTATATAAGGGGACATTAGTGACATAAAAATAGGGGACAACTTTTATCAGAATAAATATAAAACTATTTATAATTTACAAAAAAAAAAAAAAAAATGTACATTTTATATACTTTATATTAAAATTTCTAAAAATGGTTTGTCATTACGCTTAAATTTTCCCCATAATATCAGTGCATGAAGTAGGGAACAAAGAACAGAAGTGAAAATTTGGATATTTAAACTGGCATTTGAGTAAAATTTATCACTATTTTCTTGAAAATTCTTTTCGAAGTTGTAGATAGGTACTATAAGATACATTTTATGAACGAAAATTATATAAATAATAAAATGTCGCATATAACCACAAAGCACACTTATTGGAGAAGCACCCATACATTATTTTTGTTGTACACATCCCTTTTTCCATGCATGTACAAAACGCAGAACAATAAATAAGGTTAAGAGATGTTTTTAACATCATTTTAGTGTTTAAACATTTTTAAGTGTCATGTAGATTTGTATTGTCCTAATCGTACGCTGTTTTAGCAATTCTGAGCTTAGCTCATTATTCATATAGTAATCACAGTGTAAAGTCCAATCTTAAATATTAATAAATAAACTATCATTCGATAGGTTTTGAATCAGCTTTTGACATACATTTTGCTTACTGCTTCCCTTACCAATTTTTTTGAAAAAAAAAAAAATAATAAATAAACTGAAAAAAATCATCCTATTTTTTGCAATCACATCATTGCATTTCATATCACAAAACTTAGAAAACTGCCAATCAAATATTATATATAATTTAATTATATATAATTAATTATATTATATTAAACATATTTTCTTTCGTTTTAAGCTTCAATCCTTGTAAAAATATGATTAAAAAAAATCGGAGTGCCAAATTAGGCCACTCCCGAGTATTCTCTGGATAATAATTAATTGTAATATACACAAACACGAGATAACTCGGGATAATCAAGGAAGCTGTTTAAATATGTTTATTTATTAAAAATTGCAGTTAATTAAAAATTAAATCAGCATTTTTTTCATAAATGAAATGATAGGTTCTATCAAATTAGTGTTGCCACAAAAATAAAATACCGCACGTTTGTAAAAATAAATAAAATGAAATGTGATATATCTGCATGGGTTTATTTTATATTTATGATTAAAATCAAAATTAAATTTGAACTATTTTGAAACAAAATATTCAATCAATTGACCAAAGCAATGGTATTTTACATGTAGTTTAAAGTTATGCTTTGCTATAGTAGGTTAAATTGCATTTTATGCGTATTTAATTTATTTTTATTTTTCTGGAAGTGATAACATCTACATTTAATTCAGTTACAATATGATCGTTCATTTTTTTCTAGCACGTGCCTATTTGAAAATACGTCCATATTTTAATTGGGTTTATATTTAATTTTTACGTGAGTTTCATATATTGTTTATTCTTCTTTGTTTATCATGACTGTGTATATGCGTACTCGATTGGCATACCAGTAGTTTACGCAATTAATAGGTTATCTTCCAATTGGATATGCAGTTTATTATGATTTACGAAAACTGTAAGTCGATCTGATATTTCATCATGTTGTAAATAAAGAAAATTGTTCAATATAGCCAGCCAACTCATAATAATTTATACAGATATTATTATATATTATTAAGCTGTTTAAGTCTTTATTTTTTAATGTAGATCAAAGTAGGGGTAACCGTAAAATATATAAGATCGTGCCCGACTTTACTCCCAAAACTGGCGGCCCTGATTATGCTTCAATGTTTGAAGAAATTAGTGAGAATGGCATAAATCTGCAACTTATGATTAGATGTCTCAGACGCACTGGAGTTGCGAATTTTTATTGAGTCATTTTGGCGAGAATACCTTAGATTCGTGAACCCAAATGGCTTAGCTGACAAAAACTGTAGTTAGATTTACTTTATTATTAAAAAGTTTATTTTATAAAAAAAAGCACACGTTATTTTACCAGTATAGTTGCATTGGCGAGATAGAGATAATAGGCTTGGGGAGATTAAGAAATTTTTCATGATTAATTTCTGCCAACCTATTCACTGATTTAATTAAAAAAGTACTTAATTAAAAAATCATTATTAATTTCTAATTATTAGTTTCGCTTTTTAAATTTAAAATTTCTCAAAATATTTTAAATGGACGCAAAGTTAAAACAAGATGGCGTATGAAGCTGGCCAACGAACTCGTTCGAGACATTGGTATGTACTCTTCACATGCTAAGTCACATCGAAACCCATTCATAAATAATACGAGAGTTAGAGCATGATAAAAATCAGATTTTCATATATATATGGCTATCTATCTATCTATATATATATATATATATATATATATAAATCAACATTTGAACGGAGGATGGTTTTGGAGTCTGAGTGTTATGATAAGTGAAAATATAGCAAACTTTTTCTGAAGTGCTTTCTTCCGGACGACTGCAATAGGTAGCATTTACTTTTTTTAATGAAAACTACCAAAAATTTATTTATGTTACTTATTTTGCATTATACTATTTTACTAGCAGGCTTCGGCCGCTACGGTGCACGGAGGGTGATTTACCGATTCTAGCTGGCCAAAATTATTTTTGGCGTCAATATATTCTCATCGCTATGAAATTGAAAAATGTTATTGATATTCACTATTGAATGTTAGGTATTGCAAAATGTACCATGTAGCAGTCATAATTTCATTACAGGGGCATTCAAAAGTATTTCACTACATTACGGCCTATGGAGAAAATCGTTTGCGGTGGTTTCTAATGATGTTTCATAATTTCAAACACTTTGAAATTTATATACATATCTATAAAGTGCACTACAAGATAATTGCTATAGAATATGGTATGAATAGCATTTATCGATCATTTACAGTGACACTAAAAAAAATTATGTTATGTTACGGTCTATGGAGAAAAATTGTTTGTGGTGTATTTTGTTCATGTTACACTATTTCAAAAGTATTTAAATTAATATATATCTCAGAGGTGCTCTATAAGTTGCTTACAATTGAATATGATGAGCTATTCATCTTTCATATGCAGGGGCACACAAAATAAATCAGTTACATTTTTCTCTGTATGAACAATAATTGATGGAAGTGCGTTTTCAGTTGTGGAACACTTTTTCTAATTATAAAAATTGCATACTATTTAGTGTGTATAAATTTTATAAATCATATGCAGGGCTTGCCAAAACATCTGAAGTACATTTCTGTTTATTGACGTAAATTGCTGACGAGGAATTTTCAACTGTGCTATGCGTTCACTAAATGTTCTAAATTTTAGCATATTGTGAATTATATGATAACTCTATACTTCATATGCAGGAATGTACAACATTTTCAGCTATTTTTTTCGACTTTCGTTGAAATTGTGTTTTCAAACGTGTTATATGTTTTACAAATTATTACTTAGCACGTTATTAAGCTGTGAAGTCTTATTGTAGTAGTCCGAATGCGTTGAAAAATGTTTCATAATCTGATTGACGCATGATTTTACGTTTTTCTTGATAACTCTAATGATATACTTTCTTAACTGTATGGAAGCTAAAGTGATAAAACTATTTTTGTATTATTATAACACATCCAAAAATTTCTTTTTATAAAATTTAAGATACGGGGCAAACATTCGACAGCTTTAATGAAAATTGCTGTGTTGTATATTCTTTGTATATTTACATTTATCTCCGCACAGAGGAACCTTATGTAAAGAATGGGAATCATAAGATATCATAAGAAAATGCCTACATTATGCTTGTACATACAACTGGCAATTTTTGTCCAATTTTGGTCATAAATTTAAACATTTCGCTCTTGCAAAACTTCATGTGATCTTCATTGTAATTTTCCTCTTTAAGCAAAGTATTTTCAACCAAATTCACATTTTCGTTAAATTTTAAATCTTGTTGCCGTTGCATAATGGTGCAAAAGTTTATTTATGTGACTAACTTAAATTCTGCTGTCTTTCATAAAAAGAAAATAGTACTTGAACAAAATTTCAAAAAAAATTGATTTTGACTTAATAAGCTAAAAAGGATTCTAAAAACTGGGAGGTCACCTAAGAGCAGACAAATTAAATTGGAACGAAAAGATAATAATCTAAACTACTGAATCATATTAAAAATTGAGCTTAATCTTGCTTTATCATATAACTTTTTCTATATTAAATCTGAAAAACTGTAAAAAAAAATACAGAGTTTTTTGCGACATTAAATATGAAATAACAGCTGATATTTGCAAACTTTATGCACATAAATGCAATAAAATAAAGTTTATCTTTTGTTTGGAAGCGTCCTTAATCGAGCAGTATATTTTATATCGCTTCAAGTTATAGATTAAAGAACTATACTCAAATTTATTGATTCATTACCATCTAAGAAACACCAACTTTGCACTAGTGTATGGACCATACAATTATATTGATATCAAAACCAATAGCAGGGAACCAAGCCCTAACTATTGAGCTGTAACAGGAAAAAAATAAATTACGCTAGGATAAACTTTTAAAAATCGACTTTTGACCAGCTAGAACCGGTAAATCACACACCGTGCGCTGGTCCGTTTGTTTAAAAGAACCTTTCATAAAACGTATTATATTGGTGAATATTACCTTGTGTTTCAAATCAGTATGGATATTTACCAGAAATGCCTTTCCGTAGTGTTGAAACTATACGAACGCCATTGCTCAGTTATATTTTCTAATGAGACAGACAAGCAACGTTGAACGATATGTTACTCTAACCTTCTCTGAAAAGTTATCTGACTAACAATGCAAGTCTCATTAAAATCCGTCCAGTAGAACTTTTTATAAAGCCTAATTCTTCGTAATATGGTTTACTTGATTTTAGAACTTTCATGCATAATTCTATAACCCAACAACGTATGACGATATGCTATATATTAAACTATCCCTGTGAAACTATCTAACAAACAGCGCCACCCCAATCAAAATCCATTCTCCAGAATTCAAATTATAACAGCTGGAATGAAATTCTAATATGCATTATATACAGGGTGTCCATAATTAAACTTTGCCATTGCGAGCGGTCTGTATCAAAAACTATGTAGCAAAATTTCTTGAAAATTGTCTAATAGCATAATGAGACGATGGGAAATTTTTCTAGCACGAAAAATTGTATTTCAAAAACCACCAATAGATGGCGTATTATAGCTTTATAAGGAACATAACAAGAAGTTACAAGTTTTAAAAACCTCTTGTTTACAAAACATGCTCGATATGATGTCCACCATTATCTTCTACTCTCTGGAAGCATAAAATAGCATGTCCAGATGTTGAAAGCAGTGTATGCCGGAGATTGTTACGCAAATGTGGTGCTATGCCATCTTTAAGGTCGGAGATAGATGCGGTGGGATTTCAGTAGACCAAGTCTTTGAGGTACGACGACAGCCAAAAATCCCAATGAATCAAGTCTGGAGATCTGGGAGGCCAAGCTGTTGGAAAATGACGGCTGATGATTGCGTCGTCAGAAAAAATGGCGACGGAGCACATGTTTCACGGTTTGTGGATGAGAACCATCCTGAATACAGATCTTGAAACATATCGCCTTGCCAAAAGAGCCGAATTCATTGATTGCTCCGATAACGATGCGTTTCGATGACCGGTGACGGAGCATGTCACAGGACCTGCGGCGTTCAGTTGTTCGAAAAAGAACGGACACATAATAAATGTAGTTGTAAAGCCGTACTAAACAGTTACTTGCAAAGAGTATAATGAAATTTGCAGACACTGACATGGTGTTTTCTACAGCTAAAATGTAGCAGTTGTACGTGTTAACTGCACCGTCCAGATAAAAATGTGCCTCCTCCGTCCGCAAAATTGTCCATGGCCATTCATTTTGGAGCTCACATTGCGCAAGAAACTGCGACACGAAGGTTTGTCGGCTACTAAAATCAACTGGTAAGAGCTTCTGCACAAGTGACATTTTATAGGGATAGACTTTTATAGGGAACACTTTTTAAAGAATCTTATTAACCGTGGAACGAGGTTGGTCAGCAGTTTCTGCAATACGCCGAACGCTAGTGCTGCCCATGAAACGGGATATCCTGTCTCCCTCCACTTCCGCTGTTACATCATCCACTACCTGTTCTGCAGCACAACTTCATCCTCTTCTTGGCTGAACGGCCATTGATCCCGTTGCTTCAAATTTATTAATCATGTTTCATAGTCCTTGGCTAGGGAGTGAACTTTTACGTAACAGCTTCAAAGAAAGAAATAAACGAAATTCCCGTAAAGCTTCAGTACCAGAGTCACCGTTTTGGTAAAACAATTTCACCAGTAAAATACCTTCCTGCCCGCTCAATGTCAAGAAAATGGGTATGACTTAGGTTCGCCTATACCACTTTTATATCGCGTGTCTTGCTGGGCGAGGACAGGATTACTATGGTTTCGACATTTGCCTACGCCAGAAAGTTACATTGCGCAGCGCCATCTAGTGGTTGTTTCAAAATTCATTTTTTTGTTGTTGTTGTATATAAAATTCCCATCATTTTATTATGATATTATCCAATTTTCATGAAATTCTGCTACGAAGTGTTTGTTACAGATTTCTCACACATTGTACGTTTAATTATGGCCACCCTGTATAAGTAGTATATGGCTGTTTAATATATAAGTTAAACAAATTGATTCTTTATGTATGTATTAAATAGTTTAAATATAAATCAACTTATTTCAGTATTTAGTGTATTAATAGTTATTTCATAAAACTTTACAAACTGATGACCTTTTTTAAAATGTGAATAAATGCTTGAAATTTTTTTTATCCCCCCACCCTCCAAATGAAACTTCGACTTTTCCTATCCCGCCTATAACAAATAAGTAACTACAGAAAGATTTGTGAAATATGAGGCTAAAAAACTGTTAATTGTCGGTAAACTAAAGTTCATTGAATATAGTATTTTTTAATAATTATTATTATTTATTTATTTATTTATTTATTCATTTATTTATGTATTTGCTTTTTTTCTTTGTTTAACTAGTAAAAGAAGAATTAATATGAACAATGAAAATTGATTTTTTATTACATGAAATGCAAGAAAACATAAACAAAGAAAAATTATTTAATAAAATTTCAGTTTTCAAAGCAGATATATATATATTTTTTTCCCACTAAAATAATTTTTTTTGTTAATATTTCTTTCATTGAGAAAACATTAGATAATTTATTTTTTGTCGATGTTTGTAGATCAGTTTCACAAATTTTCAATAAAAAACAGTGAGACCTTTTCTACACTTTGCAGTATGTAAAAAGCAAACACTCTTCTCTATGCTTTTTAAGTATAGATCATGAATATTAATGTACATATAATACGGATTAAGGCTTATGTGAGAAAGCATTCTTAAAGGAGCTGCTATTTGTCGCCTGTAAAGCTCACGTTAGTCTTTTGAATAATTTTTTTCTTGTCGACATTTTCTTTGTTTAACTTTGAAAAAGATTCATTAAAAGAGTGAAAAGTTTTTGAGTAATTTCGAAGAATTTATTATCATACGAATCGATAGAAAGAAAAATTTTTACTTCAATTTGCGAGCTTTCGCTCAAGTACCATCTCGCTTTAATAGCTTTCCACTTTAAATAAATATTTAAATGAGGGAAATAAGAAGAAAAAAAGAAACCGAAAATGTGAAGAAGTGATGTCTGTTCCACATTATATTCGGCCGCACTTCTTAACTCCAGATTTAGGAAGTTGTTCTTTCTTCTTTTTCTTCCCATTTAGTTTCTCTTCTCGAATTCCAAGCCACCACCTTCATTTCTCGACTTCTTGAATAAGTAATGGGCGACTTTAAATAAATAAGAAAATACTGAACCTTCGATGCTCAATCACAGCTCGAAATTTTTATTGTTAATTTTTTTATAACTATTCCGGTATTTGATGCGCATTATTATTCAGATCTTTTTCCTCTGAAAACTACGGAAAAATATTCTTTTAATGTCACGATGTCAGCATACTTTTCTGTTCTTCTGAAGAAAAAGAAAAAAAAAAAAGAGGGAGTACAACTTTCAAAAGGGAAATTTGAATATTTGTGCATCTTGGAGAATTAAGGTGGCGAGATTCGTACTTTGTGTGTTACACTTTTATTTATTTTAAAAGCGGAATTATATAGCACTTGTTTTCGAAAACATTAGCGAGAGAGAGGTGGAAGGAGGGGGTTGTTGTTGAAAGGCGAAGTATATTACAAAGTAAGTGGCATAAACAAAAACAAAAGGTCTTTTGGCATAAAACGAGACTTTCTTGTAATTTGATGCTTCGAAAAATATTTTTGTTTGTGAAGATTTAGCAAATGAAATTCTTATATGATTTTCGTAGCTCCAGGAGAAAAAAAAATGTTTTTTGTATCAATGTTTTTTCTAATATTTGCACAAAACACTTTTATTTTCTCTTTTCTCTCGGAGGTTAAAAATTAAATTACTCATACATTACAAAAATAGGGTGTTTTCAAAACACTGTCACTATTCCGATATTAACTGATTTAAATTTTCCTGGATATCTGAGAAATCAACGAAATCAAGAGCTGCTAACATAAGTTTTTGCGGCTCAAATGCATGACATTATGTGCGACCTTCTAGTATTGCAAGACTTTGAATATTTTTTTTTTCATATTTTATTTTTATGATTATTATACATATTTTGCAAAACCTGAATAATAAAAAAAAAAATTTCTTCATTTTTTCGCACTCGGTCTAAAATATTAATCCTTCTTCTGTTAAATATATATAATATTCTTTAAACAACAACAGTGTATTTATATTATCATAAATCTTGATTGATATTTGCAATATCAATCAGACTTAACAGTTACAGTTTCTTCGCTCACGTGCATAATATACACAATAGATGGGCTCAATAGATGTACATATTCAGCCCATTATCTTTTCAGACTCAGCAATTTTGTTAAATGCCATTTTTAAAACATTGGCAGACGCATAAAATACATTCATTCGCTATTTTTTAGAATTTCAGGACGCTGAAAAGTGCTTGCTTCCCTTGCTCTTATATTGTAATAAACTGGCTGATTTCTGGTATACTTGCCCTTCTGTTCACGCATCGCATAGCCTTCTGAATCATATTGTGAATTACATTATGAAAGAGATTTTAAAAACATTAAATTAGAATACTAAGAGTCATTACATTTGTCGTTATAAATCCTATGATTTCCAAACCAGACTTCCCAGTTACTGAAAATACACTCTCAGACATACTTTCTTCAATTCACGGTAATTTTCTTGGCAGAAGTGGTACCGGGATTTTTTCGTTAATAGACAAATATTCTTTTTTTTTTTTTTTTTTTTTTTTTTTTGTCCGTTACAGGAGATAAAATATACATCAATTAAAGAAAATGGGAATAAAATAAAAGTTGCTGAACTTCGGATAGAACCTACAACCTCAGGTAGATGCTTTCATTGTCATTGCGAATGCTATTGCAGATGGCATAACAATAGATTCATAATAATTGAAGACTTGAGCTGTGTCAGATAGACTTAATCGTCAGATAACATAATCAAAGAACATATCATATGTAGGAATATAAATGTACAAAAATGACCTAATAAATTGAGAACAGTACTCGGTTACAACTCTGCTACCGTTGTACATTTGTTAAAAAGAATGAATTATAAATACTTTATGCAGATTGCTAGATGTAAAATAAGAAAATTATATTTTTATGCAAGATTTTTTTTATTAAAATCATTTTTTTGCATTTAATATTTTAATCAAAATATCTATTTTAAATGTATTCATTTAAAAGATATTATAAATGCGAATACTTTTTTTTATAATTTTAAAAAATAAATTATGAACACTTTTAAATGAATGAGAAAATAAATCGTTATTTATTTTTAAATTCGAAAACGTTCCTTTTCTTTTTTTTTTTATTAAATAAGAAATCTCAATTTATAGAAATTTTGGTTTTTTGTTTTTAAAATAAATTCAGATTTTAGTGTTTATCTAGCCAATACGCTTGTGAGCTAAGAAAAAACGGAATTTCTGCCTCTTTTTCAGACTTTCGGGAAGAATTTACGGATAAAACATGTTTTATAGGAGTACGGAAATTATTTGTTAAAAAATGAGGAATAATTTAGTGTATATAAACTAGCTTTTCTGACAGTGTATGTGAAAACAATATTTATTCATTGACAATTCTAATAGATTTTTTACATTTAATATAATTTCTAGAATGTCCACTCTCAATTCCAAAAAAGCATTTTTACACAAAAATATCAATAATGTATTTAAATAAAGCTTTGGAATTCATTAAGGTGCCAGGTACCTTTAAATCATTGCTTCCTAAAGTGGAGCGAACGTCCCACCGGGGGGGGGGGGCAATTTGACTTTTTAGGGGGACTATTCCAAATTTTTTACTCAATAATAAGCTGTCTGTTTCTTTTGTCTTTTTTAAAGTAATGTTGGAGGCTAAACATAAATGGAATACAAACAGAATTTAAAAAGTAATTTTTTTTTTTGTTTTGTTTTGTTGAATTCCAATCAAGAGTTCCTAATAAAAAATTAAAAATAGGCTCACACCAGAATAATTATATGAGGTTTTAGTATTGGAAAATTACACAATCTTTGGAATAAGTTCTTTATAATTGAAAATCTCTATAAATTTTCTGTTTTATGCTGTATTTTATATATTTTTTCGCAACACTTCCCATTATATATTGAATGAACCTTATATATCTATTCGCTCAGCTATATGTCACACGAAGAAACTTTTGCACATGAAACTGCTGAAAAGCATATCTAAATCGAGCTGCCTTGTAAAGATTTAACATAAAAAATATTTTAAATATCTAAACAAGGTAATTCCAAGTTTATAAAATATATCGATTTTAAATAGCATTTAAAAGCAAATGGGTAAGTAGTAAATATATACGGCTTTAGTGCAGAAATTCCACACAGTTAGTAAATTTATATAATTAAATATACATTTTAAATTTAAAATCAGATAATACATTTTCTGACAACTAACGATACTGGGAAAGGGAAAACAGAGAAAATTTTTTGTGAGGGGAAGAATGATTCTTTAAAATTGTTAAAAAATGTTATCTTTAAAATTGAATCTTGATATGTTTTATGCCCATTGTGTTTTCCATAGAAAGAAAATTTAATATCCAAAGCTTTTCCACCAACTCTTAATAAGTTACAAAAATGAATTATAAAGTCCGTCAATGATATAAATTTTAACGTTAAATCTGAGAGTCTCTTCAACACATTTTGTGAATATAAATATACAGATCACATAACAAATTTTTTAAGATCAAGGTAAGTTGGAAAATAACTAAACTCTTTAGTCTCATTGCATTTACTGAATCGTGTTAAAAACATATTTGTGGCAGAAGATTAACGTCTTTGATAAGTTAAAAAATGTGAAATAGAGAGTTATTGTTACGGCTATGTTACGCTTCGAATGCGTGAATTGAGTTCACCTTTTAAATAACATATTTTACAGAGCTCGGGGGTGGGGGGCATAGTGATTTTAGAAATGGTTTGACGAGGCGGGGCCAAAAAAGTTTGGGAACCACTGAAAAAAATCAAAAAACATTTTAATTGCTTATATTAAAATTTAATTATTTTTTACTATTTTAAGAGAAACCTCATGCGAAAATTCCCTGTACAGGGGAAGTTATGGCCAAAACAGATTGATCTCTTTTTAAATGGTTAAGGGGCTGTACTTATATAACGTTATCAACTTTTTGGTATTTTTGGACCCATCCCCCCTTACGATATCATATGTTATCATCTCTCGACACCCCCCCCCCACCACCACCACCACCACCAATGATATAGTTATCAATGTCTATTTTTTTTTTTTTTTTTTTTTTTTTTTTTTTTTTTTTTTTTTTGAGTGATATACAAATATGGTTACATTTATTTTTCGCATACTTTACTGATTCGAAATGAAGAGAAATCAGTAAAATATTACTTTATATATGAAATAATTTTATATCAAATTAAATAACACTTAAAAGAAATAGCTACTGTTTAAAATGATTTAATAATAGCTCTTTTTTTTACATAATACGTTCAACAGTAAATATGTCTTCTTTCACTTGACCCCTTCACGGGGGGATGGGGGGACAGAACTTCTTATCAACAAAACAGACGGACAAAATTCTTTCTTTTTTATTTACTAGTAAACACAAAGTATCATTTCTAACGTACTTCGCATATGGTTTCTCGAACAGCGAGCTATATATGCATACACACATGACAGACGAATAGGAATGCCAACAATTGGGGGTATTACATATTTTGGAATTAAATAATTTTATAATCATTCAAAGATTTTAATAATAACTTTGTATTCTCATAAAAATAGATAACAGACTAAAAAAAGATAACATACAATTTTGATGTAAAGACCAAGTTAGAAATAAGAAAAGAAAATTTTGGAAAATATATGACAACGACGACGATAACGTTAACAACGTGAAAAATGACAACGATATCAAAAGGCAAATCCCCCCTCCCCCTAGCGATATCTTACGATATCATGTGCCAACCTCCCTCCCCCTAAAATGATAACGTTATATATGCACAACCCCCAAGTGGTGATTTTATCTTTAAAGTGAATTTTTTCAAGACTGGGATTTTTGTCATTGCGCGCATCACTCTTAAAAATGAACTGATAGTAGGAATTGAAAAAGCTGGAGAGAATTTCATGAAATTTTGAATAAGGCTATAATCCTGATACATGCTCAAAATGAACTACTATTATGTTCAGCAAGTAAGAAATTTAAAAATTATAACTATTTTTGTATTTAAAAAGTTCAAAATTTTTAATTGTTTTTCTTTTTAATTTCATATTTTCAAAAAATAATCATTATATTTTTTTCAGTGATGGTCATTTTAAACAAATATACCGCTACTCAATTATGACATTTTGGCTCACTGGGACAATTGAATTATGAGAAATGCTGCGCACAAGGTATGTACGGTGAATTTATTTATAAAAAAACATTGAGTTTCAAATTAAATTAAAATAAATCCATATGCATCTAGACTATTTTTCACAACAATAATTGTTAAAACATTCCTCTTTTAATGTGTGCTTAAAATTTCATATCTAGAAGTCAGTTAGATGTGGTGATATTGCAATGCATATTACAGACACATTCATATGCAATTTGCCTGACCTCTTAAAAATGATACTTTCGTATTAACACTCGCCGGAAGTTAATAGGTGATGAAATAACCAAAGATTTCGCCCGTTACAGTAATTTTTTTTTTTTTTTTTAGATAATTTCAAGCATTGTTTTAGGTTAAGCGCGTTGTAGTTTTAATTCCAATATGGAATATTAACCGGAAGCAAATTCTGAATAATTTATATTATTTTAAGCGCAAACGATTTAATTTTATGCAATCGGCTGAAAGTGGCAGACATATGTTTAAACAAATATATACTCTGAAGAATTATTTTAAAAACCGTAAAAACAATCAGTAAATTAAAATACAGTTTTTGAACAAATTTCATTTGGAAGAACATATTTTTCCTGTTCGAAGGTGTAACAATTGAGATTGTATGATGTTTAGAAGCTTTGAAATATGCTGTAATAGCTAAATTTATAGATCAAGTATTGCCACTGTCAAAATTACTTCAACATTACTCACAGAGATATTTTTTTTATAATATAGGTAAGAGGAAAATTAATATATTCTTATATGATAACGACAGTGTGGAATAAATCAGATATTTTAAAAAAAATCAGGTTTCAGTAAAATTTTGGGGTGAGACGTTCATAGGATATTAGGCAGAATATAGTTAATATTGCAGAATATGAACTTTTCTTGTTTTGAATTTAAAGAAAATTATTATTTAATTAATAATTCTAATAATATATCCAAGCGTTTTATTACATTTCCTTGTTTTTCTAAAGCGTACAGTATTTTCAGTTGTACGATTTCTGTGGTGTGGGATAACTGCGACATTAGAGAATAGCTATTATATAAGGTAGATGTTTTCATTGTTATTGTGAATACTATTGTTGGTAGCTTTACAATGCATTCATTAAAATTGAACACTTGAGCTATGTCAGATAGACGCAATCGTCAGATAATGTGATCAAAGAACTAGGAATATATGTGTACAAAAGCGACCTTATAAATGTAACGATAATAATTAAAATAAATTATTTATATCATAAGTAAATTACTTTAAATTAAAAATATTCACTTTAAAAAATAGAATCTGACTTCCATAGATTATTATACACTTGACTGCATGCAAGGCTGCCACAGGCGACTATTTTTCTATTGTATTTGCACCACTATTAAAAAAAAAAAAAAAAAAAAAAAAAAAAAGGTAGTAATTCTTTTTTAAACTATATGTCAGATATCTTTGTTTGGAGAATCTGGTGCAAGATAGAATTAAAAATTAGTCGCCCGTGGCAGCCTTGCATTGATACTTACTTTTTGTAAGCCTGTTGGCATATTTCAGTGAAAATCGTTTGGTGGAACAGACTGTTTCTGGTTACCCTTTCTCTTATTCACAAGCACTTTAAATCTCATTTTTAACAAAATATTGTTCAATATTTAATACGTTATTTATCACATTGCTAACTAAGCGTACAACCAACAGAGTGAGAAATGTCCAAGTCGGGAATCGTACCCGGAACACTTGGAATGGCGATCCAAGTGCTCTACCATTTAAGCTACAAGGACGATACCCAGCTTAGCATCTCTCACTCATATATGTGGGTAAGGCTGCAGTTGCAGTTACCGACATATGTGAGTGAGAGATGCTAAGATGGGTATCGTTCTCGTAGCTTAAGGGAATCCGGTACTAAAAATTGTCAAAAAATGCAATTATTTTTGTTATTATTATTGTCTTAAAAAATACTGAGTTTTTAGCGTTAAATACCGCAAGCCGCATGCTTTTATCTTCATTAGATCCAGAGATATAATACATTTTGCCTTGAGAAGTGATGCATCAGCATCCCGCTGAGGAGAACTTTGGCTCCATTTATCTCAGAATGAATTTTTTCACGATTTGTCAACGTTAAAAGAATATATCTAAGGTTCCTTGCAAGATATCTGTATGAAATCTGTAACAGATATTTTATGCTATATTTTCAACAAATTGTCTTCAGAAATTTTAATTTTGTGTGATATTGGTGAAAATATGATAATTAATGCAAAACTCACTCATAAAATACTTCATTTTTTTTAACTTAAATTTTTTTTTATAAGATTGATATTTTAAGAAATACTGAAGACAAATTAAAATGACACATTTTGTGTACACAAAAGTGTAAAAATAATTTAAATTGAGTCAGTACTTCCATAGTTATATAAAAAATTAAATATGTTTAAAATTTTAAAATTTAAATAAAAAAAATATTTAAAAATTTTCAGATTTTTTTTTACATGCAATATTCTTATTATATTAAAATATATTTCCGAAAAAAAATTTCATAACAAAATCTCTATAAAAAAAAAAAAAAAAAAAAAAAAGAATTTTGAGCCCTATTATTCCTTGTTTTGGCATTTTTCACCCTGTTGGTTGCACGCTTAGTTAGCTATGGGATAAATCACGTATTAATTATTCAATAATTTCGAGCGCAATTTAACTGCTAGTACTTAATTGAAAAATTATATAAAAAAGTTTTTCATTTTGATGTTTGGTAGACAAATGGTGCATTCAAATTTTTTACATGTCTTTGAAGAAAAAAGTCTATAAGCTATAAGATGACTATTTAAAAAAAAATCCATAAAGAAGTATTGTATTCTTAAGACATTTTGTGATAGTTTTCCAATTGTTCCGAACGTTAAAGGCTATAAAGTAAAAAAATAAAAATAACAAGTAAGAAAAATCATGCGTACAGCATAGATTATTAAACACTTTCCACCAGTCCCTAAAAGCTTTAACGAAACTTCGTTACTTAGGGAAATAAGGTAAATAAGATAACTAAGAAACGTTTAATAATCTGATTTCAGTAGTTACTGTCCATAGCTAAATATGTATTCCAATTCTTTTGAACAGCCCTGTATTCGATTTGTATGTTGATATATATACTATATAATGGGAAAATTTAGTTTAGCAAGAAAATGCATAACAGGTTGAAATTCATCTTTCAGCAATTTATACTAATAGATGGAAACATACTTGAATTCAGCCCTGTAGTTTACCTAGTATCTTTATTACATGCCACTATTTAGCTAAAATTGAATTCAAACTAAAACACGCTTCAAACTACTGAAATTGCATTTCCAGAAATTATCACCCATAGACGGCCATGTATCCAACTCTTTGCGTGGCCCTGTATATCATTTTATCTATATTCTACAAATATTTCTTAGTACACTAAATTCAGTTCAGCGTAAAAATGCATAACTCCTTTAAAAACCACCTTTAAGCAATTTATGCTCATACTCAGTAACCTTTACGAATTCATTTCCATAGCTCTGTATATGAACTATAGCATTTATACGCACTTTATAGTATGCATAAATATAGTGAACAAGAAGGTAAGTGTGATCACAGATCGCATAGAGGGTTTCGTTTAATATTCCTTTTAAAACACTTTATACTTTTGAAAAATCTGTTAGTTCCATATTTCGCAACCAGGGACGCACTCAATTCTAAATAAACCTCTATCCAAACGAAACTCCGTTTTATATACTATCTGTAGATATATAAGTCGAGGGGATTGGGCCGATAGCACTAGCGATAGGTATGCAACTTCTGGCGGTAAAAAGAGGAACTAAAATATGTAAGGCTATGGTACATAATATGAAAGAATGGTCAAAGGGGGGTCGGCAAAAGTTGGAAAAGTGCTCCCCGGGTGTGAAAAGGGCAGAAGTTAGAAAAATTGCTTAAAATACACAAGTTAGAGCCCGGAGGAGTAAATAATATAAGACTTTTTGAAAATTTTATGATTTGCCGTATGGTATTCAGTTATACGTATGCAAAAATTCGTGTCTCCAACTTAATTACGGCCTCTCTTAGAAAGAATTGCTTAAAACACATATGTGGTAGCTCAAAGGGTTAAACGTAACACTTTTTCAAGATTTTATGATTTGTCGCCTGGCTTCAGGTGTTTTGCTATAAGTATGCAAAATTTCAAATCTCCAATTTAATAAGGGGTTCAGTTAGAAAGAATTGCTTAAAATACGCATGTGGGAGCCCAAAGAGTTAAATGTACGATTTTTTTTTAAAAAAATTTATGATTTGTCGTATATGTAGTGTTCAGCTATAAGTATGCAATATTTCACGCCTCCAACCTAAATAGGGACTCACTTAAAAAGAATTGTTTAAAATACACGTGTGGGAGCCCAAAGTGTTAAATGTACGACTTTTTCAAAATTTTATTATTTGTCGTTTGATGTGAGGTGTTCAGCTATAAGTATGTAAAATTTCACGCCTCCAACTTAATTAGGGGCTCACTTAAAAAGAATTGTTTAAAATACACATGTGGGAGCCCAAAGGGTTAAAAGTACGACTTTTTCAAAATTATTTGTCGTAGGATGTGTGGTGTTGAGCTATAAGTATGCAAAATTTCAAGTCTCCAACATGTATAGTTTTTGAGAACGGGCTCTGTGACAGACAGACAAACACAGGATCGAGACGAATAGGGTTTCGTCAGATGAACGAAACCCTAAAAAAGCTCATATCATAATTAAAAATGCATTTCGAGCAATCATTACTAATATACAGTAATTCGGATACAATACAGTATCTGAAATCTTTTTAAATACACCGCAAACAATTTCACCTATACCATTATGAACGGAATTCTTTTGTGTGGCTCTGTAAATGAACAATAACTATTCTTTGCACCGCATATTCAACAGAATGCATATTTTAGTGGACTTCGTAAATGAATATCAATTTTACTATGTTTGAAAGTGTGTAACACCATTAAAAATCATTTGAAACGATTTTTTTCCCATTGACTATGTAATGTAACGGAAAAAATTTGACTGTCCCTGTAAATGAACTAAACATGCTACAAACTTCATTTGAAATAGGGAACGTGCTATGGTAGAGGTCACTAACATCCAAAAATTTCAGAACGATCCGAGTATATTTACGAGAGTTAGAGGGTGGACAGACGGACAAACGCACAGACAAAGCGAAGTCATAAACACTTTTCAACTTTGTTGGAAAGTGTTAAAAATGATGTACAGATACAGAAAGACAAACATACATTAATTGGATCATAGAAAAATCGATACAGTGCTTCACTATCAGACCTATGCAGCAAAAGAAGAAATAATACTAGAAAACAGGAATTCTGTTTTTTCAGAATTTAGTGTCGCCCCCGATGAAAAAAAAATATATATGTATATATAAATAGTACAAAACCTATTTCAATTTTAAGACTTAAAGCACACACTTTTATTTCATCTAAAATGACGTCATTCGCATCCGCTTAAGAATTCCACATTTACGATCCACTCTTAAACATCTACAGTAAAGCATGCATAAAAATGTCACTATCGGCAAATAATACACAAATGCAGCAAAAAGATGCCGTCATTAAAGAAACTCGACAAAAAAAAACGGCTATCTAATGATTCATGGGCATTCATTTGTTTGTAACATTAATATAGACGATTTCAGTCGTGACGTCAGTCATGACGTTTTGGTTGGAAACTGACTCCAAACAAACGGTTTCTATGTTGTATTTTATATTTTGTTCGTATGTTGCAGCTATATCTTATATCTATATCTCACGTCTAAGTGTTTTAATACTTGATATGTACTGGTATCATTTTCCACAATTTATATTTAAAAAGAAATGACGCATAGCAACCGTTTGTTTGGAGTCCGTTTCCAACCAAAACGTCATGACTGAGGTCACACTGAAAGCATCTACAGATACTTAAAATTAAATATAATTTATAATAGTTCCATGTTTTAACGAAATTATTCGTTTATATTTTTCCAAAGTAGCACGTATTTTAATTACATTTTCTTTCGGTTGTTATGAGAAAATGGCAACAAAAAGATATAATTGCAATTTTTAAACTATTTTCCTTTTACTTTCTATATAAATGGAGTACTTGAGTTGCCAAAATTAAACAAATGGTGCTAAAAACTACAAAAAAATTAATATTTCAAAAATAAATGGAGATACAGTTTTCAAACAAATTGCATTTAAAAGTACTTTTTTTTTTTCCAATACGACGGTATAAAAATTTTAAATGTGCGATGCTTAGAAATAAAAAAAAATTGCTATAGAGCATTTAATCGCACAATGATACACCTGCTTTGTTTATTGCTGCCTTCTGTAAGCTAACGTTATTTTTTGGAGACAAAATAAGCTGGGAGAAAGAAATAGCATACCGTCCCGGGGGCTAAAACTTGATGCATCCTGTCAAAAGGTATTGTTAGGTATAACATAAAGAAATATATGCAACCGGATTGTGCAAACCTCCTTTGTTGTGAGAGTTTTGGAGAGAACAAAAATTCAATTATCTCTTTAATTTTATTTATTTTTACTTCATTTTTGTTTTTTATAGTATATGAATATTTATGGATTTCAAATTAATAAGCATGGTAAAAAGAGAAGCTTAAGCCGGTTTTTGTACTTTACAATTCGGCCATTTTATCTACACGATACTTATTACACATTTACTTACTTATTACATATTTATTACTTACATTTACAAACTTATTACTTATGCACACATTTTATTTAAACAGTGATCTACGGGCACTTTAAAAATAATTTGAAATAGTAAGACGTGTCAGTTACCTGAATGTCGGATAATCGGGAGTCTGTTGTACTAAAAAATGACGTTTTAAAGAATTTTTACTTTAGCTCTTGATGCATTACCCTTTTTTGCAACTACGAGTGTCTCTCCTGCCGAGATCTGCTTTGAATTTTAAATCGGCTGGTTATCATTCACCACCGAAAGAAGATTCAGCCATACAGCTGATAATATACAAATGTTATTCCCACTCTTTATCGGGCTTTAATCGAAGTGTCATTTAGAACTTTTGGCAGTAAGATTTTAGTCAAATATTTAACACTTTTTTAAGAAATGAAAATTAAAAAATTGTCTCTTAAATATTTTGCATCTTGTATGTTGAATATACAAAGGATTTTAGTAAAATATCAGAATATCAGAGTTGAAGTAATGTATTATACATTAAACAGCGGACAAATTTAGAAATGTTTAAACATCAGAAGTACAGACTGAAATATCAATAGCCTTGTGACGGAGGCAGCTGTTGTATTATGGAGTGGTAGCTCGTAAAAGTTAAATGGATTCGCGAATCCATTTAACTTTTACCATTTAACTTAACGATAACGCGTTATCGTTAAAACTAAAGAAATATTTATTAAAAATAAAAAGGTATTAAAATAACAAAGTTCTGGATTATATGAGGTTTAACAACAAATAAGGGTTCAAAACAGCCTTTAAGCATTAGTGGCAGATAAAATCCGGCTGTTACGCCATTGAATTAAAGTCATAACAAAGTTCTGTTTCAGTATTTCAGTTCAAGTTTCTCTCGAAAGTCAAGAGCAAATTCCTCTCTCATTCACATACGCAATGGAAATCTAATTCTCCGCTTGGGACAAATTATCTATAGCACATCGACTGGGAGTCGTTCCTTCTTTGTTCGCTATCAGCCTGTGTTGGACTGTGCTGGTTTCTCTTCTGTGATCGTAAGTAACAAGCCCTGCCAACTTTCAACGAAATCAGCCTTCGAATGGCCTGAAGAAAACAAATCTATCTCAGCGTTAAGACTCCGTACTTTCAACCGAACTGAATTCTCAATTCCATTCAATAGCTATCTAAAAATGCTACGGCATTTCTTTATATTATCTCGGCAATTCGGTAGAGAACGAATGATATTCCTGTTAGTCCCTTAGATCATTAGTATGTGATGCCATTAACAAAGTTCAATCTTATAGGACGACAGAAGGCCTCATGATGGAAGTGACCTCATGATGAAAAAAGTTTTAGATTCAAGTTCCGGGATCTGAGGATGTCCTCACGCCAGGATGAAACAGATGTTTCCCCACATTACGATACTTTGTGGAAGCAATCTACTGAGGTGATTGATTATGACAGATCGAATCCGTTCAAGTCTTGTCTCATATTTCTGGACTTAGTCAAAATTTTTAGCAGAATTGATTTTATATGGGTTTTTACTGTACTGCTTTCTGAGCAGTACTTGGGGGCTTCTATGTGAGATATAATAGATCTCTCACAGCCTATATTGATGTTAAATATGAATACTTTCACCATTAGAGTGCAGCCCCTATTAACTGACACCTTAACCCCTTCGGGACGAGCGGCTTTTACAGAATTTTTAATCTTTTATCATCGTTCTTTTTAAAACAGAAATTTTTGCCTCATTGAATCGGGAAAATGCTTGAATTAAATAAGGCAAAATTTTCAATAAAAATTTACTGGTGAGATTATTCACTGATTCTGAGCACCTTACGCGGCACGAATACCGGCCGCAAGTCCCCAAGGGCTTAAGGAATCTATCTTGTTTAAATCACTATTATAAAGTTTTTAATCTACTTTATACTTATCTTTGTTTTTAAAAGTATTGTAAAGATCGATTTAAAAAATATTGTTAACAAAATGTTGAAAAATTATGCTTTTTATTACTAAAAATTATTTTCTCATAAATATGTACATAATATATATAGTAATAGGATCAACAACTTCAATAACTGACCCCATCCTTATTTTCAAAACCATAACTGTCACATAAATTATAACAGTAAGACAAACAATTTACGAATAGATGACGTTATTTTGCAGATTTTTATAAGAAAATGCTTGTTTAAGATAATTTTTTTTTTTCTGAAACGTCGTTACTGGTTAGGAGACAATAACTGTGAGTTTCACAATATTTCATATTAATTTACAGTTTGAGAACGACAGCATGTTTTTTTTTTTTGTTGTTGTTGTTTGTTTGTTAATGCATTTTTGCTCTGTTGAGAATTGTTTACAAATTATAATCAAATTATAATCAAATTATATACAAAATTTGGATTCACCACTGAAGGAAGATTTAGTCATACAGATGTGGCCAACAGAAATGCAATTCCCAATGCCTAGTAGGAATAGAGTGTCATTTAAAATGTTTGTCTAAACTATTTAATTTAAGCATTTAATACTTACTTAAGAAATAAAAAAATCTCTAATGTAGCGTGCGATATATTACCATTGTTATTTTTTTTAATAAGCGCGTCTCTCCTGCCGAGATCTGCTTAGAATTTTAAATCGGCTGGTTTTCATTCACCACCGAAAGAAGATTTAGCCCTACAGCTGATCAGACACATATGTTATTCCCTCTCTCTAGCAGGAATAAATCAGAATGCCATTTAGAATTTTTGGCAATAAGATTTTAGTCAACTGTTTAATACTTACTAAAGAAATGAAAATTAAAATAAAAGTCTTTTAAATATTTTTTGTTGTACCTTGAATGTATTAAGGTTTTTAGTAAAATTTCTGAAATGAAGAATGGGAGTAATGTATTTATACGTTCAAATACAGGAAATTTAGAAACGTTTAAACGTAAGAATTACAGACTGACATTTTATTAGCCTATATTGATGTTGAATATGAGCACTTCATCAATATATCATACTAAATTTTACTTTTGAGAATGACAGCACTGTTTTATTTATTTTTTCTTTTTTAACGCGTTTTTGCTCCGCTGAGAGTTGTTTAGAAATTCTAAGAGCTTATTCTCAAATTTCAATTCACCACTGAATAAAAATTTAGTCATGCAGCTGCCGCCAGCAGAAATTCTATTCCTAATTCCTAGTAAGATTAGAGTGTCATTTAGAAATTTTGTCTAAAATATTTTAATCAAGTATTTAACATTTACTAAAGAAATGAAAAAAAAGTCTATAGTGTTGCATGCAATACATTACCGTTTATTTTTTTCAATAAGCTTGTCTCTTCTGCCGAGATCTGATTAGAATTTTAATTCGGGTGGTTACCATTTAACACCGAAAAAAGATTTAGCCCTACAGCTGATCCGACAGAAATGTGATTCTTACTCCCTAGTGGGATTAAATCGGAATGTCATTTCAAATTTTCGGCAAAAAAGATTTTACTCAACTATTTTTAATTTACTTAAGAAATGAAAATTAACTAAAAGATATCTCCCATATATTTTATATGGTGTGCGTTGAATGTATAAATATTTTTTTGTAAAATATCGGAAGTGAAGAATAGAAGTAATGTATTTATACATGCGAATGCATAAAATTTTAGAAATGTTTTAACGTCAGCATTATTCACTGAAATCTCATTAGCCTATATTGATGTTTAATATAAACACTTCATCATTATTTCATGTTATATTTTACTTTTGGAAATGACAACATTGTTTCATATTTTTAATGCCTTTTTTACGCGTTCGTGCTCCGTTGAGAATTGTTTAGAAATTCTAATCTGTTAGTATCAAATTTCAATTCCCACTGAAGAAAGATTTAGTCATACAGCTGTCCCCAACAAATATGTTATTCCCAATGTCTAGTAGGATTAAAGTGTCATTTGAAAAAAAAAAAAAATTCTAAAATATTTTAATCAATTATTTAACACTTACTTAAGAAATGAAAAAAAAGTCCCTAGTGTAGCATGCGATACACTACCGTTACTTTTTTATAACTAAGCATGTCTCTCCTGTCGAGATCTGCTTAGAATTTTAAATCGGGATGTTACCATTCACCACCGAAAGAAGATTTAACTCTACAGCTGATCCGAGACACATATTATTCGCACTCTCTAGCAGGATTAAATCGGTGTGTCATTTAGAATTTTCGGTTCAAATATTTTGTATGTTGTTCGTCGAATGTATAAAGGTACTTAGTAAAATTTCAGAAGTAAAGAGAGAAGAAATGTATTTATACATTAAAATACGGGCATATTTAGAAATGTTTAAACGTCAGAATTACACACTGAAATTTCATTAGCTTATATTGTATTTGAACATGAACACATTCTTCATTATTTCATATTAAATTTTACTTTTAATAATGAAAGAACGATATAATTTTTTAAAGAAATTTTAAATCTTTTTTTAGTTTAACATGTGATGCATTCGGTACTTATTTAGTTATAGCGATAAAAGAAAAAAAAAAAAAAAAAAAAAAAAGGAGCAAATGCCCGTTTTTGCTCCATTTAGAATTGTTTAGAAATTCTAAACGGTTAGTTTCAAATTTCAATTCACCACTGAATGAAGATTAAGTCACGCAGATGCTCCCAGCAGAAATGCTATTCAAACTTTCTAGTATGATTAGAGTGCCATTTAGATTTTTTTGGCTAAAATGTTTTGATCATGTATGTCAGTGGATGTGAGGTCACCAGCCGATGGTAGTTCTGCATAGCAAATCTAGAAACAGTAACACACATAAGCAATCCTACTCAGCGCTAAATGGCGCTGACACAGTGAAAGTTCCTTATAATGAAAAAGGAGCGTAGTCAGCACTTATTGTCATACCAGAAAATTAGCTATTCTGCACAATTTCCTTGTTGTAATGTAACGTACTCAGTAATTATTTTTACTTGAATACTGGTGTAAATGCTTTGTGTTCTGAGACTTCACTACTAGTCTTGATGAATCCGGTTGTGCGATGGCATAACCGCGTCTGTTTAAACCAAACCTATCTTGTTCATATCTTGTTCATCTAACTTGTTCATCTATCTGTTGTTCATCTATCTTGTTCATCTTGTTCTATCATGAAAAATAAGAAGGTCCGGGGATCAAAATTCTATTTTTTTTTTTTTTTTTTTTTTTACAGAGATTTTGTTATAAATTTTTTTCTGAAATATCTTTTAATATAATAAGAATATTGCATGTGAAAAAAAAAATCTGAAAAATTTTAAATATTTTTTTTAATTTAAATTGTAAAATTTTAAACATATTTAATTTTTGATGTAACTCTGGAAGTACTTACTCGATTTACAAAATTTTTACACTTTTGTGTACAGAAAATGTGTCATTTTAATTTTTCTTCGGGATTTCTTAAAATATTGATTAAGAATTTTATAAAAAAAATTAAGTAAAAAAAGGAAGTTTTTTTATGATTTAGTTTTTCGTTAATTAGCATATTTTCACAATTATCACTCAAAAGTAAAAATCATGAAGAAAATTTGTTAGAAATATGGCATAAAATATCTGTTAAAAATTTCATACATATATCTTGCAAGGAACTTTAGATATATTCTTTTAAAGTTGACAAATCTGAAAAAATTCCTTCTGAGATAAATGGAGCTAAAGTTCTCGTCTGCGGGCAACGGATGCATCGCTTCTCAAGGCAAAAGGTGTTATATCCCTCGATCCAGGGCCGGCGCCAGGGGTGAGGCAGCGAGGCGGCCGCCTCAGGGCGCACGCATAAAGGGCGGCATTTGCCTCACATATCTTGAACATAAAATTCCTTACCATTATATGTATCAAAACTTTTTTTTTTTTTAAGTGTGATTTTTTTCCTTTCATTTTAGAATAAAAATACGGAGTACATTTCAGATAATTACAGCCGAATGATAATCGAAGAGTTCATAATCTTTATTATGGAAAATGGATTAAATCGCACGAACAAAACTAACGAAGAGAATTTCATGCTTTTTCTTTTCTATTCAAAGATTGTCTTGTACTGAAATCAGCAGAATTCACAAAGGGTAGACTGTGCCAGACGCATGCAAACCACAAATTCTCATAATGTTGTAGCGTCACGTGCTTTTAGTATTTCATTATTTTACTTGCATAGTCTTTCGATCGTGAAATTATTTTCATTAATTGCCTGTAGCGAGTCGGATACTAGGATTACACAGATGTTGTACCAGTTAAAAGAAAAAAAATATTTCTTACTTCAGGTAAATATAATGCTAGTATTTTTATTTAGTTTTAAATTTAAGATAATGATTTTAGGTAATTTTGAAAAAAGTATTCTTTAAAACATATTTCATTTGCTTAAAAAATCAGCCTGCATAAATAATTAACTTCTCAATGTCCTGGATCTTTATCCAAATAACAAAAAATAATTATATGATATCTTAATAAACTGTCTTCCAAAAAATATGAGACCCTGATAAAACGCCCCTTTCGACTAATAATTTTCCTTTCTTTCTATAATTTCTAGCGGGAAAACGATAAAAGAAACAAAAACTTTTGATGAAACCAACCACTGATCGTAGTAATATCTTTCAATCTTTCGTAATCAGGTAATCTTTTTAAAACATAGCATATTAGTGTTGTTTGTAAAACCAGTAGGATTTGGACGGACTTGGTGAACTTAGCTCGTAGGGACAATTTCTCCTTAGTATAAAATATGAGAGCAAATTGTTTCAAAATAATATAAATTTCCAAAATTTTTTGTTTATTCCCATTTTTTTCTTTACTAGTTTATTTTTCTTTTTCGTTTTCTTTTTAGCTTTTAATCAAAGAATTTATTGTAAAATATTGAAGCATGATTTCAAGCATGATAATATTCTATATGAAAAAGGGCGAACTGAAAAAAAAAGGAATGTCTGGTGAAATTGTGCTGAATTGCAAGATACGAAAATGTACTATAATCACGAACGAAAATATTAAAATCCCGCAAAGCGCTTCTTTATCTTTATGAAAATCCGAAAACAATTTATTTTTGAAATTTAACCCTGCTAAGGTGTTCGGGTCGTTTTTGACTCAAAAGTTGGCCCAGCGTTCAGAGCTGTTGAGTCTGCGGCTTTTTGCACACCACTATTATTTTAGAAAAATTGTTGTTCTCTTGAATCGCTCAAATGTTCCAATTAAAAAAAAGAATATTTTCTGAATTAAAGTAGTGGTAGGAAACTTGGAAGCTCTGCATATTTGAAATAATGTTCATTCAAAATGAACACCGCATTAGGATTAAAAAAGAATTTATATAAATAATTTTTTATTAGCTGTCCGTCATTTTCGGAAACGTTTCCGAGTGGCTTCAACAATGCATCATTAATCAGTTCTCCCTTTACGGAAAATCTGTTTTCTGGATGTTATCCACTCAAGTAAGTATTTTCACGTACAACAAAAATGTTTAACAGACAAACATGCAAACCAGTAACATCACCATTATTTTGCGACAACTGCATCTACAAATTCAGTTATGAGTTACGAAACTGAAAGTGCTTACTTGAGAATGGATAACATCCGAAAAACCGATTTTTATTTATTAGTGATTAATTAAACTGTTCGTTGCAGTTTCCTACATAATTTTCGACTATTCCCGCTGAGAACAGAGAAGAATTTCCGTCGAGTGCAGTGAAAATATTATTTTGTAGATCATTTATTTGCCGTTCGCTCCCCCCCCCCCCCTCCCGCATCCCATTTTTATACTTTTATCAGATTTTCAATTTTTTGCAATTTTTAATGTTTTCTAACGAGTTATATATATATATATTTATCATTTGCACTATTTTACCTGTTTCCAATATCTTTAGAAATAGACAAAAGCCTGGTTGAGAAAAGATCATACAGTGGGTGATCGGTTAACGAACTTAATCCGTTCCAAAACAATGTTCGTTAACCGAATTGTTCATTAACCGATCATAGATTTTGTATACATTTGTGTGGGCGTTGAATTAATTCGTTCTTTAAAACTAACAAATATATAAAAATTAATATAAATTCTCCCTAAATTTATTTAAATGTAATAACAATGATACATACATTAATAACAATCGAAAAAGTTTTCGAACTTCCTTTTTAAATAAGGTTAATAATACGCCCATATTTAATATGCATAGATCGTATTTTGATGGCTTTATACGTGTCGTTTGCATTAAAAAAAATAAATGACATACATTTAATACATGTTTTACCACATTGCTAACTAAGCGTAGAACCAACAGAGTGAAAAATGTCCAAGTCGAGAATCGAATTCGAAACCCTTGGAATAGTGCTCAAGTGTTCTACCATTTAAGCTACGAGGACGATACCCATCTTAGCATCTCTCACTAAATATGTTGGTAAGGTTGCAACTGCAGCATACGATGGAGGAGTCTTCATGAACACACAGTCCTGCGGCGAAACATGAGATACAAATAAACCCAGCATCGGTGAACACAACTATAATTTTTAATTAATTTTTCAATTAATTTTCAGTAGAGCACTTGGAGCGCTATTCCAAGGATTCCGGGTTCGATTCCCGGCTTGGACATTTTTCACTCTGTTGGTTCTACGCTTAGTTAGCAATGTGGTAAATCACGCATTAAATATTCAATAATATCGAGCGTAATTTCACTGCTGAAAATAAATTGAAAAATCAATTAAAAGTTATATAAATGACATTTGTTTTGTAAAAACTTTTAAGATCACATTCGTTGACTGCAGCATTAAACCATATCATTCCATATCACTTTGACCTATCAAAAGTTCCATTTGTTCTCTAAAAATTATATTTATTACAGGGCCCGATAAAGGCCAAGTGGAGCTTAGAGCTTGTTTATAATTTAGGAACTTCATTTCAATTAAAATGAAAATTTTCCAATTAAAAATATTTCTTTTAAAAAGGACAAGATATATAATTTAATATTTTTAATCTGTTCATTCAAATTTGGGGGTCCTAAAATGTAGGACCCGAACTCTCGATAACCCATACACTAATTAGGCCATAAATATACAACTGTTAAAATATTTTCTAAGTCGATAATAGATACAATTAAATACAGCTCTGGAAAACTAAAACATGGCATTGCTTCTACTTGCTTTGTTTCATGAGGTGTTCGTAACGGAACAGAAAATTCTTCGCGAAAGCGTTCGTTATCTGAACATAAAAATCTCTCTCAAAAGTGTTCGTTAACGGATCACCCACTGTATATCCAAATAATCAAACTTACATTTCCTTAAAATCTAAAAATTTCTAACAAAGATGAAAAATCAATTTCACAAATATTGTGTTTTCGCCATGAAAAAAGAATGCGAAAAAAGCCGTATTACAGCTATCTGGAAATATATCTCTTGTTTTGAATCAATTGGTCACAGTTTTAATTTCCCGTCGATCACAACTTTCCTTTTAACACTAGAACGCCCGGAAGGAGTCGATTCGATTCCGACCATATGATTAAATGATAATTGGAATCAGAAATTCTTTTACAAAATAAATTGAATATTAAAAACGCAGATTTACGTTAAATAAATCAGTCAAATAATTTTAAATAAAAATTCTGATATAAAATATTTTTATGAAACTCGAGTAAAATTTCCGGGCGTTCTAGTGTTAAAATGATTTTAGGTAAACTAGCTTTCAAACAAGTGGGTAAGTGTGATCACAGATCGCACAAAGGGTTTCGTTTAATATTCCTTTCAAAACACTTTATCCTTTTGCAAAATCTGTTAGTTCCACATTTCGCAACCAGGAGGTGCACTCTATTCTACACAAACCTCTATCCGAACAAAACTCCGTTTTACATACTATCCGTAGATATATTAGTCAAGGGGATTGAGCCCATAGCACCCGAGTTAAGTAGGCGCGCCTAGCGGTAAAAGTGGAACTAAAATATGTAAGGCCGTTTACGAAAACTGCGTTTTACAACCTATCCGTAGATATATTAGTCGAGGGAATCGGGCCCATAGCAGCCGAGATAGGTAGGCGCCCCCTGGCGGTATAAAACGGAACTACAATATGTAAGTCTATGGTGCAGAATATGAAAGAGTGATCAAAGGGGTGTCAGCAAAAGTTTAAAAAGTGACCCCCAGGGGAAAAGGGGGGAGGATAAAAAATTGCTCAAAATACACAAGTTAGAGCCCAGAGGGTTAAGTATAAGATTTTGTCGAAATTTTATGATTTGTCGTTTGATCGCAAGTGCTTAGCTATAATTTTGCAAAATTTCAAGTCTTCAACTTAATTTGGGGCTGAGTTAGAAAAAAAAAGCTTAAAATACACAAGTTAGAGCCCAGAGGGTAAAATATAAGATTTTTTCGAAATTTTAGGCTTTGCGTTTGATGTGAGGTGTTTAGCTATAAGTATGCAAAATTTCAAGTCTCTAACATACATAGTTTCTGAGAACGGGCTCTGTGACGGACAGACAGACAGGAAACGAATAGGGTTTCGTCAGATGAACGAAACCCTAAAAATGATGCTTATCGTAAATAAATAAATAAAAAAAAATACTTTAATTTATAATCAATTTTTAGTGTTTTTTAAAAATGCAAAAATCATAACTTTTTTTTTTCCTTTGCATATGCATTTATCATTTTCAAGTAATTATTTTATTTTAGCGATCCTCCTAGATAAGTATGAAATAAAACTATACTTTCTGTACTCGAATTTGTTGACTGATTCATGGACAATTTAATTTATTCAGATGATGATAATAATAAAAGTTACAATTTTAATTTTACGTACAGTATTATTAAAAAATAAAATAAAAAGAATACTTTTTCAGTACGGGCAAAATAGAGAAATCTCCCTTGGCGAGAGAAGGAAATTTTTCATACATATTTTGTTTCATATATACTAGCAATTTTTTAAATCTTTATAGCTATAGGTGCAGATTCACGGTCACCAGTCGCCATGTGGAGACTAAATTTTTTGCTTTGGTGACTAATTTTCGGCGTTTAAGCCGCCATCCCTTGGCAAATTTCGCGTTTTTCCGGTAATCTTTAGACGCAAATCGCGATTTCTTTTCGCGATCCTATGACGAAAATCACGTTTTTTTCGGCGAACCTTTGAAGAAATTCAGCGATCTTTATAAATGTCTTTTTTTTTTGCAATGCTTTGACGAAATTTGCGATTTTTTGATAAAATTCTTTTTTTTTTCTGCAATCTGTTGACGAAATCCGCGTTTTTCTGCAATCTGTTGACGAAATTCGCGTTGTTTCTGCAATCCTTTGACAAAATTAGCGTTTTTTTCTGCGATCCTTTGATAAAATAAGTGTGGTTTTTCTTCATTACCCTTTGACGACGTTGACGTTTTTCTGCGGAGATTGACGAAATTCGCATTTTCCTCTCGATTCTTTGACGAAATACGCGTTTTTTCACGATTCTTTGACGAAATTCGTATTTTTTTGTTTAACTTTTTGACGAAATTCGCTTTATCTCTTGGATCCTTTGACGAAATTTGCAGGGTTTTTTGCGATTCTTTGACGAGATTCACGCTCTGAATTTTTCTCATATAAACGCTATTGCTTTTATGGGTTCTTCCACAACTTGGATTTAGGAGCCACTGACTCCTTAAAAATTTTGGGAATCTGCACCTATACTTTATACAATTTTTTTAATATAAAGAAGCGATTTATATATTTTTTATTAGAAACAAATGAAAATTTACACAAAAAAATTTATACTTTGCATATAAATTGTATATAATATATATAAGGTGTGTCCCACCGAAATAAAGCCACCCCGCGATTGTGTGATGTAATTGGACACGAAACAAACCAATAAGAACGAAACAAATATATTAAGAAAATCTATATACAAACACATATTTACAAGGAGTAACTCACTCCCTGCATTACTCGGACTGGAAAAAAAGTAATTTGTAAAAAATGAGGGAGGAAAGGTGTCCCGCCGAAATAAAGCCACTACTGTTAATAGACAATATATCCACCATGGTTAAGTATGACTTGTAATATACGATATGGCATACCATTTATCACTCCTTGGAGGACAGTAGAATCAATGTTCTCCCTCGCTTCAATGATGACGACCTTCAATTTTGCCACAGACTGAAACTGCCGGCCATTGGCATATACAGTCCTACTGGGGATACCACAACATTTTCTTGGAGATTCAGATCATGGAAAAAATGCAGGTCATTCCGTGACATGCACCCGACTCTCCAAACAACATTCCCAGGACGATTTTGTAGCGTGAATGGAGGCTTTTCCTGCTGGAAAATCCAACTTAGTCTACCAATTCTGTTTGAAAATGGCAGTAAATGGTTTTCTAGCATTTCTTGGTAATCGGAACCCTTCATGCAGCCTCAGAGAACAGCCAGGTTATGTTTACCTCCATAGCCGAAGCCTTCCCACACCATTAATGAGCCTCCACCTTGCTGTCTTTTGGAGAAAATTTCCTCTTCTTTCCTCATGTCATACCAATAGAAAACGAGGCCGTCTGGTTCATTCAGATTAATTTTTTTCTCATCTGAGACTATAACACGATGTCACTGGTTCTTCCAGTTTGGATTATATTTGGCCCAGTCGACCCTCCTTTGCACATGTATAGCTTTTCAACATGTGCTGCTGATTCATTTTCTCATATCGCAAGTTGCTTGTACGTTTTTCAATCATGACAGTGTTGATTTTGTCACAGGAATGTTAGTCTCTTTGGCCAACTATTTTAGGGAAATACCACCTCCTGAAAGACGACGTAAAACTGCTGTTGCCTGCCTGGAAATAATTCTTCTGCTGGTACACCTCCTTTTTTTATACCCGTTCGCAGTGCCCTGATTTATAAAATTCTCTATTACGGTTTTAGATCGTTTGATTTGCTTAGATATTGGTCTATGTGAAAGACATTGTTCCTTAAAAGCTGTAATCTGTCCTTTCTCGAACTTTGAGAGCTGGGTTTTCTTTCCCATTGCAATACAGCAGGAGAAATAGAAAATACAACCTTATAAAGTCCGCACAAAGTTCGACTAGCACCAACGCTCGAAATGGAAAAATACACGAACCGGAACGACATTTCAAAATTATTGTCGACTAATTTTTTTTTTTTTTTTAAGTACAGTAAAGTCCCGCTTAACCGAGTTTCCACTTTAATCGAGTTATTTTCTTCTGATGGACTGATGGCTTCCATTATGATGAAACAGCCATTATAAATGAAGTGTTAGGTGAAGATGAAAGAGCAGTCGTAAAAAGTTAGAACCCCGATTTTCTGGTCAGAATGGGGGGAGGGGGGAAAATGGTTAGTCTATAATACCATAATTTTTTTAAAAAAAATTATGGTAATTTTTTTTCCATTTTTCCCCCCATTCTGACCAGAAAATCAGAATTCTAACTTTTTACGACTGCTTTTTCATCTTCACCTAACACTTCATTTATAATGGCTGTTTCATCATAATGGAAGCCATCAGTCCATCAGAAGAAAATGACCCATCGCAAAGGTATAAGTTCGTTTGAAAAAAACAATTTCATTCCCGGTATTTCTTAAAAGTAACGGAAATGTACATCAAAGAAATGTTACTAGTACCATAAAAAGGATTGAATTAAGTGAAAATTTATTTTTCATCTCCTTAGTTGGTGACGATTTGTGTAAATTCGGTTTATACGAATTTTTTCCTTATCCGATGTGAGCTTGGTTCCTATTAAATCGGATAATCGGGGCTTTACTGTATAGCAAATTTATATTTAACCGTAGAAAAACCAATTTAAAAAATGCATTTGAGATTTTAAATAATTTTAAAAAAAACCTTACAGAGGAGCATAGAAGCTATATCTGTGAAACTGTAATAATATTTGTTAATAATTCCACGAACCGGAACAATATTTTCCATACTTTCACGAACCGGAACAATATTTGTCACAATTTCATGAACCGGAACATCGTTCCGGTTTGCTCCGGTACATTTCGAGTCCTGACTAGCACAGAACAAGTACTTGACGAGTTCCTGACGTCATAAACATGCTGAACGCAGCAGCTCGAATGTCGGTAGTTACCAATAAATACTAATATTGGCAGTGGCTTTATTTTGGCGGGACACTTTTCCCCCTCTTTTTTTACACATTTACCTTTTTCTCCTGTCCAGGTGGAGCTGGATGTGAGTTACTCCTTGTAAATATGTATTTCTATATAGACTTTCTTAATATATTTGTTTCAATCTTATTTGTTTGTTTTGTGGCCAGTTACGGCACACAATTACGGTGGCTTTATTTCGTTGGGACACACCTTATATACATATATTTATATATGTATAGTATATACCCTATATATATATGTATAAAATGCTTTACATACAGGGCCCGATTAGCAAGTTTCTGTGTCCAGGACATTTTCGATTTTTCGTGCTCTCTTAGATTGGTTGATTTACTGATACTAGTTCATTTTTATACATATTGCACACTTATTCAAAAAGTTTCAACTCTAAAAATTAAGTTTTCCAGAAAATTAAAAAAATGGTCCCAGGAATAAAAATAAAATATGTTTTCTGTTATTTATTGAAATGTGTTTTTAGCCATACATTGAGACATATTTTTATCATTTCATCATATTAATATCTCAAATATCACATTTTTTTTTTTTTTTTTTTTTTTTTTTTTTTTTTACAATTAACTGTAAAAAAAATGTACGTTATGTAATTTGTACATTTCTGTACATTTTTAAATTGTACATTGAAAATTGTAAATTGTTGCGCTCACTAACCCCCATTCAGATTTCACATTCTCTAAACATGGTAATGTGCCCTGTTTTTAAAATATCACCAAGTTACGGAATATTGGATGATATTATTACGAATGGTGTTTTGTAATCGGGTTGCCATGCATTTCCGTTTGAATAGATCATTTTACGATTACCATACAGATAGTTTCGGTCCGGCCGAATTTTTGACAGCATTTTCGCCGAAAACGAATTTTCAATGAAACTCAGATTTTAGGCCGATAACGAAAACGAAACCGAATTTTCGGTCGATCTCTAGTTAGCATATTAATTTTCTATTCTTAAAAACATTTGAGTAATGAAGAAAAACAATTACGTCATAAGGGCGGCAAAATGATGCTCGCCTCAGGCGGCAAAATGTCCAGCGCCGGCCCTGCCTCGATCTAATGAAGATAAAAGCATGAGGTTTGCGGTATTTAATGCTAAAAACTCAGTCGCACCCCCTTAATCAAATTTTATTAAATAAGTTTTAAAAAATACAAGACTGGTCTTCTGACATGCATTTAACGCTTACATAAGAAATTAAACAGTGTACGTTGGATGTATAAAGGTTTTCGGTAAAATATCAGAAGCGAGAAATAGAATTAATGTATAAATAAATTAAAATGTGGGATAATTTCGAAATTTTTAAACTTAATTACACAGTAGAATTTCAATTGCTTATATTGATATATATTATAGGTTTATTTGAATATAAACACTTTCACATTGTACCATGCTTAATTTTACTTTTGAGAATGACAGCACGTTATTATTTAAAAAATAATAGTAATAAAAAATTTTTAGTATAGCAAGAGATACATTCAGTGCTTTTTCCAACCTTAACGATTTGAAAAATAAAGAAATAAAAGAACAATCACGCGTTTCTCCTTTTTTGAAATCTATTTAGAAGTTCTAATCGGTGGTATCGCATTTCAGTTCCTTATACAAGGAAGATTTAGACGTATAGCTATCCCAGACAGAAAGGTTATTACCACTGTCTACTAACAGTCAACGTGACATTTAAAATTTTTGCCAATAAGATTTTAGTCAAATATATAACGTTTTCTTAGGAAAACATACCAGTTTCTCTTAATATATGTTTTGTATGCTGTACGTTTAATGTATCAAGATTTTTAGTAAAATATCAGAAGTGACTGAAAGAAATAAGGTATTTTTATATGTATTTATACATTAAAATATGGACAACTTTAAAAACATTTAAACTGCAGTCTGAAATTATATTTTCCAATATTTATATATATTCAATTTATTTGAATATAAGCACTTTCATCATTATTCAATATTTAATTTTACTTTTGAGAATTACAGCACGTTATTATTTTTTAATGATTTTTTAAAGATTTTTAGCATGCGATACATTCAGTGCTTTTTCTAGCTATGTCGATTAAACAAATATATAAAAAAATTATAATGGAATAAATATGCTCTTCTGTTTGTTTTTTTAGAATTGTTTAGAAATTCTAATCGGAGGCATTAAATCTCAATTCACAACTGAAGAAAGATTCAGTCGTACAGCTGTCCCTGACAGGAATGCTATTTCCACTGTCTAGTAGGATTAGAGTGCCAGTTAGAATTTTTGGCTAGAAGATTTTTGTAAACGATTTAACACATCCTTAAAAACAGGAAAGGAATTCAGTTTCTCAAGCTGCATAGTAAAAATGTTGTTAGTAGAAGAGGTTTTTTTTTTTTTTTTTTTTTTTTTTTTGTAATCAGAACTTAGAACGAAACTAATACATTTGCATACACTGTGCTAAGTGTAAAAAAAAAAAAAAATAATAATAATAATAAATAATATTAGAACCTAGAGAACAAATTTATTCATTTTGATTTTTATTTATTCTGTATATGATGACCAATATTTTAAATAAAGTTACTTCAACATAGTTCTTAGGATCGTTATACCACATTAACTTTACTTTTTCGAATGACATTATGCAAAAAATTATATTATTTTTAATAGCTATTTCGAAGAATTTTTAGCACAGCACTAGATACGTTAAGTAGTTTTTTTTTTCTTTTTTGTTGTTGTTTTTATCAATCTCCTTCCATCCCCCCCCCCCATATATTTATATATACACATATATATATACTTAAATGAAAAAAAAAAAACAGCTACGAGTTTTTTGCCTGACAAGATCTGTTTAGAATATCAAATTTGCGGTATGTAATTTCTATTCACAACCGAAAAGAGCTTTCGTTCTACAGCTGTCCCAAACACAAATGTTTTTCGTATTCTTTACTAAGATTAAGGGCGGTTCAAAAGCAGATTTGTAAAAAAAAAAAAAAAGTTATTTTTATTTTTTAATATTTTGAATCCTATATTTTTCCCCTTTAAAATGGTACATTATGTTTTTCAACGACAACTATAAGTTAAATATTTTTAAGTTTTTTTATATTTTCAGTATTTTTTTTTTTTTTTTTTTTTTTTTTTTACATCATACATAAACATTACGTACATAGACTTCTCAAAATATTGCTTTTTGAATTTCGATGTTTTTTTTTTTTTTTTACAGAAATTACTCCTTATTATTTTCTGTAATTTTGAGTGTATATTTTATATATATCCCTGATCAATCTGAAGTAAAGTTTGTAAAGTTTGTTAACATGTGTAAAAAAAATTTTCAAAAATGTCTTTGGAAAAAAGATTTTTTTGATATTTAAAAATGGTTTTACCAGATAAAAAAAAAAAAAAAAAGTAATGAATATCTATTTATGAATTTCACTTTATTAGGAATTAATATATAATGAATATAAAAATTGTAAGTAAATATTTTTCGTAGTTTCTGAGAAAAAGTACATTATTTTAACATGGGAGTATAGGGCATTTCAACTCCCATTAAAGCGGAGTCTCAGGTAGAATTTTCGTATAGAAGATATAACATATATATATAGTCAACAATATAACGCATCTTTTAACCCTTTCAGTTGCAAAGCAATTCCATTTCTAAACTGTTCAAATTAATGAATGATACCGGAATTTGGAAACAAATTTATTTGTATATCAGAAACAGCTATATTTCACAGTCACAATAAACCTATTTTTTTTTAACCAAAATTCTGGTGCCAGTGGCATTTGGGAATTAAAATTAAGTGGTTTCATAAACATACCACCGCCTCTCAAGGAATTAAAAAGGAAAGAACAGTTTTGCAAGCTGTATATTTTATATATTGCACGTAAAAGATTTTTTTTTTTTTTTTTTTTTTTTTTTTTTTGTAATATTCGAACTGTTAAGGAAAGTAATACATTTATATAGTACATCATGAGTAAATATTAAAGAAAAAATAAAATAAAATAAACTTTAAATATTAAAACTTAGATGTGTTTTTCGTTTTTGTCTTATGATGATATATGTATATTTAAATATAGGCATTTTCATCGCATTCCATATTAATTTTAATTCTCCGAATGGCATCACGCAAATATTTTTTTTAAATAACTATTTTAAAATTTTTAGCCCGACATCAGATACATTAAGTCCTTTTTGCTATCTTTACCAATTTTTACTCCCGAAAATAAATGAAAGAAAAGCTATGCATTTCTTCCCCGTCGAAAACTGTTTAGAATTTCAAATTTGCGGTATCTAGTTTCCATTCACCACCGAAAGAAGATTTAGTCCTACAGCTGTCCCCAGCACAAATGTTTTTCGCACTCTCTACTAGGATTAAATCGGAGTGTCATTTAGAATTTTCGGCAGGAAGACTTAAGTCAACGTTTTAACACATCCTTAAGAACTAGAAAGAAAAGTCAGTTTCTCAAACTGTATATTTTGTATGTTGTATGTTGAATGTAAAAAGATTTTTCGTGGAATATCAGAAGTGAAGAACGGAAGTATTGTATTTATACATCATGGATAAATCGTTTGTTTAAAGTTTAAATATTACAATTTGAACGGAGGATTTTCTGTTGCATTTTATGATATAAGGAATTCTATTTGTTATTCTGAATTTAATTTTGCTTTATAGCATAGCATTACCACTTTTTACCACTAAAATTTAATAATAAATTTTGATTTATCTAATCGCCTAAATCTGTAATTGTTTAAGACAAAAAAATTCTATTAATTTATAGTGGTAACATAAAAAGCGTACACTTGTTTAGCTATTTCTTTTTTTTCTATGCATATTTGTTCTCCCAAATGGAACATTTAATGAAATAAATATAAATGCTTAATAAGACCCTGATGTTGTTGATATATATTTTGTCTAAATATAATAATAATTATACATAACTTGAAAAATCGAAAAATGCACCTAGAACTTACAAACTCCGCTAAATAAATTTTTTGACGTTAGAAAAATATATTTACTATATGTGAGAGCTTGTAATTCTACATTATACTAGTTAATAATTTTTAATATTTAAATAGTCTGTCTAATTTTTACTAATCATATCCTTTAAAAAATAGCCATTTGATGGTTCTTCATCCATATGCAGTATAGAAGAAATCAAATACGCATCAAGATGCGCGATAGTATTTAACCGAAGAATGACTTCATATGTATTTCTTTATATGCCTAATGCATTTTTCGAAATTTCATTATTTTTTAATCAAAAAGGTAAAATTCAATACCGACGTTTTACAACGTCAATTTCTGTCCTCTAAAAATGCTTTAATAAGTTTTATTTTGAAAACATGGTTTTAGTTATGAAACATTTCAAAATTTGTTGTAATTTAGACTAAATAAATCGTATCCGCTGCCATGTTACAGCAACCTTGCATTTGCGAGACACTAACGAAACAGACAGGTAGTCGCACTAATTTCTATGCGTTCTTCTAACATCAAACATCTACGTCACGTGAGGCTCATTTCGAGCACCTGCTTTCGAGATTTTAATGCATCCTCTTCACGAAAAGAGTGTGACAAGCGTGACTCTTTTCGAGCAGTCAGAAAAGAGACACAGTGAGGAAGCTTGTATTTTTTGTTAGCCTCGCTAATGCGTCACATGACATCACACCATGTCACAAAATCATGTTAAGACATTTCATTTTTGTTAGCGCAAAATCACACATCTGATTTTATTTTAATTCTGAAAGTTAGTTATAAAGTATTGAATAATAATAATAAAAAAAAATAATGAAATATCTGTAATTAATTTTTATTCAATAATAAAACAAAATGAATATTCAAGCGCTTCTACAACAAGTTTTTTCAATTTCCCAAAGTCATTTCGTACAACTAATAAAAAAGTGCGTGATAATAACCAATTAATATTTCCTTCCCTGAGTTTGCTCTTTTTTGTTGACCTTTCACTTTAGAGCAGTATAACCTTTCGATTATAGAGCCTTTATTATTTGAACGAGAAAAGGAAATTTTTATAGCGCGGAAAACTTAAGAGCAGCCGAACAAAAATAACGTTCCTAAAACGAAAAGGGAGAGAGAGAGAGGAAAAAAAAACGATTTACTTCGTCGAGTGATATCCCTCCGCTAGATTAATGGCGAAGCAGAGGATCGCGGCGCGTGAGAAATGAGTTCCAGCTTTTATTACTCTAGTAATAGGAGCCGTACACTGGAATAATGTTTGTTTTAGAGTCGTCCTTCCAAAAATGGAACGCAGCAAGAAATGCGTTAAATCTTTAATGGCAAAACAGACGTGCGATAACATATTCATTATAGCAGTTGCCGGGCGATACCGGATGACTTTTCAAAAATTTTGGATTGAGTTAGAAAGTTTATCGAGTCTCATCATAACCGTGTTTAATGCAGTTTTCCGTGGAAGTTGACTGTCTTGGCACCCTATCTCTCTCGTAATGCTGTCCGCGGATATCCGCATGAATTGGTGGGTAAAAACTGTGCTCGTTTAAAGAGAGTATTGCCTTGTGTGACACGTTATTTATTGAGTTTATCTGCAAGTGTTACCTCATTTCTGCTAGACTGCCTCTTCTAAATGTATTTAATAACAACTTGTTCAATTAAGACAACCTTATAATATTTTAGATTATGAGATAAAGTTATTGCCGGTTTCGAGAGAGTAAAATAGTAGCTGAAGTCCAAAAAATTCTGTGGTAAAATCACAAATCTTACGAAAAATAAAGTAAATGGTTAAATCAGGCTTTTTATTTAATAAATTATTTAATAGAATATGTAACACAGGGGTCGTACTTCAGTGTTGCCAGTTTAGGGACTTTTTTTTTCCCCATATTGTTGATTGTCACCGCTTTTTTGAAATAGAAACATTCGACCTACTTAAAAATGGATTAAAAATTCTGAAAAATAAGCGAATTATATTATTTTTAAAAAGTGGTGACAGTTAAATAATCTGATTAAAAAAAACAAAAAACAATCTGACAACACTGTCGTACTTGTCCTGAAATTTCAAGAGCAGAATATTCTTCTGTACCAGTATTTTCTTGTAGAAAATCTCTTTTTAAATAAAACAAAATTTCGCGCGTCTAACCTTGATTTATTAAAAAAAGAAAAAAAAAAAAAAAAAAAAAACTGATATTTGTCCTGAAAAATTCCCTGAAGCGTACGACCCCTGGTGACAATCTCTTAAGGGTCGCTTAATATTTATAAAAGGCCATAAAAAAGGACCTATTTCTGTATAGCAGAAATTCAGTAATTATAAGATTTCTAAAGAAAATATGCAATTATTTGCGTTTGAGTCGAAAAAAGATTTGATAGAATAAATTCACATTTGCCGAAAAGCCGTCAAGGAAGAATTTTGCACCTTAATGTTTGTTTTATACTATTTAAATTAACACGAATAAGATCATTATTAAAAAAAAAAATCACTTTACAAATGTTTAGAAATAATAGTTAATGTAATGCATATACATAAAATGTTGACTGTGAAGTAAAATGAAATTACCACCAGAAATACTTGATTCATCAAAATTCATAACTTACTTAAACATAGATCATACAAACCAAAAAAACAAGCATTTTCAAAGACTACATCTGGAAATGACAGTTAAATTTTTCTGGTGGCAGACGTTTTTTCCGGTTTTAAATGCTTAGCCAGGCAATATCACGGGCACGAGAAATAGACAACGACACCCCAGTCCGTCATATTGATGAGAGCGCGAATTAAGGGGTTAACCTGAGGGCGGTGGTATGTTTATGAAACTACTTACTTTTAATTCCCAAATACCACATTGGCACCAGAATTTTGGTAAACAAAATTTCGGTTTATTATGTGTGTGAAATATAGCTTTTTTCATATTTACAAATAAATTTGTTTTCAAATTCCGGTGTCACCCTTTAATTCAAACACTTTAGCAATGGAATTGCTTTGCCCCTGAAAAAGTTAAGACGTACCTCAAAAATAAAATATTTGAATATGGAATTGTGAAGGGGATTGAAGGGATATTGTCCCCCTATGAAGGGATATTGTCTTTTTGCATAAAAGGAAAAACAATAATTAAAAAAAAATCATTAAGCTTAATGTTTAGGTCACGCAAGGAGTTTAAAATCGTTAAAAAAGAGGAAGTTTCTCAACTATGACCTATATTTATAGAAATTGATGCACTATTTCATCGTAATCGTATTTAATACTGTTTGCTATAGCATTTGGCGGTCTTGGGAAAACAACCTTGTGTAAAGGTACGTTGCCCTGATGTGAAATTTATCTGCTAATGTTACCTCACACTGTAAAAAAAAAAAAAAAAAAAAAAAAAAAAAAAAAGTACTAAAATACGGAAATACTACTGGCAATCGAGACGCCAGTACTATTCCCGTATTTTAACGGAACTTTTTTCTAGTAAGTTACAGAAAATTTTCCGTTAAATAGCAAAAAGACGGAAAATTTTCTGTAATTTACCGGTAAAAAGTTCCGTTAAAATATCGAAATAGTACTGGTGTCTAGACTGCCAGTAGTATTTCCGTATTTTAGTCCGGTTTTTTTTTTTTTTTTTAATAGTGCATTTCTACCAGACTGCTCTTCAAAATGCATGTAAGAACAAAGTTTCTCATTTAAGATCCCCTTCCTCTTTTGAAAAAATACGAATTTTGCGTGAAGGGAGGAAATCAAAAAGCTTCCTCTTTTAATATTTTTTTAATTATTTTGTATGAAGGGATAACAGAATTTTTAAATTTAGAATTAGAATGAAATATTTTTAAGATATGAGTAAAGTATTTTGCGTAATCACTATAGCCCATTACTGTTAAGTTACTCAGTTCGTAAATATTATTTTGAAAATTTTCAGTGTAAGCACACCACAGTTTAAATTAAAACGCCCCTTTGCTGCGCTGTCGCTTCTTGTACAATATGGTAAAATAACTAATTACGGCTAATTGAAACTAAAATTGAGTGAAAATTTATGTAATAAAAGCTATATTATGCCGTATAAATTACAGATAACGTAAGTAGTGTTTTACTATGTATGTTTTAATAATTATTAGATGACACAACAGTTAATGCTATTTTAATCAAGTGTTTTTATTATTATAAGTTTTTAAATGTAATCTTCCGATACTAATAAATAAAAATAAATTAAATATGTAACTTTAAAACTATGTTATACAATATTTAGAACTCATTACTATGATTACTATGTTTTTTCTGACTCTTAAATGTAATTTTTACGATAAAAGATAAGCAAGAAAGTAAGTAAAGTTTTCTAGGATAAATATAAATAAATCTGGAACTTACTTTTTCAACATAAAGCTTTCAATAACAATGTAATTGAATTAAACACCACAGCATGCTTGTCAACATGCTGTGTTGAAGCTTTTATAACAACTACATACACTATCTTTCCTTGTGCGTCAAAACTTACACAATTTACCTCAAATACATTCATCATATTTTTTCATCCGATAAAGAATATTTCTCAAACACGTTTATGCAAAGGACAGAAAGACGAAAAATAAAATTTCAGATTTACATGCATGTAAAAGCGCGCCAGGAAAAGCGAAATACGAGAATACTCCTTTTCTCCGAAGCTACGCCATACATAAAAATATGATCTCCTTTCTATTTTTTCCTTTTATTTTCAGCATGAGGAAAATATTGTTTAGTAAACAAAAGAGGAATAAAATGATGAAATCATTATCTCATGCGGCGACATCCATTTATTGTGGCTTCCCAGCAAGGGGTCATTGAGCGACAAAAGTACGGAATGGCGAAACAGGGGGATATTACTTTGAAATTTCGGACGCAAATCGGTTTCAGAAACACCTGCCGCACTCGGTAAAAATGCGAAATGAATATCGCATCATAAATATTTCTGAAGGGGATGTATTTTTATTACTCGATCGGAATGTCACCGAGAAGCATGGAAGGTTGAAGAAAAAAATTGATCCAAAATGATGAAATGAATATCGTGAACGCAAATTTGCATTTCTGTAGTGTTTTATTTTCGTACTCTAATACATTACTTAAAGCAAATTTAAAAACTGTAACATGAATATTTAATGATAAGTAAATATAAAAGTTGGAAGGATAGCTACAGTTTTCATCATTAATTATTCCCCTTTGAAATTTCTCGTCACTGTACACTTTCTCCAAATTTTACCTGTATGCTTTCAGCTGATAATTGCTAAAATCAGATTAATCATTAATCTTGACCAACAGGAAATATATTAGTCAGTTTTTTCCCCATATTTTGAAGAAAATGTATTGATTTTTTTTCTTTTTTAAAGAGATGAATAGAACCGGGCGCCACAGTTGAAAAATAGAAATGACGGCTCAGAAATTTCGCTAATTATGTGTAGAATTATCTCCATCAATGGGTGTTACTCATAGAAAATGTCTTAACCTATTCGTTGTCAACCACGAATGTGCTCGTGGCTTTAATTTATTAATTATTTTGTCACCACTATTTTAGGAATAAAAAAATTGCCTTATTGGCAGAAATTTCGTTGTATTAGTAAAGCGAAATTTACCTTTCTGAATTTGTGGTGGCAAACGACTTTCAAAAAGAAATTTGAAAATTCTTATTTCATAGTTTTGTCATAGGATTACATATTGGAACGAGTTAAATATCTAAATATTACTTTTTAGGGCATTTGCATGTACTAAAATATCATATTTTGCCAACGAACATCCATTTACTTTTGAATAAGAGGGAAGAGACCTCCTACAGACAAAAGTAACTATGAGGAGGAAGAGGATATTATTCTGAAATTTCGAATGTAAATCTGTTTTAGAAACACTTGATATCCGCTGCAACCATCAAATACGAATATTTAGCTGAAAGTTTTCATTTTTTTTTTCTCCATTGAAATGGAACATTTCCGTTTGTCTCTCGTGAAAAGAGCATTTCTATTTTTAACATTCAACAAGTAAGGATATAAAAGAACTTTTCCGATAAATATCACATAAAATCACCCTCATATATACGGAAGTTTGTTAGCGTGTATGGAATAATGGTTTTGACTAAAGATAAGAATGCTTTGTGATCGGCTTTGGTTAGTACATATACACGAATGTATATCCTCAAGTTGGGATCCTTAGTGATCGGTTCGGTCCAGGTCTAAAATGATTTTTTCTTTGACTATGGATGGAAGTAGCTTACTTTCTTTTAATACTTACCCTTATGAAGAGATATAAACTATTCATACCAATTGTTTTCTCATAGAAAAAACTTTCAGTCCGTTTTTTTTTTTTTTTTTTTTTTTTTTTGATATTGTAACCAGTCAAAAAACTGTGATTTTATTGATTGCTAGTTCTCATCATCCGTTCAATCACAGTTGCAAAGAAATCGATTCCTTCTCTTTATCTTTGCTGAAGTCCTGTGCCACTACCACCAGAGGGTTGCAGGAGCAAAAAACTTTCTGAATTGCGATTTTTGTGATGCTGAAGAGGCTAGAAACTTTAAATATGGCATGGTAGTGCATATAAAATACAAATGCCCCTCGAAGGACTGTCGAAAATACATTCGAATTAAAAAGGGGTGAAGCGAACGGGAGGTGCAAAAAGCATTCTAAAAAAGTCCTAAATTACGATTTCTATGCAACTTCAGGGAATATAAACCGATTATAAAAGTAATAGTTGCGAATCAATGGTAACAGTCTCGGATCCTACACAGGCTATATTTTATGCCGATGATTCTACCTCCTGGGGTTCACAGGAACAACAAACGTTCTAAACAAGGCCTTTAAAAGCTTTCTAAATTACGTTTCTGTGGAATATTAGGAAATAACAAACCGATTTCAAAATTTATGTTGGCAAATTAAGGGTGACAGTTCCTATTTCAACATAGCCCTTTTTGATGAGAGAGGTGGTAGGACTTGGAATTTAACATGATAGTTAATTTTAAGATGTAAGAAGATGGTTTATAAAAAATTCAAAACTTCAAATGAATACTGAAATGAGCGTATTAATTGAACATAAAAGTTTCAAAATATTTTCTAAAATATTATTTATTTAGTTTTATTAATTTAAGTCTCATTTCTGCCAAATGCAGTGTAATAATGATGTTTAATCAAACAGTGTTTTAAATAGTAATTTTTTAAATATTCCTAAATGTAATAAGTACCTTTTAATAAATAAACTTTTCAATAAAATAAAATATTACCTTTTAATAAAATAAAAATTTAAATAGTACCTTTTAATAAAAATTAGTCATATAATAATCACTTGGCATATTTCAAATATTACGCGTGCAATGCCGCGGGGTTTGCTAGTTATTTATAAATGTCTTTATCTATAACCGAGAGATGACAGCACAAGGTGGATATTTATTTGCTTAAATTAAGGCTTTTTTCGGTGTTTATAGATTTTCAATTTTTCAAGAGGGCGAAATGTAAAAACTAAGTTTATTTGTATTTTTTCTATCATGGACCCAAACTCGCAAGTTATAATCTTAGCTTGTGGACTTTTTTGAAATACGTATTTTTTTAAATTGCGAAATTAAATGTTCAAGCGTATTAGGTAGCTTTCATTACAAAAAGCTACCTATTGCAGCCGTTCGGAGGAAACCGATTTCAAAAAAATTTCGTATATTTTCATCAATCATGACCCCCAGACCCCGAAACCACCCTCCGTTCAAAAGTTGATATATATATATATATATATATATATATATATATATATATATATATATCCATATATATATATATGATCTTTGTCACACTGTAACTCACGTATTTATGAACCGATTTGGAGGAAATTTCGTGTATACATAGTACATACCAATGTCTCGACCGAGTTCGTTGGCCAGCTTCATCCGCTATCTTGTTTCAAAAGGCGGACATTTAAAATTTTTTTAAAAATTTAAAATTTGAAATGTGGTACCAAAAAATTGAAAATTAAAAAAATATTTTTTTTTTATGTGTTTGACCGTGATACAAAGATTCCGGAGCAGTTTTTGTTTCGTTTATATCTTAAAAAGTGGCTGAGTTATAATACTTTGAACTTCTATCGTGGCTGACATTTTGAAATGACCTGATTTTTGTCACGTGATAACGGGTGTATTTATGAATCGATTTGAATGTACCTTGGTGTATACATAGTACATACCATTGTCTCGACTGAGTTCGTTCGCCAGCTTCATCCGCCATCTTGTTACAAAATGGCGGACATTTAAAAAATTTTAATTTTAAATGAGGTACCAAGAAATTGGAAAATGAAAAAGAATTTTTTTGTATGTGTTTGACCTTAATACAAAGATTCCGGAACAGATTTTGTTTCGTCTATATCTAGAAAAATGGTTGAGTTATAGCATTTTGAATTTCTATTGTGGCCTACATTTTGAAACGACCTGATTTTTGTCACGCAATAACAGACGTATTTATGACCAGATTTGGATGTAACTTGGTGTGTACATAGTACATACCAATGTCTAGATCGAGTTCGTTAGCCAGCTTCATTCGCCATCTTGTTTGAAAAGGGCTGCCATTAAAAAACAATTTTAAATTTTAAATTTAAAATGAAGTATCAAAAAATTGGAAAATGAAAAAGAATTTTTTTTATGTGTGTGACCTTGATACAAAGATTCCGCAGCAGTTTTTGTTTCGTCTATATCTTAAAAAATGGTTGAATTATAGCACTTTGAATTTCTAGCATTGCTGATATTTTGAAACGATCTGATATTTGTCACGCGATAACACGTGTATTTATCAACCTATTTCGATGTAAGAAGGCATGTGGATAGTATATGGCAATGTCTTGTCCAAGTTCGCTGGCCAGCTTTATCAGCCATCTTGTTTCAAAATGGAGGCCAGTAAATAAAAAAAAAATTTAAGTCAGGTGCAAAAAAATTAGAAATTGAAAAAGGTTTCTTTTTTAAGTAATTAACCTTGATATAAGGATTCCGGCGCATTTTTTGTTTTGAATTTATCTTAAAAAATAGCTCAGATATAGCAGTTTGAATTTCTAATGCTGGTGACATTTTTAAAAATCTGATTTTTTGCCTGCGACAGCACTCGCATATATCAACCGATTCCGATGTGAGTGAACATGCGCACAGGAATTACTAAGGTCTCGACCAAGTTCAATGGTTCGCCTCATTCACCTTGTTGTCTTAAAATGGCAGGCACTTCAATGTATCGCCGAATTTGGCAACCAAATATAAGTTATTTTAAATAAAAGCAGCTTGGATAAAGCTGACTAATTTCGCTAAATTGTCATTCATAATGATTTAGTATTAATAAAAATTAGTATTGAATCTCCTATAATCGGTTTCCACTAAATTGAGCTTTGTGCATTTGAATAATATAAACTGGCTTTTTAAAAGTAAGGAATATGAAAGCTACCTCTTCCTCCCGGCACTGGCCGGAAGGACTTTTTTTTATGCATTTTTGTAATGTATAAAATATAGGGTTCTAGGCACAAATGGGCACATATTTTTGTTAGAATTTTAGGAGAGAGTTATTTATGCAATCTCCTTTCGAATATATTTATCAAATAAACTGTTATTAAGTCTGCAATACGATTATTCTTATTTTATTATTAATAATAGTTATAACGTTATTAGTCTCTGCAAAGAAATACATATATATATATTTTTTTTTGTAGTTCATTAAAATACTAATTATAGTACATAATATACAATTTAAAAACATTTTAAATATAAATATAGGCAAAATATATAATTATGCATATTATTCTACTAGAAATACTCATATTTAGTTCTTTTACATTTTATCAAATAAATACAAAAAAAAATTAAGCTTATTTTTTTTCAGCATTTTTCCAGTTCATTTTGCAACATTTTAAAGTGATTTTACCAAAAAATTTGAGAAAACAAAAATTCAGGCACAAATGGGTTAATATATAGTATATAATGTCTAGTAAACATTATTCTTCTTCATACATTCTGTCATCTATCTTTTAGAAGATATCTTCTAAAAAAAGGCTTTCGATATTATAAAACTCTTAGAAGTATTTATCCAGAGCATGGCAGGAATTGCTGGCGAAAAGTTAAATAAACATTTATTATTTTCTTTTCTAAACTTGAAAAAACAGTAAAGGTTAAGTCATTTTAAGTAAAAATATTCTAAAATTTTTCGGTACACAGATGGGAAGTAGGTTTGATAAAGTCATTATATATTTAAAGGGTACTTTACAAACACGCTACTTAAAGGTTAAAAGACGGGAAAGAAAATTGTGAGCTTATAAGGTCGGGGAAATAACCGCGGTAAAGTAAAATTTAAAAACAAATTTCTACATTGCACAGCCGTTATAAAAATTTTAAAAATATTTCTAAAATAAAATTGAATATTTTTTTCTCTTTTGCATATTAAAGTATGGCAGAGTAAACAGAAAACATGAGTGATATTTTATTCAAAGATTATAACTGCATGTATGTTTATATCGCTTATTTTAAAAGTAATTTCCAATCCACTTCCAAACAAGAAAAAACACTTTACTGAGTATTTTCTCTATTTTTTTTTAAATTAAATTCATAATATATTGCATAGTGTTATGGCGCTACTGTCTATGATGAGTAATACATGAAAAATACTAAGTAATAAATTTAAATACAATATTTATTTGTTAATAACAATAAAATACATTAATTAATTAATGGCTGGAGAACGGAATAAGAGATGGAGAATTAAACAAAGCTTACCCAGGGGTTTCATTTTGCAGAATGTCGAGTTTGGAGAATAACGATTCTAAGCGCTCGGAACTTACTCACAAGCTTTAAATCAAAATCATTTTTAAGTTTTAAAAGGTCTTGTCGTTTCTTGTTACTCTCACGTATATATATATTTGTTTATCTCAAGAGTGATTACATTAGATTGAGTTTTGGCACATCGTTTCTCACTCATTAACACTCGTGATTCTTTAATCTTAATTGCACTCGCAGTAATATCAAGTGGGAAAAGCGTCATTTTGTTTATTCTTAAGATGTAGGTGGACTTTATATCTGGACGTAAACTCTGAATAATAGATTAGACTTTTCACATGTCCAAGGAATGCTACGATTTATCGAACTGACATGTGAGTTTAGTTACAGCCGTTTGGATATGGAGAAATATTAGCTTAACTAGTTATATAATCTAGACTTTTGGAATGAATCTTATGTGACATCGTCACAATAGTATTTGGAAGTGATACGAAAAAAACATGTTTTTTTTTTAAGAAGGAGAAAAGCCTATAAGGAATAAACAGATGGACAAAACTACTCAGAAAAATTTTGATTTTCCATATTATTGTAGATTAGCTGAGAGATGCAAGCAAATTTAGAGCTGAATTTTAAAATTATGAGCCCAAATTGCGAAGTTCACATCAATATTGAAGTAATACTACGTCTATCCGTGTAAAATAACGCCTTCTAAAATTTTGTTTTTTGGTCATTTTATTTGTAATTTTTAAATTTAAACAACTACAAATCATTTTTAATAGTTTGATTGTTTATTTTCATACTTAATAGCTTTAAAAATGACAAACAAATTAACCTCAAATCATAATCTTAATAGGTATCATTTAACACCGGTAGAATATTTTAGTAGTTGATATCGATCTCATATAAACACCACGACTTATCTTTGACTTTCCGAATGAATTTTGTTTTCACAACCATGGTGGGTAGGAAAAAAAGATCTCTTTATCAGAATAATTCTCCGATTACCCCGCTCTTTCTAAAAACGGTTTTATCAGCTCCGCATGTCTGCAACAAAACAAACGGTTTCATCATTAGAGGGTCGAAAACTGAGCTCCGATCGTTAAACTCACCGCCACGAGATTTTGAGGCCTTTCATATCCGCTCATGCGTAGGCTTACCTCCATATTATATTACACATAAATCACACTCCACGAAAGGCTGTGGTGAAATCGTAAAAGATGCACGTGGCCCCTTTAACAATGTCTTTAACCATCATGTCTCTGCTGCTTAGTGAACGTGAAGATACTGCCTCCAAATTTTGAAAAAGAATGTTTATTTTAATGAGCTGTAGTAGGAAAATGCATTTAAAAAATGCTTGGAAAACAACTGTACTTTTATCTTCGGGAACTATTGAAACGATTTCAATGTTTCTTTTGTCACTATTTTTTATAGTAGCTAAACAACAAATTAATAGCTCGGAAATAAATGAAAATGAGTATTGCAATAGTTACAAGATTTCAAAAACAAAAATTGCTAGTTCTTTATTGTTTTATGGTATTAAAAAGGAAATTTATTTTCGAGAAAAACAATGATATTAAAATATAGCTCATTATAATAGCAACACACCCCACACACACATATATATATAAGTAATTTTTGTAATACGAACTTTTAAAGGTATACATATAGAGTGTTGTTAACCGCTTCGCGACGGGAGCCTTTTACGAAATGTTTATTACTTTGCTACCGGTTTTAAAAAACAGAAGTTTGTGCCTATTCAAATCGGGAAAATGCTCGGATTAAATAAGGCAAATTTTACAGTAAAATTTTACTGGTGAGAATAAACGAGGATCCTTAGGCCTATTTCCGGCACGTATACGTGTCGCTCGTCCCCAAGGGATTAAATTCGAAACAGGGTGCTCAAGCAATAGGTTATACTGTGTGAACTGGTAATCGCAGTCAGAAATGTGGACCATAAAGTGCATATAGATATTGTGAAACTTTTACAACTTTTTTATATATAAAAATATTTTTATAATAAAAATATATATATGAAAAATTGTAAAATAATAATAAAAAATATATTATAGGATGGTTGGGTGGGTAGATGTCAGAGTGTGGAGACGGGTGGTGTTGTCTGGATAATACGTACTGGTTAATTTATTTTTTTTTAAATGGGGCATTCTATTTATAACTAAGTTGCTAATACATATTTTATAATGGATGTTCATTCGATACTTTAATATGTATAATGGTGCAGTTATATTTATGTGTTTATCAATTGATATTAGATATATTCATATTCATTAACATTTAATAAAGTTAACGATTAACTTGTATTTAAATTTTAGCCTTCTCAGGACAATATCATATTAATTTCTAGTATTATATTATCTTAAATGAGAATAAAATGCATAATGAGTGTATTTGTTATACCTAATGCTATGACAGTATGAATTTTAATTTGGTAATTTGTTTTTTTCCCTCTATCTTTTTAATCTCGTTTCAGTTTGAACTTAATTGGTGTTCAAGGGTTTATTTCTCGTTTTTATGTGTGTAGTAGTCCCAAATTCATATTTTTTAGCTAATTTATGCTAATAGGAAGATGAAACCACTTATTTTATTTGTGGAACTTAAGGTATTTGGGACCCGATGATTTTTCTAAGTTCCACAAATTTCCATCATTCCATTTCTGTTATTCAATTTCTGCTGTTTTTAGGGTTCCGTACATAAAAAGTAAAAACGGAACCATTATAAGATCATTAATGATCATAATCATAATGATAATCATAATCATAATGATAATCATAATCATAAACGACGTTTATGATTTTAAAATGAATGAAATGCTATGCCAGAAAGAAAAACTTACAGGGGAAAGTTGAAAAAAAAGGGAATTAAAATAATTTTGGAATGCGAATATTAAAATTATATGAATACAAGATTAATAAAAATATTTTCTAAATGAAATTAAATAAAATATGGCAGTGGTTCTAAGTAACCACAACAGTCGGTGTCAGTAATTCTTGCCCATTTAAACAAATAGTTTTGAAAAAAAAAATAGAAGAATATTTATTTGCGTAATTTCCACAGATTACAGAAATAGTTTTCGAATTATTGTTTTTTTTTTGTTGTTTTTTTCTTTTGTATAATATGTACAAAGAAATTTGTTTTAAGGCTGCTAGTCGCTTAGCTTCCGAATTCCCCTCGGTAATGTAAACTCTGTGGGCGGTTGATGCATTCTTATATTTAATATATCTCCCGCTAAAATTAATATTTTTAACTTCGTTTTAAAGTGTTCTGTTCTTAAAGGATGTAACATTTTTTTTCTACGATGTCAAAATAATTCTAAAATCAGTGCTTAATTTAATATTTTATGTTTTGAAAACTAACAAACTGGGAGAAAAATTTTAACACTTCATATAAAATTAAGCATATATTTTAGAATTATTTTGGCATCTAAGGAAAAAAGAGACACCCTGAGAAGAGTACACAGAAAAAAGAAGTTAAAAATATCAATTTCCTGAGAACATATTTTTAATATCAAACGCATCAAACGTTCATAGACTTAATAGTACCGAGGGAAATTCGGAAGCTGAGTGACTAGCAGCCTTAAGAGGACATACGACCTTTTAAACAAAAGAAAACATTTTCGGAGACAAATATTTAAAGTGGCCCCATGCACTCATTTTTGCACTAATCATCTCAGTTTTTTTTGTTTGTTTGTTTTGTTAATACTATAATATGTTCTCCATGCAGTATAATATATAATTTACATTAAACACTGTATAATTAAATGATAATAATTATTCTTTAATGTATATATTTTTTAAATTAATGATAATGTATATAGGTAGTGCGCATGACTTAAAAATACCTATATCCTCTAGAACTTTGAAACATTTAATATATGTTTAAGATTATTACAAAAATAAAATGGATCTAATGAATAAACAAAAAATTTCTAAAGTTTTTTGATTTTCAAAATAAAAATATGAAAATCTTGATAATTTTTGTCACTTGTATACCAGTACATTCAATAATGTTTGTTACATTTCTTAGATTTTAGTTCAATTTGAAGAAAATGATCTAATAAAGATAAATGTAAAGTTTCGAATCATTACATTTAATACATTTGGCGTTATCGTGCGCGGAAGTAAAAAAATATCGATTTTTAGAAAAATCAATTTAAATATAAATATTTCGCTTGAAATAGATCAAGTCTAATTCAAAATTTTTACAAGAAGGAGCGCAATTTTACGAATATTTTGATGCGGTTTGTGGCAAATTGTTCAGAAAATATTAGCTGTCAAATGAATTAAAATAAAAAAAATCGATTTTTTAATGATTTTAAAGGGTCATATGTCCCTTTGTAAATGACTATGAAAGTAATGCCTCAATATTTTGAAAAAAGTCATAATTCGAAAGAATATTTAATTTAACTACTTCAAAGGCAATTACGAGAGATAGGAAAACAAGACTGTTTCACGATCTCTGCTGCAGGTGAAGGTGAAGTGGTTGACAGAGTTTAAATAAAAGAATTTCAATTTTTAAATAATGTAAGATGTAGTTCATATTGCAATATTTACACAAAACGAAAATATAACAATAGTTTTCGAGTTTAAGTATACTCTCTCTTTTTTTTTTTACGTCATTTTTACATAAAATAAATATGACTAAACAGACATGCTTCTTTTTTGCTTTGTGAAAGAGGTAAACGAACCTGAAAATGGTATATTGCAATTTTGAAAAATATATAGTTCAAAAGAATTCTTATTTCAATGATTTAAACTGATAGTTTTGAATATTTAAGTAATCTAGAAAGTAATTCGTGTTGGGTTATCCACAGAAAAATAGAGCAGGGATGCAGGGATTTTCTCGTAAAGTATATATTTTGTTTCTTCGTTTTTTTTTTTTTTTTTTTTTTTTTTTTTTTTTTTCTTTTAATAATAATATTTACATGAAAGAAATTCTGAATCAGTGATATGTCTCTGTTGCTTAGGGGGAAGTGTAAACGGTTCTAATCCTGCAATGCATTAAAATTAAAACAAGTCATATTTACAATGAATATTTATTTTAAAAGTTTTGAATAAGCAGTTTTGAATACTTAAGTAATGTTTGTAATTGTTCATAAAGTAGCATTTAAAGAAGAATACAAAAATGGCTTTCGAGTTAAGCTATGTAGTATTTTCATAATACTTATTTACTTGAAAAAAATTGTGTTTAAAAAACCGTGAAATCTCTGTTATGAAAGAAAACTGTAAATGATTGAGAAGCTAATGCTTTAAAATTGAAAACATAATTAAAAATAATATTTGATTTTAATGTTTTAAATGGACACTTTTGGATATTTAAGAAATCTATTTGTATTATTTTAAGAAAAATATAGCATTAGTCTTCAAAATAAGGCGCGGTCTTATTTTTTACATTAAATTTACATGACAGAAATTGTGTCAGAGTATTCTCGATGTCTGTATTATTTATGGAGGAATGTAAACGACAGTGAAGATAAAATCTCATAACTGTGAAAATTTACAATAGAAGATAAGTTTTTTTTTTTTTTTTTTTTTTTTTTTTTTTTTACAGAATTATGGATTTTGTTGATATAAATAATCTAGAACATACATTCGACTTGTGCTATTTGGAGAAGAATGAAAGAGCAGTCTTCCGGTTAATGTATTTTAATTTCTGCATAATATTTACATGAAAAAAAATGTTTAGTAAATAAACATGATATCTCTGTTCTCAGAGAAATGGGCTAATGACTGTGAAAATACTGCATATAAATTTTGAAAAAGTCATAATTTAAAGGTGTTTATTTAAAAAGAATTTAAACAAAGAGTTTTAAATATTTAACTGACCAAGAAAATAACTTTTGTTTTTACTTTTAGTCCAGGCAATAGGGTATTTTACCTGGCAAAATTAATGGAAATTCTGGAAATACGCTTACTTTATGTTTTTTGGGTCGCTGAATCCGAATTTGTAACTTTCCACCAAAATTTTCCCCGGCAACACCCCCCCCCCCCCCAAATTTTGGCAAAATGCCCCCCAAAAAGGTTTTTATTAAAATAATCAATTTTTTTATTGTTTTAGGGAAAAAGTATCTAGAAATTCAGAAAGTAGAGAAATATTGCAAGAAATTAGATACATGACATTATGACTAAGGATGAAGGGGAAGAGGGGATCTGCCTCGGAACATGCGCTGCGTGCCTGAGTTGTGCAATTCAACTTAACCACTCACACGTTTACATTCGCCCTCCCATCTCCCCTCCGAACTTTCTCTATAAGGTTTACTTTAAGTTTTTTGGGTCGCTGAATCCGAATTTTTAACTTACCCCCAAAATTCCCCCCCCCCAAAAAAAAGTTGTTTTTAACTTAAATTTCTTATAGTTTTTGGGGAAAAGCATTACGAAATTCAGAAACTAGACAAAAATTGCAACAAATAGGATACATGACATTATGACGTAGGATGAACGGGGAGGGAGAGGGCTGCCTCTGAACATGCACTGCGGCGCTACGTGCACTAAGTTATGAAGTCCAGGCAATAGGGGATTTTATCTGGAAAAATTAATACTAGTTCTGGATTTCGACACACTTTATGTTTCTTGGGTCGCTGAATCCGAATTTGTAACTTCTCACCAAAATTTCACCCGGCAACCCCCCCCTCCCCCTCCCCCCCCTCCCCCAACAAATTGATTTTTTGAAAAAAATTGGTTTTTGAGAAAAGCGCGTGGGGAATGATCCGAGGCAGCTCCCTCTCTCCCCGTTTATCCTACGTTATAATGTCATATATCCTATTTGTTGAAAATTTTGTCTAGTTTCTGAATTTCGTAATGCTTTTCCCATAAAACAATAAGAAATTTAAGTTAAAAACAACTATTTTTGGGAGTTTTCGGGGGGGGGGGGGAATTGTGGGGGGTAAGTTAAAAATTCGGATTCAGCGACCCAAAAAACTTAAAGTAAACCTTATAGAGAAAGTTCGGAGGGGAGATGGAAGGACGAATGTATACGTGTGAGTGGTTAAGTGGAATTGCCCAGCTTAGTCCATGCAGCACCGCGCGCATGTTTCGAGGCAGATCCCCCCTTCCCCTTCATCCTAAGTCATAATGTCATCTATCTTATTTATTGTAAATTTTGTCTACTTTCTGAATTTTTAGATACTTTTTCCCTAAAACAATAAAAAAAATTGCTTTTTTAAATAAAAACCTTTTTGCGGGGCATTTTACCAAAATTTTGGCGGGTTGCCCGGTAAAACTTTGGTGGGAAGTTACAAATTCGGATTCAGCGACCCAAAAAACATAAAGTAAGCCTATTTCCAGAACTTCCATTAATTTTGCTAGGTAGAGTCCCTATACGGCCTCTATAGCCTGTACTATTTTCACAAAAGCTTAAAGACGTAATTTTCGAATTAACCTTTATGTACTGAATTATCAATTCATGAAAATTTTACCCTCTAAAGCATTTTTCGTGAATTTTGGAAACTACATTAGAAGATTTATATAATCATTTAATAACTTTTAGAAGAATTTTAGAAGGATTGAAGGATTAGACAAATTTGAATTTACAGGCATTTTGTGCAATATTTAAAACTCCACTCAGATCTTTTATTTTAAATATTTTCTTAGTATTTTGTAGAATTAGGAATTGTACAAATATAATGTTCTTACAATAGAAATATAGAAATATTTCCGAACTGAAAAATTCATCCCCCAACACTCCCCCCAACGCCAAGAAAGCTGAAAAGATGCAAACGCAAAAGAAATCTTCCTTTTAAAAATGTTTTTGTTTTGTCTAACCAATAATGCTTAAAAAAACAAGATAAAGTAATGCATCTATAACTCATTATAAACTGTATTACTACTAATCGATGTATTAAATGAATTTTATAACAAGTTATTTTAATAGTACTTATAAGTACCGTCAGTAGATGAAGGGTTAAAATATACCAGAAGAAGGTGACTACACTTTGCTTTAGTGATAAATCACAAGATACAACTATTCTGCCTGTCCATTTTTTTTTTTTTTTTTTTAATATTTGCATAGTTTTTTATATTACTAGAAATGTTATTTGTTGTTATAAAATAAAACAAATGACTGACTTCAGAATTCATAAATTAAAAAAAAAAAAAAAAAATCCGTCTTAGAAAATTATTTAAATAGTCTATTATGTGTGAGTTTTCAAACAAACTTTATTTTAAAGTTTTTTAAAGGAGCAAATATTTAAATTATCTGATAGTTAAAATCATAGAAATATGCGGTCAAAGTAACAGTGATGGTTGAAATATTAAGTTTTAGTGTTTTCAAAGTTAAATGTCTAACTTAAAATATGTTATAATTAAGGATAGACGGAAAGAGGTTTTTAAGGCCGAATCCGAAACCTAAACTGAATGTCGGTAATCTTCCTATTTTCGGCCGAAAACGAAAATCAAAATGTCCAAAACCATTTTTAATTAATTAATGCATACATAATTATTAATTAATTATATCTGTTATTATACGTGTGGCCCAAGCTGTCTATCTGTGTCTCTGACTTAATCTTTTTATTTTCATATAAAATAAAATGTAATTAATCCATCAACGACTCAAAATGACTTTCTAATTATACGAATTTCATATAAATAATTTTTTTTTCACATTCCTCGATTTATATTTTATAATGATTTATGTAAATGATCATTTGTCATACTAGAACTTTCTCAAAGAGCATTCGAAACACTTCTGTGGTTTCAAAAAAAAAAAAAAAAAATTATATTATTGTCAAGTCTGAAACGTTTAATGAGCACGTGAAAAACTTTTTCAAAGTTTAGTCATATATACATTGCTTGCTCTGTAACCTGCACTCATGACTTGAGTCAGCCATCCCTGATAATACAAACACTGAAGTTCATAGCATAAAGAGTGTCTGGTTCCAGCCGACAAAGCTCAAACAATGAATAAACATTCCCGAAGGAAGAAACGAGGTTTTTGGAGTACAGATAGCTTCGGTCCTGCCGAATTTTAGACAGCATGTTCGCCGAAAACGTATTTTCCGCGAAACTCAGACTTTGAGCGAAAAACGAAAACGGAACCGAATTTTCGATCTAGTTAAGACATGCGAGTAAAATTTTACATTAAATATTAATGCTTTATATCTGATCTCCAATATTTATCATAAACTAAATTACTTTATAATAAAACACAACCAAGCTTTAAGGCGTCTCAGGACTCTTAAATCTTCAAAATTTGCGTTATTTTTTTTATTTTATTTTATTTTATTTATTTTTTTTTTTTTACTTTTCTGAACATTTTGATATAAGTGTTTCCTTGGAATTTCCATTAGAACAGAACCTATGGCTTTTAGAATTAAGGTCCAACGAAATAAAGCCACCGTAATTGTGTGCCATAACTGGACACGAAAGAAACAAATAAGAACAAAACAAATATATTAAGAAAGTCTATATAGAAATACATATTTACAAGGAGTAACTCACTCCCTGCTCCACCTGGGCAGGAGAAAAGGGTGAATGTGTAAAAGAAGAGGGGAAAAGTGTCCCACCGAAATAAAGCCACTGCCAATATTAGTATTTATTGGTAACTTTTGACATTCGAGCTGCTGCAGTTCAACATGTTTATGACGTCAGGACGTTGTCAAACACTTTTTCTGTGTCAGTTGAACTTTGTATAGACTTTAGAAGGATTTATTTTCTATTTCTTCTGCAGCATTGCAATAGGAAAGAAAACCCATCTATTAAGTTCGAGAAAGGACAGATAACAGCTTTTAAGGAACAAGGTCTTTCACATAGACCAATATCTAAGCAAATCAAACGATCTAAAACCGTAATAGACAATTTTGTAAATCAGGACAACGCGTATGGGCACAAAAAAAGGAGGTGTACATGCAGAAAAATGACTTACAGGCAGAAAAGAGAAGTTTTACGTCGTCTTTCACGAGTTGGTACTTCCCTAAAACAGTTGGCCAAAGAGGATAACATCCCTGTGACAAAATCAGTCCTGTCACGAATTGAAAAACGCACAAGCAATTTGTGATATGAGAAAAGGAAGTAGTAGCCCATGTTGAAAGCTATCCACACGCAGAGGGATGTCAATTGAGACAAATATCATCAAACTTGGAAGGACCAGTGGCATCGTTTTATAGTCTCAGATGAGAAAAAAATAATTTGGATGGGCGAGACGGCCTTGTTTTTAGTTGATTTGACATGAGGAAAGAAGAGTAATTTTCTCCAAAAGACAGCAAGGTTGAGGCTTATTAATTGTGTGGGGAGGCTTTGGCTATGGAGGTAAACATAACCTGGCTTTTCTCTCAGGCCGCATGTAGGCTACCGATTATCAAGAAATGCTAGAAAACAATTTACTGTCATTTGCAAAGAGAATTGGTGGACTAAGTTGGATCTTGCAGCAGGACAAGACCTCCATTCTCTTTGCGAAATCCTCCTGGAAACGGTTTTGGGATAATCGGATGCATGTCACGGAATGTTCTGCCCTTATCCCCTGATCTCAAACCCCTAGAAAATGTGAGAAGAATCCTCAGTAGGGTTGTATACGCCAATGACTGACAGTTTCAGTTTGTGGCAAAATTGAAGGTCATCATCATTGAAGCGTGCGAGAATATTGGTGCTACTGTCCTACAAGTATTGGTAAATGGTGTGCCACATCGTATATTCTAAGTCATATATAACCATGGCGGATATATTGGCTAATAATAGAAGTGGCTTTATTTCGGCGGGACACTTCCCCCCACCCTCTTTCTTTTACAAATTCATTTTTTTTCCTTCCCTTGTAAGGCAGGAAGTGTACTCCTTGTAAATATGTATTTTTATACAGACTTTCTAAATATATTTGTGTCGTTATTATTGATTTGTTTCGTGTCCAATTACAGCACACAATCACGGTGGCTTTATTTCGGTGGGACACACCTTATACCCGCCTAAATATAACATTGAATAAAAAATATTAAAATGTTTTAAATACAAATTTATCTAAGTTCAGGGTAATTATTATAATCTGAAGTATAATTAGGCACCAAAATTTCCATACTAGTTCAAAAATTTATTTTTTTATCCTGCGCGTAAGCTATTTTACCGATTTTCTGCTCGACAAATGTCTGAGAGTTTGGAGACCCTTGTAAATACTAATTCTGCTTTTTGCAACTTTTTAAATACATAATATAAAGAAACATACTTATACCTTTCGTCCCAACAAATTTTCTGATTTTAAATCATATGCATTTTAAGATATTAAATTAGAATATTGTTCTTTTTTTCACATTTTAAGAGTCCTGCGAACCCTTACGACTAGCACATGCACACATACATATACACAAATATATATTATTAATGGTATCGACTACAGTGACATTTCTGATTTTCCAGAAGAATAAAACAGCTTGAAAATGTTATTCTTGGCATTTTAAAAAGCAACAAACGTGAAAATATTTTTTCTTAAAATTTAAAGTCTAAAAAATGCCATTTCATCTTGAAAGTCGTACGAAACATTGTCATAAAACAGGCCATATTTTTGAAAGTTTTTTTTTTTTTTCTGGTTATGTAACTGACAAGTATAATTCATAGAAAAGTATGCTTACTGGAAATGCTATTTTGATTAAAGTTTTATTAAAGAGGCTCACTTCGGCTTTTAAATTTACGACATAATGAAGATTTGTAAATTAAGACCTATTTTTGAAGGAGAAATCCTTATAATGGAATAATGTTAAATATTTATCTTTGATTATAAAGCTATCCCGATCATAATACTAGATGTCTAGTTGAGAGTAGGCTGAATGTAGGAGTTTGTAAACCCACCGTACATGAATCCAATTGTACATGTATTTTTTCCCACCGGAATTGCGCTTATACTCTAAAGCGAAAGCTGGGTTCCGGGACAGTCATCCTCGAACTTGTTCAGAGACGACGACCACGTCGCCCGGGCGCGAAGGAGACTGAGGCATATGGAGTGAGTTTTATTTTAAACATACAGTTACGGTGCACTTGGGAGCTCAATACTCAGCAGCTTTGTATTACTCTCATAGTAAAGATAATAAGAGATTATATGAGAAATCTGTGGCATTACCCAACATTTTTATTAGATAAATAAGGCGTAGTTCTGCAGAGTGTTTTTAAAAGAGAATAGCGACATATGCACCTAACGAATGTTCAGTTCCAAAGTTTTTGTCCAATCTATGGCAGCCTATTACATAGCTTGGTGATAGCCTAGTCTCTTCCTTCGCTTGAAAAATAGTGTTTTTCATAATTATAACATTCATTTTGATGCATTTTCTGATAGAAATTTTGATAAGTGCTTTGTAATTGTTGAATATTTGCCAAATAAATTATGTCCTTTTGGCAGTAAATTGCATGTTAAATCACATATTTTTCTTTTTCAGTGTATTTAAAGATAAAACTTTTTTTAATCATTATTTTCTAACGTTGGATTTTTTTTTAAATCTATGTGTGACATATTACTTCCCGTGAAACTTGTTTATACTTGAGTAAAAGTCTTTAGGGAAAGAACTGCTTGTTAAGTTATTTGAATCCCACCACTGTTTTTTTATGGTGTATTTTGTTTTTCTGTCGAGCTGTTCAAGCGAATCACTCAACCTATCAAAACAAGTGAAAACGTAAGCAAAAAAAGTCCAAGCACGTGATCATAACGACCACAGATTTTTTGTGGGTCAAGTGAGCGAAGACCGGGCATAAAATTTGCTGCTGATCGGATTTATATCAGATCACGTGATACTTTTCATAAATGTTTAGGATTTTGTCTGAGTGCATATAGATATGTATTCCTATTACGAGAGACATTGTTTGGAAAGGTAAGAAGATTAAATCATTAATTTCACCTGTTTTGATCCATAAAATTACGAAATAATTAAGTTATTTCGAAATTCCTTACTTTTTTAAGACCTACTCCTTGAGGGGTATCTCCCTTCGCTCGGGCGCTCCGATTTGCGTCTGTGAACAAGCTCAACGCCATCCCATTCCTGTATGTCATTTTTAGACACAAAAATAAACCATCTTTATTTCAATTAAGAAAAAATTAAAAAAGGGTTAATAATTAGTTTTACAAAAAAAAAAAAAAAAAAAAAAAGGCATTAGCTCGTCTGCATCAAGATGAACATTTTATGTACAGACAAAATTCATAGTTACTTAGACGTAATCAATTTTCTTTCATAACTTTATCAGTAAAGGTGACATTGTCATGGGATTTTTTCAAAACACCGTGCGGTCTCTGTGAAATGTGATGTCATCGTGAGTAGCACTGTAGATATCAATCATTTTAATTTTAACAACAGGAAGCTAGACGCTCCGTGATTAGAAAATTCTTTGAAATAATTATTATGTGCCTCACTAAATGTAAGCGCAGTCTCACATTTTCACAAGCAAAGGTTAATCTGTTGAAGATTGACATGATGACTTTCAGGTGACAGAGAGACTACTGTGAAGTCATCATTTTGCTCTTTTGTGAAAAGTCACCAAGTGAATATAATGTGATATTATTTAGTGACTTATCATAATGCAACGTTCATGATGACTTTGAAATTGAGTCTAAAAATGACAGTCACATGAGAGTCACAATGTAACTACATTGTAAAGTCACCTGGTTACTCATCAAAAAGCAGCAGTCACATTTACGTCTCAGTGGAGTCACATATATTGATCATTCGAGACTCATAATGAGACGTGGAATTTCCTATTTTTCGTTTCACTGTAGTGACTGTGACACTTGTGACCTTGTGTGACATGAATGAGATGCTATATGGACTAGCTGTGCTGTAGGGATAGCAATTATTTGAATTATATTACTTCCTTTTGAGTATCCGCTTACTTAAAAATTAGCATTTTGTGACTGGTCCTTATTTTTGGAAACCGGTGTATGTTCAAATCGGTTGGATTCAGATATAGCTTTAAATAATTTCAGATGCAAAAGTTTTTTCATGAGACATATAGCAGTAGAGCGAATAGAAATACAAGGCTCATTTGAGAAATATTCGAAAATTGTAAAATACATTAATAACCAAAACAATTATAGAAATTTTTAATTATCAAAAACAGAAAAATTCTGATGAGGCAGGTGTTAAGATTTTAAAAATTGTTCTTGAAATTATTCTGGTTTGAAATGTATTTTTTAATTCAACAAAAAACTTGCTTTTTGAATTTCTAGTTTAAATTTTGTATGTATTACTTATATTTTTAGACTATAACATCACTTTTCCAAAACACACACGCAGGAAATATAAGATTGTATAAATTGCCCCTCGGTGGATCATACGCCACACGTTGGGAACCACTGGTTTAAAGGAACACTCAAAACATTTCCGTTACATTAAATTCAATGGGGGAGGGGGGGGGGAGGCGGTAATCGTTTGCAGTGTATTTTAATGAGTTACCCTATTTCGAACATATTGAAATTGGTATATCTCACAGAGGTGCAGCACGAGAGGCTTATTATAGAATACGGAATGCATATCATTCATCGTTCATTTACAGGGGCTTACAAAAGGATTTATTTACTGTACTGTCTAGAAATAATAAACGCTTGAAATGCGTTTACAGTTGTTCTACGCGTTTTTAAATAGTATTACTAACTTCTTGAATATTACCTGTTGTGCATAAATTCTATCGATCATATAGAACACAGTACATAAGATATCGAGAACATTTCCGTTTATTGGTGGAAATTGCTGAAGTGTAATTTTCAACTGCTTTTTTCTAATTGAACTATATTTTAGCACACTATGTATTATATATGCAAAGCTATAGGACATATACAGGGCTGCAAAAATAATTCAGATATTTTTCCGATTATAGATGTATAGCAGCTTACTTTTCAAAAGTACGCTCCACAATTTAACAATGGACACAATACTTCAAAAGGCTCTCAACTCTCAGAATTTAGTAGAAAAGAATGTTTAACGAAACTTCTGTACTACATGACACATTTCTATTTACAGGATGTACATATTTACAAAATTAGGAATGATAGAAGAAATCCGGAGAGGAAACATTCACAAGAATATATATCTTCACTACCATCTCCTTCCTGCGTCCTATGAACAACTTTGCGGATGGGGAAGGGGGGTGTGAACAACCCTAAGTAATGACGGGAAATTAGGGACATCCGGCTAGTGCTGCCACCTACTGTAATAAACTTTAAATATAAGGTATTCGTTGCATATGTCAATTTCTGAAATTGGATTTTCAGGTGTGTTGTGCGCTTTTCAAATTGTTTACTTAGACATTATCCCTCGAAATTTCTGTTTTACCCAAAATAAAAAGCAGAGTTCCTCGAGCTGTTATCCCTTGTTTACTTCGATATCATATTTTACCTTATGTTCACCATTTTATACTTGTGAAGATTTGTTACAGGATTCTGAATGTGTTGGAAAATGTTTCACAAACTATACTCGAAGCAAAATTTTGTCGTTCTTGTTTTATTTTTTTGTGTGTATATGTGTGTTTGTGGGCAAAATATAAAAAAGAGTAATAATAGTCTATTTAATGGGTCGCAAGAGTCTAACTTTTTTATTGATGGTGTGATTTACATCGTGTCATATTTAATTTTGTTTCTCATGCCCTATAAAACAGAAATACATAAAAATTTTCAACTGACAGCCTAATATCTTTTCTGTGCAGCATAATTATTTCAATGACCTATAACTATTATTTTACACTTTTTTAAAATGTTTTAATTGTGAGGAAAGTTTTAAAATTGTTTTTTAACTTGCAATCATTGCACGCAACAAAATTTATTCACTTAGATACAAGGAGTAACATATACCTTAAATTTATTACAATAATTGTATTGTATATTTAAAATTGGGATTTTTTTTTTCAGAAAAAATTATTCTTTTTCTTGAGAATTTTATACTTTAAATTTATATTTAAAGAAAATAATTTTTTAATTCCTTAAAATTGTAGTATACGTTAAAAATACATTAGTTTTACATCATTATCAATATTATTTGGGACTCTCGAACCAATAGTTTAGCTACAATCTCTCGCGTAGTAGATGCAGGTAAAAAAGCAATTTAAAATTTTTTTAATCCAAAATAAACATAAAAATAAATAGTGAAATATCAGTTGCAGAATACTGAAATAATTATGCTACGAGGGAAAGTCAGTAAGTAGGTCACAAATTGATATCAGAGGTCGGGAATTAGTAGTAAATTGTTTCCAGATATGCCAATAGGTGGCAGCACTATCCAACTGTAAGATGTCAATTTCGAATTTATTAGACAAGAGTTGTACAAGATGAGCAGGGGCGTTCAAAAGTTGTTGCTGAAGAACGAAGTGGTCGTCCTGTTAAGATTGCGACAGAAGAAACAGTGCGGAAGGTTGAGGAAGGAGCTGACAGGCGAACAACAATAGGCAGCATTAGTAATTACAACATGATGTTCACATGATTTAGCCTACAGCCAACTGATACAGACGTTGAATGTGAGGCACACAGATGGCTGGGAGTGCAGTTCAAAGACTTTTAGGCAGCAGGCATTAGAAAACTCATAAAGAGATGAAACAAATACATCAATGTAAATGACGATTATATAGATATATAGAAACATCCTTTTTAAGTATGTATCTAGGTTTCCCTTTTTTTATTGGCTTTTGTGACCTGCTTACTGACTTGTCCTCGTACATAGAACAGATATTTAGCTATCAGTAGTAAAAATTTTATGCATTTGTGTTTCATAGGGAATCAGAAATAAAATAAAATGTGAACCTTCAGTGAAAAATTAAGACTTCTGAGACCCCTTAAAAAAATATTTTCTTAAATTAAAAAAAATTCCTAGCCTTTTAGACATATATATGTGAGTGGAATAATGTTGTTTAATGTGCTATGCAGTATTACGTATAAAATTTACTTTTTTAAGTTTATACTTAAAATTTACAATATTTTACAGTTTCGAAATCCTTAACAGTTTAATTTGGGAAAGGTGAATAATAAAAATTGTATGGAAAACCACTCTATCCTACTTTAAAGAAATTATTTTCTGCAACGCATGAGCAAAATTATTAAATTAGAAAACTGACAAATATTTAAAGTTTGTTAAAATAATAATTCATTATCATATAACGAAAGAAATGTAAAATCTAGATTCTCTTTTCGACGTCATTCCTCCTAAAATATTTTAACACATAATATATATTATATGACAGTTTAATTTGCAAAAGTTGATTTAAATATTTAAAAAAAAAATATCGCATCCAACTTAATAGGAGTTATTTCGTTTACATGTATTCAAAACTGCTCCAGTTAAAAATTGAGAATCATTTGAATTTTTGTCCAATATATATATATATTCTAATATAACTATCCAAGGCTAAAAATTAGATTAGCTTTTTTTGGTCATTTCTCCTAAAACCTTTTAACACCAAACATAAATTCTATATTGCGGAAAATGTTGCTAGTGGATGCAATAAAGATTCCAGATAGAACTGCTATGTTTGCTGTCTGCATTGTTACCGTACAAATAGTAAAGTGTCAAACGTTTTTCACAAAATAAAGGTTATGAAACAGTATACGGAAAGCTTTTGTGGTGTATGAAATATGGAGCCGTTACCTTTATTGACCCTTACACTTTCCGAACCTGGTCATAAAGTCAGCTTGATATCAGGAGCATGTAACGTTGGGAAGAAATATCGTTTTATTTTTGTGTCTGCTCTAGTATTTTCGAAGATATAAAGCGATAAGTTATGATTCTGGGACATATCAGCGAAAGAAATATTATGAGCAAGATTATTAATGCATTTGCGAAAATCCATAAACCAGGTAAAAAAAAAAAAGAATAAATTTTGAAACATAATTAAATAACACAAAGCAGAATGAAAAATTATTGAAAATCATTCCAACACTCTGTATTTAAATGCAATTGTTTTTCCAATAAAAATGCATATTAAAAGGATATCATTTTCACTGAGAGAATCAATCAAGGTTTATATCAATGAGGACTCTCGGTAGTGTAACAAAGAATGTAACCAAAGATGGATCAAGCTCTCCTCTTTGAGAGGGGGGGGGGGGGGGAGTCATGGATTTTTTTTTTTTCTTGCGGGGAGGCGATCACATCTTTTTATGATAAATTTTTATATTGAAAGCTATTCCCAAACCCAAACTGACTACATTTCTGATACTTTTACGAAGTCATTTTCATTCGTAAATACAAACAATTTGCATTAATATTCATAAAAATGTAAAATTTACCGATTTTGTTCAGATACCATGAAATTAAAGAGTTTCCCCTTTTCTTATAAGGACAAAGATTCATTCAGAAAATGTTGGCAAAATTAACATTTTTAGCCAAGTTTTCGGACTTGACAGTCTACAGAAATGTAAGAGAGCAATTGGCTGTTGCGTCCGGAAATTCAGTCTTAAAAGTGCATTTTGTGGATTTGTAAAATTCTTTGCTTTTATCGAAAAAATGTAAAACTATTTAATCACATACAGTGTCCTACTGGTCCAAAAGACAGAGATGCATCATATAGTTTCTCAATAAGAGCACTTGCAAATATCTGGGATTTGAGATTAAAAATGACTTGACGAAAATATCAGATATTACCTAATTTAGATTTCAGTTGAGCTTTAAATAGATTACTCGCAGAATCCTGCGATTAATTAACATTAAAATAAAGCAAAGATTTCTATTCTGAAGGAGGGATAACTAAAAAGGGAATAATTGACAGCTAAGTATATGCAGAAATATTAAAAAAATATATATTTTGCTAAAGAAAAAAAAATGCTTTAAATTTTACAAACAATGTATGAAATATAAATATGCGAATTAGAGTGACGGTAGAGAGGGGGGGGGACGCTACGGTTATTAGTATTAGGGCGAAATATCAGTGCTCCAGTACTTTTTTTTTTTGTTAGAAATTAAGCCCTGTACGGACGAGCATAGGCACCGAAAATTTCGATACGAAACATGTTGGTGTTTTGTTTCTTTCAATCTGTGAAGATATACAAGCTATCATAAACTGTGGAAAGAGACGAATTATTCTTAAATCTAGGACAGCAGAATATAACCACAAATAAAATAAAAAACATAATGGTGATTTTTTTTTTTTTCAATCCAAGACTATACTAACTATCATGCACTGTGAAAAGAAGCGAATGCTTCTTAAATTTGGAAAAGAATACAGCCACAAATGAAATTGTGCCATAACATATTCTGAGTTATCCGCGATTCTGAAAATATTTATTTCACCTTTTGAAAACTCTGAAACTAATATACCGGGTGTTCCAAAAATGACTGATGGATTTTAAAATTCAATAACTTCTAAACGGTGACAGTTATTAAAAACATTCTTTCAGGAGGGTTATGTATGATGTCAGGAGTATTTGTAATGGGATTCCTGATTTTAGTTCGAATTTTAAACAATAGATGGCGCTGAGTAATGAGGCGCTCAGTCCAGACCTGTATTTTGGTACTTCGGAAACCATTCAATACATTCTAATCTCATTTTTTCGCATGGAAGAAGAAATAGGCCGAAAAATCGAGCCTGGATTTAGCGGTTATTGCTTGCAGCACCGTCTATCGATGCTATTTGTAACTAAAACTGAGAATTGCAGTATAAAAACTCCTGACATCTTACACAACACTCCTGCAAGAATTTTTTTAATACCTGTCACCGTTTGCAAGTTATTGAATTTTAAAATCCATCAGTCATTTTTGGAACACACGGTATTTTCGAGATTTGAAAATACATTTAGAAAGAGAATGTTTCTTTTGTTGTAACTGGTTTTCGGACACGATTCCAAGCAGTTTTTACTGTGTATCAGTTTTCACAATCTGGAAGACAGTATTTTTGGATGCCATCAGTTCTCGTGTAAATATTTTCATATTCAACGAGCATGTTTTACAAAGAAAAAGAATAAGTTAACAGCATGATTTAAAATTAATATTATTCTGAACTCTAGCATGTTCAGTTAAGCAGTTGAAAATGTTTCAATAGCATCCTAAAAACAGATATTACGATATTAGAAAATTGACTAATACACTGTATAAACTAATCGAATACATTCCCAAAAATCAGCGACAGCAAAATAAACTTCTTTTTTAATTTTTTCTATCTTTACAACAAGAGAGTATTAGATTCATGAAAATTTTTGACAAATTTACATGTTTTACAAGTCAGAGATCCCGAAAAAAGTGTCTTTACAAAATGTCTGTTTGCGAGTGTGTGACTCTGTCTGCTTGTCTGTATGTGACACTAATTTTGTTGGTGCTCTTTCTCAAGAACTAATGCACGGAGTTTAATAAAAAATTATATTCAGGTAGTCGCTGATATAAATTGGTGCTGATTAGTTTTTGGTGTAAATCGCCCGATAGGTGGCGCTACTATGCTGCATTTTTCACGATTTCCGCAATAGCTCTCTCTCAAGAACTAATACACGAATTTTAATCAAACTTCAGATTCAGTTAGAAGTAGACATACGATGTTGCTGATTAGGTTTTGGTGTAAATCACCCAACAGGTGGTACTGATGTGCTACATTCCGCAGGATCTATACCTCTTTAGCGATACCCGTATCTCTAGATCTAATGCACGGGATTTTATATTTTTTATAATTCCCATGATGGTCATAGATTGCCATTTATTTTTGGCACTGTTGATAGCGAAATTTGAAGTATTAACATGTAAGATACAGAAGAAAGTTTTGGGATTGACACTTCCGACTAGTTTATAAATGCTTCTTTATTCTCAATCTATATTGGTTTCTAAAAGTAAAGAGCACTTTCCAAATAGCTAGGAACTTCGAAGAGAATATTGTACATTTTCGTAAGTGGGTATGTTATATTTTCATCGTTTAAAAAAAGTATCTTTTTTTTTTTTTTTTTTCAAATTGTAGACAAACTATTTATATTATAAAGGACAAACATATCTGTGCGTAACGCATACGTCATTTTGCGAATGGCAACACTTTGAAATTTGAAAGGAAATTTAGGTTTTGCAATTTTCTTTACTGCAAAATTTTAAACTTATAAATATCGCACATTTTTAATTTTTACACCGTCGTATAAAGAAAAAAAATGTTCTTTTTTAATGCAGTTTGTTTGAAAGCTGTATCTCAATTTATTTTTGAGATATTAATTTTTTTGTAGTTTTTAATACATTTTTTGCAATTGTGGCAACTGAAGTATTCCATTTCTGTTGAGAGTCATGGAGGTTTGAAAGTAGCGGGGAAATAATCACGGAGGAATGAAAATAATATATTACTGTACCTTTTGTTGCTATTTTCTCATAAAAACTGAAAAAAAAAAAATGAAATTATAATACGTGCTATGTCAGCGATTTTTTAAGTTTCCGAATATCGCACATTTTCAAATTTTACACCGTCAAATAGAGAAGCAAATCAAATGCAATTTGTTTGAAAATTGCATCTTAATTGACTGAGTTATTACGGTTTTTAAAATAATTAGCCGCCCGTGGCGACCAGTGTGGTCTTCCTTAAATGTATGCTAGGCGTTGTATCATGTTACTTTTATTCATAATTTAATTTATTTGCTCAATCCTTCGCCAAATCAAAAGATTCTGATAGAAAAATCAAGAACTCGGTATTTTTATGTTAGTCGGGCACAGGTGATAAATCGCCAAACATTGTACCCGTCGCATTTTTACATATTTCATTAATTTAGATTAAAATATAATCCTTTCACTCAGTTTAAAATGGATAACTTTAATTTAAAACTGAAACATTTGAAATTCATGAATTTCACTTAAGAAAAAAAATCTTTAAAAAAAGAAAAAGAAAAGAAAGAATAAATAACCATTAACCATTTAATTTCAGCATCAAAGCATTGTTTTAATTTACCCCTCGAAAAATAAAAAATGCTGCTGGCGAGTTAAAAAATGCTATTGGCGAGAATTGCGCCCAGCTAACATGAAAGTACGAACTTTTTGTGATCATAGCAACTTTTATGTAGTTTTATTCGAAAAAAATATTTTGATGAAATAGGTTGCCAGAAAATACGTTGTCAAATTTATTTTCTCGCCATGGACATTTTCTCTATTTCGCCAAGTACCTATACTGGAAAAATACCTTTATTTATTTATTAACCATTTGGAAAAATGGTTATTGTTCTCGTTAATATAATAGCCTAAAACCTAAATTCGGTTTACTTAAAATGGGATAAAATATCGTCAATAAAGTAAGGAGGCATAAAACTAAAATTCATTTCAATTCAATGCCAATGATAAAATAACGGCACCCACAAACTTAATAATTGCGCAATATGGCATTTTCTGTATTACTAGAGAATTAATAAATATAGTAATCTTTTTAATTCAATCTATAGGTTAATTTAATTTAAAGATTTCCCAAATTGATACCATATAAAATGTTTCGATAAAGTTAAAACTGGAAATTTAATCTTCTTAAAGGTTTTGCCAATTCCATTATTCTATTTTTTTAAGTGTTTTTTAAAATAAAATTCCTTTAATAAAATAATGTGAAATAGTGAACAAAAAAAATATTATATGATAAAAAAAGTAAGAAACATTTATATGATTGTATTCGAAATTAGTTTTGAAAATTGGAAGGTACGAAAACGGAATTATTTTTATTAAACATAATAAAAGACATAAACTTCTAATTATGTGAATATATTTCTAGTTTTTTTAAATTTTGTTTCTGGAAATAACCCTTTCATGAAACCTCACATTAATTTTTTTTATTTAAAATTTGAAGTTAATTTACTTTTTTTTTTTAACATTAAAAAAAAAAACAAAAAAAAAAAACACCTTAACAGTGCTTAACAGTGTTTGCACTTTGAGGAGCTTCCGAGTTGTCTACAACTTTACGAGCAGTCTATTGATGATTGTTTTAAAATGAATGAGCCATCGGGATATAAAGTCTAAATGTAGTAAAATACTACTATAAAATTTTATTAAAAATAAAAATATAAAAATGAAAAATTACTTTTAAAGAAAAGTGGTATTATAATGTTAAAATAGTAAGAAACCTTACTGGTTTAGAATTAAGAGAGAAATTAATTACTAAAATAAAAATAAATAAGTTAAGTTTAAGAATATATAAGCACAGTTAAGAAAGATAAGAGAACAAGCTGTCGGACAAAGCTGGTAAGGGTAGGTTTGCAAAGAGTGTGACAGATGTTATGTCTCAGAAAAACAAAAAAAGGCACTTTTCAGGGTCCATACATTTTTTTTTCTTTGTTACTAAGCAACGGTATAAGGATCATAAGATCGTAATTGTTATAAAAACAGTATTTTTATTTATCTTACAAAAAGTTTAGATAGTGAAAAAAGAACTTAATAAAGTGAAATATAGACAGTAGTGGAGAACTCAAGGTCTGTCAACATCCATAATAATGGAAAATTTGGGTCTTTTTCTGTGCTCAGGTTCGCAGGCGTCGTAATTGGGCAGCTCAGCAAATATTTGGTTTGGGAGGTTGTAAAGGTTTTTGTAATTTTTTTTGGAAAGGTCAAAAACTCTTTTTCTAAAGGTAGGAGTGTTAAAGTCTCTACAGATAGTGGTATTACGTAGATAGCGTGAGGCATTACGGACAATGCAGAGGTGTTTATTGTGAACACAAAATATTTCTGTTTATTGGTACATATTATTGACATTTACTATCCATTTCCTTCCCAAACGTTTATTTTTTAAAGCTTTTTTCCATTTTAAATAAAAAAATAAATCTTTAGATTATCCATGCACAGACGATAAATGGTTAAACATTGATAATGATCTTCTTTAAATAATAAGAATTTACGTCATTACCTTAATAATAGCATTTTAATTCAACATCAAAATATATCCGTTTTATTTTCCGTATATGGGTCATATTCGCATGCTTTACATACTTACTCCTATTTATGCATCTTGTATTATTAAGAAATACTTGGAAATTTCCATTTCATTTCCAATATGACAACATATTAACCTTTTCTTTAAATAAACTCTATCAATCGTGACGTCAGTCATGACGTTTTTCTTCAAAATTGACACCATGCAAACGGTTGCTATGTTTTATTTCTTATTTAACATAAATAGTAGAAAATTTTACCTCTGCTTATAAACATTCGAATCAAATGTTGCTACAGCCACCACTCTACTATTACACACACATGCATACATATGTGCGTGTGTGTGTTTGAATATCTGGTTGCGTAGATGATACTTTTGGTGAACACTTGAATTCAGATTACTTAAAATACTAAATAGCCATTTAAAGCATGTGATGAACAGTTTATCACATTGTGCAAACTTTTAACAAATTTAAATCGTCATCAATTTTTCTACTTTATTGATCATTTTATAAATCTAGTGATTATAAAAACTTAAATATTTTATAAATGATTACTAATTTACATATTTCAATAAATTTCTATTCATTCTATCAATATCTTTAAGGGTTTTGCTAATTTCATTTTCTGGAAAAGTATATTCTTTAGAAAAAGAATATTTTTTTTTATATAAAAATACTTTATCAAATTAATTTCAAATGGTTGAAATCGAGAAAAAGGAATGACCTATTACTTGACAAAGGAATAACAAAAATTCTAAAATTGCACTTTGAAATTAGTTTTACAAAACCAAGATATGAACCTAAGTAAAATAGTAATAGTTTTATGAAAAGTAATAAAAAATATACTTTTTATAGTCTGCCTAAGATAATAGAAATTCTTAATTTTTTTCTGTCAATGATATATATATATTTTTGTTTTATAAAACTTTAATATAAAATTATTTTACTTCAAAGTATCTTTTAACATTTCACTTATTTGAATGAAAATTTTGGCTAGTTGTGCAAAATGCATATTCTCTCACAAAACTACCTGCAAATATTCATTAACTTATTATAAGGAATAAAAAAGCTATGTTTTTATCGAAAACTCATCATTTTTTTCCAAACGCACTAAATATCTAATTACTCCTTTAAAGCGCTTTGTCCATAAGAATTCCGTTTCAAATGTTCATTTCAAGACAGAAAGATTATTTAATGTATGTTGTAGGTAAAGGAAATTCTATGTAATTATTTTTTTAATCGCAGCTAAATTATTGTGGTTTTAATTAAGTGTTCCAAAAGACATAACTTTAAAAAGATAAGATTATGAACTTTCATTTCTGAATAAATATAATGTTTTGTCAGCATTGTGAATTTTGTGAAGTTTAATTCTAATTTGAGATGATGGTTTAAAAAAAAAAGTATTTTCATTAAAACTCGCGAAAGAAGAAAACCTTTTCGGATTGTTTTTTAAGCATGATGTGCCCACAGTGTTTTACTCATTTTCTTAGCAGAGGGAACTATAAAATAATAGAAAATTTCCTTAATAAATCTTTAATAATAGCAGTTCATTTGTGTAAAAATGAATTAGCAAAAATGTAGTCATAAGGTTAGTTTAAATGACTGAAACACTGTGTAAAAACATTTGAAGACTTCTAAAATGAAGTAATATATATATATATATATATATATATATATATATATATATATATATATATATATATATATTTAAAAAGATAAAGGATAAATATTATATCAAAAAATTAAAATAAAAATTCTTTTAACTCTTTCGAGACGAGGGTGAATCATATTACGTGACTCATCATTATACGTGACTCATAATGTGTTCAAAATGCTTGATTATTCGTACCAGTTATTTTTAATTGTAAAATTTGCCTTATTTAATCAGAGCATTTCTGTGATTGAGATAGACAAATATTTCTTTTTTGAATAAAAAAAAAGGTGAAAACAAGATTTAAAATTCTATAGAGGACGCTCGTCGAGACGGGTTAATGTTATTTCGAAAGAAAAAAATATGAATATTATTATCTTCGATTAGAAATTCTTCTATTATTAAAACTATCTTTCAAATTTAATTCATAAAATCAAAACAAAACGTTCTGTGTAATTTAATCTCCATAATATGTTCATTTAAAGTTATACCAGGCAGATACTTTTGCAGCTAACCAAATTTGGAAACTATGAGAAAGGATTTTGAATTTTTTTCGAATTTTTTTTTAGGATATTTCTAAAGGTTTTACCCGAAATACTGATATTGTATAATATATTTATATTTCCCCATATTCTTTCATTATTGATGTTTATTAAAGTGATATAATTAGAAATCGATAAATTACCTATTTATATAAAGTTATCGCATATATCACAGAAATCGCGATTATTTGTTAATTGTTTAATGGCAACGCTCGAATGAAACGCATATCATTGGTTATTGAACAGCATTGAATGCATCTCCATACTTCCATAACTTCATACTTCCAAAGGGGGTTACCATGGGGGGGGGGGGGGGCTGTTCTATGGCCAAATGCCGCCAAGTTTGTTGCCAACTTAGCTGTATCTCTAATATTTCGTCAAATTTCCATAGACTCCCATTGTAAACCAATAGGGTTTACTTGCTTACAGAAAATCAACAAATTGATATATTTTAATGCAGCAAAAACTAATATTAGCTGAAGGAATTATACTAACTATATTTAAGGGAGTCCAAATAAATTAAATTATGAATAAAAGTAACATGATACAATGCTTAGTATGCTTTCCCAAACATAAATTTTAAGGGAGATCATACTAGTAGCCAAGGGCGGCTAGTTTAATAAAAAACACTTTGAGATAAAAAATAATAATTATTATTAGAGATAAAAAAAATAATAATGCTTGATCTTACATATAATCATTCACATGTACGGACTGATTGAAAAAAAGATTTTGATCTTTAACAATTAGAAAATTGAGGTATATTATTTTCTGTCTGTTCGGTTCATGCCATACTATATTTAGAATTTCGAACCGACGGTAGCGAATTCGATGCTGGATGTTAATCAATGCATTACCTATCCAGTGATAGTCTAAATCTAGATATTTTAAGGATTGTTACACAAGGTAATAGTTCGATAAATCTCTCGCAATAAATGTCCTCTTACTGAAAGGTTTTTCTTATCCCCTTAGAAAAATAAGTAAACTTAAGTATTTGTTTTTAGAAAAAAAGGAAATTTTGTTTAAATAAAAAAATCTATAATAAATTAATCATAAACAGTGAAGATAGAAAATAAAAAGATTTATATTAAAAAAATATATATGATTTACTTTGCAACTGTCGTTAAAAGTTAAATGTGCAATCTCAAATAAAACTGCTTTAATAAAAAATAATAAAAGAGTTGCATTTTTAGCACTGACAAAATTATTTCCCTTTTTTCTGTTAAAAAATGTATTTTATAAAACTTTCTTATTTAAAAGGGGTATTTTTTTTTTAAACATTTCATTAAAAATTCTGACAAGGTACTTACTACTATTTTCACAAAAAAAGGACAAATACTCATTAATTTGTATGAAAATGAAAAAACTGAGTACTTGATATTGAACATTAATAATTCTTATCAAACAGTAAAAATAACTAATTTATTGCTTTAAATTACCTCTTCATTAATCATTTCACTTCAAATGTTCATTTCAAGATACAAATTATGTTACATGTACATTTTATCAAAACAAAAGTACACGTAAGTAATTACTTTTGTTTTGGATAAATTATTCTCTTTTCAACTGTTTCCTAAACCATACATTTAAAGAAAATAAGATATTGAGTGTATAACATCTCAGAAAGAAAACTAAGTTGATCTTTTCTTCCAAATTTAGTCTCTACTGATTTTAAAATCTTATTCTTATTAAAGTGCGCTTATAAAAGTATTTTACTCATAATATTTGGCACAAGTTTTTGCTTGGAATCAGAAGTATCAAAGGAAATTTTCTCTAATAAACAACAACCAATTCAATAAATAAATGGTTTAAAAAAATATAATAAATAATAAATAAATAATAAATCAGTAATAGAACAATAAGTTTATTTCTTCTAAGAAATAAAATTACATAAATTCAGATAAAATGACGATAAAATCGAAGAGTATTAATTACCCAAAGATCTTTCAAAGAGTCACAGAATTATATAACGAATCGTTTATAAATGACACTCATGTTAATACCTTTAAAGTAGCATTTAAAAAAATGCTTTTTGCACAGGAAAATGAACATGTACTTTATATTAAAAATGTTGAGACATTTTTGTTTTCTGTCACTTTTATGCAAGTATGCAAAATCAGGCACTCTCCCCTCTGCCCCCAGACCGCTTCTCGGAGTCCAAATTTGTAGGACCAATGTTGGCTATTTATCCCACGTTGGACAGCAGAGAGAAACAACCAACCTTGCTGCACCATTGGCAAATGAAATATTTCCGAAAACTGTTGTACAGGCAGTGTTCAGATATCTGTAAAATTGGTTGTGGTTCTCGAAATTATTTTTAATTGACAAAACAATACCCCATATTGGAGGGATATTTTTGGTTTATTGTTGGCACATCAACCCTTAAATTTCCTAACAGTTTTCACAAACTGTCAACGATGGATGATACTTGGTACCTTGTCCAAAAATAAAACCAAATTTTTATTTAATTAAAATGACTGTTGTTGCGGCTACTCTAAACAGCTAGTTAGTCTGTGCATGCTCTGTTTGAACTGTTTACTTCTAAACTGAAACGAAGTAATCTGTTGTTTATGTTAGAATTCATTAGATGTAATGTGACGAATGTCGCTTAATAGATTTTTTAATGTTTCGTTTTGTTATTTAATGTTTCTTTTGTGCCATAAAATATGTTGATTATTTGTCGAATTAGATACCACTGAACCTACAATTTGTTAGATTTGATTTGAAATGAACATTTAGACGTCGATTAACGTCGATGATTGAACGTCGATTAAAATAGAACAATTTTTTTAACCAAATTTTTATTTAATTAAAATGGCTGTAATGATCTTATTTAGAATAATAAACTTTGCAGAAAATTAAATTCATTAGTAATTCCTCAGCATTAGAAATATTCCTGCATGAAGAAACTTAACAATTGTTCCTTTGATTTTTTTAGTCCTTCTATTTTTTTGGTAAGCAAATGATTTTAAAAATGTAGTGATTATATGAAAAGTAATTTAACATATAAGATGCTTTAGAAAACTTCTATCATGAAATTTAATCTTCTTTAATGTTTTTGAACGTTTCATTATTTTAATGAAACATTCTTATATAGATTTAAAAAAAAAAAAAACTCTTCTTAAAATAAAGCTTCCCTAATAAATTAATTTCAAATAGTGAATATAAAAAAGAGGATTTATCAATTGACAAAGAGCTATGCAAAATTTCAAAAATTTGAAGATACGAATACAATTAAAACTACTTAATAAAAATAATAAAACAAATACAATTTTAAAGCTGTCAAGATATTCATATTTTTTTTATCATTATTGTAGAATTTGTTGATTTCAAAGTAATTTCCTTTTATCGTTTCAGTCACAGTTTTAACATGTTGCAGAAAATACAAATTCTCTAGCTTTCATTAACACAAAAAATGAAATAGCTAACAAATATTCATTAATTTATATCAGAATGAAAAAGCTATAATTTTTTTATTTTATCGAAAACACATCCCCTTTTTTTTCATACTCTCTAAATATCTAATTTGTTGCTTTAAAGGATTTTTCTTCAAGCATTTCATTACAAATGTTCATTTCAAGACAGAAATTTTATTTCATATATACTTTATGAAAGAAAGTATATGTAAATAATTATTTTTTCAAATCGTATATAAATTATTGTGGTTTTAATTAAGTATTTTCAAAGACATAAATTTAAAGAAAATAAGATTTCAATTTTTTTTCCCCTCAGAAAGAAGACGATGTTGGTCGTGCCTTTAAATTTGGTCATTAATTATAATTCTAGATAATGATTATAAAAACGCATTCTCATTAAAACTTTCCTAAAGAGAAAATAATTTTTAGATTGCTTTTATGGGTAATGTTTTCATAACATTTTAGTCATTATTTTTTTAGCTGCGAGGACAAGAAACTAATGGAAATTTTCTTTAATAAATTACAAATCAATAAAATTCATTTGTGTTGGAACGACTCAAACAAAAAGTTAAAACGCAGTCCTAAATTCAGTTTGAATGACTAACAAGTTATAGAAAACTTTTCTACTTCCAAAATGATTTAATGAATTGTTTTGAAAAATAATAAATCGTAGCCATAAAAAAAAAAAAATGTAATTTAACGCTTTCGTAGCACTTTGACAAACTAAAGACTAAAGAGGTTTGTGATTGTTTTCATTTGGGTTTTCAAGCGAGGTGTTTATCTATCCTATTAAAATCCATGCGCGTATCTATGTAACCTCAAAAACTCGGAAACCACAGGGCGCAGCGGTACGAAATTTGGCACACGGGTTGCTGGTTGGGGGCCCATGAACGATTAAGGCAAAAAAAATCGAAATTTTTAAATAGATTTTCTTTATGCTATGTATTTGACGAATTTGCCTTTACTTATGTTCAACCCGTAATCGCGCGAGTGAACCAGTTCTAACCCGTTCTAAACGTTTACTGCAATGTGAGCTATACATATTACGTACGCCACGCTGCAATACTAAGAAGCTGTAGCGGGTATTACGATAATTCTTTTAACCTCACACGCAAATAATTACAGATTATTTAATTGCGCTTAATTATTACCTTTTTTTAATAAATAAAGAAATTTTTTTTTATCACAAACATCAACAAAACTTTTTATTCTATTTATTCCCTTATTCCAAAGATATCATTTTATCGTCTGCTGCCATAGCCACATGATAAATTAAATGTCATTACACAAAATGCACAGTAGTAGAAAAATATTTTTCTAAACCGAATAGTTATTTTTAATTTTGGTTTAATTTTGGTAATGACACACAGACGACTCTAATGAACAAATAATCATGTATAGACTTTACTTGTTAAAATTTTAACATACTAAGTATTTATTAACCTGTTGACGAGTGAGTTTTGGCGTATTCTTAATGTATACCGTCTACCCTATTAAAATCCGTGCACGTATCCATGTAACCTCAAAAACTCGAAAACCACAGGGCGCAGCGCTACGAAATTTGGCACACGGGTTGCTGGTAGGAGGCCCATGAACGACTGGGGAAAAAAATTCGAAATTTTTAAATAGATTTTTTTTATGTTATGTTTTTGACGAATTTGCCTTTTTATATGTTCAACCCTTAATCGCGTGAATTCTAACCAGTTCTAAATGTTAACTGCAATGTGAGCTATATATATTACATACGCCACGCTGCGATACTATGACGCTGAAGCGGTATTACAATAATTCTTTTACCTCACATGCAAATAATGACAGATCATTCAATTGCGCTTAATTATTACCTTTATTTAAAAAAATAAAGTAAAACATTTTATCACAAACATCAGCAAAACTTTTTATTCTATTTATTCCCTTATTCCAAAGATATAATTTTATCGTCTGTTGCCATAGCAACATGATAAATTAACCCTTAAATGCCTGATTTTTCAAAAATCATTGTAATAATATTTTTAGGCTTTCATATTTTAAATAAATCATGGGAAAAATACTTTAAAAAATCATATTTTGTTTTAAGTATGTTTTGCGGCTAAAAAACAGTTTGTTAGTAATCGGCAATAGTGGTCTTTAATTGAAAAAATAATTTTCCTTTATAAAATTTTATAATAAAACACACAAGAATTTTATATTTTTGTATTATATTTTTTTATAATTTTATATTTATTTTAATTTTATATATATATTTTTTTATTATAATATAAACACACAAAAATTTTAGGAATTATAATAAGAAATAAATTTTACTTGCTCACTGCAGAACAAAATAGGATATTTTGCAAGCTTCCAAACAAAACAAAAACAACATGTAGCAACAATTAAAAAAATAAATTTATCTTTATTCTTAAACAGCCCAAGTGTTGCCACCGACATGTTGAAAATCGATTTAATAATATTTTCAGAATGTATTTTATTGGCAACATTAGGCATTATAGCTTCAATATTATTCTAATAGTATTCTAGAAGCCTAAATTAGGTATGTTGCCGAAAAGCAACACCCGGCATTTAAGGGTAAATTTCGTTAAACAAAATGCACAGTAGTAAGAAAATATTTTTAATTTTGGTTTTAGAATTAAATGCATGAACACCCGTGCGCAGAACGGGTTGAACAGCTAGTATTATTTTAGATAATATATGAATTTCAATATTTAGGCAAAGCTAAACTCAATCACGAATTTTCAAGAATCGCAAGTTTGGTTGAAATTTTACATAGAATACACACACGCTATATTATCTATTTTGGAGTTAGATCTCATTCGTAGATATTACGTAGTAGATTTCTTAGTTAAGCAAATATTACCGAACCGATCATTCTGAAAGAAGAGAGTAGAAAGTTAAGGTAGTATGAAAAATTCTTAAAATATTTAAATTTAATTTAAAAATATTCAGCTTTTTCTGTATACTGCGGATAAAAGATCCATGAGATCTTCTAAGCTTGAAAGGTGGGTGAAAGACCCAAATTATTTCTTCGGAAATATCACTAGAGTGGGAAACGTCAACATATTGAATGGTAATGGCATTATTTAGTCTGTCGAAAAAAAAACATATATGCATTGGATGCACTTGGTATCGAAACTTTTCTGTCCCTATGATACAATGATAAAAGTAGAACGGTGAAATTAAGTGGGCTGAAAGTTCGAATCCCGCGTCAAAGCATGTATCCAGAAAATAATTTCAAATTTTAAATATATTTTTTAAATAGCGTAAAAATTTAAAACATGCGTTTATTAAAATATATGATTTTTCGCTAGCAATCTTACTTGGAATTATTTTTCGACAATCTTTTTTTATATCATATAAATCCTTACGCAAAATATTTTTCTTGAATCAATTTCATTCTGTGATGCGGTTAGATTTAATAGAAGAACCAGAAGTTCAATAAAAACATAAATAAGCTTTTTCGATATAGATCAGATATTCTCAAACTCCTCTAGAGCCGAATAAAAGTACTTAGTTTCTAAATAAAGATATTCTCTTTAATAGATTATTTACCTTTAAAAGCAATATCGGAGAAAGCTTTTCCTTTGAAGATTTTTTTAAAGGAAATATTTATGATCTATATATATATATATATTACTTATAATGGCATGCATGAAAGTTTTTCTCCATTCACGTTCATTTCAACTTCATTTTTACGAGAAAAATCGAAATTTCAAAAACTTCTAAACTGAATGGCGGTACTAAAAACACCCAAATATTTAAGGGCATTTTGGAGACTTACCCTTAAGCCACCGTAGGCATTTGATGATCTCATAACTTTGACTGCGATACGTGACTTTATGTTTTAATAGACATATGTTAGAAAATCGTAAAAGAAAAGGCGATATTTTGTGACATCTATCTAAAAGTATACATTAATAAAACAGAAAACCTGTCGTTGCGTGTGATAGCTGGAATCGTTGATGAAAAAAGAAGAATTCAACTAACTTTTAACAGGTATGTTGAAAGTTTTGTATTACATTTTTAACGTGTTCGTTGTTGACGTAGTTATTGTTGGGTAAGAATTCTTTAAAATGTGTAAATAATATATTTTAAAAGTGATATTAGAATCATAATCTTGTTTATTCAACTATTGTTTGACAGCTTCTTTTATGCTACCCGAAAGAACAAATATGTATTATCTTTTTACACTTTCATTATTGTAATAATTTACTTTATGTTTTTTATGCATATTAATTGCATTAAATTTTCATTACTACTATTTTGATGACATTTTACATTTATAATTATATTTATTCAACTTTATTTTACGGTAACACTTAAAAAAAAAATACAGATTAAAATCATTAGACGATGTTAAAAAAAAAAAAAAAAACCCACAGAGAAAAACTTAAAATAACTTCTAAATCTGGATTATTATATTGCTCGCTATAGGTGTGAAACTTTCATAAAATTGTTATATATATTTGTATTAACATCTATTTTCGCCATAAAGAATTCCTTATGACTACATAAAGAATTTCAGACGGCAAAAAACAACAATAACAATAATGTATTTACCGCAATTCTCACCACTCAATCAGGAGCTATTTAACTTATAACACGGCAAAAATATATTTGAAAGAGAAATTAAAATTGCATTAAAAATGTCAATAGATACTAGAAAAATAAAACAATCGATCTGAAAAATTAAAAAAAAGAGGCTTTTAAAACAATATAACGATTGAAAAAAAACATGTGCATACCGGGTTTTTACAAATAAAAAAAAATCCGTTTTTTTGTTTAAAACAAACTAAATTAAAAGTTTTTGTTGTATTAACATATAATTTTGAATGAAAAACCAGCAGAAAGAATTTTAGATGCGCAAACAACAATAAAATATTTCACAAAGTTCTAGCCTTTCTTTTCAGAGCTATACAGCCTGAGACATTTTTAAATGCTATTTAAAGGAGAAATTAATTCTTCAGTAAAAAGTAAAAACAAATTATTTACATAGTGTAATTATGGTTCAGTAAATTTAATTATTGGACAAAAGAAAACATCAATTTTCTTAAACAAACATTAAATTACACTTAATAACAATTAAAAAAATTGTGTAACTAATAAAAATGTAAAAATAAAATGAAATCATCATTGTCTAAATCTTCATCCTACTGATTATTAAGGTTTGGCTAAATTAATTAAAAAAGAAAGCTAAACCTTGAATACTAGAAGATAATTCTGTATAAACTGTATTATTTAAAGTATGCGTAGGTTGCAATTCTTGTTTATATATATATATATATATATATATATAAATTCGATATTTTATATTTAATAATAAAAAAAAAATCTGTGAAAATTTTAGATGATGATTACAATAATTTTTCATGAAATGTGTATAAATTGGAAAGAAAACTAATATTTTAAATTTTAAATGTTTATAATTCCTAAGAATTTATGTAAAACGACTTCAGATTTCGTAATATGTATTGTGTGTGTTTTCTTTTTTTCATTTCGAAATTTTCATACTTGAATGTAAATTTGAAAATTCGTTTTCAAAGCTGCTGTAAAAACCTTTCAATCGGACATGTTTTTTAGTGATGATTTGTAGAAATTCTAACACGCATTGTTCAAACTTTAAGCAAATGTGATATCAACGCTTCTGCATGGAAGGTGTTATTAACTGTTGAATTAGACATCTAAAAGGCGTCTAGAACAGGGTTCGTAAAACAGGATTCGCGTATTTTCATGGAATACGCGATTTTCCTTTATTCTGTGGAGTCTAACTATAGCAAGAGGCGCATCTAAACGAATCAAAGTAGAAATGTTTTTTAGCATTGAATATTTTAAAAGCAAAATATAGAAACTAAACTAGATGTTGATGATGATTTACGACTCTGTCTTATGAAATTACAACTAAACATTCAGGAAATATTTAAGAGTTAACAAGCGTACCCATTACATTAAAAAACTTGATGCATTTAAATGCTTACATTAAACGTAAAATAAACGTTATTAACCATTCGGAAAAATGGTTATTGTTCTCGCCAGGATGGGAAATTAAAAGCATATCTGAAAGTTTTCATTGGTTTAATCCGCAATTTATTCGTTTTCTGATTGGTCTATACAGTAATCTGTATTTCCCTTTAATTTCAACAACGATGGATACTTTCTGTTGCCACTATGACAAAACAGTAATAAAAACTACAAAAAAAATTAATAACTCAGAAAAAAATTGAGATACAGCTTTTAAACAAATTGCATTTAAAAGTAGATTTTTTTTCTCTATCCGACGGTGTTAAAAGTAATAGTGTCGGATGTTTAGAAGTTTAAGAATGAAATTTCATTTAAAATTGGCCGTCAGATTTCTTGGAAATCTGACGATGAAAAGCCTTTTCCCGAACAGCCAATGAAATGCTTGGATATTTACGTAAGTTTCAGGTGGATAATACTTAAGTTTCATGTTTCATGAAATCTGACGAGTCGCAGGCGATATTTTTGGCTTGCAATTTTTACGTGTCATAACATTAATGTTTAATTCATGGCGTACGTAATGTATGATCAATTCCGTGCGATTTTTTAACTCTTAAATTTTAGTCTTCAAAAAATCGTTTTCCAAATGAATCCATTTTTTCTTGTTTATATTTTCCTGTTAAACTTTGCACTTCTTCAAGATTGTTTAAAAATAACAATAAACGTTTAGGCTACCACTATTTTTAAGCAGAACTTTTTATGATATATTTAGATTTCAAACGTATTACAATATAGTATAAAGATTTTGCTGAAAAATACTGGTAGCAAAATTGTAATTCGGAAATAGAATTAGGGACAAACTTTGTAGGATCTCACCCGACAACAAGTGCAAAGAGTTAATGACTTTGACATGCTAAAAAAAATCTATGTAATATCAGGGCTGTCAGTTTGGCGTCCATTTTTTCCCGAAATTCACACTTCAGACCAGAAATTTCTGAAGATGAATTTTAACTTCAAGTAATCAAGAAAAGCATGTCAATAAATTAATCTGAAAATGCTTTTTCTTTTGTTTGGTGTGAATCCGATTTTTTTCACTAAAAGGGGAGGCCAAACTGGCAAACCTCTGCAGTACGTATACCCGACACATAACTGTTAAAAAGGAACTGGCCTAGAATAAACACATTTTTAATAAGAAGATAACTTGTACTTCAAGCTCAATAGAAAGCAAAATATGTACAAAATGCTAGTTGGCTGGTGATCATATATATCAGTAAACTTTAATTTAAAATGTTCGTTATATTTCACCGAGAAGAGGTGCACATAAGTAAAAGGAGAAATATGAAGAATGCGAGAAAGGGCAGAGGAAGCGCAAGTTCACGCTTTAAATAAGTTTTAAAACCTTTTGTTTTTATTTGTGTGAGCACGTATGTGTGCTTATATATTCTATAGATATATTTAGGGGGGGGGGGAAATCATAGGTTATCATGCATTTAAAATCATTTTTTTCATTATTTTTCACATATTGGTATATAATACAATGTCATATTTTACTTTCTCAAAATAATCCTCATTGTTTTTTAAATGTTATTTATATTCACATTTTTTATTTTATTATATTCGTTTTTAAATTTGTTAAATTAATCAATTCCTTTCTATTTACTTATTTTATTTTATATTTACTCAGTATTTATTAAGGTTATTCCTATTTTTACATTCTACTTTAAATAAATGTTAATCTTATTCATTTCTTAATTTAATTTCACTTTTGTTTTATGGGAATAGATGGCAGCACTAAACATTTCTTTTTAATAAACCTAATTACAATAGTTTTCCTTTTTCACGCCAGATGGCACGATGGCAGTAATGTTCTGATCTCAGTAACTTATGACCACATGTTCTCATAGTCCTAACCTAGTCTGTTTCCATCCTTACATGCTTTAACATTGTGAGTCAACTTTAAAATGTTTTGGATCCTTTTGTGTAATTTAGGTATTTTGCTCTTATAATTTTTAATATCCTGTGTCATTCTTTGGATCTCTTGGTATTTTATTTTTTTTTCTTTTATGATGCGCTATTAGGTGCTAAATTTTGATAAATATATATATTTAAATTTATATATATATACATACATATATATTTAAATATATATATATATATACATACATACACACATATATATATATATATATATATATATATAAGCTATGTGATCTTTTCATTGATATGTGAAATATTATGAAAAAATCTTCATGTAGATATATAGATAAATAATGTCACATTTACCGGTCTTACACGGGCCAAGTTAATATATTTGTTTTTTTTTCTTCGCGATGGAATGAATATATGTTTGCTGATGCTGTGGAATGTGTTCTGGTCCGAGGAATCGGAATCATTTTGCTATTAAAAAGTATAAATGAAATTTAAAAAATGGTTATAATTTATTGATAAAACAAACTATTTAAGAAAATTGAGTTACACCCTAAATATTTAGTCGAATTTTTTGTAAGAATTTTAAAACTAAAATTATAAGTATAAATGCAATCAGAATGATTTACACTGGGTTTTTTATGACTTAACGTACAAAGTTTGGTCGGGGATGGAAGACATTTGATACAAATCATATTCGCATAGGGAAGCGAGACTCGATACGCCGATAAAGAAAAAAAAATAACTCAAGGACACTTTAATATCATAACACAGTTTTGATCACAACACAGTTTTATATATATTTGAAAAATATATATATAACTGAGCTTTTTCAGAGTTCCAAAGATCGAACATTCAGGATTCATTTACAGACGGTCGAAAATACATGAACTACAAGTAAATCTCTGATTATAAAAGAAGCATCCATTATAGTTATAAAGGTTTCTCTGGATTGTGTAGGAATAAGATACCCAATAAGGAATATTAATAAAATAACCAAATAAATGTTTTTCCAATTACTTTAGGGATCTAGAAACTTCATCACGTAATGTGTGGTAAAACTCTAGCGAGGTCTAGCAATGTTCCGTAAATTTTCTACATTTAGTACTACCACTGTTTCAAATCGATAAACTTTATGGTAGATTCTTTTAGATTCTACGATAGAAAGCTACCACAAAGATTATTATTTTAAAATTAGTGTGGCAAATTTAGAAACGATACTAGCCCTGCTCTGACACACAGAAACAAGAATTAAATAAAATTAAGTAAAAGTTTAAAATTAAAATTTCTGGCATTTTTCTTTTGATAAAAATGACACAACAATCAGTGGATAAAGAAAATTGTTTCACAAGCAGTACTTAAATTTTGGACTATTTGAACCGCATGAAATCGAGACCGTGTTCATTGTTAAACATAACATCCAGCAACATAAGGAAACGCATGGATAATGAACAGCATTGACGATATAAGCAACAGATATTTCGTATACAGTGCTCATGATGGTGCTCATGATGGTATATCACAGAAAGAAATCAGAATTAGATAAATCAAGTGAAATTGAGAAGCATGTGTCGGATCTACCAATCCAATTTCAAGAGTTGGGAAACAACATCAAGTGAAGCGTTTAAAGTAATAGATTGAGTAATTAACTATTTTGTTTGCTTGCTGAATTGAAGTTTAACCTCTTAATCCACGCGCCTGATACATTCACAAGCAAATTGAGCTTGAGATGTAAACCACGACGATTAAGTGGTTAATGACACAAAGTCCCTTTAGGGCCAGCGACAAAGCGCCAATAATTTTGAAACTTAACATTAAGTACATTAAAAACAATTAAAAATATACAGACAATTTAAATAAAAAATTAAAAGACACATAAAAATCATTTAAAAAACAAAACATTAAGCGTTTCGAACTTATTTAAAGCTCCTCTTCAGTAATATAACTTTATATAATCTAATGATTTTTCACTTTAAATAAGGTGCATTGTTCGGAGATGTCAGATATATTAAAATATTTATACGAAATTCGGTAATAATTCCAGAAACCGGTATGTTTCTAGTACATAAAGCTATTTTGGGCATTGAAATCTATTGCACCGTGTTCAGATAATTTTTTGAAAGAAAATGTGACTTACACGTCTATGACTTTAAACATCCCACACATCCCACTCCATATATGAACTTATATGTGAATATTATATTGTTCATTTAAATGTAATAAACCTCCCCTCAAAGTACATGTGTTTACTTTTAAACAACCTGCATATGTAAACAAAACATCTGCACCCAAAACAACCGAATTTATTGTACTACAACTCGTAATTAGATGAAAATAAAATTATGGAAGCAATTCTCACGAACCTGGAAGTTAATTCAAATATACACCAGGATCAATTAATTGCTAGTAAAAACACTCAGAAATTTTAAATATATGTTTGTTTGCTTGTTTAAAAAATTAATTAATCTGTAATGCATATACTGCAAATCTGTATGATTAAAATTTTCTATCTTAATGGATTTTCTAACGTTCGGATTATTCAGTTAATTAAAATTCAAAATGATTTTTTTCACTTTTGATGGTTAATAAATCATGTTTCTAATATATTTTTTAGAACTTCAATATTTTCATTTTTTACTTAGTTACTCTAAGCGCTTTCTTAATCAATAATTCTAATAGTAAAGTGAAATTATTATTTTAAAGAGCATTCTCAACTAATAACTTTAAAAATGTGAGCAAATTCCTCACACACCTATGCATAATCAATAAAGACACTTCTTTTTTCATTTTCTGACTAAACAGAAATGAAGGAATAGTTTTTACTTTTTTTCGGAAATTCAAATTAAGCAACACATAAAACATCGATGTGAACGGTTTTAATTTTTACTTTCATTCTTTAATTCATTCATCATCTTTAACTTTTGTCCCGATAAAACTAATACCCAGTGGTAATGGAAACTCTTCACTTTTCAATTACTATTTGCGGCAAAACTTAATGAGAATGAAAACTGCAATAGACCGATAAGATTTTATTTAATGGAAAATTTTCCGACCACGCTCTTTGAAATACTTTTTAGTCAGAATGAAATAGATTTGAATGGGGTTGAAATGTTACTTTTTAGAAAAGGGAATGGCTTTTAAAAATATTCTCATTTTATAAAACTAAGAATTTTTAAAAACTGACTAGCTTTGAATAAAACAATACTTTCGGACTAGAATAATTTCTATTGCACGATTAATAATCTTTAACTCTCTTTTACACACAGATTAGATATATAAAATTAAGTGAAAACAAAATATAGTTTACATTTGTATTTTGTAGTGTACTTTTAAATGTACATGTTGTATTTAAGAATAAAACGATACTTTCATGCTTGTATAATTTCTGTAGAACGATTAATAATTTTTACCACTCTTTTACACATAGATTAGATATATAAATTAAGTGAAAACAGAATACAGAATACATTTGTATTTTGTAGTGCACATTTAAACATACATGTTGTATTTAAAAAGGAAACGATATTTTCTGGCTAGAATAACTGCTGTTGTTTGATTAATAATTAAAAACACTCTTTTAAGCACAGACTGATATATAAAATTAAGTGAATACAGAATACAGTGTAGATTTGATATTTGTAGTACACTTGTTAAATATACATGTTGTATTTGAGAATAAAACGGTACTTTCGGGCTAGAATAATTTATTTTTCTAATTCTCTGAAGCATATAGTTTACATTTATAAAATTAAGAAAAAGGTCGTTGCGAACTTTTGTAAATTGCATTGTACACATTTTAAATACGCAAATTGTATTATATATTCAAGAAAAAAAAATCATAGTAGGGAGTATAAAAGATTTAAGAGAATATGAGTAATACCATTCAATTCATCAACACATAAAACAGTGAAATAAAAATTTACCTGTTAATAATATATTCCTGTTAAGTAAAACCTATACTTTCAGAGCATCTTTTTACAGTGCATTACATTTCCCCCCAAATTTTACTTAAACAAATAGTTTTTATTTTAGTGAACTAAAAATTCTAAGTAATTAGAGTTTAAGAAAAGTAAAAATATATTGAAACCGAATTTCGCAATCACGAAAATATCGGTAAGTTCTTATCTGGTATATGTTACGTATTACATCATTTTTTTCTGTAACGTATTTTCATATATTATTTTGCGTGTTACTTAATTAACCATTTTGTCTATCAGAAAAAAGTCGACATATTTTTTAGGATGTTACAGACTAATTTCATGAAAATTACATGAAAAAAGTATTTACACTAAATTTGCATATTCTGTGTTAAAATTGCTTTTTTATTCAACATGTATGCTTGGAGAAATAGCAAATTTTGTTAAAGAAAATTTAAGTTTATTTACATACCATAACATTAAAAAAAACAAAAAAAAAAACATATATACATAAACTTTCCTTTTAGGTACCTTTCATTACAAAAAGCTACCTATTGCAGCCGTTCGGAGGAAAGCGATTTCAAAAAATTTTGTTATGTTTTCATCGATCATGACCCCCAGACCCCGAAACCACCCTCCGTTCAAAATTTATATATATATATATATATATAATATTTATTTATTTTCACTTAGTGTTATATAATTTATTATCGGTTTAATGTTTTTGAATGTCCCACATTCATACTTTTAGGATTTTTATGGATGTATAAAATAATCCACACACTATATTTGTGCTTTTTAGGTAATCGGAATTTAAGTATCAGTTCACCTTCTTTATACTACCATATGTTTTTTATTTTCCTGTTCATTTTATAATTATCTTATATATAATAGTTTTTATTAAAGATTTTTATATTTTTAATAATTATTTATATTAATTATTAATGAATTTATTTTGTTTTATAGCATATAGCTATATGCTATATACAATATGTATTATCGATGTTCTAGAATTATTTAAATTCTTAGTGTAGTTTAAATAAATTTGCTAATAGAATATTTTGTATGCTTTTTAAATTTTATTAACAATAGTTTTTTTTTTAAATACATTGTGTGGTTTATATTCAGTTTATAATTATCTATATATAAGGATATGTTTGGTTTTGCTGTTAATAAAACAAATGTTACATTCAATTGCTTACAACTGAAGCAAGTCTTTTGACAATTATATCATAAAAGTAATACTAGATGGCAGCACCACAATTTGTGTTTTTTTTTCGATAAGTTCTAAATTTACTTATTCCAGCTACATTTCAGTTATAATTTACTACACCAGGGGGAATTTTTAGCTAAATTTTGACGATATTGTTTAACGGTTTTTAATTAATTTAATAGTGCATTTTAATTATGTAATTACTTTCTATTTATATTATTTTATATTATATTAAAAGTTATTTAACATTTATTTCAATATGTATTAACTGCATCCTATGGTATCAATTACTGTGATTTCTTAACTGTTTTATTAACCTTAATCTTTACGATATGGGTGCCATGTGCGCGTGGATTTATTCTAAAATATTAATCGGTATGGTGTTTATTATTTCATTTTATATCCTATAAATATTTAAATAGGTTTTATTGTTTTTTCCATTTCATATTATTTGTTTCTATTCTGTTTTCATTTTTAATCAATTCACTTGATTTTAATGGTTGTTTGGGCACAGGGGAAAATAACTTTTAGCTTTAGCTTATTTTTCCCACAGAAAACGACCATTTTGCTTATATCATTGAATTCTGTGCCCTTGAAAACGTAATTCAATATATAAGCATTTCCATTATTTGTCGGTGTCCACTTTCTTATTTTTCTTCCATAATAATTCTTATAATTAATTTAATCTTTTTTTTTTTTATACTTACAGCTTTAATTCATAATATTACGGTTTTTGATGGTGGTAGGTTATGTTTAATTATTGGTTATATATATATATATATATATATATATATCTGACCTATGACACACTGTAACTCTCGTAATTATGAACCGATTTCGATGTAATTCGGTATATACATAGTACATACAAATGTCTCGACCGAGTTCGTTGGCCAGCTTCATCCGCCGTTTTGTTTCAAAATGGCGGCCATTTAAAATTTTTTAAAAAATTAAAATTTGAAATGTGGTACCAAAAAATTAAAAATGGAAAAATATTATTTTCTTATGTATTTGACCTTTATACAAAGATTCCGGAGCAGTTTTTGTTTCGTCTATATCTTAAAAAATGGCTGAGTTATAGCATTTGAATTTCTAGCGTGGCTGACATTTTGAAACGTCCTGAAGTTTGTCACGCGATACAAGGTGTATTTATGAACCGACTTCGATGTAATTCGGTATGTACATAGTACATACAAATGTCTCGACTGAGTTCGTTGGCCAGCTTCATCCGCCATTTTGTTTCAAAATGACGGCTATTTAAATTTTTCTTTTAATTTAAAATTTGAAATGTGGTACCAAAAAATTGAAAATGGAAAAATATTTTTTTCTTATGTATTTGACCTTTATACAATGATTTCGGAGCAGTTTTTGTTTTGTCTATATCTTAAAAAATGGCTGAGTTGCAGCATTTTGAATTTCTAGCGTGGCTGACATTTTGAAACGTCCTGAATTTTGTCACGCGATAAAAGGCGTATTTATGAACCGATTTGGATGTAATTTCGTTTATACATAGTACATACTAATGTCTCGACCGAGTTCGTTGGCCAGCTTCATCCGCCATCTTGTTTCAAAATGGCGGCCATTTAAAAAAATAAAAAAATAAAAAAAATAAAATGAGATACCAAAAAATTAGAAAATGAAAAAGATTTTTTTCGTATGTGTTTGACCTTAATACAAAAATTCCGGAACAGTTTTTGTTTCGTCCATATCTAAAAAAATGGCTGAGTAATAGCATTTTGAATTTCTATTTTGGATGACATTTTAAAACGACCTGATTTTTGTCACGCGATAACAGGCGTATTTATGAACCGATTTGGATATAACTTGGTCTGTACATAGTACATACCAATGTCTCGACCAAGTTCGTTGGCCAGCTTCATTCGCCATCTTGTTTCAAAAGCGTTGCTATTTAAAAAAAAATTTCATTTAAAATTTAAAATGAGGTATTAAAAAATTGGAAAATGAAGATTTTTTTTATGTGTTTGGCCTTGATACAAAGATTCCGGAGCTGTTTTTGTTTCTGAAAATTTGTTCTTTTGTTTATATCTTAAAAAGTGGTTGAATTACAGCACTTTGAATTTCTAGCATGGCTAACATTTTGAAACGATCTTGTATTTGTCACGCGATAACACACGTATTCGCCTATTTCGATGTAAGAAGGCATGTGGATAGTATGCACCTCGACCAAGTTTCCTGGCCAGATTCATCAGCCATCTTGTTTAAAAATGACGGCCATTAAATTAAGAAAAAAATATATATTTAAAGTGAGTGCAAAAAAATTAGAAATTGAAAAAGGTTTCTTTCTTAAGTATTTTACCTTGATATAAGGATTCAGGAGCATTTTTTGTTTGTCTTTACCTTAAAAAATGGCACAGATATAGCAGTTTAAATTTCTATTGTGGGTGACATTTTGAAAAATCTGATTTTTTGCATGCGACAGCACTCGTATATATCAACCGATTCCGATGTGAGTGAGCATGTGCACAGCAATTACTAAGGTCTCAACCAAGTTCACTGGGTAGCCTCATCCATCATATTGTCTTAAAATGGCAGGCACTTTAAGAAATCGCCGAATTTGTTAGCCAAATATAAGTTACTTTAAATAAAAGCAGCTTGGATAAAGCTGACTAATTTCGCGAAATTCTCATTCATAATGTATTAGTATTGGTAAAAATTAGTACTGAATCTCCTATATTCGGTTTCCACTAAATTGAGCTTCGTGTGTTTGAATAATATAAGTTGGCTTTTTTAAAATAAGGAATATGAAAGCTATCTCTTCCTCCCGGCACTGGCCGGAAGGACTTTTTAGATTTGTAATCAGATATCGTTATTACTGAAATTCTAACAACATAAATATCAGTTATTCAACTCTGAAAGTAATAGACATTCAATTAAAGTATTTTTTTAATCCATACATTAAGCAAGAAAAACACATGAACTATTCAGTGTAGAGAAAAATATTTTAATAATGGGCATAATAATTTAACCGAAAAACAGAACTTAATACGCATGATTCAAAATACTTCACAATCATTCTAAATATTGAAAGACGATGGTCGTATGACAAATATACAGCGTTGGTATAACTAAAATTTTGTACTTTATATTTAATGCATGTTAATAATAAAACATTTTTACAAAATGTTTATTCCGGATAGAAACAAACTTTCATGCTTATCCCCCCCCCCCACCGCCCTTTCTCCAAAGGAGTTCTCTTACAGTGCATGAAACTGAATGACGTAATGACCGACAGCTTAAGAAAAAAACATAAACAATTGCTCTAGGTTGAAGCGCCTACCCCAGAAGTTATTGATGTATCAGTAATCCAAAACATATTCGCACATTTCGTTAAAAGTAAACACACAGAGATGTGCAAAATCCTCTGGTTTCTCTATATTTGCCAGAACAAGGTGACAAAAGCCAGTACAAAAGCAGCTTTTGAAATCAATTCGATAAAGGCTAATGTTTTCAAAAACTTAAAACTTTAGGACAAAACGTACTAAAAATTAGATGAAAATTTCAGTTTAACACCACCGAATTCTTATTAAAACAAGACGGAGTGTTGCAATATTTTGCACTATATTTAAACATTTTGTATTATTTACAAACGCCCTAAAAACTTAAAATAATTAAACTAATTTAATTAAACTAATTATTAATTTAATTTAATTTAATTAAACGCCCTTTAAACTAATGCATTTCACAGTTCAGGATATAAATCTGCCTGAAAACGTGTGTCACGCGAATATGCATGTTGAAAAAGCCTTTGAAGTTGAAAGATCCCATTCTGCTATATAACGGAATTTAAATGATAATTTAAAGTTGAATAAAAATGCTGCGTTTTTTCTGAAAAAATTATGATTTTTTTATTTTATTTTAAGAATATTTTTTTTTCGTAACCAAACAAAACTGAATTTCAACTATAAGGATTAGTAAACGGAAACTTTTACAATTATGCTATTCTTAAAATACGAATATTTACGGTATTTAAAGACATTTACAGATTTTCCTGATTTACACTATTTTATTTTGGTAAATAATAAGATTTACTATCGAAGTTTTTACAGTAAACATACATAATAAAAGGCAGGTCGTATGTAGAAATATGGGTACTACTTAATTATCCGGTCGACCGATTTCGCCAAATCAGATAAATCGCCAAACCACTCGCTAAATTATACAAATTGACATAATTTTTATTTTAAATAACGAAAGAACAAATAAATTAGTATAACATTAATAAAAATACAAATAAAACGTCGAAATAAAATACACTTGATGACGTAAATACGTGTAACTTGCTTAAAATCAAGTGAATGTGATATTTACGATCAACCATTGTTGGCATTTAATCTTATAGTTTGGAGATAGATTTTTGGTCAACCGGATAACTAAGTAGTACCGAAATGTGTTATATCGCAAGAATACTGATGACAGCAATATTAATGTCAATACTAGACATACTTGAATTGAAAGAATATACAGTTAACTTGCGGTGTAGCCTAATACTCTAATAAATATGGTAAATTTCAGCCATATTGGAATATGCAAATACATAGATGTTTGTTTCACTTTCAGGTACTATCGCTTTTCTTAAATGAATCATTGTTTTTACTCGTGCTATACTTCTATGAACTAAGTTCACCATAAAATAATATTTTTTAATCTCTGTAAATATAATATACAGTAAAATCTCGTTACAACGAATCTCTGTGGAACACTGATTAAATTCGCTATACTAAAAAATTCGTTAAACTCGATATTTTTATAATGAAATAGAAGAGTTTGTTTCAAATGAAAGTCAAATTTCAAAGTAATTGCTTAAAAGGCGCTAAGGCCAACCTAGTGAAAAAGATTCCATGCCGGGACTCGAAACCGGGCCATCAGTTTAGCGTACTGACGTTCTACCGACTAAATTACATGGAATGATACCCAGCCTGGAACTTCTCACAATTACAGGTTGGCAAGGCTACAAACGCAGCACAAGGTGGAATATTTTCCGTGAGCCACCGATATGGAGGCAAACACAGACACTTAATTATATCCAGCATCGATTGAATCTATATTATTATTTGGAAATTTTTCCAGAGAGAAACATGACCTTGCATACAATATTTCAAATGAAAATCAAATTTCAAAGTAATTGCTTTAAGGACGCTAAGGCCAAACTATAGTCGATATTCGGTAGAACGTCAGTGAGCTATACTGATAGCCCGGATTCGAGTTCTGGCATGGAATGTTTTTCACTAGGTTAGCCTTAGCGCCTTTTAAGCAATTACTTTGAAATTTGATTTTCATTTGAAATATTCTATGCAAGGCAAATATTTCCCTCTGAAAAAAAAAATCCAAATAATAATATAGATTCAATCGATGCTGGATATAATTAAGTGTCTGTGTTTGCCCCATGTCGGTGGCTCACCGAAAATATTAGCCCCACCAGTGGCTGAGAGGTTCTGCTCTCGAAGCTGGTAGACGGGAGGTGCTGGGTTCGAACCCAATCGCGCCCGTCGGCCTAACCGTTTCGGAGTTTTCGTTGTTTTCTTCGAAACCTTGAATTTCCATGCGTAAATACGGGTTAGGTTCCCTTAGAAAGTCTCCCACGGAGGGCACTCCTCCTAGGGCCTATATCCCAAGAGTAGATAATCGGCCGTCAAAAGCAACCCAACCCAACCCACGGAAAATATTCCATCTTGTGCTGCGTTTGTAGCCTTCCCAACCTGTAATAGTGAGAAGTTCCAGGCTGGGTATCGTTCCATGTGGTCTAGTCGGTAGAACGTCAGTGCGCTATTCTGATGGCCCGGGTTCGAGTCCCGGCAAGGAATCTTTTTCACTAGGTTGGCCTTAGCGTTTTTTAAGCAATTACTTTGAAATTTGATTTTCATTTGAAATATTGTATGCAAGGCCAATGTTTCTCTCTGGAAAAATGTCCAAATAATAATATAGATTCAATCAATGCTGGATATAATTAAGCTTCTGTGTTTGCCCCATGTCGGTGGTTCACGGATAATATTCCCTCTTGTGCTGCGTTTGTAGCCTTGCCAACCTGTAATAGTGAGAAGTTCCAGGCTGGGTATCGTTCCATGTGGTTTAGTCGGTAGAACGTCAGTGCGCTATACTGACGGCCCGGGTTCGAGTCCCGGTATGGAATCTTTTTCACTAGGTTGGCTTTAGCGCCTTTTATGCAATTGCTTTGAAATTTGATTTTCCTTTGAAATACTGTATTCAAGGCGAATGTTTCTCTCTGGAAAAATTTCCAAATAATAATATAGGAGATTTTGATATTTTTTAACAAAGCAAATAATATTTCATAAACTGAAAAATTCCTTAAAGTGAGATTCGTTGTAACGAGAATCTACTGTATACGCAGACCATAATATACAGTAACCACTTCCACGTTATGCACGATAGTGAAAAATATTCTTCATTTTTAGGAATCTCAAAAACCTATATATTTCCGACATTTAAGGAAGAATGTGTAAATACAAAATTTCTTTTGATGCTACAGACTTTCGGCAACGTTTTCCAGCGGTTTTTTAATATTTTTTCTCAAATCGGAAGTTCCGTTTTTTAAGAACGCGATCAATTCTCAATTAAAGATTTTTAGCTGCTGAGCTGAATTTATACCTGGAAGAGCAACAAAATAATATTAATTTTAATGCTAATGTTAATGCTTTTAATTTATTAAGCTTGTCTGTGAAACATTTTTGTTGAACATGAAAATGTGTAAAAACAAAGTTTCTTTTGATGCTACTGACTTTCGGTAACGTTTTCCACAGATTTTTTAATAAATTTTTTCAAACCTGAAGTTCCGTTTTTCAGAACGCGATCAATTCTCAATTAAACAGTTTTAGCTGCTTAACTGAATTTATACTTGCAAGAGTAACAAAATATTATTAATTTTATTGGCAATGTTAAATATGTCAATTTATTAAGATTGTCTGTGAAACACTTTTGTTGAACATGAAAATTTTATTTGAGAATTTTAGCTGCTTAACTGAATTTATTCCTGCAAGAGAGACAAAATATTATTAATTTTAATGGTAATGTTAATGCTGTTAATTTATTAAGATTGTCTGTGAAACATTTTTGTTGAATGTGAAAATTTTATTTATGAATTAAAAGCGTTCAAAATATTCCGGGTGAGATAACGAATAAACACAGCGTATAAAACTACACAGAAACATTTCTAAAAATCGGTGCCAGCAAAAGTAAGTTTGTTTTTATGAATGCTTCTTGAAATTAGAAAAATATATTAGTGTCTGAGGTTTTTAAATATAAAGAAAGCTTTTAACTCATTGCATCTTGTCATTGTATCGAAGTCATTGTATCTTTTCATTTGCCGTTACATTATATATATTCCGTGTTTACTATTTGTCTTTTTTAATACTTCCCAACAAAGTTGAAAGGTGTTCATGGATTCGATTTGTATATCCGTCTGATCGTATGTCTGTCCACGCTCTAACTTGCGTAAATATACACTAAACTATCGATTAACCGGGATCTGATTATCTGGGTTGCGAATTAACCGAGACGGTAAAAATCTCCCAGTTTGGGGCGAAATTTGTTATGATGCTGCTGCTTGGAAATAGTATAAATCCCCAAGGTTACACTCTCAAAAATAATTTACTTAAAAATGAGAACTTCCATGTACTCGTATTTTTTTTAAGTACAATTGTTTCAAAAAGAAGTACATTGTTAAAAATAATCTACTTAAAAATGAGCATTTCTATGTACTCATATTTTTTAAGTACAATTATTTCAAAAAGGATCATTAATCTACTTAAAAATGAAAAATTCTTTGTACTCGATTTTTTTAAGTACAATTAATTCAGAAACGAGTACATGATATTTTGAAGTTGTGTATATTTATACTTGATTTATAAATGTATGCGGAAATGAATTCATATATTTTGTATTTTAAAGACTTAATATTCATGTTTAAATAATATGTGCTCAAAAATATGAGTTTTCTGATAAACCCTTTTCTTATACCGAATTGACAGTAGGGATTTCCAAGCTTTTATTTAAAGATATGTCTATCTTTGTTATAATTTATAATTTATAACACACACTTTTCAAATTTATTTACAATTTCATTAGAAATGTTAAAGAAGAACATTTAGTTTAAAAATTGTTTTATTAGAAATTAGAATATTTAAGAAAGGGAAAATTCATCTCTGCTGTTAGCGATCTTCCGTCGCTGATTCATAAAAGGTGTCATTTGGAAGCAGCTGGTAACTGCTCTTATAGTACAGTCACTACAATATTGATCTCCCACCTAGAGGTCTCGGGTTCAAATCACGGGGCGGTAATTAAAATAGTAAACTCGTTTGTTCTTTACTCCAAAAATTGTAGTTCTTCGCAATTAAAAATGCTGATTTGTCGGCTCTCTGTAATTTTGCTTTTTTTTTCTTATAGTGTATGTGTGTTTCTATACATACTTATTTTCGAGTCCCTGTATGTATTAAAAAAATGTACATACGTTTTTCAAATTTAAGTGTTAAGTACTCGGAACTATTTTAAGATCGGGAAATGCTCAATAATTAGTACAATTTACTTATTTTTAAGAATAGTGTTTTAACACTGTATGACATCATGAAGGGCGATTTTATCGGATGAAGAAAATGAAATTCCTACAGAAGACAATGATAGTACTGCTTTGTAGAGAAAAATCCTAGAAGATTTGAGAAAGTTAAACTGGTCCGAAAATGTAGACGAAGAAGCAGTGCAACAAGGGGCTGACGGCGAAGATTCGAAATTGGAATGTTATGAACTTTAAAGGGACGCTGATATTGTGACGCGTGGTTCAGAAGAAACGAGGAAAAATGTTTCCCTGTGTGTGTTTTGAAAAATGTCCTGAATGTGATTAAGAAAATCTTGTAACTCATCAAAAATTAAGTTACGATGATGCATTAGCACACACTAAGGCATTACTTAGTTACTTAGAACAAGAAGATGAAAAAATGTTGTTGAGAACTTTGCGCAGTAAAATTCGTCGACGAGTAAACGAAAAGCGAAAACAGACTTCTATCATTTCATTCCTTAAAAAAAAAAAAAAAAAAAAAAAAAAAAAAAAAAAAAAAAAAAAACAGTGAGGTAAACTACATTTCTATTTTTTATTTATTGTACTAATTGTAAATCTGTCTTCATTTCTTTCTTTTGAATTATTTAAACTATTATTGTCCTACTGTATAATAATTAGACATTTTCTATCTTTTTTCAAAAATTTTCATCGAAATTTGCACAAATTCGATTATCCGGGACAAGACATTTCTCGACAACCCCTTTTAACCGAGAGTCTATTTTACTCGGATTTTCTCGCAATTGATATATGTTTATGATGTTTACAATAGCATGATATTGAATATGAAGTGTATAGCAATAATAGTTTACTTACAGGGACACTGAAAATAATTCCGTTACATTATGGTCAATGGGAAAAATCGTTTGCAAAGTATTTTAATGACATTGCGCTATTTTAAATGTGTTGAAATTGATATGAATCACTACAAGATGATTACTACAGGATAGCACATTCATAGTATTTGCCGTTCATTTACAGAGACCTACATAAAAAAAATCAGTTACAATACTGTCTTTGAGCAATAATTGCTCGAAGTGTGTTTTAAATTTCGGTATGAGCTGTTAAATTGAACTAATTTTTTGTATGTTACTCTTTGTGTACAGACCTCGTGTACAGAGCTTCACAAGAGAAAGCACGTACCATTCTCCTTATTAGCGGAAACAGCGGAAGGGAAATTTTCAACTGAGGTATTGCTTTCCTAACGGAACTAAATATTTACATGCATGTAGTTAATAGGTACAAATCTATATATCATATACATGTCCGATAATTTTCCGACTGTAGATTGTAATTGATGAAATTGGGTTTACAAATGTGATAGGCGTTCCCAAATTTTTCAACTAGACATAATATTTAAACTTATTAAACGGTGTATTTTTATTACATTATTATTAATGTGCTAGTAAGTATTTCATAATCTATGTTTGACGCATGATTTTTTCTGCCTTGTTGACTATGTTTTAACTAAATGTTCTAGATAACTTACATTGCGCCGCTATACATTTGACAGCTGCTAGTGAACAAATTGCCAAATCACAATTTTACTACATTACGGTATCTCATTACTTCAACTGGAGTTCACCGTCATAATTTGATTTTTAAAAAAATCCATGAATTATTTGGTTTTTCTCTAGATTAGTAGTCTTACCCAGTGGAAGTAAATCACTGTACCAAAATGTTATTTTGCATTCTTAGTTCCATGGAGGATTTTTCTTTATCCTCGATCAGGAGGACTGAAAGAAGGGTGAACTACAAATTTTGGAATCTTTCTATAAGCATTCAAATAATCTTCTTAAACTCAGCATAAAATATTCCAAAAAAAAAATAAAATCCATGAATTATATGGTTTTCTCTAGCTTAGTAGTCTTACCCAGTGGAAGTAAATCAATGTACCTAAATATTATTTCGCATTCTCAGTTCCTTGGAGGATTTTCCTTTATCCTACTGATCGAGAAAAAGAAAGGTGAGCTATAAATTTTGGAATATTTCAATGGGCATTCAAATAATATTCTTAAACTCAGGATAAAACATTCCAAATATTTATTTTCATTAATTTTAAAAAAAAAAAGTTTCAATTAAAGATATTCTAAGCTTTTAAAAGCTTTAACCCGTTTTTCAGCAATATAACCCATATTGGACCGCTGTCCTATAAATAGGACAGCTAATAAAACATTTTTTTAATAAAATTGGTAAGGATTTTCTGGATGCATTTTGCTATGGCGTCTTTAAAAGACATAAAATTATAACATATAAAAAAAAAAACAAGTAACCAATTAAAATTTAATTGAAAAAAATCTATTTAAAAAATCCTTTAAAAATTGTGATCTCATAATCTAGAATTTTACCGTTATTATTGTATTTTTATTGGTGAAATCATAGAGTATTTTTTAACAACATAAACTGTATTTTTAAAGTAAAATAAAATATTTGCTCATAAAACATATGCATTTACGTATCATTTACGTATGCATTTTATATGTCCTTACTATGTGTCCTACTAATATGTCCTGTTTATAGGACAGCTAGTTACTTAAAAAATTAAAAACTTTTTTTCCAAATTTTGCTAGTATCTACTTAATTTCACCATATTAATGATATAATCGAAATTTTCAAAATTTTCAAAAATATTTAATCGGCGTGGTCCAATATGGGTTAATATCTTACAGTTAATATGATTTACAATTGGAATAGGTTTTATGCAAATTCTTGTTCTGCACTTAATGTACATATTAATTATTTTTCCGATATTTAATGATCATTTTCTATGCATTTCATTTTCCGAAATATTTCAATGGTTTAAATAATGACAATAAAAGTAGTTCTAAATCTGCATAAAATTACTTTTGAGAACTCGTGTCAGCTTTCATTGAATAAATTTTTAACTCATCAATAAAATAACGGTTACAAATAAAAATTTATTTTCTTTGAAAATCGTACTGCAAATATGCAATTCCGTTTTATGAGAAATTTTACAAACATTTTTTTTTTTTTAATTTTCACTAAACCACAAGCTAATATTTAAACTGTGTACACAATAAACAGGAGTTTTGCATAAAGATGAAATTGAGAAAACAATTCCAGCCATATTACTCCGCAGAATAATCAACCAAGCTCTTAGTTAACTAACCATTAAGAAGAAAAACTTGAGAACATTTAAAATTCCTCTTCAAATATAAGTTTCGATTTTTGAGGAACTATTTAAGCCACCTTTAAAAAAGCATTTTCTGAAACCACAAATTAATATTTAAACAATATGTACAATAAACACGAGTTTTGCATGAAGAAAAAATTGTTATAATAATACCACCCGTATTCTTGTTCCTTCTAGTTCCCAGAATAATCAACCAACCTCATATATAATTCAGCGTCGTAAGAAATACAAGCACAAGACATTACAGTTTGTACCACGTTTCGCATTGTTTGTTCTTCGTACAAGCTTATATGTTTGATCGTCACATGCCTTTGCTATATTTTCTGTTTGATATTTTCAACAATACATTAAAAGAGTATAACGATTGTTTTGGTCGTTTTCAACTAATGCATTTCGTTTATTAAAAAAGAATAAAGAGTATAAAAATATTTTAAAAACAATTTTATGGAAAATAAATAAATAAAATATGCTAAGTTATTCTGAATTTATCTTTGAAACGTTAAAAGGTGGTAGATCAGACTTCAACAAACGATTTTTGCAAGTGAAACCATGGTCGTAATAATTTTTTTAGTGGAAAATACAGTTCAATTTACTGCGAAAAAAAAAAAAAAATCCCTGCCGGCCCGGCCTACAGGCAGAGGTAGATTTCGAAGTCAAATATACTAATTTCACAAACAAAAACTAAATCATGATTAGAGATAAATCCACTTTAACAATTTTATCTGGCCGATTTTGACGAGTTTTTATTTCATTTTTATATAATAGCTGGTTTTATCAGAATCATGTTAGGGCGGTATTAAAAAAAAATACATTTCCATGCTCAACAACTCGAAATTTTCTGGCATAATTCCAGATTCATTTTTAATTAAAAAAAAAATATATGAAACTTGCTGACGTGATTTTTGAAGAGATTTATAAGCAACCTGTGCTTTTATTTTTTGTTCAATTAATTAAAACTTCATATATAAACAATTATTTTCTCAGAAGGACAATATTTTTCGTTTCTAACACAATCGCTTCGGGAAATTCCGTTCAAAATGCCCACTTTGACATCATTTTTTGAAATATATTCTGCCTCTATCAAAAAATCGATCTTTACGGTGCATTATATAATTTCTGAATAAGCGAATATACCAATTAAATGCGTTTGAGAGCAAAAATTAATTTAAAAATGAGTCAGAAAATAAGCAGTTTGGATTTGAGTGCATCCTTAATACAATGATTTTTCCAACACAATCCGCTTCAGTAAATTCGGTTCAAAATGCCCTTTTTAACAGCATTTTTAAAAATATATTTTGCCTCTATCAAAAAATCGAGCATTACGGTACATTATATAGTTTCTGAGTAAGAAAACGTACCAATTGGAAGCCTTTGAGAGCAAAAATGAATTGTAAAATGAGTAAGGAAATAAGCAGTTTGGATTTGAATGCACCCTTACTAAGATGATTTTTTTCTTCAACCGCTATGTATTTTTAATTTGTTTTTGCTCTAAGAATTGGTCCTATCCATAACTTGTCTATATAGATGTTGCAGGCAATATTAAGAAGATATATGATAAATTCATAGGGATTTTATAGCTTTTGAATTGACGGAGTTATGGATTTTTTTCTTCTTCAACTCCCCCTTTTTGTTTTCGTTTTCAATTTTTTTTTTTGCGGTACGAATTGGCCCTATCAAAAACTTGTGAATATAAAAGTTGTAGATAATGTTAAGGAGATTTATAATAAAATTAATTGGATTTGATATCTTGAGAATTGATGAAGTTATGAATTTTTTTCTCAACAAAACCCTATTTTTTGCGCCCTTTGAGCCCATTTTTAATTTTATCAAAAATCTGTGATACATAAATTTTTGGCCCTATTTTTAGAAGTAATAAAAACTTTAAACTGATTTGATATGTACAAAAATTAAGAAGTTGTGGGGGGTTTTCTGTTTTCACAAAACCCCTCTCTATTTCCATCCCCTTGGTTCGATTTTGCCCATTAACGAACTTAACCGAGAGTTTATGCCCATTGATTTTATGTATCAGTTTGGAAGAGATTGGTGCAGAATTACGAAAGTTATCGTGTCCAGAAGAAAGTGATATATATATATATAGATAGATAGATAAACTTTTTTACTGAGGGTGGTTTTGGGTTCTAGGGGTCATGATCGGTGTAGATCTGCAAAAATTTTTCAGAAATTCCAACATAGGAACGATCCCAATAGGTAGTATTTCATACGAAATCTACCTAAAAGGCGTATAAATTCAAACATTGTTGGTTACCCATAAAATTTTCAATACTAATCCTTCAATCCTCATATGCATTATAATTGCAAATGAGGATTAAAGAATTCGTACTTTAAAATAATAATTCAAAATTCCTTAACGGATTTGGTTAACAAATTCTGTTTGTTGTAAAATAAATGTAAAGCAATCATCAGAGAACTTTCCATATTTTAATTAAATTTTTTTAGATATAAATGTTATATAAAGTTCAATATTTTTTGTGCAATAAAGCAATAGATTGTGTATTAATTATATTTTAGAATACTCAGCCGGATCGCTTTTTGCATTTTTTTGTATGTTCTTCATGATATACCCATTTGAGTATAAATTACATTTTTATTTTATAAAACTTATTTTTTAAACATATAACTTACACTGTAAAAGCTTAATGATAAATAACAGTGCCTAGTATAGAGTTGAATATATATACATATATATATATATATAAAGATATACGTAAGTCAAAGTTTTAAGATTTTCTATGAATCGATAAAATCCTTGCTAAACATTGGACCTTAAATTAAGGACCTTCCATACTCACAATATTTCTTAAATGTTTAAGTATTAACGCTATCAGTTATTACTTTTAAAAGCGTTAAAATAAAAATGAAACCTTTGGACATGTCATGTTTTAAGTCAATAGGATTTAGTACACTACAACTCATATAAAATAAGATATTAATAATATTTTTATAACCTATTTGATAAAATATAGCGTAAATCATTTACCTCTGCATCTTAACTTAATATTTAAGCAAATGCATACAGCAAATTTTACCGTGCGGTGCATTTTGTACACAATTATATTTCCAAATTTTCTAAGAAAAAAAATATTATTTATTAAGATTAATTTTAAATCGAATGAAATATAATCACCATAAAGTATAATGTAATAAATACTCTTAACATACGCTTATCTCACAGTATTCGGGTTTGAAACATGCAAATTAAATTTCGTAACATCCAATGGTGCATAAAATACACCCGCCTGAGTGCGCCTGTAATTAAATGTTGAGGAATGACATTAAGTAGAAGTACAGTCCTGGAAAAAAAAAGTAAACACCGCTACTAACTTTCTGTAGAATCTGGTATGAATATAATTTATCGTTCATTTACAGGGACACACAAAAGAATCTTGCAACAGTACTGCCTATGAACAAGATATGTTGGAAGTGAATTTGCACTCGTGGTACGCGTTTTAAAATTTCGCTATTTTTTTTTTCCTTTTCTTTTGCATGTTACTTGGTGTGTATAAATTCTATAGATCCTATACAGAGTTTCACAAAAGATCTAAAGTACAGTCGTGGAAAAAAAAAAAGTAAGTACCCCTACTAACTCATCGAAAAATTATCGCAGAAGAAATTTACTGGTACCAAAGGATTGGAAATAAAGTCTACTTTTAAATAATGTATATAAAATTTGCTTAAAGGGGCATCTACATGTCAAAACAAACCAAAACCTTGTTTATTCAATAACAAGACCCAATTTTGACACCATAACTAAATTCTACACACTTCAATTAGCCTACATATAAATTTGCATGAAATTCACACGATTAGTTTACGAGGAATTAATTATTTTAAAATTAGACTATTTTAAGGGCTGTATCCAAATTGAAGTTCAGTACTCGAAGGTTGTTCAAAAGGTACAGATTGACTACGTCGCTTCAATTAATGTATTATTTCTTGCCAATATAACCATTTTACTCACTTAGGCTTCGGCTATTATTAGGGGCTGTGCAAATATAACGTTTTCAACTTTTTGATAATTTTGGACCGTCTATCCCCTATTCCTTCCCTAAATCTATTTTAAAATGCATCAGAATAACTTTACATTCGTTATTCTCATTTGAAATAGGGTTAACAATTCTATGATTAAATTTATTCTGCTATTGCATTTGAAATTTTGCTATTAACGCATTATTGCTGGTTTGCAAAAAAAGCTTGCTATTCCAAGTTTCTTTTTCTTCATATTTTAGATTTTTTTTTTAAACTACTGAAAACTTCTCTATATGAAAGTCATAAAAATGACATTTAAAATGTTTTTAAATCAGCCTGTGTACTCGAACAAAATTTCAAGCTAATGGAGAAAAGGTTTAATTATTTAAAGCTCTAAAAAATGGATTAAAATTTTTGCATCGGTTCTTATTTGTAAAGATTATTATTTTTGACTGATATACACGTGGCTCCGCCAAATAATAAAAAAAAGCAATTTAACAAATTACAACGACCATTTGGAAAATGATTTTTTCAAAGACTAAAATTTAAGACATAAAATATCGCACGGAATTGATCATACATTACGTATGCCATGAATTCAACATTAATAGTGTTATTACACGTGAAAATTGCAAGTGACAAAAATCACCTGCTTCACATTTCTTGAAACTTACGTATTATCCACCTGAAACTTACGTATTATCCAAGCGTTTCCTTCGCTGTTCGGGAAAAGATTTTTCCATCGCCAGATTTCCAAGAAATCTGACGACCAATTTTAAATGAAATTTCATTCTTAAACTTCTAAACATCCCACAATATTACGTTTTACACCGTCGTATAGAGAAAAAAAAATGTATTTTCCAATGCAATTTGTTTGAAAGCTGTATCTCAATTTGTTTCTTAGTTATTAATATTTTTTTTGTAGTTGTTATTACTTTTTTATCACAGTGGCAACAGAAGTATCCATCCCTGTTGAAAGTAAAGAGAAAACAGATTACTGTATAGACCAATCAGAAAACGAATAAAATGCGGATTCATCCAATAAAAAGCTTCAGATATGCTTTTGATTTCCTACACTGACGAGGACAATAACCATTTTTCCAAATGGTTAAAAATTATTTCATATGATAGAACTTTAACAAAAAAGTAGCAGAAAGTTATGGGTAAATTAGTACAATATATATATATATATATATATATATATATAAGAGGGCAACCCCCCCCCCCTCCTCAATAAGCTCCATGTTTTGCTAAAATTTAAAAGAGAGGATCTGTTAATATGATATATAGAAACCATTTTTATCAAGAATTTCTTGTAATCTTCATTTCATTGATTTAGTGAGACTGTTAGCGATTTCAAGATCTCTTTTGATAATTTGCATAGCACATGAACGTAGAAAGGATTCAGGTTAACGTAAGATCGCGAGATACTGAAATAACTTTTACGCTTTGTTTACATCGTAGGACAGACTTACGCTCTAAGTTGATCTTAAGCGAGGCATCGTTACTCCAACCCAAATGCATGAATAATATATGTATAGGGGAGACAAGGGACGGTTGACCATACGGGAGGCTTAACCCACCCATCAATTTTCATATTTAAAAGAATTTCAGTTTTTTTTTTTCAATAGTTGTCAACCAAAGATACTGGGATGCTCAAACAACAGTCTTCCTTTCATAGAGATAACCGAAATAGGTGTTGAAAAACAATTGTGAGGCGTTTTCAACCTAAAAGTTGTGTTTTTTAGAAATAGTTTGTCAGCTTTCTTCAAATAAATTATATCATAGAAATTTAAGTAAGCAGATTTAAAGTAATGCAGAAATATCGAGCTTTTATTCCAGGTATAAAGACTGTAGAGTAAGTTAGGCATAACATAAGAATTTGATATTCTTTACAAAAGGTCTATGTAGAGAGCTTGATCCAGTCAATGTGAGGGAGGGTTGACCAGATACTCAAGGCTTCCTTAATTAAGTGGTTTTGGAAATATTTTTATTGTACACTGTGCATAGTGAAAAGTTAATGGTATATACATAAAAGAATGTAAATTTATTCTGTAAAGCTTCAGTAAAATGGTGTGATGGAAAAGAAATTGTTTAAAACTGACTATAGAAAAATGTGAAAAATTGCTAGAAAATGGGAAAGTTGATAGGAACTTTTTTTCCATTTAAATATTGCTTGCAATAGGTAAATAGAAACAGTGGGAAATACTATAAAGGACTAGAATTGATGAAAGCAGCAGTCTTAACCCTTTGAGGGCAGTGGTACGTTTATAAAACCACTTAATTTTAATTCCAAAACATCATAGTGGCACCAGAATTTTGCTAAAATCTTTTCCATTTATTATATATGTGAAATATAGCTTTTTACCTATTTTCAGATAAATTTGCTCGTAAATTCCTGTCCCAGTCATTTATTTCAACATTTTAGTACTGAAAGTACTTTGCCACTTAAAGATTTAAATCACGTTAATGATAAGTTAAGTGCTCATGAGTTTGCAAAAGAACATAGCACCAGTCGAGAAACTTCAGGAAGGTATGTAGAAAGTTTTCACCAAGGGGAATACAGTGAGGTGAAGCCAAACTATGTGACAACTAGAGTTATCAGATCGAGTGTCACAAAAATGGAACAAGGTGATAAAAAAGGGGGACAGTGGCTCCTAAATCCGGACATAATAACCTGAAACACTATCAAAACGGAGCCTGTCTCTAACAGAATACAACCTTAAATGTTAAAATTTAATTTTCCTTGCTGTACAATTATACCTGCTCAGGCAAAATCCTGTTTAAAACAAAATTTTTCTCCTCTGACTTGCGATTGCGACTTAACAGGTTTGTTTAAGAGTCATATTTTTAAAAAAATATTTTTTATAAGAATTAAAGCATGTAGAATAAAGTTAGTTTGCTTTTTTCAAACTGATTTTATTTCTCTTCACAAATAGTGCAATATAAAACAAGGTGGGTCAAGCCTCCCATATAGTGGGTCAACCCTCCCATATGTAGGGATCCTTGGCCCGTTATTTTTTCATGATTAAAATCAATCTTTTTGCAAATTTCTTACATGTTACACTTATGTAGCAATTTTATTTTGATAAGTGATTGTATAACGAATAAAATGATACATAAAACTTTAGTCTACGTTCAATATTTAAAAAATAAAAAATCATTTTGTAAAAAGTGGGTCAACCGTCTCCCCTATACTTTGAAATTACGTTTTTCTGCACATCATAGACGACCCTTTAAACCAGCATTTTGAAGTTTTTTAAGCTTAACTTGGAAACTACTTGGAAGAAAAATTTGAAATTTTGGAATTGCATAAAGCAAGACATAATAAATATAATTCAATCAAAAAAAAAAAAAAATTAGATTGCAATTCATATTTTTTTTCGAATATTAATTTCATAATTAATATTATATTTTTTTAAATTAAAAATTCAATGTGTTTATGTTTGGGATTTTTAAAATGATAACCACACAAAAAAAGTTTCACATCAGGATTATAATTTCAGGAAATAATAATAAAAATATGAAAATGTAAATTAACATTAGAAGCCATAAATTTTTAATGTTTATAATTCAAAAACTTATTATGTAAATAACATGGAATTTTGTTTTTAAGCATTGTTTGGAGCGAAGATTCAAAATATCTTGTCAAAATTAGGTGTTGGCATTGAAAAAATTAAGTTTGGGCTTCTTTTGATTTGTAGATGCCCCCTAAGCAATTTTTACATATATAACTTAAAAGTAGACTTAATTTTGAATCGTTTGGTACTAGTAACTCTCTTCTACGATTATTTCTAGCAGAGTTAGTGGGGTGCTTATTTTTTTTCCACGGTGCACATATCGTCACATATTACCTATTTTAAAGACCTCTACTTTTTAATAGTAGTAATCGTCTTATTAAATCACAGAATTCTTCGATTGAATATTGGAGAGATAAATATTCGAAAATAATGGCATTTGAAACCCGTAATACTTGGCACCTATTAATTAACATATTGTCATTTTCACTATCATGTTCAATCCCATTCTTTTCTTGTACTTTCGTTGGCCGTTGGAATAAATTCATTGATTAATGATTTTATGCAATAAAAGTCAACTTTGTGTAGCAACGGATAAATAAACATATATAATTTTATGTCTACACGTGCGTGCCTATGTTTAAGGATACACATGAAAAAAAAAAAATGATGAAAAGTCGGCTTATGTAGCTTTTTGAAATAATCGATTCAATGTTTTTTAATGTGTGTTAATTTGGATATATGGCTTAATTGTACTTCTTTCCCAGACATGCATCAAATGTATGTAAGGAAAAAACGAAAGTAATATCAAAAGAATGATCGCTCAATGCCCGTAAAAGATGTCAAGAATGCCTTATCAGTGTATGCTACTTATCATTCATTTGGGCTTAATAAATCTTCATCTATAAACCTCTAAAATGTCTTTTTTATTTCCTAACACATCTAAATTTACCATTAGAGGGATAACATATAGTTAGCGCATGACACATATTTCTTTTTTAATACACATTACACCCAATTTCCCCCTCACACGGTGTAATTTAAATACAGATTTCATTCGATTAGTGCGGTAGATCAAAGATCAATACCGCAATATTACCCATTACATGATTGCATAACAATATTAACGAGATAAATAAGTTTTGGACGATGTTGGGGGTCCAAATACCAGGAAAAATTCTATATCGTCCCGTGCCCCTGATGCTGATATTTAAGTTTGGAGTTATTATTTGGAGTCATTAAAAGTAATTCGATGTAATTTTTTTCCGAACGTGGGACAATTGTTTTATATAAATATGTAGCAAAATATTAACCTGCGCACATTTTTACGGTTGATATTATTTTTTGAACCCTGTCCCTGGGTTTTAGTTTCCTTACTGTCCCTCTTCTAAAATTACAAAGAAAATCACTTCAGATGCAGCTACAGAATTTTTTTCAAGTTTTTTCTCATACAGAAGTAAGCTAGAGAAAGAATGTCTAAAATTTTTTGACAGGAAATTTACTGCAGAGTTTAAATCAGCGTTTAAATATCAATTCAAGCACCGTGGCTTTATTGGTAATCTTACCGTCCCCAAGGTTTATACCTGCACTTTTCGAGGTAATTTTTTTAAAATTTAATCCAATGTAAATAACTGTTTCTAAAAATCAATGAACATTGTGGCTATCACTTAATCTACATGATTTGCCTAAAAATAGTGGTAATTTTCCTTACTATCCCTTTTATTCCATTACCGTCCTTTTTTTTCCTGAACCATCCCCCCCCCCTTTTTTTTAACCTTACCGTCCCTTCTTTAACACCACTTTAAGACAATCTTATACCAAAATTTTGTATTAAAAATACTACATTTTAATTATTTCTTATTTGAATGTTCTGTGGGTACTATGGAAATTCATTATAAGTAAAAATTTAAAAGAAAATAGAAAGTTATTGTGGTAAAATGGTAAGGAAAATTAAACTCGCAAGTTTAACTTAAACCTCAGTTAAATAAAATAATTTCGCTGCTGACCATTTTTTTCTTTATTTTGAATCATTAAGGCATTCGTCTATCAGATTAAAATGTTATTTTAGCAAGTTTAATTTCCAGATTTTTATTCCTGAAAGTCAAAAGATTGTAAGAATGCCCCAAATACGAGTTGTTTCATTGGAGAATATTATGTTGCGTAAATGAAACCGGAAAAAAATAAGAATCTCTGTCATTCGTAACACCAGTAAGACTTTATATTTTCCTATGCTCTGGAATTTGCGTGCAAATTCCAAACATATTTGCTTATCATCTATGCATCAAGAACTAATTGTTTGATCATCTTCGATTGAAAAGTAAACAAGAGCATAAAGACTCTTGTAGACATTTAATAATTTGCTGCATTAGTTCAAACATATAATCCGGGATGAGAATGAAAACAGGGGTAAAATAATGATAATAATAAAAAATCGCCATGTTTACGCATCCTAAGTTTAAATTACCACATACATTATTTTTAAACTATTCCACTAATATTTTAAAGTAAGCTTCATATAAAGATAGTTTCGTAATTTTTTCGATAAGCGTAAGATTTAAAAAACGACTGAAATTTTTGCTTAATAATCCATTTTAAATCTATTTTAAATGCTTAATATTTATTTTTCATCCATTAAAAAATAAGTCATCCGTGAGAGAATTGATGTAACATTTTTAATAAATTTGTTAAAAACTTATAGTTTTATGTAATTTAGGGAAAAAATATTTCGTGGAAAACATTCTTTTATTCCACATTCAACAATTCATTCATCTGTTGCAGTGTGAAAACTCAATACTTAAAGGGGATGAAGTATGACTGATACTTTGAACAGCAGCCAAATGTTTTTGTAACAGAAAGAAGCAAATTTCAAGATTCCTTAACTGTAAATTTATACCTTTCGTAAGTTAAATGTTCATTTAAGGCGCAAAAAATAACTCATATAGATTCAAACAATGTTTGCCATCTTATGAATTTTTAACCATTTCGTCTATGGTAAGGTCGTATGATGTTATATTGAATAATAGTAGGAATTGAAAAAATAAACCTCGGGGAGAACGGCGGATATTTTATTTTTTCTTCTTTATGTAATGCTATGTAATGTTTCAGAAATACAGTGCGTTTCAAAAATTTAAGCACAATAACAATGTTTAAATAAAACATTAAATATTATTTTATCTTATTTATATGTGGTAATAATTGCAATATTTATACTTTATTCAACAAAATTATGCTTTAAATTTCATTCCAAAAGTTACAGTTTAAAAATGGAATGATAAATCTGTGAAAAGTATAACCCTTTATGTACTGGATCATGAATTCATGAAAATTTTATTTTCTAAAGCATTTTTCGTGAATTTTTGAGCTACATTAGAAGATTTAAATAATCATTTAATAAATTTTAGAAGGATTTTAGAAGTATTAAAGGATTTAGAAGGATTAATTAAAATTGAATTTATAGGGATTTTGTGTTATATTTATAACCCCACTCAAATCCATCAATTTTTATTTTAAATATTTTCTTAGTATTTTGTAGAGTTGGGAAATGTACAAATATAATGTTCTTACAACAGAAGTATCGAAATATTTCCGAATTGAAAAATCCCCCCCCCCCCCCCCCGCAACGCCAAGAAAATTGAAAAGATGCAAAGGCAAAAGGAATCATCCTTTTAAAAATATTTTTGTTTTATGTAACCAATAATTTTTTTGGAACGAGATATAGAAATACATCTATAACTCATTCTAAACTGTATTAATATTAATCGATGTGTTAAAGGAATTTTATAACAAGTTATTTTAATAGTAATTATAAGTACCGTCAGTAGATAAAGTGTTAAGCGCAAAATTATTTTTATGCAAATTGTTACGAAATGACGTAAGCAGTTGAACACGTAAACTATTTCTGGTTTATAACGAATACCAGGTTGTTGATTTTTCGTTAATACAAAATGGCAAAGTCGAAATAATTCTCACATGAGGAGGTACTAAAAACCTGGAATATGAGAGCTAAACAGAAATATGTCCGTTTCTGGAATTGCACCTAATAGAAAGATAAAAATGGTGCATTTATCATGCTTTGGATAGTGGTGATGATTTTGTACTAAAATGTTAAGCTGAAAAAGGGGAACGAGAGAGCAGATTCCATGAAGATTGGTGCATCAAAAATCTTTGTTGAACTGGTAATTCAATTTTTTTTTAAATTAAAAATAACTCTAAAAAGTTTAAGTGCAAATTACTTTTAATAAAATTTTTACAAAATGACGTAAGCAGTTAGACAAGTTAAACGATTTCTGGGTTTATAAGCAGCAGTAGTATTGTTTTTGGTGTCAGTAAAAAATGGTACCTATTCTTTTTTTTAAATAATAATTAATAAAATTGGAAGACAAAATAAAGTATAAAAGTAATAAGTTTTGTAATAGGGGTACACGAAAAGCTTCGAATACAATGCTTGAAACTTCAGCATAAAAAAACTCAATTATAGTGGGCCAAGCAGCATATTGAGCTGTGAAATAATGAAATTTAGGCGGGTTTGCATATAGAGCTGTGTAATAATGGAATTTAGGTGGGTTTGCATGCTGCTGGCATGATCTCCAAAAGAAACCAAGGAGTATATTTAGTATATAAAACTAGATATTGGTTCTTTAAAGGTAAGAAGACAATTTCTTTCAAATGCCTTAGGGGCGTAAAAACTCTGAAATCTGTCAAAATTACTTAGCAATAATTTAATTTCTGTTAGTGAAACATTAAGCCCATAAGATTGGATTTCCTATACACGTTAATGTATAACGAATGCACGATAAATTCAAACCATGCCTCTAACTTAGACAGTAACTTAGATAGAAGAAGGTATAAGTTTTTATAAGCCCGATTAAAAACATAATGAGTATTCTCATATGCGTCGGTTGCCAAAATGGTAAACATTATTCTTCAATTAAAGACATGAAGTATGTAATTGAGAAAGCGTGAGTTGAAATAAAGCCGGAAACAACGCAAAACCTCATTTTATCCATGAAACATAGCGTATTTAATTTTATTATAGATAATAGAGACTTAATCAAGCATTGACCTTTTATTGTAATCCTTCTATAAAAAAATAAGTAATTACTGCGTTTAAACTTTTATTTATTTTTTATTAAATTTTATGGCTTTAGATAACATTTAACGCATAAACGTATTAAATAACTTTTTCGATAAATTTTAAAGCATAACAATGCTCATATAGTTCACCTTGTCTTACCAGAACAATTTGAGCACTATATATTTTGAAAAAAAATAATATTTCTTTTTCCTTTTAAAATTGAGTTGCATTGCATTTGCATTTAAGAGCTTAAAGTAACAAAATGCTATCAGCAAAAATATTTTACAATGTTAAACAAACAAAAATAAATTTTAAATGTCACATAGGCAGAGCAAGAGAGGTAGGGAAAGTAGGTAGGTATAGAGAGGTAGGGAAATAACACTTAGACAGGAAAATGACAAAGAAGAACGACAGGCGAACGGCAAAAGTAAGGCTGGATACTCTACTATCGTAACTATGTAGAAAAAAATCAATTTTAATGAAAGAAATTTCAAATACTCGATAAAAATAAGCCCTAATAGCTGACTGAGCTTTCATGGTTAAATTAAGGGAAATAAATCAGATAGGGTAAAGACATTCAATTAAAAATACTAATGAAGATGTACCTGGAAATAGCTAACCTTTTCTTGTCCCTGCATGGTTCTACAAAAAGAACAATTCATGATATCTTCTCTGATGATGATGATCAGATGGAAATCTGGACTAATATGACTGTTGTCAGATGTTAGAATCATTAATGTTGTGCTTAAATTATTGACTCATAGTGTAGATGGAGGAAACATTTTCTTTCTGAATATTTAGTTGGAAAATTATCTTTTGAAAATTTCCCTTTGTTCTGCATGAGAAAAGATTTTCTCAAAGAATTTCAGCACCGTGATCTAAACAGGAACTTGAACAAAATTTTTTTTCTTTCATATCAGTTATCCTATGTATTCAAATTGATAATTACAACAAAAATCTTTTTAATAAATTCTAAAAATAATTTTTTTGTGCTTTTAAAGCTCATATATGGTTAATTTTTAAATTTTGCAATAATTGTATGATTTTATTTTTTTATACAATATATTTTTTTCTTAACAATCTATTTTAAATCCAGAATATTCTTTTCATCCATTTAGAAATAATTCATGGATGAGAGAGTTAATACATTTCTTTAGAAAAATCTCTTTTAAGAAAATTAAGGGGAAAAGTATTTCGTAAAAAAAAAAAAAAAAAAAAAAAAAAAAAAAACCATTCCTTAATCCCACGTTCAACAATTCATCCAGAACTCATCTGTTGCTGTATGGGAAATCATTACTTATAGCGGAAGAAATGACGGATGTATTGAACAACAGCCAAATGCTTTTGCAACTGAAAGATACAATTTTTTTATACACATGTTTTGTAAATGATTTATGAAATGAAAACTGTATATTTCCCAACGTAATCGAATATGGGAGGCCAGCCAACAATGAGTACAATTCTTTGTTTTTTTATCTTTTTTTAATCTCTTTTTTTCTTTTTTTTCTAGCGAAAACTATTTTATTAATACAAAAAAGAAAAATGCATAACATGCAAAATGAGATTCTGTTGATTACTTTGAACTTTGAGTTTTTAAAGATTTCGTGTAGCTATTAATAACTAAAATCATCCTATAAAAAGATTTTAGTAACGTCATATGGCAACATGCAAATGACTTGGGGACAAATAAATATTATGTACTTTTCTATATTTATTTTTGGTTAGAATGTAATTGGAAATTTGAAAATAACCATTAAAAAACACATACTGAAGATTATAATTTTAATTTCAAAAAATTAAAAATAGAATTGCTAATTAGACGATAGGAATGAAACGTAAAACAAAGAACAAATAAAGGAAATATTGATTGATTAGAATATGTTATCATATCATGCGGTTTCCACTTTCTCTCTATCTTTAAAGGTCGACTGATTGACACTCCTCCCAGATTAATAATTTCATTTCACGTTCTAACAAATGGAAAAAAATGCAGGCAATATATTTAGAAATTCAAACAACATAATAGTCTTTGAAAATATGAAATAAAATTTGTGTATAAAGAAATTGCTTCCTTAAAACATAAAACTAAGTTTTAAAGATGCCGTTGAACACCGTGAAACGTTTTTATTATAAAACATTGAACATCCAGTCTCTCGACTTGGCCTGATGACAAATTTTGCAATAATGTTTGATCCCAAAGATCGAATATATGGTACGGCGATAAAGTTCGGTAAATGGATTTATAAACAAAATATTTTTACCTAAACCAGATAAAAATCGCTTTATATCAGTTCGAAATAATGGCTGTTGTTCTTAATAAGCTTTTGACAATGATTGTGCGGCTCCTAAACAATGCAGTTCATGTCCTCTGTTGATATTGCATGGAGAACATGCAACACATATCTACATGGAAAAAACTTTTGTTGAAATTACTAAATTTTGGTTCATATAGCTCCATCCAAGTATTTTGGTTGAAATGATTAAATTTTTATTAGATTAACCAAATTATTTTGTTTATTCAACAAATCTTTTGGTTATACCGTCCAATATTTGGTCATCCCAACCAAAATATTTGGATGGAGCTATATGAACCAAAATTTAGTAATTTCAACAAAACAGTTTTTTTTTTCCCGTGTTTAAATTTTCATCTCACATTTGGACACCATCGTGAAACAGTTTATGGCTTGTAAAAGACTTGTAGCTTTTGGTCATCAACAGTCTTGCCTGGTCTTGCTTCATCAGACTACTTTCTGTTTCCAAAACTGAAAGAAACGCTTCTAAAGAGGTTAGCGAGTTTCAAATCATGTCATTTTAAACCAAGCGGATATTAACCCCTTGAGTCTCTTGACCTATTGAGAGTATTAGAGGATATTATATTAGAAAAAATTTACATTTTCAAACTTCTATCATGGCCTCTTTTGATATTCAGTGGAGAACAAGCAACAGATGTCTTTAAATTTACCTCACACATTTGGACTCCATTGTGAAACAACTTATCGCTTGTAAAAGACGCTTAGCATTTGGTCATCCATCGTTCTCACTTGGTCTTGCTGTAGCAAATTACACTCAATTCCCAAATCTGAAATGATCGCTTCTAAAGAGAATATAAAGTTTGAATTCTAGACATTTTCAGTCAGGGGGACATTTTTCATAGTTTACAGGAATTTTACATTGTCAAATCTTAGCAATGTCTTCTTTTGAATTTGATGGAGAACATGAAATGTATGTCTTTAAATTTGACTTACACAGTTGGACACCATAGTGAAACAGTATATGGCTTGTAAAAGGCTTTTAGCTTTTGGTCATACACCATTCACACCTGGCATTGCTGTAGCCAACTCTACTCCCAAAACTGAAACAATCTCTTCTAAAGAGGATAGCGAGTTTCAAATCCATACATTTTAATTCAAGAGACACTGCCCACAGTTTACAGGAATTTTACATTGTCAAACGTGCATTGCAAATGACAAGATTATAAATTGTTAATCCTAAGCGTTATGTTATGAATATAAGGCGAATGATTAAAGTGTTATTACTCTTTTGGGTAAGAATATTTTAAGATACATATTTTATAGAACAAATCTAAATAAGGCAAATATAACCGTTCACGAATAGTGCTGACAAAAATTTGGATCTACTGTATAATCGTCAATGCCTCATATTTGTCAGTATTATGTCACCGAATCGTACTGTTAGTTTTTGTTTAAATATTTCTTCCATCTGTATTCAATACCAGTTGACAATTTCCAAAAAAAATTAATGTCGTGGTAATAAAATAATATATATATATATATATATATATATATATATATATATAAAATTATATTATGACAGTAAAACGTAGTCTTATAATTAAAATTGCTCCGAAATAACTTTGATTTGAATAATACTAAAAGTTAAATAAACTGTATCACAGAAAATAACATAAGCATATAAAACATTTTTAAATAAAGATATTTTGTAAAAAAGAAATTATCAGTTGGGTTGACATTGTTTTGTCCTTTTCCAGTTAACTGCTAAAAAACAATGTAGATATAGTTTTCTGTAATTAGTATACAATGAAAAGCTGTAAATGTGCTTAATTTATTTAATTACTGCTTTCAAGAAATTAATAAAACCTGCAGTGTCATTTTCTTCCAAAGAATATTTTTATTTAATTCTAGCATATTAATTTTTGCCTTTCCTCATTTTTCCAATTGTATCCTAAAGGCATTAACCACAATACTTCAGCCCTGAGTGTAGAAAAAAGGAGCTGAAGAAAAAACTTCCACAACATTAACAAAATACGCAAACCTTTTTTCTGTTAGAAGCGCATTTAATTTTCTTAATTTACTCCCAGAAACCCATATTACTAGTAGCAATAATCATTAAAAACATATTGAAGATCCTCTAGTTTTTTTCCTCATTCTTCTCAGATTTTTTTCTCGCTGCCCACTCAGCAAAATCTTAGAAGATTTTTTTAATGAGGCAGTCTTTGCATTTTATTTTATAATTATTTTATTTTTATTTTCATTATTTTTATTTTCCGCAATCCGCTCCTGTTTCTGTGAAAGCTTAAAAAGGAAAAAGACTCTTCATTTGGGAAGAACACTCTTACCATACTGTGTATTTCCGGTGTTGTCATACAGAATCCATTGTGGCCGATTAGCATTTCGAGAGGACTTCCTGGAGTCTAATATAAGAACCTCTCTTTTTTTTCTTTTTTTCGAATATTAAGAAATTATGTTAAGTTTCACAATGACACCTGTTTCGCGTTTTTATTAACAAAATTTGAAATTAACAGCAATAATAATTAAGAGGAAAAGAGACCCTGAAACTCTTTTTTTTTTAGTTGCACCTTAAATACTGTTCAAGGGCACACTACATGAATTATAGCATATATTTATCACAAAAGAAATTAAAAAAAATAATTTATGCAGAAAATTAAGAAGTTTTCCTGAATATTTGAGGCCTTTCATGAACTGTCAAAATGTCCCAGCCTCACTCCATATCAATTAAAATCCGCAATATTATTTATGCCAGCTTGGTTTACATATACAAATAAAACTGTGCATCGAATTTTATATATTTGATTATCAAGGTAAGAAAATAAATATTTTATAAATTTTATGAAATTTTCAGCATTTTTGCATCATATTTCTCCAGTTAACTACCCTTAACTTTTCCAATTATATTTAGTTTAAAAAAAAACATGCACAGTTTATTTGTATATGTAAACAAAATTGGCATAAAAAATATTGGGGATTTTAATTGATATGAAGTGAGGTTGGGACATTTTCAAAGTTCTTTATAACGCTTAAAACATTCGGGAAAAGTCCTTATTTTTCTCAGCAATTTTTTTAATTGCTTGTGTGATAAATATATGCCATAATTCATGTAGTGTGCCCTTGAATAGTATTTAAGGTGCAATAAAAAATGAGTTTGAAGTTCCTTTATCCCCTTAAAAATACTATTACTAAAGACACTGACAGGTCTTTTTTTCCCTTCAAGTTTTTCTTTTTTTTTTCATTAATGGCAACGCAGCAAAATCTTACAGAAATTTTCTTAATGAGGCAACGGTCTTTGAATTATTTCTGATAATTATTTTCTTCTTTATATGATTGTTTCTATTTTTCGCAATCCACTCCTGTTTCAGTGCCCAAGAAAGCTTAAAATGAGGAAAGGCTCCGTATGTTAGAAGAATACTCACAGCTTATTGACAATCTCCAATGTTGTCATATAGAACCAATATGTTTAGATACGTATTTCAGGACGACTTCCTGAACTCTAACATAAGAACATCTGTTTTATTTTCTTATTTTGAGTATAACACTGTAAAAAAATTCTGCGATTATTTCTGCACTTTATGTTGTAATTTTTCAAGCACTGATGCTGTGAATTCGAATTCAAGCACTGATGCTGTGAAGGGGAATTCAAGTAACAAGTGAAGTAAAAATCGAATTGTTTCCGTCACGTGTACCACGCGCCTAATAGGAACGCGACTTTCCGCTGACTTGTGAAATTTTACAGAACTCTAGAAAACAGCAACTTGTAAATTTTACAGCAACTTGGCAGCCGGATTGCTACCACCTTTTATCGTAAAATGCAGTGATTTTTCCAGCACTTTTTTGTTTGAATATTTCAAGCCCTGATGCTGTGAAATTGAATTCAAGCACTGAAGCTGTGAAGGCGAATTCAAGTGACAAGTGAAGTAAAAATCGCATTGTTATATCACGTGCACCACACAGACAATAGCAAAACGACTTTCCCCAGACTTCAGAAATTTTACAGCGCTGTTCATAAAGACAGCTGCTTGTAAATTTTACAGTTACTTTGTTGGCAGCCGTCGTGCCATGATCTTTTGTTATAAAATACAGAATTTTTTTTTCACAGTGAATGAATAATGTCATGTTGCATACTGACACGTGTTTTTCGTTTTCATTAAATTATTTTGCATTTTAAAAGGTGAATTTATCTTAATCTTTAAAGTATAAATAGAAGTTTAAACATTTTAAAGTGTCTAATATATATATATATATATATATATATATATATATATATATATCCATAGTTACAAATAGCTGAAACTTTGAAATTAAACATGAATTAAATTCTTTACGAGTGGGAAATTTTTTCGAATCCTTTCATATTGAGTGACCTCTCACTTATACGACTTTCAGGGGGCCGTAGAAAAAAGTCGTATAACTGAGAGAGACGTATAAGTGAGAGACCGCTTTATTATACATGTTTCAAACTTTATATGCATTAATTTTTTTAGCTACATGAAATACAATACGTTTTGAGTACTAACAACATATTTTAACAAAATTTATAAGATATATTAAAAAATAAAACATAAAAGATATTAAAAAATGTTCACAAAATAGTTCACTTACCACTATGTTTATTTTAAAGATTTACAAATCAGATTTTCTCAAAAAATGAAGTGATTTAGTTTGTCTCTCTCGTCGACGAAAAGTGAAAATGTTTTTTTTCTAAGTCTAATAAAGCTTTTAATCTATTTTGGGAATAATGATTTTGATGAATATAATTCTTTAATGTATTTAAAGCAGCACTTGCTTTTGAAAAATTTACAGCAGCAGGAACACTGCCCTTATCTTCGTCATCCTCCTTTCTCACGTCTTCATTATTGATAAACATTTTAACAATAGTGACAGGATAAAGGAATGAGAACATGAATGTTTTGTACATTAACGATAATAAAAATGAATTCTTGAGTTAGAAATGTAAAATCGCCTGAAAAGTTTAACGTGTCGTATAAGTGAGAGAAGCAGTCGTATAACTGAATAAATTTTAGCATTGTTTCCTATAAAGCGTGGACAGGACCAGAGAATTCGGCGTATAACTGAGAAATCACTGTTATTGTAATGTACACTATGACGCAAAAGTTTAGACAATGACGTCATTCAGCTTTAAAATGTAGAATTATTACGTCAGAATTACAAAAACCTGTAAATATATTCAAAAACTGATTTAAAATGCTATGTACAAAAGACAGTCGTTTTATTTGCTATAATACTAATTTTTTTCATAAAAATTCAAATGTGCTTGTCGCAAAAGTTTAGACACTATTCTAAATTTCTTTGAATATTCGCTGGCATATGCAAATTTAGAATCGATGATGTCACAAATTTGGAGTACTTAAGTTCTGCAAACGATTGCGCTTCATAGTCGACATGCCGAGAGCTAAAGAAATTCAAGTGAATGAGGTTTCAAGGATTTGGCAGTTGAAAGGTGAAGGGAAGAGCGTTTCTGAAATTTCTGCTATTATTAATAGGTCAAAAAAATCTATTTATCGAGTTTTATCGAGTGGTTCCGAATATAAAGCAAAATGTCGGTCTGGGAGGCGACGTGTGACAAATGTACGAGAGGATCGCCTGATACAAAGACTAGCGAGTACTCAACAAATGAGCGTACGTGGAGTTCAAAGCTCATCGGGACTCTCTGTATCAAAGGATACGATTCGTAGACGAATTTTGGAAAAAGGAACAATCGTTTATAGCAAAATGCAGAAGAAACCAGCTCTGAAACCACATCATAAGTTACAAAGACTTATGTGGGCTCGAAAGCATATGTCATATGGAGAGAAATGGCAGTCAGTCATATTTAGCGATGAAAAAAAGTGGAATCTGGATGGTCCAGATGGTTGTTTATCGTATTGGTATGACTTGCGGAAGGAACCACGACGTTTTTTTAGTCGCAGACAAGGAGGGGGCTCGGTGATGGTTTGGGCAGCCTTTTGCTATAATGGACAAGTATCTCTGACCTTCACCAGTGGTCGTCAAACTTCACAGCATTATACACAGACATTAGAAGAAAACCTACTGCCATTTGCTGAGCTTCTAGGGGGTCCTCATTGGGAATTTCAGCAAGACAATGCTTCAATTCACACTGCAAAACATTCAAAATCTTGGTTTAATTCCCATAATATAAGAGTTCTCGACTGGCCAGCATGTAGCCCAGATCTTAACCCTATAGAAAACCTTTGGAGCACCATGTGTCGCAAAGTTTATAGCAACGCTAGACAATACTCTTCTGAAAAGAAACTTAAGACATCTATTGAGAATGCATGGTACGATATCAATCCGCAAACTATGCAAGATTTAGTTTCTTCCATGCAATCTCGTGTATATGACGTAATACATAAGCATGGATGCGCAACCAGGTTTTAAAAATTGTTTATTTCGATTTTATTTAATTTGTGTCTAAACTTTTGAGACAGCAGTTTATTTTTGTTACCATTTAATTTATTGCAATATGCACAATTCCACTTTTCTTTGTTATAAATATTGTTTATATGTACAGCACAATAATTTCAAGCAGTGATTTGAAAATTGAATAAATATTTTTCAAAGTATGTAAGAATTTCTTCATTGTCTAAACTTTTGCGTCATAGTGTACCATACATAACATATGTTTAACAATTTTAAAAACTTCTCTTAAATAATTTAGGGTTAAATAATGGCAAAAATTAAAAGAAGTTTTATTGTAAAAGGAAAAAAAAAATATTTTTAGCAAAAGTTATTGTTAAAAGAAATAATTAATTAATTCATATCAATTTGGTTCGTTTCATTCAATTGTAAAAAATAAAGATAAGATTTCATTTAATTAGTAAAAAAATTAGAAATCAGCAGTGCTAAATTTATTATTCTATTTTTTGCTATTATTTTAACGAAATTTAAAAGGCCGCATTGGCAGTTTTCTATGCGTAACTAACTTTGCTTCATTCAAGCAAATTAATTTCTGTCGTACACCTGTCTTCCAATTATAATCTAATCGCTATTCACTACAATATTTCTACACCAAATTTAGAAAAAAGTGAAAAAAAAAAAACCCATCAAGTAGAAAAAATAAAATTCGCTAAGCTTTTCCTATTAGAAACAAATTTAACTTTCTTATTTTAATCTCGGGAAAACTTTGTTACTGGTAAAAAATAATCATTAAAAACCGTCCCATTAAAAATTATCGACACCTTTACTTTTTTTCTCAATTTTTCCTGCATTTTTTTCCTGCTGCCCGCTCAGCAAAATCTTTAAAGAGTAAAAGAATTTTCATAATGAGACAGAGGTCTTTGTATTTTTTCTTATTATTATTGTCATTTCTCGTCCCCCCCCCCTCGCTTTCTCCTGTTTCAGTACTTGAAAAAAAGCTTGAAACGGGAAAAGGCTCTTTATCTGGGAAAAACACTCATAAATTATTGACAGCTCGTAATGGGTGTTATCGAAGAAAATGAAGAAGTTAAGTTTCTGAAAAGGTAAATTAAGCAAAACAGGGCACATTTTTTATATAAAAGATGTACATTTTTATTAAAAGAGATGACACTTCATCAATCGTATTATTGTCAATTGATGGCTATTATTTCAATAATGTGTATTAGAGATGGGCAACACCGTTCCTTTTAAGGAATCGTTCCAGCCGGAATCGTTCACCGAAAGGAACGAGTTCGGAATCGTTCCGAAAAAAGGAACGAATCCGAGAAAAAGGAACGATTCTGAGAAAAAGGAACGATTCCGAGAAAAAACGAACGATTCCGAGAAAAAAAGAACGATTTTGAAAAATAAAGGATTCCAAGCGGAAAAAAAACACTTCCGAGATAAAGAGAAAGACATGCAATCCATAATATTTTTTACTAATTTATTTTCTTATGTATCCATCCATTTTCTTAGGCATCCAGTCGCTTTAATTTTGTAATGTTTTGGACAGATGATTTTGTTTTTAAGAGTTCATTTCATTGATCAGTGTGTGCAATTAATTTGCAGTTATTTCTAACTTTCTGATTTATGGTATAAAGCATAATTCCTCTTGGAAATTTAATTGCGGTGAAAGGTCTATTCGATTTTCAGTGTAATCATTGGTTTCTCTTGAAAATATGTCTTCAAATGACCGTCCATTTATATTATTATTTTATACAGTGTGTCTTTACTCTCAACGATGTTCGGTGGCTAAGTCCTAAACCGTTAGTCATAGACCTATAGTTCCAATTACAAAAATGTTTTAAATAAGGTAAAAGATTATTCTGAAAGTCGTTTGGATCAATAAAAATATTTCTAAAAAAGTTACGAAATTTAATTTTTTATACGGTCCTCCGCCCTATAAGAGATATTTAGTAAGAATTTCCTGTTCTTTTAAAAGAAAGACAAAAAAAGTCCCATTCATCTAACACTAAAATTCATGAAGTTATACGAAACTTTGAAATGCAAGACTTATGCTACTTTTCTGCATCCGAATACACATGAGTTTAGCCATGCTTCTAGGTGTCGTAAACAAAGTGCTTAAAGTATTTGAAGGATTTATTTCATGCGTAGCTGCGCTTTGAAAGAAATCGTATTACGACAGATTTTTGTAAGGATTTGAAGCTGTTTCTTTTCATGATTTTTTTAACAAAAACTATGCTATTTTTATAAGCTTTTATTTAACTTATTAACCGCCAAAACTATAAGTAGGAATTTTCAAATTTCTTGTTGAAAGTCGCTTGTCACCACAAATTCAGAAAGGTAATTTCCGCTTTATTAAAATATCAAAATTTCTGCCAATAAATAAGGCCATTTTTTTAATTGTAAAATAGTGGTGACAAAGTAATTAATGTAAGCATAAGCAATTATTTTGACCGTTGCGTGAACGCAACACCTTCGGGTAACGGGTTAACTTGAAACGATCGTATGTCTGTCTTTCCAGTTCAAAATTTGTACTCGAAATTCAACTCACTTTAAAATATGCGATCGAGGTTAAATTTTACATATTGACGTAATATTATTATGATTTTCAGTGCTTACCATTATGTACTTATTTTACAGGGTAACACAAAAAATTTCGGATAGATTACTGCCAACAAGTTTTCTAAAAAGTTTTAGATTAGATAACACAAGACTGCGATGGTTGTGTTTTTTTTATTTTTAAAATTATGTATTTTTAAAATTATTATTTTTATGTATTTTTTAGCGCTGAATCCGAAAATTATCTTCATTTTTAACCATCATGTCAGAATTTTTCGCAAATAATAAATTTCAAAATAGTAAATTTCAAAATTGAAAAAATAGCTAATACTATAAAATAGAGTCGATGGTTGTATTTTTTAACTTTTACGACTGATTTGTATATGCTTTTTAGCACTGAATGTAAAAATTACCTTCATATTTAACCATCATGTTAGACATTTTTGTAAATGGTAAATTTCAAAGTTAAAAAATAGCGAAAATCTGATACTATAAAATGGATGTAAAACTTCTTTTATTCAATTTAATTTTATTTAATTCAAGAATTTACTCAATTTTTGGCTTATACTGGGATTCTTACAGCTAAACAGCTCGGGGATCCGATGACGTGGGAAGGGAAGAGGTTCAATTAAAACTTTGAACTTTTAAACTTTGAAATTTACGATTTGCAAAAAATCCTGACGTGATGGTTAAAAATGAAGGTCATTTTCGGATTCAATAGTAAAAAATACATAAAAATCAATTATCAAAAGTTAAAGAAATAACAATCACATCTATTTATACTATCAGAATCAGATTTCCGAAAATTTTTCACTTTTTAGCTTTCAAATTTACGATTTGCAAAAAATCTGTACTTTGTGATAAAAAATGAAGGCCATTTTTGGATTCAGTGTGTAAAGAATTGAGGCTGTTGCTTTTCAACATTTTATTTAACGAAAATTCTATTATTTTTTTCCTGTTATATGTTTAGTACAAGCTGTATATTTTGCATTAATATTTCAGAATGATTATAGATTTCAAATTTATAATGCAATGTTAATTTTACTATCAACTATATTTTTTATATATCTGAAGATTATTTATATTTCTAGTAAATTTGTAAATGACCCCTATTTCGCAGCAAAAAATATGCTCCAAGTTGAAACAGCCATTACTTCGGTCAGTTTTAGTCGTAGAATAATAGGACTTTTATTTGTCTTACTTGTAAGTGTAATAGGAAAGTTTTACTAACTATAACTTGAAGGACCGGGGGATCGTATAAAAAATTAAATTTCATAATTTTTCAAGAAATGATTCTATTGACCCAAATCACTTTTTAAATACTTCTTTAACCCCATTTAAAACATTTTTGTAATCGGAACTATATGGCTATGACTAACGGTTTAGGAATTAGCTATTGGACATCGTTGAGAGTGGACATCCTGTATAGGAAATTTCATTATTGCTCTGATATTTGTCACCAGGGTCTAGGAATTTTTAGTCTCATAGATTCCTCTTCAAAATCTACCTCTAGGTAATCTTAATTTCATTTTTCATTCTGAATCTCATTTTTCATTTGGATGGCCCTATTTGGATATGTAACTAGTTAAAGTAGATTACATTTTTGTTCCAGTGTCCGTACTTTCAATAACTCTATGCCCTTTATCGTCTTTCTCCTCAGCTCCCTAACTTTACGCACACAGGATATTTCGCATAATTCATCAACATTATTATCACCGCCTTCAGGATCTGGTTCAGAAGTGAAACACCCTATTCTATAGCAATCATCTTGTAGTGCAATTCAGTGATATATATCAATTTTAATGCATTTGAAATAGCTTAATGTCATTACAATGCGCTGCAAATGATTTTTTCCCGTTGACCATAATGTAACGAAATACTTTTGAGTGCCCCTGTAAATAAACTATTAATGCTACACTCTTAATATGGAATACCAAACATCCCATGGTAAACATCATTAACATATATCAATTGCATGGGAATCCGAGTATATTTACGGGAGTTAGGTATATTACACACTGAGACCTCAGAACGACACAAAGCGCAACATGAAGTGGAAAAACCGGTCGAAACAAAGAACGAAGTTGTTGCAAACTTGTTTTAAACCAGTTTTTCTAGCGAATTCAAGCGACATGTCTTATGTGTCGCCTTAGTGTGTGACTTGCCTTAGAGCGTGAACAGACGGTCTGACGGACAGACAAACCGCATTCATAAAAACTAACTTTATTGGAAAGAGTTAAAAAGTAAAGCACGTTTTTGCACACTGTCTTTCCTGCGTGACTGATGTATGTCTTGTCTTTTACCCTAACATCGCTATTTGTGAACTGCTGTTAACTACGTAGAATTTCAATAAACTTACAACTCTTTTTGAATCTCCAATTTCACGAGAACCTACAGGAATTTCTCTAATTTCACACCCTCATCCGCCGTCACCCTCTCTCCACTTATATCATACAGAACCTCAGTTCGGTGTGAGTGAATTGCAATGCTAATATGTTTGTTTGGATTGGGATCTTTGGAGCTTCATAACTCATGAAGTCATGGAACACTTGTGTTACACGAAAGAGTAGAAGTTCCTTCAGATGATTTGTAAACACATTAGCAGGGCTATGGCTAGTGATATTTATAAGATAATATTATATGCATTAATATTATAATATATATATATATATATATAGTAATATATATGATTTTATTCATATATAGTACATATTATCTCCGCCAAAAGATATAGTGATTCACTAAACTTCAAAGTTCTATTTCTTTAAATTTGAAATTTGCTAACATTTTAACTGAGAAACGGTTTATTGGTTTAATTAAATTAAACAAATTAAAAGTATGTCCATTATTATTACAGAGTGTAGTACTATATAAAGAATTATCCTTTTGACGATGTTTCTGCCGTTGAATGAAAGATATCTGTTGCAAACGTTTTATAGATAATACCAACCTTAATTTTTTGAGAATTTGACTATTTTTTATTCGGAGTTAAACTTTTTATTGTCAAAACTATTTAAAATAGATAAAACATTTTGTTAAATTCGAACTTTTCAGAAAACTTTATGTAATTTAAGAAAAAAAAGAAAATAAATAAATAAATCTTCTAAGTGAAAAGAATAACAATAAGAAAGGAAAATACATAAAATTTAGTATCGTATTTGCAGTAAGTTTTACCTCAATAAAAACGGAAATTTGGTATTAGGCTTGAAACATTAAATTTAGTTTAGCATGAAGGGAGCTTCGATTTGATCGAAATTAAACTCAGATATGTATTATCCATCACCACAGTAACAGGCATTAATCGTGGCATTGATTTCGGGATTTACGAGTATAAATAACGATCAAGAAATCTGAATTATTATAAGAAATTATTACGATAAACGATTTTTTTTGCTTTTATTTTACGTTGAATTAAAACAAAGTCACAGTTATTTAAATTCTAATAATTTAGCAAGAAATAGGAGTAAAATAACAATTGAAAAAACTGTACAAAATCACAACGTGCATTCTTTGGAAACCAATAATTAAATTCGTATATTGTAAAACTTTTTAAATGCAATATTAACCTTCCGCATACCAGACCGGTGCAACAGACCCGATAGATACATTCAAATTGATTTTTCACATTTTAAAAAATGAAAATTTTGTAAATATGTGACTTTTTCTGGAATGTTCTACTCAAAGGAATAGAACATCCCAGAAAAAACCCATATTTACAGAAATTTCAGTTTTTAAAATAAATTAGAAATATCATTATAAATGTACCTGTCGGGGCCATTGAACCCCTCTGGTAGGCGGAGGGTTAACATAAATCTATTAAACCGAAACAAGCATAAAATATGCAGCTTTATATATGTCGCAGTGTTGGAGAAAGTCCGATAATCTATATGTAGCACGTGATTTTTCTTTCCCGTTTTTATACTCAAAACGGCCATTAAGAGAGCGAACCGCGGTTAAATTATTTCAATCCCACCCACCACTGTTATCTTATTATTATTATTAGACATTATGCTTTTTGAAATATTCATTATCTTAAGAAGGAAAGAAACGTTTTACAGAAATTCCTTGTTCTAACAGATTTTACTCTATGTAATAAACCTCAATGTAAGTTGATTAAAACAACAATCTTAGGGAGTTTCGAGATTTTTTTAATCATCTTCTTCAGGAGAGAAAAACAAGACGCCAAACTGTGGAAATAAAGTGGTACTCGAGCGCTCGTAGCTGGTCATATATTTATTTTGACAAAGAGGATTCTCAAATTGAAATTATGTTTGAGGAAAAAACATGAAATACTGAAATAGGCATGAAAGTGCGTAACTCTACAATTATTAAAACAATTGAAAATCAGTTATTATTATCCTATTAAAATGCAATTTTTATGGCCTAGTGATATATTTCTTACATTATTCAAAACTGTTTCTAGTCAGATTTAAAAAAATATTTTTCACTAGTAATTAAACAAGCATTTTCTTTGTTTTTCTTAAGGCTGTTCTTAAGTGATCTGCTCAACAAGCGTAAAACGTTTTGACACATTTACAAATTCATTTTTTAACGGAAAGATATAAAATTGGAATGTTTGACCATGGAAGCGATTTGGAATCGAACTGTGTTTTCCATCTTTTGATCAGTAAATTACCTATTGAGTTATAATCGATTTTGATCACGTGACAAACATGTTTTTCACCCATTTTTGAGAAATTATGCCTCTTTCGCGCGGAAATTCGGTTCAAAACGCCCACTTTGACACTATTTTCTGAAAGGCTTTTTGCGTTTGCAAAAAAACGGAAAAAACAGCTCGATTACATAGTTTCTGAACAACAACACCTGTTCGTTTCATGCATTTCCGAATAAAAACAAATTAAAACTTTTGTCCCAAATTTATCCTTTTGGATTTGAGAACAGCCTTAAGAATTCATTTAGAAAAAATTCATTTTGTATGATACATTTACCAATTAGAAAATGTATTAGTGTATTAAAATACACATGGTGTTCCATTACCCTCGGGGTCCAGGTACTCAATCAGTAAAGCACGTAAAGTTTCTGTGTTCGAATCCCATCTCGGGCACTTTTTCACTCAGGTGTAAAAAATCCAATTCGTATAAAATATTTTTTAAATTATTTCTTTCAGATTAATTTAGCACAAGAAGATGAAATAGTAATGTTTATTAAACGCCCTACTCCACCCCGCACTTCAATTTCTTTTTTCTTTCTTTCTTTACTTTTCTTTTTTTTTCTTTTTTTTTGAGGAGGGGAGGGGAGGGGCACACACATTAGAAGGATATTTTGGCAATAAAGTCAGCTTTAATAGAATCAAAATCTGTTATTTTGAAATAAAATAGCGTATTTTAATTTATTAAAACTAGCCAGTCTACAAGAAAAGAACCGATTCCACAGGAATTGGTCCTTTTCGGAACGGTTCCTCGGATTCGGTCCTTTTTGGAACGATCCCGAAATGGACCGACTCCGAGGAATCGGTCCTTTTCGGAGTCGGCACATTTTGGACCGATTCCGAGGACCGAGGAGTCGTTCCTTTTCGGAATCGTTCCAAAAAGGTCCGATTCCGAGGAACCGTTCCAAAAAGGACCAAATCCGAGGAACCGTTCCAAAAAGGACCGATTCCTTTTTACAGAATGGAATCGTTCCTTCAGTTTCACTGCCGGAATCGTTCCTTTGGAGTCGTTCCTCAACAAATGACACATTTCTAATGTGTATATATGTCATTATGGCAAGTTTACGTTTAAAGTATTTCCAAATACACTGGATGATCGGTTAACGAACTTAATCCGTTCCAAAACAGTGTTCGCTAACCAAATTGTTCGTTAACCGATCATATATTTTGTATTAATTTGTATGGGAATTCAATTAATTTGTTCTTAAAATTTAAAATTTGTTCCCTTTAATTTATAAAAATTAATATAAGAATTTCCCTTTATAATAGGGTTAATATATGTTCTTATTTAATATGGACAGATCATATTTCGGTGGCTATGTCCGTGTCGGGCCGTATAAAAAAATGGCATATCCTTTGTAAAAAGTTTTAGGATTACATTCATTGACTTCGACATTAAATCATATCAATTTGTCACTTTGATCTTTCATAAACTTCTTAGTTTTCTAAAAGATCGTGTTTACAGCCGGGCCCGATAAAACTCAAGTGGAGCCTAGAGCCTGTTAATTATTTGTGAACTAAATTTCAATAATAATAATAATTAATTTACAACTAAAAATATTTCTTTAAAAAGGAACATAAAATTTAAAAATAAATGTTTCTAATCCCCTCATTCTAATTTGGAGGCCCTATAAATGTAGAGCCCGAACTACCGGTAGCCCATGATTTAATTAGGCCATACGTGTACAACTGTTAAAATGTTCTCTAAGTCGACAATAGATGGAATTAAATACAGCTCGGCAAGACTGAAACACAGCTTCTTCCTGTCTTTGTTTTGTGAGGTTTTCGTTATCCGAACCCGAAAATGTCTTGCGAAAGTATTCTTTAACCGATCTGTTCGTAAGCCGAAAAGTTCGTTAACCGATAACCCACTGTACTTAATATTTATAGGAGATCTGACAACTGAATTATCGCATGATTTAGTGTGATATGTATAACAGTTAAAGAAATTAGCACTTTGGCTGCCGGTTCGTAAGCACGTTCTGAGTTAAGGCTGCTAGTCACTCAACTTCCGAATTCCCCTCACTAATGCTAAATCTATGGACGTGTGGCGCATTCGTATATTTAAAATAGCTCCTCAGGAAATCAATATTTTAAACTTATTTTTCTAGTGTACACTTCTTAAAGAATGTCTCTTTTTTTTTTTTCCTTGGTTGCCAAATTATTTCAAAAATATGCACTTAATTTTATATGAGGTGTTAAAATCTTACTCACAGTTCGTTAACTTTTAGCACATAAAATAATAAATTAAGCATAGATTTTAGAAATATTTTGAGAACAAAGAAAAAAAAATATTGCAATTTATCAAATTACAACGACCAATCGGAAAATGATTTTTTCAAAGACTAACATTTAAGACTTAAAAAATCGCACGGAGTTGATCATACATTACGTACGCCGTGAATTAAACATTAATAGTGTTATTACACTTAAAAGTTGCAAGAGACAGAAATCGCCTGCGATTCGCACATATTATCCACCTGAAACTTAAGTATTATCCAAGCATTTCATTGGCTGTTCGGGAAAAGGCTTTTCCATCGTCAGATTTCCAAGAAATCTGACGGCCCATTTTAAATGAAATTTCATTCTTAAACTTCTAAACATCCCACACTAATACTTTTTATATCGTCGGATAGAGAAAAAAAAATGTACTTTTAAATGCAATTTGTTTGAAAGCTGTATCTAAATTTTTATTAAATTTTTTGTAGTTTTTATTACTTTTTTGTCATAGTGGCAACATTCTGTTGTCCATCTCTGTTGAAAGTAAAGGGAAATACATATTAGTATACAGACCAATCAAAACACGAATAAAATGCGGATTAAACAAATAAAAAACTTCAGATATGCTTTTCATTTCCCATCCTGACGAGAACAATAACCATTTTTCCAAATGGTTAAAAAAATAAACGTCTTTTCAGAAGAGTACTAACAAAAAAGGAGTGAAAAATATTAATGTATTCTACGCCCGTTGACATATCTTTAGCGATGGCATTTCGGAAGTTGAAGTTGAGTGACTAGTAGCTTGAATGATCTGCCCCTGTGCGCCGGCTCCGAACACCCTTCGGAGCCCAACTTTATATTTCCAAGGTCCCCACCAACGACAACTGCCTAAGCTTTTTCTATTTGAGTGGCACTCAGTATCGCCTGTCCTTTCGTTCAATAAGACTGACTATAGCAAAACTTTCATTTTTTTAATTTTTACGACGAAATTTCTCACCATTCGATGTACGCACTTTAAAAATCCTTATTTTTTATTAATTATGAGAAGATTTAACTCTGATATTTGTACGAATTTTTATGTTTAAGAATTATGTAGGATAAGAAAAAGTAGGTGGGACCTGGGGACGAATTTTGAAAAATGGGGAGAGATAGCGAAAGTGTTAAATTATTTTCTTGGGATATAGTATATAATATTCTTTTAAAAATTTTAGTAAATATTTAATAAGTTTGCCAAAATTTAAAATAAGCTTTATTAGAGAAGTAAATGATAAAATATTTATACAAAAATATCAATAAAAAATTACTAGTACATTTCAATTTCTTTCTTTCCATTTAACGGAATAAAAATAAACATCAAAGAACTAAACATGTCCTTTCATTTAATCAGAACAAATTGCGAAAAGCAGCTGTGTGCTTATTTGGTTAATTGTTTTTTTTTAGAAAAAAAAAAAGTTGCGACTGTGTTTTCTTCATAACTAAATTAACTTTTCCTTTATTGCAACAAGTTAATTTCTGTCTAACACCTGTCTTCCAGTTATATCCTAAACACATTCAACAAATTATTTGTGCATTAAAGTCAGAAAAAAATGACAAGAAAAAACATCTACAAATAAAACAACAAAAAAAAAAAAAAAAAAAAAAAAAACAACAACAACAACAAAAACAATGATTTTTCTGTTAGTATCAGATTTGAATATCTTGCTCTTTTTCTCATAAACCTTTGTTACTGGTAAAATAATTATTAAAAACCCACATAGTATAGGCACTTTTTTCTCTACATTTTTATTCATTGCTTGCTCTGCAAAATCTTTAAAAAATGTTTTCTTAATGAGGCAGTGGTCCGTCCGTTTTTCTGAAGTTTCTTTTCATTATTATTATATTTGTCTTTTTCTCTTCCTTTTTGCTACTGTTTCAGAACCGAAAAAGCTTAAAATAGCAAAAGGCTCTTTACCTGGGAAGAACACTCATTGATTATTTGCTGTTTCTAATGGATCTTATCGAACCAAGTAGACGAGATAACTTTTTGGAAGAATTTGTTGAAATATTTATATAAAATTTTAATTTAAGGGTAAATATTTTTTGAAATGAATAAATAACTGTATATGTCACAGACAATTCTATTATTTTATCTACAGGGCCAATCCATGTCACACGTGGTACAATTTTCTACATATTACTGTTGATTTCACAATGTTATTATATTCTCAAATTAAAGCAGCTAAGCGAATATGAAAATCTAGGATTTTTTTTACTTCACTTTATAGTTTATGTTTTAACAACTTTTAAATTAATAGATATAAGTATTTATGTAAGTGTCACGCACAAAATTTTGTCCGTTTTCCATGGAAGATCCCTGAAACGGTAAGATTACTCAGGTCTAGGATTTAAACTGTCCAGATTTTTTAACCTGTTAAAAAGGGGCAGCTTAGTTAGGTAGGATGTTTAAAATGTGGAGATTTTGAAACCTATTAAAGTGCCATTACATATCACGTGTGGGAGAGCTTTTTTACATACTATTACTGTTTTAACAGTGCTATTGTATCGTCAAATTATAAGCAACTGTGCTTATTAAAATTTAGAGTTTTTTGTTATTTTTAATGCATAGTTTGAATGCATAAGGGAAGCAGGATCACCTGACCACCGGAGTCTAGTGCAGTGGTTCACAACCTTTTATGGGTCACGTCCCACCAAAGCATCAGTAAAATCACTATGCCCCCCCCCCCTCACTCTGCAAATCATGTATCTTATTATTTCAAAAGCAAACTCTATTCACACAATGGAAACTTAACAGAGCCTTAATAGCCACTATTTATTTCACAGTTTTTAACATATCAAAGAGGTGAATCCTCTGTTAGAAATGTGTTTTTAGCACAAATCATCGTTTGTGCCAAAAAGAGTTTTGTTATTCATTCCCAACTTACCTCAAAGTTAAAGAAAATTGTTATGTAGTCTGCATTTTTTTATTCACAAAATATCCTGAAGAGAGACTTACATTTTGCATTAAAATTGATAAGATTCACACATTTTATAATACATTTTTATAACTTTCTTAGAGTTGGTGGAAAAGCTTTGGACACTAAATTTTCTTTCTATGGATAACACAATACACAAGAAGTATTTTGAGATTCTCTTTTTTATCAATTTTAAGCACCCATTATTAGCCACCATAACATACATTTTCTCTATTCTTCCTTCCCCAATATCATTAAGTGCTTTCGATTTACCATCTGATATTAAAATTTAAAATGCATAGGTCATCATGTAAATTTATTTACTGTCTAGGATGCCTGCATAAGGGCCATACATATTTACTAACTACCCATTTACTTTTCTAATACTATTTAAGTAATTTTATAAAGATGGCAGTATCTTGTTTAGAAACGTATTTCATATATTCTTTACGTTAAATATGTTCAAGTCAGTTGCGTGGCATGAAGCTGTGCAAATAGATGTAGAAATCCCATCCCAAAAATAATAGAAAACGTTAACTCTAAAATAGAATAACGACCAGAAAAATTGTACAGATTTTTTGTACACTATAAAAAGATGTCAAAATATTTTAAAAGATTGCTCTTATAATTATTCTGGTGTTTGTATTTTAAACTTTTGATTGGGAACATTTTAAAAATTTGATGAAAAGCTGATTCTTTAAATTTGGCTTGTATTCCATTAATTTTTAGACTACAATATTACTTTTCCAAAAAAAAAAAAAAAAAAAAAAAAAAAAAAAGAAAACGATAGCGAATGGGTGAATACCAAGTTTGGAATTGTCCCCCCCCGAAAAGTCAAATTGCCCCCGTGTGGGGCCTACGCCCTACGTTGGGAACCACTGGTCTAGTGTATACTCTTAATGTATAGTTTATATGCCAACAACTTATAAGTTAATAGATATAGGTATTTATGTACGTCTCGTATGCAGGACATTTTGTCCGTTTTTTATAGAATGGTCCTATATTGAATTATCATGAAACGGAAATAATATGAAAAAGCAGCCCAACCTTGCTTTTTCTAGCACGTTGTGCCCTTGGTCTATCTTGCACTGAAGAAGAATCTCGCTAGTAGATTGGAAACAGCTGTCTGCAGCTTGTTATGTATTATTTGGGCATTTTTAAACGTTGGTTTTCTGCTTTTTTTATATTCTTGCACAAAGGGTTTGTTTGCTGTTTTTAGGAAATAATATGTTTGTCAAACACACAGAAAGAACAAATATTTCATAAAACTCGTAATTTTATTTATATATATATTTTTTTTTTATTTCTAAATAGATAATATTAATTCGAAAGAGAATGGATTAACATAATAAAATAAATTGGTACAATGTAAAAGCTTTTTATTATTAAAATTATTTTAAGTTTACAAGTGAAACCTTACAGAAAAGTACAACAAAATGCATCATCATTATCTAAAGGTGTATTACATAAACACAATATAAAATGCATTTAAAATAAATTAATGTCCTTTAAAAGCAAAACCTTTTTAACCGAGCTCACCGAGTAAGTTCTGTTGGAAACGTTTTGATTTTAAAGACTTTAATGCATTTTAAGAGTTTTTTATATTGTGTTATAATCCTTTAAGTAATGATGATACATTTATTTGTATTTTTCTATGAAGTTTAATTATTAATAAAGTTAATTTTGCACTGAAATTTTTAATTTTTTATTGTTTACAGTTGTTTTTATTGCCTCTGTTTGGCCTTTTTTTAGTTCAAAAATTTAGAACTCATACCGAGTATTATGAAAGAAGAAATTTTACTTTAGTCAAACACAAAATATTTGCCATTAAATTAAGAAAAAAATACTATAGGAATTTTCTGGTATGAATGCGTAAATTTCAGAATTATAAAAAAGGCCAAACTGGCAACCTTGGTTTATAAGTGGAGTTTTCCATAAAGATTTTATTTTCACAATGATCTTTAAGATATTTGTATGCCATTAAAACGTGAACTTCAAAAAAAATTTCAAGGCAAAAACTCACTGTTTTAAGAAAAAAAGAGAGTGAACATTGTGATCCTGGAATTTTGTTAACATTCATAATTCTTACAAAATTTTTAAACTAAGTTGGATATTGCATTTGATTTTTCTCAAAAGTGATTTATTTTGAAACATTGTGTTGGAAAAATTTTCGTAACTGAACAAATAATAGTTAGATTACCACAGAAGTTTTAAATTATCTTATAAACATATATTTAAAGAAAGTAAATTACTGTTATGTTGATTTATTAAAGAATTTGGGAGTTACACAATTTTAATTTATAAATTACTAACGTTTTTCAGGAATTTTTTAGTTTTGTTTGTCGTTTTAATCCGATAACTTTTTAAATATTCATCTTATTGTCATAAAAAATATAGTTCTTTCATAAAATTATTACATTTATTATGGAATTTATAAATTGTATTAATATCTAATAAAATTTATCGTTTGAAGAAAATAATACAGTAGAACCTCGATTATCCGAAGTAATTGGGACCGATCCTCTTTCGGAAAATCGAAATTTTCAGTTAATCGAGAATGCTTCCATTTTAAGATTAAGGAGAAATATATGCAATATTTTTTATTATGATAACAAGTGCTTAATAAAAATAAAACAATAGCGAAATCGAAACAAGAATAAATTACCTGAATTTTAATTTTTAAATTAAGTACCTTTTACATACATAACAAGGGTTTTAAAAAATGTTTTGTTTATCGCAGTTTCGATTGCCTTTGCTTTGAAGCCTATCACGAAGTTTTTAAATATTATTAGTTCACCAGTATCACACATGCGTCCTATACATCCTTCTGCTCCAGCCATGCCAAACCTTTAACAAAACATTCAAAAGCTTCAGAATTGCCAATTTGTTCGTTTTCTTTGTTCCACTCCGCAGCTTACGCAAGCTCAAGTTAAATTCAAAGGAACTCTAAGAAAAGGGATCTAAAATATTTATATGTACTCGTAGTTCGGAAAGGACCGCTTGCACAGAAGGAATATGATAGTTAAAAAAAAATGCTTTCAAAATGGATTTTGCACACAAGAAATGTGATAGTAAAAAAAAAAAAAAAAGGCTTTAAAAATGGATTTCGGTTAACCGGGGGTTTCAGTTAAAAGAGTTTCTGATAAAAGAGGTTCTACTGTATTTTTTTTTGTTTATTTTATAATATTTTTTATAACGAATTTCCTTTAAAAAATTAAATTACTTATATCAGTGATGGAACAGTGTATAGCATCAGAGAATCAATTGACACCGCAAAATTTATTTTATTAGTATTCTTCATCTAACTTCAGGACAGAATTTCTGAGATTTTTAAGGGCGAAGAATACTATAAAAATTTAGTGGTAACAATCGCTCAACTGCTGCTCCACTGTTCCATCACTGTTATATGTATATTTTTGTCACATTTGTTTGAAATTTTAAATAATAATTAACTATAAACTTAAAATTTACAAAAGTTCCAAAAAATGGTTCTGGAAGGCATTATTTCTTTAACTTGTTTCATGTACAAAAAGGTGGAATTTTGCAATCGATTTTCAACATACTTCTTAATATGCTACAGTTATAAACGCACAGCTGCCAACCTTCCACTAAGCTTCCGTAATGTCTGGATTAATTTAACCCAGGTTAACCACATTTCGAACCAGAAAATTTATTTCATGAATGCTTATTTACTTAATTCTAGGTTTTTACGTGGAACATATTTATTTTCATTTCTAGAAAAATGTCTGGTTTGAAACCTATTAAACCAGGGTCAAATTAACGCAAGTATTACGGAAGATTAGTTTGAGGTCGGCAGCTATGTAAACGTTATGTACACAGGTGTGTCTTTAACGACAGTATAACATTTTATTATTTTTAGACCTAATTTATAAATTAATAAATTAATTTTAAGTCATTTTTTGATCCACCAGCAGCAGATGATATATCGCCAAAAAACCTTTATCCTTGCAAGTGTATAATTTTTTATCTACTAACTACGGTACTTATAAGTACCATTAAAATAACTTCTTATAAAAATAATTTAATACATCTATTAGTAGTAATAGAGTTTAGAATGCGTTATAGATGCATTACTTTATCTTCTTCCAAAAGCATTATCGCTTAGAACTGAACAAAAATATTTTTAAAAGGGTGATTTCTTTTGTCTTTGCATCTTTCCAGCTTTTTGACGTTGGGGGGGGGGGGGATTTTTCAATTCGGAAATATTTCTATATTTCTATTGTAATAACATTATATTTGTACATTTCCTAATTCTATAAATACTAAGAAAAATATTTAAAATAGATGATTTGAGTGGTGTTATAAATATTGCACTAAATCCCTATAAATTCAAATTTAATTAATCCTTCTAAATCCTTCTAAAATTTATTAAATGATTATAAAAATCTTCTAATGTAGTTTCAAAAATTCATGAAAAGGTTTTAGAAGATAAAATTTTCATGAATTCATAATTCAGTACATAAAGGGTTAAGTGTTTTAAAAGGAATGAAATTAATTATGCAACCAAACCACTTTCGCTGAAATATGCAAGCTCTCTGTGAAACTGCAATAATTAAAGATTTTAACTAGCTAAAAGCAGAAAATATAAATAAAAAACATAATAAGTGTAATATATTAAAGAAACATTCTATTTTGTCATTTATCACCATTTTTCACGGTGTCAAATGACACCTTTTAGGGTTTTGATTTATGATTTTTTAATTTATCATTTATAAACTATGAGAATCATAAGTTAGTAATCAGTGTATCAAGAAGTTATTGTGATTATGTTAATTGCAAAGTTGCGTATTTCAAAATAATGTCATTTGACACTGGTAGCAATAGCGTTAATATTTCAGCATTAATTAAATTGCAATAATACGCTAAGAAAACAGTTTAGAAATAATACGTTTACATAGTAATATTAAATCCTTTTTACATATCTTAAACTAAAGGGGCTCTAAGCTACCCAACCCCTCGCGTAGTCGATTCGCGATACCGAACGGTATCGCGAAGCCAAGCCCCATTTTCTAGCCAGCCCCAGATGTAATTATTTCGCGTTTCCATTCTGGATCGCTTCGCCATCCCTTATTTTCTGTGCATTCAATTTTTAGATTCCAAATGCAGATGACCCTCCCCCCCCCCAACCTTTTTCATTAGTTAATGGAAATTATCTTCTTTCTGTAAAAATCACTTTTGCCATCAACCCCTAATTCCTCCTCACCCCCCCCCCCCCCCCAAAAAAAAAAAAAAAAAAAAAAAAAAGACAACAAAACTCTTTCTCGGTTTTCGCTGTACACAATGCGGTCCATGCAAAATTAACATACCATAACAGAATACATGAATTGCAGTTATGAAACTTGTCGTGATTTTTAAGATAAACATGTGTAGAAAGCCTATAAAAGAGCCATTTTTAACACTTTCCAACATAGTTGAAAAGTGTTTATGAATTCGGTTTGCCTGGTTGTCTGTCTGTCTCTCTGCCTGTCCGTACTCTAACTCAGGTAAGTCAGACTGCCATGATATTGATATATGGTAATGGAGATTATTGTGGCATGTTCGGTAATGTAAATGAAATGTGTAGCATTTGCGGTTCAATTACAGGTACACTCGAAAGTATTGCATTGCGTTATCGCCTATAGTGAAAAATGATTAGCGGTGTACTTCAATGATTTGTGTATACCACTGGGTTGTACTAGAACACGCTTACTGGACTGCACTGCAAGAAAAAAATTTTGATTTTACAGTGTAGTACTGGCAGCTGGGGCCCCAGTATTATACTGTAAAATTAACAGTAATAAACAGTAAAATTACAGATTAATATACCATTAAGCAGTAATGTATCTTTTAATACATTTGTGCAATGGTATATTACTGCTTATTTTACGGTTATAAACTAGATACTCTGCTAGTATTATACCGTGAAACAACTTTTTTTTTTTTTTTTTTTTTTTTTTTTCAGTATGTAGAATTTGGTGTTCCTATAATTTATCGTTCATTTACTGGGACACACAAAAATATTTGTCTACAGTACTGCCTATGATGAATAAATGCTGGAAATGTGCTTTGTGTGGTAACAGTTGTTTTAAAATTTAACTTTTTTTTTTCGCTTATTGATTGGTGTGTATAAATTCTACGGGTCATATAGAGTTCTACATAGACGATCTCAAGTGCATTTCCCTTTATTCACGGAAATTTCTGAATGGGAAATTTCAACTTTTAAATTCGTAAGAATCTATGGATCATATACAGGGTTGCACAAAAAATATCGGATATTTCTTGGACTATTCTTGGTAATTGCAGAAATTAGTTTTTCAAAACTGTTGCGCATTTTATAAGTTATTTATTTAAACATTTTTCAGTTTAAGGTAAAGTTTTGTTAGAGTATTCTAACTCTGTTGGAAAGTATTTCATAATCTATGCTGGGCGTATAATTTTCCGTTCTTGTTTTAAACTATTTTTACTACTATTACTTTGTTTTTAACAACTTAATTTGGTTCATGTGTAAAGTTGGAATTTTGTAATTGATTTTTCACTCACTTCCTGATATCCTAGAACAGGGTTGGCGAACCTATGGCACGCGTGCCAGAGTTGGCACGTAAAACAATTTCTCTGGCACGCGAAAAAATAAATTTTATAATCATTATACAAATAACAGAATCTTTTTCCCCTGTTATAATCAATAAAATTTTGTTCCACACGGGCAGACTATCACAAAAAATGCAACTGTTTCTGCATGATTAACACATCAAAAAAAATTTCTTTTCCTGTGATGTTATGCAGGGTTTTTAACATGTATTTTGCCTTTCTATACGGATTTATAAAGTAGAATTTTTCAGGCTAATTTTGCTAGACAGTCACTGAAATAAGGTGGCAAATGGGTCCAATTTCTATGCATATTTATAAAGCTATCAAAATATGAATTAGTTTTTTAAAACTGTTGTGCATTTTATAAGTTATTTATTTAAACATTTTTCAGTTTAAGGTAAAGTTTTGTTACAGTATTCTAACTATGTTGGACAGTATTTCATAGTCTATGCTGGACGAATAATTTTCCGTTCTTGTATTAAACTATTTTTACTATTATTACTTTGTTCTTAACAACTTAACTTGGTTCATGTGTAAAGTTAGAATTTTGTAATCGAATTTTCACTCACTTCCTGATATCCTAGAACAGGGTTGGCGAACCTATGGCACGCGCGCCAGAGTTGGCACGTAAAACAATTTCTCTGGCACGCGAAAAAATAAATTTTATAATCATTATACAAGTAACAGAATCTTTTTTTCCCCTGTTATAATCAATAAAATTTTGTTCCACACGGGCAGACTATCACAAAAAATGCAACTGTTTCTGCATGATTAACACATCAAAAAAAAAAAAAAATTCTTTTCCTGTGATGTTATGCAGGGTTTTTAACATGTATTTTGCCTTTCTATACGGATTTATAAAGTAGAATTTTTCAGGCTAATTTTGCTAGACAGTCACTAAAATAAGGTGGCAAATGGGTCCAATTTCTATGCATATTTATAAAGCTATCAAAATATGAATCAGTTATAAAGTATATATATATAATATCAGTTAAATCACCATCGAATTATGGATACATATATTGTTTAATGCAACGTGGATAAATATAACCAGATGTTGCATTAATAATAAAATCAAAAATTACTAAAATAAATTATTTTTTTATTTCCTTGTTACGGTATATAATTACATACCACATAGATAAATCATATCTACGCATTAAAGTTTCGTTAGTTTAGTAGCTTATTCCAAAATACAGAGAAATCGCATTTTAATTCTTAATATTTTTTAATTATTAATTATTAATGCCTGAAAGCAACTGAATTAGTTTTTTATATAAACCTCGCACACTGCAAAATTATTAGTTTGACGCATTACATTGTTGATAGATATTGTTTGTGAAATTTTGGCACGCTCACGTAAAAACGTTCGCCGATCCTGTCCTAGAATAATAAATATTATGTACACAGTGTTTCCGATGACAATACAACATTTTAATACAGTAAACTTGCGATTTAACGACCGTCAGAGACATCGGCAAATAGGACGTTAAATCGAATGGTCCTTAAATCAAATGTTTCTAATGTTAGTTTATTTTAATACACGTTAAAAAGACCTAGCATTCCCATGTAGAAAAAACCACTGATTTACACAATTAAAAAAATATTTATAGTATTTAGTCTTAATTTTTAGATTTAAAAAATGGTTAAAAATTATGGAATACTTTTATAAGAATTTAAACATTTTACAAAATAAAAAAGTGACTTAGACTAGTTAATTAACATTTTATGAATAATCATGTTATACTTTTTTGCTTTAAATGACGACTGGAAACTCCCAGAATACTGCTTTTAAGGTCATTGATCATCTAAAAGTAGTCGTTAAAATTTCCTTCCATGGCAAAAATGTTCCATACAACTTGATGGCATCCTCTTCTTTTTTATGCAGGAAGTATAAATTGAACATCGTCAATTTCCTCGTCGTAAGAATTATTTGGAATGTCCAATCAGGATTGAGAAGAGTGCAGATTAAATCATCTTTTGAAAATGTTTTCTCACTTTTAAACTCAACGTCAACATAATCTTTAAATGTAAGATTTTCCGGCCAAACAACATGTTTACGTAATGCTTGCATAATAGTTGATTGGAATCTTTAGTTTCGGTGTTCTGATTTTTAATCCCTGGGCAGCAGGCTCAAGTTCTCAAGCGTGGTTTTTTAATATCCGACGGGATAGAAGCAAAACTGTGTCCTGAAAAACCTCTTGCCAAGCATCATTTGCTGTATAAATAGCCATTAAGAATCCATTTTATGAATTATGTTTACATCTAAATACATTAGAATACCATTGAATAGTTTCTTCGGCACATTTTTGAAACATTGTATAACACCTTGCTCCATAGGCTGTAAAAAGCATGTAACATTTGAGGAAAGAAAAATAATCTGTACTGCTTCTAGATTTTTAATACCTTGAGGATGTGAAATGAAGTTCCCGAAGGTCGCTGAATCAGGATTCGGATTATTTGCGTGTCGTTAAAACGAGCGAGGAAAAACATTGTAAGTATTGAAAAATGGTCGGGACCTCATTCAACGGTCGCTAAATCGCAAGGGGTCGCTAAATCAGAGGTCGTAAAATCGCGACTGAAGCATAAATCAGATCTGAAGTATAAATTAAGAAATGAATTTCAAGTCGTTTTTCCCTTATCAACACACAGGTGACAAATCGCCAAATGTTTTTTATTATTAAAACTGTATACCAGTTACAACAATGGCACAGTTAATTATGCCTCAAACCACGCTCGCTAAAAAAAAAAAAAAAAAAAAAAAATGCCGACTGTCTTTGAAACTGCAACAATGTAATATTTTAAACACTAATAAGTAGAAAATAAAGTATAAATAAAAAACAAAGAAACTTTTAATTAACGCTAAAAGGGCCGTGAGGAGTCATTTTAACCCCTATCATATGAATATATTTCAGTTCGAACCAGACATTTCTTAATAAAATAAGTGTAAAAGACAGAAATAATAATAATAAAAAAAGTTAAATAAATGAATTAAACAGTTTTAAATAAAAATTCTGGTAGAATTTTTTTTATAAAACAAGAGTAAAATTTCTGGTCTTTCTAGTGTTGAAAAATGCCGTTTTATTAATATAAATGCTTTTATTTAATTATTGCTCTAATTTATTAATATAATTAATACCTTGCATCCTTATTTAGTAATTGAGTAGGGTTAGACTATGAAACATACAACTATTTTTCCCGTGTAGACATTACATAATTGTGCATTTTAAGTAATATGTTATTAAATTTATCTGTTTAATTGTTTTTCGTTTTTTTTTCTAGATATTCGTTTTCCATTATCCGCTCAGCATTTCCTTAATGAGACAGTGTTTTTCCCTTTTTCGCAAGTTTTTTTTCTGTTTATTATTGTTGGATTTATTTCCTGTTTTCGTTTCTCTGCCATTCTCCAAAAAGCTTTAAACGGGAAAAGGATCTTCATCTGCGAAAAACACTCTTAACTTATAAACAGTTTTTAATGTGCCTTATCGAACTATGTAGGGAAAATTAGTTTTACAGGAGGTTTCTCTGAAGTTTAATGTTAGAACATCTCTTTTCCTTCTTTTCTTTGTATATAAGGTAAGTAAGGTTATTTTCCGGCTGTGTCACGTGATTTGAGTTTTTGAATTATTCTTCTTTGAAATTCTAAACTGAAGTTATTCGAAACTTTAAAATAGAAGAAAATAATGAATCATTCTATAGAGACATACTTTTATTCCTTTATGTAAAGAATCATAAATAAATTGATATTTAAATTTATTATTAATAATGAAACTATACATATATATTTAATTTAAAAAGTGATTTTATACACGATTGCAAATTCTAGTATTTCAATGACGATTAATCATAATTAAGTGGCTGTAGATATCTAACGTTATCAAGTTTTTAGTATTTTTACACCCCCTCCCCCCCTTACGATAACATACGTTATCATCCCATGTCTCCCCACCCCTCCATGGTTAATTATACCCTTATCAATGGCTAAAAACTATTTTGATTTTTGCAATCATTTTTTTTCAGTGATATACAGATGTTAACATTCGCATACTTTATTGATTCAAATAAAAAAAGGTGAATAAAATATCACTATTATAAATAACAAAGCACTTAAAAGAAATAGCTACTACATAAACGTATTTAGTAATAGTTTTTTCTCATATAATACATCCAAAAATAATATGTCTTCTTGCACTTGCCTTCGCATGGGGTGGCGGTTTGTGTGTGTGTGTGTGTGGGGGGGGGGAGGGGGGAGGTGGAGAGAACTTTTTATGATTTTCAAACATACTTCGGAAATAGTTCCTCGATCAGTGGGTTATATATGCACATACACACGTGGTAGAACAATGGGAATGCCGAAAGTTGGAATATTCCACAAATTTTGGAATTAAATAATTTTATAATCCTTTAATGATTTTAATAACAGCTTTTTATTTTCGTAAAAATAGATAACAGACTAAAAGAAAGATACGAGGCTATTTTGTTGTAAAGAACAAGTTATAAATAAAAGGAGAAAATTTTGGTTGGTTCAAAAATGATAACCATATCAAAAGATACTACCTGACTAAAAGAAAGATACGAGACTATTTTGTTGTAAAGAACAAGTTATAAATAAAAGGAGAAAATTTTGGTTTGTTCAAAAATGATAAACATATCAAAAGATACTCACTGACTAAAAGAAATATACGAGAGTATTTTGTTGCAAAGAACAAGTTATAAATAAATGGAGAAAATTTTAGTTGGTTCAAATACGATAACCATATCAAAAGATAATCCCTGCCTCTCGAGATATCTTATATCATGTGCTAGCGCCCCCCACCCCTTAAAATGATTATGTTATACATGCAAAACCCCTAAACAGAAACTTTAAAATTATAAGAATTGTAGCGAATGCAGTTTTTAATGAATTAATATTTTTTTCTTTTCTTTTGTGTGTGTTTGTGCATGCTTCCATGCCATAGTTTAATTTTAACACTTCAGAGAATTCCTAACAACTTTTAAAAGAGACATGCACACATATGAAAGGCATATACTACTGTACTACTAAATATTATTGTTCGTAAACGAAGTAAAAGTGGTTAACATAAAATATTTTATTTGAAAAATAAAAACTTTTACTTTGTCTCTAATGTAGTGTCCCATACATTTCTGAAGTCGTTATTCTTGCATCCTCAACTAAGTGGGCGGCAAAAATTGCCAACGTAAAGTGCTCCTTTATTTTACTTGCTTATTTTAATGAATAATGTTGAGTACGCTCTATAATTATCTCTCATTTATATTTACATGAAAAATATGTGCACAGCATGTGACTGTAGGTTTTTATTGAGATACTTGACTTCTCTGTATTTAACTCTGTACGTCTTTTAGAGAAAGTATTAGCATACGTTATGTACTAGTGGGATATGTGTTGTATAATGTATGGGAAAATTAAATAATTTTCAGTGTATATAACAAAGTCTTTTACTTGCAATTTTTTGCATTCTGTTTGATCTCTACAATGACAAAATTTTAAATATACCAATTAATAAAATGCTAAATAATGTAATACTAATTTTAAAAAGATAAAAATATATAAAAATATTAACAAATATATATTTTTTAGAAATTCGCAAATTATTAGTTATTTAAATTTGTTTCATTGGCTTAAAAAGTAAAAAGAAAAAAACATGTACCTTAATTTAGAAACAATTGCAAAAGATGCAATGTCCTACTTTCTTAGAATTGCCTATTTAGCTGTTGATGTAAAATTATTTTAATTTAAAAAATTGCATATTTTTCGTAACTAAACTAAGTTTTTTTCTGAGATATTGTTTGCAATACTGTCTTTAATTATAACCCTTACTCGATAACATTTCTACCTTAACTTCGAAAAAGCGGCACAAGACTAACTTCATAAAATTAATATTAATGTAATATTAATGAACATATTTCTGCTACATAAAAAAAGGCAAAGCTGTTTTCCATTAAAAGCAAACCTTTCGTATTTAGTACAGTGCTATTTCTTTCCCAATACACTTTTGTTCGACAGCAGAAATTTTTTGTCCAATTGATGTTAGAGATGCATAAAAAAATAGCATATTACACAATTGTCAAAACGATGTGCAAAGACAGACGCGATCGTTCATGTTTTTATCATAAATACATCCACTTCTAAATATCGTATAAATTCAATTGTTACATTATCGAATTCTGGAAAAAAAAAATAACGTTTTAACTAAAATTTTGTTGAAAACCGCAGATTAACATAGTGATTTTTTCTTACTTTTTAAGTAATTTTCATGCATTTTTTTTAATTATCTCAGCAATGAACATTTGTTTGCTGCAGTAATGCAAAGCAACAAAGAAGTAAGTGGCTGTAATTCTGAGACCAAATTAAATAAAAAAGAATATATATATATACATATATATATTTCTTTTATTAGACTAATCTTCTGTAAGTACACACTTTCAACTGTTGCTATCAGAGCTGCAATGACATTTCAAGTAAATGTGAATACAATTGAAATACTTAAAATGCATTCTTTTATCGAAATCTCATATATGCTATGTCGCTATGGTGGTGATTACGGAAGATTAATCATACGATCAGATTAACTGTAAGATATCACATTTGGACGTTAAATTGAAATTTCTCATAGGCACAAACAACAAGAACAACAACAACGAAAACAAATTTTAGTTTTCGTTCGTTATCACTATAAATGTAAATTACAGAGCACATATAATGAATAACAGGAAAAATTATGTTGAATATAAAATTAATAGAAAGTTATGTTTAATTAGTTAAAAATTTCGTCGCATCAGAATATGTTTGGAGTTGGTTTTTTAAGATTTTATGTTAACAATTTTGTGTATATCGTAAAAAAAGAGAGAGAAATGAAGAGAGAAATTAACCATTTTTTTCTTTTATTCTCGGAACCATTTGTTAAAAGTGGCAATAATATAATTAAAAATCAAGAGAGTGTAGACTCCTTTAAATTTAATTTTCCAGTTTTTCTCTGGATTATTTTTTTTCTTCTGCTTTTCGAGCGAAATCTCAAAAGTTTTCTTAAATAGATATTGGCCCTTTGTATTTTCTTACATAATATTTCTTCTTTTTATTTTCGTTTCGCATTCTTTCCACACTTCCCGAATAAGTAACGGGAAAAGGGTTCTTTATCTGGGAAGAACATTCTAATTCATAGCTTATTTACAGCTTCAAAAGGGTCTTATATAGCTCAGTGAGGAAGTTATGTGTTTTAGGTGGAATTGCTGAAGTCAAATGGAAGAATCTTTCTTTTTCCTCACTCGTCAATAGGAATAATGTGATATTGCAACAGTAACACGTATTTCGTGCACTGTAAAAAAAGGGACTATAGTTACGCTTAATTTGAGCTTATGAAATGCCAAATGAGGATTAAATATACTATAAGTTTGGTGTAAACACCGAATAAAGTGTCAGGATACACTCAAAACGGTTTAAATATATTCTAAGTTTGGTGTAAACATCGAATAAAGTGTCATGATACACTCAAAACGGTTTAATTTTAATCTTTTAAAGAAATTATGGAAACCGAACACCAGAAACAGAACACGGGTGTAAAGGTTTTAAACGATATGATTCAATTCGCCATTTTGAAATCTGTTTATAAAGCCATGTTCCAGGGCACGAATTTTGTTCGAAAATGTTTCTCAGTAATGATCACTAAATAAGCAGTTAACCAGATTATGTTACAGTACCCGAGCTGAAAGGTTCTTTCATAGCTGAAAAAATGCTCGTCTTTTTTGGCTAATTTCTTCGGAATAGGGTAAGAACTTAAAACTAATGTTTAACTTCATATTTTTGAAAAATTCCTGTTTAATGTTAATACTACAATCATTTTCCAACATTTTTTTTACCTACTATGCATCTCTAGCTGCTATATTTATAATTTTATGAGTATATGAAGTCAACCTACTTTTACAATGTATTGGTTCCATTTTCAAATTTTGGCATTTTTGTCCCCTATGAGACGCTCAGTATACAATGAATTCCGCTTGTTAACTTTAAAATAATGTTCGATTCAACTAAATTAAAGATCTTATATTATTTTTTAACCAAGAATTTTAAGTTTTCAATAAGTTTTAACTATTTGCGAGCCATTATAAAAAGTATCGTTTTTAGAATTACGACTTTCGTTTTCCCATAGGAAATACATTACGAAAACAGCGATATTCTTAAGCTTTTTTAACCACAAAAACTAACTTTTCTGAAAAACTAATGTGATATTCAGCTCATTTAAAGTTTAAGCTTTAAAATACTATCTAGTTTTAAAAGTTTTGAGCACTTTTGTGTATTTGCTGAGCGTTTCAAAAGTTGACATTTTTCGATTTTCCAGTTAGACCTTCATAGAAATACATGGGATTTTTACTGTTGTTGACATATTTTAACATAGCTTGTTTTCAACTTTTTATTAATTATTTTGAAAAACTAATACTTGTTTTATGTTCTATTAAGTACAGGCTTGCTCCTCCTCCCACCGAGTATTCCTGGGTTGAGTTTAGATACTCGTATGTTTAAAAAATTCATGAAATTTGGTATAAATTTTTTGTCTTAGACCACTTTCCCATAGCGTTACGCGTTTTGTTTACCTTGTTTTGCACCTTTTTTAACTATTTAAACCTTATTATTTTGCTTAACTATTAGTATCTTTTAAAAGCTTGAACTTCTAGCTTCCTAGCGGTGTAGTGTTTATTAATTAATTATGCCGTTAAGTATTTTTAATTTGCATTTTAAAATTGATAAAAATCGTTCTTTAGCGCTTGAGAGGTTGGTGTTTTTTAGTTCTCTGTATCTGATTTTTGTACAATTTGCAATATTTAGTTGTATTTATGGTATGTTTATTTTAATTTGCTTAGACAATTTATTCGAAAACCAGCCAGACCTACGGTGAGTTTTAAAAAAAGAGTCAAGTACACGTGATGTAAGTCCAGATGTAACGAATGAATGATTTGTGAGGAAATTTCGTTGTTTACCAAAACTAAAATGTTTAAAATAAATGTTTAATTGAGATAATAAATTATTTCAGTTAAAACAATGTTTAGCAGCCTCTTTGCGTGAAACTATTTATTGTAAATTATGGTTGCATTAGATTTAAAATGAAATCATTAAATTGTTTTTTATTTTACTGTTAAAGTGCAAACCAAATAAGCAGTAGTGTGACTTTACACCAGATAAGCAAGAGCGTGACTTTACACCAAAAATGGTGGCAAGTAAGTTGCCACTAAAAGTGGTGTTTGTTTACACTATTTGATAGCTGGTGGCTCATTACACCAGTTTACAAATAGAATTTCATTACACCACTTGGGGTGGCAACTTAGTTATCACCCTTTTTGGTGTAAAATTTTCTTTACAGTGTGGGAGCTGGTCACTCAGCTTCCGATTCCCTCTCACTAATGTAAAGTCTAAGGGTATTTGATGTATTCGTATATTTAAAATATCTCCTCGGGAAATTAACATTTATAGCTTCTAGTTTTTGTATACACTGCCTAAAAGATATACTTTTTTATTAGTTTTTCAAAATATTTCTAAAGTATAGACTTAATTTTATATGAAGTGTTAAAATCTTACTCGCCGTTCGCCCGCTTTTAACACACATAAAATATAAAATGCAGCGTAGATTTTAAAAATATTTTGAAAACTAAGAAAAAAAGAGACCTCCTTTAACAAGAGTACACAGAAAAAGATTTTAAAAATATGAATTTCCCGAGAAGGTATTTTAAGTACAGTAATCCCTAAAACTTTTGCGGATTTAACATTCGCGATATTTGATTATTCGCGAAATAGAAAATGTAGAACATTTTAACATTCGCAAATACTGAACTTGGTTATTCGAGAATTTTGTTTTATAATTATTATTTATTTTTTTTTTTTTTACAAAGTAAACTTATTTTGTTTTACCAATTACTATGAACTACCTACGTGACACTGGACAACTATCTACTGTATAGCCAACTGTATTACTGTATCGTTTAAGTTGCGAGAACTTCAGCCCTTGTGTTGACGGAAATTTAGATCAGTAATTTTCTTTATTTTTTTCTGCAGATTTTTTTTTTTAAATTTTCTAAAATTCAAATTTTTATTGCAAGTGAAATATTTTCTACAAAAACTGTTGGGGAAATTTTAAAACAGCAACAACATCTTGTTGAAAAAGCAATAGAATAATTCTCCATTGGTGATGAGTCTTAAATTTAGAATAGAAATCAAGGCCACATCTTTTCTTTACATGGAAATTCATAAGCAAAAGATCTGTTCTGTCAATCAATCGAATATCGTTAATTTTTTTCCGACATCAACTAGCAAATAAAATTTGTAAAATGTATTTATAATTATTCAAAGTTATTTAAAGCATGTATTTTTAATGTATATAATGCTTAATAAATAATTTTTTTGAATTTATATTGCTCTTTTCTATTCTAAAAAATATAAAACCTAACCCACTTTTATGCACGGGAAGATAGTCTTAACATTCGCGATTTTGAAATTCGCGGAGATTTCTGGTAACCTAACCCTCGCGAATGTTAACGGATTACTGTATACGAATGCATCAAAAGTCCATAGACTTAACATTACGGAGGAGAATTCCGAAGATGAGTGTCCAGCCCCCTTAAACAGAAACAAGAAAAAAAAAAAAAATAAGGCGTCCAGCACAAACTATGCAGCATTCCCACATATTCAGTAGACCGTAGCAAATTTTAACAATTTGTTAAGGTAAAAAATTATGTCTAAAAATGCAATTTAGAAATCGCATAACGAATTTGAAAACCCAATTTCTGCAATTTCCAACAATAGTAAAAAAACAATATCCACTTTTTTGTGTAGCCCTGTATATGATTTTGCTTATATAGTGCATAGTAAACTAAAAGTTAGTTCAATTAAAAGAATAGCGCAGTTAAAATATCCAATTCAGCAATTTAAGTTAATAAACGAAATGTACTTCAGATCTTTTCTGAAATTCTGTATAGGATCTATAGAATTTATACACACCAAGTAACATGGAAAAAAAGGAAAAAAAATAGCGAAATTTTAAAACGCGTACCACGACTGCAAATTCACTTCTAACATATATTGTTCATAGGCAGTGCTGTTGCCAAATTCTATTGTGTGTCCCTGTAAATGAATGATAAATTATATTCACACCAGATTCTACAGAAAGAGTCCCTTGTAGCACATCTCAGTGATATATATAAATTTCAATATGTCTAAAATAGTGCTATCATTGAAATATACCGCAAATGATTTTTCACATGCGCTATAATATAACAGAATACTTTTGAGTGTCCCAGTAAATGAAATGTAAATGCTACATGCTTCTTTTTCAATATTGAACATGCCATAGTAAATACACAATAACATATGTCCATTTCAAGGCAATCTGACTATCTTTACGCGAATTAGAGTACAGATTGACCAGACAAACAGAATTCACAAGGACTTTTCAACTATCTTGGAAAATGTTAAAAATATTGTATCGGACTCGTTAAAGAAGACATGAAGATCAGCAATTTGGGCAACAACGCATTGCCAGTTGTGGTAAGTTTTCCTCTTTTTCCTCAATTTTGCATATTTATTTATATTACTGCAAATTTCCTTTTATATTATTGTAACGAAGTTCAATGTTGGGATATTTTTATATAAAATCATGCTTGCAAATTATAAAAATTCTGTAAATTGACATAAAATTTTCAGACAAACTTTATTTGAAAGTTCCTTTGTTTTCAATTTTGAGGTGTAAAAATGTTAAATCATGCGTCATTTATAAGAAAAAATGTGTTAGATAAATGCAAAATCGATAACGCAAGTAATCGTCACCCTCATTATGATGACAGCTTTATAGACGAATTGGTTTTTCCAATAAACATGCTCTTCAAAATCCTGACACATTGTTAAAAAAAAAAAAAAAAAAAAAAAAAAAAAAAAAAAAAAAAAAACTGATTGACGTAGAAAATTAAATCTTTCGATATTGGTTTTACAATTTAGCAAATATTTTTTATTTCTATCAAACATAAATAAATAAGTGGAAAAATAAGTAATCATGAAATTTTGGCGTATTAGCAAACGATAAACATTTAGGGAATTTTCGTAATTTCAAATTTTTCTATTTTTCTTAACCCTTCACTGAACAAATTTCTCTTTAGTATTTTTTTTATGTGTGTGTGTGTATTCATATTAAAAGATGGATACCAGAAATTTTAAGGAGTATTATTTTAATTTATTTAAAAGAAGACTTATACAATTACTTACAATGAATATAATTTTTTTTCTTTTTATATTTGTCGCATGGAACTGAAATAATTTAAGAAAACTCAAATTTTAACTGATTCATATATTCATCACTGCACAATATGGTGTTAAAAGATACAACTGTGAATGAAGTGTGCAATTGTCAGTGGACGGTTTTTATCTCATTTGCGTAAACAGAATCTTATTGAAGTAAAATATATAATGGGAACATTAAAAATTAAAAATTTAAAAATATGAACATTAAAAATTGAAAACAAATAAAAAATAAAAAAATTTAATTTTTTTTTAAATTTAAAAATTAAATATTAAAAAACATTTAAATTTAAAAATTTAAAAATTTAAAATTTAAAAATAAAATAAAGTATATAATGTAAACACTAAAAATTAAACTATCTTACTTAAAAGGCGACTAATTTATAGTAATGGAAAAGATGTTACAAGTTTAAAATATACATTTTATTTAAAAATTTTTAGTACTTTCAAACCTTCCAGGTTCATCATCAGAGAATATCTTGATAACTAAATGTTGTTTATTTATACAGCTCTGTTTTGAAAATGAGAGAGCCAATAATTACTAGAGTTGAAAGTAGAAATAGCAGTAGCAGTTTCATAGATTGAATTTAATTAGAGGAAATATATATTATTATTATTAATTGCAGTTGCATTTATTTTATGACATCACTTTGTTTCTCATACGTCACAGTGACGTAACTATTGCTACTTCTACTTTCAACTCTAATGATTATTGGCTCTCTCGTTTTCAAAACAGAGTGACGTATTTCTAAAAATAAACAACGTTTAAAAATAAAAAAATATATTACAATTCATCAGACATACAAGTAAAATTACATAAATACATTTAATACAATTAAAAAGCAAACGTTTCGAGCAAAATTTTAGCCCCTTATCACTGCAACAAATCATTCAAATGACAGAATGTTGCACTGATGAGGGGCTAAAATTTAGCTTGAAACGTTTGCTTTTTAATTGTATTAAATGTATTTCTGTAATTTTACTTGTATGTCTGATGAATTGTAATATGTTCTTTATTTTTAACTCGTATATCAGATATTAAACAATGATTATTTATTTTAAAACAGCATTTAGTTATCAAGATATTCTCTGATGATGAACCTGGAAGGTTTGAAAGTACTAAGAAGTTTTTAAATAAAATGTATATTTTAAACTGGCAACATCTTTTTCATTACGATAAATTAGTCACCTTTTAAGATAGATTGTGAAATTTTTAATGTCCACATTATATATTTTATGTTGAATTTATGTATATTTTATGTTGAAGGTGAAAGATTGCGTTTCGTCTTATGATTTTATTAGAATCTTATTGTTTTTTTTTTTTTATTATTATTGTTTGAAAATAGATATTTAATGTTAGTACGTTACTCTACAACTGAATTACTTTATGAATTATAATGCTATTAGGAAAATACTGGGATAATTAATACATTTCTGCAGATTAAAACGATTCAGTTTTCAATTTAAATTGAACAGTACCCGACCCGCACTCGATGTCGAAAGGTACAATGTTTTTTTACAAAGTGTTACAATACAAAACAGAATATTTTAAACAAAACTATTTTTAAAACAGAAATATTAATTAGATTATTTCATTTTTTATGACTGTTAAAAAAATTAAATGTTCCTCCATTACAAAAAAAAAAAAAAAAGTAAAAAAAAAAAAAAGAAATGTAAAAAATCGCCGTGTGAATTATTTATTTAACTGTCGCTTTCAGAAAAATTAAAACGCCACAATTGGATGTACTTCTTAACTAAGTTGTAATTTTTTTCCCCTGTAATAAATTAATTTCTGGCATATACTTTCTTCCAATTATATTCTAATCGCTGTTCACTACAATATTTCTGCCCTAAAGTTAAAAGAAAAAGGTTCGGAGAAAAAAATACAATATGAAAAAAAAATCCGCTATGATTTTTTTTTCCTATTAGAAACAAGTTAATTCTCTTATTTTACTTTCGGAAACCTTTGTTACTTAAAGCGCGATTCATTAAAAATACACGTAGTCTAGACACTTTATTTTTTGTCTCACTTGTCTGAGCATTTGTTTCTCACTGACATCTCAGCAAAATCTTAAATTGGGGATTTGCCTCTAGAAGGCCGAAAATAGAATGTTTTTTAGCTTTTTTTTTCTGAAAAAGGAATAAAGATTGTAGCTCTGGTTTTTTGCATGTTATTTATTATCATTTTAAAAACATTTGGTATGAAGAACATTAAGAACATAAGGTTCAGAAAAAAAATTACAGCATGAAAAAAAAAATCCGCTATGAATTTTTTCTTCTTACAAACAGGTCAAGTTTCTTATTTTACTTACGGAAACCTTCGTTACCTGAAACGCGATTCATTAAAAAAGCGCATATTCTAGACACTTTATTTTTTGTCTCATTTGTCTGAGAATCTGTTTCTCACTGACATCTCAGCAAAATCTTAAATTGGGGATTTGCCTCTAGAAGTTCGAAAAAGGGTGCTTTTTGCATTTTTAACACTTTCCAACATAGATGAAAAGTGTTTATGATGTCCTTCTGTCAGTCTGTGTGCCCGTGCTATAATTCACGTAAATTTTGTCCAAGTTCTATGAAATTGATATATATTATTGGTGTTTACACTGGTATGTTAGGAATTATAAATGAAGTGTGCAGTATTTTCAAATCATTTACAGGGCCACTCAAAGGAAAGAAGGTCACTCGTTACATTAAGGTCTATGCACTGTAAAACATTTGGTGTAACGTTACTCCATAAAACTGGAGACAGCATTGCTGCCTCCAATCTTACGGTGGTATTTAACTCATATAACTGGTGTAACATTACACAGCTCTTGTGTGAGGTTACACCATAATATTGTGAAACAATTCACAAATTTCTGTGTAAGGTTACACCACAATTGCCTGCAAACTTTCACAGTAATTGTGTGTAAAGTTACACATCAGTAGGAGTAAGGTTTCACCTAAATTTCCTGGAAGGTTACCCATTATTAGGTGCAAGTTTTCACCACATTTGTCTGGAATCTTACACAGTAATTGTGTGGAGGGTTACACATCAGTAGGAGTGAGTTTTGATGGAATGGCTAAATTTTTCCTGCACCTATTAATAATCATCTGGTATTAAAATATTATTTACCTAAAATAATTTTTTAACAAAATAGTAACAGCTTTTAAATGCAAAAAAGAAAAAAAAATAAAAACACATTTTACTAAAAATTAGTAAATATTAATAATCAAGCCTTAAAAGCACGCTTTTATTTATTTTGCTTTAATAAATAAATATATATATTTCAAAGTTAACCTTACACAATAATTGTGTGTAAGGTCAGTACGGGTAAGCTTACCAGGAATGTTACACATTATTAGATTAACGTTTTCAACATCCATTATTCATTTGTCAACACTGCCTAAAAACTGGGTTAAATTTACAATTTTACAATGTTTCTTTCTATAAATTGTCTTAGTAAAAAAAACACTAAATTGTTATTTCAAAATTTAATGTATATATATATATTTATTGAAGCAAAATAAATTAAAAGTGTGCTTTTAAAGGCTTGTTTATTAGTATATACTTTTTTAATAAAATGTTTTTTTTTTTTTCTTTTAAAAGTTTTTACATTTTGTAAAAAAAAAATATTTTAGGTAAATAATATTTTAATACCAAATGATCATTAATAGGTGCAGGAAAAATTTGGCAATCAAAATGAGAAATATGTACTAAAGTACACTTATAAACATTTGGAATTAAAATCTTCCACTCCCCTCCTCCCTGCCACAGCGATCTCTTTTCTTTTTCTTTTTTTTTTTTTTTTTTTTTTGTATTTCCCGAAGAGTTTTTGTTTTTCTGAATAAGTATTTTAATATAGTCTTTGCATCAATCTCATGAAAGAATAAAATATTAAATAATAATAATTAAAAAAAATATTTTTTTTGCTATTCAAATAAAAATATAGTGTATTTTCTACAGAATAATCTACAACAATAAATATAATTCACACACATAGTTACTTATACATTATTTTTTGCGATAAAAATTAATAAATGCAAATTTGAATATATATAATACTTTGAAAAAAAATTAACTATATGTTTTCCTACCTTACTGTACTTTGAGAGTTTATTAATGATATCCATTTTTGGGAATGATCTTTGTTTTGTCAGCCATAAAACAATACGTCTTGTGTTTCCCTCCATTCTTGTAATTAGACTAACATCAATGTATCACACAAGACGGCGGCGTATGCGTACTTTTCATATTTTTTTTAATTAGAAAAATAACATTAAAATCTCAACAAACACGTGTTATTCTTGCTTCGACATGTGGGTGAATTGCAGACCGCAGAGGGAGTGCGAGGTTGCAACGGAGAATGAAATCCGCTTCAGTAGATCTCAGGTGACGTATGCGACTAAGTTGAAAGGCTGAAACCAGTTTTCACAGAGGTTCCACAACCTTTGTGAAAGAAAACTCCAATAATGTGAGTTTTTAAAATATTAGAATGGTTTACACCAGAATTTGTGTAAGGTTACACATATAATGCAGAGTAAACTTACACAAATGTTTTACAGTGTGGAGAACAATCGTTTGTCGTGTATTTTAATGATATTACAGTATTTTAAGCATATTGAAATTGATACACATCCCTGAGGTGTACTACAAGGTTCTTACTATAGAGTATAGTGTGCATAGAACTTACCGTTGATTTACAGGGGCACACAAAATAATTTGGCTATAGAAGAAAATGAGCAATAATTAAACTATTGAAGCCTACGAACAATAATTTCTGAAAAAGCGTTTTCAGTTGTGGTATGCATTTTTTAAATTTAACTATTTTTTAAAATATCACTTGGAGTATATAAATTCTATAGATCATATACAGCGTCGCACAAAAGTTCTCAACAACATCCGTTTATTGGCAAAAATTGCTGAGTGAAATTTTCAGCTGTGCTATGCGTTTAACTGAAGTTACTTTTAGCATACTGTGCAGTATGTATATACACACACACACACACACACACACACACACACACATACCGTCCTACCCGCCCTCGTCAATAACTAAACTTTTTACCGACGTTTGGAATACCCACCGAAATTTTATTAATAGCATTTAAATATTTTTATAGAATGTTAAGATATGCAAAATATACATATGAACACCAAAAAATTTTCATTCGAAGAAAATTTGTATTTTTTAGAACGAAAAGTTTGTGGGAGTAAAGTACAATTATTTAAAGTAACTCGAGTGTTACTCGTTTTGAAATTTTACACACTCAACCCGAGTAACTTAATCTCGAACTAAGATATCCTGGGTGGTTACTCTATTATTCAATGAATTACCTGACAAAGTGTATAATGTTATTGAAGCGTTTGAAGGACAATGACAATTTTTCGAAAGGATGTTTTAAGCAATAGGGATGAAATCGTTATGATTTCGAGATATTCATGCTTAATCACCTGCTATTTTTAATTAAAATAGTACTTAATTGACGCTATTATTAGTTATGGGTAGTAATTAATGATTATTATTGACAAGTAGTAAATAATTGACTTATTGACTGCGGTTAGTTAATGATTGATTAATACGATTTAATTAATGTCGTCTTTAAAAGAAAATGGGCTCTTTTTTTAATAAATTTTGTGAACAAATATTAAATTTTGTTTAAAATATTAAAATATATGTCATTGGCTGTAACAAATTCTGTAGGTAAGTCTTTTGAACACGGTTGTTTGTTTAATTCGGTGCAATAATTGTAGAATGGTGTCTTTTTTTATGCGACATGAAAGGATGTTTCATACGGGGGGGGGGGGGGGGCTTTGCTGGTTGATGAAAATATATCGAAAATATAATATTTGCAATGGAGACGAAAGTGTTATGATATAAAGATATTCATGCTTAATAATTTACTTACATTTGATTAAAATGGTACTTAATTGACGCTATTGATACGTAGATAAATGTAAGTAATTGGTGAATATTTTTAATTGACAAATAGTAAATAATTGACAAATGTTAATCTGTAGTAGTTAACCACTGATCAATATTATTTAAATTATGTTACCTATAAATAAAAAAATAAAGTAACTTATGTAAAAAATATTCTTTCGTTTTTAAATTTGTAAAATATATGTCATTAACTCGAACAGAGTTTTAGCCAGATCTTTTGTTTACAGTTGCTTGCTTAATTTGCTTAATTTCATCATGCAAGGATTTTTCGGAAATCGTAAATTTCAATGCGAAAAATCTGATACTATAAAATAGATGTAAGACTTTTTTATTGAGTTTAATTTTATTTAATTCAATAATTTATTCAATTTCTTGGCTTATACTGTGTTTTTTACAGCTAAACAGCTCAGGGGTTCGATGAGGTTGGGAGGGGAGGGGTGACCAATTTTAACTTTGAGCTTTTTAACTTTGAAATTTGCAATTTAAGAAAAATCCTGACGTGATGGTTTAAAATGAAGGTCATTTTCGTATTCAGCGCTAATAAAAACATAAGAATCAATTTTTAAATGCTAAAAAACATGGCACAACCCAAAATTTGAAAGACAGTGTAATCTAGCGGCATTTAAAAATAAGTATATTTTTTAAAGAATTGAGGTTGTTGTTTTTCTTCCGTTTATTTAACAAAAATTCTGTTATTTTTATCCTCTTATATGTTCAGTACAAATTGTATATTTTGCAGTAATATGTCAGAATGATTAAAGATTTCAAATTTATATTGCAATGCTAATTTTACTTTCAACCATTTTTTTAATATATCTGACGAAATTATATTTCTAGTAAATTTATGAATTACCCCTAATTTGCAGCAAAAAATATTCTCCAACTTTAAACAGGTATTACTCGGTCAATTTTAATCGTAGAATAACGGGACTCTTTTTGATTTACTAGTCAATGTAACAGGAAAATTTTACTAAATATAACTTATAGGACCGGGTGACCGTATAAAATTTTAGATTTTGTAATTCTTCACTAAATTGTTTTTTCGCTTCAAACTTTTTTTTATCTTAACTCTGAACCTAATTTTGACCACTTTTGTAATAGGAAGCATGCATCTAGGACCAACGGTTGCAAAAAAAAAAGGTCGGTTAGGTTATACGTGAACACCCTGTATATATATAACGACTTCTGTAAAGATTTCTGCTTAAGTTTTACCCATAGGTTTAACATTTTCTTTCGAGTTTCTCTATGTGACTTGTATAAGCTCTTAAGAAAATTATTGTTAAACTCTTTATTATTTAATTTTTTTTTTTTTTTTCTGGTAAATGTTTATTAAAATAATACATGATTGTATTATATATTCAGATAAATTTCAACTTTAAAAATAAATATTAGAAAATCGACAGTTTTTTCTTGTTCTTGTCGACATGCATCGATTATCTAACGAATGTTTAAATATGTGTAACAGATAAAGCGAAACATTATGATAAAGGAATACGACATTTTAAATTATTATTATTTTTATTAATACAATTAAAGTGTTTATTTTCTTTCAAAAAAAAAAAAAAAAATCTAAGAATATTTTCAGCTTTATCATATTCTCAGTAAAAAGTTCAGAAATAAAAGGATTATCAGAAATGGAACCGATGCATTAGGAGGCTACTTCAGTCAAGCGAAAAGACCCGCTCGCTCATGCTAATCCTATGAGCGAAATTTATAAAGGTATCTCGTTCGCATTTCAATATTTTTAAATGATTTTTTTTTTCATTGGATAGCACAAATCGATCTGTACAAAGACAGTTTTTCACTTTTTCGATTTTGTTTACAGGTATTTTTAATAAGGACACTTTCACTTTTGGAACCAGTTTTGAAAATTAAATCCTCATAAAAAAAAAGAAAAAGAAAAGTGCCCAGTTAAACTGATGGCATTGAGCTCACAGGCTATTCACACTAATTGTTATTATACTCTTATTTCAAAGAATAATGCCCCTCAAAAAATAAATGAAGAGGGATTAGACCAGTTTCCCTTTTTATACTTAACCAATGAGCCTCCAAATCAAATGAAGGAAGCGCCATATCGGAATAAACTGGTATATCAAATTTGAAGTAAATTGAAAAATTCTGCATGAAAAACCCATTTATCTAAATTAAGGGGTGACTAAGCCTCCGTCCCCTTTTATACTTAATCAATAATCCTCCAAATCTAATCAAGGCACCTCCTTAACATAATATACCAGTATACCAACTTTGGAGCAAATCGAATAACTGCATAAAAAACCCATTTATCTAAATAAAGGGGGGGGATCTTGACCCCCTTTATACTTAACTAATGAACCTCCAAATCTAATCAGGGAAGCTCCTTAATATAATAAACCGGCATACCAAATTTGGAGTAAATCGAACAATTCTACATAAACCCATTTATCTAAATTAAGGGGGGCTAGCCCCCTTTCCCCCTTTATACTTCAGTAATGAACTCCCAAATCTAATCAGGAAGTTCCTTAACATAATAAATCGGTATACCAAATTTGTAGCAAATCGAATATTTCTGCATGAAAAAGCCATTTATTTAAATTAGGTGGGGGACCAGCCCCCCTTTTCCCCCTTTATCCTTAAACAATGAACCCCCAAATCTAATCAAGGCAGCTCCTTAACATAATAAACTGGTACAGCAAATTTGGTTCAAATTGAACAATTCTATATGAAAAATCCATTTATCTAAATTAAGGGGCTAGGCCCTCCTTTCCCCCTTTATACTTAAGTCCAAATCTAATAAGCGAAGCTCCTCAACATAATAAACCGATATACCAAATTTGGAGCAAATCGAATATTTCTCCATGAAAAACCCATTTATCTAAATTAGGTGGTGACTAAAACCCCTTTTCCCACTTTGTCCTTAAACAATGAACCCCCAAAATTAATCAGGGAAGCGCCTTATCAAAATGAACTGGTATACCAAATTTGGAGCAAATCGAACAATTCTACATGAAAAACCCATTTATACAAATTAAAAGGGGTTAGCCCCCTACCCCCCCTTTATACTTAAGTAATGGATTTCCATATCTAATCAGGGAAGCTCCTTATCAGAATAAACCGGTATACCAAATTTGAAGCAAATCGGATAATTCTGCATGAAAAACCCATTATCTAAATTAAGGGGGGACTAACCCCTCTTTTCCCCTTTATCCTTAAACAATGAAACCCATAACTAATCAGGTAAGCGCCTTATGAAAATGAACCTAGAAAATAAAAGTAAGCAAATCGGATATTTCTATCAAGAGTTATCGCGTTACGTACGTACATACGTACATACAGAACAGGCGGGCACATAAAATCTCAGGCTTTGATAGCCTGTGAGCTAAAAATAAATAAAAAGATAATAAAAAATATAAAACGGCCTTTGTACAGATCGATTTTAGCTATCTAATGCAAGAAAAAAAAATCATTTAACAAATATTGAAATGCAAACAAGATACATTTATAAATTTCTTCCATTGGATTAGCCGTAGCAAGAGGGTCATTTCGTGTGAATGAAGTAGCCCTCCCACATGTTTATGTGAGTATGAATGAGATCGGTTTCATTAAGCATTAATTATCAAAGCTTATTTAAAATGTTTATTTATATTTCTATAAAGAATAGATATCTTTCTATAAAGAAAGAATAGAAGATATTACCTTTAAGGTTTTTGAAATGCTCAATGCAATACCATCATAGTTAAGTCTTAAGGCTGTTCTCAAATCCAAAAGGGCAAGTTTATGACATAAGTTTTAATTTATTTTTGTTCGGAAATGCATGAAACTAGCAATTTTTGTTGATCAGAAACTATATAATCGAACTGTTTTTTCCGTTTTTTTGCAAACGCAATAGATCTTTCAGAAAATAGTGTGAAAGTGGACGTTTTGAACCGAAGTTCCCGAAGAAAGCAGAAAAACCAGTCAGCGAAGGGAGAAATACGTCTTTGTTACGTGATCAAAATCGCTTATAACTCAATAGGTAATTTATTTATCAAAAAATGGAAAACACAGTTCGTTTCCAAACCGCTTCCATAGTCAGGCCTTCCAATTTTATATCTTTCCGTTAAAAAATGAATTTGTAAATGTGTCAAAACGGTTTGCGCTTGTTGAGCAGAGCAGTTGAGAGCCTTAATAAAATAACGACACGACCCCCCTCCAAATGAAAAAATGTAGAACCAAGAAGATAAATTTTTCAACCCCATATAAACATTCCTGACCGATGTTCAATCCGAAATATTTAATTTTTTTTTTTTTTTTTTTTTGTCAGTTATTATCATTATGCGCCAATGGTATGTAACAAGCTCTTCCGCCCCGGGCGCCAAATGGAGTTCCTGTGGTGCTGGGAGAGAGACACCCTGTATTTTTGACGAAAGAAAATGTTATTCAACCTTGGCTTCCTATATAAAAAATAGTTTGTTGTGGTGTGGTCTACCATTTCTTAAAGTTTGCCAGATCTTATTTTATTTTTTTTATCACTCTATATTGTTTAATTTTTAAGGCGTTTGTGTCATTATTCATTAATATTATAAAATTACGATCAAAATCTTCTTTCCTAAAATCAAATTTGGAGTTATTTATATTTCGGAATTTCATATTTTAATATTACCCCATATATGTGTTATTAAAACAAAATGCTAATTAAACTTTTTATTGTTTAATTTTATTTTTCTGGTATTGACTAAATAAACATCGTCGGTTTAATACTGATGCTTTCAAAAGTTTAACATTGAATTTTTTACCAACACAATACGAACTCATATGGCATTTTTAAGATAAGAAATTATATTAGAAGTATTTTTTAATTTGCTATTAAAATATATATTTAAAAGGTTTCGTATTTTTTTTTTCATTAGAAAAATCGCGTTTTTTAAATATTTTATAATGTATATATATATATATATCAGACCTTTATTATGAAACTTTGTCTAATTTTAATTATTTGCTTAAATTTTAATACAGAATGTTATAAAATCAACATTTACAATTGTTATTGGGGCATATTTTTAAAAAAGGAAGCGTATTCTGAAACCAATTATACGTACTGCAATAGAATATGTGCATTCTTAGCGAGAGAAAAATACGTTAATACATAATGTTATAATATAACAGAATGTTATAAAATCAACACTTACAATTGTTATTGGGGCATATTTTTAAAAAAGGAAGCGTATTCTGAAATCAATTATACGTATTGCAATAGAAGATGTGCATTCTTTGCGAGGGAAAAATACGTTAATACATAACAAAAACATTAATGTATTAACTCATAATACAATGCATTACATTGAATGTTACTTTTCTCCTATCTGAAACACAGAACGGAGTAAGATACAACTCTTATCATGGCTATTTATGTTTCCTGCCCATTTCTAGGAAATTTTAAGTCTGGCATTCCAGTTCCAGTGTGAGTGACCACGGCCAGATGTCGTCAACGTATGGGGTGAAATCCCTTTAGGCAAAAGAGCGGTTAGTTTTAGCCCGAAGACATTTTTTGAAAAGGGTTTTGGTCAGGAGAAAATACTTTGCCTTTTTCTACCTTTACAGAAGATATTCTTCGAAATTCTTTTAAAGAAAGAAAAATAAAATAGGAATCATAACCCTTTATTTTTTATAAAATGCATATAAATTTTACTATAATTACTCAGATTTTAAAATAATATTAATAATTTTACATAACTTTTTTTTATTTAATAGCCTACATCAGCAATTTTGCATATATATGCATTTATCATTTTATTTTTCATTTAAAATCTCGAAATAGTTTCAACACAATCATAAAAATTCCATGAATTTTAATTAAGATTCCATACAACTGATGATTTGTTATTAATAATATCTATAACAGTAATTATCTATCATAAAAAACGCGTTACATATCCCTTAAATCAGCTGTTCACACATATATAATCAGATATATATCTAATATATAAACAAGGAGGAAAAATCGATATGAATTAAAGGTTGGTTGGTTGTGTTTATGACGGCCAATTATCAACACGAGGGATATATGCCTTAAGCGGGGGGGTGCCCTTCGTGGGGGGGGGGTCTTTCTAAGTGAACCTAACCCGTATTAACGCTTGGAAATCCAAGGCTCGAAGAAAACCACGAAAACTCCGAACGATTAAGCCGACGGGCGCGATTGGGTTCGAATCCAGCACTTTCCGTCTACCAGCTTCGAGAGCAGAACATCTCGGCCACTAGTGGGGCCCGATATAAATTAAAATACATTAATGTTTTACTATATACCTATTAATACTGAGATTTTCAAGAGCGTGGGCCCAAAAAGCTTTTTCAAATGAAAGAAAATGAAAAAAAAAATTAGATTTTCGTGAAACACACAATTTTTAGAAATCGCTTTATTTTTATTCTGTTGAAAGTTATCGTGGTAAAAAACTTTTTTACACGTACAGGACAAAGTAAAATTTGCGAAATTATTACATTTTATCAAGGAATTTCGAATCGATCTTAAGCGAAATATAAATTCATTACTATTTTCAAGTAACCGTAATGTAAAAGCAAATTAGTATTAATTTATTATGTCGCACTTTTAATCCTATCAACATAAGGTAGACCAATTAAACTGTGATTTAAGCGTACACAGGGCCAGTATTATGAATCGGCAAACGGGACATTGGTCCATGATCCCATAAGTTTGAAGGGGGGGGGGGGGGTGTCAGTTGGAAGAATTGAAAGAAATTAGCTGTTGAGTTCCATTGTTTACATACTTTTATATCGTACAATAACAAGATAGGTAACTCTTAATCACCGCTACTGTGTTCCAGAAACTAATACCTTTCTTGAAACTACCTTGCAAAGCCCAAGAAAGGTATAACGCGACTTATGGGTTAATTCTATATCATGAAAATCACGTCTAAAAAATGTCCAATCATACATGCAATTAAAAGTTATATAAGCGTGTCCTAATGTTTTATTTATTTTTTATCCTTTTTGGACTGCAATTGGCAACTCGCGCCTTTTTGCACCTTCACTAAGACATTTTTACATCTAAACATGTGTAATTTTTAAATAGCACTATTTCGGGTGCCATGGAACTTATCAGTGTTTTTTTATAACTTATACATATACATCCTTAATTAAAATTAATTCTTAAGCGAAAACATATTTTTTCTTCACTGCTCTATAGCGAAAATCTTTACCAATTTTAAGAATCTTTTTAATAGAAAAATTTGAAATAAAATTCCATTTTCTGAAATAGTTTAAATATAAATGCAAATTTTGTGCATTTATGAATAAAATTAACTTCGTGAATAGGCCGGTACAAAGTTTAAATTGTACCAATCGAGTAAAATTATAAATGTTTCACGTACTACACAACACAAGAATGGAGACCCAAACAGTGTTTGTACCCAGGATTCACTTGTTATTGCGGTAACGAATTAAAAAATTAGCAGAAATGAAAATCGGAAATTGTACGTCAAATGTGGCAAATGACGTACTATAGCTAGTTTTATAAACATTCAGATTTTGATGCAATAGCTGTTGCACTCTCATGCAAAAATACATGAATATAAAATTTATTATATACAATAAAACCAATAATACGGAAATGATATGATTTCATCTTAAATTTCACGTAATCACCATGGCAAAATTGAATCACGACCTATCAGAGGATATGAGGGAATTAATTACGTATGACAGGATTTAATAGAATGAAGAAAACTTTTATTAATATCTTTTTTATTTTTGATTCGGTTTTCAAAAAATGTGAAATAACTCGACACAATTCTGCAACGATTATACATACTAAATTTTTAACCATTCGGTTGTGTAGTTTCTGCTCTGTTACATGTGGTCAGACGGACGAGCCAGATGACGATTATAGGTGCTACATATTTATATAATTACGAACGCATCTAAAAAAAAGAAGATTTAAAAGAAGTATAAAAATTGCAGCCTCCCAAAATCTTGTGGTTTCTCTTAACATTAGATACTGAGATAATACGACTGGGAAATGTTCATATATGCATACGTTTGTGCCTGTGTGTGAAAATTTCTATGAAATTCATGAAATACGGGAAATGTTAAAAGAAGAGATTGAAGATTTAGTGGATATCTACAATTCACATCTGTATAAATTGGGCACTCTTGTTCGCAGTTTCTTCATTTACTTGTTTATTGTGAGAACCTCAAAGTAGTAATTCTCTGATTATATTTATATACTATATAAGGATATATCAATCAATAGAAAGAAGTCATATAGTATCTGTGTATATGAGCTCACTGAAGTTTTCGTGCTTGGAACCCTACATTACTAAATTAGGCACTGAATATAACGTTCTATGCATGGGAATTCCTTATTCTTTTCCGCCATTTCTCAGAAAATATTTGCAAGCTTTCTTAAATGCACATGGTCATACAATGATACTATGCGTTCGTAGATTAGGCATTCTTACCCTACTATATACGGCGACATAGGTCAAGAGAACAGTGGGTCGTGTTATAGAATATTTCACAAGTATTAATCATATTTTCAGATAGAGGGAGAGTGGATTAGATGTGAAAGGACTCTTTCACAAGTCAATATGCATTTTAAAAGAATTATAAAACATACATAAACAATGTTATAATATTAGCAAATTTTTTATAACATCGTAAAAAGATACTTTCTTCTAAATGCAAAATGATAATAAATGTATTTCTTGTTAAAAATAGTTTGTAACATTTCAGTATCGTTTCTATATTTTTAAAATGATTTTTTTTTATTTCAACTATTTGTAAATAAATATTTCTTATTGATAAACAGAAAATGTACCAAAATAAACTAAAACTATATTGAAAGCAACAAAATATTAAACTTACATGTTTGAAAGCATTTTTTTCTTTTGGGGAGAAGGTTCAATTTTAAGAACCCTGATAATTGTTTCATATATGCATTCCTTTTATGTAATTAGACTTATAAACATATTTTAATCATGTATCTATATTTTTTTTTTTACAGTTTACAAAACAGAAAAATAAACAGGTGTAATAATTTATTAGTATGAATTAAAAAAAAGAAGAAAATAGAAATAAAAGTTTTAATAAAATTAAGAATAGATGCAGTACTTGTTTATCTTAGAAAATAAAAATATGACGGAACTATCACAAATAGAATTGATCCCTCGGAAAAGAGAACGTGCAAACGAAAAATAATACTGTGTGCTCGAAAAATGGCATGACACTGCATGGCGCTAAATATACCTAAAACAATTCATAATTCCAATAATAAAATCACTTTGTCTCTTTTTTAGTATATTAAATTAATAATTTCTATTTCAAAATTCCGACTTTATTGCAATGCAATTCATTTTGATATTTTTGTAAAAAGAAGAAATAAAAATAAACGGAAACACAATAAACATTCTTAATATTTTTTAAATTATTAAATTTCTTAAGTTTGTTGAATTAGGATTTTTTAAAGTATATTTTAAGCTTGACTGTAGGCAGCTTTTTAGCAAAATTTGTTAATCCATTTATAGATTTTATACACGTCGAAAGCTTTTTTTTTTATTCTTTGAAATTGTTCAAACTGATTTTTTAAATAAAATATGACCAAGGGAAACGTATACATAGCTGCCAACTTGTACGGATTTTTGTTCCCCTAAATTTTAATAGAGATTATTACCTCATTAAATTGTAAGAAATCGTTAAACTTCATAGATTGTATTAGGCAAAATTTACTATTGAATTTTAGTGGTAACAAAAATCCGTACGTGTTCACAGTTATGCGTGTATATAGTATACTGTAATATTAATTAAAAAAATTACATAAAAGAATTGCACTATTCTTTTCTTTTCGATTACGAATTATTAACCCATTTACACACGAAACAATATAAATAGTCTAGCATTTATTTTCGAATAGTATTCCATAACAAAATTGAAACTTTATGAATAACTAAAAAGTATTATAAATAATATAAATATAACACAAATGTAATAGACAAGTAATCTAATTACTCTCTAAAACCGCTGAAATAATCAGAAAAAAATACTTCTGTAATTAACGAAATCCTTATCGATTGTTTCGGATATTAACATCTGATTTAGTACTAATATAAAAGTATTGCTTTTAATAAATTTCAAAACTTTATTTGAATACATTTTTATATTTTAAAATTAAAATGATTTTTGGAGTTGCTAGTGTGCAATCTAAAAACATATTAATTATAAGAAATCTATTACAGTTAAAAAGTAAGATTCTGCCAACGTTCTGTAACCGCATTCTGCAGTTAAATCCCCTAATAAAAAATTTAAAAAATGTTAGATTTTCTTTTAAGTGATTTTTTTTTAATGTAATGAAATAGAAGATTAGATTTTTACATGCACATTATTCTACAAAACTGGATTTACCTTCAAATTCTGACAATATTGATCGTAGCTGTGAGGCACTTTTCTAGATTGTGTGTGTGTGTGTGTGGGGGGGGGGGGGAGGTTCTTGATTTTTTATGCGATTCTTAAATATTCGAAAATCAGTAGCAAATGTACTGTATTCATCGAAGAACCTTTTTGTCTGAGATGCATGGCGGCTACCCAACAAGTGTACAAGAATTAGAAAAGAATCTTTCATTTAAGTCGCTTGTTCATTCCACATAACATCCATTATTTTCTCTTACCCCTATACCTAGATTCATGGAATTCGGATTAGAGCAAGAATTGATCTTTCGTAAAAGTTTATTATCAATAAGAATTAAAATACTTTTTCTAATAACTCTTCCCCCCCACCCCCATTCTGAGTCTATAATTAAAAAGGAACTTCATATTAGAATAAGATTTTAAATAGTTACCTTGTTTTAATGTTAGGAATTTTGAAAAAAATAGGAATCATAATCTTTTATTTATTTTTCAAAATTCATGTAAATTTTACTGCAATTACTCAGATAAATAATAATAATAATAAATAATACCTTATAACGTTTTCTGTTTAATCGCTAATAACAACAACATTGCATATGTATGCATTAATTATTTATAAATAATTCTTAAATTTTCAGTCACAATAACAAAGTTTTCAAACACTGTTATAAAAATTTCAGATATTTAATTCAGATTCTTTGAGAGCTGAGGAATTTTTTTATTATTATTATTTATATATACAAGAATTATCTGTTTTATAAAATTCACTATATATCACTTAAATCAGTCGTTAAACGAGCCATAAAAAAGAATATGCTAACCATCAGTTAGCTGTATAATCAAAGATATATCTAATTTATAAACAGGAAAAAAAAACTGAATAAAAATACATGCATTAAAATACTGCAGTTTTCAAAAGTGTCGTCAAATACGTTTTTTTAAGATAATACAAAATGAATAATTTAAAAAAAATCCTGAACTATATAGTATTTTTAACAACTGATAAAAATCTTTTAAAATCAGATTCTTAAAACTCTCATGGTGTGGAAAATTTAGTTCAGCAAAATCTTTTTTACAGGTACAAAGTAAAGTTTGCAAAAGAATTACATTTGTTATAGAAATTCAGAGTCCACTGGTAATCGAAATATAAATATCTAATGACATTTTCAAAAACATATCATGTAAAAACAGAAAAGTATTAATTTGTTGCGTCGCACTTTTAAGGGACTACACTGTCAAAAAAAAATACGACCAGTTTTCCTGCAGGAATCGGAAAAATACTTGCCCTTATCGTACCAGAAAAATTTCCGACCCAGCTCGGAATAAAATCCGTAACATCGGAATAACGTCCGTAAAATGCCGTTTTATCGACTATTTCCTTTTTTATTCGGATTTTATTCCGAGCTGGGTCGGAAAAGTTTCCGGTACGATAAGGGTAGCTATTTTTCCGATTCCTACAGGAAAACTGGTCTGATTTTTTTTTACAGTGTACTTCACTCACGCGGAACCACACGCTCGTTAATGTTATCCCTATAAGAGAATTTGTTTTTAAATATCTCGCTTGCATTTCAGTATTTGTACATTATTATTGTTATTATTATTATTATTATTATTATTATTATTATTATTATTATTTTGCATTGGATAGCTGCATAACTTTGTACAGCACTGGAGAAGTTATTTAGAATACATTTACTTTTCAAACTAGTTCCGAAAGTGAAAGTATGCAAACAAAATCGAAAAAGTAAAAAACGGGCTTTCTAGAGATTGACTTCAGTTATTCAATGTAAAAAAAGAAATCTTTTTAAAATATTGAAATGCAAACGAGATATTAAAAAAAAAAATTCTCTCATAAGAATAACGTTAGCGAGCTTGTGTTTTCGCTTGAGTGAATAGCCTCTTAACGCTATCAATATAGTTTAGGAAAATTAAACTGATTATAAGTATTCACCGGGAGGGCTAGATTGAGACTTAGGTAATCGGGGCCCTGGTCAAAGTATTCATAAACTTGAGGTCTCTCAAATCTATACACTGTAAAAAAAAAAAAAGCGCCCAGTTTTTTAGTAGGAATCTGAAAAATAGTTGCCCTTATCAGGGACGGCCCAAGGGGTGTGCGAAGTGTGCCACCGCACGGGGCGCCTAGTTGCGGGGGCCCGCCAACCTGCGGTAGGAGTAAAGAGCGGCTATAAATAATTTTGGATTCTACTTTTTTTTTGTTTTTTTTTTTTTTTTTTTTTGTAACATTTTCTGTAACCAGGTGTGAATCATCTATTAGGTCTAGGTAGATCTGCTTTGTGCTTAAAGGTGCTAAACTTTCACATGCAGCGACTTCTGTATTCTTTATTTGAGTAAAATGCAAAGAACTTGTGATGAACATATCAGAGGAACGAAGGATGTTAGGATGCGTTCTTTAAAGAAATCCCTTTAAGCTAAAGGCTCAGATTACCTTCCTTGAAACTTGAAAAGGACCACCACCTATTCAACTCTTCCGCTTCCTTATGGAGTGCTAAATTCTTTTGACTAATTAATTGCGCCGTAGCTGAGGGGCGCCAAATTTAGGAAAGCTTTAAACCGAAATTATCTCACATATTTTGACGATAAACAAAAATGGAAGATTTTTTCCCCCTTGTGTATGTATGAATGCATTCTTTGGTAAAATATTTCATTATGTCCGATAAATGAAGAAAGAAAAATTTCTCTAAATGTTTCTAGAGATAGCTCAAACCCATTTTGTACCCTACATGATTACGTACCTGACAGGACCCTCAAAATAATTAAATGGAGGAGAGGGCACGCCATGTTTAGGGAGGCTTTAAATCAAATTATCTCGCATATTTTGACAATAAACAAGAATTGTAGACTTTTTTTTCCTTGTGTGTGGTGAGGCCCCGATCGTGACTAGTTGAGGCCCTGGACAAAGATAAATTAGGGGGCCCCATTTGAATCGTTGCAACATTAATAAAATAGAACTGATGGTCTGTGATATGTGTATGTGTAATGCATAAACAATATTTTCGCACCTTGTATTTTAAATAGAAGAAAATCCTTAGCTCCGTCAATTCTAAATTATATACCTTAATTAATAAAAACTCTTTTTTTTTTTTCTTAGTACAGAACAAAACTCCTTTATATAACTTTAACAACTTGTTATATTACTTACTGTAAGATGAATTTAATAATTTCAACCTAATGGAAGAATTCAAATTGGAAAAAAAAAAAGTAAATGTTTTATAAATTAATATATGAATTTGGGGACCCCTTGACATCTGGGGCCCCTGGGCAAAGTTCCGAATTGCCCATTGGATAATAAGGCCCTGTGTGTGGTGTGTGAATGCATTCTTTAGTAAAATATTTTATTATATCCGAAAAATGAAGAAAGAAAAAGTTTCTCTAAACCCATTTTGTTCTTTACATGATTAGGTACCTGAAAGGAGAATCCAAATGATTAAATGAAGAGAGGGAGACGCCATATTTATGGAGTCTTTAAATCGAAATTATATCACATATTTTGAAGATAAACAAGAATTGTAGACTTTTTCCCCCCTTGTGTGTGGTGTGTGAATGCATTCTTTAATAAAATATTTTATTATATCCGAAAAATGAAGAAATAAAAAGTTTCTCTAAGCCCATTTTGTTCTTTACATGATTACGCCATGTTTAGGGAAGCTTTAAGTCGAAATTATCTCGCATATTTTGAAGATAAACAACAATTGTATAGACCTTTTTTTCCCTTTATGTGTGTAATCACTACTTGACCGGAATGTATGCTAAATACTGTGCTTCAGAATCGGTGTTCATATCTTATTTATTTTAAAGACAAGACTTTTTATTTCTTTTTTTCAAATGAATTTTTCGAGAGATTAATGACTTTTCTAATTTATCAAAAATTCTTATTATGATAAGAGAATCCTTTTCAGAATTCAACATTTTAGTGTAGTGATCATGATCAGTTTTAAACCTTAAAAAAACCGATTTTCTTGTTTTCTTGGTTTTGATATATTTTTAAATTTTTGAACCTATAAAAAGCGATTGCGTGAAAATATTCAAATTAGAACCGAGCCAATTTAAATTAATTGATAACGCATACTTTAACACAGATTACAACTGAATTTCAACTTTGCGTAGGTTTTTACTACTTGTACACATTAATAAAAAAAAAACGTTTTGAAAGATAGGTAATTTATTTTCAACATATATGTATAAAATGATTATAGTAAAATTTCTACCTACTTTTTTGATTACTTAAAAGGCGTAAAATTTATTTGTTGCAATTAGAACGTGTTTTCTGTATGTGATACACCTTTAAAAAGCACATTCTATCCCCCCCCCCCCCCTCAAAAAAAAAAAAAAAAAAAAAAAAAAAAAAAAAAAAAAAAAAAACACGTCAGTTAACGGGCACAGACATTGTTAGAGTATGTAGGTATAATCATTTTATATACACCTATATTCAAAAGAAATTCTATCTGCAAAGAAAACTATTGTTATTTTTTTTTCAATGTATATAAGTAGCAAAAACACAGTTTTGTGGAAAGCATACCCAGAATTATCAATTGGAGTCTGTGTTAACCCTTTATCTACTGACGGTACTTATAAGTACCGCATTAAAATAACTTGTTATAAAATTCCTTTAATACATCGATTAGTTGTAATACAGTTTAGAATGAGTTATAGATACATTACTTTATCTTGTTCCAAAAGCATTATAGGTTACACAAAACAAAAATATTTTTAAAAGGATGATTTCTTTTGCCTTTGCATCTTTTCAGCTTTTTGGCGTTGGGGGGGGGGGGGGGGGGATTTTTCAACTTGAAAATATTTCTATATTTTTATTGTAAGAACATTATATCTGTACATTTCCTAATTCTACAAAATACTAAGAAAATATTTAAAATAAAAGATTTGAGTGGGGTTATAAATATTGCACAGAATCTCTATAAATTCAAATTGAATTAATCCTTCTAAATCCTTCAATCCCTCTAAAATCTTTCTAAAATTTATTAAATGGTTATGTAAATCGTCTAATGTAGTTTAAACAATTCACGAAAAATGCTTTAGAAGAAAAAATTTTCATGAATTCATAATTCAGTAGATAAAGTGTTAAAGTACTCAATTTCAAATTGAACCGTTTGTAATTCGAATATTCTTATCCGTTTTTTGTTTTGCTTGATCCAGAATCATATAATTTTTTAAAAAGTATAAAAAACAATAAATTATTTTAAAAAAAGATTTTAAAACTCACGACTCACCAAATATAAAATTAATATATGCTACTTTCACAGTAAATAACAAGACAGGGTTACAGTCCAAATAATAAACATAACTATTCTAATAAAAAATTTTCTTTCAATAAATTAATTATTGTTATTTTTGTCCTATACCATGGCATAATGAATGGCGTTTAATTTTTGGATCATAATGTTACATATTGAGATTGATATTTATTATAAAATTCAGATCTCAAAGATAGGATTAAATATGGATACTTTTATTTATTTTATAGTCTTTTTTAATAATATCTTAAATAATTAAGAATAGCATGTGTAAAAGTTTATGAACGAATAATTTACGAATATTTAAAAAATTGTGTGAAAAAAGGCCAAATATTTTTAACAGGTATGTTTTTTTGCTTTTTTTTGGGGGGGGGGGGGCGCCCAAGAGAATACTCGCACGGGCGCCAAAATTGTCTTGGGCCGGCCCTGGCCCTTATCGAATCGGAAAAATTTCCAACCCAGCTCGGAATAAAATCCGTAAAATCGGAGTAAAATCCGTAAAATACCGTTTTATTGACTATTTCCTTTTTTTACGGAATTTATTCCGAGTTAGGTCGGAAAAGTTTCCGGTACGATAAGGGCAGCTATTTTTCCGATTCCTACAGGAAAACTGGTCGGATTTTTTTTTTTTTTTTTTACAGTGTATGCTTTATCACTATCAAAATAGGCTATTGAACTGGATCTGAATTATCAGGGGTAGAGATTAAGGCATGTTCTATAATCCAATAAGTTAGAAGGAGAGGAATCAATAGACAAAATTTTTAAAAAATTTGTTGATTAGTTTCATTATTTACATAGTTTTATTATATCGTACAATACAAAGACAATTAATCAGTAATTAGCGTTGTTAGGTCTCAAGGACGCATATGCCTATATGTATTTCATAAAAAAAAAAAAAAAAAAGACAGCTCGACTTACGGTTTAATGCTGGATCATGAAAATTATATCTAAAAGAATACCCTATCATATGTGCATTAAAAGTTATATAAAGGTGTTATCGTGATTTTTCTTCTTTTTTCTGCAATTGGCAACTCTCATCTTTCTAAACAGATAAGACATTTGTACAATGTTTTAGGTATCAAACAGTGTTTCCCCCCTAATTTGTAATCCTGAGTTAATGCCCAACCAAAAACAACATTTTTGCCACTACGCTGTCTCAAAGATTTTGCCAACTATGAGAACATATTTTTTCGCACATCATTTTACACGCATCATATTCTACTGAAAAATATTTTGTAGTAAACCTCAGTAATGCATAACAAATTCATCCCGTTTGTAATAGTGCAAGATAATTTACATACGCTGCGAACAGTATTTCTCCGGAGACCATTATATAATCGGACCCTGTAAATGAATGATAAATGCGTGACCCTGTAAATGAATGATAAATGCTTTGCACTCCATATTCTACAGAAAGCATGCATTTGTGCATTTCATAAATTCATATCAATAAAATGCGTCGCAAACGATTTTTCTTCATAGATCATAATATAACGAAATACTTTACAGCTCTCAGTACACGTACTGTAATTATATAGTAACCATCTTCAAGTGCGCCTTAATAATGTATATAAATTTCATTATGTTTAGCACATTGTAGCACTATTAAAATACACCGCAAATGATTTTTCTCCATAGACCTTAATGTAGCGGAATATTTTTGAGTGCCCCTGTAAATGAACCATGATTGGTACATACTTCATTTTCAATACCGAACATGCCATAATAAGCATCAATTACGTATATCAATTACATGGCAATCCGAGTATATTTACACGCGTTACAGCACTGACAGAGAGACAAACCCAATTCATAAACACTTTTCAACCATGTGGAAAGTGGTGGAAAGCGTTAAAAAGTAAATCTTTTACAAAAATAAATGTTATAAGACGTTAATTAGAAAAGTTTAAGACTAATTTATTCATCTGTTTAAATTTTAATGCAGGATGTTATTAAATCAACATTTAAAACTGCTATTGATGCATATTTAAAATAATAAAGAAAACATATTCTGAAATCATTTATACGTACTGCAATGAAACATGGGTATTTGTTATTAAAGGAAAAAAAAATTATGCCTAACAGAAATTTTAATGCTTTTAACTCATAATAAAATACATTAATGTTATTAAAAAGTTTTTTTTTTATTATTATTATTTAATCTGTTTTAAAAACTGCATTTTAAACTCAGAGTAAGGATACTACAACAGTGCAGTCATTATAGCTAGTCATCATTTCGACGAAATTTCAAGTCACACCTTTTAGCACATAACTGCTGACCAGATGTACATGTACAAAGGAGGGGGAAATTCGCTAAGAGCGATTCGGGACTGGCACAGATGCTTGTTAAAAAAGTTTCTGGAATGACGAAAATGATATTGTGACCCTTTTCGACTGTGTTTTACCTTTAGAGAAGATATTCTTTTAAAGAAAGTAAAATAAAATAGAATTCATACTCTTGTATATATTTTTTTATAAAATGCATATAATTATTTCTATAATTATTCAAATTTTAAAATAATACCGATAAACCCACGTAACGTTTCTTTATTTAATAGTCAACATCAACAATATTGCATGCATATGCATTGAAAATTTAAATTTTAACTTAAAATCACGAAATAATTTATTATAATTATTTATCTGTATCATTAATTATCTATCATAAAAAATGCACTAAATATTTCTTAAATAATCAGAAATGCATCGAATACATAAACAAGAGAAAAATCGATATGAATAAGAATACATTAATATACACTTATGAATAAACATAATGAATACATATTATGTAATCGAAATTTTTTCGACGGATTTATACATTTAAGGGATCAAAGATCCCAAAAACATGTTTATAGAAAATGTCTGTCTGTCCGTGTGTCTGTTGTCATTTTACCATCAAATAGTGTTTGAAGTTATGCATAGAATTGAACCAAAATTTTTTTAAAAACTTTTTGGCTATGACAAATACGTCCTCCCTTAATTTGAAAAAAAAAACCCTGTTTCTGAAATTCAAAATTTTTTAATGAACAGTAACTGGAGGAAATAACGACACGTTCACTTTCGGAACACGTTCCGAAAATAGAGGTAACTTTATAAGAAGAAAAAAAAAAAAAAAAAAAAAAAAAGCACCCAAAATAAAATAAAACGGGCGAATGTAAATGCCTAAGCTATTCAATTTAAAATAATAATAATAATAAAGTCGAAATACACACGATATACTTGAAAAGAACACCCCCGCCCCCCCCCCCCCCCCCCCAGAGCTTTAGCATTACCTCGTGAGTGTCTTCGTCTGAAGAAACGGAAAACTGAATAATAAATAGAACTTATTTTCTCATTTATATTTTTTATGTGAAATGTAATGGCGGTGCAAAAAGTTCTGGAAGTGAGCGGTAATTCAGTCAGTGACACCGTATGCAATGCGAACTATACTTCCAATTACGGAGCATCTAGCTCAATACTGTTTAAGGGTAGATAAGGGCAACTTCCACAAATTCGCATTTTACATTTACATTTCACACAATGCAAGTCAAATCTGGTGAAAATTGACTGTAATATGACTCTTTCAGAGATAAACGTTTTGGAAAACTTATGTTCTGTCTGGAATGAGACGCCCTGTATTTTTCTCAGAAGAATGTGTTTTTCGACCCTTATTTCATATAAAAAAAAAATTTTTGTTATAATATGCTATATAATTTCTTAAAGCTCTCAATTTTTTTTTTTTTTTTCAATCTCACTCTGTATCGTTTGAATTTATAAAGGCCTTTATGTCGTTATTCTATGAGAAAATTGTGTATCAAAACTTTCTGTCCTAAAATAAAATTTGAAGTTATATGAATTTCAGAATTTCATTTTTTTAACCACTCATTCATGTATTATTAGAACAAAAATTTTATTATACAATTAATTATTGGTTTTATTTTTATTGTGTACTAGTAAACATCGATTTAATGCTGGGATGCTTTTAAAAAATTATCGCTGGACTTTTTATCGTTTCAGTATATTTAAGAAAGTCTATCTCAGGTATAAATAATTAATATTAAAATACTCAATATATCAATATATTGAAAAAACAAAACATTAAAATTATTATAAATTAGATAAGAGTTTTTGAACATTTATTTTTAACAAACTACAGTTTTTTAAATACAAAAGGCGGCCTTTTTTCCGGAGAATGAAACATTCTTCGCCCCAATACCAAGAGATTAGATGCGAGCAGTTGTGTGTCTCAGAATTTTTACAATGACAGTAAGGTGATTTAGCCTTTGTCTGAATCAAAAATTCAATTCTTTTTTCCTATTAATTTTCATTATTAGGGAACTTAATTTTATTGGTTATTTTTGAAGCTATGTTAGCAAAATCGTATATTATGGTACAATACAAGCTCGTATGAAATTTTTCGTTCAAGTAAATAATCACGTTATGTTCCTTTTTTTTTTTTTTTTTTTTTTTTTTAATGGGAGGGGGCGGGGGGTAATTAAACATGTATTTATATGTTTTCATATTGTTATTATTTTCATCAAGAAAAATCATATTCTTCTCTGTGTATTCTAAAATATGTAATTTTATTGCAATTAAAATATTACTGTTTTTTAACTGCAATAATTTTTATTATCATTAAAAATTAAATGCTTTTTAAAAATGGATGTTCTAAGACGTTTGTTAAAAAAACTTAGCTATATTTTTGTATGGTTTCATAAAAATATATTTATATCTTCGTAAAGTTATTATGTACTATATTAACTTCATAAAATCAAGTTTTCTTCTTGATATTACCAAAAGACATTAAAGAAATTCGCTTAGAAGTGTATAACACAGGAAACGAAATATTATTACGATATATAATAAGGAACTTTTTTAAAAAACAAAAACACCTATCAATTTATCAAAATCTGATTTACTAAAATTGTTTTTCATAGTATGAAAAAAAATTTCTTCGTCAATAAGTCTGATCTGAATGGAATCTTATTGAAATTACGGATTTGTTCTCGAGATTGGCATACCAGATACTAGTTTTAACACCTAACTGATCCAAGAACGGAAAAAAGAAAGAATGTATATAGTATTTTGGCAATTGGAAACCTGCTTTCGCCTGCCCTTTTATCTAATATAAGCAGACATAGGGAGAATGTCCCACTGAAAGCCATTAATTAAGCCTCTGGCAGGAACAAACATGTACAACGCGGAATGCAAGTGAGTAAAAAGCGCTACAGTATAAACTTTTGAATCGTTTTGCGTTCAAGAAGCTGAAATGATCATAAATGGATTTTCGAATCCAACTAGAATAGAACAGCAAATCAAAATAAGAATTCATATTTTAAAGAAACATTTTTCAAAATAATACACGATTTTAGTGTATATTCAGATAAATTTGAACTTAATAAAATGTATATATATCATACAGTAATAGAAAATCGACAGTTTTTTCTTGCTTCTTTTTTTCTGCATCTTAAAATTTGTGAAAAAAGATGCATCAGTTATCAAATGAATGTTTAAATATGTGTTACAGGTAAAACGAAACATTATGACAAAGGAACAAAACTCTTTTAAAAAACTATTATTGGTAACAAAATTAATGAGTTCTTGTTATTTTCTTTAAAAAAAAATATTTAATAATATTTCTAGCTTTATAGTACTCTCAGTAAAAATTTTAGAAAGTAAAAGATTATCAGAATAAAACATACGAATTACTGCCACTCTACTTGTTTATGTGAGTATCAACCAGATCAGTTACATTAAGAATTAATTATCAAAGTTTATTTAAACAGTTCATTTAGTTTTCTATACAGAATATTACCTAAGATTTTTGAAATGCTTAAGCTAATATCGGCGGGGTATAGTTAAGCTTTAATAAAATATCTAAACTCTCCCACCCCCTCCCCCATAGGAAGAAAAGTCGAACAAACTAAATTTTTCAACATCCTATAAATATTCTGCTCCGATGTTTAATCTGAAATTTCTACGTAGTCTTTTCCCCCCCTTTTTGGGAGGGGAGGGATTGAAATTACTACATATTTTATGTTGATCTCAAATCAAAACTGTTTAATTTAGGGCAAATTCTTGAATTCCATTTTATTTATAAAAGAGGATATTGGCAAGCATTCTATACAGAAACTATTAAATAGATTTTTTTACCCTTTTTTATAAAATGGCAGAGAATCTTTCAGAGTTTTACCATGCATTTTGAGCTATATTTCCAGAAGTGACAGTCGCCATGATCAAACAATCGTTTATAACTCGAGGTATAATTCACTTATCGGAAAAAAAAAGCTGTTCGATTCCATATCACTTCAATAAATATACCTACCCGGGTCAAGCTTTAATGTTTAAAAATAAATCTGTAAATTTGTCAAATGAGGTGGGGGTGGGGGGATTTTTAGAACACTCTTGCACCGAAAAAACTGAAAGAGTCAAACACACACATGCACAGAAACAAATAAATAAAATCGTAGAAAAGTGAAAATCGTGAGGTATTTTCTGTTTGTGGTGCAGGCTTTCGGCCTTTTCAAAAATTAATGTAACTTTAGAGAATCTGTAATTGTTTACACAGGAATAAAAATATATAAATAAATAAAATTAAAATCTAACAAATTTGAAAAGTATGAAACTTAAATTAGAATTCTATAAAACAGCAGTTTGTTTCATTGCGTAAAGTGTTTTTTTTTTTTTAAATCTTTCTATAGTTTTGACATTACTAACCAGAATTTTCAATTGTTTTATAGTCGTTATCTCTAAAGTCCATTGATAACATTCATTACAACATAACAAAACACATCGTTAACAAAACAGAATTGGAATTATAATTCGATTTTTTAAAACAGCAAGGCATGCTCAAATACAATTGATTTAAGTGTATTCAATTGGTGATTTTGTTCTTTAGAAAAGGAATTTTTTTTTTTTTTTTTTTTTTTTTTTTTTTTTTTTTTTTTAAGGTTTCTATTACAAGTTAAAAAGAGAAAAGCTGCGACGAGCAAGAAAGGTGTCTCTCCGCCTACCGATTTATCAAATATCTTAAAACCTCTCAATCTTCAAATTTAACATAGCCCTTTTTCTTCAATGGCTGCATTGAAGAGATCCTTTAAGAGGCTACTTCAGTCAGGTTCGTTCACACCCGTTCGCTAATGTTAATCCAATGGGAGAATTTCTTTAAAGTTAAGATCATTTCGTTTACATTTTAATATTTTTAAGTGTTTTTTCAATAGGTAATGTCGATCTGTACAAAGGTGGTCGATCTGTACGTCGATCTGTACAAAGACCATTTTTTACTTTTTCGATTTTCTTCGCAATTTTTTTTTTTTTTTTTTTTTTTTTTTTTATGGGGATGCTTTCACTTTCGAAGCCAGTTTCGAAAGTGAAAGGGTCCTAATTAAAAATACATGAAAACAAAAACGAAAAAGTAAAAAACGCCGATGTAGAGAACGAGATATATTAAAAAATATCTCCGATTGGATTAACATAGCTAATGGTTGTTTTGCTTGACTGAAGTAGCCTATTGCAGGGTTTAATTTCCGTCGGAGCCAACCGGAGCCCCAGCTCCGGCACTTCTCTGTTTTCAGTAAATATTTAAACATTGGTCGGAATTCACCAGAGATCATAAATACAGGGTTCCTGAGCGCATTTTCCCCCCAACCATGATTTGCCATCTCGTAATTTCGAAAAACCGAAACCCTTTCCTTACCTTCCAATCTCGAAGTTTTTTGCATTATTTTTTATCAAAACACTTTTGTGTGACGTTAAGAGATGCAGATAAAACGTACTCAATTTTTATATCAGTTTTTGGGCTTAGAGATCAATCTGTCTTATATTCGAAATTTTATTTATTCATGTATAGAAAAAAAAAATCATCCTTCAAAATTACGTATTATATTCTATTTCGAATCATTTTGATCTGAATGAAAGGAAAACAGAAATCGTGTTTTTCTATTCTGGTAATATTTGCAAGTTTATGTCGTCAACGCACTGATACGGCTCCACTCAAGAGAAAGAAAAATGAATTTGCTTTCAGTTCGATTTTCTTTTATGACAGTAGGATAATTTTTAATTGTTTGGGTTTTTTCTTAATTACCATTTATTATTATTATTATTATTATTTAGATATCTAACCTGAAAAGAATATTTTCTGTTTTTACCCAACGAGCATCAGATTTTTGTTTGTTTGAGGTTTTTTGTCTCCTATTACGTACGAGTATAAAAATTACGTTAGTGATTTTTCTATTTACTTTGTATCATAGACGCTGCCCATGCTAGGACTCTGCTCTGCATATTTTACGAAATCACTTTCATTTGTAAGTAGATATAAATGTCATGCATTGTTATTCTATCAGAAAGCAGTTGAGCAGTGTTTCCCCTTTTTCTATAAAAGCATCCAATCTTTCCGAAAATGGTGTCAATTTGTTAGTTTATTCTGATTTTCAGGAACTCACCACAAAAGATTGTTATGCGGAAGTAATCGATTATAGTTTAAGGAATGCACCTTTTATAGGAAATTGAAAAACATTGTTCCATTCTTCAGCATATAAATATTAATTTCTGTAAAGTTCATTAATTTTTTCATAAAAATGCACAGCTATGAACTATCCCTTTTTTATGTGTTAACACCATTTCCGAATCATAATCCTTACCATATTTAATCGTAGAATTAACAAAAAGTCCCAATTAACATTATAATTCGGCAAAGATTGCTATTCGGAAGAACTGATAACTAAAAAGTGGAATAGTGGACAGCTAAAGTATATGCTGACAGGTATATTTAAAATTTTTATTTTGTTAAAGAAAAAAAATGCTTTAAATTTTGCAAATAATGTACAAAATATAAATATGCAGATTGGAGTAAAATTTTTATTTTGCTAAAGAAAAAAATGCTTTAAATTTTGTAAATAATGTACCAAATATAAATATGCAGATTGGAGTGACAGGAGGAGAGGAGGGAGAGGGAACGGTACAGTTGTTATTACCGGCACCACAAAATATAAGGGCTCCCAGGGCCGAAACTAAGGGGGGGGGGGCAGGGGGGCATGTGCCCCGGGCGCCAGATCGAAGGGGTGCCAAATGAAGGATTATATTTTTGGAATGGATCATTTTCTTCTGATGGCCTGATGACTTCTATTATTATGAAACAGCCATTATAAATGAAGTGTTAGGTGAAGATGAAAGAGCAGTCGTAAAAAGTTAGAACTCTAATTTTCTGGTCAGAATGGGAAGAAAAAAAATGGCGGCCATTTTTTTTCTTCCCATTCTGACCAGAAAATCAGAGTTCTAACTTTTTACGACTGCTCTTTCATCTTCACCTAACACTTCATTTATAATGTCTGTTTCATAATAATAGAAGCCATCAGTCCATCAGAAGAAAATAACTCTGTGAAAGCGGAAACTCGGTTAAACAGGACTCGGATAATCGGGACTCTAACTGTATATTTCATTTTAAAAATGTTCTTTAGAATATTTTTGTTGGTGTTCAGAGGGGAGTCATGACCACCGTGACCTCCCCCTTGGATCCGCCATTGTAGATTACGTAGTTCAGTATTACATATTTTAAATTTTAAAATAAGTCGGCTATTAGAAAATTAGTAAAATTCTCTTTGTAAATGTACTTTGCGGAAGAGGGAGGGGGGGGGGGGCGCCAAAATCCATGCTTGCCATTGCCACGGGGGCAAAAAAGGCTAGTTTCGGACCTGAGGGCTCCGATACTTTTTTTTGTTAGAAAGTAAGCCCTGCTCTTAAGAGGCTACTTCATTCGTGCGAAAACACCCGATCGCTAATGTTAATTCTGTGTAACATTTTTTTTAAAGTATCTCATTTGCATTTCAATATTTTAAAATGTTTCTTGTGTTGTATAGCTGAGGTCGATCTTTACGAAGAACTTTTTTCACTTTTGTATTATGTGTAGAGGTTTTTAAAAAGTATTATTAGGATACTTCACTTTCGAAACCGGTTCCGTAAATCCAAGTATTCTAATTTAGTTATATTTTAACAAATAGTAAATTGACTGATTTAAATAAGCACTTCATACTTTAAAAAGTAGAATTTCTGAATGCGTCTTATGCAAATTTCTCTGCATAAAACAACATATAAATTAATCAATCTCAGTGCTATTTTTTATAGGAAAAGAAAAATATTTAGAGTTCAAAATAGATTTTTAAAAAAGCGGTCAAGTCCGAGTATTACTCGCGCACAGAGGGTTTCCGTACAATAAATATAACTGGTAATTGTATTAAAAAAAATAACCTTTGCTAAAAGAATACTAAGAATTTGTAAAAAACTATGCAAAGTATGTGTATAACAGAATATACTAGAAAAATGTAAATGGATATATACCATGAAAGTTCAGAAAGATGTGAACCAAAGTAATAACAATTATACCTATTCTGTATAACTCATTTTTACTTTCTTCTATCTTTACAAGAAGAAAGTATTGGATTCGTGAAAATTTTTGAATTCCGGTTTTCGATGGATTTATAAGTTTTAGGGGACAGAGATAATGAAAAACATGTTTTTACAAAATGTCTGTCTATGATTCTGTCTGTGTGTGACAAAAATTTTGTGGGCGCTCTATCGTAAGAATTATTGAACAAAATTTAATAAAATTTTAGATTCAGTTAGTCCCTGATATAAATTGGTGCTGATTACGTTTTGGTGTAAATCGCCCAACAGCTGGCGCTGCGATGCTGCATTAATCATGATTTCCACAATAGCTATATCTGAAGATCTAAAGCACGGATTTTCAGAAAACTTCAGATTCAGTTAGTCTTTATATAATTCAGTGCTGATAACCTTTTGGTGTAAATCGCTCAATAGGTGCTGCTGTTAAGCTGCATTATTCATGATTATCGCAATAGCTCTATCTCAGGAACAATGCACTAATTTTCACCAACCTTCAGATTCAATTAGCCCGACTTATATATATATTAGTGCAGTTTAGTTTTTGGTTTAAATCGTCCAACAGGTGGCGCTACTATGCTGCAATTTTCACCATTTCCGCAATAGCTGTATCTCTAGAACTAATATATGAATTTTCATCAAATTTTAGATTCAGTTAGTCCCTGATATAAATTTTTCCTAATAAGTTTTTGGTGTAAATTGCCCAAGTGGTGCCGCTGCTATGCAGAACTTTTCACGATTTCCGCAATAGCTCATCTCAAAAACTAACACACGGATAAACTTCAAATTCAATTAGAAGTTCACGTAAATTGTCCTTGATTAGATTTTGGTATAAATCATCTAACCGGTGGCACTGCTGTGCTGCATTTATCAAAAGTATTAACATGTATGAGATAAAAGAAAGTTTTTGGATTGACACATCCGACTAGTTTAAAATTAACTTAATCTGTTTATAATGAACTTAATTCGGTACTGACAATATAAGCAGTGCATATTTAAACTTCATTTGGCATTTCATAAAACTAAATTTAGCATAGTAATAACGATTCTTTCTACAGTGCAGCTAAAATTAAACATTTTTTCAAAGTTTACATTTGGCATTGTGCTAAGCGCGCTTCGAAAGGAAATCACAAATTTGCAATGCCGCCTTAGTTCTTGCCGCGTTTTCCCAGATAGGTTTATAATTAAATTTAAAGTCACTCGAGGCGTATTGAAAGATGCATTCAATGCAAAATAGTCGCGAATCCCATACTATTTATGTAATTCACTCTAATTAAGGGGTCTCAGGGTTCCCAAAATTGGAAAAAAATGAAAAAAAAAAAAAAAAGACATTTTCAACATTTAATATATTAAAATACATATGATTTAAAAACACAATTTTCATTGGGATGAAAGATTTAAGTATTTTCTGTTATTTAATGTATTTTTAAAAAAATGCAAGATGCATAATTAGCATTTAAAGAGAGCTCCAAACTGTCAGACATTTGACGAGCAAAAAATTGTTATAACAGTTTAAGCGCAGGATTTCAAAATAAATTGCAATTAGAATGAAATTCTTGGTACCTACTTATGCTTCAGATTGTAGTAATTATCCTGAACATAAATAAATTTATATTTAAAGCATTTTTATATTTTTAATACAAAGGTGTATTTAGTTAATACAAAATTTTGAAAATTTCAACAACATAATCACTCAAACAAATTTTTTTTTGAACAATAAAAAGGACCTTTTAGGTTCAGTTTATACAGATTAACATGGAACGCATGTTTTGAAAATTTCATGAAAAAAATATTCATAAGTTTGAGATATAAGTTTTTGCCCAAAAAAGTGATTTGGAGAAAAATGACTTAAAAGTTTCGAAAATGCCACTTCAGCTATTGAGCGGGTATAATTCTAAAAGCCATAACTTATCTTCTAATGAGAATTTGAAGGAAACAATTATATTAAAATGTTCAGAAAAAGTAGAAGGTTAACATCTAAAAAATTTAAAATTAAAATTTTTTTGATGCTTTAAGAGTCCCGAGACCCCTTGCATTAGTCTGTTTTTTTTAACAATTTGACGTTTATTGCTTTTATACTGTTACTGGTCATTGCATTACACATATAACATTAAAAGTTGTTAAGTAGGCTTTAAAAGCCGATGGTACATAGGGTACGCCGCCTCTGTCATTATGTATGTCCAAACCACCCATATCTTTAACGGTTAATATCTCGGCTAATTACTGCCGATTTTTTTCGAAAATCATGATCAACAAGCTTTTATACTTCTGCTACGATAGGTACCTCCAGCGCTGCTCAACACTTTTGCTGAATGCCTGTAAATTGAAATTTGTGTATAACGGATGAATGAGATTTTCTCAGAAACTAAGTGACCTAGAGTAATCGCTTCATTTTTCCTGTAAGGTTTAAATTAACATCTACTACCTCTAATTTTTTCATAATTTTAGTTTCAGTAGATTCGGAATTAGATGGGGGGGGGGGGGGACATATTTCTGCGCTACATTTTCGACGATATCTTTAAGAATATAATACCTAAAATTAAAAGAAATGTATTTTTGAATTCAGCGTTACGAAAGCTTTCAGGCGATATCCCGCATGACATACAAAGAAAATATTTTTTTTTTCAAAATAACATAATTTGCCCCCCCCACCCCCCACATTTTTATTAAATATATTTATAAATGTGTAATAATCTGAAAATATGTGGGTCAGTAGTCTTTATTATTTCTTCCAATTTGAACTTTCCGTGTTCCATAGTTTACGAGTAAAATGGCTGTGACAGACAGACACAGGAGTGATCTTATAATGGTTCCGTTTTTACTTTTTAAGTACAGAACCCTAAAAGTGTGCGTAAATATTTCTTTTAAAAAAGTTTCTGATTTAAGCAATGTGATAAGGCTTTTTCTTTTCTTCTTTGAGTATTTAATTTAGTTTATTTACTGTAATGACATATTTTTTAAGCATTCAAATTTTAAATAAAACTATTCATTTCTCGAAAATTATTCTCTTTATTACTGAGAGAGTGTAAATTAAAGTTTTATCGTAAACAAGTCGAATTCAGGAATTCAAAAAATTTAATTTGATAATGAGAGCGTACATACATAAATTGAGTAATTCAACACAAAATCTACGCACATTTTTTGAATCATAATAATGCAAAATTACTTGCAACGCAATTAATTTAAATTTGGAAGTGAGATCAGGATAATAATAATAATAATAATAATAATAAAAGTCATTTATCGCTTTATTTTCCAAATTTAAAGTACTTTCTTATTTTTTTATTGCAAGTCTTGCGAGATAATTATAATGAAATGAAAATATCATTGGAATAAATTTAAAACATCAAATAAGGAAGAGATGCAACATTGGGATTATTACATACATCATTGACTCTATGAGTTATATCTCTTTTTAAATATCATTGTAAGTATTTCTTTGAAGGAACCAATATTAAAAAATCTTGATAGTCTTAATTTTTAAAAGAAGAATCCTTTAAAATCTAGGATTCTCTCTATAGAACTTCCCCCACGTTTCCAATACGCGCATGCACTTTCTTTAGTAGAACCCATTCCATTTATAATGATTTACACTTTGCACATGTCTTACCAACCCGCCCCGAAACATAATAGACAACAGATCTCTGCACGAATTCCAAGATAAGCAAACTTGTATCAAAGTTGTATATCCAGTTGATTCAACTGAAAAGGCATATTGAGTAAAACACCTCATAATATAAGAAAGCTTCCGTTATTTTATTATAAGAGCAAAGGTTCCTTTTATTTTGATCTTCACAGTTATTATAGGGGAACTACAACAGTGAAATATTTCAAAAGCTAAAATGTAGAAATATAAATAAAAGTAAAAAATAAACAATGTTAAATACCCTGTTAAATTTTGCGGTTTAAATCTATTAAATTACGGTTAAACGTTGAGAAAACAATTTAGATGACAAAACAATTAGGGGAGGCAGGGGTAATTAGGATGAATTTTTTTGACGATTTGAACTTTGACAATTAATTGCCAGAGAATGAAGTGGAGTATATACTAATGTTATGTATAAGTTTACTCAGTGCGTACTTGTCTCTTGAAATGTGTAACCTCTCGACCACTGGTGTTTTTTTTTTTCTTTGATTTAAATTTCAGTTTTCATTATTTCATTTCTAGTTTCTTTCCTTTTCTTTTTTTTAAACTTGTAATCGCAAACTTTATTTAAAAGATGTATTAATTTCAATTATAAAGGGCAATATAGATAAGACGAAACATCATGATAAAGAGACATTTTACATCTATTTTTAGTTACAAAATTAAAGGTTCATATTATTTTCTAGAATAAAAAAGTATTTATGTATGTGAGCACGAATCAGAACGACTCTGTTATAAATTAATTGTCAGAGTTTAGCGAAATAAGTCATCCAGATTTTAGTAAAGAATATTACCTTAAGATTTTTGAAATCTTTATTCTAATGCTGGCGCGGGGGGAGGGGGGGGATTAGAGAACACATCCATTGTTTTTTTCTTTTTCATATGATAAATTTAATGCATATAGAGATTCCGGACCGATAAGAAACATTTTTTAACTCAATACAAAACTTCTGAAACGACATTTATTCATGCATTTCTCGACGGATTTTTATGAGGATTAAAATTACCCTCTATTTAAGGATAACATTAATATCTTTTTATGTATGTTTTAACCATCATAATTGAATAGGTGAAGTTTTTAAAACCTAATTATATATGAGGAAATTATTTTATGTAAATTTTATGCACATGTTTAGTAAATTATTGTTTTATCAAAATGAATGTGATATTCCGCTTTAATCCTTTATGTATTGAATTTAAAGGGGTTTTGTGCAATATTTATAACCCCACTCAAATATTTCATTTTAAATATTTTGTTAGTATTTTGTAGAATTAGGAAATGTAAAAATATAATATTCTTGCAACATACAAATATTTCCGAATTAACCAACCCATTCCCCTTCCCCCAACGCCAAGAAAGCTCAAAAGATGCAAAGGCAAAAGAAATCCTCCTTTTAAAAATACTTTTGTTTTGTGTAACAAATAATACTTTTGTAACAAGATAAAGTAATGTATCTATAACTCATTCTAAACTGCATTACAACTAATTGATGTACTATTAAAGGAATTTTAAAACGAGTGACTTTATTGGTACTTATAAGTACCATCAGTAGATAAACGGTTAAACTGTTTTTGAATCTCTCCATTTGATAATATTAATATTCTCAAATAAATCTGGCAGTTTTATGACGCATTCATCAATTCAATTTTTTACGTAAACGCGTGAAATTGGCACGTGCTTTTATTTCGAAGCTGAATAAATATTGTTATCTTCCATTTTCCGGTAAAAAAATGGGATTATTAAGAAAATGCTGTTAAAATTGCCAGTTTGAACAAAAGTTTTTGATAGGACAGCCCTATAAATGTCGTTATGAAACAAAAGTAGTTTAAATCAAAATGTAATTCATTTATCGGAAAATAAAATTAATAAATGTTCCTTTCATATCAATATTCCTTAAATTTGTTTAATTAAGAAAATAATCTTTTCTTTCTTAAATACTTTTTAAGCTTGACTGTGGGTAGAACTATGTAGTAATTTTTTGGCAAAATTTATCAATCAATTTATAGATTATATATATAGTATTTTGAAATTTTCGGAAGCTTTTTTGTTTTCGAAATTGTCTAGTTTTTCCCTTTTTTATGAAAAATAATCGAGAGAATTGTATGCATAAGTATACTCTGTTATATTGATAGAACAATTATATAAAAAAATTGCGCTGTTCTTTCCGATTACGAAAGATTTGCCCATTTACACACGAAACATTATAAATTGTCTAGCATTTATTTCCGGCTGGTTTTCTATAATGAAGAAACTTTATTAATAAATAATAGAAATTGCATTAATAACATTAATATAACACAAATTTAACAGGTAAGTAGTCTACATAATCGTTAAAACCACTGAAATGTTCAGAATCGAAAAGGCTGCTGTAAGTAGCGAAACCTTTGTCCAAATCTTTGGCTATTAACTTCAGCTATGCCCATAATTATTATTATTATTATTATTAAAGATATTTGCCTTTATATGAAAGTTGAGCATATCACATGGCATGACGATTTAATATTTTTATATAATTCCAAATTATTCGCTGAATGTTACTGATAATACCTTTCAACAAAACACAAAATTGAAAACATCAAGTATATTGGGGAGGGGAGGGAGGGGACATACTTCCGAAACATATATAAGTCTTCAGAACAATGCTGCTTCACGAATAATATTTTGTAACAATGTCCAGAAATTTGAACACAGCATTTATATTTATTACATATGAAAAAAAAAAATTGAATATTTTAAATTTTAGTAAGTAGCCGTTAGATTCAAAATATATATAACTAATTGACTGTTATGAAAAAACTTAAAGTTTGTTACTTAATTATGCGTATCTCCAGAGATAAAACGGAAAGTATGTTAAATCTGATAATATATATGCACTATACCAGGCAGTCAAAGAAGTAAAACCTTTTTATGCGATTGCGATATGATAGGGAAAAGAGCAAAAGAACACTGTTTTTAATGCACCTATTTTATGTACTAGTATTTATGGTTTCATTTAACTTTTTAAAAGAGCTTAATTTTATTGTTATTATACATTTTTCCTTAAGAGGGTATTTCATTTTTCGGTTCAAAAAATCAATTTTTCTTTTTTTTTTTTTTTTTTTTTTTTCTATTCCCTATAGTCTGTAGATTACCCTTGTAAAATTATTTGGCCGAATTCGAAGACCTTTCGTAGTTATTGAGTGCTTTACCAGAACGCGCTCGTAGGTTTTTACTGCTTTGGAGCACTAAAAATGCATTTTATGTAAAATAAGTTTTTTCAAACTGGGCGGGATCAGAACGCAAAAAATTATTAAACCGATCTTGTAATTTCTTTTTAATTAAAGGGGACATAATTTATTAAGTTTTGAACCACTTTCAGCCATTTTCATACAAAAAAAAAAAAAAAAAAAAAAAAAAAAATCATTTAATTTAAAATTACGCAAAGTGAGAAAAAGGGAGCCAAAAAGAGACTTTTTTTGAAATGACCACCATTTTGTTATTTTCGATTTCTTGACCTCAAAATACTTGAAGTCCCAGACAATCTTATCCATTTTCATAATCTTTAACAAAACTCGACTGCAGACGCCTATGGTAATCTATCGGATCCCACACAGTTGGAAGTGCACGACGCGCATTCACCTACGCAACACAATTCACATAATCAATTTTTGATTTTAAAAAAAATGCAATATCCTTCGAATGATAATAAATAACATGCAAAAATTTCGGAACACAAATTTTCATTCCTATTCTAAAAAAAAAAAAAAAAAAAAAAAAAAAAAAAAAAAAAAAAAGCTAAAAACAGCCTTTTTTCAGTATCTAGAGGCAAAGCCGGCTGCTTAAGCTATGACCAACTACAATTAAAATATTTAAAATATTATATCGGTTATGTATGTAGTTCATATTTGCTTTATCCTTTAATTTCGATTTAAAACATTAATCGACGTAGGTCTGCAGACCATGCAAAAATTTCACAAAACAATTGACTGAATTCTTGCGAGTCCAACTTCCTCTCACTTTATCTTTTCCCTTTTTAGCTCACAGGCTATCAAAGCCTGAGAGCTAATGTGCCCGCCCGTTCTGTATGTATGTACGTATGCATGTATGTATGTATGTATGTATGTATGTACGTAACGCGATAACTCTTGATAGAAACATCCGATTTGCTTCAAATTTTTTTTCTAGGTTCATTGTGATAAGACGCTTCCCTGATTAGTTTTGGGAGTTCATTGGTTAAGGAAAAAGGGGGCAAACGGGGTTAGTCCAACCCCTTAATTCAGATAAAGGGGTTTTTCATGCAGAATCATTCGATTTGCTCCGAATTTGATATACAGTCCTCCCCACTTAATCGGGTCACGGATAATCGAATACCCCGCTTATTCGAATAGAATCCTCCGGAACCGAATTTATTCCCATTGATTCTATGTTATTTTTCCCCGCTTAAACCAAGTACCTTTTACGAACGTACCCGCTTAATCGAATAACAACTGTGTGACCGATGTTTGAAAACAGGCGCGGAAAGCACATTTCAGCTGGAACTTCCTTCCACCTTTTGTCATTTTCGGTTCCTTTAGGCTTAAAACAAACTTTCAGTTCTTCCTGCAATGATTTCCTCCAGCAGGTGTATAATGGACAGGTCAAATGATTTCCCGCCTTGATCTCCCCACCATCACTTATTGCTGTTAACCAGGCAATGCACCGTCACTCGAGATGGTAGTTGTAATATTATGTACTCATTCGAAAAATAACTCGATATTTATTCCTTTAAAATTCCACTTAAACAAACCACTGTCAACGAATTTTTTTAAGGCAGTATAAGTAACGTAAATTAGAAGTAGCAAAGTTTTGACTAAATTCAAACGAGCTGCATTAAGTATGATGTAAACCATATAAATGTATGTACTGACATTAAATTAATACATATTTACTTTACATTAGCATTTGTATTTATAGTTTCTCTTATTCTGTTAATGATTTATTATGCTGTTAATTAAATATATCGTAGATGGCTATTTTGCCTTTTTATTACGCATTAAATATCGCAGTTATGATTCCCCGTTAAATCAAATACCCCGCTTAATCGAATATTATTTACTGAACCGCCAATATTCGTTTAAACGGGGACGACTGTACCGGTTTATTATGTTAAGGAACTTCCCTGATTAGATTTGGGGGTTCATTGGTTAAGGATAAAGGGGGAAAAGGTGGGTTAGTCCACCCCCTTAATTCAGATAAATGGGTTTTTCATGTAGAATCATTCGATTTGCTCCGAATTTGGTATACCGGTTTATTATGTTAAGGAACTTCCCTGATTAGTTTTGGGAGTTTATTGGTTAAGAATAAAGGGGGGAAAGGGGCGCTAGTCCACCTCCTTAATTCAGATAAATGGGTTTTTCATGCAAAATGATTCGATTTGCTCCGAATTTGGTATACCGGTTTATTATGTTAAGGAACTTCCCTGATTAGTTTTGGGGGCTCATTGGTTAAGGATAAAGGGGGAAAAGGGAGGTTAACCCGCCCCTCTTAAATTAGATAAATGGGTTTTTCATGCAGAATGATTCGATTTGCTCCGAAGTTGGTATACCGGTTTATTATGATAAGGAACTTCCCTGATTAGTTTTGGGGGTTCATTGGTTAAGGATAAAGGGGGGGGTAGTCCACCCCTTAATTTAGATAAATGGGTTTTTTTGCAGGATTATTCGATTTGCTCCAAATTTGGTATACCGGTTTATTATGATAAGGAGCTTCCCTGATTAGATTTGGAGTTTCACTGGTTAAGTATAAAGGGGGAAAAGGGAGGTTAACCCGCCCCTCTTAAATTAGATAAATGGGTTTTTCATGCAGAATGATTCGATTTGCTCCGAAGTTGGTATACCGGTTTATTATGTTAAGGGACTTCCCTGATTAGATTTGGGGGTTCATTGGTTAAGGATAAAGGGGGAAAAGGTGGGTTAGTCCACCCCCTTAATTCAGATAAATGGGTTTTTCATGTAGAATCATTCGATTTGCTCCGAATTTGGTATACCGGTTTATTATGTTAAGGAACTTCCCTGATTAGTTTTGGGAGTTTATTGGTTAAGAATAAAGGGGGAAAAGGGGCGCTAGTCCACCTCCTTAATTCAGATAAATGGGTTTTTCATGCAAAATGATTCAATTTGCTCCGAATTTGGTATACCGGTTTATTATGTTAAGGAACTTCCCTGATTAGTTTTGGGGGCTCATTGGTTAAGGAAAAAGGGGGAAAAGGGAGGTTAACCCGCCCCTCTTAAATTAGATAAATGGGTTTTTCATGCAGAATGATTCGATTTGCTCCGAAGTTAGTATACCGGTTTATTATGTTAAGGAACTTCCCTGATTAGTTTTGGGGGTTCATTGGTTAAGGATAAAGGGGGGGGGGGGTAGTCCACCCCCTTAATTTAGATAAATGGTTTTTTTTTTTTTTTTTGCAGGATTATTCGATTTGCTCCAAATTTGGTATACCGGTTTATTATGTGGCCGCCCCTCCGGGTGGTTCCGAACCGACCCCTTGAGTGGGGGAGGAGACCGGAAGCTCGGCAGAGTTCGTTGTGTACGAATGCGAGGGGGCCGGATGGGGACGATTCGCCACCTCCAAGTGAGACTTGTGGTCGACAGGCCAAGAGTCCGGTGGCCACGGTTAGCGGAGGTCGTGCATGGGTAGACACGGTTTTGATGTTGACGTGCTTCTACCCCCGGCAGCCGGGTTCTCTGGCCAAGCCGGGTAGCGACACTCCATAGTCTGATCCCAGAGCCGGCGGTGGCCGTGTGGTGACTCTGGGCAAAGGATAGCTAAGGCGATAGGACCCCATCCACCAATTGACTAAGAGGGAGCCTGAAGTATGAGTGAGGGCTTTGTAGTGGAAAGTCCTCGGTGCTCGCTAGTGACGACGGGGCTCGCGGGAACGCCATGCAGGGACTCCCGGAGCAGCCGAAGGGCGAGGGTTACGGACAGCGCCCAGGTTACTTTATGACTTGGGTGGCTCATCCCTCCGAGGACCTCAGCTGGAGCAGTTGGGAGCCGACCCTCAGGGTGGTAGGGTTTGGCGGTGCCCCCGTTGACCAAGGAGCGGTCACGTGGGGAGGCCAGTATGGTTCTGGTTGCTCCATGTCGTGCCGTGACCCATGGGAGGGGGTCGGCCGGCAGGTCCACCATCGAGCGCTATTCCTGCAGGGAAACGGGCCGGAGGCTCGCCGGTAACGCGGCGGCTCATCGTGCCTCAGGTGAACTCTTGGTCCGATCCAGGTCCTCCGTGTCTATGCGGTACCGGAGTTTGCCTCGCCTGGTGATGAGGACCTAGAGGTGTCTCCACCTAACTTTCGAACGCACTAACAAAGGTAGCGGTCGGTCACTGCACGGGGTCAGGGGTCTTCGGGCCTGGGTACCCTCGACGGCCGTGAGGTAAGGTAGTGGTGGGCGGGCTTCTGTCGGCCTCCGCTGGCTTCTCTGTCCTAGGATGGAGTCGAGTCGGTGGGGGCTGGCGGGACTCCGTTCCATCCAACCCCCTAGCGAGGCGGAGTCTATTCCGTCTAGGTGGAGCTTTCCGTGCCCGCCTGGGGTCGCTAACGGCACCTAGTCTGGGCCAACTGGCTCCCGGCGTGATCCGCGAGGGGTTCCGTCGGTTGAGCCGGGTGGACTGGGCGAAGAGCCAGGAGCTGTGTCGCTTTACGGCCGGAGGGATTTTCCCCGTCCTCCCTGGTTTTCAAGCTAGGGGCTCCTCACTAACTTTCCGATCGGCTGGCCCACAAAAATGTCTCTGCCGGAAAATGGTATCTGATCTTGGGGGCCTGTCCGTAAATTAAATTCGGGTCGGGAAGCCTCGGTTCGGTCCGTGGGCCCAGCGTCTTTATAGGCGTCTGGTTCCTGCGATGGCTTGCGGGGTCTACCGGCTCGAGTAACCAAGTTTAGGGACCACTTGGTTTTTCTAGCTGGGTGGTGAGGACTGTCGTAGCGGCCGTTCGTCTCTTCTTGGGAATAGCCGTCACCGTGTGCGCTGGGCAGCGGTGTCGGTTTGACCGGAGTTGGCGCGGGGTTCCGCTCTGTTGGAGCTTGTCTGGCGGCGACCTTCGGGACGCGTCGCGGGGCTTGTTTCACGGGTGGTTCCTTGTGTCGACAAATGGGCCTGAAAAGGGCCTGGGACCGGAAGATGGACCCCCCGTCTATACCGGTTTATTATGATAAGGAACTTCCCTGATTAGATTTGGAGTTTCACTGGTTAAGTATAAAGGGGGAAAAGGGAGGTTAACCCGCCCCTCTTAAATTAGATAAATGGGTTTTTCATGCAGAATGATTCGATTTGCTCCGAAGTTGGTATACCGGTTTATTATGTTAAGGGACTTCCCTGATTAGTTTTGGGGATTCATTGGTTAAGGATAAAGGGGGCTAGTCCACCCCCCTTTATTGATATAAACGGGTTTTTCATGCAGAATTATAAGCTTTGCTCCAAATTTGGTATACCGGTTTATTATGTTAAGGAGCTTCCCTGATTCGTTTTGGGGATTCATTGGTTAAGGATAAAGGGGGGGGGGTAGTCCACCCCCTTAATTTAGATAAATGTTTTTTTTTGCAGGATTATTCGATTTGCTCCAAATTTGGTATACCGTGTTATTATGATAAGGAGCTTCCCTGATTAGATTTGGAGTTTCACTGGTTAAGTATAAAGGGGGAAACGAGGGCTAATTCCCCCTCACTTATTTTTTTGAGGGGCATTATTCTTTAAAATAAGAGTATGATATACAATTAGTGTGAATAGCCTGTGAGCTCAATGCCATCAGTTTAACTGGGCACTTTTCTTTTTTATTAGCTCACAGGCTATCAAAGCCTGAGAGCTAATGTGCACGACCGTTCTGTATGTATGTATGTATATATGTATGTATGTATGTATGTACGTATGTACGTACGTAACGCGATAACTCTTGATAAAAACATCCGATTTGCTTCAATTTTTTTTTTTGTAGGTTCATTGTGATAAGGCGCTTCCCTGATTAGTTTTGGAATTTCATTGGTTAAGGATAAAGGGGGAAAAGGGGGGTTAGTCCACCCCCCTTAATTCAAATAAATGGGTTTTTCACGCAGAATTATTCGATTTGCTCCGAATTTGGTATACCGGTTTATTATGTCAAGGAACTTCCTGATTAGCTTTGGGAGTTTATTGGTTAAGGATAAAGGGGGAAAAGGGGGGTTAGCCCACCCGTCGTAATTCAGATAAATGGGTTTTTCATGCAGAATTATTCGATTTGCTCCCAATTTGGTATACCGTTTTATTATGTTAAGGAGCTTCACTGATTAATTTTGGGGGTTCATTGGTTAAGGATAAAGGGGGAAAAAGGGGGTTAGTTAACCTCCCCTCCCTTAATTCAGATAAATGGGTTTTTCATGCAGAATAATTTGATTTGCTCCGAATTTGGTATACCGGTTTATTATGTTAAGGAACTTCCCTGATTAGTTTTAGGGGTTCATTGGTTAAGAATAAAGGGGGGGAAAGGGGGCTAGTCCACCCCCCTTAATTCAGATAAATGGGTTTTTCATGCAGAATTATTCGATTTGCTCCGAATTTGGTATACCGGATTATTATGTTAAGGAAATTCTCGATTAGTTTTGGGGGTTCATTGGTTAAGGATTAACGGGTAAAGGGAGCTAGTCCACCCCCCTTAATTTAGATAAACGTGTTTTTCGTGCAGAATTATTCGATTTGCTCCAAATTTGGTATACCGGTTTATTATGTTAAGGAGCTTCCCTGATTCGTTTTGGGGATTCATTTGTTAAGGATAAAAGGGGACTAGTCCACCTCCTTAATTTAGATAAATGGGGTTTTTTGCAGGATTATTTGATTTGCTCCAAATTTGGCATACCGGTTTATTATGCTAAGGAGTTTCCCTGATTAGATTTGGAGGTTCATTGGTTAAGTATAAAGGGGGGGGGAACGGGGGCTAATCCCCTTCACTTATTTTTTTGGGGGCATTATTCTTTAAAATAAGAGTATAATATACAATTAGTGTGAATAGCCTGTGAGTTCAATGCCATCAGTTTAGCTCGGCACTTTTCTTTTTTATTATGATATTATCACAGTGCTATTATGACGAGATAAACGACAATATATTCGAGTAACTTTGCTTAATGTGTGAAAAGAAGGGCAGAAGCTAGCATTGTCGAGTAAATGAATAGTTGAGTGTAAGAATTGGTAATATACCTTATCATGGAGTAACTTAGATGGGTTTATGTTATAGATGGGCAGAAGGTCGCGTTATCGAGTAACTGAGATAGTTGTGTATAGGAATTATAAAAATACGGTACCATCGAATACCTTTTAGATTCTGTGTAGAAATGGGCAGAATATCGCATTATCGAGTAAATGAGATAGTTGTGTGTAGTAATTTGCAAAATAACGTATAGTTGAGTAACTTAAATTGCTGTGGCGGTAGAACGGCGTCAGGTAGATAAGGACGGCAGTAGATTGCATTATCGAGTAACTTAGATAGTGTGTGTAGGAATAGAAAAAAAACGTACCATTGAGTAACTTACTAGATCACTGTGTGTATAAATCGACAGAAGATCGTATTATCGAGTAACTGAGATAGTTGTGTACAGTAATTGGTAAAATACCGTGTCACCTAGTAACTTATATTGCTGCGTAACACATGGCAGAAGATTCCATCATCGAGTAACTTAAAGAGCTGTGTGTAGGAATTGGTAAAATTTTGCATCATCGAGTAACCTCAGCTTACTTGACAGAAAATCATTGCATCTGGTGAAAGATTGGGGATTTATAATACCTACTGTATATATAAAAATGAAACTGGAAATTTCGTTCGGGCTGTTGATAACGTGAATTCTGCTAAATGGATTTTGATGGGACTTGTACTGTTAATTAGGTAATTTTAGGGGAGATTTTAGCATTTTGCATATCATTCTATATCAAATCTACAATAAATGATCAACGATCCTTAACAGAACAAATTTCACTTAACACATTAGATAATATAATAACGCAATGAAATTCATATCGTTTACAGCAATACAGAAAGACAGATAACGTTCCATATTACTTTAAAACACATGGTCAAATTCACTGAAATTTTTCATTTGTTTCAAAGTTAGTTTAGCGAAACCGATCAGCGTAACGGGCAGAGCCTGCTAGTAATATATAAATGAAGAATAATCTTTTTTTGGTAAAATGCGTTCTTATGCACATTGCGCTGCATTAAATGTAGGATTTTATTCGATCTCGTCTTTGGCCGATTTTCGTAGACCACAATACAAAAAAGGAAAAGTGTCGTCCAAATACTGCAATCGTTTATAACTAAAGAAGTGATTCATTTATTGAAAAAAAAAATGTCTATTACAAATCACTGCCATAATTATGTCTGTAAGTAGCATGCTTTTATATTTAAAAGTTAGTCTAAAAATGTGTCAGAAAGTTTCAGACTATTATTGGAATTTTTTTTAAAGAACCGCCTTAAATATAACTTTTTATTTTCTTCTAAATTTTTACTTATAATGAATTTGCATAGCACCCACAGGATATTCAAATAAGAAATTAAAAAAATTTAGTACTTTTAATACAGAATTTTTGTATAACATTGTCTTAAAGGGGTGTTAAAGAAGGGACGGTAAGGTAAAAAAAGGGGGCGGTATAGAAAAAAAGGGACGAAATGGGACAAAAAGCGAAGGTAAGGAAAATTACCACCTATTTTTAGGCAAATCATGTTAAGACTAAGTGATAGCCACAATGTTCATTGATTTTTAGAAACAGTCGTTAACATTGGATTAAATAATTTTTTTTATTATTTATCTCGGAAAGTGCAGGAGTAAACCTCCAAAGACAGCTTAAAACATAAAAATCAGCATCAGAGACACGGGACGGTATAGGAGTTTCCTGATATTTAGACCCCCAACGTCGTCCAAAACTTATTTATCTGGTTAATATTATTATGCAATCATGCAATGGGTTGTTTCCCAGTATATGAAATAAAAAAAACACCAGAATATGTACTAAAATAAAAATTATTCAGGGACATAAAGGTCAAAAGATTGTGAGAATGCCCCATATATATATATATATATATATTGAGTTGGGAATGCTGAGACTGTGGAAGTTTGTTGATGAATTTCCTTTCATTTTTAGCTCACAGGCTATCAATGCCTGAGAGCTAATGTGCTCGCAGGTTCTGTATGTATGTACAGTCGTGGAAAAAAAAGTAAACACTCCCTACTAACTACTCAACAAATTATCGTAGAAGAAAGTTACTGGTACGAACGATTGGTAAAAAAGTCTACTTTTAAATTATGTACATAAAATTTGCTTAGGGGGCCATCTACGTATTAAAACGAACCCAAACTTCCTTTTTTTCAATGGCAATACCCAATTTTAACAAGATATTTCAAATCTTCGGTTCAAACTATGCCTAGACACCAAATTTCAAGTTATTTGAACGATAAGTTTTTGAATTATAAACATTCAAAACTGAGTGCTACTAATGTTAAATTACGTTCTCATATTTTTATTAATATCTCCTGAAATTATAATCTTAATGTGCTAATTTTTTGTGTAGCAATAATACTAAAATACCCAAACATAAATACGTTGAATTCTCAATTTTTATAAGTTTATGATATGAATTATGAATTATTAAATTAATATTCGAAAAAAGTATGAATTGCAACCTACAGTTTTTTTTATGGATTTAGATTTATTGAGTCCTGCTTTATGAAAATCCAAAATTTCACATTTTTCTTCCAAGTACTTTTCGAATTATGCTTAAAAAACGACAAAATAATAGTTTAAGGGGCCCTCTGTGATAGAAGTGACTAGATATTTTGAAATTTCTTATGCTATCCTGTAAACTAGCAGTCTTGAACTACTGCTTGGGTGAACGCTTAAGGTGCCTTGATCAAGAAGGGTGCTCTCTCGGTCAACAATCGTGTACCGAACCTCAGCTTAGATACAGGCCCTAAAATACGGTAGCTTTAAAATAATTAATTTCTCTGAAATTTATCATACGAATTGCATAAAAATTTGTTTTTAGGCTAATTGAAGGGTGTAGGGTTCATTTATGCTGCAAAATTGTGTACTGCTATTGAAAAAAAAACAAAGTTATGGTTCATTTTAATATGTAGATGGCCCCCAAAGCAAATACTATATATATCATTTAAAAGTAAACTTTATTTCCAATCACGTGGTGCCAGTAACTTTCTTCTACGATAATTTGTTGAGGAGTTAGTAGAGGGTGTTTACTTTTTTTTTTTCCACGACTGTACGTACGTAAAGTGATAACTCTTGATAGAAATATCCGATTTTCTTCAAATTTTGTAAATAGGTTCATTCTGATAAGGCGCTCCCCAGATTAGTTTTGGGAATTCATTCCTTAAGCATAAGGGGGTGGGACGGGGGATAATCCCCTTAATTTAGATGAATGTATTTTTCATGCAGATTTATCCGATTTGCTGCAAATTCTGTAAATATGTTCATTCTGATAAGGCGCTTCCCTGATTAGTTATATTAACATTAGAATAAAATAGATTTAAAATATCAGCTTCATTAATGTTGCATACTAAATTTCAGAGCTCCAAAAGTCGGAGACCATAGGGCAACGGTCCAGTTGGGCAGTGCTTTAATCACATCCATTTACTGCGGTATTTTACAACATGTTTTCTGTAAAATGTAGAGTATGTAGTGGTAGTATTTATAAATATTTTACAAGGATACTTTAAAAGATGTCAACATTAACTCGTTTAGAGCCTTAGACAGTAATTAGGTTTCATTATTGCTTATGAGCGATACTTACATAACTAAAAGTGCATTTTTATGTATTGTATGTGTTTCTAATATTAGCTACATTCATTTTAATTGCATAGTGTTTATAAATTCTGCTGACAATATACGTAGCTTTAGAAAAGTGTTCTTAAGAATTATCGTTATGAGCCTGACTAATGCACGGTCATGCATAGCCACCTCATTTGAACGAGTTCACCATGGCAGGAATTCGGATGCCATTATGAGTAAAATTGGCCAAAAATTACAAATATTATCAAATATTTACCAAAAAGACTTTCAAATATTAAGGAAGAGCGTTACCTCTCCTTAGCTCATGCCCCCCCCCCCCCTCCGAAAAAAAGAATGAGCTACATTATCAAAAAACTAATGATTAAAATTTTATTCTATAAACATAGTACATAGTTTTCAAGTGAAATTATCGGTGTTTTCCTCTTAACGAGGCAAGTTAAAACAATTTATGATGATCAATGCGGGGGAAGGGGGGGGGGGATTCTTTTAGACATTTTATGACATTCATAAATTAAAAAAAATGAAGTTTGCAAACCTTTATCTCATAAACCAATCCATCAATTTTTCTATTAGTTTCCTATTAGTTTTTCTACTAGATATTTTCTTAAAATTGTGACTATCTTTGTTGTGATATCCCATAGGCCTACCCAAGGGAAAGGGCTGATGGGACTACAGCCCCCCCCCCCCCCGACGAAATTTTCGAAAGTGATATGAAAAAAAAGCTGATTTTTTGCTGCTTCTTTTTTGGAAAACAAATTAACTTTTTTCTGTCATGCAGCGGATTAGTCATTCTCATTAGACCCATATTAGTCCACATGGTCACCAAAAAAGAGAAAGCGGGCTGATGGGGTTATAGGCCCTCTCCTCCCGAAAAAGTCTTAAATTAAATAAAAAAGTGTTTCTTCCTTACTTTTTAAAATAAATATGAATTTTTTTCTGTCATACAACGAAATAGCCATTCTCTCGTTAATCCCTATATTACTCTACATTGATATCACAGCATTCCCAAAGATGGGGAGGGGGATGTACGAATTACAGCCCCCTCCTCTCGAAATAGTCGAAAATAAAATGAAAAAAGTGCTGATATTTTTTTCTTTCTATTTGAAATAAATTTGTATTTTTTCCCCTTTCATTTAACAGACTAGTCGCTCTCTTCCCTTTAGTTCCTAATTAGTGCACAGTGACACCACATTATACTCAAAAAGGTGGAAGTGGGGCTAATGGGGTTACAGCCCCCTCACAAAATAGCCGACAATGAAATGAAAGAAATGCTGATTTTTATCTTTTTTTTGAGATAGATTTGTAATTTTGTTTTCTGAAATTCTTACATTTTTAGATAAATCTGAATTTTATTCTACTGTCATACAGCGAAATAGCCATTCTCGTTAGCTCCATGTTAGTCCACATTGACATCGCAGCATACCGAAATAAGGGGAGGGGACTGATGGGATTACAGCCCCTTCTTCCCTAAATAGTCAAAATGAAATGAAAAAATAGTGCTAGTTTTCTTTCTGTTTGAGATAAATGTGCATTTTCCTCCTTTCATTCAACAAACTAGCACTCTCTTCTCTTTAGTTCCATATTAGTGCAAAATCACATAGCATTATACCAAAGAAGTGAAATGGGCTAATGGAGTAACAGCCTCCTCCCAAAACAGTCGAAAATGAAAAAAAAAAAAAAAAAAAAAAAAAAACGCTGTCTTTTTTTTTTTTGTTGTTTGTTTGAGATAAGTTTGTAACTTTGTTTTCTGCAATACAACAAACTAGCCATTCTGATTAGTCCTATATCAGAGCACGGTTACACCACAGTATACCCAACGAGGGGAAGGGGCCTGATTACAAGCCCTCTTTCGAAATAGTGGAAAATGAAGAAAAATGTGCTGATTTGTTTTCTTTCTGTTTAAGATGAGAGAAATTTGTAATTTTTTTCCTCCTATAATTCAACGGAACAGCCACTCTCTTCTCTTTAGTCTTATCAGTGCACAGTTGCCCAAAGAGGTTGAAAGGGGCTAATGGGTTACAGCTCTCTTCACGAAATAGCCGAAAATAAAATGAAAAAGGTGCTGATTTTCTTTTTGTTTGTTTGTTTGAGATAAATTTGTAATTTAATTTTCTGTTATACAGAGGATTAACAATTCTCGTTAGTCCTTATTAGTCCACGTTGACACCACAGCATATTCAAAAATGGGGAAGGAGACTGTTGGGGTTACAGGACCCGCCCTTCAAAAAATGTCGAAAATGAAAAAAAAAGTGCTGATTTGTTAACCTTTCTGCTTGAGAGAAATTTGCAATTTTCCCTCCTATCATTCAACTACAACATACTCTTTAGCCCCATATTAGTGCACAGTGGTACCACTGTATAACCATATAGCTGGAATGGGGCTAATGGGGTTACAGTTCCCTCCCGAATTAGTCCCTTATTCATATGAAAAATGAGAAATTTTCGGGCTGTTTAAATCTGCGGGTTCTGGGAAAATGCCCCACGTGTCTTCAAATAGAAAACAAGTGGGTAGGTGTGATCGCAGATCGACACAAAAGGTTTCGTTTAATATTCCTTTCAAAACGCCTAGTACATTTATCGCCATGGAACCCCATTTAAATTATGGTAAACCCTCCCTAAACTATCTTAAAGTTTCAAACAGATCGCCTTGTTCTATTTTCTAATTGTGTTTGCGACCCTCTTACCCACCCCGAAATGTGACGCGCTATTCTTTTTGATAATATTTTTTACCATGTGCTATAAACTATCTTAAAATTTAAAACAGATCGCCGTGTTAAGTTTCCTAATTTTCACAGAATCGCGTTCTGTTAGTTCCACATTCCACCACTAGGGAGCGCACTCTTAATTCTTAACAAAACTGTATCTGAACGAAACTCTGTTTAAACAACCTATCAGTAGGTATACTACTCGAGGGAGGGGGCGGTTTTCGACGGAGCCCTCGTTCACCTCCCCCCCCCCCCCCCTCAACAAAATTTCAACTTACCTTAAATTTATAAAGTTCTTATTATGTGTTATAAACTATGTCAAAGTTTAAAAGCGATCGGTTATTCAGTTTTCCTAATTAAAAAAAATTCCCATCAATTGTCTGCGCGAAAAAGCATCTCTTTTATAAGTTTAAAAATCGATTTTTTCATAAATCGGAAAATTGTGGTCCGATTTTTTTTTAAATTGAGATTTTATGAATCAGCGCATTCATCAGCGCAATAACATTCGGATGCGAAAGAACCAAATTTGTAAAATCAAAAGTTAAAAAAAATTGTACTGCGATTATCAAACCCTAGTGTAAAAATGTATTTCTTTTTCTTTCCGTGTTACGTAGCCTGCCGTGCAAAAAATGCACTTCTGGAATTAATTACCAAAAAATTCATTTTCGCTTCCAACTCTCGAAATTAAGAAATAAAGACAGATTCTGAAAGAGAATGAAATTTTACGTCAGATGGCATAAAAATCGCCGCTAAAAGAAAAAAAAAATTGGTCTTTTATAAAAATTCTGAGTCCGTTTTTAAACCGCAAGACACACCTGTTTTATATTTTCTCATTCTCTCCGAAAATTCAATGTCATCAGGCATTGACAAAATTGATATTTTTTTCGGGGACCATTTGTCAAAAATCGGGATATATTTAAGTCCGAATTCACGAAACCTCAAGCCATGTCGTAAATTTTTGGAAAATTCGGAATAGAACCATCCTTTCCCCCTCTGGCTACGGCCCTATTGTCAAAAATGATTTTTGTTTACAACACAATTCAACGTGTTTTGTAACATTTAGAACATTAGGGAAATTTAAGTCAGCCCCCCCCCCCCTCCCGGAATAAAATCCTGTGTACGACGCCACTCAGATATCCCATATACTACAGTGAATACTACATGGTGTAAAATTTATCTATATGTACAAAAGGCATGAAGATTAGTAGTAGTTGCTTAAGCATAATATTTATGAACAATTTCTATGGACAGACAGAAGATCGGTCCTCAAAATGATATTTGACCCGCTGCTCTACAAGGAATTATTACAATATACAAGTTGTATTTGCTCAGGCGGAAAAGGAAAATATATATTTTCTCTTTTTTTAAAGTAAATTATATTGGGTGCGTTCATTAATTAAAAAAATTCGAAAATTTGTTTGAAAATAACGACCCTTTGAAAATCTAAATGACAAACACTATGGTAAATGAATAATTATGTTCAGTTTTTAGAAATACATGCTAAATTTCTAACGATTTCATTAAAATAATTGGGAGTTGTTTACTTTGGTGACAGACATACTAAAATAATTTTATTGTTATTCATTGTATGGTTTGTGTTCGAACCTCATTTGTATCATAATTGTGTTATATTTTAGTATCATTATATGTTGCTTAGTATCATCATATAACCTTGCGTTGTCACAAAAACGTCCAAAAAAAAAAAAAAAAAAAAAAAAAGACTAGAGCGAAATTTGGGGATTTCAATTTGAAAATAATGGTCATTTGAAAATTCGAACAACTTTACAGTTGTAGGAACTATATTTTCAATCCATCAACTCAATATTAGATTATGTTATAATCATTTGATTTCAATAAAAGTTGCTTATTTTGCTAGACGAGAGATTTGAAAATTTTGATGGCTTTCATTGAATGATTTGTGTTCGGACCTTGTATGAAATAGGAAATATATTATAGTCAGTCTGTATTTTTATTCGTCAATTTCAATAATTGCTTAACAAATTTGCTACAGCTATCTCATATGCATTTAATTGCATTCGGTAAGGAAATTTAAAATTTTGCTTCTAATTAACTTCAACAAAATAATGAATTTAGGAGGAATAACACCAATTTGTTTAATTTTTATTAAATCTGATACATTATATATTTAAAAGAATAAAAAGGAAAAAGAAGAAGAAATAACCTATTGTTCCGACTGGTGCCGGGAGGGGATGTTTAAAATGAATTTAACTGAAATATTGACAATTTACGTTATTAATATTAGGTCTATTTTTTCCATTCACTGAATATTTTAAGTTATTTCAGATCTTTATTTCGTGAGAAATTCACGCTTGAAAGCTACGTTTAATAAAATCGTGAATTTTTTATCTGATTTTTTCGTTATATTTAAAAAAACTATATAGACAGATATTCTTCTATCAAAAATGTAGTTAAATGGAGAGGAAAAACTTACATAGCCAATCTGAATTACCGAAGAAAATAAACACACAAGAGCTGCCATTCTTGGATTATTTCCGCTTTCGTGAGTAACCGCGAAATAGAGAGGAAAATCTTATATAGCAAACCTGTATTACCAATGAAACCAAACACACAAGGGTTGCCATTATTGGACTATTACCGTTTTACCGAGTAATCGTTAGAAAACTCCCTGGGTTTGAGGCTGCATTTTTACACACCGCCAGATGTCGTTATACAGATTTTAGATTTTACATAACACACGGTGTGTATGAATGACTGTGGAATAACGCTTTTCTGAGTAACTTCGGAAAAAGTGGTGCAATGCATAGAAAAATGCCTCAGGAACGTCATGGTATGCTTAAACAGATCGAGTAACCGGCAAAAGTTACTCGAATTGAAATTGGTTACTCCTTACGTTGGTGTTTAAACCACTTTAGGTACTCAAAAGGGAGGGTAGGAGAGTGCACACACACACACACACACACACATATATATATATATATATATATATATATGTAGATCGTGTACAAGGCTGCAAGAGAAAAAACATATATTTTAACAACTATTCATATTAATAACATAAATCGGGTTTTCAAATGTGTTATGAGTTTCATCCGCATCATTTCGTTCGTCAAATCAACTTAACAAATTGCATTTGGCAGAATATATTCTGTATTTGGCAAATGCTTTGGACCAAAGTAATCTTTGTATTGCCGTTCAATAGGTAGAAATGAATACATAGTTTCATCTTTATAACTTTAATACATATTTAACTAAATTCAACTGCCTTTAAAAGCAGCTGTTTCTTGATACATTGAGTCTAAAAAACGGAGGTGAGGTAGGTAATTTTAAAAATGAAATTATAGAACAATAACTTTCATAGAGAAATTCTGGTGTGAAATATAATCTGAAACTTTCCATTAAATAATTATAGAGATATAAAATATATGTGTCTTCTATAAAAATGCTAAAGTTGTGACTTATTAATATTGAAATCAATTTCACTTAACATTGTTTTAGATATTTTACTTGAAAATATTCCCTTCATATTCCTTTAAGTTACGACCTATTACTTGAGAATTTGTCGAAGAATTTTCAACGTCTCAATAGTTTCTTCTGACCATAAAACATGATTGGTGTATTTCTGAATCAATAATTTTTAGCAAGACCGAAAATATTCACTTTGCATATTAGGGACATCATTGGCAATTACAAGAAAATATATATCTTTCAAGTGTTCTTTTATTAAATCTTTCTCTTCTTTTCTCGCATTGAAGTCTAAAAATATCTTCAAAAATAACATTCCTTGAACCGGGAACACGCTTTACTGTACAGTTGCATACAGTTCGGTATTCCAATTTATACAGTTGTCTTTAACAGACGTTTTCACCGTGTCCTCCACAAATTTCTCTAAATCAAACTAACAAAATCAAACAAACAAAAAGAAAAACAGATTCATTTTATTAATAGATTCTACCTTTCTACCATTAGAAAAATAATAGGTTAGACGTAGGGATGCACAGCCTATGGCCCGCGATTGTCGTTAATTTATAACTGGAAAAAATTGCAATTTTTGTCCATAGGTCGCAGGAGAAATCGCGAATTTCGTCGATTTGCCGCGGGAAAAACTTAAAATTTCGTCAGTAGGTTAAGAATCGCGAATTTCGTTGACCGACTGCTGAAAAATAGTGAATTTTGTCGATGAGGCTCGGAAAAATTGCAAATTTGCTTGATCGAACACAAAAAATCCCGAATTTTGTCGATCAGGCGCAGAAAAAACTCAAATTTCTTTAATGAAGAACAGTAAAAACGTGAGTTTTGTCGATGAGGCTCGAAAAAATTGCAAATTTGTCGATCGGGAACAGAAAAATCGCGAGTTTTGTTGATGAGGCTCGAGAAAATAGCGATTTGGTTGATCGGACACAAAAAATCGCAAATTTTGTCGACCAGGTGCGGAAAAATCGTACATTTCGCTGATCAAGAGCGGAGAAATAGCGAATTTTGTTGATGAGGCGAGGAAAAAAATTACGAATTTCGCCGATCGGACACGGAAAAGTCGCGAGGTTTGTTGATCGAGCTCGGAAAAATCGCGTATTACGTTGGTCGGGCACGAAAAAATTGTGAATTTTGTCGATCAGCCGTGGAAAAATCGCAAATTACGTTGATTGGCCTCGGAAAACTCGTGAGTTTCGTCAATCACGAGAAAAAAATCGCAAATTTCGTCAGTTTGCAGCGGGAAAAAATCACGAATTTCGTCAATTTGCAGCGGATAAAAATTATTAAATTGCCAGTTAAGAAACACGAATTTCGTCGATCGAGTGCAAAAAAATTGCGAATTTTGTCGATCGGGCACGGAAAAAGCTCGAGTCTTGTCGATCAGGGGCGCAAAATTAGAAAATTTTGTCGATCGAGCTCATAAAAAACCGCGAGTTTTGTCAATCGTGCTCCGAAAAATCGTAAATTTCGTTGGTCGGGTTCGAAAAATTCGCAAATTTCTTCCATCAGGCGCGGAAAAATAGTGAATTTCACCGACCAGGTGAGGAAATATAGTGAATTTCGTCAATCCGATGCGGGAAATTCGCGATTTTTTCAACCGGCTTCGGAATTTTGTCGATCAGGCGCGAAAAAGTCGCAAATTTCGTTGATCGGTCGCGGAAAAATCGCAAATTTCGTTTATCAGGCACGTAAAAATCGCAAATACGTTGATCGGCTCCACTTCCTCCCCCCTCCACTCCCATTTCGTTCATAAAGTTCAGATTTTTTTCAGCATTAGACACTTTCATGCCTATGTTTGTTTGTTAGCACTTTTAATAAAACGGAATTTATTCCCGCGAATAAAGTCAAGGAATATTATCACTCCTAAATACACTTTGTTATATCTCTATTATATATATACAAACGTAAACTGTTTATGTGTCCTTGTTAACTGAATTAGATATGTTGACTGGGTAATGTAACTTAGAGCGATAAAACTCCTCCCCCCCCCCCTTCTGAAACCATATATTTGATATAGGCCACAGATCACCCCCTCCCCGAAATAGAATTCTCTCCGTGTTATTCATGTGGCCCTCGACAACCCAGAAATTTTTGTAAGTGGCCCTTCTCTTAAAAAGGTTGTGCACCCCTAGGTTAGAGTAACCTTTCAATACTACTTTTCTTTACTGCCCCTTAAGTTATATTACTGACATTCACATTTTTTTTTCCTTGTTTGATTTTCATTTTACGGTCTAAATATTGGCTGGTATGGATTTTCAGGAGAGAGATTTTTTTTTAATCTTTTTTTTTTTTTTTTTTTTACATTTCAACGCGATATATATATTAATTTTGAGTTGCATTTTGTATTTTCAAAAATTTTTAAATCAATTAAATTAAAATCTTTAAGGTATATTCTAATCATAAATTTTACCCTATAACTAAATTTTGGCAATAGATCGAAACATACTTCCAAAAATAATTCATTTGGTGTCTATTTCCGATTTATTCAAAGTATATTTAATGGACAGGGGTGATCCAGAAACCTTGAACTGCGGTTTCGCTTTATTCGTGCAGATTAATATTCCTTACTGAAAATTCTTCTCTTCATATATCTCTGTTCCTGACACCATCCATTTGGTCAGTCGTAAGTACAGTAGTAAGGAACATACTCACAAATTAGATTGGAAAACTTTACATCTCTTCATGACGGAACATGACAAAAGATTCATCTCTTTCACTATTTCTGACACATGAAATTCTTTATGATTCAAACTCTCACCAGTTAAAATGTTACACAGTCTGTAGAGCAAGTCGTAATTTTTTTAGGATGAAAAGACATCTAGTCAAGCAAATTTGTTACAAATATAAATGTATATGATGATAAAAAATTTCGACATTCAATATATTTGATAAACCGTGGATTATAATCAAATGTTAAATTAGAAGAAAATTTTGCAAATCATTATAGAAAACAGATCTATAATTTTGGGAAAAATATTAAACTCCCAAACTGATATATTCTTGACGTTTTCGGTTATAATCCACTTATACATAAAATATTTTAAAGTAAATAAAAAAAAAGCTATTTCTCCCATCTCTTCGCGATGAATGACTTTTACAACATTTTAAATTATCAGTTCTTTAAAGCGAATATTTTGACTAATTTAATCGCCGCTGAACAGGTGCTGAGCAGGTGAGCAGCACTGAGGGGTTTCCTAGCTGATAACAGCTTAACACTCAGAATAGGAATTGGAGTATCTTATGTTTTGTGAGCCATTGGGAAAAACTTAATTGTTTAGATCTACTTGAAAAATAAAATAAGAATTTAAAAGAGGAATTAAATAGTTAAGAATTTAAAGAAATAAGTATAATTTTAAGTTAAGACGAATAAAAATAATGCGAAAATATTTTAAAAGAATATTTAAAATGGGCTAACTGTAGTTATAAAACTACTCTAAAAAGATTAAAAAGAGAGAAAGTATTAACACTGTTCAGAATTGCACTGGCCAAGCTTGGGCAGGATAAGCTGAAAGGAGGTAGCAAAAGTCACAATGGGACTTTTCAGGACAATACATTTTTTTTTCTCCTATATACCAATATAGTGAGAATATAGGCTTTTTTTATATGAATGAATATAAAAAGACATTAAAGAAGAAAGAAAGAAGCAATCTTAGTGTGGTGTACCCAGATATTGCTGGGTGTCCATGATTGTGGAGAACCTACGGCATTTACGGTGGTGGGGCTTGAAGGCTCATAATCAGGAAGCTCCGCTACTATTTCGTTTGGAAAATTGAAGATTTTGCTATAGAATGTTTTAACCAAATCGCTGATGCGCTTTACACAGGGTGATGGTTTTGAGATCTCCTCGGAAAGTTGGATTACGTAAGTAACCTGAAGCGTTACGAACTATGCGCAAGTGTCTGTTATGCAGACGATTTAAGTTGCCCATGGAAGTCCTGCAGGTGAAGCCCCAGACCGGACTATCATAAGTAATAATTGGAAGGATGCATGAGTTATAAAGAATGATTTTATTATGAACTGAGAGGGTTTTGCTATTGAGAAGAGGTTTAATTGAATTGAAAGCTCCAGCGACTTTCCCTCTAATAGAAAGAATGTGCTTGTCCCAAGTTAAACGGTGAGAAAGGATGACTCCAAGATATTCAGCTTGGTCAGACCAAGGGATTGCTGTGGCATTGAATATTATTCTGTTAGGGAATGTTAGTTTGTGAGAGAAATATACTGCACAGGTTTTGTTTTCATTAATAAGGACGCGCCATAACATACACCACCTCATGAAATTGTGGATGTGTGTCTACAGGTACCTGCCAAGAGTGTACGAGAGGTGAGCTGAAGCATAAATGCAAGTGTCGTCCGCATATAGGAAATGTTTTGATAACATAAGGCAAAGTTTTCAATTAATAGTTACTGGTACGAACGATCAAGGTTTCTTTGCACTTAATGCGTTTCGTATGCGTGACACTCGTCACGAAAGAGTTCAATCAGATTTGAAAATAATTATTAAAAAATCATAATGTTAATTCTTTAAGAATCTTACATTTATTACAAAATTACTGACTACAACCGAAAAACGAAACACTACAACAAAACTGATTACAACCGTAAAAAAATATTGTGAGTTCCTGAATAGTTTTTTGTGATAACTATGATACGTATATCTTTTAACTTTTACCACCGCAAAATAAAAGTTAATAAACAAATTAGGTTATGCTTTTGTTTAGATCCAAAAGGAGAAAATATTTGTGGAGTGCTTCTTTCAGAAAAATAGAAAAATATCGGTTATTTTTTTTGTTTTGTTTTTTTAGATCCAAAAGGCGAAAATATTTGTGAAATTCTTCTTTCAGAAAAATAGAAAAAAAAACTGTCCACGTCTTATTTTGTAACTGAATATTCGAAAAGGAAAGAGCCTGGATATGCATTTCAGAAGCATTACTGAATTCCATAGGTGGTTCATATATGATACAGGAATAAAAATAATACGGTGAAACTTCTTTAAAGGCCACCCCTATTCAAGGCCACCTCTATTAATGGCCAATATTTTTAGGAATGAAAAATTTTCCCATAGACATAATGTTAAATTTACTCCTATTAGGGGCTGCATCTACCCCTTATAAAGGTCTTTTTTTTACATGTACTTAAATCCTAAACCAAAAGATAAGAGTTCATCAAAGAACTGCACTTACAACAAAGAAGGCAGGGGAGATGTGGAGGATTTAGTAACAAAATGAAGGAGTACAAACTTTTCCACAAGTGAGACAAAAAGGTATTCTCACAGTTTGTTTCACCTTTTAACCTATAAGGGTTGGGTTGGAGGGGAAACTTGACCCTTTGTTGTGGGCACACAAAGGATAACAGGTTATCTAGAAAAACTGATTCCACGTTTACTAAAACTGTGAATGCATATTGAAGCACATTTTTTCGCTAGAAATTTTATGCTCAGGCTTATGTAAAATTGAAAATTGTGGCACCTAAATCAAGTCAAAGAGTACATTTTGATTTGAATGACAAAATCAAAAGTTCTTAATCGTCATGATCAAGGAACATCTGCAAGAAAATTGCCTTCGAAGTTTAATTGCAGCAATAATCAAATAAACAATATTGTTAAAAACAAAGGGAACTTACTGAATGAATATGCAGATTTAAAAAATTATCGGATAAAAAGAAACAGAAATAAAAAAAATTGATCACCCCTTTTCAAGGACCATCCCTCATAAGGGCAATTTACAATGGAACGGCAGGTGGCCCTTACAGAGAGGTTTCACTGTATATGTGTAGATCTCTGGGGAATCTTCTTCAATACAACGTCATACGAGGTTACCAATCATCTGAAGGCTAACCCTTTATCTACTGTATGTACTTATAAGTACCATTAAAATAACTTGTTATAAAATTCATTTAATGCATCGATTAGTTGTAATACAGGTTAGAATGAGTTACGGACACATTACTTTATCTTGTTCCAAAAGCATTATTGATTACACAAAACAAAAATATTTTTAAAAGTATGATTTCTTTTGCCTTTGCATCTTTTCAGCTTTCTTGGAGTTGAAGGAAAGGGGAGAGGGGGATTTTTCAATTCGGAAAATATTTCTATATTTCTATTGTAAGAACAATATATTTGTACATTTCCCAGTTCTACAAAATACAAAGAAAAATATTTAAAATAAAAGATTTCACTGGGGTTATAAATATTAAACGGAATCCCAATAAATTCATATTTAATGAATTTTTCTAGATCCTCCAATCCTTCTAACATCCTTCTAAAATTTATTAAATGATAATGTAAATCTTCTAATATAGTTTAAATAATCTACCAAAAATGCTTTAGAAGATAAAACCTTCATGAATTCCTAATTCAGTACATAAAGGGTTAAAGAAAGGACCCATTAATCTCCTTCTGACGAGCGCCAAGATACGTGTCGTATAGGGTGCTTATCGTCCTCAGCCTTTTCTACCAGTAAATTTCAAAAGTAAATTTTTGCTTGCTTAATTATAAAACTTCAGTTTTAAAGAACGTAAATTTTACAAATGTTTCAATTTTGATTTACTGGTGCTAAAAATTTAAAATTTTTGTTCGTGACACTCGTCGTAAAAATGTTAATTAATATATTTTCTTTTTTTTTTAAATTGGATTAAGGTATATTAATAAAAATAACCATAGCTTTTTTTAATAATAAACACACATACTACAATATACATTAAAACACACATTCACACTTAAATAACGTCTGCATTCAACAGTTAAAGGTATATATAAATATTATACAGACATACATACAATAAATCCAACTGGAGTGAAAAATTAGCCAGAGCCAGGAATCGAACCCGAGACCACTGCATTCCAGGCAGTCGCTCTAACCACTGAGCTACTCCGGCCGATGCCTGAGTCTGCAATTATTTGATATTATTGATATTGATTGAAATATTGAGTAAAATATTTATATATACCTATAGCTTTTTTTGTTTATATTTTTGCATTTATTGGTAAAATTACCTTTGTATGGTATATTTAAATATGTTTCTTTAAATTAGTTTTATAATTGCTCTTACAGTTACCGAGATGTGTTTCCCAGAAATATTTTCAAGCAAAATATATGGGGCATTCTCACAACCTTTTGACTTTCGGGAATAAAAATCTGGTGAAATTAAACTTGTTAAAATAACATTTTAATCTGATGGACGAATGCCATAATGATTCAAAATAAAGAAAAAAATGGTCAACAGCGGAAAAATTTTAGTTAACTGAGGTTTATGTTGAACTTGCGAGTTCAATTTTCCTTACCATTGTACGATTAAAACTTTTTATTTCCTTCTAAATTTTTAATATAATGAATTTGCATAGTACCCACAGGACATTCAAATAAGAAAGAATAACAATGAGTATTTTTAGTACAAAATTTTGGTATAACATTGTCTTAAAGAAGGGAATGTAAGGTAAAAAGAGGGGAGGGTATAGGAAAAAAAGGACGAAATGGGAAAAAAGGGACGGTAAGGATGGAATGCAAGGAAAATTATCACTTATTTTAGGAAAATCATGTTAAGACTAAGTGGTAGCCACGATATTCATTGATTTTTAGAAACAGTTATTTACATTGGATTAAATTACAAAAAAAAATTAATTTACCTCGAAAAGTTCAGGAATAAACCTTGGGGACGCTAAGACTACTAATAAAGCCATGGTGCTTGAAATTGATATTTAAATGCTGATTTAAATTCTGCAGTAAATTTCTTGTCCAAGAATTTTAGACATTCTTTCTCTAGCATACTTCTGCATGAGAAAAAAACTTGAGAAAAATTCTGTGGCTGCATCAGAAGGGATTTTCTGTATAATTTTAGAAGAGGGAAGGTAACGAATCTAAAACACAAAGACAGGGTTAAAAAAATAATAACTACCCTAAAAATGTGTTCAGGTTAATTTTTTGCTACATATTTATCTAAAGCAATAGTTCCAGTTTCGGAAAAAAATTCCATCGAATTATTTTTATTGAAACAATTTTATACAGACAGCTCCAAACTTAAAATCAACAACAGGAACATGTGACGGTATAGGAGTTTTCCTGGTATTTGGACCCCCAACTTCGTTCAAAATTATTTATCACGTTAAAGTATCCGCACACCTTCGGAAGGGATTTTTTGGATATATTTTTTTTTTATTTTCTCTTGTTATCCATTTTTTATAATGACATTTACTTTAAAACTTTGAAAAAAAAATAAAAATTTTAGCAATTACCCAGAAATAAAGTTTTTAAGAGAAAAATAGTAAAAATTATGTCAAAAATTGACATTTCCGCAAAACGTGATAACTCAAAAATTAAACAATGTATTTACGTTTTGTAAATTGCATAATAAACATAATAACTTTCACTAGGACTTAGACTATACGCATTATAATTGCATCTCTACCTCAGATGATATGGCAGTTAAGGTATTAATGTAATGAAAAATTCTCAAAATTTGTCTCAAGTTTGTCATGTATACAAGTGTAAATATAAAATTATTTAATATATTATTATGAGTGTAGTCTGTTCTCTCAAAAGAGATTTGTAAAAGAAGTACAGAAAATTTTGTGACATTTCATACATGATTTTTCTTTTTAGGATGTTTTGCGTATACTAAAAATCTGAAAAACTTCATTTTGAGAAAAGCTAAAAATATAATTTAAACGCAATTCAAAAGCTGCAATAGTTGTAACTTTAAATGACTGTAACTCGATACAGACAAAATTTAAGCAGATTTAGACAGATAAAAGATTCAATTTTAAAATTATTGCATAAATGAAAAATCGATATTTTGATCGAAAATTAAGTTTTAAAGGTGCTCAGATACCTTAATATTGTTATGCAATCATGAAATGGGATGTTCCCCAGTATATGAAATAAAAAAAAAAAAACACAAGAACATGTACTAAAATAAAAATTATTATTCAGGGACATAAAAGCCAAAAGATTGTGAGAATGCCCATATCCACATACAAAGAGACGTTCTCTAACTCCTATTTTAACAAAGTAGCTATTTGATAAAAGTCATGGAAAATAAATGGCTGAAAAATAATTCTGAGGCCAGAAAAAATCAAAGATACAAATAATGAAATCAATGCCAAAATAATGTATTTTCGAGACATGCTCTTTGTACTGTTGCCCTTTGGTACTCATGTTTAGCTTTCCCCATTTTGTTCAGGTGGATTACGTCTAACTCTTTTTTTAGTGTTGCTCGCACCTAGCATTGAGACCTGGTGCATTTTAAAGACCTATATTATGAAGTTTGAGAATCGATAAAATTTTCTGTTAAAATAATATTTATTGATTATACAGCAGCATAACTTGCTGAAAATGCAATTTTCGAGACTACTTATCGGACTATTAACACTGATTTTTTTTTAAAAGAAAAGCATTTAAAAATAAAAATTAGTTGATAATAAGTATAAAATATTGAAAAAAGTTTGAAAATTCCTTCAAAAACCCACGAATTTGATTTTGAAAAATTGCAACTTTATATTCATATTTTTGGCGGGGAAACAGTTAGCGTTTATTTTCAAAAGTAGAGCTTTCCGGCAACCCTAGCCAAATGTCATAGCTGAATTTGTAATAGCTAGAAATTGCAATGTCCGACCTATTTCGCCACAGTAATTTTTCTAAATTGTGTAAAAATATTAATTTACTTTATGATTACTTTTATCGAAGGACCATTTAATACAGCAACATTTCACTTTAAACATTCGAAACTTTATTTCATTCGACTTCAAAAGAAAATTGTTTGCTTATTTTGTATTTCACTAAAAAATAGTTTTCAATGATCTTCGAAGCTTTCATAAAATTATATTTGTTACTTATATATTTATCGTCTGCATAGAAAAAAACATAGAAACCTAATATTTGTTTCTTATGCTATCAATTATTAAAAAAAAAAAAATAATCGCAATCTGATATAATTCTAGTAATATGTTCTGTACATTTTTTCTTTGGATAAAGCGGGAGGAAAAATTGTAGTGCCCTATTTGGCGACTTAACTCCCTTTTGGCGTGAAATAAACAAATAAATGTGTAATAATAAAAAATTAAAAGTATAAAAACGTATATAAAATATTATTTTAACAGAGAATTTTTTTCGGTTCTCTAACTTTTATGTATAGGGCTACAAAACGACCAGGTCTCGATACTAGGTGCGAGCAACACCAAGAGTGGTTCCCTTATAAGATCAATATACGTTGTTCATATATGCAAATAATATATTTACACATATAAATTTATAAATATTTAGTAGCTTCATGAGCATAACAATAGGGGTCAGTAGACTTAAGTAGACCCGTGAGAGATATGGGTGGAAACACCTGAACTAATTTATTCTTCTCGCACACTTCTATATTCAAAAGATTCCCCTTCGATTTGAATGAAATAATGCGGTAGTAATAGCTTTATCCATTCTCAAGAATTAAAAGCATTTTTTATTAAAGGAGCAGCCAGATACAAAGTCGTTGTTTAAGTTATGCAGTTCTTAACGTTGTAAACTAGAGGGAAGACGGCAGTATGATATGTCATTGAAATGAGAGAAAGTCTGATCTCAATAGTAACGAATATTTCGAACAAATAGTATTCAGAAGAAAGTAACAATTTTTAGATGAATTCTCAGGGAATGAGAGTAGAATGCACGAATCAGAAAAAAACTTTTCACGTACAGAAGTCTCATTCTGTAGAGCTACAGGAGAAAAATGTCTTATGCAGTGAATCTATACATGATAGTGTAGTATAACTCTCAATATGGGATAAAATGGTAGACATTTTCATCCACTGTGGCTTGATTTTTATTGTAGAGAAACTTTTCGAGAGCGAGATTGGGATTTGGATTTTACTTTCTTTTAAGCGCTCAAAATGAGTGGTTTTTCTGTGAAAGTGACATTTTTTTTTGTCATATTATACGTCTAATGTTCTCTTTGTGATCTCTCTCCTCCTAAACTGTTCGGCCAAGGATAATCAAATTCAGCATAGTGAAAGCTACCATGAGCGGCATAGTTCGCAAATACTTAAGGAATAAATAAAAATTATAAGCGCCACAGACTCAATGTTAAAAGCTTAATTGTTTCATAATTTATTTCGATTGTTTACATAATTGATAACGCTTCAGGATTTGACTAGAAGAATCTGCCACATATGACAATATAGTGGAACAATAAGTTGCTTCAATGCCATATCGCATGGAAAATAATCTTTTGAGAAATTCACCATATGCTCTTCCATATGGTCTTCTTCACTCTGCTGTGATTATTCCAGATAATTTCTACCAGCGTCGTGTGTTGAACCTAAAATCCATGGCTGATGCCAAATGCCACATTTTAAAATGCATAGGAGTGAAGTTTCGAGTTGTACACTGTAAAAAAAAAAAAAAAAAAAAAAAAAAAAAAAAAAAAAAAAAAAGGACCAGATTTCCTGTAGGAATCGGAAAAATAGTTGCCCTTATCGTACGGAAAAATTCCGACCCAGCTTGGAATAAAATCAGTAAAATCGGAATAAAATCCGTAAAATTGGAATAAAATCCGTAAAGTACCGTTTTAATGAATGTTTCTTTTTTTTACGGATTTTATTCCGAGCTGGGTCGGAAAATTTTCCGGTACGATAAGGGCAACTATTTTTCCGATTCCTACAGGAATACTGCTCGGATTTTTTTACAGTGTAGGCAGGACAAATATTGAAGATTTCTTTAAGCACAGAGTTGAAAATGCGTCAAAATCTTAAGGCGCAGAATTAAAAGTCGAGTTTTTGATGTGTTCGAAGACAAACTTTCTTTCGACAACTAAAGAACCCCTAATATTTATTTTAAGGGGGGGGGGGGGGTTAGAACTCTTAAAGCTTCAAAATTTCGAAATTTTAGTTTTTTTAGATGTTAAAATCTTATCTCCTTCCTCGAAATTTCCATTAGAACAGAGGTTATGGCTTTTGGAATTATATCCGCTCAATAGCTGAAGCGGCGTTTCCGAAACTTTGAAGTCATTTTCCTCTAAATGAAGTTTTTGATCATAAAACGCATGGCATCTCAAAAACTTCTAAATATATATATATATATATATATATATATATATTTTGTGAAATTTTCAAAACATATGTTTCGTGTTAGTCTGTAAAAACTGAACGCAAAATTTCTTTTTTATTATTAAAAAATCTTTTTTTATGTGATTATGCAGTTGAAATTATCTAAATTTTCTATTAGCTAAATACAACTTTCCATTAAAAATTAAAAATTAAAATGCTTTAAATACAAATTTATTTGGGTTCAAGGTAATCATTACAACCTGAAATATAAGTAGACACCAAAATGCTCATTGTAGTTGCAAAATGTATTTTGTAATCCTGTGCGTAACTTGTTATGCTGATTTTCTACTCGTCAAAGGTTTGACAGTTTGGAGCCCCTGTAAATACTAATTCTACATCTTGCAATCTTTTAAATACATGAAATCAAATAACATACTTATATCTTTCATTCCAATTAAAATTGTGTCTTGAAATCATATACATTTTAAGATAATAAATGTTGAAAATGGTCTTTTTTTTCTTTTCTTTTTTTCCAATTTTAAAGAGTCCTGAGACCCCTTAATATCTTAAACTATAATGCGAGCAAAAACTGTTTGTGTGCTGTGTGTATGTAAATTTTATCTTAAAAACGGCTCAAACGATTTTGACGAAATTTTGTATTTTACCATTTTCGGACATGATAAGACCATTGTGCTAGGTCACGTGTTCGAGAAAATTCGATTAGTGGGTCATTTTGGATCATAATGGGTCAAGGTCAAGCTAATTATATCTAAAAAACAGCTCAGTCGATTTTGACCAAATTTCACACCAAACCGTTTTTCGACACGAAGAAACCTTTGGACTAGCCCACATGTTCGAGAAACTTCGATTAATGGGTCATTTTTGGGTCACTATGGGTCAAGCCAATTTTATCTAAAAAACGGCTCTAACGGCACTAAACTCTATATTCTACAGTTTTGGATTACGAGAAAACTATTGGGCTAAGTCACATGTTCGAGAAAATTCCATTAGTGGGTCATTTTTGGGTCACCGTGGGGCAAGCTAAGTTTATCTAGATAACTTCTTTAACGATTTTGACAAAATTTTGCACCTTACTGTTTTCAGGCACAAAAAGACCATTGGGATGGGTCTCGTGTTCGAGAAAATTCCATTAGTGGGTCATTTTGGGCCATAATGGGTCAGGGTCAAGTTAATTATATCTAGAGAACGGCTCAATCGATTTTGACTAAATTTGGTATCTAACCATTTTCGTGCACGAAAAGATCATTAGGATGGGTCTCGTGTTCGAGAAAATTCGATTAGTGGGTCATTTTGTATCATAATGGGTCAGGGTCAAACTAATTATTTCTAGGGAACGGCGCAATCGATTTTGACGAAATTTTGTATTTTACCATTTTCAGGCACAATAAGACCATTGGGCTAGGTCACGCGTTCGAGAAAATTCGATTAATGGGTCATTTGGGTCGTAATGGGTCAAGGTCAAGCTAATTATATGTAAAAAACGGCTCAAACGATTTTGACCAAATTTCACATCCAACCGTTTTTCGACACGAAGAAACTATTGGGCTAGGTCACATGTTCGAGAAACTTCGATTAGTGGGTCATTTTGGGTCATAATGGGTCAGGGTCAAACTAATTATATCTAGGGAATGGCGCAATCGATTTTGACGAAATTTTTTATTTTTACATTTTCAGGCACGATAAGACCATTGGGCTAGGTCACGCGTTCGAGAAAATTCGATTAGTGGGTCATTTGGGTCGTAATGGGTCAAGGTCAAGCTAATTATATGTAAAAAACGGCTCAATCGATTTTGACCAAATTTAACATCCAACCGTTTTTCGACACGAAGAAACTATTGGGCTAGGTCACCCCAGCTAAAAATGAACTGCAGAAATTCTATAAAAAAACCGCAGTTTGAAAACTGCGGTGATTTGGCCGATTCCACTACAGATTTTTTGCGGCAATACAACTACAAAATTACCGCAGTTTACTAACTGCAGTAATTTCGCAGTTGTATTGACCACAAAAATTCTGCAGAAAATTTATAGTTATATCAATATTAAAAATTCTGCAGTAATTTCACAGTTTTATTGACCGCAAAAATTCTGTAGTGGAATCGGCCAAATCACCGCAGTTCTCCAACTGCAGTTTTTTTGTAGTTATATCGACCTCAAAAATGTAGTTTTTTTTACTGAGTATCCACTTTGCCTCCCTGAGGAAAGTGCCCTCAGGGGGGCAAAGTAGTGCACGGAGCAGCGGAAGTATATAAAATGATTAAGCGGTCACAGGCTTGGGTGTCAGCAAAATGTAGGAAAGTGCCCTCCAAAGGGGGGGGGGGAAGTAGTGGATGGAGCACCAGAAATGCATAAAATGATTAAGTGGTCACAGGCCTTACCAACAGTATGTCACATGACGGGTATCGGCAAAATTTAGTAAAGTGCCCCCTGAGGGGCAAAGTGGTGGGCAGAGTACCGGAAGTGCATAAAATGATTAAGCGGTCACAGGCCTTTCCAACGATATGTCACATAATGAGTGTCAGAAAATTTTAGGAAAGTGCCCCCCAGGGGGGCAAAGCAGTGGGCAGGATACCGAAAGTACATAAAATGATTAAGCAGCCAAAGGCCTTTCCAACGATATGTTACATGACAGGTGTTGGGAAAATTTAGTAGAGCCCCCCCTGGGGGGCAAAGTGGTGGGTGTGGTACCGAAGTGCATAAAATTATTAAGTGGTCACAGGTCTTTCCAACGATATGTTACATGACGGGTATCTGGAAAATTTAGTAAAGTGCCCCCCGGGAGGCAAAGTGGTAGGCGGGGTACTGGAAGTGCATAAAATGATTAAGCGGTCACAGGCCTTTCCAACAATATGTCACATGACGGGTGTCGGAAAAATTTAGGAAAGTGCCCCCCAGGGGGGCAAAGTAGTGGGTGGAATACCGGAAGTGCAGAAAATGATTAAACAGCCAAAGGCCTTTCCAATGATATGTTACATGACAGGTGTCGGGAAAATTTAGTAAAGTGCCCCCCTGAGGGGCAAATTGGTGGGCGGAGTACCAGAAGTGCATAAAATGATTAAGCGGTCACAGGCCTTTCCAACGATATGTCACACGATGAGTGTCAGAAAATTTTAGGAAAGTGCCCTCCCCCAGGGGGGCAAAGTAGTGGGCGGAATACAGGAAGTGCATAAAATGATTAAGCAGCCAAAGGCCTTTCCAACGATATGTTACATAACAGGTGTCGGGAAAATTTAGTAAAGTGCCCCCCTGAGGGGCAAAGTGGTGGGCGGAGTACCAGAAGTGCATAAAATGATTAAGCAGTCACAGGCCTTTCCAACGATATGTCACATGATGAGTGTCAGAAAATTTTAGGAAAGTGCCCCCCAGGGGGGCAAAGCAGTGGGCAGAGTACCGAAAGTACATAAAATGATTAAGCAGCCAAAGGCCTTTCCAACGATATGTTACATGACAGGTGTCGGGAAAATTTAGTAAAGTGCCCCCCTGGGGGGCAAAGTGGTGGGTGTGGTACCGAAGTGCATAAAATGATTAAGTGGTCACAGGTCTTTCCAACGATATGTTACATGACGGGTATCTGGAAAATTTAGTAAAGTGCCCCCCCAGGGGGCAAATTGGTAGGCGGGGTACTGGAAGTGCATAAAATGATTAAGCGGTCACAGGCCTTTCCAACAATGTCACATGATGGGTGTCGGAAAAATTTAGTAAAGTACACCCCTGGGGGGGCAAAGTGGGGGGGAGGAGTACCGGAAGTGCATAAAAGGATTAAGCAGTTACAGGCCTTTCCAACGATATGTCACATGACAGGGGTTAGCAAAATTTAGGAAAGTACCCCCCAGGGGGGGCAAAGTGGTGGGCAGAGCACCAGAAGTGCATAAAATGATTAAGCAGTCACAGGCCTTTTCAATGATATGTCACATAAGAGGTTATGGCAAAATTTAGAAAAATGCCCTCCCACGGGGAGGGGCAGGCGGGGACAGGGACACGAAGGTACTAATACAAATAAGCAGCCACACACCTTTCCAAAGTTGTCACATGATGCATGTCGGCAAAATTTAGAAAAGTACCCCCCCCCCCCCCCCTTTGGTGTGAATGTAAAGTGAGGGTCATCGTAGGTGCATAATATGAATAAGTGGTAAGAAATTTGCATATTACACAACCTTTCGAGGAAATTCACATATTTCGCACGACCTTTTGAAGAAATTCACTTATTTTACACGATCCTTCGGCAAAAATCGCATTTTTTCCACGACCTTTCAAAGAAATTTGCATATTACACGATCTTTCGAAGAAATCTGCATATTTTGCACGATCTTTCGAAGAAATTTGCATATTTCACACGATCATTTGATGAAATACACATTTTTTTCGCGATCATTTGACAAAAATCCAATTTTTTCACGATTCTTTGACAAAATTCGCATATTTTACACAATCCTTTGGCAAAAATCACATTTTTTCGCAAGATCCTTCGAAGAAATTCGCATATTTTCCACGATCTTTCAACGACATTTGCGTTTTTTCTGCAATCATTTGACAAAAATCATATTTTTTTTGTGATTCTTTGGCAAAATTCGCGTTTTTTCCACGACCTTTCAATGAAATTTGCATATTACACTATCTTTCGACAAAATTTGCATATTTCGCACGATTTTTCAAAGAAACTTGCATATTTCGCACGATCTTTCGAAGAAATTCACATATTTTACACGATCATTTGACAAAAATCACATTTTTTCGCGATTCTTTGACAAAATTCGTGTTTTTTCCGTGACCTTTCAAAGAAATTCGCATATTACAAGGTCTTTCGACAAAATTCGCATATTTTACACGATCCTTTGGCGAAAATCACATTTTTTTGCAAGATCCTTCGAAGAAATTCGCATGCTTTCCACGATCTTTTAACGACATTTGCATTTTTTCTGCGATCATTTGACAAAAATCATATTTTTTTGTGATTCTTTGGCGAAATTCACGTTTTTTCCACGACCTCTCAAAGAAATTTGCATAGTACCCGATCTTTCAACAAAATTTGCATATTTCGCACGATCTTTCGAAGAAATTCACATATTTTCACGATCATTTGACAAAATACGCATTTTTTTGCGATCATTTGACAAAAATCACATTTTTTCGCGATTCTTTGACAAAATTAGTGTTTTTTCCATGACCTTTCAAAGAAATTCGCATATTACATGGTCTTTCGACAAAATTCGCATATTTTACACAATCCTTTGGCGAAAATCACATTTTTTCGCAAGATCTTTCGAAGAAATTCGCATATTTTCCACGATCTTTCAACGACATTTGCATTTTTTCTGCGATCATTTGACAAAAATCGTATTTTTTGTGATTCTTTGGCGAAATTCGCATTTTTTCCATGACCTTTCAAAGAAATTTGCATATTACACGATATTTCGACAAAATTTGCATATTTCGCACGATCTTTCGAAGAAATTTGCATATTTCGCACGATCTTTCGAAGAAATTTGCATATTTCTTTTGTGATTCTCTGCGAAATTCGCATTTTTTCCACGACCTTTCAAAGAAATTCACATTTTACACGATCATGTGACGAAATATGCATTTTTTTTCGTGATCATTTGACAAAAATCACATTTTTTCGCGATTCTTTGACAAAATTCGTGTTTTTTCCGTGACCTTTCAAAGAAATTCGCATATTACATGGTCTTTCGACAAAATTTGCATATTTTACACGATCCTTTTTTTCGCAAGATCCTTCGAATAAATTCGCATATTTTCCACGATCTTTCAACAACATTTGCATTTTTTCTGCGATTATTTGACAAAAATCATATTTTTTGTGATTTTTTGGCGAAATTCGCGTTTTTCCCACGACCCTTCGAAGAAATTCGCATATTACACGATCTTTCGATGAAATTCGAGCATTTCGCACGACCTTTTGAATAAACTTGCATATTTTACACGATCTATTGGCGAAAATCACGTTTTTTTGCAATTCTTTGATGGAAATCCTGTCTTTTTCGTGATCCTTTAATGAAAATCTCATTTTTCCGGCAATCCTTTGATGAAAATCGCGTTCCCCAGCGATCCTTTGACGAAAATTGCGTTTCCCAGCGATCCTTTGACAGGAGTCGCATTTTTTCCTGTAATCCTTTGACGAAAATCGCATTTTTCCCATGATCCTTTGACAATTGTGCTCAATTTGGTGCGGTTCGTAGTCGCGTTTTTGTTATATTTCCTACACTCCCACTACAACCCTTCCCTCATTAAAAATGTTAAATTTTAATGCATATTTGCATCGATCTCAGGAATAATAAAATTCAAGGCTGAAAAAGCAGAATTCCGCGTTTCTGCAGTAAAGTAAAACGTCTGAAAACATCTTTCGATTACATAGTTTCTGAACACAAACACCTGCTAGTTTCATGCGTTTCCAAACAAAAATAATTTAAAACGTATGTCATAAAGTTGCCTCTTTGGATGTGAGAACACCCATAATGAAAAGCATTCATCATAACAAATGCACGGGGATAAATTCAGTCAGGCGATGCAGCGTTCCCACATCATATATATATATATATATACATAGATATAATGCTAATAATGTATTATACTTAAATTGAAGGATGACATTTATAAAAATATTTTACTCAAATTTTTCCGATAGATTTCAGTACAATTTAAAAAAAACAACAACAACAAAAAAAAAAAACAGAGTAAACATAAATACGTCAAATTTTTTAAATTGAACAGAACTGAAATTATCAATGCAAGTTTGAAAATATGAATTTCATAAAGTACGATAAATGTCACATATAATTTTTCTTGTGCCCACTTGAGGAGAAAAGTAATGTGAAGCTCCTTAATTTTTTGATAATTTCATATATAAACATCAAGCAAACACAATTCTATATTATTAATTGAAAAAATTCTAAAATGCCTATAAATTAGTGATTTGGGGACAAATCTACAACTAACGTCACAAATAATGGCTGTTTGTTTACATCAGATGAATCAGAGATTAAGGGTAATGTTTACATTAATGTCAAGATTATAAGTAATTTAAGGGGGAACAAATGTCATATCTTTCTGTCGAAAGAAAATTTGCAAAATTTGTCAGTCAGTTGTATGAAAATATCTCAAAATTCATCAATCAGTCGCAAATCAAAAGTTAATTATTTTTTTCAGTCAGACATGGGAAAAAATGCAAGTTTTGTGACTCTGTCACAGAATGAAAATACTCAATTCACAAATCAGTCATAAAAAATATTGCAAAATTTTAACAATTGAAGCGTTAATTAATCAAACAATCACTTACCTGTAGTGTTTTTAGGTATTTTATGAACTGTTATTAATAATAATCTCAACTTTTTGTATTAAATAATAAAGAGCTAAAAATAATATGAAGCAAAGTAATGGCTTGATGAAAAAGAATATGCAAAAGAGAAAAGAAAATCTGTGACGACCGCTGCCAGTCTTGAACTTTCTGCAAACTGGCGTCGGAAAAAACCCCCGCCCGTATATGACATCTGTGCTCATGCAAGTACATGCACTTTCTAATCTTAATCTTTTGGAGATTTTTTTTTTTAAATATCTCGTTTGCATTCCCATGTTTTTACATGATTTTGTTTGCATTGGGTAACTAAAGACGATCTCTAAAATACACTTTTTTTTTTTTTTTTTTATGAGGACGTTAATTTTGTTCAGACAAAAATAGCCTCAGAAAAAAACCCTGCAAACAAAATCAAAAAAGTAAAAAACGGCTGTTGTAAAGATCGACCTCAGCTGGCATGCTGGCAAACAGAATGATTTCAAAATATGGAAATGCAAATGAGATACCTTAAAAAAAATTTCTTATAAGATTAATATTACAGGGCAAGCGTTTTCATGTGAGTGAAGTAACCTCTTAAGTAAGTAGTGGAGATTCTTTGCAAAAATCGACTTCATACTGTATAGTACTGTGTTTACTCTCATAATAGTCGCACTTTTTTTGCCAAATTTTTATTGTGAAAGTCTAGGTGCAACTATTATGCGGAGAAATCTACTGCATAATATTGTACACTGAAATGCTGAAACATTACTGGTATAAAAAAAACACCTAATAAAATTAGTAACTTACCAAATGTTTCCAGATTATGTGATGTTTATTAAATACCATTTTCTTTTTATGGTAATATTTTTATAGATGTAAAATTTACAAATAATCTTTGTGAAAATTTGAACAAAAAATTATCATAATAAATTTCTTTTACTAAATGTTTCAGTATCACTATTGTAATGCGAGTCTGTGTCTGAAGAATCTCCGTCATTCCATAAAATGTCATCTTCGCTTCCATCCAAAGCGTCGAAGATACCCATCTTCTTAAAATTTTTTGAAATTATATCGCTTGTCATTAAAGTCAAGCTTTGTAATGTCCAACTACACATTAGTTCCAGGGATGGGCGCCTTACTTTTCCACTGGGAATTTTCTCGTTTTTCCCATTGATTATCCAATATCCATATACTCGTCTTATATTGTCTTGCAGAATCTCTGTGACTCTTCCGGGAATTATCACAAGATCTGTTTTGCCTTCTGAAAGTTTTTTCTTTACATCATCAACAAAATGTCTTCGGAAACTATCAAGTACCAGCATGGCTGGTTTTTTGAGCAATGATCAAGACCTTTTCTTCCAAACGTTGCGAACCCAATCTTTCATAATTTTTTCATCCATTCAATTTATGAAAAGAAAATAGTTTGACGATTTTTTCTGCTTCAAATCAGGGGTGAGACACAAGTAAACAAACAGCTTTGCAGAATTGCTGAGCATCGAATACCAAGTACTAGTGTATACTAAGGAAGAAACATTCATGCACACACTCTAATCAATACTGACCACTCGACTGGAGGCAGAATTTTTTTTAAAAGAAGTTACCGGACAAATTTAAAAGAAAAATTGCTTTAATTAAAAACATGGAAAAGTGGGAAGGGTTAGTTCCAGGCCATTGGACGACCGCTGTGGCTTCAAGTTTAATCTTCAGCAGCAGTTGGGGGTAGGCAGATTTAAAAAAAAAAAAAAAAATAGATGTAAGATTTTTGCACTGTCTGAAAACATACATTTTCTGTTTACTTTTAAAATTTAATTTTATTCCAAAATTTAATAAGTCATGCACATTGTTTTAAAATGTTTAAAACTAGCAGCACTACTTGAAAAGTTACATTAAATAACCCGAACAATACACACACAAAAAAAACTAGTATTCAATAAAAAACTTAAATTGATTATTGAATTCTTTTCCTCTGTAGTAACAATAAATTACTTAAATTTACACTAACTAGCTTTTAATTAGCTACACCTCTATTATTCTTTAAAGAAAAACCAAAAAATATACATATAAATAGTATCTTGCACCTACAAATCCTCCTCCGAAATATTTTATTGGTGCGACTTTTATTTTCTATTGTTGAATAGTATATCCGAATTTTTTAAAAAGGACCCACTTTTTTGGATAATAGTCCTATCAAAAAGAGAGATCTAGCTCGCTACATAATTTAGCAATCTTACATATCCATTCTAAAAGAATAATCAAAGTATTATACGGACAAATCAGATTTAAAAGATACTATACGAACGCAACAACCGAACGGGCATGGTGTCAGTTCTTTAAAAAATTAGCTCGGTACATAATATTAGCAATGTTATGGTTATTGACATTCATTTAAAAATAATAATAATAATAATTAACGCGAAAGCATAATACGAACAAAAGGGGCTATGAAAAAAAAGACGAAAGCCGAATCGCGAGTCACATGTATTGTAAATAAAACATTCCGCCTAGATCGAAAGTTGAGTTGTACGAGCACTACTGCTTCACCCCCCGGAATCCAGATAGATTTTTCGCTGTTAGCGAAACGAGATCAACCAATCAGAAAGCTTGCTTCCTTAAAACAGGGAAAAGTTCGCAAAATGTGAGCTTCTGATTGGTCAATCTCGTTTCGCTAACAGCGCAAAATGTATCTGCATCCCGGACAGAATTTAGAATAAAAAATATTATTTAAATAATATTAATTTATTATACATTATTAATAATTATTAATTATAAATAATAATTATTAATTATTTAAATTATATTATTCATGTTATGTAATATATAATTAATATTATATTAAATATCAATAATTATTAATTATAAATATTATTAATAATTATTAAATCAATTACAATAAAAAATTAATTTAAATAATAAATATTTATTTACAGTCAGAAATGCAGCCTCAGCTGTGTGAACAATAATCAAATATTCCATTGTAAATTTAAAATAAAATATTGAATAAGATTTTTTTTTTTTTTCATTCGTTTTTATAAAGTAGAAGTAATTTTCATACGAACTGGGAGTCATGTATTTTCGGGGAGAAGGGCAAATTGTGCATTTAGTAAATCCGGGTCCGGGTGTGCTATGAAAAAGAAAAAAGTGGGGGGGGGGGATGCCTCCTCATTGGATTTTGAAATTAAAGTTTAAAAAATAAATTCTGCTTTTGAAAAACATAGTAGAATTTATTCCTTTCGAGTATGTTTAAAAAAAGGGAAGCTGGAATTTTCCGTTTAGGGGAGGAGGTGGGCATAGGAGAGCAACTACCCCTCCCTAGATTTTGAAGTAAGAAACTAATTTTATTTTCTTATTTTGAAAAAGCATAATAAAATTAATTCTTTGCGAGTGACTAAAAAAAAGAAACCAAGAATTTTCCGTTAGGAGGAGGCGGGGGGGGGGGGGAGGTTATAGAACAGTCGATAGTTCCTCCATGGATTTTAAAATATAAGTAACTAATTTTTTTTTTCTACCGGTTTTGAAATAGTGAAATTTATTTAATTCGACTAAATTAAATTAAAAGAGGAACTAAAAAGTTTCCGTTGAGGGAACGGTATAGGAGGCCCATTGCTCTTCCCTGGATTTTGAAATTGTATAAACTAAATTTTCTTTTTGTCCTATTTTGAAAACATAGAAGAATTTATTTTTTTTCGAGTAACTTAAAAAAAGGAAACAAGAATTTCCGTTTAGGGGAAGGTGGCATAGGAGACCAATTACCCCTCCCTAGATATTTCAATTTAAGTAACCCATTTTTTTCTCTCCTGTTTTGAAAAACATAGTAAAATTTATTCTTTGCGAGTAACTTAAAAATTAAGGTAACCAAAATTTTCCGTTAAAAGAGGGGAGGCTAGGGGAGTCATTGTTGCTCCCTGGATTTTGAAACATATGTGTAACTGAATTTTCTTTTTCTCCGATTTTGTACATAGTAAATTTTATTTATATGCAGAAACTTAAAATAAAAGAGAAGCAGTATATCAGAAATATCAGTTGCCGGGGGGAATGGGGGGAAAGGGGGATAGGAGAAAAAAGCCATTTCCCTTCCCTGGATTTTGAAATTTAAGTAATTAAATTTTCTTTTTTTATGAAATGCATAGTAAAATTCATTCTTTTTCAGTATTTTAAAATAAAAGAAATAAAAAAATTCCGTTAAGGAGGGGGGGTGGGGGGTGGAAGGCCCATTGCCATCCCTGAAGTCTGAAATTTAATTAACGGAAATATCTTATTTTCTCCGATTTTGAAAAATATAGTAAAATTTATTTATTCCGAATAACTTAAAATTAAACAGAAACTAAGAAGTTTCTGTTGGGGGAGAGATTCACCCCCTTATATCTCACTCTTGGTAGTTAATTTTCGGTCGATTTTTTTTTTATGTTTATGTATTTAAGCTTTATCTTAAAGTCAGGTTAAAAAGAGTTCTTTTTTTTTGGGGGGGGGGGGGGGTTGCGGAGCTGTAACCCTAGGACGGCATTCCCTTTCGGACTTTGAAATTTAATTTTAACTAAATTTTCTTTTTCTCTGATTAACACATAATAAAATTTATTCCTTTCGGACAAGTAAAATAATTAAACACTAAGAGAAAAAGACGAACTGGTAAAATTATGAGATAAAATTACTTCAATACTGCAGCATTACTACAGACGCAAAATCTCATTATTTTAAAAGTTTATGATGACTTCAGATAAACTATAGTATTTTTGAAGTTGATAGCACAGAGTATTTTTAAAACAAAGTACTACAAAATTACGCCACATTAGCCGCAGAATTTCGAAAGTATTTTCACAGTCGAGATTGCACTACAGAAAATCTATAGTTGACTATAGAAAAACCTAAAAAATACTCCACTTCTGTAGAAAAACTGCAGTTCATTTTTAGCTGGGACATGTTCAAGAAACTTCGATTAGTGGATCATTTTTGGGTCACTATGGGTCAAGCCAATTTTATCTAAAAAAAGGCTCTAACAATTTTCACTAAACTCTATATTCTACAGTTTTCGATTACGAGAAAACTATTGGACTAAGTCACATGTTCGAGAAAATTCGATTAGTGGGTCATTTTTGGGCCACCGTGGTTCAAGCTAAGTTTATCTAGATAACTTCTTTAACGATTTTGACGAAATTTTGCACCCTAAAGTTTTCGGGCACGAAAACACCATTGGGATGGGTCTCGTGCTCGAGAAAATTCCATTAGTGGGTCATTTTGGGTCATAATGGGTCAGAGTCAAGTTAATTATATCTAGAGAACGGCTCAATCGATTTTCACTGCATTTTGTATCTAACCATTTTTGGGCACGAAAAGATCATTGGGATGGGTCTCGTGTTCGAGAAAAGTTCATTAGTGGGTCATTTTGGGTCATAATGGGTCAGGGTCAAACTAATTATATCTAGAGAACGGCTCAATCGATTTTGACGAAATTTTGTATTTTACCATTTTTGGGCATGATAAGACCATTGGGCTAGGTCACGTGTTCGAGAAAATTCGATTAGTGGGTCATTTGAGTCGTAATGGGTCAAGGTCTAGCTAATTATATCTAAAAAACGGCTCAATCAATTTTGACCGAATTTCACATCCAACCGTTTTCCGACACGAAGAAACTATTGGGCTAGGTCACATGTTCGAGAAACTTCGATTAGTGGGTCATTTTTGGGTCACTATGGGTCAAGCCAATTTTATCTAAAAAACGGCTCTAACGATTTTCACTAAACTCTATATTCAACAGTTTTGGATTACGAGAAAACTATTGGGCTGAGTCACATGTTCGACAAAATTCGATTAGTGGGTCATTTTTGGGTCACCGTGGGTCAGGCTATGTTTATCTAGGCAACTTCTTTAACGATATTGACGAAATTTTGCACACTACTGTTTTCGGGCACGAAAAGACCAATGGAATGGGTCCCGTGTTCGAGAAAATTCTATTAGCGGGTCATTTTGGGTCATAATAGGTCAGGGTCAAGTTAATTATATCTCGAGAACGACTCAATCGATTTTGACTAAATTTTGTATCTAACCATTTTCGGGCACTAAAAGACCATGGGATGGGTCTCGTATTCAAGTAAATTCGATTAGTGGATCATTTTGGGTCCTAATAGGTCAGGGTCAAGCTAATTATATCTAAAGAACGGCTCAATCGATTTTAACTAAATTTTGTATCTAACCGTTTTCGAGCACGGAAAGACCATTGGGATGGGCCACGTGTTCGAGAAAATTTGATTTGTGGGTCATTTTTGAATCACTGTGGGTCAAGCTATTTTTATCTAAAAAATGGCTCTAACGATTTTTACTAAACTCTATATTCTAGAGTTTTGGATTACGAGAAGACCATTGAGCTAAGTCACATTCTCGAGGAAATTTGATTAATGCGTCATTTTTGGGTCACAGTGGGTCAAGATAAATTTATCTAGATAACGGCTCTAACGGTTTTGACGAAATTTTGCATCCTACTGTTTTCGGGCACGAAAACTCCATTGGGATGGGCCTCGTGCTCGAGGAAATTCCATTAGTGGGTCATTTTGGGTAATAATGCGTTAAGGTCAAGCTAATTATATCTAGAGAACAGCTCAATATATTTTGACTAAATTTTGTATCTAACCATTTTCGGGCGCGAAAAAACCATTGGGATGGGTAACGTGTTCAAGAAAATTCGATTAGTGGGCCACTTTTTGGGTCACCGTGAGTGCAGCCAAGTTTATCTAGATAACGGCACTACGATTTGGCGAAATTCTGTAATCTATCGTTTTTGGGCACGGAAAGACCATTGGGATGTGTCTCGTGTTCGAGAAAATCCCATTAGTGGGTCATTTTGGGTCATAATGGGTCAGGGTCAAGTTAATTATATTTAGAGAACGCTCAATCGATTTTGACTAAATTTTGTATCTAACCATTTTCAGGCACGAAAAGATCATTGGGATGGGTCTCGTGTTCGAAAAAATTCGATTAGTGGGTCATTTTGGGTCACTATGTTTCACGGTCAAGCTAATTGCACCTAAAACAGCAAGAATTATTCAGTGGGGAAAATTTATCGAGATAAACAGAAAGCTAATTTTGACCGAGCTTAGCTCGGTCATTCCTGCTAGTTGGATATTATCAAGATCTGGTTTACGACATCAAATTAATTAACTCCCTAAGGGCATTATTGTGAAGGCCCTGTATGTGCTCTCAAGATTATTTATTTGTTTTCGTACTTCGCGTGTAAGTCGTTCCAAAAATTAATAGGTGGTCAATCTATTACTTAAGTAATAAGCTTTAACACAATAACTAGATTAGTGATTTCATCATACCAAATAACGCACATCTCTAGCAGAGAGGCAACTGTGCAACGGTTAGATAATAGTCAAATGATCATCCTCTAGGAGATGATTTGACTCCTTCCCCATTACACAGTTTTTATTTCTTTTTCCTGGTACATTGTATATGTCGTGACATTTTCCGTAGTTTTCTCAGATTAAATTTAATCAAACTTGCTAAATTTATTTTTACGGAATTATACAGTTCACTAATTGCCTGTTCATCTATTTTACACCAACTGCAGTCCAAAATTTCGAACATTGAATTTCGCATTAAATCGCTAATATTTATAAACTTTGTTTTAAATCGCTACCATTTGTATATTATTAATTTATCACATCTATTTCTAAATACGAAAAATACCGTAGCTTTATTCATGCCGTGTAAAACTCGTTTTTACACTATATAAAGATCGAACATAACAAAGGAAATTTTTATTGAAGTTGAGAAGGTTTTTTCCTTGAAAAAAATTAGTGAAAATTAAAAAAAAAAGGCATTTCGAGTAAAATTCCGTCCTTTATTCACAAGAATCTCTCCCTAAAACGAAAACTAGCATTGAATGCAATCTGAGGAGAAGAAAAGTGTTCTTTTCTTTCAACTGACATCATCGGAACAATCTTGGAATTCCTGTTTTAAATTAAATTTTAATAAAGTATGTCTATTGAATATTTTAAAATAATGAAAAGAAGATATCGATGATTAAAATAGTACAAAATATGTATGAATATTTTGTAGAATGCATAAAAATCATATACTATCTTCAATTAAATATAATTTAAAGGAAATTTGGACTTTTATGAAATTATTCAATTCTTTTATAGTCGTTATGTATGTACAGGCCCACGCTTAACTTTTGAACAGAGGATCCGATTTTCTTTCTTTTTCTTTTTTTGTCTGAAGCGGCGTGCTTTAAGCGTTGTCTCATTATAAATGTCATTATCAAGATAAAAAATGGTAGATTTATTTTCCTGTGTACCTTTTATTTCTTTCTTTTTTTCAATTCCTTCTATTAGTTCACACTCTCCCTATATTTATTTATTTATTTATTTATATATATATCTTGTTCAAATTTTCAATCGTTAATAAAATACTTACTATTCATCCTATCATGTTGAAATAAATTTTTTTAAACTTGTACTGGATGACAATTGATGTTAATATGATTTTTTCAAATATTAATTCATTAATTAAATTTTAATTAAATAATTTTAGTTTTACATGGAAGACAAAATATCGGCCGTTGGTTATTGAAGCATTTAATGCATCTTCATATCTATAAGGGGGGTTACCATAGGGCCACCCTGTTCTGTCACCAAATACCGTCAAGTTTGTCACCAACTTGGCGGTATATCGCCAAATTTGGCGACCAAAATGAGTCGCCAAAAGTGACGCCAACGTGGCGATATCTCTAATATTTCGCCAAATTCCCATAGAGTTCCATTGTAAACCTACTTGCTTATAGAAAATCAACAAATTGAGATATTTTAGTGCAACAAAAACTAATATTAGCTTAAGGTATTATATTAAATTTTTCTTTGATGACCTAAGCAGGAACTGACTTTACAAAAAAAAAATTATATTACTTGAACTCGTACAAAAAATAATGTATGGTCGTCTTCGTGTCAGATTAAGTGATATCGGAAACAAAGAAATCTAAAATGAAAGTAAATATTAATGAGTGCTGCCACAAAAGAACTTCATTGTGACAAACTACCGGTTATTAAATACGCTAACTCGCTTGGAATAAGAAAATACAGCTGGAATGAGATAAGAAACAACTCTTTAAATTTTTCTTAATTATTTTTCCTAAAAGTTACTTGATTTTGTTTTAAATAATATATTTTCTTTAGTTTAACTCGTCGCTATAACGAAATTAATTAAATTCGAAATTATATCGATTTCCTTTCTGCAGTCATTTCTTTATCTGTATACTCTTACAAGAACAAAAAAGAATTTGAGCACACAATGATCTCTAAAATGCAAGCTTTTATAAATTGAAAAAAGTGTTTATTGTATGGAATTTATTTCTTAGACAATTAACAATGCTAAGTAAAATAAAAAATATATAAGCATATACTAAACGTTTGTCAAATACAGAAAAAAATCAGATTTTTTTCATAATATTTGAAGAATAAAATTACTATTGAAATTATTATTATGTTTTATGTCATTATATTTTTGATGAGTTTGTTTAAGGTACTATCAGAACGAATTATTAGTGTGGAAATAAAATATTGTGGTATAAAAATATTATAAATAAGATTATGAATGATTTTGTACAACAACAACAATAAAAAGACGAAAATTTCAATACATATCGGCAGTAAATTATAATTCAAACTAAATCAGCACTATAATATCAAACTCAGTAATATGTATGCAAAGTTTATATATAAATCTCCTATATAAAAAGCTTAGTGAAATTCCTATATTTTCTTTTGTTTAAAAATATTATTATGAGCAAAGTAAAATGTATTCTTATTCGAGGAACTGCCCTTTTTTTAATTGTTATTTTTCAACTGTTTTTTTTTTTTTCTCTTATTATCTGATCACAGAAATGAATTGTAGCATATGTTTGTTTTACAACATTTAAATAGTTATTAGAATATAAAATTAAATATCGTAGTATCTGTAACTTAATTCCATTCATCATTTTTTTTTAGTTAAAAATAATAAATAAAGTAAAAAATAAATCAATGAACTCTTACATTTAATTGAATACACAATACGTTTTAAGATATTTTTCATAATATATAAAGGATAAAATTAGTTTTTGCATAAATGAACTTTTTTATATCATTAATTTTACAATGAAATAGCATAGGTACTATGAAAACATAACAGCCAATTATTATGGTAGAAAATAGAAATAAAAAAAAGTTTTTAAAAAACTATCCTTTAATAGGGCAAATTAATTAAATTATTCTGCTTTCTTTGTTTCGTCTATAAAAAATAACTTTTCTTCAATTAAAGCAAGTGAAAATCTACTTACAAGAATTTATTAATTTAAGTATTCCTTTAAAGAAATTTATAAGATGCAAATTTATTCCCCTCTTTATTATTTTGTATTTTATTTCTTAATTGTTTCATTTAAATTGAAAAAAGAAAAAGGACTTTTCATTTAATTATAACAAATTAAAAGCTACTTTGAAAAATTTATAAATTTAACTATTGCTTTAAAGTAATTTAAAAAAAAAACAGAAAATTCATCCTCTTGTCTATTTTTCCGCCATTTTATTTTTACTTATTTCATTTAAATTGCAAGGGAATTTTTTTTTTTAAATTATAACAAATACAAGCTACTTACAACCATTTATTAATTTATCTGTTCTTTAAAGAAATTTTAAAAATTGCAAACCCATCCACGAATCTATTATTTTGCAATTTGTTTTTTACTTTTTTCATTTAAACTGCAAAGAAGAAAATAACCTTTCCTTTAATTAGAACAGTATGCAGGCTACTTACAACAATTTATTAATTTTAATGTTACATTAAAGAAATTCAAAAGACCGTTTATTAATCCTCTCATCTATTATTTTGAATTTCATTTTAAACTAACTTTTTTCTATATTAAAATAAAATAATTTCTGCTACCGATGTTTCCAAATTATATAATGAAGTTCAAGTCTTAAAAAGTCCTCCCGGCCAGTGCCGGGAGGAAGAGGTAGCTTTCATACTACTTATTTTTTAAAAGCCAACTTATATTATTCAAACATGCGAAGCTCAATTTAGTGGAAACCGAATATAGGAGATTCAATACTAATTTTTATCAATACTAAATCATTATGCAATTAAATCATAATTTGAAACAAGATGGCGGATGAAGCTGGCCAACGAACTCGGTCGAGATATTTGTATGTACTATGTACACATCAAGGTACATCCAAATCGGTTCATAAATACGCCTGTTATCACGTGACAAAAATCAGGACGTTTGAAAATGTCAGCCACGCTAGAAATTCAAAATGCTATAACTCAGCCACTTTTTAAGATATAGACGAAACAAAAACTGCTCCCGAATCTTTTTATCAAGGTCAAACAAATAAAGAAAAAAATATTTTTTTCAAATTTCAATTTTTTGGTACCACATTTTAAATTTAAATTTTTCTTAAAAATTTAAATGGCCGCCAATTTTAAACAAGATGGCGGATGAAGCTGGCCAACGAACTCGGTCGAGACATTGATATGTACTATGTATGAACGAAGTTACATCCAAATCGGTTCATAAATATACCTTTTATCGCGTGAAAAAATTCAGGACGTTTGAAAATGTCAGCCACGCTAGAAATTCAAAATGCTATAACTTAGCCATTTTTTAAGATATAGACGAAACAAAAACTGCTCCGGAATCTTTGTATAAAGGTCAAATACATAAGAAAAAAAAATATTTTTTCAATTTTCAATTTTTTGGTACCACATTTCAAATTTAATTTTTTCTTAAAAATTTAAATGGCCGCCATTTTTAAATAAGATGGCAGATGAAGCTGGCCAACGAACTCGGTCGAGACATTGGTATGTACTATGTATAAACGAAGTTACATCCAAATCGGTTCATAAATACGCCTTTAATCGCATGACAAAATTCAGGACGTTTGAAAATGTCAACCACGGTAGAAATTCAAAATGCTATAACTCAGCCATTTTTTAAGATATAGGCGAAACAAAACTGCTCCGGAATCTTTGTATAAAGGTCAAATACACAAGAAAAAAATATTTTTTCAATTTTAAATTTTTTGGTACCACATTTCAAATTTAAATTTTTCTTAAAAATTTAAATGGCCGCCATTTTTAAACAAGATGTCGGATGAAGCTGGCAAACGAACTAAGTCGAGACATTGGTATGTACTATGTATAAACGAAGTTATATTAAAATCGGTTCATAAATACGCCTTCTATCGCGTGACAAAATTCAGGACGTTTCAAAATGTCAGCCACGCTAGAAATTCAAAATGCTATAACTCAGCCATTTTTTAAGACATAGACGAAACATAAACTGCTCCGGAATCTTTGAATAAAGGTCAAATACATAAGAAAAACATATTTTTCCATTTTCAATTTTTTGGTACCACTTTTCAAATTTTAATTTATTTAAAAAAATTTAAATGGCCGCCATTTTGAAACAAAATGGCAGATGAAGCTGGCCAACGAACTCGGTCGAGATATTGGTATGTACTATGTACACACCGAATTACATCCAAATCGGTTCATAAATACGAGAGTTACAGTGTGACAAATGTCATATATATATATATATATATATATATATATATATAACCATTAATTAAACATAACCTTCCTATATATATATATATATATCAATTTTGAACGGAGGGTGGTTTCGGGGTCTGGGGGTCATGATCGATGAAAATATACCAAAATTTTTTGAAATCGCTTTCCTCCGAACGGCTGCAATAGGTAGCTTTTTGTAATGAAAGCTACCTAATACTGCGGTGCCTTCCGGATAAAAAGAAAAATCTGATTTAAAATCTATAACAAAATCATTAAAAAATTACGCAAACTATTTTTTTTTTTCGGTTAGACGTAGATTCAACTTTTTATTTCTGGTAAAAAAGCTTTGTTACTAGGTTAACAATAATCATTAAACGCCACGTAGCGAAGAACCCTTTCATTTTTATTATCCATTTTCCATAATTTTTTTTAAAATCTGCCCTATTCATCAAAATCTTAAAATAGTTTTTTTTTTTTTTTTTTTTTTTTTTTTTTTTTTTTTTTTTTTTTTTAATGACGCGTTTGCGGTTCTTATAATTTCTCAGGGCTCGTTTCGTTTTTTATAGTGTTACTATCGTTTCTGTTTTATTCCATTTTCTCTTGTCTTAATATCAGGAAAAGCTTGAAACGTGAAAAAGCTCTTTATCTGTGAAGAACACTCGTAGCTTATTGACAGTCTGTAATGGGTCTTATCCAGCAAAGTGTGGGAGATAAATTTTCAGGAAAAGATTTCCTAATGTTGAATGTCAAAGTCAGCCTCTTTTCCTTCTGTCAAATTTTAAAGGGATGTTGTATCAAATATTTTGTCTCGACAATGCCGCATTTTTTATGTTTTTTCTGGGTTTTTTTCTTTCTGATTAATTCATTGAAGATATATTAAATTTTAAAACATAAAAAAGTTTGTTTATTTATTAAATTTCTAAGCCTTGAAATAAAGCGATTTGACAGTAATAATGTGTTCTTTTTAAACACATATTGAACCCTGTACATAAAAACTACCTAGGTAGTATTAAAACTAAAATATCGAAAACGAAACAACAGAATGCGCTTTTATGTTGCATAAAAGTTAAATTATTAAATATTAAGTTTTAAACAAACCTAATTAATATGTATCCATTATAAAGTAAAATAAAAAAAAAATAAATCTGTGTTAAAACGGGAAACATACTGGCACCATTGTTTCTGTCTATCCATCGTTTTTTCACCAAACTCGTGTTTTGACATTACCACGTTTTCAAGATTCACAATTCAAGATGGTAAATTTATTTTTTAAGAAATAAATGCAATAGGGAAGAAAAATAATTATGTGTACTCACGTACTTTTACACGAGAATAATTACTTTTATTGTACATTTTCACATCCATTCTTTAATGGCTTGCCTTCGTCCGGAATCGAACCTTGGTACTCAATATTGGAAGATAAATGTTGTGTTATTGGGATGAAAGATATAAGTATGCTCTTTCATTTCATGTATTTTAAAAATTGCAAGATGCAGAATTAGAATTTATAGAAAGCTCCAAACTGTCAGATATTTGACGAGCAGAATATTGGTATAACAGATTACGCGCAGGATTATAAAATAAATATTGCAACTAGAATGAAAATTTTGGTGCCTACTTATATTTCAGATTATAATAATTACCCTGAACCTAAATAAATTTGTATTTAAAGCATTTATTTTTATTTTTTTAATGCAAAGTTGTATTTAGCAAATACAAAATTTTGAAAATTTCAACAGTATAATCAGCAAATACTCATTTTTTTGACAATAAAAATGAAATTTTAGGTTCAGTTTATACAGACTAATATGAAACACATGTTTTCAAAATTTCATGAAAAAAGATCCAGAAGTTTTTGAGATACCCTGCGCGTTATGCCCGAAGGCGTCATTTGGAGAAAAAAGACTTCAAAGCTTCAGAAACGCCGTTTCAGCTATTGAGCAGGTATAATTCTAAAAGCCGTAACTTCTATTCTAATGGAAATTTCAATCAAACAATTATATCAAAATGTTCAGAAAAGATAGAAGTTTAACTTCTAAAAAAAAAAAAAATTAAATTTCGAAAATTTTGAAGCTTTAAGACCCCCTTAACTGTTTTCTTCTTCTTTTTTTTTTTCAAGTTGTTTATTTACATATCTAACTTCATTTTGTGAAATAAAATTGTCTTAATATTATTTTCTTTGTGTTGAAAAGTGTTCCAAAATCTTTGCTTGAAGCATGATTTCGCGTTCTTGTTATATTGTTGTTATTATTATTATTGTTTCTTTTTTACCACATATTCTCTCCTGACTCAAGATCAGGAAAAGCTTGGAAAATGAGGGGTTTTGAATAAGCTCTTTACCTGTGAAGAACACTCCCAGTTTATTCGCAACACTTCAAGTGTCTCATGCAGCTGAGTATGTGAGATGTTTTTCAGGGAAATATAAAGTCAGGCTCATTTTCATTTCTTTCCGTTAAATTAAGAAGGGAGATATTATATTACTAGAATTTTTCAAGTTGTCTGTTTGGTAATTATCTTTTCTGACTTCCACACTGAAGCTATCTGATACTTTAAGCTGAAAACAACATTTATTATAATTTTTTTCTGTACTTTTTTCACTCCCAGTTTATTCGCAACGCTTCAAGTGTCTCATGCAGCTGAGTATGTGAGATGTTTTTCAGGGAAATGTAAAGTCAGGCTCATTTTCATTTCTTTCCGTCAAATTAAGAAGGGAAATATTATATTACTAGAATTTTTCAAGTTGTCTGTTTGGTAATTATCTTTTCTGACTTCCACACTGAAGCTATCTGATACTTTAAACTGAAAACAACATTTATTATTATTTTTTTCTGTACTTTTTTCACTCCCAGTTTATTCGCAACACTTCAAGTGTCTCATGCAGCTGAGTATGTGAGATGTTTTTCAGGGAAATGTAAAGTCAGGCTCATTTTCATTTCTTTCCGTCAAATTAAGAAGGAAGATATTATATTACTAGAATTTTTCAAGTTGTCTGTTTGGTAATTATCTTTTCTGACTTCCACACTGAAGCTATCTGATACTTTAAACTGAAAACAACATTTATTATTATTTTTTTCTGTACTTTTTTCACTCCCAGTTTATTCGCAACACTTCAAGTGTCTCATGCAGCTGAGTATGTGAGATGTTTTTCAGGGAAATGTAAAGTCAGGCTCATTTTCATTTCTTTCCGTCAAATTAAGAAGGAAGATATTATATTACTAGAATTTTTCAAGTTGTCTGTTTGGTAGTTATCTTTTCTGACTTACACACTGAAGCTATCTGATACTTTAAACTGAAAACAACATTTATTATTATTTTTTTCTGTACTTTTTTCACTCCCAGTTTATTCGCAACAGTTCAAGTGTCTCATGCAGCTGAGTATGTGAGATGTTTTTCAGGGAAATGTAAAGTCAGGCTCATTTTCATTTCTTTCCGTCAAATTAAGAAGGGAGATATTATATTACTAGAATGTTTCAAGTTGTCTGTTTGGTAATTATCTTTTCTGACTTCCACACTGAAGCTATCTGATACTTTAAACTGAAAACAACATTTATTATTATTTTTTTCTGTACTTTTTTCCCTCCCAGTTTATTCGCAATACTTCAAGTGTCTCATGCAGCTGAGTATGTGAGATGTTTTTCAGGGAAATGTAAAGTCAGGCTCATTTTCATTTCTTTCCGTCAAATTAAGAAGGGAGATATTATATTACTAGAATTTTTCAAGTTGTCTGTTTGGTAGTTATCTTTTCTGACTTCCACACTGAAGCTATCTGATACTTTAAACTGAAAACAACATTTATTATTATTTTTTTCTGTACTTTTTTCACTCCCAGTTTATTCGCAACACTTCAAGTGTCTCATGCAGCTGAGTAAGTGAGATGTTTTTCAGAGAAATGTAAAGTCAGGCTCATTTTCATTTCTTTCCGTCAAATTAAGAAGGGAGATATTATATTACTAGAATGTTTCAAGTTGTCTGTTTGGTAATTATCTTTTCTGACTTCCACACTGAAGCTATCTGATACTTTAAACTGAAAACAACATTTATTATTATTTTTTTCTGTGCTATTTCGACATACTCAAATAAATCAATCTAAAATGTGTTTATATGGGCATTTAATTACGTATATAAAAATTGACGTTGTAATTTTGGAAATAAAATAAAACAATACACCGAAATATATTTGCATGGAACATTAAACTTCTATGCTTTAAAATAAATAATAATAAAAGTGCTACTACAAATTGATTTCTTTTCGTTATTCCTTTTTTTAATTCGGAAGTTGATTTATTTTATATATATTTATATTTTTTATATTTATTTTTGCTACTCATTCATCCTCCAATTATGTCCTAACAACATTCAAAACTATGGGTGCCTTCAGGCAAAAAATGTACGAGAGAAAAAATATCTTAAAGCATGAAAAAATACTATGCAAAATACATTTTTTTTTCTGTTGGAAACAGATTGATTAAACTTTCTTATTTCACTTCCAGAAACCTTTGTTACTATGGTAATAATAATCATTAAACGCCACATAGTATTAAATTTCTTTTTTTTTCCTTTCCCACAGAATTTTTTCGATTGCCCTGTTCAGCATTTTTAAAACAGCTTTTTTAATGAGACATCTGTGGTTCTCCATTTATCTTTAAAAAAAAAAAAAAAAAAAAAAAAAAAAAAATGTTTTATTGTTTTTTTCCCGAGCTCTGGAATGAGTTAAAGTTCAAAACGTAGAAAAATGTCTTTAACTGCGTGAATAATAGTATCTTGATGACAGCTTATACCGGGTGTTCCAAAAATGATTGATGGATTTTAAAATTCAATAACGGTGACAGATATTAAAAAAAATTCTTGCAGGAAGATTATGTATGATGTCAGGAGGTTTCGTACTGTGATTCTTCATTTTAGTTCGAATTTCAAACAATAGATGGCGCTAAGAGCAATAGGCGCTCAGTCCATATTCGTTTTTTGGTACTTCGGGATCCATTCAATGCATTTTAATCTCCTTTCATTCGCATGGAAGAAGAGAGAAGCCGAAAAATTGAATCCGGATTTAGCGGTTATTGCTTGCGGCGCCATCTAATGATGCTATTTTTAACTAAAACTAAAAATCGCAGCATAAAAATTCCTAACATCTTACATAACATTCCTGCAAGAATTTTTTTAATATCTGTCACTGTTTGCAAGTTATTGAATTTTAAAATCCATCAGACATTTTGGGGATACCCGGTATTAGGTGTTCTATATGTATTGAACGAAATTTGAAAGATACATTTGTACTGGAGATAAATTTTCCTAATTTGATAATGACGAAGGTCAGATTCATTCTCTTTTCTTTCTGCCAAATTTTAAATGGAAAAATTGTGCGTATTAGAGTGCAGCGTTTCATACGCAATTTTTTCTACTAAAAGCAGATATTACAGGTAAAATAGAGTTTTTTTTTAGACAACTGATAGTAATTCACCAAAATTTTGGAAGAACTTCCTTTCTGTCACTAAAAATTAAAATGTGATGAGTCATCCAAAATTAAAGTTGTTTTACCTTGTTTTGTGGTGGGAGGATGACATTTTAAATCGGTGAGGAAATAATTAAATTTTGCTTAAGTAGGTCAAGTAGGTATCGTTTCTAATGTAGTTTTTAATTTTGAATCGGATGGCACCATCCTTAAGTCGATACGATCATTCGTTACAAAGTTTCGGGAGGTTTTATTACGTCAGAGTATTTTTTATAGTACATTAATCATTTTTCTCAATGCGGAATATAAGATATTCGGATGCCATCAATTATCAATTACATTTTCATATTCGAAATAGATGTTTTAGAGACAAACAATAAACATGATAAATTAACAGCATAACAATGCCTTTTTAAATTAATATAATTTTGTAACTAAATGTGTTTAATTGATATTTGATAGCATTCTAAAAAATATATTCCGGTTGGAGAAAATTCATTAATACTCTACAAAAACTAATCGGATACATTCACAAACGTCACTGGCAGCAAAAGAAATTTTAATTTTATAAATATTTCTTTAAATCTCGAAAATATATTACTTTCTGGGGTTTATAAAGATAAAGAAAGTTTTTCAGAATTGTGTGTAACTCGGAAGATGTTGTAATATTTTTTCGTAAGTTGTTATATTATATTTTCATGCGTTGTTATATTACATTTCTTAGAAGAAAAACTTGTCCTTATTTGGAATCTACAATGTTTTCCGTAGTTTTATAACTGCCTAACCTGCCTAAACCAGGTAAAAATACAGGCTATATTCCCTTAGAAAGAGCAGCATGGCCTACCCCCCCCCCCTCCCCTCTCTATTGGTGTATTTACATTGCGTAGAAAATAATCCTTAACAAAACAATACCACCACTCTAAGGCTCTTTCCTCTTTCTATATTGAGATTATGAGTTTTTATTATTATTATTCTGTTTTCTGCTGCCTCAAATGCAAAGGCAGCTTAAAACACGACAAAGATCTTTATCTGCGTAGGACACTTGTAGCTTATTGACAGCTTGAAATGGCTCTCGTGAAAGCAAGTGTAAGAGATTAGTTTCCTGAGGAAAGATGTGCTAAAATTTTAATATCATTTTGTGCTTATTTCAGCCAAATTTCAAAGCAAAACATTATATCGTGGTAAAGCTATTTTTTTCGGATTCTGTGATTTATCTATCTTCTTCTCTAAAGATATCCGAAATTTTAAAACAGACACCAGCATTGGTTGGTTTTCTTACAAATTATTTTGAAGTAATACATATTACTTTTACATAAAAAGCTTATTTAAAAAAGAAAAAATTCTGCTTCACAAATGTGCTACTATTGCATTGTAATCGCAGTCATTATTCAATGGTACTTTAATATTTTAGAATGAAAAATGCGGCGCTAAATATATCATAAAATATTAAGAAGACATATCAAAACTAATTTAGTTTCTATTAGATGAAACTAACTTGAACTTTATAAGAAATTACAAAATTCTTCATTTACTTTTTTTTATTAGAAGTTTCATTAACCCCCCCCCCCCCCCCAAACAATGACTCCTTTAATGTATTTTCTAACTTCTATATTATATTTTACCTTTCACTCAGTTCAACAAAATCTTAGAACAGTTTTTATAATGAGACTTTTTCGGTTTTAAAATTTCTTTTTATATTATTATTGTTGTTTCATTTTTAACCCATTTTCTCCTGTCTTAAGATTGAGAAAATCTTGATACAAGAAAAGGCTCTTTATCTGTGAAGGACACTCGTATCTCTTTAACAGCTTGTAATTGTCTTATCGAGCCAATTCGTATAAGATTTCAGGGAAAGACTTGCGGAAATATAAAGTCAAACTCGATCTCACTTTCTTACTTGAAAATTTAATGGGGAATTTTATGTTTATACTTCGTTTTAATGTTGTATGTTGTATTTTTTTACTATTTTTTTCTGATTTCACAGTTGAATATATCTTATATAAATACACTATATGGGCAAAGGTGACCGGTGACTTGCGATTTTAGACGTTTTGTCAAATATCTAGAAAAATACATGAGGAATTAACTTGAAACTCCAGGCGTGTAAACACTATAGTATAGGTCATATATTTCCGCGAAGATTTTTTTTTTCCAGAAACTCCATAGGGGACTGTCAACAAATTGAAAAAGGACGAATATCTTTTGAATAACACTGTAAAAACTAATCTAGCAAAAGCGTTCCAACTCGAGATTATTAATAAGTGGCTTATTGTAATATACTGTGTTCATTTTTATGCGGATAGCATGCATACTCGTAGAGAAATTAAGGTTTTTATAAAAACAGTCCCAAATTTCGCCAAGTTTTTTGCTTATAATTTGCAGAGTTCTTAATATAAAAAAAAGTTCTTTTCAGAAAATATGTCGAACAACATTGTACACAACACCCTGCAATCAGAATGAAAAAATAATAAAAATTTTATGAAAAATGTGCAGGTTTACTATAATATGTATCATTGCGCATGCGCAAATGCAATCAAAATATAATATACATATTCTGTTAGCAAAATTTATAGAGAAACTTTTCTAAAAGTCTCAAAAACCTAGTTTGAAAAGTCTGATAATAATCGATTATAGAATATACTCAAAATCCGTTGTTCTCAAAATGAACCAAAAGATAAGGGGTTGTAAACATATATCCATTGATTATTGCCAATACAGCATACACAATATTGCACGTACTACTGTATTTGGATACAGCCCCTCATCTTTTTGCTTCGTTTCAGGAATAACGGATTTTCAGCTTATTCTATAAGCGATTATTATCAGACTTTTCAAACTATGTTTTTGAGACTTTCACAAAAGTTGCTCTATACATTTAGCTAACACATTATGCAAATTATATTTTGATTACTTTCAAGCATGCACAATGAATCATCATTTAGTAAAACTGCTCATTTTTCATACTACTATTATTATTATTATTTTTATTCTAATTGCAGGGTATTGTGTACAATGTTGTTTATCATATTTGCTGAAAAGAACGTTTTTTCTTTTTTTTTTTTTTTACATTAAGATCTCTGAAATTATAAGCAAAAAGTTGCGAAATTTGGGACTGTTTTTATAAAAACCTTAATTTCTCTACAAGTATACATGCTATCCTCATAAAAATGAACACAGTATATTGCAATAAGCCACTTATTAATAATCTCGAGTTTGAACGCTTTTGCTACATTAGTTTTACAAGGTTATCCAAAAGATATTCGCTCTTTTTCAATATGTTGATGGTCCCCTATGGGGTTTCGGGAAAAAATCTTCGCCGAAATATATGACTTATACTATACTGTTTACGCACCAGCAGTTTCAGGTTAATTCCTCATGTATTTTTCTAGATATTTGACGAAACGTCTAAAATTGCAAGTGACCGGTCACCTTTAACCATATAGTGAATATATTATATGTAAATTCACTTACATATTATAATTCGATAGTGCCGAATAAATCTATTTCAGCTAAAATGTGTATTTTTGAAATACACATTTAATAATGTATAAATAAAATTACATGGCATTATTAAAAAAATTACAAATAAAATATGGGAAATAAAATATAATGAATGACTGGATTTGTCTAAAAAAATTAGTATTTTTTAATATAAAATCAAAAACAAATGGAATCAATATTCTTATATCAGTCTACAAAAACGGTTTTTTCCCTATTATTTTTCTTACTTCTTTTTTAAATTTAATTAAAATATTATATATATATATTAATAGAAACAAACTTTTATATTATTATAATTGTAACTTATTTGAAATTGTGATTAATTTACTCAATTTTAAATAAAATAATTAAAAATAATTATGAACATTATATTAAAGATGCTAAATGATTATTGTATTATTACTATATTTTTGTTATGTATTTTATATGGATGTTGATTTGATATTTTATATGTAAATTATAGAATTTCATTAATATTATAATTAGCTTAATTATTAATTAATCTAATTTACAATTATTTGTTATTAAATTTTAATTTACTAAGGACAATATCATATTAATTACTAATAGTATGCCATTCTTATAGTGAATAATATACATATAAGTATGTTTAATATAAATATTGTCATACTGTATGCATTAAAATTGGGTAATTATTTTTATTATTATTCCTCTATTCTTTTTAATATTTATTATCGGTTTAATGTTTTTGAATGTCCCACATTCATACTTTATGGATTTTTATGGATGTCTGAAAATAATCCACATTCTATATTTGTGCTTTTTAAGTAATGGGAATTTAAGTATCATTTAACCTTCTATATACTTCCACATGTTTTTTATTTCCTGTTCATTTTATAAATATCTTATATATAATTCATTAAAAAATAATTTTTACATTATTTTTAATAATTATTTATATTAATTATTACTGAATTTATTTTGTTTTATAGCATATAGCTATATGCTATATATTATCAATGTTCTAGAATTATTTAAACTCTTAGTTTAGTTTAAATAAGTTAGCTAATAGAATATATTGTATGCTTTTAAATTTTATTAACAATAGTTTTTAAATATATTGTGTGATTTATATTAGGTTTATAATTCTCTATATATAAGGATTTGTTGGGTTTTGCTGTTTAAACAGTTATTTACATTCAAATGCTTACAAATATTTATCTTGCGATAGATGTTTAATATAAGTAATAATAGATGGCAGCACCAAATTTGTCTCTTTTAGATTGCTCTAGTTTTTAATTTTTCTAGCTCCATTTCAGTTATAATTTATACACCAGGGGGTATTTTTAGCTAAATTTTGACGATATTGTTAAACTGTTATCTATTAATTTAATAGTGCATTTTAAATAATGTAATTAATATTTATTTATTTTATATTAGATTAAATGTGTTTTATAAGGTATTTCAAATTTTATTTCAAAATGTATTAACTGCATCCTTTGGTATCATTTACTGTGATTTCTTAACTGTTTTATTCACCTTAATCTTTTTGTTATACTGGTAGACATGTGCACATGGATTTTTGTAAAATACTGAAATATTAATCGGTATGGTGTTTATTATTTATATTTTATATCCTATAAATATTTAAATACGTTTTATTGATTCTTCCATTTCATATTATTTGTTTCTATTCTGCTTTCATTTTTAATCAATTCACTTGATTTTAGTGGTTGTTCGGGCACAGGGGAAAATAATTTTTAGCTTTAGCTTATTTTTCCCACAGAAAACAACCATTTTGCTTATATCATTGAATTCTGTGCCCTTGATAACGTAATTCAATGTATAAGCTTTTCAATTTTTGTCGGTGTCCACTTTTTTCTTCCATAATAATTCTTATAATATATATATTTTTTTAAATATTTATAGCTTTAATTCATAATAATTGACGGTGATAGGTTATGTTTAATTAATGGTAATATATATATATATATATATATATATATATCAATATATATATATATATATATATATAGATATCTGACATTTGTCATACTGTAACTCTCGTATTTATGAACCGATTTGGATGTAATTCGGTGTGTACTAGTACATACCAATGTCTCGACCGAGTTCGTTGGCCAGCTTCATCCGCCATTTTGTTTCAAAATGGCGGCCATTTAAAATTTTTAAAAAAATTTAAAATTTGAAATGTGGTACCAAAATTTTGAAAATGGAAAAATATTTTTCTTATGCATTTGACCTTTATACAAAGACTCCGGAGCAGTTTTTGTTCCGTCTGTATCTTAAAAAACGGCTGAGTTATAGCATTTTGAATTTCTAGCATGGTTGACATTTTGAAACGTCCTGAATTTTGTCACGCGATAAAAGGCGTATTTATGAACCGATTTGGATGTAACTTCGTTTATACATAGTACATACCAATGTCTCGCCCGAGTTTGTTGGCCAGCTTCACCCGCCATCTTGTTTAAAAATGGCGGCCATTTAAATTTTTAAGAAAAATTTAAATTTGAAATGTGGTACCAAAAAACTGAAAATTGAAAAAATATTTTTTTCTTATGTGTTTGACCTTGATAAAAAGATACGGGAGCAGTTTTTGTTTCGTCTATATCTTAAAAAATGGCTGAGTTATAGCATTTTGAATTTCTAGCGTGGCTGACATTTTGAAACGTCCTGATTTTAGTCACGTGATAACATGCGTATTTATGAACCGATTTGGATGTACCTTGGCGTGTACATAGTACATACAAATATTTCGACCGAGTTCGTTGGCCAGCTTCATCCGCCGCCTAGTTTCAAAATGGCGGCCATTTAAAAAAATTTAAAAAATTTAAAATTTAAAATGTGATACCAAAAAATTAGAAAATGAAAAAGATTTTTTTTGTATGTGTTTTACCTTACTACAAAGATTCCGGAACTGGTTTTGTTTGGTCTATACCTAAAAAAAATGGCTGAGTTATAGCATTTTGAATTTCTATTGTGGCTGACATTTTAAAACGACCTGATTTTTGTCACGCTATAACAGGCGTATTTATGAACCGATTTGGATGTAACTTGGTCTGTCTCTGTACATAGTACATACCAATGTCTCGACCGAATTCGTTTTCCAGCTTCATTAGCCATCTTGTTTCAAAAGGGTTGCCATTTAAAAAAAAATAATTTAATGTAATAAAAAGTGGAAAATGAAAAAGATTTTTTTTATGTGTTTGGCCTTGATACAAAGATTCTGGAGCAGTTTTTGTTTCTGAAAATTTGTTCTTTTGTTTATATCTTAAAAAATGTTTGAATTATAGCACTTTGAATTTCTAGCATGGCTAACACTTTGAAACGATCTTGTATTTGTCACGGGTTAACACACGTATTCGCCTATTTCGATGTAAGAAGGCATGTGGATAGTATACATCATTATCTCGACCAAGTTCGCTGGCCAGCTTCATCAGCCATCTTGTTTCAAAATGGCGGCCATCAAATTAAAAAAAAAATTATATTTAAAGTGAGTTGCAAAAAAAATTTAAATTGAAAAAGGTTTCTTTCTTAAGTATTTGACCTTGATATAAGGATTCGGGAGCATTTTTTTTTGTCTTTATCTTAAAAAATGGCTCAGATATAGCAGTTTCAATTTCAAATGTGGGTGACATTTGGAAAAATCTGACTTTTGCCTGTGACAGCACTTGTATATACCAACCGATTCAGATGGGAGTGAGCATGTGCACAGCAATTACTAAGGTCTCGACCAAGTTCACTGGTTAGCCTCATCCACCATGTTGTCTTAAAATGGCAGGCACTTTAAGAAATCGCCGAATTTGGCAGCCAAATATAAGTTACCTTAAATAAAAGCAGCTTGGATAAAGCTGACCAATTTTGCAAAATTCTCATTCATGATGATTTAGTATTGAATCTCCTATATTCGGTTTCCACTAAATGGAGCTTCGTGTGTTTGAATAATATAAGTTGGCTTTTTTAAAATAAGTAATGTGAAAGCTACCTCTTCCTCCCGGCACTGGCCGGAAGGACTTTTTTTTCCGTATAGGTATGATTCAAAAGTGTTTATTAAAAATATTAACTCTAATCATCAGAAAAAAAAATTATCATTTTAACAATTATCGGAATAATAAATGGTGCGACCGGAGAATACTTCCAAGGTTGCTACTTAATACCAAGGTTGTCACTTTGGCGCATTTATTGCCAGGTTGGGGAGAAGTAGAGTATTCTACGATTCAACCCAATAAATAAAAACATGCATAGTCTAAAAACATCAATGTCACAAATTTATTTGCTATCTTCACTGCTGAAACAATAAAACTAATGGAATTTCTTTTAAATATATTAAAGTACTCATAAAATTCCTTGTAATAATTAATAAATATAATTTATTAAGTAACAAATACACTTACATGATTTAATCAAAATTGATTCATAAAATATTGTAACGATATTTAAATCTGCGATCACCATTTCTTTCTATGATTAAAAATAAGAATATTTAATGTTTAAGGAAGATCGTCTTTTTTTTTTTTTTTTTTTTTTTTTTTTTTTTTTTTTTTTACTATTATTATTATTATTTAGTTCGGACGATATCAAACAGAAACATTTTACGGGTAGCAATAAATTCGTCAAAAATAACTGCTTCAAGCCAGTTATGAGAACTGTAGTTTGATAAAAATCAAATTTTAATTTTAAAACGTGCATATGGTTGTTGGTTGGTTGTATCTATGTCGGCCAATTATCTGCACGTGGGATATAGGCCCTAAGGGGGGGTGCCTTCCGTGGAGGTCTTTCTAAGGGAACCTAACCCGTATTAACGCTTGGAGAACCAAGGTTCGAAGAAAACTACGAAAACTCCGAACGATTCGGCCGACGGGCGCGATTGGGATCGAACCCAGCACCTCCCGTCTACCAGCTTCGAGAGCAGAACCTATCGGCCACTGGTGGGGCAAACGTGTATATGAAACACAAGATATTTTTATGTAAATACGGGACATTCAAAAAAGAATAACAGAAGGAACCAAACGATCAACTAAACAATAAGTAATTTAGCTAATCTTAAAAGTATGTGAACACTAAAATACTACAAGCTGTGTAAAATATCCTTTTAAATCGAAGTAAATTGAAGAATATAAGTATTTAATTTATTATTCTGAAAATACGATCAATGAGTCTGAAACTTCGACGATGAGAAACAAGCCGCTATCTGGGCAGGGTATAAATGTAAACAAAAAAGAGCACGTTGTGATGGTTTGGTTCAGAGTTTGAAGCTGAATCCGACTTCACTTTTTCGACGGTTTTCGGCGAAATGCGTGGGCCGTATATATCATAGTAGGCTATGCTTTTTGGGGTACAGATGTCATATTCGCCTCATATTGGCGCGATTTTTTTCGGTTGCCAATTTGGCAAAAACATCAACAGCATAAACAACATAATCCGGGTTACCACATCAAGCAAAATAACGACACTTTGGCGCAAGCTAAGTACCCGTTGCCTATATTATATTGGCGACAGAAAAAAATCGCGCCAATATGGGGTGAATATGACATCTGTACCCTTTTTGGTACTTTTCCGTTATACGGACAGCATTGTCGCCAAGCGCAATAGTTGGTGCAAAATGAAAATCACGTGAATTGAAACATTTGAAAAATAAAAGAAAAACATTGTCGATAGTAAAGTGAGCATTTTAAAAATATAACATTTGAAAATTACAGAATTTTACGAACTATTTTATTAAATCACAAATATATAATTAAAATAAGTGAACAAATAACTGTTATACAATAAAGTAATAAAATAAAAAAAATCATATTAAGCTGCTGCCATAAAATTACAAATCTCTTTGGCACAGATGTCATATTCGCCCCATATTGGGCGATTTTTTTTCGGTTGCCAATTTGGCGAAAACATCAACAGCATAAACAACATAGGTACAGATGTCATATACGCCCCATATTGGCGCGATTTTTTTCTGACGCCAATGTCATATACGCAACGGGTATTTAACTGGCGCCAAAGTGTCGTTATTTTGCTTGATATGTTATCCCGGATGTTGCTGTTTATGCTGTTGATATTTTCGCCAAATTGGCATCGGAAAAAAATCGCGCCAATATGACATCCAATATGACAATATGACAATATGACATCTGTGCCACAACATAAGCCGGGTTACCACATCAAGAAAAATAACGACACTTTGGCGCCAGTTAAGTACCCGTTGCGTATATGACATTGGCGTCAGGAAAAAATCGCGCCAATATGGGGCGAATATGACATCTGTGCCATATCTTTTAGCATTGCAGTAAACATTTCATTTTTTGAATAAAGACGTCGCCACATAAACTCTATGAGTTACGACTCTAAATGTTGACGAACTGTTGCCCGATGTCTTTTGTTGCGCCATTTTGCGATGCCCCATAATCTCTCAACATTTTGAGTATGACATCCAGTATTAGGGTCGACAAAATTGTATTTGTGATTTACTGTGAAATGATCATAACCAGCACTTCGCAGTTCATCTGTTTTATATCCTTTCCAGTAATCTGTATAAATAATATTTTTATCAGCTACATTGTTTTCTATTGCCGCCATGAAAGTTTCAGCTGTGCGATCGGAAATAGGAGTAAGGAAACATCCCCGTGTTTCACGGCATAAACCATCTAACACCCATTGAGGAGGAAGAACACGCCCTACGTTGCTTTTTCTTCTGGTAAAAAGACTTTCATCTACTTCTATAATTTTATTAGATCCACCGATTTTTCTATTTGGTCGTGAACATAAAGCATTTGCACAAACTTCTCTAAAATAGCTATTCCAGTCCACTGTTGTGTTGTGGTTCATATCAAGTTGCAGCTCACAAAGCTCAAACGATGTCAACTCTTGGCACCATAAATATATAAACCTCAAAGCATTAAGAAAAGACAATCGCGATCCTTCAAACCCTGTTTTTTGTCGTATTCCTACGCTTTCTTCGCATGATCGTAAGCTACATCTCCATTTCGGATTTCCAGAACTCATCTATAATTTCATTTCATGGTTATTTGAACACAACCTTTTAATATGCAGAATTCCAAATTCATGAAACAGTTTTATCGCAACTTTCTCATCATCTGGTAATTAACAAATAGTAAAATCCATCTCAGAGTCAGCAGTAAAAGTAAATTATAATTTTATAAAAAAAAAAAGCATTTTTATTTCGAATAATAGCAAATTAAAACGCTTTCCAAGGTTAAGGTTAAGTAATAATCATTCACGTAATTCACGTTTCATAAATAACAAATCACAATGTTTCGCATGGTTTACAAGAAAAATCCTTTTCACGATGAGGGCTGAAATAATTGGCGCATTAGCATACATTTTGGCATGCTGTCCGTATAACGGAAAAGTACCCTTAATTTTGGCGAAATACTGGAAATAGTGCCAAGTTGGCGACAGAGAGACGGGTCCCCCATTGGTAACCTCCCTTATAGCGTCATAAAGCTCTGACCAATCAGATACATTTCACGGTATCTACGCAGATTTTTTTTTGGTCCATTTCCAAATCAAAACTTTTTTTTATATATAAAAAGAAAAGCAGCTGAATGATAAGGTATTTTACACAAATTGTCATTTTTTATTAACTGACTTTCAGAAGAAAAATGGATATACTTATGTTGAAATAAAATGGTTTTGAATTATCGTATGGTATCAATTTTTATAATATAAATAACGATATTAACAATACTTGACTTTTTAACGTCTGTGCACGGTTAACATAACGATTTAATTTTAAATTTTAAATTTAAATAAGTTCAAAAAAAGTTTTAAATGAAAATGGATAGCAAATATAAATAATATGGATCTCAAAATTAGTCATGTCGGAAATGAGGTCGCTAGCGGGAAATAGTTATTTTCATTCATAAAAACTACTATAAATTTAACTCGATTGCATAAAAAATAAATTAACACTAGAACGACCGGAAATTTTGTGCAAGTTTCATAAAAATATTTGACACCAGAATTTGTATTTAAAATTATTTGATTGATTTATTTAATGTAAATCTGTGTGGTTTAAATTTAACTAATTTTATGAAAGAATATCTGGTTCCAGTTGACATTTAATCATATGGTCGGCGTCGGATCGACTCCTTCCGGGCGTTCTAGTGTTAATGAGTGTTATTTCTTATAGTCATTCATTTCAGGAAATATGATTTTTTTTTTTAGAAAGTTGCATTTCGTTCGTAAAACATAAAGGTTTAATATGATTGCGTCATAGAAAAATCATTTTCTCTCAACCAGTACCGAAATTAAGGCTGGGGAGCTCGAAGCCTAGACACGTTTGTAAATGTTTTGAAAAGGAATTTTCACTCTATTTTTCTTTTAGCTTTAAAATTCTAAAAATGCTTTGCCATTTTTAAAAGTAGCTTTTAAAACTATTTTTGTTATAATGATTTTAGTAAAATCTTATAGGATGCAATGAATACATTTACAAATTTTACACCAAATACCACCTAAAATATATTGTTGCAGTAGAATTTATTCTCACAGCATTGATTTTTCGTTTTACGAAGAAAGATTCGTTGAATTCCACGTTATTACTTTGCTCTCCTATTTTTAATCCTTTGCTATTTCATTTTCACCGTTGTTTTATTAATTGGTAAAAAAATGTCATTTTTTTAAGACTGAGTTATGTCAAGGCACCTACAAATAAGAAATTCCGTATTCACTCCTATAAAATGTGATAAAGAGTTAGTTAATTATATATGTTTTTATTTATCGGGAGTGAAATGTTTTGCTTAATTAATATATTTATATTTCTTTTAATGTTACGGGAACGAAGTCGCGGGTAACAGGCTAGTATTTATATAATAATATCTGCTACACATCCGTCCCCCTATTATATCTTTATAAGAAAGCCAAAACATGTGCATGAGTAAACAACAAAACATGCCGACGTCATGCCGCGTTGGTGGCTAATAGTAAAAATCAGAGCATCGATTATGCTTTTATTGGAAACTTATTAACTTCAAAACATCGCGTAATTTCTATTTTTACATCGTTGAACACGAAAAAAAATGTACTTTTTACTGCATTTTATTTTTAACTGGTATTTAAATTTGCTAATTATTTATATTTTAAAATAATTTTAAAACATGTTTTCCTTTTTTTTACCGTCATCTACAAAGCGTTTCTTCTCTAAAAAAGTGTAAACGAAACCTCAAGAACTCTCTCATAACTTCGTTTTCAAGAGAGTTACAGAGTTTTACTTTCTTACGCGTTACTATATTTAATTTCTCATTTATCGTACGTTTTCTTCCGTTTGCCCAGTTCAGCAAAATCTTAAAAGTGTTTTCTTGGTGAAGTTTCTGCGGTTTTTATAATTTCATAGTTTTTTTTTCTTTTTATATTGTTATTTCGTTTTTTAAATTCCATTTTCTCCTGTTTGAAGGTCAGGAAAAATATTGAAATGTGAAAAAGCTCTTTATCTGCGAAGAACACTCGTAGATTATTGATAGCTTGTAATGGATCTTATCGAACGAAGTGGGGAAGGTAATTTTTTGTAGGAAAAGATTTGCTAATGTAGAGTGACTGATTTATTCGCTTTTCCTTCTGTCAAATTTTAAAGAGAAATGTTATGTTGTAGAAAGGTCACACATTTCGCGCATTTACTATTTTTTAGTATTATAAGTATACCTGAAAAATTAAAATTTAATAAAAGTGCAATTTTTTTTCCCAGCTGTGGACATTTTTTTCTTTTTTGTATATCCATATTCTAAAAAAGACAAACATCAAAATTAAAACATCTACTTGTTTAATTCTTTCAGTGCCAGGTACTTCTTTTCGTAAAAAGCTGAAATGAGTGAATGACAACAGAATCTGTAAACAAAGGTATTTCGAAACATGCAATAGCTTTTATTCACGTAATTTGTAAAAATAAATGTTTCATTACAATATCCTGGAGCCAATGTGACATTAGGAATTAAAATTAGGTGGTCCAAAAACGAACCACCGACCTTGAAGGAGTTAATGGATATTTAGGTACAGAAATATAGACATGATTTGAAAATAAAACATCATAAATAAAAAGGTGATTGCGTTTAAACTCCATAGGAAATTCCAATATTGTCACAAATAAATGCAAAACAAATATAATCATATTCTTTAGAGTTGCTGACTTCTATTATATTTTGCAACGTATTTTCGATTTTCGCATTCTTAATCGCGGAAATCTTCAATTAAATAAGGTGAAGAATACCGTTTAAAGTAATAATGGGAAAAAACGATAGCAGTTGGCAACTGTATATTATTTAAACTGCAACAAGCATATAAAAGATAACTGCAGGAAAGAACCAAACTAAGCATACAAATTAATGTGAAGTATTTCTAAAACATTTTCTTTTAGGATTTTAAGCAACTAACATTTGGCGATTTTTAAGGGCGTTCGTAATTATATAAATACGTACCACCTATAGTCTTCGCCTGGTCCGTTCGTCTGTCTGTCCGTCTGTCCGAATATAACAGCGCAAAAACTACCCGACCGAATGCTTTGAAACTTAATATATGTAATCTTTCTAAAATTTTGTCGAGTCATTTGAAATTTTATGAAAATCGAATCAAAGTTTATATTAATAAAAGTTTCCTTCATTATATTAAATTCTATCATACGTAATTAATTCATGATATCCCATGATATGTAATAATTCTAAGTTGCCATGGTGATTATGTCCTATTTAAGATGGAGTCATATTATTTCCGTATTACTGAATTTAATATATATATAATAGTAATAAATTTAGTATTCACATTTTTTGCAAGAGTACATTGCAAGAGAGCTATGCTAAGAGTGCAACAGCTATTGCACCATGATCTGAATATTTTAAAAACTAGTTATAGTGCGAATGCACCTCATTTTCCACGTTTGGCATACAATTGTTTACAAATGTTTGAGTTTTGTTTCCTATTTGGATATACATTCAAAGTAAAACTCATCATAATTCTGATAATAATTAAACAATTTTTTCTTCTTTTAATCCTGAATTTTCAATTTCTTTTTAAATTAAAAAAAAATTATATGATATATTTATTTTCGAATAATATTTAACCCTGTTAAAAAATAGTAATTTTTTGATGCAAAAGATATGTTCTAAAACATTAAGAAAAAATTCCATTAGAAGCAGATTTAACTTTTTTATTTCGCTTCAGGTATCATTTGTTACTCTGTACCAATATTGATTAAAAAACACCACAGAATAAAAAAACATTTCATTTTTTCCCCATTGCAACGCTCAGCAAAACCTCAAAAGATTTTTCTTAATGAGGCAGTTGTTTTTGCATTACTATCAGCAATTTTTTCCGTGTAATAATTTCCGAACACATTGTAATATAAGGAAAGTTATTTAAGCAAGATTTCTCTCTCTGTGTGTGTGTGTGTGTGTAAATAAACATGAGAACTTTCAAACGGCCCTTAAATTTCAGCTCCCATTTGAGAGTATGCTAGAGAACATTATAGCAAAAACTGTAAAGGTTTTTGTAAAAATCGGCCGAGAGATTAGGTATTTAATAAAGTTTTAAATCAGTTTCGAACTTTTGTGCGACGAATTCAATATGTGAACTTACCAAGGAAATGTAACAGAATATAAATTATTAATACTGCAGTGATCAAGCCGTAGCCACGCAGTACTAATCTCTACCTATCGTTTCAAAACGGGAGGTCTGTGTTCGAATACAGTACAATGTACGAAACGGTGAGTGGAGATTTCACAATTCATAAAAAATTGAATTCGTAAAAAAAATACTCATAGATAATCAAATAAATACCTAAAAAAAAGTATCCATCGTGAAACTGAGTGCCAAGTATTTTCCTGTAAAATCAACACGCAACAGAGTGCATTTTTTAGGGTTTCGTTCATCTGACAGAAGCTATGCTGTATATGCTGGAGACTTAAAATTTTGCATACTTATAACTGAACACCTCACATCAAATGACAATGCATAAAATTGTGAAAAAGCAGTAATTACAAGCGTTATTAATTAAAAAAACTCTAATTCCAAGATCGGAACGGCATTCATAATTCAACAAAAGAATGCATCAAATTACATGGAGCATATCAATTACAAAAACGATCTCTTTCACCGATAACAAAATCGCTAAATTTAAAAAAAAAACTTAGCGTTTTTTACCATTTTATGTGTGTTTTTTAAGGATTTAATAATTATAAATTATCAATTTGGCTTTATTAATTAAAGAATAAAGTGTTTTGAAAGGAATATTAAACGAAACTCTTTGTGCTATCTATGATCAGACTTACCCACTTGTTTGTATAGAGTTGTAAACAAAATTCCAGTTTTTATACTATGTTGAACTAAAACCTGATTACTAGATATTCTTTCAAATTGGAAACTACGAACTGCTTAAAAATGTTACACTTATTTAACTAATTCTATTCTATTGATGCATATATGTATCATCAAACTGTGCATGCGGAGTTCGTTTTTGGCTCCATTAATGAATAAAATAATAGTTTGGTTTTTTTTCTAAATTAGTGCATTTTTGGAATTTGTTAAGTAAAAGGAATTGTTTTAAAAAAACGGTACCAACAGAGTAAAATTTGTGTCAGGGATGCCGTAACGAAAGGGTTAAAGGTCATCAAGAAATATGCAAAAAAAAAAAAAAAAAACTGTTATTATAATTCAGTTAATTCTTCAAAAGCTTAGCTTACACAATAAAATCAATCAAAATAAAATTATATATATACACACACATACATATACATACATATATATACGGCGTGCAAGTGACAGATCTTTATTATTCTAAAGATTTATAAATTAACTGGTCAAATGAAATGCCGTTTGACGCAAAATAATGTTTAAATTTAACATTTTTCGTCGTTGTTGTTGCACTTGTTGTTTACAGTAATATTTTATGCACTTCAACATGAGTTCCTTTAATAGCACGAAGAATGTTGAGTCTGTGATTGATCCCCCTCCCTCCTCCGAGAATTTTTTAACATTCGTGGTGTAACAACGAGAATTCCGAATTGCATCCTTTCCATTCAAACAGAATTATCAAAATAAGGTTTTCGATAAACCATGTCTGTAAGGGGATTCTTCACTCACTTGAGAACAGCCGTTCGCTAACGTTAATTTTATGTACAGATTGTTTTCGAATTTCTCGTTTAAATTTGAATATTTTTAAACGATTTTCGTTCCATAGGATAGCTGAGATCGATTTCTAATTTGGGTATTTTTTACTTTTTCGATTTCGGTTGCAGAAATTTTTAATAAAGGTACTTTCTCTTTCGGAAGCATCTACACTTTAGAACAATGAAGATCTTTCTCTGACACACGGTATAATTATAAGAAAATTTAAGACAGAAATTCGAAAAAAAAGTAAAAAAAAAAAAAAAAAAAAAAAATGGCTAACGATTTAACTACTTTCAAGTCGCCGACAAGCATGTGACCAAGTTTTTTTCTGTTTTTTGCAAAATATGATTTAACCATATCGTATTTTCGTGCGTGTGCAAATTTTTATTAAAAAAATCATATAATTTAATTTATGCAAAATACATTATATAAATTATTCTGCCAAGTTCAGAATGAAATTAACGTCACCCGTGAAATTAAAATTTCTAAGATAAAAACTGACTATTCAGTCTCTAAAACAGCTTTAAAATGAAATTGCTAAGTGGAAAAAATCTGAAAGAAAAAGTTCTTTTTTTATTGTTCTTTGTTAGAAGCAGAATTTAACTTCCCATTTCTTTCCTCTGTTACATGGTACCAATAACTATAAAAAAGGCACACCGGATAAAAAAAAAGTCAAAAAGATCCTTTTATTTTTCTTGTTTCCATTTGCATTTTTCCCTCTGCCCCACTCAGCAAAATATTAAAGACCTTCCTTAATGAAGCAACGATTCTTGAATTTTTCTTAAAGCTTTTCGCATGCTATGTATTATACTTTCTATTTCTTTCGTTTTACCCCTGTCTCTGAGCTCAGAAAAAGTTTGAAAGGGGAACAGGCTCCGTATTTGCAAAAAGCTCTCACAGTTTATTGACAGTTTCTAATGGGTCTTATTGAACCGCGGTAAGGGAAGTCTAATGTAAGAATTTCTCTCTCCCTTTCTTTCTTTTTTTTTCTTACATCTGTCGAATTTTCAAAGGAAAATTTATGTGTCGACGATAAAAATTTGTGAAAGTTATCAACAAGTACTAAATTCATCATTCAGTCATATACATATTTTCTTTCGAAATCTCAAATAAATCAATCTCGAAGTACTTTTTTTTTTTTTTTACATTTTCGAACATAGTTGAAAATTCTTCGAGTTCGTTTCTCCATTTGCCTCTATATATGCCTGTGTAAAATATCGTATGCAGAGGGATTTTAAAATCATGGAACAAAGTTTGAGGGTAGCACTAAAACAAAACTTTTTTGTACAGAAAAGCTTGCAATCGAAAATACAGGGTGTATCAATCCAAGTCAACCAAGTTCATAATTAAATATATAGAAAATTTCAAATATAGATTTCAAATATATATTCAATATAGATTTCAAAAAATCCTATATTATTTACCCTCCCGAGTCTAACTTCTGTATTTTTAGCAATTTTTCTAATTTCTACCTTTTTGACTCGAGGTGCACTTTTTAAACTTTTGTCGAAACTCCTTTGACCACACTGTCATATTATGCACCATAGCCGTACATATTTTAGTTCCAATTTTTACGCCGGGGGCTTCTACCTATCTCGGGTGCTATTGGCCCGATCCCCTCAACTAATATATCTACAGATAGTTTGTAAAACGGAGTTTCGTTTGGATAGAGGTTTGTTTAGAACAGAGTGCGCCTCCTGGTTCTGAAATGTGGAACTAACAGATTTTGCAAAAGGATAAAGTGTTTTCAAAGGAACATTAAACGCAACCCTCTGTGCGATTTGTGATCACACTTAACCACTTGTTTTATTACGTATATCATATTCATTTACTGTTCTAAAAACCTATAGTATATATATTTCATTTTCTTCCAGAAAAGAATTGTTAATGGGTTCCAATATTTTAAAATGTTATGTAGTAGAAATCCCATAATAGTTATAATGAATGAATTTCTGTTGACTTTAATTTATAAATTATAGTTCTGTTATACACCTTTTTTAGATTTACATCCTAATGCAGTCTACATTAATAGTTCAGCCTTATGATTAATTATTTTTTTTCCTTTCTTCTTCTTTTGATGTGAAAAGATAGTTGATTGTTATTTTTTAAATACGCATATCATATTCATTTATTGTTTTAAAAGCAGATTTATATTTTTTTATTTATGTTCGGATAACCATTGTTAATGTTTTACAATAATTTAAAATGCTGTATAGCAGAAATCCCTTAACAGTTCCTACAAATTTATTTCGCTTTACATTATCTTATAAATTAATTCTGTTATACACTGTCTTCCACTTACATCCTAATGACGTTTTCATTAATAGTTCAGTCTTATCTCTAATTATTATTTTATATTTTCTTCTTGTTTGATTGAAAAATATAGCTGAATATTTTTTAATTACGCATATCATAATTAATTTACTATTCTAAAAGCAGATTTTTTTTTTTTTTTTGAAGTTCATAAAACCATTGTTATATTTTACTATAATAATTTAAAATCCCTTAATACTTCCAATAAATTTATTTATGTTTACATTATTTTATAAGTTAATTTTGATATGCGCCTTTCCTCTATTTACATCCTAATGGCGTTTTCCTTAATAGTCTTATGACCAGAGGTGAGGTTACTCCGACCCAAATAGTGGATTTTTACAACTAAATTTTAACAGTATTGCTTGCTTTATTAAATCTCAGAAAGTCTGTCATTAAATAAGGCAAGAAATACCATTAAAATTTAGTGGTAGAAAGCAGTCATTTGGGTCGGAACGCTCTCATCCCTGTATGACTAATTGCTAGTCTTATGGCTAGTTATTCTTTTTTTATTTTCTTCTTCTTTGATTGAAAAATACAACTGATTATTTTTTTGCGCATATCATGTTCATTTATTGTTCTAAAAGTATATCTATTTTTTTTTTTCGTGCAGAAAAGCATTGTGAATGGATTATTTAAATCCTTTAAAATGTTATGTCGCAGTTATCCTATAATAGTTCTAATAAATGGATTAATGTTCACTTTAATTTTAGGTAGCTTTCATTACAAAAAGCTACCTATTGCAGCCGTTCGGAGGAAAGCGATTTCAAAAAAATGTTGGTATATTTTCATCGAACATGATTTCCAGACCCAAAACCACCCTCCGTTCAAATGTTGATATATATATATATATATATATATATATTATATATGATCTTTGTCACACTGTAACTCTCGTATTTATGAACCGATTTGGATGTAACTTGATGTATACATAGTACATACCAATGTCTCGACCGAGTTCGTTGGCCAGTTTCATCCGTCATCTTGTTTCAAAACGGCGGCCATTTAAATTTTTTTTTATTTAAATTTTAAATGTGGTACTAAAAAATTGAAAATTGAAAAATATTTTTTTATTATCTGTTTTCCCTTGATACAAAGAGAAGTTTTTGTTTCGTCTATATCTTAAAAAATGGCTGAGTTATAGCACTTTGAATTTCTAGCGTGGCTGACATTTTGAACGACCTGATTTTTGTAACGCGATAACAGGCGTATTTAAGAACCGATTTGGATGTACCTTGGTGTGTGCATAATACATACCAATGTCTCGACCAAGATAGTTCGCTAGCTTCATCCGCCATCTTGTTTCAAAATGGCGGCCATTTAAAACAATTTAAGAAAATTAAAATTTAAAATAAGGTACCAAAAAATTGGAAAATGAAAAAAGATTTTTTTCGTATGTGTTTGACCTTAATACAAAGATTCCGAAACAGATTTCGTCTATATCTAAAAAAAAATGGTTGGATTACAGCACTTTGAATTTCTAGCATGGCTGACATTTTGAAATGATCTTATATTTGTCACGCCGATAACACGCATATTTATTAACCTATTTCGATGTAGGGAGACATGTGGATAGTATATAGCAGTGTCTCGACCCAGTTCGCTGGCCAGCTTCATAAGCCATCTTGTTTCAAAATGGCAGCCATTAAATTAAAATAAATTATATTTAAATTGAAGTGCAAAAAAAAAAAAAAAAAAAAAAAAAAAAAAATGTAAAAGGTTTTTTTCTTAAGTATTCGACCTTGATATAAGGATTCCGGAGCATTTTTTGTTTTGTATTTATCTTAAAAAATGGCTCAGATATAGCAGTTTGAATTTCTAATGTAGGTGACATTTTGAAAAATCTGATTTTTTGCCTGCGACAGCACTCGTATATATCAACCGATTCCGATGTGAGTGAACATGTGCACAGGAATTACTAAGTTCTCGACCAAGTTCACTGGTTAGCTTCACCCACCACGTTGTCTTAAAATGGCAGGCACTGCAAGATATCGCCGGATTTGGCAACCAAATATAAGTTATTTTAAATAAAATCAATTTGGATAAAACTGACTAATTTCGCAAAATTCTCATTTCTGATGATTTAGTATGGATAAAAATTAATATTGAAATTCTATAATCGGTTGTCACTTAATTGAGCTTCGTGAGTTTGAATAATATATACTGGCTTTTAAAAAATAAGGAATATGAAAGCTAACTCTTCCTCCCCGGCACTGGCCGGAATGACTTTTTGAATTAGTTTCGTTGCACACCGTTTTCCGATTTATGTCCCAGTGTCGCTTAAACTAATAGTTCAGTATTCTAATTAATTATTCTTTTTTCTCTTCTTTCTATTTTGTTGTAAAAAGGTAGCTGATTATTAATTTTTAATTGCGCATATCACATTCTTTTACTGTTCTAAAAGCATATCTAATTTTTGATATTTACGTTCAGAAAACCTTTGTTATTTGTTTACAGTAATTTGAAAGGCTATGTAGCAATAATCCCTTAATAGTTCGAATAAATAAGTTTCTATTCACATTTTTTTATGAATTATTTTTTTATGCACCTGTCTTCCACGTACTCCTAATGGCCTTTACCGTAATAAATGATTTATCTATCTGATGATTAATTATACTTTTTACTTTTCGTCTTCTGAGGTGGGAAAAGAAAGCTGATTATTTTTTTCTATATAAATATCATATTCAGTTACTGTTCTAATAGCAGATTTAATTTTTATATTTAATTTCAGAAAACTATTTTTAATGGATTACAATAATTTAAAATTCTATTTTGCATCAGGCTCTTAATATTTCTAATAAATGGATATACATTCACCTTATTTTATAAATTAAATCTCTTATATACTTGACTTCCAGATACTTCTAATGACGTTTACATTAAAATTTCAGTCTCATGATTAATTATCCTTTTACTCTTCTTCTTCTGGGATGAGAATAGATAGCTGACTATTGTTTTTTCTTTAAATATATATATTGTATTTATTTACTGTTCTAAAAGCAGATTTATTTCATTTACTTTATTTTTTACGTTCAGAAAACTGTTGCCAAAATGTTTACAAAAGTTTAAAATGCTATATAGTACCAATACTTTAATAGTTCTAATAGATGAATTTCTGTTCACCTTATTTCATAGATTATCTATGTTATGCGCCTGTCTCGAATTTCTCCTAATAGAGTAATCCTTAATAGTTCCTTAATAGTTCCTCCTTAATAGTCCTTAATAGTCCCTTAATCACCTTAATAGTTCTGTCATGACTAATTATTATTTTCTCTTTTCTTCTCCGTTGGTGGGAAAAGTTAGATGAATATTATTTTTTAAATACACATTAATTCTTACTCCAAATAAGATTTTTTTTAAATTAGAAAAATATTGTTAATGGGTTAAAATAATTTAAAATGCTATAAAGCATAATCCCATAATTTCCCCCTCTATTTCTCTATTCAATTCACACCACTTCTCCGCCAAGGCAAAATCTTTTATTTTAAAAATAATTATTTCTCTTGTGTTTTTTAAGAACTTTTTAAAATATTTTTGTTGATGTTGTTGCTCTTTTTCTCCCCCTTTTACTCCTGTCTCAAGGGCTTGGAAAAGTTTGAAATGGGAAAAGAATCTTTATCTTCAGAGAGCACTCATATCTTATTGACAGCTTTTAATGGGTCTTATCAAACCGAATAAGGAAGATAAAGTTTTTCAGGGAAGGGTTTGTGATACAATAAGAGATTCAATGTCTTTTTTTTTTCCGTCAAATTTCAAAGAGAAATGTTATATTCTGGCAATGCCGCTTCATTTGTATTTTGTTCTGATTTTCCTTTTGAAGCTATCTAAAACCTTAAAAGAGAAGTATTGAATCCATTATAAAATGAAATATTTTCTCTTTACGATAAATTCAGTTTTAAATACAATCAGAAGGGTTAAGTGTTGAATTATGAATTAAGCAAGGTTTTATATGTATAAAAGTTTAACTATTTATTTTGGCATTCACAAGTATTTTTTTTTAGGTTAATATTTTTCATGAATTTGTAATTATGTAAGTATAAACGTTTATATATATACCGGGTGTCCTAAAAAGGACTGACTGATTTTAAAATTCAATACCTTGTAAACGGTGACAGATATTTAAAAAATTCTTGCAGGAGGGTGATGCATAAGGTCAAAAGTTTTTTTACAGTGATTTTCAATTTTAGTTCGAATTACAAACAATAGATGGCGCTTCGATCAATAGACGCTCAATTCAGGCTCAATTTTTGGTACTTCGTGGCCCGGATAATACATTTCCATCTCCTTTTTCCGCATGAAACAAGAGAAAGGACCAAAAATCGAGCCTGTATTTAGCGACTATTGCTTACAGCGCCATCTATTGTTTGTAATTCGAACTAAAATCGAAAATCACCGTAATAAAACTTTTGACCTTATGCATAAACCTCCTGCAAGAAATTTTTAAATATCTGTCACCGTTTGCAAGTTATTGAATTTTAAAATCAGTCAGTCCTTTTTAGGACACCCGGTATATATATATATATATATATATATAAGTTATATATATATATATATAAGTTATATATAAGGCTATATATATACAGGCAATTCCACATAACATGGGAGCTATACTGTAGACCCTTGAGGGTCGGGGGGGGGGGATATACTTTATCCCACCTAATTTTAATCAAGATTTGCACCATAAACATTTAATTAAAATTTATCTTTCTAACTTTGGTGGAAAAAAATAAAAAAATTGCTTTTCCACATTCTGAAACAAAATTTTTCGAATATTCCAGTGTGAGTTCAACATTACAGAAACGCAACTGCTTGCGCCTGAAAGGATGAATGGTTAAAAAGGGAAATGTAATGTAAGTCACAATACAATGTAACGTGAGTAAAACTCAAAATATTGATTGATATCATTAATTACTATTAAAACAATATTATTTTTGTGTATATCATAAGTTGAAAGTGTGTTGTACTGTTTGAGATACTTCTTTTTTACTGTGTTGTGATAAATGAGGAGAAATTCTAGGTCTTCATTAACCCGTAAAACTTGACTTTCTTTTTTTTTTGTAATGTGAATCACAGTACCAAATTAGGGTCTGCATACCACCTGTTCATTTAAAAATTTATTACATTGTTATTCTTGGTTTTTTATTGTGCCCCAGATATCTATGAATAACTTTTTAAAAAGCAAATGTGATATTTCTTCGATGTATATAGAATTTACTTTTGGAAAAATGTGTCAAATGGCAACGTGAGTCACATGGAATTGCCCATATAAGTAATTTTAAATAGAAGAAAATATAAAATATAAAAGATATATGTTTAAATACAAACCTGAAATATTGAAAATAAAAGATGACTAATAATCCATAAAACTATTTTTTTTCACAATAATTAATTATAATTAAAGCAAAATACATCTTTTGTGTGAAACTTGTTTATGATATAATCACATTATTTAAAATACTAATACCATATTCTTAAAAAAAATTATAATAACCACAGATTAAATATCTCTTCAATTTATTTTTTCTTTATTTTATAATAATTAATTTTTAAAAGTCTTTTTATTCAAAGAATTAACGAATCATATTAATTTACCGACACATATTTAGATTAAATTCGTAGGCAATGATTTATAAATTAAACCACAATAGAAAGCAAAAATCTAACAGATAAAACAATACAATAAAATTATACATAAAAATTCAAAATCTTAAGCAACAATTTGTTTTTATGTAACTCTTATTTACCAGGAAAAGCGATTATTTGAAAACAAAAAATATTGCTTAAACTTTAAAATTTTAAAAAACGTAAATGATACTTTTATAAAGTAAAAATAAACAATGATAAAAAATACTTTTCAAAGTTTCTTTGCAAACATCAGAGAAACATTGTTCCCAAAAATTTCTTATAATCAAAATAAAGTACAGCTCTTGTTTAATACGTGTTGATGATATTTAAGAATTATTTAAAATATGCCTTTTTATGGTCTTTGGTTATTAAAAATTACGTGTATTAACGTTAGATTATTTATCACTTGAGTTTCTTTTTAACATTTCCAAACATAGTTCAAAAGCGTTTATGAATTCTGTTTGTCTGTCTGTCTGCCTGCCCATGCTCTAACTCCAATAAATTAATTTAAGTTCACATTCTTTATAAATTAATTTTGTGGTGCTGTCATAATGGCGTTTACCATAGTAGTTCACACTTATGACTAATTATTCTTGTTTCTTTGTTTCTTCTTTGGTGGGAAAATATAGCAAGTTATTATTTTTTAAATAAGAATATCATATTCATTTTTTACGTCCACAAAACTGATGTTAATGGGTTATAATAATTTAAAATGCTATATAGCATGATACCATAATATTTCCTTCTATTTCTGTATGCATTTCTCCCCACTTCCCTGCCATGCAAGCAAAGAAAAAAAAGAAAATAATTGTTTCTCTCGTGTTTTTTAAGAAATCTTTTCGTATTGTTGTTCTGTTGCTCTTTTTCTCCCATTTTACTCCTGTCTCAGGATTTGGTAAAGTTTGAAAGGGGAAAAGAACCCTTATCTCAAGAGAGCACTCATAACTTATTGATAACTTTTAATGGGTCTTATCAAACTGAATAAGGAAGATACAGTTTTTCAGGGAAGGGTTTTGTTATACAATGGGTGATTCACTGTCCTTTTTTCCGTCAAATTTCAAAGAGAAATGTTATATCCTGGCAATGCCGCTTGATTTGTATTTTGTTCCATTTTTCCTATTGAAGTTATCTGAAACCTTAAAAGGGAAGTAAGTATCGAATCCATTATAAAATGAAACATGTTTCTCTGTACAACAAATTCAGTTTTAAATACAACCAGCAGGATTAAGTGTTTAATTATGAATTAATCATTGTTTTATACGTTTGAAAGTTTAACTATTTATTTTGGCATCCAAAAGTATATTATTTTTTAGGTTAATAGTTTTCATGAATTTTTAATTATGTAAGTATAAATTTGTAGTGTAAAAAAAATGTTTAATTGCTTATTTTGATATCCTCAAGTATGTTATTCTTTAGGCTAATATTTTTCATGAATTTTTAATTATGTAGATATAAACGTGTAGTATATATATAAAAAAAGGTTTAATTGTTTATTTTGACATCGTCAAGTATGTTATTCTTTAGGTCAGGGTCGGCGAATCTTTTTACATCCGCGTTTAATTTTTTTCAAAAAAGATTTTACGTGACCATGACGTGCCAAGCACCAAAAATAATTTAGTGGATCACCATTTCTGGATTTATATTCATTAAAATTTTAAAATATGGGACAATATGCATCTAGTAATTAGATTAACATATATTATAAAATAATATAATGGTGAATGCGATGTCGGTTATGCCAAATATTAATATGGTGTTCAGCCTACTTACTTTTAATAGGATGAAAGCTGAATTCGAGTTATCTAACAAGTGGTTTGGGTTTATAATATTTGAGGTTTTCGAATCATTTCCGAAAATAATGACCCGAAGTAATAAATAGAGCGAACAATTGTGAAAACTACATATTTTATACTAAGTCACTTTAGTTTCATCACTGGGAGTTTTATTTATAATGCCTGATATTTTTCTTTCTGATATTCTCCCAACTTTCTCTTAATTTGACAACTTATTGAGCCCACATTGGAATAATTTAGAAATTGAATTACTTTCTTTCTATTAAAAGAAAAAAAGCCCAGTTTGTATAAGTTTACGTGTTTTGTTTAACTTAATTCTATTTTGTTTTAGGATTTCAATCAACTCCGTGCCGAAAATATTCTATCGCGTGCCATAGTATCGCCGACCCAGCTTTAGGTTAATGTTTCTTATTAATCTTTAATTATGTAAAAAAAAAAAAAAAAAAAAAAAAAAAAAAAAATGTCTATTTTGACATCCTCAAGTATGTTATTCCTTAGGTTAATATTTTTCATGAATGTATAATTATGTAGGTATAAATGTGTAGTATATAAAAAAGAAATGTTTAATTGCTTATTTTGGCATCTTCAATCATTCTTTGGGTTAATATTTTTCATGAATTTTTAAGCATCCAATGCAGGTATAAACGTGTAGTATTAAAAAATCCACTGCTGAAAAAAACACAATAATTTTGAAGATACACATTTTACTTACATTGTCTTTCTTAATTACATATAACTAATTTTAAATAGAAGAAAATATTGAATATAATATTATATATATATATATATATATATCATCATCATCATCATCATCATCAACCGTTTTCAATCCACTGCTGGATGTAGGTCTCCCCAGATTTTTCCAATATATATATATATATATATATATATATATATATATATATATATATACACACATATATATATATATATACATACAAGGGGTGATCAAATGAAAAGGTACGAAACGACGTAAAAACGTAACAGTTAAATATTTGCATATTCCGCCATGGGGGAACGTAGCCAGACATCTCGGGATGCGATTGGAGTCTCTGACTGGGTTCGGAGCATGCGCGGGCATCCGCATGCACAGTAGAGATCAGAGTCTCTTATCAAAAGCGGCGTCTAAATGATGCGGCAGTCCGTATGAGGACAGGATGGCGTTCGCGTTGTAAAATTCGACGATTGAGGAGCAGAGAGGTGTTATCCGATTTCTGGCAGCGGAAGGTGAGAAACCGGCAGCTTTTCATCGCCGGATGGTGACAGTTTACGGGGAGAAATGTGTCTCTGACAAGTCGGTCAGAAAATGGAGTGTCCATTTTCGTGCAGGAAGTGAGAGTCTGGGTGATGACCCGAGACCAGTTCAAGTGGGAGACGTTGGACCATCCGCCCTACAGTCCGGACATGTCGCCTGCGATTTCCATGTGTTTGGTCCACTGAAGAAACACCTGAAAGGAAAGCCCTTCAACTCGGACGACGTACTCAAGGACGCTGTAAAGGACTGGGTCTCGTCACGGCCACAGGAATTCTGGGAACAAGGAATCCTGCGGCTTGTTCGCCAGTGGGATCGTTGTGCTCAGGCCTATGGTGAATATTTTGAATAAAGTCTACAGTTGTACCCATCGTGTCGTTTCGTACCTTTTCATTTGATCACCCCTTGTATATATATATATATATATATATATATATATATATATATATACATATACATTTAAATAAAAATCTGAAACATTGAAAAAAAGTATGATTAATAATGCATTAAACTATTTTTTTCAAGATAAATAATTATAATTAAAGTAAAGTGCAGATTTTGTGTAGATCGTGTCTATGATATAATCAAATTATTTAAAATATCCATACAATATTCTTTGACAATTTAAAAAAAAAAAAAAAAACCTTCATAATAACCACAGATTAAATATCTCTTCAATTCCCTTTTTCTTTATTTTATAACAATTTATTTTTTAAAATCTTTCTATTCAAAGAATTAATGAATCTCATTAATTTACCGTCCCTTATTAAGATTAAATTCGTAGGTAATGATTTGTAAATTAAACCATCTAACAATATAATAATATTATACATATAAATTGAAATTCATAAGAAACAATGTTTTTATGTAAATTTTATTTACCAGGAAAAAGCGATTCTTTCAAAATAATAATAATAATAATAATAATAAACTACTTAAATTTAAAAATATTAAATAAAGTAAAGAATACTTTTATAAGGAAAAAATAAACAATGATAAACATCTGAACACATTTGAAAGATTATTTACAAACATCAGAGAAATACTTTTCTAGATAATTATTTATGATGAAACTAACGTACATCTCTTGTTTAAAACATGTTGATGACAGTTAAGAATTATTAAAAATATGCCTTTTTATACTCTTAGATTATTGAAAATTACTTGTATTAACGTTAGACTATTCATCTCTTGAGTTTCTTATCAACAATTCCCAGCTATAGTTCAAAAGTAATTATGAATTGGTTTTGTTTGTCTGTCTGCCTGCCCATGCACTAACTCGCCTAAATATACTCGGATTTCCATATAATTGATATATGTTATTAACTTTTACTATGGTATCTTCCCTATTGAAAATGGATGTTAACTTTTATAGTTAGTTACAAGGACATTCAAATGTATTCCCTTATATTATTATCTACAGGGGAAAAGTTGCATGAGGTGTATTTTAACTATATTGCACTATTTCAACCATTATGAAATTGATACACAGCACTGAGGTGCATTACAAGATGCTTACTGTAGAATATACTGTGCATAGCACTAATTGTTCATTTATAGGGAAACACAAAATAATTGTATTACACTGTCGTCTATGCACGTTGATTGCTGGAAGTGTGTTTTCAATTGTAGTATGCATTTTGAAATGTAACTAACTTTTGGGGATTATTTGGTGAGTATAATTTTTATAGTCCAGATACAGGACTGCAGAAAAGAATTTGAGTACATTTACGTTTATTGACGGAATTCACTGAAGGCGAATTTTCAACTGTGTTTCTTTACTGAAGTAAGTTTTTGTATGTTATGCAGATTATATAATCAAATCTATAGGTCATATACATGACTGCACAAAAGAATATTTAGAGATATTTTTCCGGCTGTATATTGTAATTACTGAAATTGGGTTTCAAATGTATTATCCGCATTCCAAAGTGTTTACTTACACATCTTTTTTCATCGTAATTCATTTTTATATTTTAACAGAATAATAAGGCTGCATAATGTGTGACTCCTGCTATAGCCATTATACACGTCATAACACATTGCCGTTATCATTATCTGTTTAAGAGGCCACATTAGTCACTCAAAAAGACCCGGATGATAATGTTAATCCTATGGGGAAGTTATTTTCAAATGTCTCGATCAAATTTTGATATTTTCGAATGATTTTTTTTGTATAGGATAACTGAGGTCGATCTACATCCGGTCTAGTTTTTACTTTATTAATTTTGGTTTCAGATTAAAAAAAAAAAATCTTTTACTTTCGGAACCGGTTTGAACCGGTTAATTAAAAAAAAAATCTGAAACTAAAATCGAAAAAGTAAAAACTACCCCGGATGTAGATCGTCTTCGGCTATCCTATGCAAAAAAAAAAAAAAATCATGTAAAAATATTAAAATCCAAATAAGATATTTGAAAATAACTTCCCCATACGATTAACATTATCATCCGGGTCTTTTAGAGTGACTAGTGTGGCCTCTTAAGCGTGAAGATTTCGCTAGGGTTCTCCATTGTGAAATTTGGTAACTTTTGATATTCAATATCTGAAAAACTGTATGATCATTAGATTTGAAATTTACATCAAGAAAAATAATTTTTTTTTTTTTTTTTACCTTTCTAACGCAGTTTGTCTAACAATTTTCTGACAAATACTTTTCGAGCTATTAATTTTTTCACTAACTTGAAATGTTTCCTTTTCCGAGATTAATATGAGGCAACGATTAGCGAAAGAAGCAGTCGTCAGCAACAAGTAGCTTTTCACGAATACAATTTTGGAAGAGTTCAATCATTTCAATGAAAACTGTAGAAAACTAAAAATTTGAATTACTAGTTTCTATAAAAATTGTAGGTAATAATAAAGTATAATTAATAATGATTTTCCTGAAAACAGAAATAGTAAATAGTAGAATAATAAGTGCGCATAATTTGTGACTCCTACTATAGCCATTATACACGCCAGGACACATTGCCTTTATCATTATCTGTTTAAGCGTGAAGGTTTCGCTAGGGTTCTCCATTGTGAAATTTGGTAATTTTTGAAATTCAATATCTGAAAAACGACATGATCATTTGAATTTGAAATTTATGTCAATAAAAATACATTTTTTTACCTTTCTAACACAGTTTGTCTAACAATTTTCTGACAAATACTTTCCGAGCTATTACTTTTTTCACTAACTTGAAATGTTTCATTTTCCGAGATTAATATGAGGCAACGATTAGCGAAAAAAACCAGTCGTCAGCAACAAGTAGCTTATCACGAAGACAATTTTGGAGGAGTTCAATCATTTCAATGAAAACTGTAGAAAACTAAAAATTTGAATTACTAGTTTCTATAAAAAATTGTAGGTAATAATAAAGTATAATTAATAATGATTTTCCTGAAAACAGAAATAGTAAATAGTAGAATAATAAGTGTGCATAATTTGTGACTCCTACTATAGCCATTATACACGCCAGGACACATTGCCGTTATCATTATCTGTTTAAGAGTGAAGGTTTCGCTAGGGTTCTCCATTGTGAAATTTGGTAATTTTTGAAATTCAATATCTGAAAAACGACATGATCATTTGAATTTGAAATTTATGTCAATAAAAATACATTTTTTTACCTTTCTAACACAGTTTGTCTAACAATTTTCTGACAAATACTTTCCGAGCTATTAATTTTTTCACTAACTTGAAATGTTTCATTTTCCGAGATTAATCTGAGGCAACGATTAGCGAAAAAGCCAGTCGTCAGCAACAAGTAGCTTTTCACGAAGACAATTTTGGAAGAGTTCAATCATTTCAATGAAAACTGTAGAAAATTAAAAATTTTAATTACTAGTTTCTATGAAAATTGTAAGTAATAATAAAGTATAATTAATAATGATTTTCCTGAAAACAGAAAAAAGTAGGATATGATGTTAATTAAAAAAATAAGTATCATACTGCTATCTACAATAAGAAACTTGATAGAACAAGTTTAATAAAAACTAAATATAACGGTGAAGAGTTATTCTTATAAAACGGTGAAGAATTTATGCTTGGCACTTTCTTCATATTTTATAATTTTTAGTTTAAATTCTATTTCTGTTCTGCATAGTTAACGAATCGTGCTTATTTACCAAACCATATTCAGATTAAGTTATTGTGCATAAGATTGTAAATAGGTTTATAATAATAATAAAAAAATAATATAGCACTTTAATGGATGATTCTAAATAATTTAAATGAAGACCTGGCTGAAGCAAATATTATGCCACATGTTTTATGTTTTGTTTTATATAAGAAAATGTTATTAGGTAATCTATCATATGGTAAATCTAAAACTCATACAATCGAATTAGTCTGAAAGATATGAGACATTATTTTTTAATATTTATTTTTTATTTATTTAAAATATGAGTAATATAAATATATTTTTTAAAATTTTTAAATCAAAAGTTAATGTATGTTTCTGAGAGACTTATCATCATCGCTTATTATCTTCAACAAATGCCACTAGCAAGAAAATAAATCAATAAAATTTACAGTAGAAAGATTTCACTTCAATTTTCTCTCTCTCTCTCTCTCTCTATATATATATATACTTTTACTTACCCATCATACGTAGTATAGGGTAAGTCTTGTAATCGTTTTGAAAATCGAAAATTTTTTTTGTCGGATTTACACGTTTCAGACACTAGAGATTCCGAAAAACATATTTAAAAAAAAAAAAAAAATGTCCGTCCGTCTGTATGTGTGTGTGTGTCTGTAATCGCTCTATCTCCCGAGCACCGAGACTTGAAATTCGGTGTGTACTTAGGAAGCAACAATGGTAAGAAGCCTATTGAATATCAGTAACCTCGATTAACTGGAACAATTTCTTTAGGACTCTTGAAATATTCGTTCTGATAAAAGGTATACAACATTTTTCGAAATTGTTTATTTGAAGGAGTGAATATAAAAGACAATAAAAAAACATAAAAACGACGCACACATAACTTCAGAGTCTACTCCGACTCTTACTAAGATTAAACAAAGTACTGCCGGACTCATCTCTACAGAACTTGCTACCTCGACTCCATTAGAACTCTTTTTTCACACTCTTCGATTTTTCATGACCCTATATTTCATTCAAATTTCAATTCAAATATATATTTTAATTGGAAATGAAACGCTAAATCCGACGCAGTAAACTGTTAGTTAATACGATTATAATTTTTCGAGTTATAAGGATGTTTCTTTTACGCAATTCGGTACTACTCTATTATCCCGCCGACCAAAAAACTATCGTCAAACTATAAGATTAAATGCCAATAATGGCTTATCGTAAATGTCAAGCATTTAATGCCTTCCATACCTATAAGTGAATTTACCATAGGGGGGACACTGTTCTGTCGCCAAATACCGCCAAGTTTGTCGCCAAATTTGGCGGCCAAAATGAGTTCCCAAAAGTGACGCCAACTTGGCGGTATCTCTAATATTTCGCCAAATTCCCATAGACTTCCATTGTAAACCAATAGCGTTTACTTGCTTACAGAAAATCAAGAAATTGAGATATTTTAATGCAACAAAAGTAATATTAGCTCTTGGGGTTATATTAATTATATTTAAGGAAGTCCAAATAAATTAAATTATGAATAAAAGTAACAAGGGTACAATGCAAGGGCAAATATCACATGTTTTATTTTCCTATTTCATATTATCTATATCCATGATGGGTAAGTATTACGGTGGCCCTTAACGACTAGTTTTATTACGTAAGACATATTCGTTGAATTCTCGAATTGTTATTACCGCATTTTTTACACATAAATAATCTCTTTGATAAAATTCCCTGATTAAATAAAGAGAACTTATACGAAAATAGTATTATTCAGTAATCGGCATGTTATGAACACCGAATACGATCTTCTTCTACCCACATCATCATGCATTATGAACTACTAGCTAAAAAACATGGCCTTGCCCGTGGTTTTAAACATGTTTGATTAGAAAAATCAATTTTTAAATTAAACACCGTACTGACTGCATAATGCAAATATGCTCTCTTTTTAAATATATTGAAAGCCTTGAGTAATTTCGCGTTTATAGCAGTATTAAAAAAAAAAAAAAATGTTTCCAAGTCTAAATAAATATATTCTTGATTCTTGAAAAAAAATGTAAATTCATGAAAAGGACTTCATGATATCACTTTATCTTGTAAAAGACAGCATTAACCATATATCAATTTTAAATATGAGTTTTATACGTGAATTAATTTATATTACTCACAACTAAAAAGAAATAGCGCATCTAGTATTTGTCAAAAATTAAATAAAAACCATGTAATCGTGACATCATAATTCTTTTATATTTTAACAGAATAATAAGGCTGCATAATTTGTGACTCCTGCTATAGCCATTATACACGTCACGACACATTGCCGTTATCATTATCTGTTTACACGTGAAGGTTTCGCTAGGGTTCTCGATTGTGAAATTTGGTAATTTTTGAAATTGAATATCTGAAAAACGGCATGATCATTAGATTTGAAATGTATATAAAGAAAAATACATTTTTTTCACCTTTGTAACACAGTTTGTCTAACAATTTTCTGACAAATACTTTTGGAGCTATTAATTTTTTCAGTAACTTGAAATGTTTCATTTTCCGAGATTAATCTGTGGCAACGATTAGGGAAAAAGCCAGTCGTCAGCAACAAGTAGCTTTTCATGAAGACAATTTTGGAAGAGTTCAATCATTTCAATGAAAACTGTAGAAAATAAAAAATTTTAATTACTAGTTTCTGTGAAAATAGTAGGTAATTACAAAGTATAATTTATAATGATTTTCCTGAAAACAGAAAAAAAGTAGGATATAATGCTAATTAAAAAAATAAGTATCATACTGCTATCTACAATAAGAAACTTGATAGAACAAGTTTAATAAAAACAAAATATAATAATTTTAATTTCTAAAAAGTGTAAATCATAATTTTAAAAGCTGTAAAAATAGGTTTATTTTGACTGTTTACATGTTTCGACTCTACTCGAATCATTTTTAAAACAAATAAATAAAAATATTTTAAAATTACACGTTCTATGAAACGCCATCTTTCAATTTTCCTAGTATTGTTTCATATTATACATGTTATTTTTAAAAATTTTATTTGGATATTTATTTTGTTTTCGTAACCACCGAGTAGCTCGAGCCATAATTTAGGTAATGATGCTGCATTGTTACATATTGAATTTTTGAATGCTACAATCTCTATGGTTTCTCTTATAATATATGGATAGCATAGGCTGGAGGGGAAAATTATTTTACTTTTTTTTCACTTTTAATGGATGGATAATACAGTCTGGAAGTTTGATGCAACATCATCTAACTAACCAAAATTATGGTTCGAGCTACTCAATGGTTAAGAAAATAACCATCCAAGTAAAATAAAAACGTAACTTGCATAATATGAAAGAATACATGGAAACTGAATGATGGCATTTCATAGATCGCGCAATTTTAGATTATTTTTGTTTTTTTCTTTTGAAAATGACTCGGGTTGAGTCAAAACATGTAAACAGTCAAAATAAACCTATTTTTACTATTTTTAATGTCTTAATTAACACCTGTTAGCCATTAATTTAGTATATTATTACGAGGTGTTAAGTTGTTATATATAAAACGAGAGAAAAGTATTTAAAATTAGAAAAAAAATATTATTTCAAAAACTAATTCGAATTTAAGAATTCTAATACCAGTTTTGAGATCTACGGATCAATACGGATTTTTGGAGTTAATTTCATCGCAAAATATGGAATATTTTAGGAGAAATCGCCGTGAAACACAATCAGTTGTTTAATCAGTCGTTTCCTAAAATCGTTTCATAAAGTTGTTTCATATAGTCGTTTCATAAAATAGTTTCATAAAGTCGTTTCATAAATTTGTTTCATTAGGATTTTATATGTATAGGGTTTGACATTCGGACCACTCAAGGACAGACAGCGAGAAAAAAAAAAATTCGATACTAGTAAAATTCACCCGAGATTAAAACGAAAAATATATTTTTTAAACAAACAAACAAAAGAAAAAAGAATGATGCGAATCAGTACATGCATTCAAAAACTGTGAATAAGACGGCGAATAAGTAGGCAAAAATAACTTAAAACCATTCACTACTAAAGAAATTCCCCGGAGACTATAAGGAAGATTATCCCTTGCAAATAAACAAACAAAACAAAGGAATGGGAATTATGGAAATTGGTACATCCATTTGAAGGTTGTGAACATTACCGCAGACAAACAGGGAAAAATATCTTAAAATCATTCGATACTAATAAAATCCACCCGAGACTAAAAGGAAAGCTATATTTTTTAAACAAACAAACAAAAGAAAAAGAATAATACGAATCAGTAGATGCATTCGAAAACTGTGAATATGACGACGAATAAGTAAGCAAAAATAACTTAAAACCATTCACTACTAAAGAAATTCCCCGGAGACTATAAGGAAGATTATCCCTTGCAAATAAACAAACAAAACAAAGGAATGAGAATTATGGAAATTGGTACATCCATTCAAAGGTTGTGAACGTAAAGGCAGATAATCAGGGAAAATATAAATCATTCGATACTAATAAAATTCACTCGAGACTAAAAGGAAAAATATACATACAAACAAACAAAAGATAAATGAATGATGCGAATCAGTATATGCATTCGAAAACTGTGAATATGACGATAAATAAACAAGCAAAACTAACTTAAAACAATTCACTAATAAAGAAATTCTCCAGAGACTATAAAGGAAATTATTTCTTGCAAATAAACAAAGAAACAAATGAATGAGAATTATGGAAATTGGTACATCCATTCGAAGTTTGTGAACTTAAAAGCAGAAAATCAGGGAAAAATAACTAAAAAGACCTAATACAACCTAATATAACCTAAAATACAGGAAGCCTTAGCAAAGCTTTGCAGATGCCTAAGCAAATTACGCAGTATTTATCAAAAAAGAGGAAAAACAACAAAAAATATTCCAAATGCTCGAATGATCGCAAGGAGTTCTTGATTATTTTTATCAGAATTTGCCAATTTCGTGAAGGATTGTAGTAAGTAAATTAAATTATGAATAAAATTAACACGGCTTAGCATACATATAAGGTAGACCAAACATCTCTCCAGAGGCAGCAAATAATAATAATAATGATGATAACAACATGAGAAAGAAATGCCAAGAGTAAGAATGGATGTGTTAATTGTTTGTTAAATAAACATATTAAATTTATAGATTAAAAGGAAGTATTTTATATATTGAGATTAAAATTGAAGTGTTTTCACGTGTAACGGAATACATTTTTTTTTACATCATTATCTGATCTATCAGGTTATTCATAACTGTTTATCATAAAAAAAGCCTTAGTTGAAATAATTTATCAAAACTGAAACGATTTTAGATATTTTATTTAAATTCGACGAACACTATTAGACAAAAAGTTCTTTAAATAATTATCATGAAATTTGAAAAAAGATCTTTTTATTCTGTTTAGTAAAAGACTGGTCATTTAAAAAACATTCAATAATACTAACATATTTTTTTGTACAAAAAGTATAAACGAATATCGTATATGTCTTACACTTTGAGATAACTGTTACATTTATCTTATTTTGTTTAAAAACAAAAGAAATCACACGAAAAGAAGAAATACTTTTCAATGACATTCCGTCGAGCAAAAGTCGATAAGAAAATACTTTCGGGAAGGAGATAGAATTATCTTGTTCTTTAGCGCCGAATATTATTCGCGATTCCTTCAAAATTTTATTTAACTTAACCACACATATACATAAATAAAACTATGCACAATTCTACACATAAAACTGTAGTACAAGTTTTATTAATGTTATGATTAAATTTTGCCGGAATACATTTGATTCAACTATCATTTGCACTCGCCTATATTCAGTTTAAAAGAGCATCCCGCAAAACTGTTAGAAAAAGATTAACTAACGAACAGTTAGTTTCAATTTTATCTGCAATTAGTCTTTAAAATTCTACAACTACTCTTCAAATTTTTAAGTAATATATACAGGAATATATACATAAATATACATGCAAGCCATTACGTATATATATAAAATAAATTATCCAAAAATTTTATGCGTGTTTTTTTATCATTAAATTATGTTGATGTACATTTGGTACAACTACTTTTTACTTTCATCTACCTTTAGAAAGGGAAAGTACTGGATTAGTGAAAAAAATCGACTTCCTGTTTTGGTGGGTTTATACGTTTTAAAAGGTTCCGAATACGAATTGTCTGTTTTTTGAAAGTGTCTGTCTGTAGGTCTGTGGTGCTGTGACTCTGTGAGTCTGTGATACTTGTCTGTCTGTATGTGATGCAAATTTTGTGGGCACTCTATCTCATGAACTAATGATAGGAATTTAATAAAACATTAGTTTCTGTTAAACTCTGATATAAATTGGTACTTTGATATAAAATGATATAAATTGGCACACTTTTTGGTGTAAATCGCCCAACATGTGGCGCTTCTATGCTGCATTTTTGATGATTTCGGCAATAGCTGTATCTCATTATTTAATGCACGGATATTCATCAAACTTCAGATTCCATTATACCTTGATATAATTTGGTGCTGATTACTTTTTTGGTGTAAATCGATTAACAATTGGCACTGCTAACCTGCATTTTCTTAATTTCTGCGCTAGCTCTAATGCACGAATTTCCCTCAAACTTCAGATTCAGTTAGTCCCTTATAAAAATTAGTGCTGATTACTTTTTGGTATCATTCGCCTAATAAGTGCCGCTGTTATGCAGAATCTTTAACGATTTCCTTAATAGCTCTATTTTAAAAAGTAATACACGGAATCTCATAAAATTTCATATTCTCGTTAGGCGTTCGCATAAGTTGTTGCTGATTAGGTTTTGGTGTAAATCACCCAACAGGTGGCGCTGCTATGTTGCATTTTTAAGGATTAACACGATTTTAGCAATAGTCATATCTCAAGAACTAATGCACAGAATTCCATATCTTTAGAATCCTAATAATGGGCTTAGATCAATTAATTTTGGCTCTGTGATAGAGAATTTTTAAGTATTAACATGTATAAGATGGAAGAAAGTTTTGGGATTGGCACATTTCACTAATTTAGATTAAATGCATATTTATTTAATCATATTACGACAGCGTTTCAAAAAATCTATTAAAATAGAGATTAACAATCGAGACAGAATCTTAAAGTTTGAGGTTAAAAGAATTTAACATTCTGTTAGAATGGCCTTTTTTTTTTTCTATAATTATTTGTTATAAATTTATTGTATGCATATACATACATAGATATACACGTTTATGCATAAATATTTTTATATACTGACATATATAACGCAATGATATGTGTGAATATATGTATTGTACGCATATGAAATTAAAACAAAATGTTTATCTGGATTATCATTAAGATTTGTCAGAATACATTTGATAAAAATACTTTTTTTATGGCACAAAATATTTATTAAATCATTGCACAAGAGTGTCCCACAAAACTGCTAAAAATTAAGATTAATTAACTAGATAGTATTTCAAACAATTTTACACCCTGTTAGCAAGTCTTTAAATTCTACAGTTATTCTTTAGTATTTTATGTAACATTTCCGCATACATTTTTCTAAATATCATATGTATTTTTTTATATGCATAAACATAAAACTGAAACAGAAGTTTTAAACTGTGCGATTAAATCTTGTCGAAACACATTTCATACAACTTCCGTTTTGACAAATCTTAGATATATTTGTAAATTCATTGTTTCACAAAATTGCTAAACTAACGAATTAACTAACGAAACATCACTTCACCCAATTGTATATCCTGTTAGCTAGTCTTTAAAATACTACAATTACTCTTCAATACTTTTTAATATAACCGCGAAGTTATGCATAAATATGCGTATATATTGAAATGTATGAACAAATGTATACATATATGTATTAGGAATATATGAAATTAAAACAGAAATTTTATTAATGTTATCCTTAATTATTGTCAGAATTCATTTGATACAACTAACTTTGTGACATACTTACAAATTTATTGACACGCTATATTTACATATTTATACATATATAAACGTGTAATGAAGTTTATACATATCGTATAATAAAGTTTATACATATATAAACGAATGCGTTAATAATATGTATACAATACATACATACGTATACATATTTACTAGCAGGAATGAGCTTTGTGTTTATCGCGATATATTATTCCCACTAAACCATTCTTGCTGTTTTAGATACAATTAGCTTGACCCTGAGACATAGTTACCCAAAATGACGCACTAATCGAATGTTTTCGAACATGCGACCTAATACAATGCTCTTCGGGAGCCTGAAAACGATGGAATACAAAATTTAGTGAAAATCGTTAGTCATATTCTAGATAAAATAAGCTTGACCCACGTTGATTCAAAAAACCACTAACCGAAATTTATCGAAAGTGTGAGCTATTTCAATGGTATTTTTGTTCTGTGAAACGGTATAACAAAAAAAATTGTCAAAATTGTTTGAACATTTTTGAGATGGATGCCGTTAGCTTGTCCCCGACCCATTATCACCAAAATGACGCACTAATCGAATTTTTTCGAACATGCGACCTAATACAATGCTCTTCGGGAGCCTGAAAACGATGGAATACAAAATTTAGTGAAAATCGTTAGTCATATTCTAGATAAAATAAGCTTTACCCACGTTGATTCAAAAAACCACTAACCGAAATTTATCGAAAGTGTGAGCTATTTCAATGGTATTTTTGTTCTGTGAAACGGTATAACAAAAAAAATTGTCAAAATTGTTTGAACATTTTTGAGATGGATGCCGTTAGCTTGTCCCCGACCCATTATCACCAAAATGACCCACTAATAGAATTTTCTTGAGCATGCGACCCAGCCCACTGGTTTTATATTGTCCAGAAACGATGTAGTACACAATTTTGTCAAAATCTTTTGAGCCGTTTTTTAGGTAAAGTTAGCTTGATCCTGATCCATTAGGACCCCAAATCACCCATTCATTGAATTTTCTCGTACATGCGACCCTGCCCAATGGTCTTATAATGCTCGGAAACGGTATTATACAAAATGTTTTCAAAATGTTTTGAAGCGCTTTTTAAATACAATTAGCTTGACCCTGACCCATTGTGAGCCAAAATGACCCAGTAATCGAATTTCCTTGAACATGCGACCTAGCCCAATGGTCTTCTCGAGCCCGAAAATGATAGAATACAAAATTTAGTCAAAATCATTTAAGCCGTTTTTTAGATAAAATTAGCTGGACCCTGACCCATTGTGACCCAAAATGAACCACTAATCGAATTTTCTCGAACATGTGACTTACCCAAATTCTCTTCTCATGCCCAGAAATGGTATAATATAAAATTTGGTCAAAATGTTTTGAGCATGTTTTTAGATTCAGTTAGCTTGACTTTGGCCCATTGTGACCCAAAATGACCCACTAATTGAATTTTCTCGAACACGTGACTTAGCACAAACGTCATCTCATGACCAGAAACGGCCGTATATTAAAAAAATTGTGAAAATGTCTTGAGCCGTTTTTAGATGTAATTAGCTTGATCCTGACTCATAATGTCCCACTAATCGAATTTTCTCAAACACGTGACCCATCCCAATGGTCTTTTTGTGCCCGAAAACAATAGCTTACAGAATTTCGTCAAAATAGTAGAGCCGTTATCTAGATAAACTTAGCTGGACCCACGGTGACCCCAAAATGACCCAGTAATCGAATTTTCTTGAACACGTTATCCATCCCAATGGTCTTTTCGTGCCCGAAAATTGTTAGATACAATATTTAGTCAAAATCGATTGAGCCGTTCTCTAGATATAATTAGCTTGATCCTGACCCATTATGACCCAAAATGACCCACTAATCGAATTTTCTCGAACACGAGACCATCCCAATGGTCTTTTCGTGCCCGAAAACAGTAGGGTGCAAAATTTCGTCAAAATCGTTTGAGCCGTTATCTAGATAACTTAAATTGACCCACGGTGAACCAAAAATCACCCACTAATCGAATTTTCTCGTACATGTGACTTAGCCCAATGGTCTTCTCGTAATCCAAAACTCTAGAATATAGAGTTTAGTAAAAATCGTTAGAGCCGTTTTTTTAGATAAAAATAGCTAGACCCACAGTGACCCCAAAATGACCACTAATCGAATTTTCTCGAACACGTGACCCATCCCAATGGTCCTTTCGTGCCCGAAAATGGTTAGATACAAAATTTAGTCAAAATCGATTGAGCCGTTCTTTAGATATAATTAGCTTGACCCTGACCCATTATGACCCAAAATGATCCACTAATCAAATTTTCTCGAACACGAGAGCCATAACGATGGTTTTTTTTGTGCCTGAAAATGGTTAGATACAAAATTTAGTCAAAATCGATTGAGCCGTTCTCTAGATATAATTAGCTTGACTCCGACTCTTTATGACTCAAAATGACCCACTAATCGAATTTTCTTGAACATGAAACCCATCCCAGTGGTCTTTTCGTGTCCGAAAATGGTTAGATACAAAATTCAGTCAAAAGCGATTGAGCCGTTCTCTAGATATAATTAGCTGGACCCTGACTCATTATGACCCAAAATGACCCAATAATCGAATTTTCTCGAACAATCTCTCATGCCAATCGTCTTTTCGTGCCCGAAAACAGTAGGGTGCAAAATGTCGTCAAAATCGTTAGAGTTGTTATCTAGATAAACTTAGCTTGACCCACGGTGACCCAAAAATGACCCCTAATCGAATTTTCTCGAACATGTAACTTAGCCCAATGGTCTTCTCGTAATCGAAAACTGTAGAATATAGAGTTTAGTGAAAATCGTTAGAGCCGTTTTTTAGATAAAAATCGCTAGACCCACACTGACCCAAAAATGACCCATAAATCGAAATTTGTCGAACACGTGATCTAACCCAATAGTCTTCTCGTGCCCGAAAATGGTTGGATACAAAATTTGGTCAAAATCGATTGAACCGTTCTTTAGATATAGTTAGCTAGACCCTGGCCCATTATGGCCCAAAATCACCCACTAATCGAATTTTCTCGAACACGAGACCCATCCCGATGGTCTTTACGTGCCCGTAAACGGTAGGGTGCAAAATTTAATTAAAATCGTTAGAGCCGTTCTCAAGATAAAATTTACATACACACACACACAATTTTTGCTTGCATTATAGTATAAGATTAACCAAGTTTTTAAACAGTTGCCCATAAAACTGCTAAAATAATTATCAGTAAACGAGACAGTACTTCAAACTATTTTACATTTTCTTAATCAGTGTTTAACCCCTTAAGAAGTGTTTTTTATTGTTTTTTTTTTTTTTTTTTTTTTTTTTGAAACAGTAAACTAAAAATAGAGACATAACACCACTATTTCCGTAATAAAATATTTTCCTTATTTAATCAATAAAAGTCTGCTGATTAAATAAAGCAAAAATTAATGTTTGCAAATAGTGGCGACGAAAAGCTTTTACTAACGAAGCAAATAAAGTCTTTATGCCCACACTGTTTTTTGTAAAAAACTGTTAAGTTGTTAAAATCCAACAACTCTTTAATGATTTATGTAACATAGAAATGCAGTACGCATAAATATACATATGTATCACAGTAAAAAAAAACGAAAAATGTCTCTTAATCTAGGAAAATGCAAGGCAATCATGAATAAAAATATGCCATAACCTCTTTCGAGTTACCGGTAACTCCGAAAAGAGTTCATTATCTTTAGAAACCCCACAGGCAATATATACAAGGTGGCCATAAATAAACTGACAGTACTCAGAATGTTCTGTAGCGCGATATAATTGAGAGAATGACGCCAACCTTTGTAAAAAGATTAAACAAGACGGGGGACGAAGGATTCCGCGAAAAAAATAGTTCCAAAAGTCACCGCTAGGGAAATATGTGGCGCTGTGTAACAGTAATGAGAGTTCAAAAAAATGCAAAATCAATACAGAAATAAAATTATCTCTTATTTAGCACATTTAACGATTTAATTCAAGTTCAATACCGCAATAATAATTTCTTTTCCGTTATACTGCGCCACATATTCCCCTAGCGGTGACTTTTGGAACTATTTTTTTTCTTCGTCCCCCGTCTTGTTTAATTTTCTTACAAAATTTGGCGTCATTCTCTCAATTAGATCGCGCTAACACTCTGAGTACCGTCAGTTTAATTATGGCTACCTTATATATTCGAGATTTAAATAAGTTTTTAGTCGAGATTTAAATACAAAGTTTCTTATGCTGCCACGGACCTTCGGAAGCGCTTTAGGCTATTTTTTATAGTGTATTAATAACTTTTCTCGAACAGTAATATTTAATGCTATTAATTTTATGATATTTATCTCTAAAATATGTCTGTTGAACTTAAAAATGAATATGTGTGATTTGATATCATCCGAAAAACCTATACTGGAATGTTCAGAAAGCTGATTAATATACAGGATGTCCATAATTAAACGTCCCTACTTTAAAGTTGTCTACATACGAAACTATTGGTCAGAAAGTTGTGAAATTTTGTGACGAACATAATGAAGGAATAGGAATTTATTTCAGAAAAAGAAAACTAAAATTTCTGCCACCAGAGGGCGTTTTTAATAAATTACACAAATTTTAACAATTTAGCCACCATCAACTGAATACTAGACCTCAGCTCTGAGAAAAAATGCCGGCTGTCGTAGGTGAATTTTTTTCCAGGTTTTGTACGGTTCGTTTAATTAGAATTTTAATACTTATATATAATAAATATATATATATATATATATATATATATATATAAAAATATATAATAATATTAAACTTAGAATCCAATAATTTTAAGTTTTTACGCTTTATTTTTTTCAGGGGGCGGTCTGTATATTTTATTTAATCTGAGAAAAATAAAACGTAAAAACTTTTTTAAAAATCTATAATTCATTAGAAAACGCCCTCTGGTGGCGAAATTTTGAACTATTTTTTCGCTCAAATAAATTTTTATTTCTTCATTATGTTCGTCAGAAATTTCACAACTCTCTGACCAATAGTTTCGTCTGTACACACCTTTAAAGTAGCGTCTATAAAGGGGGTTTAATTATGGACACCCTGTACTATAAAAACTACCCGGAAACGATTCTAAAAATAAGTCACAGGAAAAAAAAGCATTGTTTTTATAAATGCTTTATATTTTGAAAATATTTTGTTTTCTGAGATTTTTTTATAGTTTAGTTTTGGGTTATATTAAATTTTTAAATATCGCAAAATTTTTGTCTCTTTTTACATTGTATAAATGTGTGTATAATACACATATGACATGAAACAGAAGTTAGAAGATGAAACAGATGTTATCATTAAATATTGTCGGAATATATTTCATACAATTACCTTTCTGACATACCTACGTATTTATTAACTCATACTCCGCAAAACTGCTAAAATAAAGATTAACTAACGAGACAGTGCTTCAAACAATTTTACATCCTGTTAGTCAGTCTTTAAAATCCTACAATTACTCCCTTTTGATCATTATCGTAACATTTTTTTTCTAATGCGTTATTGGCGTGATTAGATTTGGCGTGACATGAAGATCATTTAGTTAGGTCACGCACTATTCTTTTTAGAGTATTAACAATCAAAACCACATCATTTTTCAAAGAAATAAAATAATTAACGTATTTTTATTCGGCCGTTTTCGTCTATAAAGAATTTCCGAATTATAAGTATATTCGAATTTAGAAACAGTTCAGGTTATTTTTATCATATGGGCGGATCATTTGTAGAAATATTATGGGTTTTTATTAAACTTCTTGAGCATCATGCAGTGATGATATTTTTTTTTTTTTTTCTTTTGGCGTCGGTTCTGATGCCTTTCGTAGGAAAAAAGTACATGTAAAAACATATAGTATATTTGCTTTTATGTTCCGAAAGTACAGTACCGTGTTAACCCTCTAACTTACATGGTAGATTACGTTCCAGAAATTGCTTAAGTCAGATAATCGGAATTCATACCAAAAAATCTTAATAGTAAATTTCGATTTAATGTGCCTGCCTACCTTCGGAAGCGATTTTTTTTTATTTTTAAAAAACTGCTTACTGATGTGCATTATATTTATGTGTGACATTATATTATAGAATATAGCTAAGAATTGCGAATAACATGTGAAAATATGTATATTTTTAAATATATTTTGATTTTAAAGCTCAAAACATACATAAAAATTGTTATAAAATGGCACTTTTGCAAAACATCAAAACTCAAATTTAAATGAAGATATTTTTATTCTGTAAAATTTATTATGATTAATAAAACTTTGCCGAGGTACTAAACCATTTTCATAACTATAGATATGTTATTAATAAAAATATAAAAGTTAACGTCTTTGCACACAGAAAAATTAAGAAAATATATGACATTTCATAACTTGTATGAACTAAAATATAAAACTCTATAATCATAATAGAGGCGCATTACCTAAATAAACTCCTTTAAAGTATTTTTGCAAAGTTCCCTAACGTTACAATTATTATTTTTTGAATTATGATATTTTTCGATAAAGCAAAATGTTGAAAATTTCATTTTGAGAAAACGCAAAAAATGTAATTAAAACTAGATTTTACCTATTAAATGAAAACTCTAATTTTAAAAAGCTCCTGATTTATAAAGTTCACTATCTATGTCATTTACGTTAGTTATTCTTTTTTTCTTGATGGTTTTTAAAAGCTGTCTTTGTTTATGTGAAAATATTTAAGGCCACTTCGGTAGCGGAGGGCTAATTTTAGTGTAAAAAAACTTGCGACCAACTAATACTAAAATGCCTGTAACTCGAGTTCTAAGCAAGATAGAAACAAAATTCTAACTGATTTAGAAAGCTAAAATGTCAAGTTTTAATATTAAACCAAATATAGAAAATCTGATTTTTGACAGAAAATTGCATTTTAACACTCTTGCTGCGCGACCCGAGATATGTTCGGGCATGCATTTTTCCGTCTAATTAATACTATTTAGTTACTTCCACCAGTTATTTTTTAGTGAAAACTATGTCTGATTTAATCAGGGAATTTTCCCTGATTATGACAGTAAAAAATTTCTGCTTTAAAGAACCGTTGATAAAAGATTAAAAATTCTGTTAAAGACGCTCATCGCGAAAAATTACTTACGCAGAAAGAGGGTTAAAGGTACGCAGGCACCTTAATTAATAATGTCTGTTATTAAATGAAGAAAAAGTGTCTATTTTAAGTTTCTGGTGTGATTACTGAATATGTGAATAAAAAAATCCACTAAATCGGGAATACCGATGGTAGCATAAATGGTACAATGTGGATTAGAGGGTTAAGGGCAGTTGGAAGGCAAATTCGTGAAAGAAATCTTTATTTTATTTTATTTTATTTTATTTATTATTTTTGATACTTTATTTTTCTTCTTTCGAATGTTTTAGTACCTTTGTTTCTAAGACAACGAAAAGTTATTTTTTTTAATTAATTAAATTTGTTTACGTCATGTATAAGCTTTACATATATAAACTTTAAATTCAATTTTATTAAAATGCTGTTTTTTGAACTTCATTGTACCTTTTTATAGATACTACTACAGTTTCTGTAATCTTACTTGAGTATTTTGGAGATATCCATGATCAATCTGGTGAACTTTTGTTACTAACTTGTGTACAAAATGTTTGTTAAAATTTTTTTCTTTAGAAAAATGCAATTTTTGTGTTATTTAAAAGTAATTTTTATTCCAGATTTAAAAAAAAGTAAAGAATATATGTTTATAAATTTTACTTTACTTCATTAGGAATTAATTTAATTATGTAATTAAAAAATTCAAATGAATATGGTAATTTCTGAGAAAAGGTACCTTAATTTCCCATTGTAGGTATTGCAGTACGTCCTTCCAATTCACCTTAAGTGTGATTTTCGATTCAAAATACTAGCTACCGTAGTTGATCTGAATTAAAAGATCATTTGGAATAAAATGATTTTAATATTTTTTAAGTAAAAAACTCCCACGAAGTCAGTTTTTATATAAACTAACACAGTTTTTCTTTTTTTTTTCAATTATATTTGTACAGGGTGCAATACGAAAGACCTGTCTACTCTAACTAACTTCAGAACGGAGATAGCTTTAGGAATAAATGTGGTGCCTAGCATAGTGAAAACATGGAATAGTAAAGTATACATGCGTTACGCAATGACACTAATTATAGCTCCCTTAGCGCTAAACTGTGGAGTTAACGTCCCCATCTAATAAACGGTATAAATACGAATAAAATGACACTTACAAAGTTGTTGTTTGTCCTGTATTTAGTATCAAAAGGTGTCTTCAACGTAAAAATAATTTTTTTAGAAGACCTAAAGTGTAATTTTATTTATATCGTCACCACCTTCAATAAGCCACAAATTGCATCCCGAAGTGTGACATTTTAAGGCAGAAGCATATTTACTAATAAAACCATGTCAGCAAGGTACAGTTGTTTTTTTTTTAAATTAGAAAATCGATTTACGTATGCTAAATGTACGCCCCATCGACAGCAATATATTACGCATTTTGCGTGTATTGCCAAGGGGACACACCGAGCATACCTAATTTGATTTTCATACTCTGTCAACTGTACATTGCTTAGGCGTGTTACTTTTATTAGTAAATATTCATATATCTTATAATAAACCTGCATGCAATTTGTGGTTTATTGAAGCTGCTAATATGATATTAAAGAACTCAAATCAGTTTTTCCAATAAAGCTAATTTTACTTGCAAGACATCATTTTACATTAAATTGAAGGACTCTCTATAACTTTGTAACTGATTTTTCTGTCATATATCATACCGTTTTAGAGATAGGATCGCTAATTCCACTGTTTGCTACTATATGGCGCTGTAAGCCGTCTCGTCGTTTAGCGCATAGCCACCTTTACTAAACTCAGATACTAAGTTTTTTGACTACAGCTAACGCCCGTCTGAAATAAATTGGGTCGAATAGGACATTAATGTTCACCGTGTATATACCATAAGACAAGAGTTCAAAAGTCCTACATTTTTTATATATACTTGCAACCACTGTTTCCAAACTATAATCTTCGACCACTGAAGAGTATTTCTTTAAAATGGCTAATGTTATTCTTCTACGAGGAGTATTCTTTGAAATTATTAGTAACAAATAGATGCAAAATATGGGATATTGTGACCGCTGTTAACGTAACTTACATTATGTCATTATTTAAAACCAAAAAAAGAAACATTTTATTGTTTTAATTTTAATTTTAATAGCGTAACGCGTTTGATGATTCTTTCAAACTGTTATACACAATACCCATACATATATCATAAATACGCATATTTACAATTACATGCATTAAATTGAAACAAAATTTATCACTTCACTGCGTTTCAATTTTATCATTTCATTTTTCTTGAATACATTTCATACAATTCTTTTTTTGGCTCACCTATATATTTATTAATTTTCTAAAATAAAACATGTGCTGTAAACGTAAAAAAATAAGAAAATAAATAAATACAAAGTTAGCTGATGATGTTTGTTCCGAGGATACAGTTCAGCTTTAACAATGGGACAACAGTTTCTGGCTCAGATTCCATTTCCTTTTTTTAAAAGGCTAAATACAATAAAAATAAAATCATCGAATTATAAAATATTTTAAACTTTTCCCTTTTAATAAATTCAAATAACTATACAATCAATGCCAAAGTTATTAGTTGAATTCTCTTAAATAAATTTTACTTTTATATTACGATGATTTTACATTTTTATTGTATTAGCCCTTTTAAAAAAGGAAAAAGGACATTGCAATGAAAGCTATGTCACATATGTCATTTTTAAACTCACAAAACAGTCATCAGCTAATCTTTGGGTTTTTAGAAATATCGTCTACCTAAAACTGTTGTTTATACAAACTTCATACTATACTTCATGAAATACAAGAACGAAAAATAATGTATAATGCATAGATTATAAAACAATTTTTAACACTAATAAGATATTTTAAAGATTTTTTTATTATTATTCAATAAAATGAGAATGTAAATAAGCGATTTAAATAAAATGTACTGTAAACGATTTCTGCATCCAGTTCATAAAGTAACGGAATTCTTTTGTGTCTCCCTGTAAACAAAGCATAAACGCTACACACGTCATTTTCAATAACCATCCTAATTTTGTGAACCTCATCGACATATAAAAATTACACGTCAATTCGTGTATATTCAGGTGAGTTACAGGAAAGGAAGGTGTCAAAACGATCAGACAGACAGACAAACCGATTGCATAAATATTTTTTAACTTATCTATGTTGGAATGTGTTTAAAAAAATTGAAATTTGAATGTCGAAAAATGACAAAATGCTTTATTACGTATACTTATATTACTCTAAAATGGTTTATTTTATTATTAATAATTAAATGAAATACCGAGCAAGTGATGACAAATATTGAAATTGTTATTGCTGGAGGTTAATCTGTGAAGGCGGGAATTTCTTTAGTATGTAATATAGCTTCTTTGATTTAGTTGCAAATGCCACCACTAGATAGCGCTGCGCTGTCTGAAAATGTGAGAACAATAAAACTAACATATAAAAATGAATAAAAGTTTACTAAACGTTGTAACTCCCGTTCTGTTTAGCTGCTGGAAATTGCTTTTGAAACTGCGAGGTTAGCAGTATTACAGTTTGAGGCAGCAAAGCACCAGCTATTGGTTGATAATTATAATTAAGAAAAGAAAATCTAGTAAAGAAATTCCGCTGTTCACACATTACGCCCCTACTATAATAACTCCAATAGATGCTACCATATAAAATGAATGCACCTATAGTGGGCCTTTAATTTTTAAAGTTTAAAAACAAGAGCAAAATGCCGATTGGAGGAAATCTGATTGACTGACATCCTTAAATGTTAACTTTCCACAAACTGTTTGGAATAATTGTTTTTCTCTGCTGGTACATTTGTTTATTTCCTAGAGTGTCTCCAAATATAGAATTTTTGGAAATTCATAGAGATTTCATTAAGAGATAAGTTTTTACTTAAAACATTGTTTCTTTAATATTTACTAGGGATCGTACCCGGGCTTCCCGGGTTACAGAATATAGGTGAAAACATTTTTTTTTTTTTTTTTTTTTTTTTTTTTTTTTTTTTTTTTTTAATTGAAAACTAATAATTTTTTATGTGCAATAACTTTTTCAGATTACTCACTAACATTAAAAAAGCATTTTTCATATGAAAAATACGAATTATTGAATCAAATAAAATTTCGAAATTTATCAAAAGCTATATTTTCTTAATAGCCGCATGCCAAGAGTTATTTGACCAAGATTTTGCTACTTAAGGCATTTTTTATATTCTGATAATTTCAGGGCTTTAAGCGCATAGTTCAATTACCTGTCTCTTAAATTTGTGTTTTATTTATATTATTTTATTTATTTATTCATAGGGAAGTTTATTTAATTAATATTAGCCATAAGAAAATGATGAACTCTTTATGTTGCTTTAAGGGCAGACGGATTAACATTTCGTAATGGAGCTCTGCACGATATAGATAAATTAAGAAAAATATTTTATGCTTTAAAATTGTTTTTAAAACCATAGACAATCAGTAAACTGATATTCACTTTGCAAACAAATTCCATTTGAAATTTTTTCCCCTATTTGGTGATCTAAAAATTTAAATTGTACTATTAGAAATATGTTAGATTTGTGTTTTTTTAGTATTAGTCTTTTATTTGTTTATAAAGGAAGTATTAATTTCCTTATACAAAAATAGACAGAAACAAATGCTGAACAGTGCTTGCAGCTTTATGTGCAAAATGTTTATTATTATTATGCATTGAAGCCGGCACGTAATAAGATAAACTTAAAAATATCATGCTTAAAAATTATTAAAAAAAAAAAAAACATAATAAATCAGTCAATTCAGATACAGTTTTTAAACAAATTGCATTTGAATTTTTTCCCTGTACGACGAAAATTGAAAGCGTACGATGGTCAGAAGTTTTAAAAATTGCAGTAGCGAAAATTTCAAAACAGAAATTTGATCGTGAAGTGTTGCTATTCGCGAAAGGACGTCAGCATTGCACACAGATACGTTTGTCTTTTATAATATAGACACGCAATTAGTAAAATATAATTAATATCAGTTATTAGGATGAGGTTAACAATTGAGGTGCTTGGTATTCCGGAATGAAAAAGAGCAATATTTATTCCACTTTGACACGATCGTAGAATTTTTTCCAGATGAAATCTAAACCTGACATCCTTTTAACTTTCTCAGAATTTACATACGCACTTCTCATATCCGTATCCATCTTTTTTTTTTTTTTTTTTTTTTTTTTTTTTTAATGTATATTTTCGATCATTTTAAAATCATTTTCATTCAAAACTTGAAGTCACGATTGTCAGCAACATCTTTTATGTGAACATACGGTTTTTAGGCTCATTTATGTTAAAATGTTCAGTTTTATCTAAGAAAATGGTCGTTTTCTTTAAAATATGACTTCATTTTCACTTAAATAAGCATTTCGCCTAGTGTCTGAATATTAGTATCAGTACACATACAGAAGAAAAAACAAAATGGAAAATTTATCAGGAAAATGCATGTTTTCAAAAGCAATATATGTCATTTTCCGTTCAAAACATTATGCCCCTAATGGGAATTTGCACCACTAAACCCTAACTCGTTTTGAAAAAAAAAATAAACCTCTCTTCTCTGCAATAGTGAAAGCTATCTAATTTTCACGATTTTGAAGAAATTTCATAAAATGCTTTTAAAATTAAAATATAAATGTGGAGACATTAAAAAAAACAGCTAGTGCGATCACATCTATAAATGAACAGCTTTCAGTTAAAAAAGATTATTAGCAAAATTGGTTCAGCAGAAAGATCAGGGCAACTGACTAAAAAACACACTTGTATTTTAAATATATAGATTATAAAAAATTATGAAAAATTAAAATAAGCAAATTATATAATTTTGATAAAATTATATGAGAATGTCCTAAAGAATAGCATTAAAATTTTATTAGTCACAAGAATTTTGGACAAAAACTTGAGGAAGCAGCTGGGTGAAAATGACGCACTTCTACAAAACATATTTCAGTTTTAAGAATTAAATTACACGCTTTTTTTAAAATGACGTCATTTGCATTCGCTAAAGCAATCCACTTTTACAATTCAGTCTTAAACTTCATCTATAGAAAAGTATGCATATGACGTCATTATCGCGGAATAACAGACGATATTGTTGACATAGCACGTATTTTAGTTTCAACTTTTTTTCAGGTTTTATGAGAAAATGGCAGCAAAAAGATACAGTTATCTGCTATTTTCGACTATTTTCCATTTACTTTCAATAGAAATGATGTACTTTTGTTGCCACAATTAGAAAAATGGTATTAAAAAATTACAAAAAAATTTATATCTCAAAAATTAATTGAGATGGTTAGGACTAGGCTAAAATACATATATATCTTTTGGATTTCACTAAGACACTTTATAATGATTAGATAAATGTCCTTAAGTGGTCCGCTACTGGTGCTTTTACCTTACTCATTATTACATGTTAAAAAATATATACATGTTTTAAAATTTCTTTGAATATCTGAGAATTTGACAAAAAATAACATAAATTAGTCTAAAAATGTCTATTTATTTTACTCAAATTATTTACATTTCAAAATACCGCTTTCGTTATTAATAAACAACTATTCTAAAAAGTAACTAAAACTTTATTATTATGTCTGAAGCTATTTCCCCCTTTTTTTTTTATCTTAAAAAGAAAATAAATATATGTATAACTATTTTTACTTACCTTTATATCCCTTTTCCGAAAATATATAACATTCAATTAGGAGAATATATTCGTAGATAAAATGAAATAAAATTATTTAAAATAAAAAACCTATTTAATTGAAAAGAAAATATTGAGCATAATTGTTTTACTTTATTTAAAGTTTAATAAAATTTGTTTGAAGTCTAGCATATTAAATGTCATATGTTAAATGTAATACGGAGGATGTTTGAAAAAAAAATATTAAAATCATTCAACGCATAATATATTTTTAAAATGCAGGCATTATACTTTAGATAAACATAAATACAATTTGCGATGTACTTTTTCTGTTATTGTTTTTAACTTATTTTATGTGAAATTTTAAAAGTGAAAAACGCAAATATGCATTACTGAAATCCATAACATAATGGAAATTTGGGTGAAGGCATATATTTTTAAAAACTTCCTTTGATGACTGGACATTTAAAAACAAACTGAAACTATTAAAAAAAAACTACGGACAAACTATAAGATTAAATACCAATAATGGGCAAACGTAAATGTCACATTCACTTGATATTAAAACGTTACATGTGTTTGCTATGTCATCAAGTAATTCTTAATTCGACGTTTTATTTGTACTTTCATTTCTTCTTTACTAATTTATTTGTTCTTTCGTAATTTAAAATGAAAATTATGTCAATTTGTATTATTTGGCGAGTAGTTGGCGATTTATGTAATTTGGCTAAATTGGTCGACAGGATAATCAAATAGTACCAAAAAATCCAAACAAAGGAATCCAACCCGGGTTACTCAAGTTAAAGCAGCCTGACGTACTGGATGTATAGGAAGGTGAAAATATTTTAAATTGAAAATTCAAAGATAGTTTTTAATTTAATATACTAGGGGGCTCTGCCCCCTACGAGCTACGCTAGCCAACCCCCGTTCAGACACCCCAGATTCTAAAAGCATGCTAATTTCATCGGCGACGACCTCCCTGTAAACGAGTTTTCATTCATTTTCCTTTGATTGGAGATTTTTAAGACGAAATCAGCCGCTGCTAAGAGATACAGTGGCTGTTTTTGTCTTTGATTAAAAACAAGAAAGAAAAATCATGCGTACGGAATAGATTATGAAACACTTTCCAACACTCCCTGAAAGCTTTAACAAAACTTCATTATTTAGGGAAATAAGGTAAATAAGATAACTGACTAAACATTTAAAAAACTGATTTCAGCAGTTACCATCCATAGCCAAATATTTATTCCAATTCTTCCGAACAGCCGTGTATTTGATCTGTAGGCTGATATATATACTATATAATAGAAAATTTAGTTTATCAAGAAAACGCATAACAGGTTGAAATTTCTCTTTCAGCAATTTAGACTAATAGATGGAAACATATTTCAATACTTTTGTACAGCCTTGTTGTTTACCTAGTACGTTTATTACACGCCACTATTTAGCTAAACTTTAATTCAAACTAAATCACTCTTAAAACTACTGAAATCGCATTTCCAGAATTTATCATCTATAGGCGGCCATGTATCCAATTCTTTGCGTGGCCCTGTATATCATTTTATCTATATTCTACAAAAAATTCATAGAAAACTACACGCAGTTCAGCATAACACATTTTAAACCCACCTTTGAGCAATTTACGGTCATACTCAGTAACCTTTACGAATTCTTTTGCGTAGCCCTGTATATCAGCTATAACATTTACACACACCATATACAGTATGCATAAATATAGTGAAACTTAAAAGCGCATATCATAATTAAAAATGCATTCCCTAGCATCGTCGCTAATATACAGTATTTCGGATAGAAAATACTTATCGGAAATGTTTTGTATGTTCCTGTAAATGCTATGCACTTCGTATTATACATGAAGTAACTTAAGTAAGCCTCACCGACGTATATAAATTTTATTATATATGAATTTGTATAATTAAAATACGCCGCAAACAATTTCCCCCTATACCATTTATAATGGAATTCTTTTGTGTAGCCCTGTAAATGAATAGTAACTATTCGTTGCGCCGCATATGCTACAGAATATTCTGCATATTTTAGTGCACTTCATAAATGAATATATTTTTTATTATGTTTAAAAGGGTGTAACATCTTTTAAAAAAATTTTCCCATTGGCCGTAATGTAACGGAATACTTTTGACTGTCCCTGTAAATGAAATAAACATGCTACAAACTTCATTTGAAATAGGGTTCGTGCTAGGCTAAACGTCAATAACCAAAAATTTCAGTGCGATCCGAGTATATTTACGAGAGTTAAAGCGCGAACCGACAAACCGAAATAAAAAAATTTTAAAGTAATCTAATGTAAAATGAATTAAGTACACAGAGTCTTTGTCTCTCGGTAATTTTTAACACCGCTATGAGAAAGTTCTTTTAAATGTATCGTTTTAAATCTGACGTAATTCTCACCAAAGTTTTCTTTCTCTTTTTAATATTCACCTGAAAATTCTTTTGTTGTTAGAAAGGAAATATTATTTGAGCTGTCTTAGAATTCACGATAATAATTGAAAAGATTATCTCAAAATATGAAATAAACGCCTCGTGCAAATATATTTTTAATTTAAAGTGTTTTGCCAACTTTTATTTATTTGGCCTTTTTAAATATGACGTAATTTCCTTCATTTGTGACTTTTAAAGCATAATAATGAATTTAGTATTTAAAAATTTTCTTTCCCTTTTAACATTCACGTGTAACTGTAGTTTATATGATGTAATTTTCAGTATTTTCCTGATTTTTAACACGTAATCACTTAATTCTAATTTGAAAGTTTTTTTCTGTTTGTTATAGCCACGTGTAAATAAACTTTTTATTTGTAGGAAATATTATTTGTTGCGCTGTTTTTTTTTTTTTTTTTTTTTTTTTTTTTTTTAATTAGCAACAGTTTAAAATAATTGCCCTTTTCTAAAATGTGTTAAAAATATCTCTCGAAATGCTGAAAATTTGAATTTAAAATGGAAATAAATCTTCAAAAAATGAGTCAAATTAAAAAGATAATTGTAGTCTGCACATCTGGAACTTCCAATGTATAAAATGATCTGACAATGTTTAAGTTCCTATGTATAGTTTTTCTCCTATAAAACTTTTTTGATGGAACGATTTCGACGATCTTTATCATTAAATATCCCTTAAAATAATTATTCGATTTAAAACTGTCTACATCAGCGTGTTTATCAAACATGTATCTATAATACCACCGGTTTTCATATTTTTGTATGAAACAGTTTTCTTAATATTAACGAAGAAAGATCCCCGGTCATAAAAAATATGGATGCCGATCTAGTAGGAGTATACCCGGATGATCTACGCAGATTTTCATTGGTCCATTTCCAAATCAAAACTTTTTTTTATATATAGAAGGATATTTTTAACACGTTGTGCGCCACTGTGACTGACACTGAAGCTGAAAATTTTACAATGTTTGGTACTTTTCGGTTAGCCGGGCGTCAGTGTTATATATACATATGTATGTATATCTATACATACATATATATGTATATACACACACACATATATATATGTATACATATAGCTCCTGTATATGTATAAATATACATATATATGTATATATAGGTATACATACATATGTATATATAACACTGGCGCCCGGCTAACCGAAAAGTACCCAATGTTTTAAGTAATGTTTAGGAAAGTATAAATTAAAGGTAAGTAAATTTTAAATAAATTTTCAGTAATTACTTAAAACAATATTTATATATATGTTGTTTTATATCATATTTTAGCGTTTTAAACGGTCAGTCACCGGTGACTGACATGGCGCTTAACGTGTTAAACTGCTCAACAATTGCACTAAAAAGCGTTTTTTAAATTTCTTATTAGCCACATGTCAGCGGTTAATTTCAAAAGATTTAACCATTGATATCAAGCCTTTTGCTTTTGTTTATTTCGTTATTTTAAGAGCGTAATTACGTATGTTAAATTTGTATTTTACTTATTTATTTGTGGAATTTTTATCCCGTTTGACAATTTAGTTACGAAATATGACACAGAAACAAAGAAAGTGTCAATTACTTACAATGTTTTATGTGTAAATATGTTAGTCATCCCAATCGGGTTGTACGTTCATTTCTCTGACAGATTTTAAGAAACTTCATGCTTGAAAATTATTTCAAAATCAATAACAAATCAATAAAATTTCAAAATCAATATCAGTAATACGGGATATAGTTTTCAAAGAAATTGCAATTGAAAGCACCTTTTAGGAAGATTTCGTAAGAAATACTAGCTATGACATTCTACCTTAGGTTAGAATTTCTGAAAATGTTTTACAAATATACGTCTATTATGACCCATAGAATCCAAAACCACCCACAGTTCAAAACTTTATCTATCTATCTATATATACACTGGTGGACAAATGTTAAAGACCAAGAAGAAATGTACACGTAATTGAGAATCTACGTCAGATTGTGGGTCAAGAAGCAAACAATAGTATTAAAAGAATGTTACACACGATTTAATGTAAAAAAATTTTTGAAAGGATGTATACAAGGTTCTTTTTCTGAAACGTGAATATTGTCCGAAAACATGACTGTACAAAAATAAATAAATAAAAAATAATCACAATTAACAATCGTCAGTACCATATCAATAAGGAATGTGGCCACCGTGTAATACGACACAACTTTTAACGTGGCGTGGCATACTCAGAACCAAGGTTACTATATCTCAGAACAACATGATTCAGTAGCTGTTCAGGCAAGTTTCCCCTTTGTGGGAGGAAATTGTCGAGCAGCATTATATCTCCCCAAGGCGACCTCTTCCCTTCAGTGGGAGTCAGGTCAGTGGAACGTGCTGGTCAATGTATGCTATGGATATCTTCTTCTTCAAGACAATCTTGTACAGGCTGTGTGCGATGACAAGGTGTGTTATCGTCCATAAAACGAAACTTTTCGCAGACAGCACCTCGAAAAAGTCGAACATGTGGAAGCAGGACGTCTTCAATGTATTGTCTGCCGGCCATGGACCCATGGTCAAACACATAGAGATCCGTGCGACCATTGAACATGATGCCTTCCCATACCATGAAACTTGATGTCGCATTTAGATCTCTTTCTAGAATAATTTCGCGACAGTAATCACTGCCAACCTCGCACCATGTCAGTTTACGTCTGTAATCAGACGATAGACTGAATATACTCTCATCTGAAAAGTGCACGGTAGAGCAATCGTCATCAGTACAATTGCGATGCATACGGCACCACTGTAAACGGGTACTATGTTGGCGTCTCAAGTGTGAGACACACAACAGGTCTTCGGGGGAATAGTCCACCATTTTTCAAACGTCTTGCAACAGAATTTCGCACTATTTTAGTTCCTGTGGCAGCACAAAGTTGATTTGCTAATTGACCAGCTGTGTTACTTCGATTCCTTTTTGCCGAAATAACAATATAGCGATCTTTTTGGGACTTTGCACTTCTAGGACGACCCCCTCCCGTGCGCCTATTACATGTTCCACTCTTTTGGAATGCCACCCATAGCCTAGAAAGAATTATTTGTGCAATGTTAAATTCACGGGCAACATGTCTCATTTTGCGTCTTTCTTCCAACTTTACGATTATTCTACCATGAGTAATATCATCTAAATGATGACTCGAAGACATGTTCAAAATTTCTATGTTCAAACTTCACTCCATCTCCTTCAATTTTTACATTTAATGATAACTCATAGCACCCGCCGATCTCTAAAATCTCTTATCTCTGCTGTCACTGATCGACAAAAGCGGAAGTACAAAATTTGCAGAAGTTTCAGAAAACAGAGTACGTCCCGCATTTACGCAAATTTACACGTGCTGCTGTGGATCTGTTTCTAACCGTAATCATTGAAATAACAGTGGTCCTTAAATTTTGTCCACCTATATATATACATATATATATATATATATATCTTTTTGTGGACACGATAACTTACATAATTTTGCAGAAATATTTTCCAAACTGATACATAAAATCAAGGGTGTGAAAATAGGGAGGAGTTTTGCGAAAACCGAAAAAACCCATAAGTTTTTAGTTATAATAATCAAATGAGTTTAAAGTTTTTATTACTTCTAGGGAGATGGCAAAAAATTTAAGTATGACAGATGTTTGATGAAATAAACTAGTATGTTGTGGCCATTACAAAACTTTCTTCTATCTCATACATGTCAATACTTCAAAATTCACTATCTCAGTGCCAAATTAAATGGCAATCTGTGTTCATCATGAGAATTCTAAAAATATGAAATTCCGTGCATTTGTTCTCGAGGTATGACTGTCACTGAAATCGTGTAAATCTAGCAAAATGCAGCATAGCAGTGCCACCTATTGGGTTATTTACACCAGAACCTAATTATCACCAACTTATGTTAACGTCTAACTGAATATGAAGTTTGAGGAAAATTCGTGCATTAGTTCTTGAGATAGAGGTATTGCGCAAATCATGACAAATGCAGCATAGAAGCATCACCTGTTGAGCGATTTGCAACAACACATAATCAGCAGCAATATTAATCAAGTTATACTTAAATCTGAAGTTTGATGACAATTTGTGCATTAGTTCTTGAGATAGAGCTATTGAGGAAATAGTTCAAAATGCAGCACAGCAGCGCAACCTATTGGGCGATTTACACCAACACGTAGTCAGCATCATTTCATATGAAGGACTAACTAAATCCGAAGTTTGATTAAGGGTCAGGTACCCTTTGAACCAATAAAGTACATGGAAAAAAGACCTCTGTAAGAATTGCAGTCACTCTTTAACTAATTAACTTTTAATTATAAAATTGAAAACACATGTCAAGAAAGATTTATTTTATCAATTAAAGGTGTTAAAAAAGGTATACACATATATAGTTTTTTTTTTTGTTTATTTTTAAAGATAATACAATTTTTACGAAAGAATTATTCTTGCATGCATTGCGCGCATGATTTTTTCAATTTGAATGGCTGAAACAAGCCAAGATTTTTTTAATGAGTGCAGATATAATGTGTTTTCAAAATGACCTACAATGGAAAAAATAAAACTTGCAGATCTCAAGAAAAAAAATTATTTTTTTTTTAAGAAATTCGAAATATCGAGATTTTTTTTATACAAAAGTAGTCGTGAATTCTAAACTTCTTACTTGAGAAACATAATAATAGGTCATTTTGTGCTTATGTACGTTTAATACATCCACCAGAAATTTCGTGAAATTCTAGATAACCGTTTTTCAGAAATCGTGCGCGCAATGATCAAAATCGCTGTTTTGAGAAAACTGGCTTTAAAGATTGAATCACCCGTTGATCATATAGCAAAAGCTTAAAGTGTTTTACACATAATTTCTCTTCTAATGCGAATTTTCGTATGGGGTTTGCTTTTAAATGTTTCTTAAGAATCATATTTAATTATAAACTATTTAAAAATAAAATCGATTTTTGGACGGTTCAAAGGTGACCTGACCCCTTAATATTTGTGTATTAGTTCTTGAGATAGTAGATAACTGCGAAAATAGTGTAAATCCTGCAAAAGGCAGAATAGCAGCGCCACCTGTTAGACGATTTACATCAAAACGTAAACAGCATCAATTCATGTCAAGGACTAAGGGAATCTGAAGTTTTATAAAAATCCGTGCATTAGTTCTTGAGATAGAGCTTTTGCGGAAATCCTTCAAAATGTTTCATAGCAGTGCCACCTGCAGGCCGATTTACACCAAAAATTAATCAGCACCAATCTATATCAGGGACTACCTGAATATAAATTTTTATTAAATTCCGTGCATTAGTTCTTGAGATAGAGCTCCCACAAAATTTGTGTCACATAGACGGACAGACAGACAGACAGACTCACAGACAGACATTTTGTAAAAACATGTTTTTTGGAATCTCTGACCCATAAAACGTGTAAATCCGTCGAAAACTGGAATTCGAAAATTTTCATGAAACCAATACTTTCTTCTTGTAAAGAAAGAAGAAAGTAAAAATGGGTCAAGGGGCGTAAAAAATAGAGTTTTAGGGAGAAAAACAATCATAGCTTCGTCTATTCATACGATATAAAATCCACTTAATTTTATTATAAATATTCTTAATATTATATATGTCTTTTATTGGCAAGTTTTTGATAGTACCAACTTTTACCGCAAAAAAACCCCCACCAGTGGCTGAGAGGTTCTGCTCTCCAAGCTGTTAGACGGGAGGTGCTGGATTCGAACCCAATCGCGCCCGTCGGCCTAATCGTTCGGAGTTTTCGTGGTTTTCTTCGATCCATGGATTTCCATGCGTAAATACGGGTTCGGTTCCCTCAGAAAGACACCCACGGAGGGCACCCCCCCCCTCGGGCCTACATCCCTAGAGTAGATACCATCCCTAGAGTAGGCCGTCAAAAATCAACCAACCAACTTACCGCAAAAAGAAGGCAGGGAGGGCGGGGGCACCGCCGCTGCTGGTTTTGAATTTTTTATGACAGGAGGTCTTTCTCCGTTGATATTAAGAAAAGTACTGCATGCAAAAATATGAAAATTGGCGGGATTATAGAGAAATGTTTGATAAACGCGCTGGTGCACACAATTTTCAAATCGAATAATTATTTTAAGAGATATTTAATGCTAAAGTTGGACAAAATCGTTCCATTAAAAAAGTTTTATAGGAGCAAAAACTATATATGTGAATTAATTCATTTTTAGATCATTTTTTACGTTAGAATTTCCCGGTGTGCAGGCTGCATTCACTTTTTTAATTTGACTCATTTTTTGAGGGTTTATTTATTATATAGGGATTCTCGTATTTCGATATCTGATTTACATACTTTGCTGCACAAAAATCCGGATAGTTTATTAAAAAAATATATTAATGTCAATAAACCCGTATTCTAAACTAACTGTAAATTGAAACAAAAATCACTATCAAATTGACTACCTTTTATTTTTCTATAAGATGAGTTAGCACCTTAGAATATATTTATAGCATCGTATTTTGTATAGCGATTACCATTAAACAGACTCCTTCTTCGATGCTGTTAATTCCGATGCTGTTAATTCCGAAATGAAGGGGTGATGTCTACATTTTCTCTAATATCTCAGTAAATAATTATCAATTAAAAGATTGGTATCAACTTATTAAGAATGCAATAAGCTTTCTAACGATGTAAAAATAAAAAAATGGATTTTTGAAAATTTTAAAAATATACTGTCCCCTTAAGAGATATTTAATGCTAAAGTTGGACAAAATCGTTCCATTAAAAAAGTTTTATAGGAGCAAAAACTATATATGGGAATTAATTCATTTTTAGATCATTTTATACGTTAGAATTTCTCGGTGTGCAGACTGCATTCACTTTTTTAATTTGACTCATTTTTTGAGGTTTTATTTATTATATAGGGATTCTCGTATTTCGATATCTGATTTACATACTTTGCTGCACAAAAATCCGGATAGTTTATTTAAAAAATATATTAATGTCAATAAACCCGTATTCTAAACTAACTGTAAATTGAAACAAAAATCACTATCAAATTGACTACCTTTTATTTTTCTATAAGATGAGTTAGCACCTTAGAATATATTTATAGCATCGTATTTTGTATAGCGATTACCATTAAACAGACTCCTTCTTCGATGCTGTTAATTCCGATGCTGTTAATTCCGAAATGAAGGGGTGATGTCTACATTTTCTCTAATATCTCAGTAAATAATTATCAATTAAAAGATTGGTATCAACTTATTCAGAATACAATAAGCTTTCTAACGATGTAAAAATAAAAAAATCGATTTTTGAAAATTTTAAAAGTATACTGTCCCCTTAAGAGATATTTAATGCTAAAGTTGGACAAAATCGTTCCATTAAAAAAGTTTTATAGGAGCAAAAACTATATATCAGAATTAATTCATTTTTAGATCATTTTATACGTTAGAATTTCCCGGTGTGAAGACTGCATTCACTTTTTTAATTTGACTCATTTTTTGAGGTTTTATTTATTATATAGGGATTCTCGTATTTCGATATCTGATTCACATACTTTGCTGCACAAAAATCAGTTTTATTTCCATTTTAAATTCAAATTTTCAGCATTTCGAGAGATATTTTTTACTTATTTTAGAAAATAGTATTAATTTAAACTGTTGCCAACTGTATAAACAGCGAAAATACTGATGTTTGCTTCAAATTAAAAATTTATTTTACACGTGACTATTATTAACAGAACAAAAACTTTCAAATTAGGATTAAATAATTACGTATGAAAAGCAGGAACTTATTGAAAATACTTCATAAAAACTATACTTACACGTGAATTTTAAAAGAGAAAGAATATTGTAAAATAATAAATTCATTAACATGCGTTAGAAGTTTTAAATAGGAGAAATTACGTCACATTTACGTCACATTACACTTATTACGTAAAATGAACATAATATATTTGTAACAACATTTTGAAATATTAATATACATGAGGTAGAAGAAAGTTTTGGGATTGGCACATCCAACTAGTTACATATTCATTATACATAGATTTTCATAAATGTGTTTCGCTTTTAAAATGTGTTATTTTCATCTATAACGGAACAAGACAGAAAAACACATATTCTTGCACATATGTTGTATATAGTCATTTTCCGTCATTTTTGACGAGCTATCTTTCTAGTTTATCTTTCGAGCTATCTTTCTAGCTATATTTATGTTAAATGGAAAATATATTTTTAACTTAACGCTTTATCGCGGTTTAGTAAATGATTAAAATTTAATTAGTTAAATAAATCATAAAAATGATAGAGAAATAAATTCGTATAAAGTATCATAAAGCAAACAAAAAAAAAAAAAAAAAAAAAAAAAAAAGAAAAAAAACGTTTAATTGAAAAGAAAATTTTGAGTATAATTATTTTATTTTATTTAAAGCTTCATAAAATTTTCTTGACGCCTCGCATATTCAGAGTTATATATTACTTATTTGATATTTTATTAAAAACATTCATCATATATTTTAAAATGGATCTATTACAATTCGCGCCGTTCCAAATAAATGTTGACAAAATATATATATATATTTTAATGGCTTTGCTATTTTATCAAAAAAATTAAACTCGAAATATATTTTAGATATGGAAGTATTACATTTTACGTAATTCTAAATAAAAATGAGGCGAAATAGTTTTTTTTTCTTTTTAATCTTGGCTTAATATGCGATATATGTGAAATATAAACAAATATGAAAAATGTCCATTTTATCTAGATTTTATTCTGTGGAAACAAAATTAAATATGATTTGTGTATTCTCTTGGATTTTTCATATTTTAAAAGAATGTTTCACTGGTTTTTTATGCCTTTTATGAAATACAGCCTCGCAATTAAATAATTCTTTCATTTGACAGGTGACAATGAAATATCCATTTTATCGCTTATGAGCTGCAGTGATGCTTTTTTTTTTTTTTTTTTACTGCTTCAGCTGTTAGAAATAAGATGAGTTTTTAAATTGAAATATATATCATATATATATTATTTCTTCTGCCAACATCACTTTTGCTCAAATAATATATAAGCATACATATAGAAAACCAAAATTACCGCTAGCCCTCGGCCACAGTGCCACTAAATGAGAAAAAGTGGCTATTAAAAAAGTGTCTGTGAACAGAAACTTTCCTACAAGGAGAGAGTAAAATTTTCTTTCAGTCAATCAAGAAGTGTAATTTTTCTGGTTGCAATATCTTTATTAGCCCCAATATGTTATTTCTTTCGGGCAGCTATTAACATGTCGTCACTAAAAAGTAACGTTACGTTATATAAGCCAGTACATTTATATCATTTCAAGGGATAATCTCTACTGCAATTTTTTTAACTTCTAAGCACCTCACATTTTCAATTTTATACTGTCGTACAGGGGAAAAATATTTTAAAATGCAATTTGTTTGAAAACTTCATCTCAATTTATTTTCTGAGATATTAATTTTTTCGTAGTTTTTAACGAAATTTTTTTAATGTTGGGAACTGGAATACTTCATTTCTGTACAAAGTAAAGGGAAAATAGTTGGAAAATAGTAGACTATTACATATTTTTGTTGCCATGTTTCCATAATAAATGAAAAAAAAATGTAATTAAAATCCGTGCCATTAAAAAAAATATCTAAATGAATGATTTCTGATAAAAACAATGTAGCTTGTATAAACTATATATAATTTTAAGTATCTATTTAATGTTGCAAACAAGTGAAGGCATATGAATCATTAGATAGCCGACTATGTATGGTCGAGTTTCTTGAATGAAGACATCACTTTTTCCTGGAATTGTGTTTTATTCTGCGATAGTGATGTCATATGCATACTTTTCTGTAGATGTTGTTTAAAACTGATTGTAAGTGTGGAATTCTTCAGCGGATGCGAATGATATCATGTTATATAAAATAAAAGTGCGTGTTTTAAGTCTTAAAACTCAAATATGTTTTGTACTATATTTATATACATATTTGTTTCCGACAGGGCATCCCTAAATTCTGAAAAAGCTGAATTCCTGTTTTATAGTATTAACACATTTATTTCGGCTATTTAATTTTAGATTAATACTAATAGAAATTTTAACAAGAGTTTAGTGTTTAGTACTTTTAAATAAAAAAAAAGGCCGCTAGTGTAAGGAAAGTGACCACTTATAAAAAATAAAAATATCCATTTTATTGCTAACGTGCTGCAGTAATGCGTTTTTTGCTGTTGTCAACTGTTAGAAATAACATGTGTTTTTAAAATGAAATACACATCATACATATTATTTTTATTGTCAACATCACTTTTGCTCAACTCATATATAGCATACATATAAAGGGCAAAATTAGCACTATCCACCGGCCACAGTGCACTAAATGAAAAAAATTGGCTATTAAAAAGTGTCTGTCAACGGCCACTTTCTTAAAAGTGGCTTAATAATGTTATCACTTTGAGGAGCTTTCTAGTTGACGTCAACTTTACGCCCGGTCTAAAGATGAATGTCTAAAATAAATGAGCCACTGGTATAGAAAGTCTAACTGTAGTATAAATACTACGTAATAATTTTATTAAAAATAAAAATACATAGTATTTATACTAAAGTTAGACATTTTTATTAAAAATAAAAATATAAAAAATATAAAAGTACTTTTTAAGAAAAATTAAGAGCAAAATTTTCCTTCATTCAATCAAAGATTCTACTTTTTCGTATTGCAATATCTTTATATTAACATATTTATTTGTGCTATTTAATTTTAGATTACTACTAATAGAAATTTTCACAAAAGTTTACTGTTTAGTACTTTTAACCCTTTATGTACCAAATTATGAATTCATGAAAATTTCATCTTCTAATTCATCTTTCGTGAATTTTTGAAACTACATTAGAAGATTTACACAATCATTTAATAATATTCAGAAGGGTTTTGTCAAGTAAAATTAATTAATTAAATTTGAATGTATAGGGATTTTGTACAATATTTGTAACTCCACTCAAATCTATTATTTATTTATTTTTTATTTTTAATTATTTTGCAGAATTCGAAAATGTGCAAATATAATGTTCTTACAATATAAATATAAAAATATTTCCGAGCTGAAACTTTTCCCCGGCAATCTTTCAACGTCAAGAAAGCTGAAAAGATGGAAAGACAAAAGAAATCATCCTTTATTTATTTTTTTTTTTTTTTTTTTTTTTTTTTTGGAACCAAAAACATTTTGGAACAAGATAAAGTAAAACACCTATAACTCATTCTAAACTGTACTATTACTAATCAATGTATTAAAGGAATTTTATAACAAGTTATTTTAGTGATACTTTAAAGCACCACCAGGGCATATAAGTTTAAATAAAAAGGTGGCCACCAGTGTAAAGAAAGTGACCACTTATAAAACTGATACTGCTGGCCACTGGTCACTAGTGAAATATACCAGTTTTGCCTTTCAGCGTAGAACGATGACTGAGGTAACACTGATAGAATTTTTTGCCTACATCTGATATCGCATACTGAATTCAACTGATATTAGCTTACAATGATGAATGAGGTATCATTCGAAAGGATGTTTTGCCTACACCTGACATTGCATACTGAATTTTCGTTATACTTTTAGGTTAAGTATCATAATGCATATTATTTCTTAATGTGAACATCTTTTTTATGTCCATACAGAACGCACAATGATGAATGGTGTATTATACGAAAGGTTTTTATACAGATTTTTGATATAATTTACTGTAATTAAAAAAAAATTATTTGACAGGTAACAATGAAAATATCCAGCAGATTTTTTAGTAGATTATCAACAATCCAACATGACATGAGATTTTTATTAATAATTTTTATTCTAATATTTATTCCGGTGCTTGTATTTTACTTTTTAAAAAATAAAAATATTTTTGAAATATAATAAATTTAAGTAAAATGGCTCTAACAGGATTAAATATTGAATACTCATCTTTTATTGAAATAAATTAAGAATTCTGCCGTCAGTCGCTAGCCGAACTTTGTGAAAAATAATTTGGAAAACAAAAGACACAAGAAATATAAATAAATAAATAAATAAATAAATAAATAAATAAATGCTTATATATATATACAGAGTGATTAAAAAAAAAAAAAAAGAAGAAAAAAGCGTTTACAAAATGACATGTCAAATCAGGCATTCAACAAGAATTTAAAAAAAAAATCACATAGAAACATAGCATCGCAAACCACTTATTTAGTCACAAATACGGGGTGTTTCATCCTAACTGAATTCGGGTTGACGATATTAATTTCGAGAAAAATAAAAACATTGTGATGAAAATGTAACGATATGTATCTTGTTTTGTGTGAAATGTGATAACATCACAAAAAGATCTGGAAAAACTTGTTGCTTAAGCAATTGATGAAACCGTATGAGTTGATAATCACAGTCCAAACTGTGAGGCGTCAAATGCATAATGCTGACGCGTATAATGCAAACTTCAACCAGTTTTGTTTGCTGTTATCACATTTACAACAACGCTGAAAATGCCTGTTAAATGTTTTTTACATTATACTTCAGTTTTCTGAAAGTTATTACAGTCGACCCAAATTGAGTTAGGATGAACGTCTGAATTGGATTTGCGACTAAATAAGTGGTTTGCAACCCTTTGTTTCTATGTGATTTTTTTATTCTTGTTGCATACCTGATTTGCCATGTCATTTTGTAAACCTTTTTTGAATCACCCTATATATATATCTAATAGACATGTACGAGAATTTTTAAAGTAGTTTTTGTTCTATTAAAAACAAGCATTGCAGGATTAAATAAAACAAAAATTGCTATTGGAATATTCCAATAGAAGTTTTGAATAAATTTTCATCCCTGCGCTCAACTATTAGAAATCAAATTACACCAAAAGATAACAAACATATGGAATGGACCAGTATTCTCCCTTTTTTGTAAATGGATGTGGCCAATTATGTAATTTTTATCATAAATGGATTTTATTATAAAGTGTGGAACCCGTTTTGATTTGATATCAAACAAAAATACGTAGATAGCAATAAACTTACGTAAAAACCATCATGTAAGTAATTTTTATTGCATTGATTTCTTGTTGTTGTTGTTGTTTGGAAATGCAGTTACTCTAAGAAAACTTTTGACAAAATGAACTTGACAGTACATTTTTCTAACATTAAGCGAATCAGTAAAAAAAATCTTTGCAGTTAGTATAAAATCTTGTATCCTGTTAAATGACTTTTCGCACTAATTAACAATAATATCTATTTACAAAGTAATACACGGATTTTAGAAACTATTAACTAAGGATCGATCATCCTACCTTTTTTTTTTTTCTACAAGTGTTGCAATGAAATATTAATAGTAAAAACTGATAACCATTAGTACAGTCAATGATCACATATGTATAAGTGAATGAAACAGTTGCCCCCAAAATAAATTTGCGCATCACTAATAAGAAATTACGACAGATTTTAAATAAAGCAGATATGATGAAAGAATCAAAATAAAAATCTGCAAATCGCTGCACAACCATTAAAAAAATACTGGAGAGAAGTAATATATGATTTTATTCTGACAATAATTGAAATAACAATGAAAACATAAAACCGTAAATCACGGCATGACAATTTAAATGGAAATGTAAACTATACAGTGTGTCCACGTATAACCTGACCGACCATTATTTTCTCAACCGTTGGTCCTAGATGCATACTTTCAATTACAAAAATGGTTTAAATAAGGTAAAGAATTATTTTTAAAGCGATTTCGGTCAAGAAAAAAAAATTATTAAAAAATTACGAAATTTAAATTTTTATACGGTCCTCCGGTCCTATAAGTGATATTTAGTAAAACTTTACTGTGACACTAACAAGTAAGACAAAAAAAAGTCCCATTCGTCTAACATTAAAATTGATCGAGTTATGAAACTTTGAAATGCACGACTTAAACCACTTTTATGCGTCACAAAACAGATGATCTTTGCCATGCTTTCAGGGATCGTATTTAAAGTACTTAAACTTATTTCAAGGTATCTGCGCTTTGAAAGAAATCGTACAAATATTAAAATTAAGTTTTATTAATTAAGTTTCAGATTAGTTAAAATAATTGTATTTTAACATATGTTTTATTTTGTAAGGATTTGAGGCTATGATTTCATTTAACTAAAATTGTGTTCTTTTCATACGGTTTTATTTAACTTTCAATGATCGTCTTTCCAGTTTAAAATTTGCACTTGAGCTTTAACTTACTTTCAAATGTCCTATCGAAGTTAAATTTTACATACTGACTTAAATCCGATGACAATGCAATATTATTATGATTTTCGACTCTTACCATCTTATACATACTTATATTAGAGTATAACACAAAAAAATTCGGATAGATTACCGTCAAGAAGTTTAAAAAAGAATTTTAGATTAGATAACTTAAACCTGCGATGGTTGTGTTTTTTAAATTTTATAATTACATTTTATGTATTTTTTAACGCTGAATAAAAAAATTACCTTCACTTTTAACCATCATGCCAGGATCTTTCGCAAATCGTAAATTTCACGGTTAAAAAATAGCGAAAAATCTGATACTATAAAATAGATGTAAGACTTTTTCATTCGGTTTAATTTTATTTAATTCAATAATTTATTAGATTTTTTGGCTTTTACTGGGTTTCTTACAGATAAACAACTCGGGGGTCCGATGAGGTTGGGAGGGGAGGGGGGATCCATTTTAACGTTTTAGCTTTTAAACTTTGAAATTTGCGATTTGAGAAAATTCCTGACGTGATGGTTTCAAATGAAGGTCATTTTCGGATTCAGTGCTAAAAATTACATAAGAATCAATTTTCAAAAGCTAAAAAACATGCCACAACCCAAAGTTTGAAAGACAGTGTAATCTAACAGCATTTTAAAATATGTATCATTTTGTAAAGAATTGAGGCTGTTGTTTTTCATCCTTTTATTTAACAAAAAAATTGTTATTTTTATCCTCTTATGATGTTCAGTACAAATTGTGTATTTTGCAGTAATATGTCAGAATGATTAAAGATTTCAAATTTATATTGCAATGCTAATTTTATTCTCAACCATTTCTTTAATATATCTAATGAAATTATATTTCTACTAAATTTGTGAATGACCCCTAATATGCAGCAAAAAGTGTACTCCAACTTTAAACAGCTATTACTCGGTCAATTTTAATCGTAGAATAACGGGACTTTTTTTGCCTTACTTGCCAGTGTAACAGGGAAATTTTACTAAATATAACTTATAGGACCGGGGGACCGTATAAAAATTTAGATTCTGTAATTCTTCACTAAATTGTTTTTTCGCTTCAAACTTTTTTTAACATAACCCTGCACCTAATTTTGACCATTCTTGTAATTGGAAGTATGCATCCAGGACCAACGGTTGCGAAAATAAAGGTCGGTCAGGTTATACGTGGACACACTGTATATCGGTCTTTATTTCAGCAAAATTCTAACACTGAATGAATGAAGAAAAAATAACGTTATATTTTTACTCGCAATAAAAGAAAGATCCTGTTGAATACAATCAATGAAAATTATTAGTAAGTAAACATTAACTTTTTTAATAATTAAATAAAATGTTTCTCCAGTCAGAATACATCGCTTTTTTTTCTTTCTATTTAGAAAGCAATCGTGTAGTACTTACAAACTACTAAATCATGAACATTTAACTCTAAAAACTATTTGCAACTAAATGTGCAAACATATATCAATTTAAAAAAAACTAGTAAACATTAACATCATTACAAGATGAGTCTGTATCCTTAACAGAGAATAAAAAAGAGTTTTTTCTAAGATAAAATAAAGCATCACTAATTGACACGCATTTTAAAATGAATAAGTAATGAATGTAATCAAATCAGAAATCAATAAATAACACAAGAGCTATTTAAAGGAGGATCTAAATCAGGAACTAAATACCTACATTTATTGAACAAAAATCTAACACTGACTGATGAAGTAGATACAATATGATGGTTTTTCTTTTTCATAAAATGCAATTATCTTAAGATACATTCTAAGAAAACAGTTACTAACAAGGGAACCACTTTTGGTGTTGCTCGCACCTAGCAGCGAGACCTGGTGCATTTTTTAGCCCTATACGTAAAAGTTTTCGAACCGATAAAATTTCTCTGTTAAAATCGTATTTTATATACTTTTTTATACTTTTATTTTTTTATTATTACATTTTTATTTGTTTATTTCACTTCAAAAGTCTGTTAAGTAGTCAAATATGGCGCTAAAATTTTCCCGCCCGCTTTAACCTCAGAGTAAATAAGCAGTAAATATTAGAATTATGTCAGATTGCGATTTGTTTGATAATTGATAGCATAAGAAATAAGAATTATGTTTTTTTCTTTTATTTCTATGCAGACGATAAATATATAAATGGTAAATATGTTTCTATAAAAGCTTTTAATACAAAATAATGCAAGTGATAATAATAGTGAAATACAAAATATGCAAACTATTTTCTTTTGGAATCGAGTGGAATAAAGTTTCGAATGTTTAAATTGAAGTCTTTCTGTATTAAATATTCCTTTGTTAAAAATAATCATAAAGTAAATTAATATTTTTGCACAATTTAAAAAAAAATATTGTTGCTAATTTGGTCGGACATTGCAATTTCTATTGAAGTCTCAACCAGTCCTTTTTCAAGACAAAGAGCTATGACATTTGGCTGGGGTTGCAGGAAAGCTCTACTTTCGAAGAAATCCCGCACTTTTTCCCCGCCAAAAATGTGAATATAATATTGCAGTTTTTCAAAATCAATGAGTTTTTGAAGGAATTTTTAAACGTTTTTCAATATTTTATACTTATTATTAACTAATTTTGATTTTAAATGCTTTTCTTTAAAAAACTTCAATGTTAAGTCCGATAAGTGGTCTCGAAAATTGCATTGTCAAAAAGTTATCCTGCTGTAAAATCTAGAAACATTATTTTAACAACAACAACAAAAAAAAATTATCGTTTATCAAACTTCGCAATATAGGACTTTAAAATGCACCAGGTCTCAATGCTAGGTGCGAGCAGCACAAAAGCGATTCCCTTGTAAGTTAAAGTGATCTTTTTTAATAATTAAAGATTTTTTTTCAATCCACACAAAACCTTTTATCTATTTTTTTTTTTTCAAATTAACAAAGTCACATGGGCTTTAACAATTATTTACAAATGAAACACTTTTCTCTAAAATTTATTCTCAAGAAAATGTATAAACATCAATAAAAAAACATGTAAACATTGCCATCAGTACCATATCCCTTCTGTATCCTTAATAGTGAATAAAATAAAGTTATTTTCCAGATAAAACATGACTGATTGACGCGAATTTTAAATCAGGTAGAAGTAATGAAAGAAATCACATCAAAAACCGATAAATAACTCCAAAACAATTTAAAGTTGTATCCAAATCGGGAACTAAATACCGGCATTTATTCAATAAAAGCCTAACTCTGACTGATGAAGAAGAAATGATAATAATAATAATAATATTTTTTAATGCAGTTACCATCCATATAATATTTTGTATCTTAATTGTTTTAATTAACAAACAATCACGTGGCCTTTAATAATTATTCATAAATGAAATCTTTTCTTTAAAAATTAATCTCAAGAATACGTATAAACATCAATAAGAAAAACATGTAAACATTACCATCATTACCAGATCCAATCTGTATCCTTAACAGTGAATAAAACAGAGTTATTTCAAAGATAAAACGGAGCGTCACTAATAGAGACGAGTATTAAATCACGTAACGACTATTTAAATGCAAATCAGGAACTAAATATCGGCCTTTATTCAACAAATGTCTAACATTGACTGATGGAATAGAAATAATATTGTTTTTTGTTGTTGTTTTTTTCCATAAAATGCAGTTACCGTGACACACGTTCTAAGAAAACAATTACTAATTTAAAGTGCTCATTTTTAATAATTAAAGATTGTTTTTCAATTTATATAAAGTTTTTTATCTAAAAAATATTTTTGTTAAAATTAACAAACATTTACATGGGTCAATTAACAAACATTTACATGGGTCAATTAATAAATAGTTACATGGGTCAATTAACAAACAATTACATGGTTCTTACTAATTATTCATAAATGAAAACTTTTCTCTACAAAATATATACGTACAAACATATAAACATCAATATCAACAACAACAACAACAACAAAATAATATTACACATTACCAGACCCCATCTGTATCCTTAACAGTGAATAAAACACAGTTATTTTCAAAATAAAATAAATCACCACTAATTGACACCAGTTTTAAATCCGAAAGAAGTAATGAAAGCAATCAAATCAAAACCCCCATAAATAACGGCAGAACTATTTAAACGCAAATCTGGAGCTAAATGCACTCCTTTATTCAAGAACAGTCTAATACTGACTGAAGAAATATGAATAATACATATATATCTTTTTCATAAAATACAAATATCGTTAGATACGTTCTGAGAAAACAAATACTAAGTTAAAATAATAATTTTTAATAATTAATATTTTTCGATCCACATAAAATCTTTATCTAAAGAAATGTTTTTCTCTAAATAACAATCACAAGAAAACGTATAAACATCAATAAAAAAAATGTAAACATTACCATCATTACCAGATCCAAACTGTATCCTTAACAGAGAATAAAACAAAGTCATTTCCAAGATAAAATAGAGCATCACTAATAGAGACGAGTTTTAAATCAGGAAGAAGTAATGAAAGCAATCAAAACAAAAAACCGTAAATCACGGCACGACTATTTAAACGCAAATCGGGAACTAAATATCGGCCTTTATTCAACAAAAGTCTAACACTGACTGAATGAAGTAGAATTATCCCCCATACTTAGAGGCAAAGAAAAATCGATAATAGGGACGGTTTAGTGTGTGGGGATATTAAATGATTTTCCGACACCCTTAGTTTTGATGGAGATCGACTCCCCCCATCCCTTATCCCCACTAAGTGCCGCACTACCTGTATAAATTTTAATATTTTTACAGGAGAATGCCACGTATAAAAAACACTTAATGTAGGAAATTAATATTTACATTTTTTTGTCTTATGTTATAAATTTTTTTATAAGCGTTTTCTTTAATAAAAGACATTTTTAAGTTGATTATGCATGAAAAGGTTTTTATTTTTTGGTGAAGCGCTCGAAGACATGAAGATAAAATTATGTTGATGAAATTTTAAAGTTTAGTTTAATAAGAATTTACAAGTTTAATCTTAAATAGAGGAAATTTATAGATACACATATAATAAATATTGTTAAAATGACTAATGAATAAAACAAATGGAGTTGGATTTTGAAAAAACTCCCTGTGGGTAAAGTACGAATAAAATAAACAGAAGAGCACGAAAAATTACATAATTATGATCAATAGAGTCAAATGTATTAACATTTTTTCTTATTATTATTTTGATATGTATTAATTTTTCTTATATTATTTGAGAAAAAATTACAGTAGAATCTCATTATAACGAATGTGAGTTAAACGAATTTTTCAATTTAACGAATATAATTTGGGTTGTAAAAAAAAAAAAAAAAAAAAAAAAAAATCCTATTATCCCATTCTATGCTAGAAATATCGTATTTAACGAATTTAATCAGAGCTCTCCAGATAATCGTTGTAGCAAGATTTAATTATATATGTATAATTAAAGAAAAATCTTTTTAGAAAATCTCTTTGTAGTTTACTAATTAGGTAACTAACACATGCTTTAAAGCTGTACCTATTTTATTTTTTCAATATTTCGTTGCATGGTAAAACTTTGTGCAGCACTAGTAGAGTGGGTAAAAGTTTAACTTACGAAAAATTCGAATTATAGAAATGATTGAAATTCGTCTGTTTACTGAGGAATATGCAAAGATGCTTTGAGGTCTCAATAATTAGAGATAATTTGTCTTATAGACGTGTAAGACTATTAACTGCCTGCATACCTCTGTGAATAAATTATAATTATCTCCCATTCTTATTAGCAACCAAAAATCTATATTAGGCGGTATTTAGAGTTTAGGGTATTAAAAATTTCACCACATCCTCAGTTTTGATAGCTCCTCGTCGTCCCCACTGATTGTAGCACTACCGATATAAATTTTAATATATTTTAAGGAGAATGTTTAACATAAAAATACTTAATGTTGGAAAATAATATTTACAATTTTTGTCTTAGGTTTTAGTTTGTATAATTATTAAATTAAAGACATTTATAAGTGTATTATGCATGAAGATTATTTTAATTCCCGGTGTAGCGTTGGGGATACATGGAAATAAATTTATATTGAAATTTTAATGTTTACATATAAGAATATAAGAAGAAAATGTGAGAATAAGAATAAGAGAATAGAATAGAGTGGATAATATAAAAGAGTGGATAATATAAAAGAGTGGATAATATGATAGAGTAAAATAGAATAGAGAAATAGTTAGTGTTTTACTCGTTCATTCTGAAATAGAGAAAATTTATACATTTTACCAAATATTTATTAAATCGACTTAACCTTATTAAACGACACAAAGCGTTGAGATTTTTTAGTTTTAAACACTGCCGGTAGAGTAGAAAAATAAATAAATAAACGAAATTACTGAGAAAAAATGCATATATCATAATTCTGTAGAACGTATTTGAACGCCCTCAAGAATTTTTGCGATTTTGTTTCTCACGTGCATTACATTGTTCGAGTTATTCCCAAGAACGGGAAAAAAATTAACTTTTTCTAAAAAAAAAAAAAAAAAAAAAAAAAAAAAAAAAAAAAAAAAAAAAAAAGCATTACGTGTGCAGTTTTAGTGTTACTTGATTAATACTTACAAGTATTTTTTTACTCATTAATTACATAATGAATCTTTTAAAATATTTTTTTAAGCACCAGAGGAACGGGAAAATATCTCGACTTATATAGTTTTCGAGTTATAAAACAACTACAATTTGACGCCGATTATGATATGATACTCTGCGGTATCGATATGATACTCTGCGGTATCGATTATAGCCAGTTCAACACATATAATTGTATTTAAGGTTAGTTGGGGGCAACTGGGCCATGGTTTTACAATGTGACTCTGGAGCTTCTGACAATTCAGCTTCAAAATGCTAATGCTCATTTGAATTAAAGTCTGAACTTCTGTAAATGTGTTGAGTTAGGTTCCCTCTATCAGACAGAATTGCTCAAAATTACATTTTAATATTTAAAAATATAAAAATATGCATATTTCATCTTTATTTCCTCATGAGTCCAGTTGCCCCATAAAAATGGGGTAAGTGGACCAGAAGGGTTTATGTTCCATACGCGTTTATTTTTTCTCATGTGGGATATCAGGTCCTTTTTGAAAAAGTGTAAACAACTTAAAAAAGTTTAAACCAGGCAGATCATGTAAATTATATGTAAATAAAAAACGTTGTAAGGGAAACTTTTGCTGTCAATGTGTCTAAAAAAATCACTAAAAGTGAAAATTTAGATTTATTTATACCAGAAACATAAAAATTAAGTAAGTACTTATGTACTTCAGTATAGGTAATAAGTATAAAAGTCACATGGGTATTTTGAGGAAAAAAAATAGCAAGGTAAATCTAAGAACAAACGGCTATGTAAATACTTAAGTACATTATCTGTATCCAGGAGTCGCAATATATAGGGAAAATTTTATTGTTCCTACCAGAACCCTTAATAAGTTATCTTCATAATAATTTTATTTAACATATTCTAAAGAAAGGTGCAATGTATATAATATTTTCAAAATAGTGGTAGGAACAATAAAAGTTTCCCTATAGAATACGACTCCTGTATCGTACAATTTCAAGGTTTGGTTATCTCACTATTAAGGGGAAGGTATTTACATTCGTGAAATGTTGAAATAATTTAATGATACCAGTATTTACAAGAGAATCTATTTGAAAACAAGTAAAAATATATTTTCGCGTACTTAATAAAGGTGAAATTTTCAATATAAAATTCCGGTGCCAATGTGGCAATTAGGAATTAAAATTATGTGATGCCATAACGGCATCACCGCCTCTCAAAGGGTCAAGAAATTTTGTTTGATATTTTATTATGTAATTGGAATTATTATGTAAATGTTATGAAATTTGGTTTTTAAAATTTTATTATGTAATTTTAATAAGTTATTCTATAATTTTCTTTATTGTGAGCAAAAAACAATGGAGAAATTTACTTCCCGTTGTAACAGAAACTCAAAAAATTATTTAAAATTATTGGGGTAACTGGATCCAGCATGGTCCAGTTACCCCGGATACATATCCCAGTTACCCCATTCTTGAAAAATTTATGGGGTAACGGGGACACCGGTCTTACATTTGAAGCATGAAGTAAATATGTATAGAAACCTAATAATATTAGCGCAGTTATATGCCTAATCTTTAAAAAAGAAGATTGTTTAATGAAAGTACTTAGAGTATTTTAATAAAAAGCCGAGTAAGTTCAACCAAATTGACGGTGTTTTTAAAAAAAGAAACTTAAATTTTCAGCAACCTATCACAGCAAAGTGAGAGTTATGATTTATTTGACACGCGTTGTTTTAGGAAGTAGAGGTTAAGGGACATTGTTCACAAAAGCTAAAACTTAAAATACATCAAGGATTAATTAAATTTGAATTTATTGGGATTTTGTGCAATATATATAACCCCACTCAAATATTTTACTTTAAATATTTTTCTTAGTATTCTGCAGAATTAGGAAATGTACAAATATTTTAATGCTCTTACAATAGTAATATAGAAATATTTCCGAATTGAAAAATCCCCCCTCCCCCCATGCAAAGGCAAAAGAAATCTTCCTTTTAAAATATTTTTGTTTTGTGTAACCAGTAATGCTTTTGGAACAAGATAAAGTAATGAATCTATAACACATTCTAAACTGTATTGATAATAATCGATGTATTAAACGAATTTTATAACAAGTTATTTTAATGGTACTTATAAGTACCGTCGGTAGACTCTTTCAGCGTCACCCATTGTTTTATTATTCCCTTCCTTTAAGTTGGTTCAATGACAACTTTTCACGACAAATACCCACCACCGATTAGGCTTCTAAAAACCTGATTTCCCTACTCCCCAAAATGGATATGTGTGTGTAATGTGCAGGAGCCAAATCAACAAAAACTATTAGTTAAGCAAGCGGTACAACAGAGAAGCCATCAAATTACAGGCTCTACAATTAGGTCAGCTGGGGCATTGGTCTACTGGATGGCCGGCATGTGGCGACCAAGCAGAAAACTGCCCAGGGAAACTGCCTGCTAGGGAAATCTGGCAGCTAGGGATCTGGTCATCGGTTTCGAGTCAGCCGATGTCCGCCATGTAAGCTAATGGCGCTTGGTGCATGTGAAATCCGTCGTGGGTGCAAAGTCCTCCAAGTTACCTGTGAATTATATCCCTGGAGGTGACTTGCCAGGTGAAGGTCTCGTTACCTGATCAAGGTTCTAAATTACGAGGCCAACTTGAGTTGCAAAGCACAGGTACACAACAACAAGATCAAAATGTTAAATAACCGTTTTAACTAAGTTCACATCTAAGCAGTAGGCACAGCTGGTGGAATGAAGATTTATGGGCGATTAGGTGAATGGGGCGATTAGGTGATTACCGCGATACCAGGTATCAAACCCGTTCAGCTAGGGAGACCCGGCATGTAGGGGCCTGGTCATCGGTTAGAAAAAAAGAAAAAAAGGGTTAATGTTTATCTATCCTTCTTATCCCAGAATAAATTTGAAAAATACCTATATTTAGATACAGCAAAAAATCGATATTTTAATGCTTATACTATTATTTTTAACTCAATTATACTGACTCGTAAAGTTATCATACGAATTCAATTTTCTTACGTGAGCGAATAATGCTCATACAGGGACTCGAACCCAGAATCTTTGACTTACATAGCCAACGTTCTACTGTTCAAGGGATTACTTCAGTCACGCGAAAACACCCACTCGCTAATGTTAATCGAATGGGATACTTTTTGTTAGATATCTCGTTTGCATTTGAATATTTATAAATGATTTTTTTCATTGAATATTTAAGTTTAGATCTGTATAAAGACCGTCTTTTACTTTTTCGATTTTTTTTTTTTTTTTTTTTTTTTTTAATGAGCGCGTTTTCACTTTTGGAACCGGTTCCGAAAGTGAAAGGGTCCAAAATTAAAGTATCTCTAAACAAAATAAAAAAGTACAAAGCGGCATTTTTAGAGATCTACCTCAGATATACAATGCAAAGAAAATCATTTAAAAATATTCAAATGTAAACCAGATACCTTAAAAAAATTCTCTCATTGGATTAACATAAGCGAAAAGGGTGTTTTCGCATGACTGAAGTAGCCTCTTAAGCTACCTGGGCTCACAAACGGTGGGCATATTTCTCTCAGATAACCTTATTGGTAATAATTTAAGTGTTTTGATAGTCCAGCTTAAGCATCTTTTCGCTGAGTTAGAAAAATTGAAAGCAAAAATCGTATGATAACTTTAACAATCAGCATCATCCAGTTATCTATGTCTGAATCTTGTAAAAGGTGTTCCACTTCCTGCGGCTGATTCTGTTGAACTGTCTACACGGCAGGCCAAAAGTTATTACCGATAAGGTTATCTAAGCTAAATATACTCACCTATTGCCAGCCCAGGTATCTCAAACGGTAGAGCAATGTTAAAAGTGCTTGGTTCGAGACTTGGCTTGGGCATTTTTTCGCTCAGTTGGAAAAATTGAATTCGTATTATAGAACTTATTCAGAGACGACGACCACGTCGCCCGTGCGCGAAGAAGACTGAGGCATATGGAGTGAGGTTTTTTTTAAACATACAGTTACAGTGAACTTGGGAACTATGTACTCAGCAGCTTTGTATTACCCTCAGAGTCGAGTAAAGATAATAAGAGATTATATGCCTGTGTTATTACCCAACAACTTTTATTAGATAGATAAGGCGGTGTTACGCAGAGTGCATTTTAAAGAGATTAGGGACATATGCACAGAACGAATGTTCAGTTCAAAATTTTTTGTCCAATCTATGGCAGCCTATTTTAGAGCTTGGCGATAGCCTAGTCTCTTCCTTCGCTTGAAAAATAGTGTTTTTTTTTTTTTTTTTTTTTTTTTTTTTTTTTTTTTTAATTATAACTTTCTTTTTAATGCATTTTCTGATAGAAATTTTGATGAGTGCTTTGTAATTTTTGAATATTTGCTAAATAAATTATGTACTTTTGGCAGTAAACTCCATGTTAAAGCATATATTTTTCTTTTCCACTGTATTTAAAGATAAAACATTTTTAATCATTATTTTATAACGTTGGAAATTATTTTTTTAATCTATGTGTGACACATTATTTTCCTTGAAACTTGTTTATACTTGAGAAAAAGTCATCTTGTTAAGTTATTTGAATCCCACCACTGTTTTTTTAAGGTGTATTTTTTTTTTTTTTTTTTTTGTCGAGCTGATCAAGCGAATCATTCAACCCACCAAAACAAGGGAAAATGTAAAAAAAAAAAAAAAAAAAGCCCAAACACGTGATCATAACGACCACAGATTTTTTGTGGGTCAAATGAGTGGAGACCGGGTGTAAAATTTGCTGCTAATAGGATTTATATCAGATCACGTGATACTTATCAAGAATGTTTTGGATTTTGTATGAGGGCATATAGGGATGTATTCCTATTTGAGAGACATTGTTTGGAAAAGTAAGAAGATTTAGTCACTGGTATCACTTGTTTTGAACCATAAAATTGTGAAATAATTAAATTATTTCGAAATTTCTTGTTTGTTTAAGACTTACTCCATGAGGATATCTCCCTGCGCCCGGGCGCTCCGCTCTGCGTCCCTGAACCAGCTCATAGTGTTTGAATCTCTGGGTGTATTAAGTGATATTCCGCAGACCTTAGTATTAATGTAATATTTTTAAATTGATATATTGATATTAATTGTAATATTTTAAAATTGATAATACCATGCACACACAAAAAAATAACGTAGGAAATTAATATTTACATTTTTTTCAATTTACGTCTTAATCTTTTTTGCAAACGCTTTCTTTTATAAAAGGCATTAAGTTGATTATTCATGAAATTGATTTTGTTTTTTAGAAGAAGTGCTGAAAAGTCGTGGAAACAAAATTACATTGATGAAATTTTTAAATTTACTTTAATAGGAATTTGAATGGTAATAGCTTAAGAAAAGATTATTTTGTATCGTTCTTTTAAAATGCATATTAAATTGAATTCTGAATTAATGAAGTCGAGTTTCTGTAGAGTAAAATCGTTATTGTACATAGATTACAAAAAATGAACTAAACGAATGAGGAAAATGTATATAATTTGTGTACATCTGAGTTAAAAGTTGAAAGGAATTATTCAGATTGTATACTCGAATGTATTTCATATGTTTGTCTTATTTCGAAAATTTAAAAAAAAATGGCTATTACTTTTTCTTTAAAATGACATTTTAAACAATTTTTTTCTTAGTTTTGTTGTTACATATTTTCTATGTATAGCTAAGATCTTTCTTTCTTACTCTCATTATACTTTCAAGTGTAGCTATTATCAAAATAAAAAGAAATATTTCAAATTATGGAAATGTGGAGTTATAAAGTAAATTAAAACAAGTATAACTAAATGGTGAGTCTTCAAATATTGTAATTTTTATATTAATATCCGTATATGGGAGTACAAAGTAAAAAAAAAAAAAGAATCTGTAGTTCTACCGATCTAAAGTTACATGCTTAATAATTTTTCATCTGTAACTTTACAAATGAATCTGCTAAAATTACAGCAATCTTACTAAAATTTTATCTTTAACCCTGGTTGCAGTTACATGAAAAGTTTTAGGCATCCCAGTGTCCTAAAAAATTCTTAGTAACCTTACAATTTTTTTGATTTTCGGCGCAGATGTGTGTCTGTTACATGAATTTTTGTTGTAGCCGTTAGATAAAAAATTTTAGGAATCGCAGTTTCCTAGAAAAACTTTAGTAACTTTACAGATTTTTTTTACAGTGTAGCTGTCAAAGAGAACTACTTGAAAAACATTGTTGCTGGTCACCAAAGCTTCTCTTAGTTATCAAAACTTACCGACAAATTTCGGAATTAGCTAGTTGTGTGTGTAATAATAAATATATACATTTATATATATATTGACAGGTTTTTATTGACAAGTGAAGAACATTATACAGGTACTGTCTTCATGTTTTTTGAAATATTTTTCTTGCAGGTTTGGGAGGATGCACGTTCTTCTGCATTCATACATGTTAAGTTAATTTCATTTGTTTATATTTAAATTGTAAATCTTAAAGTAATTTTCTAAAAGATAATTTTATTAAAGGATTTTTGTTTTTGTATTTTAAATTATACTTTGTCTACATTATTTGTTTTGTTTACATTTGGTTTATTTTAGCCTTTTTAAATTTAGTTTCTTATATGACAATATTTTTTTCTGTATTGAATGCAGGATGGATGTGTGTTTAGAAACCAGCAGACTTTTAATAGTGGGGGTGGAGTTAGGTCTGTCTGTCCTCCCACTGATGAAGAACAGACTGTTATTTGCCTGTGTTTTTTATTTTTACCTGTATATTTGAAAGTTTTTGAGTTTTCTATAGTTAAATATTGCACATATACACTTTCTTTTCGAAGTTATGGTGTTTTTGCATTTTAAAGTAGTTACGAAATATATATATATATATATATCATTTATATAGAATAAAATGTTTATGTTCTTCTCATCTAATTAATAATAATATTAAAAAACTAATTTATGATGCATTATATCATGGTTTTCCAAAAAAATTCATATATTCATTAATATACAATTAGTACTTTACTTACATGATCTTTTAAAACAAATTAACACATGCATAAACAAAATTACAAAAAAATATATAAAATAAAAAAAATCTATAAAAAATTAAAAACTGTAAAATAATATAAATAATTATTATAGGTTGGATGGGTGGGTAGATGTTAGAGTACGGAGGACGGTGGTGTTGTCTGGATAATACGCAATGGTTAATTTAAAAAAATGGGGCTTTTGTATTATTACTATATTTTTGTATACGTATTTTATAAGGATGTTGATTTGATATTTAATATGTAATTGGTGACTTTCATTAAAATTATATTTAGCTTAATTTAAGTTTTATCTTATTTACAATCATTTGTTATTAAATTTTAATTTACTATGGACAATATCATATTAATTACTAATAGTATGCCATTTTTATAGTGATTAATATACATATAAGTATATTTAATATATATAGAGTTATACTGTATGTATTAAAATTGGGTAATTATTTTTATTATTATTCCTCTACTCTTTTTAATATTGATCTATTTTCACTTTGTGTTATAAAATTTAGTATCGGTTTAATGTGTTTGAATGTCCCACATTCATACTTTTAATATTTTTATGGCTGTATGAAAATAATCCACACACTATATTTGAGATTTTTAGGTAATGGGAATTTAAGTATCTGATAATCTTCTATTTACTTCCATATGTTTTTTTATTTCCTGTTCATTTTATAATTATCTTATATATAATAGTTATTATTAACGATTTTTATATTATTTTTAATATATATTTATATTAATTATTATTGAATTTATTTTGTTTTATAGCATATAGCTATATGCTATATATTATCAATGTTATAGAATTATTTAAATTCTTAGTGTAGTTTAAATGAGTAAGATAATAGAATATTTTGAATGCTTTTTTTTAAATTTTATTAACAATAGTTTATTTAAAAAATATATAGTGTGGTTTATATTAGGTTTATAATTATCTATATATAAGGATTTGTTTGGTTTTGCTGTTAAAAAAAAAAAAAAAAAAAAAAAAAAAAAAAAAAAAAAAAACATTCAAAGGCTATCAATTGTTCATTTTGTGACATTGTGACATTTGAATAATAAAAATACTACTAGATGGCAGCACCAAAATTTGTCTTTTGACGATAAGTTATAAATTTTGTCTTTTGTAGCTCCTTTTCAGTTATAATTTCCTTCACCAGGCGGATTTTTTAGCTAAATTTTGACGATATTGTTAAGTAGTAATTAATTAATTTAATTGTGCATTTTAGTTATTTTAAATAATGTAATTACTTTCTATTTATTTTTTTTTATATTTTATATTATATTAATTCCATTTATCATGGTATTTCAAAATGTATTAACTGCATCCTTTGGTATCATCTTCTATATTCCCCTTAATCTTTACGATATTTTGGTAGCCATGTGCGAGTGGATATACTGAAAAATACTGAAATATTAATCGGTACGTTGTGTATTATTTCTATTTTATATCCTATAAATATTTAAAGAGGTTTTATTGATTTTTCCAATTCATATTATTTGTTTCTATTCTGTTTTCATTTTTAATCTATTCACTTGATTACAATGGTTGTTCGGGCACAGAGGAAAATAATTTTTAGCTTTAGCTTACTTTTCTCACAGAAAACAACCATATTGCTTATATCATTGAATTCTGTGCCCTTGAAAACGTAATTCAATATATAAGCTTTTCCATTTTTTGTCGGTGTCCACTTTCTTATTTTTTCTTCCATAATAATTCTTATAATAAATTATTTGGCACTTTTTTTATACTTGCAGCTTTAATTCATAATATTTACGGTTTTTGATGGTGGTAGGTTATGTTTAATTAATGGTTATATATATATATATATATATATATGTAAGGTATAGCTAATTGTAATGTACTATTTTAAGAAATTGTGTAGTCCAGATATACAGATTATATATATGCGTGTTTGTGTGTATTCTCTTTAATGTCCAAAAATGATTCAGGTTAAACTTGTTTTATTGAGGCATTTACATAAAACTAGTTTTACCCGAAGCGCTTAGACAAAATTGGCTTGGACTAATCACTGCTTAATACAAACCAGTTAAACTAGATAAAACTAATATTCTCTAACATGCTTCAGTTAAAATCAGAATTGTGACAAATTGTGATCAAATCTATGTTTTAATAAAAAGGATCACTTAATAGAATTTTTACGATAGTAGCGCCCTCGTGAGAAATTGCATGACTAGATAATTTTCACCCATTTTTCAAGAATAAATTTCTCTCAAATATTCAGAATCACCTTCTGTAATGATCAAAATATTTTTATTTTAGAAAAATTCAAATGACAGCGATTTTTTATATACGAATAGTGCTCCTTGTGTGAAAATGTAAATATACGCAGTTTAAATTCCTTTCTCATTAAAGAATTTCATTCAAATGTTCATAATAAGCTGAAGCTACGGTCAGTTTTACGTTTTTGATTTTTTTTATCACTTTTTTTTTTTACCCTAGGTGTGAATTTACAGAGAAGCTACAATTTAAATACATTTTTCTTGAGATCTTCAGAATATGCTTCAGCCATAGTCAAATGCATGTTTGGAAAAAAAAAAACTACGTCATTATAATCGTTGAAATTTTCAAAAACATATTAATTTCTTTCATCCTTTTTTAAATTAAAGGTTTGAATTATGGTTAATTTTATTTTATTCATATCATTCATTTTCCAATAAGTATTTAACACCTTGAATTATAAGCGATTGCTCCTTCATTACGACCTTTCTCAATTTACCGTGAATTTGCTATTATCTGAAAAGGAAGAAAGCTATTCGATTTCTTTCAGTTTTTTTTTTTTTTGTTTTGTTTTTTTTTTTTTCTGGGAAACTGGGATTCTTAGAACTTTTTATGTAACGGCAACAACAAAAAATTATGTAACAGATACATTTTTGCGCCGTAAATCAAAAATTCTGTAAGGTTACTAATTTTTTTTTTTTAGAAAACTGGGATGCTTAGAACATTTTATGTAACTGGAACCCGGGTTACAGATAAAATTTTAGTAAGATTACTGTAATTAATATGTACATTCTTTTGTAAAGCTATAGATTTCTGTAGATTTACAAAAACTAGTTTTGCAGATTTATATCTTTTTTTGTGCATTGTACAGATAAAATTCCAGTAAGCATGCAGATTTCTGTAACTTTACTTTTGTAGAATTACATTTTTTTTTTTTTTACAGTGTCATTGTATGTATGATATTAGTGTACAGTGTTACAGTGTATGTATGATATTAGTGTACAGTGTTACAGTGTATGTATGATATTAGTGTACAGTGTTACAGTGTATGTATTTTCAATTATAAATGGTTTTTAGTATTTACAACAAGTTTTGACTGAAAAGACTGTCAGAATAAAATTCCGTATTCAATTAAGGAAAATATATATCAATATACTAATATCAAAGAAATATAGTTTTCAAATCTCAACGATACGTAACTTTATTACAGGATCACAGTCTGATTTTAAAGGAAAAACTGTCCAACAGGATGAAACGAATAGTGAAAGTATATGAAGCCTAGCAGCTTTTTTTTTCATTTTGAAATATAAAAATACTAACTAAAGTAACTCGGCGTTGCCAGGAATTTTAAGAATATTTGTTTTGAAAAATCAATTTCAAAATTTAACATACAACATATATATATATATATACATAAAGTTGAAGTACACATGAATTAAAGGAAAACCCAATATAAAAATGTATAAATTTTTATAACAGACTCAAAATAATATATTTATAAATGAACTTATTTCCCTTTATCATTGGAGCAATAATGTTAAAATACGCCAATATTTACATAATAAAGTTTTATGATGCTTCAATACCTTTTTTCACACTTATATGACGTTATATATTCACCACGTCCTTTATATTTGCAATATGACGTAATATTCCATTCTTTTAATTCGTCAAATTAATTAAATTATTATAATTTTTCACATGGAAACCATAAAACAGAAAATTATGACGTAACATTCACTTTTGTTTTTAATTCGTCCAACTATTTATTTTATTTTCCTTTTTACGTGAAAATCTTGCAGTGGAAAAGTTATGATGTAATATTCCCTTTTTTAAAAATAGACGGTTTCAGTCGTGAGGTCAACCATGACGTTTTGGTTGGAAACAGACTCCAAACAAAACGGTTGCTATGTTGTATTCTCTATTTTGTTTGTATATTATAGCTATATCTTATATCTATATCTCACATATAAGTGTTTTAATACTTGATATGTAGTGGTAAAATTTTCTACGATATATATTTAAAAAGAAATGACGCATAGCAACCGTTTGTTTGGAGTCAGTTTCCATCCAAAACGTCATGAATGACGTCACACTGAAAGCGCCTGTTCGTCAAACCATTTATTTCCTTTTTTCCCGTGGCCTTTTAACATGAGTTTCCTTATATAATCAACCACTAAATTGTGCAAGAAAATAAAATGAAAGAAAAAAAAAAAAAGGTTATCGTTAGGGCATGCGAAGGTTAAAAATTACTTCATGCAAGTTCTCACATTTCATCAAATAATTACTATATTTATATTCCAATTAAAGTATGCTGTTCTCTGAACATATTGAAATTTTCTAAAAATGTATTTAGATTTTGTTGAAAATCCTGCATGTAATGAACAAAAATTATGCGCATTTTTTTTTAAAAAAACATTTATATCTTCATGAACATATGCGCTATTCTTACACAACTCAAAACAAATATTGTAAAATATGCATATGGACCCGAGCTAAAGATACACCGGGAAATCTTGATGGAATCAATATGTTAATAACCAGTCATATGGTATCTGATATAATGGTTAAAAACTACCCGTATAAGAAAACACTGTAAAAGAAATAAGTCAATATACACAAACTTTCCGTAAAATTTTACGGAATAGTTTCATTTTTCTATGAAAACAGTATAATTTCCGTAAGTGACATTATGGCATTATAATTCCGTATAAATCCAGTAAGTTTTCCTTAAATTTTAAGGAATATTTCTGTATTTCTTTCAAAGCAGTACAAAATCTGTAAATGGTGATAAAAAATAATTGACATGTTTGGAAAGAGAGTAAATAATTATTGTATATACTTTTCTTACAGTAATTTTATTTTCAATGAAACTTCAATATTGGCTAAATGTGTCTCTATGTTAAAATATATCCAAGGATTTCCCAATGGGGTTGGTTTTATGTGGGTTTTCAAGTAAAACCGATAAAAGTTATGGCGCCATCTATGCATGTACATTTAAACTATAAAGTATTTTAACGCTATAGTATTTTTCTTTCTTTCTTTCTTAAAAAAATAAAAAGCTTTAAAATTGCTTTTTAGATTTCTTTACAAAGTTTTTAAAATATAAAATCTTATTAATTCTTTTTAAGTTTGAGACAGTTGGATAGGAAACGTTACAGTTCATTTTCATAATGATTTTAGAATAATGTTTCACGTATTTATAGCAAGCTATTATTATTTTTTTTTTAAAATGAAAAATCTGTTTTTAATTTTAATATTTTTTAATTTATTTACTTTAACATATTCGCACATAAAACATAAAACATATCTGAAGTATAATAACGAAATTATTATAAAATTGACATTTATTTAAGTTATAATAAGCAAAAAAGGAAATTTATTTTAATGGCATGTCGTAATTCCCTCTATTTGATCATCGCACAAATAATTTGAAAAAGTGTATAATAGTGCAAAAATAATTTGTGAAATGTTTGAAAAAATATGTTTGTATTCTTGCAAAAATAAATGAATAAATAAATAAATAAATAAATAAATTATAATATCACAATAAAATTTTAAAGATCGTGCAAAAAAGAAGCAATTATTATTTATAACACATTCTTTCATGCATTCAATATTTTAAAGACAAAAATTTTTCTTTTGTAAAGCATGGAATTAAAAAGCTAAATATTCAAAATTATGGAAACATTCAGAATTGTACACCCAATTGAAAAATATTATCGCCACGAAAATACGTTCCTTGTTTAACATCTTGTCCTTATTTCATAAAAAGCATCTGAAATAAGTAACGATAATTGGAAACGCAACCCGTGTTCCTGTGGCATAATAGTTAGGAGCGCTAATCTGGAAGAGGACAGGTTTCCTTGTTCAAACCCAGCCGTAGGTAGGTGTTGTTTCATTACTGTTATTTGAATTAAATAAAGATACACTGACCTCGATAAACGTGTTATTAAAAAAATTAATTCATACATATGTAAGTTTCTCGGAAAGTTATTATTATTATTATTATTATTTTTTTTTTTTTTTTTGTCTTTGAAACAAAAAATTTTAAATACGGAAAAAAAAAATAAATAAAATAAAATAAAATAAAAACGGAAAATTTTTGTGAAAAAACGGAAATTTTTGTGGAATATACGAAAATTATTTTCCCCGTTAAAATACGGAAATAGTACTGGAGTCTGGAGTGTCAGTACAATTTCCGGTTTTTAACGGAAATTTTTTTGACATTGAACATACAACAGCTATATCTATTATAAATATACTCAATTTACAGTAGATACAGGATTATAAAAAAAGCTTTTAAATAGATGCGGCTTTAGTATCTATGGCGTTCCAGGGCGGAATTTTTCTCAACATACCTACAACATTCTTCTAATAAACTATTATGTCTGTTTAAAACCGGAAGGTTTTTGGTAGAAATGAAAAGTTTTAGTGGTTTCGCCTAATTAATAAAACCAAATTTGATTTAAAAAAAAAAAAAAAAACTTTAAAAAATACCGATATTAGGTTTATGCCAAGGGAGGTTCCACGCAATTCTGTGGGTGCAGGTTCCACTTTAAATTCCACAAAAACAGGAAAATGTTTTTGCTTTTTGTTAGAATCACCTACACAATTTTGTAGAGTTAAAAGGATATATGTATCAAGTATTTTCCGCCCCTTACTTCTGAGTGGCTCGGGTGGTAGTTCGAACTTTCACGTTTTTCTAAAACTGACTCTGCTGTTAACTCCTTGAGGGATGGTGAGATATATATATTCCACCTAATTAAACCAAGATTCGCACCAGAAACTTTTAAGTAAATTTTATATTTTTAACTTTGGGGGCGCAATGTTGAAAAATCGTTTTTTCTCATTTAATTTTTTTTTCTCGATTATTCCAGTGAGAACTCAATATTTCAGAGACAATATTGTTTGCCCCTCAAATGGTTAAATGAAATATAGGTGAATTTGGGAGCATAAAAAGTTACTTCGGGTATAGAATATTTATAGTATTGATGAATTTTCGTGTAAGGTTTGTTAATCGGGCCCTGATTGATGCAATGATAATACTTTTATTGTATTTTATTGTTTCATAGAAAAAAAACAAACAAAAAAAAACATGATTTTGTGTTTTTGTAAAATTATTAATTCAAGCCTAAGATTATAGAATACAAAAATATTCTAATTAAGAATGAAAATAAATTTCGTATTGTATTTTTCTTTTTAAGTATATTTTAAAATAGATACTGAATTAAACTGTTTTATCTTTTGTTTAGTAAAACAGGATAATGCGTATACTGTGCAAAGAGTAAACTTTATTATCTTTTCTCAATTATCACAAACATTCAACAGAATTTTACAATTAGGTTTATTTGTATTCTGTTAATAATTATGGCATAGAAAATTTTATGTAATGAGAATTATAAAGTTATTTGCCAATTTAACTCATTCATACTGTTTAAGAAGCTTAATCCCATATTTTTTCCCAAGTATTTTTGAAGAAATAGTGTAGTTATAAGAATATTCAAAGGAATAAAAAAATCTTTTTATATATGTTTTTTATTCTTTAATTATTTTTAGTCTTTCAGACATAAGGAAAAAAACATAGTTTTAAAAATTAATTTATTAATCTGTGAGATTTATTTAATATGCAAATTTTATAATATAATTTCTATTTCTATTATTATTGAATCAGTTTCTAATATTTTTAAGCTCTTTGAATTTTTGCGCTTCTTCTCTACATTCTATTAAAAAAAGAGAGAAGAAGAAGAAAGAAAGAAAGAAGTAGAAAGAAAGAAAAGAAAAGGAAAGGAAAGAAAAGAAACAAAGAAAGAAAGATATGAAAAATAAAAAAGAAAGGAAAGGAAAAAGTAAAAAGAAAAAGATACAATAAGAGAATGAAAAAAGAAAAAAATGAAAAAAAGAAAAGGAAAAACAAGACACCTTTTCAATAACAGCTTTCAGATCATGTTTAATCTTTCCGTCCTTGCACATATATCCCCTATCGACAAGCATTAGCATGGACGCTATTCACATTTCGAAATCCGGTGGAGCGCATTGTATGCACAAGCACATACATTTCACATTATGATTTCACCAAGGAAACATTTGACGTAAAGCCAGATAATCAAAAAGGGGATGGGGAAGCTACGACCTTTTCATGGTTGTAGCGGCTATGAAAATAAAATGCTTTAGTTAAAGGCAACCATTTTTACTCTTTTTATCGTTAAATATATTATGACTTGTAAAGATCATTTGCGTAAAATGTACTTCTTTTTCTTATAAATTTTAATCACTATTTCATGAAACAAAATCTACTGAAAAGAAGTTAATTGATATGAATATATTGACAGAAAATATATTCACATGTAAAAATGGATTAAATAAAAAAATCCAAGGTTAAATTTATTTTCTTCTTTTAAGTTGAAGAATGTTATCATACTTTTTTTTTTTTTTAAGATATTTGTTACTTTGCACTGCATTATCAATAAATATCATTATAATAGAATTTTTTACGTATTTATACTCTAGCATACGAAACCAAATATTTCTAACTTTAAAACAAATATATTTTTTTAATAAATTGGAAACCATTTAATGTTAATAAAAAATTTAAGATACTACGCATATTTGAACTTTTCTTATCTCGTCACCTGGTTTCATGTTACTCTCATTTAGTTGCACATTTCAAAGGATGTAATATTTCGCGGAATCTGCTATTATTGTCACACAATATATATATATATATATATATATATATATATATATATATATGTATGTATGTATGTATATATTACACAAAAAAAAGATAAAAACGAATTAATCTTGGAACATAGATCAATTTCATTGTGAACGTATCTAAGTCATGTTGTTTTAATTTGAAGATACATTAGCAGTGTTATAATAGCAGCGATATGTAGAAAATCTGTCCCGCACGTGATATGGAATGACCCTTTAATAGGATTTAAAATCTTCACATTTAAAACCGTAGACGAAAGTAAACTGCCTATTTTTAATAGGTTTAAAAATCTTCGTATTAGATGTAAATTTCCAACAGGGCGAAAATTATTTAACTGGCTAGTATTCTAGTTAAAAATCTTCCCATTTTAAACTCTATACCTTAGTAATCTGCCCGTTTCAGGTCCATTCTATGAAAAAAGGACAAAATGTCCTGCGCGTGGCACTTACATAAATACGTATTTCTATTAACTTATAAGTTGTTAAAATATAAACTTTTCATTAAGGGGTCTCAGGACTCTTAAATTGAAAAAATGAAAAAAAAGGGCCATTTCAACATTTAATATCTTAAAATGTATTTGATATTAAGAGACAATTTTAAATGGGAATGAAAGATACAAGTATGTTCTTTCATTTCAAATATTTTAAATATTGCAAGATGCAGAATTAGCATTTACAGGGGGCTCAAAACTGTCAGACATTTGACGAGCAGAAAATCGGCATAACAGCTTATGCGCAGGATTACAAAATCAATTTTGCAACTAGAATGAAAATTTTGGTGCCTACTTATACCTCAGATTATAATAATTAAACTGAACCTAAATACATTTGTATTTAAAGCATTTTTATATTTTTAATACAAAGTTGTATTTAGCTAATGCAAAATTTAGAAAATTTCAACAATATAAACCTCTAAAAAAATATTTTCTTTTTACAATAAAAAGGAAATTTAGGTTCAGTTTCTAAAGACTAACATGAAACATATGTTTTGAAAATTTCATGAAAAAATATTCAGAAGTTTTTGAGATATCGTGCGCGTTATGCCCAAAAACGTCATTTGGAGAAAAATGACTTCAAAGTTTTGGAAACACCGCTTCAGCTATTGGGCGAGTATAATTCTAAATGCCATAACTTCTGTTCTAATGGGAATTTCAAGATAACAATTATATCAAAATGTTCAGAAAACATAGAAGTTTAACATCTAAAAAAATTAAAATTTCGAAAATTTTAGAGCTTTAAGAGTCCTGAGACCCCTTAAAAACAACAAAAATCCCTAAATTTTCATATTAACATAGATGTTAATTGAATAAATTAATAACCTAGTTAAGATAGCAGTAATTTGTGGAAAAGCTGTTCCACAGGTGACATGAGATGGCCCATCAAACTTTTAATAAAACCTTTTATTTTATTAATGCCAGCCAACTTAAAAATAAATATAAAATATTATGGTATGAGTGATTAATTAATTTCGATGTTCTCTCAACAAGTTAGGGCTATCAGTTCATACGGTTAACATTCGGTTTGGTAGTTTTTGCGCTGTTATATGCGGACGGACGGACAAGAAGATGACTATAGATGCTACGTATTTATATAATTATGATCGCACCTAAAACGTCACACGGGGACATATAAAAATATGTATAATATTGTCTATTTTTATTGTTTTATATAGAATAAATGTTTACACAAATAACCTCATATTTAAATAAGCTAACAATAAACCTACTTTTAAAGATTTGTCGAATCACGCTTTTTCTCTCAGTTGCATCACCTTATTAAAAAGAATTCTCTTTAAAATTAATAAAATTAAGAGTAATCCCTCTTTTAATTCTTTTAAACATCAAAAGGTTTTCTTTCTTACGTAACATTTGAAAAGCATTTGTCAGTTAAAAACATTTTTAAATGAAATATTTTTAATTACTTCGCCACCTTTTGTTTCATAAATCCTCTTGTAAGAATTTTATAATTTTTCATTCAGAGTTTAAGAGATTAATGTTGGGAATAAAAATGAATAATAAAAATGAATTCTTTACGCTTTGAATTAAAAGTTTGCTTTAATTTAAAATTTTTAACTTAAGTGTTTTTGTCACACTGAATATTATGAAAATGTTTATTTTAGGATTAATGTGAACAATCTAAATAATTGCTGGTAGTTTTATATACTTAAGTTTTTCTAACTACCAACTTAATAGAAAATGAATAAAATATATCTCTTATTTGATTAATATTTAATGTAGGATATATAATCTAGCTAATTTTTTCAAGGAAAACTGTAAATACGATAACGTATTTATTTAATTTTTTTAATTTTAACGTATGGAACAAGGTCAAACTGTATTAATAGAAAATAATAAAATTAAAGTTTAAGATAATGATTATTTTTTATCGTTCATTTTTTTTCCTCTGGAATATTTAAGCCAATAAATTCCCACTTAAATAAGCTAACAAAATATATATTTTTAACATTCACGCATAAATGAGTTAACAAAACATATATTTTTAACATCCCGTAGCACATGATTTTTCTTCAGTTACATTCATTTTATCAAAGGGAATTTTCTTTGTAACGGATAAAATTAAGAGTATTCAGAGATACTCTTGGGGACATATTTGTTACTTGAAGAAATTTTTTAATGGAATATTTTTAATTATTTTTCCACCTTTTAATTCATAAATTTCCAATAAAGAATTTTATAAATTTTAGTTCAAAATTTCGGAGATTGTTCTTTTATTTATGTTTTTGAGTGGATTTAAAATTCGTTTTTAACGATAAATATTTTTTGACTGTTTAAATACTATTTTGAAGATGCTTACTTTGGAAGTAATGCAAATAACTATTCTAATTATTAGCATTTAAAATTTTAAATATTTTGAAACAATATGCATATCGACTGCAAATATTTTATGATTTATGAAACTTTCAATTTAAAATATGATCCGTTTAGTATTTTTTTTTTTTTTTTTTTTTTTTTTTTTTTTTTTTTTTTTTTACGATTTATTCTTTCTCTTGCTTTGTAACAATTTATGTTTTTTTTTTATATATATAATCTAGAAATTGCATTCAAGGAAATGATTTAACTAAAATTTTTTCGATTGACTCGATTACTAACACATAAACAACTTCAAGTTTGATATAATGTTACGTATCTAAATAAGCTACCAATAGAAATATTTTTAACATTCAGCTACACAAGCCTTTTCCTTTAGTTTCATTCATTTTACTAAAAGGAATTTTCTTTGTACGGATAAAATTAACAATAACCCTTGTCTTTACTTTCTAAAGATTATATTTTTTTCCCTTTCTGGCGAAAGTTGGAAAAAATTTTGTTTCATGAAGAAATTTTTAAATAGAATATTTTTAATTATTTTTCAACCTCTTTTGACACGAAAAATGCGGTCGCAAAGATACGGTGTATTAAATGTATTAGTCTGGGATGAAATCCGAGCTGAATTAGTTTGTGAATGAGGTCCTCAGGCCCTCATAAGGTTTGGCATGAGGGCCTCATTTACAAACTGATTCAGCTCGGATTTCATCCCAGACTAATACATTTAATATACTAGTACCTTTGCGACCGCATTTTTCGCTTCCGCATAAACAACATTCTTTCAATTATATTTTTCTTCAGGGGAGTACGTTGGGCCCTATTTTATTTAACTTCTTTAATGATACCCCACGCTCTCTGCACACATACCTCGCCCTTTATGCGGACGACACTTGCATTTTTGCTTCAGTGCACCTCCCGTACACTCTAGGCAGGTACCTGCAGACACACATCGACGATTTTACGAACTGATGTATGTTATGGCACGTCCTTATTAGTGAAAACAAAACCTGTGCAGTATATTTCTCTCGCAAACTAACATTCCCTAACAGAATAATAATCAATAATATAATGAATAATAATCAGAGCAATCCCTTGGTCTGATCAAACTAAATATCTTGGGATAATCCTTGATCGCCGTTTAACTTGGGGCAAGCACATTCTTTCTATTAGAGGGAAAGTTGATGGTGCTTTCAATTCAATTAAACTTCTTCTCAATAGCAAAACCCTTTCATTCATAATAAACTCATTCTTTATAACTCATGCATTCTTCCAATTATAACTTACGCTATCCCGGTCTGGGGCTTCACCTGCAGGACTCCCATGGACAACTTAAGTCGTCTGCATAACAGAAACTTGCGCATAGTTCGTAACGCTTCACGTTACTTACGTAATTCAACTATCCAAAGAGATCTCAGCCAACACCCTGCGTAAGCGCATCAGCGATTTGGCTAAAAAATTCTATAGCAAAATCTTCCAACTTCTAAACGAAATTGTAGCGGAGTTTCCTGCTTATGACGCCTTTGAGCCCCACCACCGTAAGCGCCCTAGGTTCTCCATTATTATGGACACCCAGAAATCTCTGTCTACACCACAATAAGATTGTTTCTTTCTATCTTCTTTAATGTACTTTTATATCTATTCATATATATATAAAGCTATATTCTCATTATATTGGTATATAGGAGAAAAAAAAATTCTCACTATATTGGTATATAGGAGAAACAAAAATGTAATGGTCCCGAAAAGTCCCTTTTTTTTGGTTAATAAGGCTTTGTTACCTCCCTTCAGCTTTTAATGCCCAAGCTTGCCGAGAGTAACTCTGAACAGTGTTAACATTTAAGTCTTAACTTTTTCTCTCTTTTTAATCCGCATATAGTAGTTTTATAACTACAGTTAGACAACTTTAAGTACTCTTTTAAAATATTTTTCATTTATTTATCTTGAGTCTTAACTTAACATTAACTTATTTCGTTTAAATTCTTAACTTTTTAATTCCTCTTTTAAATTGGTAATTTAATTCTCAAGTAGTTCTAAACTACATCTAAATTTTTCCCAATGGCTCACAAAACATAAGATACTTCAATTCCTAGACAGGGTGTTAAGCTGTTATCAGCAAGGAAACCCCTCAATGCTGCTCACTTGTTCAGCACCTTTAAATTCTTATTAAAGAATTTTACAAATTTTAGTTCAAAGTTGATAATTCTGGTATTTATACTTTTAAGCCGATTTAAAAGAATGTTTTCAGTTAGATTTTTAAAGATAAATATTTTTGACTGTTTAAATACTTTAATAATTCATGTAGAAGCAATGCAAATAATCATTATAATTATGAGAATTTTTACATTTTAAAATATTTTGAAAAACTGTAATAAATCAGTAGAAGAAAATTTATAATTTGATGAAATTTAAATTAAAAGTATACGCCTATTAGCATACTTTTAATTGATTTATATGGGGATATATTTTTTGGCCTTATTCGTGCTCTTACTTTATGACAATTTCTGCCTTTTCTTTTTATATCATAGAAGATTACATAAAAAAATGTCTTGAATAAATGTTTTCACAACGGGCACAAGTACTTCGAGATAAACAACTTCACGTTTATTATAATGTTATATACCTAAATAAAGTACCAATGAAAATATTTTAAACATTCAGCGACACATGACTTTTCCTTCAGTTACATTCTATATATCATTTGGAAATTTCTTTGTTACGAATAAAATTAAGAGTAACATTTCTCTATATTTCTTTAAAGAGTAAAATATTTCCTTTCTGTCGAAAGAAGGGGAAATATATGTTACTTGAAGAAATTTTTTAATGGGATATTTTTAATTATTTTTTCTCCTTTTAATTCCCAAATTTCCATTAAAGAATTTTATAAATTTCAGTTCAAAATTTAGGAGATTATACTTGTATTTATAATCTTAAGCTAATTTAATAGTTCATTTTTAACGATAAATATTTTTTAACAGTTTAAATACTATTTTGATGATGCTTACTTTAGAAGTAATGCAAATAACTATTCTAATTATTACCATTTTAAAATTTTAAATATTTTGAAACAATATACATACCAACTGCAAACATTTTATGATTTGTGAAAATTTGAAATTAAAATGTGCTTCGTTTGGTTGTTTTTTTCTTTTTAAACTACATTCTGTGTTTTTGTTATTTTTACGATTTATTCGTTCTCTTGGTTTGTAACAGTTTATAATTTTTTTTATAATTTAGAAGTTGCTTTGAAGGAAAGGATTTAACTAATCTTTTTAAAAATTGGTTCGATTACTTCCGGATGAACAACTTCAAGTTTGCTGTAATGTTACGTATAAGAAGCTACCAATAGAAATATTTTTAACATTCAGCTACACATGACTTTTCCTTTAGTTACATTCATTTTACTAAAAGGAATTTTCTTTGTACGGATAAAATAAAAAATAACCCTTGTCTTTACTTTCTAAAGAGTACTTTTTTCATTTCTGACAAAAGAGGGGAAAAATATTAGTCTCATAAAGAAATTTTTAAATAGAATGTTTTTAATTATTTTCCACCTCTTATTTTAAATTCCCATTAAAGAATTTTACAAATTTTAGTTCAAAATTAAGGAGATAATCCTAGTATTTATATTTTTAAGTTGATTTAAAAGTATGTTTTCAGATAGATTTTGAAAGATTAATATTTTTTGACTGTTTAAATACTTTGATAATTCATTAATTCATGTAGAAGCAATGCATATAATCATCATAATTATTAGACTTTTTACATTTTAAAATATTTTGAAAAACTGTAATAAATCAGTAGAAGAAATTTTATAATTTGACGAAATTTAAATTTAAAGTATACGCCTATTAGCGTTCTTTTAATTGCTTCATGAGGGGATTTATTTTTAGGACTTATTCGTGCTGTTACTTTATAGTAATTTCTGCTTTTCATTTTTATAACATAGAAGAGTACATAAAAAATGTCTTGAGTAAATGTTTTCACAACGGGCATACGTATTTCGAGAAACAACTTTACGTTTATTGTAATGTTACATACCTTAATAAGCTACAAATAGAAAATTTTTAACATTGAGCTACACATATTTTTTCCTTCAGTTATGTTCATCTTACTAAAAAGAATTTTCATTTTAACGGATAAAAATAAGAAATAACCCTTTCTCTTTATTTTCTAAAGATTGAAAATTTTCCTTTCTAGAGAAAGAGAGCAAAAATATTTGTCACATGAAGGAATTTTTAAATGGAAAATTTTTAAATATTTTTCCACGTTTTGTTTTATAAATTTGATTTCAAAATTTAAGAGATTATTCCTGTATTTGCAATTTTAAGCAGATTTAAAACTTTGATTTTAACGATAAATATATATTTTGATACTAAAAAGCTATTTTGATAATGCTTACTTTAGGAGTAGTTCATAATATCCATTCTAATTATTTGCATTTTAACATTTTAAATATTTTGAAAAAATCTACACATCAGTTGCAATTATTTTATGATTTGTGGAAATTTAAATTAAAATCATACGACGTTTAGTATTCTTTGTTAAATTACAATGCGTGTGATAGTTCTTTTTTTTTTTCACGACTTATTCGAGATCTAGCTATTAGGTAGCTTTCATTCCAAAAAGCTACCTATTGCAGCCGTTCGGAGGAAAGCGATTTCAAAAAATTTTGGTGTATTTTCATCGATCATGACCCCCATGCCACGAAACTACCCTCCGTGCAAATGTTGATATATATATATATATATATATATATATATATATATATATATATATATATATATATATATATATATATATATAATAAATTTGAAATCACAAATATATGAAGAAATTGATAAAGTTCTAAAGATGATTTAGAAATGAACATATGAAACCAGTATGTAAAATAAGAAACTATGAATGACTCACAGAATCACCAGAGGAACTTGTGAGTTCATTCATAGAAGATGCGTTATTTCATCCAATTTTATCGGCATTAAGCCTAAAATGACAAAATTTAGCTCCTTATAACGCAAACATTACAGAAAATAGATGATAAAAAACTAAGAGATCCAAAGAAAGATACACTTCATACAGGATATTAAAAATTTTTAGAGCAGAATACCTGAATGACATACTAAGAGTCAAAATTACTGCATATCAGCATGGAAAACAAAGTTAAGACTATTTTAACATGTGATCCTCATGTTGAGCATCTGAGTGAAACCCATAACTTTGCTTGAGAAAAGAAAAATGTAAATTGGAACTGGGTTGGGTTGGGTTGATTTTTGACGGCCGATTATCAACTCGAGGGATATAGGCCCTAGGGGGAGTGCCCTCCGTGGGGTCTTTCTAAGGGAACCTAACCCGTATTTACGCATGGGAATCCACGGTTTCGAAGAAAACCACGAAAACTCCTAAACGGTTAGGCCGACGGGCGCGATTGGGATCGAACCCAGCACCTCCCGTCTACCAGCTTCGAGAGCAGAACCTCTCAGCCACTGGTGGGGCGTAAATTGGAACTGGATTAATAACAATAATGTTTAGAGTTACCAGCTGTGACGGTGATGTTGTATACCCAGGTTCTTAAATGAACAAAAAGAAACTCCAACACAATACTTTAAGAGACTTTACCATTTATTGTAGAGAACTTTTAAAGGAGGGCCGTGAAAAAGTACAGGGGGACGGGGAGAGTTTCAATAACTGCCCAATGGCAGAAGCCCCACAGCGGGGCTTAGTTGCAGTCTACATAGCTCGAGGTCAGGAGCAAAAAAAAAAAAAAAAAGTGAGTCAGATTTTGTTACAATTACTTACAGATTGGCGAACATTAGTTAACCATATGTAAGATGTTTGGCGAAAAACAAATTGTGTAGACAAAACAATCAAGAAGTTTTACATTGAGTTAAAAACTATGCCCTGGCGGGCTCTTTAGATTTCCAAGAAATAAAATTCTTGCGGTAAGGGAGAGTGGCTTAAAGAAATAGCAAACACGTGATATTACATGCACGTTACAGATTTACCGACAGCTGAAATTAGTCAGCAAGGGGCATATGGCTTTTATCTGACAAAATTCAAGGGTGAGAATTGATTATTACTGCAAGCTAAGAGGCTGAGAAAGATCTAATGCGCATTTGTGTGTTACACATAAAATATGCATTACATATTGTCGGCTGCGATGCGAAAAAACATTCACATGTATTTTATTCTTTTATTTTATCTCAACGGAATATTCCTGCGGTTAAGATATATTTCTATCCGTGTGAAAGTGAAAGAGGACTGAAATAAATGATGCCTGCATTTGAAACTAACTTTAAAAAGTAAAAAGCGAAACCTACAGTAGTGTGAGGGGGGGGGGGGGGGAGAAAGACTAAAGCCATATGAAATTAAGTATAAAATGGCAAATTTAAACTAAATATTTTATTTGAAGGGGGAAGGGGGGAGAATAACGACAATTTATAATGAACCAGTAAGGTTAAAAGTTGATTTTTGAGGGGAGAGGAGGATAAAGGAATATACAACGGGAAAGCCGTTATATATATCCCTGGCGAGCTCTTTAGGATTACAAGAAATAAAATTCTTGCGGTAAGAGAGAGTGGCTTAAAGAAATAGCAAACATGTGATATTACATGCACGTTACAGATTTACCGTCAGCTGAAATTAGTCAGCAAGGGGCATATGGCTTTTATCGGACAAAATTCAAGGGTGAGAATTGATTATTACTGCAAGCCAAGAGGCTGAGAAAGATCTAATGCGCATTTGTGTGTTACACATAAAATATGCATTACATATTGTCGGCTGCGATGCGAAAAAACATTCACTTGTATTTTATTCTTTTATTTTATCTCAACGGAATATTCCTGCGGTTAAGATATATTTCTATCCATGTGAAAGTGAAAGAGGACTGAGATAAATGATGCCTGCATTTGAAACTAACTTTAAAAAGTAAAAAGCGACACCTAGAGTAATGTGAGGGGGGGGGGGGTGGAGAGAAAGACTAAAGCCATATGAAATTAAGTATAAAATGTCAAATTTAAACTAAATATTTTATTTGAAGGGGGGGGGGATAACGACAATTTATAATGAACCAGTAAGGTTAAAAGTTGATTTTTGAGGGGAGAGGAGGATAAATGAATATACAACGGGAAAACCGTTATATATATCCCTGGCGGGCTCTTTAGGTTTCCAAGAAATAAAATTCTTGCGGTAAGGGAGAGTGGCTTAAAGAAATAGCAAACACGTGATATTACATGCACGTTACAGATTTACCGACAGCTGAAATTAGTCAGCAAGGGGCATATGGCTTTTATCTGACAAAATTCAAGGGTGAGAATTGATTATTACTGCAAGCCAAGAGGCTGAGAAAGATCTAATGCACATTTGTGTGTTACACGTAAAATATGCATTACATATTGTCGGCTGCGATGCGAAAAACATTCACTTGTATTTTATTCTTCTATTTTACCTCAACGGAATATTCCTGCGGTTAAGATATATTTCTATCCGCGTGAAAGTGAAAGAGGACTGAGATAAATGATGCTTGCATTTGAAACTAACTTTAAAAAGTAAAAAGTGAAACCTAGAGTAATGTGAGGGGGGGGGGGAGAGAAAGACTAAAGCCATATGAAATTAAGTATAAAATGTCAAATTTAAACTAAATATTTTATTTGACGGGGGAGGGGGGGGGGGAGAATAACGACTATTTATAATGAACCAGTAAGGTTAAAAGTTGATTTTTGAGGGGAGAGGAGGATAAATGAATATACAACAGGAAAGCCGTTATACCATCTTAAGCTCCCCCCCCCAAAAAAAAAATGAATGAAAATGATTGAAGAAATCAAGAAAATTTTAGATGGGAGGGACAACAAGCAAACATTTAAATATTGTGAACAAAAAGATTAATGCTAAAGTAAATACATTTGGAAACATATATATATATATATATATCATCTTTGTCACACTATAGCTCTCATATTTATGAACCGATTTGTATGTAACTTCGTGTATACATAGCGCATACCAATGTCTTGACCGAGTTCGTTGGCCATCTTCATCCACCATCTTGTTTCAAAATGGTGGCCATTTAATTTTTTTTTTAATTTAAAATTTGAAATGAGGTACCAAAAAATTGAAAATTGAAAAATATATTTTTCTGATGTGTTTGACCTTGATACAAAGATTCCGTAGCAATTTTTGTTTTGTCTATATCTTAAAAAATGGCTGAGTTATAGCATTTTGAATTTCTAGCAAAGCTGACATTTTGAAACGTCCTGAATTTTGTCACGCGATAAAAGGCGTACTTATGAACCGATTTGGATGTAACTTCGTTTATACATAGTACATACCAATGTCTCGACCGGGTTCGTTGGTCAGCTTCATACGAGATCTTGTTTAAAAATGGTGGCCATTTAAATTTTTAAGAAAAATTGAAATTTGAAATGTGGTACCAAAAAATTATAAATTGAAAAAATATTTTCTTCTTATGTGTTTGACCTTGATAAAAAGATTCGAGAGCAGTTTTTGTTTCGTCTATATCTTAAGAAATGGCTGAGTTATAGCATTTTGAATTTCTATTGTGGCTGACATTTTGAAACGACCTGATTTTTGTCACGCAATAACAGGCGTATTTATGAACCGATTTGAATGTAACTTGGTGTGTACACAGTACATATCAATGTCTCGACCGAGTTCGTTGGCAGCTTCATTCGCCATCTGGTTTCAAAAGGGCTGCCATTTAAAAAATTAAATTTAAAATTTAAAATGTGTTATCAAAAAATTGAAAAATGAAAAAAGATTCTTTTATGTGTTTGACCTTGATACAAAGATTCCGGAACAGTTTTTGTTTCGTATATATCTTAAAAAATGGTTGAATTATAGCACTTTGAATTTCTGGCATGGCTGACATTTTGAAATGATTTGATATGTGTCACGTGATAACAAGCCTATTTATTAACCTATTTCGATGTAAGAAGGCATGTGGATAGTACATGGTAATGTCTCCACTAAGTTCGCTGGCCAGCTTCATCAGCCATCTTGTTTCAAAATGATTAAAATTATTAAAAAAAAAAATTAATTAAAAAAATTTTAAAGTGAGGTGCAAAAAAAAATTAGAAATTGAAAAAGGTTTCTTTCTTAAGTATTTGACCTTGATATAGTGATTCCGGAGCATTGTTTGTTTTGTCTTTATCTTAAAAAATGGCTCAGATATAGCAGTTCGAATTTCTTATGTGGGTGACATTTTGAAAAAATCTGATTTTTTGCCTGCGACAGCACTTGTATATATCAACTGATTCCGATGTGAGTGAGCATGTGCACCGGAATTACTAAGGTCTCCACCTCTTTAGCCTTATCCACCATGTTGTCTTAAATTGGCAGGAACTTCAAGATATCGCCGAATTTGGCAACCAAATATAAGTTACTTTAAATAAAAGCAGCTTGGATAAAACTGACTAATTTTTCGAAATTCTCATTCATAATGATTTAGTATTGATAAAAATTAGTATTGAATCTCCTATAATCGGTTTTCACTAAATTGAACTTCGTGTGTTTGAATAATATAAGCTTGCTTTTTTAAAAATAAGGAATATGAAAGCTACCTCTTCCTCCCGGCACTGGCCGGAAGGACTTTTTTTCTTTTCAATACGCTGAATTACTTCCTGAAAAAGAAGTTCAAGTTTCTGTAATTTTATATACTTAAATAAGCCACTAATAGAAATATTTTTAACATTGCGTTACTCATGACTTTTCCTTCAGTTACATTCATTTTACCAAAAGGAATTTTCTTTGTAACGGATAAAATTTAGAATAGCCCTTCGCTTTATTTTCTGAAGAGTAAAATGTTTGTTTTCTAGCGAAAGAGGAAAAAATATTTTTCTCCTGAAGAAATTTTTAAATAGAATATTTTTAATAATTTTTAAAACCTATCAAAAAGGAAATCAAAAAGAAATCAAAAGCATATCTGACGCTTTTTATTGGTTGAATCCGCATTTTATTCGTTTTCTGATTGGTCTATACAGTAATCTGTATTTCCCTTTACTTTCAACAGAGATGGATTACTTATGTTGCCACTATGACAAAAAAGTTATAAAAACTACAAAAAAATTAATAACTCAGAAACAAATTTAGATACAGCTTTCAAACAAATTGCATTTAAAAGTACTTTTTTTTTCTCTATACGACGATATAAAATGTAATATTGTGGGATGTTTAGAAGTTTAAGAATGAAATTTCATTTAAAATGGGTCGTCAGATTTCTTTGAAATCTGATGATGAAAAAGCCTTTTCCCGAACAGCCAATCAAATGCTTGGATAATACGTAAGTTTCAGGTGGATAATACGTAAGTTTCAGGAAATCTGACGATTCGCAGGCCATTTTTGTGGCTTGCAATTTTTACGTGTAATAACACTATTAATGTTTAATTCATGGTGTATGTAATGTATGATCAACTCCGTGCGATTTTTTATGTCTTAAATTTTAGTCTTCGAAAAAATCATTTTGTAAATGGTCGTTGTAATTTGTTAAATTGCTTTTTTTTTATTTAATCATTCCCATTCAAAAGAAGAAATGCTAAAAGCCTTCGACAGTGTTGCCAGATTGGGGCTTTTTCCCCCTAGATTGTTGATTGTCACCGCTATTTTGAAATAGAAATACTCGGCTTATTTAAAAATAGATTTAAAATTCTGAAAAATAAGTCGAATTATACTAGTTTAAAAAAGTCGTGACAGTCAAATAATCTGAATTTAAAAAGTCACCAATCCGGCAACACTGGCCTTCGATACAATAAGAAGACGATTCTAGTTTCAAGAGAATGTTACAGATGAATTGTTCGGGTACTTAAAAAAGAGGAAAAATTTTTATGAAAATGTATTTTTTATAAGAAACCTGCAGAAAGTAATGTTACAGACTGACTTTTTTAAAGTTAAAGAATTGGAATACTGAGAAAAAAAGAAAAAAGGTACGCAACGCTTTAGTTTTTGTTTACCTCTCTTTATTATGTGTTTTTTAGGCATTACTATAATTAAATTTTACTCATATGTCTACATTGCATAAAAAAAAGTTACTGGCCCGAAATAAAATACATTTTTCCAATATTTCCATTTTATGTGTATTTTTAATTTTATGCATGTGTATTTTATTATACAAATTTCACAAATTTGAGTTGATTTCTATTTAATGAGTTTTCTTCATAACGAAGTGTTTAAGTGTAACAATGAGACTTCGTTAAATGGAAGTTTCACTGTATTTTTTTTTATAAAGCTTAACGATAAAACGTCCATAGGGGTGAATTTGACCCTTGTCAAATAAATATATTTTGATTCAAACCAGCTTTTTTTCCTTAAAATAAATTAGGACGCGAGTTTCAAAACTCGCCTTATCCAAAATTTAAAAAATCGAGTTTTTTCTATCAATCTATTCTATTGGTGAATCTGCATCGAAAAACACTACAACCTGCAAAAAAAAAAAAAAAAAAAAAAAAAAAAAAAAAAAAAAAAAAAAACTAATTTTATCATGTATTTCTGGCATTGTAAAATTTTAGTTTACAATGAAAACAAATGGACAGTGTAAGAGGTTTTTCGCGATTTCCAAAATTTGATTTTCCGGATAAGGTGAGTTTTGAAACTCGCGTACTAAAATATAAAAATACGAAAATGAGTTAAATCAGAAAGTTAAATAGTATTAAATAAAAATATTGTTTGAGCTACTTTTGTAGGACGAGTAAAATTAACGGCAGTTCTAGTGTTAAAATTCAAATTAAGTAAATATAGATAATCTAGCTATATTTTCACACTTTACATTGCATTGTAAGTATAAATTAAATAAAGCTATATATGAGTTTAAATATAATACATGTAAATAAAGCTAATCATAATAAATAACAATGCTTCGTGAAAAAACTATCTTCGCGTTCATGTTTAGAACAATAAGTATTTTTAATAATTTTGTTTTTACTACTAAAACTACGCACACAAATTCAGAGGTAAATAAACTAGAATTTGTTAGTAATAAATAGTGATGCGAGATTTTATTTTTCAGTTATATCATTTTATCGAACAGAATTTTCTATGTATTTAATTATATTAAGTGCAAATCTTTTTTTTTTCTTTTTTCTTAAATAGTGATAGTTTTCTGTTTTTATATAAGAGTTAAAAAAATATTTCTCACTTAAAGATATCTTTAGTTGAAAGAATTTTAATTACTTTGCCACCGTTTGTTCTATGCATTCTTGAATGGAAAGTATTTCTTTAATATTTTAAGAGATTAAAGGTTTGAATTATGTTAAATTACTACATTCAAAGGTAATTTTCAATGAAGTTTTTTAAAGAAATATTTTCTTGACACTATAAATATATTGATAATGGTTATTTTAGAAGTAATGTAAACAACCATAATTATTTTTAATTTCATCTATTTAAAATGTTTATAAAACCTTACATACCAAAATCAAAAGAATAATTGAAATTAATATTGAAAAATTTTATGTTATTAAAGAGTTTCATAAATACCATTTTTTTAAACTTCTATTTTGCAGTAAATGTGATAGATATGTGTAGATAAAAAATTGCAAAATTGCTGCTACATAAGTTTTTAATTGTTTTGTTTTTCATTTTCTTTCTATTTTTTTATTGCTTTTTGTTTTACATTATTTGTTTATTGCTTTTTGTAATAGAAAGGTTTTAAGTAAAGGGCTGATTTTCAAATATGTTGAATAAATACACTTTAACAATTCTCTAATATGTAACTAAGTTAAAGAGGTTAACTAAGCTATGCAAAGATTGAAAACCCTGTTTAATAACGTTTGCATGATGTTATTGATGAAACATTATTTAATATAAACCTCCCATTTATTTTTCGGTTAACCATGGACTACTGTATATACTAATCCTATTTTAATATTATTTATTACAAAACATTTGCAATTTAGAATACAGATAGATTAAAAAAAATTAAAACATACATTGCCGAATTTATTTATATATTGCATTTTGGAGGGAGGCACCAGCATGTGCAGAAGATGACTTACTGCTTGTTACATATGGCTTTGTCACCCTTTCAGCCAGAGCATTTGAGAAGAGGGAGGGCGAGGGTGGTTGCTGGGTGGGAAAACAGGCGGCATAAAATGACGAACTCTTCAGTGTGCGTTGACTAAATGTCCCCTGCAGGCCGCGTGAGTATGATGGGGGAAATCATTGTCCTCAATATAGTTCATATATCAGCGAAGTACGTCGAATAGATATAAATATACAAGAATTGAAGAAAGAAAAAAAAATAAAATAAAAAAAATAAAACCAAAGCATGATAAATACTGTAAAAACGCTCCTTCGCACAGCAGGATTTTGCTTAATCAATTGTGTTCGTTTTTTTAACAAGTTAATCCATTATCTTTTCATAACTAGTTCAACCATAATTAATTTAACATAATTTATTCATGATTAACATATAAATTAAAACTTAATATGCAAGTATTACTTTTGGTTAGACTATATATAAAGTCATATCGAGAATATGTGGTAATTTTCCAAACATTTATTATTAAAATAACACATACTTCAATTTTTAATCAAAAAATGAATTACGATGTTGATTAGAGAATAATTTAATAGTTAATTGAAAAATACTATGCGTTAATTAATAAAGACTATCATTGCAGTAATTAAATCATGATAAAAAAGTTAATTATTAATTCTATATCTCTATAAAAAGTTAAAATCAGCATAAAATTACTTAAAAGATGGTCAGTCACACTTTTTCCCCTTGAAAATGAACGAGGGTTCGTTCGAAATATCTCGAGATATAATAACATCTTAATCAATCATGGCAACTTTTAAGTAATTTTATGCTGGTTTTAACTTTTTATATTAATAATAAGGTGAAAATTCCTTCACAGCCCTTGTTAATATAGTGTTTTGATTTTATTTCTACATCTCTAGCCAGATAATACTTTGCCAAACCTTTCTTCATTACCATTCCAACTTAATAGTATATTAATTCTAAGAAAAACTAGTATGTTGTGGCCATCACAAAACTTTCTTCTATATAAATTACGTCAATTAAATCCTTTAAATAGTACAAGAAATAACAACGATTTAGCACCAATTCATAACAAAGTATATCTGAATTTGAAGTTGGATGAAAATTCGTGCATTAGTTCTTGAGATAGAGCTATAGCGGAAATTCTGAAAAATGCAGCATAGCAGCGCCACCTGTTGAGCGATTTGCACCAAAAATAAACAGCACTAAATGACATGAAGTTATACCTGAATCTGAAGTTTGTTGAAAATCCAAGCAATAGTTCTTGAGTTAAAGCTATTGCGGAAATCGCAAAAAATACAGCATAGCAGTGCCACCTCTTGAGCGATTTGCACCAAAAATTAAACAGCACTAATTTATGCGTCAATTCATGTCAAGGACTAACTAAATATGAAGTTTGATGAAAATCCGTGCAATAGTTCTTGAGATACAGCGCTTGCGGAAATCGTGAAAAATGCAGCACAGAAGCGCCACCTATTGGGCGATTTACACCAAAAATTAAACAGCACAAATTTATATCAGGGACTAACTGAATCTGAAGTTTGATGAAAATTCGTGCATTTTGTCTTGAGTTAGAGCTATTGCGAAAATCTTGTTAATGCAGCATAGCAGCGCCATCTTTTGGGCGATTTTCACAAAAAAGTAATCAGCACCAAACTATATCCTGGACTAATAAATCTAAAGTTTTATGAAAATCCGTGCAGTAGTTCTTGAGATATAGCTATTGCAGAAATCGTGAAAAATGCTGCATAGCAGCGCCACCTGTTGGGCGATTTTCACCAAAAACTAGTCAGGTTCATTTTATATAAAGGTCTAACTAAATATAAAGTTTTGTGAAATTCCGTGCATTAGTTCTTGAGATAGAGCGCCCACAAAATTTTTGTCACATACAGACAGACAGACAGAGCCACAGGCACACAGACAGACTCACAGACAGACATTTTCTAAAAACCATCAAATCGTGTTCTGGGCATTCTAAAACGTATAAATCCGTCGAAAACCGGAAGTCGAAAATTTTCACGAATCCAATACTTTCTTCTTGAAAAGATAGAAGAAAGTAAAAAGAAGATCCTTTCAGATATTTCAAATTTAAAGGCAATTATTAGCTATATATTTCAATTTACGTATATTTTTGCCGGTACAAATTACGATCAACGAAATGAAATGTTGATAAAAATAGACCAATTTTATTTTATTTTAGAACAAAGTTAATTAAAGTCTCACTGTGAATGTTTTTTTTTTTTTTTTTTTTACAGAGAAAGAACAAAATTTCTAATGAACATATTCGAAATATTATTATTTTTTTAAAGCTGCATAGGTTGTTTAAAATACTGGAACTTCTTTATGTTGTGGTATGCGCTTAGCGAGTTTGCAAAAATCGCGGTAAACTGCGAAAAACTTTTCATACCTTAAATGAACGGTAACATCACTGTTGCCACAAAATATATTCTACTTAAAAGGTAAATTAATAATATCAACCAATAAATTTTGAAGGGACTTTTTACAATTATTTATATTAAAACACAAAACTATTACAGATTCTGTAAAAAAATATCGAAAATAAAATATAACATGCAAAAAAATGTTTATCCTGTTCTCAGTAAATATTATCGTGCAAAAAGGGAATATTTTATTCGTAAAAATAAATAATTGCTGAATTTACATTCAATCATCTGCAATATCATAAACCAGGCACATTCATGTGCTTATAATGCGTGAAGTTAATCACCAGAAGGAGCACCAATCTGCAATAAAAATTCTGTCCAAACATGCAAATCCTGATCCAAAACTCTTAAGTTGTGGACAGGGTAGAAATCAGCTTATTCAGTGTCAATCTGGACTGTGTTTGTGCTAAATACGGCTACGCTTTTTCGGTGAAATGAACAGGCCGACCAAAACTGTGATCATGAGGGCAGAATAGAAATCAGATATGAAAGTTAATTTGGGCAGTCTTTGTGCTAAACCGCGTGGCTAAACCCGGCTACGCTTTTTCGCCTGTATTTTGACGAAATGAACAGGTCTTTAAATACATTACGTAGGCAACGTTGTTGGAAAGGCCACAACACTTCATGAATCACAGGTAAACATTTCTCGGGCATATTTCATCGTTTCAATTATTAGGTATAAACAAATATCTATCTGTCTATCTTTATGTGGCGGTTCAGCACCAAAGTCCGTTCAATAAAGTCCGTTTTTTACTTCAACCAAGTTTAAGATGGATTTTTACCTCTGTAAACAAAAATTTTTTCTTTGTACCGTAACAAATCACGCCTTAGATTAAATATATGTGCAATAAAATTCGCCATCCAACCATGAATAACAAAGAATTGCAATATAATTTATTAGATTTATTTGAATATTTTTATATTTAGAAAGCTCTGGGTATATATTTTTACTAGATTGATATTATTTACTAATATCAACTAATATTGATAACTATAGCCACATTGATTGAGAACGTACCATATAGGATAAGTGCACCAATAATTGGCCATTTCCAAGAAATCGGTTAAAAATAGATACAATTCTTTATAAAAAGTTCATTATTGATTCCAAATCATTTATTGTAAATTCTCAATCTGCAACCATATTTCATAAGTCATCAGCCACCAGCGAGGAATTGTGGGTAATTTTTTGAATTAGAAATGATACTTTTTTTTTTATATACGTGTTCGGCTTATGGTGCTTTCACTATCTCTTTCTTTCTATATACAAATACATAGAGAGAGAGAGAGAGAATATATGAGAGAGCAGTGTTGCGTCTGTATGTAAAACAAATATTTAATAATAAATCATGCTTTTCTTCTTATATATACGCTACTTTCATAAAAAATGATTTGAATAAAAAAAAAGTAAAGAAGTCTGTGTAAGATTCGCCCCCCCCCCAAAAAAAAAAAAAAAAAAAAAGTAAACAAAAACAAGAAAGGAAGATAGAAGAGATTGGGATTGATAATCATGATTTCCATATATTATATATATAATTATTACATAGCTACATAAATAATATGATATGCATTTCAAACTTTGTATGACAGTTACTTATTACATACATTTTCATGAAAAAAAAATATTTGTAATATGAATATTCTTAGGAATTTCTAACAAAATATCCAACTTCTTACATCAAATGTAGAGCAATCAATCCCAGCACACAAATCACCCTTTCTCTCCCCTCTCCCACCACTGAAAAATAATCTATAAAGCATTTGTAATCCCGGCGTATTTTAATCTAACTAACTCTTATTTTTACAAAAGCTGCCTTTTTTTTCTCCTCTTTCGAGATATTTATCTTATGTATGTGTTCCCTTGCCTTTCGAAAAGTTCATTTGAAACGTCGCTCGTGGCGAAACAGAAACATTTGGAAAAGGTACATAATTAATCACGACAAATAAATTTTGGCTGGAGCTGGATTTGTAGTTTTTTATCCTGTTTCAGACAGAGATAAATTGTCTTACTTCGAATTTCACTCCCTGATTCTTCATCGTCCTCCAAAGAAACGTCATCTGAAAGATAAATAAGCCATTTAATGTTTCCAGAAGAGAAAAAATATATACACATAGATCGCAGAAAAATAAACTTGTCTCTAAATATATATATATATAGGTAATACACAGTAAGTAGATATGTATGAGAATAAAGAGTTTTTTGATGTTTATCATTTTTCAGATGCATCAGGAAAAGAGGCCCACAAGATAGAGTAGTCATGTTTGGGGAAGATACATTTTAAATTTCATTTTGTCAACTGAAAATCATTAATATTTTTTATTCCCAGAATTTTATAAGTTTTTTTTTTTTTTTTTTCGAAATTTCAAAATTCAACTTCGAAAATGATTAATATCTATTGAGCCAGAGATTAGAGTCTACGATAATATGTCTGGACTTCGACGTATATTTTGAAAATATTAGTGTATATTTAAAACTCATTTACTCAGAATCCATGCATTTTTAGATTGCGAAAATATACTAAATAATAAAAAAATAATAAAAGATCAAACGACCATTGTTTTGTGTTATGAAATATAATTGTATTAAATATACACATATTTTAAATAATTATTATTAATCAGCATTGTAAATTTAATTATTTTTTAATTTTTCATTAAAATTGAGACACAAAAATAAATGAAAATACTGATAAGAATCGTTTCTCGGGTGTTAAACTAAAAGAAAGCGGACCAGATTATAATATACTTTTTGACAGAATTCTGTGAAAATTTATAAAAAGAATAACATATAAGTAATTTTAAAATATTATAATGAATTATAATTTTTCAACGAATTTAGCCATATAAGACAAATTTACTTCTCAATATATACATTCGGTTACTAAGTTTAATTTATATATTTTCTTCGTCAATCGATATTTACATAGTGTAGAATCACCTTTCGTTTCTTTCAGTACGGCAAATTCCCAAAAGTTTCTCACCATTTATAAAGAATTAATTGATTTATATAAGCCACTTCATCGGTCAAATTTGATATCAAGTATGTAAGAGATACGATCTTAGAAGAATTTTTCAGCAAATTTTTCAAAATACCACTGACTGGGTAAACTGTCAGGATTTTTTGTCGTTTAAAATCTAAGGATGTAGAAAATATTCTGTCGCATTTACATTTTTACCACGTTGTTTTCAACAAACATTATTTAATGGGAAATTTTAATTATAATATTAAACATTAAATAGTTTTGAGAAATTCACCTCTGATTAAAAAAGAAAAAAATCCTGTTTGTGAAAAAATATTTATTTTAAACAATTTTTGCAATTTATTATCATGGGTTTGATCTGCTAAAAATATTAAAAATTATATTTTCAAAAAGTAAAAATCTACCAAGCTTCTATAAAACCATGTATAGTGTGTAAAATGGTTTGGTTCTTGGTTGTAAAATTACAATAAAATAAATATTATTTAGAATTTCAAATAGCTTTTATTTTTGAATTAGTATGCTTAATGGCAATATAACGTGAAATGCATTATTTTTTGTATGGCAACCGAGATAAATTTGCAAGTATCGATTTAGGCGCCATAATTGCGATGCCGATAATAATGCTGTAACAACCGATAATCAATGTTACTAAAACATGCTGAGTGGATTTTTCTTTCTTTAACTTGAGTTAATTGACATTTCAGATGTTTATTTTTTGAGATCAATGGAATACATACCCAACATACAAACAATGAAAACAACAACATTGCTCCATTTCATTCTGCATTCGTTCGAGATATTTTCAGAAATGATGACGTCAACAGGCCGATGAGATCATGTGATTTAACTTTTTAGCGACGAGCTTCCAGTACAGAAATCTTAATCTTTTGTCACCAGTGTTTCAAAGTAAAATAATTTGTTTCATTTAATCTAAAAATTCTGCGATTAAATAAGGCAAAAGTTTCTAAACAAAATTACTGTTAGGAAAAATAAAATATTCTGAGCACCCTAAATGTTACGTATACGGCGCTCGTCGCGATGGTGTTAATATACAACTTCTATCCACATTTTCTGTAAAAGGCGATCTAATTACGAACGATCTGGCAATTGGTCGAAATTGAAAACACTAAGCTAATAAGTGTCCATTCTGTTCAAAATTAATATTCTAAACATACAGGGTGTCGAGTACAAATTAATTTCTCAAAATGTTGCTTTTTGAAAAAAGTGCAAGAATATGCATCGTTTGTGTTTGGAAGCTCATTTAAGCAAAATAAACACTTTTTACAAGTTCTTAATGGTTTTAATTTCGATTAATTTGAGAGTTTGTTTGAAATTAAGATCACTCCAAAGAAACAATGTTTAGAGAATGCTGTTAGAAAGAAATCTTGTTAGCTACTTCGCGACGAGCGTCGCGTGTATGTGACGTTTATTGTACTCTGAATCTTTGGTTTTCCATGATTGTTTTGTTTTATTATCTCGTGTACTTGTTTCTAAAACTAACATATTCTGCTTCAACCTTTTATGAGGACATCCTTCACTATTGTATAATCCTTTTTATTTTGGTGGTAAACAGACTCCCCCAAAATTACACCATTTTTTATAAATTGCTCTAAACTCATTTAAGAATTTCATGTACACCTGGTGGTGTTTTCCAGGCCTTTTAGATTTACTCTCTAAAATTGCAGAATACTATTTCTTGTTAGCCCCTTTTCTTTGTCGCCCGAACCCAGTTTGTGGAACTCAAACATACCATATTTGTAAAACCCGATCTGACTTTGACCAGAAGAAAAATCCGCGGCTCTATTCCCCGAGTTGGTATTCTTTTTGCAAATGTGTAATGTAATTTAACTTGCTATTTTTCCAATAGTAGGTAATGGTTAAGTAAAATTTTATTATAAATCGTAGTCTTTTCTGAGATATGTGGAAGTATTACATGTAGTAATTTCATTTAAAATTTTTATTTTGTACCAAATAACCTATTTCTAACTCTTTTTTTTACCCGACTGAAAAGAAGGGTTATGTGTTTCACGCGTATCTGTGTATGTGGATTTCTTTATACCCTCGAAACATCCGAGCGGCTGAATGGATTTTAATGAATGAGGTCTCTATCAATTCGTCTTAACGGCCCGATGGTTATAGGCTAGGCTTTGTTTTTATTCAAAATGGTGGCCGTAAAATACAAAATGGTGGTAGAGACGAAAAAAAAATTACGCACCCTATTGAGTGGCATATAATTGGATAAGGTCTTTCAAAATGAAGACGATGTTTCATTGACTATTTTACAGTCAGAAGCTCCGTTAAAATATTATACAACTTGGAAGTTGTGCATGTATTGTGGATATCTAGCTTTACTGCAACTCTCACTATCATTGACATGTATAGACCTCATCAAAACAGTGTTTATAGATAGGAACTAACAATTAAACACAACTTAATAGTCATCAATACAAGTAAATAAATAAAAGAAAAAATAGGTAAGTAATATAAACAAGTAATAAAAAAAAAAAAAAATATTTTAAGTCAATTCCTACTTAGGTCAATAAGAGAACTTTTTTTCTCTCATTCTTCTTTTCTGTTGAGTGGCGGTTAAAATGCCTTGATCAAGAAGAGGGCTCTCTCGGTCTTAAAATACCTTGGTCAAGAAGAGGGCTCTCTCGATTATTGAAAATTAATTAATTTAATTTAATTAATGAATTAATATTTGAAAAAAAAACTGGATTAACATCAAGTGCCGTCCACTACAAGTTTAAAAAATTTATTTCAGCTTGATTGGATGAATAATAAGTACTTTATTAACGATTGAAAATTTGAACAAGATTTATATAGCGAGAGTGTTAGCTAATAGTAGGAATTGGAAAAAAAAGTAGTTTCACATTGAGGAGAAATAATTAATTAGTTCGCTTTTTACTCAGTCGGGTTTTTTGATTTTTTAAATTTAATAGTTTATTATAAATAGCAAACAAACACGGCGAAAGAAATTCGATGAGAGAAAATTGGCCGGAGAAAGACACCCATCAGAATAAAAAAATGAGCCATTCTCGGGCACATCCAGACAATTTACTTATTTAACTCCCAAAAATTAAAACCATTATTTAAAGCGGAAACAACAACAAAAAGCAAGTTAACAAATTACAACGATCATTTGGAAAATGATTTTTTCAAAGACTAAAATTTAAGACATAAAAAAACTCACGGAGTTGATCATACATTACGTACGCAATGAATTAAACATTAATAGTGTTATTACACGTAAAAATTGCAAGCGACAAAAATCGCCTGCGACTCGTCAGATTTCCTGAAACTTACGTATTATCCAAGCATTTCATTGGCTATTCAGGAAAAGGCTTTTCCATCGTACGATTTCCAAGAAATCTGACGACCAATTTTAAATGAAATTTCATTCTTAAGCTTCTAAACATTCGACAATATTACTTTTTACACCGTCGGATAGAGAAAAAAATGTACTTTTAAATGCAATTTGTTTGAAAGCTCTATCTCAATTTGTTTATAAGTTATTTTTTTTGTAGTTTTTATTACTTTTTTGTTATAGTGGCAACAGAAGTATCCATCTCTATTGAAAGTAAAGGGAAAATACAGATTACTGTATAGACCAATCTGAAAACGAATAAAATGCAGATTCAACCAATAAAACGCTTCAGATATGTTTTTGATTTCCTAACCTGACAGAGGACAATAACCATTTTTCCAAATGGTTAAAAAAAAAACTTACCTAAAGGCACAACAGCACCCTTACACCAAGGCTAACGAAAAAAAAAAAAAAAAAACAGGCATCCGCGGTGCATTCCACATGTCTTTTTTTTACAGACCGCTAGAGTGACGTGATGCTGTCTTCGTATATCTGCATTGGAGCTTTTGACCATCCCGTGATTTCAGCGTTCTGTAAAAAAAGATACGCGTAAAGCACCGCGGTAGCCTTTCTTTTCGTTACCCTCGCCTTACACACGAAGTGCCCTGGTCTAAGAAAATGACAAGAAAACGATCACTCCTTACCTCGTCATACCGGGTGTGGCGATAAAGGATTACTACAGCAAACGAACAGAGAAAACTTCACTCGTCCAATTATGAATTGTCGAAAACTTCACATTCCTCCATACAGGGGTATAAAATATGACGTTTAATGTCAAAGGTACCAAGAATTACTTCTCCGATCACGGAAATTTTAAAAATGATGTACGAATTTTGAATAAATTTTATAGAAAAGAGGACAAATAGATTAAATTGGGATTGAGTTTATGAGGGGGTCAAAATTGCGGGGGAATTTGAAAGTCGGAGAAATACGTAAATTTCCACGTTCAATATAAAATAACAAAAATCTTATCCAAAAATTTAAAATCTGAGCCTCAGATACATTTAGACGCTATATCTGATTATTCTGAACCAAATTTTCAGACCTGTATATGCGGCAGATTTCGCTAGTCATCGCCAAGAGACTACAGATACATAGAAAAAAAAAGTTTTTTTTTAAATTATATTAACAGATGCACAAAACTAAAAAAGGGACAAATTTCCATTTCTGAGACTTATTCCGGCGTATATTTCACAGGTAGACGTTATTCTATATTCCATTTGAAGGAAAAGCTCTAATTGTTTTTTATAAAAACTGTTCATAATTAGCAATTAAACACACGCATTTTTCAAATTTGTTATTCACGTATAACGTACCATATATACGAAACTTTATACCAGAATAGTCTTCTATTATATTTTAGTATTGCCCGACAGCGCAATTCTTATTTATTTCCAGTGTGACTACTCAATGTTAATTTAACATAGTAAAACCTTTTGAACTCATAATTTATTTTACTTCTTCCCGCCGTTTTGTTTCTGATGCCACAAAATTTTTACTCTCTGCTAATTGTAATAATATTATAAATTTATAGAGCAAAAGCTTTGCCTTACTTTAGGGTCAAAACGGATGACGAAATGCCTTTGCATATGAGTGGATTATAATACAGTTAGCAAAATAGGCTATATTTTATTTATTTTATTCAGATATATTTCTTAATAATTCCAAAATTCGCTATTTTAATTGAGAATCAATGTCCATTTTTGCTATAAAATTTAACTTTTTTTCTTTATTGTTGCAAAAAATTCAAAAGCCTTAATTAATTTGTGTAGAGCGATCGATTTTCAGTTAAAAGATTTTTACGTGAAAAATGAAATTGAATTTTTTAAAGAATTAAATTGAAGATGAATACGGCTTCATATTGGAAGTAAAAAGGGCATTATCTAATATTCGTTAATAATACAATAAAGTTAATATGAGTAAGTACAGAAAACAGGTGAATATGACGTCATATTTAAAACAAAAGAATTGAAAAATATTTTACCGATGCTGATTTTTAAGCATGAATGTCAGTTACAAACGGATGAGTGCGTAGTCCGATTAAAAAGCTGTTAAATTTGTGAATTATTAATGTTGTGTTTTTATTTATTTATTGACGAAGATTTAACAGCATTATGGAATATTAGCCGGAAACAAATACTGAAATTTGTAGGTTGTTTTAATATGGTGTAAAAATTGTAATTGTCCTATGTTTAGAAGTTAATAGATTTGCAAATAACCAAAATTTATTTTACATGTTCCATGTTCAATATGACATCAACGTTACACACTGACATGTTTTTGCTGTATAATATACATATTATTCATAGGTAATTTTTTTTCTGGCAACAAGAAAGAAAAAATAATTATTTGTAAATTTTAAAAAGATAGAGACTTTTAACGTTATTTCTATGGTATTTTTTTTTTTAATCTAAAATTATTTCTCATTATCTTTTGTTAATTTTTTTTTATTTTTTTTAATTTATTTATTTATTTATTTATTTATTTTTTTTGTGTGTGTAGCACAGAAATGACTGGTGTCATCGCTAAATAATTAATTCCTATGACATTTTCTTGATCGTAAAATTTTTCAAAATGGTAAAAACATGTAAATTTCCTAGTTGTAAGTTTCCCTAGTTACTGCACATTCTGGATTAATCATTGGTAAATTTACATCAAATTGTGATACGATACCGCATAAATCAATCCCTGATTGATAATACATCTGACATGAATTAATTTGATTGCAGTACTTATTAAAACCTTTATATATTAAACAAAAACATAATTTGCAAAGAAAAAAAAAATTCCACATTGTTTAGCTCTGAGAAGCGATTGATATTAAAATATTTCATTCAATGTTAAATTCTAGTAACATACATAGTTAAACTAATTGAACTTCAAAAAATTGAAATAAATTTCAAACAGTAGGAAACTTAAACCATCAGAAAAACTTAGATTGTGTTCAAATGAAATTGAAATTAACCTTAAACGTTTTCCATTTTTAAGGTTAAAATATTTGTATCGCAGACTTTTTATAATGTTTATACAAAATGGTAAGATACATACAAAATACAAATCTTTAAAAAAAAGTTCTAACATTTATTTCGATTTCATTTAAACGGAATATAAGTCTTTCGCATGGTTTGAAGTATCATACTGTTTATTAATTTATTATTATTTTTTAAAGTTCAATTAGTTTAACTATATATTTTACAAGAATTTAACGTTAAATGCAGAAGCAACTGAAAGAAATATCTTAATATCATTCCCTTCTCGGGGCTAAATAATGTGAGAAATATATATATATTTTTTGCAAATTATGTTTTTGTTTAATTATATAACAGTCTTCTATCGCCTATATAGTCTTCTATTTCCTGTGCTAGAATCAGTATCTTTTTAAGTAAAATTCTGATAAAAAATTCGATTGTTATTTTATCGGTATTTATAGTATTTTCGCTAAAGTTTCGAGTTTTATTAAAATTTCAAATTTCATTTTAAATAGCTTCAATCTTACATAATCATGCAAAGTAAATTTTCGTTAAGGGTAGATTCTATTTCTTTAGGTTTTATTTATTTATTCATTTATTTTTATTTTGCCTCCGTCAGATGTGTAGATTGTTGTGTTAATGTGGTTTCGTGCTATTTCAATAACTTGCAATCGTTTTTTCTCATTGAACGAAACGCTATTGTGAATATTTTAACTTTTTGTTGTTGTTATTTTTTTTAACCACGTTTTTGAATCTGAGCGACCTTTTTCTCGATAACTATTGTACCGAATTCCATCATATTTTATTTAAAAGAAAGATAATAGTTTTGACTGGAGCTTATACTACCAAAAATTAAATTTTCATCAATTAATTAATTTTTCAAGCTCGCAAAATGTTAAAAAAAAAAAAAAAAAAAAAAAAAAAAAAAAATGTCTTCAAATGACGACCATTTTGTCTGAAATTAACTTTTTAAAAATAAATGTTTGTATAAGCTGTAGAGAACTTAATGCCTTTTAATAATTTGTCAGTCCTGTTTATTTCAGATGCTTGTGACCGGAAAAAACTGTCGCTTCGCTCTATTGGAAGTTTGTGACGCGCACTTGAGGATACTTGTAGGTCACAATTTTTGTTACTTTTTGTTTTTTTACGCACAAAAATTTAAATATATTAGTGAAATATCAGAAGTTATAATTCAAAAAATCTAAAGGTAGTGTCACTTTGGTTTGTAACAAAATTAAAATAATCCTAAAAATCACGTACATTTCAACCCAAAGAAATATACCCCCCCCCCCCTCTTCATTTATATTGTAAAACCAAACTATTAAACACTTTAAGATTCAGTTACAACATACAATAATTTTTCAATACAGGCATCCCCCAACTTACGTAAATAATGCGTTCCGTAAAGTTTTACGTATATTGAATTTTACGTAAGTCGAATTTTTAAGTTGCTTAGGTAAAATTTTGTAAGAAACTGCAATATTTATTGTATACTCGTATATTTATATGAGTACATATGTGCGTGGTTCAATAATTATTGTCCCTAGTGTATATAAAATATTTGCACTGCGATGGTTGATGTGGAATATCGGAGACTAATGTCTTAAATGCCTATATGCTCAATTTCAGAAACGTAGCTGCTATATTAACATAAAATAACAATTAAAGCCTTTGTGCAGGGGTATTAAAAAGCAGTAAACCAACGTTTAAAATGCACAAATAATGCGTGAAAAGCAGCAAACAGCTGTTTCGAATCTACAGCGAGATTCCTCTTTAGTGCAAGATAGGGAAACATCTGTAGTGTTTCTGCAAGTTAACGTGCTGAGCATCACCTTTCTCAGCCTTGCTTTTTCTAGCACGCTGTTCCTTTTTCCCTATCTTGCACTGAAGAAGAATCTCACTGTAGCATCAAAACAGCTGTTTGTTGCTTTTCACGCATTATTTGTGCATTTTAAACGTTGGTTTACTGCTTTTTAATATATTAACATAGTTTTGGAGGGAAAGGTGAAATTTTAAAGACCTACTTTTTAGGGAGATTTTAAGGAGGGGTGCGAGAGTGAAATGCTGCTTTTGAGCTTATGAGGCTACATTTATGACAGTGGATGAGATGTGGCTAAATCACTATGATACGTAGTCCAAACGACAGTAGTTACGTCTCATCCACTGTCAAAAATCTATCCACATAAGCTAAAAATCAGCCTTTCACCCCCACTTTCCCCCTTTCACTTTTCAAACTATGTGAATATAGTAGCTACTGTTCCAAAATTGAGCATATATGCATCTAAGACATTATGATTCGATATTCCACAACAACCATCGCAGTACAAATATTTTACATACACTAGGGACAATAATTATTGAGCCACCAACGTACATATATATATATATATATATATATATATATATATATATATTATTTACACCGTAATATTTTATAAATAAAGTATCATGCGAATGTATTTACTCGTATATAAACTATAAATGTATGAACAAATATAAAAACAAATTCAAAGAACACTTTTTAAATATCTTGTGGAATACGGGATTTATAAATCTAACATTGATGAATTGATTTGTAAAATTTTGAATCTACTTCAAACGACTATAAAAATATGAACTAATATTCCAGGCAATAGAGACCGTATAGGGACTCTACCTAGCAAAATTAATGGTAGTACTGGAAATCGGCTTTCTAGATGTTTTTTGGGTCGCTGAATCCGAATTTATAACTTTCCACCAAAATGTCCCCCGGCAACACCCCCAAATTTTGGTGAAAAGCCCCCCCAAAAAGGTTTTTATTTAAAAATTCCATTTTTTTTATTGTTTTAGGGGAAAAGTAGCTAGAAATTCAGAAAGTAGACAAAATTTGCAACAAATTAGATACATGACATTATGACTTAGGATGAAGGGGAAGGTGGGATCTGCCTCGGAACATACGCCGCAGTGCTGTGTGGACTAAGTTGTGCAATTCCACTTAACCACTCACACGTTTGCATTAGCTCTCCCATCTTCCCTCCGAATTTTCTGTATAAGGTTTACTTGGTTTTTTGGGTTGCTGAATCCGAATTTTTAACTTACCCCAAAATTTCCCCCCAACGAACCCCCCCCTCCCAAATAGTTGTTTTTAGCTTAAATTTCTTATTGTTTTAGGGAAAAAGCATTACGAAATTCAGAAACTAGACAAAATTTGGAACAAATAGGATATATGACATTATGACGTAGGATTTTTTCTAATAAAAACCTTTTTTGGGGGGCTTTTTACCAAAATTTGGGGATGTTGCCGGGGAAAGTTTTGGTGGAAAGTTACAAATTCGGATTCAGCGACCCAAAAAACATCTAGAAAGCCGATTTCTAGTACTACGATTAATTTTGCTAGGTAAAATTCCCTATTGCCTGGACTATAATTAAAGGGGACTAATTTAATCTCCATAAATTTCTGATGGCAAGACAAATGAATAGCACTCACAAAATAAAATAATCCTTGATAAGCACAAACTGGATTTATTTTGAATTAGATGACTACTATGAATAGCTAAAAATAAAGATTAAGTTTTTTTGTTATATATTTGATTATATATACCAATAATAATATAACTCTATCTAATATATAAACTATATTATGGTTGTGGCTTATATCTAGATATTTTATTTATAAAATAAATATCAAAAGTATGCAACTGCGTATAAAATGCACTAGTATGTTCACAAATGCAATTTTCGAAATTTATTACGTAACTGCGAATTTACGGAAGTCACGTAATACGTAAGTCGGCGAATGCCTGTAGTCAACTTAAAAAAAAGAAAAAAAAGAAATGTATTTTTCAGTTTCTGCTTGCTAGACAGTATAGCCTTATATTACAAATAGGTAGATTCACTAATATTAGAATTCATAACGACTACACGTTTGACACAGTAGGTATTGTAAAGAATTGTTGTTCTATGCAATACCGAAAATAGATTTAGAAAATAAATATTTAAGATTTATTCTTGAGAATATTTTTAAACAACTACCATTTTTTCCCCGATGGGCTACGCCGTAAAATCTTTGCACATTAAAGAGAATGAGCAATAAAAATATTTTTTTTTTAAGAGCAAGAAATTACCCATTTATTACGCTTTCATTTTCGCGATTTTGCATTTTATCACACTCTGGAGTATTGAGATAATACAGGTGGCATTATTGATAATAAAGGTGCATTAAATATTAATGACGTAATGAATAAAAATCTAAAATTATTGTTTCTTATGTATATTAATTATTGTTACCGCATGAGATACATTAGCCGATGATAGAAAATTTTATGAATATTATTTATTTTACGTAATTAGATTTCCTTTATCTACGGTAAAATACGTAATAAAAGAAATCTCTTCTGAAATAAAGTTTTTTTTTCCCTCATTCCAATGAATCAATCTATTTTAAGATAAAACTGAAATTATTCTTTAATAAAAAAATAGGGAACTGATTTGTAAAAAAATTCTTTTAATGTACACGTTTCGTTTCCACTTAGGCTGTCCTTTTAGGTGCGTTTAAATTATATAAATATGTAGCAGCACCCATAGCCGCTGTCTGCTCTGTATGCATACAACAGCCCAAAAATTGTCCAACCGAATGGTTTGAAATTTAAAATACATAATCTTTGCAAAATTTTGTCGAGTCATTTCAAATTTTATGAAAATCGAATCAAAACTTAGGTTGCCATGTTGATTACGTCCTATTTAAGATATAGTCATATAACTTCTATATTACTGAATTTATTATATATAATCGTAATAAATTTTGTGTTCATGCATTTTTGCTTAAGAGTGCAACAGCTATTGCACCAAGATCTAAATATTTATAAAACTAGTTACAGTACGAACGTATCATTTGCCACGTTTGACGTATAATTTCCGACTTGTATTATTTAGAACTAAAATTTAACAGTGATTTTCTTTTCTTTAAAAATAATTAGCAGTGTTGCTATCCTCGATTTTTCTCTACACCAATTCAAATACCATTAATAGTTTAAAAAAATAAATAAATAAATAACGTAAATAAAATAATTGGCGAAGATCGGGTAATCACGACCGGTAGGTAGCCTTGGATACTATCATATTTGAACAATCACGCATACATGGATGAACAACACACATTTTAAAACAACTGTAGCGCCCCGTTTATCGTATATGAATCAATACAGATGCTAGTGGGCAACAAGTGACGAATGTTTATTTTTCTATTCCATGAATTTTGTGAGCGCCGTTTACTTTTTGAATGCAGTTATTGTATATTAAATGTAAGTACTTCACCATTATTTATTAATTATTCTGTACTGAGAATGTTGTTTTTTATAAGTCAGGTTATTAATTGTCGTTGCATTTGTAGTTGTTGTGATAAATAAAAACATTAAAAGGAGACGGGAGGTGGTATCGGACACAATTCCGTCGGTTACCCTCGGACATTTTTTGGGTAGAGAGAATGTCTTGTTAGTTGTTAATTTAATAGCTACTAAAGCTACAACCAATAAAAATATGTCTACAACCAACGAAAGCGATTCGACAACGGTAATCCAGAAAAAAATGAAAATAATGAAGAACATTTAGAGTCTGACAAAGGATTAGAATAGTTAACAGCATGCATAATTTGTGGCGAAACTTTTGAAGACTGGATACAACGTCATAAGCGTAATGACTTAGCATATGAAGCATGTGTAGAAATCCATCTTTCGCATCCTTACTGCTATTGCGACATGTTTAAGGCCAAAGAGTGTCTTCAGCACTATTAATAGTGTGTGTCCGGTGCTAACCGTGAAAAAAAAAAAAATATTTGTCAAAAATTAAAGACTTATTGTAAGGCGTGATTTAAGCTAAGATAAAAAAAACTGTTTGTTACTCAACTATAATTATAAGAGCTATGTTGCATTTAATTTCTAGTTTCAAAATAAAGTTTAATTCTGTTCATTTCTGAAATTTCATGAGTTTAGTTTATGTATCCAAAGCTGCCCGACCTTCCCCTACACGAAGCAAGCAAGCAGATAAACAAACAAGTGACAACAAAACAACAACAGTAATGAAAGATAGTGGCTTATTCTCAAAATGGAAATGCTTATGTCACAAATTTAACGTCATTTTTCTGGTGATTGAAAACAATATCTACCCACTGTTACTAAGAATAAATAATGAAAATTGTTACTAACGTTATAAACGAATGCAAACGGTCAACTAATCTAATAAAATTTTTAGAAGTGGTATATCACGATAAGTTGATTAAATGTGGTCATTTTTGCTTATTTTGAACTTTCTTTCAGATAAATTAAACGCTTTTAAATTCAGAACATTTTCTAACCCTGTAAAGGTAACACACGCTCGAGCACACACACACACATATATTTATACTAGTAAATCTGCAGATCAGGAGCCTCAACGTCAGCACTGCAAGTCATTATTTTTAAACACACTTTTGGGTAACATTCAACTCCCTGCAAACCGCAATTTAAAGTTTTCAAATTACGTAATTATTTATAAGAATAAAAAATACGAAGTTTTCAGACATTATAAGCGTTAATTTAAAAACGTTATGTAAGGATATTCTGAAATTTTCATGAGCTGCTAATTCTGGTATTTTTTTTTAGATAATAAAGTAGATTTCTTCAGGGGGGCTCCGCCCCCCCTGAACCACCCGTGATTTCATTAAATTTACATATGTAACAGTTTATTCATTGTGCTAGCGGTTATCGTAAATCTTAGATTGATTTTTAGCCTTATTTTTTAATACCGGTGAACAGAAGAAAATTTACATTGCCGCAATTATATTAAAAGTTTAGGTTTTATGAACGAAAAAGTAATTTCCTTTTAAAAATAAAATAATTTTAATTCATATTTTCTGAGATGAGGATGCATTAGGAAGTAACACTCGTCAAAAAATATTTTTTACGGCAATCTAGTTAATGTTTGGCTTTTAAGAATGAAAATATTTATTTCCCGATACAATGACGTCATTTTCAACAGAGATAATTTTTCGGTGCATAATTTTGACATTTACTATCCATTCGCTTTTCAAAAGTTTTATTGAAATTTTCAATTAAAAATTAAACATTTCTGTTAGCCGTGTGCAGACGATAAACCGTGAGATATTGGTAACATTTTTTTTTTTTTTTTTAATATTAAGAATTAATATCATAACACAAGGCCCTTTTGTTTCAACCTCAAAGCATATTCGCCTTGTTTTTGATATATGAGGTAAAAATCACCTTATTTTCGTATTTTCGTTTTATTTCCAATATGAAGACGTATATTCATGTCTATTGTTTATTTCATTTTCCTCTTGTACATGAAAATCTTTCAAATCAAAGTTAACTGTTTAGGGTAAATTATTATTGCGGGGTTTGATTTTCTTGGCAACGGTAAAAAAAAAAAAGGGTGTTAAATTTTATAGGAAAATGTCTTTATTCTTTATGAAAATAATCAACTTTTTAATTTAAAAGAAATGTATTTGAACAAAATAAATAGAACATAGTCTGCCTTTATTTCTGGCGTAAAATCCATCAATATTTTGCAAAGACAAAAAGATTTGTTTGTAAAAAAAAAAAAAAAAAAAAGAAAATTCATCCCTTTTTGACGTTCATTTGACTTCAAACAATTGCACATACTTTCACATCTGCGATATTTTTAGGCGTAGTTGCGTTGCTAGGCAACAGTTAAAAAAAATTAAAACAACAAAATTTGTACATTCTAAAGAAAAAAATTTATAAAAGAAAATATTTTATGTTATTCGAACGCGTATATATAATCTCTCCATAAGTTATACACCTAATTTAAAAACTCTGACAAATTCATAGAAAAAAATTCAAACTAATATGAACATTGTGTGATTCCAATTAGGAAATTTCATCATCCATAACTTACCATTTAAATCCTTCAATCATATGGGTCATTTCCTTTCAACAAATAAAAATGGAAAAATCTTCTGAATTGCCATAAAAAAGCATTATTGTGAAAAATAAAATATCCCATATATTCCGAACGAATGAACCAAATTTAACCAAAAACTATACAGCTAAGTCCGGGTACCTCATCAACATGCCCAGTGAATTTCAAGTTAATCGGATGCTTTTTGCGGCAGTTATCGCGGAACAGACAGACAGACTAACAGACAGACTAACGGAAACCAAAACATTTCGTGTCTCTACAGTAAGTCTTCACTGACGTTTCGGCAATTCGGTGATGAATTTCAAAACTCGCTTATACAAAATAAAGAAAAATATATTGACTTCTCTATCAATTTATTAATTGGTAACCCTGCACAGAAAAAACACTACAATCTTCAAAAAATCAAGTTTTTATCCTGTATTTTTCTCATTGTAAAATCTAGGTCTACAAGGAAAACCAATGGACGCAGTTCAAGATTTTTTGCGATTTCCCAAAATTTGATTTTCTAGATAAGGGAAGTTTTTAAACTCCCATCCTCATATACACTATACACCTGGCTTCAAAACAAAATTATTGTATGTAAGACTGAAGTAAATTTTAGTTTTCATAACCCCCCCCCCCCCCAAAAAAAAAAAAAAAGTAAGAAATTAAAAAAATTAATAACAAAACTCAAAGGACGAAATACATTGTGCGATAAGAAACTTTAAAAATATTGATTGTATTAGAAAAAGAAATACTCTCATGTAAATTGTCTCAAATAAAAAATGCTATCAAGGCAAGATATTATGCAGGCAATAAATGATTTCAAAAACATTTTTCGGCGAAAGGATTTTTTTTTTTTTTTTTTTTTTCAAAAAGGACAGAAATTTTTTTAGGTGTGGAACCGTTTTGAAGTTATCATCCCAAATTTACACTTGTACGTAAACATTCTTTAAAATATAAAAAATAAAACATTTGAATAACAAACACCTCGGAATCACAATATCTGCCCGCTATTTAGAGGTAAAAATGTACAAATCTATAGACTTTGAGTATTGTAAAAGTGTTTCCTAAACGGAGGAGACCGCTATTTCCGATTGTTTGCTATATTGGCCCTGATTTTTTTTTTTTTTTTTTTCAGTTTGACGTAAAAATCCCTTTTACGCTAATGAAATTAAAAGTAACTAACCAAATAACAGAAGTTAGGTTTTACTGAAATTTAACAAATATGTTAGTTTCTGGAACCTAATGAATGTAGCTATTTCGCGTTCTTTGCGTATGACAATAGTCGAAGGAAGAATTTTTGAAGAAGTTTGGAAAATATCGTATTACAAGAGGATTTAACAGACATAAAAACTTACTAGTATTTTTCATTGTTTATCACAAATTATTCATTCGGAAAAATAGTTCCTAATTTAAGTTTAAACCCTTTCGGCCCTGACTTTTTTCTTAGAGTCCAAAAGTAAATAAAACTTTTGTGAACTTTTTTTTCTTTTTTTACCATTTCAAAGCTAGATGGCGCTACTTGTCCACTAAAAAGTCAAAATAGAGAATGCACATATGTGATTATGAGATTTTTTCATATCTTCAAGGCGTTATTTATACACTGGCATCCAAAAGTTAAGGTACAGGGACTGGATGCTTTCGAATGCACCCGTTTTGTCGAATACCTACCAACATTATTGGCGAAATGTTCTTGAACTTCTAAGATGTAAAGAAAGTGTTTGATTTTATATTTATCGGTGAAGATTTATCGGGGGGTACAATTAGGGGGCTAATAATAAATTTAATAATAAAATAATATTTGCGATCACCTATGTAACAGAAAAGACTGGAAATGGTTTGTCACTGTGGTAACTGACTATTTGGGTCCTGTTCGACGTTTGTATGCATTTACGTAAGCATAGCACTCAAATTCGTGAAGATGTTTACGTTTTTGGGAAAAATTCAAAAGTCTTTTGTTTATAGCATGCAGAGGTTTCAACCAAATTTAACGCAACTTCCCAAAAACCTGACAAAGAACAGTAGCAACAGTATACTGCAATTAAAACATGAATATATTGAATATTTGATGAGATATGGGAATTTGTATGAAATAATTTGTTAACTGCGCATGCCTGGAGGATCCTAACTTTTTTATTATATAATTTGGTAGTCAGCTATTTAGGGTAACTTATATAAAAAATCCAGTCAAATATCGCGAAAATTCACAAAGATATGGTCGATATAGTGAGTTACTTCCTAAAAATAGCTTTATTATAAGGGATTTTCCACAACTTTTCAATCAGCTCACTATATCTTTCTAAGTTTTCACAACAATTGAGTGGATTTTTTATAAAAGTTGCTCCAAAATACTGACTACCAAATTTTGAAATAAAAATTTTGAAATCTTCCGCGCAAGCGCAGTTAAAAATTATCTCATAAAAATGACGTTATCTCATCCAATATTCAAAATATTCATGTTTTAATTGCAGTATACTGTAGTTACTATTATTTGGTAAGTTTTCGGAAAGTTGTGTTAAATTGTTTGAAAACTCTGTATGCTATAAACAAAAAACTTTTGAATTTTTCACAAAAATGTTAACATCTTCACGAATATGAGTGCTATGCTCACACAAAAGCATACAAACGTTGAACATGACCCAAATAGTCATTTACCTCAGTGACAAACCATTTCCAGCCTTTTCTGTTACATAGGTGATCGCAAATTTTATTTTATTATTAAATTTATTATTAGCCCCTAATTGTACCCCCCCCCCCCCCGATAAATCTTTACCGAGAAATATAAAATCAAACATGTACTTTACATCCTAGAAGTTCAAGAACAATTCGCCAATAATGTTGGTAGATATTCGACAAAACGTGTGCAATCGAAAGCATCCAGTCCCTGTACCTTAACTTTTTTAGGCCAGTGTAGTTTAACGCCTTTTAAAAATAAGGATCACATTTGTGACAGCTAGGGTCGAAAGGGTTAAATAATATTGAACATGATGTTTTCTAGATTAAAATAAATCAGAAAGTGTTACTTACGTAATATGAATTATGCAATACAGCTCAGTTCTTTTATAAAGCTGCTAGAACTAATATAATCCCAATAATTATAATAAGTGAGGTTATTTTTCACATATTTTGTACTTTCGTTTTTATAAATAAAATAATATGAGATTCAGAACATTTATTGTTTTCTTCCGCAATGTCTTTATATCCACCTCAGGGACTGAGATAAAAATGAATGTATGTACGACCGAAATAAATTTTTGTCTCTGTAATTCATTACTGTGAGGTAAAAAATAAAAAAAAAATTTAATGAGAAAACTCGAAGGACAAGATGAATTGTGCAACCAGAGACTGGAAAAATATTGATTTTATAAGAAATAACGTAATGAAAATTGTCTCGTTATCAAAAAGATATATTATGCATGTAATAAGCGATTCCAAATCTTTCCGGAGAAAATACTAACTTTGAAACACGGCAGAAAAATGTCATCTGCGCTAGACTTACATAATTGACTACAAATTTTCGTGCACGTGTTATAAAGAAAAAAAAGTGTGATACATTATGCCACTTTATTCACGTTAAAGAAAAAAAGAAAAAAAACCCTGGTATTTTTATGTTAATACGCCTCAGGTGAGAAATGTTTCATATTGCCATCATTAGTATTGCATTGATTTTACTTAAAATGTCTTTCACTCATTTAATTTAAAATATTAAAATTTTTGATCCGATTTTTTTAATATAACCTTTTAAACGAAAACGTTTCCAAACGAACGTCATATCGGGAGATCCGTAATATTTATAGTTTTTAAAACCGAATGCTTTGTTGCAAAACATACTAGTTTGAGCAAAAAGTTCTGGGAAATTTGTGAAAGTTGCGTTGTTATGCGTAAATTAACAACAAAAGCAACAAGGACTATTATTCAAACTAGAGACCATCACGACTCCAGGACTTTCTGCCAGATTCCATATTTGCTGGAAGTACCATGGCCGCCATGGTACGAAAACATGGTACGCCTTGGCATCGAAAAACTCTCGACATGCTTCTTCAACTTCATTAAAGGATTAAAGTCGACGGCCCTTGAAAAAGTGTTGAATTGAATGAAAGAGACCATAATCGGATGGAGCCACGTTTGCACTGTACCACTAGTACTCCTATATACGATACAAATTCTGGCAACTAATCTCTCTATTCTAAAAAAAAGTAACTACCGCTGTCACCGCCGCCGCCGCCTGTTTTGAATTTTTTGTGACCGGAGGTCTTTCTTCGTTAATATCAAGAAAAATAATGCATACAAAAATATGAAAATCGGTAGTTTTATACAGAAATGTTTGATAAACACGCTGATGCAGACTGTTTTCAAATCGAAGAATTATTTTAAGAGATATTTAATGCTAAAGTTGGACAAAATCGTTCCACTAAAAAAGTTTTATAGCAGCAAAAACTATACATGGCAGCGTAATCATTTTTACATCGTTTTATGCGTTAGTATTTGCCGGAGTGCAGATTGTATTTCTTTTTTTAATTTGGTTAATTTTTTGAGGTTTTATTTCTATTTTAAACTCAAATTTTCAGCATTTCTAGAGATGTTTTTTACAGATTTTAGAAAGTCATATTAATTTAAACTGTCGCCAACTGTATAAACAGCGAAAACAATAATGTTTGCTTCAAAAAGAAAAAAAAATATTTATACGTGTAATAAATTAAAAATTTATTTACACGTGTCTATTATTATAAACAGAAAAAAATGTTTGGAATTAGAATTAAATAATTATGTACAAAAAGCAGGAACTTATTAAAAATTACGTCATAAAACTATAATTACATGGGAATTTTAAAAGAGAAAGGAATTTGTAAAATAATAAATTTATTAACATGTGTTAGAAGTCTTAAATAGGAGAAATTACGTCATATTTACGTCACATTACAGTTATTACATAAAATGAACACAAAATAATATTGCAAAACGGTTTAAATTTAGAAATTGCACTAGACATTTATTTGATATTTTGAGAGGATACTTTTAAACTATTTTTGTTAGGAAAGCGCAAATAATATTTCATTTCTAACACAAGTATTTTCACGTGAATATTAAAAAGAGAAAGAATAGTTTGGCCAAAATTACGTCAGATTAAAAACGATTAATTTAAAATGTCTCATTTAAAAGAACTTTCTTTTCGCTTTGTTGAAAAATACCAGGAGACAAAGACTCTGTTTACTTAATTCCTTTTATATTAGCTTATTTTGAAATATTGTTACACATGTCTACGTCATCAAGTTATTTTTATTTCGACGTTTTATTTGTATTTTTATTAATGTTGTACTAATTTATTTGTTCTTTCGTTATTTAAAATAAAAATTATGTCAATTTGTATAATTTAACGAGTGGTTTGGCGATTTATATAATTTGGCGAAATTGGTCGACGGGATAATCAAGTAGTACCGCAGCGGATTTGGCGTTAAAATTTTCCAATCAAAGAGAAATGAATAGAAATTCGTTTATAGGGAGATAAACCACTGTTTTTTAAAATATAACTCAATCTTTCGAAATCTTTTGAAAGCCGATCAAATTAGCGTGCATTTAGAGTGTGCGGTGTCTGGACGGGGGTTGGCGAGCGTAGCTCGTAGGGGGCCGAGCCCCCTAGTAGATTAAAAAATTCCCAGGACTTTTTGCTCAACCTAATAATATGCGGTTGAAAATATATTACAATTCATGAGACATACAAGTAAAAATTACATAAATACATTAAAAATGCAAACGGGCTAAGTTTTAGCCCCCTCATCAGTGCAATAATATTCAAATGACCAGAAAACCAGAGACCAGAATTATATATCATATTTCTGGTCATTGAAATGTTAATACACTTAGTCGCGCCAACTTTTGAAAAATATTGGGTGGGTTCAAAACATTTTGAAAAAATAACACATACAATTTTTTCTCTTTAGTACGTGTGTACGTGGAAACCACAGAGCTCCACAATAATATTATTGTGGAGTTCAGTGGTGGAGAGAGAGGAAATGGAGGAGTGAATGAATAAAGACGATAATTTCAAGTTAAATTGTGTTTTTTCTAAGCAAAATATAAAATTATTATAAATTAATTATTATTTAATATATAATTTTACTAAAAAAAATAGTTATTTAGATTTCTTTTTTTTTTTTTAACCTAATTAAAGCGAAGTTTCGTTGAAGGATTCTGGAAGTGTTGGAAAGTGCTTCATAATCTATGCTAGATGCATGATTTTTCTTTCTTTCTTTTTATAAATTTAATAAATTTTGATTTATAATCGATTGCTCACTGGCGCTGACATTTCTCTTATTATCGTATGCACCAAATCAAAGCCGTTTCTCTCTATTCTAAAAAGAAGTAACTACCGCTGTCACCGCCGCCGCCGCCGTTTTTGAATTTTTTGTGACCGGAAGTCTTTCTTCGTTAATATTAAAAAAACTGTTGCATACAAAAATATGAAAATCGGTAGTATTATAGAAAAATATTTGATAAACACGCTGATGCAGACAGTTTTCATATAGAAGAATTATTTTAAGAGACATTTAATGCCAAAGTTGGACAAAATCGTTCCATTAAAAAAGTTTTATAGGAGCAAAAACTGTACATAGGAATTTAATCATTTTTAGATCATTTTATGCGTCAGAATTTCCCGGTGTGCAGATTGTAGTTAGTTTTTTAATTTGAATAATTTTTCGAGGTATTATTTCTATTTTAAATTCAAATTTTCAGCATTTCGAGAGATATTTTTTACAAATTTTAGAAAAATGTATTAATTTAAACTGTTGCCAACTGTATAAAAAGCGCAACCAATAATGTTTGCTTCAAATTAAAAATTTATTTTACACGTGACTATTATAAACAAAAAATATAAAAAGCAGGAACTCATTGAAAATTACGTCATAAAAACTATAGTTACACGTGAATTTTAAATGAGAAAGAATATTGTAAAATAATAAATTCAGTAACATGCGTTAGAAGTCCTAAATAGGAGAATTTACGTCATATTACACTTATTACGTAAAATGAACAAAAAATAATATTGCAAAACAGTTTTAATTTAAAAATTGCGCGAGACATTTAATTGACATTTTAAGATGATCATAATATTTCATTTCTAACAAAAGTATTTTGACGTGAATATTAAAAAGAGAAAGAAAAGTTTGGTGAAAATTACGTCAGATTATAATTGTCAGATTCAAATGATAATTCAGTCTTCCGAAATCTTTTTAAAGGCGGTCAAATTAGCGTGCTGTTAGAGTCTGCGGTGTCTGAACGGGGGTTGACGAGCGTAGCTCGTAGGGGGCAGAGCCCCCTAGTAGATAAAATTTTCTCACATATTATTTGCCTTAAATCGTAAATTTTGTGACAATATTTTATTATTTCTTAGAATCTCATTAACATGTTTTGCTTTGTAAAGGGATATAAAGCAAGAAAAACAATGTAATAATCTTTGTTTAAACTGAACCGTTAGAGATTATATAAATAATGTTTAAAAGCTATGCAAACTATTTGATGAAAAACTGATGAAAATGCTAAATCGCGGTACGTTAATTAAATGTGGTTACTTTTCACTTATTTTTACCTTTATTTGAGATGAAGTAAATGCCCTGAAGTTCTGAACATTAATAAATATCTTTTGCAATGTTTTTTTACTGTTCCATTTGAAATTCAAATAAAAACAATGTGTGTATGATCAGAAAAAGAATATTCTGCCTTCTAATTTATTTCTACAGGAGAAAAAAAAATTGAAGCAGAAAGTTCAAAGGACAAAATAAATTGTGTGATCATAGATTGAAAAAATATTGATTTTGAAAAGAAATACTATAATGAGAATTGTCTCGTTATCAAAAAAAGATATATAATGCATGGAATAAGCGATTTTAAAATTTTCAACTGAAATAATAACCCTTTTTTATCAGGAAGTAGAAATATATGTCACTGGATTTAGGACAGATGCGAAACCCTTTAAATCAAATAATTAAGAAATTTACCCCTGTTGTTCTTCCCTGAGCTGTCGGTTTTCCTCTCTTTTTTAATTTCATGGTTTTTGTCTCTTTTCATTCCATATATTATTCTGCATCGTGTGGTGTATCCGACAGCTTAGTCGTTGGCGATAGTATGTGACTTTTATTAATTTTATTATTATTTCCACTTAATTTCTGTCCCACCCGCTTTCGCGTTTACTTGCAAGTTCAGTTCTGGTTGAATATTGTATTTTTCTTTTTCTTTTTAATATGCTACTTCACACATGCGAAAGCATCCACTCACTAATGTTAATCCCAAGGGAGAATTTTAAAAAATCTCGTTTATATTAAAAAAAAAAAAGACTTTTTTTATTGATTTGGATAGCTGAGGAGAATCTCTAGAAAGGACTTTTGTACTTTTTTGATTTCGTATGGCGTATTTTTGTTTTTACTAGGATACTTTCACGCTATTCGATGCAAAATAAAACATTTAAAAATAGGGAAATGCAAATGAGATAAGAGTGGACCAAAAGTCTTGCCCTAATCATGATAATTCATTACAAATTAATCCTTTGTATAATAATGTAACTTGTTGTATCATTGAATAGGTCAGTTTTAGTAATTTATTTGTGCAATAGATCGGAAAATCTTCGGATCGGTGGATTGGAAGAGATTGACCAACACCACGGCCACCGCGCTTTCTATATAATAATCGTCTGGATTTTTTTCTTTGGGGGCTGTATCAAGGACCACACTTTTTGTCACACCAATTGCTGACGTCGAAGAACTGAAGACTAGGATACAAGCTGCTGTGTGTACTGTAACATAAGATTTGTTAAAAAAAACACTTGGCAGGAAGTAGAAAACCGCTTAGACATTCTCCAAGTTACCAAGGAGCCACACGTTGAAATTTACTGAGGTACATGGCCTTATAAAAAAATTATAACAGCACTTACAATGTATCCGAACAAACATATGTCTAATTATAATAGTTTGAGAATAATAAATATTTATAATCAGGGCAAGACTTCTGGTTCACCCTATATATTGAAAGAACTATCCCATAGTGTTAACCAGTGTTGAGCATGAGCGAACTCATTCAGCGAAAACTCACGAGTTTGGCTCACTTTCTGTGACCGTTGAGTTGAATTTTACTCATTTTGTGATAGACGAGCGTGAACTGAACGAAAGCTCAAAAGATCCGTGAGTTTGAGCGAAATTTACAACTCAACCCAAATTTTTCATAATTTATTTAAAATTTATCAAGCCGTTAGGAACACGTTTTTCTCATACGATTTCCACATATGATTTAGAGGCCTATACGGACTCAGGACGGGCCGAGTCTGGTCATCACTTTTTTAGGTCGTGCCCAGGTTGCTTTCTCTGCAGGCTCGGACCCGGCCGAACCGGACTATAATTTTACTGATACCGACAAAATTTTACTGATATTTTTACTGGACAGGCCAGAGCCATGCCAGTCCAATGATTTTCATATGATCTATGTTGGAAACGGGACTGAAAATTTCCGCTTGTTCAGACCTCAACAAGAATTCTGTTCAGTTCCTACTTGGGCCGATATTTTTCCGACTTGGAAAACAATTCAGTCCCGGCCTGTCTCAATCAACCTCTAGAAAAAAGTAATCGCCAAACCAAGCCCGGACCGAGTATCGGAAAGGAAAATTGAGAAGATATTGGAAGAGTAAAATTGGAAAAATTGGGAAATCCATGAAGATCCTATCGAACAACAATAAGATTAGTTCACAAAACTTTGTAAATTTGGACGGTAAAGTTCTAATATATGTATACACATATATATAAAAGGAGATTTTAGTGAACTTCGCTCATTTTCATAGGTGAGTTTGAGTTGTGCTGATTAACGTATGAGTCTGTTAGAAGCGCGATAGCATTTTATGGCCCACACCCCTTTCATTTATGAAATTTTTTCTAAATTCTTCTTGCATGTTGCCTCAGCAACGATACTTACATATTCGTGGGAGTGACTTCGCCGAATTAACATATTTCATTAAACAATTTTTTTATATTCCCTGTATATACTTCAGATATAGTTTACACATATAATGTACTCTTAATTACTCGCGTTGTGTTTACATTTGTGTCAGGTTGTGTGAACATATCAGGATGCTGAAATTCATTTTTTCTGATTGAATAAGTTTCCTGAATTTTCTCTTGCATTGGACAAATTTTCCTTTCCAACGAAATTAAAAATTCAAAGTAAGTAATTATAAAAGTTTTTTTTTTTTACAAAAAACATGCTTTCATTAAAATTCACAAAAATTTAGAAATAAGTTTTAATTGATTTAAATGTGGATTTAGCCAAATTAGCCAGCTACTGCCAAGTTGGCTTCATAGAAACTAATTTTTGTCGCCAAAATTTGCCGTATTTCGCCAAGTTGTCCAATTTTTAGCGCCATTTTGGTAACCCTGCCATTAGAACTTTTCACCAAAATTTTTGAAAATACAAATATTACTGAAGCTGATACTGATTTATACATAGTAAATCAAGTTATAATAGAGTAATCATTAATTTTAAGTACTGTTAACCTAAGTAATGTTAGTTTAACCTTTATAGAGTTTGAGAGCAAACAAAGGCCAAAATAAATTGTGTGATTAGAAACTGGAAATATATTTTTTATAAGAAATAATTTTATAAAAATTGTCTCGAAACCAAAAAGAAATAGTGTGTATGTAATAAGCATTTCCAAATGTTATTCGACGAAAGAAAACGTTTTAATAAAAAGGCCGATAAATGTGTTAATCTCTCAGGACACGACAGATGGGATAACTTCTATGACCTGTATAATTATAGCAAAGTTTTGTGCATTTATGAAAAATAGGACATATTATGCAAATACTAAGATATTCTCAATGTTACTGAAAATTGCATAACTTTTTAAGGGAAAATATGTCTTCATCAAATATCATACAGCACGATCGTGCTGTATAGTAGAGCTCAGCCGCATCTTTTACGTTTTGAAACATGATGAAAAGAAAACAACTAAATTACAACCCAAACCAGAAAACATTCAGTGATGAATAATGGCTTTTTGGAAACGTCTTAATTTAGCGATGTGCCTTTCGAAGGTCGGGTCAAAAAAATCCAATATTAAGGGAATGGGCACCCATTTAAACTTTACATAGCGTTCCATAATTTAACAATATACAAATATATCAATTTTAATTAATTTTTTCAACTACATTTCAGCAGTGAAATTACGCTTGAATTTATTGAATATTAATGATGTGAATTATCACACTGCTAACAAAGCGTAAACCAAATTAGTGAAAAATGTCCAAGCCGGGAATCGAACACGGGTCCCTGGAATAGATCTCCAGTGCTCTACCTCTAAACCACAAGGACGATGTCCAGCTTGGCATTTCTCACTTATATAAGTCGGTAAGGCTGCTACCGCAGCACAAGATGGAGAAGTCTTCATGAGCACACATTCTAGCGGCGTAACATGAGACGCAAATAAACCCAGCATCGGCGAATATACAATTTTAATTAATTTTTTCAACTACATTTCAGCAGTGAAATTACGCTTGAAATTATTGAATATTAATGATGTGAATTATCACACTGCTAACAAAGCGTAAACCAACTGAGTGAAAAATGTCCAAGCCGGGAGTCAAACCCGGGTCCCTGGAATAGATCTCCAGTGCTCTACCACATCGTCCTTGTGGTTTAGTGGGGGGTTCGATTCCCGTCTTGGACATTTTTCACTAAGTTGGTTTACGCTTTGTTAGCAGTGTGATAATTCACATCATTAATATTCAATAATTTCAAGCGTAATTTCACTGCTGAAATGTAGTTGAAAAAATTAATTAAAATTGTATATTCACCGATGCTGGGTTTATTTGCGTCTCATGTTACGCCGCTAGAATGTGTGCTCATGAAGACTTCTCCATCTTGTGCTGCGGTAGCAGCCTTACCGACTTATATAAGTGAGAAATGCCAAGCTGGACATCGTCCTTGTGGTTTAGTGGTAGAGCACTGGAGATCTATTCCAGGGACCCGGGTTCGATTCCCGGCTTGGACATTTTTCACTAATTTGGTTTACGCTTTGTTAGCAGTGTGATAATCCACATCATTAATATTCAATAATTTCAAGCGTAATTTCACTGCTGAAATGTAGTTGAAAAAATTAATTAAAATTGTATATTCACCGATGCTGGGTTTATTTGCGTCTCATGTTACGCCGCTAGAATGTGTGCTCATGAAGACTTCTCCATCTTGTGTTGCGGTAGCAGCCTTACCGACTTATATAAGTGAGAAATGCCAGGCTGGACATCGTCCTTGTGGTTTAGTGGTAGAGCACTGGAGATCTATTCCAGGGACCCGGGTTCGATTCCCGGCTTGGACATTTTTCACTAAGTTGTTTTAAGCTTTGTTAGAAGTGTGATAATTCACATCATTATTATTCAATAGAAATATATCTTTCAATCTTTCTTTCCTGTTGCCAAATCCTAAAAAGCGGCATAATAATTAAAAAAAAAAAGTGATAACACGCGTATTTTGTTTTAAATAAAAATCAGATTTTCTCGCTATATTTTTACATTTTTCAAATCGACGTCATTTTAATCAGAAAATGAAAATATTTCCTATACTAGGGGGCTCGGCCCCCTCGTAGGGGGCTCGGCCCCCTACGAGCTACGCTCGCCAACCCCCGTCCAGACACCGTAGACTCTAAATGCACGCTAATTTGATCGGCTTTAAAAAGATTTCGAAAGATTGAATTATAATTTAAAAAACAGCGGCGATCTCTCTATAAACGGATTTCTATTCATTTCTCTTTGATTGGGGAATTTTAACGCCAAATCCGTTGCGGTACTACTTGATTATCCCGTCGACCAATTTCGCCAAATTATATAAATCGCCAAATTATACAAATTGACATAATTTTTATTTTAAATAACGAAAAAAGAAATAAATTAGTACAACATTAATAAAAATACAAATAAAACGTCGAAATAAAAATAACTTGATGACATAGACACGTGTAACAACATTTCAAAATAAGCTAATATAAAAGGAATTAAGTAAACAGTCTTTATCTCCTGGTATTTTTTAACAAAGTGAAAAGAAAGTTCTTTTAAATGAGACATTTTAAATTAATCGTTTTTAATCTGACGTAATTTTGACCAAACTATTCTTTCTCTTTTTAATATTCACGTGAATGTACTTGTGTTAGAAATGAAATATTATTTGCGCTTTCCTAATAAAAATAGTTGAAAAGTATCCTCTTAAAATATCAAATAAATGTCTAGCGCAATTTCTAAATTTAAACCGTTTTGCAATATTATTTTGTGTTCATTTTATGTAATAACTGAAATGTGACGTAAATATGACGTAATTTCTCCTATATAAGATTTCTAACGCATGTTAATAAATTTATTGTTTTACAAATTCCTTTCTCTCTTAAAATTCACGTGTAATTATAGTTTTTATGACGTAATTTTTAATAAGTTCCTGCTTTTTGTACATAATTATTTAATTCTAATTCCAAATGTTTTTTTCTGTTTATAATAGTCACGTGTAAATAATTTTTTAATTTATTTACACGTATAAATATTTTTTTTTTTTTTGAAGCAAACATTATTGTTTCCGCTGTGTATACAGATGGCAACAGTTTAAATTAATGTCACTTTCTAAAACCTGTTAAAAATATCTCTAGAAATGCTGAAAATCTGAATTTAAAATAGAAATAAAACCTCAAAAAATTAGTCAAAATAAAAAAATTAATGCAATCTGCACTCCGGCAAATTCTAACGCATAAAATGATCTAAAAATGATTAAATTCCTATGAACAGTTTTTGCTCCTATAAAACTTTTTTAGTGGAACGATTTTGTCCAACTTTAGCATTAAATATCTCTTAAAATAATTTTTCGATCTGAAAACTGTCTGCATCAGCGTGTTTATCAAACATTTCTGTATAATACTACCGATTTTCATATTTTTGTATGCATTATTTTTCTTAATATTAACGAAGAAAGACCTCCGGTCACAAAAAATTCAAAACCGGCGGCGGCGGCGGCGGTGACAGCGGTAGTTACTTTTTTTTAGAATAGAGAGATATATGTAAAAACTTTAACTAAACACGTGTTAAAATGACGCAGTATCTTCATTTCAATGTTTTTAATGTTTAAAAATCTATTTTAATACAGGAGTTTTAATTAAAAAAAAAACAATTTAGGGAAAGATAATAATAAAAAAAATCGTTTGCTAGGTATGACGTCAATTTCTGTTTAACTGACATAACTTTGTAATGATGTTTTATTCTGAAAAGAGACTCCTGATATTCTGAAATTAATCATTATTATTATCATTTATAAACCGAAAGATTTATTTTTAAGCCATACGAAAGAAATTTACGGTAAATGCTAGTTCATTTGGTTGTATTTATTGCATTTCCCTGCGTATTGTCAATGAAATCGTATACTCCTATTGCACGCGCCAAAGAAAGCATGCATTTTAATTTTAAAAGCTGAAACACTTTAGTATAATTATGTTATTATAACGCCAAATGAAATTCAATTTCACGAGTTAAAAAAAAGATAATAATATTGTTGGACCGAAAGTAATAATCTAAGACAGGGACGGCGAACGTATGGCACGCGTGCCGTAAGTGGCACGCTGCAGATTATTTTTGGCACGGCATAGATTTAAGTTATACATCAAAATATAGTAGAATTTCTCAAAATGCATTAATTAATATAGATGTTGTCTGTGTAACTTGAATCCGATTAGTTCGGTTGGTTGTGATTGTCACACAGATTGAAGAAATTGAAATATAACTTAATTTATTCGAATCTAGCTAAATATTGGTTCAGAAATTTTTGAGAATTAGAAGATTATCGCTAAACAAAAATTAAAAGTGTAATAAGCAAAAATGCTGATTTTAAAATTATAACAACTTGGAATTCAATTCCAGACACTAAAAGCTATAGTTTCTGGCGCTTGCTATTTTGACAATTTTTTCTGCAAGACATTCTTTTCGTAAAAAAAAAAAAAATAAAAAAAAATAAAAAAAATAAAAATAAAAATGAAAAATGAAAAATTCAACTAAAAACGTCTTGTCAAGTGAGCGCAATTAAACTTGCATTCTATCGAAAAATAACTAAGTACAGGGCGAATATATATTATTTGGCATTTAAGATGAGACAACAGAAATAATATTTTTTAAATAAATTTCTACAGTATAACATCAAATATCACCTGTATTTTTTTAATGCTAAAAACAAAATTTTAAATAGTTTTGATTCATTATTATTTGATCCATTAAATTTTTTTTATTGTTGGCACGTCATGATCACGTAAAGTATATATTTGGGAAAATTTGGCACGTGGACGTGAAAAGGTTCGCCATCCCTGGTCTAAGAGCTAGCAACGTTTTCGTCCCTTGATTTTAGCAAGGCTCATTTTTCTATATGCTCTTCCGTTTTATGGTGTAGTATGTATGCGAACGGCCTGGCTGGCGGCAGACGTTACGTTTACCTGCAGAAGAAAGGGTTATGCAGATGAAAAAAATTCAAAATTACGTCATTTTAGCAAGACTCATGTTTCTATATTCTCTTCCGTTTTATGGTGTAGTACGTATGCGGACGATCTGGCTTTCGGGAGACGTTGCGTTTACCGGTGGGAGAAGAGGTTATGCAAGTGAAAAAACTTCAAAAAATCGTCATTTTAGCAAAGCTCTTTTTTCTATATTCTCTTCCTTTTTATGGTGTAGTATGTATGCGGACGGTCGTTAACGTTACAAAAATAGGTGCATGCGCTTACGGTTCAGTTAATTATGCCCTAAACGACGCCCGGTAACATGCGCCAATTGTCTGTAGGCTCAATTATATAATTTATCCGTACCAAATACACCAATTGTCAATAGACTCGTTTACGTAATTTATCTCCTTAATTAATGCATACTTACAAAGGACACTTACTTTCCAATTTTCCTGATTTTTTGATCAATGTTTGTAAATATGTTAGTCATTATCGTGATATTTTAGTTTGACCTCCGAAATATTATTATAAAAATCCAATATTAGTAATATTTCTGATATTACTTACAGGTGTATTGTATAATATTTTCAATCACTTTTGACCATTTTTCTGCATTCAGTCGTTTTCAGACTTTTTTTAATTTTAAATTCCCATTAAGTTCCAAAGACAGAAATTTTCCCTTTTTATAGTTTTTTCGCAGTTTTAATTCATTTCTTATGACTGTTTCTTACCATAGCTTTTTGTATGTTCGAGGGGTTGGCCTAGGATACTGCATAGTCCCTTACACCAAAGGAGCGTAGGTACATAGCAGAAAAATTCAAGAGATCACACTATGTATAAAACTTAGTCTAAGGACTAGTCTGGCGGTCAGTCCTGAGTAAAGTACAGGTCAATATCCCAATATGGGGTTTAGCAATAAGTATGGGGTCATCAGAGCTCTTGAAATACACTGGTGAACCAATGTTTCTGTTACAATGTTCTGGGACAATTAGTTGGGGCGGTTAATTGGGATCATTGGTTGGTTAATTGGGGCGGTTGTTTGGTAAGTTGAAGATGGTTGATTAAGTTCATGAAAGGATCTGAAAAAGATGTCAAATGATATAAAAAACTGGTGGAACCAGAGAGAAAAGTAAAGCTCGATCTAAAAAAGTTACAGTAAAAAATTGTCAAATAGTTTCAGTTTAAAAAAGTAAGTAGCGCGTAGAAAAGTAATGGAATCAGATTATCTGTAAAGCTCATGAAATTACCCAAATTTTTCTTGATAGCTGAAAATGTGGACTGAGCTTTACTGGTGCCTTATATTAAAAATCATATTATCCACTCAAAATGAGTACTGGGTATAGTAAACAGAATGTGTAGTTATGTGCAGAAAATTTTCTCTCAGGCCCAGAATTGTGGACATGATTGCATCAAGTCAAGCTAAACTCCACAAAGCTGAAAGAATGTAAGCCATGAAGTAATATTTTAAGTATAACATTAATATAGTCACGTTGTTGAGGAATTGTTGTTATTAACATTTCTGACATAACACATGTAGCGTAATAATTTTTATTTCATGTAATTACTGCGAAAAGGGAGCCTTATGTCAATTTATTTAAGCCAGACAAGTAGTTAGCATATGATTGAATCGTACATGCTTAGGGTTTTGGGCTTATTTTGGACTTTGATCTTCCATGCTTATAAGTGACCCCTGGAATGGAATTTGGTCCATACTTCGTACTGAACGATCTCTCCTGTTCTCGATACCTCTTATGTTCTCGCTCGTTTCCAAATCAACCTCTAACCTATTCTTATGAGTCCAAATTTTTAAACTGGTTATGAATGATTGGAATTCAGAATGAGTTAAAAAGGCCTTTACTTCCCTGATTGATTTTAAGGTACCAGTAAAGCTCAGTCCACATTTTCAGCTATCAACAAAAGTTTGGGTAATTTCATGAGCTTTACAGATAATCTGATTCCATTACTTTTCTACGCACTACTTACTTTTTTAAACTGAAACTATTTGACAATTTTTTACTGTAACTTTTTTAGATCGAGCTTTACTTTTCTCTCTGGTTCCACCAGTTTTTAGCTCACAGGCTATCAAAGCCTGAGAGCTAATGTGCCCGCCCGTTCTGTATGTATGTATGTATGTATGTATGTATGTATGTATGTATGTATGTATGTATGTATGTATGTACGTACGTACGTATGTACGTAACGCGATAACTCTTGATAGAAACATCCGATTTGCTTCAAAATTTTTTCCTAGGTTCACTGTGATAAGGCGCTTCCCTGATTAGTTTTTGGAGTTCATTGGTTAAGGATAAAGGGGGAAAAACGGGGTTAGTCCACATCCCACCCCCTTAATTCAGATAAATGGGTTTTTCATGCAGAAGGATTCGATTTGCTCCGAATTTGATATACCGGTTTATTATGTTAAGGAACTTCCCTGATTAGTTTTGGGAGTTCATTGGTTACGGATAAAGGGGGAAAAACGGGGTTAGTCCACCCCCCTTAATTCAGATAAATGTGTTTTTCATGCAGAACGATTCGATTTGCTCCGAATTTGGTATAGCGGTTTATTATGTTAAGGAACTTCCCTGATTAGTTTTGGGGGTTCATTGGTTAAGGGTAAAGGGGGAAAAACGGGGTTAGTCCACCCCCCTTAAATCAGATAAATGGGTTTTTCATGCAGAATCATTCAATTTGCTCCGAATTTGGTATACCGGTTTATTATGTTAAGGAACTTCCCTGATTAGTTTTGGGGGTTCATTGGTTAAGGATAAAGGGGAAAAAACGGGGTTAGTCCACCTCCCTTAATTCAGATAAATGTGTTTTTCATGCAGGATGATTCGATTTGCTCTGAATTTGGTATACCGGTTTATTATGTTAAGGAACTTCCCTGATTAGTTTTGGGGGTTCATTGGTTAAGGATAAAGGAGGGAAAACGGGGTTAGTCCACCCTCTTAATTCAGATAAATGTGTTTTTCATGCAGAATGATTCGATTTGCTCCGAATTAGGTATACCGGTTTATTATGTTAAGGAACTTCCCTGATTAGTTTTGGGGGTTCATTGGTTAAGGATAAAAGGGGGAAAAACAGGGTTAGTCCACCCCCCTTAATTCAGATAAATGTGTTTTTCATGCAGAATGATTCGATTTGCTCCGAATTTTGTATACCGGTTTATTATGTTAAGGAACTTCCCTGATTAGTTTTGGGGTTCATTGGTTAAGGGTAAAGGGGGAAAAGGGAGGTTAGCCCGCCCCTCTTAATTTAGATAAATGGGTTTTTCATGCAGAATGATTCGATTTGCTCCGAAGTTGGTATACCGGTTTATTATGTTAAGGAGCTTCCCTGATTCGTTTTGGCGATTAATTGGTTAAGGATAAAGGGGGGTTAGTCCGACCCCTTAATTTAGATAAATGTTTTTTTTTTTGCAATATTATTCGATTTGCTTCAAATTTGGTATACCGGTTTATTATGATAAGGAGCTTCCCTGATTATATTTGGAGGTTTACTGGTTAAGTATAAAGGGGGAAACGGGGGCTAATTCCCCTTCACTTATTTTTTGAGTGGCATTATTCTTTAAAATAAGAGTATAATATACAATTAGTGTGAATAGTCTGTGAGCTCAATGCCATCAGTTTAGCTGGGCACTTTTCTTTTATTTATATCATTCACAATGATGTAGATTGCAAAATTATCGACAGTTTTTGCGTACATGTAAAAACATCTCTGCTACAATGAAAGTAAAAAAAAAAAAAAAAATGGTTAAAAATATCGATTATTATTTTATTAAAATGGCTAACATTTCTTGAAAATAATATTAACCTTCTAGCACGCGCGCCGTTGCAAAATTTAGGAGAAACTTAAATTTTATGGTACTTTTTTTCACGTATGCCACCAAAATGTAAATTCAGTTGTTACTACTGATATCTATACTTGTTACTCTAACATGTCTTTTATAACTTTTATGAAAATTATTGCATTTTTAACAGCGCAAATACTCGCCCCACAAAATATAAGTACTCCCTCTGAAACTTTAAATGTTTAGGAAAAACATTTTAAGCGCATTAAATACATTTCATTGTGGTATATTCTTGCTAGGAGTCATATATTTAGATACAAATACACGCGAAACTAATCTTTATAATACTTTTCAAAATGTCAAATCATTTTTTCGCACCAAAATTAAAATTAAATTTCCATTATGTATAAGTAAATATAAGTAACTGATTAATTTGGTAAAATTCTCATTTAAAACCGATATCAACCGAAACTTAAAATCTTAACATAAAAGATCTTGCTGGATAGAATATTTAGAGAAAGGACAAAATAAATTGAGAGAGTTAAAAATTGTATGTCTTTATTTTCCTCTAAAGAAATACTCTTGAGTTTCTTCTAAAACATCAGGTAGAAGGGAACTCTAAAATCCAGAATTACATATCAAACCACAATATTAAATAATTGTTCAACAGTTCTCCAAAATATTGTGTCAGAAATGTTACCACTATACTATTGTAGAAACTTGTTCCAACATTTGACTCTTTGGATAAAGCATAAAGGAAGTCGAAGGAAGGACTTGAAGGTCGACTTGAAGGAAGTCGTCGTAAAATGTTGAACCGTAAACCGGTTAATAGGAAGCTGGAGAACATAATGTGGCATAAAATGTCAATATTTATCCATTACGAAAAGGGCTAATTAGACAAGCATCACTTTTTTAAATGGAATCCTACACACGGCGGTCATCTGAGCTTTATAGGTGTTAGAACATGCCACATCCTGTCATGTAGCCAACGCTCTAACACTAAACTAGACAATTTAAGCGAGTAAAATCATGCTCTAAAGAAGCGTATTGACAAGGCGTAGAGTGACTATTTCTTATTGTTATAGAATGGTGAAAAGTTCAACCATCTTTTTTTTTTTTCATTATAATCAAGAATTTTGAAAAAATAAGAAAACCGAATATTAGTGCTTCAGCTTTTTTTTTTTTTTTTTTAGCTTGATGTAAAAATGAAAATTTTCAGAGTACAGAAACCAAAGATAAAAGGAAATAGAACGGATATATTATAAAATCGACCAGCATTAACGTATAAAAAGAATGGAAAATAAAATAATCAGCTAACCGAGAACAATCTGTTGTAAATACATTAGAACCCATCCGAAAGCATTCAATCTATTTCTTTGGAGTGAAGTGGATTTTTGAGTTTGATCTGAGGTCATCTTTATCATAAAGATGACCATAAATCCATTATCATAAAGATGAAATCAGGCTTGAAATTTAATATGATATTTACATATACATCCTCATCAACTACCATCAGGTTACATAAACATAGTTACAGAAATTGTTACAGAAAAAAATAAAGATATATGAAATATAAATGTGATATCGTACAAGCAACAAGTTATTATGACCGAAGAAAATATCACGCAACTTCTTCAAAATATTAATTTACGATTCAATTTATTTCGACGAAAACGAAATTCATAATAAAAAGGGGATACAAAAACATTCTATAAAGCTGAGAAATAGAATTAAAAAATAGAAACACTCAAGTTCTACTTTTTAAAGTATAGTTCATGCTAATCAAATGATAAAAAGCGATTTCTTTTCAACATCAAAGAAACTAAAACCATATCTCAAAAGAAAAAGAAAAAAGATGTCATGCTAAAATATTCGAGTGTCTACATCTAACGGAAAGGGGGGAAAGTATGCTTCTAACGCTATTTTAAAGTAAATGCGTTAAAATAAATATTTATGTTCTCTAAAATATGTGAAAAAAAAAGTTACATTTCAAGTAAAATTATTTTATTTTATTTATAACATCATTAGTTTTGCAATTATCGAACGACATATATCAGTCGGTGAATGTAATTCTTATTTTTTCATGTCTTAAAATTATTTCTTTTCTTCTTGCGAACGGGGAAATATTTACTATGTAAAAGATTTTTCTTTTTCAGTCTGTTGAAAATGAAAACTGAAGGCTGAAATGCCATCTTATTTTAAACAGAAAAACCGCAAGATAGTTTTAAAATGTCACAAGAAGAAAATGTTTTTGCAAAATAAGAAAATATATGTATCCATTTATTTTTTTAAGATCTTTCTACATCAGTTATTGATTAGCTAAATTGACCAAAGGATAATTTTATCCTTAAATGAAAGATAAAATATTTACTAGCTGCAAAAATGTTATAAAATATAACTTTAGATCATAGGTTCCCAACCTTTTCTGGATCATCGCCGCCTTTACAAAATAAAAAATATTCTACTCCCCCTCTTCCATAATAGTTAATTATACCAAATATTAAAATATTGTTGCTTATTATCTATACCTATTTTATCTGTTTATCTATGTATCTATTAAGAATCACGAAGTAGAAATTAATAAAAACTTCCATCAAATGTAGTAAAAAATCTTTTATTAAAATTGCAAAAATAAACACAGAATGAGTTAGGCAAAAAAAATATAATGAGGTGATTGATGCTAAAGAAGTTTTAACAATTTTTAAATACACCGTTACAATTTCGTTAATGTCAGTCATAAATTACCAGATTCAAAGATGTGCAAGATGTTATTTTGCTTAGACAGTAAATTAGCTACTGCACGGAAACCCTTCTCAGACAAATGCGACGAAGGAAAAGCAATTTAAAATTTCTATACTCTCGCCCACAATACAGGGTAGTGAGCTGGTATTGTTTTTTGAAGCCAGAACTCGTGGTATCCTTTTCTGAAATTTACTTTAGTTCTGCGTTAGTTGTGAGTTCTATGAATTCCTCTTCTGAATTTGATGATTCTGCCGTATCTGCATTTGCGACAGGATCTAAAACCAATGTCGGTATATTCATGTTTAAAATATACTGGAATCGCTCTGTAAAAACTTCGTGAAGAACGTCTAACTGGGGAAGGTCCCCAACTGCCAGATCGAGATTTTGCCGATATTGATGTCGCTAGAAAGCTCTTACCATGGGGATCAAAGAAATGTATACAACTACCCGTCCAAATGCAACTGGTGAAGAATTATAGACCGATGGAACCAAAGAAATCCATAAATGGCAGAAATAAATTATTTCACCAGGTCACTAGCTATGCAGAAAAGACACTCTGTGTGGTAGAACAAAAAGTTGACGGATTACAATGACTACAGAGAAGACAGTTTATGCTTGTTAGCAAAATTAACTTCACCGATGATAGTGCATTTCGGAATCGAAATGGTGGAAGCAAGAGTGTTTCCAACACCAAGTACACACAGTGAAAGGGGCTGTTTCGCATTTCTCACAGGTGTTATTAGTTAAGTTAAAGTATGCCTGTTTAACTTATCAGAAAACGGGATCTGTGTATTTAATTAAAGCCTTCTGAAAGGCATACCGACGCATGTCATCAAAGGTGGACGAGGAGAATTGGTTATAGGCCAACATATGCAATTTTATTATGTTTTCCCTAGAAGTCATGTCGGTATCTCCACAAACACTCAGATGAGTTTTTGAATATTCCTTTATTCTCGTTATTAAGAACCTGTATTATTGAAAGAAATAAACGTCGAATGGCTAAAAAATTTTTGTCGAGCATCTTTTAGAGAGCAACTAAAAATTCGCTCACTATATTGTCGATATCCTTCTGAATTTTCTCGATATTTGACTGGCTTTTTTTTATGAGTTACTACATAGAGTTGACTGTCAAATCAGGAAAAAAAAAATATTTTTTTTTTATAGTGCGCGCATGCGCAGCTAAAAAATATTTTATTTAACGGCTCATATTTCATCAGATATTTAATATATTTACATTCCAATAACACCATATTATTTCTATTACATTTTGTCAAATTTTCCGAAACTGGTGTTAAATTTGGTAAAAAACACCGCATGATATAAACAAAAAACACGCAATTTTTTTAAAACTTTTTTAAAAAATTGATACATTTCCATGAATACACGTTCTATTCCGCCACAAATGCATACATAAATTGTACAATATATTCGTAAGCTATAGCGATAGATCATTTCGTGTATTTTATTTTACAGGGTGATCCCCAAAATTATTCTTTTTCTTTGATTTTCTGTTGGCCTCCTAATTGTACATCTGATCAAATCGACGTTGATAAATATGAAGTAGCACATAATTCTGAAGTTCCAGAAAATCTGTGAAATATATCTTTAAATATTTCAAAAAAAATGTCTAAAATTAAAATTGTCCGGTCATTAATGGCCATATAGTGTATATTAAATAAGTGTTGTATCAATGACGATACAGCATGTGATCATGAGACAAATATATATAAAAAAGAATGTTCAATGAGTTCGTAAATCCCGATGTGTGGTTTTTTGAACCAGTTTTGATTTTTTAATTTTTTTTTTTGTTTTTTTTTTTGTATATTGGATGAGTTCAAATGTTCTAACCGTTTTTTTTTTTTTTTTTTTTTTTTTTTTTTTTTTTTTTTTTTTTGGCGCAAACAGAAAGGCGGAAAACACAGAAAGTTATGCAGCAATGCAGCTATGAATTCACATATGTACCGTCATTATGTATGCTCTCCTTCCATTTGTCTGCCAGTAAGTGAATCCCACGGCGATAAAACTCCCCTGTTTTTGAATAAAAACTGTTGTAACATCCGAATTTTGTCAAAAGAAGACAATTTTTTAAACGAAATTTAAAATTTTCAAGTTAAAAAGTTTTAAAAAAAAATCGTAAAATATCATTCAAAAACTTTTGGCTTTAAAATGGCAGAAAAAATTACAAAAGTTCTGTAATAAAAAACTATTGAGACTCCGACGTGCAGTTTCGAACCAGGAAATTTTTTCTATACCAGGCAAGTGCACTACCACTAAACAATCTAATCTGCGTGAAAAAGATTGAAATTAAGGTTTGTTTTCAAACCTACATCGCAGAAGTGATCGAACGAAATTAAATTATTAATTAAAATAATATAAGACTTTTTAATTTTTTATGGTTTGCCGTCTGTTTGGAGGTAATCAACTATAAGTATGCAAAATTTCAAGTCTCTGACTTATACAGTTTCCTAGAATGAACTCTGTGATAGACAGATGAGTGAGATTAATAGTGTTTCTTCAAAAGAACGAAATCCTAAAGAATCCTTTAGGCCTGTACCGGGAGATAAAGGTAGCTTCCATATTCCTTGCTTTTAAAAAATTCAACTAGATTTACTCCAAAACGCGAAGCCAAAATAAGTGGAACCCGATTATACAGGATTTCGCAGCAATTTTTCCCAAAACCAAGTTTGAATGAGAAAATCGTCAAGTTAGTAAGTTATTTCAAAGTTGGCTTCATTTAGGACGATTTATATTTGGTATGCCAAATATGGCGATATTTTAAAGTGGCCGCCATTTTAAAACGACATGTCGGATGAATATGGCTAACGAACTTGATTAAGGCCATATTAAATTTTGTGCACATGCTCTCTCACATCCAAGTCGTTTAATAAATGTATTTCGTCTTTATCTTAAAAAGTGACTGAAATATATAGTATTTTGAATAGGATGTGAATGAACATGTATACAGGACATACCAAGGTCTCGACTAACTTCGTTAGCCAGCTTCATTCGCCATATTGTTTCATAATTGTGCTACTTAATTTTTATTTAACATTTAAAATTCAAAAAGCGGTACAAAAAATTAGAAATTGAGAAATATTTTTCTTCTTAGTGTTTGACCTTGATATAAGGATTCAGACGCATTTTTTGTTTCGTCTTTATCTTATGAAATGGCTGTGTTATAGCAGTTTGAATTTCTAGGACGGCAATTTTGAAACAATCTGATTTTTTTTTCATACAATACCACGCGTATTTATTAAACGATTTAGATGTGACTGCGCATCTGTAGAAAATTTAAAATGGCCTCAACCGAGGACGTTGGGAAGCGTCATCCGCAATCGAGTTTCAAAATGATGGCCACTTATTTTATTATTATTATTATTAATAAAAAATGCACAAATATGTAGAAATCTAAAATAAATTACTTATGACGTTGATATAAGGTTACGGGAAGATCTTTTGTTTCTTCTCTATCTTAAAAAAATATATCTGAGGTATGGCAGGTTTAAATTCTGACATTTTGAAAGCATCTGATTTTTGTCATGCCATAGCAGTCATATATATTAACCGATTTCGATGTGACTGAGAATATGTAAAGGATTTAACCATGGTTTCAACCGTGTTCATTGGCTATCTCCATCCTCTGCATGTTGTTTAAAAAAAATGGGGGCCACTTTAAGATATCGCCGAATTTGGCATTCAAAATATAAATCGTTCTAAATGAAGCCAACCTGATTTAGCTGACTAACTCGGTAAATTTCTCATTCAAATTCAGAATTGACGAAACTTGAGATTGAATCTTTCTACCGTTGGCGAGGGATGACGGCGACTAAACATGGGAAACTAGAAAAAATTCGAAATTTCATTTTTAGTTACATAATAAAAACATCATCAACTAACAATAAAATTATGTAAACAAAATTATATAAGCAGTTAAGTAAAAAAAACATAATAATAATATATATCTTAGAAGCAACAAGTATTATCACTTGAGCAAACTTTTATATATCCAATACCAAATATTTCTTTCAGATCCATTTCCCACCTTAAAAGCGAAATTTATAGTAAAAAAATATAAATAACTAGCAAACCCCGCGGCTTTGCTCGCGTAATAGTTGAAATATGCCAAGTGATATTTATATGTGTAATATTTATTAAAAGGTAGTACTAACTAAATTTTTATTTTATCAAAAGGTACTTATTACTTTTAGGAATAATTAAAAAAATTACTATTTAAAACACAGTTTGATTAAACATCATTGTTACACTGCATAAGGCAGAAATGAGACTTAAATTAATAAAACGAAATAAAACTAAATAAATAATAATTTAGAAAATATTTTGAAACTTTTATGCTCAATTAATACGCTCATTTCAGTATTCATTTGAAGTTTTGAATTTTTTAGAAACCATCTTCTTACATCTTAAAATTAACCATCATGTCAAATTCCAAGTCCTACCACCTCTCTCAACATAAAGGGCTATGTTGAAATAGGAACTGCCACCATTAATTTGCCAACATTAATTTTGAAATTGGTTTGTTATTTCCTAATATTCCACAGAAACGTAATTTAGAAAGATTTAAAGGCCTTTTTTAGAGCGTTTGTTGTTCCTGCTAACCCCAGGTGGTAGAATCATCGGCATAAAATATAGCCTGTGTAGGATCAGAGACTGTTACCATTGATTCGCAACTATTACCTTTATATTTGGTTTATATTCCCAGAAATTGAGTAGAAATCGTAATTTAGTTTAATTCGAATTTATTTTCGACAGTCCTTCGAGGGCATTTATATTTTATAAGTAACTACAGTTCCATATTTAAAGTTTCTAGCCTTTTCAGTATCACAGAAATCGCAATTTAGAAAGTTTTTAGCTACTGCAACCCCCTGGTGGTAGTGGCACAGACATAAAATATAACTTATGTTTGAGCAGGTTCTGTCACCAACAATTTGTCATCATTATTTTTTTAATCGGTTTGGTATTTGATAAGATTACATAAAAATTGTAATTTATAACGCTTTTCGCTCACTTCGTCTTTTTAAATTTGAAATTTTCTTTCGACAGTTCTTAGAAAGCAGTTGCATCTTGTAAGTAAATACCATGCCATACTTCAAAGTTTTAGACTCTTTAGTTATGCAAAAAACGCAAATTAGAACATGTTTTGCTTTTGCAACCCTCAGATGGTAGTGACAGCAACATAAAATATAACCTATGTGATAGCAAGGACTACACTATTGATTTGCAACTATTACTTTTGAAATAGCTTTGGATATTCCTGAGATTGAGTAGAAATCGCAATTTAGAACGTTTTTAGAACGCTTTTCGCGCATTTTCACCCCTTTTTAAATTTCCAATGTTTTCGAAACTGTTCTTAAAGATCATTTATATGTAATAAATATGTACCTTGCCTAATTTTAAGTTGCTAACCCCTACCGATCAAAAAATCGAAATTTGGAACGCTTTTTTGCTCCTGCAACGTCTAGGTGATAGTAATACTGACTTAAAATAGCGTCTATGTTAGAGCAGAGGCTGTCAACATCAATTTCTTACCATTACTTTTGAAATCAGTTTGATTCTTCCTGAGATATTGGTGACAAATCGGCATTTAGAACGTTATTAGAACGCTTTTCGCTCATCTTGCTCCTGCATCTCCTCTGGGGTAGTAGAAACAGATATAAAATATAGCCTATCTTGGAGCAAGATCTGTCCCCACCATTTTTACACCATTATATTTGAAATCGGTTCAGTATTCCCTGAGATTGCTTGAAATCGCAATTTAGAACGTTTTTTACAACGCTTTTTGCGCATTTTGACCTCCCTTTTAAATTTCGACTTTTTTTAGGAAATGTCCATTGATATCTTATAGCTAAGTACCATTCTAAATTTCACGATTCAAGGCCCTTCCGTCACGCAAAAACCGCAATTTAGAACGTTTTTCTCCTGCACCCCCTTTGGGGTAGTGGCACCGACATAAAACATATCCTATGTTGGAGCAAGGGTTTTCACCATCATTTTGACGCCATTATTTTTTTAATCGGTTTGGTATTTCCTGAGACTGTGTAAAAATCACCATTTAGAACGTTTTTTAGAACGCTTTTCGCGCATTTTCACCCCTTTTAAATTTCGAATTGTTTAAGAACTGTTCTTAGAAATCCTTTATATCTAATAAATAGTGATGCTTCAAATTTCATATTTCTAGGCCCTTCAGTAACACATAAATCGCATTTTTAGAACGTTTTTTGCTCCTACACCCCCTTTGGGGTAGTGGCACCGACATAAAACATAGCCTATCTTGGAGCAAACATTGTCACTATCATTTTGACACCAATATTTTTTAAATCGGTTTGGTATTTACTGTGATTATGTAGAAACTACCATTTAGAACGTTTTATAGAACGCTTTTTGTGCATTTTCACCCTTTTTAAATTTCGAATTGTTTAAGAACTGTTCTTAGACATCATTTATATCTTATAAGTAACTAATATTCCAAATTTCATATTTCTAGGCCCTTCAGTAACGCAAAAATCGCATTTTTGAAAACGTTTTTTGCTCCTGCACCCCTTTGGGGTAGTGGTTCCGACATAAGATATAGCGTATGTTCTAAGTTGGAGTAACACCATCATTTTGATACCATTACTTTTGGAATCGGTTTGGTAGTTCCTGAGCTTACCTCCTACAAATAAACAATTTTTTCCTCTTTATAATAGGAGTATAGACAATGCATATTCTATAAAGCTGAGAAATACAATTTTTTAATGCGATAGAAACGAACAAATCCTACTTTTTTATTTTTTAAAATGCTAATAAAATGATAAAAAAGACTTTCTTTTGAACATCGAAAGAACTAAGGATTTTTTTTTTTTTTTTTTTTTTTTTTTTTTTAGTCAGAAAAAAATGTCTTGCTAAAATATCCAAGTGTCGAAGTCTAACGGATCACAAATGTATGTTTTTAAACCTTTTACAAAGTAAATACGAAAATAAATATTTATATTCTTTAAAACCTGCGAAAAAAATGTAAAATTAAAGTCGAGTTATTTTATTTTATTTTTTTAACGTCACCAGTTTTATAATTATCGAACAACTCATATCAGTCGGTGAATGTATTTCATTTTTTTCCATATCCTAAAATTATTTTTTTGCATAGAGATGAAATATTTACAAAAGGAAAACATTTTTTCGCTTTCGTCTTTTCAAAATGAAAACTGAAAGCAGATACGCTAGGTTATTTATTTTAAAGTGAAAAATTGCGAAATATTTTTATATTTCGCATAAAAGAATGATTTTGGAAAAATTTATGTATTCATTTATTTAATTTTAAGGTCCTTTTACATCAGTTATAGATTAGTTAATTTGATAGAAATATTATTTAATCCTTAAATGAAAGATAGCATATTTTCAGGTGAAAAAATTGTTAATTGAAAAAAAAAAATCTTTTGTTGATTAGATGTAGTATGGAAAAAAAAACAGAAATTATTTTTTTAACATTTTGTACTAAAAGTTGTGTTTGGCAATTGAATATGTATATTTTTAATACTTTTACTTTTCAACATAATTGAAAAGTTTTTATGAATTCGGTTTGTCTGTCCGTCTATCCGTCTGTCTGTCCGTACCCTAACAGGAATAAATATTGTCCGATTGCCATGAAATTGATGGAGTTTACTACGGCACGTACAGTATTGAAAATGAAGTGTGTAGCGTTTTAACTTCACAAACAGGAATACTCAAAATAAAGCATTGCGGTCTGTGGGGGGAAATCGTTTACGGTGAATTATAATGATATTACACTATTTTAAACATATTAAAATTTATCTATATCACTGAGGTATACTATAAGATTCTTATTATAGAATATGGTGTGCATAGAATTTATCGTTCATTTACGGGGACGAGCAAAATAAATTCGCTACAGAAGAAAATCAAGAATAATTTAACTATTGAAATCTAGGAACAATAATTGTTGGAAGTGCGCTTTCATTTGCGGCATGCGTTTTTAAATTTAACTAGTATTTAAATTTTACTTGGTATTTATGAATTCTGTATATCATATGCAGGGCCGCACAAAATGTGTCAACAGCATCTGTTTATTGGCGAAAATTGCAGAGTAGAAATTTTCAAATTTGCTATGCGTTTAACTGAACTAACTTTTAGCTTATACTATGTAGCATGCGTACATATATGTAGGTCATATAGAGTGCTGCACACAAAAAAATCGTATAGTTTAATGATTATTTATGGTAATAGCAGAAATAGTGTTTTTAAATGCGTTTTCCAAATTGTTCATTTGGATATCATCTTTCACCTTACAAGGAAGGTCTCCATACGGGCATACTACGAAAAATATGAAAAAAATTATAGAATGTTCTACTCATGAGGATAGATATGTTTATAAAAAAAAAAATAAAATTCGGCGGATACTCAATAGAGTGTCCGTAAAAAAATTATGAAAATTTCGTTATTTGGCGATTTATTACCGGTGTGCGGTGGAATAAAATTTAAGAAATACTTTTTTATGTCAAATACTCTTTAAGATAAAAATGTTTGACATTGAACTTGTTTAAGTATATTTAATTTAAATAGCTTTAGTTTTGTCCGTTTTAGTTTGTTTTAACTATAGTTTTGTCATATATATATATATATATGTATATATATATATTCATAATGAAAGTTAACTATGAAATTTTATGAATTAAAACAAAATTTTAATTAATTAAAATCGTTTCAATCTCAAAATTAAGCTCAATTTAGCACTATCAATTCAATTTTATTGTTATGGAAACAAAAACTTCTCCGATATTGAAATGGAAAATTACAGCATTCTTCACCTGGCCTTTATTTTGGAATACGCTTAAATATATGAAAATATATTTTTCAGTATAACATATTTTTTTTATTTTTTATATATTTTTCTTTTTTCTCGTTTAAGAAATTAAATTAGTAATTTTAATTCTCATAAAATAAATTGACTTCAAAAGAGTTTTTTAATGATTGCACTTGCCGCTCCATAATTATACAACTTCCTCTATTTAATGTGAATTTAAAATATTACTCGTTTATGTAATTTATAAGCGCACATAATTTCATAATAACGCGCAGAAAGACAGACACGTTTAAAGTTATTTTGGATTTTAAGAAGTACGCTGAAATAATTATTGATGGCAACAATTTAAGCATAATACATAACTATATTCGTCATATTAGATTTTGTGGCCAGTTTAAAATACTCATTTAAGCTTGAAATATTGTAAGTTTAGATATCACTTATGATATTTGAAATTCATTATCAAAATGACCATAATGGTTAAAATATGGAAAGATGGCAAATTTTTCAACATATTAATGTTTCCAAAACCGATACACTAAAATAATATTTTCAAAAGTAGTAGTTGAATTTATTTGAGTATTTTATTATGTTTTATAAAAAAAATATATATGTATTAAGCAATATGTCGTTTTAATTCACATTTTTTTATTGCATCATGCAGCAACATTTAATCTCAAGAAACCGCATTTCAATTATAAAATGAAATATTATCACCCCTTTCAGATTATAATTTTTATTGGTTACTTTGAAATTTAATTTCTATAATAGATATAAAATATTATCCAAACACTTCCGCATTAAATTATTTTCAAACTTACGTGTTGAAAGATATACGTTTTGTTATAAAGCATTCCACGCTCTGGACATTTGCACCGTTCCCACGGCGGTGCTCTTTTCGAATGCAAAGAAAGATGATTATGTAAAATACTTCTGAACGTGAAGAGAGGTATTTAATTTGGCTGCTTACTTCCTTTCAACTAATTGTCAGGTCACAACAGTTCTCGTCACGCTAACAAGCTCCGTGTAATAACCTCATTGGCGGTTCTTTTCCACATTAATCTAGTTAATCTAGTGAAATGAGTAATTGGGTATTGCAATTCAAATTATTACTCTTACGAAGAGCGTTTTACTTTCTTAAAGGTAATGAATGAGATACGCAATGGAATAAATAAATTTTATTTTATTCGTCTATCTACTTTTTAACCGACTTAAAAAAAGTCACGATTATTAAATTAAACGCTGTGTGTACGTAATAGCGTCAATTTTTATATTTTCTTTTCATATTTAAAAGAAAAAGTCTTTTCCAGTTGTCTCTTATAAGTTTCATTGTCATTTAGATATCTCACCGTTGATCAGATTTTATCTCCTCTAAACACATATTCTTCTTCTCAAAGATATATTAAATCTGCCTATTACTAATCCAAGAAAGCATTTTTACTTTGAAAATATTTGTCCTTCGAGTAGGAATTTCCCGACTGAGTGAAAAAAAATGGCCAAGTGAGGATACGAACCCAGAACTTCAAGATAGACATGCCAGTACTTTTTCAATTGAAATATTCCAGACAAACCTGAACGGCATCAATCATTAACACAAGCTGTAGACACTAAGATCCGATTTGTGATTTTACGAAACTCAACAAAATAAACTTCATGTAAAGGAAATTAATTAAACGATAGGATATGTACTTATATTTTATAAATTTATTTTCATCTTCATCATTCTGACTTATAAAGAAGTACATTTAAAGATGACTAGGAAAACTATCTGACATGTCGACGAAGATCCTCACGAAATTTTTGTAGGAGAGAAGGTCAACATATGGTATTTTGCAATAGGTCACAATCCCGGGAATAAGGCATTAAAAGCTGGCGTAATCTCGCAATTTCCGCAACCCTGAACCAGCAAACATAATGCATTTGTCCAATGTGAATTTTTCTGATATCACCTCGTATTACGTACCTCATCTTAAAGGTGCATGTCAAACACACATGCCACTAGACGCCATAGTAATGTGGGGAGCAAGCACAAGCTACAATGACGGCACTGAACTCACAGTTTTGCACATATTAAGTATTGCAACGTCTGACACATTGCAGTTGAGGTGTACTCTGTGCAATGTATTCAGACATTTTCCATGCTTAGCAAAGCATAGATTGCTGTTAGGAGTTAAACTAAAAATGTAGGGTTGCTATATTGCTAATATTGCGGCATGGTGGCCACTTTACATATTCTATTCCGGGTGTGGCGGACGATTACGAAACGCCCCGCATTTCACCGGTAATTTGGTTCTCATGTTTGTTCTCTTACAAAAGTTTTGTGACCTTTCTCGCCGACACACCCGATATCTTCTTTCGTTATTGACGGAGATTTTTTAACCAAATTGAAAAATTCTATTCATTTGATTTCTTTATCAATTCGTATGATTGAGATAAATAAAAATAACTATAATATTTGTCCTCATACAGAAAACTTTTAATAGGGTCATATTCAAATTTAAACTTCATTAATGAGGACAATTTACATTTTATAAAAAGAAGTGTGGTAGAAAACATTATGACCTTCTTTTGATTTACATTTATTAATAATTGAAAGCCATTTAACATAATATTTTTATATCATACTCACGTAGCTGTCCTTTACATTAAAAATGAGGCATTTGAAACTTGGGGTAAGTATCGGTTAAAAGAAAATACTTGAAGTTAAAAAATAATAATAACAAGTGCTTTAATATGTAATGAATCTATATTTACAATTCAGTTTGCTTATTTGAGATATAAAATACAAACTTCGGAAAATATAGTATCACATTTAATACAATTATATTGCTTTCTTTTAACTGCTAATTTATAATGGCTGATTGGAAAATTATTTTCACGTATACTTCTAAACTATATCAAAAATGTCTTCCATCAAACTTACCAGGCAATATTTACGTGTAGTCATGAAACGCACCATACGCTGGACATTTGTACTGTTCCCACGACTACACGCATTTGCAATTTTAAGAAATATCAATATGTAAACTACTACTAAAATCGAAGAAGTATTTAATTTGGTCACTTATTTCCTCTCAACTAATTGTCAGGTAACACAACTCATGTCACGCTAGCACTTCAGCGGCAGGTCTTTTCGACATTAATCTTTCGAAAAATGAGTAATTGGTTATTGCAATTCCTAGAATTATTTGTTAGAATTTATTTAGTTAGTTAAGCATTTGTAAATAATGGAAAGTGCGATGAATTAAATAAATTACTATTATTCTCTTAAGATAACGTACTTATTTTTTAAATATCTTTCAAATAAGTTATTGAATTCATGATTTATATATTATAGAAAATGTTTGAATTTTTCGTGTTATTTCAATAATTCTCGTTTTGTTTAATTAGGGACACATACTTTACATTACTTGTAAGATTCATTTCAATCTTAGTAAGGACTTTTGTTTTGTTTTTCAAACTTTAACTTTAAAAACACGATCTTAATTGCCCATTGTCGTAATTACTTTCTTTTTTTTATTATCTTAAATAAATTGTTACCCTAAATATATTTTCCATGGGCTTATTACAAATTTACTATAAGTAATGCCCACTTATCTCGCCTTGCTACCTTAACTGCCTCTTATCAACCTCTAAGAATCGGCTTAACAATATTGTTTCTCGCTCAGCACTTCGTTCAAAATTAAAACAATTTTCTAGATTTCTTCTTGACTTATCTGACAACGAGCTCTTTATTTGGTACTTAAATGTATATCCCATTTTATATTCTCCTTTTCCTTCCACCTGTTATGGTCTAACACTTTAAACAGCTCTTGCTTTCGTTTTACTATCGCCCCTTGTCATGCTTATGGCCATTTAGCCTGATCATGGTCTATGACACATTTTTGTATCTGTCATGTATCATACAGTTGCCCATTGCTCACCTTTATTCGGGAACCCGAGTTTACGGAATCAAAGCTGAAACTCTTAATTTTTTGTTTAAACCTTAATAAAGGTAACCGGAGTGACATCTACAGTGCCAGCAAAGAAAATCTTGACAGTAATTGAAAAGTTTGAAGGGAAAAAACCCTTATTTCAAACCATTACTAGAACTAAAAAACATAAGGGAGAATGCTGAATCATGTCAAGCAGCAAGCACCACCCCCTCACGTTACTAAAGCCTGATAGAAACTCTCTCCCGCTTCTTCTATTTAAAGTAGGAAAAGTAAATAAAACATCTGAACATTTTGATTGTGGCTTGAGTGTCAAGATTCTTTTTGCTGGCACTGTATGCTCTACAAACGTTGTTTCCATGTCTGAGCAGTCCCTCTTATGCAGTTAAAGCATGTTGTCTTTAAAACTCACAGTTTAATTAAGAAATTTGGCAAAGATAAAAGACGTTTTAAATACAATACAATATTTGGAATATTTATAACATAATCTTACAGAAATAAACAAAAAAAATTCCTATACAGAAATTTCGGAGAAAGCATATGACAGAAAAGTATTTGATTTCTGTTTCATGCAGAGTTTTTATTATTTATTTTTCTGTAGATTATAGCTTAGATAATATTAAGAATATTTCAGTATTTTTGTATAATTAACGACAAATGAGTTTTACGATTAAAATGAAATATTATTGAAAAATTAAACACGGTACATATTAATCATTTTTATTATTATTTGCGCATTTTTTAATACCTTTTTTGACATATTATTAAATGATTTAACGAGGGATAAGGATTTAATAAGAAAAAAGTCCTTTCGGCATGTGCCGGGAGGAAAAGGTAGCTTTCATGTTACTTGATTTTTTTTTTCTTTTTAGTATAGTTTCTTTTTAATTATATCTAAAACACACGAAGCTAAAATTAGTGGAACTCGATTAGCTGATTCAGTAAAATTCCTTATTTCTTGGTTTTAAAATTTCTCAAATTTTGCTCAAATTTTAAGAAGCTAAAATGCGACGAACCCGATAAAAGAATTTTCGCCAATACTGAATTTGAATGAGAATTGCGCCAAATTTGTAAGCTATAGCCACGTTGGGATCATTTATGGTTTAGTCATTTATGGTTCTTAGTTTTGGTCGCCAAATTTGGGGAGATTTCACCAAGTGTCGCCAGGCTAAACGGGAATTTGAAGCTAATGTTACCTACCACTCATAAATTAATACCTTATTATCTTTAATTGTTGTTTTGTTTCAAAATGTCAATAACCTTAGAATTTTAAATTGCTATATCTCAGCCATTTTTAAGTTAGAGATGAAACAAAAAATATTCCGGAATCCTTGTATCAAAGCGTAACACTTACAAATTGGAATTTCTAAATTTTGTGTGCATTTTTTTTTTTTTTTTTTTTTTTTTGTTTAATATATTTAAATGGCCGCCATTTTGAAAAAAGACGGCGGATGAAGTTGGCCAACGAACTCGTTCAAGATATTTGTATGTACTATACACACAATAAATCTCATCGAAAACAGTTATAAATACGAGACTTATCGCATTACAAAAATCAGATATAAGTATATATGGATATATATATATATATATATATATCACATTTGAAGGGATGGTGGGTTTTGGGATCTGGGTCATGATCGTTAAAAATATACCAACATTTTTCGGGCTGCAATAGGTAGCTTTTTACTTTTTGTAATGAAAGCTAACTAAAAGAGAAAACAGCAAAATTATGCATAAAGAATATTAGATCATAGACATTTATAAAGAGTAGAGACACTTTACAACACATTCAGATTCAGACTACTGTTGCAGAACTTCATCGTTTAATAATGTGAAAAATTATGTCTAAGTGAAGGATTTGGAAAACTCATAACACATTTGAAAACCCAATTTCAGCAATCACAATCCATAATCGAAAAAATACCAGAATTATTTTGTACAGCTTTGTATATGATCTGCAGATACATGGTGATATAATATGAAATATATATAAAAAAAATAGTTTAGTTAGGGACACAGTTCAATATTCCCATTCAACAGTTTTCATCAATAATAGGAAATGTAGTTGAATTCTTTCGTGGACCATGTATATTTTCTATACAATTTACACACACTGAAAAATAGGCAAAATAATAGTCAAATTTAAAAACGCATTCCCCAATTGAAAACACATTTCTAGCAATCATTGCTCATCGCTAGTACTGTAATCGAAATTTTTTGTGTGTAACTCTTAATGAACGATAAATTATATGCACATAAAATTCTACAATAAGCTTCTTGTGGTGCGCTTTCAAGTTTTATATGTTTGAAATAGTGTAGCATTATGAAAAAACACTGCAAACCATTCTTCTATATACGCCGTAATGTAACGGAAATCATTTGATTGTCCTGTAAAAACTGTAAGTGCTACACACTTCATTTTCAATGCCGAACATATTATTGTATACCTCAATAACATATATTAATTATATGACAATCGGAATAAATGTACGAGAGTTCAAGCACAACCAATCAAATTCATATGCACGATTCAGCTATTTTGGCAAGTGTTTAAAGTGCAATTCTTATGGTAAAATGAAAAAAATAAATAAATAACTAAATTTTAAAACATCACTACTCGAACAATTCAGAACTTTTTGTAACATTTTCATTTTCATACATTTCTCATAGTGTTTGCAATACCTGCATGGATCTAATTTTCAAAAAGGTAATCAGTTAAAAAAAATAAAAATAAAATATTTTATGATATATGGTAAAAAAGATTAAAAATGACTAAGTACTTAAATTTTTCATTTTTTTTTAAATAAGCTACTCCAGTTAATGAAAATTGTTCATTAAATTTAGTAAATGCACTATTAGCATCGCCCCTTTAACATAATTGCGTCAATTAAATACTTATATGTTAATGTTTTGATTTTGACTACAGTGATATATTTAATAAAAATGCAAACTGAGATAAACGAATGTACAGAGTGCAATTCTGAATCATTTAAAGTTAAATGCATGCATTAAAAAAAATTTTTTTATCGCTTATTTTTAGTTATCTTATTATTGCAAATCTCCGACAGATCAATCTATGCATGTCTTAAATTCATATAATTCAAAAAAGTGAAAATACGTGTTTTCATCATTTTTACAAAATAAAGATACTGTGTTCTTTTAAGCTTCAAAATTTTAAAGGCTGTTTAAGAATTTTCTTTACCCAAAATATGTAAAAATTTGTTCCTAAATTCTTTTGTTATAAATTCTTTCTTGATATACTACATGGAAGTTATAGGTTTAATTGTGATGAACTTTGTGTGCCAGATGTAGGGCAATAATTCCAATAGCTCTACACTAAGAAAGATGGTTATCTAAAGTACAGGGATATTCCAAATGATGTGCAATATTTTAAAATACCATAATAAACTCATTTTGAAATATACACTTAAGAGAACTGGTTTAAAGTAAAAGAAAGCGCAAACATGTTCATTTTTTTGCTTTATAAATGTTCTATGTGACTTTCATCAATCGCACGTACAATGTTAAGTCGATAACCTTGACCGTGCCAAATTCGTTTAACATTGTCTGGCGTTATTATGTTCAGAGCATATATGCGTCTTTTTAGGTATTCCAAAGTGCGTTGCAGCGGTACCACATACGCGTAGTCTTTTACAAAGTCACACAAGAAAAAGGTCATATGGTGTGATGTCTGCAAAGACACAAGAATAAGTCACATGGTTGAAAAGACTGCCTGCTTTTTTCAAATTGGTGATATCACTTATGAATGCTTTTTATCAGTAGGACAGTAGTAACTTTTTAGAAAAGTCTGCGGAATGTACGCTGGACTAAAATTACAGATTCCGTCTTCGCATAATGCAGAACAAAAAACGCCTTCTCTTGCTGAGTCGCTATTTCAGGTTACAGCGATATTAGCACCGCCATAATTTCAGTCGCTATTTCAGGTTATTGCGATATTATCGCAGCCATAATTTTCGTAGCGGTAGCAGACAAAGGGAATGTAAAAACGTTTGAGTTTTTCTTTCACTTAAATCCCATTCTAGCAAGTGTATATTTCAAAATGAGTTTATTAATAAATTTTAAAATACCGAACATTATTTTGAATAGCCCAGTAATTCTAAAAGTGAAGAAGAATTTAATTTGTCCGCTTATTTTCATTGAAACTAATTGCAGGGTCACAAGAGCTCCTATAACGCTAACAAGATCTAGATAATCAGCTTGGTGCTTTTCCACATTAACCTTACCAGAGATAAATAATTGGGCATTTTAATTCAAATTATAACTCGTTAGAAACACTCTTTAGTTATTCATTCTTTAAATAAAGGAGAAGCCAGGTAACCAAATATGATGCAGATTTTAATATTGTTTTATGAGAGAGAGAGAAAGATAAATTGGTGTCGCGATATTGAGTGAGGGAAAATATTTTGTTATTATAGAAAATGTGGAACTGTGATTATCTAAAAAACTTCTACAAATGAAAATAATTAAATTTGGTTTCTTATTTTTTCTTCGCAGAGTTCTAGCATCACAAAAGTTCGTGTCTCCATAATCTCGTCTAAGCTTACTAAACCATGCAACTCTACAGGGTTTTCGCTGCCACTCGCCATTGCACCAAATCTCGACAAAATTCTTCATTTGGCGAGTAAACGAATAATCAAACTCGCCAAAATGCGAGTGCGCAATTTCTGCTCTTTGTGTGTGTGTGTGTGTGTGTGTGTTATTACAGTTGAGATTTTTATCCGCGTTGCTGAATGGTTGAATTCACTTTAAATGTTCAATCGTACCGTGCCATTTACATTGGTCTATTTTCTATTTATAGAGATACTCACTGAACACCAATTGAATTTAGCAACAGCGAAAGACAAAGAAAGGTTTATGCGATAGGTATTTCTCTATTGTATGTTAAAATATTTATGTGCTTGCGTCGTGTTGCGCCGGTAAAAATACGACCAAAATTACTCGCTTCAAGCGCCAAATAGCGCCAAGTTTTGCTGGAATTCTGTGTTGTTGAAATTAGCCATTTACTATACTATTTATAAAAGTTGTATGCAAAGTATCATTGGACAGTCATTTTTTTTTATCTGTTACAGTCGAAATCTCATAACCATTTTTAGCATATATTTTTACAATGGTAAATGAAAAATAGCTGTTTTGAATTTTTATTTGGACTGCTAAAAGAATATCCGAATTACTTACACATTTAGGAGATATTTAGAATGTATACTTATTTTTAATACTAGGTTGAGCAAAAGGTTATGGGAAATTTGTGAACGCTGCGTTGTTACGCGAAAATTAACAACAAAAGCAACAAGGACTGTTCTTCAAAGTAGAGACCATCATAGTCCATGACTTTCTGCGATCGTTCTGCCAGATTTCGGATTTTCTGGAAGTACTAGGTTTGTCGCCGTACCAACATTTTCATCTTCATTTATCTCATGGACGGCATTCAGAATCGTTAGACATTTTCTCCAATAATGCCGGATCAACACACGCAAATCATACTGTTCTGTAGGCATATTGGAGCCGAAATTCCTGAACTCCTATAGATATACCACTTGTCTCCTATATACGATACAAATTCTGGTAATTATTAGATTAAAAAATTTCCAGGACTTTTTGCTCAACCTAATAGTTTCTGTAACTGATAGTCGAATTTTTATTTTATAACCAATTGCAAAAAATAAATAAATAAATAAATAAATGAATATTACCTAATATAAATATATTGTATCAATGAATATAATATTATATCTATATCTATTCTATATCATATTATATAGTAGTTATATGTATATAAATGCTTTTGCCACTGCCTTTAATGTGATAACTTATATATTATTAAGGTACTACTTAGTTATCCCGTCGACCAAAAATCTATTGCCAAACTATAAAATTAAATGCCAATAATAGTTGATCGCAAATGTCACATTTACTTGACTTTAAGCAAGTTGCGCGTTTAATTTCGACATTTTATTTGTATTTGTATTTTTATTAATACTAATTTATTTGTTCTTTCGTTATTTAAAATAAAAATTTGGTTCTTCTTAGTTATCCCGTCGACCAAATTACTGTCGCCAAATTGTAAGATTAATTGCCAATAATGATTGCCATTAATTAATTAATTAATTGTAAGATTAAATGCCAATAATGGCCAATAAAACCATTAATTCGACGTTTTAATTGTATTTCTATTAAAGTTTTACAAATTTATTTGTTTTTTCGCTATTAATAATAAAAATTATGTCAATGTTTATAATTTGGCGAGTGGTTTGGCGATTTATATAATTTGGCGAAATTGGTCGACGGGATAGTTAAGAAGTACCAAAAATTTTGTCAATTTGTACAATTTGGCGAAATTTGTGGACGGGATAACTAAGTAGTACCAATATTAATTATGTACAGAAAATAAAGATAGCAAGATAAATAAATAAATAAATAAAATAAAGCAATTTAACAAATTACAACGACCATTTGGAAAATGATTTTTCGAAGACTCAAATTTAAGACATAAAAAATCGCACGGAGTTGATCATACACTACGTACGCCATGAATTAAACATTAATAGTGTTATTACACGTAAAAATTGCAAGCGACAAATATCGCCTGCGACCCGTCAGATGTCTTAAAACTTACGTATTATCCACCTGAAACTTACGTATTATCCAAGCATTTCATAGGCTGTTCGGGAAAAGGCTTTTCCATCGTCAGATTTCCAAAAAAATCTGACGACCCATTTTAAATGAAATTTCATTCTTAAACGTCTAAAGATCCCACAATATTACTTTTTGCACCATCATATAGAGAAAAATATGTACTTTTAAATGCAATTTGTTTGAAAGCTGTATTTCAATTTGTTTCTGAGTTATTAAATTTTTTGTAGTTTTTATTACTTTTTTGTCATAGTTGCACCAGAAGTATCCATCTCTGTTAAAAGTAAAGGGAAATACAGATTACTGTATAGACCATTCAGAAAACGAATAAAATGCGGATTAAACCAATAAAAAGCTTCAGATATGCTTTTGATTTCCTACCCTGACGATGACAATAACCATTTTTCCAAATGGTTAAAAAAAAATATTATTCCTTATTTTAGAACATATTCAAAAAAAGGGATACAATAAGGGATTAAAGATAAATTTTTGATTGTTTCACTCCAAATTTATTTTTGCTACCTTTTTTTTTAATTTGGCTACTGTTTTCATTTTATTTCTTATTCGCCAAATTTCAAATGTTGGTCAAAAGCAAGCGAGAAACCTGCCTCTCTGTCTAACTAACTTACTCACAGTTCTGTTCTACTTCAATATACAATGAAATGAGTTCTCGGGTATATCATTAGAATTTATTAGTAATACTCAGGTGTCAGAGATATTTTTTCATTAAAATTTTCTAGCTGATCTCCAAAAACTCAAAATGTTTTTTTTTTTTGTTTTCCTTTAGACTCTAAACGTAATATTTTCCCCGACGTGAAGGAGATGTTACGTAACAAAAATTAGAATAAAAAAAATTGAAGTGAAAGTTTTTTGTTGTAATTCAGTTGTTTAATTAATTCCTTCTTAGTAGATAATATTTGAATATTAATAGGTGATGCTAAACTCTCAAAGAAAAGAATATTAACATTTAATTATTAAATATTATAACTTATTTTCACCATTTATTTATTAAATATAAAAATGTTAAATATTAAAAGATACTATCTCCTATTTTCAATACGATATAAAATTTTAGTAGTTTAGTTTTACCATATGGTATAATAACTATCTTAAAGCTTTCATTCATAAAATTAAAACAATTTTTCAAAAAATGTATCATAACATGTTCTTTGATAAGATCTTCAAATATTAGAAATCCTGCACGCAAGGCATATAATGGGAAATCATTCACAAGTATACATTTAAATAAAAAAAAAATAATAAATGCATCTAAAGTCTATTTCAGACTTTTTCCTGTTAGAATACATCTCTTCTTCTGCGTTTTTTAGATTTCATGTTAAAAAATTAATTAGATATGGATTTCATGCAATATATGTTACGATTACTTTTACATGCGATTTGTGGATTATAAAGATATCTGACTCCTTAAGAAGGATCAGTTAAGTATTTAAAAATTTGATTGTATGAAATGATTAATTAAAAAAAAAATATCATTGCCTACCGGACTAGAATAAGAAATACGTTGAAGTAGTCAATTCATGAAACGACTGAATTATATTTAATATTGAGAAAAAATAAAATATATACAGCGAAATTTCATTCATCCGGAATAATCTGCTATGCAATCGGATACGCAAAAATTCGGGTGTTTCGAGTAAGATAACTAGTACTACTAGTAATACAAAAATTGTTGGTGATAGAACCTGTTCAAACATAAGCTATATTTACTGTTGATGCCACTACCACCAGAGGGTTGCAGGAGCAAAAAATATTGCGATTTATGTGACACTGAAGAGGCAAGAAACTTTAAATACGGCATGGTATTTAGTTATAAAAAATAAATGGCCTCTAAGAACAGTAGAAAATGAATTCGAAATTTAAAAGTGGTGAAGCGAAGGGTGGGAGCGAAAAGCGTTCCAAAAAGTCCTAAATTATGATTTCTATGAAATATCAGGAAATAATAATCCGACTACAAAGTAATGGTTGTGAATCAATGGTGATAGCCTATTTTCCTACATAGGCTATATTTTATGCCGGTGCCAACAATCACATGGGGCTGGCAGGAAAAACAAACGTTGTAAAAAATCCTTTAAAAACTTTCTAAATTAGGATCTCTATGGAATATCAGGAAATAGCAAACCGATTTCAAAATTAATGTTGACAGTCTGTGTTTTAACATAGGTATTTATGTTAGTGTCACTACCACCAGAAATGTAGTAGGCCGTTAGACAAGAAGCTTGGAATTTGACATGATGGTTAATTTTAACATGTAAATGCATACTAAGAACGGTTTCTAAAAAATTTAAAACTTCAAATGAACACTGCAATGGGCGTATGAAATGAGCACAAAAGCTTCTAAATACTTTCTAAATTATCATTTATTCACAATTAGTTTTAGTTCTTATTAATTTATGTCACTTTTCTGCCTAATGCAGTGTAATAATGAAGTTTAGTCAAACTTCAGTCAAACTTAGTTTAGTCTTAATTAGTAATTTTGGAATTAGTCATATAAGCACAATTTTTTCTAATAAAAATTAGACATACAAATATCCTTGGCTTATTTTAACTATTACGCGAGCAAAGCCGCGGGTATTGCTGGCATATAATATCTTAAAATGTGTATTGTTTTAAAACGCAATTTTTGGCGAAATGTAAGATACAAATATGTTCTTTCATTGCATATATTTAAAAACTCACTAGATGCAGAATTTATCGGGGGCTTAAAAAATTCAGACGTTTTCAAGCAGAAAGTTGACATGACAGTTTAAGCACATGATTACAAATAATTTTTATCATCTTGAATATTTTTTTTTTGCCTAATTATACTTTCCGATTATCATAGTTAGCCTGAACCTAAATTAATTTGTATTTAAAGTATTTTTATATTTGTTATACAATGTTGTATTTAGCTAATACAAATTTTGAAAGTTCAACACTATAAATACCTAAAAAATATATATATTTTTAAATAAAATTAAAATTTAGGTTCAATTTATGCAGACTAACATGAAATAAGTGTTTATAAAATTTGTTGAAAAATATTTAGATATTCTGCATGTTATGCCCAAAAACGTCATTTTGAGAAAATTGACTTCAAAATTTTGTTAACGCCATTTTAACTCTGGGTGTGAATAATTCTAAAAGCCATACCTTCTGTTCTAATTGGAATTTAAAGGAAACAATTATATCAAAATGTTCAGAAAATATAAGATTTCAACACATTAAAAAATTAAAATTTATAAAATTTTGAAGCTTTAAGAGTCTCGAGATTTTTGTGTGTGATGTTAATGTGACTTAATGTGATTTTTTCAGAAATGAGAGTGGACTTCAAATGGTACGATAGTGATTTTAACAGCTAAGATAATTTCTGCTGGAAATTCCAATAACATGGCGTTTTAAAATGCGACATTTTAACGACACAGAAAACCCACGTAGAGTGACAAAAATTACATAGTGAAACAGATAATGTTTTGTAAAGTAGTTTGTATTTGTACGGATTCTTCTCTGTCCGTTCAGCTATACTTTCTGGGGCCTTTGTTTATTACATTTCAAGCGCGGATGATTGGTCGTTTGGAGAGTACGAAATATCAGTGTATTTTTGGACACAGCGAGACAGAGAGCATTACTAATTAAATATTGCTATATTATGTGTCTTCAGTCAATATCTATCTAGTATATAATTTAGAATCGTTTATATATTGTGTATTATTTCTCTACCGAACGCTATGAACTTAACTGGATCAAATCAGGAGAAAAATGCACGTTGCCTTTTTTTTTCAACAAGTCTCGGACACTGTGAAGCAATGTAAAATTGTGAAGCACAACAATGGTACTTATTCTACAGTGAATAAATATGTATCTTTAGTATAGTTTTATCTCCTTGAGACAACGGCGCTTTTAAATATAGAAAGATATTTGCTCTACTTACTACTATAAAAACTATAAAATCTAATTCCTGGATTTATCAATTTCTGGAGCCTTTATAACTTTTTACAATGCGGCCGTTGATACATAGATTCAAAGTAGTTAATTCGCAGCTATGTCATATGCCACATTGCTGAATGTGTTGGTAAAATACATTTAAAAAAAAAAGAAAAAAAAACATATTTTTCTATAGAAAATATGATACATAATGAGACGAATTTTAACGATATTTCAAAATTATTTTTTTCCTTTTTCCAATCACTTGTAATTATAAATTCGCTATGTAAAATTATCCCAATAAGCCGATTAAAAAAAATTCAATTTCTAAAATTATTCCACTAGATTGCACCTAGCTAATTAGCGATTCTTAAAAAAAAATCTTACAGCGTACGATGTCGCTTTCCCATCCCACCCTTTATATATAATGCAGCAATTTTTTCTTTTAAATAAAACTCGCCTGACTTTCTGCCCATTTTTAAGAAAACTGCATTTCAGTGTTTTTCAAACTATTAAATTTTTAAATTTTCACTCACTTTTTAATCACTTTATAATTGGAGACGTGAATTTCAAAACTCACCTTATTGAAAATTTAAAAAATAGAATTTTCTGTATAACCTATTCTACTAGTGATCCTGCATTGAAATTACACTAAAATCTGCAACAACAACAACAACAAAAACAACAAAACGTATTTTTATCGTGTATTTCTGGCATTGTATGGTTTACAATGAAAACCAATGGACGCAATCAGAGGTTTTTCACGATTTCGCAAAATTTGATTTTTTTGATAAGGTGAGTTTTAAAACTCACGCCCTAAATTGCAATGTTGTATTTTTTCTGAATGAAAAAAAAAATGTAATTTCTTTAAACGAGTTCAGGATTCATTTAATTTTATCTATCATACTATTAATAAACTATCAATCAAAAGTGCAAATATTTAATTTAAAATTTCGCGCACGTCAATCTTAAAATATGAAAGACTAGGTAGAAATCTATTTACCCACGTATATATAAAACTTTACCCTTTAAATGCTCTCTTTTAAATTCTTTTCAAAATTACGTGGTGAAAGTTATACGGTTAATTATGAAGCACTGCATGTCTCGGACATTTGTACCGTTCCCACGGCACTACGCTTTCGGAATGTTAAGAAATATGATTATGCAAAATACTTCTAAAAATTGGAGGAGTATTTAATTTAGCCGAAAACTGCTCATTTCCCTTCATCTAATTGTCGGGTCACATACACGCTAACAAGCTGATGTAACAAATCACCGATGTTTCTTTTTTTTCCCCCACATTAATCTCTCGAAAAATGAGTAATTGGTTATCGCCATTCAAATCATTACTCTTAAAAAGTGAGCGTATCATTTAATGATTCATTAAATAGTGAAAGAAATGAGTAATGAGAGTGTTAATTGTACTATAAGGTTGCGTTTTTTACGGTCTTTTACACTTGTGTGGAATTGCAGGGGTTTTTTCTTTTAGTACTTCTTGAATGATTTTAAATTTTAGCAAAAGCAAATGTAAAAAAAAAAGAAAAAAAAATCATTCTTCAAAGGCTTATATTGTTAAGAAAAATTTTGAGAATTACGTTAGTAAGAGTTTATAAATGTTCTGTACTTTAAAAAGGAGAATGAAAATACAGAGTTATCTTAAATGATTCATCGGGTTTCAAAAGCCTGTTTATTTAGAAGTATACGACATACAAAGACGGGTGACACATGAAAAGATACATACACTCACAATGTTTCTGATACCTACTACAAATGTTCATTGTGTGCGACCTTAGTCACCAGGTATACATCCCAGCGGTAATCCAGTACCCTCCATACGTTCAAAAGCATGTTTCTGTCAATTTCCGTCACAGCAGCAGTGACGCATTCCTAAGTGCGAGCCATGTGGTTGGACTTTTAAACTTGGTTAGTGTGTGTATCTTCTTAAGTATTACCCGTTTTTGTATGTCGTATAGGGGAGACTAGGTAGGGTTTACCCACTCTTTAAAAAATTATTTTTTATTTTTTAAATATTAAACGTAGAATAAAGTTTTATATATCATCTTATTCGTTATACAATCAGTTATCAAAATAAAATTGGTATATAAGTGTAACATATACAAAATTTGAAAAATCGTTGATTTTAATCAGAAGAAAATAATGGGTCAAGGCTCCCCACGTATGGGACGCTTGACCCACTATATGGGAGGTTTGATCCCCTTTGCTTTATATTGAAATATTCGTGAAGAAGAATAAAATCAATTTAAAAAAATCAAAATAAATTTATGCTACATACTTTAATTATTGTAAAAACATATTTTTGAAAAAAATATGCTTAAACAAATCTGTTTTGACGCAATCGCAGGTAAGAGGAGAATTTGTTTTAAGCATGATTTTGTCTGAGCAAGTATAATTGTAGAGCAGGGAAAATGAAATTTTAACATTTAAGACGGTATTTATCTAGAGACAGTTTCAGTTTTCACAGGGTTTCATGCAGTATTATGTCCGGATTTAGTAACCACTGTCCCCCCTTTTTTTGGTCTCCTTGTGCTACTTCTTGTAGCATTCGACGTGACATCTCTAGTTATCACATAGTTTGGCTTCATCTCAATCTATTTATCATGTTGAAATTTGTCTGCATACCTTCCTAAAGTTTTTCGATCAATATTATGTCCTTTTGCACCCGCATGAGTACTTAACTTAATATTAATACCTTTTAACCCTTTAAGGAGCAAAGTACTTTCAGTACTAATATGTTGAAATAAATGACTGGCACCGGAATATATGAAAAAAATTATTTGGAAATGTGAAAAAGGCTATATTTTGCATAGATATTTAATGAAAAAAATTTTAGCAAAATTCTGGTGACATTGTGGCGTTTGGGAATTAAAATTATGTGGTTTCATAAACACACCACTGCCCCTGAAACGGTTAATAGTGCTGCTTTCATACTTTCTAGCCTTTTCCACTGTTTCTATTTACCTATTGTAAGTAATATTTAAGTGGAAAAAAGTTCCTATCAACTTTCCCATTTATATTTCATTAATTCTTTTCGTGCAGTGGATACTATAGCAATTTTTCACATCTTTCTTTAAGTAGTTTTAAACGTATTCTTTTCCATCAACCCATTTTACTCTAGCTTTTCAGAAAAAATTTACCATAATCCGCCGTAACTCAGATAACTCGATTTCCTACCAGAATTTATTTTAAATAAAATGCTTAGCATTTATTTGGCTTCTTTTTTTTTTTTCAATAAAATTTCCAGTTTGAAAAAGACTTAGCTAACCCGCGATGGATACGCGGGAAATTATGGTACATTCATTTTTAAATGGAACCATTAATCTTTCCTTATGCACAGTGTATAGTAAAAAGATTTCAAAAAAAAAAAAAAAAAAAAAAAAAAAACCCAAATTAACACATTTGACGACGGTAATTTTTATTAAATCTGAATTTTAAAACAGTAGAAGCTCCTTACTGTTCTGAAAGTCGTTTGTAAATTTGTGTTCCAGATATGTTTCCCAAGTTTATGCACGGTAAATATCTTTCAATGTACGAATTTAATATAAAATGTCTTACAATCTAAAAAAATATGGACTACATGATATCAATGCTTTTTCTGTAAGGTGGAAGCCACGCCCTTAGTTAGTGAAATTTTTAAATGAAAACGAGAATTCTCGCTTCCCGTCGTGAACGTGTTAAGGGAGCCTTGAATGTCAACCCTCCCTCACATTGACTGGGTCAAGCCTCCCCACATAGCTCTTTTCTAAAGAATAGCACATTGTTATGTGGAGCCTAACTTGCTGTACAATCTTTATATCTGGAATGAAAGCTCGATATTTCTGCATTACTTGAAACCTACTTACTTAAATTTATATGATATATTTCATCTGAAAACAGCTTGCAAAATATTTCTAAAAAACACAACTTTTAGGCTGAAAACGCCTCACAATTAATTTTTTCTTCCTATTTCGGTTATCTGTATGGGACAGAGACTGTTGTTTGAGCATTCCAATAGCTTTGGTTGACACCTATTAATAAAACTTTGAAATTCCTTTAAATATGAAAACTGATGGGTGGGTCAAGCCTCCCGTATGGTCAACCGTCCCTAGTCTCCCCTACCTCTCAATACATAGCGTCGGTGAATCATTTATTGCCTTGTTAACCTTGTACATTTAGTTGTCTAGTTACACATTGTTTAATGTAGAAGAAGACAGTGAATCAAATTTAACAAGACACCGACTATCAATTTCTATAATTTTTAATTGCATTCATGAATTCGTAATTTTTAAACATTATGTTATCAAAATTTGAAAATATCTAAAAGAACAGCAAATTCTATGAATTTCACCCAATTCATCGAATAATTACTGATACCAATGACAACTTAATAAAAAAGATTTTGTAATTGTGTATCCTTTATTTTTAATTAAAAATTAATAAGAACGAAAACAAATATTTCAGTCTCATTTATGTTCCTAGCAGACAAGGTAAGGATCTTCAAACATGAAAATGATTTCTGAAAAGTTGTTTTATTACGGCAGAGTTTGTAGAAGATTACGATGGTAATAGTCTTTACCATGAATATTCTACATTTAAGGAAATATATCAATATATTTAACCCATTAAATGCCAACGCTCCCGTTGCGGGAACAACAATTTGTTATTTTTCCCCTCAACATATTTTTGAATTATTTAAAAAATACATTTTGTGCCGAAAAGTTAATAGTATGGCGTGTAGTATACATATTTTTTCAGAATGATATATCTATATTTACTATTTTTTGCAAATTTTTAAGAAAAAGAGATTTTTTGGTTTTTAGAATTCCTCAAGTAAAATTAGTAAAAAGAAAAAAGTAAATTCTTTAGTTTTTACAAGTGCAGTGAATATTTAAAGCCAACAGATCATCTAATAATAAATTCCTAATATGAAGTAAATATATTCATTTAAAGCAATATTAGAAAGGTTTCTTTCGTATGTTCCCACAACGGGAGCGTTGGCGGCTTGTGGTTACATTCCCGTCCCTTTGTCTGAAAGTGCGCTTCCATAAAGAGAGGAACATTTTATATTGATTTTTCATGAAAAGCAGTGTATGTCAGTTCGCTTGAATGTGGATTCGTAATATTATACGGAAAAACAGAACCATTGTGAACAAAAACCCCCTTAAAATTTACCTTTATGATGTTCATCCGCAGAAAAAAAAAAAAAAAATCTTTAAATTACAATTAAAATGCAAGATGCAAAAATGAAAGATTGCGTTTTGCATGGAAGTAAGTTATTACTAAAACATTAAAAAAGAATTTTGGTAATTTCTTGTAACAGTAAATTTGACCATAAATTAAGATATAATACAGTAGTAGTTGGCAGCTACTTTTGAAACTTAAATCCATAGGCAGATTCATATACAATATAAAAAAAGAAAAAGAAGGATTACGAAAATTCTAAATTGTTTCATGTTATATTAATTGTACTAACGGTGATACTGTTGTAGATCGATTTTTAAATATATGCAGGCCTCTTATTAAAGAGATAATATATATATATTTTTAAATAATTTGAAAATCGATGTATGGTAATAATAACGTGAAAAGCATTTATTATATTGAAATAAGAGATGTCTCAATTTTCATTTGTAAAACAACTACTTTATTTGAAACAGGTAATAAAGAAAATTCAAAACATCATTTAGGAATATATAGAGTTATATATATCAGTTACGTGTCGATGAAAAAAACTATATTCTAATATAAGTATATGCCAGAAATCTAGGTGTAAAACAAATTTATACATATGTGCGTGTAGTGTTTATTACAACATAATGTTATATCTGAGTTAATCCTTTCAAGTTGCATAGACAATGTGTAGGGAAATAATAAAAAAGAAAGAGTGACGTTATATTTCTAATATTTTGAATATTCGTTAAAAAATTTAAATGAAAGTGATGTATGAATATTAATATTAAATTTTTAATCCATATATTTTTAGTAATTGTTTATATGTTTGCATCATGCCTAAAAATGAAGTTTTATTAAATTTTCTAATCGCAATTGCATTATGGCAGGAGAAAATAACGCGCGCTTCTTTGCAGTTCAGAGGAAGGCTCAACCCCCATTAGACGCCAACGCTCCCGATACGGGAACATGTTATACATTCTAAACGGTTACAGTTATTAAAAAAATTCAACTGCTTTATCATAGGGGCATCTTATATATATAAAATATATAAATAAACTTTCTTTATTTAACGTGCTTAATATAGCGGCGCTTAATGGGTTAACGAATAATAAATACACAGAAAATTTTGCTGTAATTATTCGTATACAGTAAATAAATCCTCTTTTCATCATCAATATATGCTTCCATGGGAAAATATATAATACAAAATTTTCTTTTTGTAAACTCGTTCAAATTAAATTCTATAAAATGAATCAATAACATCATGAGAAACTAGCTTTCAGTTTATAATCCCTCCGAGCGACTTGCAAAAGGGTAAAATTGTAATGTTGTTTTCTTTGAATTTTGTTTTAAATGCTAAGAAAATATGATTCCTTCAACATTATAAAGAAAAACTCAATTACAAATATGAATGTAATTTTTGAGAGTATTAATCATTCTTCAATGTATTTAAAATTCATTAAATCTATACAATTATATTATCTCAAATATATCTTGTATTTCTGTGAAACCTGGAGCTTAGTGAACGGAATATTACTCCCCAAACACTTAGAGGGTTAATGATTCATTTTAACTGTAACACAAATGTATTTCTTCGACTCCCAAATAATTAATTAGTCATTTAAATTAATAAGAAATTGTTTCTTTAAAATTAATATATATATATATGTATATATATATATATATATATATATATATATATATATATATATATATATTACATTGTTTTACTGAAACAATTTTTAAATTATGAAAATATTGTTTAATCCTTGATTCAGTTGAAATCCTGCAGTGCTGAAAATCTACAGTAATTTTTTCATAAAGAAATTTTTATTATTATACAAAACCAAATAAAACTATTTTTAATCTGATCCATTTTCAGTTACTTTTATCTAGGAAAATCAGCTTCATCAGTCATTCTGTTTAATGAATTTTCCTTTTTTCAATTCCCAGCCCTTTACATCCGATTTTTGCCAATATTGCCCAATTTTATAATCAGTAGATGACCACACATTACAATTTTTGATCAGTCTCTGTAAAATAAATTTTGTGTGATATGAAAATTATTTTACAAACATCTAAAACTGTACACATTTAACAAGTCGGAAATTTTACGTCAAATGTTTCAAATGAGATGCTTTCGTACTATAACTAGTTTTATAAATATTCAGATCTTGGTGCAACAGCTGTTGCACTCGTCTGCAAAAATGCATCCATAAAAAATTTTGTTAGGCCTATGTGTAGTATTAAACTCAGTAATACGGAAGTAATATGATTCCATCTTAAATATTCCGTAATCACCAAGGCAACATAGAATCATTACCTATCATGAGATATTATTGAATTAATTACGTATCATAGGATTTAATAAAATGATGAAAACTCTAATTAATATTTAATTTCTGATTAGATTTTCATAAATTTTGGAATGACTCAACAAAATTCCACAACGATTATATATATTAAATTACAAACCACTCGGTAGTGTTGTTTTTGCACTGTTATATGTCGCAGACGGGTAGATAGACGGACTGACCAGACGGCGACTATAGTTACTGTACGTATTTATATAAATAAGAATGCACCAAAAAAGTATTATCCTTTCGTCAAAAATTAGCAATTTTTACGTAAATTAGAGCCTGGAGGTTACAAAATCTGACAACAGACTTAAATGGTCTGTTGTCAAAGATGATATTTGACAACAAAGATGATATTTTTGTGAATCACAAAAAGTACAATATGGGATTGACACGAGAATTCCTACAAACAAATTAAGAATTACGAAGATATAAGCACTCGTTAAAATGCTTATACATGGAGATATTTAAACAAGAAAGAAAAATCATGCGTCAAGCATGGATTATTAAACACTTTCCAACACATCCACAATAATGTAATAAAACTGCACTGTTTAACCCATTTTCGGCCAAAGGTGCGTAAACGCACCATTTCAATAAATATTTTTTATTAACACTGTGACGAACATTTTTCACTAATTTCCTTTTTCTGCTATTTTTAAGGGTTCTGGAGACATCTGTAAAATATCAGTAATTCAATGGAAGTAAGCACTCTCTGTTGAGAAATTTTCAAAATAAGCCAGTCTTTTAAAATTGAAACGGTTATTGACAAATTCGACTTTTTAAAAATGTATAATTATTCCACTTGAGATTAATCATATGTTTTCATAATGGATTAAAGTTGCGAGTTCTGTAAATAAAAGAATAATAAAACAAATGGCATAAAAAATTAAAAAAAATATTATTTTTAAATTTAATGGTGAGTTAGCGCACCATTGACGAATGCATGAAAATGCCGAACGCATTTTATTTCTCAAATAAAATATTATTTTTCATGCACGAAACTTTTTTTTTTGTCTTAATGAATGTAATTTAAGCATATTTCAATGAAAATAATACCACATTTTATAAAATTTCTATGCTTGGCCTAAAATGGGTTAATAAGTTAAAATATTATGTTTAATTCAACCGTATGGAAACGCATAACACATTTGAAAACCCAACTCAACTGTTCCCATCTATAATCGGAAAATTATCCGAATTCTTTGAGCAGCCCGGTATATGATACTTAGGTTTGTATGTATTAACTACATGCATGGCAAAATTTAGTTCACTTACGAAATGAAGTTAGCATGAATTTAGTTCACTTATAAAATGCATATACTTCAGCTGAAAATTCCCCTTCAGTAATTTCCTCTAATAAATAGAGTGGTACGTGAATACTTTTGTGCAGCCCTGTATATGAGGTACAGAATTTATATATAACGAGTAACATGCAAAAAATTAGTTAAATTTAAAAGCCCATACCGAATTTTAAAACGTACACTTCATAAATTATTACTCAAAGACATTACTGTAACCGATTTCTTTTGTGTGTCCCTGTAAATGAATAAAAGATGCTATGAATAACCTGTTCTAACCTGATCGTAGTAAAATTCAGTGATTTATATCATTTTGAATACATTTGAAACTGCATAATATCATAAAAATTCTCTGCAAACGTTTTTCCCCATATACCATAATGTAATGGAATACTTTTGAGTGCCTCTATAAATGAGCTATTAATCCTACATACTTCATATAAAATACCAAACATGCTTTGGTGGCCCTAAGTAACCTTCGGCATTGTATCAATTGCATGAAAATCGAAGTACATTTACGAGAGCTACAGCGTGGACAGAGGGACAGACGGACAGACAAACCGAATGGATAAACACTTTTCTACTTTGTTGGAAAGTTTTAACAAGAAGAAGGGGAAAGTAAAGAAATGAACGTTATGCACACCACGTAGTATTTAGAAATTCAGTGAAGCTTAAAAAAGCATACTATAACTGAAAACGCACTTACTGCAATTGACCCAATACACAGTATTGTGTGTATTTTTGTGTTCGTATAAATAAACAATAAAAAAAAAAAAAAATCAAATTCTACAGCAAATACCGTAAAGTGAACCCCAGTAATGTATATCAATTTCATTATGTTTGAAATAGTGTAACATAAGTAAAATGCGCTTCAGACAGGTTTTCTCTACAAATCATTTTGTAACTGATCGATTTGTATGTTCATGTAAACGAACTATAAATGCTGCAGACTCATATTCTGCGGAAAGCATATTTAAGTGCACCACAGAAATTCATATCAATTTCATTAAGGTTTGTAATAGAATATATGCTAATAAAATAAAGTTTCGCTCTGTGTGTGTGTTTGTCTGTTCGCGATGGCTAGCAAAATCAGAGGCATGTACGAGGCTCAAAATGTTTATGACGGTAGCCCAAAGTGTCTCTTGGTGCACCTGAGTGTCAGAATTTTAAATTTCTAAGAATTAGTTGAGTTATTAATTAACAACCGCAACGCATTCTCATTAAAAGCTCATGTTGGTCCTTGCGAGAGGGAAAAAAGCACTGGCTACGCATCGGGAGAAAATGAAGGTCGAAAAGAAGGAATTTCGGGTGAGTGGGGAGAGTATTCTCCATTATTTGTTAACTTACATCGGCCAAACCGCTTAGGAAATTTAAAACGGAAAACATATTCTAAAATATCGTACTCTAAGTTTCAAATTCCGCAATCAATTGAAAAAAAATATAGAAAATATCTTCTTGAAAAAAAAAAATCGAAAAAAGTCCGTTTTGCAGAAATTTTTCCTCTTATTGCAAATCTAGAGGTACGGACAAACCAAAAAAATTGTCTTAGAGCTGAAACCCTCTTCTAATCGATGGTGAAACTGGATATAAAAATATGAATATTAACCCTTTCAAATACACAGATGAACTCAAGCCACTTCGCGCCTCACGGAGACGATATTTTTTCTACGCTAAAAGTAACTAAACATTCGTATTTTAACACTATCTTTTTAAAGCATCTCAAAAGGCCAGATTTATATCACCTAAAAAAATTTTATAACCTTCTGATGGGTTGAAATAATTTTTGCAATTTAAAACGTGTGAAAATTTCGACGAAATTAGTTAAAACCTCAGTGTTTCTGCATTCTTTCTCTCGCTTTCGGTAAGCATATACTCATTCTAAAAATTAAATTGCGTAGAAAATAAAATACCAAATAGCATATACTCTCAATTTAATATTTAAATTGGATTTAAAGATACAAAATCATACAAATTTGAAATTCATTTAAGTGTAGTAATAATTAGAATGCACTACAAGCCATTTTCCTCCTTAGACATTAATGTAACGGAATTATTTTTAGTGCCGCTGTAAACGAACTAAGCCACACTCTACATTTTCAAAAGCAAACATTTCATAGTAAACGTAATTAAGATATATTAGTTAAATGTCAGTCCTAGTATATTTACTAGAATTAGAGCATGGTCAGTGGCGGATAGAAAGACAGACAAACCGAATTCATAGAAAGTATTAAAAACACAGACATATTCGCAGTCAAGTTACAAAATATCTTCTAATTCGCTTGAAAGAAATCAACAAAACGTTATCGTGCGATTACAATAAATAGCGAGTATCTATAATTGCAAAAAGTATTTTTTTTTTTTTTTTTTTGTATTTTTTTTTTTTTACAAAATATGAACATACAACATAAAAAGCAGCTTAAGTATAGGTATATAGAGTTTAGAAGTCAATTGTAGAACATATGGTCCAACAAATTCATTAAAAAACTTCATACAATTATTTTTAAAACTATGGTGATTTGTAAATAATATCATAAGACGAAACGCAATTTTTCACCTTGATTCAACATAAAATATATAATATGAACATTAAAAAGGTCCACAGTCTTACTTAAAAGGCGACTAATGTAATGAAAAAGATGTTACAAGATGTTACATTTTATTTAATGGCTTTTAATGGTAAATTTACCCATGGAAAGTGACGTATGAGAAACAAAGTGATGTCATAAAATAAAAGGAACTGCAATTAAAAATAATAATATATATTTTCTCTAATGAAATTCAATCCAAGAAATTGCTACTGCTACTTCTACTTTAAATTCTAGTAATTATTGGCTCTCTCATTTCCAAAACAAAGTGACGTATTTCTATAAATAAACGACATTTAGTTATTAAGTTGATCTCTGTTGATGAGGCTGGAAGGTTTGAAAGTACTAAGAAGTTTTAAGTAAAATGTATATTTTAAACTTGTAACATCTTTTTCATTACATTAGTAGCCTTTTAAGTAAGATTGTGGACCATTTTAATGTTCACATTATATATTTTATGGTGATTTGTTTTTAAAGAATTTGAAAATAGCGACAAAAAGCACTTTGAGATTAAATTTTATTCTACAATAAGCATAGGAAAACAAGAAAGAAATATTACGCGTACAGCACAGATTATGAAACACTTTCCAACACATTCTCAATGCTACAACAACACTTCCGAGTTTACTAAGGTGAAAGATGATGTCTAAATGAACAATTTGGAAAATGCAATGACCATAACATATTTGAAAACCAAATTTCTGCTCTTACCACGAATAGTCGAGAAAAGATACGATTTTCTTCGGCAGCACTGTATATGAACTATGGATATTAATGTATAGGGCAGACCGGGGCACGTTTGCGCGGTTTTTTAATGAATTTTCTAATTTTTATGTTTTAACTTAGAAAATTTTAGACATTGTGGTTTTATAAAGCAGTTAATAAACTCAAAATTTGTGTATTCAGTTGTTGCCTTATTTGTGTTTTAACACGTTAAAAAAATTTTTTTTAGGTCCAAGACTTTTGCGTAAACTTGCCCCAGGAACGCGGTGGCATCAAGTGGGTCACGTTTACGCATATTATAAGTGATATCAAGATGTAAGCGAAGTAAATATTTAATCAAATGGAATTTTTTATTTATAAATTAAAACACTGAAAAAAAACTAATGGGAACTAATTAAAGAACATTTTAGAGGCTAAACTGAAAACATAGGGCTTATTGCTAATTAAAAACAGAAACTATTTAGTCATCTTCATCTTCACTGTTTTAGTTTTTACAAACAAAAAATGAAGTATTTCCTTTTGCACATTTATCATGGGACCACCTTTTGTATTTAAGACATTGAACCTAGTCTTGTCCATTTTTGGATTGCTTGTATGATTTCAAACAATAAATACACACACAGTTTTCATCTTCGTCATAAGATTCATTCACTATTTTCTTTTTTCCAGAGTATACCAACTTTTTACCTTTTGCAGTTTTTGGTTTCATACTTTTTCCTTTGCTGCGTTCTTGTTTTGCTTCCATAGAAACTAGTAAATTTTTACGTAATTTCTTCTTGTCGAACGTGCGTAAAGGTGCCCCGTCGCCATGTTTGGATTTATTTTTAATGTGCAACGAAAATTAATAATTATTTTTGTTTATACAAATACAGTTCTCAAAAAAGGATAAAATTCTGTCAATGTTCATGCATTTGTTTATCCTTAAATAAGTATTATTAGTTCACAATAATTTTCAATAAGTTCAACTCAAAATTTACTCACCTTGACAGAAAACAGTTTATCCTTTCCGCATGCTCGACCGAAGCTCGACAGACGCTCAAAAACGTGTAAGAATACCCGCTAGGCAGCAGCATAAATCTATCATGACTGGTTGCGCGCCAATTATAACTCGTTTTGAAAAAAGTGCACAGCGCAAACGTACCCCGGTCTACCCAACCACATAGTATGCTATAAATTAGTTCAATTAAATGCATAGCATAGTTGGAAATTTCCATTCAGGAAATTCCACCAATAAATGGTCTTGTGAAATTTTCCGCGTCCTTGTGAATGATCTCTAGAATTAATAAATACCAAGTAATATTTAAATAGTACCTAGTTAATCTCAAAACGCGTACTACAATTTAAAATGCTCGTCCAACAATTATTGTTCTTAGGTTTCAATGCTCCAATTATTGTTCATTTTCTTTTGTAGCCAAATTATATTGTTAATGAATGACGAATTCTATGCACACCATATTCTATAAAAAGAAACTTGTAGTAAACTTCAGTGATCACTTTATGATAACGTATAAGAATTTCAATACGTTTAAAATAGTATAATATCATTAAAATACACTGCAAACTATTTTTTCCTATAGACCGAAATGTAATGAAATTCTTTTGAGTGTTCCTGTAAACGAACCGTAAATGCTACACATTTCATTTTGAATAACGAACATGCCATAGTAAATCCCTATACCATATATCAATTTCATGGCAATCAGATAATATTTACGACAGTTAGAGTACGGACAGACAAAACGATTTCATGAACGCTTTTCAAGTATGTTGGAAAGTGTTAAAAAGCAAATTAAAATTGCGAATATTTATTTTGAAATTATCATTTAATACTATTAACAAGTTGGAAATTGCACGTCAGACGTGGCAAATAATATGCGTTCATACTTAATTAGTTTTATAAATATTTTTTGCACGGTATATTGTACTGAATGCATATTTTAGCGCACTTCATAAGTGCATATCAATTTCATTCTGTTATAAAGGCGGTAACATCATTAAAATGCACTTGAAATAATTTTTTCTCATTGGTCGTAATGTAACAGAAAGCTTTTGTCTGTCCCTGTAATTAAACTAAGCATTCGATTTTTATAAAATTTCAAATGACTCGACAGAATTTTACAACAATTATATATTTAAAATTTCAGACCATTCGTTTGGGTAGTTTTTGCTCTGTTATATGCGAACGGACGGACAGATAGACCGAACGACGACTATAGGTGCTACGTATTTATATAATTACGAATGCATCTAAAAACGGTGCGTGAAATTTATTTATTTATTTATTTTTACTACACATGCTTTCATGTAATGTTTTTAAATGCGATGACGTGATGTAAGCATTTAAATCTTTAATAGTGATGCAGACATATTCAACTCCCTTCGCCACCTCCTCTCCTCTCAAAAAATCTAATGTTTATAATCAGCATGATTCCCCCGTCTTTTTATGTGTTTATGTATGCGTAAAATTAATGTTGCTCTTGAAAGGTGATTAAAATTTGCATAACTTACTCATACTCTGAATTTGTCTTTTTTCTGCCTTTGACTACTAAATTTTTATGAATATTCATTCCAAAATAACAATCGCTGCATTTCGTGATTGTTTTCATTTTTCTAAAATGTAACAGCGTCATTTTGACTCTTATCGTCATAATCATAACTATTTATTTCTTTTAAAATTAAAATAATTGACTTTAACTAGTACATTCACTAAGTTTAGTGAGTTGGGCAAAATATATATTTATAAATAGCACTATAACAGCCACTACTTCAATTATGACTAACTTATATTACCCAGTTTCTTCAAAATAATTATTATGTTTGTCTAGTTGCATAAAAATATTTTCGATAATTATGTATCATGTGAAACTCAAAATTAATTTACAAAAAAATAGTTAAAAGTTCCTGAAAAATTTTGTAATTGCTTATCTCCCTAGCATAATCATCATAAAATACAAAACTTCTCTAAACTCCAAAATAAATATCTTCGTTTTGCATATAAAAGTACCTCATATTCATTATTTGTCGCACTTAAAAGATTTTATGACTCATAAATATTATTTGATGGAACCTACGTCGACGCGTGTTCCATCAATTATGCCTTATATCGAGGACACCTTTTTTTATTTTTCTGCTCAAGCGGTGGTAAGAACGCATAATTTTAAAACTCATCGATCAATTTTATGCCAGCATAAAGATGAACGTAAACTAAAATTTTACTGGGGGATATGCCTGACTTTTATAGAAAAGTTGAAACAATTAGATAAGAAGTTGTAAAGTGTAAAATTTGTCATTTTAGATTTTGAATTTAACACAAATGGATTAAAACAAGAAAAGAAAAACGCAACAGGAAAATAAAATAAGTCGGAAATTGTAAGTCAAATGTGGCACATGAAAAAAATGCAATTATTAATTAAATAGCAATTATAAGTGAAATGCAATCAATAATGAAAAAGATGTTCGTACTGTAGCTAGTTATATAAATGTCCAGATGGTGGTCCAATAGCTACTGCGCTCTTCTTCAAAAATTCACGAATACAAAATTTATTACGATCATATATATTAAATTTAGTAATGGGTAAATAATACGACTCCATCTGAAATAGGAAGCAATCAGCATGGCAACGTAGAATCGTTACCTATCATGGGATACCAATGAATTAATTACGTATTATAAGATTTGATAGAATGAAGAATACATTTATTAATATCTTTTTAAGTTTTGATTCGATGTTCATAAAATTTGAAATGACTTGACGAAATTCTGCAACGGTTATACATGGTGGGTTCACAAAGTTTTAAGACTGATCTGATAATTCAAATTTGTAAGCAATATTTCATTTATTAAACATTTTCGTACTGAGAACGAAATTTCTTCGAAATATGACACTTGCGCATTAACACACCACTGTCAGCGTTTTTTTCCTTTGTTCATAGGCCCCATAGAGGAATAATACGACTCCATCTGAAATAGGAAGCAATCAGCATGGCAACATAGAATCGTTACCTATCATGGGATACCAATGAATTAATTACGTATTATAAGATTTGATAGAATGAAGAATACATTTATTAATATCTTTTTAAGTTTTGATTCGATGTTCATAAAATTTGAAATGACTTGACGAAATTCTGCAACGGTTATACATGGTGGGTTCACAAAGTTTTAAGACTGATCTGATAATTCAAATTTGTAAGCAATATTTCATTTATTAAACATTTTCGTACTGAGAACGAAATTTCTTCGAAATATGACACTTGCGCATTAACACACCACTGTCAGCGTTCTTTCCTTTGTTCATAGGCCCCATAGAAGTCTTCACACTAAAGGCGGTTAAGCGACCTCGTCGAAGCTGCCTGGATTGCTGGAATCGTGTCGAATCGCTTCCCTTTCAGGACTTTCTTGACCAGGGTAAACAAAAAAAAAGTTGTTGGGAAAACGATTGGGGCTGTAAGGGGCTTGCAGCAGTATTGCCACGTTAAATATAGGTAAAACTGAAGGAGCACTCCAGAGAAAAACTGACCTGACCCGTCGCGTCCGCCCAGACATCAGAAACGATTGAATTGTTCCCCGCGATAATGTACCCTCTCACACGTCGCTCACCGCCGCCGAAGTTCGGATCTTTGACGTGGCAATACGCCGCAAACCACATACAGGCCCGACCTCCTTCCCAGGACTTTTTTTTTCCCCCGGATCAAAAAAGACCTGAAAGGGATGCGATTTGTCAGGATTCCAGCGATTCAGGCAGCTTCGACGAAATCCCAGTCTTTCGTGCGAAGACTTCTATGGGGCCTATGAATAATGGAAAAAACCGCTGGCAGCAGAGTGTTGATGCCCAAGGGTCATATTTCGAAGAATTTTAGTTCGCGGTACAAAAATGTTTAATAAATTTTGAATTATCAGACAAGTTTTGAAACTTTGTGAACACACCATGTATATATCAAATTTCAAACTATTCGATTGGGCAGTTTTTACACTATTATATGCGGACAGACGGACCAGACGGCGACTATAGGTGTTACGTATTTTTATAATTAGGAAAGTACCGAAAAATGTTGTAAAATAGTAGTTAGTGAATAATTAATGCTGTCTTCTAATTCCATTTTTTTTTATATTTAATACAAACATGGCATACCTAATATTTAAAAGATAGTCCATTTCTCCGAAAACCGCAAAATTAGTGAAGCTGGTTTTATGAAATTCTGTCCAGATTACCGTTCGTTCAGCTAGGAACTTTTCCCAGATTTTCATTGATTAGCTGTTCTATGTTTAAATTTCTATCACATTTGATTGATAAATTTCATGTTTAATGATTCACATACTTAGTACTGAATAAGCTTTGTGCGTTTGAGGCAAATGGACTCCAGTTATATAACGTTATATACGCCGTGCTCATTATACACCTAGATCCTCCTATTTTGTGAGTGTACAGTTTAATGCAAACATTTTTATAAAAATTCTTGTAAAATGTAATTTGAAATTCATAATGTTTAAATTTAACTTTAATTCTATGTTTAATAACTTCTCCATTATTTTACAAATGATTCGAGCATTTTTAGAATTTTAAAATAACATCGTTATTTTAAAACTTCCGAAAAAAAACACATGATAATGAACCGTTACAAGATAAACATAGATAAAAATTTCAAAGACTAAAATATCGGCCACTTTCCCGAAATTACTTTCATTCTTTGGTACTTGCATAATAGACGCTTTCGGTGTGACGTCAATCATGACGTTTTGGCAGAAAATTGACTCCAAACAAATTTTTGTTATGCGTCATTTCTTTTTAAATGAAAATCATAGAGAATTTTACCACTATATATCAAGTATTAAAACCGTTAGATGTGAGATATAGATATAAGATGTATCTATAATACAGAAACAAAATAGCAAATACAACATAGAAACCGTCTGTTTCGAGTCAGTTTCGAACCATAACGTCATAACTGACGTCACGACTGACGTCACGACTGAAATCGTCTATTATCCGTGACCTAGACTGCACCAACAATAGCTTCAGTAATACAATTTCACTAACCCTTATTATTTGACATGCATGTAGTTAATTTATTTTAGTTCATATTTTTTTATTAATATATTTCATAGTTTGTAGTTTATTTATTTAGTTTTTTTTTTTTTTTTTTTTTTTTTTTACAGTTTATTTATTTTATTTTGTTTTATTTTTTTATTATTTACAATTTTTAACAGTGTTAAATATTATTTTAAATTACTATTATTAACGTTATTGGCAACGATAAACAAGATTGACAATTCACAATCCTTCTCGGCGATCTATGTTTAGGGTATGGATAATATGAAAGCATTGATTTTTTAAAATATATATTCACGAAACCATTTCTTGATGGATAGCTCCTAGATTCTTCATTAACACTATTTTGGACTGGATGATCCACCATTAAAATATAAAATTCTTAGACCATCTAGAGTAGGAATAGCTGCAAGTATATTAAAGCATAGGTAAACGTACAAGATAGGGCAGTTACAGCAAAATCTGTAATGACACCTTTAACTAGCGTCACTAGTGACAAGAGGGAACAACTAACAAGCTTCCGAAATTTACCTATGTATGTGAAATTTCTTTAATCTGAGTACGAGAGTTTCAAAACTCGCCTTATCCAAAATTTAAAAAATTGAGTTATCTCTACCAACGTATTCTACTGGTAAACCTGCACAGAAAAAACACTATAATCTATTAAAAAAAAAAAAAAAAAAACTTTTTTATCCTTTATATTTGGGTTCTTAAAATATTGGTTTGGTTTCAAAACGCGCCTTATCCACTAGGAAGTTTGCAACAAAACTAGCTTTATCCCTGCGCGCGCGTAGACCAACGGACGACGAGCTTACCAGCTACTATCACAGTAATTTTCTTTCATTTCTCTGCGACCTGTTGCTATTTTCGTTTAAAGTTTTTACCTGTCCTATTCATACAAACTAATTAAATATGTTTTACAGCATATCTTATGTGTAACGGACAGTGAATAGATTTTGTGCATTTTGTGGGGGAGGCGGAAGAAGACAAAAAGAATTACGAACACATGGGCTAGTAAAGAATACACGCAAAAGAAGATTAAAGTTCAAAATGGAGAATCACTTTCTATATTTCTTACTGTCAGAAGGAGTTAAAAGATTTAGTTTTTATTCTCAGGCATAAACCTAAGGTATTTCCGGTCCTCTCAAAGTGCACTCACCAGAAAGAGAACATCGAGTATTTAACTTTCTCAATGCAAGATTTCAAGCAACCTTTTTTTTTTTTTTTTTTTTTTTTTTTTTTTTTTTTTTTTTTTCAAGCAAAGACAAAACTGCATAAGATAACTTTATTTTGAAGTTCACATCTCAAACATCTCCTTCAAGAAACCGTCCAGGTTTCTTTCCTTCCATGAAACATTTAGAAAAGTAAAATTTTCACCTTGAAAGTTTTGTTAAGTGCTTCTCAGTGCGCTTTCAAAGGCATTACCATAAGGTACTATATAAAGACTAAGAACCATGGCCCTCTTCAAATTAGTGGAAGTGTATTTCGGAAGATTCTTGGAATATCAAAATTCAGAGTGTAAAAGTTGTGCTAGAGGCGTCTAAAAACTGGGCTTTCTTTATATAAAGAAGTGGGAGGGAGTCCCCGTGAAGCAGGAGAAACTTAATGATGTCCCCGGATTGTTAAAAGAACATTTTGATAAATACTGGTCAGAAATGGAGGTGCTTACTTTCTATGAGATATTATTTCTAAGGAACCAGAACAAATGGAGATGGTCGAAGAGGATTACGATGATATTCCAAGAAGAAAAACTCAATGAGTTAATTAATTTATTTTTGGATATTCTGTAAGTACATTATATTATTATATATATATATATAATAATATTATATGTTATATAGAATATAGAATATATTATATCACATTAAAAAACAAATTATTTTAATCATAAGCCAGTTATGATAAGTTTTATTTGATTGTTGATAAGTTTGATTTTTTTATGATAAAACGTAATACTAAATTTTAATCACAATTACTGCTGTCATAAGGATTATTTTTTAATACAAAATATTATCATCCGATGACCAAAAATAGAAACTATTAATTTCTTTCAGCAAATATGATAAACGATGTTTTTTTTTTTAAGAAATTGATATCAAAACTTTTTAATTCATAGGTTGGCAACAAAACTCTTCTTATCCACAGATTGACAACAAAACTCTTGTCCAAAACTTTTTCGTATTACTTAATTAAATGAATTAAAGTAGATTTTCCAACTTAACACAATGATATCACAGAGCAACTAGCTATAAGTATACAAAAAATTGGAGCTATTCGATGCTCGGGGACGCAGTTACGGGTTTCTTGCGATTTCCTAAAATTTGATTTTTTGGATAAGGAGAGTTTTGAAACTCTCGTCCTCTTCTCTACTCTATACTTTTAACATCTATTCTTTGATTCGATGGTAATATTTTCGAGGCAGACGATTCTCTTGAAATTGATCGTTATGTGTAGTTGGGAACAGTTGGAATTTAAATGCCGTTTTTTCATTAAGGAAACAAGTCCAGTGGGTGATTGGCTAACGAACTTAATCCGTTCCAAAACAGTATTCGCTATCCGAATTGTTTGTTAACCGATCATAGATTTAGTACAGATTTGTATGGGAATTCAATTCGATCTTAAAAGCTAAATAACATATAAAAATACTATAAATCTTCCTTTATAATAGGTTTAATATACGTCCTTATTCAATATAGACAGGTCGTATTTTGATGGCTTTGTCCATGTCGTAGCGTATTTATAAAATATAAATGACATGTCATTTGAAAAAAAAAATGGATTGCATGCATAGGCTACAGCATTAAATCATATCAATTTATTACTTTGACCTTTAAAAAATTCCTTAGTTCTCTAAAGGATCGTGTTTACTGTAAGGCCCGATGAAGCTTAAATGGAGCCTAGGGCTAGTAAATAATTTGTGAACGAAATACTATCCATTAAAATAATAAATGCACAATAAAAAATATTTCTTAAAAAAGGACATAAAAAAATACTTTTCTAATTTGTTCATTCTAATTTGAAAGCCTTAAAATGCAGGGCCTAAACCTCTGGTTTTCCATGAATTAATTAGGTCATACTACACACCTGTTCAAATGTATTTTAAGTCGACAAAAGATGCATTTAAATCCAGCTCGGCCAATCCAAAAACACAGTATTGCTTCTTCTGAGCTTTATTTAGTGAGGTGTTCGTTATCCAAACATAAAAATTTCTCGAAAAAGTATTCGTTAATCGAACAGTTCGTTAATCAATCCTCCACTGTAGTTACAATCCGGCATTCCCGTGTTACGGAATACAGGTGAAAGCCATATGTATATATTTTTTTAATTGAAAATTCTAATAGATTTTTTACATTTAATATATATATATATATTTAGATTTTTCACTAACAATACCAACAATAATTTTTATACGTTAGCAGTTGTGTGTTCAAATAAAATTTTGAAACTTATTAAAAGCGATACTTTCGTATTGGCCTCGTGCTAGGAATTAACCGCCGAAGAAAATGCCAAAAATCGCTAATCTTTTTTATTCTGATAATTTCAGTGGTTTCAATGGTTCGTTTACATGTCTTAAATTTCTGTTTTTATTTATGTTATTTTTATTTTTTTGTAATTTGTGGATTGATAAATTTTAAATTTAATTATGGAATATAAGACGGAAACAAATGCTGAACTGTTTTATTTATATTAATTTAAGTGCAAACATATTTATCTCTTCTAATCGTCTGTCTGCAAGTGACAGAATTAGATTTAAAAAAAAATGCTTGAAAATTATTTTAAAAACAATAAGACACTGAGTAAATTCCGATACAGTTAAAAAGAAAAAAATGCATTTGAAAGCACATTTTTTTCCTCCATTCGAAGTGGTAAAAATAGAAAATGTGCGATATTTATAAATTTAAATATCTCAATAAAAGTAAATAAATGTTAAATTTTGTCGTCTGCTGTTGCCATTCGCAAAATGACGTCACCGTTACGCACATACACGTTTGTTCTTTATAATATAGATATATAACTTATTTTTTTTTTTTTTTTTTTTTTACTTTTCAAAATCTTAAATATGCCCGGCATAAGGAATCGAAACATTCTTTTTTCGCTTTAACACAAAACTGTGCGTACTTCGCTGATTTTTATCGTCGAATATTAATTGCATGTTTTATATTAATGCAATATTATAAGCTAATAGTGTGAACGCCTGTCTTAGGAGTGGGTAGAAATCGTGGTTTTACCTTAAAATTTTAAATAAGTGATAAAAATATTTATGTACTATTACTCCGTAATCCAGCTATTTGGTTTAAAAATCATAAAAAGTTAATAAATTAAAATACAGTTTACAAACAATTTACATTTGAAAGTACACCCTCCCTATTCAACGATGTAAGACAAATCGATTTTTCCAAAATAAATTAAACTTACAAACCTGAAAGAAACAAACTAAATACTATGTTTATTACATTATTACTCAGAAAATATAATACATTTATGTTAACTTGGCGATGTGATAGATTGCCAAATATTGTTCTCATTGACATCATTCATATTGTATTAATTTCTCTTAAAATATAAACTTTTAACCCATTTCATTTAAAAAGCATAACTTTTATTTAAAATACAAACATTCAAAATACATATATTGCATACAATTAAAATACATGCCTTTCACTCATTTCCTTTAAAATAAATAACAATAATAATAAATATCCTAGCATTTTATTTAAACTTTAAAACATTGTTTCTAAATCACACACGCGAAAAAATAACTACTATTGGAGAAAAAAAAAAAAAAAAAAAAAAAAAAAAAACCTGTTATTGGCGAGATTTGTCCCCGGATAACACAAAAGTATCGAAAATAAACTTGAGCTTTCTAAGACTTCGCTTTTAAATTAGAGACTATTTTCATTGGTTCAAAGGCGAATGACTTCAAAGGTATATTAATACTACAGAAGTTAAAATATTCAAAGTTTTTAAATTTTTATTCAGTGAGTTTTCAAAAATGAATGACTCACTACACAATGTTTACATTTGTAAAATTAATCAGAATTTCTGAAATGTTCATTTGCTTATATCGGTAATTTGTTGTTGGTAGAAAGATACAATTTGTTACCTCTCTAACACAGTTTGTCTTACAAATTTCTGACAAATAATTTTCGAGCTATTAATTTTTTCAGTAACTTCAAATATTTCATTATCCGAGATTTATCTGTAGCAACGATTAGCAAAAAAGCCAGTCGTCAGCAACGCGTAGATTTTTATTAATGAGGATGTTGCATTTAATTGGGTTTTATGCATTGTTGGTGGGTATATAGTTAAACAAAATAATCTTATACGAGGTTAAATATCTAATTAAATATTTATGGATATGACATGTGAAAATTAAAATATCCATGATACTGCTGAGTGTAACTATAATAATTTACGTGATCATGGTAAATTTACGTACATTACAAAAAACAATTCAAATTCGGAATGAAAATTATCAAAAATTTATGATATATAATTTTGAAATTGAGGGATGGGAAATAAAGATAACTATAAATGCTGCTTATTCATCAAGATAATTCAATATATATATATATATATATATATACAGTGGCGGTCAAAAGTTTCCGGCCAGCATATAATTTTTGGTTAATTTTTAAGAATACCCATATGATGTGGAATCTTAAAGTGATACTTATGCGCTTCATTGATATAATAGTTAGGAACATATTTATGGAATAAAAAATAAATATCTTTATATTTAATTGACAAAGTTAATTGCAAAGGAAAACGCATGTTCTCAAAAGATTCCGGCCATCTTGGCAAGTTTGGAAAAAAATGGTGTTATAACAGAAAATGACAGTGATCCACAACATTTACAATCAGTATTTTATCTTCGTACATTTTAGAATAATTACTGCGTCGCACAGTGGAGTATTTGACACGAAATCCTGGTCAAAAATATTTTTCGATGTAAATATAGTCCGATTGGCTTGAAATTCTTAGATGTTATTGGGTATCATTATGACATGTTTGGTATTGTAAATGAAGTCTTTACGGTTCATTTACAGATACACCCAAAAGTATTCCCTTACATTAAGGTCTATGGGGAAAAATCGTTTGCTCCGTATTTTAATGATATCACACTTTTAAACGTGTTGAAATTTACATATATCACTAACGTGTACTAAGGAACTTATTGTAGAATATGGTGTGCATGGAATATATCGTTCATTTACTGGGACACACAAAAGAATATGGTAGAAAAATAAATTTAACTATTGAAGTATATGACCAATAATTGCTGGAAGTGCGTTTGTAGTTGTGATAGGTGTTTTAAAATAGAACAATTTTTTTTAAATATTACTTGTTGTGGATACATTCTATAGAACATATACAGGGTTGCACAAAAGTTTTCAAGAACATTTCCGTTTATTCACGGAAATGGCTGAATGGACATTTTTAACTGTGCTATGTGTTTCACTGAACTAACTTTTAGCATACTATGAAGTATACATACAAATCCATAGCTTAGTTTCATATTTTATATCTTAAAAGCTGATGAAGTGCAAGTAAGATTTTAACACTTCACATAATAATAAATATACATTTTATAAATATTTTGAGAATTAAGAAAAAAAAGAGTCATCATTTAAGAAGAGCACAAAGAAAAAAGAAATTAAAATATTAATTTACTAAGTAGATATTTTACAAATACGAATAAATCACATGTTCATTGTCTTAACATTACCGAAGGGAGTTTGGAAGTTGAGCGACTTGTAACCTTAACTACTTACTATTTTTAAGAGGAAAGTAATTGTTGATAGTTGTGTCTTATTCACTATTAATGTTTAATTAAATGTATTTATTTACATTTATTATTTTATTGTATTATTGTTACATTTAATAATGCTTATTACATTTAAACTACATTTAATTATTGCATTTAATTTATGTTTAATAGTGTTATATTTATTAGTAGGTTCAGTAAATTGGAGTCTATATAGTAATGATTGCTAGTTTTTGAATGTATTTAATATATTACCAGTTTCAAAATTATTCTTCAGAACTCTTCATCTTCTTCATCACTCTCTTTTTAGCTTTTATCGGGACTACCATCAGACCTTGCTGGAAGAAGAAGTTGCAGGGTCTCGCAACTGTATGGCTTGCTCTTTTTAGTTGATAAACGGCATTATTAGAATATATGAAGTTGCTTATTTTCACGTACATTATAAAAGGAAATTTTTAATTAAATTTTCTTGGTGCCGCTTTTCAGTTTTGGAATTAATTATGTGTAAAATTATGTGTATTTTAAGGACACTGCCCTCGAAAGGGTTAATTCCCTCCTTTCTCTCCTTATGTTACACACATGAGCCCAAGAACTAATTATGAAACCATTTTTCAATAAATAAGTATATACAATTTGAAGGCGATCGGATATTTCTATCAAAAGATATGAAGTTGCGTGTGTATTAGGGTGGTCACAAGAAATCAATTTTCGAATTTTTTCTGGGGGACCCCCCAAAAAGTTGCCAATAGACTAGAAAATGAGATTGGCAAAATTTCAGCTCATTTGGATAATATTAACCCGTGCCTCATTGAGGTTTAAGTTTGAATAAAACGTGATTTTTCTCAAAAAAATGCTGTTTTTCCTTCATTAAATAAATACAATTGAACCTAGAAACATAATTCAGGCCTCATTTTATAAAAAAAAGTTTTGTTTTGAAAAACCACACACCATTTTTTTTTTCTAAAAATGTATAGATTTAGAAATGTGTGCATTTTTCAGGACCAGACTTCACCCGAATCCTAAAAATTTACTTTTTATGAAAATGCGAAAAAAATTGTAATATTCCATTTCATTTGCTTTCCACCTTTTGTTTTTCTTTTTCTTCATTTTGTAAGGGTTAATAATAAAGGGTTTAATTTTTAAACAAATTCCAAAGAAAATGAAAAAAATCGTATTTTATATTGAAAGAATTAAAAAATTGGGGGCAAAGGAAGTATAAATATTGCTCACAAATAATGCTCAAATGCATTTTATTATTAAAGTTTTGTTACAAGAAAGGAAGCATAATAAAGAAAAGAAATTATTATCCTTTACAAATGTCACGTTAACCCTTTCCAGTATAGAAAAATTATGTTCGTAAAATAATGAAATGATTGACTACACCGAAATTTACAAAGGACTTTTTTAGAAATTAAATACACATTACTTTAACCTTTCATTGTAAAAGTAAAATTTTATTAAAATATTCTTGGTGCTGTTTGTAACTTTGGAATTAAAATTAGATTAATCCGGCATGGGGCCACTGCGCTGGAAAGGATTAAGGCTTAGATAAGGTGGCTTTTGAAGAAACTTGAAAAGTTTTTCTACATTCAGATACAACTTTTACCGTATACTGTTTTTATTTTTCGTCTTTTGTTAAACAGGAATTGAAATCTCGGGTTAACTTTCTTCCCCTTTCATCTGTGCCATTGACAACTTTAAAAACATTGACTGTTTTTTTGCTTTCAAATAAGATTTATTTCCACACCACGCATTGGGATCAGTATTTAAAAAAATGCTTATTAATATAAAATTTCTTAAAAATTTTTACAGTTTGAGATGGAACAAAAACGTTTATTTCTTTGTTCAATAAATAATTCTCTTTGTTGAAACATTTTGTTGCTCTTAAATTATTATCATCATCATCATTTCTTCTTCAAATGACATTCATTTTACAGCCATGCTTATGTTGACATTTCCCCCCCAAAGTATCATCTAAAAATGAAAATGCAACTTGATCCAAGTTAAGATACCAAAGACGGTTTATCATTTTAGTGAGTGCTTTGCCTGCAACCTATTTATCAATTTTTCTGTAGTGAACATGTGATTTTATTATTTGCAAGTCTTGGATTTGGGTCAAAAATGGGACTGGGAGTATTGAAGCATGCTTTTACATAAATATTGATTGTAAATCAGCAAAGGTCTCTAATACCTTTTTTTCTAAATTTGTTATTGAGAGATTATCTATGACAATATATTTTGAGAGAATAAAGGGCCTGTGCCATCTATCTAACATGATTAAAAGCACCAGGTGCTCTGAAAAAAAGTTTAGCTGGAAGGAGTACTATAAAAATTAAACAAAGTTGGATAAACTCTTTATAATCATCCCTGAGCTGTTAATTTTAGAAGGTCCTGTAAGAAAACTTGAAATTTCTTCTGAATTAATTATTTATATCTAGTATTTCATCTTCAATAACATTTTTATACTTACTCTGGTTTAACACTAGAACGGCTGGAGGGGTCATTTTGACACCTGAGTACTTTCGCCCGTTGATTACTTTTGTTTGCTTGGGCGAAATCATTTGAAATTTATTGACTTTTCCTAAATAGATAACATATATTTCTGAAAAAAAATTCAGCTTTCTAGATTTGTTAGTTTTTGAAATAGTGACTTGTATTCCTAGAACGGCGGACGGGGTCATTTTGACCCTTTTAGTAAAATACTCTTTGTACTCAAAGCTGTTTTTGTTGCTATACTATATGTTCGAGGAGCAATAAAAAAAGGGTTTAGATTTTTATTCATTGTCGTTCAAGGTATGAGGAATGCTATTTTGCAAAGAAACTATCTCAAGAAATAGATTCAAAGTAAGAAAAAGATTTTTTAGGTTTGATGAAAAAACAACGAGATCTAGCAAACTACAGACTGATAAATTTGCTCTTGCATCTGAAATGTGGAATACATTTATTGAAAATTGCAAAACATGCTACCGACCAGGACAAAATATTACAGTTGATGAACAATTGTTCCCATCTCAAGATAGATATAAATTAACGCAATATATGCCAAATAAATCGGATAAATTTGGAATAAAATTTTGGTGGTCTGTTGACGTTGATACTAAATACCTCTTGAATGAATTTATTTACCTAGAAAAAGATGAAACAGCCAATCCTTAATTACGTTTATCGGAAAATTTTGTCATGAAATTAACAGATCCCCATCTAAACGAAGGGAGGAATATTACGACAGATAGCTATTTTACTAGCATCAAATTAGCAGAAATGTTAAAAACTAAAAATACAAGTTTGGTTGCACAATGAAAAAGAACAGAAGAGAAATTCCTATATCATTGAAAAATATGCGCAATACTCTTTATTCATCGAAGATAGTGGAATGTGATAATATGACTCTTACCATCAAGAAAAAAAAGTGTTTTTCTACTGAGCTCATTACATTCTACTATAAAAACTGAAGACGGTCTCAAGAAGTTGCCCGATTCAATAAAATATTACAACGCAACGAAGTATGGTGTGGATATCCATGATCAGATGTGCCGAAAATACTCCGTGAAATCGGTTTCTAGACGATGGCCTGTACATATCTTTTTCAATATTACAGTGTATATCAATATTTGTGTAACAGGAAAGCCTATCAGTAGAAGAGATTTTCTATTAAATTTAAGGGATGTGTTCAGAATGGATCTTATGCTTTCAAAACTCCCAAAGATCTTTTCCGAGTCTTCAGAAAATAAAACACGAAAATAAAATAGATATGAAGAGAAAAAATGTCAAATACAGATATGCAATGGAAACAAATCTCAAGAATTTTGCTCACCATGTTTCAAAGTTGTGTGCAGAACTGGAAAAATTGTTATTTTTTGGTTACAACTGAATTAATTCCTAATACGTATGCACAATTTGGAGTATTATAAGCATTAAATAAAATTGAAACAGAATGCTTAACATATTAACCATTCAGCTACACTTATAATGAAATAACGGAAACAACAGAACAAATTTCTCATTTATGGATTTAGAGAGTGAATCATTCGGCGAATAAGTTAAATGAAAAAAATATATATATATTATTTTATAAATTGTGTTTTATTTTAGTTAACATTAGTTTTAATTTGTGAAAACATTAATTTTAAATCGATTTTTATATCAAATTAATGAGTTTTTTGAGTAGATGTAGTATGGTCGAATTAATCGCCATGTAGGCGTTACATATACAGTACTTCTAAAATTCAATAATTTATCAAGTAATATTAAATATAAATTATGATATACACGGAAATTATATATTTTTGCCAATGTATGGCATTTAAAATTGTTTTAGCGTTGTTATTTCAGTATTTTCATCGAGGGGTCAAAATGACCCCTTCCCGCCGTTCTAGTAGGTAAGATTTTCCCGCCGTTCTAGTGTTAAATTAGACCACCCAATCAGAATTGTTTTTTTTTTTTTTAATATCTGGCTGAGGAGCAGTGATTATGCCTACTTTACAATAAAAACAGCTTTTAGGATAATTTCTAAATTATGGTGGCGACATAGTAAATACAGAAGTCTTTTCTTTCAACAATTGCTATAGAAATGCAGGTTCCTCTGAGGCGACCGGTGTTTATTGCAGTTGTATCAAAACATATTGCCTGGATTTTACCAACTTCCTCCCACTCTTCAACTGCTGAAAATACAGCTTTCGCGTGAATTATTCCGATAGCATTTTCAAGCTGTGGAACTCGTAGTAAACTGTTCTTCATCCCCACAACTAATTAAAATTTCTATCCACATTACATTTTCTGTGTTAAAAAAAATAGTGAAGCAGTTTTCCATCCCAGTGAACAACAGTTCTTTCTAAACCGGAATTTTAAATCTCTTTTTGATGAGCTTAGTTCTTTGTTTAGGAAATAGTTATTTGCGGAGTCGATTGCTCTTCTACTTAAAATTAAAGTCTGTGGTTAACTGGTGGGTGTATTCTAAGTCTAGCAGCTTCTCTGGCATTCAGTTTCATTTTGCGAATATTATAAAATAAAATACATAAAACTTGACAATTACTTGGCAGCTTACTGTCGATGATTTGATGAAACAAGTGGTCAATTTAAAAAATCTTACGTTTCTGCCATCATATCAAAAGGGGGAGGGAGTTTTACGGAATGTTTCATCAATTCTAAAAATAGATAACTATAACAGATAACAAAAACAATCTTGTAATAAAAAAAGAAATTCAGAGGTTCAACTGCAATACAAATCGAGAAGCTCTTTCATACTAGACACAGAACTAGATGACTAATAATCAATTATAATTCGGGAAATATTTTTAAAGTTACAAAAATTATTCACTTATTTTTGCCTGTTAATGAAAATAATACTAAAAAAATATCAAATGTAATAAAATCATTAATTTGTCATTTTTCACTTATGTTTCAAAAATGCAGAGTTTGAGGGTATGGTTCATGAGTTGACCTGAAAAATACTAAATGCTCATTAAATATATGTTTTTTATGAGAGTAAAAGTTCAAAGCAACAGCAGTTTTTATGAAATTAAACAAGTATCAGATTTCTAAGACAAATAGTTTTCACGTAAAGAAAGAAAAACGACAATTTTTCGCCAAAAATTGCAAAATTTCAAGAATTCAACCTCGATGAGGCACGGGTTAATGTAATTCATTTGAGCTGAATCTTTGCCAATCTCATTTTCTAACTAATTGGCAACTTTTAGGAGGGTCCCCCCGAAGAAAACGTTAGTTTTTTCCCATGTTGCTTGTGACCACTCTAGTGCGTATGTACTACGTACGTACATATGTACGTACGTACAGACATAAAGACAGAATATGTAGGTGCAAAAGCTCTCCGGTATTATCCTGTGAGCGAAAAACCTGCAATACGACAGTAAATATATAGTTCTTATCTGTTCAATTCGGTGGCCACAAAACAGAACATTTAAATAGTCATCACGAAAAAAATTTTTATAAAAAAATGGCAACAATATGCGGAAGATTTTTTTGCAGAAACCGACACTCAAGACTATAACTAATACGATTATAATTCAAACATGGCTGGGCAAAGCGCAGCACATATTTAAAAAGCTTTCGATATGTATAAATCAGAGCCAAAAACGCTTTAAAAATAACCCTTTTACACATTTAATGTTTTTTTATTACATTATAAACGAATCTATTTAAATTAACACATGGTTTAACAATAAGCTCTGACCTTTGTTAAACACGTAACCCCTGTTTAGTTTCAATTCTACTATTCATTGAGCCACAAAAAAAATTATATTTAAACATAACAACAATGTCAAAAAAAAACAACAAAAAACCACGTCTTCTCAGAAAGAAACTTCCGCTTCAGCTGAGGCCAGGAGCCACCGGATATAACTCAGGCTCCTAAAATAGACATAGATCGATGCACCAATTAGTTAGCTATTAAAAAATATGATTTTTACAATTGTTGGCGAAATTTTAATTTTTGCATTTTTGGCCAGGTTTTGGGGTCAAATACTCCACTGTGCGGCGCAGCGACGTGGCATCGATTCAAAAAACGGTTGAAAATCGTCTGTGGTAAGTTTTTTTCCATGATTTTTGCAATTTTTGTCAAAATTCTGCTGAATTGGAATATTTATTATTCTACACGCGTTTTCAAGTTCGTTCCAAAGATTTTCTATTGTTTGCTAATCGTGTGATTGGGCTGTCCGTTTCAAAAGCGGAGTTTTTTCGTGCTAAATTCACTTCTTGACAAACTTGCATGTATGATTTGGGTCGTTATCATGCTGAAACAAATAGTTCCGACCATAATTTTTCCCCCAGTAAGGTAGCAAATGATCTTGCGAGATATCTTTATACATTGCACCATTCATCTTGCAGCGAATTTCAACTAAAGGACCGACACATTTTCCAGAATATACTCCCCACAGCATAACTTGTCCTCCGCCATGCTTCATTGTAGGGATAATATATCCCGAATCTTGCCTTCGGTCGTTGGACGTAGTGTCTGCCACCATTCCCAAAAAGTTTGAATTTCGATTCATCGGAAAATACTACTATTTCCAATTCACGTTTGACCAGTCTTTGTGTTTCTTGGCAAACGCCAGTTGGGCCCTCTGATTTTTTTTTCTTATGAAAGGTTTTTTAGCACCGACTCTTCCGTAAAGTCCTACGTCACGTAAGCGTCTTGACGCGGTAGACCGACTTATTTGAACAATATTTTAACACCGTAAATCAAGGGAAATTGCAGCGGCATTTTTATGCGTGTCATCAACTGCTTTTCTCTTGATAAATTTGCCCACAAGAATAGTCGTTTTCCGGAGTCTCCGAACCGTGGCAAGTCCATCGATATATATATTTTTAAATATCGTTCACAGTAAATTTTCCGATCGATAACTTTGCCGCAATCTCACGAGAGAATTGGATCTTTAGCGACAAAAAAGAAAAAAAAACAAAAAAAACCCACTCGTTTAGGAACAATAATTGTTGAACTTTTAATTTTTGGATTTCAAATACGTTATTCACGTTCATTACTTAACCCGGTGGAAGGCGCGCGGGGTACCTGAGTCACCCCAGTCTCATAAAAACTTCTATTCTGGAATTCGTATTAGTCCGTCATTATTCATCCCTTCAGTAGCTAACTTTTAAAATGTTTTCTTTCAATAGCACCTGCCATCAGCAGGTGTTTTTCTTTTGTTAGGGAGAAGCAATCATTTCCTGGAAAGCCACCTGCCACTGGGGTAACCTAGCAACCCCGCGCGACCGCATTTTACAGCAATTCCCTCTCATTAGTTTTCTGCTCGCATAGATAGTGGACGCTTGATTTTTTGTTCTTTTCGAAAATGGCAGCTAAACGAAAATTGACGGAATATGAGAAAGAAATGGAGAGATTGAGAGGGCTGCTGGATACTGTTGAAACTTCAGATGAAGAAATAGACTCTGCTAGTGAAGATGAAATTGATTATGAAATTTATAGTAGTCACGACAGTGACAGTGAATTTGAAGCTGCCAATATAAGCGGTGAATCCGATCAAGAAAATGACATTTATGTAGGAAAAGATAAAACAGTCTGGAAAAAAGATAAACCGAATGCAAAAGTGAGAACTAGCTCGTGCAACATCATTATTCATCTACCTGGACTAAAATCAGTTGCATCAGGTATTACGGAACCTGTTGAAAGTTGGGAACTCTTTTTTGATTCCAACGTTATAAAAAATATCGTGGATTGCACTAATATTTTTATTGATAAAATATCTGCAAATTTCCAACGAAGTCGCGATGCTAGAAATACGGATGAAGTGGAGATGAGAGCGCTATTTGGTCTCTTATATTTATGCGGGCTACACAAATCATCCCATACTAATGCAAAGGATTTGTGGAGCGCCGATGGAACTGGAATTGAATTGCTTCGAAAAACAATGTCTTACAAGCGGTTCACATTTCTTCTCAGATGCTTGAGATTTGATAATATAAAAGACCGTGAAGATCGACGTCAATTAGATAAACTGGCAGCAGTGAGAGATTTTTTCAGTGCATTCAATAAAAAGTGTCAAGAGATATATTCAGTTAGTGAATATGTCACTATAGACGAGAAGTTAGAAAAGTTTCGAGGTCGTTGTGGATTTCGGCAGTACATGCCGAAAAAACCGGCAAGATATGGAATTAAAATATTCGCCTTAGTCGATGCGAGGACATTTTATACATATAATATGGAAATTTATGCCGGACAACAACCAGAAGTCCGTTCAAAGTCGACAATTCACCATCTGCAATTGTAAAACGACTCTGCACCCCGTTATTTGGATCCGCAAGGAACGTGACAATGGACAACTGGTACACAAGCTATCCATTAGCAAAAGAGCTTCTATCAAAGAAACTAACTATCGTGGGAACTTTGAAGAAAAATAAAGCTGTGATTCCTGTTGAATTTTTAGAAGCAAAAACAAGGGAAGTTTTTTCATCTATATTTGGATTCCAAAAGGACGTAACATTAGTGTCTTATGTTCCGAAGAAATCGAAATGTGTAGTTTTGTTGTCTACAATGCATCATGATAACACGATAGATGAAAACTCTGAGAAAAAGAAGCCGGAAATAATACAATTTTACAATGAAACAAAGGGAGGAGTGGATACTGTTGATGAAATGTCTACACTTTATTCTACTGCGAGGAAAACAAATAGGTGGCCGATGGTTGTTTTCTATTGTGTGTTGAATGTGGCAGCTATAAATGCGCGAGTTGCACTTATGTCCACCAAAAATGCTCCTCTGCAGTACAAAAGTAGGCGAATGTTCTTGAAAACATTGGCATTGTCTCTAGTTAACCAACAAATTATGAAAAGATCAACTATGTCAATGTTGCCCAAGGAATTACGAGAAAAAATTAAATCTGATTTGCCCTCAACAGAAAGTAATGATGATCCTGATAATAACTTGCCAAAGAGAATAAAGCTTGGTAAAGGACGATGTGCAGTTTGTCCTCGAGCTAAGGACAAAAAAACCACAATTAGTTGTATTAAATGTGAACAATTTACTTGCAAGGATCACTCTAATTACGTCTGTGACAAATGTATGTAAAGTCCAATAAAGGTATGTAATTTTTTTTGAAAATGAGTAAGTTTTTTTTTTTTTTTTTTTTTTTTTTTTTTTTTTTTTTTAAGAATTATTAGTGCAGATATTTATTTAAATATATTCTGAAATTGAAACTTATATCTTAAAAATATATTTTATACATTTTTTATATATGTTTGAATAAATTTACATGCGTAAATTGCATTAAACTTAAGTTTTTCGGTGGGGTTATACAGGAACCCCACGCGACCAAATGTGTGCTAATGAGTGCGCGCCTTCCACCGGGTTAACAAGCACGGTCTAAAAAAAACTTTACCGATAGCAAAAACTATCGAATGACGAATGGCCGGAAACTTTTGCACACGCGGATTTTGAATTCCTCCCCTTTGCATCAAGTATCTCCAGTATCCAATCAAAATTTTCAGTCAGATGTCATTTGCTTACCCCTAATTTTTGAACCAATTGTGCTTCTTCTTCGCTGAAACGTTCTGGAAAAGAAATCAAAGAAAACTAACTGGCCGGAAACTTTTGACCGCCACTGTATATTTAACTCACCATGAACATAACTATTTTCACCTTAAAACCTTATTCAAGCATTTTCTTTAAAAACAAATGTTTTATTATTTTTGTAAAATAAAAATTCAAATTTTTAAATATAAGATTTGTATCTTATTTTTATTTATTTTTTGCTAATATTTTAAACCCATTATTTATACGCGTACAGTAAAAAAAGAACAGTAAAACTTTTTTATTGAAAACGTAAGCATTTTGTTAAAGAAAGTTCATATAAAAATAGATGCTCAATGGCAGAAATATTCCTTTGTAGAGAAGGTTCATCCTCCTTATCAATATAGACCTGCGATCGTCGTAGCGTTACCATAATACTCAATGAAAGTGCCCAATCTTGTATGTTTATTTATGCATTAAATTTGCATGCATTAGATTTTCAATTACTGGGAGAAAAGGAGTTTTGTATTTTTGAGGACGATTTGGTAGTGAATGCTACTTACTATGGAACATATTTAAATGTTAGATGTGTAATTCTTCAAGAATGGTATGGTTGCAGAGGTTTTCTAATACGAATCAAGTATAGGAACTACATAGCGCAATCTAACCATTCACGAAATACTGCCCCATTTCGTCATTGACGTCATACATAAAGAGAACGAAAATCTATTTTCGTGAAAATTGTTATCTTTGGAAAGCTCTTGTCACAAGGATTAACTAACGATTAACTAACTAATGACATTAAATAAGATTTTTGTTTTAGTTTCTAAGAGAATCAGCTTATCCTTTTGTTTTTCTTATTTGTGCATGACGTGAAGTATGAAATGAATCCATATCTAGTAAACTGTTTAATTGAAGCGAGAAGTTCCTTTTTTTTAAATCCTCATGCCAAGGCTTTTCCAAACATACCACCCTTGATGAAATCTAGGCCTTATAGGTGAATATGTCTAGTTAAAGTTTGCACAAAATCCAGGATTACCTGTTTATATAGAGAGTTCGTAAATCCTTCTATATATAAAAAAAAGTTTTGATTTGGAAATGGACCAATGAACATCTGCGTAGATATTCCGGGTTGATCCGCATCCAATTTGAATGCTTAAGCATGGCCTTTCATCGTTAATATTAAGAAAACTGTTGCATACAAAAATATGAAAATCGGTGGTATTATAGAAAAATGTTTGATAAACACGCTGATGCAGACAGTTTTCAAATCGAAGAATTATTTTAAGAGATATTTAATGCTAAAGTTGGACAAAGTCGTTCCATTAAAAAAGTTTTATTTGAGCAAAAACTATGCATGAGAATTTAATCCTTTTTAGATCATTTTATGCGTTTTAAGTTCCCAATGAGCAGATTGCATTTATTTTTCTTATTTGACGCATTTTTTGAGGTTTTATTTCTATTTTTAATTCAAATTTTCAGCATTTCGAGAGATGTTTTTTACAAATTTTAGAAAATGTCATTAATTTAAACTGTTGCCAATTGTATAAACAGCGAAACAAATTATCATATCAAATATTTCTTCAAATTAAAAATTTATTTACGTGGGCTATTACAAACAGGAAAAAAAAACTTTAAAATTAGAATTAAATGATTACATGTTAAAAGCAGGAAAATTACGTCATAAGAACCATATTTACACTTGAATTTTACGTCATATTTAAAATGCCCAAAAAATATGGTAAAACAATTTAAATTGAAAAATATATTTGCGCGAGATATTTTGAGATAATCTTTTCAACTATTATCGTGAATTCGAAGACAGCGCAAATAATATTTCCTTCTAACAACAAAAGTATTTTTACGTGAATATTAAAACGAGAAATAAAAGTTTGGTGTAAATTACGTCAGATTTGAAACGATACATTTAAAATAAATTATTTAAAAGAACTATCTTATAGTGGTGCTAAAAAATACCGGGAGACAATGACACTGTTTACTTAATTCATTTTACATTAGCTTATTTTCAAATAACTAATGTGTTTAATTAAATACGAAAACAGCCATCGTATCTCTTAACAGCAACAGATTTGGTCTTAAAAATCCCCAATCCAAGAAAAACGAGTGGAAACCCGTTTACAGAGAGATCGCTACTGTTTTTTTTTTTTTCAATATTTTTAAAGCCGATCAAATGCGTGCAATTAGCGTGCTTTTTGGATTTTGGTGTGCCTGAACGGGGGTTGGCGAGCGTAGCTCGTAGGGGGCAGAGCCCCCTAGTTATATTTACAAAATAAGAGAGATGATGGTGCTCATTAAGGAAATATATGTAAGCAGATGGTTTTTTGTTCACAAATTTAACAATAATTAAAATATAAAGATATTTACATCAAAATTACTTCGCATTATGTGAAACTTTATGATACTACGAAAACCGCTAGCAATGGCATCTATTCGTACCCATGCAACATTGAAATAGCCATTCTAAACCTCAAAATGTAGTTACTTGTACACTGACTAAATATGAATGCACTTTCATCATTTCACGTGATGTCATCACATTTCAAGTAAAAAAAGTTAGTCTGTTAAATATTCTGTTGAACTATTTTAACAATGTTAATATTATGAACGGAAAACTTGTTTAGGCTTGGAGCTAGACATTCTGTATTTTTAACGGTAGGCAAAGAAAAGGAACTTTGTGGTTGAAAAAAAGTGTCGGGAGTTGTACAGTAGAATGTGCAGAACTTTCAGAAAAGCTGAATATCAGTCAGTGATGGAACACTGTAGAGAATCAGTTGACACACTAAATTCTAACAGTATTCATCGTCTTATTTCAGATTGGAATTTCTGATATTTTTCAAGGCGAAGAATGCTATTAAAATTTAGTGGTGACAATCGCCCAACTGCTTCGCCACTGTTCCATCACTGTATCAGTTGAAAAATGTTTATAAATCACAGACATCAAATCACATTTGCATGGTTTATTACTTCATTTAGTATCTATGCATCTTTTCCCAAGCTGATAAAATGAGCTGTTAAGTGTTTACATTTGTTCTTGGCGTCGAAAAATTGGCATATTTTTGGATGGTTTTTTAGATAGGGGGTAAAAGTAATTGAAAAACTAATAATTTCACGCTTTTTTTATTGCTTCAAGTTTTTAAAAATACTTTTTTATTGTTAAATTTGACCACATATTACGCCAGAAACCTGCAGCGGCGTTGACATGAACTAAAATATCCGGCCTCGATGGACAGGATCCTAACTTTCTGTAGAAACAAAAAATTATCAAAATCTCAGTTTCTTCTTGTAAAATAATGCTAAGTGCCATCGGCTCGAATTTTTGCATTTTTGAAAAATAAGGAAATTGTGCTATTTTGAAAAAAAAATTAAATTTTCCTTTAGAATTTTTACCTTTGGGGCGGTCCATAAATGATGTCACGCTTTTTTCAATAATTTTGATAGCCCTCCCCCCCCTTTGTCACAAAGTGTCACACTTCACCATACCCCCCCCCCCCCCCCCAACCCCCCTTGTCACACGTCACACTATATTACATAAACATGTACTTGCAGTTTAGAAACAAAGCACTACGTTATAGATCATATTTCAAACTTTATTTTTAAACTTTAACTATGTGTTTTAACGACATTTGTGAGCATTACACTAAAAATGATTCATGTACTTATTTTGTATGAAATAAGATTAAGGTTAGTAACAAAAATATAATTAATATACACTAGTAATAAAATATTAATACAAAATAGCAGTTGAAAACAGCCGTACTTTGGAATTTGAAATGTAATTTAATATATTTGTATTTAAATATACTTTATAAACACAAAATACTTTAATTTCAAAATATCTTCCAAAATTTTATCTGCTGATTTTTAATGCTCTTATTTTAACCAAAATGCGTGGTGTCACATTTCTCCTTACACCCTCCCAACATTGTCACAAACTGTCACAATTTCAAGAACCCCCCCCCCCCCCCTCCAAGCGTGACATCATTTGTGGAAGGCCCATTTATACTTATTGGAAAAATATAAAAAAAATAAAATGTTCAAAAACTGGCTCGATGGCCATTGTACAATTTAATTATTCGGTGATGAGCTCAAATTTTATCCAAAAATTAAAAAAAAAAATTATGTTCAAGTTATCATGCTTCCCCTGTTGAAAGAAGTAGTTTCCAGTAAATGGCGTTTAAAGTTTTAGCATTCAATATATTTTGATCGTGTGTGCGCTCACATTTTCTGCAATAACTTTCTTAATAATTGAGGTATCACTTTAAACCTTTTTGCACATATTTATACACACTATAAGGATTTAATTCCCGTTAAAAGCAGGAAATGGATCTTTTAAACGTTGAGAACGTATATGTAGCCCCTTAACCGCTCTCGACCGTATAATACTACTCTTCTTTATTTTCTGAATTGAAGAAGATTTTATTAGTTATTTCCATTAAAAACTATAGCTCCCTTTTTTTTTATTTAAAACCCCCAGCAATTGGGCTTCCCTCCCCCCCCCCAACCTTTAGAAATGTGCCGTCATTTTTTACATTACTACAAACACACAGTAGGAGATAATTAATGTATGAATAATTCAAGAGTTAAAACTAAACAGGCTCGAACAGTCTTTGTATGTAACAAAATTACACCACAGTAAAGGTTTGGTTAAGCGCGCTTAATTATTTCTATTAATAACCTTCGAAACTTTTCAATTTAACTTTCGTAGGAATCAAAATTATCAAAATATTTTATTTAAAACGTATAAAATACCGGTTATTTACTCTAAAAGCAATAAGCTTTATGTAAAGCTACAAATTGCGTTTAGCAAGCATCCTTGATTTAAGCCTAGATTTCAATTCCACTTACTTTTAAAGAAAGATAAATTGATGCAAAAGCTAAAATTTTAAGCAGAACATCCGGATCTAATGAAAGATGTATGAGGCGGAATAAATAGACTCCATAAAGGTCTCCCTAAGGAGGTAATTTGAATGTAATTCATGCAAAGAGAAAAAAAAAACAAAAAACATGTTACATCCGTGATTTCACTCGTTTTACTTCTGAGACATTGCATTGTTGCATGAATTTCATCCTTTAATGTCGCATAAGTAATTTGAGTAGGCACTATTAATTATGTAAGCAGCTTCGTTTCCGAAAAGTTAATTAAACATTTGCTCCGCAGTGTACGTTTATTTTTGTGTAAGTCTTATGGCACGCAGAATATAAGCGCAAATATGTATTCTGGAGTTTATCTACAAAAGATTTATTTGAGCTTTGTGAAAATTTTCATTTAAATATCCGCATCAAAAGAAATTTAACAACTAAGCGTTCTACTTCTAATAAACATCACGGAGAAATTAGCTTTCAAACAGGATTTTTTGAAAAATATTTATTGCTTATTTTTCGAAAGTAATTTTCCGTGGTTGTATATGTTTTATATGTGGATATTTTTAATAGATTTATTGTTACCAAACAAATGCAAATCGTCTTTATAAAGATTTATATATTTGTTTGCATAGAGGGATTTTACTTTTATAGTATAGCCTAATTATTCCGACTTTTGTTGTGTTGAATAGAGTTTTGAGAATAATTTGTTTGAAAATGCAAATTACAAGGTTGAAAAATGTAAAAATTTTATCACAGATCATGTGAAATTTCTTTTACAATTAACGCATTTTAAAGGTAGCATTTGATGTAAGAAAGCATCTTATTATTTGAAATATGTTACAAAGATCGCGTATTTCATACATAAACATACAATTTTGTGAATACATCTAGGATATACTAAGGGACAGTGGACGTTCAAAATATTTTTTTTTTTCATTTTTCATTCAATTATACGGAAAATTTGCATACATAATAATTCATACATTGTCTAATTTAATAAAACAATTTTATTCAAAAATAGGTATAATTAATCAAGTTATTAATTAGAACATGTTAAAATAAATAATGTGAACATTAAAAAGAACCGCAATATTACTTAAAAGGCGAGTAATGTAATGAAAAAGATGTTACAAATTTAAAATATACATTTTTTTAAAAAACTTCTTAGTACTTTCTAACCTTCCAGGCGCATCATCAGAGAATATCTTAATAACTAAATGATGTTTATTTATACAAATACGTTACTTTGTTTTGAAAATGAGAGAGCTAATAATTACTAGAATTGAAAGTAGAAGTTTTAAATAAAATGTATATTTTAAACTTCTAACATCTTTTTCATTACATTAGTCGACTTTTAAGTAAGATTGTGGACCTTTTTAATGTTCACATTATTTATTTTATGTTGAATCAAGGTGAAAATTTGCGTTTCGTCTTATGTATTATTAAAACATGTTAATTAATCGCTATAATTAAAAATGCCATATGCTAATTAATTTTCGCTTTAGTAACCTGATATTTGTTAAACGGCAGCTTTATAATATTGCAGCTAAAGTTGGTACTTGTTTTAAAATAATACTAATACATCAAAACAAAATAATAAAAAAAACTTCCAATATTTACACTTTTTCATGAAATTTCACGGAATAAAGCTATATAACTACCAAATTTTCCTTTTATGTACAGTAATGCACTCATATTAATACTAACCAAGAAGGTCTCCATACGCGCATAATCCAAAAAATCTGAAAAAAAATTATAGAATGTTCTACTCATGAGGATAGATATATTTATTTAAAAAATTTCGGCGGAAACTCGATAGAGCGTCCGTAAAAAATAATGAAAATTTCGATATTTGGCAATTTATCACCGGTTGGCGATGGAATAAAATTTCAAAACATACTTTTGTTATGTCATACTCATTAAGATAAGAATGTTTCATATTGAACTTGTTTAAATAAATTTAATGTAAATAACTTCAGTTTTGTCAGTTTTAGTTTGATTTAACTATTGGTTTGTCATATGTATATATTTATAATGAAAGTTAACAATCAAATTTTATGAATTAAAACAAAGTTGAAATTAATTAAAATTTTTTCAATATCAAAATAAAGTCTAAATGAGCACTATCGATTCAATTTTTTTGCTAAGGAAACAACGACTTCTTTGATATTGAAATTAATAACTGCAGCATTCTTCATCTTGCTTTTATTTTGGAATACGATTAAATGTATGAAAATATTTTTTTATATATGAAATTGTTTTTAAAGTAATAAAATTAAATAACAAGCAACATAAATATGTAACGCAAAAAAATGTATTTATTAAACTCTCCTATTGTTTAAGTTTAAATTCCATAAATACATTTTACACACATTCTAAAAATCAATTAACGCACAATTTTCAGGTGCATAAAAATCGTTTGCTTTGGTGAGGAAAAGTAGTGCTCGCCAGATTGCATTACACTTTCTCCTTTTCGCGCCAAATGCTCGAAAGTATTTTATTTTTTTACATACTTTTTACTGTAATTCCGCCGCTATATTTGATTGATCTTTAATTACATACATAAGTAGTTTAATTAGTAATTTCTGTATGCCCGGTAAGGAGACCTTCCTTGTAAGTTTCGAAATACAGCATATTGCACACAACAAAACTTAACGATAAAAGAAGTGGACATTTACACCATGTTCAAGTTCAATATTAACTTGAAAATAAAAATCACAAAATTACTGAATGGTGTAGTATATAAAATATTTATTTATAAAATATCTATTTTATATACACTATTCAGTAATTTTGTGATTTTTATTTTCACGTTAGTATTAAATAATACTAAATGACTAATAATACTAAATATATTATGAAAATTGGTTAAAAAATAAGACGCATGGAACTTTTTGAATGTACTAACTCGACGAAAATACTCATGTTGAGAAAACGCAATTTAAAGTTTTATTTTTAGTATAACTCGGTGTACAAAACGGTGTACAAATTTGAAATACTAGTAATCGTTTCAATTGTATGCAGTTTTTTCCAAATCATGCTGTTAAGGTATATATAAAAAAATCGATTTTTGGCATGTTTCAAAAGTACCAAAATAATAGTCTATTACTGGAAAATTTGTAAATAAGGTATGTATCTGATATAAAATATTTTACATAATGCTAACTCTTGCTTAAATATTATAATGTGAAGAAAATTAACAGATTTATTTCTCTTTTCTTAAATATTTTAGTTTCCTTTTCTATAAGTGTGAAACTTAATATCAGTTAATGTATTTTTCTATAAAATAAATCATTGTTCTTTCGTGCAAATTCAACAATATATTCATTATTAAAGTACAATTATCCAATACAGTGTTAAAATAGAATTTGTAGCATCCATTTTGCATAATTTAATTAGTAGTGTCGAAATGGCACCAGCGGTTGTTTTAGGATGTCGAAAATGTCGGACGTTCTAGTTTTAACACGACAGGATTTCCTGTTTTCGTTATACTAGTCGACAGGGTCGACTTTACCTGTTCTGACAATTTACACTACTGTATTACTGCTAGACGTGATCCACTATAGTATCATGACAACCAGTTACTTCATTTCAACTAGTAAACCCTTCCAATGTTAGAATAATCTAACATATATATATTGAAAACGAGTTACGAATCATTAGTTCCAATTTTATCCATTTTTATTGTATTTATGTATATTTTATTGTATTATATTTAAACTGTTTCACTGTTAAGAATTCTTTTGATTTTGTTAAAAAACTTCATAATTTTAAGTCACATGGACACATGATGGTTTCCTTTGATGTTAAATAATTGTTTACTAACGTTCCGGTTGAGAGGGCATTAGAATGCATCAAGAAAAGGCTTTGTGAATTCCATTTCTTTTATTTTGAAATCGAGGAGCTTATCCTTCTGACTCAGGCTTGCTTGTCGCAAAATATTTTTGTTTTTAATGGAAATTTCTTTCGTATGATTGACGGTTTGGCTATGGGTAATCCTCTTAGTCCAATTTTATGCGATATTTATATGCACTATTTTGAGTCAAACTTTTTGTAATTTTAAAATTTCCATTCTTTGTTCGTTATGATGATGATGTTTATGTCCTGGCTGAAATGCATTCGGATATAATCATATTCTCTCTATTATGAATTCCATTGATCCCTGCATTCAATTTACCTCTGAAATTGAGATCAATAACTTTCTTTCTTTCCTGGATGTCCATGCTAGTCGTTGTGATAATGGTTTTCAGACTACCGTCTTTCGTAAACCTTTTGCTGTCAGTCTCCCACCTCACAGATATTCTTCTCATCCTCCTAACCAGAAATTCGCTGCTTTAAATACTTTTGTTTTTCGGGCTATCATTATTTGTTCCACTCCATAGTTACTCAGCGCTGAACTTAATTACCAAAGCTATTGCTGTTGATCGTGGTTATTCATGTAATATTATAGATTCTAGTTGTAAGAAATTGACGAAACCCATCCATTCTGAAAATCATTCTAATTCCAACTCGAATACTTCAGTTTTGTTGCCATTTTTCCTCAAATAAGTCAGCAAGTTGCTAAAATCTTAAGAAGGTTTGATTTTAATATTATTTATTCTCCTGTTAATAAAATCTCTTTTTCAAATCTTAAACACCCCATTGATCGCCTAGATAACTGAGGCATTTGCCAAATATCTTGCCAATGTGGTCTATCTTATATTGGACAGATTAAACGTGCTTTTAGATTTTGTTTAAAAGAGCATGAAGGTTATGTTAAAAATCAGGAGCTTAAACGTTCTTCTATTGCTCAACATTGTTGGTCTTTTCAACAAAGGTTCAATTTTTCCTCAGCCATCATTATCGAGAAATGTTCTTCTAACCTTGACCTTGATTTCTGGGAAGCTTACCACATCATTAAAAATTCTCACTCTTTAGTCAATGACTTATCTAGTACTCTTGATTTTCCAAGTATTTGGAAAGCATTAATTTAATCTCCTCTTTTTGGTTTTTTCCCTCGTTCTCCGGTAGATGTCGCTACTTGTCCACTCAGTCGTTTCATCTGCTTCTGTCTCATTGGTTGTTTTTGGCGCATTCGCTACCCGTATCGGGTATATAAGCTCGTATAAGTATATCTCTGTCATTTTGCTCAGCTTTGCTTTTTCTAACACGCTGTGTCTTGCTCTATCTTGTACTGAAGAAGAATCTCACTAGTAGATTCGAAACAGCTGTTTGCTGCTTTTCACGTATTATTTGTGCATTTTTAAACGTTGGTTTTCTGCTTTTTAATATTCCTGCAGAAAGGCTTTAATTGCTATTTTAATATAATGTATTATGAAACCAATTTTGAGCAACGATCCCTTAAAAAATACCACAAAAAGTTTTTTATTTAAAATTAGAAAAAACACGAATATTTCCCTTGAATAAAAACACGTCGATGATGTCATTTGTTATTGATAACTAAAACTGAATATGTTGATAAGTAAATATTGTATGGATATGGATTTCTAAATGTTTTATGTGTTAACACAATGGATTTTTCAATTTATAAAACAAAGCTATATTTACAATAATCATTTAAAAAAAAACAACAATATAGTTTGCTTAATTTTATATACGTGGGTGGTTGAATAATTAGTGTCCCTAGTCTATACAAAATATTTGTACTGCAACGGTTGTTATGGAATATCGAAGCCTAATGTCTTAAACGCCTATATGCTGAATTTCAGAACCGTAACTGCTATATTAACATAGTTTTGAAGAAAGGGATGAAGTTTTAAAGACCTATTTTTGAGGGAGTTCTTATGGAGGGGGGTGAGGGTGAAATACTAGTTTGGTGCTTATGAGGCTACATTTGTGACAGTTGATGAGATGTGGCTACATCACTATGATCCCGAGTCCAAACGACAGTAGTTACGTCTCATCCACTGTCAAAAATATATCCCCATAAGTTAAAAATCGGCCTTTCACAACAACTCCCCCCCCCTTTCACTCTTCCCTCCAAAACTATGAGTGGAAAAACCAACAGGTCCTCCTCCCTGAGGCTCTGGCAGATCGACTACTTAAAGTGGGGTCGGTGTGCCTGGTACTTAAGGAATGCCCAATAAGGGAATATATCAGAGTCACGCGATGTCACAGATGCCTAGAGTATGATCAGCTAGCGGCAAACTGTGACCGGACCCAGAGGTGTTCAATCTGTGCGGGGTCACATGTGTACACAGAGTGCACAAGCCGAAATCGAAGATGCCACGCGTGTTCCAGTTACAATGAAGCAAACAGAGGATTCGCAGTGGCCTATAAGAACACAAACCATACAGCAAATTCCACGGAATGTTCGATCTATCGGACTCTCTTTCGGGTCAGGCAGCTACAGTCAGAAAAAGGCATGGCACCCGCGTCAGGACAGGACGCAATCTTCGGAAGGGTGACAATAAAAAGTACAAATGGCGTGGACAGAGTGGTTTGGTTATCACGCCACGACCAGTCAGTAAGATCCAAAAGCGCCCGGAGATGGATTCCGGCACGCAGCAGGTGATACGTCGGTGTCCTAGGACTACCGCACATTACATACAGTCACCCTTACACAGACATAACATGATGACACTACAACAGAATATTCACAACTCTCAACACACAGACAACAACACAATCAGGCACTACACTCCTTAACAAGGCAAAGACAATGCTCTAATTTTCAACGTTTATTCTATGTTTTATGTTTTATGTGTTAAATATATATATATATATATATATATAATGGCGTAGGATTCTATCGCCACAAAAAAATCATAAAAGCACGTGTATGTCTAATGTCATTTTTGAGTGTGTACGGTAGCCGTGTAGTAACAGCTGGCCAAGGCCCGAAACAGGAGCCCCGCATCAGAGGAAATGCACTCATCTCACCGGCCGAGCAAGCTACACAAATGGCAAAACAAAAAGCGGCACCCGCCTCCGGCACAACTCTGTCCGTCCAAGTGTCCGTCCAGTGCAAAAAGATAAAAAAGAAAATACGAAGTAAGTGCCCATTAAGAATCTATCTACTCTATTTGTTAGCAAAGATTAACCCAGCAACATACTCATCATAATCAGTCAATTATTACTAAGTCCCAGGGCACAGTGGCATCACCCCTCTCCAAATTTAATTATCTTACTTTAGCAACACTGCTTTATAAGTTTTCTTTCAGTATTACCGGGGGGAGCAATCCCCAATAACTATCCCTTTTGTCTCCATGCGAGTAGGGGGGCCTAGAAGGGACTCCATCTCCTTTGCAGCGAAAGCCATACGCTGGTACTGCGGGACACCCGGCAAGCACCCGAACCAAGCAGTCTCGTAAGAGGCTAGTGAGGTGGGGTGGGCAAGGGGAGGAGTTGCGAAAGGGCCCCCACGATGCGCCTACTCTTCAATCCAACAAAAAGTAAATTAAAACCACTACCATCCCCATCTTTCTTCTCCGCCAGACACACGTGGCGCAAGCCAGGGGCGTGAGCTAGAAGTGACTCACGACCGGTCGCCCGGAAAGAGAAATCTTACCAGGGAGACACGTGTGTGGGCAAGTCTCCCTATTTTTCTACTAGCAGGGGTGAACAGCGACCAGCCAGGGACGGGGGTATGAAATGAATCCCGGCCTGCTGCCCCCAGGGGCAGGGTCCACACCTGCATCTTTCTCTACATCTCTCAGTCAATAGTTTATAGTAGCTACCCTTGGTAACGCTGCCCTCCATTTGGCACCCCTTAACTTGTTTATTTTTTCCCTCTCCCTTTCCTCCTGCCACTGTGACCCCCCGTTTAGTTCGACCAGTCTCTACAGCCCCTGTTTAGATGTATAAGTTAATAATCAATTGACCCAGCACTCAGCTTATCTAAGCATTATCGTCATCTTAGGATTATTGTAGTTAGACGTAAGGAGATGGCCCACTCATTAAATTCATCTGTCAGGGGGTTTGAAGGTTAGACTGTTTCCCCGTTTTAACATAAGAAAGGCGTTCCTAGGGCCCTATATCCCAAAGTGAGAGTTTGGTAATATACCACAGTGTGAGAGGCTGTGGGTTCAGGCCTTAGTTCCTCCATTAGTTGCTAAGTGATGACCCCAAACTACCTATCAGTTAATGTTCAATCTCAACTTAGTTTTCCTAAAGCTCATTCAGGCTCCCCATTATTAGTATTCGCGTATCAGTCAAACCCATGTTGAATTCATAGGACATTTTCTCATGGCCAGTATCAAGGGCAATTAGTTTTATTAGTTATCCTATTAGTAATGCTTCAGACCATTTCAGGATTTAGCCCCCATAATCGGCAATTATAACATCAGTCATCATTAAAGAGCCCATAACTCAACAAGTTATATTGACCCAGAACTCAGTGTTCAGTTGCATTAGTATCCCATTAATATCATCTAAGTTTTTATCCCAGGACCAGGTCTCAACCGGGCAGATCAAGCAGTCATCCCAATTAAAGTATAATTGTCATTAAATAAAGTTTCACATAATTTTTGATGCCATGTCTAACAAATGACTTTTCTTTCAGGTGACCCACTGCCCCCGAGGGGCTGGCCATGCTAGCCACTCGGGGGTGCCCATTCCCCCCACTTTTTTTTTACAATATTTTTCTTTTTTTCTTTTTGACAGTTCGCCTCTTTATTAGGTGCAATTGGACTTGCATTTAGGTGCAATTGGCGCACGAGCTACCGGACCCGCTCCAATAGGATAGCCTACGGAGCCAGTTTTTTCCCGGTGGGGTACGGTAGAAAGGCGAACTCCCGTCTCCCTCCGCAGCGATTCGTCTGGCTTGCATCTCGGCCCAAAAATCTATCCCTTCTTCGGCAGCTCTTAGCCTCTCGGCCATTTTTCACAATTTGTTTTTAATTTCTTTCTCATTATAGTTCATTCTACTTAGTTCATTTTGTTATCATGTTTATTTTCCATCAAAATTCTCCCCTATTCTAGCTAAGCTGCTGCCAACCATTAGGTACAAAATTATCCAGCCCTATTCCGTTTAGCACGATGAGTATGTGGTGTGCGGCGCCTTACAAAGTTTAACAAAGAGCAATCTATAACTAAGACACATCGGCATAACTCAAATAGCCGGCCTGCGTGCTTGTCGGGATCACCGCTTGTGGGTAACTGCCTGCGGCGATCTGGCGGCTGTACCACTACAGCGCCCCGTTGCACCAGACAAAAAACCCGTTAACCTGGGTCATGTATCTCGGGAGGTAGGGTCTGGTCAGCGGTCTCCGAGACTATAGCGGCTACGGTTCTGAAATTGAGGATTTAGGCATCTAAGACATTAGGCTTCGATATTCCACAACAACCATCGCAGTTCAAATATTTTATATGCACTAGGGACAATAATTATTGAACCACCCACGTAAAGAGAAACATTTTTAATTTCTTGAATTGAGTTTTCTATTTCAATTTAGAAAAAACACGAATACGTTCTTTGAATAAAAACATGTCGATGACGTCATTTGTTATCGATAACTAAAACTGAATCTGCTGATAATTAAATCCAGTATGGATATGGATAACTAAATATTTTATGTGTTAATATAAGGAATTTTCCATTTTATAAAACAAAGCTATATTTGCAATATTCGCTTTGAGAAATCCTACTGTATTGTTTGTTTAATTTTATACAAAGAGAGATTTTTTTAATTTCTTGAATTGAATAAAACATATCATTTTCATTATATTAGTGTTGAAGTAAGCAGGTAGATATTCCTCATGATAACTAAAATTACAAAAATCGAAACTTATTATTATTATTTTTTTTTTTACTGTTGCCTTTGCAGAGCAAAAATAAATAAATAAATAAATAATAATAAAAAATAAACATCAAATATTTACGCATACAGTAAATACATGAGGCATTATGTTATCAGATAACATTACATTTGATCAGATAAGATACATCAGGAATTATGCTTGGTTGAATATTAAATTTATACAGCACTGTAGCACAAATAGGACTATATGTGAAAAATAACATTTCATCAAAAAATCGGCATTTAAGATATTTTAATATAATTTCAAATTAATTTCAAATAACATGTCAGATGCTGTCTTCCTGCGGTAATTCATAAAACAACAGTGAAGGTCTCAAATACTTTTATGCACAATTAATTTTATAAACATGAATTAAAGATTATGTGTTTCAGGATGTACAGTCGTGGAAAAAAAATGAAAACACCCCCTACTAACTCCTCATCAAATTATTGTAGAAGAAAGTTACTGGTACGATTGGAAATAAAGTTTACTTTGAAATGATGTATATAAAATTTGCTTAGGGGGCCATCTACATATTAAAACGAATCCAAGCTTCTTTTTTTTTTTCAATGACAATACTCAATTTTAACAAGATATTTCAAATCTTCGGTTCAAATTATGCATAGATACCGAATTTCAAGTCATTAGAATGCAAAGTTTTTGAATTATAAACATTCAAAATTTAGTGTTTCTAATGTTAAATTACATTTTCATATTTTTATTAATATCTCCAGAAATTATGCTCCTAATGTGCTATTTTTTTTTTTTTTTTGTAGCAATAATACTAATATACCCAAACATAAATACGCTGAATTTGCAATTTTTATAATTTTATGATATGAATTATGAATTATGAAATTAATATTAAAAAAAAATTATGACTTGCAACCTACAATTTTTTTGATGGATTTAGATTTATTGTCCTGCTTTATGTAAATCCAAAAATTCACATTTTTCTTCCAAGTAGTTTTCAAATTATGCTTAAAAAACGGCAAAAGGAAGATTTTAAGGGGCCGTCTATAATAGAAGTGACTAGATATTTTGAAATTTCTTCTGCTCTATTGTAATCTAGCAGGCTTCATTGACTTCTTAAGGTGCCTTGATCAAGATGGAGGCCCTCTCGGTTAATAATCGATTTCCGAACTTCAATTTGGATACAGACTTTAAAATAAGCTCGTTTTAAAGTAATTAATTTCTCGGAAACTTATGGTACGGATTGCATAAAAATTTGTTTTTAGGCTAATTGGAGGATGTAGAGTTCATTTATGAGGTCCGAATTGTGTACTGCTATTGAATAAAACATAGTTATGGTTCGTTTTAATATGTAGATGGCCCCCTAAACAAATTTTATCTATATAATTTAAAAGTAGACTTTATTCCCAATCGTTCGGTACCAGTAACTTTCTTCTACGATAATTTGTTGAGGAGTAAGTGTGTGTGTGTGTGTGTGGGGGGGAGGTTACTATTTTTTTTCCACGACTGTACATAAAGGTCGCCAGGTCACATGCGACCCGTGGGCCGCCGCATGTTGAGTATGACTGATTCAAGGTAACTAGGTTATTATTATCTATAAACTTATAGGGAATGTGACACTTTTTCACTTAATTTGAGGAATGTTTACACACACAATACAAAACTCGAAAATATACACGAAACAAGTGTATATGTAATATATATATATATATATATATTATTATTATTATTGTATAATTTATTCTTAGTATTTTTTAATTTACTAGGGGGCTCTGCCCCCTACGAGCTACGCTCGTCAACCCCCTTTCAGACACCGCAGACTCTAACAGCACGCTAATTTGACCGCCTTTAAAAAGATTTCGGAAGATTGAATTATAATTTGAATCTGACAATTATAATCTGACGTAATTTTCACCACACTTTTCTTTCTCTTTTTAATATTCACGTCAAAATACTTTTGTTAGAAATGAAATATTATGATCATCTTAAAATGTCAAGTAAATGTCTCGCGCAATTTTTAAATTAAAACTGTTTTGCAATATTATTTTTTTTTCATTTTACGTAATAAGTGTAATATGACGTAAATTCTTCTATTTAGGACTTCTAACGCATGTTACTGAATTTATTATTTTACAATATTCTTTCTCATTTAAAATTCACGTGTAACTATAGTTTTTATGACGTAATTTTCAATGAGTTCCTGCTTTTTATATTTTTTGTTTATAATAGTCACGTGTAAAATAAATTTTTAATTTGAAGCAAACATTATTGGTTGCGCTTTTTATACAGTTGGCAACGGTTTAAATTAATACAATTTTCTAAAATTTGTAAAAAATATCTCTCGAAATGCTGAAAATTTGAATTTAAAATAGAAATAAAACCTCGAAAAATTATTCAAATTAAAAAACTAACTGCAATCTGCACACCGGGAAATTCTGACGCATAAAATGATCTAAAAATGATTAAATTCCTATGTACAGTTTTTGCTCCTATAAAACTTTTTTAATGGAACGATTTTGTCCAACTTTGGCATTAAATATCTCTTAAAATAATTCTTCGATTTGAAAACTGTCTGCATCAGCGTGTTTATCAAACATTTTTCTATAATACTACCGATTTTCATATTTTTGTATGCAACAGTTTTTTTAATATTAACGAAGAAAGACCTCCGGTCACAAAAAATTCAAAACCGGCGGCGGCGGCGGCGGTGACAGCGGTAGTTACTTTTTTTTTAGAATAGAGAGATTATATATATGTATAATAAATCTCTCTATTCTAAAAAAAAGTAACTACCGCTGTCACCGCCGCCGCCGGTTTTGAATTTTTTGTGACCGGAGGTCTTTTTTCTTTAATATTAAGAAAAATAATGCATACAAAAATATGAAAATCGGTAGTATTATACAAAAATGTTTGATAAACACGCTGATGCAGACAGTTTTCAGATCGAAGAATTATTTTAAGAGATATTTAATGCTAAAGTTGGACAAAATCGTTCCACTAAAAAAGTTTTATAGGAGCAAAAACTGTTCATAGGAATTTAATCATTTTTAGATCATTTTATGCGTTAGAATTTGCCGGAGTGCAGATTGCATTAATTTTTTTATTTTGACTCATTTTTTGAGGTTTTATTTCTATTTTAAATTCAGATTTTCAGCATTTCTAGAGATATTTTTAACATATTTTAGAAAGTGATATTAATTTAAACTGTTGCCAACGGTATAAACAGCGGAAACAATAATGTTTGCTTAAAAAATATATATATATATTTATACGCGTAAATAAATTAAAAATTTATTTACACGTGACTATTATAAACAGAAAAAAAACATTTGGAATTAGAATTAAATAATTATGTACAAAAAGCAGGAACTTATTAAAAATTACGTCATAAAAACTATAATTACACGTGAATTTTAAGAGAGAAAGGAATTTGTAAAACAATAAATTTATTAACATGCGTTAGAAGTCTTAAATAGGAGAAATTTCGTCATATTTACGTCACATTACAGATATTACATAAAATGAACACAAAATAATATTGCAAAACGGTTTAAATTTAGAAATTGCGCTAGACATTTATTTGATATTTTAAGAGAATACTTTTCAACTATTTTTGTTAGGAAAGCGCAAATAATATCTCATTTCTAACACAAGTATTTTCATGTGAATATTAAAAAGAGAAAGAATAGTTTGGTCAAAATTACGTCAGATTAAAAACGATTAATTTAAAATGTCTCATTTAAAAGAACTTTCTTTTCACTTTGTTAAAATATACCAGGAGACAAAGACTCTGTTTACTTAATTCCTTTTATATTAGCTTATTTTGAAATGTTGTTACACGTGTCTACGTCATCAAGTTATTTTTATTTCGATGTTTTATTTGTATTTTAATTATTGTTGTACTAATTTATTTGTTTTTTCGTTATTTAAAATAAAAATTATGTCAATTTGTATAATTTGGCGAGTGGTTTGGCGATTTATATAATTTGGCGAAATTGGTCGACGGGATAATCAAGTAGTACCGCAACGGATTTGGCGTTAAAATTCCCCAATCAAAGAGAAATGAATAGAAATCCGTTTATAGAGATATCGCCACTGTTTTTTAAATTATAATTCAATCTTTCGAAATCTTTTTAAAGCCGATCAAATTAGCGTGCATTTAGAGCCTACGGTGTCTGGACGGGGGGTTGGCGAGCGTAGCTCGTAGGGGGCCGAGCCCCCTAGTAAATTAAAAAATACTAAAAATAAATTATACAATAATAAAAAATATTATATATATATATATATATATATATGTGTGTAGATTACATATATACCTGTTTCGCATGTTTAAAGTACTAGTAATTTTTTAACTATCACTTTACGCACGTCCTTTAGCATCCCGCTTAAAGCTGAAATTTCGAAATAAGGCAAATTATACGCCAGTATTTGTGAATATTCGGTTTTGATTCATGTTGGGAAAAGTAACAATGTAATAGCATAAAAAAGAGAAAAAATTATTTTTTTTAATTAAAAAGCATTCATTAAGACATAGTAAAATTTAATATACTTGGCTCTTTTTTAATTTATATATAAATTCCTAGTATAATTTATTTTTAACTCTTCATGCTTACATTTAAACACTTTATTTATTTATTTATTTTTTTTTTACATCGTATCATTTTTCTAAATACAATGAATCCTTAGCAAAATACAATTAATTATTCTACATTACATAATCCTCTGGAATCTCTAAACTTCAACCGTAAGAGTAGAAAAATCTTCTTGCATGAGAAAGCCAAAAATGAAACCCTCAGACATTTATTTCCTCCTGCTTCTCTTTCAGAATGCGACTAATGTAAAAGGTTTTGTTATACATTTGAAACATCTTCATAGGAGTACAAATTTTCTTGTAAAAGTAGTTGTTTGTACTTGTAAAACTTGAGTATTAAATATGTCTTTAAAACTTAAGCACGAGAACGGAAATGTTAAGTTGTTTTTCCGATGCGAACTTAATTTTGAATCGTTTTCGATGGGCAATTTATTGGATTAAGAGCATATAATAAAACGGCAGAATCCATTCTCTTTGATTGTTTTAAGCATTTTACCATCTTAACTAAAAATAATTAAATAATTTATATATTGACTGATTTATAAATTATTATATACTGAATTTTTTTTTTTTATCTGTGTAAGTTATTCAAGTTATTAAATGTATCTTTTACATTAAGAATTTTTAAAATAAAAATATTGGGAAATAGTTCATTTTTTTTCACTTGTTGCTTTTTCAATGGTAAATTTGTATTTCAATTATCTCCACAAAATGCTCATATTTTAGCACTTTCTGGATTAATTAAATAGTTTATACAATTTCTGTCTATCTCTGTGTTATTCCGGCGTCGAGTATTTATAAATATACTACTTTCATTGGAACAACATTGATAGGTTCCTGAGGTTAAATACTATATGTTCTCTATTGAGAATGGAGTACAAATCATTTATAGTATGTTTACAGGGATACTCATGAGAATTTGGTTGCATTATGGCCTGTGGTTGATAATAATTGAGGTTTATCATGTTGCACTACTTCAAATATCCCAGAGTCGACATGTATTGTTGATATGCATAACAACATGTTTTCTGTTGTTAACCGGTTAACGCCCAGCGTCATATAAATAGACCAGTTTCAGTTTGTCTCAATATACTAATCCTTTATTGATACCTATTGGTCCTTTTGTGCACAAATGTGTATCACAGCATTCCTTTTCTCTCTTCCATTCCACAAGCTGCCGGTATAGTCAAGGTTTCTCGTCATCAGATGGAGTCTAAAAATTATATTTTTCTGATTCTGAAATAAGTCATTATCTTTTTCCTATAAGGTTCTATAATTGATGTGTATGTATGATCTGCAGCATTTACTACTACTACAAGAGAGTGGAAAAAATATTTCTTTCTGCTCTCGTAATGTTAGGTCTTTCTTTGCATCTTATGAAAAAGTGTATTTCTTTCGAAACATGTTGCAGTAGCTACTCTTTCTATGGTCTATTTTATAAGTGATTTACTTTGGTGTTAACACTATGCCTCCCGGTGGCACCACGTTGGTGCCATACGAAATGTATCGGGCAAGTGCCGGTGGCTCCACTTTCGTGCCATGCGAAAATTATTTGGCAAGCTCCGGTGGCTCCACGATTGTGCCACGCGAAAGTTTTCGGGCCAGCGCAGGTGTGTCTATTGTGGTGTTCAGAACTGTTGATTGAGAACTAGATAATAGATAATAGATTGAAACTAGATAATAGTTTATACTAAGTATTAGATTGAACTAGATATTTGATAATAGATAACTATATAATACTAGCTAACTAGATTATAGATACTAGATAATAGATACATACTAAATACTAGATAATAGATAATAGATGCTAGATAGATAGCTAATAGATACTAGATAACTAGATAATAGATTGAAAACAGAGGGACATGATTGATAACTTCTGGGAACTGACGCTAAGATTAATAAACATGACGATTTTTGTCTCCCAAGAACATCGAAAAACCGCCGGTAATAAGCGAAATTATGTAAGTCACTTCTACCGGCGCGACACGAAATAATCTAGATTAGACGCGCGGATGGCATGGTGTTAAGAGATAAAACTTCAAAATTTGTTACTATTCGATGCTATAAAGATATTCTAAAAATAATGTCAGTCAAATAAATTTTTTTTAAAAATTTGGGCGTTAACGGGTTAATGCTGTGAACAATTTATCTATCCTATACAGGCATATGGAAATCCCTCGATTGCGTTACTCTCTCTAGAGAGTAATGTTTTCAAGTGCGCTTTATAACATTGTTATAGAAATTCACGATAATATCTTCCGTATAGAAAACTGGTCATGTAACATTTAAGTTTTTTTAACACGGTAGTACAAAATAATTCAGACAAATTTTAGCCTAACAGCGAAAATTTTAGGAAGAGCCTTTTCATTGGTTATTTGTGTATTCTAATAAATTTTACAATACTGGTCGATATGCATAAAATGTATAAAACATATGTAGGGCTGCTCTAAAAAATTCAAATTAATTAATATCTATAGACATGAATTTTGAAAAGTGTTTTTTCAAAGGTGTTGTGCTTTTTTTTCAGATGAACGAAATTTGACTATTTTACACGGTGTGATAATAATTCAAATAAACTTATAGAACGAATGTACGAAAGGGTTTGAATATATTGCCTTTTATGGATCTATACCAAATGTAATACCGTTGACACTTTCTCCTTGGTTTGACATACTTTATTTATTTATTTTACTGCAAATGTGACTTTACAAAATATTACAAACAACAAATTTTCTTTCAATTTAGAAATTGAAATTTTAATTTTTTTTTAAATCTCATTGAAATTTCGAAATTCGTGCATCTATGTATATACAATTTTCTATGTGTAAATCCGTGCCAAAATTTGATACAACTAGGTGGAGCCATTCTTACACAAAACGACAGACAAAAGAATACACTTGCACACGCACATATGGACTCTCACCCTTTTGTCACATTTCGAGATGGAATCGAAAAAAAAAAAAAAAAAAAACAACACTCAACTGTTAAAAAATTAAAACACCCTTTTAACTATATATATATTTTTAAAGTACATGTTAAAATGGCAATATTTTACAATATGGAACGGAATTACTATAATTTAGGACATTGAAAAATTCCGTATTAAAAAGTTTTTAATTTGTTTGATGCTAGGAAATCCATTCCATCTGTTCCCGGTTCCAGGATATGGGTGAAAAACATTTTTTTAATTTAAAACTCTAATAGATTTTTAATGTTCAATATATTTTTAGATTCCTCACTACCAACACCAAAATCACTTTTATATAACCATATCAATAATTTATGTATTCAGATAAAGTTTTGAAATTTAATAAAATCGATAATTTCGTATTCGCCCCCATCCAGTAGTTCGTAGTAGAAGAAATCGTCAAATATTTCACAACTTACTGCAACCTTTTTTATTAGACCCCGATAGGCTATTTCTTTTGTCCAGCAGTTAAAGCGTCGTCTCCAAAAAATAACGTTCTGTTAAATAAGCCAACCGTAAAACAAAGCAGATGAATCATTGTACGAGATAGCCTCTACTGCATTTTTTTTTAACTTCTAAGTATCACACATTTTCAATTTTTATACTTAAGTATAGGGGACAGGAAAACTGCATCACAATTCATTTTTGAGATATTATTATTATTTTTTTTTTCTTTTGGTAGATTTTAACACCATTTCTTTAATTTTGGCAAAAGAAGTACTCTATTTCTGCAGAAAGTAAAGGGAAAAGGGTCACAGAAGTAAGAGGTAGATGGAAAGAGATTGGAAAACATTAGATTATTACACTTTTTTGTTGCCATTTTCCCATAACAACTGTAAAAAAATTAAATTAAAATACATGCTATTTTGCAAAAATATAGATGAATGATTTCTGATAAAACATGGAGTTAACATTATAAACTACATTTAATTTTAAGTATCGATATTAATGTTGGAAATAAATGAAGGGATATAAATTATAAGATAGCCGATATATATATATATATATATATATATATATATATATATCATCATCATCATCAACCGTTTTCAATCCACTGCTGGATGTAGGTCTCCCCCAGATTTTTTCCAATGGTACATGTCTAGTGCTTTAGTCATCCAACTTACACCGGCGACTTATATATATATATTGTAAACTTTCTTGAATGACGACATCGCTTTTTACTGGATTTGTGCATTATTCTGTGATAATGACGTCATACCCATACTTTTCTGTAGATGTTGTTTAAGACTAAATAGTACATGTGGAATTTTTCAGCGGATGCGAATGACGTCATTTTACATAAAATAAATGCGTATTACTATTACTATACTATTGCGAGTAAGACTTAAAGTCTTAAATAAGAAATATGTTTTACACTATCTTTATAGAGTGTTTAAAAATTTGCATCTGAAAGAAAAAATTTTCGCCATTAGATGTTACAAAAATTTGAAATTGTGTAAACCGTAGAAGTAAAAAAAAAATTGCAGGAGATTTTTTCTTGGGTGTTCCCACCATCATTATAATGTCACGTAGTGATGTCGCTGTACTTAAAAAAATCCTGGGTCCCTTTTTTACAAAAGCGAGTCCCCATCAATAATAATTCATATTTTAAAGGAATAAATGGAACTTGTTTATTTGGAAAAGTTAAAATAAATGCATTAATTATTGTTTTAGAAATGATTAAATAATGAATTAAAAAGAGTATTATTTGCACTCAAATAGGATATTTTTGAAAAATATTAAGAGAAATTTTCTTTACTTTATTAAAAGTAAAAATGCAAGATACAATTTTAGTTGTAAAATAATACTTATTTGAGAGTAGAAGATATCAAGTTCCACTAACAAGTATCACTAATGTTTGCATTTCTTTTTAAAAGGGGCAAGACGGGTTTATTGAACAAGTTATTTTTGATGAAATAAATAATTACTTATGTTAAGTAAAGAGGTGCTTTTTTTTAAATAATAGGTGCTTTCATCTCACTTCCAATTGAATTATTTGTCAGCACAGATCTGTGTTGGATTCAGACATTTACTTTGGAAGGGAAATTCACATCTAAATCATAAATAATCATCAAATCATAAATCTTCAAAAGGTGAGAGACATTTCAATGCAGTAAGAAGGGGGGGAGGGGGGTTCAATGGTCCACCCCCTGAAAACATTAGTAAAGTACACTGAAATCATGCTGTATTGTTAAGAATCTCATAAAAAAAGAAATTAAATCTCATTTTATGAATGTTCTATACCTATAAGTTTGGTTTGCACATCTTTTTTGGTGCTTTGGATGCTTTGACTAAATTCGTGTTTTTTCCCGCGATCGGTTGACGAAATTCGCTATTTTTTCGTTAAACAGTTACGAAAATCGTACTTTTTTCCGCGATACTTTCACGAAATGCGATCTTTTTTCGAGATCCTTTGACGAAATTCGACTTTATTCCACGATTTTTTGTCAAAAGTCGCTATTTTTTCGCGATCTTTTGACAAAAGTCGCTATTTTTTCACGATCTTTTGACCAAAGTCGCTATTATTTCGCGGCCTTTTACGAAAATCACGTTTCTTCTGCGATATTTGATGAAATTTGCGCATTTTGTCGCGATCCTTTGACAAAACTCTTCTTTTTTTCGCCATTTTTTGAAAAAAATTGCTTATTTTTTCGCGGTTCTTTGACAAAATACGCTATTTTTCGCGCCCTTTTATGAAAATATCTTTTTTCCCGCCATAATTTGATGAAATTTGAGCTTTTTGTCGCGATCCTTTGACAAAAATCTTCTTTTTTCTGCGATTTTTTGAAAAAATTACCTATTTTTTTGCGGTCCTTTGACAAAATACGCTATTTTTTGAGGCCCTTTTATGAAAATCGCGTTTTTTCCGCAATATTTTGATGACATTTGCGCAATTTTTTAGATCCTTTGACGAAAATGGGATTTTTTTCGCGATTTTTTGACGAAATTACGCATCTACGGGACGCGTGAGAGCTGTTTTTTTTTTTGCATCCCGTCTCCGATTTCTCGCGCGTTACTCACGAATATATTTTTTCTTTATAATATAGATTACTTTAAATGTTCTCAACTGTATATGCATATTCTCTTTATAAATTATTTTTGATCTATTTGTAAACTTTTAAAGTTTCAGTAATCTCCATTCTGAAATATTTTAAAACCTATTTTTACTTTCTTCTATCTTCAATAGAAGAAAGTATTGTAATCGAAATTTTTTTCGACTTCCGGTTTTCGACGGATTTACACGTTTTAGGGGTCAGAGATCCCCAAAAACATGTTTATAGAAAATGTCTGTCTGTCTGTGTGTCCGTCTGTCCGTCTGTCTGTCACCATTCTACCATCAAAAAGTGTATGAAGTTATGCATAGAATTGAACCAAATTTTTTTTTAAGTTTTTGGCTATGGCAAGCAGATCCTCCCTGAATTTGGAAAAAATTCGCCGGTAGGGGGCGCTATAATATCAATTTTAGTGCGATTTTGAATATTGTACCATCCAAAAGTGTATGAAGTTATGCATCGAATTGAACCAAATTTTTATATTAAGTTTTCGGATATGGCAAGTAGGTCCTCCCTGCATTTGGGAAAAATTCGCCTATAGGGGGCTCTGTAACAGCGATTTTTGTGCGATTTTGAATATTGTACCATCCAAAAGTGTATGAAGTTATGCATCGAATTGAACCAAATTTTTATATTAAGTTTTCGGATATGGCAAATAGGTCCTCCCTGCATTTGGGAAAAATTCGCCTATAGGGGGCGCTGTAACAGCGATTTTTGTGCGATTTTGAATATTGTACCATCCAAAAGTGTATGAAGTTATGCATAGAATTGAACTAAATTTTTATATTGAGTTTTCGGATATAGAAAGTAGGTCCTCCCTGAATTTGGAAAATATTCGCCGGTAGGGGGCGCTGTCACAGCGATTTTTGTGCGATTTTGAATATTGTACCATCCAAAAGTGTATGAAGATATGCATCAAATTGAACCAAATTTTTATTTTAAGTTTTCGGATATGGCAAGTAGGTTCCTGCATTTGGAAAAATTTCGCCGGTAGGTGGCGCTGTAACAGCGATTTTTGTGCGATTTTGTATATTGCATCATCCAAAAGTGTATGAAGTTATGCATAGAACTGAGCCAAATTTTTTGTGTTTGTTCTTGGTCATGGCACGAAGGTCCTCCCTGAATTTGGAAAAATTCCGCCTGAAGGGGGCACTATAATTGCGATGTCTGTACCATTTTCATTATTGTACCATCGAAAAGTGTATGGAGTTATGTATATAATTGAACCAAATTTTTTGTGTATGTTTCTGGCTATGGCAAGCAAGTCATCCCTGAACTTAAAAAAATTCCGCCAGAAGGGGGCGCTATAATTGCGATCTCTGTGCATTTTCATTATTGCACAATCGAAAAGTGTATGAAGTTATGCATACAATTGAACCTAATTTTTTGTGCATGTTTTTAGCTTTGGACAACAGGTTCACCTTGAATTTGGAAATATTGCACAGTAAAGGGGTTCTGTGATAGTAATTTTTGTATACTTTTCTTGATTTTTTGTAGTTCTGTTGTCCATCGGCGGCTCGTGCAAAGGCGGGAACTCGCTTCCTGCTATGCCGGCTATTCGCAAACATCTGATAACAACAGAATAAGAAAAAACTATTAATTTTAGCAAATATCATGATATAGATTAACTCGTTTTTATTTCGTTTAATTGATTGAAGCAGAAATTTGGGATGAAAATCAAAGTTGGTATAGTATTGAACTAATAATATTGAAATATTATCATGTGTAACTAGTTTTTGAAATATTAAGATGTATAAGATAGAAGAAAGTTTTGGGATTGGCACATCCAACTAGTTTAATTACCAGAAAAAAAAAAATTCCATACTTTTTTTTTTTTTTTTTTTTAAATAAAACACATTGGAATTCCTTAGACACTTTATATTTTATTTTACTGTCTGCCTGTAGTGAACTGCTAACTAGCAAAATAATTTTCATTTATAACATCGTACTAAGAAAGAAACTTATGCATCAGATAATTTCAGAATAATTCCATCGTATATATATATATACTATATGTTTTGGGATCCCATTTACAAAATGTGTAACGAGGATTTTATTTAGATTTGTTTGCACCTAGCAAATATTAACTAGAAATTAGATTGCGAACCGCACTGAATGTTGGCCAACTCTGTCCCCAGAGGTGAACCAAATTTGTCCCAACTACGGGAAATAATGTTGCAGTTCCCGTTCCTTGTATACTAATACATATTTATTTATTGCCACATGCTTAGGGAATAATGCTTGGGAAAAAGGGAAATTGGAAATGCTTCTAGAATATTTCTGATTTAATGCTAACTTTGAGATAACTTTGCAGGAATATAGAATTGCTGAAATATTATACTGTTGTGGGTTTTTTGTTGTTGTTTTCGCTAATATGGAGAAAATATCAGTATATTTCATAAGTTAATGTTACTTTTATGCAACAAAACAATAAAGGAACGATGTATAATTATTAAAAAATACTACAGCAAAAATATTTACTTAAGACAGTAAAACAAAATATTAACGAGAAATAATTAAGCAAATCTGAAAACAGATCTTATTGTGGTTTTCTGTATCGATTATAGAGCTAAACCTCAATAAGTCTAAATATATTTATATTTCATCTGATTTAATAGTTCTATCTGAAATTGTTTAAACATTTGATTTTTATTCATTTTCATAATCCCAGTGGACTTTCTTTTGGTTAATTAAAATTGGATTTTTCGCTTAATTTCCGTATTAAACATAATGTTAAAAATAGTATTTAATAAGAATTATTTAAAAACATTATCTTCAAAACATTTTATTGGCTACTTTTAAAACTATGTTTTAAATCCGAAATTTATTTACACATAATTGCTGTAATATATTAGAATATACTCTTTAAATCACTAAGAAGTTTTTTCTACCTCATTATCATCAATAATACATTGGAAATTGTTTTACATTTAAATTTACTTCCAGTCTGCTGTAAATTATTAAGTAGTAATAGGATTTTTTAAATCAAAAATATAACGCAAAGCTGGAAATTTATGCGTCAGAAAATTTCAGAATAACTCTATCGTATGTATAGATATCTTTTGGATTGAAAAATGTATAACGAGCATTTTATTTAGATTTGTTTGCACCTAGCAAATATTAACTAGAAATTAGATTGCAAACCGCACTGAACGTTTGCCAACATTGTCCCCAGTGGTGAACCGAATTTGCCCCAACTACGGGAAATAATGTTGTAATTCCCGTTCCTTGTAAACTAATACATATTTATATATTGCCACATACTTAGGGAATAACGTTTGGAAAAAAGGGAAATTGGAAATGCTTCAAGATTATTTCTGATTTAATGCTAACTATGAGATAACTTTGCATGAATATAGAATTTATGAAATATTTTGCTGTCGTGATATTTTTTTTTTTTGCTAATATGATAAAAATATCGGTACATTTGATATTTTGTCATTACCTTCATGCCCGACAACAATAAAGGAACGATGTATAATTATTTAAAAATACAATAGCAAAAATATTTAGTCAAGACACTAAAAAGAAATTTACAAACGAGAAATAATTATGGAAACATAAAAACAAATTTTATTTTGGTTTTCTGAATCGGTTATATAGCTGAACCTCAATTATTACCCTACTGCCAAGACGGGTTATGTGTTTCACGCGTATCTGGGTAAGTGGATTTCTTTATACCCTCGAAACATCCCAATAGCTGTATGGATTTTAATGAATGAGGTCCCTATCAATTCGTCTTAACCGTCCGATGGTTATAGGCTAGGTTTTATTTTTATAAATTCAAAATGGCGGTCGTAAAATACAAAATGGCGATAGAGAGGAAAAATTTTTTACGCACACTATTGAGTGGCATATCATTGGATAGGTCTTTCAAAATGAAGACGATGTTTCGTTGAATATTTTACAGTCAGAAGCTCCGTTTAAATATTACACGACCTGGAAGTTGTGGAGGTAGGATCTTTAGCTTTACTGCAGCTCTATCTTTCATAGACATCTATAGGCCCCATCAAAACAGTGTTTATAGATAGGAACCAACATTTAAACACAACTTAAAAGTCATCAATACAAGTAAATAAAAAAAATAGGTAAGTAATATAAAAAAATAGTTTCACATTGATGAGAAATAATTAATTAGTTCGCTTTTTACGCAGTCGAGTTTTTTGATTTTTTTAAATTTAACTTTTTCTTGTTCAAAATATATTTATATTTCATCTGATCTAATGGTTCAGTCTGAAATAGTTAAAACTTTTGATTTTTATTAATATTTCATCATCACAGTGGACTTTCTTTAATACGTAAATATATCATTTGACATGTTGGTTGATTTATATGGATTGAGATAGATTTTTTGCTTGAATGTTCTATTAAAAATAATGTTACAAATGTTAGGTAATACGAATTATTTAAAAACGATCTCTTACACACTTTTAATTAGATACTTTTGAAACATAAATTATGAAACACTTTTCAACACATTCAGAATAATGTAACGAAACTGCATCGTTTAAAAAAATTAAAATATTAAATCTAATTCAACCCTATGAAAACGCATAAAACATTTGAAAACCCAATTTCGGCTGTTCCCATCTACAGTTGGAATTTTTTTTTTCAGCAGCCCTGCATATAATATATAGATTTGCATCTATTAACTACATGTTTAAGTTCAGCATGACTGAAGTTAGCATGAATTTAGTTCACTTATAAAATGCATATACTTCGGTTGAAAATTCCCCTTCAGCAATTTACCCTAATAAGGAGAATGGAACGTGAACAATTTTTTGCAGCCCTGTATATGAGGTACAGAATTTATATATAACGAGTAACATGCAAAAAATTAATTGAATTTAAAAGCGCATACCGAATTCTAAACCGCAGAGTCAGGCAATTATTATACAAAGAGAGTACTGTAACCGATTTCTTTTGTGTGTCCCTGTAAATGAATAAAAAATGCTATGAATACCCTGTTCTAACGTGATCGTAGTGAAATTTCGTGATTTACATCAGTTTCAATGCATTTAAAACAGCGTAATGTCATTAAAATTCTCGGCAAACGATTTTTCCCCATATTTTTATATTCCCCATAATGTAATGAAATAATTTTGAGTGCCTCTGTTAATGAACTATTAAACCCACATACTTCATTTACAGTACCAATCATGCTTTGATGACCTTAAATAACCTTTATCAATTGCATGAAAATCCCAGTATATTTACGGGAGTTAAAACGTGGAGATACGGACAGACAAACCGAATGCATAAACACTTTTCAATTTTGCTGGAAATTGTTACAAATTCGAAATTTACTTTCACCTCATCGCTTCTAACTACTACTAAACTCTGTGGCTATACAATCCAAGAAGGATCTGGGCCGACAGTGCCCATCTCTGTTTTCTTGACCCTGGGCCCCGAGGTACTATTAGCATGCGTCCCGGTCAGGTGGTCAACCTAACGCGAGACCCTCGGTGTTTAGTTCCCAAGCAAGCTTGGTACTCATTTTATCGACCCCGAAGGGATGAAGGGCTGAGTGAGCCTTGCCCAGTCGGGAGTCGAACTCTCGACCTGCGGTGCGGCAGACAGGCGTGCTGACCACTACACCACTGGGCTTCACCTCATCGCTTCAGTATATTAAAATATACTTTTAACTTCACAGAAGTGTCATTTCTATACCTTTATCCTTGGAAACACACTAAAAATTCTTTTACATTTAAATTTATTTCCAATCTGCAATAAATTATTAAGTAGTGGTATGATTTTTAAAAATCTAAAATATAACGCAAAGTCGAAATTTATGCTTCAGAAAATTTCAGAATAATTCCACTATATATATGTGTATTTTGGGGGGATTCCACTTACATAATGTATAACGAGGATTTTATTTAAATTTGTTTGCACCTAGAAAATATTAACTAGAAATAGGATTGTGAACTTCTCTGAACGTTTCACAACTCCATCCCCAGTGGTGAACCGAATTTCTTCCAACTATCGGAAATAATGTTGCAATTGTCGTTTCCTGTATACAAATACAGATTTATTTAATACCACATACATTGTGAAACATACTTGCGAAAAAGGGAAATTAGGAATACTTCACGAATATTTATGATTTAATATTAACATTTAGATAACTTTGCATGAATATATGAATGCAAGAATACTTTGCTCTGGGGATTTTTTTTTTGTTTCAGCTAATACGGAGAATATATTAATATATTTGATATTTTTAGTGTAATTTTTATGCCTGGGAATGAAAAAGGAACTATGACTGATTTCTTTAAACTCAACAGATAAATTATTTAGGGTAACTCTAGGAGAGATGGTTATAGTTTTTAAAGATTGAAATAAAAATTCTTAGAATGAAAGTACAAGAAATGTATGCATATTGAAAATTCTTATACATATACTCATCATATTTTGGGGAAAAAATATTTAAATATTGAGAACAAAAATTAAAATTCGAATGGCAGTTGGCCATCTCTCCTTATAGCCGAAGAGAGATGACCATCCAGTACAAGAAAAAAAAGTAAAGTTAAAATAGCAGATAATAGCACATTTCATATAGTTAATTATGAAAAACATATAGAAATTTAATAAGATGCAATTATATAACGGAAAATGAGCCAATAAAATTAGAATACTTTTTTAAAAGTATAATTTCAACTTTTAAAGCACATAAATTAACGTCTGAATACCATTTTTAATTGTTAAAGGTACACATATATTAAGACAGACTTTAAATAAAATTAAATACAATAAACGCAACTGGAGTAAAAAATTAGCCGGGGCCAGGAATCGAACCTGGGTCGACAGCATAACGTGCTGTTGCTCTACCGTTAAGCTACCCTGGTCGATGTCCTAGCCTGGCAATTTCTCACTAATAAACCAAGATGGGGAACGTCATCGTCCATCTATCAGATAGCACAGGATGACTTGACAACGATGAATAAATTTCTTTTCCATCGATCCACAATATATATTAAAGCACATAAATTAACGTCTGAATCGCAATCAATGCTTGACGCATAATTTTTCTTTTATGCTTATTTATACTCTGATTTGTCATGTAAACATTTTTATGTTCAAGAAACATATTTAACAGACAAACATGCTAAGATATCACCTTTAGCTTTGATATTAAAATTGACATTAATATGGGGGCGAGACTCCATACTTAACTCACAACTCACTTTTAGGACGAACACTGACATTTATTGAGACGAATACATACACAAAAAATACAGATATAAACACTCTTCTCGTTCTTTAATTACTTAAAGGCATAAACGTCGTTGAATACTTCTATGATTTTCTTACGTCGTGTAAATATTCAATCTTATTTCATCGAAATATGTTCTGTTCTTTAATAAAAAAAACCTTCCGTCGTCGAACTCATTTCGTTCTCTTTACTTCTTCTGCATTTTCACTTCACACAGCTTCGTAAAGGCTCATTTCCTTTTTTAATCTCGAAGCGGAAAATACGGAGACACCCAGTCTAATGCAGGTGTAGCTTGCGAAATCTCCACAAGCGGCCGTCCTGACATCTGGAGCTGCCGCAGCGACATGTGGTAAAATAGAATCTGAAAAAACAAAAACCAAAAGCCAGTAACTGTTCTTAGGGGGAAAAGAGACAGAAAAAAAAATCTGCACGTCATAGTTGAAGTAGCGTAACATCATATGGGTTGACTTATAAAATTATTACAAACACATAAGAAGAAAAGATTTAAAAAAAAATGTTTTTGAAGTTTCAGTTATCGTCAGGCCAAGGTTTCATGTATTCAGCACAGGAGCTAGTATTTATCGGTCCTTCAGTTGATGAGATTTTCGTTACGTCGTAGGTGTCATTAGACTTCACTTTGATTACTTTATACGGACCTAAGAATTTAGATTTCAATTTTAAACCTGGTCCTTGCTGGGTTCTCTTAATTGCTACAAGGTCACCAAGCTTGTACTTACGGGGTTTCTTACGTCGTAAATTATAGTGCTTGCGGTTTTCTTGTTGAATTTCCAGAATATTCTTCTTGGCTTCTTTACGGAGCTCTTCTCTGTCTTTCATAAATTGTTCTTCGACTGCACTGTTTAAGAGGTCAATAATTTGTACATCTTCTTTCTGTTTCATTTTTGTACCAAATAATATTTCAAACGGTGTTTTAATGCTTCTTTGGTAAGTTGAATTAATGACTTGTTGAACTTTAGGAACATGTTTAAACCATTTGGTCGGTTCGTCTTTGGACATTTTAGAGATTACAGAAATTATGGTGGAATTAAGTCGCTCTACTTGACCATTGGCACGGGGAAGGCCAGTTGTAACTGTCTCGTGCTTTATATTTTCATCTTGACAATAATCAGCAAATTCTTTGCTTGTAAATGCAGGGCCTTTATCGCTAATGATAATGGAAGGATTGCCAAAAGTATGACTTTGTTGTCGTAGTTTTGATATAACTTCGGTAGCAGAAGTACTTTTACATGGATACAACCAGACGAATTTAGTAAATGCGTCTATTAAAGACAAAATATGTTTATAATTTTTGTTGGTTGTTTCAAGAGGGCCTAAATAATCAATGTGGTAGGTTTGGAGAGAAGTCTCTTCTTTAGGTAAGGGATGTAATTCACCTTCTTGTTTGCCACGTTTGCGATTATACAAAAGGCATGTTATACAATTCGCTATAATTTTATCAATTTTATTTGACATATTAGGGATGAGAAATTCTTCGTTAAGGAGTTCTTCACAGCGTTTACGGCCAAAATGTCCTTTGTCATGAACGTGTTTAATGACATTTAGCTGCATTTCATCCGGCACAACTATCAGATCGATACCTTTATGATTTTTATAGAGAACGTTATTTTTAAGGAAATAGTTGTCATATGGCTTTGTTTTCAAAATTTCTTTGATGGCCTGTATATGTTCGTCAGTGTTCTGTGATTGTATGATTTTGGTAGTAAAACTATCTTGAATGACCATACATATTGGATTTCTACTTAAAGCGTCGACATGGCGCATGCGTGTACCTTGTCTGTGTTCGATTGTATAGTTATAGTCAGCTAACATTAAAGCCCATCGAGGAATCTTGGTGCAAAGATCTTTTTTATTCATAGTAAGGGCGAATGCGTTGCAATCTGTGACTATCTTGAAAGGAATACCTAGAATGTAAACGCGAAATTTTTTAAGGGCTTCTATGACAGCTAAAACTTCTAATTCATAACTCGAATATTTACGTTCGGCATCTGTGGTTTTTTTGCTCATAAAATAGACAGGGTGAAATTGATTGTCAATAGAAAACTTTTGAAGGAGGACTGCTCCGTAACCGTCAATAGATGCATCACAGTGAACTTCTGTTTCGTTACTAGGGTTATAAATGCTTAAAACAGGACCTGAAGAAAGGATGTGTTTCAGCTGATTAAATGCATTTCGTTGCTGGTCGCCAAAGTGAAATTTAGTGTCCTTTCTAAGAAGATCTGTTAAAGGCTTAGCTATTAAAGAGTAATCTTGAATGAATTTACGAAAATATGAAGTTAATCCGACAAATGAATGTACATCTTTTATACTTTTAGGTTCTGGGAAATTAAGGACAGCTTTAGTTTTTAAGGGGGATGGGTGCAGTTGACCATTTTTAATGTGGTAACCCAAAAAATCAATTTCTCGTTGTAGGAAGTGGCATTTTTTGAGATTCAGTTCTAAACCATATTCGGATGCAGTTGTAAGGACGCGTTGTAATTTCTGGAGTCCTTCGACTTCGTTTTCAGCTGGTATTATAAAGTCATCCATATAGACAATAAGTACTTTTTCATTAATGAGGTCTCGAAAAACGTTATAAATATATCTTTGAAACACTAACGGTGCATCGCTAAGGCCATAATTCATATATAAGAATTCAAATTGACCAGAATGTGTTACGAAAGAAGTATATTTTCTACTATTTTCTTCTACTTCGACATGAAAAAAAGCATTTTTAAGGTCAAGAGTAGTAAATACTTTTGCAGAATGCAACTGATCAATAATGTCATCAATTACTGGGAGGGGAAAACGTTGTTTATGTGTTTTAGAATTTAACTTCCTATAGTCAACACACAATCTATATGAACCATCTTTCTTTTTTACTAGGACAATAGGTGATGAAAAATTACTAGTGCTTTTACGAATAATTCCTTTTTCGAGCCACTCAGAAATTTGTTTTTCGACGAAGTTTTTCTCTATTTGCGCCAAGCACCTGGGAGGACAAGTAACAGGTTCTTCGTTTTCCAGATGAATTGATAATTTAACATCAGTTGTCTTTATTTTTTTAGGGGAATAATTTTGAATAAGTTCTGAAATTTTTAAACGTATTGTTTCATCGGTAATATGAGATAAATCAAGATTAAGATCGTCTAACACATGAGCAATATTAATCAAAAAATTATTGGACGTATCGTCATTTTTCTCGATTTTTTGCATCGAAATATTATTTCCAGAAATTATTAAAATACTTTGTTGAATGATATCTGTACCAATAATAAGATCAAAAGATATGGAATAATCTGGGACTACATAAACATTAGTTGTATAATTAAAATCATCTATCATAATGTTTGTAGAGAAAAAACCTAGGGGTTTGATTATAGTATTTCCTAATCCAGTTAATGTGATAGTTGAATGTTCAAGGTTCGAAATTGTAGGGAGTTTGTGATAAATACTTTCCTTTAGTAAACTTCTTTCACTACCTGTGTCTACCAATGATGTAACATTTACAGACGAAATAATGACTTGTTTGGTCATGAAAGTGTTCGACGTGACAGTGGAAACATTGGAGGGTTCTGACTTAACTCTAGGCTTCCTTGGTTGATCACATTGAGCCGATTTATGGCCAAAATTCGAACAATTAAAACAACGAGGGCCTTTATCTTTATGTCTGCATTGGCTACTTTTATGATTCGACAAACCACAATTAAAGCAAAAAAGATCAGATTTTGGTCGAAAGGGTTTCTCTTTCATTGGCATTTCAGGTTTGACTTTACGAAATTTAGTGTTCTCATAGTCATGTCGAATTTTGTCATAAATTTTGAGCTTTTGCTTGAATTCTACAATGGATTGGCATCCATATAACATTGATTTTCTGAAAACGGGGTCGGGTATGCCGTTTATGATGTATTGCATTAATGCGGAATCCTCGATTTTACCACGCGAGCATATTTGTTTCATGATAAGAAAATATTCTTCTATTGATTCATTTTCTTGCAATTTTCGTTTATTTAATATATCATGTAACTCGGCAGAATTATAAGTGGTGCTAAATTCTGATATTAAGAGTTGTTTAAGTTTATCATATGAATTAATATGAAATTCTGTTTGTGTTAATAACTGGGCTTTTCCTCGTAATGATCTTTTACAAAATATGAATTTATGAAAGTCAGATAATTTAAACATATTAGTAACATCCTCAAAATTATTAAACCATACCTGTATATCACTAAAAGAACTACCATCGAAAGGAAGTATTACACTTTCAATATCAGTAAAATTAATAGACGATTGCATAAAACTTTGAACTGGAAATTGCTGTTGTTTGTCAAAATTTGATAATTCAGTGTTATTACTTGAAGTCATATTATTTGAAGGCAGTTCGGGTTCCGAGTCGGTGTCACTTTCATTTTGTATAATATTATTTTGTAGTAAGGCCAAGTCTGAAAGGTATGTCACTAATCGGGTTGCGAGATCGTTTAAAGATCCCTCATTATCAATACAAAGTAGATTGCATACTGTAATCAGATCATTTAATGAAAAATCAGTTTGAACTTTAGTTATTTTATTTTTGAATTCGGTGCTGTCGGTATGAAAACCGAAACCAGTAAAATCACGTATTCTCTTTCTATTAGAGCGATCACCGTCAGCATCAAATAGGAATTTATGCAGCAATTTAATTTTATGCGTTCGTTCGTTTTTAAACGTAACTTCCAGTTCTGGTATTTCAACTAACTTCATAATAAAATAATAGCAATGAACTCACCGTTAGAAGAATATCCGGCTTGAATATGTACGATGAATAACTCTAATTAATCATATTGGTGGGTTAACTGTCACTTCTGACTCCAATTTATGGGGGCGAGACTCCATACTTAACTCACAACTCACTTTTAGGACGAACACTGACATTTATTGAGACGAATACATACACAAAAAATACAGATATAAACACTCTTCTCGTTCTTTAATTACTTAAAGGCCTAAACGTCGTTGAATACTTCTATGATTTTCTTACGTCGTGTAAATATTCAATCTTATTTCATCGAAATATGTTCTGTTCTTTAATAAAAAAAAACCTTCCGTCGTCGAACTCATTTCGTTCTCTTTACTTCTTCTGCATTTTCACTTCACACAGCTTCGTAAAGGCTCATTTCCTTTTTTAATCTCGAAGCGGAAAATACGGAGACACTCAGTCTAATGCAGGTGTAGCTTGCGAAATCTCCACATTAATATGACACTCTTACATATATAACTTAATGAGAATTTAAAGTATTCGTAAAACCGATTTTCAGGAAACTGATAAATACACTGTAAAAACTATTCGGAAACTAACTAAAATTTATTACTATTGCGGTTTACTAAAATGACGGGCGGGAAAAAAACTGTTTAAAAATGCTTCTTTAAATCTCGAAAATCTATTATTTCAGAGGTTATAAAAGATAATGGAACGCTTTTTGTAAAGGTGTGTAACTCAGAAAAGGTTATGTTATTTTTTCATAAACTATGTTGCTACATTAAAATCTTTCATCTTTTTTATTTTTAATATTTTATAGAACTAAATCTGAAGTAATTTATATTTCATTTCGTCTCGAGAAATAAGGAAATTTTAGAACGTTTAGACAACTTTTTATTTGTATTTGTTCTATTAATAACTCTCCTTTATTCGAATATATAGTTTGTCCACGTATAACCTCACCGACCTTTATTTTCGCAACCGTTGGTCCTATATACATTCTTCCAATTACACAAATGGTTTAAATATGGTAAAGAATTATTTTTAAAGCAATTTGAGTCAAGAAAAACATTTATTAAAAAATTACGAAATTTAAATTTTTATACGGTCCCCCGGTCCTATAAGTGATATTTACTAAAAATTTACTGTGACACTAACAAGTAAGACTACTAAAATTCATCTAACATTAAAATTGACCGAGCTATTAAACTTTGAAATGCATGACTTATTTTATTTTATTTTTTTTTTTTTTTGTATATCAAAACAGATGATTTCGACCATTTTTGTAATTGGAAGTATGCATCTAGGACCAACGGTTGCGAAAATAAAGGTCGGTCAGATTATATGTGGACACACTGTAGATCATTCAAAATATAGGTTAATTCAAACATACATTTAGCTTTAAGTATAAAAAATATACATATAAATGTTATGTAATATGAATAATTTAACTATATACATGTTTGAAGAAGATATGTTTGATTGAGTTAGATCTATATTATCTGATCAAACATAATTCCTAATTAAGTAATTTTGCGCTACATATTTCTTCAATTAAAAGAATAAAAAGTTTTTTGCAGTGGGCAATAAAGTGATTTATTAGAAAAAATGTCCTGATTTTTTCTTTCTTTAGAGCTTGTAAAATCTGAATTTTTATATTATTATATTTTTACGTTTCATACTTTCTAATATTGCTTTTTATGTTTGAGCCTTTGTCGCGGAGAAAATGGGCACCAAAAGATTTTTACACTAGTATTTCTAAACAACGAACTTTAAGGCATATATCCGCATTTCTATAACATTTTTAATAGAAATCTACCAGGGAGTTTATTGCTTTGAAATAGTGGTGCTAAAATGTTTTGGTGATATTTCTTCAGCGACAAATCTTCAAATTTACGGATAGTATTAAATTTTTATAATATTTTGTTATACTATTTTTTTATCGTAATATTACAATTACCCCCTTTTTAGGTGCGTTCGTAATTATATAAATACGTAACACCTATAGTCGTCGTTCAGTCCGTCTGTCTGTCCGTCCGTCCGTCCGCATATAATAGAGCAAAAACTACCCAACCGAATGGTCTGAAATTTTAAATATATGATTGTTGTAAAATTTTGTCGAGCCATTTCAAATTTTATGAAAATCGGATGTATAGTTAAATTACAGGGACAGTCAAAAGTTTTTCTTTACATTACGGCCAATGGGAAAAATTATTGCACGTGCATTTTAATGATGTTAAAGCTTTCCGAATGGTCTCAAATTTTAAACATATAATTATTGCGACATTTTGTCGAGCCATTTCAAATTTTATGAAAATCGGATGTATAGTTTAATTACAGGGACAGTCAAAAGTTTTTCTTTACATTAAAGCCAATGGGAAAAATTATTGCAAGTGCATTTTAATGATGTTACAGCTTTCCGAATGGGCTGAAACTTTAAATATATAATTGCTGCAAAATTTTGTCGAGCCATTTCAAATTTAATGAAAATCGGATGCATAGCTTAATTAAAGGGACAATCAAAAGTTTTCCGTTACATTAAGGGGAATGGGAAAAAATTATTGCAAGTGCATTTTAATGATGTTACAGACTATGCACTTATGAATTGCAAATAAATACACATTCAGTACAATATGGGGTGCAAAAAATAATTATAAAACTAGTTATAGTACGAACGCACCTCATTTGCCACGTTTGACGAGCAATTTCCAACTTGTTTTAAATGTGTTGTGACCTGTCTAATGTCGTAAACATGTGTTTGCGGACCGGGAGAAAAAAAGGTTGAATATGGCTGAGGAAGCTCTTATCTCACTCATTCCACTGCCTAGAATTAATAGTATTTCGGATGTGGGACTGAGTTTTTACTTTCTTATATGTTTACACGAAGAAAGTATTGGATTCGTGAAAATCTTCGAATTCCGGTTTTCGACGGATTTATACGTTTTAATGGTCAGAGATCACGAAAAACATGTTTTTACAAAATGTCTGTCTGTGTGTGTGTGACTCAAATTTTGTGGGTGCTCAATTCCAAGAACTAACGAATAGAATTTAATAAAACTTTAGATTCAGTTAGTCTCCGATAAAAAATGATGCTGATTACTTTTTGAGGAAAATCGCCCAGAAGGTGGCGCTGCTATGCTGCATTTTTCACGATTACCGCAATAGCTGTATTTCAAGAACTAATGCATGAATTTTCATCAAACTTTAGATTCAGTTTGTCCCTGATATAAATTGATGCTGATAAGTTTTTGATGTAAATTTCCCAGCAGGTGCCACAGCTATTCAGAACTTTTCGCGATTTTCGCAATAGCCCTGTCTCAAAAACTAATGCACAGATTTTCATCAAACTTCAAATTAAATTAGAAGTTCCCGTAAGTTGTTGCTGATTAGATTTTGGTGTAAATCACCTAACCGGTGGCGCTGCTGTGCTGCATTTATCAGGAAGTATTAACATGTATGAGATAGCAGAAAATTTTGGGGTTGTCACTTCCGACTAAGTTTACATTGCCAAAATTTGAATGCTATCGATAACTAATGTTAGAGTGTTCACGGCATTGCCGAAAATCATGTACTTTGAGGACTCCTGAACAGCGACGTTGCTAATCCAGTATTTATTTATTTATTTATTTATTTTATTTATTGGCGTGAAACATGCATTTATGAGATATGGTGATCGCGACTATAGTCGATTCAAATATTTTTTAGATTAATATAAAACGAAGATATTTATACAAATGATGTTTTGTTTATTTTTATTGGCGCGAAGTGTATACATAGCATATTCATTATACTGATCGCGGCATTACACAATTTTATGATTTTTTCAGACTACTATAAACCGAGCACACTACTACAAAGGATACTTTTGTTTATTTTCATGAGCGGGAAGTGCATAGACAAAGCATTCGTCATATTGATTGCGGCATTACCGAATTTAATGTATTTTTACCTAAACGTCAATTGAAGACTTACTGTCTAGAAGAAATATTTTGGTTTATGTCTTTGTGTTGTGTTTGTATGCATGTCCTGAGGTAACAGTCGCAAAAACATTCAATTAACTTGATGCTTTGTCTATGTGTTTTAGGTACCCAAATTTACCTGCTTGTTTTAGATTAAATTTGGTTCATTAATTCGAAAAATATAGAACATTTTCTTCTGCGGCATGATGCTTTTATATGAGAATGCGGATTATTTTTAAATTTTACTACCCATTGAAAGAAAATGACGAATTTGAAAAATTGCTTTTAAAATGTTAAATTATAGATGCTAAAATTCCCCAATGGAAGTTTTAAATAACTCCGATTAATTTGAAATTTGGTTAATAAATATGTCAGATTTTTTTAAAGTTATCTATGTATTTTTGTTAGCCTTTTGCGCATCTGTTCGAAAATTAAGAAACATTTCAGTTTTTCAGTTTTATATTTTTAACGTTATAAGCAACTATTTTTACCCATTTACTTAATCAACTGCATAACAACTCTGTTTCATAATGTGTCAGAAAAGGAAAAAGTATTAAATTGATTAATTCCCGATCATGAACAATTTAGAAAAAAACTTTAAATGATACATAAAATAGCTACCCTTAAAGAGTTATACATTTTTATTCCAATGAATTGTAATAATAAACAGTTGAAAAACATAATTTCATGGAGCGATGTTTAATATAACCGTTCTAAAAAATTAGATTTTCAGAATATTTGGAAAATCTCCGATTCTTAGAAATATGCACATAATCTTACATTATTGAATTGAGGATTTCAGTTTGTTAGATATTGTGTGAAGTGTGATGAAAATAAAAATGTTTTAGAAAACTGACATTGAGGCTCCCAATCTGAGATGTACTAGTTTAGATTTTCATGTAATTAGGCTGTTGCTTTCAGTGATGTTTCGTTTTAGGTTTCATGACATGAAGCACTTAGGGTAAAGCGCCCATATTTCGACCCCTTTCCTAATTGTATCCTCCTTAACTTCTCCGCTGCAGTGAAAGTGGTGCCACTTATGACGCAAGGCACAGGGGACGGAAGGTAAAAGGGATCAGTATTGAAAGATTCATTCGCCAAGACGCATACACAAATTAAAGACGCCGAATTTCCTATTTTTAGAACACCTGAGTTCTTACTACGTCGTTTGTAGAACTTTATTTACTACTGTACTGTAAGTATTTATTTCTTATTCTTTTCATGCATTTAACGTAGGTAAAATGCTGACAGTAGCATACAGTGAGTTTTAGGACGCTCAGTTCATCTTACGGGAACTGAAGTTCCGCCATATTGGGGAGTAGCATAGTTCCAATTTCGTCCACCTCTCAGTTCTTATTTTCGTTCCGTGGGCGAAATTAGGGATACTTCTTCGTGACTTTTTTTTTCAAATTTTTCTCATGTTTGAATGGCTAATGTTTCATTATGTTATTCTTACACTGATAATTAGCACATTTATTTATGCCTTACTTTAATGTAAATTAAATTACTCATTTAGAAATAAATATCGATTTAGTTATAAATAAAGACTCGGCGTATTGGATTTTTTGGGGGGATGAAATTGGGACTATTTTATTTTTTTTTTTTTTTGCACTTTTTAGATTCTTTTGAAAAAACAATTTTTTGCATTGTTAAAAATTTTTGTGCGGTATTTGCCTATGTTTCTATGTGCGTATGTAGTTAGTCTATGTAAAATCGAAATTTGGTAGGTTTTCATTGAAAATTCAACATTTAGGCCATAAAAGTGACTGAGGGGACGAAATATGGGCACTTTACCCTATACATGCGTTATAGAGATTTTTTCATTGCTTTATTTCATATATTTGAGATTATTGTACATACATTTTCTTTTCTAGAGTTAACAATTGAAATGCATAGCTTATTTTGACAGGGGAGGTGAACACTTTTGAAATCAATGCCGGTGGACTCTTTTTTTTTAAAAGTGGAATTGCATTCCACTTTCTTTATCTTTTTTTGACTGAGAAAAAAATACGTATATAAATATATTAAATTCAATTTTAAAAATTTAAATAACTTCTGTAAAAAATTATCAATTGGGATTTATTATTTAAGGCTTACTTCCGTTTTAAAGTTAAATTTTATTCTTACAATAGGAGGAAAAAAAATGTAGGTATCTATTTATATAAAATCCAAGTCTCTGTGTGTCCCTCACAATTCCGGTAGGACCGCCTCATTGAAATGAGTAATTGTTGAAAAATGCTAATGCAGGGTTATCATAATTGCGCCAAATGTTAGCCAACTTGGCGATAGCTGGCTAATTTGGCGAAATTCCCATTTAAAACCATTAATCTTTCATAAAGGAGGTCACCAAAATTTAATTTAAACTCCGCTGTTTTAAGATATTTTTTCAAAATCTATGGGTGAGAATTTAAAGTACATCTTTACATCTTCTTCCCGATGCTACTAATAAAACAACCGCCAATAGACGACGCTGTACTGTGTGAGCTCCTAACTGCGCGATTTTAATGTGCTTTAGGTACTTTTCCAATATGCCTTGGCGAAAAAGGAAATTTGGCAACATATTTTCCGGGAATCTATCCACTGTTTCATTTTATGTACACACGCATTTTTTTTTTCGATATTTATACGATTTATTTAACATAAAAAAGCCGTTTCTCTAATTTTATACAGAAACAGATGTAATTTGTACATAAAAATATGAATAATATACACATAAAATAAACATATAAAACAAGCAAAAACGCTCATCAAGTTTGTTTTCATAGCTGTTTATATGATTAGACAACAAATCTCGATATTTTTCCGTTATACGGACACCATTCCAAAATGTATGCTAATGCGCCAATTATTTCAAAATTCTAAAAGATATTTGTAATTTTATGCCAGCAGTTTAATATAAGTTTTATTTTATAACAGTTATTTGTTCAATTATTTTAAGTATATATTTGTGATTTAATGAAATAGTTCGTAAAAGTCTGGAATTTTCAAATGTTAAATTTTTTAAATGCTCACTTTAGTATCGACAATGTTTTATCTTTTATTTTTCAAATGCTTCAATTCACGTGATTTTCATTTTGCGCCAACTATTACGCTTGGCGACAATGATATCCGTATAACGGAAAAGTACCCAAATCTCACTTTCTGATGCCCAAATTACACCAAGTTTTTTTTTTTTTTTTTTTAACGCCAAAGCATCTACAGTGGAAAAGTACCAAACGGTCTATTATTTTGCGCTATCTGTGTTATAGTTTATACTATATGCAAGGTGGGTGGAGCGAAGAGTTTAAACAGTAAATATTAAAGTTGGCACAGATGTCATATACGCCCCATACTGGCGCGATTTTTTTCTGAAGCCAATGTCATATACACAACGGGTACTTAACTGTCGCCAATGTGTCGTTATTTTGCTTGATATGGTAACCCGGATGTTGTTGTTTATGCTGTTGATGTTTTCACCAAATTGGCGTCGGGAAAAAATCGCGCCAATATGGGGAATATATGGCAACTGTGCCAAAGTTTCTATAAAGCAGTATAAGACTAAAAAATTAAGAATAAAATAAATGCAAAATAAGATTAATGAAAAAAGAAAAATCATCCGTTAAGCATAGAATATGAAACACTTTCCAACACATCCTGAATGTTTTAACAAAACTTCGTTATTTAGGGAAATAAGGTAAATAAGATAACTAAGTAAACATTTTAGAAAACGCATAAAAAATTTTAAAAATTGATTTCAGCATTTACAGTCCATAGCCAATAGTACCGTTATTACATGCCACTATTTAGCTAAAATTTAATTTAATCTACTCTTAAAACTATTGAAATCACATTTCCAGATATTATCATCCATAGACGGTTATGTATCCAATTCTTTGCGTGACCCTGTGTATAATTTTATCTATATTCTACAAACCTTTCTGGCACAGATGTCACATTCGCCCATATTGGCGCGATTTTTTTCTGACGCCAATGTCATATACGTAACGGGTACTTAACTGGCACCAAAGTGTCGTTATTTTGCTTGATGTGGTAACCCGGATTATGGTAACCCGAAAAAAATCGCGCCAATATGGGGCGAATATGACATCTGTGCCACATTTCTTAGTAAACCAAATGCAGTTCAGCGTAAAACTGCATAACTCCTTTAAAAACCACCTTTAAGCTATTTACTCTCATACTCAGTAACCATTACGAATTCTTTTGTGTAGCCCTGCATATGAACTGTAGCATTTATACACACAGTATAGTATGCATAAATGTAGTGAAACATTAACGCGCATATCATAATTAAAAATGCATTTCTAGCAATCATTGCTTATGTACAATACTTCGGAGAAAAATTTCTTGGCGAGAAAGAAGTTTGCCAACGTATTTTCTGACAACCCAACTGTTTCATACTCACAAGCAATTTTTCCATATGTATACAATTTATTTAATGTAAAAAAAGCTATTTACCCATTTTTATAAGGAAACAGAAGTAATTTTTGCACAGATGTCATATACGCATCGGGGTTGGCGTGATTTTTCTCTGACACCAATTCGGCAGAAATCTCGCTTTCGAATATCAGTTACTTATATATTTTTAAATTATTTGCTATCATTTTGAAAAGGAAATAACTATAAATAAATAAAAGTTTGAATAATAACTATAGAACAAAACAGTTTATATAATTAAAAAACAGAAAATAAAAGTAAATAAACAATTTATTAATAAATAAAAAACAATAGCCGGGTTACCATAGCAGGCAAAATAACACCATTTTAGCGCGAGTTAGGTATCCCGGTTCATATCTGAAATCTGTGCCGTAATTTGTATGTAAAAAAATATTGTATATATTTAGAAACGATTTTTTTTATGTATATAAGTGCATATATAAACAAAAATAAAAGTTCATTAGATTTTTTTTCATAGCTGTTTATATATTTTGGCAACATATCTCACTTTCTGATGCCCGAATTGCGCCAAGCTTTTTTTAAAAATGCGTTATAATAGAAAAGTACCTAAATAAATAATTAACAGAAATAACCAATTATACAAACTAAAACTTTTTATTTCCAGATCAAAGCATTGTTTTTAATTTCGATTAAAATTACATATATTATCCTTGGATAACTTTAGTTGAAATTAGGTTCACAGCTTAATATCTCATTCCATAAACCTAGACAAACACAAGTGATTCATTCATCGTGAACCGTAAAAAATATTAAATCATTGAGGTAATCATTCACAAAGTAAGTTCTCCAACAATCAATGGACAATATTCTAATTACGTCATAGTAGGTAAAATGGTGGCGGTATCATTTGTTTATGGTTTGAAATCACAAAGATATAATTTTGCAATGTCTCTTAGTTACTTTATTTTATTGTCATATTTATGAGCTCAGAACAAAAGCATACTTTTTCATTATTTAGTTATTAAAGACGGAGAAAAATTATAAATGCATGATTTGAAAAATTTAAATAATTTTCTTTCTTAATACTAAAAAATAACATCGGGAAGTAACAGCGGGTTTAAGTTAAATAAGATTAACTGTTTAATTCTGTTGTATTATTCAAAATAACTGTATTTATTAGATTTCGGTAAACAACATCAGGGGCCGATTAAACTTTAAAGTTAGAGGTATTACAATATCATTTCAGGACCTTTCTTTTAGAGAAGCTTTTCTAAATTCCACATATACATGGAAACTCTCCAGTGTTAGAAATATTATTCTTAGGACTGACATAACATGAGAACGGCCTGCAATTTTACACAAGTTTTTGAAAACTACTTTATATCAGAAATTTTATTAAAAATTGGTTACTTTTTTGTTATAGCGGCCCACACTAATAGGATTATGACAAGTTGCTGACAATTTCGCCAACGTCGTAACCAAGATCGTGAGCACACACATATAATACCATAATACCATTTCATGAAATCGTATACGATAATTTAATAGTTTTTACCTTACTTCAAGTGTGTAATTTATTTATTTTTAAGACTTAATAATCTAAATTGTCCAATATGTGAATTTAAAAAAAAATGTAAACAAAGATTGAATAGACATGACCGCAAAGAGCCTCAAATCTGCATAACACTTGGAACCAAACTGTACAGATTAGTGGTCTTCTACTGTACACAGTTTTTCATAAATGTGTTTCGTTCATAAAATGTGTTATTTTCATCTATCACTGCGGAACAAGCGAGAAAACTCATATTCTTGCACATGAGTTTATATCTTTATATCTAATCTCCGTCATTTTTGACGGGCTACCTTTCTAGTTCTTTTATGTAATCATTGTAAATATCTTAATTTTATGAAAGAAAATAAAAGTTTTATTTTAATAATGAATTAATTTTTAGAAACAAAGCATTTCGTACTTTCAAGATTTGAAGAATTATTTATTGGTGATAAATTGAAATCAAAATCAGTGACAGTTACTTTTACTGTGCTCCTGAATATTGAAGATTTTTTTACCTGAAAATTTACATATTTGCACAAGTATTAGAAGCTCTTAGCAATAAAAAATATTTTTTTTTTCAAAAGAAGACAATATGGAAAATCTATTTTCACTTTTTTCATGTCATTTTCATCATATAATTTGTAAATTTACATAATGACCTGCAACGGCCCTGCATTACAATCTTCCGCCTTTTATCTGCTTGACCGAGCTAACTGTCATTCGCGTATTTGATTCTAATAGAAAAAATATAAAGTATCTTTGACTATCCGCAACCTGGAAATATTCTCAAGCCGGGACTCGAGTCGGAGTCGGACTCATTTTTGAGCAAAAGAGTTGTAGTCGCTAAAAACAAGCCGACTTCGACTCCTAATTTTCTTGTTAGACATTTTAAAGTGAAATTAAACTAATTATATGTAATTTTAAATCTATAAAATGAATTATTATTGTTATTTATGGACTATATCAGGCTACTCAAGTTAAAGAGACCGATTTACTGCGCTGTACAAAGTAGATACATACTACACATGTACAGAGTAGATGAAAACTGTTTTAATTTATAACTGTAGAAGATATTTTACATTTAGTGTATAAGTACTTCCTGTTGTATTTTTCGGGTTCGAGGATAGAACCCGAAGAAAAGTCTGGAAGGACCCAAGGCCCGGAAAATGAAAGTAATTTTTCAAACAGGCCGTGTAAGTAGAATTAAGACAATTTATGTTAATGGTCCGGATCAGACAGATAAAAAATATTGAGTAGCCTGACAAGACCAATGTAACAAATTTTAAATAATCAAACTACGCCTATAAAATAGGAGCAATTTACAATAGGCATGATTGGAATGAGATTAAATATATAAGCACGGCGGAACATTTTAGGGACGGGCTTTAAAATTTCGGTTCATGCAGATCTCTAACCGGAAGTAATGAGAAAATTATAAATCTGTGCTATTTTTGGAAGCAAAAGAACAAAGAACCAGGTATAGCATTGCAATAGAAGCATTTTTCCGTTTCTTCCACCCTCCCCCCCCACCCCCCCTCAAAATGATCCAGTCTGTATAACCAAAATAAAAATTTTAAAATATCCTTCCTTTATTTATTATTTTTTGTGCACAGGAGTAACAATAACATGAAATTGTATTTTTTTTTTGTTTTCCTGAATCGGCGGTACCCAAAATAACAACAACAACAAAAATAAAGTGAAATTTCGTTATCTTTCACCTTTTGAATTTCGGATTTTTCGGGTCTGCATAACCCAAAATAAAGCCAAAATTCTAAACTTAATTTAAAAAAATGCAATTTTTATATTATTTCATTAGAATCGACGGGATGCGAATTATTTCCAAAATAATAAAATTTTCATCTTTATTATACCTCCTTTTCATATAAGTTTTTCGAGTCTGAAGGATCAAAATAACAACTAAATTGTAACGATTTCACTTTTTATTCTCAGTCCGCAGATCCAAAATCGTAAAATTTCAATTTTGTGTGCTTTAGACTTCGATAGTGGGATTTTTCGGGTTTGTGGGCGTAAAATTGTAAAATTAATAAAGCGTAAAATATATTTTTTTTCTGTTTTACATTTGAAGCTCTAAAAACATAATCAATACTGAAATAGTGAGATTTTAGCTTTATTTTTCTTATATTCCATCATTATTTAACCAACAGGTAGCACTAGTACCCCAGCCTGAGCACTAGTGTTGCCATCCCGGAGTCGGAATAGGAGTCGGAGTCGTTAAAATATCTCGGAGTCGGAGTCAGCCATTTTTCCCACCGTCTCCGCAGCCCAACTTATCTTGTCAATGCTCTACCGTTTGAGGTACCTGGGACATTTTTTCGCCTAGTGTGAAAAAATTGAATTCATATGCAATCTTCAATTAACCTAAAATATGCATGTAGACAATTTAATTAATACATCCTTAAAATATGTAGGAAACAGTAAAAAATATAAGCTACTAAGCATAAGCTGTAAAATATTCTTCAAAGAAAACTTTATTGTGAACTTAATAAGACAGTCTAATAACGTGATAAATATAAACCATATTTGTATTAGAAACTGTTAAAACACCACATCAAAGTTAAAAACATTGTTAGCATTCACTATCAAAACAGGCGCAAAATGTATTAAAATATCATCTCTGTATCATGTCACATTAAATTCTTCAGTGATATCAGATCTCGAAAATCGATGCAAGCACTGGTGTTTATTAACGCATGAAAGGAATATATTAAAACGCTGAAAAGCATTAAATATTTAATGTTAAATAATGTCATTAAATTTAAAACTCTGCGGAGAATGTTACATGAAAAGTTACTGTAATTTAACGGATAGACGCCGCTTGTCACTCGCAGTTGGGCTTGTTCCCACGGGTTTCCTCACTGCCTCACGTGGGAATTGCAATGATTATTTAAGATAAATTAATTACAGAAAGGTTTCCGCATCAGCTGCTTCTGTTATTCTGAACGTCGTTACCACTTGCTCTGTAACCTAACTTGATGCTTTTCTTTAGCTAATTAAAAATATTTCTTTGTTAGCTATTCTGTTGCATAAAAATATTTTTGTATTTGTTTTATACTGTTTATTTATTTTATTTGCTGTTTAAACTTCTGAGTTTTTTAACCTTTAAGACAAGTTTATTTTAAGGCGAAAGGAGAGTTTTAAGAAATAATATGAAGGTAGTTATAATCTTAGATATAATTCGTATTAAAACTTCTTTGTAGCAAGGTAGATATATATATTGAAGCATATTTATCTTCACATTCGAATAAAAATATAATAAATAAATTAAGACAGTTTAGAATAAAAAAAAAAAAAAAAAAACACGGTTAAAAGATCAAACTTTGGAAACTGGATAATGAAAAAAAGTAAATTTTAAAAATATTTCTCTGTGGTTTATTAAACCAACATGCATTTATAAGAATTATTTTAAACAAATGTAAAATTTCTCTATTATTTTCATTAGAAATAAACTGCCGGTCTCACAAGAGCTGCAATTCCAGGGCCGCATCGCTCGAATCACCATGAAAAAAAGTTCTCCCGGAGCCAGTTGGCTCGAATCTGAGAAAGAAATCAGGCTCAAACCCGGCCTAGCCCTTACCCGTTCATCCATTTTACTCCCAGTAATAAAATGTTATCTTAACATAATTCTTAAGTATTACAAATTTTAATTTAGCCCGATGGAAATTAGCTGTAATTTCCTCATTTTGGTGCTCAATCAAATATTTTGTAGATTGGAAATCAAAATAATTACACATAAGAAAAGAAATTGTCTCTCATTTCTCAGTTTAAATCTTTCCTTAGCGTTTCAGCAATTTTGGCGATAAAATGTTCCAATTTTCAACATTCGTAAGACATACTTTTACTGCGATAATAATAATGAAAAATGTGTATCACCATGTCCACAAGCTTATTGAGGTCTTAAAGAAGAATATATATATATATATATATATATATATATATATATATATATATATATATATATTACAAATTTCAGTCGAGGCTGAGCACACCAATACGTGCGACAGAGGGCGGAGTGGTATATATAAGATATAAATAAATGTTACATTAGCAAAAATTGTGAAACAAACATAAGGACATTAAATAATGCAATATTAGGGACAATCTATGCTCTACAGACTCACTTCCTAGTCTGAGTAGCCTCTCTCGGGCAGTAAAAGTAAAAGTCCATAAGTTTATATTTTTATAGCTTAAGAACTCCCCATCAAAGCCATACATCAATTTTGAAATGTCGTCGTAAATAACAATAAAGTAGAACATCAGCATGACACAAAGTGAAAAAAAAAAAAAAATCTCCGAGACGTGTTAAATTATAGGTTTCCATTGCTTAGTTAGGTTTCTGAATATGCGATTCTCAATTAGTGTGGTAGCAATTTTTAGATGCTTCCTGATGCAGAGAGTTGTGAATAGTGCGGAAATATCTCGGTTAATCAAAAAGTTGAAAAATCTGAGCCAAAGGTGCACCAATACCTGCCTTAGTTTAACACCATTCCAAATCTTCACGCACCCCATGTGCGCTAGATTTCGCTAGTCATCGCCGACAGGCACACAGACAGACAGAGGGAAATTATAATTTATTAGTATAAGATTGAGTTTTTAAGGAGGTCGATTACTGACCTAATGCAGTATTTCGCATTCAATGATGTATGTTTCGAATAGTATGGTTTCAATTATTCCAGTAATATTGCGGAATTAATCAACAGCACTAACTGAGGAAAGTGTAGTAAGTAGTTTATATCAATGTACAGTCTAAAAATAAAGGTAAAAGGACAGGTCTGTTTTCACTGTACTGAAGGTAATCGTATACAAAGGCTGGTACCAATCGATCAGTAATAAAATCTATTAATAAATGCTCTTCTTAAATTTCACTTAGCGGATCGCCTACGGAGAGAAATAATAAAAAATATTAAATTCACAATACTAACACAATATTTGGTACTGTATTTTTATTATTCGTTAAATGTTACATCCGTAAATCAAACTAGAAGTCATTCTATTATGGAGACGGTGGACGTTACTTTTTTTTTTTTTTCATCATCGATGTATGAAGTTTTGTAGAAATATACACTTCACCATAAGTATGTTAAACGCATTAAAAGAAATTTCCAATCATATTATAATTTTTAAAAAATAATTAAAATTTTAAAACAAAATTTTAAAATTCTCCCTGTGTCATAACTTTTAATATATTTCCCTGATTTTCATTTTAGTCACTTAAAACTCTATTACAAACAAATCTGTGTATCGATGTTTTAATCCCTTGAATGGTTATTTTTTTAGAGATATTTTTCTGAATTCGATATTGATTTTTATAAAAATTTTGGCTTTTAATAAGTTAAAATAAATTTAATTATCTTAATGAAGTCAATTTTAAAATGCATGCACAGTTTCTTTGTAAGCAGTATCAGAATTCTTCCTTATCAATTTTATGAATTTTTATCAAAAATTATGGCGCAGGGAGCATTTAAAAAATCTAAAAACGTTGAAAAATTAGTTTTGAGAAAAACGCATTTAAAATGTTATGGAGTGCCGGAAAATTGCTTGTGTACCAAATTCAAAAGCTTGAAACTTTGCAAAAAATAATCACATTTGCATGCGAATCTTCGCAAACCGGAGAATAATAATAGAATAATTTTCGGCTTTTGGATCTATTTCTGCTCAACTAAGTCCACGGTCCCCATCAGGGGTCTCAGGACTCTTAAAATTGAAAAAAAAAAACAACAAAAACAACAACAACAACAAAAAAAAAAACTGACGATTTTCAACATTTAATATCTTTAAATATATTTGATTTTTAAACACAATTTTTATTGGGCTGAAAGATATAAGTATGTCCTTTCATTTAATGTATTTTAAAAATTGCAAGGTGCAAAATTAGCATTTATAGCGGGCTCCAAAATGTCAGACATTTGACGAGCAGAAAATTGGTTATAACAGCTTACGCGCACGATTAGAAAATAAATTTTGCAACTAGAACGAAAATATAGGTGCCTACTTATATTTCAGATTACAATAATTGCCCTGAACTTAAATAAATTTGTATTTAAAGTATTTTTATATTTTTAATACAAAATTGTATTTAGCTAATGCAAAATTCAGAAAATTTCAACAATATAATCATCTATAAAAATATTTTTTTGAACAATATTTCAAAATTTTAGGTTCAGTTTATACAGACTAACATGAAACATATATTTTGAAAATTTCATGAAAAAATATTCAGAAGTTTTTGAGATCCTGCGCGTTATACCAAAAAAATGACATTTGAAGAAAAATGACTTCAAATTTTCGGAAACGCAGCTTCAGCTATTGGGCGGGTATAATTCTAAAAGCCATAACTTCTGTTCTAACTGGAATTTCAAGGAAACAATAATATCAAATAGTTCAGAAAAAATAGGAGTTTAATATGTAAAAAAAATAAAATTTCGGAAATTTAGAAGCTTTAAGAGTCCTGAGATCCTTTAATGACTTTTAGAATTACACAGGTTAAAATCCTGGAACTTTTAATGATAAATTCTATTTTAATCACTGAAAAACAGATTGCAATACGGGGTTAGTCTTTTAAGTATAAATAAAAACCTCTAAGCATAACAATCTGTAATTTTGGATTCGGATATTTGAAGCTTATGTAAATGGATTTCTGTTAAAAATATCATAGATTACTTATCATATTTCTTTTTGAAAATTACTTTATAATCATTTTTTTTTTCGAAATGTACTGTAAACAAGAAAGAAAAATCATGTGTCAAGCATAAATATGAAACACTTTCCAACAAATCCTTTAACAAATCGTCGTTATTTAGGGAAATAAGGTAAATAAGATAACCAAGTAAACATTTTAGAGAACGGATAAAACATTTGAAAATCTGATTTCACCAGTTCCCGCCCATAGCCAAATATGTATTCCAATTCTTTTGAACAACCCTGCAGTTGATCTGGATATATTACATAATGGGAAATATTTGTTTAGAAAGAAAACTTAATGCAGTTGTAATTTCTCTTTCAGCAATTTATACTAATAAATGAAAACGTACTTGAAAACTTTTGTATAACCCCGTAGTTTACCCAGAACCTTAATTACACGTCACTATTTAACAAAAATTTAATTCAAACTAAAACACCCTTAAAACAACGGAAATCACGTTTCCAGAAACTATCATTTATAGGGTACCATGTATCAATTTTTTTGCGTGACCCTGTATATCATTTTATCTATATATTCTGCAAACATTTATTAGTAAACTAAATGCAGTTCAGAGTGAAAATGCATAACTCATTTAAAAACCACTAAGCAATTTGCGCTCATACCCATTAACCCTTACGATTTCTTTTGTGTAGCCCTGTATATGAATTATAGTATTTATACACACCATATAGTATGTCTAAATACAGTGAAATATAAAAGAGCATATCATAATTAAAAATGTATTTCCGGCAATCATCGCTAACGTACAGTATTTCGGATACAATACAGTATCTGAAATTTTTTCTGTGTCCCTGTCGTATTATACATGAAATAAGTTATACTAAACCTCAGCCACACATATCAATTTCATTATATAGGAAATAGTTTAACATAAATAAAATAGGCCGCAAAAATTTCCCTCCACCCCTATATCATTATGTAACGGAATTCTTTTGTGTGGCCCTGTAAATGAATAATAACTATTCTTTGCACCTCTTATTCAACAGAATGCATATTTCAGTAAATTTCATAACTGCATATCAATTTTATTTTGTTTGAAAGTGTAACATCATTAAAAATCATTTGAAACTGTTTTTCCCCTTTGGCCGTAATGCAACGGAATAATTTTGACTGCCACTGTAAATGAACTGAACATCCTACAAACTTCATTTGAAATCGGGAAGGTTCTATGGTAAACGTCAATAATATCCAAAAATTTCAGGCAGTCCTAATATATTTACGAGAGTTAGAGCGCGGAGAGAGAGTCAGGCGGACAGACAAAACCGTAGTCATAAACACTTTTCAACTTTGTTGGAAAGTATAAAAATAAGAGAAACTGAGATAAAGGGATAGTATGCTATAAGGTTTTGACATTGTATTAGTTAGATCATTTGATCTCATTTAATTCGATCATTTAGTTAGATCAAATATGCGCCCAGATCAGGTGTTTCTAATTTATTCAGAAATTCCGAACCCATACACGAAAATTCACTAAGAATTCTTTTTACAATAGTTAATCACGAAACGCCTATTATTCAATACAGCAAAAAATAGTATTCAGAATTTCTGATATGAATTGAGAATTTCTGAATAAAAAAAGAAATTCCTAATATGCACGCTTCAGGTACAAATAAGTTAAGATAAGCTGCACAAAGTTTTTAAAGTTAAACAAAATCTTAAAGTAAAATTTCTTTATTAATTATTGATTAATTTTTTGTTATACTCTAATATTTATAATAAAACTGTAAAGAAAGTGTAACACAAATTCAAGAATAAATATATAGGTAAAAAAGTTTAATACTTTTAATATGTCTGCTCATTAGGAACTTTTAATAGTGTTTACCAGTATTTTTCCCAATGGAATAGGAAGTATTATTCTTTGACGAAAAAATCTAACCGATCACATCAGAATTTTACTTTATTTGTATTTATGTATCTATAATGAATGAATTACATTAAAGGTTACCACAAACTGAACGTAAAAAATGAAATTCAGTGGCACTTTTATAAGAAAACAATTTTATGGAAATTTTATTTAGTCTTAGACACATATTCATATTTTAATTCCATATTAAAGCACTTAATTACCTTTTATTTGCCCATCTTTTTCGTATACATTTAATTTTAATACATTTAAAACCATTAAGCTTTTTTTTTAAACAAAAATATAATTACGTGTGACAACTTCTATCTTCAGGAAGCTGTCGTGTCAGCGGCGTTTTCAGGCATTTTTCTAAGAAAGGCTCGCGTAAAATGTAGATGATGTAAATTTCCGGTCCAGCAAAGTGAAGTCACAATCTCAGGAGATCACTTAACGTTAAAAGCGTATAATGGAATTTTAATGAAAAGGGGATATGCGTATATACTTTCTCGACTCCTTCCTGCGTAAATTTCACATGTGTAACCGTTTGCATTTAATAGTTTTAGAAGAGAATGAATAAAAAACAGAGTGAAGATTAAATTTTGAAATCAATAGTTTTATTTATAGTTAAGAGATTAATTTCAGAATTTTTGTTATTAGTTGTCATTTAAAAAATATTAATGCAGTAGAATCTCGTTACAACGATTGTCACTTTAGCGAATTTTCCAGTTTAACGAATATTATTTCGATTGTTAAAAAAATCATATTTTCCTATTTCGTTATAAAAAAATTCATCTTAACGATTTTTTTAATATAGCGAATTAAATCAGGGCGCTCGCTGTAGCAAGATTCGCTGTACCAAGATTTTGCTGTATATGGTAAGCTTTTAATTGCATTGCACCATGCTAACATTTTTAAATAAGAAATAATGACAAGAATAAATGTAGGCTCTCAAAAAGTATTTTTGCTTATTTATTTATTCATTTTGTCGAACAGAAGCAAATATATAACTTGACAATAGTAAATTTAATAAATTAAGGGAAATTAAGTGTATTTACAAGGCAAATGTATTTGTTGTTACGTAACATAAAAGTGGATGTGCTTTACTGATTATAGTATTAATGGTTATGTAAAAAAACTAAGGTACAGTCGTGTAAAAAAAAAGTAAACACCCCCTACTAACTCCTCAACAAATTATCGTAGAAGAAAATTACTGGTACCGAACGATTGGAAATAAAGTCTACTTTTAAAGGATGTCTATAAAATTTGCTCAGGGGGCCATCTACATATTAAAACGAATCCAAACTTCATTTTTTTTTCAATGACAATACCCAATTTCAACAAGATATTTCAAATCTTCGGTTCAAACTATGCCTAGACACCGAATTTCAAGTCATTTAAATGATAAGTTTTTGAATTATAAACATTCAAAATTTAGTGCTTCTAATGTTAAATTGCATTTTCATATTTCTGTTTATATCTCCAGAAATTATGCTCCTAATGTGCTAATTTTTTGTGTAGCAATAACACTAATATACCCAAACATAAATACGCTGAAATTGCAATTTTTATAACTTTATGATATGATTTATGATTTATGAAATTAATACTCGAAAAAATTATGAATTGCAACCTACAATTTTTTTGATGGAATTAGATTTATTAAGGCCTGCTTTATGGAAATCCAAAATTTCACATTTTTCTCCCAAGTAGTTTTCAAATTATGCTTAAAAAACGGCAAAATGATTGTTTAAGGGGCCGTCTATAATAGGAGTGACTAGATATTTTGAAATTTCTTTTGCTGTCTTGTAATCTAGTAGGCTTCATTGACTTCTTCAGGTGCCTTGATCAAGATGAGGTCTCTCTCGGTCAACAATCGAGTACCGAACTTCCATTTGGATACAGCCCTTAAAATGCACTCGTTTTAAAATAATTAATTTCTCAGAAACTTATGGCACGAATTGTATAAAAATTTGTTTTTAGGCTAATTGAAGGGTGTAGAGTTCATTTATGCTGTCAGAATTGTGTACTGCTATTGAAAAAAACAAAGTTACGGTTCGTTTTATTATGTAGATGGCCCCCTAAGCGAATTTTATCTATATCATTTAAAAGTAGACTTTATTTCCAATCGTTTGGTACCAGTAACTTTCTTCTACGATAATCTGTTGAGGAGTTAGTAGGGGTGTTTACTTTTTTTTCCACGACTGTACATTTCCTTATTTATAATAAATCTAATTCTGCTCCACAGATTATAGTGTTAGTGGTTTTGCAAGAAAGCTAAGGCACTTTTCTTTAGACAAATACTACTGTTAATTTTGCGGCAAGGAGTCAAATACAGTAAATTGCTTATTTAACCCCGACAAACATAGAATCCGTTTATTAAACTCTTCCATAAATAATGTTTTATTCAAGATTTGTTTTACTATTATTTTTAAATATTTATTATTTTGAACTTGCTCAATTCGGCAGTCGCCAAAAAATCAATACCCTGCAACTAAATTCTACTAAGCAGAAAATATTATTAAAATTGTACATTTTTCAATAAAAGCACATGTTGAAATTATGTATCCTTCATAATGTTACATCAAAACAAACAAAGAGAGTGGTCATTGCAAAACAACAAAAAGAGCGTGCATACATAAATTTGGGTTTCAAGACTATTGCATTCCGTTACTAACCGCTCTTTAATTTATTTAGAATTTAATACTGCAGAATTCTGCGAAAACTCTGTGCAACATACAAACTGTATTTTTTATGGCATCAACTGCAGGTACAATAGTGGATATCTTCAGAAATGCCAATTAAAACAGTCACTGTTTTGACGGTTGTTCAATGAAACGTTAATTAACTTTCTTGCTTAGGAAATTTCCATTGTATTTGATATTCAATTAAAGAATTATTATTTTCATTAATACATGATTTATTTAACATTCCCATCCTTAGTTTAATTGGTTTATTGATTTTTTCTTCATATTTACGCCTGGACATTTTTGTCTCCAGTATTTGGGTTTTGTGTAATGTGGGGCTCATCTATAACAGAAAAACACAAAAAATAGTTAACGAAATTGGTAACACAAAGATATTTATAGTAATAAAAAATTCCTACAACAAGTTCCACTTTAGAAGATTTTTAAGAATACTTTTGTACTGTTTTTCTGGAGGAATATTAATATTTCATCTTCAGGCGTCATGGTACACTTCAGTTTGCGAAAAATGATATTCAATTATCCAATTATTTGCCTGAAATGTATTTAGACATCCTTTGTATATATTGTCGAAGTTTCGTAAAGATACGATAATTAAAAATATGTGAAAATGGATTTCTATTGTATCTCCCTTTTATGAGTCACGGTTGCAACTTTGAAATGAATTTTTCTTTGTTTAATATATAAGTATTATCAAAATGTATCATTTATCATTATTTCTCTTTTTGGACGATCTTAAAAGTACATTTCGTTAAAATTAAAGATAAGTACAGTGATATAAATATTTATTTTAAAAAATGCTAAGTAAATAATCATTTTCAATGTAGTTTTAGATATTTCATAATATATATATATATTTTTTAAGTAATTAACTTCTTGGAAGTATGATCCAACCGTTATAAAACACAGTTGTCAAACATCATATCTTCTTTTTCAAAAATTTTAAAATTGCAGAAGAAGCAGAAGAAGCTTTAAAATTTACTGAAAATATAAAAAAATAATTATAAATTTTTCAAATTTAATACAAGAATTACATTTTTGCTTCAATAAATATTTTTTTTTCATCAAACCATTAAACAATATGCCAATATGTCAAAAAGGTATTTATTATAAAACAATGGACTTAAAAGAAATACAAAGGGTACCTTATTCTATTAAATCTCTCATATTTCGAACCTTTCATTAGTTATATTTGTTTAATTTGCCGTGAAAGTTAAGTTTTTATCGCTGAAATAAAAGTTAAAAATTTTATGTATTTTAAACTTGTTCTAAAAAGTTTATTTTCACCAACAAATTTGAATCATACAAGGAAATTGGATGCATTTCAACGATGCATAAGAGATTTTTTTTGAAATTAGAAACAAAAAACCTCATGTCCTGCAATGTACCTGTAAAATTAAAAAATATATATGTAGTTGAAAAAATATGCAACAAACATCATCAAATAAAGAATTCGTGTAAACGAGAAAAAAAATAATTAAAATATATTATAAAAATAATTAAAATATGTAAATCCACTTAAGGTTAAAATTTTTCGAAAAAGAAAAGAAAAATTTATAACATTTTATTGTTAAATGCGAGTATTGTTTTAATACTTCTAACGCATATTCTTTCATAATATATAATAAGATATTTTTAATGTAAAGTAACGGATAATCATATATGTTATAAATGGAAATAGAGGAAATAAAAACGTTATATTTTATAGCGTAATTGCTTATAAATTATAGTTACTTCCTTCAAATTGTTATTTTATCTAATATCACTTTACCTGTACGTTTAAAATCAAGAAAAATAAAAGAGCAAGGCCAGTATGCGAAGTAACTTATTTATAGACTATTTTCTACGTGTTATTTCGAAGTAATTTTTAAAAATGTCGAAAGCAGCTAGTGGGTACCGTAATTAGTATGAATATTGCCAACTCAGTATGAAATACCTCTAATTTTGTTAAAACGATATCATAGAGTAACTAAGAGAGCAGATGCCGTGACAAAAATACATTAGACGTTAACTATCCCCTTCAGTATATGTCGGCATTATTCATAATTTGAGTTTTAGGTTACTGATATTTCATCAAGATGCCCATTCCTGTATCTTTATTTATATCAGAAGAATTTATTCGTATAAAATTTACTAGTGTGAAGAATTTTCATAGTTTGCGAAATATTTAAATGATATTTCCCCGTAATGTACAGTGTAGAGATATTATTACTCTTAAAGCTGTTAACATAACTTTTTTTTCACTCACGGACCAAGTGGATTAAACAATACTTTTTTAAACACTTAGAAAATTAATTTCATTCTTACATGTTTGAAACTTTCAGCTGTTCTCATTTAGCACTAAGGAATTGAAGAGCCCTATTTAGCGTGAAGCGAGTTTCAAAAAATACCATTTTTATTAAAATCCGAGAAATTTATTTCCATATCATTTACTAGTGTGACGAAGTTTCATACTTTGAGAAATATTGACATGATATTTTCCCATAATATTCGTTATACAAATAAACTACTCTTAAATATGTTATTATAAATTTTTCATTTATAGACAACATGGTTTAAACAATACTGTAGGTTTCAAGGAAATGGCGGTGGCTGGATTTGAACCCTATTTACTGTATGGAATTTTGGGACCTACTTACTATATGGAAGCCGAGCGCCGTAACGGAAAGCAAAAGACTAGCTTGATTGTTCTCTGCCAGTGATTTATCATATATTGTTTGTTAAAGGTTTATTTTCTTTATTGCGAGAGAAGATGTCGCTACTAACTCCACCCCCCGTGAAAGCGTTTATTAGTTAGGCATGGGTTTGCACTCGTTTAGATAGTTGCTGTGAGGCTTTGCCTATTGAGGGTAAATTCATTGTAGTGCTGCCATCTGTTGTTATTGTTGAGTTTTTCTTTTCGCGTCATCAATGCAGGTTTCTAAGAATTGGGGGTGGCTGGCTTTGAACCTGGGATCTACTGTATATTAACCGAGCGCCGTAGCACAGAGCAAAAGCTAGCTATATTGTTCTGTGCCAGTGACTCATGATATATATTTTTTTGAAATATTTTTTTTTAAGTATTGCGAGAGATGACGTCACTAGAAATACTTTTTATACACTTATAAATTTAATTTCATTCTTATAAGTGGGAAACGTTCGGTTGCCTTATTTAGCACTAAGGAATTGACGATCCCCCCCCCCCCCCACACACACACATCCCCTGTAAATATACTACTTTTTCATTTCAGCAATTATCAATTAATGACCAATTTAATCGAATTTAATTTCCCTGTAATATGTTATAAATAGTTTCATTCAATTAGATCATCAGATTATTTCAAATGAATATGCTTAAATGGAGAGTAAATTGAGTCTGTATAGCAAATTTCTTTTCAAATCTACAAGGTTCGTGAACTTTATCAGCGATCATAAAGTTTTTCAGAAATTAGTTTTCTAAAATATCCAGTTGACCACTAGATATCTACAAAAACTCTTAGTTACAAGCAGGATCACTTTGAAGTAGTTCCGTTTTTCTTTATATTGATAAAACTGTTATGAACGAAGGAATCGAAGAATAAAAACCTTTATTCCGGTTTCCGTAAGTGATTAATATAATGATTGTCATTAACATAATAATGACGTAAATGATTAATATAATCTAAAAATACTCGGAAATGTTCCGAAAATCGGTGGCATCAGAAGAAATTTTGCTTTTAAAAACGGTTCTTTAAATCCAGAAAATATAATAGCTTCAGAGGTTTATAAAAATAGTGAACGCTTTTCGGAAACGTGGATAGCACAGAAGATGTAATTGTACATTTTCGTTTGTTACTATATTATATCTTCCTAGATTAAGAAATTGGCGCAGCATGTCCCTTAAGTGATTTTGCGCTATAAAACCTCATACAACCAACCTAGATTAAGAAACATTTGTCTTTAAATACAGTATATATCATGTATTTTTTGAGTGATTGCATCTCAGATAAAACTATTAAAATAATTAAATTATTATTACCTATCATTTCTTTACCTAGATTCACTTAATCAAAAACAATGAAAAAATTAATTATAGCAAAACTTTAGAAAAATATGCAATTCGTTTTATACTGAAATTTGATCAGTTAAGTACATACAGTGTGACTTCAAGAATCCGGCATTCAGAAATCCGACATCAAAACCCTCTTTTCCCTTATTTTTCCTTTTACACTTTCAAGTTATGGGAGAAGAAAAATAGCAATTCTTTATGAATTAAAAACTTCAAGATCGAAAATAAAAATGCAAGAAAAGTATATTTGTCAGAGGCGATTATTATTTGGGAGTTGCACGGTTGCTTAACAACGGGAACAAATTTGGGGACAACTTTACCGAATGCATGGCACAATATATGGCCCGAACAAATTTTTGGAAACTGCGACATCAATGGATGAGGAAGAATTTTCACACTTTAACATTTCCGTGAAAAGGTCGCAATTTATGAGCTCATTGGACACGCAAAATCTGAAAATGAATTAAGTGTCGAAGAAAAGGATATAGGTGATTGGCTAAGCATTGACGGAAATGCATCAACAACGAACAATTTAACGGGCAGAGAGATCGCTGACGCTGAGCTGAATAGAACCACCGACAATGCTAGTAGCAGCTCAGAAGACGAGGATGAACAACCGGAAGAAGAAAACGTGTCACTAGAAAAATGCATAAATTTGACTGGAGATTTAATATATGCTTTAGAGAAACAAGACTATATTGCCGAAATAAACATTCTTCATTTGCATAAAATGCAAAAAAAAATCTTGTTAATGAACGGCCAAAAAATTTGAAGCAAACAAAGTTTGTATCGATGTTTCCAAAATTACAAGAGAAGAAATAATTTCTCTTTATTAAGCTTTTTTCTGTAACATAGAAAATATCAGTTAAAGTAAATTTTTTTTATTTAGTTTTTTTCTTTTACTTACATAATTATCACTTAATAATGAATTAAACTATGGCTAAAGACACCATTAAAAATACTAGGGGATCGTACCCGGGCTACTCGTGTTACAGAATATAGGTGAAAATATTTTTTTTTTAATTAAAAACTAATACTTTTTTTTATAAGCAATAAAATCTTTAGACTGCCCACTTACATTAAAAAAGCATTTTTCATATGAAAAATACGAATTATACAATCAAATAAATGTTTGAAATTTATCAAAAGCGATATTTTCTTATTAGCCGCATGCTAAGAGTTATTTGACCAAGATTTTACTACTTACTGCACCCTTTTATATTCTGATAATTTCAGAGCTTATACATGTCTGTAAATTTGTGTTTTATTTATCATAATTTGTTTATTTATTCATAGGGAAGTTTTTAATGCATATTAGCCGTAAGAAAATGATGAATTCTTTATTTTGTTTTAAGGGCAAACGGATTAATCTTTCGTAATCGAGCTCCGCTATATAGAAAAATTAAAAATATTTCATTCTTTAAAACTGTTATTAAAACCGTAGACAATCAGTAAACTGAGATGAACTTTGCAAACAAATTCCATCTGAAAAAAAAAATCCTATTTCGTGATCTAAAAATTTAAATTGTACGATTACAAATATTCTAGATTTGCGATATTATTAATATTATTCTTTTATTTGTTTATAAAAGAAGTATTAATTTCGTTAATTTGTCTTTCACAAATATGTTAGATTGGTGTTTTTAATATTACTCTTTTATTTGTTTATGACGGAAGTATTAATTTCGTTATGCAAAAATAGTCAGGAACAAATGCTGAACAATGTTTGTTGTTTTATGTGCAAAATGTTTATTATTATTATGTATTGAAACCGGCACTTGATAAGGTAAACTTAATAAAAAAGAAAAGTGCCCAGCTAAACTGATGGCATTGAGCTCACAGACTATTCACACTAATTGTATATTATACTCTTATTTTAAAGAATAATGACACTCAAAAAAATAAGTGAAGGGGAATTAGCCCCCGTTTCCCCCTTTATACTTAACCAGTGAACCTCCAAATCTAATCAGGAAAGCTCCTTATCATAATAAACCGGTATACCAAATTTGGAGCAAATCGAATAATCTTGCAAAAAAAAAAAAAAAAAAAAAAAAAAAAAAAAAAAAACAATTATCTAAATTAAGGTGGTGGACTAACCCTTTATCCTTAACCAATGAATCGCCAAAACGAATCAGGGAAGCTCCTTAACATAATAAACCGGTATACCAACTTCGGAGCAAATCGATTCATTCTGCATGAAAAACCCATTTATCAAAATTAAGAGGGGCGGGCTAACCTCCTTTTCCCCCCCTTACCCTTAACCAATGAACCCCAAAACTAATCAGGGAAGTTCCTTAACATAATAAACCGGTATACCAAATTCGGAGCAAATCGAATCATTCTGCATGAAAAACACATTTATCTGAATTAATGGGGTGGACTAATCCCGTTTTTCCCCTTTTATCCTTAACCAATGAACCCCCAAAACTAATCAGGGAAGTTCCTTAACTTAATAAACCGTATACCAAATTCGGAGCAAATCGAATCATTCTGCATGAAAAACACATTTATCTGAATTAAGGGGGGTGGATTAACCCCGTTTTTTCCCCTTTATCCTTAACCAATGAACTCCCAAAACTAATCAGGGAAGTTCCTTAACATAATAAACCGGTATACCAAATTCGGAGCAAATCGAATCATTCTGCATGAAAAACCCATTTATCTGAATTAAGGGGGAGTGGACTAACCCCGTTTTTCTCCCTATATCCTTAACCAATGAACTCCCAAAACTAATCAGGGAAGTTCCTTAACATAATAAACCGGTATACCAAATTCGGAGCAAATCGAATGATTCTGCATGAAAAACCCATTTATCTGAATTAAGGGGGTGGACTAACCCCCCTTTTCCTCCTTTATCCTTAACCAATGAACCCCCAAAACTAATCAGGGAAGTTCCTTAACATAATAAACCGGTATACCAAATTCGGAGCAAATTGAATGATTCTGCATGAAAAACCCATTTATCTGAAATAAGGGGTGTGGACTAACCCCGTTTTTCCCTCTTTATCCTTAACCAATGAACTCCCAAAACTAATCAGGGAAGTTCCTTAACATAATAAACCGGTATACCAAATTCGGAGCAAATCGAATCATTCTGCATGAAAAACCCATTTAACTGAATTAAGGGGGTAGTGTGTGGACTAACCCCGTTTTTCCCCCTTTATCCTTAACCAATGAACTCCCAAAACTAATCAGGGAAGCGCCTTATCACAGTGAACCTAGGAAAAATTTTTGAAGCAAATCGGATGTTTCTATCAAGAGTTATCACGTTACGTACATACGTACGTACGTACATACATACATACATACATACAGAACGGGCGGGCACATTAGCTCTCAGGCTTTGATAGCCTGTGAGCTAAAAAACATCCTGCTTAAAAATTATTTTAGAAAACATAATACGTCAGTCAATTAAGATACAGTTTTTAAACAAATTGCATTTGAAAGCAATTTTTTTCCCTATGCGACGAAAATTGAAAATGTATGATGGTATGAAGATTAAAAAATTGCAGTAGCGAAAATTTCAATACCGAAATTTGATTGTGAAGTGTAGCCATCAGCAATATGACGTCAGCGTTACCACAGATACGTTTGTTCTTTATAATATAGATATTTAATCAGTAAAATATAATAAAGATCAGTTATTAGGATGTGGTTATCAATTGAGGCTCTTATGCTTGGTATTCCGGAACGAAAACTGCAATTTTCACATTCTCAAAATTTGCATACGCACTTCTTATACCTATATTCATCATTTAAAAAAAAATCGTATTTTGTTTGGTCATTTTAAAGTCATTTTAACAAACTTGAAGTCTCGATTGTCAGCAACATCTTTTATGTGAACAGACGCATTCTTTACTTGAGATTCTAATCTAAATTCCGGAGAGTAAAAATGCCCGTAATTTATGTTTTTTTAGACGCCTCTGTGTTAAAAAGTTTAATTTTATCTAAACAAATTATCGTTTTCTTTTAAACATGATTTCATTTCAACTTAAATAAGCATTTCGCCTAGTGTCTGAAACTTAGTATCACTACACGTGCAGAAGGAAAAACAATATAGAATATTTATGAGGAAAAATGCGTGTTTTCAAAAGCAGTATGTCAGTTTCCGTTATTATGTCCCTAATATAATATTATGCTCCTAATGGGATTTTGCGCCACTAAACCCTATACAACAATTTTTATCAACAATTTTAAATTTTTATCAGAAAATGGCATGAATAAAGTTAAAATAGCTCATTATTTCTCTTTTGTCTGCAATAATGAAAGCTATCTAATTTTTACCATTTTGAAGAAATTTCATAAAATGTTTTTAAATTTAAAACATAAAAATGTGGATATAATAATAATAATAAAAATAAATAAAAAAAAACAGATAGTGCGATTATGTCTACAAATGAACAGCTTTCAGTTAAAAAAAAAAAAAAAAAAAAAAAAAAAAAAACATTAGTAAAATTCGTTCAGCAGAAAGATCAGGGCAGATGACTAAAAAACACACTTGTGTTTTAAATATGAAAAATTAAATTAAGCAAATTGTGTTATTTTGATAAAATTATAGTAGAATGTCCTTAAGAATAGCATTAAAATTGTATTATTCGAGAGAATTTTGGACAACAACTTCGGAAACATGATATTATTTTAAGCCTCGAATTATTTGTTTGCTTGTCTAACTCGGCGAAGCAAATCCATCCAGGCGAGAATCATGAATTTCTGTAATATAAATCGCTATTATTTGCATGTCACTTCTCTTTTATAAAGAACTCTAAATTTTTGAAAACCATTTCGTTTTATCAGTGTGTTATTTCGATTACATTATTTTCAAAAATGAAGCATTTTCACCTATGAAGAATTTCAAAGCAGCTGGGCTGTGAAAATGACGCACTTCTACAAAACATAATTCAGTTTTAAGAATTAAAATACACTCTTTCTTATAAAATGACGTCATTTTCATAGGCTAAAGCAATCCACTTTTTCAATCCCGTCTTAAATTACATCTATAGAAAAGTATGCATATGACGTCATTAGCACGGAATAACAGATAATATTCTTGACATAACCCGTATCTTAATTTCAACTTTTTTTTTCAAGTTTTATGAGAAAATGGTAACAAAAATATACAGTCGACTATTTTCCGTTTACTTTCAATAGAAATGGGGTACTTTGGTTGCCACGATTAGAAAAATGATATTAAAAACTACAAAAAAATTAATATCTCAAATAGAGATACAGCTTTCAAACAAATTGCATTTAAAAGAGTATTTTTTTCCGTATGTGACGGTGTAAAAATTTAATATGTGCGATGTTTAGAAGTTCAAAAATTTGCAGTATAGAAAATTACAAAACCAAAATTTTATTTCAAATTTCAAAGTGTTGCCATTCGCAAAATGACGTATGCGTTACGCATAGATATGTTTGTCCTTTATAATATAGATAATACCACTTTTGATATCCCTAGCTACTACTTTTGATATTCCTTCAAAAATCCGGAATTTTCAAAAAATCCGGCATAGACTCGGTCCCAATGATGCCTGATTTTTGAAGTTGTACTGCATTAGCATTTCAAATAATACTCCGGCATTATTTTTTTTAATTTCTCAAAATCTGTTTAAAATACGGACTCTAAACACGCAACATAAAACTCGCTTGCATTTCGAGATAACAGCATACCAAATATTTCAATATATTTCTCCTTGTTGGCAATAGAGCCATACTTACCTTGCTAGACTTTTTCATTATATATTTGAGATAAAGCTAAATCTAGAAATAAAATGACTACTACGAGTAGAAATTGTAAAAAAACGTATGACAAAATTCTGATAAATTTTTATCTGAATATCTACCACTTCAACAACATCATGTAAAGTAAATTTATGATGATATGGTGATATGTTGCATGATACGGCCTGTTTAAAAAATGACGAGTTTATTTGAAAATTTACATTATTTTATTTACAATATAGTTGGAAGCCCATCCCCCTGCAAGCTACTCCCGCCAATCCCCCTTCGGCTTCGCAGACTCTAAAAACAAAATGTTCACTGATTTTTAAATATTACCAAATTACAGAAGATTGAATGATATTTTCAGTATAACAGCGGCTATCTTCTGTAATCGCGTTGCCATGCTTTTCCGCTTGAATGGGCATTTTTTTTGTTAACATGCACTCATCCATCGCTGCCGTAATAAATAACGCCTGTTTTCGGGATTGATAAGTAAGATGAATTACATATTTGGAAATCAGCTTGTATAAAATGGTTAGGTTAAAAATTACGTTATATTTCTGAGTTTTATAACGACGCTATGGACAATATTCTTCCTTTAGGATTGAGGTTCAAAAACTCCGTCTGCTTGGGAATCGCTTTTAGATCTACGTATTGAAAAGCATTGCGTTTTCAAATTTAACGCTTACATTTTATGTCTTTATAGAGTTTTAGATATTTTATTAACAGGTATGCTTATTCATAAATTCTTTTGTGCATTTTAATACGCCATCATGCATATTTTCAAGTTATTTTTACAATGTATATTGTTTGTATTAATTAATAAGAATATCCGAATTTTCTAATATGTATTTATTGAATAGTAAATCGTACAAAATAAAACGAAAGTATTTTGCACATACTTATACCTGCATTTATGCTGCATCAAGTGATGTAATATATATACAAATTTGACTGCCGCACTACATCCATACCATATGACGTCAAGCTAAAATTCTCCGGAATGAAAATCGTTTTCAATGTATAGTTCTAATATGTGACGTAATTTTCTCTATTAAATGCATTTCTCATATTATAATTTTTTAATTAAAAAAATTTCCTCTTTTAAGATTCACGGGTACATATATTATTTAACTTAAAAGTATTTGGAAATATTATTTGAGCTTTTAAAATATGACCGAATATTAACCATTAAAAGTTTTTCACGTGTAACAATTTAATTTTTTTAGGCACTTTAAATATCACGATATTTAATGTTTGGGTAATTTACACATGACGTAATTATCATCTTTAAATGCGTTTTGAGTGTGAAAATTTTATTTTAAAGTTTTCGTACACTTTTAATACTTACGTATAAAGAATTTGACGTAACTTTCCTTATTTTCTGTTTTTAACACGTGATCTTAATCGTATTTTAAATTCTTCTTTTAAAATTTGATTCCTCTTTTTGAGATTATTGATGTCATTGAAAATAAAACTTTCTTTTTTACGTCTATGAAATTCGAAAAAGACAGACGATTTTTTGTTTCACTAGATTAATATTAATTAATCTAGTGTAATTTCGTATCCAGCGATTTCTGGAGTTCCATTACCCTCCATTATTCTGTTGAGCTGAACCAGGTTTCAGACCAGGTGCTGTAATCATCAAGGTTAGTTGGGTGAAAAAGTTCGACCAGAATCGTCCGGGATAGCTCAGATGGCAGAGCACTGGCGGTTTCAGCCAGGGAGGTCCTGGGTTCGAATCCTGGTTCGGACATTTTTCGCCCAGTTGGAAATTTACATTTAATATGATTTTTAGTTTCTCAAATAAACAGATTCCTGCTGATCGAAATGTGAAAAAATGTTTTTATTTTTAAAACATAAATTAATCACAATATTGTCTTCATTATCGATTGAAATAAAAGATCATTTCAATTTCAACTCGAAAATGACGAAAAAGAAGAAATGTATTAATTCCAGTCTTTTCCCTTTTCTCCCTTTTTTCCACAAAAATGGAGTAATTTAGTTGCCATCATTAAACAAATGCTATTAAAAATAATAATAATATCTCGAAAACTAATTCAAATTTAAAATTCTAATAACACTTATGAAACCTGTGGATCAATACGTATAATTGGAGTTAATTTCACCGCCAAGCCTTCCATATTTTAGGAGTATTAGCTGTGAAACATAATCAGTCGTTTAATCAGTCGTTTCATAAATTAGTTTCATTAGGATTTTATATATGTATAGGGTAGATTTATATTAAAATCGTATTACTTAAATATTATTCTGTTTCTTAAAATTTGCTCTTTTTCCAAGTACATTGCAGTAAACGATTCATTTATATGGCTTGGTATTTTTTTAACCATTTGGAAAAATGGTTATTTTCCTCGTCAGGGTAGGAAATCAAAAGCATATCTGAAGCTTTTTATTGGTTTAATCCGCATTTTATTCGTTTTCTGATTGGTCTATATAGTAATCTGTATTTCCCTTTACTTTCAACAGAGATGGATACTTCTGTTGCCACTATGACAAAAAAGTAATAAAAACTACAAAAAGAAATAATAACTCAGAAACAAATTGAGATACAGCTTTCAAACAAATTGCATTTAAAAGTACATTTTTTCTCTATACGACGGTGTAAAAAGTAATAGTGTGGGATGTTTAAAAGTTTAAGAATGAAATTTCATTTAAAATGGGACGTCAGAAGTCTTGGTCGATGGAAAAGCCTTTTCACGAACAGCCAATGAAATACTTGGATAATACGTAAGTTTTAAGAAATCTAAGGAGTTGCAGGTGATTTTTGTCGCTTTCAATTTTTACGTGTAATAACACTAATAATGTTTAATTCATGGCGTACGCAATTGTAGGATCAACTCCGTGCGATTTTTTATGTTTTAAATTTTAGTCTTTGTATAAATCATTTTCGAAATGGTCGTTGTAATTTGTTAAATTGGATTTCCTTTTCTTTTTTTTTTAAATTCATTTTCTAATTATGTGTGACACTCAGCATCTACGATAATGCAGCAAATCCACTGTTTGAATAAAATATTATTAGAGTATTTTTAATGTTCAAACTTCATTGTGAAATACCATAAAATAACTCAAAAAGGGAAAATAAAATTTTAAACAATAAATGCTAAAACAGAATTATTTTTGTTTAAATATGTTGATGGTTTTAAAACTACTTGTGTCTGGTTTTCTTCGTTTATATTGCAATCCTATCCTTGGAGATAGACGCGTAGTCAAATGTTACTAATTAAGATTCATGTGTCTGATCAAACTCCAAATTGTCCTTTGTTTAAAAAACAACGTTAATTATTGACAATATCAAGATACAGTGAAACCTCCCTAAAGTGACCACATTCCGTTCCACTAAAAATTGGTCGCTCCGGGAGATGGTCTCTTAATGGAGGTCATGTTTAAATCTAGATTTTAATTTTTGAAAAAAGGTAACAATTAATGTTACTAAAATTTATTTTTCACATTAGGAAAAAATATGAAAATTTAAGTATCAAAACAAAAGTTAATTTCATATGTTAATTACAGCAGAGATTAAAAAATGAATACATTGACGTTTGCTTTGATTTTAAGGTTTCATTTTTTATAACTTTTACTTCCAAGTCCTTTCGAAGTTCAGTAAATAAATGCAATTTTTTTTTGGATGTTAACAAATAATGACGATTTCATTAATTTATCTATTTCTTTGAGAGTTTCCTGACAGAATAGAGCAGGGGAGTTTATTTACCGTCATTCTTAAATCGTCATTAGAGTTAAATTCATTGTCTAAAAAGGCACAAAGGGGTTTAAACGCTCAAAAGTTACCGGAATAACAAAAAATTCTAAACTTTGTTTCGAAATTTGATGAATAATGTGCTCTCCGGAATAATTTTTCTAATAAAACCTTCTTCGAGCGACCAGGAAAAAACGGAATTTGTTTCATTTTCTTCAAATAAAATTGGTCGCTCATGGAGGGGGTTCAACAGGAATGGCCTCTGAATGGAGGTAAAATTGGTATTGAGCCTATGGGAATAAATTTAGTTCCATGAAAAATTGGTCGTTCAGGGAGGTGGTCGCATAATGGAGGTTGTCGCACAGGGAGGTTTCACTGTACATTCCAATGACCAGCAGCAAAACAAGAAGATAATGCAATGAAATAAGATTATGCATATGACTAAGTACTTTAGTCAATAGGTTATACATATTACGGAATTTAAATACCACTATTTTCAAATAGTATATGCTTCGCATAATTTAATCGCTGAGTTCGGCGTTTTAATAAGGTGGAAGTTACAAATAAAAAATAGTGATATACAAAACACCTAATATTTGGGACGTATATAATTAATGTCAATTAAATGTATTGCCTGAATTAATAAGAGAATAGGAGTCTGAATAGGTGTCTCTGAATTATTTGCGCTGGAGAATTTTGTGTGTCGTATTTTCTACATTGGATACTACAAATTCAAACATGCAGGCTACAATTGCACATTATTCGCAAATTTCGCCAAGCATGTCTATTTTAAGGATTTTGGAAATGTTATACTACATGGTCATTGTATTTGACTTCAAATTAATGTTATAAAACGATATTTCTCCCCCTAGAATTTTAGAAATATATGGTGTACAAAATTGCTGTGTGAATTTGCGTGAGCTATCAATAGTTAAGCTTCAAACGTTCTCAAAGGGTTTTTTTTAGGCTTGTTTTCCTTAAATTTTAATTGTTAGAAAATAAATGACTGATAAACAACAAATATATTTAAATATTTAAGAAATATAATTGGAACATAAAAGTTTTTAATTTTTTAGTAATTGTGCGTATGAAAAGTTTTTATTGATTCCTGAAGAATCTAATATATTGGAGTTATGTAATTTTTGGAATCATTGACTAAATTACTATATCGATAATAATAGAGTAAAAATATAGTGAAACACTTTTCTTTGAAAATTACATAGAAAATTAATACAAAATTAAGTTAGATTTTGTTTGGATAATCCACATTTATTCTCATATTTATCATTATAAACTGATAAAATCACCATTTTTTCTCATATATTATATTTCTTTTTAAAACTCTTTTTTATTATGCATGTAATAAGGAGTCGATTTCATTACACGCGAAATAACAGCATTCATTTCCCAAATTTTGTAAATGAAATATAGGCCAAGCTAGAGTGAAAATAAACATGTTCCAGATACAGCCAATTACATGCAGATTAATGCATGTACGTGGAAACTGTATCGATTTTTTCAAAAAGAGATTTACCAAAAATAAATTACATAAGAAGGAATTTCTTTTCATGACCTTACCACCAATCAGAGAACTTCAAACGGATTTCGCGGGGAATTGCAGAGATTTTTCAAAGAAATATAATATTCCGCTGAAAAATTCTATAGTTATGAACTGAAAAAAGAATTCAATGAGGTATTCTGATGTAGCTTTTAAGGTGATTGGATACGTGTACGGCTCAAAGTTTTTTTTCTCTTTTTTTGAAAAGGAAGGGAAAATTACCAATTTCTTTAATAAAAAGGAAGTGTAGTCGAGAAAGTAATGTAATCAGCATAAGTTAAGAGAACTTGTGTCACGTATTTTGTAATCTAATTTTAATTGTAGTTTAATGTTAAGAAATAATTTTTTCATTTCCAATTTAACTGTAAACTTTATCTTTTTTTTTTTTTTTTTTTTTTCTTATTTTATCCTTTTTAATATACATTTCTAGTTTCATGTATTTTTTTATATGTATAAATTAATTTTCTCTACTTTTATAATTTTTAATGTACTTTTTTTAGTTTCATTTAAATTTTTTTATGTATAAATAACAGGTATTTGTATGCGTGTATAGGCCATAAAAGAAATCTATTATGTTTATTATATGCACTAAGGGATGCAACATGGAATGCCTCTGTTATCAAATATAGGTGAATATCTTTCTTTCTTTTTTTTTTTTTTTTTTTTTTTTTTTTTTTTTGTAAAGGAACGGAAAATTACCAATTTATTTAATAAAAAGGAAGTGTAGTCGAGAAAGTAATGTAATCAGCATAAGTTAAGAGAATTTGTGTCACGTATTTTGTAATCTAATTTTAATTGCAGTTTATCGTTAAGAAATGAGTTTTTTCTTTCCAATTTTATTGTAAACGTTAACTTTTTTTTTTCTTATTTTAGAATTTTTAATATATTTTTCTAGTTTCATATATTGTTTTATAAGTAAAAATAACAGATATGTATATATGGTTATAGGACATAAAAGAAATCCATTATGTTTATTATATGCACTAGGGGATCCAACATGGACGTTCCCTGTTATAGAATATAGGTGAAAACATTTTTTTTTTTTTTTTTTTTTGAAAAGGAAAGGAAAAATTACCAATTTCTTTAATAAAAGGAAGTGTAGTTAAGAAACTAATGAAATAAGAATAAGTTGAGAGAAACTGCGTCCAGTATTTCATTATCTAATTTTAATTGTAGTTTAATGCTAAGAAATTAATTTTTCATTTCCAATTTAATTGTTAAAAAATCCTTAAATTCTGATGCAATTTCCATATAACTTGCATAATTTTTTTTTTCTGTATTGAACTGTGTAATAATCGAAATTATGCGATGTCTACAATCTAAAAAAAAAACTGCAGTTAAAATAAAATTTATTGGACAAGTAACACCACTGTCGATATTACGATCGAACGCCACTTGTCGACTGTACAGCGTTACTCAAGGACATGTTTTTGTTTTATAATATAGGTACATACCTATTATTGGTGCATCAGTATAAAAGTCTCCATTAAGATAACCCATACAAGGATTAACATTCTATGACAGAAAATGTCCATAAGGCTTATTCCTTAGATAGACAAAATGATATGTCTGGTGTTTTAGTGATTGGTCAAACAGCCTCAAACGACACAGTGTATCTTTAGATAATAATGCGAATACTACTCACAAATTTACTCATAGATATTTATTTGTTTTTTTATTATAAAAAATTCTATAACAAAATCTAATGAAAATATTAAGGGTCATAGGGTCATACTAATAAAATATAGATATGTTTTGATTAAAGAAAAAAAAAAGAATACAAATGTAAGACTTCAATCCTCTCTTTTTTGTTTCACCACTGTTTCAAAATCGAAAAAAATGCTTTATTTACTAACAGAAACTCTGTGATAAAATAAAACACAAAATACATTTTAAAACTAATGGTGCTTAGTAGATGTAAGCATTGTCAACTATATAAATGTTATATCAAACCTTAAATAATAAATACCGGATGCGAGGAATCATCTGATTTGAAAATGGTTTTGCAAGCACAATTCTAATTTTTTTTTCTTTAACTTAGTTGAAATGTGTGTGTGTGTGTGTGGGGGGGGGGGGTCTCAATACAATAGAAGCCCAATACTAAATAGAAAAATAGTAAATGTTGTAAGTGAATTTTTAATTTAATCCATGGTATTAAGTAATCACAGATAAACAAATGTGTGAATGAAACCGTATGCGATAATATCACAATACAAGTATTTGATGTTGAAATAATGGAAAATATCAAATATCTGTTTTCGCTTTGATTCATAGCAACAAAATAACCCCTCAAAAATACTGATTTTAATGATTTATGTAAAATATCGATGAAGGTCCCATTTGCACATAATTAAAACCTTTTTATCTACTATAAAGACTGGAAAATAATTATTCGGAATTAATTTAGTACCTACATAAACAAGTGAAATTGTGTCGACTATTTAAAAAATGATTAAATTCTGAATTTGTATGTTCTGTAAAATTTATGATATCTGAACACTATTAATACAATTAAAATTAGCAGATAGTTTATAAAACAATAATTATAAAAGAAGTTATAATTCCACGTCAGAATTAATTAAATGCTATATAAAACAGAATTAATTATTATACACCAGTAATATAACAGTAACCAGTAATATAGAAACAAACAAAACTTAAACATTACTTAACCGTAATACTGATTCTATGTGACTTTTCCTTAAGCATCGTCTTTTTGTCACATGTTCTATGGCCTAATCTTATCTCATGGCTCTAATCTTAAGCGCAGTGTGATGTTAAAAGTTTTAATATTGAATTTTATCATACAACTTAACGTAAGGTGTTTTTCGTAGATCACTTGTATCGCTGTAGACGAGATTAACTCCAGTAAAGTTATTCTTATTAGATTTTTTTGAAATACTAATTATAATGATAAACCACTTTTTTCAACTAAAACTTTATATACAGTGGCGGTCAAAAGTTTCCGGCCAGTTAGTTTCTTTCATTTGTTTGCCAGAACGTTTCAGCGAAGAAGAAGCACAATTTGTCCAAATGTTAGGGGTAAGCAAATTACCTCTGACTACGTGATAATTTTGATTGGGTACGGAATATACTTGATACAAAGGGGAGGAATTCAAAATCCGCTTGTGCAAAAGTTTCCGGCCATTCGTCATTCGTTAGTTTTTGCTACCTGTAAAGTGTTTTTTGACCGTGTTTGTTAATTAATCAACGGGAATAACGTATTTGTAATTCAAAAATTAAAAATTCACCAATTACTGTTCGTAAACGAGTGGTTTGTTTGTCGCTAATGGGCCAATATTCTCGTGAAATTGCGGCAAAGTTATCGATCGGAAAATTTACTGTGAGAGATATTTTTTAAAAATATATAAAGATGGCCATGGCCTTCAGGACTGTCCGGGAGACTACAGAAAACGACTATTTGTATGGACAGATTTATCAGGAGTAAAGCAGTTGATGACCCGCATAAAAATGCCTCTGCAATTTCCCTCGATTTACTGTGTTAAAATATTATTGAAATAAATCGGTCTACAGTGCCAAGTTGCTTACGTGACATAGGACTTTATGGAAGAGTCGGTGTTAAAAAATCGTTCATAAAAAAAATTCAGAGGGCCCAACTGGGATTTGCCAAGGAACACAAAGACTGGTCACTGGACACAAAGACTGGTAAACTGGAAAAAAACTACTATTTTCCGACGAATCGAAGTCCAACCTTTTTAGGAATGATGGCAGACACTACGTTCGACGACCTAAAAACAAAAGATAAGATTCGGGATATGTTATTCGTAAAATGAAACACGGCGGAAGGTACGTTATGCTGTGGGGAGCATTTTCTGGAAAATGTGTCGGTCCGTTAAATGAAATTCACTGCAAGATGAATGATGCAATGTATAAAGATATCTTGCAAGATCATTTGCTGTCTTCTTGGAGGAAAAATTATTCTCGCAACTATTTGTTTCAGTATGATAACGATCCAAATCGTACATGCAAGCTCGTCAAGCAGTGGCTTTACCACAAACAAATTCCGCTTTTGAAATAGACAGCTCAGTCATCCGATCAGAAAACAATAGAAAATCTTTGGAATGAACTTGAAAACGTATGCGGTATTACAAATATTCCAATACAGCAGAATTTCCCCAAAAATTGCAAATACCGGGGGAAAAACTTACCATAGACGATTTTCAACCGTTCTTTGAATCGATGCCACGTTGCTTCGCCGCTGTACTTATTCTTAAATGTATGAAGGCAAAATAACGATTGTAAATGTTGATGATCGTTGTCATTTTCTGTTATAGTACCATTTTTTTTCCAAACTTGCCAAGATGGCCGGAAACTTTTGAAAACATGCGTTTTCTTTTGCAACTAATTTTGTCAATTAAATTTATTGATATTTATTTTTTATTCCATAAATATGTTCTTAACTATTATGTCAATAAAGTGCATAAGTATCACTTTGAGATTCCTCTTCATATGGGTATACTTACAAATTAACCAAAACTTTTAAGCTGGCCGGAAACTTTTGACCGCCACTGTACATCACCTAATGTTTTACTACGTAACATACATAATTGAATCCAAAAGTATATTACGCAAAATATATTCTAAATCAATCATATTAAGTTCAAGGCTTTTACACACATATGGGCACTTTTTTTGAATGGAAGGGAAAAAAAAAAAAACAATTTTATTCCTATAAAACGCAATAAAACAAAAGTACCTTTTTTATTTTTATTTTATTAATTAGAAAATAGATTCAGTATTCATCTTCATTTGCTAAGTAAAGGCAATAAAATCTTAATTCTGTTAGAATTGAAAATCAGCCCTTAAAAAGAGTCGAGGTATCTCATAATATAACGTAATATAATTAAACAAAGACAAGAAAGGTTCTTTTCTAGTTTAAGGCATTAAGACCAAATTTTTTGAAACTTTTAATTAAACGCGGTGTAATGGTATTGCAAATACACTAATCTTTGATTTCATTCTTATAATTTATTCTTTTAATAGCGTTTATCTCCCAAAAACAATTTAAAAGATTCATCTGTTTTTGATGTTTTATTTAGTAATATAATTCCAGATATTGTTTTAGCTTATGTAAAAATGCAGTTTTTTTTATTTAATTTAAAGTAATAACAAATCGGTTCTATTAAAAAATCTTTTTTGTGGTTTCCTGTATTTTTTATTATTTTATTTAGCTTGAATAACTTAAAAGATGAATAATTTCAGTATTTTTAGTAGCTAACATTTAATGTAACCTATATACTGTCTCCTCTGTCTCCTCATAACATTGACCAATAGATCATACCTAAAAATTATGTTTTGAATATTTTTTCTTCATCCTATTAGAAGTTGTTTATATAAAAATAGGGTGACCGCGCCAGTAGTTGACACCCCTCCAGTAGTTGATATATTTTTTTTTTTAATATTGTTCTATTTCAGGCGGAAATGAGTTTTACACGTGACACTAGACATAATATTTTTGTTTGAATGTTGGAGCACCAGTTGTCACATTGTTGTCCAAGTGCCTGCTATAAGAGAATCAATTTCATGATTTTTTTTATTAGAAAATCTAAAAATTTAGTTTTTGATTAGTTGGAGGCAATTACGGTCAATTAAAATAATCCACTTCCATCTTGCTTATTTGAAATAATAGATTATATGAATTATTGTTAATCATAGACCAAGCATGATATTTTAAAGATTAATTTTTGAATTTTCGACAGATTTCTTCTATTGATCAACTACTGGGAAAATGGCAATTAAAGAAACTATTTACTTATAATTTTGTTGTGATTTAATTTCAGCAGATTTTATTTTTGCCCATTATGGGACACTCATTAAGGGTTGTAGCAATCATGTTAGTTTACTTCTAAAACTTAAATAGGATATGTAATAAAAACTCCGTAGCACCGACCTTATTTGATCAACTACTGGCTCACAAGGAAGGTCTCCATACGGGCATATTCAGAAAAATCTGAAAAAATTACAGAGTGTTCGTCTCATGTGGATATATATGTTTATAAAAAAAAATTTTGGCGGAACCCCGATAGAACGTTCGTAAAAAAATAATAAACTTTTCGTTTATTTGGCGATTTATCATCGGTTGGCGATGAAATGAAATTTCGAAAAATACTTTTTCATGTCGAATACTCTTTAAGATAAAAATATTTCATATTGAACTTGTTTAAATAAATTTAGCTTAAATAACTGTACTTTTGCCAGTTTTAGTTTGATTTAGCTATGGTTTTGTCATATATGTATTTATAATGAAAGTTAAATATCAAATTTTATGAATTAAAACAAAATTAAACTTGTTTCAATATCTCAAAATTAAGTCCAATTGACCGCTGTCGGTTCAATTTTGTTGCTATGGAAACGACGAATTCCTTGGTTTGAAATGAATAACTGCTAAATGAATCTTGCCTTTATTTTGGAATACGCTTAAATATATGAAAGTATTTTTTATAGATGAAATTGTTTTTAAAGTAATAAAATTAAGTAACAAGCAACATAAATATGTAATACGAAAAAATGTATTTATTAAATTCTCTCATTGTTTATGTATTCATTAAATACTTTTTACACGCATTCTAAAAATCAATTAACAATTTTCAGATGCATTAAAATCGTTTGCTTTTGGCGAGGAAAAGTACTGCTCGCCAAATCGCGTGACGCTTTCGTCTTTTCGCGCCAAATACTCGAAAGTATTTTATTTTTTTACAGACTTTCTACTGTAATTCCGCCGCTAAATTTGACTGATCCTTTATTATATACATAAGTAGTTTATTTGGTATTTTTTTCAAAATATTCTGAGTATGCCCAGTATGGAGACCTTCCTTGTCAGTCATCCTACATTCTAAAAAAAACTGTAATGTGAACGTTTTTCCGGTGCTTCATTTTTCTTTTCTTTTAACACGAAAATTTCAGCTTTTACTTCCCCATTTTCCTCCAAAATATAGAGATTTCGCCAATGTAACTTACACATTATCTGAAATCATCAATCAAAATCTATATATTCGTCAAATCACAGATCTGTTATGGCAGGCATGCTACCAGTACTTTTTACTTTACTTTTTACTGTCGAAATTTTGTTTGAGAGTGAAGCTTTTCTGGCTCAAAAAATATATAAAACGTGATTAAAATACAAAAAGTATGTACAGATGCAAAAAAAGAAAAGTAAACTCCCCCTACTAACTCTGCAACAAATTATCGTAGATGAAAAGTTGCTGGTACCAAACGATTGGAAATAAAGTCTAATTTTTATTGATGTACTTGGAATTTGCTTAAAGTGACATCTACTAATCCAAACTAGCTGAAAAATTGTTTTTTTTCAATGGCAACACCCAATTTTGTCAGAGTATTTTAAATCTGAGTTTGAATGTCTAGATTCGAATTTTCAAATCATTTTGTAACTGTGCTCATTAAAATTTAAATCTTCTAAGCTTAACCCTTTGCGGTTGAGTGTCGGGAAATAGTTGCCCAAGCTTTATATACATCATTTTATTTTATATTCTATTAGTACCACTAAATTTTAAAAGTATACTTTTTAGTGAATTTTCCTTGCACATGTTATCAAACTGAAGGTAAAAAAATTTCTTTAAAAAAAAGTGGTGCCAACAGAATTAACTCATATAAGCGATGTATGTGGCTAGGAGGAGTACTTCGACCGATAAGGGTTAAATTTCGTTTTCATATTTTTATTAACATCTCCTGAAATTATAATCCTAATGAGATAATTTTTTTATGGTTATAATAAGAAAAAAACAACACATATATTGTGAATTTGTAATTTTTATAATATGAATAATGAAATTAATATTCGAAAAAAAAATATTAATTGCAACATACAGTTTTTTAGGCGGATTTATATTTTTTATATCCTGTTTATTCGCAATCAAAATTAGAAATTTTTCTTTCAAGTAGTTTAAAAATTAGGCTTAAAAAACTTGAAGAATCTGGTTTAAAGGGCCGTCTATGAAGTTTAGAAAAGCATAATTAAATATATATATATATATATATATATATTACTCAGTTTATAAAAACATTTGGCTTTGAATTACGCTACCTCTCTAAAGATTATCTTAGAGTGTTAGTCTGTCTTACGATGTAAACAAAGCGAAAACCGCATTTCAGTACCTTGCCATCTTACGCTAACTTGAATCTTTTCGAGGTTAATGTTCTTGGCAAATTGTTAAAGAGATATCGATATTGTTAACAGACTCATTGGATCAATCACACGAATATTACAAGAAGTTATTATTCTAATTATTCTAAAATAAAATATATTTATGATTTTCGTTTTAAGTTTCCATTTTATTTCATCAAATCCTTTCAAAAACATTTTTAATGCACTGTAAATTCTTGAAAGCATTTTAATTTTTCACAACAAACTTGTTTTTGAAATGATCACTAATCATGGCTATAATGTTGTGATAATACAAACTTATAACTTGCGAAATCTTTAAATCTGTATGTGGAAAATAAGTAGTTTGTATGCACATAAATAATGACATTTATCGAGTTAATATCGTCACACACCACACTCAAATTTTACACGTAGTGTATTTCAAGATATTGTATTAGTGTTTACATAATATTATATAAGTATACTAAATCTCAAATAAGTAATTAGATAACTATATATTTTAATCATTTTAGGCTTGACAAATTCAAATAAAGTTATTAGTATTTAAATTTTATAAACCCCGAATAATATACGTAACGATGCTTCTTACATTTCAACTTTTTAAGTAACCGTATATTATAATAGGTACCATACATAATCAAATCTAAAAGTGCTGTACAGAAAGTGCAATAAAATCAATTAGAATATAAATTTCAAAGCTTTCCAAGACATGTGTTCATTTTGTTTGAATATAACAAAATAAACCAAGAAACTTTAATATTTATTTTTTCGAATTTAAAGCATAAAGGGGAAACATTTTTTAGACATAATTAAACTTAATATAAGGATATTAAAATAAATAAAAATAAGAACGGCTAATCAGTGTATACAATAAATTTTAAAATCTACAATTAAAATAACATACTACTCACAGTAATAAAATACAAACATATTTCCAACAGTTTCAAACAATAAAAAACTTGTTCATCATCAGGGAAATATCCAGGAGGATACTTCCCTGGATATTTCCCTGATGAAGAACAAATTTTTTTTATTTGAAACTGTTGGAATCTATTTGTGTTTTATTACTGTGAGTAGTATGTTATTTTAATTGTCGATTTTAAAATTTATTATATACACTGATTTGCCGTTCTTATTTTTATTTATTGTAACACAGTGCAATGAGTCCCTTTAGTAGTAAGGATATTACTATTGTATTAATCTTTGATATAATTATAACGTCATGTTTAATGCGCTTTATTTCTTAAAAGTAATTTAAAACTTATTTAATGTCTTATTTAGTAACAAAATTGCATCTACTGGATTAAATTATGTAAAAATTACTGTTTTTTTTAAAGTAAGCCAGTTCTTTTAAGAAATAGATTTTTAAAATTTCTGTTTTCCTTCCGATAAGAACTTACATGCTTTACTTTTTTCTGGATTATTTAAAATAATGAAGAATTTCAGATTTCTTAATGTCTAGTTGTCAATTTCTATTGTCTTAAATACTATAAGATATAAGTATAATTTTTTAAAATTCTGTTAGAAAATTGAGTTTTCTTCTTTATTTGTGAATAGGCAAAAACAATAAAATCCATATATTAAGATTGAACCAAGTTCTTTAAAATGTATGTCATAATATAATTAAACGTATACCAAAGTGATTATTTTTATAATTAAAGACATTCAAGAAACTTACAGGAGCCTTTTAATTAAAAATAGTATAATGGTATTATCATTACAGTAATCTTTGACCTTATCCTTTTAATATCTTCATTAATGAGGAATTTTTTTATATAAATAATTGAAAACATTAATCATTTTTTGTATGATTTTTTTTACGTGTATAATATAAATGTCGATAAATAATGTAAAAATATTATCTTTTTCTTGTGGATTTAATTTTATGTGTGTTCTAATTTAAAAAAAAATAAAAGTGTTTTGTTTACCTGGTTGAATTCACGTCACCGCCCTGCTCCGGTAATTTTTGTATTGTTTGTAAGGTTGAATAATTTTAGTGTTTTTAGACTCTAATATTTAATGCGACTGATAAATAAACCAGGTTATTTCCTATTATCGTTGAGCAATAGATAATTCCTGCAATATTGAAAAGTTAATATTTGCAATCCAAGAATAAACTAAGACCAAAATATTTTTTATTTGTTCTTATTTTTTATGTATCTATTTATTGTTCAAATGTTAGGAAATTAAAAACTTTATACGGTATCTAATTCGTCTAGTAAGTTATATTTAGAAAAAAACATACTCAATGCTCTAGAATTGTTTTATGGTAAACGCTTACAGAGTTATGATACATTGAATTTTATAAATTATCAACTTTTTTCGACGATAAATATGCATCGTTCTATTTTTAATGTACAAAGGCTTGAAAAAAAAAAAAAAATCAAAATATCATACCGTAACTGGGTAGTTTCGAACATATAAAAATGTTTCTTTATTTTTATTTCCTGAGACCGGCGCTATGCAACTTCTTAAATTTAAAGGTAGAAGTTTAAAGCATTTATGGGATGAGTTCTTTACTTTCAATTTTATTTTATTATAGCACTACTAAACTAATGTAATTGTACAGGATTTTCATAAAAAAATATCCCAGTTTCAATTGACCTATTAAAACAGTTTAATTTAGACTACTTACAACAAATCATACATGAAGTTGAAGATAAAATAACCTAATTTTTCTTACAAATGTTAAATATGTGCACCTTTAGTTATACGGCACTCATCCAACCAAAAGTCCAGTTCTTCTCACACTTCGGTTAACAACACCGTAGTTGTTGCGTTTTATCGCTGCTCCCATGGTCTTAATTTAGTCGTTTTTATTTTGCGCCTCGCGCAGACGATATTTTTTTGTTGACAAACAGAATTTTTAAAGAACTTTATGAACTGAACTCTAGCTACGAAATTCTATGATGTAAGATTTATTGAAAAGAAAGTATGTTCGCGAAAAGTTATGTGTTTTTTGTGTTTGTGATGTTAAAATATATTGTTGCAATGTCTACAATTTGTCTCTGCCATTACTCCTTACACAGAACGAACCTTTATTCCGAAGAAATTTAAATTAGCCAGCCTTTTATCTCCGGATAAGATGAACTTAGGTAAGCCTAATCCATTTGCATGATTAAATAGTTATATTTTTAACTGTGAAATGAATATTGGTAACTTAATATAAGTATAATAATATTGAACATAAAATTTTATAAACAGGGACTAGAATCAATATTATTAATAGAGGTAATATATCTTCTATTATGTGTCTAAACTCTGGCAAATCATTAGTTAGCGGCTGAACGTAGACACGATCTTTTCTAAAACCCGAAAGTAAAAAATCGCTTTGCTCTAACGGCTTTTAAATCTTCAGCCCATTAATAAATCTTTACGACCAGGAGTCGCCATTTTGCTTATGTGGCTCTACAAGAGACTAAGTAACAAAATAGTTCTGTGCGTGCGCTTATCTAAATCTATTTGAGTTACTCTTTATTTTTGACCTTGAACCAACACAGATAACAGTTGATACTATTAAAATTTATAACTGGGACATTATTTTATAGATACCCTGTACTATAAATTCCTTAATACACTTTAATTTCTCACTAGAAACGTATATTTAAAATAATCACTAATCTTGGTCCTAATTTAACTGTAATGCAGAATTTTAACTAATGGAATCACACTTCGCTTGTTATATCGAAAATAGGCATTTCACATGCGCATAAATAATGATATTTATCACGGTAATATTCACTCAGAAATATCAAACCGAACAAACACTTGTCCAGAGAAATTTTACGAGGATATTTTATCTTCGATGTCAGAGCCACTTGCAGCATTTACTTGGTAAAACGGAAAGGGTCGACGAGCGGAATTAAGATAGATTAAGAAACCTTTCACGCTGCCTTTCCCATTTGATTTCCTATTAAATTGTTGTTCTACTAACAGGTACTTTCGCTTCTTATTAATAAAGCATTAAGTTATCCATTATAAATTCGAAGCAGAATTGTTTAAAGTATGAAATGTTGTAAGTGTACAAAAACTTTATCAGAGTAGTTGAACGTAAATAAACTATGAAATAACTGAAGATTGTGGAAATACATTAGTTAACATGAGATATATTAAGGTAAATATTATATATTTATAACTGATTAAAATTGTATAATTAAATAAATTGAATAATTTTAGTATTTTTAGAATCTAATATATAATATAATTGATAAATAAACAGAGTTATCTCCTATTATCGTTCAACAATAGGTAATTCCTGCACAATAAAAAGTTACTCTGTACAATCAGAGAAGAAACTAAGACCAAAATAGGTTTTATTAGTTTTTATTTATTTATTTATCTATTTATTTTTCAAAAGTTACGAAATTAAAATTTTTGTAGGTAGCTGACTCATCTAGTAAGTTATATTTAGAAAAACCTACTCGATGCTCTCGAAGAGAAGAAATATTTTAAAAATTATTTTATGGTAAACACTTACTGAGTAATGATACATTGAATTTTATAATTATAAATTTTTTTTAAAGATAAATATACATTATCTATTTTTAACGTAGAAATGCTTGAAATCTTATAAAATTCAAGCTATCATACTGTAACTGGGTAGGTTTCAGGCATATGTATATATATATATATTTTTTTTTTTTTTTTTTTTTTTTTTTTTAGCGAGATCCACGCTTTACGTCTTCTTAAATTTAAATGTATAACTTTAAAGAATTTATGGGATGAGTTCTTTAATTTCCATTTTATTTTATTATAGAACTACCAAGTATTCTAATTGTACTGTAAATTCCTTAATACACTTTAACATCTCGTAAGAAAACTATATTTAAAATTATCTCTAATCTTGGTTATAATTTAAAAGGTAATGCAAAATTTTAACTAACGGAATCATACTACAATCGTTATATGGAAAATAGACATTTCACATGCGCGTAAATAATGATATTTATCACGGTAATATTCACTCAGAAATACCAAACCAAATAAACACTTGTCAGGAGAAATTTTACTTGGATATTTTATCTTCGATGTCATAGCCACTTGCTGCATTTACTCGGTAAAACGGAAAGGGTCGACGAGCGGAATTAAGATAGATTAAGAAACCTTTCATGCTGCCTTTTCCATTTGATTTCCTATTAAATTGTTGTTCTACTAACAGGTATTTTCGTTTCTTATTAATAAAGCATTTCGTTATCCATTATAAATTCAAAATAGAATTGTTTAAATGTATGAAATTGTGTAAGTGTACAAAAACTATATCAGAGTAGTTGAACGTAAATAAATAAACTATCAAATAACTGATGATTCTGGAAATACATTAGTTAATATGAGATATATTAAGGTAAATACTATATATTTATAAGTGATTAAAATTGTTATAATTAGGTAAATTGAATAATTTTAGTGTTTTTAGAGTCTAATATGTAATTTAATAGATAAATGAAAAGAGTTATCTCCTATTATCGTTGAACAATAGGTAATTCCTCTACTATTGAAAAGTTTTTCATTACAATCAGGGAAGAAACTAAAACCAAACTAGGTTTTATTTGTTCTTATTTATTTTTTTTATTTATTGTTCAAAAGTAACGAAATTAAAATTTTTATAGGTAGCTGACTCGTCTAGTTATATATAGAAAAACCTACTCGATGCTGTCAAAGAGAAAAAAGTATTTTTAAAATTATTTTATAGTAAACGCGTACTGAGTAATGATATTTTCTATTTTGAACGAAGAAAGGCTTAAAATCTATTAAAATTCAAAATATCATACTGTAACTGGGAATGTTTCAGACATATATATATATTTCCCCCAAGATCCGAGACGACGATGCGAAGATTTTTTGGCCGAGAAGCCTGGGGCCTATGTCCCACATCCCCGGATACAGGACACTTTGGATATATGACAAGGTGGGATTCTTTGCTATACATCTTCTTAAATTAAAAGGTAGAATTTTAAAGAATTTATGGGATGAGTTCATTGATTTCCATTTTATTTTATCATAGCACTAGTATTCTAATTGTATCTATAAATTCCTTAATACACTTTAAATTCTCACAAGTAAAATATATTTAAAAGTATCACTAATCTTGGTCATAATTTAGCGGTAATTCAGAATTTTAACTAATGGATTCACACTACGATCGTTATATGGCATTTTGCATGCGCATGAATAATGTATTTATCACGGTAATATTCACTCAGAAATATCAAACCGAACAAACACTTGTCTTGAGAAATTTTACTTGGATATTTTATCTTAGATGTCAGGGCCACTTGCTGCATTTACTCGGCAAAACGGAAAGGGTCGACGAGCGGAATTAAGATAGATTAAGAATCCTTTCACGCTGCCTTTCCCATTTGATTTCCTATTAAATTGTTGTTCTACTAACAGATACTTCCGCTCCTTATTAATAACGCGTTACTTTATCTATTATAAAGTCAAAGCAGAACTGTTTAAAGCTATTAAATGTGTAATAGTACAAAAACTTTATCCGAGAATTTGAACGCTAATCAATAAACTGTCAAATTACACAAGTTGCGAGGGATGGTTTCTTTTACATTTAATAATCGACTATTGTGTTTCTTTTATCACTGAATCCGAAAATGACCTTCAATTTTAACCATTAAGCCCCAAACTTTCTCAAATCATAAATCTCAAGGTAAAAAGTAAAAAAATAGCGAAAATCTGATACTAAAATATAGAGGAGATGGTTGTGTTTTTTAACTTTTGATAATTGATTATTTTTTTTTCGCTGAATTCGAAAAAGACCGTCATTTTTAATCATCATGTATATGGAGTTTTGGCAAATTGTAAATTCCAAGGTTAAAAGAAAAAAAAAAAAAAATAGCGAAAATCTGATACTATAAAACAGATGTGATGTGTTTTATATTTTGATAGTAATTGATTTTTATGATTTTTTTTAGCGCTGAATCTGAAAATGACCTTCATTTTTAACCATCACGTCTGACTTTTTTTTGAAAATCGTCAACTTCAAAGTTTAAAAGTAGAAAAATAACGAAAATCTGATATTATTCAAACTTTTGGCTTACACTGGAGATTCTTGAAGCTAAACAGATCAGGGGTCCGATGAGAGCGGAGTGAAAAGTTCCCTTTGAACTTTGAGCTTTCTAACATTGAAATTTACGATTTGCGAAAATCCTTCATGTGATAATTAAAAAAAGAGGAGTATTTTTGGATTCAGCACTAAAACAAACATAAAAATCAATTATCAAAAGTTAAAATGTACAACAATCACATCTATGTTATAGTATCATATTTTTGCTAATTTTTGACTTTATAACTTTGAAACTTGCGATTAAAAAAAAAAAAAATGCTTAGGTGATGGTAAAACATGAATTTCATTAACGGATTCAGTGTTACAAAGTACATAACAATCAATTAGCAAAAGGTAAAAAATATGACACGACCCAAATTTTGCATGCCTGTGTAATTGGTAATTGTGTTTATACATTAGTTAGAATGAGATTATTAAGATATCCGTTTATAACTAATTAAAATTATATAGTTAAGTAAATTTTTAAGCGTAAGAAAAAATCCCATAGGTTTTCTAAATTCTTTCAGAAAATATGAAGCTGTCTTTAAAAAAAGTTTAAATTAGCAATGACAGATAGAATCAGATTAAACAATTTCAAGTATTTATGCAAAATTATCTTGAACGATTTAATTTAAAGTGATACAAATTAAATATATGAAATCAAATTTACAATCAAACAAAGTTTTAAAATTATTTCGTAGTTAATTTATGTCACAAATATCAATTCTTTGAATAAAATAAACTTTTAAGAGCCTACTAACTTCAATTATATCTAAAAAGCTTCTTCAAGAAAGGTGATAAAATTTAGAGAATCCATTCAATAAATTGCACATTTATTCAAAACAATTAATACATACTCCATATTTTTAAGTATTTATTTGCTACATTGAGTTGAAAGTGTTTCTTCTTCTTTTGAGTTTTATGTTAAGAAAAGTATTTTCATTTATGTTGTATTTTTTCTTTGATTTTTTTCATATATTGTTTTGAAAAGTAATACGCGGTGAAAATATTTTTCGCGAAATCAATTTTTCATTACAGAAATTACCTGTCTCATTTTTATTGTTTGTAAAGTTTATAAGGTACCCCCTGAAATGGTATCTCACATTTAAAGATTTTTTATCGTTTCATATTAATTCCCTTACATAACATTTTCTCCTATTTTCACTGTTTTATTTGTTTTATTCGCATTTTGAAGTTTACGTTTGTGTTTGTTTTATGAAAATTATCTTTCAAAATACGATTTGATATCTTTATTCAATTTGTACGAATTTATTTCTGCTTGACTTCACACACACACACACACACACATATATATATATCCATGTATCTTTGTCTATAGACAGATAAAGATATATATATATATATATATATACGAGGATAAGTCAACAATTATCCGCAATTTTGACATAACTCTTCTTACGTTGTTTATACTGATCTTTATCCTCGTTTATTTTATTGCTATGCTATTGTGGTCATGCTATGAATCGTAATTCCTCAATTTGTCTTCCTTTTGTTGCAGATAGATCATGGCCGCTCTATTAGAGTTTTGCACCAAAGTAGAGCAACGAGCAATGATCCAGTTTTTGTGGTCGGAAGGTGTATCAGGAGAAGCAATCAATCGAAGACTTTCTGCACAATACGGGAACAGTGTCTTGCCGCAAGGAATTGTCTACGAATTGATTGAAAAATTCAAAAATGGTCGTACAAGTGTTACGCATGAGGACGGAGCCGGATGAAGGTGTACGATCCCATATGATGACAACATTGGGCTTGTACGTGACATGGTTATGTTTGACAGACAAAAAAGACTATTGTTGAAGTGACACATCGTCTGCAAATTGGTCATGGTTCTGCCTACGAAATCATTCACACCAGACTTAGGTTTCATAAAGCCTGTGCAAGAAAGGTTCCTAAACAACTCACAGTGTTGTATAAACAAACGAGCTTGGACATGTGCCAAAAACTTTTAGATCGCTATGGTAACGGATATGGCGGATTCTTAGACAGAATCATCACTGGTGACGAAACATCGATTCATCATTACGAGCCACAGAGTAACCACGACAGAGTATGGAATGGGAGTATCCACAATCGCCCAGAAGAAAAAAGTTCAAAACCCAACCATCCGCTGGAAAACTGTTGGTTACCGTCTTCTGAATTTAAAAGAGTCAGTACTGGAACATTATCAGGACCGTGGTCAAATAATATACAGTGCGAGTTACACTGAGATGCTAACTGATAGGCTACTGCCTGCAATTCGAAGCAAACGCCGAGGACTAATGCCAAAAGATGCTGTATGGTTGCAAGACAATGTCTGTTTGTCCACATACTGCTTCCCACAGTGCTAAAACACTCCGGAAATTCAAGTTTGAAGTAATGGATCATCTTCCGTATAGTCTTGATCTTGCCCTATAGGACTACTACTTGTTTGGCTCACTAAAAGAGGCATCAAGTCAAAGCCGATTCACCTTGGACCAAGAACTGACGGTAGCGGTGCATGCGTGGCTCGCTGCTCAGCCGAAAAACTTTCCTAAGGGCATAAGGAAGCCTGTGCAATGACGGACTAAGTGCGTTGAAAAGCAAGGGGACTTTATTCAAAAATTATGTTAACCCTTACCGGCGCGGAGCAATTCTGTTTATAAACTGATGAAATAATGGACTGCCACCACAATTTATAAAAGAATTGATTAGAAAATACGAACTTGCTTATTTTCATGTACATTATAATAGGAACATTTTAGTTAAATATTCTTGGTGCCATTTGTGAGTTTTGGAATTAAAATTAGGTGTCTTTTTCAAGGACACCGCGCCACAAAGGGTTAATGTTATTTTCCTATTTATATTGCAATAAAATTTATAACTACATTGATATTTTTTGACTTACTCTCGTTTATTTAGGTACTTACTTATATTTGCGGGATTCACGGAGATTGACCGAGCTTTTTCCTAAAAATTCTTCTTAGTATACTTCAGATGCCAGTCTTTTATATCCAACTTCTGATGTTTAAAGTTGCATCCTTCTTTTATTTCAAAATCCACTTCTTTTCTAATAACATTTAAATACACGTGCAGTTTGTAATATCATAAAATTCTAGCGGCGTAATGTATATACGAAGGCAACTTAAAGCCAACATAACAACTATAATGATATCGATATTTCATGCAATGTCTAGCACAAGTACAAATGTTATAAACTTTAAATTAATAAAAAAGAGTAATTTGATTAAGAATTCAATATAATACAGATGGTTTGAATAGCATCTGACATTCAATCTGAGCATCGCACATTTTCAACTTTTATATCTTCGTATTGGGTAAATAGTACTTTTAAATGAATTTTGTTTGAAAACTGCATCTCAATTTATTTTTGAGATATTAATTTTTTTGTAATTTTTAGCCCATTTGTTCACTTTGGCAACTCAAGTACTCCATTTCTGTAGAAAATAAAGGAAAAATAGTTGTAAAATAGTAATTATATATTTTTGTTACCATTTTCTCATAACAACTGAAAGAAATTGTAATTAAAATACATGCTATTGTGAAAAACTATAAAGGAATGATTTCTGGTAAAACATTGAGCTATATAAATTATATTTATTTTTAATTATCTATATTAATATTAGAAACAAATGAAGGCCTATGAATCATTAGATAGCCGATTTTTTTTGTCGAGTTTCTTGAATGACGACATTGCTTTTTTTAGATTTGTGTATTATTCAGCGATAGTGCGTTCTATGCATACTTTACTGTAGAATTTGTTTAAAACTGGATCGTAAATGTGGAATTCTTCAGCGGATGCGAATGACATCATTTTATATAAAATAATAGCGTGTGTTAAAACTGAAATGTTTTTTACTTTCTATAGAATTCCTGTTTTCTAGTCTTCATTTTTTTTAGACGGACACATCGAAAATTCGAATTTGTAGTCATCTAAGATTTGTAGACACTGTTTATTACTGAATTTGAATGTGCGATTCAATTTAGAATGTATTTTGTTCGCATAAAAGATTTATTATTCGAAACACTCTAGTTTTTGTAGGTGCACATAATAAATCTAAATATATTATAATCTTAAGCTATTATTGTTTAAATAATGCGAATAACATTTTAAATTCTAACGTATTTAATTTTTTTATTTAATTATTATTTTACTTAGATACGCAATGATACATCTACCCTGTGTATATAAAATCCTAATGAAACGAATTTATGAAATGCCTGATTAAACGATTGATTACGTTTCGTAGCTATTACTCTTAAAATATCGAATCTTTGGCGATGAGATTAGCAGAAAATATCCGTATTGATCCACGTATATTAAAAAAATGATATTGGAATGTATATACTTAAATTACTTTTCGAGCTATTATTTTTTTTTTCTAATTTAAAAAATATTTCTCTAATGATGGCAAAAAAAATTATTCTCTCTTTTTTTTTTTTTTTTTTTTTTTTTTGTGAAAAAAATGAAAGAAAGTTAAAATTATAGGAATTATTAGATTACTTTTTTTTTTTTTGTCATTTTAAACAGAAATTGAAATTATATGTTACTTCAATCGATAGCGAAGAACATATTGTGATTAAATTATGTTTGTCCGGAAAGTTTCAAGCTTTAATTCATTTAATAATAATAATAGTAATAATAATAATAATAATAACATTAAATGAATAATAATTTCTTATTTATTTCAATCAAATTTTCCTCATTTCAAGTGATATTTTTTATGTTTTAGAAAAGGGTACAAAACATATTTATGCGAGAGATTTACTTTATATTTCGAGAACTTTTTAACTAAAGTTGCCAATATTAACACAAAACAAGTAATAATATTTCTTTAAAAAAAAAAAAAAAACATGTAAATGTTCAAATGAGAAAGAAAACTTTCGTGAAATTTAGCTTATAATTAAAACAATACGTATAAAATGTCTTATTTAAAGCAACATTTTTAAAGAATTGTTAAAATTCCAGGAGGCAAAGACTCTGTTTACTTAAATTATTTTATATTAGCTTATTTTCAAATGTTTAAATGTTCTTATTAAATAAAACACGAAAACAGCCATTGGATGTCTTAACAGCAGCTGATTCTGCCTTACAATTTAACAATGGATAATCTTAACCCGTTTAAAGGAAGATCACCACTGATTTTTAAATTTTAATTCATTCTTCAGTAATATGTTTAAAACCGATCAAATTAGCGTGTTTTACAATCTGTGTTGTCTGAATGGAAGTTCGCGAGCGTAGCTCGCAGGACGCAAAGTCCCCTAGTAAAATATAATGTTTTCCCCACAAGAAATGATCATTCCATAAATAATATTTTCAAAACATAATTTGATTATATCTATTTCACTAAGAATAATATTGTTTTAGTAATACCCACGATATATGAAGTTGTAACCTTTCTCGACAATAACATATCATAAATTTTCAAATCTTCGCTGCACTACAACGCAAGGCTATTAAGATCATACTAATAATGCTTTACAGTAATTGGCAATATTTAATGTCCAAAGTTAAAGTCCTGAAAGTTATTGCATTTTTTAAGGAAATTTCCTGCCGGTTGTACATTTAAAGAAAAATAGTTATTTGCTTTAAATGACACTTTTTCTTTTTTTCCGAAACTAATTTCAATCTCGTGAGTAAAAGACAGTTTGACCTAGCCTTTAAAAAGATTTTCTTTAAAAACCCGATAAAAAAATAAAAATAAAATAAAAAAACTTACTTTTTTGTGTAATGTTTTTCTTGCACTAATAAGAAACCCTGTACTCTGGCACGTGCAAAAAACATCTCTTTCCGCCCAGCCGCTTTCAGTTAATAACAGAGATTGAGCTCCATGTAATTCATCGAAAATAGTTTTGGTCATACATAATGGATGAAAGTAATGACCAGAAGATAGATTAGCTTGGCAAAGGTAAATCAAATGTTTTTTATCGGTTACGCCGCCAATTATTCCACTGTACTCGTAACGTCAAATGATTTCACGATTCATTTTTTTTTTAAAGTTGCGTAATGATTTGTCGTCTTTTAATTATCTAATCAGTTATAGTATTTAGTTATGGTATTAGTTACAGTAATCAGTAATTAAATGTCAAACTTTTTGTACGAAATTGTCAAATTTTTACTGTCACATTTCGATAGGCATTATATGGTTATATTTTATATGTTTAATTTTTAAAATTCAAATAAGATCAGTTATGTTTAATATTTAATAAGTGAAAGTTAACGAGATTTTTTGAAATGTTTAGTATTATTTGTTAACATTTATAACAAATAATATGAATAAGAAAATGAAAAATAACGATTTAAAATAATTCACTATAATTAGTAGCATTTAAGGTCCAAAGTTAAAATCCTGAAAATGTTTGTATTTTTAAAGGTCGGTTCTACATTAAAAAAATTAATTATTTGTTTTAAATGATACATTCTCTTTTTTTCAGAAACTAATTTCAATCTCGTGAGTAAAAGACATTTTGACCTAGCCTTTAAAAAGATTTTCTTTAAAAATCCGATAAAAAAACATACTTTTTGTGTAATGTTTTTCGTTCGCTAATAAGAAACCTTGTACTCTGGCACGCGCAAAAAACATCTCTTTCCGCCCAGCCGCTTTCAGTTAATAACAGAGATTGAGCTCCATGTAATTCACCGAAAATAGTTTTGGTCATACATAATGGATGAAAGTAATGACCACAAGATAGATTAGCTTGGCAAATGTAAATCGAATGTTTTTTCTCGGTTACGCCGCTAATTTTTCCACTGTACTCGTAACGTCAAATGTTTCATTTCTATCGCGAGAAATTGAGCATGTAAAAGAATTTCTTTCTGACACGGATTTTTATTTATTTATATTTAATAAGTACATTAGTTTTATCCATTCGAAGAAACAAATTGACGTTTATGAGATATAATGCTGAAATTAGCTAGGAAAATAACAATATATTTTATTTGGTCGAAAAAAAAATATATAAAAGAAATTAAGAATACTAGGGGATCGTACCCGGGCTTCCCAGGTTAAAGAATATAGCTGAAAACATTTTTTTAAATTGAAAAATAACAATTTTTAACATGCAATAATTTTTTTAGATTGACCACTTACATTAAAAAAGCATTTTTCATATGGAAAATACGAATTATACAATCAAATAAATTTTCGAAATTTATCAAAAGCGATATTTTCTTATTAGCCGCATGCGAAGAGTTATTTGCCAAGATTTTGCTACTTATGGCATCCGTTTATATTCTGATAATTTCAGAGCATATACATGCCTGGTAAATTTCTGTTTTATTTATAATATTTTATTTATTTATTCATAGGGAAGTTTTTTTAATGGATATTAGCCGTAAAAAAATGATGAACTTTTTATTTTGTTTTTAGCGCAAACGGATTAATCTTTCGTAATCGTGCTCCGCGCGATATAGACGAATCAAAAAATATTTCATACTTTAAAATTGTTTTTAAAACCATAAACAATCAGTAAACTGAGATGAACTTTGCAAACAAATTCTATTTGAAAAAAAAATCCTATTTTGTGATCTAAAAATTTTAATTGTACGACTACAGATATCTCAGATTTGTGTTTTTTCAATATTATTCTTTTATTTGTTTATAAAAGAAGTATTAATTTCGTTAATTTGTCTTTCACAAATATGTTAGATTAGTGGTTTTATTAGTATTATTCTTTTATTTGTTTATAAAGTAAGTATTAATTTCGTCATGCAAAACTAGTCAGAAACAAATGCTGAAAAATCTTTGTTGCTTTATGTGCAAAATTTTTATTATTATTGTGTATTGAAACCGGCACGTGATAAGATAAACTTAAAAAAATCATGTTTAAAAATTACTTTAGAAAATATAATACATCAGTCAATGAATACAGTTTTTAAACAAACTGCATTTGAAAGTAATTGTTTTCCCCTATGCGACGAAAATTGAAAATGTACGATGGTCAGAAGATTAAAAAATTGCAGTAGCGAAAATTTAAAGACCGAAATTTGATCGTGAAGTGTTGCCATTCGCAAAATGACGTCAGCGTTACGCACAGATACGTTTGTTCTTTATAATATTGATACTTAATCAGTAAAATATAATAAAGTTCAGTTATTAGGATGTAGTTATCAATTGAGGCTCTTATGCTTGGATTTCCGGAATGAAAACAGCAATTTTCACCTTCTCAAAATTTGCATACGCACTTCTCATTTTTTAAAAAAATGTATTTTGTTTGATCATTTAAAAATCATTTTAACTCAAAACTTGAAGTCACGATTGTCAGCAACATCTTTTATGTGAACGGACGCACTCTTTACTTGAGATTCTAATCTAAATTCCGGAGAGTAAAAATTTCCGTAATTTATGTTTTTTAGACGCATCTGTGTTAAAATGCTTAGTTTTATCTAAGAAAATGATCGTTTTCTTTTAAATATAACTTCATTTTCACTTAAATAAGCATTTCGCCTAGTGTTTGAAATTTAGTATCAGTACAGATGCAGAAGGAAAAACAATATAGAAAATTTATGAGGAAAAATGCGTGTTTTCAAAAGCAGTATGTCATTTTCCGTTATTATGCCCCTAGTGTAATATTCTGCTCCTAATGGGATTTTGCGCCACTAAACAATTTTTATCAACACTTTTTATCAACAATTTTGAATTTTTATCGGAAAATAGCATTAATAAAGTTAAAAATACCTCATTATTTCTCTCTTGTCTGCAATAATGAAAGCTATCTAATTTTCACCATTTTGAAAAAAAATTCATAAAATACTATTAAATTAAAATATAAAAGTGGGGATACTAATAAAAACAGATAGCGCGATCACATCTACAAAGGAAAAGCTTTCAGTAAAAAAAAAAAAAAAAAAAAAAAAAACAGTAAAATTGCTTCAGCAAAAAGATCAGGGCAGATGACTAAAAAACACACTTGTGTTTTAAATATATAGATTATATAAAATAAGGAAAAATTAAATTAAGCAAATTATGTTATTTTGATAAAATTATAGTAGAATGCCATAAAGAATAGCATTAAAATTTTATTATTCGATAGAATTTTCGACAAAAACTTCAGGAACACGATATTATTTTAAACCACGAATTATTTGTTTGCGTGTCTAACTCGGCGAAGCAAATCCATCCATGCGAGAATCATCAATTTCTGTAATATAAATCGCTATTATTTGCATGTCACTTCTGTTTTATAAAGAACTCTAATTTTTTGAAAAACATTGCGTTTTAACAGTATGTTATTTCGATTACATTATTTTCAAAAGTGAAGTATTTTTACCTGTGAAGAATTTCAAAGCAGCTGGGCTGTGAAAATGACGCACTTCTACAAAACGTAATTCAGGTTTAAGAATTAAAATACACGCTTTTTTATAAAATGACGTCATTTGCATCCGCTAAAGCAATCCACTTTTGCAACCCATTCTTAAACTTCGTCTATAGAAAAGTGTGCATATGACGTCATTATCACGGAATAACAGACAACATTATTGACTCAGCCCATATTTTAATTTAAATTTTTTTCTGGTTTTATGAGAAAATGGCAACAAAAAGATACAGTATCTCGTATTTTTGACTATTTTCCGTTTACTTTCAATGATTTTCAATAGAAATGATGTACTTTTTGTTGCCACGATAAGAAAAATGGTATAAAAAACTACAAAAAAATTAATATCTCAAAATTAAATTGAGATACAGCTTTCAAACAAATTGCATTTAAAAGAGCATTTTTTCCCTTATACGACGGAGTAAAAATTTTAAATGTGCGATGTTTAGAAGTTTAAAAAATTGCAGTAGCGAAAATTGCAAAACCGAAATTTCATTTCAAATTTAAAGTGTTGCCATTCGCAAAATGACGTATGCGTTACGCACAGATATGTTTGTCCTTTATAATATAGACTGTTTATGTTCTTCAGATTTATTGATTCTACGTTCCTGTTAATGAACTATCAGTTTACCTATACTTAAAGTAAGCGGAAGGTGAGAATTTTTTGATTTCACTACACATTTTTTTTCAAAAGTTGCATAATGATTTATCGTCTTTTAATTATCTAATTAGTTATTGTATTTAGTTATAATATTAGTTATAGTAATCAGCAAAGTAATTAAATATCGAACTTTTTGTATGAAATTGTCAGGTTTTTACTGTCACATTTCGACGGGCATTATATGGTTATATTTTGTATGATTTTTTTTTTTTTTTTTTTTTTTTTATTTGAAATAAGATCAGTTATTTTTAATATTTAATAAGTGAAAGTTAACAAGATTTTTTGAAATGTTTAGTATTATTTGTTAACATTTATAACAAATGCTATGAATAAGAAAATGAAAAGTAATGATTTAAAATAATTCACTATAATTGGTAGCATTTAAGGTCCAGAGTTAAAATCCTGAAAATATTTGTATCTTTAAAGGCATTTCCCGCCTGTTCTACATTTTAAAAATTAATTAATTATTTTAAATGACACATTCTCTTTTGTTCAGAAAATAATTTCAATATCGTGAGTAAAAGACATTTGATCTCGCCTTTAAAAAGGTAGTCTTGAAATATCCGATTATAAAAAAAACTAAAATAAATAAAACTTACTTTTTTTGTGCGATGTTTTTCGTTCGTTAATAAGAAACCTTGTACTCTGGCACGCGCAAAGAGCATCTCTTTCCACCCAGCCGTTTTCTGTTAATAACAAAAATTGAGCTCCATGTAATTCACCGAAAATAGTTTTGAGCATCCATAATGGATGAAGGTAATAGCCACAAGATAGATTAACTTGGCAAATGTAAATCAAATGTTTTTTTCTCGGTTACGCCGCTAATCATTCCACGGTACTCGTAACGTCAAAAGTTTCATTTTGTTCGCGTGAAATTGAGCATGTAAAAGAATTTCTTTCTGACACGCATTTTTATTTCTTTATTTATATTTAATAAGGATATTAGTTTTATTCATTTGAAGAATCATATTGAAGGTTATGAGGTATAATGTTGATATTAGATAGGGAAAAAAAAATAATATGATATTTTATTTGGTCGAAAAAAATATATACATAAAGGATTTAAGAATATTGTTTATGTTCTGTATTACGCGATTTATTGATTGTACGTTCCTGTTAATTAAATATCAGTTTACCCATTTAGTAAGCGGAAGGTAAGAATTTTTTGTTTTCACTACTCATTTTTTTTAAAGTTGTATAATGATTTATCGTCTTTTAATTACCTAATTATAAAATTACTTATAGTAATTAGTAAACTACTTAAATATCGAACTTATTGTACGGAATTGTCAAGTTTTTCTGTCACATTTAGACGCGCATTATATGGTTGCTAGCCGCCCTTTGCGACTAGTTTGGCCTTCCTTAAAATTTATGTTTGGGAAAACATGCTAAGCATTGTATCATGTTACTTTTATTAGTAATTTAATTTACTTGCACTCCCTTAAATATGATTAATATAATCTCCTAAGATCTATTACTTTTTCTCAATTTGTTGATTTTCTGTAAGCAAGTAAACCCTATTGGTTTACAATGGAAATCTATGGGAATTTGGCGAAATATTAGAGATATCGCCAATTTGGCGACTAATATTGGTTACCAAATTTGCTATATATCTCCAAGCTGGAAATGAACTTGGCGGCATTTGACGACAGAACAAAGCCTCATATGGCAGCCCTCCTTATAAATATGGAGATACATTAAATGCTGTTCAATAACCAATGACATGCGTTTTATTCAGGCCTTGCCATTAAACAACAAATAATCTCGATTTCTGTGCCACATACGATAGTGTAATGTATATATAGATTATATTATATATGTATATATAGAAACTTGGCGCCCATGCTTTCATTTTTTTCCTTGGGCATGAGAAAATAAAACAATTTCTTTATAGCCCAAATATTTATTTATTTATTTTACTTTTTAGTGCATTAAAAAAAATCTACATTTTTGTGAATTTTAATCAAAGCATGTCTTTCAAATAATAAATAAATAATTTAAAAAATATTTATTTTGTTTTTAATTTTTTAGTCAAACAGCTCTTTTTTAGTCTTATGCTACATTTATTTTGTTCTTACTTTTTATAGTGCTTTATAGAGACTTTAATATTTAATGTTAAAACTTTTCGTCCTCCCCCATTACATATAGTAGAAACTATAGCGCAGATAGAGCAAAATAATAGACAACTGGATACTTTTCCTCAATGGGGCTTTGGAGTTTTTTTTTTTTTTTTTTTTTTTTTTTTTTTTTTTTTTTTTTTTAAGCTTGCTGTAATTAGGGCATCTGAAAATGAGATTTGTTGTCAATCATGCAAACAGCTATGAAAACAAACTTGTTGAGCTTTTTTGTTTGTTTATATATGTGTTTTATATGTATATTATTGTTGTTTTTATACACAAATTACTTCTGTTTCTGTATAAAATTAGATAAATGCCTTCTTTATGTTAAATAAATTCTATAAATATTGAAAAAAGAATGCGTGTCTATATAAAATGAAACAGTGAATAGGTTTCCAGAAAATATCTTGCCAAATTTCTTTCTTTGCCAAGGCGTTAAAGTGGAAAAGTACCAAGAATTTAATTTTTGTATCCGGCTATATAATGCGCGGTTCTTTTCCAGTATAGGGGCCTTAGAGTACTTTTTAAAAGTTTGACATAATATGGGGTTCAGAAGTGAGATTTTTTATCAAATGATATAAACAGCTATGAAAACAAAATTAATGAACTTAATTAATGATTATAACTTAATTAATGATTATAAGTTTATATATATAATCTATAAACATTTTATTTATATCTATCAAAAATCGTTAAATGGTTTCTTTATATTAAATAAATTGAATAAATATTGAAAAATTACTGGTGTATATGAAACAGTGAATAACTTTCTAGAAAATATGTTGCCAAATTTCATGTTCTTCATCTTGCCAAGGCCCCTATGTTGGAAAAATACTTAAAGCACATTAAAATCGGACAGTTAGGAGCTCAGACAGTACAGCACCCTCTATTGTCGGTTATGTTATTAGTAGCATCGGGATGAAGAAATAAAGACTTACACTTTAAATTCTCACCCATAGATTTTGATAAAATCCTTAAAAGCGCGGAGTTTAAATTAAATTGCGGTGACATTGATTATGAAATATTATTGATTTTAAATGGGAATTTCGAAAAATTAGCCAGCTATCGCCAAGTTGACTTTGTATATGACAACTTATTTTTATCGCCAAATTTGGCGATATTTCGCCGAGTTGGTCAGCATTTGGTACTACACTGTAAAAAAAAATCTGTAAAGTTACTAAAGTTTTTCTAGGAAACTGGGATTCCTAGAACTTTTCATGTAACGGCAACCACAAAAATTCCTGTAACAGCATCTGTTACAGGAATTTTTCTTGTTGCCGTTACATGAAAATTTCTTGGAATCCCAGTTTCCTAGAAAAACTTTAGTAACTTTACAGATTTTTTTTTTTTTACAGTGTACTGTGGTAGTCCTGCATTAGTATTTTTCAAAAATTACTCATTACAATGATGCGGTCCTACCGGAATTGTAAGGGTCACACAGAGGCTTGGATTTAATAAAAATAGATGTTTTATATTTTTATTTAAAAAAATTAAAATAACATCAGTGATATTTAATATTTAATAAGTGAAAGTTAACAAAATTTTTCTGAAATGTTTAGTATTATTTGTTTACATTTATAACAAATGCTATCAATAAGAAAATGAAACATAATGATTTAAAACAATTCATTATAATTGGTAGCATTTAAGGTCCAAAGTTAAAATCATGAAAATGCTTTTATTTTTAAAGGAATTTCCTGTCGGTTCTACATTTAAAAAATTAATTATTTGTTTTAAGCGACATATTCGCTTTTGTTCTGAAACCGATTTCAATCTCGTGAGTAAAAGACATTTTGATCTAGCCATTAAAAAGATTGTCTTAAAAAATCCGATTGTAAAAAAAAAAAAAAAAAACTTACTTTTTTGTGCGATGTTTTTCTTTCGCTAATAAGAAACCCCGTACTCTGGCACACGCAAAAAGCATCTCTTTCCACCCAGCTGTTTTCTGTTAATAATAGAAATTAAGCTCTATGTAATTCAACGAAAATAGTTTTGAGCATACATAATGGAGGAAGGTAATGGCCACAAGATAGATTAATTTGGCAAATGTAAATCAAATGTTTTTTCTCGGTTGCGTCGCTAATTATTCCATATACTCGTAACGTCAAAAGTTTCATTTCGTTCGCGTGAAATTGAGCATGTAAAAGAATTTCATTCTGTCACGCATTTTTATTTTTTTCTATTTATATTTAATAATTATATCAGTTTATTCATTTGAAGAAGCATATTGACGGTTATGATATTTAATGCTGATATTAGGTAGGAAAATGACAATATGATATTTTATTTGGTCGAAATAAAAATATATAAAAGAAATGAATAATATTGCTTATGATCTTATTTATTAGATTTATTGATCATTCATTCCTGTTAATGAGTTATTAGTGAACACATAATTAAATTAAGCGGAAGGGGAAAATTTTTGGTTTTCACTACTCATTTTGTCGCAAAAAGTTACATTGTTTGTAAAATTTTCCAAACCTTCGCTGCAAAATCAAATTCCGCTCGGAAAAAAATTATAGGAGCTTCCTAACAATCAATTAAAAACCGAAGACTCACTTATCATGTCAAACTTATCACTTTTTTTAAGACCTAGCATCCTCATAATGGCTCAGGTTCCAATCCCTGCTAACACCACTCTCTCGGTATACATATGGTTCCAATTAAATAAACAGTAGTGATAATAATAATAGTAATAATACTAACACTAGTTATAAAAAACTATATTTTTTTGCGGTAATGTAAATAACAAATATTTCACTCTTGTTGTGAGAGACTGGCCTCTGACTATAAATAACGGAAATTGTGTTTAGTATAATTCCTCGCAAAATGTTTCGAGCATACATCAGGGGTCGTCAAGATGGTAATATTGAACCCTAGCTTCCGTATGACATCAAAAGGCATAGATCTGAATTCGGGGGTCAATTGGGGCAGTCAATGGAGAAAAGTTATTTAAATGATCGGCTATTAAATCATCATCTTCTGATGACCTTTATGAAAATTAAATCTAAAAATCGGAAGTGTTTCTTGCACTTTAACTCTGTTATCGTGATAATACTTTTTATTTGTTGCTAAATATATATCCAACAAGTTGAAAATTGCACGTTAAACATGGCAAATAGGGTATGTTCGTAGTATAACTAGATTTATAAATATTTTTTGCACCGCATATTGTACTAAAAGTATATTTTAGCGCACTTCAAAAGTGCATATCAATTTCATTCTATTCGAAAGATTGTAGCATCATTAAAATGCATTTGAAATAATATTTTCCCATTGGTCGTAATGTAACAGAAAACTTTTGAATGTCCTTGTAATTAAACTATGCATCCGATTTTCATAAAATTTGAAATGACTCGTCAAATATTGCAACAATTATATATTTAAAATTTCAGACCATTCGGTTGGGTAGTTTTTGCTTTGTTATATGCGGACGGACGGACAGACGACGACTAAGATGCTACGTATTTATATAATTACGAACGCACCTAAGAAGGGAAAAACTTATGAAACAGAATGTTCCATTGCGGCATGTAATGGTAATAGTAGGTACAGAATGTAATGTTATTTAAAATTACGCGCGTATGGCTGAATCTTCCTGTCATATTAATTCCGTTCTAACAAAACAAAGTAGTTTTTAAGGTATTGAATATCACGTGGATTAGAGGCTAGGATTTTCTATGCTGTCTATTGTTGTTCGCATGTCAGCTCTAACCATTTCCTCAACCATCCACACTGATTCTTCTTTCGCAATCTCAACAGACCGACTCCTTCGCTCTTCCTCAACAACAATTGAACGACCGTGCTCATCTTGCAAAACTGCTGTCTCATAAAACGAAATTAACATCTTATAGTTGGATTACGCTGCCACCTATTGGCATATTTGGAAACAATTTACTACTAATTTCCGACCTATCATATCAGTTTGTGATCTACTTACTGGCTTTCCCTCGTAACTACATTCGTTAGATTTCAGACAGAGACATATTCCTGAAACTTTTGTAAACCTATTTGGTAGAAACTGTTAACATTATTAACCATTAACTGATGTCACAGAAATAATCACATAACTAGTGTGAAGCGGTCTGTGGGACCGCTCCATCGAAAGATGAATAAAAGACACGATTAACTCATAGGATTGTGTTTTTGTACTAAACTTTTTGTACAGGACTGTTATAATTAAACTTCACCTATTCAAAAGTATCTGGTGTAAAGGAAATTTGGATTCCCAGATTCATGAATGAATAAAAAAAACTCGGTGATATATATATAACGGCTTTACCGTTATATATTCATTATTCCTCCTTTCCCCTCCAAAAATCAACTTTTAACCTTACTGGTTTATTATAAATTGCCATTATTCTCCCCGCCCCCCTTGAAATAAAATGTTTAGTTTAAATTTGACATTTTAGAGTTAATTTCATATGTCTTTATTCATTCTCTCCCCCCCCCCCTCTCACTACTGTAAGTTTCGGTTTTACTTTTTAAAGTTCTTTTCAAATGCAGACATCATTAATCTCGGTTCCTTTTTCTGTCTTTCAAATTCACACGATAGAAAACGATCTTAACCGCAGCTATTTTCCATTGAAATAAAGTAAAAGAATAAAATACAAATGAATGTCTTTTCGCTTTGCAGCCGACGATATCTAATGCATATTTTCCCAGCCTCTGGGCTTGCATTAGTATTCAATTCTCACCCTTTTGTTTGTCGGATAAAAGCCATATGCCCCTTGCTGACTAATTCAGCTGTCGTTAAATCTATAACGAGCATGTAATATCACGTGTTAGCTATTTCTTTAGCCACTTTCCCTTACCGCAGGAATGTTAAGATACGTGTAACCATATATAGCACGCCATGGCGTAAGCTTGAATTCTATGTAATACTTCGGGATGCTTCTGATTCCTTTGTCCACGCCACCAATATTCATCGCCAATACAGTACATATGTTCCTATTCATCTCACCAATGAGTGAGTGATTGTAATGAATATTTTAGCACTACTCCCTCTGATCTTGAACGTGACAGACCTCAGCTCTCTGCCCTTCGGGGCCGCCCCGTCGGGCAGTCTTGTGTTTGACTTCTCCCGTCCCACTGTACTCTCATGGCCCTCCTTTTAAAAGTTTCATAATAAAGAAGTAAGTCCTCGAAATCTTCGTGTTGGAGTTTTTTTTTTCATTCATTCATGAATCTGGGAATCTCTTCCTTATCTCCTCTACATCTGGTGATAGTACTAAAGTTCCAAACTTAAAAAAAATATCGGTAGTGCTAGTAATTAAACTGAAAATTGCAAGTTAAACTATAAAAATTGAAAAAATCCGTGATCTGAGAGACTGGTAACATCAGTTAAAGGTTAAGATAAAAGTACTATTTTTTGTGAAAATAAAAAATTTCAATGAAAAAAAAAAAAAAAAAACAATGACAGAAATAAACAAGACGGAAAAGATCTTGCGTTCAAAATATATTTATATTTCATCTGATCTAATGGCTCAGTCTGAAATAGTTAAACTTTTGATTTTTATTGATATTCATCATCACAGTGGCTTTCTTTAATACGTAAATATATCAATTGACATATTGGTTGATTGATATGGATTGAGATAGATTTTTTGCTTGAATGTTGTATTAAAAATAATGTTACAAATGTTAGGTAATACGAATTATTTAAAAACGATCTCTTACACACTTTTAATTAGATACTTTTGAAACATAAATTATGAAACACTTTCAACACATTCAGAATAATGTAACAAAACTGCACCATTTAATAAATTAAAATATTACCTCTAATTCAACCACATGGAAACGCATAATACATTTCAAAACCCAATATCAGCTGTTCCCATCCACAATTGGAAAATTAACCGAATTTTTTAACAGCCCTGTATAGGATATATAGATTTGTATGTATTAACTGCATGCATGCCAATATTTAGTTCATTTAAGAGATACATATACTTCAGTTCAAAATTTTCCTTCAGCAATTTCCTCGAATAAGGAGAATGGTACGTAAATACTTTTGTACAGCCCTGTATATGAGGCATAAAATTTATATATGACGAGTAACATACAAAAAATTCATTAAATTTAAAATTTCATACCGAATTTTAAACCATACACTCCTGCATATATTACTCAAAGACACTATTGTAACCGATTTCATTTGTGTGCCCTTGTAAATAAATAAAAAATGCCATCAATGCCCTGTTCTAACGTGATCATATGAACTTCAGCGATTTATATCAGTTTCAATACATTTGAAATAGCTTAATGTCATTGAAATACTCTGTAAACGATTTTTCTCCATATACCATTATGTAATGGAATACTTTTGAGTGTCCCTGTAATTGAACTATTAATCCTACATACTTCATATACAATACAAAACATGCTTTGATGACCCTAAATTTACCTTCATCCATTTCATGGAAATCAGAGTATATTTACGGTTGTTAGAGCGTGGACAGACGGACAGGCAAACCGAATGCATAAACACTTTTCAACTTTGTTGAAAAGTGTTAAAAAGGAATTGATCGTTTATATGTCCTTTATGCATGACTTGCAGCATTAGTAACCTGTTGTGTTGCATTTGTAATTTATAAGATCTTTTGAGTTTTTTGGGGGAAATATCCAATCCAGTTTTTTTTTATTAAAATGCATATGTAATGAGCTGAAAATTATTATTTTTTTATTATTATTATTTATATGCCTTAATTAGCCATTTCATTCAATTCCTTAAAATTGATCAATTATTTCTCGAGTTTTCTATGATTGAAAAATTGGTTTATTGATTGATTCGCCTGGTTTCCCCCCTTTTTTTAAAAGCTTTTTTAGTTATCGGAATCAGACGAACTGCAGATTGTGCCTAAAATTATCATTTATAAATCTTAATTACACATTTTAAAGATAAATGTATTCAAACTTGGAACATATCTTTTTCCAATATCTTACTTTAATTTTGTTTCAAAATATTTGAAAAAAAATGTTTACTTTTGAAAATATGATTTTTAATAAAAGTTGCGCGACTTAAAAAAAAAAAAAAAAAAAAAAAAAAAAAAAAGTTAAATATTTTTTTTTTTTTTTTTTTTAAATTATTATTTTTTAAAATTCTGAATCAAAATTAAAACTTATATATTTCTGTTTAAATGAAAAAAAAAATTAAATTCTATAAATAATATTCTGAGTTATAACGATTTGAAATTACCCCACTTTTTTAATAAATTTTAAATAAAGTTTTTTTTTTAATTATGAGAAGTTTTATCATGTGATTTTGTTTACAAATGATAAGGTTAACCATCATAAAAATTTCAGAATTTCAACTCAATAAATAAAAATTATTTTAAATGTGTCCCGGACCCCATTAAGTTGTGTTTAATTGTTAGTTCCTATCTATAAACACAGTTTTGATAAGGCCTATAGATGCCTATGAAGGTTAGAGTTGGAGTAAATTTAGAAATCCTACCTACACAACTTCAAGGTTGTGTAATATTTAAACGGAGCTTCTGACTGTAAAATAGTTAATGAAACATCATCTTCATTTTGAAAGATCTATCCAATGATATGCAACTCAATAGGGTGCGTAAATTTTTTTTCGTCTCTACCTCCATTTTGTATTTTATGGCCGCCATTTTCAATTTATAAAAACAAAACCTACCCTGTAATCATCGGACTGTTTAGAGGAATCGATAGAGACCCAATTCGTTAAAATCCATCCAGCCGTTGGGATGTTTAAGGGTATAAAGAAATCCACATACCCAGATACGCGTGAAACACATAACCCTTCTTGGCAGTCGGGTTAAAATATTCTAAAATTGCACGGTTTATAAAACGCCATCGTTCATTTTTTTTTAAATTATGCACGTTATTTATTTATTTTAATCGGATGATAATTTTTATTTTCGTAACCATTAATAAACCTTTACCTTCAGTCTATACTATACATCCATTATAAGAGAAATCATACAGAGTATAACCAGAAAAAATTCAATATGTAACGATGCAGCTTCATTGTACCCTTTATCTACTAACGGTATTTATAAGTGCCATTAAAATAACTTGTTGTAAAATTCATTTAATACATCGATTAGTAGTAATACAGTTTAGAATGCGTTATAGATTCATTACTTTATCTTTTTCCAAAAGCATTACTGGTTACGCAAAACGAAAATATTTTTAAAAGGATGATGCCTTTCCATCTTTTTAGCTTTCTTGGCGTTGGGAGGGATGGGGGTGATTATGCCACTACATCTTTCTTTACGTAGGATGGGTGGGTGGGGGGGATTTTTCAATTCGGAAGTATTTCTATATTTCTATTGTAAGAACATTATATTTGTACATTTCCTAATTCTACAAAATAATAAGAAAAATGTTTAAAATAAAAGATATGAGTGGGGTTATAAATATTGCACAAAATCCTTCTAAATTCAAATTTAATTAATCCTGCTAAATCCTTCAATCTTTCTGAAATTCGTCTAAAATTTATTAAATGATTACGTAAACCTTCCAATGTTGTTTCAAAAATTCACGAAAAATGCTTTAGAAAATAAAATTTTTATGAATTCATAATTCAGTACATAAAGGGTTAACTTACCAAAATTACGGCTCGAGCTACACAATCGTTGCGAAAATAAAAATAAGCATCCGAGTGAAGGAAAAAAAAAACAAAAAAAAAAACAGCGTGAATAATGTGAAAAATTTAATAATGGCGTTTCATAGACTGTGCAGTTTTAGATTATTTTTATTAACTTATTTTGAAAATGACTTTGTTAGAGTCTAACCATGTAAAAAGTTGAACAAACCTATTGTCGGAGTTTCCTCTTAGTTCGCACAACTTTGAAAAAAATCCTTTGCTATTTATATGCTGCCACCACCGATATGATTACGTTATATCGGTCATGCTCTGAGAGGATTGTTTAAATGAAAACTAACTCGTTCAATTAACTAAATTAACAGTTTATTTACACACTATTTACAAAGCACAAAACACTATTTACACTTAAAACACGGATGTAGATGATCCGGTTCAACATTAAATTAAATACAGTAAATGCTGGCAGTGTACTGTTAAAACTGCGTTATATCACTCTCAATCTACACTCGTTAAATTAACTTTACCGGAGAGTACTCTCAATCTCCCAACACATGGGCTCTAAGCTCTGTCAGCTTCACTCAACCCTACACTCTATCTAAGAGCTCTACACAGGAACTACCGCCCATTTTGCGCTCTCGGCTCCAACTCACTTTCCTCCAGCCAAAGCGACTGCTTCTAGCCACCCCTTTCTTTTTCTGAACTCCTCCTCTTTCCCCCAACATAAAACGGGGTTTTCCACTCTGACTCCAAGGTCAGCTCTTTCCCTCTCTGGTGAAATCCTTGTCTCCTTATCTCAGGCAGGCACCTGAATAACAGGGCAATCCCCTTTCTATTATAACTACTTCTCTTCACCCACTCTGTCTAACTTACCAGCCAGGATTAAGTTTTAGATAAGAAAAAAATTTTACTTTGAAATTCTCAGTACACAGACCAAGCGACATGAATACAATATACAAGTAAAAAGGATGATATATATCCCCAGTTCCAATAGCAGATTTTTCTCAGAACCTGACACCTATTTTTACTGTTTTAAAGTTTTAATTTACGCCTTTTAGCCGTTAAAATTTGGGTATTTAATGGATATATTTTATGTATATATATTTTTAATAAAAATTTAAATAACAGAAAGTGTTTTTAATATTTATCAATTAAATGTTATCAAGATTCTCTTAAATGTTTAGTATTATTTGTTAACATTTAAAACAAAATACTATCAAGAAGAAAATAAAACCTAATAATTGAAAATAAAAAGTTCTCACTTCAATTTTTTTGCTGTTCTATTTTTGTTATAAACTACATTCTTCCACTCCTGTCACCAATTTATCTATATTTAAATTAATATGTACTGACAACTAGGCAAACCTGTAATAACCCACTAACAAATCACCAAAAATCAACGTTTTAAACACACAGTAAAATACATTATGTAATGTGAATAAAACCAGACGTATACGTTTCGTGAGTTCCAGCACTCACATCATCAGTGTGTAAAATCTATGTATAAAAACAATATCCCCACAAATACATTCACAGCGAAAACCCAAATGTCTTAAATGTTTTATTTACTATGTTGCAACGGACCTATCTGGTTTATATATATATATATATATATATATATATATATCATGTCTTGCATTTGGATTTCCGCCGTGCATCTAGTTAGGGGGATATTGATTTTATATGTAGATTTTATGCACTGATGATCTGAGTCCTGGAACTCACGAAACTTATACGTCTGGTTTTATTCACATTACCTAATGCATTTTATTGTGTGTTTAAACGTTGATTATTGATGATCTATATTTCCACACAAGTTTTTATTTACTAATCCACTAACATTATTAAAAAAAAAATCAGCTGACTGCTCTGTTACTCAACCGTTTCTATAGAAAACGGTAACATAAAAGTAATTTAACTCTATTTTAATATACGAGCAATAGTCATACGTTCAAGTAACCATTATCTATAAACACAGTTCAATGACTAAACAGTTTCTAGCAAATTTTTAGCAGTGTATCTTACACTGAAAAACATGTTATGCAAATTGTAAAATCATTCAAACAATTCCGTAAATAACGGTTGCGTGATCACATTATGAAGTGTTCTCGCTGGTAAGGATTGATTAAAATTGGGCTTAAGTTACGGCTATCGATAAAAACATTCTATAGTGTTAAGCATTTGCAGTAAATTCTACAGTCATTAGACTATTTTTTAAATATAACTGATACTAGTACGGTTATTAGATTAAGGATATCTGATCATATTACTGACCACACTGTATAAAAAATTCTGTATATTACAACATAAAGGTATTGGCACCCCGACTTCCAACACAGCTACTATAAAATTTACAAGCTGTTTTCTTTAAGAGTGCTATAATGTTTCTCAAGGCTAGGGAAAGTCACGTTGCTGTTCGCAGCTTTGTGCACGTGACAGAAAGAATTCGATTTTGACTTCACTTGTTGCTTGAATTCGCTTTCACAGCATCGGTGCTTGAAAAATTGCAACATAAAGTGCAGGAAAAATCACTTTTTTACAACAAAAGGTACTGGAACCACGAATGCCGGAACAGTTTCTTTAAAATTTACAAGCTGCTGTTTTTATGAGAGCTATAAAATTTCTCAAGTCTGCAGAAAGTCCTGTTTCTATTAGCTGCGTGATGAACGTCACAGAAAAAAATCGATTTTTACATCACCTGTTGCTTGAATTCTCTTTCACAGCATTCGTGCTTGAATTTGATTTAAAAACAGCGGTGCTTGAAAGATTACAACATAACACAACAATTACAACTGAACACAACATAACGAAACAATTGCAACATAACACAACAATTACAACATAAACTGCAGGGAAAATTACAATTTTTTTCCGTGCATAATATGTTCAGAATAAAGTTAAATGACCATTACCGTTATGTGACATTTTACAATAAAAGTGACCGAATGACTGGAGAGTTTGATGCAAAGTTTTTTACTGTGTAGTTACATATAGCATTTTACATTAAATTATCTAATACATATAATAACAATATTAAGCTATTTTATGTTAAAACGTATTTTAATTCCACTAAAACAATCATGCGAAAAATTGACCGACCACCTCATTTTAGCTTTAAAAAAAAAAAAAAAAAAAAAAAAAAAACAAGCGTCTCCTTTAATAAAATCCAGATTAATGCATAGAAGTTGCAGGTGTCAGAGCCATTTGTTCTATTCTCAGCGTAACGGGCTGTCACACACTCTGTGAAAAGCAATTAATTTATGTAAATAGAAGCTTGTTTCTCGCGCGAGCTTTATTTCTTTATATTTTATTTTCGCCAACTTACATAAAATAATTGGTTGATGTATTTTTCATCTCCATTATTGTTTATTTCAGCGTTCATAAAAATTATTAACACCGTTTTACTGAGCCATTTTTTCTGCAGGTTAAAATAATTGTTCAAATGATAAAGGAAATGTTTATTCTTTCATTATTTTTAGAATGAAACATGAAATTGCGGATTTTAACATAAATATACTATAATTTAAATTTATTTTAACATTTGTTACTTCTATAGCCGCGAAAGAAAAGTTGTTTCACAAAAATTATACACGCTCTATTTTAATCTAATAACGAATATTTTGAAAACAGATTTAAGTTGAAAGTTTGTGAATATAAGCTATTTTCTGAATTCCCATGAGAACTATCTGACAAAATTTCTTGGAAAATCAATTAATGTATGTAAATTGTAAATTTACGCTTACACCTGCAGTGTTTCAGTTTTTTTTTTTTTTTCTGCTTTAAATAAACACCTTTAAAACATTTTTATTTACTTATTTTTTTTTAATTATGATTGGGTGATACTAATTTCTGAAAGATATTTTTTTATTTATAAGTGTTAAAAAGTATGTTTTATGTTATGTTTATTTTTGAAGCAATAAAAATTATTTTTAGGCCTTCTTTTGAGGTCATGTATTTAGTTTTGTACTAAATCTTAAATAAAGGGGAACATTCATTAATTAAATCACTCATATTTGTCTTTTTTCCATTTCTCCCCCTAAGTTACTAGAAGATACACTGGTGTGGCACGTCATCATCCATTGTAACAAAACATTTTTTATATCCAGAAAAAGAAATTATATAGTGAAGCCGGCTAAATTGGGGCTAGAAGTCATTCAGTGACAGTGATTTATTTATTTTTTATAACCCTATTTCCTTGTTTTAGCACAAATATAAACAATTACAGGTATAGCTACATTGATTTTCATTTCACTTCTACTCTTCTAGGGTCTTTTTCGTAACACTTTAATAATTTTATTACAATTATTTGAAATAATAAATAATTCACACGAAACGTAATTTTCTACCGAGGGAAAAAGGTATGATTACCTTTTCACATAGTTAAATAAATGAGAGGCTCAGAACCATAGTAAACCAAGTCCATTTTGAAAATAAAAGACAGATAGTCCATCTAGAAGGTGCATACAAATCTGTTTTATCCACTTCCACAGTGAACCAAGTCTGTTTTCACAGACTTTCCCATATATGTCATTTGTTTACGGGCTTAGTTTACTGTGGGAGAGAATAAAACAGATTTTATGCACCTTATAAATGGACTATATCTTCTTTTTTTCAAAATGGACTTTGTATACTATGGTTGTGAGCCCCTCAAATTACGTTTCGTGTAATTTATTTTCCAATAAAAAAATTGTTAAAATTAATATAATGTAATCAGTTATACAACATTTCTTAAAAGTACATTAAATAAGATTTATTTTGTTGAGCTGGTTCGGATATCAGACAGATATCATGATTAACAAGATTTTTTGTGTGAACTGTATCAGCTAATTGTGATAAGGACAGCTCTGTTGGTAGAGCATTGCTAGCTTAAGCCAAAAGGTTCCTCGTACCGAATATTTGACTGGACTATTTCTCTCAGTTGGAAAACTATATTTCGCGTTCATTATCTTATCACCCTGGGATGTATAAAGTAAAGCCTGGATTACACTTATTGCTTTTTTTATTTCTTTGTTCACTTTAATATGTGCCTTACAAGATTCTTCAACCTAGCTTTTAAAATATTGGAGAATGTTTTTAAGTTGTAAAAAATACTTAGTTTTTAATACTACAATGAAAGTTGAGATATCTAAGAATATCTGGCATGAATCTCAGTTTTATTCCGTTATGTACAAAGGGTCGTTTGATGTCGAGACAAAATTAACTTATTGCTAAATATTAATTTATTATTTCTAGAAATTTTTTTAGAGGATGCAACTTATTTTAAAATTTGACTTCAGAAATCTACATGTGGGAACACGTGTGATAAATTTAGCCTAATTTTATAACTAAAAATCTAGCTAAAAATCTGGGAAATATATTATAAAATGCAAAAAAATAAAAAAAAACCCTCTTGAATCTACAGGAGATAGCTGTGAGTCATGATTTCGATACCTAAAGTGTAAATCAATCTTTAACGTTCTAAAAATGATTTAGATAGAATCTTTTTCGATTTTCTAACTACTTGATTTCTCTTGTACACCATTCGCTTCACCTTTCCTCCACGGGACCAAATATAGTAAAAAAAAAAAAAAAAAGGTCAATTTGTCAATATGCAATGCAAAATATCAATTGGCTTTACAGAAAAAATCTGTCAGACAGGTCGCCATCTAAAAACTGTTTTTTCTATAATTTGCATTTTTTACGAACTTTGTGTTAACTTAGCAAATTTTTACCGAAAAAGAAACACTTTACATAAATCCCAGAATTAAATGCTTGTATTTATTACGAACTTTCTGTTATTAAAATAAATTACTCTAAAATAAAAAGTTTGCAGTTTTTTTCTGTAAAATCAACAGGTTTTTTTTTTTTTTTTTTTTTTTTTTTTTTTTTTTTTTTCAGTGTACTACCAGAGAAAAATACAAATTCCTTATAAGAAAAATACAGATTTCTTATGAACTTTATTATTGTTGTTTTAAAGCAGTCTAACTAATTGTTTTCATACTTTAAATAAAAGTCATAATGCGTAATCCCCTTACCTTATGTGGGAAAGTATTACACATACACTGCGTGAAGTTTGTGGACCCGCCTATCCGCCCCTGAAGTTTGACTTATGTAATTGATCATATTAAATAAAGTTCGCTTGTTTCTTTTATTTAATTAAATATATATTAAAGTAACAAAAGATTCTCGATAAAATTAAAACTATATACACTGTGCCTTGAGTTTTACAACATTTTATTTTACTAGAATATATATCTTATTTAAGAACAGAAATATATCAACATTTCTGTGGATAAACATAAAAATTCTCGGATTTAAATATGAAATAAATTTTTTTTAAATCTTAAATAAAGGTGGGAGACTACTTGGAAACATTAAAGAGCACCTTATATATCATATACATTATTTATTATTTTCAAAAAGATTCCCAGTCATTTATATTGTCACAAAGAACATGTATATCAATCACTGTAAAAAAAAAAATGTTATGATTTTCCCTGCACTTTATGTTGTAATTTTTCGAAAACCGACGCTGTCAAATTGAATTCAAGCACGAATGCTGCGGAAGCGAATTCAAGCAACAAGTTAAGTAAAAATCGAATACTTTCTGTCACCCGCATCACAAGTCAATAGTACCGAGACTTTCCCCATACCCGAGAAAATTTACAGCCCTACTAAAAATCTATATTTTACAGCAACTGTGTTGGCAGCTGGGGTGGCAGCAAGTTTTGTTGTAAAATATAGAGATTTTTAGTGCACTTCACGTAGGAATTTTTCAAACACCAATGCTGTGAAATCTAATTAAAGCACCCATGTTGTGAAAGCGAATTTAAATAACAAGTGAAGTAAGAATCCAATTTTTTCTATCACATGCACCACACAGCCAATAGTAAAGCGACTTTCCCCAAACTTGAGAAATTTTACTGTTATCTTAAAGGCAATAGCTGGTAAATTTAACACCAACTATGCTAGTCAGGGTCAGCCTCTGTGTCAGCACATTCTGTTGTAAAATACAGATTTTTTTTTTTTTTTTTTTTTTTTTAACCATTTGGAAAAATGGTTATTGTTCTCGTCAGGATGGTAAATTAAAAGCATATCTGGAGGTTTTCATTGGTTTAATCCGCATTTTATTCGTTTTATGATTGGTCTATACAGTAATCTGTATTTCCCTTTACTTTCAACAACGACGGAAATAATAACTCAGAAACATATTGAGACACAGATTTCAAACAAATTGCATTTAAAAGTACATTTTTTTTTCTCTATCCGACGGTGTAAAAAGTAATATTGTCGGATGTTTAGAAGTTTAAGAATGAAATTTCATTTAAAATGGGCCGTCAGATTTCTTGGAAATCTGACGCTGGGAAAACCTTTTCCCGAACAGCCAATGAAATGCTTAGATATTTGCGTAAGTTTCAGGTGGATAATACTTAAGTTTCATGAAATCTAACGGGTCGCAGGCGATATTTTTGGCTTGCAATTTTTACATGTAATAACACTATTAATGTTTAATTCATGGCGTACGTAACGTATGATCAACGCCGTGCGATTTTTTATGTCTTAAATTTTAGTCTTCAAAAATATCGTTTTCCAAATGGTCGTTGTAATTTGATAAATTGTTATTTTTATTTTATTTTTTATTTTATTTTATTTTATTTTTTTTACAGTGTGCGTTTCCACACATGCTGATAGATGGGTAAGGATTAACAACTATTATTGTATTTAAATATGGAAAATCAAATAAAGGAAAGTAAGTCAGTCTCAAGACATTAATAAAGGCGACGAGTAATAAATTGGATCTGTGTTTAAATATGGAAAATCAAATAATAGTCCAGGCAATAGGGAATTTTACCTGTAAAAAGTAATGGAAGTTCGGGAAATAGGCTTACTTTATGTTTTTTGGGTCTCTGAATCCGAATTTGTAACTTCCACCAACATTTCCCCCGGCAACGCCCCCAAATTTTGCTAAAATCCCCCCTCCCCCCCAAAAAAGGTTTTTATTAAAAAAAAATCAATTTTTTTTAATTATTTTAGGTAAACAGTATCTAGAAATTCAGAAAGTAGACAAAATTTGCAACAAATTAGATATATGATATTATAACTTAGGATGAAGGGGAAGGGGGGATCTGCCTCGGAACATGTGCCGCAGTGCTGCGTGGACTAAGTTGCGCAATTCCACTTAACCATTCACACATTTACATTAGCCCTCCCATCTCCCCTCCGAACTTTCTCTATAAGTTTACTTTAAGTTTTTTGGGTCGTTGAATTCGAATTTTTAACTTACCCCAAAAATTCCCCCCCCCCGAAACCCCCCCCCCCCAAAATAGTTGTTTTTAACTTAAATTTCTTATTGTTTTAGGGGAAAAGCATTACGAAATTCGGAAACTAAACAAAATTTGCAACAAAAAGGTTACATGACATTATGACGTAGGATGAACGGGGAGGGAGAGGTCTGCCTCTGAACATGCACTGCGGCGCTATGTGCACTAAGTTATGAAGTCCGGGCAATAGGGGATTTTACCTGGCAACATTAATACTAGTCCTGGATTTCGACTCACTTTATCTTTTTTGGTCACTGAGTCCGAATTTGTAACTTCCCACCAAAATTTCTCCCGGCAACCCCCAAAAAATTGATTTTTTGAAAAAATATGGTTTTTGAGAAAGCGCGCGGGGAATGTTCCGAGGCAGCCCCCTCTCACCTCATTTATCCTACGCCATAATGTCATGTATCCTATTTGTTGCAAATTTTGTCTAGTTTCTGAATTTCGTAATGGTTTTTCCCTAAAATAATAAGAAATTTAAGTTAAAAACAACTATTTAGGGGGGGGTGGGGTGGTTAGGGGGTGGGGGGCGGAATTTTGGGGGTAAGTTAAAAATTCGGATTCAGCGACCCAAAAAACTTAAAGTAAACCTTATAGAGAAAGTTCGGAGGGGAGATGGGAGGGCGAATCTAAACGTGTGAGTGGTTAAGTGGAATTGCGCAACTTAGCCCACGCAGCATCGCGTCTCATGTTCCGAGGCAGATCCCCCTTCCGCTTCATCGTATGCCATAATGTCATATATCTAATTTGTTGCAAATTTTGTCTGCTTTCTAAATGTCTAGATACCTTTCCCCTAAAACAATAAAAAAAATTGTTTTTTTTAATACAACCTTTTTTGGGGGGGCATTTTACCAAAATTTGGGGGGGGGGGTTACCGGGGAAATTTTGGTTGGAAGTTACAAATTCGGATTCAGCGACCCAAAAAAGATAAAGTAAGCCTATTTCCAGAACTTCCATTAATTTTGTCAGGTAGAGTCCCTATACAATCTGTATTGCCTGGACTATAAAGGAAAATAAGTCAGTCTCAAGACATTAATAAAGGCAACGAGTAATAATATACGATATGTGTTCCTTAACCGTATCGCTGCGCAACCTGAGATTTTCTCCGGCATGCATTTTTCCTCCTTCATTGTTCCCACCGGTTGTTTATTTATTTTTATTTTTATTTTATTTTATTTTATATTATTTTATTTATTTATTTTTTTTTTTTGTAAATTTTGCCTTATTTAATCGGAACTTTTTCCCGATTAAATTAGACAAAATTTTTTGTTTTGAAAAACCAGTGGCAAAAGAAGCTATTTTAATCAAACAGTTACGCAGCGAGAGGGTTAAGTCCCTCATTTAAAATTATATCATTTCAATAGCGACTATGGTGTTTTAAAAGTAAAACGTTTAAATAAACGTTTAAAATAAAGTAAAACGTTTTATTCCCCATTCATTCCTGTTTATTTCAGCGTTTGTGAATATTAATTGCTCTGTTTTACCAAACAAGTGAAAAAAATTGCTTAAATGTGCTAAAAATGCAGTTTCGCAACTGGCAAATTTTTTTCAAGCACGAACCTCTAACCCAAAGAGTAACATTCGACTTATTTAATCCGTCAATATATAAATTAACTATTATTATCCGAAAATAGGAGTAGAAAAAAAAAAAAAAAAAAAAAAAAAAAAAAAAAAGCTCACTTCTCGACACAGAGAAATTGTTTTTATTTTTACTACTATTTTAACACAAAGTTACCACTCTTAATTTAAATATATTAAATACATTTTGAATATCTTTACGCGTCGGTTAAAAATATCGATGTAGATCTGTTTTACGTTTATGAACAAGATGTATTTTGATCTTATATTTCGTCTAGATTGTGGTTAATAACACGTGGCGATAGTTTCCAGAACAGTTAATTAGCAGCTCTCATCATTATGCGAGCAATAACAAAAAAAGTAGCTTATTCAACAATGACAAAATTTCTTCTGGCAGAAACAGTTCACCCAAAAAAAGTTTAAAATCTCTCTAAGAGAAAGTATTTTACACTTGTTGAACTATTTACTTCCTAAGTTATTGCTCTGAAAGTGATGAGAACGGTTAAATAATTGCTGTCAAAAGTTGTGTGTTGTTAATCATCATCTAGAGATAAAAGAAGACCTACGAGGGTGGCTCAATAATTATTATCCCGAGTGTGTATAAAATATTTGTACTGCGATGGTTGATGTGGAATATTGAAGCCTAATGTCTTAGATGCCTATATGCTCAATTTCAGAACCGTAGCTGCTATATTAATATTTTTTTATCGTTTTACGTGTGAGAGGTGGTACCTAGCTTGAAAAGGGGTGTGGCTGGGGGGGGGGGGAGTCTGGTTTAGAGCTTATGGGCCAGATCTGAAGCAGTTCTGTGATAGATTTGTGACAGTGGATGAGATGTGGTCACATCACTATGATACCGATTCGAAACAACAGTAGCCACGCTTCATTCACTGTCATGCCCCTAAATCCCCCTTTCAAGCTATGTGTTACCTCTCACACCAAAAATGAAAGAAAATGTGTTAATATAGTAGCTACAGTTCTGAAATTGAGCATATAGACATCTAAGACATTTGGCTTCAATATTCCACCTCAACCATCGCCGTACAAATATTTTATACACACTCGGCACTGTAATTATTGAACTACCCTCCTATATCCATCTAATTGTCATCACCAGTTATTTTATTCACTGCTAGTTAAACATACATACGAAAGAAATATTGCTTCATAAAAAGTTGCAGACACGCTTTTTTAATTCGAATAAAGAAATATTAGCTTCCAAAATCCGATTTAAGTTGAAATTTAGTCTGTCTAAGCCATTTGCTGAATTCCCATGAGAAGTATCTGACAAAGCTCATGGGAAAAGCAATTAATTTATGGAAATTTTGCGTCCTCCCTCGCACCAGCTGTTTTTCGCCTTTTTTCTCCTATAAATTAAACACCTTCACAAACTTTTTATTTGCATTTCTTAATATATGATTTATTAATGCTAATTTTTGAAATATATATCTTATACGGGAGAAAAACAAGGCGTTATCTATGTTTTTTTTTTGTTTTTTTATTTAAGGAACACTAAAGATAATTTTATATGTGTTTAAAAATGCGGCATGTTTTTTTTTTCGACTAAAAGGTCTTCAAACATGATCTTTATTTTATTTTATTATTTTTTATCCTTTCATTTCAAGTTAAAGAACAACTCTTTTTAAAATAAATATATTGAAAATAATTTTTACTAAAGACATAATGACACATAATTATGGCGATATTTTTTTTTTCCAGTAGCAAGATATAAAATAGTATTTTCTCTTTTGTTTACGGAATATAAAAAATACTTTGCTTCTTTCAGATTAATATACGTTAAGGAAAAAAATACATATATTACTCAGTAAAGGTGTATCGTCAAAAGAGTGATTATGTAAAGAAATCTATCACTAATATAAGAAAAAATCTTTAAAAAAAAAAAAAAACTTTTAAAGATGTTTTGAGCGGTTCTTTTATGAGCTGTTTTCGTTCAACTATTTTAAGACAGGAGTAAGCAAGGAATTCATATAAAGACATTTTTAAACCTGCCTTTTCTTTTTACATTTTTACTTTTTGATATTTCAGAAAGTGTGCTTCTTTAACATATTGTACAATTTTTTAAAGTGAAAACTTACAAAATTTCAGCTTTTCTTATTCAATTACCCTTATCATTTTATTATTAAATGTAAAAGAAAATGATAGCGGTGTAAATAATATATATAAACTGAATTTAAATAGGATATGCTTTATAAAAATAATATTTTCCCAGATTTTATTTTTCGACATAAATGGATTTGGCATTAAAATGAAAGCATACCATTTGTGGATAGAGTAAGTTTTTTTTTCAGTTCAAATTTTCTCGAACATTAATATTTAAATTGTAAGAAAATGCTTAAAAAAGTTATTCATCGTCTCAATCACTTTCAATATTTCAAACACTGTCAGCTAAGACATGAATTATTCTTCAGTGAAAATTGAAATTGAGATGTCCAGTCGATTGATTCCTGAGTTGCGTGTATGTTCAGTGTCTGACCGAAAGACTAAGTCAATTTATTATGAAAAAAAAATTGATCAATACACAACAATTAATCTAAGATATACCTCTATTTTGTTTTATTTTGTACTGAAAAATATAAAGGTACCAGGAAAAATGTAAAGAAAAATACTTAAAATAAATCTTAAAAATGAATAGGCACATATTTAAATCTCCCTCCGGTTTTAAATCAACCTGTAAAACTGTGCCTTTGCTCCAGTTTGAAAGATAAAAATATTTTAAAACAATGTCTATTTCAAGACATTAGGTAAAGTCTATAAAATAATTAATATCTTACACCAAGTTTATCACAGATTTAGGAATTAAAAAGACTATTTCGACACTTATCAAAGAGCTCCGTGTCAGTCTATGGTCTTTGTATTTGATTTATACTAACGAATGATATGGATAAACATGGTCTTATTTAAAATGAATAATTACAGTTTTTCCCTAAGTTTTAAAATTGTGCAACCTGATTATAACCAAAGGATTGTTTTCGGAAGAAATACCGTTAATACTTTCTATAAGAAAATTACTGGTGATATCAATAATGGCAATCGAAATTAGTACCTTTCGCATAGGTATCGATAAAAGAACTGAGAAATGCAGTTACTAAATACTGCTAAAAACTTTGCAACTCACATTTCAAAAGTCGAAAACACCTGACAAAGTAGATATTTAAGAACTGCAAGTTTCAATTATTATTCTTAGCAGAATGTGCAGTTTAAGAGTGATTTAATTTAAGAATGTGTGTAATTTTTTTTAATCATAATATCTGCATATAGCTCTAAGTATTTTAATCAATATTCTGAAATCCAATAACTTTGCTCGTTTTTTAAGTTGTTTTTATTATGTAATTTTTACATTTTACTAATGTAGATTTTTTAAATTGATTACTTAGCTAAAATCAGAGCTTGATTAGTTTGAGCAAATTCCAACAGGGCTTTCAAATTGTAATTTAAATTTTATTTATCCCTGAATTGCTGCATTTAATAAAATGACGACCACTATTTAAAATTACTGCTAGTCTTTTGCCCCTGCAATAATCATACTCTGATTACTTTATTCGCAATGAACTTCGCCTATAAGTGACGGATGCGTACAATCCACAATTGTCTTTATCAGAATTTTTGAAAAATAGCACTAGCTATCGTTAGTGGAAATTCGCACACACTATATTCAAGAGTTTTCTCCTGTTTAAAATGCATCATTGAGTTTTCTGTTACTAATGTCCTAGATTTATTCTGCATTATACCAAAATTAATATATTTACTTATTAAACTTATTCATTACTTATTCATTTCATGTTTTTATTTACGTTGTAAATATGTTCAAAAATTGTTATTAAAGACATATTATTTGTTTTAAAAGTGTAGTTAGAGATAGAAACTCCACAATATATTTCCATTATATCAAACTCCATGGGGATTATGTTTGGCAGTCTTCTTGTTATTACTAAACTTGGCGTTATAGTATCATCATTACCGTAATATTTTAAATCATTATAATACTTTATTTCATCAATATAATGTAAAAATATTAACATTCTTTGTGATATATGTAGTACTATAATTAAAAGAAATAGATAAAATAATACTAATGTGTCAAATTCTTAAAAAAAAAAAAAAAAAAAAAAAAGTTTAAAAGAATCATCTCCTCAAAAAGTAATATTAAAATAACAAATAATTTATATATTTTTTACTTAGAAATATATATTGAACAAAAACAAAAAATAATAAATTTATTAGAAAACAGGAATTCTGCTTTTTCAGTCGCCCCCAATGAAAAAAAATTATATATAAATAGTACAAAACATATTTCATTTTAAGACTTAAAGTATACGCTTTTATTTTATGTAAAATGACGTCATTCGCATCCGCTTAAGAATTCCACATTTACGATCCACTTTTAAACATCAACAGTAAAGCATGCATAGGATGTCACTATCGCAAAATAGTACACAAATGCAGCAAAAAGATGCCGTCATTAAAGAAACTCGACAAAAAAAATGGCTATCTAATCATTCATAGACTTCATTTGTTTATAAATTTAATATAGATACTTAAAATTAAGTATAGTTAATAGCTCCATGTTTTAACCTCTTGGGGACGAGCGACCGGTATTCGTGCAGCGTAAGGTGCTCAGAATCGGGGATTATTCTCACCAGTAAATTAATATTATAAATTTTGCCTTATTTAATCCAAGCATTTTCACGATTCAATTAGGAAAAAATTTCTTTTTTAAAAAATCGGTGATTAAAGATTGAAAAATTCTCTAAAAGGCGCTCGTCCCGAAGGTGTTAACAGAAATTATTTGTTTATATTTTTTCAATGTAGCACGTATTTTAATTAAATTTTCTTTCTGTTCTTATGAGAAAACGGCAACAAAAATATATAATTACTATTTTAGAACTATTTTTCCTTTATCTTCTACAGAAATGGAGTACTTCTGTTGCCAATATTAAGCAAATGGCTCGAAAAACTGCAAAAAATAACAATAATATTTCAAAAATAAATGGAGATAAAGTTTTCAAACAAATTGCATTTAAAAGTACTTTTTCCCCCAATACGACGATATAAAAATTGAAAATGTGCAATGCTTAGAAGTTTAAAAAATTGCTATAGATTGTTTAATCATACATCTGCTTCGTTTTACGGATGGCTTATACAAGGTAACGTTATTTTTTGGAGTCGACACAAAATAAGCTTAGAGAAAAAAATAGCATACCGGGGGCTAATAATTCTGAGCATTATGTATAACAACAGAGATAACAAAATTACAAGAGAAGTCGGGGTAAAACAAGAAGGCATACATATTTTTCACGTAAATGGGTTTAAGTGTATTGCTTCCACTACGCAAGAAAATAAAAGAAATGAAGACGTTGACAGTTCATATTCGTTAATATCAAACTTTGTTCCTTGATATAGGACTTTTCTGATTTATATTTCAATTTCTTACTCTTGTCTCACTTGAAAAATGACCAGCGAGTCACTGCCGTAAGTCATTTACTACCAGTTTTATTTTACGCGGTTCAGTTTAGCTAATGTTTTATTTAACACAGAAATTATTAAATCATATAAAATTTCCTTAACTAACAATTTCTTTAATAAAACTCTGATTATAAGTAATCATCCTATACTAAAATTTTATAGGTTGCTATAAGTTTTATTAGGTAATGCAAATTCAGTAACTTTTTAAACCTTACTGTAAATTAAATAAAACCAATTATAGTAATTCAAGTCTTGCCTACATATATTTTACTTTAGTCTGGATGCAATAAAAAAGCAATTTATACACTCTGAACTTTTATTAGACAACAGTAGAATTTAATGTTTTTCATAATTAGAAAATCAATTAAGTTTTTATCTTTCACCCCTCTTTAATAAAAACAGTAATATCCCTATCTCTCTATTCTAAAAAAAAGTAACTACCGCTGTCACCGCCGCCGCCGCCGCCGCCGGTTTTGAATTTTTTGTGACCGGAGGTCTTTCTTCGTTAATATTAAAAAAACTGTTGGATTCAAAAATATAAAAATCGGTGGTATTATACAGAAATGTTTGATAAACACGCTGATGCAGACAGTTTTCAAATCGAAGAATTATTTTAAGAGATATTTAATGCCAAAGTTGTACAAAATCGTTCCATTAAAAAAGTTTTATAGGAGCAAAAACTGTACATAGGAATTTAATCATTTTTAGATCATTTTATGCGTCAGAATTTCCCGGTGTGCAGATTGCAGTTTTTTTTTTAATTTGAATAATTTTTCGAGGTTTTATTTCTATTTTAAATTCAAATTTTCAGCATTTCGAGAGATATTTTTTACAAATTTTAGAAAATTGTATTTACTTAAAACGTTGCCAGCTGTATAAACAGCGCAAACAGTAATGTTTGCTTCAAATTAAAAATTTATTTTACACGTGACTATTATAAACAAAAAATATAAAAAGCAGGAACTCATTGAAAATTACGTCATAAAAACTATAGTTACACGTGAATTTTAAATGAGAAAGAATATTGTAAAATAATAAATTCAGTAACATGCGTTAGAAGTCCTAAATAGGAGAATTTACGTCATATTACACTTATTACGTAAAATGAACAAAAAATAATATTGCAAAACAGTTTTAATTTAAAAATTGCACGAGACATTTACTTGACGTTTTAAGAGGATCATAATCTTTCATTTCTAGCAAAAGTATTTTGACGTGAATATTAAAAAGAGAAAGAAAAGTTTGGTGAAAATTACGTCAGATTATAGTCAGAATCATATTATAATTCAATCTTCCGAAATCTTTTTAAAGGCGATCAAATTAGCGTGCTGTTAGAGTCTGCGGTGTCTGAACGGGGGTTGACGAGCGTAGCTCGTAGGGGGCAGAGCCCCCTAGTATGTTAAAAAAAATTAATCCCTAAAAATGATAATATACGTCATAATCATGCAATTAAATAATGAACTCGTGGTTATTTTTATAATTTAAGGCATTAAAAGGAAATTTCTAAGACTTTTATTTGAACTTAGTATCATTGTATCTCTTTTATTGTAATATTCTTCTCATCATTATAATACATTTTTTAGTAGAGTTTATTTCCCAAAAAAGATTCACGATATTAATTTTTCTTTATTATATATTTAGTACTATAATTAAAACAATTGTATAAAATAAGTTAAACAATTATGACAAATTTTTACCCAGTTACTTTAAAGTAATAAAAATAAAATCTTAAAAAACATTAGCGTCAAAACACTGTATTAAACATTAGTGTCGTGAAGAAAATTCGACTTAACTTCTTAAAAAACAGAACAAAAAGAATTTTTTTTTTCTTTTTCTTTAGACTCTACAGATTCAGCTAACAAAGTACTAGAGGTTTTGAGGCAAAACAAGGAGGCAGATGTAATATATACTTTCACGTAAATAGCATTAAATATATTATTTAGACCACGCAAGGAATGGAAAATGGGAAGACGTCCCAGTTCATATTCATTACTGCAAAACTTCCTTCCTTGTCATAATCCTTAACTTTTTACTGTTTCTAATTCTTACTTCTGACTGCATCGAAGAACGACCAGAAAGAGGTTTACTGACTTAAGTCAAATATGAATTTTTATTTTACGTAATGACTTTCAATATAAGCTTAAATTTAAAGTGAAAAATCTAAATACCTTTTAATGATCGATGTTATTTATGGAAAGATGTATGTGTAGTTTGTTCACAAGAACCTTTCGTTGATTCCCTATTAAGGCTATTTTTAGCAAAATAGATAAAATACTTAAATTTAAAATACTTCAATACCTTTTAAATATTTCAAAATTAATTACTATGTACGTTTTGAAAAACTAAGCGCGGTAGAGTTTAAATAAATGTTAGTATTATTTTTCTAAATTTTAAAGTATTAATGGTTATCATGCAGGGGCTGAAATAAATGCAAAAATTAAGCATCTAAATTAAATCTACTTATTCATATATATTTATTTTGATAATATTTTTTTTACAATGGTGATGGATTAGCCATCTATTGATCAAACCTTCTCCCTACGATGTTAGGACTTTCACGATAGATTATATTTTGTCTGGTATAGCAATATGAAAATTTTAAAACCATTTAAACCATTCATGAACACTGAACACCTTGGTTAAAAGTTTTATTGTGTTAAAAATACCACTGTAGATAACCTATAATAGGATTCATTCTATTTGACACAGTCTGTTTTAACATTTTCTCTAATGTGTAACGGAAATTATCCAAATATTAATATACAGTTGTGAAAAAAAAAAGTAAACACCCCTTACTAACTCTGAGAAAATTATCGTAGAAGAACGCTACTGGTACCACACGATTGGTAATAAAGTCTACTTTTAAGTGATGTATATAAAATTTGCTTAAGGGGTCATCTACATATTAAAACGAACCATAACTTTGTTTTCTTCAATAGCAGTACTAAATTCTGACAGCATATATGAACTCTACACCATTCAATTATCCTAAAAACAAATTTTTATGCAATTCGTACGATAAGCTTCCGAAAAATGAACTATTTTAAAACGAGCGTATTTTAGGGGCTGTATCCCAAACTGAAATTCGGTACTCGATTGTTGACCGACAGAGTTGTCAGACCGACATGTTCTTGATCAAGGCATCTTAAGCGCCACCCAAGCAGTCATTGAAGTCTTCTAGATTACAGGACCACATACGAAATTTCAAAATATCTAGTCACTTCTATCATAGACGGCCCCTTAAACTATCATTTTGCCGTTTTTAAGCATAATTCGAAAACTATTCGGAAGAAAAACGTGAAATTTAGGATTTCCATAAAGCTGGACTTAATAAATCTAAATCTATCAAAAAAAATGTAGGTTACAATTCATATTTTTTTTTAATATCAATTTCATAATTCATATCATAAAACTATAAAAATTCCAAATTCAACGTATTTAAGTTTGGGTATTTTAGTATTATTGCTACACCAAAAATTACCTCATTTGGAGTATAATTTCAGGAGATATTAATACAAATATTAAAATGTAATTTAAGATTAGAAGTACTAAATTTTGATTGTTTATAATTCAAATGACTTGAAATTTGGTGTCTAGACATAGTTTGAACCGAAGATTTGAAATATCTTGTGAATATTGTGTATTACTATTAAGAAAAGGGAAGTTTGGGTTCGTTTTAATATGTAGATGCCCCCCTAAGCAAATTTTATATACATCATTTCAAAGTAGACTTTATTTCAAATTGTTCGGTACCAGTAACTTTCTTCTATGATAATTTGTTGAGGAGTTAGTAAGGGGTGTTTACTTTTATTTTCCACGACTGTACAACCAACCTTCGGGCACAATGAGCAACATCTCATTTTATAAATGTCTGTCTGGAAATAGTGTCATGTGCTTATTGTTTCTGCTTGCTTCATTAGCAATCCACAGCAACTTCGTTTCAGTCATAACTTTATATCATGTAGATTTAACACTGAATAAATGTCATCGCCTGTAAGTTTAAATTTTATTTTTCGTCTGAGTTTCAAAAATAGATTTATTTCGTGACAGATTTCCTCTTTTTTCTGTATCGTAATTTTATACATATTTAACTATCGCAATATAGATTTTACCTTACTCCTGGACGTAATTCGAAATGTAATTTTCTACATCGTTAATCAGTTGTCGAATGTGTCAGCAAAACCGCAATGTTTATGATAACAGAGTAGCAATGTAAGGCCAATAAAATTGGATTTATCGTAAAGATTTAAGGAAAAAAAAAATATGAATTTACCACTATCGAGAACATAATATCCGTTATAATTTTTAATATGGATAAAGGAGCTTTTTCAGGCGAGTATTGCCAAGTTTTGTAATGTGAGTTAGAATATTTTGCCACAATCTGAGCATTTCCCTCCTATACATGTTGCTATTCTCTTATAAAGACATTCTAACCGAAATTCTAAGAAAATCAATTCAAATATAGTGTGTTAAAATAAATCCCAATAAAAGAAACGATGATTTAATTATCAAGAAAAATACTAATTTATAAAAACTCTTGAAATTGATTTTTGAATGTAATGAGCCATTTAAGACATCCTAGTCAAATTGTGGCAAACATTGCACAGTCAAACCAAATAGCATTCTATCTCAAGTTATACATAGTGGTTGTAAGGGAGAAAAATATAATTGCAAACAAATGTGTCAAAATATAGCATTATTACAATTTGAAATTCAATAAGACAATATTTAACCTATTCAAGAAGTTTTGGAGCGACAACATTTCAAAATATAACTGAAAAGTAAAACTTTGTAGCTCCAAAATACGTTAATAAATTTCAAACACGGTTTCTGCCTATTTTCCGGATTCTGCTATAAGTATATCTTTTACATTTGAGAGACGTAAATGTTGTCTCCTACCTCTACCATATATATAAAAACCTAATAAAATGAATTTATGAAACGGCTCATTAAACGACTGATTATGTTTCACAGCTATTTCTCCTAAAATATGGAACGTTTGGCTTTCAAATTAACAGAAAATATCCGCATTCATCCGCAGATGTCAAAACTGTTATTAAATTCAAATTATTTTTCGAGATATTACTTTTTTTCTAATTTTAATGACTTTATCTAATGATGGCAAAAAAATGACTCCATTTTTGTGGAAAAAAGGGAGAAAAGGTAGAAAAGGGATAAAGGTAGGGACTATTAGATTTCCTCTTTTCGTCATTTTCAAATTAAAATTGAAAAATGAAATTATTAAAAACAGAAAGAAAACTTTAAAATAAGTATTATATGACCATGTGTTAAAAACATTACCTCAAAATATTACACGTAAATATTAAAAAAAGTATGAAAACTTTAAAATAATAAAATCATTACACGCGAAACTCATTTAAAGTTGATAATTACGTCATATGTAAAATGCCCAAATATAGATAATGCTCATGTGACCTCATGCACCCCAAAAAAGACGTATTTCTCAACTTGGTGTAGAAAATTACAATTCTAGCAGAGTTAATATTTTATGACGCATTACTTCCTACATATAATACAATGCATTAATAATACGTGCAAATTACAAGTATTTTAGCATAATTTCAAGCAATTTAGTTAGAATTTTTGCCTACATTAAGTTGAGTAGTCACACAACAATAGCCAGTTTATTGACAAACATGCACATTGTCAATTAAATATCGTCATTTTTAAAGTGCCTTAAGCCCTTCAGGACGGGAGCCTTTTACGAAATTTTTAATCTTTTGTCACCGTTTTTTAAAAAAAGAAATTTGTGTCTTCTTGAATCGAGAAAATGCGCTGATTAAATAAGGCAAATTTTACAGTAAAATTTTACTGGTGAGGAAAAACAAGGATTCTGAGCGCTTCATGCGGCACGTATTCGTGTCGCTCGTCCCCAACGGGTTAAATAATAAAATTATTACACGCGAAACGCTTTTAAAAATGATAATTATGTCCTATTTAAAAAGCTCAAATAATAGTACTCCTGAACTCATAAAATTAAATAATATACGTGCCTGTGAATCTTAAAAGAAAAAAAAACTCTAAAATAAATAAACTATAACATGAGGAATGCATTTAATAGTGAAAATTACGTCATATATTAAAACGATACATTTAAAACGATTTTCATTCCGTAGAATTTTTTTTCATTTAGAGAAAAAAATGCACAGTATATGTCAAAGAATTTGGTCTCTGTTCCACGTGTTTCTTCTGTTTGCGCCGAATGAGGTGATAACTCGCATCATATTACGAACTGTTTTTCCGGCATACTGTATCACCATTTACCTTTTTCCTCCATGGTACTGATTCACATTATTTTAATACGAAATTATCAAAAGAATAAAAAAAGAATATTTAAAACTTAAACAAAAAAAATACGTGAGGCTTTGTCACTTATTAAATCATACTGTTATGCATACTATCATACGCATCGAACGATAATTTGCTATTAAAAAGCAGAAAATCAATGTTTAAAAATGCACAAATAATACGTGAAAGGCATCAAACAACTGTTTCGAATCTACTAGCGAGATTCTTCTTCAGCGCAAGATAGAGCAAGACACAGCGTGCTAGAAAAAGCAAGGCTGATCTATGCCTTGCTTTTTCTAGCACGCTGTGTCTTGCTCTATCTTGCACTAGAGAAGAATCTCGCTAGTATATTCGAAACAGTTGTTTGCTTCTATTCACGTATTATTTGTGCATTTTTAAACGTTGGTTTTCTGCTTTTTAATATTCCTGCCCAAAGGCTTTAATTGCTATTTTAATGATTTGCTAGATAAAAGCAAAATCATTGTTGCAAACCTCGTAAAATATATTTACTAATTTTCATTTAATTGAATAATACATAAATAATATTCCTAGTATAAAAATATGTCACCAGTACCGGATTTATATATTTATTTGTTTTAATATTACTAAAAATTAGCTCTCTCTTATAAATTTTTTCTTCTCCCTTCTACTGGTAAATTTATTTACATTTATGTTTTTTGATCAGTATAAAACACATCTAATAAGTGGATATGGAAATAAAAATCTTTTTCATGGAAAAATGCATTCAGCAAAAAATATTTTTTTAGAATTATGACATAGAAAAAGCAGTGAGTGGTTATGGAAATTTTTTATTCGTTCAACTCTATAATCCTGATAAATTCAGTGTAAATAAACTCTTTAGGGACTCCTAAGTTAAATAATACGTTCTATAATTTACAAAAAAGTTAAGCATTCTTAATTCATATTTATACATTCATAGATAAAAACAGAATGCTTCAAAACAACCTTTACTTATTATTAAATACATACTAGTTGTTCGAAATAATTTGTGTAATCGAAATATATTCATTTCATACCCTAATTAAAATGAAGAGATTAAACAAAGTTATATTTTGAAAATTAACATAATAATAGAATATACACAGAATAAATATATGAAATCAAGTAGAATAAATAACATTAAATATTAATTCCATTTGAATGCAATAATTTGAAAACTATTGAATTCATTCTCTCATACCTTTTGAAGAATATTTCGAATTGAAATACTGAGCACAAATACAATTGTTGAACATAAATATTTAATGATATTTGTGACACAATTAACTGAAAAGATATTTAAAACTTATTTTAAAATAATTTTAAAAACGATTCATTATTTTATAATATTACTTATTGAAATTATTTGCTTATGTACATAAAGTTTATGTACTGCAATCTCTAATATTGTTTTTACGGCTTATTAATCTCAAAAAATCCATTAGAGGTAGATTTGGAAGTTAAGTATACTAATTTCACCAACAAAAACTAAATCATGATTAGATATAAACCCTCTTTAACAATTTTATCTGGCCGCTTTTGACGAGTTTTTATTTCATTTTTATATAATAGCTTGTTTTATCAGAATCATGTTAAGGCGGTATTAAAAAAACTCTACATTTTTTGGCGCATTTTCAGATTCATTTTTAATAGAAAAAATATGAAACCTGGTGACGGGATTTTTGAAGAGATTTATAAGCGACCTGTGTTTTCATTTTCTTTCAATTAATTAAAACTTGATTAATAAACAATTATTTTCTCATTTTATTAGACTCTTTTTTCTCTTTTTATTAGACAATATTTTTCGTTTCTAACACAATCGCTTCGAGAAATTCTGTTCAAAAGGACCACTTTGACATCATTTTTGAAATATATTCTGCCTCTATCAAAAAATTGATCATTACGGTACATTATATAGTTTCTGTATAAGAGAATCTACCAATTGGATGCGCTTGAGAGCAAAAATGATTTTAAAAATGAGTAACAAAATAAGCAGTTTAGATTTGAATACACCCTTAATAAGATGATTTTTTTCTTCAACCGCTGTGTATTTTTAATTTGTTTTTGCTGTAAGAATTGGTCCTATCAAAAACTTGTCTATATAAATGTTGAAGACAATATTAAGAAGATATATGATAAATTCATGGGGATTTTATATCTTAAAAATTGACGGAGTTATGGATTTTTTTCTTCTTCAACCCCCCCCCCCCCCATTTTTGTTTCGGTTTTAATTTTTTTTTTGCGGTACGAATTGGTCCTATCAAAAACTTGTGAATATAAAAGTTGTAGATAATATTAAGGAGATTTATGATAAGATTAATGGGATTTGATATCTTGAGAATTGACGAAGATAGGAATTTTTTCTCCCAAAAACCCTATTTTTTGCGCCCCTTGAGCCCATTTTTAACTTTATCAAAAATCTTTGATACATAAATTTTTGGCCCTATTTTTAGAAGTAATAAAAACTTTAAACTGATTTGATATGTACAAAAATTAAGAAGTTATGGGGTTTTTTCGGTTTTCACAAAACCTTTCCCCTTAGTCCGATTTTGCCCATTAACGTACTTGATTGAGATTTTATGCCCCTTGATTTTATGTATCAGTTTGGAAGATATTTGTGCAGAATTGTGGAAGTTATCGTGTCCAGAAGAAAGTGATATATATATATAGATATAGATAGATAGATAAAGTTTTTTACTAAGGGTGGTTTTGGGATCTAGGGGTCATGATCGATGGAGATCTGCAAAAAAATTTCAGAAATTCCAAGATAGGGGAGAATGTAATAGGTGGTATTTCATACGAAATCTTCCTAAAAAGGACATTATAATATCACAAAATATATTTTGTGATTTCATAATCTATACTTGCGGGGGAAAAATTGATATATATTCGGATAGTACAGTATAGTGTATTTATTCAATGCATAAACACATACAATATTACACAAAATTGTATGTGTTTTACTTCACAGAATCGTATTTACATCGATTTGTCTCATCCCAATGATACCAGATTTATTAAGAGATCGGGGCAGGGACGGTGAAGTAAACTGGGGGAATGAGATTTTGATGTATATATCTATTTTAGTTGGACGAGTGTATATATACATATATATATACTGTTTCTGTTTTAACCAATAGCATGGAGTGATAATTCCAGTGATTCTGATTTCAAAACCAGGAGCCCAACACCAATCTGCTTGAGTTCGACGCTATTGCACGCTTCTTGGTTGTTTAATCGTAAACACTATATTCATATTTTGTTTATGAAAGGTAACCATACTGGGGTCATAGTGTAAAGCGGAATCCAACTCAATAAAGCATCCTTGCTTTAATCGGGATTAGAACTAGGCACTTGTTTACTAGCAACAATTGCCTTAATTCCTAAACAAGAGATAGGGATACAGAGGGGTCAGGGCGAATCGCTGTACTAGGTGGGAGCACAGTGTTCTAAGATTAATAGAGATTAAACATGCAGCGTTTGCTTGAAACTAAAAATGCAACACAAAAATGTGTTACAACCGGTTACAATTCGGCCCTAACACTTACGGTTTAATTTGTAACGCTTCTCTAATTCAATGAATTGAGCTCTTGTTTATCAGGCTTCTCTTCTTTTAGCTGAATGTTTTGAGTAATAACCGGCTTCATATAGCAAACTGTTTCGACGGTATAGTGCATCTGTATTATACTTAGATTTTTGGGCTCATACTTAGATTTTTGGGCTGCGTGGTTAAGGCGCCACACCACAGATCGTTTGAGAGTGTAGGTGGGTAGGGAGTTCGACTCCGTTGCACTCTCCTTGTAGAGCTCCCGATTGTAGTTCTCTGGTGTTGTTAATTTCCTTGTGGCTCTCACGTCCTTGTGCATCGACTAAGACTTATAAGTAGATACTTGATGTCAAGCACACAAATCAGATGTATGAGTTCAATAAATAAATAAATAAACTTCAATTTATTTTGGTAGGAGTAAGAGAAATTAAATTTCTTTTCGTAAGTAGCCCACACTTCTGATGCCAAATCCGGAAAAAAATATGTAATAATCCGCTCCTTCCATCTTTTTAAAATGTCGTTTTGTAAGAAAAGATCAAAATTAACAACAAAAAATTCATAAGAAACACAATTCACTACCAAGAAAAACTATTTATCGCAGGTTTGTGTTATGCACAGAATAAACTTAAAAGAAGTACCTTAAATAGATTCAAGACCTTAGAAGATTCCTTGTAAGAACCGATCTTAAATCAAACAGCCATTAAGCTTCCAAAAAAAAAAAAAAATTAACAATCGAAAAAATACTGTTGTTTTCTAATATTTATGTGTAAAAATGTTTTGTAGCATAATTTATTTCCTTTATAAAATAATCCTTGTAGCACTTTTTAAGTGGATAATATATTTTTTAATTTAACCTATGGTAATTTAAAAGAAAAAGCTTTAAATAATGTAAACAATACTAGTGAAAATGCTAGAAAAAAACCCTCTAATGTAGCGTTTTAGTTTAAAAAGATTTTGTTTAATTATGCATCATTATGTCTTTTGCAGAATTTATTCGAAATATGTTTTAAAGAACAGCTTAAAAAAAAAAAAAAAAAAAAAAAAAAAAAAAAAAAAAAAAAAAAGATTATTAAAGATTTTTTAGACGAAAATAAATATATCATAACTAAGAACATATTTTAGAAAATTACGTTTAATGCTTCTAAATTACACAAAATAAAACTGTTTTTAAAGCCTAAAAGTAATATATTTAAGAAATTAACATCAATAAATCATACATTAAGAAAATACAAAAAAAGTCCAGAGGTTTTTAACTTTGCGTCGAAAATCCGTGAAAAACAACTGGTGTGGGGCATTACGTATCATTTACATAAATAAACGTATTTTCTCAGGAGATTTCTCAAATCCTCCTATTGAGAATTCAACACACCAGTTAGACAGACAGAAAAAAATTTAAAATTAAATCCAATTTCTGTAGGTATTTTATCTTTATTCCCATGACATTAAAGTATTCTGGCAAATTTACATGTGCTTTTTTTTAATGATTTATTGTAAAATAAATATAACAACTGCTTGTAAGTTTTTAGATGAATATTTTCAAGTGCTTAAAAAAGTCGAAAAGAAAATTTAAGGAACTTGTCGAATTTCCCAATCTCAAAACTCTATATTATGACATACATCTTAATATTTCAAAAAGTGCTTGCAAATGTTAATACTTCAAATACCAATTTTAACTTTTAGATTCAATTTATGCTTCAGTCAATTAATAGGAGTAACAAAAAAAGTTAATCTCGATAATGATATTTAATAAAAAACAATATTTTTCGTCATTCTTTAGTACGTTTTCAGTTTTTAGATTTCAGTCAGCAGCCAAAGATAGTGAAATACTCAAACAATAGTCTTGTTTCATGCAGATGATTAAAACAGGTGTGGAAAAATCAATTGTGAAGTGTTTTCAACTTAAAAAAGTGTATTTTTTAGATATATTTTGTAAGATTTTCTCAGTTAAAAGATAGTATATAAATTTAAGTAAGTAGGTTTTAAATAATGCAGAAATATTGAGATTTCATTGCAGGCGTAAAGATTGTACAGTAAATTAAGCTAAACATAACCATTTGCTATACTTCAAAAAATGGCTATGTTGGGAGGCTTGACCGAATAAATGTGAGGGAGGGTTTCAAAAATCTCTTAATTAAGTTGTTTTGGAATTTTTTTTTATTATACACTGTACGTAACGAGGGTTTAATGCTTGTATTCCTAAAATAGATTAAAATTAAGTAAAATGGGGTGATAGAAAGTTAAAATGTTTAAAATTGATTAAAGGAATTTGTAAAAAATTGCTAAAGAAGCAAATATATATATATATATATATATATATATATATAAATTGAAATGTTGATAGGGACTCTTATTTCATTTAAATAGACTCATACACTGAAAAAAAAAAAATGTTGATTTTACAGTATAATACTGGCGCTGGGGCGCCAGTTTAATACCGTAAAATAAGCAGTAATATACCGTTGTATAAATGCATTAAACCGTATATTACTGCTTAATGGTTTATTAATTGCTAATTTTACTGTTTATTACTGTTAATTTTACAGTATAATACTGGCGCCTCAGCTTCCAGTATTAGACTGTAAAATCAACATTTTTTTTTTTGCAGTGTAGCAGGTAAATATAAACAATGGAAAATACTGAAAATGATGAAAGAAGCAACCTTACGAAAAGTTAGGTGCTTATGCTTCTGCAAAAGGACAGAACATTGATGGACAAACACTTTAAGAAGGTATGTTGACAAATTTCACCAATATGAACAAAATGGGAAGAAGCCAAAATATGTGGCAACTAGTGTTGCCAGGTCGAGTGCCAGAAAAAGAGGGCGTTTAAAACGGAATTTTTCTCCTGAGTCTTGATTTCCGTCTAAGCATGTTTGTTTACGGATCAAATTTTCCGAAATAATTTTTAATAATAATTAAAAATGCAGAATAAAGTTATTCCGCTTATTTTATAAACTGATTTCATTTCCCTTAACAAATATTTCAATATAAAATAAAGTAGCTCAAGCCTCTCATATATGGGGGGGGGGGGCTTCACCCAGTATTATTTTCTCTTTCTCATGATTGAAATCAATCATTTTTCAAGTTTCTTATATATCACTTATGTCACAATTTTACTTATATAATTGATTGTATAATGAATAAAACTATATATGGAAAATTATTCTAGGTTCAATATTTAAAAATTAAAAAATCATTTTGTAAGAAGTGGGTCAACCCTCTCCAGTCTACATCATATATATGAAATTTGCTTAAATTCTATGCATAACTTCATACACTTTTCGATGGTACAACAATGAAAATGCAGAAAGATCTCTAGTACCAGACGATTTTCCGGTGAAATATTGCGAAATTCAAGGGGGACCTTTTTTCCATATCCATTAACAAATACATAAAATGTTGTTCAATTTTATGCATAAATTCATAGACTTTTAGAGGGTACTATATGAAAATGACACAAAAGTCCTTACTATCCCCTTTCGCCGGAATATTTAAAAATTCAAGGGGGACCTGCTTGTCATAGCCAAAAACATATACATGAAATTTGGTTCAATGGGTTGTTTAACTTCATACACTTTATGTTCATTGCTTGCCATAATCGTAAACATATACAAGAAATTTGGTTCAATTCTATGAGTAAATTTGTGGACTTTTCGATGGTACAATAATGAAACAGGCGCAAAAATCGTTATTACCAACTTCCTGCAGAATATTTCTAAATTCAAGGATCACCTACTTGCCATAGCTAAAAACATATATATGGAATTTAGTTCAATTCTATGCATAACTTCATGTATTTTTCTATGATACAATGGCGACACACGGACACACGAACTGACAGATAGATATTTTGTATAAACATGTTTTTCGAGTTCTCTGACCCTTAAAATGAGCAAATCCGCGAAAATCGACAATCGAAATAAATTTGATTACAATACTTTCTTCTACTTTAGACAGTATAAAGTAAAAATACAAATTGTGATTTTCTGTAAGTTAATTAAAAATAAAATTTATAATAAATCTGGCTTAGGAAAAGAATTCAATTTACATAAAATAATTACTTTTCTCACAGTTTGTAGCAAGCTATGCCTCTGAGAACTGAATAAATGACTGTAAGAACTAAAACATTCATGTATTAATCTGGATTTTATTAGGTTAGTTGCTTGTTTTAAAGTTGAAATTAAATGTTTCAAGCAACTTTAGAGGTGTCGTTTTTAAGGCGGCAGTCTCTGGGGTAAATTATATCTTCGAGTATGTAGCGTAATAAAAAGCAAGAAAATTGTTTAATTCTCTTGATTGCATATTCTCATCCGCATAGACAATAACAATAATAAATAAATTTATAAAAAATATTTATATAAATAAATAAATTTATATTAACCAGATTTAGACTAGTTGAGTGTTAACGAAATAGCTGCTTTTTATTCAAAGTGATATCGCTTTTTACGAATTCGCCTTTTTACCCGACTGCCAAGAAGGGTTATGTGTTTCACGCATGTCTGGGTATGTGGATTCTTTATACCTTCGAAACATCCCAAAGGCTAGATGAATTTTAAAGAATGAGGTCTCTATCGATTTTTCTTAACCGTCTAATGGTTATAGGCTAGATTTTGTTTTTCTAAATTCAAAATGGAGGTAGAAACGAAAAAATAATTACACACCATATTGAGTGGCATATCATTGGATAGGTCTTTCAAAATGAAGACGATGTTTCATTGCCTATTTTACAGTCAGAAGCTCCGTTTAAATATTACACAACCTGGAAGTTGTGTAGGTAGGATCTCTAGCTTTACTGCAACTCTAACCTTCATAGACATCTATAGGCCTCATCAAAACAGTGTCTATAGATAGGAACTAACAATTAAACATAACTTAAAAGTCATCAATACAAGTAAATAAAAAAAATAGGTAAGTAATACGAAAAATAGTTTAACATTAATGAGAAATAATTAAATAGATCGCTTTTAATGCAGTCGGGTTTTTTGAATTTTTAAATGTAATTTTTATTTAAATTTTTTATCAAATAAAACTACTATTAGTTTTCGGAAATATTTATACATTTATGAACAAAAAGTCTTATTCAAATAACAACATTGAACTATTTGTAATTGTTATTTTCTTATTAAAAATAATTAAATATAACGAATTGAGCTAGTTGATCAAAAGCGTTATAGTCTTCTAAATTTTACACAAATGTTAAAGAAATGAAATAAATATGAAAATAATAAGCCTAGTCTTGTCTGTAAAAGTCAAAACTATGTGGCAAGAGTGAATATGATTTTATTAAAATTGATAAAACAATGAACTTCTTTTCTGCAATTTCTCAAATCGCAATGAAGATAATTATAATTTTGTCTTTTAAATATGAAATCTTAGATTTTAATTGAAATACTGATAGATAATTTTCTTATCACTTTCACCACACAGCCTAAAATGGATTACATTTTTGAAACCACCCAAACTCCTTAAGCACCTAGTTTAGTTATTTGTCTCACAGATGTCGCTAGAAATAGCAACCAGAGTAGAATTAACAGCATTCTGCACATGAGACTGTATGGTCTCACAATGCACAGAATGAAAATAAAGCTTGAGACCCAAAGGGTGGTTAAAGTGTCTGTTAAATTTGTGAAATTGAATATTTTGTTCCTTTAAAAAAAGTAACTCCTTCACCATTCCTCGCTTTTTCCTGTACTGGTGCCGAACAGGTGAGCAGCATTGAAAGCTTTGCTAGCTGATATTAGCTTAACACCCAGTCTTTAAATGAGTTGTCTTTAAGTAAAACTGTAGTTTAGAACTACTTAAAAGAAAAATTTAGAAAGTAAAAAAAAAAAAAAAAAAGAAAGGCGAAAAATATTGGAATTTTAAAGTTAAAAATTAAGTTAAAACTTAAGTGAAATAAGTATAATGATAAAAATCTTAATAAATGGCATACTGTATTTCTAAAACTACTGTATTAATGAAAAAGATGAAAAATAGATAAAAGTTAGAACTGTTCAGAGTTACTCTCACCAAGCTTGGGCAGGAAAATCTGTAAGGAGGCAGCAAAAGTCACATTATCAAAAAAAAACGGCACTAATCAAGGCTATACATTTTTCCCCCTATATATTTCAATATAGAGAAAATGTATATATTTTTTTTTACTATGAAGATATAAAAATGTTTACTACTTACTTCTATTCATATTATGTTATTTCTTTTATAAAAATTATCCTTTAAAAACTTCGTTTTCAATGGAAATTACATTTTTATCTTAAAAATGTATTAATATATAAGAATCAAGATTCATAAAATAATATAAACAATATATAAACTAGGGATGCACAACCTGTGGCCCGCGAATATCGTCAATTTATAACTGGAAAAAATTTAAATTTTTGAGTACAGGTCGTAAGAAAAATTCGTTAATTTCTTCAATTTGCAGTGGAAAAATTGAAAATTTCGTCCAGTCAGGTAAGAATCGTGAATTTCGTTGATCGGATGCTTAAAAATCGCGAATTTTGTCGATCAGCAGCGGGAAAATAGCAAATAGCCTTCACTAAGCACGGAAAAATCGCCAATTTTGTCGATGAGGCGCGGAAAAAATTGCAAATTTTGCCGATCAGGCACGGAAAAATCGCGAATTTCGTTGGTCGGGCACGGAAAATCGAGAATTTTGTGATCAGGCGCGGAAAAATCGCAAATTTCGTCATCGGGCACGGAAAAATCACGAGTGTTGTCGATCGAGTTTCTAAAAATCGAGAATTTTGTTGGTTGGGCACGAAAAAATCGCGAACTTTGTCAATCAGGCTCGAAAAAATCGCAAATTTCGTTGATTATGCACGGAGAAATCACGAATTTTCTCAGTGATGTGATGCGCGGAAAAATTGAAAATTTCGTTGATCGACCGTGGAAAAATCGCAAGTTTCGTCAGTTTATCACGAGGGGGGGGGGACGAATTTTGTCAATTTACCGCGGGAAAAAATGGCAGATTTCGTCAGAATCAGTTAAGAATCGCAAATTTCGTAGATTGGACGCGAAAAGTAGCAAATTTCGTAGGTCAGGGGCGGACAAATTGCAAATTTCGTCGATCGGGCACGGAAAAATCACGAGTTTTGTTGATCGAGCTCCAAAAAATCGCGAATTTCGTTAGTCTGGTACTCAAAAAAATCGTCAAACACAAATTTCGTCTATCGAGCGCGGAAAGATAGAGGATTTCGTAGATCAGGCTTGGGAAAATCACGAATTTTCTCGACCGTTTTCGGAAAAAATTTCGGACCGTTTCAGCGAATTTTGTCGATGAGGCGCGGAAAAATTGTAAATTCTGTTGATCAGGTTAGGAAAAAATCGCGAATTTTCTCGATGATGCTTGAAAAAATTGATAATTTCGTCGATCGGCTGCGGAAAAATCGCGAGTTTCATCAGTTTATCGCCAGAAAAAATCGCAAATTTCGCGAATTTGCCGTGGGAAAAAATTGCCAATTTCGTCAGAGTCAGTTAAGAATCGCGAATTTCGTTGATCGGACGCGGAAAAATTGCGAATTTCGTCGATCAGGAACGGAAAGATAGCAAATTTCGTCGATCAGGTGCGGAAAGACAACGAATTTCGTCGATCAGGTGCGGGAAAATCGCGAATTTTGTCCACCATCTTCGGAAAAATTACAAATTTTGTCAATCAGGCGCGTACAAATCGCAAATTTCGTCGATCGTCTCCTTCCCCGAAACACCCTGCTTCGTTGGGAAAATTTGCGTTTTTTTTTTTTTCGGCACTAAGTCACTTTCACGTTTAGGTTTGTTTTTTGGCACTTTTAATAAAACCAAATTTACCCCCCCCCCGAATAAGTCAAGGAATATTATCACTCCTTCTAAATAATCCTTGCTATATGTATTTATATATACAAATGAAAACTGCTGATATATCCTTGCCAGATGAATTGGATATGTTGACTGGATAGGGGAACCTAGAGGAGTCAAACTCCCCATCCCCCACTCTAAAACCATATTTTTTTTAATCTGATTATAAGCCACAGATCACTTCCCCGAAATAGAATTCTCTCCGTGTTACTGATGTGGCCCTCGACAACTCAGAAATTTTTGTAAGTGGCCTTTCTCTTAAAAAGGTTGTGCACCCCTAATATAAACAATATATTATAATTTCCTATTTTTTAAAGTATTTTTTGAATGTATGTATCCTTATCTCTTAAACAGAAATAATTTTAAATTGTAAGTAGAAATATATTACATAAATAAGCTTCAGTTTAAATTTTTAAAAAATGGAAGAAAAATTATGTTCTTTTATGATTTTTTTTTCTTTTTTTTTTAAAAAAACAAACCGTATCATACTTTACGATACATCTAAGCGTGTTTAGTATAATTACCCGACGCTTCTACATAAAAAGCAAATATAAAATAGAATTACTTTTTAATATCCGATAGTATCAACAAATCATACATTAAGATACTGTAAATAGTATCTGTAGACATTTAATTTGGCGACGAAAACGGCTGTAAAAACAGCTGGTGTAAGGTAAGGCATACAATTTACGTAAATTAATTGCTTTCTCAGAATCTTTGTCAGATAGTTCACAAGGGAATTCAACAAATAATTCAGGATTTTTTCAATTAAATGGAATTTAAGAAAATATATTTTTCTTTATTTAGATTAAAATAAAGATTTACAGTAACTTATGTATGTTTAATTTTTGATGAAAAAATATCTTTTTCGCAAGGTTTAAATTTATAACAGGCATTAATGAAAGCTGGAAATATAAAATATTCCTGATTAAAAATTATGGTTCATTGGAATAAATATTTAGATAGCTTTCGTACATATTTAAATAAATATATTGTTATTTGCATATAAAAAATAGAAATAATGATATTATTTTTCAAGAAAGTTTAATTATTCAATAACTTGTGAATGAAAAAGTCCAAATTCTTATTTTGTGTAAATTAACAAAACTATATGTTTAAAATAAGGTTTGCTTAGAGAACAAGATTCTATTTAAAGGTCATTCCATGTAAGATAAAAATATTTTGAAGAAATGTTGCATCACACAATTTTGATTTTCATGACAAGTTGTAGGTGATATATTCCAACTCTATAAGCTCTCGAAGCTCATGTTAATTTCTCTTTCAAAAATTTTGCACCTGAGATATAGCTTTTCGTTAAAGAAAAAAGAAAAAAAAAAGGAAAGAAAGAAAGAAAAACCTTTAACCTTTGTTTTAAAGGCGGTAGAAATTTTATATGAATTTTCAGAGCAATAGGATAGGTCACATTTAAAAAGATAAACACGGGAATTAGATTTACAGATATTGTTGTTTTTAGATCTCAAACTTACGTTCATCAATTGCCGTATTTCTTTCCCCTTTCATGTGTTAGTAAAACTAAAAAAGCTTACATTAACAAACCTATTGTTTTCTTGAAATACGTGTATAGAAGTACGTTCTTAATAAAAGTAAAAATTAAACTGTTATTAAAAGTCCTTCACTTTAGAAAAAGAGAACAAAACTTTGCAGAGTCTTTAGCTTTTCATCAAGTTTTTAACTTTTGTATCTCTAAAACTCCATGTGGGACAAATAATAATAATTTCAAACTTCATGATTAAAAAAGCTTTATTAATTTATTTTTTGAAACAATAAAAATAATTATTTTAATTTCAGGTATTAAACAATAGCACGTCTCTGAAATAACGAAAAAGAACAACATTTGGTCAGCAATAAAACTGGCTAAGCATCGAGTATATTTTTTAGTAAAATGTATTTAAAATTTTGATAAGACACGAAATGTGTAATCACAATTATCCACAGTTGAAAATAGATAAATAAATTAGAAAACAGGAATTCTGCTTTTTCAGAATTTAGTGTCCTTCTCGATGAAAAAAAATATACATATGTACATAAATATTTATAATACAAAACATATTTCAGTTTTAAGACTTAAAACACATGCTTTTATTTTATATAAAATGGCGTCCTTCGCATCCTCTGAAGAATTTCTCATTTATGATCCAGTCTTAAACAGCATCTACAGAAAAGTATTCATATGACGTCACTATCGCTGATTAATACACAAATCCAATGAGAAACAGATGTCGTCATTCAAGAATCTCGACCAAAAAAAAAAAAAAAAAAAAAAAAAAAAAACAGCTATCTCATAATTTATATGCCTTCATTTGTTTATAATATAGATAATTAAATTAAATATCGTTTATAATAGCTCAATGTTTTATCAGAAGTCATTCATTTATATTCTTTCAAAATGGCACGTATTTTAATTACATTTTATTTTTTCAGTAGTTATAGGAAAATGGCAGCAAAATGATATAATTACTATGTTCCAAATATTTTTTCTTTACTTTCTACAGGATTGCTTGTGTTGCCAATAAAAACAAAAGGTGCTAAAAACTGCAAAAAAATTAATATTTAAAAAATAAATTGAGATGCAGTTCGCATTAAAAAGTACTTTTTCCCCCTATACGACGGTATAAAAATCGAAAACGTGCGATGGTTAGAAGTTTAAAAAAATTGCAGTAGAGTATTTAACAGTATAATGATACATCTGCTTTGTTTTAGTGCTAGCTTATACAAGGGAACGTTATTTTATAGAGATGAGACTTTATTTGCTGGGAGAAAGAAATAGCATATCGGGAGCTAATAAATAATAATAAGAAAAACCTACTCGATTTGCAATGAACGACGCTTATAAAACAGTGTAAATAGTAGCTACTCAAAAAGAAGTGGAATATGTTTCTCCTGGATTGGAATATCTTCTAAATTATTTACTGGCAGGGGTGTTGTGGAAAGTATACGCCATATACGGGGCATTCTCACAATCTTTTGACTTTCATGTCCCTGGATAATAATTTTTTATTTAATACACTTTTTTGTGTTGTTTTTTTTATTTCATATACAGGAAAACATCCCATTGCATGATTGTATAACAATATTAACGAGATAAATAAGTTTTGGACGATGTTGGGGGTCCAAATACCAGGAAAACTCATCTACCGCCCCGTGTCCCTGATGCTGATTTTTAAGTTTGGTGCTGTCTGCAGAAAAATGTTTCAATAATAACAATTCAGTGTAATTTTTTTCTGAAACTGGAACTATTGTTTTATATAAATATGTAGCTAAAAATTAACCTTCACATATTTTTAGGGTTGTTATTATTTTTTAAACTCTGTCCTTGGGTTTTAGATTCCTTACCATCTCTCTTCTAAAATTATACAGAAAATCATTTCAGATGTAGGCACAGAATTTTTTCAAGTTTTTTCTCATGCAGAAGTATGCTAGAGAAATAACGTCTAAAATTCTTTGGCAGGAAATTTACTGTAGAATTCAAATCAGCATTTAAATATCAATTTCAAGCATCGTGGCTTTATTGGTAGTCTCACCGTCCCCAAGGCTTATTCCTGCACTTTTCGAGGTAAATTAAAAATATATATATATATAATCCAATGTTAACAACTGTTTCTAAAAATCAGTGAACATTGTGGCTATCACTTAGTCTTACCATGATTTTCCTAAAAATAGGTGGTAATTTTCTTTACCGTTTCATCCTTACCGTCCCTTCTTTTACCATTTCGTCCCTTTTTTCCAATACCATCCCCTTTTTTTACATTACCGTGCCTTTTTAACACCCCTTTAAGACAATGTTATACAAAAATTCTGCATTAAAAGTACTACATTGTTATTATTTCTTATTTGAATGTCCTGTGGGTACTATGCAAATTCATTATAAGTAAAAATTTAGAAGAAAATAAAAAGTTATAGGGGTAAAATGATAAGGAGAATTAAACTCGCAAGTTTAACTTAAACCTCAGTTAAATAAAAAAAATTTTGCTACTGACCATTTTTTGTTTATTTTGAATCATTAAGGCATTCGTCTATCAGATTAAAATGTCATTTTAGCAAGTTTAATTTTGTCAGATTTTTTCTCCCAAAAGTCAAATGTTTGTGAGAATTCCCCATACCTTCTGGATTTTTTCAAGAAGCACCGTATACCCTCTGTTTCTCAAATAAAGCTATAGCGTATACCCTAAGCATGACGTTCATGACTTTAGTGTATACCTTCTGCTTATACCCTCTGCTCTGGTTTTTTTACGACTACATCAATGTTTACTGGTAGATTAAAATATTGCTATCCTCAACTGGTAAATGTAAATTTCTTTTCTGATGAATCGTCTGTCCAATATAATTAAAGGAAAAATTTCATAAATTTATGCAACCATGAGCAATATTTAAAATTGCACTCTGTCATTTCTTTGGTTTGTAGCATGAAAAAGGAACATATTATCACAGTGGTTTAAACTTTAAAATAATTTTTTTAAATGAAGTCTCTAACCAACTACTGCTGATTATATAATTACTCTTTTAGATTAGAAATGAGACGCGCTCAGCTCGAGCCCGATAACGATTCCGGGTCCTCAAACGGTCTCGGGCTTGATTGTTATACCGATATTCTCTGGCGGGCTCGAACTCAAAGTAAAGATTTTATTTTTCCAGATATTTGAAGAAGGAAAAAAATTATCCGATGCTATTTGAGAAATAACAATGTAGTGTAAAATTTTAAAGTGCTTTAACATATTCTAAAAATCAGTTCGAAAGTAATCGGATTCTTATTGTTGGATTATAAAGAGAAATATTCTATCTGATTCTGAAACATTTGCACAGTCAGTGTTAGTAACATAAACAAGCCGCTGCATATCCTTTGTCTATCCCCTTTTTACTTTCTTCTATCTTCAATAAAAGAAAGTATTGTAATCGAAATTTTTTTAGACTTCCGGTTTTCGACGGATTTACACATTTAAGGGGTCAGAGATCCTAAAAAACATGTTTATAGAAAATGTGTGTCTGTCCGTGTGTCCGTATGTCGCCATTTTACCATCGACAATTGTATGAAGTTATGCATAGAATTGAACCAATTTTTTTTTTTGTAAGTTTCTGGCTGTGGTAAGCAGGTTTTCCATTAATTTGGAAAAAAATCCGCAGGTATGGGGCGCTGTTGTAACGACTTTTGTGCATTTTGAATATTGTACCCTCGAAAAGTGTATGAAGTTATGCATAGAATTGAACGAAATTTTTTGTGTATATTTTTGGCCATAGCAAGAAGGTTGTCCCTGAATTTGGGAAAAATCCACCGGTAGGGGGCGCCGTAATAGCGAGTTTTGTGCGATTTTTGTGCATTTTGAATATTGTACCATCGAAAAGTGTATGAAGTTATGCATAGAATTGAACCAAATTTTTTGTATATGTTTTTAGCCATGGCAAGAAAGTCCTTCCTGAATTCGGAAAAATTCCAACTGTAGGGGGCTCTGTAATAGCGATTTTTGTGCCATTTTCAATATTGTACCATCGAAAAGTGTATGCAGTTAATCATATAATTCTAATAAAATTACTAATAAAACTAATAAAAGTGAATTATTGGTATTTGTAACAACATTTTGAACTATTAATATACATGAGATAGCAGAAAGTTTTAGGATTGGCACATCCAACTATTTATATTTGAAATCTTTTTTTTTTTTTTTTTTTTTTTTTTTTTTTTTCAAAATTACCGAAAAAATGTTTTCCTTTAAACTAATATATAAAAATGAAAACTTGTCTGTCTGTAATTCTATACAAATACACAATTTGGAAGCCAGAATTGTGAAACGTTACGTACATGTATATTAAAACACGGCCGAGACAACTAAAGTAATCCGGAATCGGGATAACTTATAGTTAATTTTTAATTAAAAAAACCTCAAATTTAACAGCAATTTCCAATCAAATTTAAACATTTTTCGTTATAGCTGTTGCTAACAAATAAATATCCACAATAAAATTCTTACCACAACAATTACTTTACTATTGCCAGATTTCCACGTGAAAAAATGAAATAAATGGTTGGGCGAATAAAAAAAAAAAAAGAGAATACTACATCATAATTTTTCTACTGCAAGATTTCCACATAAAAAATGAAAATAAAATAAATAGTTTGACGAATAAAAAACAAAAGTGAATGTTACGTCATAATTTTTCGGTTTTATGACTTCCATGTGAAAAATTATAATTATTTAATTCATTTGACGAATTAAAAAAATGAAATATTACGTCCTATTGGAAATATAAAGGACGTGATGAATATATAACGTCATATAAGTGTGAAAAATTGTATTGAAGCATGATAAAAACTCGATTATGGAAATACTGGCGTATTTTAACATTATTGCTACAATGATGAATGGAAATAAGTTCATTTATATCTGTATTATTTTGCGTCTGTTATATAAATTTATACATTTTTATATTGTGTTTTCATTTGATTCATGTGTACAATACTTCGACAGTTTTTTTTAAACGTTTTTTATGTTATATGGTAAATTTTGAAATTGGGTTTTCAAAACAAACATTCTTAAAATTCGGGGCAACGCCGGGTATTTTAGCTAGTAGTTGTATACAAATATTTTAAAAGAATACGAATTGTGACTTTTTCAGATTTTTCCCAATGACTGGATATAAATTACAAATTTGCTGTTTTAAACATATTTTCATAGACATGAAAATCACGAAACTTCGTCAGGGAAGGGGATACATTTAAATAATATGTTATTTTTATGTAAGGAGATTTTTTTTAATGAGAAATTTAATTTTAAAGCGATTTAAAATGTTATTACTAATTTCTTATTGCTTAATTTCAGTTTCGGGATCGTATTCTACAAACACAGTATAATTCGAGCTCGGATATTAAATCGCCAGGCTTTTGCTCCGAAAACAGTGCGTGAAGCCATCTAATTTTAGATAGGTTTCAGTATATGACAGAAAAAATATAAAAAGTTATTTTTTAATTTGCTTAATATAAAATAGTTAAGAGGTAGCAGTTAATCAACAACACATAATGACAAGATACAAACTTGCCATCAATGTGTCAGAATCACGATAACTACTCAGTTTTATTCCTGCTAATCTAAGTATACCCCATGTTCGTTTAAGAGGCATTCTGGCATGATTTTAACTTTTAAGTCTCTGAATAACAATTTTTATTTTAGTACATATTATTGGTTTGTTTTATTTCTTATATTGGAAAATATGCCATTGTATTATTGTATAACAATATTAACGAGATAAATAGGTTGTGGGTGATGTTGGAGGTCAAAATATATTACTATACCACTTACTGCCCCGTGTTCCTGATACTTATTTTGTATAAAACTGTTTCAATAAAAGTAATTTGATGTCTTTTTTTCCGAAACTTGGACTATTACTTTATATACATTTGTAGTAAAAAATTAACCTGCACACATTTTTACCTTTATTAATATTTTTTTTTTAACCCTGTCCCTAGCTTTTAGATTTCTTAAAGTCCCTCTTGCTAAATTATGCAGAATATCACTCCAGATGCAGCTACAGCATCTTTTTCAACTTTTTTCTCATGCAGATGTATGCTAGAGAAAAAATGATTGTAATGCTTTGACAGGAAATTTACTGCGGAATTTAAATCATCATTTAAATATCAATTTCAAGCATTGTGGCTTTTTTACTAGTTTTACCATCCCCAAGATATATTCCTGCACATTTAGAGATAAATAAATTAATGAAAAAATTATATGTAAATAATCGTTTCTAAAAATCAATGAACATTATTGACATCACTTGGGCTTAACGTGACTTGCCTAAAAATAGGTGGTAATTTTCCTTACTGTCCCTTCCTTACCATCCCTGTTCTACTTCACTATTAAATGGATGACAAGGATATCACTGGGATAGTACATTATTAAACATTAACGCTGAATAAGAATATTTTCTAATTATAGGAACAATTACATGAGAGTTTAAAACTGCAATTTTTTTTAATTGAATTTCACATGTTTCTTATTCATGAAATTTAAACTTATCGAAGAATGAACTCAAATATGTTTTGTTATAAATCCTCCTTTTTAAAACTTTTAAGTATTAAGACCCTTTAAAAATGAATAAAAACGAAAATAGCTGTTTTATTATACGGTTTTAATGGAATCTTAGTAACGGATTCTTTCAAAACAATTTTCAACTTTTCAAAACAATGATCCTGCATATTTTTTATTTCTCATCTGTGTGAAAATCATTTTATTTAATAGTACCATCAAAAATTAAATTACTAAGTTGAGCAAAAAGTTCAGCGAAATTTGTGAAATTTGCTTTGTTATGCGCAAATTAACAACAAAAACAACAAGGACTATTCTTCAAAGTAGAGACCATCATTGTCCACGAATTTTCTGCCATCGCTTTGTCAGATTCCGGAATTGCTGGAAGTACGTTTGTCGCCGCACCTTCACCCTCATTAGTATCATCGACTGCTTTCAGAAAGACCTTTTCTCCAATAATGCCGAATCAACGCACGCAAGTCATACTGATTAGACTAGCGGCTCTTTCGAAGAGTGGCTCACTACGGAGCGGACTAGTCCATTTAGAAATCCTAATATTGAAGGTGGGGAAAGAGGAAGAGAGGAAACCGGGAGGGGCGAATTAACCAAGCCTCACTTATCTGTGCTCCTGACCACGGCACGTGTTTTTCCTCCATTTATTATTTATCTTTGAGTTGTGAGTGCTAGTAGGTTAGTTATTTTTTGCGTATGGCTTATTTTCTTTCTAATGATTTACTTGATGACGACATGGACCGGAATATGGCTAATGTTTCTTCAGATCTCGGAATTACTAACAATATTTCTGATTACTGTTTACCTGATAAAGACTTGGAACGGAATACGGCTAATGTTTCTTCAGATCCTGGATTAACTCAAAATATTTCTGATTGCTGTTTACCTGATGATGACTCGGACCGGACGATGGCTAATGTATCTTTAGATCTCGGAATAACTACTATTTCTGATAGCTGTTTACCTACTAACGACCCGGACCGGATCCATGCTAATATTTCAGCATCCACAAGTTCAAATGAACCTAAAGAGACATCAAAAATTATTTGCTCTGAATGCAATGTAAGTTTTTCTGCAAAAAAGAATTTGTATAGGCATCAGAGGAACTTGCACTCTAAAAGTGAAATTTCCATACCTGCCAATAAAGTTTGCCCCATTTGTGATACAAAATTAAGAACGATTGGGGATCTACATACTCATATAACAGAAAATCATGAAGGTATAAATTTAAAATTTCAAACGGAAACTTTTTATACTAATAATGAGTTTCAAGTGAGGAAATGTGCTATTAAAAAGGAATCTGCTTCCTATTTTCCTATAAAAGGTAAATACGAAAACGATGAGGCTGTTATTTCATATTATGAATGTAATAGAAGTGGTGCACCCATTCTCAAAGCTTCAAAGAGAGAGAGGCGCTTCAAGAGTGGCGTTTCCATTAAAATTGGCAAAACTTGCCTTGCTACCATGAAAGTGACAAAACAGGTTTTGCATGAAGCTACAGAAATTGTTGTAGAATACCAACTGATTCATGTGGGTCATGAACAGGAGGCGGGAAAAATAAGATTAACCCATCAAGAAAGAATGGAGCTGGCTGGAATGCTGTATAAGGGGATTCCAACAAGCACTGTTTTAGATAAAGTTGTCGTAGACCAATACTCTCCTACCAAGAGACTTCAATCAACTGTCAGAAAAGATGTGGACAGTATACGTAGGGTTCCTTATAGACAAGCCAGCCCATTCTGAAGATGCTATATCTGTGGATATAATGGTGCATAAAATGATGGCAGAAGATGATTCTGTACTTCTATACAAGCCAATAGGTGAAAACCTTGATGGTTATCATAATATTGAGGCTAATGAATTTTTACTTGGATTTGCCAATAAAGCACAAATACAGTTATTAGAATTGTATGGAAAAGAGTGTATAATGATAGATTCCACACATGGAATGAATCAATATGGGTTTCAGCTGACTACCCTAATGGTTAATGATGAAAACCTGGAAGGTATGCCAATAGCGACATTGTTTTCCTCCAGAGTAGCTTGTGAAACTTTTGAACCATTTTTCCAAGCTATCAAAAACAAGCTTCCAGATTTTAAAACAAAGTTACTGTTGACTGATGATACAAACTCATTTTGTAATGCCTGGGAAGATATTTTCCAAGACGATTCAAAACATATACTGTGTGCATGGCATGTTTTGCGAAGCTGGAATACCAATTTAAAATCTAAAGTGAAAGATGAAGCTGTAAGACTTGAAATGAAAAAAGATATGGAACAGTTTTTCCATGAACTAGATACTATTACATTTCAGAAATATCTGAATGATTTTCTGACTAAATATAAAGAAGAAACTGCCTTCATTAAGTACTTTGAAGAACACTATTGTAACCGCATACCAAAGTGGGCATATTGTCACCGAGCTCAACTGGGAACAAATACCAATATGAAGCTAGAAAGGTGGCATAGGCAGTTGAAGTATGAAGAAGCTGGGGGGACTATCATAAAGAGATTAGACGAATCTATCCAAATTGTTTTGAAGGCAGTTAAAAAAAAAACTTATTGGTAGAATTATAGCAATTGAGCGTGGCAAAGTCACTCACCGAGTTCGTCTGATTCGCCAAGATCATCTTACTAGTGAAAAATTAGATAAAAATATCTACTCAATTCAAGAGATGAAAGAAGAAAAAGAGTGGATAGTATGTAAAATTAAAGGATCTTCCATAGTAACGTATGACATTAAGCTAAACAACAAAACCTGCCAATGTCAAGTAATGTGTGTTTAGTGTGGAGTTTGTTTGCATATATTAACTTGTACGTGTCTTCGATACCAGATAGGATAGGGTATGTTATATGCAAACATATTCATTTCTGTTGTCAAAAATATAATTTTTCCCGCAACAGAAATGAACTTTTTTCGGAACAGATGTCATATTCGCCCCATATTGGCGCGATTTTTTTCGGTTGCCAATTTGGCGAAAACATCAACAGCATAAACAACATAATCCGGGTTACCACATCAAGCAAAATAACGACACTTTGGCGCAAGTTAAGTACGTGTTGCCTATATGATATTGGCGACAGAAAAAAATCGCGCCAATATGGGGCGAATATGACATCTGTACCCTTTTTTCAAACCAAATTCAAAATGATTGTGAGGGAGAACTTGTCATTGGTGTAGATCAATACAAAGAACGACAATCTTTGGAAATGGCTGCAATAGTCAACCAAGTTAAAAAAAAAGCCAAGAATAGATTTTGATGCTGCAAAACTTCATTAACTTTGAGATTACAATCTATCAGTAATCAGATACAAACACTGGAGACACCAGAAGACTTGGAGGGTGTGGATGAACACGTTAAAAATTTAGAAATGTTTTTAGCCAAAACTTCGTCCAAGCCATGCTTACCAATTGTATCTGATGAACTAAAAAAAATCCCAGCTAATAAAACAGTTGTTCAACAAAGAAAATTTAAAAAAAGAATTACAAATAGGAAATAGGAAATACAACTTTTGGCCATATATATAGATACAGCAAGCACAGGCTCATTGTTTTGGTGAATATTCTATTGTGAAATATTTGTTCTTAAATGTGTAAGTGAATTAACTATTAAAGAAACTAGTCGCCTCTGGCGACCAGTTTGGTCGCCCTTAAATGTATGCTAAGATATGCAACGTGTTACTTTTATTTGTACTTTAATTTATTTACTTAATTTTTCGTCAAAAAGGAAAATTCTCACCGAGAAATGAAAAATTCTTTAAGATCGTGGCAGCATTTTGTAATTTTTTGATGTTATAATTTCACCTTTATTGTCAAAAAACACTTAACACATTTGGCTTAGATGTTATATATTCCAGCGACCGAAATCTTGGATTTCTTGGCGGTTTTTTGTTGGCGTTTATCGATAAGGCAACTCCGTGAAGCCTAACATGTGTATAAATCGTTGCTTGGCGACATTTACTACTTGGCGCAAAAGGGGTTTTCACGCCAAGAAAAAATCCAAGATGGCGGCCGCGGGAATATATAACATATGTTCCAATATTTGTTTTAAAATAAAAATCGCGGCCGCGGGAATATATAACATCTGTTCCACACATTTAGGCATTTTATTTTATGTTCGTCTGCATATCAATTGTAATGCATTCACTAATGCGGAGATTTTAACATATTAAGTAATCTTGCATAATTGGGTCGTCTGCCTTATTGGCGTATTTCAGCTAATACGACACCAAAGGGACCCAGCGTCAGGGTCAACAAAACTACTGTGAATTTATCATTTAAATCTCAAAATTTTACTGAGAAATGTTCGTAACCTGCATCTCAAAGAAGCTATTTGGCACAGATGTCATATACGCCCCATATTAGCGCGATTTTTCTTCTGACGCCAATGTCATATACGCACCAGGTTCTAAACTGGCGCCAAAGTGTCGCTATTTTGCTTGATATGGTAACCCAGATATAGATGATACGGTAACAAGTTTTTCGCCAATTGGCGTTGGAAAAAATCCCGCCAATATGACATCTGTGCCTAATTTTTATTTTTAAATAACGAAAGAACAAATAAATTAGTATAACATTAATAAAAATACAAATAAAACGTCGAAATAAAAATCAGTTGATGACGTAAATACGTCTAACTTGCTTAAAGTCAAGTGAATGTGACATTTACTATCAACCATTATTGGCATTTAATCTTATAGTTTGGCGATAGATTTTTTGTCGACGGAATAACCAAGTAGTAGTAATTTGGGTACAGATGTCATATTCGCCCCATATTGGTGCGATTTTTTTTTGTCGCCAATATCATATAGGCAACAGGTACTTAACTTGCGCCAAAGTGTCGTTAATTTGCTTGATGTGGTAACCCGGATTATGTTGTTTATGCTGTTGATATTTTCGCCAAATTGGCAGCCGAAAAAAAAACGCGCCAATATGGGGCGAATATGACATCTGTACCGTAATTTGAACGATCTTTCGAAAAATTTAACTTTTGTGCAGTTTTATTGTAAAAAATAATTTTGATTAAAACTGGCTGCTTATCATATGGAAATTGAAGCTGTCAGCCCGTATTTAGAGATAACAGTGGCACAGATGTCATATATCATACAGATGCCATATTGGTGCGATTTTTTTCTGACGCCAATGTCATATACGCAACGGTTTCTTAATTGGCGCCAAAGTGTCGTTATTTTGTTTGATATGGTAACCCGGATGTTGTTGTTTATGCTGTTGATGTTTTCGCTAAATTGGCGTCGGAAAAAAAAAATCGCGATATGACATCTGCGCCATAACAGTCACATGAGTTAAATTTTTATTATTAGAGATGAAAGAAATGTAGTTTAAATTAGTTTGATATGTGTTTTAAATGAAAGTTATGCATTTTAAATGAAATGAGTGATAAGTTTATATTTTAAATGAAATGATGGCGATGGAACAATATTTGGCGATTTATCACCTGCGTCCTTTTAACATAAAAGTCCCGAAATGGCCGTTTGGCGGTCATCCCGGAACTATTGATGACAGTCAAATGCTTTGCGCTTTTATTATATACATTTATTACTATTAATGGAGGGGGAAAAAGTTTTAAGCGCGAGTTTTGTTTAGAATTAAATTGACTAAATTTTAATAGTTCTAATGAAATGTATGAAACCCAGTAGGAAAAAAGTATTTTTTAATATATAACAATAGTTTAAATTTTTTATAATAAAATTTCTTATTTTAATATAAGTGTGCAAATGATAATGAAAAATGCATCAAATAATATATATATTTCTTTTTTTAACCTTTTAACACCTGAAACGGCCCTATACGGCTTTGTGAGTTAAGTCCTAATTCGGCCGGTTTCGGCCGTCTATAGCAAAATAAGGGGTGATAGGTATAGAAAGAGATTCGTTTCTCCCTGTGCTGAGGGGTTCGTCTTTATTGTCGCCGGTCACTTTGTCCGATGACAGTGATGGAATACTTTTTAATTGCTTGCAGGTTTGTCATTACCTTTTTTAAAAGCTAAAGTGATTCTATTCAGATGAGCCGGGTTTTTTTTTCTGTTTTCCATCTTAGTTTCTTATTTCAAGAGAACGATAACCATTTTTAACCGCTAGTATTGAGATATTTACTTAAAGTTTAATTTAAAATGAGTAAAAGAAAAGTTTTTATACTCGATGAACAGGCTTCTGGAGACATGTACTATATATATATATATATATATATATATATATATATGTATATATATATATAAATTATTTGGCCCTTTTTTTTATACTTACAGCTTTAATTCATAATATTACGGTTTTTGATGGTGGTAGGTTATGTTTAATTAATGGTTATATATATATATATATATATATATATATATATATATATATATATATATATATATATATATAGATAGATAGATAGATAGATAGATAGATAGATAGACATATATATTACGTGCTTAAAATTGGTTATTTTGGCGATCACTTGGCATGTTAAACCCAGTACACACACACATACACGCTCGCACACATAGAAAAAAAAACTGTCAGAATAAATTATGAAAGCAATCTTTAAAACCTATCTGTACATCTAATAGTTGATAAATTCGCCAGAAAGGACTCAATTTGATTTTTTAGTTTTCTAATAAATTTACTATGACATTTTATTTTTAATTTTCTATTTTACGTTCATTCTATCACTGCATAGCTCTGTTTTCATAAAACATATTAGAAAAACACTTCAATTATGCTTTGGTATGTCGGGCTGTGAGCGAATAAGGTTCCTAAACAATTGAGTTGTTTAGTTAAATGACCGCCCCCCCCCCCCCTTCCTTCTTCATAAGAAATCTGCACACATACCAATCGCACCTTTTGGTGTTTTTCGTAGTTTTTTTCAATGCACTAAGAATTTTTCTAACATCTAAAATCGCCCTCATTGGTGCATTAGCTATTGATCAAAGAAATAGGCACATTTAAAGATTTTGAGAAATAAAACTAATTATTTTTTATCTAAAAAAAAAAAAATCTAGCTTTTCGTCTAAATAAAACCTTCTGATATTTTGGCGCAGCAGTTGCGCGATTGTCACCACTAAATTTTTATAGTATTCTTCGCCTTCAAAAATCTCAGAAATTCTGTCCTGAAGTTAAATGAGTAATACTAATAAAATTTTGCGGTGCCAATTGATTATCTACTGCTACACTTTTCCATCACTGTTTGTTGGATAATTCAGTGATACAGTAATAATAAGATAAACTGGAAAATTAACTCCTCAAGAGTGCGAAAAATCTGATAAAGTTAGATCAGACACTCCTGTGTTACAGTGACAAGAAAAACCATATAAGATGTTAAAACTCTGATTGTCTTTTTTGCTGTGCAGAAAATTGTGGCAATGTAATAAGAAGTATAAACAGTTGAAATCAGTTTTATCATGCAGCTATTTCAAGATCTTATGTATTAATAAAATTATAAAAATAAAAATAACCTTGTTTCATATTTGAGTATATTATTTGTTTATTTTTAAAGTATTTCAGGAAAATCATAACAGGCAAAATAAAAGTTATCAACAACTTAAATTCGGGTGCTAAATGCCTTTTAATTGGAGATTTTTCCCCCTTTCTCAAAAGCGTGAAATATTCTAACAAAAAGATAACTTATTTTTGATTTAAAAATAATAATAATGAAATTTGCAAACATTATTATTCAAATATCTATGAAGCGAATCAGGGCCGAAACTAGCCTTTTTTGCACCCGGGGCAAACATGGATTTTGGCGCCCCCACCCCCCCACCCTCTTCCACAAAGTATATTTACAAAGAGAATTTTAATAATTTTATAATAGACGACTTATTTTAAAATTTAAAATATGTAATCATAAAATATGTAATACTGAACTACGTAATCTACAGTGGCGAATCCAAGAGTGAGGTCCCTCTGAACATCAACAAAAATATTCTAAAGGTCATTTTTAAAATGACATATTCAGTAGAGTCCCGATTATCCGAGTCCCGCCTAACCGAGTTTCCGCTTTCACCGAGTTATTTTCTTCTGATGGACTGCTGACCAGAAAATCAGAGTTCTAACTTTTTACGGCTGCTCTTTCATCTTCACCTAACACATCATTTATAATGCCGGTTTATAATAATGGAAGCCATCAGACCATCAGAAGAAAATTATCCTTTCCAAAGGTATAATCTTCATTTGGCGCCCCTTTGTTCTGGTGCCTGGGCCACATGCCCCCCCCCCCCCCCTCCTTAGTTTCGGCACTGAAGCGAATAATGGTTTTTATATTTTCGAAAATGGGTTTCATACTGGAATATAATCGTTTGATATTTTTTTCATCAATGATATTTTTTTTTACTGTAACATCACAAAAATCGACTTAAAACACGATTTCTGTCACCGTATTTCAGCAAAAGCTTTTGTCTGTACAAGCGAATTGAAGACACTAATGCTTTCTTTTTTAATAGAGAATGCCGCATTATATTCTAAATAACTCCATGAACGTGTAAAAAAAAATAGCAGTTTGGATTTGAAAACTGTTTTAATATTGCTTATTAAATAACATTTATTAGGGCTATTCTCAAATTCTAAATAGCTATTCTCCCTCATGAAGTCATTTTTAAAGTTAGGAACATGAAATGTTCACATTCAGAAACTATTCAAGCGAATAGCTTTTTCCTTTTTTCTATAGAAGAGCACGTTCTTTCTGAAAATACTGTCAAAATTGACGCTTTGAACCAAAATCCCCGACGGGAAGCCATAGAAAAGTCGTCATGAGACAACAATCGATTATAATTCAAGATATAATGCATTTATTGAAAACAAATAGAAAAAGTCAGAAACATTCAAGAGCATGGCTGAAATTTCGTGATTTTTCTCGAAAAAATAAATTTATAATTGTCACAGAAAATTTCATAATTTTGTGCAGGAAAAGGTAATTTTTTTGGAATCTCCTTAACACTTTATGCACCGACAGTGCTTATAAGTACTATTAAAATAACTTGTCATAAAATTCATTTGATACATCGATTAGTTGCAATACAGTTTAGAATGAGTTATAGATACTTTACTTTATCTTGTTTTAAGAGCATTATTGGTTACAAAAAAAAAAAAGAAAAGAAATAATAATAATAATAATAATAATAAATAAAGTAATTAACGGTTGAATTCTTTTGCCTTTGCATCTAATCGTGGATCCAAGGGGGAGTTCACGGGGGTCGTGAGCTCCCCCCCCCCTTCCTGAACGAAGAAAATTTCCAAAGGAAATTAAAAAAATTAAACATACATTAAATTCTTTCACATTCATCCCTTGCTCAACTATGAGAATCTTTCTGTCTCTTTTAAAGCTGTACTTAAATCCAAAGTAGGTAATTTCTGACACATCCATGATGTCATTTTTATTCTCAGATGCAAGATATTTGCAAGTGCATTTACTCAAAACAAATGGGATTGATTAGCGTTTTCCATTTTCCGATAAAGGCAAAGCATCTTTCGGGAAATCTCCTTAAACTGTGGGATTTAAAACTGAATTTCAGGCCGCGACAGACAATTGCTCCCTGATGACGGCATTTTAATAACTGTTAAGTCCTAAAAATTTTTATATAATGCTCAATTTCTTAAAGATTCTTTGCATTTACAAGAAAATGGGAAATTCTTCCATTTTTGGGTATCTGAATAAAATGTGTATATTTTATATTTTTTACGAATATTAATGCAAATATATAATTAGGAATATTAATTTTTTGGTATTTACAAATGAAAATAATTTCCCAAATGTATCAAAAATTTAGCCATTTTGGATGTGGGGGCAACCTTTAATATAAAAATTGCTTATTAAGAGATGTGACACCCCCCCCCCCAAAAAAAAAAAAAAAGGAGACATGACCACCCTCTAAATGGAGAGCTGCATCAGCTCTTGTTTGCATCTTTTCAGCTTTATTGACAGGGCCCGACTTATGCAGGGGCATGCGGGGCAGCTGCCCCGGTCCCCCCTTTTTACGCCCCCCCCCCCATGAGAGTACTCAGGAATTTCATTAAAAGGTGCCGAATGATTAAATTAGCCAAAAGCAACCAAAACTCATATATTTTCAAACAATCTGCTTCCTGTACCCTCTCCACACATCAGGGATGTAGTGGAAGGTATACGCCGTATACCTTCTGGATTTTTTAAAGAAGCTCCGTATGGTATGCCCTCTGTTTCTCAAATTAAGCTACAGCATATATCCTAGGCATGACATTCCTGACTTTAGCGTATACCCTGTGCCTACGGCGTATACCCTCTGGTTTTTTACGACTACGTCACTGCCACCCATGCAAAAAACAAACTATATCATTAGAAAACTAATAATTAATATTTTATCATGACAACTTAGTATTCTATTGTTTTCAAAAGAAATTCTTTATTAATGTTTTTCTCGTAACGTGGCAAGTTAAAACCATTAATTATGACCAATTTGGGACATTTTCTTTTAGACATCTTATAACGTACGTAGATAAGAAAAGTAAAATTTTGCAAAGAAATACTCGTATTAACCAATCTATCATTTTTTTTCTACTATTATCCTACTAGTATTTTTTCTTAAAGTTGTGACCATCTTTTTGTCACACTCTGTATACAGATGTAAACAGTACCGGGTACAAAATTTATGCATATAATACAATATGTATGAAATTTAGTACCAGCTACTTCCACATTATTGACAAAAAAATCTATAGAAAAAAGGGGGGGGGGAGAATGATTCTTGCCCCGGGGCCCCCCATAGCCTAAGTCGGGCCCTGTTTATTGACACTGAAAGATTGTATGTATGTGTATAGGGGGGCGGGGGGGGGAGGTTCAATTCGGAAATATTTCTATTGTAAGGACATTATATTTGTACATTTCCTAACTCTACAAAATGCTAACAAAAGTATTTTAAATAAAAGATTGGAGTGGAGTAATAAATATTGTACAAAATCCCTATAAATTCAAATTTAATTAATTGTAATTGACAAAATCCTTCTAAAATTTATTAAATGATTGTGTCAATCTTCTGATGTAGTTTCAAAAATTCACGAGAAATGCTTTAGAAGATGACATTTTCATGAATTCATAATTTAGGACATAAAGGGTTAAAAGCATTTGTTCTGAAATTGTACCGTAAAAGCTTTAGAGGGGGGGGGGGGGGGTCTAAAAATTTCTGAATTTTAAATCCTTAAATTAAGTATTAGCCTGGTCCTAAATTAATATTTTTTTTCAATTTTTTAATCTCATACTCTAACTGAAGGTACCGAAATATTTACATTATAATGAAAATAATGAGGTTTAATACAAATAAAATTGCCCCACCAGTGGCCGAGAGTTTCTGCTCTCGCAACTGATAGACGAGAGGTGCTGGATTCAAACCCAATCGCGCCCGTCGACCTAATCGTTCGGAGTTTTCTTCGAACCGTGAATTTCCATGGGTTAATACGGGTTAGGTTCCCTTAGAAAGACCCAAACGGAGGGCACCCCCCCCCCTTTATGGGACTATATTCTTCGTGTTGATAATTGGGCGTCATAAACACAACAAACCAACCAAATAGAATTATTCTGTTTTTTTTTTCTTTTTTTGCACATATAGTATATTTACCGAATTTTAATTTCTAATTGTAATTTTATAGGGATATGAGGTTTTCTGTGGCATTGATAAAATTGTTTGTTGTTCTGTGATTATTACCATTTTTATTATATGCATACATAATTTGCCGTATGAGGAGTATCGTGGAAAAACCTTTCCGCTGAAAGGCGCTTGTCAAAGAACAATATCAGTAGCCTTTCTTCTAAGTCTTTTAATTTATAAACACGCATTTCCGATAAAATGTATGGAGTAAGAATGCAGTGTAAATACTTCTTACTAAAGGTGAAAAGCCCTAGGTGAAAAGGGATAAATAACGTTTCCTCATTCTGTTTAGAATTATCACTCCAAACAAATAACAGATCAACAAGCAAAAGTATGTGGGGAAAGGAGGAGAGTAAACATACATCAAGATGACATTTCAACTACGCCTCTCTCATAGGAAACTCAAATGCGGTAAAAGGACGAGTCCATTTTTTCAAAATGTTCCTTTCATAGGCTAGGATTTAGAGCTAGTAATTTTTTCAGGTTTCTCGGAGTTAAAGAGTTAATACGAAACATCAATACGTTTCAATATGATTATATTTAAAAAACTAAGGTACTTCTTAGTTATCCCGTCGACCAATTTTGCCAAATTATATAAATCGCCAAACCATTCGCCAAATTATACACATTGACATAAATTTTATTTTAAATAAGGAAAGAACAAATAAATTAGTGCAACATTAATAAAAATACAAATTATGGTTTTATTGGTCATTATTGGCATTTAATCTTACAATTAATTAATTAATGGCAAACCGTTAATGGCATTTAATCTTACAATTTGGCGACAGTAATTTGGTCGACGGGATAACTAAGAAGTAGCAAAACTAATATTCGCGATAGACGCTGCGATAACAACATAACTTTTGTTTATTTTTCAACGCTGTTTACTGTTATAGACTGTAGGGGGCTCTGCCGTAAACCTGTATCACCCACTTATACCTGTAACCCCTGCTTAAAAAAGTGGAATCTTCCCAAGCATGCGCAATTGTAGTTTTCCATAGTGAGCCACTCTCCGAAAGAGCCGCTAGTTACTGATTAGTAGGTATTTTGTTTGGAGCCAAAATTTCTGAACTCATATAGACATGCATACCACTAGTACTCCTATATACGATACAAATTCTGGTAACTATTAAATTAAAAAATTCCCGGTGCTTTTTGCTCAACCTAATAGTAGACAATAATTTACGTCTGTGTGTTTCAAATGTAAATCCACATGTAGTAAAGCTTTCATGTGATAAATAAATGCAGCCGTGTATTAATGCAAGTTTACCTTTACTTATCAGACTACATTGGCATAAATACCATTTATGCAATAATGATTCTTATTATTTAATAACAGATATTTCTTTTACATAAACATTTTATATTTTGGATTGACTGCAGCCTCTCATTATCCGTTCGCAATCAACGGTTGTAGAAACAATGTTCAAAATATTTAATTGTTATTAATTGCTAGAGTCCTTACCATCCCTGTGATATTCATATCGTACTTACTTTTATATTTCTGTTTGTAACCATGAAATTCTTAGTAAATAATTTTAAATGACAAAATTTATTTATTTTTGTAGAACCCTGGTAAATATACAGTAGCCTCTCGCTTAACCGGCCTAAACAGGACCGAGGGTTAGCCGGTTAAGAGTAAAACCGGTTAAACCGGAGAAGTAAAAAAAAAATTAAATAAGTAAGTGCATATTTAATTAATTAAATGAGTAAGAAAAATTTAGTTTTTTATTTTGTGCAGTTTTAAAAATGTATATAGTTTCTATATTTTGTGAAATGAATACTAGTTGTAATTAACTGAAATGAAATAAAAATTATCACTAATGACAAATAATGAACAATATTTAATACAAATTAAGATGTTGAAAATCTTGTCACATACCTTTATAAGAAATTGAAATTATTCTACATTATGTAAATTAATTAACCATAAAAAATGAGAACCGAAATTTTCCTTTCGGAATTTTGCCGGATGTTGGGAAAAAAAGTCGGTCGGTTAAAGTGGAGTTCCGGTTAAGAGGAAGGCTGCTGTATATGATAAATTAGCATGTCTGGAACAAGTGTATTACAGGTATTAGGGAGTTACATAATACAATAAAATATTTCAGCATAAAATAATATAAACTGCTAAATTTCATCCTTTAAGTCAATTTTATACAAAATTGTATACTAAAAATACTACATTGTTATTATTTCTAATTTAGATGGTCTATGGGTACTATGCAAATTTATCATAAAGTAAAAATTTAGAAGAAAATAAGAAATTAGTGAGATAAAATGACAAGGGGAGGGTAAGGATAATTAAGCATGAAAGTTTAACTTGGTTCTTCAGTTAAATAAATTATTATTAAAAATCATCGCTATTAGTCATTTTTTCTTTATTTTGAATCACTAATAGTCCAGGCAATTTGGGATTTTACCAGGCAAAATTAATGGAAGTTTTGGAAATAGGCTTACTTTATGTTTTTTGGGTCGCTGAATCCGAATTTGTAACTTCCCACCAAAATTTCCACCGGCAACCCCCCCCCCTCCCCAAATTTTGGAAAAATGCCCCCAAAAAAGGTTTTTATTAAAAAAATCAATTTTTTTATTGTTTTAGGGAAATAGTATATAGAAAATCAGAATGTAGATAAAATTTGCAACAAATTAAATATGTGACATTATGACTTAGGATGAAGGGGAAGAGGGGATCTGCCTCGGAACATGCGCCGCGGTGCTGCGTGGGCTAAGTTGCGCAATTCCACTTAACCACTCACACGTTTACATTCGCCCTCCCATCTCCCCTCCTAACTTTCTCTATAAGGTTTACTTTAAGTTTTTTGTGTCGCTGAATCCGAGTTTTTAACTTACCCCCAAAATTTTGCCCCCCGAACCGCCCCCCCCATCCAAAATACTTGTTTTTAACTTAAATTTCTTATTGTTTTAGGGGAAAAGCATTACAAAATTCAAAAACAAGACAAAATTTGCAACAAATAGGATACATGACATTATGACGTAGGATGAACGGGGAGGGAGAGAGCTGCCTCTGAACATGCACTGCGGTGCTACGTGCACTAAGTTATGAAGTGCACGCTATAGGGGATTTTACCTGGAAAAATTAATAATAGTTCTGGATTTCAACTCACTTTATGTTTTTTGGGTCGCTGAATCTGAATTTGTAACTTCCCATCAAAATTTCACCCGGCAACCCCCCCCCCCCAAAAAAAAAAAAAAAAAAAAAATTGTTCTTTTGAAAAAAATTGGTTTTTGAGAAAAGCGCGCGGGGAATGTTCCGAGGCAGCCCCTCTCTCTCCGTTTATCCTACGTCATAATGTCATATATCCTACTTGTTGCAATTTTTGTCTAGTTTCTGAATTTCGTAATGCTTTTCCCGTAAAACAATAAGAAATTGAAGTTAAAAACAACTATTTTTTTTGGGGGGGGGTCGGGGGGGGAATTTGGGGGTAAGTTAAAAATTCGGACTCAGCGACCCAAAAAATTTAAAGTAAACCTTATAGAGAAAGTTCGGATAGGAGATGGGAGGGCGAATGTAAACGTGTGAGTGGTTAAGTGGAATTGCGCAACTTAGTCCACTTAGCATCGCGTCTCATGTTCCGAGGCAGATCACCTTTTCCCCTTCATCCTAAGCCATAATGTCATATATCTAATTTGTTGCAAATTTTGTCTACTTTCTGAATTTCTAGATACTTTTTCCTTAAAACAATAAGAAATTTAAGTTAAAAACAACTATTTCGGTGGGTTTTCTACTATTTGGGGGCTGGCTACGATGTGATTTTTTTTTTTGTTGTTGTTGTTGTTTATTTAACACTGGTTAATTGTCGTTACACATTTTTTACCTCGTAATATTTTTTAATCAATTCACTTGTCGATTATGCTTAACTTATTTCAGTTGTGAATAATTGTTGTTTTTGCTGAATTCAAGGATTCATTTCCTTACACTCTAAAATTGAGAGGAGTGAAAAGCTCACTCTTTGAAAGAGTGACAGACATTTTCACTCTTTTCAGAGTAAATTTTGTAAAAATATACTCCTTAAAGAGTGGAATTTTCCACTCTCTAGAAAGGAGTGCAATATCTCACTCCGTTAGCGAGAGTGAAACAGTCACTCCCGAAAGAGTGGCTTACGTATGCATTGCTTATTAACCAATCAGGAACAGCAAGGCGACAGCGCCCTCGTAAGATAAGAAAAATGATCACTTTTTCGTCCGCCATTTTAGGATTAACAGATTATGATATCATTAAACTTATTCTTAATGGAATACATAAATTAAAGGTAAGTCTTATTTAATTTTAACCATTTATTCGTGTAGATATGTTAGATGAGCTAAATAGTGGTATATTGTATAGAAAAAGATTGATCCAAAATTGATTTCCTAGAAAAGAGACTGTCTATTATGCTTCTTCATGTAGCGGTTTGAAATATAATTGCTTTAACAATTGAAAAGCACAGAAATGCTTAGCAAAAGATAATCAAAACTTCATTAATTCGGTCAATGTGAATAAAAAAAAAAAATGAGTGTAAATATTTATTCTTCCCATTCAATTTTCCCAATGCCATTCAAACTTTTTCAACGATCAAAAAAAGAAAAAAATAATAATAAATTTTATCTGTTTCGTTTACAAAGCTGAGTGACTCAGAGGATATCTCGATTTCTTTCAATTCATAGCAGATGCGAAGATGCGATGTAAGCAAAATTAATTTGCCGTTCTGTGAGATTTTCTTTTTTCTTTTTTGGTTTATACTGATTTCAGATTTTACACACTTAGAGTATTTATCATCATTATTATTGTTTCGGAGTTAAATATGATATTTGATGATTATGATATTACGAAAAGGTTGGTATTATAGGTCTGCACGGACCGAAATTCCCAGGCCCGGGCACGGCCCGAATCATAGAAAAAAATTCTGCCCGGCGCGGCCCGATACGAAAATTAAATGTCTGGCGCGAGCCCTTCCCGACCCGTAGAAAAAAAATATTGGCCCTGTCCGGTAAAAAACTTAAAAGTTCGGCCGGAGTGAATTTCTACAAAACATTGATTTTTACGTCGATTTTGTTAAAAATTTGTCTCGTACGAGGAGTTCTGACCCAAAATATTTATCTTAACATTTTTTTTTTCATGTTTATAATCTTTATTTTTATCGAAGTGCCGCAGGCTGGGATATTTATTTTTTTTAATGAATCTCCATTTCTTGTATGTAAATGCTTCAGTTATCATTAATGTTGTTAATCCATATTCTATGTATTGAAGTGTTAAAAATCTGAAAAATGCTATACAGTAAAATCTTCTAAGGCGGAATTGTATAGAAAAAAAAAAGAGAGAGAAAGAAATGCGTTATAGACAAGTTCCCTTCTTAGCAAGTGTAAATGTATTATATATTCTTTTCTTACGTATTAGTAAAATAATTTTGCATGGATCAAGACGTTTTACAGTTTAAAACAGGGTTCTGTCATAGGCAGGATCCTTTGCACACGTTTTACTATATTTTAATTTAGTTATATTTTAATAAACGTAAAAAACTACTATTCTTAAAAAATAATAATAATGCTTAAGAGTAGAGTAATGGCGATTTTAAAATGTATGTATTTTTTGCAAAATATTTTGGGCCAGGCCTAAATTAACTGACCTTTGAATGGACCAGGCCACGCTGAGAGAATAATTTTCATACGAGCTGTGCCAAAACTACGACTGAAAATTTTGGGCTGTGAAGTCTAGCAATGAAACCAGTCTCGGGTCTGTACAGAAAAAATAAGTTGGCCCGGCCCGAGTGCCGTGAATGAAAATCGGCCCGTGCAGGTCTTTAGATGATACATTATTTTTTTTTTAAACTGTATGTAAGCTTTTTCTGCGGTTTATTATTTTAAAATTTCGAGACTGAAATAGTAAAATAGAATAAAAGTAGAATAAAATTAATTAATTATAGACATTCTGCATAAATTATTAAATTTCCTTCAATTTAAACGCATTTTCTACGTTTTTGATGCACGTAATTTTTGGCAGTAAAAAATAAAACATGATATTTAAGTATTGAAATAAAATGTTTTTTATGCCTGTTTTGAAGTTTATCGATAAGACAGTTTTAGTATATTTTTTAAATAGTTCATATTGTCTTACATAATCTGAATATTTTTTTAAAGAGATTAATAACTACTTTTTTACATTAAAATATTTTTCAAACAATATGCAGTCATTTACTTTATTTTTATTAAAATTCATACAGATACAGATAAATGTAATGTTTATTTTTATATTTATTTTTTTCTATTTCCTAGGTCAATCTTTTCCTATAAAACATATCAAATCTATTTTGCTCATATTCCCAAAATACAATATCTACGGGAATAAAATATTTAAATTAAGTATGGCTTACCGTGTTGTTTCATTAAAAAGTATTGTTTTCAGCAATAATGGGCGAAAATTAGAAATCATGATTAAGTTAAGGAATATGTTTAAAAGAAAAGTATATACATATTCCAGAGAACTTAAAAATTAGGCTCTATGCTCATAATAAAGAAAACAAAAGCAAATCACAGCGGATAAAAAAAAATACACACACATGCTTAATGTTTAAATCATGCTTAGAACTCATTTAAAAAAAAAAGATGTAAGTTTATAAGCATTGTTTCTATGTGAAAAAAGAAAAATATTTTAGAACAATAGGACTTTGCAAAAATAGCAACAATTCACGGAAAAAATACGGTAAAAAGAAATTTATATTTAAAACAAAAATTAAAATGAAATCATTAACATACATGTTAAACATATAACATACACCTATTAAAAAGTTATTTATAAAACTTTAAAAGTAATATTTTTATAAGGCATGCAATAAAAGCAAACACAAAGGATAAGATTGGAATAAAATAAATTTGTTTATTTCTGTCAGTAATCTAATTTAAATTCTTATGTAACTTTAACTGATTTTTTCCATAAAAGTTCAACTAGTGTTACAAACTATGAATTAAATAAATATTGCTAATAAAGTATTTTATTTCAATCTTTGCCACGGTTGTATCTATTTTCATTGCATGCTGTAAAAGATGTGATTCTTTTAAAATGCCCATAAAAGCAAAATAAAAAAAGAAATGACTCCATAAAAAAATGAACATTCACTCCTATGAAAGAGTGACTATTCACTCCTACCAGGGGTGAAAAACCGCACTCCTTTACCAAGAGTGAATAGTCACTCCTCCGAAAGAGTTATTATCCACCCCTGTTTACAGTGAATATTCACTTCCCAGGAGTGACTATTCATTCTTTCAGAGAGTCAAAAATTTCACTTTTGCTCAGAGTGAATAGTCACTCTAAAGAGGTTGGGTATATTTTGACTCTGCGATAGAGTGACTATTCACTCCTCCGGAGTGAATAGTCACTCTTTTTTATTTAGAGTGTAGTTCTCGCTTTAACCCATTAGATTAACAAAATTATTTTTACTTTTATAGAAAGTACATTAATGGGGTTTCTTATTTATGGCATTTTGAAATTTTATCGCCCATGAGATTTTGGGATTAAATAAAAAATATATATATGATTCTTTTAGTTTTTGCAATTATTGACTTTCTATTTTCAAGAGAAAGAAGTATTAATGACTTTCTAGTTTTTTTCCCACTATTTATTACAATATTAGTTTCACAAGAAGACAATAAACTTATTAGTGTAACTAATTCAAGTTGAAATGTCTTGAAATGGCAAAAAATTCAACTCATGAATAAATTTATTTCAGTTTACGTAAATAAATGTCCATTGTTGAGCATTTCAAATGTATATAACAACTCTACAGTCATTTTTTAAAAGATCATAAATGGTGTTTCTTGCTTCTTGGCGGCGTAAACAAACGGATGTAACTCATGCGATTTTTAAAAACAGATACTAAAAGCAATTTTGGGCTTCGTATGACACATATCGTTTATTTAACACCGTCAAAATCAAAATTAAGTCCTTTCAAAGGTTGAAATTAATTTGTACTGGACTAATTATATATTTACTGGGACTGCATTTTCTAAATTTTTGATGGCTTGAATTTCTGTATGTTCACTATGGAAATTTTATTGTCTAGGCCTCCGAGCGTCTTGAGACTTTTCCTGCATTTTCATAAAAATGTTTAAAAAATATATTAATTAAAATTTCTTTTCCCTGTTTGTTTCTATAATGCACTTAATGTCCTTTTATTTGATATACATTTAAAAATACAATTCTGCTTAAAATATTTTCTTCTTCATCAGATTTAAGTTATTTTTGGGAAACGCTAAAATACGTCTAAACCGCTCAGAGGGCTAGTATATCTATACGTCAATTGTAAAATTTGATTTATATATGTAAATAAGCGTAAAGAAATGTAAGTAAAAAACGCTGCAGCACAAAAGCCATAAACTTGATAGGTTAGTTTCTAAACTCTGTCAAATCTGAGTAGCCAAAACCAAACAACAACAACAACAACAAAAATGTTGCGACGCGTGTCTACTCATATGTTGATATTATATGAAATGACCCTTGCATGAAATACAGGGCTTCTGATCTTATTTTAATTCAACTTAAACCAAAAATTTTATCATATAAATTAGGTTTATAAATAACTGCATAAAAAAAAATTAAAAAAACTTTCAACAAATTAATACAATCTTTTTAAAGATTTTTTTTTTCTTTAAAACAACAACAACAACCAAAAAAAAAAGAAACACGTTTGTCAGCTATGTAAAAATATATATATATACATATATACATATAAATGCTCAGAATATCAGATTCTAGAAATAAGAATTCTTATTAGAATTGCCATCAGATGTGGTAGGGCACTCTGTGAATCATTGAAAAAGATTTTTGCGGTAATTATAATCTCACGATGGCATAAATAGAACACACAAAAGCACCGAAACTATTAGAGCGACATCTGTCAGTCACAAATTCAACTATTGTAGCAACATACATTTTATCTCTGCAGTGAAAATATATTATGTATTCCGGCTGTCAGGGGTCGCAGCATATAGGACAAATTCTATTGTTCTTACCAGTAGTCCCCTTCAGTCTTTTTGCCTCCAGTTCGCATTTTAACTCTGTTTACTTGATTAGGGACCACAGAGAAGTTTCCGGCCTCCTGATTGGTTAGTTTCTTTTATGCAGTTTGTTTTACTGCCTTTATGAAAACGCGAAGCATTGGCTTTGAAACAATCGCTCATTAAGTTTTTTTTTCTCCTTTTCCTTAAATGGCTGCTTTAGCCGATCTTAAACTTCCGACTTCGTATTTTAATGAAATCGAATCAATTTCCGAAAGAAAATTACAGTTCGCAGCAATCTTAAAAATTTAGAAGATTGCAATAAAAAGGTGAAAGAGATTTAAATAATAAAAAATGGAATTCTAGATCATCAAAACATTGTGAACAAAGATTAGCTTGCGCGTAAGTAAAATAATTATTTAAAGATAACTTAAAGCAAAATTCCTAATACAATTTTTTAATTGTTAATTGTTCTTATGACGGACTCTACCTTCATGGTCATAACATATGGAAATGATTTTTAAAGAAATTGTGGCGCCATCTATCAATATAATGTTGAACATAAATATACAAGGTTTTTTTTTTTTTTTTTTTTTTTTTTTTTTTTTTTTTTTTTTTTTTAGTGCTTAATTTGAAGTTTTTTTTATGGTTTTATACAGAGCAAACCGATGAAATTACATTTTAAAGGACTGTGGAAAAGTGAAATTTTTTTTTTCTCGTGTATTTCTTTTTGAATGTTAAATTATATGCCAAAATTTTAATGTTGTAAGTTGATTCGTTTAATAATGAGTTAATTATAAAAAATATCTAATAAGTCTTTAATTTATTAAAAAGTGAATTTAATAACGACTGATGATTTTAAATTCTTAATTTACCTAGCATTTCTTTTTCTTTTGTTAAAAGTATTTTTCTAGTTTAGAATAACGGTTACTTCATTCGCTACTTACTATTTTATAAGGTATTCTACATTTTGCATATTTCCTATATCATTTTCAGAAAAAAAAATGTGTTTGTTACCACAGTGATTTTATAAATGTACCAACTGCAGCAAAGGAAAACTGTAGGGTGTCTAGCTACTATAAATGTACAAGTAAAGTTGGATACAGCATCAACTAAGAAGAAAGACTCCTTTGTAAAAATAAGTAATTTTTTTTTTTTTTTTTTACTTTGAGATTAAGATAAAATATTGCGTGAATTATTATTAAAAACTCTCCGTAGATTTTAATATTAACCTAACTGTAACTCTTATTCTTTTTCAACTTTGATAAACCATTATCAAAACTAAAAATATATCAAGTGCAGCTTGCTTACACAGGATTTTCATAAAGCGGGTGTTTGGGGTGAAAAGAAAAATATCTATCTTCATTCCAGAAAAACAATTAATTCTGGAGTAAAAAGTTCAATAATATTTTCAGAAGTATTACCTAATTTTATTAATTTCAGACGTAAAACAGGTGGGGTACGAGGTAGCCTGAGTAAATGGGATACATATACTTTTATTTGGCAGAAATACATTGTAGCTAAAAAGCTCCCCCCCCCCCCCCCCCCCCCACACACACACACACACTCCAAGCAGAAGTTTCGTATAAGAAAAGAAGATGGCGCCATTACATATATATATTTTTTAATGTGTTCCATTTAATTTGTGCTTTCTAATGTAATATAACATTTTGTGGAAATCTGAATTAATCACTCATTTGATAATAACAAAGTTAGATTAAAATGTTGAATTGTAAATGCTGATTCACTTATATTAAAAAAATATATATATAAATAAAAAAAAAAAAGAAAGAAAAGGATTATATAATTGTATATTACTACTGGCGTCATTAGAAATTTCAATTTACAAAGACCTTAAATATCAGAAAAGACGAAACAGATACTAACCAATCAGGAGGCCGGGAACTTCTCTGTGGTCCCTAATCGAGTAAACAGAGTTAAAATGCCTCCGGTTCTTTCTGGCGAAAAAAGGGGGAAATGGCAAACAGTTTTTATTAGTTATTCAACTATTACTTTTCAATGAAGTTATAAGTTGCACATTACTGAAATTAGTCAGTTTTCTCACGGGCTATGAAATATTTGGAAAGGGGGAATATGATATGTCACTAGTGATTATGCTGTGACCTTCCCGACGAATTTATACCTTCTTGCCAATATATACTTTTAAAAAAAGCTGGAATTCCATGTCAAATTACTATAGTACTGGGGAAACATTTATGATCAGCTACATTAAACGTCAATATGGTATTTATACGTGAATATGCCTTAGAGAACAGTAATTGATATGGGTGGCAAAAAGACCGGTACGACTGTCAGATTAACTACTTTTAGACTAATTGCAGTTTGTAATTTTTATTATTATTTAATAATAAATCAAAAGACGGGATTAAGCTAGTCATGTAAAAAAGTGCTAAGTTATTCTATATTTTGCGCGGATGTTAAACAAATAAAATAAATATGAATATATTACACTATTGTAAATAATTGAAAAAAATGTATTTTTTTTTTTGCTTCGTTATTTGAAAAATACCACATCCTATATTATTTTGTTCATAAAATTCCTCTTTTGAGCATTTCTTTCTTCAGAGAGCAATTTTTTTTCTCTAGAATATGCATTATAAATAATAAACAAGATACATAAATTAAAGTAAACAATACAGAGAGACTATATGTGCGTTTTTACTTTTAAAAGTATCTTTGGCATTTACTAGTCAATTATTTTAGCAGAAAATATTTTAAATGTAGATTATAAAAAAAAAAATAAATAAACCAGAGATATAAGCTTTAATTTAAAATTTAAATAGATAAAACATAAATGTTATCCCCTAGGATTATTTAGCAGTCAAATAAACATATTTAAAAAGATACTGCAAAAAATTAACTTTAATGTTTATAAATGAAATAAAACTAACGCTAAAACTACAGTTGAATCTTTATAATAATATGTTTAAGAAGTTGGTATCAATAAATCATACATTAAGAAAATGCAAATAAAATAATCTGAAGGTGTTTAATTTGGTGTGGAAAAAATGTGAAAAGCAGATGGTGTAGGAAGCGACATACAATTTACATAAATTAATTGCTTTTTCCAAGAGATGTTTCAGATGTTTCTCATGAGAATGCAGCAAATGGCTTAGACAGACAAAATTTGAAATTAAATGGGATTTCAGAAGATAATTTTTCTATATTCAGATTAAAATAGAGTGTTACAGTAAATTTAATCGGGTCCGTAATATTTTATCAAAGAGATTTTTTTCGCAAAATCGGTTACGGCACTTATTAAACAAGTATTTTTGAAACAAACAAAAAAAATAACGCGAATTCAAATGATTGTTACGTTATAAACTACTTGAAAAAATGTTCTTGTTATTAACATTGCAGATTTTCTTATTAACTTATTGAGCTCCAGTTGGCGTATTTTAGAGAGAGTAATTTGACACAAGGGAGCATTTTTTGTCACAACCGTGTTCAATTTAATGGACGGTGTTGCCATTTAAATATCTTTATAAATGAAACATGCACACCTATGCTTATATTGGAAATTTGTGACCTAGCAGTTCCAACACATATTTCAGGAACCTGGCAATACTCAATTTTATAAGATCTGTTAAACAATTGAGGCAAGACAACAAGCATTAGACTGGAGGTAATGACAGGCACACTATTTTTTTTTTCAAAATCCTTTCGTTTTTGTATATCGCTACTGTATTATATATAAAGGCGCTCTAGATGTAGTGTCTGTATATGAGACTGGTAGCATACTGGAGATAAAATTTGATTGGTAAAGTCAATTTTGAAAAAAAAAATGAATTGCCTAAAATCATGTCTAATATACATTATTATCAAACTATTGCTGTTGATCTTTTTCACTCTTCGAATTGAACCTATCGGGTTGAGTAACTTCAATTTTGTGGAATGTTGTCTGCCATTGTTTGAACAAAGGATATATTCTAACAAGGAAAGTCTCCTTACTGGTCGTACTCAGAATATTTTGAAAAAAAAAATACTAATTAAACTACTTATGTGTGTAATAAAGGATCAGTCAAATTTAGCGGTGGATTTACAGTAGAAAGTCTGTAAAAAAATGAAATACTTTCGAGTATTTGCGTGAAAAGAGGAAAGCGTCGCGCGATTTGGTGAGTGACGCTTTTCCTCGCCAAAAGCAAACGATTTTAATGTAACTGAAAATTGTTTGTTAATACATTTTCAGAATGCATGTAAATGGTATTTAATTAATTTAAACTTAAACAATGAGAGAGTTTAATATGTATATACATATATGTAGCATTTTGCTACCGACTTTCAGATATTTAGGCGACACCAGTACACCTCGACATAAAATGTAGTAGAGCAATCAAAACCATCCATCCGCTATATTGAAAATACAGGATTGCAGTCAGGGTGGCGAGAAAAAACAGGCTCGAAAAACATTGATAATTTCCCTTACGTAATGAATATACAGAGTCATCGTCACTTTTTAACCTATTTTTATTGACAAAAACATAGTAAAACACTGCCAGTAGTTATTCCATCCACTCTCAAAAATCGATCATCACTTCATAAGACTTTAGATGTTATAAGAATAGGATCTACACATTAGAACGTTCACTCCAAGTGACGCAACTTAATTAGACAACCAGAAAAACGTAAAAATCTTCTCTCCATCGCCGATGTAACGATATGTGTACTCCGAACAACAGCGCGCGAACGGTTACAGAAAGGTAACAGACCAATGCTGGAAGAGAGGTGGGGGAGGATGGGACACAAAACTGCGATTCGATGGGAAAGGATGACGTCGATAAAGTACTCTTTATACGGCGTCAGAAAAAAGTGCAAATAGCGCTGGCGGACGCATAGAATTGTGGGTATAGAACATGAAAGAATAAATGATATTAAAACATTCGAAAGAAAGAGAATTTAGTTTTAGAATAAAATGAAAAAGTAATTTAATGGGTTTTATAAGATTAGGCGAATGGATTAAGGTTTTTGGAATAATAAAAGAAAACGCAGCTTTAAATGCATGAAATAAAAGACAAAAGATATTAAGATATTATTAAAGATAGGTAAAAAGGGAAAAATATTAAGAATTTGGAATAGATTTACTAAGAAAAAGGGGCGAAATTTTTTATTATTACATATATATATTGCTTGTTGCTGTAGTTATTTAATTTATCACTTAAAAAAAATATTTTCATATATATATAAAAAATGATATCGAAAAATTATTTTCATACATTTAAGCGTATTCAAAAATAAAAGGCAGATGAAGAATGCTGCAGTTATACCTATTAGTATCTAAAAAGTCGTTTTCATAGCAACAAAATTGAATCGACAATGCTCATGCTCAATTGGACTTAATTTTGAGCCTGAAACAACTTTAATTACCAATTTAAATTTTGAATTTCGTTTTAGATCGTAATTTTTTATAGTTAAATTTTAATATAAATACATATAAATATTGATATGAAAAAATTACAGTTAAAACAAACTAAAATCTACAAAACTAGAGTTATTTAAATTAAATTTACTTAAACAAATTGAACATGAAACATTTTTCCTTAAAGTGTATTTTAAATAAAAAAAGTATTTTTGAAATTGTATTCCATCGCCAACTAATAAAAAATTGCCAAGTAACGGAAGTTTTATTAATTTTCACGGAAGCTGTATCGAGGTTCCGCCGATTTTTTTTTATATAAATATGTATATCCTCATGAGAAAAAAAATGTGTAATTATTTCAGTTTTGCCAGAATATTCCCGTATGAAGACCTTCCTTGTAAGTATGTACCTTGTGCGCAAATTGTTACCCTTTTATACAGACATCTTAATTATAGGTATTCATCGCTCATCATTTCGTTCAAAATTTTTCAACCATCCAAACTTTATCTATCGTATGTAGTCACATTCTTATGTATAAATTCTAGTCGCTCATCGTTTAAGATTCCGTACAAAATCCCTTTAGACAAAATAACTTTACTTCTTGTGTGCCACAATTTTAATAAATGCAGTTTTGTGATCATCGCTCATTTTTAAAACGTTGTAGGCAATCATATATTAAAGACGTGTCCCTGTATATATATATATATATCAAAACCTTTCTTGGTATGTTGTTATAAATACTGTAAAAGTTGCATTCATTGGTTGTTGAGAAATTTGAGGACATATATACAAACACTAAAACTGTCCAAAACATTTTTTTTTTTTTTTTTTGCATTCAAGACGCTTAAAAATAAATTGAAAATGTAAAATATTTACGTTAAAAACCACATATCTATGTTTCATTGCAACATTTTTTTTTCTAACATTTAAAAAAATATTTTCACCTACATAAATCTTGCTGAACACAAATAGCTTTATTCATTTTTAGAAAAAGATGAAATAAAGTGAGCCGTAAAGAGTAGAAGTTACTGTTTAGTGTACGTTGACGAAAATAAAACGCCTATGGTCAGTCGGCGCTAATATGATGTGCCTTAAAGAATGAGGCTAATGTGATACACACAAAAATGACACAAATTTTTATAGTTCCTAATAAAATTGGCTTTGTGATTATTATTGTGATATTGTGCTAGCCGCCTCTGACGACCTGTTTGTTCTAATTTAAATGTGTGCTAAGCAATGCACCATGTTACTTTTATTCATCATTTAATTTCCATACTTAATCTTTCGCAAATACAAAGATTCTGATAGAATACGGAAACTCTTTGCGATCAAGGCTTCATTTTATATAATTTTTCGTTATGTATTTCATCTAAAAAAAAAAAAAAAAAAAAAAAAAAAAAAAAAAAAAAACGATTAACTCATTGAGACATGATTCATATCCTTAAGTTTATCAGCTGTAATACACGCTAATGGAAAGATTTTAAAACTATTAATATTAAGTAATTGGGTCAACTGTCAACTGACGTATTTCAGTCAATGCGATTTTGTTCAATAAAGTGTTTTTGTGGAGAATCTTTTATGATGAACATATTTGCATTTCATTGTACTTTTATATTTGTCGTGCGCAGAAGATAAATATCTTTTATACAAAAAAAAAAAAAAAAAAAAAAAAAAAAAAAAAAAGATATGAAATAAAAAAAAATAATAATATAAGGCCAAAAAAATATACATATATATCGTCAAATTATTGTTTATAATTGATACACGTGTAAGATAAAAGTTGTTAATGGCTGGGAAAAAAATGTTATTGTCTAGATTTGCAAACAACTAATATAAAAGTACCATGAACAGTTAGAAAAACAACCGAATTGTTTTGTTCATGCTTGTATATGATCTACAGATTGGTATTTATACTACATCATGTATTAAAAGTTAATTCGATTAAACGATTGCACAGTTTAAATTTCCCATTCAGAAATTTCTGTCAATAAACGGAAATGTACTCTATATGTTTTTGTATCCCTGTATATGATTTATAGAATTCATACACTCAAATATTATGCAAAAAAATAGTTACATTTTAAAACATGCACCACAAGTTAAAAGCATTGCAGGAATTAATCTTCATAGGCAGTATGATAGAAAAATACTTTTATGTGCCCCTGTAAATGAACGATATGTGTTCCTGTAAATGAACGATACATTATATGCACACCAGATGCTACAGTAGATGCTTTGTAGGACACCTGAGTTATATACGTAAATTTCAAGAGTTTTAAATAGTATAATATCATTAAAATACACCGCAAATGATTTTCTCCCGCAGGACGTTTTGTAACGTAATTCTTTTGAAAATCCCTGTAAATAAACAATAAATGCTACACACTTCATTTTGCATATTCATCATGCCATAGTAAACTCCCAAAACATGTATCATTTTCATGGCAATTTGACTATATTTATGCGAAAAACAGTACGTATAGACGCACGGACAGACAGACAGAGACAAATTCTTGTATTGCAGCTCAGTGATTATATATAATTTTCAATATGTTTAAAATAGTGCTAGATTTTTAAAATACACCGCAACCGGTTATTCATCATAGGCCATAATGTAATAAAATTCCTTTGTGTGTCCTTGTAAATGAACCCAAGGTGCTAAACACTTCCTTTTCAATACCGAACTTGCCATAGTAAACTCCAATAACATATACTAATTTCATGGTAATGTCACTATATTTGCGAGAGTTAAAGCACGGATAGACGGAAAAACAGACGGACAGACAAACCCAATTCATACACAGTTTTGAACATTTTTGAAAATTGTTAAAAATCACAAGAATTTCATATCATAAAGTTAAATTACTATACGTTAAAAAGTACAATATAAATAAATGTATATACATTTCCATGTTAAGAATCAACAAGGTCGACAATTTCAAGTCACTGCAATAGTGAATTACTTAGAAAACAATTATGCTTTAAAGTTTCGAGAATTAATCATAGTTATTACAAATAGTGAATTACAAATTTATATAAAGGAAGTGAAAGATCTATAAGAAATTTTATATACAAACGCCATTCTGTTTGTTTTCCCACGAAACAATTACTAGTCCTCTCAAATAACTTATTTGCGAAAAGCAATTTCAAATTTATTTCCAGACGAAACCGATCAGGATCCAGAAAATTGTTTTTTGAAAACTATTACGTAAATGTAATTTACGATAGCACAGATAAATCAAATAAATGTAAGTATTCGATAGCAAGTATTCCATATAAATTAAATGATTGTGTATAAGTTTTAAAAACATCGCTGTAATTTAAGCAGTGATTCCGGAGAGTCTATTTAAAAGAAGTTGCAAGGGTTCATTAATAGAACAAGAAAGAATATGCACGATGTATAAACCATTAAAAATTAAACAACACCCCGCAGCGCTACCATCCAAGAAACATCATGCACAACTCCTCTCTCATAACTAGTATTGCTGGGGCGCTATGTATAAGGAAAGGGCAGCTGACGTCACTGTTGGTTGAGTTACTGTGAATCAGAAAGAAACACCAGTTCGTTCTTTATGACTCCTACTGTACACTTGAGTTCGGGGAATTTGATTGGTCTACGTTTAACAGGTCTACGATATGAAAGGACTACGTCGCCAAAATAATTTATGCAATGATCGCTACGACAAAAATGTAGTGATAGATTGGTTGACAGAAGTGTTTGTTTGTAAACATGCCCTTTCCTTATAGCAAATGTCCCTGTATAGTGGACAGTTTTGCGCAAATTCAGAGTATTTATTAAAAATTATGTATTAAAAACAAATACATATAACAAAATTTAAAATTTTTCGCCAAGTTTAAAGTAATTTATATAATTTTTCCCTTTTCAGTAATATTCCGTATATTATACCGGCTTATTAAATTAAAACCTTAGCCTATTAATCTCTATAAGATCCTAATCCATGTAACTAGGACTTCCCTCAGAGGGATTAGTCTGAGCGATATTACTGAGAACATATATTTAATAATAACATGTGGAAGCAAAGAAAATGAGATGTTATCTTTAATTGTCCATATACTGCGAAAAATTGAAATGATGAAAATAAACGAATTGTAGAATTACAAAATCTTATATATAAATTCGTATACACTGTTTTAAAAAATGGGAAATCAAACCATTCAAGACAGCCATGCATGGATATAAAATTGAAAGTACGCAATATATTAAAAGTAAAATAGAAAATGAAACACTAATTTACTTATATCGGAATTTTAACTGTATAAAATGATGCCAAGAGCATAATCAGACGCTCCGCACCAATTTGAGTAACTTTAAATGACAAATATATGATGTTTAAAAAGAATGGACTATACTTTATATGGTGTGTGCTCCCCCGGAATAGTTAATATTGTACAATATCTGTTTTCCACGGATGCAATGAGGTTGTCGATAACATTTAAGGAATTCTCTTCTCAAAATCTAATATTGTATCAAAGTACCGAATACATCAAAAGTGGCATGCAATGCTTCGTTAGAGTGTGTTTTAGATATGCTCGATCGGATTTAAATGATGATTGTATGCTGGCCACTACATACGCTGTATTGTTTTGTTTTCAAACATATTCTGCACAAGTTGAGCTGTATTTAGCATGTATTAAATAAAAGAAATCGGCAATGATTACAACATAAAGTATGACACAAGATCTGAATATATCGTCTGCATAACTTTTGAGCTGTCAAAGTGTCATTTGAAGTAATTTACAAATCCATACATATTTATTCAGCAAATCATGCAAGCTAACATACGCCAATATGAACCCGATTACAAAATTTCACCAGAATAAGTTAATATATAAAAAATCTACTAATGATAACTGAGAATATGACCTTATGATAAAATGTCTAGAAAAATGAATCGCATAAAAAATTCATATCACATTTAAAACGGCACTTCCCTCTGTTAGTGGCCTTGGCGAGAGAGAGAAAAGCCTAGAGAATGAACACTTTAACAAGTACTTTCGGGCAACCTACTCACTGTTTCATACAGGTCTTTATTCAATATTTACACAATTTATTTAATGTTAGGTGGGTATCTATCAGTTTTGTTGCCTTTAAATCGCATGTTTTGCGGAGGAAATGCAGCATTATGAAATATTTAAAGTTGCTGTACCTAATAATTCCAAATTAATGGTAATTGAGATCGCTTTCCGTTAATTTCATCTTTTTAAATTTTAAATTTTTTAGAAACCATTCATAGAGACAATTCAGTGGTGGAAAATTGGCACAGAGGATGAGCCTATTGATACCACTAAATTTTAGTAGTATTTTTTGCCTTATCTAATGACAGAATTTCTGCGTTTTTATTAAGGTGAAGGGTACTATAAAATTTTAGTGGTGTCAATAGGCTCCTCCTCTGCGCCCAATTTCCACCACTGGACAATTGTATATTTTAAAACTAACCCGAAGCAAAATTTCAAGATTTTGGGCTCAGCAGTAACAGAGAAATAGAAAAGTTTTGAAAGTTTTTTGTTTCTGCGCTGTTTTTTATAGCGACATTTTTAGAAATTGTTCTATTGCGAGAATTTACGTCATGATAAATACAGCCATGTCAATTTTCATGTTTATATCCCTAACAGTTCCATGTTCTTCATTACTTAGATCATCTTTAGATCTTTTTCCGCTTTGTTTAGTCCTTCTATTTTTTAGAGTTCGTTCTACAACGAGCATTTACATCTTATTAATTACTACCATGCCAAAGTTCTAGTTTCTAACCCCAACAGTATCCCAAAAATTTCAGTATTCCAAATAAATCATAGTTTAGAACCTTTCGAGAAATTTTTACGTTTATCCGTCAAATTGAACCTTTTAGAGAGCGTTCATTACGAGTATTTACATCTTAAAAGTAACTACAGCACCAAATTTAAAGTTTCTAACCCAATCAATATCACAGAAATCACAGTTTTAGAACGTTTTTGCTCCTGCAGCGATGTAGGTTTTTGCACTGACATAAAATAGTCTTTTTTTCGGAGCAGAGATGGCCACCAACATTTTTTTAAAGTTGGCTATGTAGTTTCAGAGATAACACCTCACAAACGTACAAGCATTAATAATATTATATACTTTATAATTTTATAACGCTTTATAATATTAGCATTAGATGTACAGATACAAAAGCCATTTATCTGTTACAAGCTAAAGTGCCGGCGTTGCACAGAATTTGAATGATGTTTGTTCTGAAAAATCAATTTCAAAATTTAACATACAACACAAAACAAACATTAAAAAATGCAGTCGAAATGTTGTTGAATGAATCATATGAAAACGCCATATAAAAATGTATAAATGTATATAACAGAGACTACACTACAGAGAACAAAGAATACAGCTATAAATGAACTTATTTCAATTTATAATTGGAGCAATAATGTTAAAATACGCCAACATTTCCCTAATCGGGTTTTTATTATGCTTCAATACATTTTTCACACTCATATGACGTTATACTATATCCGCCATGCCCTTTATATTTCCAATATGACGTAATATTTTCCTCTTTCACGTGGAAACCGTGAAATAGAAAAGTTATGAAGTTATATTCACTTTCATTTAAATTCGTCAAACCATTTATTTCATTTTCATATTTCACATGAATATCTTGCAATAGAAAAGTTATGACGTAATATTCACCTTTTTTTTAAATTCGGCAAACTATTTATTTCATTTTCATTTTTCACTTGGAAATCTTGCAGTAGAAAATTAATTGTTGTAGTAATAATTTTATTGTGTTTTTTAATTGTTGGCAACTGCTATAACGAAAAATGTTTAAATTTGATAAGAAATTCCTGTTAAATTGGTGGTTTTTTATTAATTAAAAATTAACCATAAGTTATTTCGATTCCGGATTACTTTAGTTGTCTCGGCCATGTTTAAATACACATGTACGTATCTCTTCACAATTTTGGCTTCCAAATTGTGGATTTTTTATAGAATTACAAACAGACAGATAGACAAGTTTTCATTTTTATATATCTCTCTATTCTATGAAAAGTAACTAACGCTGTCACCGCCGCCGCCGCCGGTTTTGAATTTTTTGTGACCGGAGGTCTTTCTTCGTTAATATTAAGAAAATTATTGCTTACAAATATATGAAAATCGGTGGTATTATAGCGAAATGTTTGATCAACAAACTAATGCATACAGTTTTCAAATCGAAGAATTATTTTTAGGAGATATTTAATGCTAAAGTTGGACAAAATCGTTCCATTAAAAAAAAATTATAAGAGCAAAAGCTATACATGGGAATTTAATCATTTTTAGATTATTTTATTCAATAGAAGATCCCGGTCTGCAGATTTCATTAATTTTTTTTTATTTGACTCATTTTTTGAGGTTTTATTTCTATTTTAAATTCAAATATTCAGCATTTTGACAGATATTTCTTACATATTTTAGAAAATGGTATTAATTTAAACTGTTGCCAACTGTATAAACAGCGCAAACAATAATGTTTGCTTCAAATAAAAAAAATTATTTACACGTTACTATTATAAACAGAAAAAACCCTTCAAATTACAATTAAATAATTAGGTATAAAAAGCAGGCACTTATTGAAAATTACGCCATAAAAACTATACTTACATGTGAATTTTAAAAGAGAAAGTATATTGTAAAATAAATTCATTAACATGCGTTAGAAATCTGAAATAGAATAAATTACGTCATATTACACTTATTATGCAAAATGAATAAAAAATAGTATTGCAAAACAGTTTAAATTTAAAAATTGCGCGAGACAAAATATTAGAGGTTAAATATTAGATTTTTTCAAAATTTTATTATTTGTCGTTTGATGTGAGGTGTTCAGCTGTAAGTATGCAAATTTTTATGTTTCAACATAATTAGGGGCTGAGTTAGAAAAATTGCTTTAAATACACAAGTTAGAGCCCAGAGGTTTAAATATTAGACTTTTTCAAAATTTTATTATTTGCTGTTTGATGTGAGGTGTTCAGCTATAAGTATGCAAAATTTCATGTCTCCAACTTAATTAGGGGCTGAGTTAGAAAAATTGCTTAAAATACACAAGTTAGAGCCCAGAGGGTTAAATAATAGACTTTTTCAAAATTTTATTATTTGTCGTTTGATGTGAGGTGTTCAGCTATGAGTATGCAAGATGTCATGTCTCCAACTTAATTAGGGGCTGAGTTAGAAAAATTGCTTAAAATACACAAGTTAGAGCCCAGAGGATTAAGTAATAGACTTTTTCAAAATTTTATTTTTTGTCTTTAGATGTGAGGTGTTCAGCTATAAGTATGCAAAATGTCATGTCTCCAACTTAATTAGGGGCTGAGTTAGAAAAATTGCTTAAAATACAGAAGTTAGAGACCGGACGATTAAATATGACTTTTTCAAAATTTTATGATTTATCGTGTTATCGCAAGTGTTTAGCTATAAGTATGCAAACTTTCATGTCTCCAACTTAATTAGGGGCTGAGTTAGAAAAATTGCTTTAAATACACAAGTTAGAGCCCAAAGGGTTAAATATTAAGCCTTTTTCAAAATTTTATTATTTGTCGTTTGATGTGAGATGTTCAGCTATAAGTATGCAAAATTTCATGTCTGCAACTTAATTAAATTAGGGGCTGAGTTAGAAAAATTGCTTAAAATACACAAGTTAGTGCCCAGAGGGTTAAATATTAGACTTTTTCTAAATTTTATTATTTGCCGTTTGATGTGTGGTGTTCAGCTATAAGTATGCAAATTTTCAAGTCTCCGACATATATAGTTTCTGAGAACGGGCTCTGTGACAGACGGACAAACAGACAGACAAAGGAGTGAGACAGGTAGGGCTTCGTTAGATGGACGAAATTCTAAAAACATGCTGCGGATGACTGTAACAACATCCTAAAATTACATTACCATCAGCGATCTACCAATCCCGAATTTAGTTTATATTCGTTTCATATATTCTTATTCTTTTGTGCGGCCCTGTAAAATAATTATCAATATTATATACAGTAAAACCTCTGAATAGCGGACACTCCGAGAATGAAGAATTTGTCCTCTATTTAGAGGTGACCGCTACTGAGAGTAAAACATGTACAGTTATTTAAGAGCTGGTAATCGAAAAAATGTCCGCTAAATAGAGGTGTCCACTAATCGGGTGTGTCCATTATGGAGGTTTTACTGCATAATAATATCATCCTTTACAAGAAAATTGTATGCTGTATGATAGACAGACAGGCATCCAGAGAAAGATAACCTCCGGATCAATAAACACTCATGTCTTTTGTTTTAATCATCAACAATTGTATGTCATACAACATGCCAGATTTTATACAACATGCTAAAAACGGTCACCGTAGTACGGAATACTGTATTATTATTTGTTTGCCCACCAAAACTGGTTGCCACGGGTTGTTGCAAGGTTTGTGATCACGTGGTTGAAACTGATCTATTCAATATTACTGCGTGCGTATTTTTTTTTTATTTGCTCCATGTGTTCAAACCAGTTGTCTACGAAAACATCAACCGGTGAAAGTGACGCACACCAAATTTCTGTGACGTATGCAGATAAATTGTGCTTTTTTAAGAATTTTTTTCTATATAATTTTTAAACGGTTTGGAACTTATTTTTCATAGTAGGTGCATTCAGTAGGTGACCCTCATAGGTACCTTCTGGTGCAATCAAAAACGAAATCCGACAAATATTTTTTGAGTTATGCTTGACGAAAGGTTTTTATTAGGCTTTTTTTTTTAGTAGGACATGGCGTTAATATCCATCGTAGTAGTAAAATGTCCGGACAGTAATATTTCGCTGAGTATTAGCCTTCGCTTCGCTCAGACAATAATATTTATTCCAAACTGCGTAAATCTAAAAATGGCTATAAATATTTATATTTCTTTAATAAAAACTTTTATTATTTAAATTCCTATTAAAATCCGCTATTAAATCCCGGCATATCATATTCCCCTAAAATCTTTATTTAACTGCTAAAATATTATTATTCCGTATAAAACCTACTTATTCCAATTCATTTTTTTATTAGGTGCGTTTGTAATTATATAAATACGTAGCGCGTATAGTCGTCTTTCAGTCCCGTCTTTTTGTCCGCATATAACAGAGCAAAAACTACCCAATCGAATGGTTTGAAATTTTAAATACATAATTGTTGTAAAATTTTGTCGAGTCATTTCAGATTTTATGCAAATCGGATGTATAGTTTAATTACAGGGACAAAAGTTTTCCGTTACATTACGGCCAGTGGGAATATATTATTGTAAGTGCATTTTAATGGTGTTACGGCCTTCCGAATTCTCTGAAATTTTAAATATGTAATTGTTGCAAAATTTTGTCGAGTCATTTCAAATTTTATGAAAATCGGATGTATAGTTTAATTACAGGGACAGTCAAAATTTTTCCGTTACATGACTGCCAATCGGGAAAATTATTGCAAGTGCATTTTAATGATGTTACGGCCTTTCGAACAGAATAAAATAGATATGCATTTATGAAGTGCTCTAAATTACATATTCAGTACAATATGCGGTGCGAAAAATATTTATAAAACTAGTTATAGTACGAACGCACCTCATTTTCCACGTTTCACGACCAATTTCCAACTTGTTTAAAGTATTCAGGTGCCAACTAATGTTTCAATGTTTTAAAACTTACACAGAAGTAACTTATTTTCTCTTTTTCTTAAAAATTGTCTGGTGAGAGAAAAGCTATTTCTCGCGCAGTCTCGACAACAGAGATTAAAATTTGTTTACATTCCACGCGTCTGGGGGCTAGGCTATGGAATATTCTCGAACAATCCTCGGGCGAGGTAGTTAGTATAAATGCAATCAGCTAGCCGGATACAAGGGCACTTCAAAAGCAACCTGCATTGGTCATTGAAAAAGACTCTTCGGAGAGATTTCCTGCGTTTTTGTTAAGATGTTGTTGGAGTTTTTAAGAACTTTGTGAGAGATTTAGTGAGTTTACGAAGGTAATAAGTGTCTGGTAGTATAATGAAGCGAAAAGGATTTCGAATCGAGAGATGGAACAGCTTTTAAGCTAATTTTGATGTGAGCGACTTTTGTTCTTTTTATCATCGGAGGAGTGGAGCTTACCATTCTGATAATGTCAATAAAGTGGATTGCTTTCAATAGACTGCATTTTTATGATCTTCGAGTCTTTTATTCTCAACAACCACATCGGTCTGGACATGTGTGTTTTTTTATGACTGGAAACCCACATAATTTCGACAATGCCTACTGCTTGCCGTCAAATCGTCATAAGTAAAGAATTAGTCGATAGGATTCGAACCTGTGCAGGGAAACCCCAATGGATTTCGAATCCTGTTCCGAAAAACATAATTGATATTCTTTCAAATGATTTAAATATTCATAAAATTAACTACTGGAAATTTGTTTATTAAAGTAAAACTACCATAAAGATGACCTTTAAATATCAAGATCTCATGTAAAGGGTTTTATTAGGCACAGTAGTCGACCAAATTTAGTAAAAATATTTATTTCAGCTGAATTTTGTACTTAAGGACTGTACCACTATTTTTGCTGATTATTTTAGGATTGTTACGACCTACAAACTGACTAAGCCAATAGAATTTAAAGTTCTAGTTCAAGTAAATAAAGTGTAGAAACTTAATTGATGGAAAATATATTTGTGATAAGATAAATGGGCTTGCACTACATTTCCATAAGGCAGAATTTGTATTGTTGTATTTACTAGTAAGATATTATTATTTCTTATTCTTTATTATTTATTGTATTTATATTTTCTCCGGTGAACTTACAAATTGTAAGTGATGTTGTAACCAATATTTATATTCTCTCAACTAAATTTAAATGCTCTTAGCAAAAAAAAAAAAAAAAAAAATCTTGCATTGCTAAATTTATTTTTTTTTCCATCTCTTCGGTGGCGTCTCTAAAATTTTAATAATCAAAAATCAACTTCTAAATTTATTAGAAGTCGGTTGTCTGAACTTGTAGTTAATTAACCACAAGTTTCATACAAAGTCTTTGGGGAGGGGGAATAATTCTTTACTTGTGACGATTTAACGGCAAGCAATACGCATTTTCGAAATTATGGGGGGTTTCCAGTCATAAAAAACACAGGTGTTCAGGACGATATGATTGTTGAGAATAAAAGACTCGAATATCATAAAAATGCAGTCCACAATCCACTTTATTGACATCGCAACCCACTTTATAGATATTATCAGAATTTGACTTTAGGGAGGAAATGCTCCACTCCTCCGATGATAAAAAGAACAAAGGTCGCTCACATCAAAATTAGCTTAAAAGCTGTTCCATCTCTCGATTCGAAATTCTTTTCGCTTCATTATACTACCAGACACTTATTACCTTCGTAAACTCACTAAATGTCTCACTAAGTTCTTAAAAACTGCAACAACATTTCAAGAAAAACGGAGGAAATCTCTCTGAAGAATCTTTTCCAATGACCACTGCAGGTTGCTTTTGAAGTACCCTTGTATCCGACTAGCTGATTGTATTTATGCTACCTCGCTCAAGGATTGTTCGAGAATATTCCATAGCCTAGACCCCAGATGCGTGGGATGTAAACAAATTTTAATCTCTGTTGTCGAGACTGCGCTAAAAATAACTTTTCTCTCACCAGACGATTTTTAACAAAAAGAAAAATGGATTTATTTCTGTGTAAGTTTTAAAACATTGAAATATTAGTTGGCACATGGATATTTTAAATAAAAGAAATGAATTGAAATAAGTGGGTTTTATACGGGATAATAATGTTTTAGCAATTAAATAAAGATGTTTATTGGAATATGATATACCGGAATTTAATAGCGGATTTTCATAGGAATTTAAATAATAAAAGGTTTTATTAAAGAAATATAAATAGCTACAGCCATTTTTAGATTTACACAATTTGGAATAAATAGTATTATATGAATTAGGATCTTATTAATAGACAAAGGTTTTAATTTAATAATCCGGTATAATATACGGAATATTACTGAAAAAGGAAAATTTATATAAATTACTTTATACTTGGAGAAAAAAAAATAAATTTTGTAATATACATTATGCTAAAAGGTACACACATTAAAATACAAACAACATCAACGTTTCATTTCGCATCTGTGTCTTCTGTGCTGTTTTACAATCGAAACTAATTACAGCTCTCGCAAGATTTTGTTTTGCTAATGATGGTAGTACGGTTGACTTTGATGAAGCAATAATCATAATTCCGTGCAAGAATCCATATGTCAACAAAATTTTAGAGTCCATTAGGATTATTAAGCTTGGAGAACAAACTTGTAACGATAATTTATCCTACAGCATTAATAAAATATGGCATAGTATGGTATAAACCATTTTTGGAGTCAGTTCAGTTTAGCCCCCCCCCCCCCTCTTTCCATCGCTGTGATGATTTACACCTTTTGGCTGCCTTGTTAACTTGATGACAAATTTCGGACTTGTGCATCATAACATCCTGAAGACGTTCGCAGATGCGAAATGAAACATTGTTTGTATTTTAATGTGTGTATTGTTTAGTATAACGTATTTGTTTTTAATACACAATTTGTAATATATATCATGGTGCAATTGTCCAATTTTTCATCAGAATATTTATAATTCAAACACACTTAGTATTTCATTGACCCCCCTCCCCCTCCAAAAAAAGGAGAGATTGTGGAAACCTTCCCAAATCCAGACGAAAGCTCGTATCTCTAGCGTAGAGGCTTAATGTGCTAACTATTGAGATACCAGTTATTGCATAAATTATTTGATAATTTTAAATATTACACATGGAAATACAAAGTGTCACTAATATTGTTTGCTTCTATTGATAAATTACTCTAACAGAATATAAAATTTTCATTTCAAGATATTAATTAAACTAGTCTCTACGAAATTACTGACATCGCGATTGAACATCTACATTGGTCCTTCAGATGTGGATGGCTTTGCAATTGTCAATTCCTTTGATTTCATGCACATAATAAGCATGTATGAAGCATGTCACAGATCCTTAATAATAATTGCACCTGGATGTCACTGTTTTTGTCAAAGCATATACTTTATTAACACATATCCATACAGTCGTCTTCGGTTAAAAAATATCTTGAGGCAGAGAAGCTTCTTTGTAACTTCGTTCAACTGATTCCTGGCCTCTTAACTGAGAGATTTTGGCAAGATCCTGCTGTCAAAGTGGGAAAACACGCCTCTGCTTTAGCAATATTTTCTTAGAAATTTAAGGCTGATAAAAATTAACTGATAAAATTTCTCCAAAAAAAAAAAAAAAAAATTGTGTTGAATATAGAACTTAAGGTAAATTATGAAACATGATAAATACAGAAGACGCAACAAGATAGCACTTTGATACTACTTGACTGAGAATCAGTTTCTTTATACAAGCTTGTGTTTGTGGTCTCGATGATAAGAGAAATTGAAATGCACACTTTGGAACTGATAATAAATAATTTCTGCCAAACCATTCTATAATAAAGCTTTTTTCCAGCAGCTGAAATCTGATCTATGTAACTTAGATAAATTATATATTTATTATGTTATTTTTAATTAAAATTTTGCGTGTTCCATCTTTTATTATTTTTTTAAATATTTTGTCTGATCGAAAACAGAAAATTACATTATAAAGAAAACAAAATAACTTTAAAAATAAGCAAATTCCTTTAACTGTAAAGCTGAGAGTATACACTATTATTTATTTATTTATTTGTTTATTCATTTTGTAATAATATAGTGAAAAATTTATAATGACATTTTATTCAAGATCTCTATAATAATCGTAACACTTTTAATTTTTATACCGCTCATTAACTTGTGTGACCAGCTTCTTTATATAATACGGAGCGTAGTAAGGCAGACAAGATGAACAAATATTTATTTCGAATAGATATTGAATAATTTTTGACTAAAGTCTGCTTAATTATGAAAAAAAAAAAAAAAAAAAAAAAAGATAATTTCACATTTAAGCAAATTCATTAAAACTGAAAAGTTAATCTTACAGCCTGAAATTTATTGCAACCACTTTTATATTCGACTCTTATATAATACTTCTGGCGTGTTGTCTTAGACGTAATAAACAAAAATGTATTTCGAATAAATAGTAAATAACATTTAACTAAGCATTGTATAATACAACTTTGTTTTAATATCTGAAATATATCATTTGCCATCATCTTTTAAACTAAAATTTAAAATATTTATACTTCTATTTCTTTTTTAAAAATATCACAATATCAAAACATATTTAATCTCACAGTTGTTCTATTATTAATGCGGATATTACTATTCTGACTCAGTATTACCCCAAAATAAGCACTTTGATGGTTTTGGGGTTTTTTTACACTATTTCATACTGTATGCTTATAATCTCTGAAGCATTAAAAAGAAAAATGCATTACAAATTGATATCAGCTATCATATGACTGGAAATTTATTGCGTAATAAATCACTGTTGTAGCAACTGAAATATATTTCATGATGTTAAGTTTTAATTAAAATTTATAATGCTTCTCTATTCTTTTATTTTTCTAAAATATGGCGATATATCTAATCAAATACAAAATATTTCATAAATAAGCAAATCCATTAAACTGTTAAGCTACGCTTTATTATCTGTCAAACTTTATTGTAATGGCATATTCAGAAATAAATCATGACATTTTATTCAACATCCCTATGTTTTTATACCACTTTTACTTATTGTATCGTTCAGTAACCTGTGTGTGACCAACTTTTCCAACTCATGTTATTTTCTCCGTCGAGTCATCTGTCACGCCACATTTCGTGTAGCGACGAAATAACAATGATTTTGTTTTCTATATTTTATTTATATACAGCGGAAATAGGATCTTATAGGGAAAAAAAATAGACAAAATGTAAAAATGCATTAAAAGGGATAGAAAGATATATCAACTTTAATATTTTTGCTACCGTGTATACCTGTACAAGCAGTTATACATCATGTAGAAGCATTTGTAATTTGGAAAGAAAGTAGAAAAAGCTAATGCAATACCTATTTAAAGAAAGTCCAATTTGTCATTTCTTGTTATTTGCTCATTTTTAGAATAATATGAGAATAGAATAACAATAATAAAAGAACTGAGATAATGCGTAATTTTTTTTCTCGTTTCCAAAAGATAACACATTCTATTTCGCCTGCAAAATAAAGATTTTTATTTTTCAATGTTTTAAGTACGTATCGCAATGAAAGGGAAAAAAATAAATAATTCAAATATTAATAAGGAATGTCAGAATCAATAGCACTCAAAAAGGAAAAAAAAAAAAGTAATCATTTTTCAAACAAAAGTTATGTTTCAGCTATTGATTTTTAAAAACACTAAGAAAACTTTGAAGCTGTCTTTAATTTATTGTCGAACATATTAATAATGACAGAATAAGTTTTATGGGAAGAGAAATAAAAACGTCTTAATGTATCTTTATCACAGGTTTTTACTTATGCTATCGATACCGATTCGGTAGTAGATATACAGGTAGTAGATATACATATATATATATAATTAAATTTCCCCTATAAACAGCATCCTACAGCGCAAACGGGTGAGCGGAATGCAATGAAATTTGGTATATAGACTATACACGAGATGTGCTCGCGAAATTTCGAAAAAGAAAATTAGTTCCAAAATGTCCACCAGATGGCGCTTTTTCCGGAAAAAAACATTAAATTTAACACAATAAACGACCAAAACGGAATACAAAAACAATATTAACAATCCAGAACAAGAATTATGAGTAATACAATACAAAACCGGCTGTTTTGGCCGTTTATTGTGTTAAATTTTATGTTTTTTTCCGTAAAAGCGCCATCTGGTGGACATTTTAGATTTTTTTTTTTTTCGAAATTCCGTGAGCGCATCTCGTGTATAGTCTATATACCAAATTTCATTGCATTCCGTTCACCCGTTTGCGCTGTAGGATGCCGTTTATAGGGGAAGTTTAATTATAACCACCCTGTATATGCCGTACAGGTGATTTATGTCACAGCGTAATTACCCGTTTCTCGATTACTTTCAGAGCAACATTTACTTATTAACATAATCATTATTTTTGCATATGCATTTTTAGTAATCTCTATAAATTTCATGACAAATCAACCATGTTTACGAAAGCAACCATGTTTATAGCCTTCTTTCACGCAGGAAGATGCAATCACACATCAAATTAAGTCCTAAATAATAATGAAATTTTATTTCATTATGTATGTTGTTGCTAAACATTTCCCATCAAGAAAAAACGAATCCACTTTTATCTATTTTTATCTTTTAAAACTTTTCTATAACACTTAAATGTGAAATAAAAGAATCATATAAAAAATTCTTACACTAAACACAAACGCTCAAACAATGAAAAAAAAATTTTTTTTTTAAAGTTAAGAATACGCTTTATTTAGAATTTCTTTCACATATGAAGATGTAAGCCATTTTCAAAACAAATAATACAGCCGGACCTCGTTATCTCGACACCCGGTTTTCACGTCACTCCGCTTATCACGTCAGTTTTTCAATGTCCCAATTTTCTGTATATGATTTTAATGTAAATAAATTCCGGATTTTACGTCGTTGAATAATTTTCAACTCAGGATATCCCGACGGACCATTTTTTATAATCCATCTTAAAAACGGAAATTAGGCGGTAAGAAATGTTTTAGTCAAACTTTTCACAAAAGTGTCTAAAATATTAATTGAGATAAATGAGAAAAGTTCTTCAATCCTTTATACGAATAAATAAACCCACACGCTATGAATGCGACTTAACCTCCAAATAGACGTATCAGTCTACTCGCGGTCTTTTTGTTCTGGTCAGGCAGCTCTTTCGTGGTTACACGGCGTTTTTCATCCGACTAAAGCCAAAGCATTGCATTGCATTGAAACGATAAGAAATTATCTAACATCCATTTCTTAAACAACGAATATTGATTACAATTCATTGTATAATATTGAAAAAATAATTATTGGAAGCACATCTAGGGATACGAAAACCCTAATTCATTAATATTTCATGTAACATTAAAAAAAAAAATCATCATAAATCTGATTTTTATTCTTTTCTATTTTGTTTTTGTGTTTATTTTGTTTAATAATAATGTTTTATTGCTTAAAACTGCAAGAACAGTTATGAATTTAAAATGATCTTAAATTAACTAAAAATAAAGCTTTTTATAAGTATATTTTTCTCCAACTCCGCTTACCGCGACACTCCGCTTATGACGACACCTTTTTTCTTGTAATTAGAGTGTCGGGATAACGAGGTTCGGCTGTATTACGAACCATTCTCAAATTAAATAATATTCCGAGCCATTTTCAAAACAAATAATATTCTTATTTATTTGTTTTGATAATGGATCGGATAGATACGAAACACGTAAACAGTCCAATAAAACAATTTTTATTATTTTTTAAGTTTTAATCTTACACTTTTTAGCAATTAAAACAATTATAATACAGTTATCCCAACTCTCTAATGACCAGAAAAAAGTGTTGGAGAAAAATATATTTATAAAAAGCTGTATTTCTAATTAATTTAAGACAATTTCAAATTCATAACTGTTCTTGCAGTTTTAAGCAATAAAATATTTCTATTAAACAAAATAAACGCAAAAATAAAATTGAAAAAATAAATATCAGATTTATGAAGACTTGTTTTTTTATTGTTACATAAAATATTAATGAATTAAGGTTTGCTTATCCCTAGATGTGTTTCCTACAATTCTTTATTCAATATTGTACAATGAATTGTAATCGATATTTGTTGTTTCAGAAATGGATATTAGATAATTTCTGATCGTTTCAATGCAAGGTAATGCTTTGGGTTTAGTTGGATGAAAAATGCCTTGTAACCAGAAGAAAGCGCCGCCTGACCAGAACAAAAAGACAATGAGTAGACTGATATGTCTATCTGGAGCTTAAGTGGGATTATTCCATTCATAGAGTGTGGGTTTATTTATTTAGAAAAAGGATTGAAGTAAAATTTCTCAATGGGTATTTTAGACACTTTGTTTGGCTAATACATTTCTTTCAGCTTAATTTCCGTGCTTATAAGATAGATTATGAAAAATGGACAATTTCCTAAACCGTCGGGATATCCGGAGTTGAAAATTATTTAACGACGTAAAATCCGGAGTTTATTTACATTAAAATCATATACAGAAAATCGGGAGTTTGAAAAACTGACTTTATAAGTGGAGTGACGTGAAAACCGGGTGTCGGGATAACGAGGTACGACTGTATTTAACTTTTTTATTTATGGCAATTATTTATGACCTTAAAAGAAGTTTCATATTTAATTTCGTCATTTGAAAACATGCCTTAAAAGTAGAGTGTAAAAAAAAAAATCACGATTTTTTAACAAATATATAAAAAATTGGATTTTTTTTATTTAAATCAGATTTTTTTATTTAAATCGGATTTTTATGATTTTTTCTCCCAGAGATAAAATACTGAATAGATACCAAGAGTTTTTGGTTTCCAAAACAATTAAACCTCTAATGGCTAACATAATCTATGAATTTGCACTTTAATTAATAAAATTTAATTATTAGTTAATTACAGAACTTATAAAAACTGCAAATTAGTAGTTTCATTAGTTAGCTGAATACAACAAAGTTATACACATTAATATTTTGGAATAATTATGTAAAACTATATTAAATACTAGTGATATTTACATTAATTAAAATTATCAGTAAAAACATTTAATGTTAAATTGTTAACACTACTTAAAATTAATAATTATTAAACAATCTCTAATTACTATATAATATACATTTTTATGCTTTAATTACTAAAATGATAATTTAGTATTTAGTATTCATTCTAGAAGGGAAAGGTTCAGGATGCTAGTTCCAAGAAAGGGCACTGCTTCATAAGGAAATATATTAGTGATGTGTTTAGTAAAAATATAAAAAAAAGTATATAATTTTTTAATATGATAAATAAACAATCTTTAATTTTTAATAATTTTATAAATTAAAATTTGAAAAATGCAATTAAATAACATGTTTTAATAATATCCTGTTTTTCTCAAGAAATGAAGTTCCATCATTTTTGTAAGGCCTTGGGCACACATATTTAGAAATACTGCGGTATGGAGAATTTTTTCACAAAAAATCTCTGGCTATAACTGCAGGTAAATTAAAATTTTTTTAAAGGCACAAAGTATTTTGCTAATTTCAAAATTTACCATGTGCAGCGCCCTTAAAAATGGCTTAGTAGAAATAGTAATTAATTACAGAATTAATAAAAACTGCAAATAAGTAACTTCATTAGTTAGTAGTACAAATAACAAAACTAACAAATATTATTGGCAGCTTGTTCTGCATTTGTGCTAAGAAAAATTACTGTTAATGCTGCTCGTCACTCAGTTTCTGAATTCACCTCAGTAATGTTAAGTCTACAGACATTTGATGCATTCTTTTATGTAAGGCGACAATGGACGTTCAAAATCGCAAAACCCATTAAAAAAAAATCAATTTTTTGTTTTTTGGAAAAAGTGTTCTGGCAATCTTCTACTTTGAAATTAAAAAAAATATATATATATTGAAATCCGATAATTTTTTGCAGAGATACAGCTGTTTTTCTACGTAAACAGTCGTTAGTCTACACTTAAATCTTTAAATACAATTTTCTCAAAATGATAATTTTTGCCAACTGAGCAAGTTCAAAATACTCCTGCGTCTTAATTTTATACCAATTTTCATAATGCTTAGTAACATTGTTGTTGATATACTTTATTACAAAACTTGCTATTAATATGTGTATATTATTTCATATAAAGGTAAAAAAGTAATATTTTACCATTGAATTTTATCCGAAATGATCAATATTATACGTTTAAAATTTTTTTTCTGCCAAGGTACTTAGTATAATTTTAAAATGTTTACAAATTTTGATATTATAACATAAAGCTATCCTAAAATAAAATTACAAGTTTATGAAACAAAATTCAATGCGCATGTAGCATTTTTAATTGGTATCACTAATTAGCATATTATTAATTAATTACTCATTTGCATATTCATATTTTTTAATGAAATTAAGAAATTTTCTTAATTATTGCACAAATTATATGTGCATTAAATTTCAAAACAAATGAACCAAAACTGTAGAAAATGTTTTTGAACGTTCATTGTCGCCTTAAAATATCTCCTCAGGAAATGAATATTTTAACCTCTTTTTTCAGTGTACTCTTCTTAAAGTATGTCTCTTTTTTTTTCTTAGTTCTCAAGATATTTCTAAAATCTATACTTAATTTTATATGAAGTGTTAAAATTTTACTCCCAGTTCGTCCGCTATTAACATATAAAATATTAAATTAAGCATAGATTTTAGAACTATTTTGAGAATTAAGAAAAAAAGAAATCCTTTAAGAAGAGGACACGAAAAACAGAAGTTAAAAATATTAATTTCCCGCTTTGATATTTTAAATATAAGAATGCGTCAAATGGCCATAGACTTAACATTACCAAGAATTCGGAAACTGAATGATGAACAGCCTTAATCGTCTAAATCTTAACTTACACGATGTATGTGTATGCTAACTTGCTAACCCAAAAAATTATGAAAATGAGTTACAACAATTCATGCACACATACAGGATAAATACATGAATAACCAGTCAGAAATTTTATATCAATTAGTTCTTTTTCGCTTATACATTCCTTTTACAATAGCTGTTGAGCAGATGTTATTCTTTCCTTCTTCTTTAGCTCGAATATTTGGTATGAATTTATTATGGCAAAAATAGAATGAGAAAATAAGATTCTGGTTATTTACTCTCTTATTTTTCAGAAATTTATTTAACTTGCCAAGCTTTTTTTATATAAAAAAATGAATAATTTGGTTACTTAAAGGAAATTATGACATCGCAAATTATATTAGATTTAAATATAATTTTTAAATAAATGCTTTTTATGTCTATACAAACTTACTGTACTTAATGTTTTACAAGACTCGGGAATTAGACTCTGAAAACTAAGGCAAAATACCTGTAGAAACTTTCCAAATTATATTAGTCTTAGATTTTAATACTTTTATGTCATTTTAAACATTTAGAAAATTTTTGATTTAAATCAATGATTTTTTTTAATTAGTTGATTAAAATCACGATTTAATCGCTGATTTAAATCAATTGATTAAAATCATTGACACCCTACTTAAAAGGAACATCCTTTTCACCACTGTGTTGAAATTAAGAGGTAATATTTTAACCCCTTTCACTCGTAAGCGTGAGCAGGAAGAAAATTAAAATTTTACGTGTAAAAAGATTTCGTAGTAATTTTTCAAAAAATATGCCTTCAATTTTATTTTTTGAGGTTATAAATGTAACTTAAACTGGGTTATGTAAAAGTTACTTTATAATCATTAATATTATTACTATCATAATTAGTAAAAAGCAGAAAACCAACGTTTAAAAATGCAGAAATAAAACATAAAAAGCAGAAAACAGCTGTTTCGAATCTATTAGCGAGATTATTCTTCAATGCAAGATAGAGCAAGGCACAGAGTGCTAGAAAAAGAAAGGCTGGGCCAAATTATTGGTCATTTTGTCCAGCCTTGCTTTTTCTAGCACGCTGTACCTTGCTCTATGGCTCTGTCTTGTACTGAAGAAGAATCTCACTAGTAGATTGGAAACAGCTGTTTGCTGCTTTTTATGTTTTATTTGTTCATTTTTAAACGTTGGTCTCCTGCTTTTTAATATTCTTGCACAAAGGCTTTGTTTGCTATTTTTATATCATAATTATTATTTAACTTTTACAAATCGACTAATAAGAAGGCTTTAGTATTTTTTTTTCGCTAAAATTTTATTATCAATAATTATCTTTGTAACCATATTCTTTTTTTCTTTTTAAACTTTGTTTTAAAACACTTAAATGTTTTAAAAAACATTTCAAAGAAGGAGTATTTTAATTATATCGAAATGTTCAAACAATGAAAAACATTAATTTTTTTAAAGAAGAAAAAAATATGGTGTATTCGAAACTTCTTTCATGCATAACGATGTAATCAGACTTCATATTAAGCATCTATCTTAAATTATTGGTTTTCTAATCAAAAATATCGATCGCGGCAAAACTCAATTGAGCTCAAATTCTTGTTTATATTGCTTCTAAACGAAGTACGGGACATTGCAATCGCTCACGAAACTATTTTGTGCGAGTCCGCAGTATTATTCGACGTTACAACTATGATTAAAAAAGAACTACAAAAACTTATCGAGCAGTAAATTTTCCATGCGAAAGCTTATAATTTAATCGGCTTAAAAATGATCAATCTTGCGGCATTATTTTCTTTTGCTATTTATGCGGAAGTTTATGTTCAAGTTATTATATTGGTATCATTCTCCAAATTGTTCGGTTTCTTGTTATTTTGCGGTTAATAAGGGACACGAAAGTTTTCGAAACATGCATATAAATTTTAGAAAAATGAATACAAGTGAATACAACAACAAAAAAAGATATGTATTTTTTCTGAATAGTGTATTTAAATATAATTCTAGTATGTTTGTAAATTGTAACAGAGATAGTAAAAAGAATCCCGAATTGAAAGCTGTATTTTATATTTTAAATGATAAGTTAGTTTATTTGTTGTAATGAAATCTTATAATTGTGATTTTTCAACCAATTTTATCAATTCCATTGAATGGATTTTGTTTTATGCCACACATTTTGTTTACAAAATCAATGCTGATAGTTGGGTAGACTTCGATCGTTTTTCCGTACGATTTTTTAACTCTCTGCTTGGATATCCGGTTGTCTGTTGATAAATTTATTATTTTTTTAAGAATACTGAACAATCAATTTAATCAATAAAGACAAATAGTAAATAGGAGTTATAATTGTGATGTCGTATTTTATGGTTGAATTTTCATATAGTTCATCTGATTCTAATAATAACTTGAATTTCGGTTTTCGCTGATTTGTTTTTAGCCCCCAATATGCTATTTCTTTCAGACAGCAATTAAAGTGTCGTCACTAAAACATAATTTTAAACCTAACCACAACCCACCCGTCAAACGAAGCAGGTACATCATTGTACGGTCAAATAGCGATAATCTACTGCAATTTTTTAAACCTCTAAATATCGCACATTTTCAACTTTTGCAACATCGTCTGGGGAAAAAAAGTACTTCTAAATGCAATTTGTTTGAAAGCTGCATCTCTATTTATTTTTGAGATATTAATTTTTTATATAGTTCTAAATGCTAGTATAAAATGCTTGTATTAAATCCGTATTAAAATTTCTGTATGAGTGGTAACTGAAGTACTCCATTTCTGTAGAAAGTAAAGAGAAAATACTAGAATACTATATCTGTTTGTTGCGATTTTCTCATAAAAACTGAAAAAAAATTGTAATTAAAATACGTGCTATGCCAAGAATATTGTATGCTATAAAAATGCATTTTAGCAAATATTTGTGTAACTTTTTTTCTCTGTATTTACTTAATTCCTATTAAAAATCTGAAATAATACAATTTTATTATTCCGTGTATAATAACATTTTCCGAATTTTTAAAAAATATGAATGAATGATTTCTGAAAAACATGGATCTACTATTAATTGTATTTAATTTTCAGAGTCCATATTAAAGTTACAAATAAATGAAGGCATATGAATCATTAGATACACAATATTTTTGTCCAGTTTCTTGTATCACGTCATCTCTATCTGCTGGGTTTGTGTATTATTCCGCGATAGTGATGTCATGTGCATACTTTTCTATTCATGTTGTTTAAGACTGGATCGTAAATGTGGAATTCTGCAGCGGATGCAAATGACGTCATTTTATATAAAATTAAAGCGTGTATTTTAAGTTTTAAAACTGAAATATGTTTGGTGCTTTCTATTTTTATACATTTTTTTTTTATTCGGGGGCGAGACTAAATTCTGAAAATACAGAATTCCTGTTTTTTTTTTTTTTTTTTTTTTTTTTTTTTTTTAATCAAATTTTAACGCACAATCAGTGCTGATCACAAGGCTGAAATGTATCGATTTTCCTTCCTAGATTTTTAAATATCTACGTTTGGTTGTCTGTCTCTCGGTTCATCATTTCTTATTTTGTAAAGAGTACTTAAATAAGAATGTAGCCAATAAACAAAAATAGCTAATAATTATCTGAAGTGTGAGGTAGTATTTTATCTTATAAAGTATATTTACTATTTATGTTGTGGTCAAATCTTAAAATTTTATTATTCTCAATTTCATTGAACGACCTTTTTATTTTTTATTTTTAGGTGCGTTAATTATATAAATACGTAATACCTATAGTCGTCGTCTCGTGTATCCGTCTGTCTGTCTGTTTGTCTGTCTATCTGTCTGTCTGTCACATAAAATAGCGAAAAACTACCCAACCGAGTTCTTTGAAGTTTAATTTATATAATCGTTGCAGAATTTTATCGAGTCATTCCAAATTTTATGAAAATCAAATCCAAACTTAAAACGATATTATTAATAAAAGCTTTCTTCATTTTATCAAAACCTATAATACGTAATCAATGATATCCCATGATAGGTACTGATTACTCATAAAATCTTATGTTATGCCACACCACGCTCTCTAAAAAAAGTCTAATGGTTTTGAAACTGTAACAATGATGCATTTTAAACACTAAAAAGTAGATAATAACATATAAATAAAATTAACAAGTACAGTATTAAAACAAAGTACGATTTTGTTTATGATAAGACTAAGGACATAGTATGAGTGTGTTAAATTGGCGAAATGTTCGCTACTTGTTCTTTTTGTAAAAACAAAAAATTAACTTTGAGCCTTACTTGATTTCATCAAATTGATTAGTTACCTTGATTGCATTTGACAGATTACTTTTATCTAAAAAAATTATAGATTAAATGAATCAAGTTCTTTCTTTCAAAAATGTGAAAATCTAAAATTAATAGAATTATTATTATATATTTATTACCAAATAGGTTATGGCTTAAAATAAAATTCTCTGATTTAGAGTATGCAACAGAGTATGCAAGCGTAAGACTGATTTCTTATTTCAATTAACTTTGTAGGTTTATTCTAAGTTCATCAAATAGTTCCTTATTAATTTTGTTTTATTTAAAAAATAAAATAAAATTATATAATTTGAGTTTATTCATTTAATTATGTCCCAGTGGAATATTTTCTATTCGTACCACTTTTTGAAAAAGAATCACTGCCCATTCACTTATTTTACAATATTTTCCAAAAATATGTACCAGAAAATAAAATTGTAAATTGCGGTACGATTAGTATAAAAATAATTACCAGCCTTGGCCCATAATCAAAATGTTAGTTTTTGAATAACGTGAAAAAGGTAAAACTTTTAAAAACTGTGTTATGACAAATATAGTTTAAAATAATAAATGTTTTTGAAGTTCGATTAAACACCGCAGGACTGATTTTTTCTTTCAACTATTTTTGAACATTTCTTGAAAATTCATCTAACAATTCCTTCTTAAGTTTTTTTCTTCCTTCGGATTTCGTGGGGTGCCATCTCGTTATTATCTATTATATATATATAATACAAACGGAAATTTCGTTCCGAACGCCGAGATTTCGAGTTCTACCGCATGGATTTTGACGGAACTTATACCGTTAGATAGGTATCGTTTCAGGAAAGGTTTTAAGCTATAACACATCATTCTACCTAGATTAGTTATAGAATTATTACGGAAAATTCTTTTATATTGAACTTTGTAACTTCATATTTCCTTAAATATCTGGGCTCCTATTGGTCGTAGAGCTTAGATCTCGCGCCAAAAGTAGCTCCGAAGCACCCAAGCAAACTTTTCCCCGCGATTATTTTGCCGTCTTCCGATTTCCTCTAACTCTATTAGGGGCCCGCGTAGGGCCCCTTTAACATATTTTTCGTAGTAATTTCAGCAATTATCTTACATTATTCGTTAAGACCGCCACCCTCCCGATTCATGTATCTACGGAAAGGTTGCACGAAGGAGTTTCGTTCGGATACGCTTTCGTTAAGAATAGAGTGCGCTCCCTGGTGGTGGAATGTGGAACTAACATAACACGATATTGTTAAAATTGGGAAATCTAACAATGCGATCTGTTTTAAACTTTGAGATAGTTCATAACACATAATCTATTATCTATTCTATTATATATATATATAAAATCTATTATCTATTCTATTATATATATATATAAAATCTATTATCTATTCTATTATCTATTATATATATAAAATCCAAACGGAAATTTCGTTCCGAACGCCTAGATTTCGAGTTCTACTGCATGGATTTTTACGGAACTTATACCGTTAGATAGGTATTGTTTCAGGGAAGGTTTTAAGCTATAACACATTATTCTACCTATATTAGTTTTAGAATTATGACGGAAAATTCTGTTATTTTGGGCGATAAGGTTACCATTTTATTTCTTGGCGAAATTCATCGTTGATAAAAAAAAAATTCAAACGGCTATTAAACCTCGAAAAATAAAAGAAAAACTGTTACTAATTTTATTTAAATGAAAAAAAAAAGAAAAAAAGAAAAAGAAAATCCGTTTCAATGAGTGATAATATTAAAAAACGGAAACATTTAATCAAAACCTGAAAGAAATATTTGTAATGCTTAAAAATTAATTTAATAAGAAATATTACACTTGATACGCAATATTTGGCTCTTTATCGCTTGCGTTAGATATGGAAACGAATCAGAAAATTTGATTAGATGAAATTTTAACATTTTCTTTCTGTTCTGCTCTTTTCTTTTTTTTTTATATCTAATTGTCCCATCACGTGACTTAAAGAAGAAACAAGCAGATGTAATTATGAGTCACATGTGTAATTACTATTTGTTTCTTTACAATTTTTTATTTTTCTTTTGTCGCCAAACGATGTGATTTTAAGCCAAAAATGCATAAGCGTGACATTAGCTTGAGGATGTTCTCACAAATGGTGTTTTTTTAGGTGAAAGAGGTCATTTTTTGGGTACATTTTCATATTCAATTGTAACTTATATAGATATCAGTTAATATTTTAAAAATGGAATCGAATGCTTAAATTTCAGTGTGAATCTCTGCCACACATACATATTGTAAAATAATTTCATACTTTTTAAAATGTTTTTCGCCGTAATTCCGAAAGCATGTGATATTAATAAACTCGAACTCAGATCAACGAATATTACCCATTTTATATAAGCAAATATTATCTATTGTTTATTTCATTTTTTCTCAAGTCATATCGCCAATTTCATTTATAGGAAAATTCACAGATTCGAAATCTAGGAAATAAAGATAATTTTTAAGGAAATTTATGTTTTAATACGTTATTACTATCGAAAAATTCAACATTTTGAAAAAAAAAAAATACAAGTCTTTTGTAATTCGTCATTTCTTCTTCGTCTTTCTTCGTACTTTCTCCTCTGTTATGTAATATTTCAAATGATATTGGACTAATTTTCGATCATCGATTCACCGCAAAATGGAATATCTAATATAGTATATAAAATAAAGTCTGGATTAGGTGACTAATTAACGCACAGCGCAAACTACTGAACCTAAAATCTTGAAAATCGTGGTAAAAATACTTCTTATGACATAGACTTCTGCTAAGAAAGGACTTTCTAAAGTGTCACCCCTAATGGTTTTTGCACGTGGAGGGGAAAAAAATCGAATATAAAAATTATGCGTCAAATGATAGCATATTTTAATGTAGTTTTGTATGCTGAATCGAATGCTACCAAATAAATTTTTATAAGCCAACAGTTCATGGCACATTTCATATTTTTCTAATTTGGCGGTGTCTTTGGCATCTAAACCTCAAAATATCTATCATTACATCCGTTACTCTAGCAACGGAAAAAATTCAAATCAACCCTTTTGGCTAAAAAATAAAAACGGCTCTATGAGTTTGAAATAAAAATGCAAGCATCTTAATTTTTTTTAAAAAAATAGTGATTTTATGTAAAATAAAAGGAAAAAAATTACTGAGAATTTAGCGTTATAAAACAAAAATGGAAAATGCACTACTTAGATATTCCGTCGACCAAAAATTTATCGTCAAACTATAAGATTAAATGCCAATAATGGTTGATCGTAAATATCAAATTCACTTGAATTTAAACAAGCTACACGTGTTTACGTCATCAAGTGATTTTAATTTCGACGTTTTATTTGTATTTTTATTAATGTTATACTAATTTATTTGTTATTTCGTTATTTAAAATAAAGATTATGTCAATTTATATAATTTGGCGAATGGTTTGGCGATTTATATAATTTGGCGAAATTGGTCGACGGGATAACAAGTAGTACCAATGAAAATATTTAAGTATGAAAGCAATGTTTGTAACGACTTAAAAATTATTTTCATATATATAAACTCGGTTTATGGCGTCAGATGCCGTCATCCGAAGAATCTACAAAAGTCTTTTTCCATTTTTTCCGGTCATAGGTTCCTCAATGAAAGAAATTGGAATTGGAATAATATTGTGCGATTTATAAATTGCTCCTCGATAAGAAGAAAAAATGGGTACATTTATAACAACCGTGCGCACATTTCGCTGATAGCATTTTTAAAATTCCCAGTAGCAGTAGTTACATTTTGCGTATGTAAATTAAAAATATTTTTTTGTTTTTAATTATGGCATTATTTCCTGTTATTGTTTATCTTTTCAGTTTTTTAAATGAAATTAGTATAAGGCATGCATTTTAAATGAAATGAGTGAAAGGTTTGTGTTTTAAATGAAAATAATAAAATAAGAATATGCTATGAAAAGAATCTTTATTGATTTATTATCTGCGCCCGGCTGACATAAAAATATCACAAAAGCCACATATTCACTTTTCTTCGAGTAGTTGCTCATGAGAATTTAAGTTAACCTTCCGTATTCGGATACTTAACATATTGGTGTATTAGCTTTAATGTTGAAAGCATCGTTTATGTTTGAAGCGAAAACTTTACTATTACACAAAATCGCATCATCATCATCTACTATATATTTACAACGGAAATTTGTATTTCATTCCGATTGTTTATAATACTATCGTAGGATATACCACAATTAGTTAGGTAATAATTTTGGAAAGGTTTTAGAGTATACATATTGTTCAAGGGTACTTAGTTATAGAGCAACAGTAAAAGTTCAAAAATTAAGTGAACCTGATTATGAAAGTTTGCCTTTTTAAAAAAATCTACAGACCATATTTTGTTACAAGTGGCCCTGTTGCATGACTTTTAGGAATGGTGTTAGTATATACGATTTCATTATATGTTGATTAGTTACAGAGGTATTAATTCCTGTTGTCATAACGGTCTCATTACCCGACCATAAGTGCGCTGTTTATAATCAACTAAAACAATTACTTCTTAATTGCTAAATTTTGTCCAACGCTTAAGATAACATTATATCGCAATGGCGTTCGCATCGTTTTCAGTGATGAGCAAGGTCAAGCTGAAGATCCATATTGTTTAAAATACAAGTTCAAATTCACCATTTAGTTTAATCCAAAGTCCATTTGGAAATATTGACCAGCGCAGCGGGCATAGCCTGCTAGTTAATTGTTAAAATGAAGAAAAATTCTTTCGATAGATTATTAAATAATTCCTTTTAGCTAATATGTTTATTTATTTATTTATTTATTATTTTTTTTTTTTTACATTGCGTTCACAATATATATTTTTTAATCTAATACATACATACGTTTTTTTTGTTTGTTTTGTTTTTTCTTTTCAATATTTATGCGCAGCAGATTAAAAAAAATCGATAAAAGTTTTAATTGATGCAAATACAATAAAATTACGTATTCATTTACGTTTAAATGTAGAAAACTAAAAAAAAAAAAAGAAAAATGTTTCAAAATGTTACGGTGAAAAAGATTAATAAATTACGCGAAAAATAGTTTTTCCCCCAGGAAATTCTTTATTAATCTCTGAATTTAAAGATTTCTTTATTAAATAAATATTTAATTTATTATACGTAAAAGTCATTTATTTTAAAAAAAACCCTATTTACATAAAAAAAAAAATGTCCGACTAAAAAAGTAAACATATTTGCTTGAAGTTATTAAAAAAATCTATTTTTTTTATCACAATTTGATTAAAGGGAAAATTCTTTGTTTAAAATATCCATATCATGGAAATCTTTATGATTATTGATTTATTTTTTTCTCATTTCATAGAGAAACAAATTCCTAAAAAATACAGAAAATCTACTAGAAATCATCAGATATCTTTGTTTTCTTACCTTTTTTTTTTTTTTTTTTTTTTTTTTTTTTTTTTTTTTTACTGTGCATAGTTAGCCGTGTCTCGTCATTATACGCTGGTGGGCTGTAGAACCCCCATAAATTTGTAAGACATTTCGCTTGTTGTATTTCATTTTAAAAGTCTTATATTATATAAAAGTGTCTATAAGTTCATATTTACTTTATTCTATAGAGACGCTAAAGTATTTGCAAAATTGCTCAAATATGCAGTAAGCAAAGATACCGTTATTAAGCTGCGAAGATGCCAGCGAGAAGTTGGCAATGCAAAGGAATAGTCTGTTCTTATTTTCACAAACGGTCAGGCGTATTGAGTATATTTCAAATAAGCCCCAATTTCCTTTCAATGAGCTAATTTAATACACTACTCTCAAAAGAACGCCTAAAGTTCAGCGAAAATCATAAAGTAAGGCATAGGGCAAGGCTGCAAAATCAACAAAGCGGACAGTTTATAACATAGGGGAACTTTATAAGAAAATTTACAACTGAAGCACAATAACAAGCGCTTCCGATTTAAATGCTACACAGAAGGCAGTAAGGGAAAAGAATTTCGTCATAATTATTCTCGAACTAAATAAAAGAAAAAATTCATCACATCTAAATTATCATTGTTTGATGATACTAGATGTTGTCATTTAGCATTTTCCTAAATCTATATCTACGAGTTCTCAAGATGTTTTAGTAACACTTTATCTTATTTCATCACAGAATCACTGTTATTAAATAAATCAAATATTTCTATTTAAAAATAGTGATATTAAAAACGGGAGGATTGGAATATATACTTAATATTTTATTGTTATCAACTGGATGTTGCTGTCAAAAATTCCTGGTACTTAACTGATCATATTAGAACATCTACTTTTAACAGAAAGTTTTATATGAAAGTTTATGATAATTGTGTAGTTGGGTCTATGATTGCAGTGAAAGGAATTTTTTTTTTGCTGCTGCGATTTGAATTCCGTCTTTCGGCTTTAAGTATGCTACACAATATTTAAAAATTATGTAATTTAGTTTGTAGGAATCTGTTACTTTTACAAACAGCCGCTATTGCAAATGCTAAAAATGAAAGTTTTATAAATGGTGAACCTTTAATTTTAACATGTACTACCTGTTAAGGGCATCTTCACATATACATTTAACTTTACACAAAGTGGAGATCGTAATTCATTTTGTTAAATGGTATTCTCTCTATGATTAACCACACGTTACTTTTATTTTCATTTTAAGAAAACTAGATATAAAAAAAAAAAAAAAAAAAAAAAAAAAAAAAAGAACGATACTACTTGATTATCCCGTCGACCAGTTTCGCCAAACCATCCGCCAACACCAAATTATGCAAATTGACATTTTTTATTTTAAATAACGAAAGAATAAATAAATTAGTAAAATCTTCATAAAAATACAAGTAAAAAGTCGAATTAAAAATCATTTGATGACGTAACAAACAAGTGTAAGGTGTTTAATGTCAAGTGAATGTGACATTTACTATCATCCATTATTGGTATTTAATCTTTTAAATTGGCGATAGGTTTTTGGTCGACGGGGTAATCAAGTAGTACTAAAAAAACGTATAGTATTCACAAATTTATTATTTTACTAAACAACATATGATTTGGAATCGTATTAAAAAGATGTTATTTATTATTATTTTTATTTATTTAAAGAAAAACACATTTTGCAACATTATCGTTTTAAAAAATCAGATAATAAGGTAAAAAAAAGCTTTTTTTTTTTTCTTGTCGAAATTAAATTTTAATCTTTGTGTTAGCCTAAAAATAAATTTTCTTATAAATGGAAAAGTTACATCAATTTTCAACAAATATGACTTTTATAAAAATTATATTAATTTAAAGTAAGTTTAATTTTATTCCTTATTCAAAAGGAATTGCGTTTTTAACATCATGATTTTAAGACACATGCTAACTTTAAGATATCCCTAGCATAGTAACGTGTATAACTATCGATTCATTTATTCTCACATTCCTAATAAAGTAGTAGATATAAGGAGAATAATAAAATCATCTCTAGAGGTTGGCAATATAAAATGCTACTTTGAAGTCCTTACACGTGGGATTTTAGTACTAAAGGAAATAAAATATTTTATTCGTATTCAAGATAAAAAAGTTCTTTCAAGGAATTCAATTTATTTATTCGCTAACTCCAGGAAATGAGATATAGTAAAATTTCTTAATAACATTCACCTTGGGAGTGCAGACTTTCTCCGCTATTTACAGGTAAAAACATATAAATACGGTAAAACAACTGAAAAACGGACACATATGGAGCTCAGAATTTGTTCACTATTAGAAGGAGTTCGCGATTCAGAGGTAAAAATGTACAAATATATAGTTTTTGCTGATCGAAATAGTGTTCTCTAAACAGAGGATCCACTGCTCGAGAGTGTACGTTTCGGAGTTTTTATTGTACATAGGTGTTGGTGTTTAAAAAAGTGTCCTCTAAATAGAGATATCCGTTATTCGGTAGTATCCGTTATGGAGATTATACAAAATAACGGTATTTTTGGATAGATGAATAATCAGTTTTCCCTTTATAATCTGCTATGTGGATTTTCAAATACAATTAAATTTTCAATTATCAGCAATCATATTTTATTTATTTATTTATTTATTTTTTGTTTATTGAACCTATTAAACCCACATACACTGATTTTCATGTTCAAAGAATAAGAAAATTCTGAATTGTTCTACCAATTGAAATAATACATTTAGAGTGAGAGGTAACATATAAGTTTAAAAAAAGTGAGGTATGGCAACCTTAAGAATAATAAACAAATAGTACAACAATATTGTTTCATGAAAAACTAATGATTTTGCATCGTATTATTAAAAGTTAAAATTTTTATCAATATTATGGGAAAAATAAATTAAGTAACAACAATTTCCATTTCCAAAATGGAATATTATATTTTTTTCTTAAGAGATTTAAACATTTTCTTATTTTAGCATATACGTTATATAAATTTTTAATAAATTAGAGGGTTCTTCCCCGTACGAGCTAGGATCATCAACCACCGTTCAGATCCCGTAGATTCCAAAAACATGCTAATTTAGAAATATTACTTGTTTACGGAAGATTGTAGGATAATATGAGGGCTAGGTGTTATCTTAATTAATCCGCTTGTCATTATTTACCCATGATTGGGGAATTTTCGGTTCACTAGGCCCCATCCACCGCTGTCGCGAAAGCTTACGTCTTATTTGGTAATTGATTAAGTAAAGCATCAACTTGTATAAAATGATCAGTAAAAAAGTCGATGCCTCCCAGATTTTTATATCGTCTAGAGCAAAAATTTTATTTTTAGATAATATAAGATAATCGTTTTTCATATGGCGTTTTAAATACGACTTACTATTCACCCAATTAAAGATTTTCACACTTAATAATTTAATTGTTTATAGTCCTTTATTAATGTACAACGATTACATATTTTTTCAATTTAAAAGTGTTTGGCAATATTATTATTTGGACTTTTATGAAGTAGTTTTTCACAGTAAAATCTTTATGCTCTTTTTTTTTTTAAATATCCATTTTTCAATTGGAAGATGTTTGGAAATATTATTAATTGCGTTTTGTAAATATGATAGCAATAGGGAAAAAGAAAAAGACTCTTTCAAAATATGAAAGAAATCTCTATTGAGATAGTGAAAGATAGGGAAAAAACCTGATAGTTGTGGGGAAAATAACTTGACACTGCACACCGTAACCTAGACCAGTATGTGTCTGCAAAATATAGTTAAATTGCTGTGATTTTTTTTAAACCTAAAAAACCGATTTCAACATTAGAACGCTTAAATAAATTATTTTATTTAAAACCTATCTGCTCCAGCGTTTTCATTTTGTCATATGCAATAGTTGTAAAAATATAAGACGAGATAGAACCCCAGTAATAATAAATTTAATCACGCCAGAGACAGCGTTACTTATTTTATTTTTTGAACACGGAGATCCAAATTACGTAAAAGAAAGAAAAAAAAAACGAAGTATATTAATTCAACATATTTGATTTATTCTTTTAAAAAGAATAAATCAAATATCGTTCCATGCGCTGATTACAGGAAGAATAATTTTTGAATAAAATATCCATGATTGTCCATTCTATTCCCACTTTATAAAAAAGTAACAGACGCAAAAAAAGGGGAAAGTATAAAAATAGAATAATACAATCATCCCTTGAGGTTACCATAAGTAACGTTACTTTGAAGTCCTCCCTCATGGGAATTTTGACTAAAGGAAATAAAAGATTTCAATCGTATTAAACATAAAATGTGAATGAATCTAAATTTATTTACTCATAGAGGAAATATAATAATGCATATAATAAAAGATAAGTGCCTATGAACTGTTGAATACTGAGACGAATTAATCAGCTAATAGCATTTTTACGTGTTAGGGGCATCTTAAAATGTTAATTTGATTTTCTACTAAGTTCAGCCTTATTTAAATTTAATCTCTATGTACGATTATTAACACAGATAATTTTACAAGAAGAAACCATCCAAATAAATTTCAATGAAAGTAAAATATTTTTTCCCTTCAGTCTATAATATCCATCCACTACAACAGAAACCATACATGTTGTAACACGCAAAAATTCAATATGTAATGATGCAGCATCATATAAATTACAAAAATTATGGCTCGAGCTACGCAATGACTATGAAAATAAAAAATAATAAACATCCAAGTAAAATAAAAAATAACGTGCATAATATGAAAGAATACCTGGAAAATTGAATTGATGGCGTTTCATAAAACCGTGCAATTTTAGAATATTTTTATTTACTTGTTTTGAAAATGAATCGGATAGAGTGGAAACATGTATAACACCTTTTAGCATTTGAAATTAATATATTATTACATGGTATTAATCTAGTACAAACAGGTCTATCTGTGTTAAAAAAGTCTACTATATTTCCCTGTGTACAGAACTGAATAGAGATCAACTCCTAACGATACTTATATTTTCTTATACCAATATTTCAGGCATTATTATTATAGTAGCCATTAGTATAGACACATTTTTCATATCTATTTAACATCAATATATAAAAACTCAAGACACTTATTTTTCATTTAAAAAAAATCTTTTATCTTGCTTTTTTACACCGTCGTATGAGGAAAAAGTGCTCTTTTGAAAGAGCATTCATTTAAAAGAGCATTTTTTCATCATTAGTTAGTTTTCATAATTTCAATTAGTTATTTTTTTTCAAAATTTAGTTGATACAAGTTATGAATTGTCATATATTTTCTTGATTTTTCTTAGTGAAAAACGTTAGCTTCTATATTTTTATTAACAACACGAGGTAGAGCCCGTCGAATTTCGACGAAAGAAAATGTTTACAAATGAACTGTTGCATCAAATTTATAATACATCGACAACAATAATTACAATAAAAAAATCCATCTTACACTTGTTAGTTTAACTCTCCAAAGACATATTTTAACCTAAGATTAACAAAATATGTACTTTTCTCATAAACTTCAACTGTTAAAATTATTGAAAAATTAAACTTCATTCATATACGTAATCAGTAACATACAATCAAGATAAGTAATTTTGATTAAGTTATCAATTGATGCTTGATATTAAGGAATGAAAAATCAGCAAATATGATTTCACCTTTACATAATCATAGAATTTTCCCCCTTTAAATCTAAACCGAATCCAGTCATTTTCCGCGTTTCACATCCTCCATATTAACCATTTAAAAACATTTTTAACGCGCAACAGGTTATTAATAAATATATTTTCAAGCTTGAAGTCACGTTTGTCAATTATTACAACTTTTCATGTTAAAATTCCCACTCGTGATTTGAGGTCTTTGTATAATCTCTGTACCTGCGCGTAAAAATTCCAGAAATTTATAACTTTTAGACGTATTCAAGGGGAGATATCTTGTTTTATCAAATAAAATTAACGTTTTCTTTTAAATATGACGTCATTTTCAGTCGCTGAAATATTTTGCCTATTGTCTCAAACTCAATATCAGCGAAATAAAAAAATAGTGAAATATAACAGCATCATCAGGGAAATTCTGTCTTTTTTAAAGCGTAACTTCATTTTGTTCAAATTTTTAAAAAAAAGATATTTTTAATTGCAATGAGAAAATGGCATCAGTAAGAATATAATCAATAAAGATAGCTAATCCACTTTTAACAGAAACTTCAGTTGCCACGATTAGAAAATTGGTATTAAAAACTATAAAAAAATTATTATCTCAAAAATAAATTAAGATACAGCTTTCAAACAAATTGCATTTAAAAGTGCATTTTTTTCTGCATACGTCGGTGTAAACATTTAAAATGTGGGATATTTAGAAGTTTAAAAATTTGCTGTAGCGAAAATTGCAAAACCGAAATTTCATTTCAAATTTCAAAGTGTTGCCATTCGCAGAATGACGTATGCGTTATGCACAGATATGTTTGTCTTTCATTTCAAATTTCAAAGTGTTGCCATTCGCAGAATGACGTATGCGTTACGCACAGATATGTTTGTCCTTTATAATATAGATAGTTATAGTTATGAAAATGATTCAATACCTCAAGGAAGTTTCATTAATGATTATAAATTTTATAGAATAAAAATATCTTCATTTATATTTGAGTTTTGATGTTTTGCAAAAGTGCCAATTTACAGCAATTTTTATGTACGTTAGAATCAAAATATTTAAAAATATACATATTTTTACATGCTATTCACAATTCTTAGCTATATTGTATAATATAATGCACTTTACTAGGCAATTTTTCAAATATTAAAAATAAAATCCCTTCCTAAGATAGGCAGGCACTTAAGAACAGCAAAATATAAATAGCGACCACATCAATACTGTTTTAGAATCGTTTTACTAACAGACTAATTTTTTTTTTTATTTTAGTGAAATTTTAATTTTTAAATGAATTTTATGGGGGAGGGAGAAGATAATTAAGTAAAAAAGATTTACCGTTATCAAAATTCAATATTGCTTTTTTATTTAAACAAATTATTTCAATTTTTAATCTTCGAATTTATGTAAAAAATGCTCAACTAAGGTAATTCAACAGATTTGATTTATCCTATTACAAGTTTTTTTCCACACGTTGATTATAGCAAGCTGACTACATACTTTGCGTAAAATTTTCTTATAATTGAAACTTTTATGGTTATTGATTAAATTTTCCACACAGTAGCAATAGTTTAAAAAAAAAAGAAGTAAAGCACGAAATTTTAATTCTATATTCGTCTCTGGAGGTTTACAATAGTAAATACTACTTTTAAGTTTTCACACATTTTATTTTATTACTAAAGGATATTAAATATTTCATTTGCATAAAAAAAAAAAAAAAACTCTTTCAAGGAATTTGTACTCTCCGAGGCAAGAAAAAAGATAGTTTTTATTCATGAATAGTCAACATTCATCTCTTTTTAGAATACCTGCTTACTCTTTTATCAGGGTACTCTAGTGTACGAGCGAATTTTTCTTTATGTTCAGCAATGTGCGGTTGGACCCCGGGATCCGATTATCAAGGTTATTTTGCTAAGTTATGTGTAGTAGGTTATTGAATTTGTTTATTGGCTATATTATTGAGGTCTTTGCTTGAATTGTCAGATTTGGAGTTGTTATTATGCTCCCTTGTGCTATCTACAACTTATCGTGTTAAAGAAATAGAGTTCTTTTTCACCATGGAAGGGTAATTTGCTGCCATACAGTGAGCGTTTGGTAAGAAATATGCTTTCCTACTTCAGATAAAGAAGTATTGTAGTCTATTTTAGTTATTTAGCATTTGCAAGGATTGTGTCAGTGTATAGCGTATAGAAGATATAGTGTGGAAAATGGCTATTCTTAAAAGTGCTATACAATGAAGCCGATAAATGTCGAACAATAAATTGTCGATCGCAGTTACATATGTATAAGATCTGATGTACAAGTATCTTCTAGACACTATACTTATACATTGTTTACTATCAGATGCTGTTGTCATCGACATCTATTTTTCAGCATCGTTCGACGTTTATTGCCTTCAATTTATTAGACCTTTTTAAAGCATTACAGGGTTAAACAATTAACACAATTTTTCTTCTTGTCGCTATAGACTGGGTAAGATATTGTTTCCCATTTTGAATTTTTTTGCCCAAAATGGGTATTTAACAGTGCCCAAAATGAATACACAGTGGTAACCAAAACAGGTATATTGACCCAAATTGGGTAACCTCATACTTAAGAATCTTTCTAACCAATTCAAACATTTTTCTACCAGTTTTAGGTTATTTTTTTTTTGGTTACATTTCATTCCAATTCCAGTGTGTAAAAATTAAAATTATGTTTTGAAGTACATAAATTTTCAAAGAAAAAAGAGAAACGGAATGCTTACATTTCTGTTACCTTCGATATGATGCCAACATTACTCACGTACTAGTTTTTGCTTTATAATATAGACTAGCTAACTTTCCCTGGGTTGCCCGGGTACGTCAAAAAACAGCTCGAATTGCGAAAAAGCTCTGAAAATCAAAATAAGATATCGCGAAAAAATTTTAAATTGCTGCACAAATTTTGAAAAGAAAAAAAAATTATATATTGTGTTCGAAGATTGAAAGTTGATTCCTTTCACTCATGTGGAAAAATGGTAGGAAATCTCTAAAATACACTAAAAATCACATACAAAAATTCCGAAAAATTCGAAAATTGCTGTACGAAATTCGAATAAACTTTACTGAAATAAGGGCAGAAATTACTTTAGTATTATAGGCCAAAAATGGAATGTCAAAAAATTGGAGCAGATCGCGAAAAAACGTAGAAATCGAATTAAAAATCACAAAAAATTCAAAAATCACGAAAGTCAAAATTTACTGTAATTGGATAAAAGTTTGAAATCTAATTCCTTTGACCTGCGGGCTCTCTTAAAATTTTTGTTTGGGAAAGCATGCTAAGCATTGTATCATGTTACTTTTATTCATAATTAATTTACTTGTATTCCCTTATATATAATTAATAAAACCCCTTAAGTTAATATTAGTTTTTGTTGCAATAAAATATCTCAATTTGTTCATTTTCTGTAAGCTAGTAATCTCTATTGGATTATAATGGAAGTCTATGGAAATTTGGCGAAATATTAGATATCGCCAAGTTGGCGTCACTTTTGTCGTCTAATTTTGGTCGCCAAATTTGGCTACATATCGCCAAGTTGGCGACATTTGGCGACAGAACTGTGTCCCCCTACGGTAACACTCTTATAGGGATGAAGATGCATTAAATGCTGTTCAATAATCGCATAAAAAATTTCCTAAAAATTCAAAAATCGCTGTACGAATTCCGAATAAACTTTTTTCAAAAGAGAACAAAATTTACTGTATTGGGTTAAAAGATAGAAACCGTATTCTTTTCACAAATGTGAAAAAATCGCCTCAAAACTTAAAAAAAGCGCTAAAAATCGCATAAAAAAAATCTAATAAAAAAAATCGAATCTCAGGCTTCGAGTTGCAAAACTTCATATATAGACGGACCTTTTCCCCAAATTTTGTAGCTCTACGTATAGCTGTCTCTTCAGAACATCGTCGACACACTCACACACAAACTTCTTTCCTTATTATTATAGATTTAATTTACCTGGATTCCCTTAAATATAATTAATATAACCCCTTAAGTTAATATTAATTTTTGTGGCATTAAAATATCACAATTTGTTTATTTTCTGTAAGCAAGTAATCACTATTGGCTTACAATCGAAGTCCATGGGAATTTGGAGAAATATTAGAAATATCGCCAAGTTGGCGTGACTTATGGCCAAATTTACGCCAAATTTGGCGATATATCGCCAAGTTGGAGACAAACTTGGCGGTATTTGGCGACAGAAGTGTGTCTCACCTACGGTAACACCCCTTATAGTAAAGTGGGGACAGACGCCGCGTTGGGACAGATGCCGCAGAGAGTGTGTAGGCGACACTAGCGTTCCTTAGATCAATTTTCGAAGTTCGTAGTTTTCCTCTGTGCTTTGTGATGTGTTGTATGCGTTTCCACCACTTAATTGTCAGTATTTACACATTTATGCCAGTTTTTATGGTTAAACCTGCGTGGTAAGTTGCTAAAATTATTCTAAGGAAGTTTTATTACATATTTTAAGAAAAATAAACAGAAATTTCATCCCAAAATTGATTGCAACTATAAACTAGATCCTCGTAGAATACAGACATGTGCTTGCCTTTCTCTCTCATCGCTCACATGACACAAAATGGCGGCGCGGCATCTTACCCGCCACTGTGGGACAGATGCCGCACCGAAGTTGAGGGACAGATGCCTCAATATATATTTTTGTTTTTCGGTTCAATAAATTCATCACTGCGATTTAAGTATAACCTACATTTAAATGAATGTATATTAGCGCATTCTGCTACTTATCAAAATATTCTCAACAACAATGTTGGTTCACCATGTGTGAATAAGGAAAACGTAGGCCGTTTACAATTCTCACCATCTAAACTGTTAAACAAAACATCTCCTCCCTCAATGGTCAAAAGACCCATACAGACAAGTAAGAGAAAATAAAATGATGCAAATATTACAAGCACAGGGTTTATAAACAATAAAAAAGAAGAAGGAAATGAAAAACAAAAGAAACTAGAAACTATCAAAGAACGACAACTTGGCGGAAGTTAAATGTGTAAAAAAAGGAAGGGAAAGATCAACTTGAAAACACCTTACTTGAGGAAAAAACTTAAAAATGAGTTATCTTCCGACAATGGGTGAATTGTTCCTCTTTTGGATTTTGATGGCAGAACTGGATTGGAATTTGATGACTGCATATGTTGAGTGGATGGAGTCTTATCAAGGAGCAAAATCTAAAGCGGCCAGGATTCAGTGCATCAAATTCAATCGATAGCTGTATGAAACTTTACTTTTGCAACGGTTAGTGTGGCGTGATTGTGGGCGAATGGAAATACAAAATCAAAGAATAAGAAGAAAGGTAAAAAATAAACAGACTAGGGCCTAAATAGAATAGAATTAATACTTACATTAAGAGCAAAATGCAATGTTCGCCTGGATGTAAACCAGTGATTTATATCTTTTTTGGAATCATGCTGTCTATTGTTTCCAGTAATTATGCTATCCATTCATGTAAATTTAAATGATTTTCTTTTCATTTTCACTTTTTTGTCTAAAGTTTTGTTTATAGAGATTAAACTTTTGCATTTTCGTTAAACTTTTCACAATTTAGTGATACATATAATTTTTGTAAGTTTACTGTTATTTATTTTCATTTTAAGTAGTTTGAGAAAATAAAAATGTGATTTGCTTGAAAAAAAAAAATAAATAAACAGCCTAGCATTTTTCTCCATGCGGCATCTGTCCCACACCCCATGAGGCATCTTATCCAACACATAAAAAATGATGTTAAAAAAGGACCTGTGGGAAAATAACTATGCCTACTTTATTGAGAGGGCTTTAACTTCTTTAACATAGAAAATAGATTCTAAAGGGTTTGATCAATGATTTCTGGTACTTAGTTTGTTGTTTTTTGCTTTATTTTGCATTTTACAAGAAGAAAAGAAAAAGTGCGGCATCTGTCCCCACTTTACTATATAGGTATAAAGAAGCATTAACTGCTGTTGAGTAATCGTATAAAGAATGCGCTAAAAATTCAAAAATCGCTGTACGAATTCCGAATAAAAATTTTTCAAAAGAGAACAAAATTTACTATGATAATTTATTAATTGATAATTTATGACAAAATTTACTATATTGGGTTAAAAGAAAGAAACCGTATTCTTTTCACTAATGTGGAAAAATCGCCTCGAAACTTAAAAAAGTACTAAAAATCACATAAAAAATTAAATAAAAAAATATATTTTCTAAATTAAACTCGTTATATAAATTCTGAATAAATCTGATTTACGTAAAACATACCGCACTAAAACAATTCAACGCGTTTGCTATATCCTATTAAAAAATATATTCTTTTTCACGCGCTGATTACATGAATAATACTTTGTGTAAGATATCCGTATTCCAAGTACTTTCATTCTTATGAATACATTTTTTTCTCACCTTAATAAAAAAATAACTAGTAAATCTGCAGATCTGGAGCCTCAACGTCAGATCTTAAAGTGATTGCCTTTTAATCTCACATTGCATAATATTCAGCATCTTACAATCCGCATTTTACTTATTTTTTAATATAAATATTTAGCAACATAAAATTTATTTGGAAGGGTTCGAAAATTAGAAGCATTAAATTATACACGGTGTGACAATGATGTTCTGAAATACTGATGAATTCTTATTCTGGTATTTTTTTCGATAAAAAATATATTTCTTCAGGGGGGCTCTGCCTCCCTAAACCCCAAGTAGTCTTATTAAATTTAAATTAATAATTTCTTATGTATTAGGCAAATGGTTATAGTGAATCTTGAATTTCGTTTTACACTTGAATTTTCTTAGGATAATCAACAGTTTGACAAGGATTTTATGTTATCGTAATATATGCAAATAGCAATATTTATACTTAATATTTTATATATACTTTTTGTATATATTTTTATAGTATTTATACTGAAACTATTATGTTTAATAAATATCTAATTTAGGGATGCAACGTTTTTTATAATTTTTGTTTCCGAAAAAAAATTTTGATGATCATTTTATTATAGTTAGATGTAATATCTAGTCTAAATAGATGCTATAAAATTGCGCAAGAAAATTACTTACTGTCATTAAACTTTAGTTTAATGTTTAATGTTTAATGTTTAGTTTAATGTTTTTTACTGTCATTAAACTAAAATTTAATGACAGTAAGTATGTTAGCATGCTAAAACTTAAGTTTTAACATGCTAAAAGTGAATAAAAATCACGAAGGATAGGCATATTTGAAGACTTTTAAATCTACTGGATAATCATTCATTATCGTTTCCACTGCTAATTGCCTAAATCGCATAGATTTGTAAATGTAAAAGATTTCTTTTCCGATAGCCGTTTAATAGTATCCATATTAAATTTTAAAATATAACGTTACTAACATCGTTAATGTTTGACACATATTGCACACCAAATTATTAAAGATTAACTAACTTTTTATTTCCCTCATCCGGCCTTTCTGCTTACTGTTTCGTAATCAGATTAATTATTTTTGTTTATCGGCTATAAAATGCAGTTGCTATTGGCAACTGACAAAAGAAAAAAAAATTAAATATGTGTCATGTCAAATGATAGAACAAAATGTTTTATATTATTGTAAAACATGTATAAAGCTCCACAAAAATTCATACACCTAATTTAAAAAATTCGACAAATATACTGACAAAATCCTAAAACAATAGAAATAATTTAAAACGCTTATTTGGTAATTTCAGAATTCATAATTTACCATTTAAATGCATTAATAAAAAGCGCCATTTTTTTTCAACAAATGGAAATTTGAAAATCGTCTGATCTGCCATAGAAAAGCATTATGGCTCAAAATAAAATGTTCTATATATTTCGAACGAATGAACCAAATTTAACCAAAAACTATACAGCTAAATCCGGAGACCTTACCAACATGCCCATTTAATTTCAAGTTAACCGGATGTTTTTTGCGGCAGTTATCGCGGAACAGACAGACAGACTAACAAACATACTAACAAACAGACAGAAACCAAAAACTTTTCGGGTCTCCACAGTAAGCCTTCACCAGGGATGAGAGCGTTTCGACCCAAATGATCCACTACCACTAAATTTTAACAGTATTCTTTGTTTATTAAATCCCAGAAAGTCTGTCATTAAATAATGCGAGAAATACTATAAAAATTTAGTGGTAGTAATCGGTCATTTGGGTCGGAGCGCTCTCATCCCTGCTTCACTGACGTTTCGGTAATAATTAAAATAAAGAGACAAGTATAAAAAATGATATAATCATATCTTTAGTATGTATACAAAGAGAATGCTACTTTGATGTTTTCAGACATGGGAATTTGATAAATAAATAAGTGAAAATTTTTATTCCTATTAAATATATAATTCTAATGAATCTAAATTTATTTACTTTATGAAGAGAGAAAATACATATAAGAAGATATAAATTGATGAATAATTAAGTGGTCTCAGGTCTCTTAAAGCTTCAAAAGTTTCAAAATTTTAATTTTTTTTATGTTAAACTTCTATTTTTTCTGAACATTTTGGTATGATTGTTTCCTTGAGATTTCCATTAGAGCAGAAGTTATGGCTATTATAATTATACACGCTAAATAGCTAAAGCGGCGTTCCCGAAACTTTGAAGTAACTTTTCTCCAAATGACGTTTTTGGGTATAACGCGCAGGATATCTCAAAAGCTTCTGAATATTTTTTTCATGAAATTTTCAAAACCTATGTTTCATTTTAGTCTGTATAAACTGAACCTGAAATTTCATTTCTGTTGTTCAAAAAATTTTTTGGGGGGGGATTATACTGTTGAAAATTTCAAAAATTTTTACCAGCTGAATACAACTTTGCAATAAAAGAATAAAAATACTTTAAGTACAAATTTATTTAGGTTCAGGGTAATTATTACAATCTGAAGTATAAGTAGGCTAAAAAATTCTTGTTGAAAGATTTATTTTGTAATCCTGCGCGAAAGCTCTTATATCAATTTTCTGTTCGAAAAATGTGCATCCTATAAATAATAATTCAGTATCTTACATTTTTTTAAAATACGTGAAATGAAGGAACAGACTTATATCCTTTAATCCCAATAAAAATTGTGTTTTTAATTCATAAACATTTTAAGATATAAAATGTTGAAAATTGACTTTTTTAATTTTTTTTTTCAATTTTAAGAGTCCTGATAACCGTTAATTGAAGATCATGTTTCCTATTTCCTGAAGAGGACATATACTCTATGTTATAAGACGCGAATCATCAGATAAGGAAAAATCTATGGTAGTAGTTCCTTTTATTTTACTGTTAATCAATATACCTTGTCCAAGATTTGTAACTGTTAAGTACATTTGTGTATTAAATTAACAATAAAGAAAAAATCAGGTGTCAGGTGTAGTTTATGAAACACTCTCCAACACATTTAGATTTCTGCAACAAAACATCTCCGACTAATAAGGTGGAATATAATGTCTATGCAAACGATATGTAAAATGGATAACACGCTTGAAAACGTAACTTCAGCCATTACCTTTCATTGTCGGAAAAGAATTCAAATTCTTTTGCGAAGCCCTGTGTATGATCTACAGATGTATGTGTTATACTTTCAAGAATAGCCATTTTCCACACGATATCTTCTATACGCTTTACTCTGACACAATCCTTGCGAGTGCTAAATAACTAAAATAGACTACAATACTTCTTTATCTGAAATAGGAAAGCATATTTCATACCAAACGCTCACTGTATGGCAGCAAATTACCCTTCTATGGTGAAAAAAAAACTCTATTTCTTTAACACGATAAGTTGTAGATAGCACAAGGGAGCATAATAACAGTTCTAAATCTGATAATTCAAGCAAAGACCTTACTAATTTAGCCAATAAACAAATTCATTTACCTACTACACATATTTTAGCAAAATAACCTTGATAATTAGATATCGGTGTCCAACCGCACTTTGCTGAACATAAAGAAAAACTCGCTCGTACACTAGAGTACCCTGATAAAAGAGTAAGCAGGTATTCTAAAAAGAGATGAATGCTGGCTATTCATGAATTCAAACTATCATTTTTTTTAGCCTCGGAGAGTACAAATTCCTTGAAAGAGTTTTTTTTATGCAAATGAAATATTTAATTTCCTTTACTAATAAAATCAAATGTGTGAAAACATAAAGGTAGTCATTACTACTGTAAACCTCCAGAGACGAATATAGAATTCAGATTTCGTGCTTTACTTTTCTTTAAACTATTGATACTCTGTGTAGTATGCTAAAATTTTGTTTATTTATGAAACGCAAAACACAATTCAAAATATCCTTTCAGCAATTTCGGTCAATACGGTTATGTACTACGGTTATGTCCTCATAGAATATAATGTAACTGATTTTTTTATTTTTCGCGTAAACCAAATAAAAATGCTACACGATTCACTTTCAATACAAAACACGCCATAGTAATCCTCAATAAAATGTATCAATTAAATAACAATTGAAGCCTATATATTCGAGTTAAATAGCGAAAAGACAGACAGACGGCCAGACGGTCTGAAAACCGAATTCATACACTGTAAAAAATGACAGATGTTTCTGACGTTTCAGATGTGACAGACAATAATGTACTATAATCACGAACGATAATATAAATAACTTATTCCAAGTCACCGTAGATTCCGAAAAACTTTCCTTTACCTTTAAAAACACCAGAAAACTATTTATTTTCGAAATTTAAAGAAGAATTTATAAAAATAATTTTTTATTATCTGTGCACCATTTTCAGAAACTTTTCTGAGTAGCTTTTATAGTGCAATAATAAGTTTTCTCAAATCGGAATATTCATTTTTCGGATGCTATCAATTCTGAAGTATATATTTTGATATTCAGAAAACACATGTAACGCAGACAAACCTAATTTATTAACAGCACCAACATTAATATGAAAATTAACGTTATTTGTTACAATTTCATACCCAAATTCTGTTATGCATCTGAAAATATTTATTTGAGAATTGGTAGAATAAAAAAACTGATTTTTCGGGTACAGATAAATGATTAATGCATTGTAAAAGCTACTACACTGTTAAAAATATCGTGAAAAATTACCTCTGTTTTTAAAGGCTATCTATTTTCTGACCAATGAGAACGCACTATAGGTGTTTATGCAGCATCCTCATTGGTCAAAAAATAGCTAGCCTTTAAAAAAAGAGGTAATTTTTAACGATATTTTTAACAGTGTAGGAAACGTTTCCGAAAATAACGGGAAGCTAATAAAAAACTTTTTCTGTAAATTCTTCTTTAAATTACGAAAATAAATCGTTTTCTGAGGTTTCTAAAGATAAAGGAACATTTTTCGGAATCTTGGGTGACTCAGAACAGTATATTATATATTTGCGTTCATGATTATTGTACATTTTCGAAGATTAAGAAACATCTGTCATTTTTTACAATGTAAACACGTTTCAACTATGTTGTAAAGTATTAAAATATGAAAATATAATATTAGTTGTTATTATATTATTGTTGACGATCCGTAATCGCTAATATCGTTTTTCTACCTAACGTATCACAATCAAGGAAAGCATAGATTTCCCTATCTTATACAGGGTGTATCTAAACTCTTGGGCAAAACTTTAAGGAGTGATAGTACACACCAAGACAAACAATATTAAATAGGAAACTAAGGGTCCTAAACGTCTTCCGAAGGAGATAGGCGCCATTAAAGTTTAAGGTGCAAAATTTCAAATAATTATAAAAAACAAAAAATGGAAAAATTGGTCGATTCGTTTGCGGTTTTCACTAAAACTATTCTTTATGTCAGTATTTTCTTGAAAATAAATTTTAAAGATACAGTTCAAAAAGTGCCGATAGAGGGCGCTTTAAACTTTGGAGTAACCAACAACTAGTTTTTACCGTTATTTTTTGTATCTCATTACATGCTTTCAAAAGCTTAGACTTAAACTTAAATTTTGAGCTCCAAATTTGAATCGTTGGGAGTGGTTAAGTAGCGCAAACTGAACTGTGTTCAGTAGTTAAAATTTCAAATGATTATAAAAAAAACGGAAAAATTGGTCGATTCGTTTGCGGTTTTCACTAAAACTATTCTTTATGTCAGTATTTTCTTGAAAATAAGTTTTAAAGATACAGTTCAAAAAGTGCCGATAGATGGCGCTTTAGACTTTAGAGTAACGAACAACTATTTTTTACCGTTATTTTTTGTATCTCATTACATGCTTTCAAAAGCTTAGACTTAACCTTAAATTTTGAGCTCAAAATCTGAATCGTTGGGAGTGGTTAAGTAGCACTAACTGAACTGTGTTCAGGAGTTAAAATTTCAAATGATTATAAAAAACGGAAAAAATTGGTCGATTCGTTTGCGGTTTTCACTAAAACTATTCTTTATGTCAGTATTTTCTTGAAAATAAGTTTTAAAGATACAGTTCAAAAAATGCCGATAGAGGGCGCTTTAGACTTTGGAGTAACAAACAACTATTTTTTACCGTTATTTTTTGTATCTCATTAGATGCTTTCAAAAGCTTAGAATTAAATTTTTAGTTCAAAATCTGAATCGGTGGGAGTAGTTAAGTAGTGCAAACTGAACTGTGTGCATGAGTTGAAATTTGAACCTTCCTCCTGAACACAGTTCGGTTTGCGCTACTTAACCACTCCCAACGATTCAGATTTTGAGCTAAAAATTTAATTTTAAGTCTAAGCTTTTGAAAGCATGTAATGAGATACAAAAAATAACAGTAAAAAATAGTTTTTCGTTACTCCAAAGTCTAAAGCGCCCTCTATCGGTATTTTTTAACTTTATCTTTAAAATTTATTTTCAAGACAATACTGACATAAAGAATAGTTTTAGTGAAAACCGCAAACGAATCGACCAATTTTTCCGTATTTTATAATCATTTGAAATTTTGGTCCCTAAACTTTAAAGGCACCTATCTCCTTCGGAAGACGTTTGGGACCCCTAGTTTCTCATTTAATATTGTTTGTCTTGATGTGTACTAACACCCCTTAAAGTTTTTCCCAAGAGTTTAGATACACCCTGCATTTTACTTTATGCAACATTTTATTTATTTATTTTTTTTAATCACAGTGACTATATCACAAAACTGGAAGCTACTTTTAAAAATGATATTATTTATGTATAACTGAAATTTTCGGAGTTTCAATAAGGCAAAGGCTACCGTTTTGAAAGAGTAGAATTGAAATCTGAAAACAAAATGTGAATTACAACCAGCCTGTGCAATAAAATAAATTTTTCCTTTGCTATATATCAAACACATTTTCTCATAGTAATTTAATTTTTTATTAAATAGCGGCTTATTTCCATTTTGTCATGTAAACCTAATTTGAGATTAATCTTACGTTAAAATTTATATTAAAAGAGTAAAATCATTTTGAATCGTTCCACGCATTAAAATAATGTACTCAGAACGTACAGAAAAGAAAATGTTATGAATAATAAAACACTGACATTAGTAAAAAAATATTTTATGAATAAGTAATGATTTGAATCATACTAAAGAATTTATTTAATTAATTAAAGAATTAATTTCTTTCTTTTTAATTCTAATCTTATGCTTATTTTGTAATTATTTTATCACGGCACTCATATGAAATTATTTTATTTAAAGTTAATGGCAATTCGAACTAAAGTTTTTTTTCATCATTTTTAATTCGTATGTGTTCATTTATTTATTATATTCTTTAATAGATTCTATGTCAGAAATAAGTTAATTTTAACTCAATATTAATAGGAAGCAAAGAAAATTATTTAAAAAAATAATTTGTATATATAAATTAAAAATAAAATAATTTATTTAGAATATTAATGGAATAAAAAATTAACGGAGATCCGCCTCAGTATTGATTAAAGTAAGGAGTGGTCAAAAAATAGTATTAGAGGAAATTGTTGACTGTTATCGACTTCATGTTCTTTTTATAACAAATGGTGCACATACAGAAATTTATTCATTGTAGCAAAAAAAAAAAAAAAAAAAAAAAAAAAAAACTTTAACATACGTGTGCTTCTAATAATGTACCTACTACTTTCCAAAGACGTACCTATTTAATAAATATGATGCATATGTTAAAAAGACATAAACTTGCTGAATGGTACTCATAAACAGGGACTGTTATATGATCTTCTTCAAATAAAATTAATGATAAAGCATAATATCGACATTTCAAATTGCTTCTGCAGTCGTCTTCAAGATAAATATGATGTTGAAATGCTTAACAGTCTAGAGACGAAAGCTTCCTGTCCAGTGTTGATTAATTATATGAATGAAAATCTGCAGTGAATATATCAGAAAACATCATATTTATCCTGAAGATGACTGTAGAAGGATTTCGAAACGTCGGTTTTATGCTTTATCATTAAATTTATTCTTACAAATTCATTTATTAGTTATTATTTATGTGTACCATTGAGCAAGTTTATGTGTTTTTAAAATATACATCTTATTTATTATATTTTCGTGTGCTATTGTCCTATATATGTTAAAGTATCTGTTTATTTGTGTTTACAATAAAGGCTTAAAATTGTCAAAGAGATATTGAGCACACCATGTACAACATTTATTTAATTGTGCTTAAGAGGGGAGATCATCTTAAAATATTTTAAGAAGTCAATTTCCATTTATCTATTATTAAAGAAAAACATGTTACCAAACTTTGCAAAAAAATTATGACGATACTCCGATTAGAACTGGTTTTATGATAAAATATGTGGAAAGATAGCTATCTAAATTAACGTACATTTGAACTTTAAAGTGATTTTTCTCAAAATAGATATTTTTGACATTGCGCGCTTCATATTTTAAAAACTAAGTAACATAGAAGCTTAATATTTTGTATTATATTGAATTTTATATAGTTTTATAACCTCTACCTATTTTCAAATAAGTACATGTAATATATTTATTTATCTTTCAAATTAAAATAAATATAATAAATTTTGTATTTTATGATGTAATTGACCGAGAAAGTATTTTCATCTATAAACTTGGCTGTTAATTTAGGTTGAAATTAAAGTGTGTGTGTGTAATTTTAAATGTATATATTGAATAAATTTTTAATAATCATGCGCGCAACTCATATCACCTTATGAAAATCCTTAATTATTATGTCTGATTTGAACTAAATTCTAATTATATTTCGTTAAATGTGTTTAAAGTAATACGCAAAAGATATTTGTGCAATTTACTCTGAAAAATTCTTTAAGTTGAAGAAACGATTACAGCTCCAACATTTTTTTTATATTGGGCTAAAATCAAGCAATATCGAGCTGCTGAAGATGATATCACTCTTAAGAATGTAGAACATTCTCGAAGTCCATTGTATCTCTCTATTCTAAAAAAAAGTAACTACCGCTGTCACCGTCGCCGCCGCCAGTTTTGATTTTTTTGTGACTCTTCGTTAATATTAAGAAAAATAATGCATACAAAAATATGAAAATCGGTAGTATTATACAGAAATGACTGATAAACACGCTGATGCATACAGTTTTCAAATCGAAGAATTATTTTAAGAGATATTTAATGCTGAAGTTCGACAAAATCGTTTCACTAAAAAAGTTTTATAGGAGCAAAAACTATACATCGGAATTTAATAATTCTTAGATCATTTTATACGTTATAATTTCCCGGTGTGCAGAATTCATTTATTTTTTTAATTTGACTCATTTTTCGAGGTTTTATTTCTATTTTAAATTCAAATTTTCAGCATTTCGAGAGATATTTTTTACTTATTTTAGAAAATTGTACTAATTTAACCTGTTGCCAACTGTATAAACAACGGAAACAATAATGTTTGCTTCAAATTAAAAATTTATTTGCACATGACTATTATAAACAGAAAAGATGCTTTCAAATTAAAATTAAATAATTGCGTATAAAAAGTAGGAACGTATTGAAAATTACGCCATAAAAAGTATACACGTGAATTTTAAAAGAGAGAGGATATTGTAAAATAATAAATTCATTAACATGCGTTAGAAGTCTTAAATAGGACAAATTATGTCACATTACAGTTATTACATAAAATGAACACAAAATATTGCAAAACAGTTTAAATTTAGAAATTGCGCTAGACATTTATTTGATATTTTGAGAGGATCTTTTCAACTATTTTTGTTAGGAAAGCGCAAATAATATTTCATTTCTAACAAAAGTATTTTCACGTGAATATTTAAAAGAGAAAGAATAGCTTGGTCAAAATTACGTCAGATTGAAAACGATTAATTTAAAATGTCTCATTTAAAAGAACTTTCTTTTCGCTTTGTTAAAAAATACCAGGAGGCAAAGACTGTTTACGTAATTCCTTTTATATTAGCTTATTTTGAAATGTTGTTACACGTGTCAACGTCATCAAGTTATTTTTATTTCGACGTTTTATTTAAATTTTTATTAATGTTGTACTAATTTATTTGTTCTTTCGTTATTTAAAATAAAAGTTATGTCAATTTGTGTAATTTGGCGAGTGGTTTGGCGATTTATATAATTTGGCGAAATTCGTCGACCGGATAATCGAGTAGTACCGCAGCGGATTTGGCGTTAAAATTCCCCAATCAAAGAGAAATGAATAGAAACCCGTTTATAGGGAGATCGCCACTGTTTTTTAAATTATAATTCAATCTTTCGAAATCTTTTTAAAGCCGATCAAATTAGCGTGCATTTAGAGTCTGCGGTGTCTGGACTGGGGGTGGCGAGCGTAGCTCGTAGGGGGCCGAGCCCCCTAGTACACTAAATAAATTTCAAGCAATGTTATAACGTAGGCCTTAATAGCGTGATATAGCGGGTGAATTTTTCTTTTCTTTTCTTTCACACGCACACACACACAAAATTAACTCTTTGATAATTATATGCTGTAACTCCCACCCACTTACCCCTTGATACACTAATTTTTAATTTTACCCAATTTTTACTTTCTTCTATCTTTGTATTAGCGAAAAGTTTCGAATTCGGGCTTTCGATGGATTCATACGTTTTAAAAAGTCCTGAACTCGATTTGATGGTTTTTAGAAAAAGTCTGTCTGTGAATCTGCCTGTCTCTCTGTCAGTCTGCCTGTCTGTATGTGACGAAAATTTTGTGGGCGATCTATCTCAAGAACTAATGCGCGGAATTTTACGAAACTTTATATTCAGTAAGACCTTGATATCAACTGGTGCTTATTAATTGTTGGTGTATATTGATCGACTTGTGGCGCTGTTATGCCGCATTTTTGTCTATTTTCGCAATAGCTTTAGCTGAAGAAATAATGCACGGAATTTCGTCACGGGTTTTCATCAAATTTCAGATTCTGTTACAAGTCGACTTAAATTGTTTTGTTTTTTATTAGGTTTTGGTTGCCCAATAGGTGACGCTGGTATACTGCATTTTTCACGATTTCAGCAATAACCCCATCTCAAGAACTAATGTATGGAATTTTATAAATTTTAGATTGAGTTAAACCTTGATATAAACTGGTGCTGATTCGTTTTTGTTGTATATCTCCAACAGGTGGCGCTGCTCTGCATCATTTTGTACGATTTTCGCAATAGCTCTATCTCATGATCTAATGCACGGATTTTCATCGAACTTCAGATTTTGTTAGACGTTGACACAAGCTGATACTGATTCGGTTGTGGTGTAAATCGCGCAACAGATGGCTCTGCTATGCTGAATTTTTCACGATTGTTATAAAACTATATATCAAAAACTAATGCACGCAATTTAATCAAACTGAATACTCTGCTACATTTTCATGTAAATAGATCCTTATTAGACTTGGGTGTATATTGAACAACAGGTGTGGTTTTTATACTACAATCCTCATGATGGGCATAGATTGCCATTTAATTTGGCACTGTGATAGCGAATTTTGAACTATTAAGGTGTATGATATAGAAGAAAGTTTTGGGATTTGCATATCCGAGTAGTTTTTTATGCAACGGGTTTATTAATATCCCTTATCTATATTCCCATTACAAATTAATCAGGATGTAAAAATTATATATTAGATTTTTTTGAAGTAACCCATAAATATTTCCATAAAATTAAGTAGAATCAATCCGACATTTTGAAAAGCATTGATTGTAAATATTAAAATTTAACACAAAATAATTTATCATCCCCCCTCCCCCCCCAAAAAAAAATAAATAAAATAATATAAAATGAAAATATTTCATAAACAATCTCTAAAAAATATTATTTCTAATATCGCAATTACACTGTGACAATTTATAAAAAAATACATCGTGGAACATATTTAGTTTATTAAGAAATAAATCAGCATGGCAGAAGCATATTGATTCAAACCTAATGAGAATGAAGATAAAAAAATGTTCCTAAGTAAACATTAAGGAATGTTTTTTCTGCTCAGTTCAATCGAACGCTGTGTAACATTTAACATAACGACAAAAATTATTTTCACAAGCACAAATGATTTTCAGCGGAGGCACGGTTACTTAGGTTTGTGTTTTCCGTTTAATAAATAATGCGGTTAAACTGTAATCAATAAAGCGATCAATGTCAAAATCGTTTTCCTATTTTTATGTTATTGCATAAGCGTTGAAAAGTTAATGAACTAAAACGAGCATAAAAGTATTTTGTAAACACGGGGGCACTTAAATTTTTTGGTCTTTTTCTTCTGTAAGAAGAAAAACATATGTGTTTAACGGGTAAGGCGAGTGCGTTATTAGAGAGGTTAATATATTGTTGTTGTTGTTTTACCTTGAACTTTCAAAACTGAGCTTCCATACTGTATCGACGATATTGATGTTAAGCTGCCATAAATAAAATTGAAGAATAAATGTCCCTCTACGCAATATTTTTTCTGTTAACTAAGTCGGTTTTTATCGAAATCTGTAAACTAATCGCTTTTTACCGAACTATTTGAATCTGCTTTAGCGTGCTTCCACGAGACTGCTTTTGTACAGAAATGTTTGGCAACGATAGTCATATTTAGAGTTTGGTTTCTAAAAATTTCATTATTACAGTGTTATAAGAAATTATAAGACCACTTTGATTTTGAAAATTACTGAAGTAAATAAAGGTTCTAATTATAGTTTAAACCCATGAAATATTAAAATACAACATATTTATTTAAAACTAGTTCGCAATAATTTTAAATAATGCAATAAATAAGTATGTTAACAAAAATATAAACAATGATTGAAATATACACTGTTAACAAATTATAAGACCGCTTGTCTTAACACAAAAATAATATGTAAATTAATACGATTTTGGACCTCCATTTTTCCTTATAACCTCAAACACTCTGTTTTTCATAGAAGTGACAGGTGATTAAGTACAGATTCAGAAATATTGTGTCATTCTTTTAAAGTGGCTACTTCTAGTTCATTGGCAGATAAAAACTAATTATTATTAGCATAAACTTTGCGACTTAATACGCCCAAAAGATTTTCCATAGGGTTCAAGTCTGAACTTCGATTTAATAAAACATGATATTTTATCCTTCTTTAAACCATTACTGGGTGGATTTAGGCACATGGCAAGACGCATCGTCCTGTTGAACATCCAGTTAGCACCACTTAATAAGGTCTAAACGGTATCAAATGATCATATAACACAGCCTGATATAGCGCAGATTTCATACGTCCCGAAATTCGATTAAATCGCATAATCCATCCTGAATAAAAGATCTCGAAACCATTACTGACGGTCCTCTCATATTTCGACTGAAGCATTGTTTCGATTCCTTCCTCAAATCATGCCAATAGTGTTTATAACCATCAGGACCGTCAAGATTTTTTTTTTCATCTGAAAATATTACTTGTTTCCATTTCTGGTCCCATGACATGACATTTTTAGTCCATTTCAGTCTTTCCTCTTTATGATGTTTCATTAACCTCGGTTATTTTTCAACAGTTTCATACATTTTGAATTACTATTTGATTTCAAGTTCTTCCAAACTGTTATGTGTGAGGTTCTTTTGCTGAAACGGTTCGAAATTTCCCGAGTTGAAAGACCTGTTTGAGTTGATAATCGAAATATTTGTCGATCATCCTGTGCTGTCAAAATCAAATTTCTTCCAGATCGTTTAATTTTATTTTAATCCTTTTTTCTAATTATTTTATTGTGAATAACAGTTTTAGAACGCTTCATTAACTGAACTATTTCTCGTTCCGATTTACCAGCACCCTTATAAAACCAACTTACGTCGGTGGCAGACTACACTTTACCCCGCGGCATTTTCAAATATATCGTAAATAACACTATCTAAACCTGCACCTTTGCTTCTGGGAAATACTTTCACGATATTCAAATGCGTACGTTTTATAATGATTCTGATGTGACGTATAATATGCTAATTTCCTCAGGTGGTCTTATAATTTCTTAACAGTCGACTTATTTACGTTTAAAAAAAAATTAGAATATAATAATAAAATGTAACTTAAATTTTGATGTAGCAATTATAACAGAAAACGTTCTACGATCAATGTTAAATACACACGCTAAAAATTTGTATATTGTGTCTTCTTCTTCAGAAGTGCACAAATTCGTTAGTGGTCTTTTAATTTCTTAACGCACTGTAGATAATGCCAGTTACAAAACTTTTTTAACCATAATATATTTCTTATCGTGTTTAAAAAATAATTTTCAACCTTTTATCTGTTATAGACATTATTTGGAATTTTAGATGAAGATTCTTTCGTGTGATGCTGGAAAACCTATTGAACTATAAAACCTCCCACTTTTTTCACAATTTCTTTATCATTTTCCTGCTATAGATTAGGGATTTACGACCAAAGCAAAACACACTGATCATAATTTTAGCATATTTACAAAAACGAAATTTTAATATCCTGCTGAAAGAACTGGAAGTTAAAAATACATGCTTAAATGAAAATTTTCATAAATAACTAAACAGTTGATGAAGGTCTGTGAAAATATTTCTTTAAAACTGGATTAATTAATTTAGCCAGTTACATTAGCTTAACAAAAATTTAAAATATCAATTACGGACATCCTTCTATAGGATGTCAGATTATCCAAATTTGCCTATATCCAAAATTTGAAGCAAATCTGATATTTCTATTAAGAGTTATCGCGTTATGTACATATGTGCATACATACAGAACATGCGGATACATTAGCTGTCAGGCTTTCATAGCCTGTGAGCCAAAAAAAGAGAATTCTGATACTATTTTGCTATCCATGTATGAAAAATTTAAAAGATGTAGAACGCTTTCTTATTTCATTTTGGGAGATAACTAAAATCAGCGGTATACAATCGATTCAGCATTTAACGATCTGGTATATACCTGAGGTGTTTTGTATTTAGTTAACTAAAGTGTCTTATGATACGTACAAAATTCAGGTAAACTTAAATCGAAAAAGATATAATCATATCCAAACAATTGCAGGTATCGTGGCAGACTTATTAAATAAGGAAATGTTATCAACACTATCAATATTTTGTTACAATTGTATCTTATATATTTTTAACTAAAAAAGAACTTATTACCCATCAAACTACAGCTTCAAAGTTCGACGCAATTCTTTACAACTATCAACACGAAGCGCTTTAAAATTGCTCACAGCTGCTCCAAAAGATGTATGTGGCTTGACACATTTCAAACAATATTTGCAGTCATCCATTAGCTAGAAAAGTGTGTTTTCATTTAATGGCATACTTTAACAAAATAAAAAATACAAATCCCGAACAAAGATTTCGATGTCAACGAAATCGCGTTAAAATTCGCTACCTCATTTTTAAAACCCAGAGTGTCAGGTTTTCAATTAAAACTCCGACTAACTTTAGAAAAGCGGAATGCCAGCAGAGATAAAAATATTTTTGTTTATCCGTTGGAATACCAATTAGTTCAAATATCGCACACACCACAAAAGTTTACCTTTCAAGTCTTCGCATTTATTACGATGCCCTGGACTCTAAAGAATGCCGCACAGTAAAATGATTTCACGAAGTTCGTCGAAAGAATGTATCATTATTTAAAAGTTGCGACGGAAAAGAAACCGACAGCTACCCCTGTACTATTAACAAACATAAATCAAGTTCTGTCTGGGAAAAGTTTGTTCATTTAGTTGCATTCTTTTGCATTTTTTCTAATTTTTCCTCTTTTAAAATGTATATTTTTCATAATGACTAAATGTGGTAAGTTTTGATTAAATTAAACAAACACTTTAACTTGGAAGAGAGAATCGAGTGAAACATTTATGACATTTGAAAGTATTTAAACTTTAAGTGTTTTAGATTTTCTCATAATAGTGTTGCATAAGAAGAATTTGCTTTTATATGCATTTATTTTTATGCTCACAACTATTAAAATATTTTCTGTTAAAAAAAAAAAAATGTTTCTCGGATCATTATTCATTTTTAACCAAATAAAAAAAATATATAAATTACTAAATTAGATAATAAATAATTTTTTCATACATTCTCAAAGATCGGTCTAATTAATGATGTGTTATAAATATATATATATATATATACATCGAATGCGTTCTCTTAAATGGTAGTGCCTCAAAAATTTAATTATACTTTTAAATGTACTATTTGTGTTTCTTCATTTCTGTCTACCGATACACTCTGTAACTTTCATAGAAATTGAACAATTGTAACGGAATACATTTTAACGCATTGATAAATTACATAGCATCCCGTTATTTTCCAGTATGATATATTAACCCTTTCGGGTACGATTTTTTTTTCAATTTTGTGAAAAAATTACTTTTACTTCAATAATGTTAATCGTAGCTATCCAAATAGATTTACTTTTAAAGATTATCTCACTGTCTGAAATCTAACGAGTGTACTTATTTTGTTTACTATTCAATTCATATTTATATGATAACAGGTTAAGGAAGATTTTTTGGGAGATGTTTGGCAAATATCGTGTTACAACTGGGTTTAACACATATATTACAACTTTCTAATGTTTTTTTTTTAGCTTTATCACACATGATTCGTTCAGGAAGGTAATTTTAAATTTAAAGAGTAAAATATATGTACAAAAGAAAGGAATCGCCAACAGAGTAAACAGAATTAAGCAAACTTTTATTATTATTGTTATTACTGAATGTGGCGCATAAATGAAGTCATAATAATAAAGGCATAGCCATATACCCTCATTACTATATGTAGATAGTAACTAAAGCAATTGTTAAGAAAAATAATACTCGATCAAATGACATGACTATTAACAATACACCAGACCAGAAAGGGTTAATACGTTAATAGTTGGAAGAATTTCTTTTTTAAATTGACAATAATGTATCATCTACATAATATTTATATTAAAGCATCAAATATTAGATTGATAATATCTATGATTTCTATAAAATTTAAAATTTGTTTTAAATTAAGAAAATTCTGACCAAGAAAAGCGCAAACCTAAGAAAAAGAATGTTGTTCTATCACCTAAGTTTTTTTACAAGCACAAAGATACAATTTCATTTTACTGTCGTCTAACACAGGGCTGTCCAACCTTCTGTAAGCGCGGGCGCAACTCATCTGGCTGCAAACGTTGAAGGATGTCATTATTCACATGTCTGGAAATATAGAACATTATTATACAAGTATTGAATATTTCCAACTCAGCAAAAGAAAAAAAAAATGTTTAGGCCAGGAATCAAACAAAGATCTGAGTTCGTTTCCCGGCCTGGGTATTTTTTCGCTCACTTGGAAATATTCAATTCGTATGATAACTTTACCAATCACTTTGATTGCGTTTAAATTATAGTTTAGCAATATCACCTCACTTTAATAAGAGGCAGGGTTGGCAGTTTGGACTCATTTTTTAGTCAGAAATTCCGAAAGAAGAATTTTTACTATAAGTAACTCTAAACGACTGACATTAAATAAAGTGAAAATTACTAATCTGAATTTCTGAATAAAAAATGAGTCCATGCTGGCAGCCCTGGTTACGGAGTAACAATATGCGGACGACTTTTAAGCTGCCCACAGATATCACAATATGAGCCATAAGACACCCAATATATTATGCATCAGAAACCATTTATTTTGTTTTGGTAACTCACAATAATAGTGTGATTAATTATGATAGATAATATGAACTACTACTCTCGATATGAAAAATAGTTGCAGAAAAAAGCGTAAATCATAGTAAATTTATAATAACTATTTCCTGAGACAGAGGCATATTAAACTATTTTAACAGAAAAAAGTCGCAAATTTTGGAACACTAATGATTTTAAAGAGGCATATTTTAAAATGGATTTTTGTAAAGAAAAAAAAAAAAAAACCCTATTAAAAGGAATCATTTGAAAGGACTTCATGAACACCTCCAAATGTCCTCACGTCGCAGCGTTGGATAGCACTGGTCTAACATATCGTTGTTTAGAATAATACACATAGCATATAGAGTTTGTTTGTAATAATGGTACAATAGTAAGTTATTCTGACGATTGCGATGTTTTAATCGCATAGTAGTTAGCTATGCTTTATACATATGACAATGGGTAAAAGTCTGCAAATGCCAAATAATTTAAGTACCATAATTTCAATGTAATTAGCTATGCCGCACATTTTTATCATAATGTAAAATAGTCAGGTTGTGCAAAAATTTTGTTTACAATAACGTATAATAGTTAGCTATGCTGGGAGTTGTAAATTTGAATCCAACTCAAGCAGTTCATTTATAAAAGAAGGGTTTGAAATCTACTTTACTTTAAAAAATTAACTATTTGTTGAAAGTCACAACAATTAAAACAGGTTATTTTGAAAAATAAATTATGCATCAGAAACCGTTTATTTTGTTTTTTGGTAACTCACAGTAATAGTGTGATTAATTAGGATAGGAAATATTAATTTTATTCAATTTATAAAAAAGGATTTAAAAAAGAAAACGCAAAAGAAGATGATATTAAAAGCTAGAAAAATATAAAAGTAAAAACTTCTGAGATCATGTAGAGCCAAGTTTAGCTTGCTTATTAACTCTGACATTTTACTTCAGTAATTACGCCTAGTCTCCACACGTTTAGTTAGTGATTAGTCTGATACTTGGCAATTACTCTGCACAAAAATGAAACGACTTTGGTTTACATTTTAATATCCACGTTTATTAATCAAGTATTGCATGAAATAATATTTATAAGAGCACTGAACGTATACGTATTTGTATCGAGGACATAAGTTTACATAAAATTATAAGCCGGGTGTAAGAGTGTGTGTGTGTGGGGAGGGGACTCTCTTGAGGTTGAGCTTCTTGTCCGGATTTTTGCGTTATTTTCTTTCTATATCTACGAGCCAGACCCCTCTTTTAAAAAGAACTCAAACCGATACATTCTTCCTTTAGGATTTAATTCGTCTTGTTCATAATGAGTCTTTAATCAAATAATTCCATCCCAACTTAAAATATAGTGACTTACCTATTTTTTTTTGCATGAGATGTTGTTGATTCGAACTGCAACTTCTTTCACATAAAAAAATAACTATTTATTAAAAATCACAACAATTAAAGTAGGTTATTTTGAAAAATATCTTATGCATCAGGAATCATTTATTTTGCATTGGACCAACTCACAATAACGGTGTGATTCATTATACGGAAAAATATTAACTTTATTTACTTCTCTAGAAAAGGATAAAAAAAAAAGACATAAAAGAAGCTGACATTAAAAGCTACAGAAACAGTATTTAATCTCACTTGATTATGTTTGTGACTGTAAATCTTATTGTAATAAATTTGAAATGGCATAAATTCCATCAGGTAAACTGTAATTTTCAAGTCTGTTGTTATTTCGATATAAATTGCATTTTATTATACCAAAATCTCTTAATCTGAATCTCGGTGTATCTAACATATTAATTCTCATTAACATGTATCTCCATATAATGCAAGGATCAACACTGCTTATGCAATTTCTAAGATCCATTGAGATTTCTGCCTGTCCCAACGTCTCGCAGTGACGTACTCCATATTCAAACATTCCTTCGCATGATTGCTTTTAATTAAAATGACCAACACCATAATACATTTTTCCTCTCATGACAGGCATAAGTCACCAAAGAATTGTTATTCTCCGTAATTTACGGTTGACTTACTTCTATACAACGCTAGGGGTTGCACTATCTCAATTTAATTTGCAGAATTGGCGATAGATCGTTAGATAGTTTAAAATTGTGACAATTAATTTCTGTAAAAAAATGTTGGCAATTATGTACACAATCATATGTAAGGTATTTGTTTTAATTCATTTTATGTAACGCATGTTTCAGATTTTTTTATACATATATTTCATCATGTACAATAAAATTTTCGAGTCTTTTAATGTTTACGAAATAATATGTATAATTTATTACATCCAAAACTCTTAATAAGAATTTCGGTATATATAATATAATATTATTTCTTATTAAAATGTATCTTTATATGACACGAGGATCAAAATAGCTTATGCAATCAATGTACGCAAAATCGTGAAATTGCTATTTATTTGTTTATTTATTTGAATAGGCAGTCTTGATTAGATTTCAAGACACCTTTTTTTTCGCCGGATATTTGGATATCTGAAGTCTACCGTATCTCCTACGACATCATATAACGTATTGGAAATATTAAATTTTCAGACGAATTAATTTATTTACAGAAATCATCGTTTCTATAATCGGTTTTTTCAATGTGGAATACAAAACCAATAACTATTAACCAATAATCGATAACTATTCTAGGTAACCATATTAGGTTAAACGACAATCCATTATGCAAAAAAAAAAAAAAAAAAAAAAAAAAAAAAAAGTAAATATTCATCCATATTCGATTTTTTTGGAGTATAAACAACTAGTATTTGCCAAACGCCGCACAATGCATATGCTAACTGCTTCTCATAATGCGTGTTGTACTGATGAAAAAATTATTTACTCTTCAAAGATAGAAAAATTCATCGTTTTCAGTGTAGAATTAAAAGGAAAATAAACTATAGAATATCATATAATAATTATTTTATTTAACAATATAAAATCTGAATTCAAGCCCGTGAGCATTACACAAATTTGGAATAATTATTTTCTAGACACTACATATTTTTAGCGTATTGTATGAGTAATCTATGATGAGAAAATTAATAATTTATTTTTTTCTCTCCACTGCACCACGCCAAATAAGATTATGCGCATAATAAATAAATACTGGCTGCCATATCAACTCCGTTGCATTTGCATTACATGATATCTTTCGATTTCTAGAAAAAAATAAATAATTTTATTCTATACTTAGAAAAAACATATATTATTAAAATTATTATATTTCTTATTGTTAGTTGGAAATAAAATTTACCATGTAAATAAAGTGTAGATGTGCACCTTTCTAACCTGTTTAAGCGGATTCGACCATGAGACTTTTCTCAAGTTCTGCAGCACGGGTTGCTATCGGACAAAAACTTGGTGTCTAAGGAATCTTAAAGCTTCAAAATTTTAATATTTTGATATGTTGAAATCCCGTCTTTTCTGAACATTTTGATATTGTTATTGTTTCCAAGAAATTTCTATTAGAACAGAAGTTATGGCTTTTAGAATTATTCCCACCAAATGCTAAAACGGCGTTTCTGAAATTTTGAAGTCTTTTTCTCAAAATGACGTTTTTGGTCATAACGCGCAGGATATCTAACTTCTCAATATTTCTACATGCAATTTTCTGAAGATATGTTTCATATTAATCTGCATAAACAGAACATAAAATTTTCTTTTTATTGTTCAAAATATATGTATATATATATATATATATTAGGTGGTTATACTGCTGAAATCTTCGAAATTTTTTATTAGGTAAATGCAACTTTGTATTAAAAATATAAAATGTTTTAAGTAAAAAAAAATATTCAGATTCAGTCTAATTATTATAATTTGAAGTATAATTAAGAATAAATTTTTTATTCCTGATGCAACATTTATTTTCTAATAATGCGCGTAAACTGTCATTCGAATTTTCTACTCGGAAAATCTCTTAAAAGTTGAAACTCCCTATAAATATTAATTCTACATCTAGTAATTTTTTAAGTATATGAAAGGAAAGAACATTCTTATACATTTTATCTCTCTAAAAATTGAAGAGCTAAGTGGAAGAACATGTTAAGTAGCAAAAATTACATTTGAAGAAATTTGAAGTGAAAGTTTTTGCTGTAAATTTTAATGATTTAGTTTCTATATGATACCATGTGTTTAAAATATTAACAGGTATGGTACTAAACTCTCTCAAAAAAGCTTATTCATATTTAATTTTCAAATATTAAAAATTATTAATATTATTGACATTATTAAATATTAAAATATTAAATATTAATGAATAATGTCTTAAATCTTCAGGACTAAATGGAATCTTAGTATTTTAGCTTCACCATGTGATAGTATACCTCATAACGCTTACATCCAGAAGATAAAAAATTTTTTTTTAGAAAATGTGGCATAACATGTTCATCCACTCAGCTCTTCAATTGTGCTTTACAATCATATACATTTTAAGATATTAGATGTTGAAAATTAGACATTTATTTTCATTTTTTTTTCAATTTTTATTTCCCGAGTCCCGAGACCCCTTAATTTGATCATGTGCCTCTATGATCAAGTCTCTGATCTCAAAGCTCAAAGACTGTCGATTACTGTCTCTTCAATACTATTTTAAGGGAATTCGGAAGAAATAATTTCATAGGCATGAATAATATTATAAATTTTCAGATTCTCAATAATAATTTTAATAAATGTATAGAAGTCATAATATTCTTTACATTGCATTTTTAAAATGTAATTTAAACTAAAAATTGTTAAATCCAATTATCCAAATATGGTGTTTTCAGCGAATGTAAGTAACACTCATCGGCACATTGCCAGAAAAACTCGTCTGTATAAAAGAAATTATTCCTCATTTTTTTTTTTACAAATAATTTCCGTACTCCAAGAAACCATGTTTTATCCCGGAATTCTTCCCGAAAGTCTGGAATAAAGGAAGAAATTCCGTTCATTCCTAGCACGCATGCGTATCGACTCTATTAACAGTAAAATACGAATTCAGTTTAAAAACGAAAAACCAAAATTAAATTAGAAATCATTCTAATTTATTTTTAAAATAATTAAAATTGAGAAAAAAACTGAAAAGAAGGGTTTCAGATTTTAAAAATAAGTAATAATTCATTTTCCAATTCAAATGAAAGTATTCACAATTTATTTTTCAAAGTTAGAAAAAATATGCGCATTTAAAATATATTTTAATTGAAGACATTTAAATAGATATTTTAATTAAAATATTAAATGAAAAAAAAATCGATTTTACTCAAAAAGAAAAACAGAATTCTCGCATAAAACTATAATATTCATATTTTACATCTAGCAATCTACATAAAAATATTTATAATTCATATATTTATCCTATTTTAATACTAAAGTATTCAAACCCCAGCCACAATCTGATTAAAGACAAAATATTCCCGAAATTAACTTTAAAATTCAAAGCTTTTTAAAGAGCTCAAGCTTATCAAGCTGTAACCATTTGAGGAAAACGTATTCACTTCAAACTGATTCACTAATGTTCAACTGTAGCCGAGTTGTTAGAGTACCAGTATCGTAATATTAAGCTAGCTGGCTCGACTCCAAGGTTTGTTTGTTTGTTTTATTGAACACATACATCAGATTTGTGGGCTTGACACCAGGAACCGTTTATAAGTTATCGTCGATATACAGGGACGAGATAGTACAAGGAAATTTACAACAATAGAGAATTACATCTTGGGGGCTCCACAAAGAGTGTGCAACGGAACCGGCGGGATTCGAACCCTCCCCCACCTACGCTCTCAAGCGATTAGTAGCGTGGTGTCTTATCCACTCAGCCACGGTGGGCAAGGTCAGCATTTTTTATTTTATACCCATTTTCTTCAATTGCCGTATATTTTACCTCCTGTGTCGAAAAAAAGAAACGGATATTCGCCTGTTAACGTAAAAATCTTGGCAGTACTGCTGCCAGGAAAAATTCCGTGAATTGAAGAAAGTATTTCTCAGAGCGTACTCCACAAACCTTGGCTAATTCTCAGATTTTCTTGATCACACAACATATCAACAATTGATGTAAACATGCCTATATTGATGACATTACAACCAAAAATGTGTGGGAGTATCGCGACCTGTCTCTTTTATTATTTTCGAAAAGATCAAATCGATATCACTGCAACTATTCATCTCAGTAACGTGAGGTCAATGCTCATCACAATATCACATTGCGAGATCAGCGTGATGCTACTCTGACATCACAGTGCTGAACATCTTATGTCGTGTCGCGTATTTAATACTTTAATACAAAGAATAATGTTCGCTGATATAACATGGCACACTCCGAGGTAAGAAATTTGTTTGAGTGAAGTAATGGATTTCAATAAATGTGATGTTTTTCGAATCGTATTAAGTTTTATGTTCACACAGGATTTATGGCGAATTTTTTAGGCAATATCTTTCAGACTGAGAAGTTTCATTAAAACTCTGAATACCGCAAAAAGTGGTATAAGGTCTTGTCAAAACGATTACAACAATATGCAATTTATGCAGCCTAACCTAAAATAAATTCTACTAAGAAAGGAAATTCATTTACAATGTTTCTTTATCCATACATTTATATTTACATACTATATGAGGCCTGTTTTAAAAAAATATATATTTAAACACACATACTTATTTGGTGAAAGTTTGTTTCGAAGCATATTCCAAAAAAAAAAATCTATATATTTTTCTTTGATTTAGGAAAAATATATACACGGTTCAAAGGGAAAAAATAATCTATCAAATCGCTGCTAAAATTCGAGAATATCTCAACGACTTAAAGATGTTGACCGATTTTATATATATATATATATATATATATTAAAGCGTATCATTTTTTCCTCCCCAGCATATCCACTTCTGAGTAAAGTACACACGAAGTGAAAATAGGATTTCAAGCTGTTGCCAAAATCCGAGTTTTCCCTCTCCAATAAAGTTCAACAACAGAAATTCCTGTATTGCATGTGTGCGATAAGTTTTTTGCTCCCCGAGTTTAAAAAATATAATAGAAATATCAAAATTTAATAAATGTGTTTCCTTACATATTTTACTACTACTGTTTACAAAAGATTTAGGAAAAACGAAATAAGCGTACTGAAGCAGTGATCTTGTTGAGATTTTTGAAATTAAAAGTATAGAAAAAATTTCATAAGATTGTATAATCATACATTGTACCTAAATTAAGGACGAAAAAAAAAAGAAATATATAACACTTTGAGATCTGAGCTATTTCAACCGCATATCTCCTTCTGGACTGAGGGTATTTGGTACTTTTCATGAATAAAAAAAAAAAAAAAAAAAAAAAAAAAAACACTTTATCTTAATAATTTTTTTCTTATAACCTTCAAACTGCTCTTCTTCATAATCAAGGAAATATTTAAATGTACTAAAAATTAATATTTAATGAGAAATTATGGAAAAAATCATGTTTTATATTTTTTTAAAAGTTCCGCATAAACAAATATCATTTTTTAACATAAAATTTTACATATAGCAGAGTTCGTACGGTACCGTTATTTTCAAGGCCACATATCAGTATTTTCTTTAGAGATAAACAAATCTAGTTTAAACGCGCGAAATTTCGCCTTATTTAAGGAGAGATTTTCTATAAGAAAATACTGGTACCGAAGAATTTCTTAGTCTGGAAATTCAAGGGTCCATACGAACCCTGTATAGTTGAATAAAAACCTACCCAAATGTTGTACAAACATTCAAAAATAGGTTTTGTTTGCATATAAATATTATTTAGTAAAATTTGCTTTTGTATGGTACCTTTCAAAGCACAGATTTTCACCGAGAGCAACTCCGCAAGGTTCACAATAAGTTCGAATTAAGCTCTAATCCTAGAGATTTTGATATACTTACTTCTATTTAGTGCGGACACCTATATATATATATATATACCGGGTGTCCCAAAAATGACTGATGGGTTTTAAAATTCAATAACTTGCAAACGGTGACAGATATTAAAAAAATTCTTGCAAGAGTGTTATGTAAGATGTCAGAAGTTTTTATACTGCGATTCTCAGTTTTAGTTACTAATAGCATCGATAGATGGCGCTGCAAGCAATAACCGCTAAATCCAGGCTCGATTTTTCGGCTTTTCCCTTCTTCCATGTGAAAAAAGAAGATTAAAATGTACAGAATGGATCCCGAAGTACCAAAAATCGGATCTGAACTGAGTACCGGTTGCTCTCAGTGCCATCTATTGTTTGAAATTCGAACTAAATTCAAGAATCACAATTAAAAAACTCCTGAAATCATACATAAATCTCCTGCAAGATGTTTTAAGTATCTGTCACCGTTTGCAAGTTATTGAAATTTAAAATCCATTAGTCGTTTTTGGGACACCTGGTAAGTATATATATATATATATATATATATATATTAAATAAAAGGTTCGTATATAATATCCGAAAAGACCGCAAACGTATATAGTAGGTATTTTTACAGCTGAGAGAATTAAAAGTTGACCCAAAGCCACTCTCTGGCTTAGATTGCTTCACCGAAAACGGCAACCCGAGTGACAGTGGGGCTTAGACATTAAAGTGTTAAATATGCAAGTCTCTTACAATTTCAGATAAAATTACACAACAAATTTAATCAAAATAAAATTACCTTCATAATTTTGTTCGTAATGCCCTTGGTCCTTGAGGTATTCTGTACTATCTGGAAAAAAGGTAGAACTCTATCAAAAAATATGCAAACATAATCACTTATGGAACATTAATAAATTGAAACAAAGCTACACAATATTCTAGATGACGGGATAGTCTAAATTCCGGCTATTGAACAATTTCTCAAATTTATTTTCCTTCATGGTTGGATTTTTTTTAACATACCAAATTTCTATCCAACTAAGGATAATTTTTAAAGTATAAAAATATTAGTATTAAAAAATATTTTATTGCTGCAGGCATTAAAATTTATGTTGTTTGTATTTCCTCAATTTATCAATAATCTAGTTTTAACAATAGAATAGCATATACTTTAAAAATACCTAAAATAGCTTTGTAAGACATTATATAATTCATTAAAGGAAGTTCGTGCATAAAGTAAAATAAATGAATATTCGGAAAATTGTGTGTTCCTATTTTCTATTTTCATTATTATTACAAAAATATACAGAACAAATATTTGCCTGATGATATTTAAACGTATTTCAAGAATATCATTTTCACTGATAAACAATGCTTTTACGGAATTTTCATTTTTCTGCCATAAACTTATTCACTTTTTATTTAAATTCTCATTTAAGCGAAACGCCGAGAATTCCCCAAGGCTTCGCACATTTTTTTTTCTCCTTTTCAAATTCGGAAGATCATAAATCTTTATTTTGATTTAAAACTTTATCTTTTGTAAAAAGCGTAAAAAGAATAAAAGTGATTACCTTAACTTAAAAGATGGCCTCTTGGCTTTAATTTTCGATGTGATTGAGCCTTGTTATTTATTTGAAAGGAAATTCTAACCCCGATATATATATATTAACTTATGGTTTGATTTTAGAAACATGTTTTACTTACGTGCAATTAGATCAATTTAAGCTTTGCACTACAGGTAGAAAAATCATTTACATGAAAATTTAGGAAATATATTTGTCTCCTACGTTCACAAACCCGTCGGCCTAATCGTTCGGAGTTTTCGTGGTTTTCTTCGAGCCGTGGATCTTCCATGCGTTAATACGGATTAGGTTCCCTTAGAAAGACCCCCACGGAGGGCACTCCCCCCGGGCCTATATCCCTCGTGTAGATAATTGGCCGTCAAAAATCAACCCAACCCAACCCTACGTTCACAAAATCACGGAACGTATAGCTTACAAAATATTTATACCAGTTTGTAGGTGCGTAATTATATAAATTCGTAGCTTCTATAGTCGTCGTCTGGTAAGCCCGTTTGTCTGTTAGTCCGCCTGTCCGCATATAATAGCGCAAAAACTACCCAACCGAATCGTTTGAAATTTAATATGTATAGTCGTTGATGCATTTTATCGACTCATTTCAAATTTTATGAAAATCGAATGGAATTTTAAAAAGATACTAATAAAATATACTAATAAATGCTTACTTCATTCTATTAAATCCTATCATACATAATCAATTCAGTGATATCCCATGATAGGTTTCCATGGTGATTACGTCCTATTTAAGATGGAGTCATATTATTTCCGTATTACTGATTTTAATATATATAATGGTAACAAATTTTGTATTCATGCATTTTTACATCAGAGTGAACAACTATTGCACCAAGTTCTGATTATTTATAAAACTAGTTATAGTACGAAAGCTCCTCATTTGCCATGTTTGATGCACAATTACCGAAAATCTAATGAACTTTCATTCCCTTTGTTTCCGATATAGTATAAATGAAATAAGTTTCATATTTAATTGATTTGTTTCTATTTTTACACACTTTTATTTAACTGAACTTGTTTTTTCTCTGTAAATAATAGATGTAATTTCGTAATCGATTTTTAATATACTTCCTGATATGGTAGAATTAAGGAAAATATGTACAAAAGTCCGTTTAAAAAATGGAGTTATAAATAAAGAGGAGGAGACATATAGTGTACTGTCTACCAGTTGCGAGTGAAGTAACTGAGGAGGTTGCCACAAGATGGCGGCTGCTTTTTTTTAAAAATCGGATCTTCAGTTTCTGTTTGCCGCTAAGGCGAACATCCCACCAGTAAAACTGAATAGAAAATTCCGTCATAATTAACCGTCTTATTGATGAAATTTTTTCTCAAAAATGTCGTAAAAATTTCAATTGTTTTTACTGGTCTTAGTATGCTTTGTAAAACTGTTACTTTGTTTCTCTGGTTGTCACAATATGGCGGATACGCAGGTCCTAACTACCGCCAAAGTAAACTTCTATCAGTAAAAATTAAAATATGTTTCTACCATTTTTTATGACTGAAATTTTGTGATAATAAGGCATTTACATAAGTTGAAAAATTCTATATAAATCTTCTGGTGGAAGTTTCTACCGGCAGTAAACAACTCCTACGATAGCGGTTACAGTTGAAGCTTTAATATTTTTATGATATGTCAGTTCCCCTTTATTAATAGTTTCATGGTTTAAAATAATAATATGACATTCGATACTTTTAGCGCACAATGTACAAAAATTATGCAACATTACGCCATAAAATTGGTGACAACGTGCTGCCTCCAATTTTATGGAGTAATTAAACTTACATAATGGTATAATTTAAAATGTAACGTAATTAGTGTCACGTAACACCAGTTGTTTCTTATAAAGTACTCAATCACAATGAAACGAAGCAGCAGAGCTGGCACCAATTTTATGGAGCAACGTCACAGAAGTTTTTTACAGTGCAAAATTATAATTTAACTAGGGTGCTCTGCCCTCTGCAAGTTACACTCGCCAACCCCAGTTCAGACACCGTAGAATCTAAAAACACGCTAATCTGATGGGTTTTAAAAATATTAGAGAAGATTGAATTATACTGAAAAAAGCTGTGCAGATCTCCCTGTAAACGGGCTTCTATTCAATTCCCTTTGATTGCAAAAATTTAAGGGCGAATCAGTTGCTGTTAAGACATCCAATGGTTGTTCTCGTTTTTGATTAAAGATGATCAATTAAAAAGAAGATTTGAAAAGAAGCTAAAATAAAATAAATTAAATATACAGAGTCTTTGTCTCCCGGTATTTTAAAATAATCTCTATAATAATAGCCTAAGTCATGTGACTATCATCAAGAGTTCCAGGCGGACCACTTCGCTTTTTATACGCTAGGTGCCATTTTGGTACTTTAATGTTAGCCAGGCACAGGTGATAATTCGCCAAATATTATTTTATCGCCATTATTTCATCTATATTATAATAGTTCAAGTCATCAACTGTCATAAACAAATTACGGCCTGACCCCTTCGCCGGTCATATGAAAGTTTGGCACAGATGTCATATACGTCCCATACTGGCGCGATTTTTTAACGACGCCAATTTGGGGAACGCATCAACAGCATAAAAAACAACATCCGGCTTACCATATCAAGGAAAATAACGATACTTTGGTGCCAGTTAAGTGCCCGTTCCGTATATGACACTGGCGTCCAAAAAAAAAAAAAAAAAAAAAAAAAAAAAAAAAAAAAAAAAAAAAAAAAATGGGCCAATATGGGACCGTAAGTTTTCCATTTTGAATAAAAAATCAATTTTTTTTTTCGAAAAACAAAACTACATAAAATTTGCCATGGTTGCAAAGAACTCTTGGTACTGTTACGCTAGCCGGATGCAAATCTCGCTAATAGCTTTTTCTCAACTCGTCAGTTAGCATTTTTTTTTTTTTCCAGTTGTAATATTTGGCCAGATGTCATATACGCACATCAAGTTTGGCTTGATTTTTTTTTTTTTTTTTTTTTTTTTTTTTACGAAACTTTGCCGAAAACCTCGTTTTCAAATGGCAGTTACATATGCATTTTTGGTATTGTTTGGTTATCCCGTCGACCAAAAATCTATCGCCAAACTATAAGATTAAATGCTAATAAGGGTTGATCGTAAATGTCACATTCACTTGACTTTAAGCAAGTTACACGTATTTACGTCATCAAGTGATTTTTATTTCGACTTTTTATTTGTATATTTATTAATGTTATACTAATTTATTTGTTCTTCCGTTATTTAAAATAAAAATTATGTCAATTTGTATAATTTGACGAGTGTTTTGGCGATTTATATAATTTGGCGAAATTGGCTGACGGAATAATTAAGTAGTACCGTATTTTTTATTCATTTTCTATTCTTTTCTAAAGGAAATATAAAAAAATAATTAATAATTATAGAACAAAATAATTTATATAACTTATAATAAGAAATTAAAGTAAATAAACATTTATTATCAAATAAACAACAATAGCCGGGTTACCATGTCAACCTTTTCTGAAATATGTAAAAAAAAAATGTCTGTTTGACTAAAAATTGAGTTGCCATCATTAGAAAAATGTATATAAAATTAGAAAAAAATTAAGATTTCGAAAACTAATTCGAATTTGAAAATTCTAATACTAGTTTTGAAATCTGCGGATCAGTGTTGATTTTTGGTGTTAATTTCATCGCAAATTATTCCATATTTTAGGAGAAATCGCTTGAAACATAATCAGTTGTTTAATCAGTCGATTCATATATCCGTTTCATAAATTCCTTTCATATGACCTTTTCATAAATTCGTTTCATTAGGATTTTATATACATAGGGTAGATAATACATTTTTCGGTTTACCCACCACAGTTGATTAACCGCAAAATATTCTTCATGATTGTAATTAAATACGAGTTATGGGCCTAATTATTGGCCAACAACCTTCCTTCCAACAACCTGTCTTCAGAAAAAATTAAGGCCTGGTCCGTCCCGAAAAGAATGAAGATCAGTCCCTGCTCTAGTGTCGTGAATTAAAATAGGCCCGTACCAGGCCAGCAGGCTGGGCCAGCAAAATGAATGCAAACTTTCAAACGGGCTTGAATACGGACCTGAACGAGCAGAATAGAGCTATTTTTTAACGGGCCGGGTGGATAAAAAATCTGAAGGTGTGAGGGCTAAAATTATGTAAAACCTCGAAATCGACATATTAGAAAAAAACCTTGTTTAAATCAACTGAGACATTTAAAGTTTGCAGAAAGAAGGTGGAAATGGCAAAAGTTAAACTGAATGAGAAGTTTAATCTACAAGAATGGGTTACTTACTCACCTGCAAGCTGTTTAAAGCATTTAAACATTCTATTGGGTGAGAATCCTTGTTTAAATCTTTAAATGCGTTTTTCTGCATGAGTTTTTTCACTAAATCTCGTCTTTAAATTGTTATAAATCAAGAATCGTTAAAGTCAAATAATTCAACCTTGGAACATGTCTTTTTCGATTATTTTTCATTAATTTGCTTTATGAAATTTAAAAAAAGCATTTCTGAAAATATGATTTTTTAAAAATTAGTTACTTGACTTTTTTTTAATTTTTATTTTAAATATTTTAATTTTTTTTCAATTAATATTTAAAAAAATTGAAACTTATATTTTTCTCTTTAATTGCATGAAGCATTTTGCAATTCGACAAATCATATTTCGAGTTATAATGATGTTGAATTACCTCGTTTAAAAAAATAATGATATTAATTTTTTTTAAACATTATGAGAAATTTTAGGGTGTGATTTTATTTACAAATTATTTGATTAACCATCACAAAAAAATCTAAATACTAACCCCCCTCCCCCCCCCAAAAAAAAAAATGTTTCCAGGACCCTTTAAATTAATATTGTTTCTTGAATTGCATGCATTTCAATTTATGTCTAACCCCTTAAAACCTGACGAATTATTTAAACGGACATATTTTTGTACATTTTGCAGATATCAAGATGGATTTTAATTGTTTATACCACGATAGAGATGAGAAATTTTTTCTTAATTGAAAACTTTACCCTACGGGGGACTTATAAAAATTTAGCTACTGTATTTTCTCTAAATATACCCCATTGGGTTGCAATTTATTTCATCAAATTTTGCACCTTGTTTATGAAACTTTGTAAGTTGAAGTATGCATCTTCAGGCAATATTTAGGGAAATAGGCTATTGTTTTGATCTTTATGAATCACACTGTATATATATATATATACTCCATAAAAATGCGGAAATGGAATTACAATATAAATTTAGAAAGAAGATGTATTTCAAAAATATTTATAACAATTAACTATGAAAACTCAAAACTATCAAATTTAAACTACACAGGCAAAATACTGTTGTATGATACGAATTCAAAAATTTCAAATTTTTTACCAGAAGCATGCCACAATGGTTTTCTAATACTCATAGAAAGATTTATTTAACCATTATAATTGATCAATAAATTCGTTTCAATAAAATTTGTGGTAGTGAGTTTGATTTTTATAAACATATTTTAAAATTTTTAGCTATCCTTTTTTACATTAAAAATTAACCAATTAATTTTTTGAAATATTATTTGAAGATGGTTTTGAAAAGTAAATGGCAACATTGTGGATTGGCGGGATGGCCATTTACGGTAGCATGGTTCCGGAATATTCCATATGATGTAATTTCCCTAAAGTCTTTATGAAAGAACGGGGAAAGTAGGTATTGAAGGAAGATGCAGATTTGGTTTTTGAAAATTACGAATTCGGATAATCAGTAAGAATTCTTTTTGTTGATACCAGGTGAAGGATTTCTGATATTTCCAATTTCGCAGGTATTTCTCTTCATTTTACATCTTTTTCTTGCAGGTATGAGTGAACACTGGTCGCTCTGCATTCCTACACATTAAAATATAATTATGCTTTCTATCTAAATAACTTTGTACTATCTTATAATATATTTTTATTGTTTTGTTTACGTTTTAATGTTATTTAATTTACCATATTTAAATTTACATCTTGAAAGTCAAGTTTATCAAAATAATAAAATTTTTGTATTGGTTTTGAATGCAGGGTAGACTTGTGTATAGATACTTACAAGTTTTGTACAGTGGGAGTGGAGGTAGTTCTGTTTACTTGTGTAGTTTAAATTTGATAAATTTGCGTTTTCATAGTTAATTGTTATAAATAGTTTTGATATACACCTTCTTTCTAAATTTATATTGTAATTGCATTTTAATATTTTGATGAAGCACATTTTGTTCCATTTCATATGAACAACATTTGCGCGCCTGTTATGCAATAATTTTCATTAATTATATTTCAATATTTCAAATATATATAGATATATATTATTTAAAAAATGATGATGATTTGTAATATTCTATAATGGTGTATATATATATATATATATATATATATATATATATATATATATATATATATATATATAATGTAATAATAAAAAAATTTCGCCTTCTTATCTTAGTTAAATTATTCCAAATTCTTATAATATCTACCTTTTTTACCTGTCTTTAATAATATCTTAAATATCTTTTATTTTTTATCCCATGCCTTTAATCCCGTGTATTCTTTTATTTTTCTTATTCTAAAAACTTTAATTTGCTAATAATTATACTTCTTTGTAAAATCCACTAATTCATTTTATTCTAAAACATTAAATTCTATTTTCTTTCGAATTTTATTAAATATCATTTGTTCTTATTCATTCAATATCCCATGATGCCTTGCAAGTTTACCGCCCTCATCCTGATTATGTTATAAAACTACCTCCGATAGTAACAATTCCCGTCAGCACTTCACACGTACCCCGCCCCCCACCCCGGAGTTAATCCAATCGGTGGTGCGCCTCACCTCTCATTCCATTTTTACTTAACTTGATTAGCGTTGCTTGCTTTGAGTGTCTGTATGCTTACGCGATTGATTTTGCTACTATTTATACCGTTAAATTCTCTTGTATTCTCAGATATTTGTACAATTTTGCTTTGCTTAAAAAGTCCACGTAACTTGGAGAGTAGTTTGTCTTTTAGTTGTGATGACGCTTCTGATCCTTTTATCATTTTAAGCTATGTGATGTTACTCGAAACGAATACTCCTATACTAGTGGAGTTGAAGAAATTTGCTTGTCGTCAACGATTGATTGATACCACGCTTCTTTTGTTATTTATGGAAAATTCGCAAGATTTTATAACATCATTACCTTACTGCCGACCATGACCGAACGACTGCATTTTTTTATAAACCTCTGGTTGGTGATCTATACGAGTGATTATTCTATTGTCTATTATGTATCTTCAATAAACTCCAGTTGTGGGTTGCATAAGTAGTCTACAACTATAATGATACGATTCACACGACATGTTTAGAGAAAATGTTACATATATATATATATAATGTATATATATAATATATAATGGTTCATTAAATAAATAAAATAGTTTTTAAACATGCATTATACTTTCATTAATCGTATTCTTTCCAGATAATGAAATGAAGTTAAGGAATTCTTCAGTCACCCTTTTGTTTATATTATAAGATTTAAAAAATTAAAACTGCGCCACTATTGAAGTTTAGATTGAAATAATTCCTTTGCGAATTCGTTTGCCCATATTTAAAATCATATTTAAACGAAACTCCGAAATTTCAATTCTCGATCGACATTTTTACTCCTTTTTAAATTTAGTTTTTATATTTTTTTCAAAATTTTATACATTTAATAGATTATAATTTTATTTTTTCCTTTTCTGAAGGAACATAGCGTCAACATTTATGTCCCCTTGGCTATAACGTTTCCTGCTAACAACTCACAAATTTTGTTGTGTAATTTTTAGCCCTCATACATTTCTTTTTATTGGAGGTTTTATTTGAATAAAATGCTGTTATTCAGACCTACTAAAACACTTCAAAAAATTCTGGATGAAGAATGAACAATTTCTTAAAAATATATCGTTATAGGAATGCAAAATTCCAGCCTGTTGGCTGTCTCATAAAATGTGGCATATTAACATTATTTACAATAGTACATAGTTCACTAAATAACTGAACAATTATGAAAAAAAAAAATGAAATTTTATACATAACAGAACGCTTATATATGATAAAATAAAGAAATGCTCAAGTAGTCTTTTGTTCATAATTTTAAAATATAAATTTGGCTTAAAGAAATTTAACTGCTGTTCGAGACTATTTCACCGAAATTATATTTTTACGAAGTCTCTATTTTTTGTTCATATTTAAATTCACATTTAAACGAAATGAAATTATATTGTCAATTCCCTGTGGCTTTTCACATTTCTCCTTTTTAAATTTAAAAGATCATTGATCTGTATTTTGTTTTTTGCCGTTATCTTAAGAAAATCACAAAAGAACAAAAACCATTATCTTAACTCAAAAGATGGTCTCTTGTCTTTAATTTTCAATGATATCCCATCATATATCTGGCTATTTATTTGAAAGGAAATTCTATCCACCATTTAGATAAACAAACGGAAAGTCATTTGCTGCAAGCTACGTATATATATTCACATAAGGTTTCCGCAAGAAAAATAAACAAAATGAAGTCGAAAAAATAAAAATAAAAAATAAACTCTGTAACAAGATTGCACTTCAAATATTAAAAGTTTACTTTTACAGATGAAATTAAAGCGATAGAAAAAATAGAAGATCACGAAAAAAAAAATTGTTGTATTCTCATTTAATTGCTGCCTGGAGCTATGAACGAGAAGTTTTAAAACACAATAGAGTGCACTGAGAAAACAGTGTAGAAAAAATTCATTGAAACTGGTAAGAGAACAGAAAGAAATTGAAGCTCGTAATGTATTGTGTTGGGTCGCATTGTGTCACAGTGGTAGCAAAATGTATTTTTATAATTGATTTAAACAATCTAAATATCAGTAACATCCATAATTCCCTTTGGAGTGTTTTAATATCATTAAAATGCGCACTTAACAGAATACGACACTATATACCGTAATTTGTATACAGCATTTTTTGTTTCCTTAAAAAATAACAATAAATACTGCAAATGCTATTTTCAAAACAAAACATAATGTAGTGTATAAGAACAATATACGACCTTTAGATGAGTTTAGAATAGCATAATTTCATTAAATGAATTCAAACTATTCCAAATAATCTTTATATCTATACCTGTAAAATAATTTTAAATCTATTTGCATCCGTAAGAATATTTTTCATTTAAACGTCCAGTAGAAGGAATTTACTTAATATTTTCGTAAATAAAAAATATATATTTCTTTTGCAGTAATACAATTTATATGCCGTGTTTACTTGCGTAATAGTCGCACCCCCGTTTTGAAGCAGAAAAAATCGTCAAGATATTTTCTTCGCATAAAAGTCGCAGTCGCGTTTTCAAAACCTGACGATATCAGAACGCGAAAACAATTAATCTGATCATCCAATTCCTTATTAATTAACGGTGATGTAATTTAATGTTGCTTGAGCCATTTTCAACATTTTTATTTAAAAAATATATATATATTTTTAGACATGCGCCATTAGAAGGACTCACATCGATTCTGCAACCGTTAGACAACTATATGGTTATTGGAGGGTCAATGGGAACAAACAAAAAACTGCCAGTGAAAAAGTAACGAGTCCATCCCTAGAACAAATATACAGTTGGATATTACAAAGCTGGACTTTAATAAGAAGCTATGTAATTTCAAAAAGTTTTAAAAAGACAGGTATCTTCAACGCTTTGGATGGAAGCGAAGATGACATTTTATGGAATCACGGAGATTCTTCAGACACCGATTGACATTACAGTAGTGATACTGATACCTTCACTGAAAGTGATTCATTATGAGAATTTTTTGTCCAAAATTTTCCAAAGATTATTTATAAATTTTATGTCCCAAAAAAAAAAAAAAAAATTACTTTAAAAATAAAAATGGTATTTAATAAACAGCACATAGTCTGGAAACATTTGGTAAGTTACTAATTTTATTACAATGCGTTTTTTATACCAGTAATATTTTAGCATTAGAGTCTGCAATATTGCGTAGTAGATTTCCCCGCATAATAGTCGCACCTAGACAATCACAATGAAAAATTGGCAAAAAAAGTGCGACAATTAAGCGGGTAAACGCGGTATTTAAAACGCAATGACGAATGCTTAAGACAGATTGCTGCTTATCTGAGCATGCGCAGTGAGCATTTAATTATTAATTTCTGTCAATAAAAGGAGCACGAAATTAGTTTTGAACTAATTTTATTTCAGAGGATCATTGAGCTAAGTCGAGAAAGCCGAGTATTCTAAGTCGAAAGAAAAGAGGATTCTGAGAGAGAGTGCCCCTTCTAGCATGAGATGTTTCTCTGATTTTGTTAGCGTTCGGTAAAATCTCTTATATGTGTTTAAAGATTTCTAAAATAATAGCTATGAAAAGCATTTACATGAGGATTTGTATTGAATTAGCTTATATATTTATTTATCTTAAGCACTGGGATAAATTAACATTAATATAATTTTTTTCTTAAATCAGCATTTGTATTAAAAAATTACATGGCGGAAAAAGTCGGTTAAGACGCTTAAAAGTTAAATAAAAATTTATAAAACGAAAGTTTCTTTTACTTTTACGGATTTTCAGAAACGTTCTCGAGTAGTTTTTGTTTCTATTAATAATTTTTCTCGAACCGCAATATTGCTTAATTCTTAATGAAACATTTCAGATGTGTATTTGAACTTATAGAAGCCTTAGTAGGGCAGTGGTCAGAACGGGTGTCTGCCACGCTACAGGTCGCGAGTTCGGCTCGCGGCTGAGCAAGGTTCACACAGCCTTTCATCCCTTCGGGGTCAATAAAAGGTGTACCAATCTTTCTTGAGAACTAAACACCGAGAGTCTCGCGTTGGTCTGATCATTTGGCCGGGGCACATGCTGATAGCACCTCGGACGAGGGGGAAAGTAAACAGAGTTGGGCACTGTAGGCCCTGATCCTTCATGAAACGTATAGCCGCAGGTTTAGTTCTTAGTTTTATTTGAATTTATGCATGCAATAGAATTAAATAATATTACTTTTAACAATTATGGTAATGCTGTTTCTTTATCATGTTTGTCTGTAATATACAGGGTGTCACAAAAGTCTCCGTACAACTTCAAAAATTGATTACAAAAAAATAATAGGCCTACAGCAAAAATAATTACAACAGAACATAGGGTAACTCAAAAAGTTTTTTTCTACTACCTTAGTATACTTCTACATGAGATCCTTTCGTTGCATGCGACGTTTCCATGCGATGAAGCATTTCAACAGCAAATTCGAAGCGTTTCGCATAATCATCCGTTTGTGACGACTGCACAATCTGAATTTTGTAGGATGAAAGTTGCAATCGCTTATGAAGCACTCTGTGTGTTGCGATTTTTGACATAATAAGCTCTTGGAATGCTTTTCGAATTGATTTTACAGGGCTCTAGGAAAAGTTTCACGTACTCGTTCCGCACTTGTTGAACTGCTTCATCGCATGGAAACGTCGCGTGCAACGTAAAGATCTCATGTAGAAGTGTACTAAGATAGTAGAAAAAACTTTTTGAGTTACTCTATGTACTGTTGTAATTATTTTTGCTGTAGGTCCTTTTTTTTTTGTAATAAATTTTTGAAGTTGCACGGAGACTTTTGGGACACCCTGTATATTGGTTGAACAAGATAATGTTTACTTGATAACTGTTAGTATCGGAAAACCCTATGTTTAGGGTTTAGAAAACTGATTAAAACATTATAAAAACTACTATGAAAGATTTGCGAAAATCATTGGTGTCAAAAGAAACACTCTCTTTATTAATTATATTTTTATTCTTGAAAATAAACTACTTGCTGAGATTTATAAGGATAAAAAATGCATTTCGATATTTCAAGTAACTCGGAGGAGATTATTGTGTGTTTTAGTTCGCAGTTATATTTTCTTTTCCTAGATCAAATGACACTTTTTTTACAATGTACAAGGTTTTGGAGATATCCGGTTATTCCAGGAAACATGCGCCATGAAACTATGGCCTATGACATTCGGGAAGCGAAGCAGGACATTTTAGTAACGTCATTTATAAAATTACATCACATGTTCTCAAATTATCAGAGAATAAAGAATCTTACAGTGTCCAAGAGCATTACCATCATTTTCTGCGAGCAGTAGAGTAAAATAAACCTACAACACCTAACATATTTTCTTTCAAATTTTCCTGATTATTCAGATTGAGATTTAAGTGACCAACAATTTAGAACCAAAGGTGTAATACTTATTACATACAGTAGTATATAAGTGAAAAAACAGTTCATCTATAATTAAATAACTAGTATTCTAAATCCGAAATGAATTAAGCTCAATATTGTGTATATATTTTTATTATTTTTGTTATTACATATTACTACAGTGTCAAAAAATCATAGTGTGTAAATCGCCTATGCTGGTATTGCTTTAGAATGTATTCAAAAAATTATTATTATTTTTTTTTAGGTAGGTCTGCCATCGAATTTATTTCTGTAAAGTGTAAACACAAAGCTTTAGTTACAGTATCTAGAAATATGTGGTGTATTCAGCCCCTTGAGAGACAATTTTAATCTGATTTGCACCAGAAACTTTTAGTTACATTTTACTTTTTTAACTTTGATGTGAAAAAAGCCGAAAAATTGCATTTATATTTTCTGAACTAAATTCTATAGTAAATCCGATGAGAATTCGGCGTTAGAAGATTCAGCATTGCCCCTGAAAAGGTTAAAACTCGCGGTCATTAAATATGAAACGTCCGATTTCAACGCGCTTTTTTTTCTTTTTTTTAAATTCCGAATTCTCACCAGAAAGTTTTAATAATTCATTTTAATTTACAAGAGGACAGTGGCTTAACAGCTGCTAAAGTTTAAACTAATGTATGGTCTCTGAAAAGAGTCTTTTTTTTATGGGGCACTCCCCGGTAGCTCTTTTCCTGCTTTTTTTTTTGAACTAATCTTTGGAATTTTTCTTTCTTTTTTAGTTATTTTTTTTCTTTTCTTTGTCTTTTTTACTTTTCAACATATGTTATACTAGTATTTATGTACTTTGTCTTTTTTTGTTAGTCTTTTCTTTTTCTTAAAAGTAAATTTAATTTTGTGGCTACCAGCCACGTCTAAACATTATTATTTTTTTTAAGGCTCCCCAATGCCCTTGCAACACAATCACCTATCCACTGGATGTAAAGTTTCAACGCAACTACGCAATCCATTCAGCTTCTCACATTGTTCCATTGTTCCACAGCTGCTAAATAGTATTGTCACTTTGAGGGGCTTCCGAACTAACGTCAACATTACGCCCAGTCTATTGATGAATGTCTTGTTATAAAAGAGCCATTGGGAGAATAAAGTCTATGTGTAATGCAAGTACTACGTAATAAGATTTTATTAAAAATAAAAGTTTAAAAAATTTATTTACTTTTTCAAAAAGGTGGTATTAAAAAATGTAAAAATTAAAAAATTATTACTAGTTTACAATTCAAGAAAATGTGAGAGAAGATATTAAAATAAATAAGTTGATAAGGTTAAAAATATATATAAGCACAGTTAAAAGAAAGAAGCTGCCGGACAAAGCAGGTCGGTAAAGGGAGTGACAGATGTTATGTCACAGTATAAAAAAAAGGGCGCATTTCTGAGTCAATATATATATATATATATATTTTCTTTTTGTTATATAAGAGGATAGATATTTACAAATAAAATAAAAGAAGTTTACTTTTCAAAATTTTCAGGTCTGAATTCAAATATTCTTCAAAAATAAATAAATAAATAAATAAATAAAATATAAAATAAAATAAAATAAAATAAAATAAAATAAAATAAAATAAAATAAAATAAAATAAATACAATAAAAATAAAAACCTGATTTGAAATAGAACGTTTCATACTTAATTACCTAACATTCCTGAATTTTCATCCATTCTTAATGTATTTTGTATTACAACGTAAATCTTTTTAATTCTGTTTTTTCACAAAATTTATCTTTCAAAAATAAGCTTCCCAAAGTTTAAATTGCATCATAAATATCTAAAAACACACTGGATTTCTATTCATACGTAGCAATAGACTCGATCATAGCCCCCCTATGAAAATGGAATTTAATATTTCTCGTTATAAAGTTTTTCGGCCTATTTCAAGCCACAATATAGATTTGTTATATATGCATTAAATCATTGGAAATTTGTTCATATAACCGCCTGCTTCGGGTTACTTGGAGAAAACACTTTTTTTTTTTTTTAAATAAGATAAGCCATTTACAGGGGTCGTATCAGACCAAACCTGTTTTTTTTTTCAGTGGCAACATACGAATTTGACAATAAATTTTAAATCTTCGGCTCAAACTATGTCTAGAAACGAAATTCCAAGTAATTTGGATGATAAGTTTTTTTATTATTATTATAAACTTGAAAAATTTAGAGCTTCTGATGTTAAATTACATTTTCATTTTTTTTTTTATTAATATCGCCTGAAATTGTAATCTTAATGTGATAATTTTTTGAGTAGTAATAATACTAAAAAACCCAAACATAAATACATAAATTTTTTAATTAAAAAGTTATAATATGAATGATGAATTATGAAATTAATATTTGGAAAAATATACCGATAGCAACCTACAATTTTGTTGATAAATTTATATTTATTATGTCCTGCTTTATGCGAATTCTCAATTTCAAATTTTTCTTCCATGTAGTTTTCTAATTTTGACTAAAAAACGTCAAAACGATGACTTAAGAGGCCATCTATGATCGCCAGAAATGCATAATTTGAAAAAAAAACGTATATGTTTTATTCATTTTACTGAAATATTTCGGCTGGCAATAGTCGAAACATATAAAGGGAGTGAAATGGTCATATTGGCAAGAAATAATACATTAATAGAAGCGACATAGTCATTCTCCAGCATTTCAACAATCGAGTACTGAACTTCAATTTGGATACAGCCCCTAAAATATGCTTCTTTTAAAATAATTAATTTCTCTGAAACTAATTGTACGAATTTCATTAAATTTTTTTTTAGAATAATTGAAGGGTGTAGAGTTTATTTATTATTGGGCTCGTTTTGATATGTAAATGCACCCTTAAGGAAATTTTATATACATCTTTTAAAAGCAGACTCCATTTTCAGTCGTTTGGTACCAGTGACTTTCTTCTACAATAATTTGTTGCAGAGTCAGTAGGGTGTTTACTTTTTTCCAAGATTGTACTTGAGCACGTTAGATTAAATAAAACTGATCAGTTAAATGTTAGAAATATTAACTTTCAAAAGATTGTCGAATCATGTTAGTGCTGTCTAAATAGTAAATCCGCAGCTTAATTTATATACCTTTTTTGGATGGGGAGAGGGAGTCACTCCAGTTTCCAAAATAACCCCTTTTCGAGTACTTTAACATTTTTACTTACTATGTACCAAAATAGTTCTTAATTTATAATTAAAATGGTCGATTTTTTACAGACAATCAGATGTGAACTGACCTATCCGGTTTTGCTATAGGCACATACACCTAAGGTTTATTATATCAATCCCGAAGAGAAATTAACCTTGACCTGAAAAAATATATTTAACTCTAAAAGAAACACAAGTTAAGCTTCATAACAATTTTTATATTCTAAGTCGAGATAAATGGAAATCCGATCTTACCCGTTTTATTATAAAGTCACCTGTTTGCCAACGGGGCAAACTTCCACCAATAAAAAAAATAGAAATTTTTGTGTTATTCATGACTAATTTTTCATGAATGTGGCGTTTATATAACATGAAAATTTCTGTTAAAAATTACTGGTAGAAGATTACCCCTATGGTAATTTGACCCTTTTGTGATCACGAATTTCTTACTTGATAACCTCATATTTCAACATAATTGCAATTTCGGTCTTAGAATGATATGTTTCGATGTCTAAGATTCGAAAGAATACAAATAGGTTAAGACGCTTGCTCTGAAGTAAAATTATGGGAAAAACAGTTCAGAAATATTTAATAATATTACATTAATACTCAGTAGAGAAAAGCTTGATATGAAATGCTAAGCACTTTCACTGAGTATTACTAGGGTGACCGAGCCAGTAGTTGATTATATAAGGTCAGTGCTACGGAGTTTTTATTGTATTTCCTTCCTTTTAAGTTTTAGAAGTAAACTAACATGATTGCTATAAACCCTTAATGTCCTATGTGGGCAAAAATGAAATCTGCTAAAATTGAACAGCAACAAAATTATTAATAAATAGTTTCTTTAACTGCCATTTTCCCAGTAGTTGACCAATCGGAGAAATCACTCGAAAATTCAAAAATTAATCTTTAAAATATCATGGTTAAGCTGTGATTAACAATAATTCATATAAAACTATTATTTGAAATAAGAAAGATGGAAGTGGATTATTTTAACTTACCATAATTGTCTCAAACTAATCAAAAACTAAATTTTTACATTTTCTAATTTAAAAAAATCATAAAATGCATTCTCTTGCAGCGGGCAGCTGAAAACAATGTGACAACAGGTGCTCCAACATTCAAACAAAGATATTATGTCTAGTGCTACGTGTAAAACTCTATTACCGCTGAAATGGTGCGATATTTAAAATAATTGATCAACTACTGGAAAAGTATCAACTACTGGCGTGGTTACCCTATATTACTGAATGCTACATATTTTGTTACATTATGCTGCAAGACAATTGTAATGTCTTTATAAATAAAATGATTTTTTAAGAACCATTTATTAAGCCTTTATGTACTGAATTATGAATTCATGAAAATTTTATCTTCTAAAGCATTTTTCGTGAATTGTTTAAACCGCATTAGAAGATTTACATAATCATTTAATAAATTTTAGAAGTATTTTAGAAGGATTGAAGGATTTAGAAGGCTTAATTAAATTTGAACCTATAGGGATTTTGTGGAATATTTATAACCTCACTCAAATCTTTTATTTTAAATGTTTTTCTTAGTATTTTGTAGAATTAGGAAATGTACAAATATAATGTTCTTACAATAGAAATATAGAAATATTTTCGAATTGAAAAATTACAAACCACCTCCCCCCCCCCCCCCCCACAAGTGACAAGAAAGATGAAAAGATACAAGGACAAAAGAAATCATCCTTTTAAAATATTTTTGCACTAAAAATCGCATAAAAAATTAAAGTGAAAAAATCTAGTCAAAAAATCGAAAATCGGGCTTCGAGGTGCAAAACTTCATATATAAACGTAACTTTTTCCAAATTTTGTAGCTCTACGTGCAGCGGTCTATTTAGAACACCGTTGACACACTCACATACAAACTTCTTTCCTTATTATTATAGATTTAATTTGTATATTTAATATTGTAAATAAAATGGGCTATAATAGGCCATAACTTTAGTGTTACAAATTTACTTCACTACATGCTTAAATATCACTTATTACATTATTATATATTGCAAAGATTATAACTATTTTAATTATATTGAATTCTAAGTGAAATATGTGTTAGGCCTTCATAATAATAATAATAATAATAATAATAATAATAACTTAAATTAGAAATAAAATAACTCCCTCATGCACAAAATATGTATTTATTACATGCATTATAAAAGATGTGCTGTATGCAGCTATTCACCTAGTCTTAAAAAATATTAATTTATTTAATTTTTATATTTAATACTTTAAATAAAATAGGCTATAATCGGACATTAATTATACAGTTAAAAATTTGCTTTGCTACATACTTACACGCATTATTAAATTTTGATAACATAACTATTTTAATTATATTGGATTGTGAATGAATGTGTTAGACCGTCATAATTAAAAAATATTCTGTGTTTCATGCATACAAATTATTTATTATATTAGGAAATAATACATACATCACAGTTTTAAATAAAGCAAATTGTATTACCTTTACCATTATCAGGATTTATTAAAAATCATATAGAACACTAAAGCGTTCTCAATAGGCTTTTTTTTTTAAATCCCCCTAGCAGTCTTCATTTTGCTTTTCAATTTAGTATGTATGTCATATAGTGTAGTCTTATATAACTTCAATTCTTTTGTCTTTGAAAAGAGTAACAATACGCTACTGAAGTTTGATACATAACGTCTTTTTTTTTTTTTTCAGCTTTTCCTGATTATTGAGATTGTTAGCTAAGTGAACCGCGATTTAGAACTAAAATTGTTCCATCCAAAACCGGATGAGAAAGATTGTATGTCTAATTATCTCCAGTAACATTGATCGTGGGGATTTCACTTTAAAAGGAAAAGATAGGTAATTCTTGAAAGAAAATATGCTTGTTCCTGAGGGGAAAAAGTAATCAATTCGTTTCATAAAACGCATGAAAATTACTTACGTGGTTTTATACTTATTGCGGTTACCTAATATAAAAAAAAAGTATTATTAGAAACTTTTTCTACAAAACTCTTAGTGTATCTAAAAGTTTCATTAGATTGAATCATGAAAGATTTTTCCATTGAAATCAACACGCCACAGAAGGTATAGGTGTAGTATGAGTTTTGTGCTAATATATGTGCTTATACATGTGCACTGTTAAACCTTTTAAGTAGATACAAGATTGAAAAAAACACTGCTTTATTGGAACTTCTTTTTATGCGCTAGATTGGTTAAAATTGTATACGGGGTGTTCCCCTTTATCGTTATGTAATAGCTATTTCCTAAACCGTTAGTTTTAGATATATGATTCCAAATAAAAATAAATGTTTAAAATGTTGATCTCCATCCCCCGTATCAAAAGCTAAATATTTCAAAATACATTGTGAAATATTATATTTTTTAAAACGTAGGAAAATGTATGTAACTACAGACAAAAATATACAATAACCCATTCTGAATTACCCTTAATTCAAAAAACATCCGTTATCATTAATCTCAGAAACCAACATACTTCAGAGATTTAAAGAATTGTTTATATAAATAGTTTCTTTTACTGCCACTATTTTTCCAAACGTTTCTGAGCGTTTTTTTAGAGTATTAATCAATTTTCTTTAACCAGACTATTGGTAAATTAAGTAATGTTTGAGATAAAAAAAAAAAAATGAACTTTGAACATTAGCGCAGTTTGCTCTAGAAAAAAAAAAAAAAAAAAAAAAAAAAAAAAAAAAAATAGGTATTCGGTAACTAAACGGCACAACGGCCGTTGTGACTTGCCTTATTTTCCTAAAATCAGTACACAAATTTCTCGTATTCTCAATAGGTTTATTTTCAGAGTTGTTTTCTCTCCAACAGATAAAGTTTCTTTCTCCAATCTCAAAGATCCAATTGATGACCATAATACCTGGGGCATTTATAGAATTTTTTGTGAGTGCAGCCACTCTTACATTGGGTAGACGTTAATCGTCAATGTTAACTGTTATTATCCAGAGGCTAAAATTATTCAAAAATGTAATTAAGTTTTGGATCTAGACTTTTACTAAGCTTACTATATTCTTAGACATACTACTTCCTTAGTGAATGATATGGCCAGCACCCTTTTATCTCGCTAGTACGGAGGAATCTTGCGCAATGGCTCCTTTTTTTTAGTTAGTTTTAGGTCATTTACTTAATTTCTTTAAGATATATAAACTCTTGCTTTCGCCTTTTCAATCACTTCATTTGCCAGTACTCAGGCTTATACCCGAGGGGTTCTTAGAATCCATTTAATGCTTTTTTTCCCTTGCACTGAGGAAGGTGATTCGGGTATCCTCGCAACGATCGTAAGTAATTTTTTTTGTGTCACGTTTGTACGTATTTGTGCGTTAAATTGTTGTTAAAGACTTCAGCTTATGCATTAAAATTCGCACAATGTGTTTGATTTATGATTTTATTCCTTAGTCTGAGACGAAAGAATCCATCCACATGCCGGAACCATTCAGTCATGATAATGGCTGTTGTGCCGTCTAGTTACCGAAAAGCTAATATTTTTTTCCAGAACTAGTTTGCGCTACTGTTCAAACTTCATTTTTTTATCACAAACATTAGGCGCCTGATAGAAATAAGATTCAAGAAGAGACAGTGCATGTGAAAATCCATATGCTCACTTCCAACTTCTTATTAAAAGCGTTTGGGAGTATATTTTATAAGGTAATGTGTATATAAAGAGGGTTTTATACATTATTAATTCAAATTAACTTAGTATCAACCTAAAAATTACTTTTTTATTCATTAATTATAAAATACAACGGAGTTTCATTCTGTAATAATATATTGAATATATAGATGTGAAGTACAAAATGTAAATGACAAAAATTTATGTATGTAGATATTTTAGTGTAAACTGCGGGAAGATGTACCTTATGGACTTTTGAATATATAGTAAGAGGTCTAGCATCGGGTTAGATAACTTCATTCTACACAATAGTGTTGCCAGTAGTTCCAACTTTTTTACTGCGAGTTGGGTTGACTATTGTTTCCATTTTCTTGTCGTCAGAGATTACAGTATTGCTTCTTGCGAGACTCGTTCTGGTATGACCAATTTTTCCAAAGATAAATTCAGAATATTTTTTCAAATGATAATAAATATCTATGTGTACGAATGATTATATAGATACATTTAGTTTTTTCAATAAATTTAAAATTTATGTTAGAGATATGATTGTAGGCTATTTTCCTGTAAATTGCTTTAAGTTAAAGCTTGACTTTTTCATTTAATGTTGTAGGATTGCTGATTCAACTGATACTGAAATAATGCATTTTAAAATTCGAAGTATTTTCATTTCACTTATATTTTTCATGAAAATTTTGTATTTCACTTTCAGTTTTAGTTTCAAATTTAAATTTTGTATTGTATCAGAAATTAGAGAATGGTGCTACCTCCTTTCGATCAATATACAATCTTTAAAAAATCAGTTTTATTATTATTATTGCTTTTGTTTCATTAAAACACATCTTTTTTGCTTTTATGTGCCTTTTTTTCACCAAAAATACACAAAAAAAAAAAAAAAAAAAAAAAAAAAAATCATCAATATAACCCAAAAATTACCTGAAATCTTCAAGTCTAAAGAATTTGAATTTTCGCTAAATTAGAGGTTCCATTTCGGTAACAGTGCTGAGTGTAACTTTTTCGGATAAGAAATTCGGATTATTATTTGGGTATGTTCCTTTTCCCTAAAAGAACGAAAAGTTCGCGAACCGAAGATCAAAATTTCTGAAATTCTGAATGCAAAAGACAGGAAATTCTTCCAATAACAGGAAAATCTCTGTCAATCACAGGTCTGTTCCGGTAACTTGCTGCCTGTACTTTTTAAGTTTGACAATATGTCTTTTTGAGAGAGCACATAATAATAGCAGTGCTTTCTCAAAAAATTAAATACAAGATAAAGAAAAAAAAAAACCCACCGTATTTATAAAGTGATTATAATTGTCATAAAAATACTATGAATTGTTTTAAAAACTCTAGTTAGGCTAACTAATTTCACAACACTACTTTATGTATAAAATATAATTCACATGTATTCAATAGGAATAAGGTAAAATAATTCAGCAGCCTGTTAAGATAGAACGATAACACGTAGAACATTTTTACCTTTTTAACAGGTATCTTAGTCAGTATAATGTTCCTTATAAATATCGCTCACCTGCAAGAAAAGTGACTCATTTCGACAAAAGTAAATTTCACAGCAGAGACAAAAGATAATTTGCATAATTTTGCTATAAGATAAAATTGCAGCACTTGACTGTGTATGCAGGAATAAAAACGTGCATAAAAGCATAAAACTCTTAAGAATGAAGACACAGGAAGAGGTTTGGAGTGTTGGATAACTTTATCTCCCTACACAATCTACCCCACTTCTGTTGTTACAAATGGACATATAGCGTAATAAAGAATTTTCCCGTATGAAACTGTTTGTGTAGCAAGACGCACTTATGACAGACCTATTCGTGGAATAAAACGCAAAATGAATATTTTGCGAGATGTGTCACTTTTCTTGCGGGTGAGTGATATGTTGTACTGCTTTAAGTGACATTAAAAAAATCCCTTTAAAGTATGATTTCGTTACACATTTTCCGTTTTAACAGGTTTTACTGTAGCTCTTAGACTGTCCGCTTTTTTTTCTCTCCCTATCTGGCTTTTCGACATACTTGGTCTGGAAACCTAGTAGTGACAGTTCAGCTAATCTAAAAGCGTCTTCTCTTTATAAGGACACTCCAGAAGTCTCGACAAATGTCCAACAGCATAATGATAAGAAAAAAAAAATCGGATAAATGTGAAAAAAAAAATCCACCAATTGATGAGAATAAGCTACATTATCTTTACTTCATGATCTATTTAACATACTTTTAAAGAGATATAACCAAATCTTATGCTATGCCGAAAATAAATTAGTAATTTAAAGGAACGCGCCGCTATTTGATACAATCACGATGATTAAAAGAAAATTAATGAGTTCAATAAAAATATCCTAAGAAAAACTATTATATAGATACAATATTTTTATAGTTACAATAACGTGAACTGTTTATACTGAACATTTTCATTTGATGGAGTTAATTGATTTGTGCACTGAACAGCTCAAATAACTAATTTAGACTACTGCAGTACTCAGTCAATGAATTGGACCAGTACCTAAGCTTTGTACATTTTCATTCTTAAATGCAGCAAACTGAAAGATATTTTTATTGAGATATTTTAGTCCTAACAGCATTAATTAAAAAACAGCATGGAAAAAAAACCTCATACAAACCACTCTTCTCCGTATATTCAAAATATATCAATATTTTTCAAAGAATAAAAATTTATTGTGAAATCGTAAACAAAATGACCTTACAAGTTTTCAAAAAGAATGCGAATATCAACTTAAATAAAATGAGCATAATTTCCTTCCAACCCTCACTACTGACAATTCAGCTCATCTGAAAGTGTATTTCCTTATAAGCGATAATGCGAAAGTCTCGATCTTTCGCACGACCAACATCTAAAGAACGAAAAGAAAATATTTTTCAGATAAACGTGACAAGCAAAATTGAAAAATCGATGAGAAAAGGCTACGTTATTATTACTTGATGTTTTATTTAATACTCATTTTTAAAAAGATACACAGGCGTTATGAAATGCCAAAAATAAATATGTTCTTTAACGGAACGCGCTGCAATTTCACACATTCACGCAGTGATTTTTATGTACTTTGAATCCTAAATGCATTAAACGGAAATATATTTTTATTCAAATGTAATACCCCTAATAGCCATAATTAAGAAACTCACAAATAAAAAACAACAACATGTAAAATGTTCTTCTCCGTATATTCAAAATATATTAATATTTAACGAGCAATAACAACTTATTGTAAACACTTGAAAAAAAATGCCATACAAGTTTTCATACAGAATTAGATTTTTTAAAAATGAGTATGATTTCCTTCCTACACTCACTAGTGACAGTTAAACTCATCTAAAAGTATCTTATCTTATCAGCAACAATGCAAAGGTATCGGAATTTTGTAAGACAAAAATCAAAAAGCGAAAATAACTTTTCAATAAAAGTGACAAGAAGATAAAAAAAATCAATGAGAAAAGGCTACGTTATCAATACTTGATCGATATAAAATTACTTTTCTTATAATTATAAATACAATACTCCTCTAATTGAACGCGCTGCTATTTGACACAGTCACAAAGTAACTTTTGTATTTTTTCATACTCAAATGCATGAAACTAGCATATGTATTTATTCAGATGTTTTATTCTTAACCCATTTGTGCCTGAATTTTTGTTTTCTCAAATTTGTTGGTACAAAATGGACTGGAAAAATACTAAAGAAAATTACGCTATTTTTTTTTTCTTTTTTGTACTTTCTTGATAAAATGTAAACGTTTTAAATATGGGAATATTAATAACATTTATAATAGTATAATATGCATAATTATATGTTTTGTCTAAATTTACATAAAAAAAGCTTTTAAATTGTATATTATATACTGTAATTAGTATTTTCATCAACTACTAAAAAATTATATTTATTTCTTTACAGAGACTAATAACATTATAAGTATTGGTAGTAATAAACTAAGAATAATCGTATTTGAGTCTTAAATACAATTTGTTTCATAATCAACTTGAAAAGGGTTTTACATAAATAACTCTCCTCTAAATGTCTAATAAAATATATACCCATTCGTGCCTATCTTCTTATATTTTATTCATTACAAAATGCATAAAAATACTCTTGAACATATAAATTCACAATAAAAAAAAAAAAAAAAAAAAAAAAAATACGTACTTCAAAGAAGTCTCCAAGCTAAGATTAGGACTTATTTATTTGGATTCTTGGAAGAAAAAAGACAAATAAACATGCTTTTTTACATTTCTCCATCTTAAAAATAGAAAAATCCATAAACTCCGAAAAAAGCTTTCATTTAAGCATACAAATAAACATATTATACTGTTATCTCTCGGTAACAGATAAAGACATTTATAGATAATTATTTCGTACAATTTTTATGTTATAAAGAAGAAGAAAATTTTACAAATTTTATAAAATGCGAATTGCCCCAAAAATGGGACGCTAGGCAAAAATGAGTTAATAGCATATTAAGAAACTCATTAAAAAAAAATAAGAAAAAAAAAACATACAAACGTGCACTCCTCTGGGATATTTAAAATATATCAGTATTTTCCGAGAAATAAAAATTCAGCGTGAAATCGTGAATAAAATAGCTACACTATTTTTGGGAAAGAATGGTAATAAAAAAATAAGCATGATTTCCCTCCTACACTTCTAGTAATAGTTCAGCTCATCTGAAAATGTCTTTTCTGATAAGCAACGGGGCAAAATACTCGATCTCTCGCACGACCAACAGCAAAATGATGAAAAGAAAATGTTTTTCGGATAAACGTGACAGCAAGAAGAATCGAAAACTCGATGAGAAAAGGTCATGTTACCAATACTTGATGTTTTATTTAATATTCATTTTTAGAGCGATGCCGAACTCGTATGATATGCTATAAATAAATTTCCTAAAACAAGCTAAAACATATTAATATTTGAGTAATTCACAAAGTCATTTTCAAGTATGTTCATCCGTAAATGCATAAAATTTGTCGATATCGTTACTGAATTTCTAAAGAATGTAGCCGTTTTTAAATTGCTATTTTTTCTCGAATAAGCTGATAGCTTTTGAACGTGCACATCTTTTTTTTCTTTTTAGTAATACTAGAGTCGAGTGGTATTTTGTATGGTGAGTAATTACGCTATTACGCATGTAAGCCATTCAATAACAAAAATAAGACACGCGTTAGATGAGTAAATATAGTGAATCTAATTTTCTGAATAATTTAATTCCGGTGCTATTTATGAGAACTAACTACAAGAGAAATCCGATTTGTCGTAACATTTACAACAGCACGCTCACTGAAAATCTAACGCTAAAATTTGTGTGGTAAAATTTTACAAATGTAGAAAAAAATCCCTCGAAATTTATTTTAAATATCGCCAAACTAATCACAATTATTAATAAAATCATGTTCGAGCTGATGCTATGGCGGTATCCTGCTGTTTCGAATTACCCAAATTTATAAAACCATTTTTACGGCAATGCGAAGCGGAAAAAGCTGTTTTTCCACATTTATTAATGTTATGAATTGAATGCGTCTTTTTAACTGAGTTTTAGAAATTGACCAGGAAACAGCGTCAAATTTTGACAACTATTTTTAGCGTCTATGATTTTGTTATATATGATTGATTACGTTGTACAGATAACAAAACTATTGGCCATCGGGCTTACTAGCAGTGGCTGTTGTTACAGCAACATCATACATCCCTCTGTAGCGTGAAAAGACTGAAAACCGGATTACTTATATCTCCGAATTGGGCTAACATTAATAATCCATTTGCTATTCGTTTTTAAATTGTAGCAAGCAGTGCGATGTAGCTTTTAAAAAATTCCCCGCTGCACAATTGAACGAAAGACGTGTTTCGTGTGCCTTTGTTAGACTTTCTTAGACTTTCTTGGATTTTCTGGACTGTATCTTTCATTAAAATTGCCCAATTAGAGTGAAATTGCAATGTGTTGTTAAATTACAATGTGCCAGTTTAATTTTTTCCCCCAATTTCTGCCGTATCACGTAAAGAAATTTTTAACTGCATGCCTTAAATATATATATATATATATATGTCGGATTGCTATTGCTTGTCAAATTGAGCAATATTGGCAACTCTATGTGATGAAGTGAAATTCGATGACAATAAACGGTTGCCACAAGGTACTCTGAAGCGTTACATCCTTTCCGCATAAGCACACCGAATGTCTTGTAACAGTAAATATCAGTGCGATAACGTAGAAATCTTTTTATGACTCCACTCTACTTTCCGAATATTAGGGTTTGCGTCCAAATTCTATACATATATATATATTACGCTATCATATGTAGCACGGATATCGCGATTATTTGTTATTTGTTTAATGGCAATGCCCAAGTGAAACGCATCTCATTGGTTACAGAACACCATTTAATGCATCTCCATACCTATAAGGGGGTTGTTTTAGGGAGACCCTATTCTGTCGCGAAATGAAGTTTGTTGCCAACTAGCGATATATCGCAAATATGGCGACCAAAATTTGTCACCAAAAGTGACGCCAAATTGGCGATATCTCTAACATTTCGCCAAATTCCCATAGATTTCTATTGTAAACCAATAGGGTTTACTTGCTTACAGAAAGTCAACAAATTGAGATATTTTAATCAACAAAAACTAATAATAGCTAGCTTAAGGATTATAGTAATTATATTTAAGGGAGTCCAAGTACATTAAATTATGAATAAAATCAATATGATACAATGCTTAGCATGCTTTCCCGAACATAACTTTTAAGGGAGACCAAACTGGTCGCCAAAGGTGGCTAGCGTAAATAACAATTTATTTTTTCTAAAGTTCTGATGCAACGGAATATGTTTGATTCGGTCGAGGAACGTCTCATTTGGAAAACGGGAGACGTTACCTCTGAGCACTAATGCTTGATTACATCGCCGTATTATTTATGAGTAATTTTCTGTCACATTTACTTGGTAATTTTCTCTATAAAATATGCTGCAAAATGGTTTGAAGATGGAGGGAATATCCAATCCGTGGTCAATTTTTGCAAAAACAACTATACATTTCTTTCAAAAATTATCTATAAAACATTTTTTAAATGGGACCTGAATTGAAATTACCGTTTGGCATTAATCGTGCTCACTTTTACTCTCTCACACACAAATCATGATTATCACACTTGTCTTAAACTATGTGTTAAAAAAGTAAGAAAAAGATTTTCAGTCTATCTTATTTTTTTTTTCATAAAAAATACTTATTTGGCTCATTACTGCTATAAAACAATCTTAGTCATCAATTTATAAACACTACACTCTCATTTTTCTCCCATTGCTACCTGAGCAATAAACGAATTGGGAACAAATGTCATATACGCATCGGGTTTGGCGCGATTTGCTTTTCTGACAGCAATTTGGCTAAAACTTCATTTTCGAATACCAGTTATATATATATTTGTAAATTATTTTCTATTATTTTAAAAAGGAAATAGCAATAAATAAGAAAAAGTTTAATTAATAATTATAGAACAAATATATTTATATAATTTAAAAAAGAAAATAAAGAACTTATTAATAAATAAACACCAATATCCGGGTTACCATATCAGGCACAAAAACGCCATTTTGGCGCCAGTTAGGTACATGACGTATGTGCATAAATGACATATTTGCCACGAATTGTTTTAAACAATTTATGAAACAGAATATATTTTATTCCATTAATGTTTTATTTTATTTGTTTTATTCCTTTTGTGAAAAAATACAAACATCAAACTCGACGCGTTTTGTAAATACATCAGCATATGATGAAATAATAAAAAAATTCTTTGCTGTCAATTTTCTTTCGTCTTAAAAGTATACAAAAAAGAAAAGAAAAATAATAATAAGCATGAATTTTCACAGTAATTTATCTAATGTGACGGTTCAGTTAATATGGAAATGCCTTTTCTTTGCTGTGGGGAAAAAAACAACAACAACTATTCCCTTTGCAAAAACTGTGATTCTATTATAAGCATATGCGTTCAGCGAATAAAAAGTTAGAAAAATGAAACAAATCCATTTAACCTAATAAAAAACTTCCATTACTTAAAATAATTATTTAGGTATGGATTTGGATTAAATGGATTATAAGTACCATTGGCTGAAAGTACATATTTACATGTTTAAAATGTTGACAAAAATTTTAATTTAACTTTAATAGAGATTTAAATTAGAGAATTTAGGTGTTTTAAACTTTTCACACCATTGTATAGTTATGAGCATGTTTAATTTAATTATACCGCTGAACTATTTTAACTCATAAACCCATTCCAAACGGTTAACTTAATATTAAAATGTTTTTCACGATCTACTGATTATATACATCAGATTCCATAAAGTGTGTAAAAACTAGTAAATATTCTAAAATGTCTTCTGCTTGTATAATGAAAATGTTTCAGTTCTTCAAAAGGTTAAATAATAATTTATTTAATATCTCATTTCTTTTCTGGCTTAAATAATAATATTCCAAAAATTTGAATTCACGATGGAGTTATCAGAAATTTTTCATTTAGGGAATCTCATATTAAAATTTAAAAATATATATTCCTTTTCCGTTCGATAATAAATTATTTTAGTTTGAAAAATTGCAGAGAAAAAATTGCCACAAAATCGGAGAACTATCAAATGCAATTTATTACCACAGTCGAAAGACGCAATATATTTTAAAACTACGTGGTCGCTTTTTTAAAACATCGTTTTTTATGGTTATTCGTATATCACGAAGATAATATATAAAAATTGTCTACAGTGACTATTTCTATTCTTTTTCTGTGTTTTATATATTTTATTTTTATAGGATTCGAAGATGAAATGGAAACAGTTCAAAAATAATTACTTATTAATAATTTTTAATGTGTAACTTTAGAATCTTTTAAATTTAGTTTGCATATAACTATTCTTATTATATACTAACAATTTCTAAGAGTTTATAGAGACCGTGTGACAATAGTTAAAAATGAATACAATTTTTTTTTCTCTTAATAATTTGACGTCCTTTACTTATGTTTCTGGAATTATTCCTAAATCAAAGTAAAAATTACATAGCTAGTCTTTTATCTGAATGAAAACACGTGAATTGAATTTCCACAGTATTCTATGTAATATGATGGTTCAGTTAATATGGAGATGCATTTTTTTGCTTGCTAAAAAAAGAAAAAACTACGCCCTTTGCATAAAATGTGATTCTCCTATGAGCATATGAGTTCAGCGAATAAAAAATGTATTTTCAAATTCAAATTGTATTTTAAATATTAAAAAGGTTTTTACAATGTTTTGATTATACATCAGATTTCATAATTCGTGTAAAAGCACGCACATATTTAAAAATGTCTGAAACTTATATGAATAAAAAATTTCCATCCCTCTAAGTGTTTGGGGCGTAATATTCCGTTCACTAAGCTCCAGGTTTCACTGCAATACAAGCAATATTTAAGATAATTCTACAGATTTAATGAATTTTAAATACATTGAAGAATGATTAATACTCTCAAGGATTACGTTCTTATTTGTAATTGAGTTTTTTTTTTTTTTTTTTTTTTATAATGTTGAAAGAATCATATTTTCTTAGCATTTAAAACAAAATGCAGAGAAAACAACATTACAATTTTACCCTTTTGCAAGACGCTCGGAGGGTATTATATTTTAATTAATAAACTTAATAATTATATTAATTATAATATATATATGTTTCAGTGAGATACTCAACTGTGGCCCACATGTTAAAATAGTCCTAACTCTGTTTTCCATCCTGACATGATGGAGTTTTGATTCCTAGTATGTAATTTAGGTATTGTGCTTTAATAATTTTTAATATCCTGTGTGAGGTGTATGTTTCATTAGATCTCTTAGATTTTTATTATCTATTTTCTGTTATGTTTGCGATATAAGGAGCTAAATTTTGTCGTTTTAGGCATAATTCCGACAAAATCGGATGAAATAATTCATCTTCTATGAATGAACCCACAAGCTCCTCTGAAAATTCTGCGGGCTATTCATAGTTTCTTATTTTACATACTGGTTTCATATTTTCATTTCTAATTCATCTTTAGAACTTTACCAATTTGTTCATTTATTTGTGATTTCAAATTTATTATATATATATATATATATATATATATATATATATTAAACAAAAATCTAATTTGAAGGACAAATTAAAAAAACAAAATTTATTTCCTACATTGTTTAAGCCCGAGAAGGGACAGATATTAAGATATTTAATTCAATTCGTTCTACATTTAATGTTAAATTTTTGTAACAAATTAGTTAAGCCAATTGAAGATTAAAAAATAAAAATAAAATTCATACAACATGATACTTTAAACACCCTTAAAATTTAGATTCCGTTCAAACGAAATCTAAATAAATCTTAGACGTTTTCCATTTTTCGATTTTTTATTGCAGATTTTGTATTATTTTTATGATGATTGTACATAAAAGGATAAGGTACATGCAAAATACAAAACTTTAAAAAAGTCTAAGATTTATTTCGATTTCATTTGAACGGAATCTAAGTTTATGGTGTTTAAAGTATGATGTTGTATGAATTTTATTTTTATTCTTTAATGTTTAATTGTTTTAACTTATTTGTTATAAAAATTTAACATTAAATGTAGAACTAAGTGAATGAAATATCTTAATATCTGTCCCTTCTCGGGCTTAAACAATGTAAGAAATAAATTTTGTTTTTTTAATTTGTCCTTCAAATTAGGTTTTTTTTAATATGTCAAGTTTTTTAATAGCTAGTGCATTCAGACGAACACATTTCAAAATTAATGGAGGGTACCATTATCAGGCTTTGATTCATGCGGTATCGTATCACAATTGGTGATGCAATTTACCTATGTATAATTCAAAATGTTTCACAAGTGCAGCAATGCAAGTTGCTGTACTTTGGGCTAAAACTCCCAATCCGAACGTAAAAAATCTGTTTGAAAATGTCATTTTTATTTCTACTATGACGCCATATTCAACTTCTTTTTAATTCTTAAAAAAAAAAAAAAAAAAAAAAACTATTTTGAGTAATTTTTCACGCGAAAATCATTCAACTAAAAATAGAAAAATTATTATTACTGCTTTCGAATTATTGGCAACAATGAAAAAAAAAATTACAATTTTACCTGGAAAATGTCCGTTGATTCTTAATGAAAAAGGCAAAATCTGGAATTATTAAGAAATATATTTGAAAAATGTAAATAAAAATTAGCCCATGTACTCCAATACTCTCTGGGTTATATTTCACCCATATGCAAGGGCATTTTATCATCCGTTTTGACCCTCACGTCAGGCAAACATTTTCACACTTTAAATTTATAATATTATTAGAATTAGTATAGAAAAAAATGAGTGGCATCCGGGACAAAAAGGTGGGAAGAAAAAAATGAAAAAGTTATCAGCTCCATAGGCTTTTCTATTTTAAATTAACATTGAGAAGTGACACTGGAAGTAAATAAGTTTATTTCCATTTAGTTATAATATTTGTAATAATAATTCGCTAATAGTACTTCTTTTAACATAAATTCAAATAACTACACTTCGTGTTGCTAATGTAGTTTTGTTTTACGGTAGTGCTACATTTTTTTTTTGGGGGGGGGGGGGCTGGGGCTGAGAAGTTATGCTGTATAAAACAACTTTAAAATTTGATTGAAATTAGTCTCTCATCGATGATGCACAAAATTTTATAATTCTGATATAGTAACACGGAATACATTTTTGAATATTTATCATGACATTTCCAATTTTTATCTAAATTCGGGTTTGGAAATTTAAGTACTATGTTATTTTTTTTTTCTAATAGCCTTACACTAAAGCTGAAAAAAAAAATTGTCTAGTCGGCACTGTCCAGTATAACAGTTTTTTTTTTTTTTTTTTTTTTTTTTTTTTTTTTTTTTTTTTAATCTCCAGTTTCTCGCTGATAGTTACGTCTTATTTAGTATCCTTATACCGGTCAGTTGAGTAATTCTATTGATAGTACAAATATACAAAAAGGCCTTTGAAAACTGCAATAGCCTTACATAAAAAATGAGCGGTAAGCTTGGGAGGGGTGGGGTCTACACTTAAAAAGAAAATCCGTTAATATACGAAAATTGTAGTGGCAATCGAGATGCCAGTACTATTTCCGTATTTTAACGGATTTTTTCCCCGTAAATTTTGTAAAAAACGGAAGCTTTTCTGGAATTTACGAAAACAAATTCCGTTAAAATACGGAAATAGTACCGGCGTCTCGATTGCCAGTACAATTTCTGTATTTTAATGCAATTCCTTTTACAGTGTAGGGACCCCACGCATCACCTATAACGGATCATGAGAATGGCCTATTTTATATGCAGTATAACCATTCGTCAGCCATTTACATAGTCCATATTAATATGTGTACGAGCTCCAAAGTTTTTATCAGCGTCCTTGTGCACAATATACACTTAATGCGTGTTTTGCATGTTTTAAACTTCCATCAAGTGCTGGTGAATGTCACCAGTTAATCTAGATCCATACTGCACTAATTACATTACTCAGAAATTAACCATTCTGTACTCAGTAGCTTATACAGCAATAATTGTAATTAAAATAAACTGCGCATATTGCATTTCCGTTAACATATGCTGCTTTTTTCCAGAAAACAAAACTGTGCATGAATTCAACTTATTATTCTTTGCAATCTAATTTAGGAACTCTAACGATCTCATTCACAAATAATTAAGCGACCAGAAATGAGGGGAAAAAAAGAATAAGTAAGACAGAATAAATGAAATTTCATCAAAAAAGAAGAGTCCCAAATCATGAAATGGCATTTCATTTGCATAATGCGTGACTGTCTTCCACGCAAATGCCCACTCTGCGTGCCCACTGAGAACGTATTTGTTCCTTATTTTAAGTTGAATCAATCCAAATGATAATGTAAAACATAAAATGAATATTCGTTTTTGTTTTTCTAGAGTCATTTGAGAATTATCTGTTCATCCTCTCTCATCGTATATATAATACTAACTTTAAATTTTGTTCATTTTCAAAGTATCTTAGCGTGAGTAACTGAAATACGACTGAAGCTGAAAACAAATAATGCAAAAAAAGCTCATACCTATACAATAATAATTTACAACATCTTAACTACATTAATACTAAATCCTTTTAATAATATAATTTATATAAGCACTGTATTTTATGGTTGTAATTAAAAAATATATTTTGAATTAAGTGAAACAACTGCCTGAAATTTTCTATTTTCGGACATATTGAAGAAATAAGTTTCCTTATTAAACTCATAAAATTGGCAGATATATTTCTCCTTCTGAGACGCATGATAATAAGGAAGAAATATGTTATAGTTAATTTAAAATCCTTCAAATAGGAAATTAAAGAACGTTCTTTGATTCTATGACACTTAAAAGGTGTCTGAAATTTTCTCGACTCTAGAAAGGAAAATAAGCATAGAACTATATCAAAATGGTTAAACTATAATCACCTTCAAATATTTATATTTTACAGGAAAAAAGCACAGAACTATATAAAAATGGTTAAACTATAATCACCTCCAAATATTTATATTTTACAGGAAAAAAGCATAGAACTATATAAACATGGTTAAACTATAATCACTTTCAAATATTTATATTTTACAGGAAAATAAGTACATAAAACTACGCATGTTGCACCATCCTTACTCCACGTTTTCACGGGAGAAAACGATTCCACTCCCTTCCGTCATCTAAAAGTATGCATACAAGATTTCATACCAGCTGATTATTCAAAAGCATTTAAGTACCGTCTACCTAATTATAGTCGCACTATATTTCTTACAGATTTTCCTCAAATAAGCATTGTGAATTTATAAGCTCTTGCAATAGTTATACAATTTACAAACATTCTGTGCGTACTATAATACGCTCTAATTGTACAACAAGAAAAATAAAAGTGTTGGAGTGTACTGTAGAAAAAAAAATTCGTTAAAATACGGAAATTGTACTGGCAATGGAGACGCCAGTACTATTTCCATATTCTAACGGAAATTTGTCCACGTAAATTCCAGAAAAATGGAACTTTTTCTGGAATTTACGGGAAAACATTTCCGTTAAAATACGGAAATAATACTGGCTTACCGATTGCCAGTAGAATTTCCGTATTTTAGCGGAATTTTTTTACAGTGTGAGGATTTTACTTATTTTTCTAAATAATCTGACTTAAGAAAATCAAGCATCTCATTCACAAATAATTAAGCGACAAAAAATAAGAAATGACGAATAAATCAGACAGAATTAATGCAATTTTATTAAAAAGTATGCTCATAAACCAAAAAATGGCGAATTATTTGCATAATGCGTGGCTATCTCTCGTGCAAATATCCCTCAGAGAACGTATTTGTTTCTTTTTTCAAGTAGAAGCAATTAAAATGATAATCTAAAACAAAAATTGTCTATTCGTTTGCGTTTTTCTAGAATCATTTGAAAATTATATGTTAACCCTCTCACTTCACAGATATACTGTTGGCACGATGGTATTTTTCAATTTCGTGGTGTCTTAGCGTGAGCCCCTGAAATAGGACAGAAGTTTATAAAAAAAACATTAGAACCTAGACGATTGACTACAGAAATTAATTTAAAGTAGCTTAATAATTAATATTAACCCATTTGAATAGTATAAAAGATAGGCTGGCATTTTAATGCTGTAATTAAGGTTTTTGTAAAGAATTTATTATTAAATACTGAATTAAGTTTTCATGTCTGTTTACAAATATGCTGCCTTCTATGTCCGTTAATTGAAATAGAACAATTTCAAATAATAATTTAAATCTTAAACTGCGTGTTCGTACATATATTTCTGCAGTCATTTAAGAATTTTATCTTCCCAATCTCTCGCCGTAGATATAAAATTTACACGATGTTAGTTTTTAATTTCATGGTGCCTTAATGTGAGTCACTGGAATAGGAGATAAGTTTAAAAGATAACAAAACCAAATACATGACTAAAGAAAAATACTTTACATTGGCTTGATAATTAATATTAATCAATTTCAATATTATAGTATAGATTAGACACTATGCTTTTTAGTGCTGTAATGAAGGTTTTGGTAAATAATTTATTATTACATACTGGATTAAACTTTTATACCTGTTCATATATGTGCTGCTTTCTGTTTCTCTTTATTGAAATAGAATCATTCAAAATAATAATCGAAATCTTAAAATATATATTCGTATATTAGACACTCTCACAAAATTTGAACTTTCAGGAATAAAAAATCTGGTGAAATTAACCTCAATAAAATAACATTTTAAACTTATAGATGAATGCCTTAATGATTCAAAATAAATAAAAAATTGGCAGCAGAGACGATTTTGTTTATTTAACTGAGGTTTAAATTAAACTTGCGAGTTTAATTTTCCTTATCATTTTACCTCTGTTTTTATTTTGTTTTTTAAAATTATTACTTATAATGAATTTGAATAGTATTCACCAAAACATTCAAATAAGAAATAATAACAATGTAGTATTTTTAATACAAAATTTTAGTATAACATTGTCTTAAAGGTATGTTAAGGAAGGGACGGTAGGGAAAAAAGTGGACGGTAAAGAAAAAAAAAAGGGACTGTAAGATGGCACGGTAAGGAAAATTACCAACTACTTTTAAGGAAAATAATGTTAAGACTAAGTGATAGACACAATGTTCATTGAATTTTAGCAACTGTTATTTACATTGGATTAAATTAAAACGAAATTTATTTACTAGAAAAGTGCTGGAATAAACCTTGGAGACGGTAAGACTACCAATAAAGCCACAATGCTTGAATTGATATTTAAATGTTGATTTAAATTCTGCTGTACATTTCCTGTCAAAGAATTTTAGCCATCTTTATCTAGCATACCTCTGCAAGAGAAAATTTTAAAAAAATTATGTGGTTGCATCTGATGTGATTTTCTGTATCATTTTAGCAACAGGGACGGTAAGGAGTCTAAAATCCATGGAAAGAGTTAAAAAATAATCAGAACAGTAAAAATGTGTGCAGGTTAATTTTTTGGTACATATTTATATAAAACGATAGTCCCAGTTACGGAAAAAAATTACATCGAATTACTTTTATTGAAGCAGTTTTATACAGACAGTTCAAAACTTAAAAAATAAGCATCAGGGATACGGGAGGTTATAGGGGTTTTCCAGTTGTTTGGACCCCGAACATCGTCTTATTTATCTCGAACTTATTTATTTATCTCGTTTTGAACTTATTTTAAGTTCGTGGTGTATTAGATCCCCAACATCATCCAAAACTTATTTATCTCGTTAATATTATTACACAGTCATGCAATGGAATGTTTTCCAACATAAGTGGTAAAAAAAAAAAAAAAAAAAAAAAAAAAAGAATATGTACTAAAATAAAAATTATTTTTCAGGGACTTAAAAGTCAAAATTATGTGAGAATGCCTCATATATTTCTTTAGAGCCATTTGGAAATTATTTCTTCACAAACACTCTCATCGCAAATATACCATTAACGTTAGTTTTCAATTTCATGGTGACTTAGCGTAAGTAACTGAAAAATACCAAAACCAAATGGTACTTGAAAATAATTTATCGTGATCCAAAATCTTAAACTTAGTCCATTTTATAGTACGATATAGAGAAACCCTATGCATTTTAGTGCTGTAATTAAGATTTCGCGTTTGAAGTAAGTATTAAAACTGAATTAATTTTTTCCCAGTTTACATATTCAGTGATTTCTGACATTTCAAGAAACAATTTTCATTTGAAAACCCAAAGGTTTGGCGTATATTTTTATTCAAGAAGTAGAAACCTACTATAGTTGAAAAGAAAATCCCATTTACTGGAGAATAAAGAAAAAGTATCGATTCCATGGTACTAAAACAAAACTAGTATGTTGTGGCCATCACAAAACTTTCTTCTATCTCATACATGTCAATACTTCAAAATTCACAATGCAGTGCCAAATTAAATGGCAATCTGTCTTCATCATGAGAATTCTAAAAATATGAAATTCCGTGCAGTAGTTGTCGAGGTATAACTGTCGCTGAAATCGTGTAAATCCAGCAAAATCCAGCATAGCAGCGCCACCTATTTGGTTATTTACACCAGAACCTAATTATCACCAACTTATGTCAACATCTAACTGAATATGAAGTTTGAGGAAAATTCGTGCATTAGCTCTTGAGATAGAGGTATTGCGCAAATCATGACAAATGCAGCATAGAAGCGCCACTTGTTGAGCGATTTGCAACAACACATAATCAGCAGCAATATTAATCAAGTTATACTTCAATCTGAAGTTTGGTGAAAATTCGTGCATTAGTTCTTGAGATAGAGCTATTGAGGAAATAGTTCAAAATGCAGCCCAGCAGCGCCACCTATTTGGCGATTTACACCAACACGTAGTCAACATCATTTCATATGAAGGACTAACTAAATCCGAAGGTTGATGAAAATGTGTGCATTAGTTCTTGAGATAGAGCTATTGCGAAAATAATGTAAATCCTGAAAAAGGCAGCATAGCAGCGCCACCTGTTGGGAGATTTACACCAAAACGTAAGCAGAATCCATTCATGTCAAGGACTAACGGAATCTGAAGTTTTATAAAAATCCGTGCATTAGTTCTTGAGATAGAGCTTTTGCGGAAATCCTGCAGAATGCTACATTACAGCATGGGTGATTTACAGCAAAAACTCATCAGCACCAATCTATATCAGGGACTATCTGAATATAAATTTTTATTAAATTCCGTGCATTAGTTCTTGAGATAGAGCGCCCACAAAATTTGTGTCACATACAGACAGACTCACAGACTCAGAGACAGACATTTTGTAAAAACATGATTTTTGGAATCTCTGACCCATAAAACGTGTAAATCCGTTGAAAACTGGAATTCGAAAATTTTCATGAAACCAATACTTTCTTCTTGTAAAGATAGAAGAAAGTAAATATACTTGATAAATAAAACATAAAACCTATATTCAAGAGTATTTTTCTGAGGTCACCTGACAGCTATTCATCCTGCCTCTCCTGGTCAGAAATATGGAAAAATATCAAAACTAAATATATAGCAGTAGAACATAACTACACATAATTGTTTAATTATTAAGTTTACTTACTCCAGTTAGCGTAATTTAGAAAAGCATTGTGTATTTCTATGTTGTAATCAATAGTCTGATACTGAATTAACCCTTTCAGGGGTAGAGTAATTATGTTGCTAAAATGCTTAAATGAGTGAATTTCACCAGAAATTACGAACACATTTATATGAAAATAAATAAATAATTTTCTTCAAATACCTTATAAAAGCAAAATTTTATTGAAACATTCTGAGTGATATTTGGTCGCCTGTGTTTATAATTAAGAGATATATATAATATACCTTCGCCTTTCAAGAGCTTAAGGGTTTCAAGATGCTTAAATTTTCCAAACCGTTAGTTTTTGATATATTTGTTTGCTCATTTTTATTTGTAAATGAAAAAAAAAAATATGCATATATCTATATTATAAAGGACAAACGGGACTGTGCGTAACGTTAATGTCAGTTTGATGTTGGTAACAGTAGAAGATAAAATTTGACTTTTACAACAATTTTTTTTAAAACTTCTAAACATCGTACATTTCCAATTTTTACAACGTCGAATCCGAAAAAAATGTATTTTCAAATGCAATCCGTTTAAATACTATATTGCAATTTGGCATGAAAACTGTTTCTTAAGTTACACATTTTTATGGTTTTTAAACTATTTTTCAAGCTTGAATGTTTTTTAAATTTATTTCTATCGCTTGCAGACGATACCAAACAAAAATCTGATTGCACCTAAAATAATACAGATAGTTCGGTATTTGTTTCCAGCTTATACAACGGAATTACAGTTTCATCGGTAAATAAATAAAACAATGAAAAATAAATAAAACCCAGATGTAAGACATGTAATTCAACTAAGCGTTTAAAGAACTAAAATGATTTAACTTAAAATTGATTCTGAGCGATTATTGGCGATTTCTTTGTATATTAACTCTTCCACGAGGTCAATACGAAAGTATCGCTTTTAATAAATTTTAAAATATTTTATTTTTTGGATATCTTGTTGATATTTTTCATATAAAAATGGTTTTTGGTGTTGTTAGTGGACAAAATGTAAATAAAAAAAAATAAACGTAAATAAAATATTAGAGTTTTCAATAATAATAAAAAAAAACCCACCTATATACTGTTAAGCAAGATGGCCGGGTTGGGCTCCCCCTAGTACATTTAATTTCATAACATCAAAGAACATTTTTATTTTTTAATTAAAAAAGGTAATCTTTTTCAGGATGTTACTGACGTTGGTGTTTCTTAGGGGTGTTCTCAAATCAAAAAGGACAACTTTCTAACATAAGTTTTAATTTATTTTTGTTCGAAAATGCATGAAACTAGCCGGTGTTGTTGTTCAGAAACTATGTCATTGAGCTGTTTTTTCCATTTTTTTGCAAACGCTATAGATCTTTCAGAAAATAATGTCAAAGTGGGCGTTTTGAACCAAATTTCCCCGCGAAGGAAAAAAGAGCACTCAAGAGCGAGCGAAAAACGGGTTTGTCACGTGATCGAATTCGCTTATAACTCAATAAGTAATTGATTGATCAAAAAATGGAAAAAACAGTTTCATTCCTAATCGCTTGCATGACCAGGCTTTCCAATTTTATATCTTTCCGTTAAAAAATGAATTTCTAAATATGTCAAAACGCTTTTCGCTTGTTGAGCAGAGCAGTTAAAAACAGCCTTAAAACAAATTTAACTCATCAAATCAAAGAACATTGATCTTTAGATAGCAATCAGTTATAATCAAAGATGAATCGTAGTACATATATCGCCGCCTCAGAACAACAGTGGGACATCTAGTAATAATGAAAAATGAGATGTCTGACTTACTGCTATGAATAACTTTGTTTCTATCTTTGAGGAACAACTTCTGAACACGAAGTTATGTTTAATACTATATCTCAGATGTGTTTCATAAGTATTCTAACTGTTCCACTAGATGCAGACTCGGTTTTTCATAGAAGTATGTCAGACATCTCATTTTCGACAGTTACTAGATGTCCTACTGTTCCGCTGAGGGGACGATATTGTAAATGCATAAAATCTTTCTAATCAATTTCCGATTATGGCTATCACCAATGATGATAAGAATATGGCAATTGTCATTAATGGGCGATATATATAAATATGCAACATTTGAAGCTTTAAAAAAATTAAGATTCCAAACAATAGAATTTTTTTTTTTCATTTTCTGATAAACTATAGTACCGCACAGAAAATTCCGTGAATATTGATGCTTCAACCAATTTGTGGAACGCAAAAGTCGTGAAAACGTCTTTACCAGTTATGTATAGACGCTATAATAAAATAGAAATTTATACAAAAATGTTGGTTTAAAAATGTTTTTCGATACTTTGATACTTGAATACTAAAACTTGTATTTCATTGATTTCAGTATTATCAGCCTATTATTTAATAAGTTCTATTTATTCATTCAGTAGAAGAATCTCATAAAGTAAAATAATATAATTTCATTATTAAAGTTATTAAATCAGTCATCTTATACTGTATACAGTCTTTAGGGACACTGCAAAAACACTTTAATATGTCATTGTCAACTGTGCGTCAATATGAGGAACTAGAATATAGCCCGTCAGAATGACGTGTTTGCATTTTCAAAAAAAATTATATAGCATTGCATTATAAAAAGAATTGTGAAGTAATAAATTTTGTCTTGTCTGATTAATAGGGTCAGGTGGGGTAAAGTAAAAACAGCCCATTTTTCATTGAAATTTAATTGGCAAGAAAATTATTAATTGAATTGGTAAAATACTGATATAAAGTATGCAAATGAACTTCACTCACAAAATTTGAAGAAATATTTCACAAAAACATTCAAATTAGTACTAATAATGTTATTTTAAAACATATTGTCTATTAACTATTTTATCTGATGGTATGTGGTAAAATAAAAGACAATTCCAACAGAAAGTTTATTTGTTTTTATTAATTGCCAAAATAATAATTATATAACTTAAATTTTAAAAAGTTGAACAGAGAAAATCCTGATTTTTTTTTAAACATGCATAAAAGAAACCTGTAATAAATTTTGATAATTAAAAATCATCTTTTATCACATAAGTAAATTGCAACTATTAATTACATTAACAATTTATTTTCCCAAATTCTGTTATTAAATTACAAATTTATTTTCCCTACAAAATACAAAATTTTATTTATTATAATAATGCATTGATATACTATAACATATATATATATGTAATAGACGGCATTACATATTTCTGATATTCTAATTTCATTTTATAAGAAATATTCATTTTCCCCCCCAATGTCTTCAGAATTCAAAAAACATTTAAAAAAGAAAATTTCTTTTTTTTTAACTACCGACAGAGCATATAAACGTTTGTTTTAATATTTTAAAAATTCAAGGCGAATGAATCAATTGTTTGTTTACTTTCATATAGGGATATATAGAGCTACCAATCTAATTTAAACTAAAGTTATCGCAGCAGAATATTAGATAATTGAATGTAATCTCTTAAATATTAATTTATTTTGAATAATCTGTCTAAAAATGTAACTTTTGCGAATAGTGGAAAAGAAAGCACGTTTTACTCAACGTTTTAAGATTGAAAATCAAATCAACAATCACTCGTGTGTCGTGATGCCACATGTACAACACAAATTCCAAATCCAGAAGCAATTGAATGACTCTTTGAACGAATCATTAAAAAATACGGTCGACATCCGATTTTGCTCTTAAAATATTTGTAAAACCATAATAAAGCTTTTAAATAATTTGAAATACGTTTGTTTTTAGAAAGGAAACGTTAATCCGGTACAAAATAATTCACAGGAATGAATCACCGAATATAGCTATATTCACTGAACACCATAAAGTGTTCTCATTGGTCAGAAAGTAGATAGCCTTGAAAAACAGAGGTAATTTTTCGCGATATTTTTAACCGTGTATACTGAATTCAAACTGTAAATAAATGTAAACAAAAGTGAAAAACGTATTTCAAAATATTAATATGCTTTTGCAAAATATTTTAAGAGCATTTAATGAATAGCTGAAAGAGTCGTTCATTTGTTTTTGGATTTGTAATTTGTGCTTATGAATGGCAACGGTAATCGCTTGTATACATCGGAACCGTGTTGTTGGTATCTGGTTATTTTTAAATTAGATCTTAAAGCGTTATAATTGTATACTTTTTGAAGGTTTGAGAAAAATTGAAGAAGAATATGTTACATAACAAATAGATAGACAGATTAAATAAGGCAGTCGGCAAATACGGCATTGGAATGCTTAAGCCTAACGTGGCCGCGTTTGGATTATCAGGAAACGGATGAGTTCAACCCCGGAAGCGTTATACATTTTGTGTCATTCTATGTATAATATCTGCAAAAATGAAATTTCAAAAGTGTGTGTGTAACACCACAGAGTTACTACAATACATCAATGCACACTGCTGACTAAAATTTCTGTTGAAAGTATAGACAAATTTATAGATAACCATATAAAAACAATTTTAAAAAGGCATTCAAGATTCTAAATAATCTTTTTAAAAAGTTACAGAGAGTACAGTAAGCAGTATATGAGGCGTTCAGAAGTCAACCCGACTAACGCCATCAAATGAAAATGTTAATTATAAACAGTTAAATGTGGTGCATCTATAAAAAAAAAAAAAAAAAAAAACTTTTCAGCATTTTTTTTTTCAGAATATTTTTATTAAACACGTTAATTTTCTTATAATCCAGGGTAACTTTTCAGCACTGTATAAATATATAGATAAATTACAATGTGCCTCAATTTAAAAAGAAAAAGCCACGTTGCATGGAGTTAGTCACATTGCCATTTTAAAAGTGGTAAAAAAAAAAAAAAAAATTTTGGTTGGTTTATATAAAGGTAATTTTGTTAATCCAATATGCACAAAACAAAATTTATTTACATGAAAAAGCAATCAATATTATTGCAAAGTAATAAAACTGATATAGTGGGTTTTGGAAAAAAGTGCATAAATTACGTCCAAAAGCACAAATTACTGTATTCTGCTTAAATGATGCAATCGACATCACTGTCAGGTTTGGCTTGGGGAATACCTCTTTCAGTCTTTAAGTCTTTATAATACTGGTCATGAACAGAAGGTAGTGTGACCCAGTCAGTAGCTGATACCCTTCTAGTAGTTGATCAAATTTTTGAAGTATTGCGCCATTTCAGTCGGTAATGAGTTTTAACGTGTCACTAGACATATTATTTTTGTTTGAATGTTAGTGCACCTGTTATCACATTGTTGTCAACTGCCCGCTGTAACAGAAGTCATTTTATGATTTTTTTTTATTATTATTAGAAAGTGTAAGCATTTATTTTTTGATTAGTTGGAGACAATTACAGTAAGTTAAATTAATCCACTCCCATCTTGCTTATTTCAACTAATAGTTTTATAAAAATTATTCTTAATCACACCCCCAGGATGATATTTTAAAGATTAATTTTCAGATTTTTGATTGACTTCTTTCGCCTGATCAACCACTGTGAAAATGGCAATTAAAAAACTATTTACAGTCGAACTTCCCTTTAAGGAAGTTTTCTACTTCGGAACTTCGGAACTTCGAACTTTCGTAGTTACTCCTATGGAATTTTCTGCTGAACCTTGACATTGAACACAAATACACTCTATAATATATAAAAATATACTCTATAAAACTAAAATATACTCTATAGAAAAATATACTCTATATAACGAAGTTTATTCAACTTTTGTGCGTGTACAGCAATCAAACGGGGAGGTTCTTGTTGCGACGTATGTATGAATTTATTTCAGCGGATTGTATGAAAATGAAATTATTTATTTAATCATTTCCATTCAAAAGAAGAAATTTAAAAAGCCTTCGATACAAGAAGAAGAAGATTCCAGTTTCACGAAAATGTTACAGGTGAATTGTTTGGATACTTAAAAAAGTGTGAAATTTTTTTACGAAAAGGGTATTTTTTATAAGAAACATGTAACAAAGAAATATTAAGGGCATTTTAAAAGTTAAGAATTTGTAATACTGAGAAAAACTACGCTTCAGTTTTTGTTTACCTCTCTTTATTATGTGATTTTTTAGACATTATTCTAATAAAAATTTTCTCATGTGTCTACATTGCATTAAAAAAAAAAAAAAATACTGCATGAATTATATTGCCTGAATTATATAATACTTCCTGTATTTTCCCAATATTTACATTTTATGTGTATTTTTCATTTAATGCATATGTATTTTATTACACAAATTTCATGAATTTCAGTTGATTTCTATTTAATGAATTTTTTTCATAACGAAGTATTTAAGTGTAACGACGAGACTTCGTTAAATGGAATTTTCACTGTGTTTATAATTTTGTTGTTTTTTAATCTCTGCATATTTCCTTTTTGTCCATTATAGTACATCCATTAAAGGTTGTAGCAATCCTTTTAGTTTACTTCGAAAACTTAAAAGAAAGGAAATATAATGAAAAAAAAAAACAGTAGCGCTGACTTTATTTAATCAACACTCGCTGGTTCACCCTATACACTGTAAAAAAAAAAGTCCTTCCGGCCAGTGCCGGGAGGAAGAGGTAGCTTTCATATTCCTTATTTTAAAAAAGCCAACTAATATTATTCAAACACACGAAGCTCAATTAAGTGGAAACCGAATGTAGGAGATTCAATACTAATTTTTATCAATACTAAATCATTATGAATGAGAATTTCGCGAATTAGTCAGCTTTATCCAAGCTGCTTTTATTTAAAGTAACTTATATTTGGCTGCCAAATTCGGCGATTTCTTAAAGTGCCTGCCATTTTAAGACAACATGGTGGATGAGGCTAACCAGTGAACTTGGTCGAGACCTTAGTAATTGCTGTGCACATGCTCACTCACATCGGAATCGGTTGATATATACGAGTGCTGTCGCAGGCAAAAAATAAGATTTTTCAAAATGTCACCCACATTAGAAATTGAAACTGCTATATCTGAGCCATTTTCTAAGATAAAGACAAACAAAAAATGCTCGTGAATGCTTATATCAAGGTTAAATACTTAAGAAAGAAACCTTTTTCAATTTCTAATTTTTTTGCACCTCACTTTAAATATAATTTTTTTTTAATTTAATGGCCGCCATTTTGAAACAAGATGGCTGATGAAGCTGGCCAGCGAACTTGGATGAGATATTGATGTATACTATCCACATGCCTTCTTCCTTCAAAATAGGCGAATACGTGTGTTATCGCGTGACAAATACAAGATCGTTTCAAAGTGTTAGCCATGCTAGAAATTTAAAGTGCTATAATTCAACTATTTTTTAAGATGTAAACAAAAAAACAAATTTTCAGAAACAAAAACTGCTCCAGAATTTTTGTATCAAGGCCAAACACACAAAAAAAATTTTTTTCATTTTCCAATTTTGAATACTTTATTTTAAAATTTAAATTACTTTTTTTTTAATTCCAACCCTTTTGAAACAAGATGGCGAATGAAGCTGGACAACGAACTCGATCGAGACATTGGTATGTACTATGTACACACCGAATTACATCCAAATCGGTTCATAAATACGCCTGTTATCGCGTGACAAAAATCAGGCCGTTTTAAAATGTCAGCCACAATAGAAATTCAAAATGCTATAACTCAGCCATATTTTTAGATATAGACGAAACAAAACCTGTTCCGGAATCTCTGTATTAAGGTCAAACACATACGAAGAAAATCTTTTTCATTTTCCAATTTTTTGGTATCCCATTTTAAATTTTAAATTTTTTAAATTTTTTTAAATGGCCGCCATTTTGAAACAAGACGGCGGATGAAGCTGGCCAACGAACTCGGTCGAGACATTGGTGTGTACTATGTACACACCGAATTACATCCAAATCGGTTCATAAATACATCTGTTATCACGTGACAAAAATCAGGACACTTCAAAATGTCAGCCACGCTAAAAATTCAAAATGCTATAACTCAGCCATTTTTTAAGATATAGACGAAACAAAAACTGCTCCCGAATCTTTTTTATCAAGGTCAAACACATAAGAAAAAAATATTTTTTCAATTTTCAAGTTTTTGGTACCACATTTCAAATTAAAATTTTTCTTAAAAATTTAAATGGCCTCCATTTTTAAACAAGATGGCGGATGATGCTGGCCAACGAACTCGGTCGAGACATTGGTATGTACTATGTATAAACGAAGTTACATCCAAATCGGTTCATAAATACGCCTTTTATCGCGTGACAAAATTCAGGACGTTTCAAAATGTCAGCCACGCTAGAAATTCAAAATGCTATAAGTCAGCCATTTTTTAAGATATAGACGAAACAAAAACTGCTCCGGAGTCTTTGTATAAAGGTCAAATACATAAGAAAAAAATATTTTTCCATTTTCAATTCTTTGGTACCACATTTCAAACTTTAAATTTTTAAAAAAAGTTTAAATGGCCGCCATTTTGAAACAAAATGGCGGATGAAGCTGGCCAACGAACTCGGTCGAGACATTGGTGCGTACCATGTACACACCGAATTACATCCAAATCGGTTCATAAATACGAGAGTTACAGTGTGACATAGGTCAGATATATATATATATATATATATATATATATATCAATTTTGAACGGAGGGTGGTTTCGGGGTCTGGGGGTCATGATCGATGAAAATATACCAAAATTTTTTGAAATCGCTTTCCTCCGAACGGCTGCAATAGGTAGCTTTTTGTAATGAAAGCTACCTAAAAATCTGACCAATTTCCCGTAGGAATCGGAAAAATAGTTGCCCTTATCTTACCGGAAAATTTTCCGACCCAGCTCGGAATAAAATCCGTAAAAAAAAAGGAAATAGTCAATAAAACAGTATTTTACGGATTTTATTCCGAGTTGGGTCGGAAAATTTTCCGGTACGATAAGGGCAACTATTTTTCCGATTCCTAAAGGAATAATGGTCGTATTTTTTTTTTACATTGTATATCATATTTTAATTACAGTATGATATTACACTTTAGAGTGTGGAGTAAGAACACAATACTCATACCTGCAAATCGTATACTTTTACATTTAAAAATGAGCCCATGAATCTGTTTAATGATTTCGCGTTATTAATTAGAGGATGCTATCATGTTAGATCTGTTTCAAATGAACAAACCCTCAACATCTCAACTCATTATTTTACACAATAGAGCAGATTTACTTTAAGAAATAAATGTGATTGCTTTAAATTGAGTTTCAATCAATTTGTAATATCTAGAAATAATTTTTCTACAATATTCTGCATATTCTTTAAAAAATGTATTTATACTGTAATTTATTATCTTTCAGTGTTACTTTTATTACTATTCAATGAAAATTCAATTGTACGTTTTCTGTATATCGAAGCAAAATTTTTTATTTCGATGCTAACACCAAACATCCAAGAGTTAAGGAAGTAAAAATAAATTACGTAAGAATATTTTAATCAAATTTCCCAAATTCTAATTTGTCATTAAGAAGTTAATTTCTAAAGATGTGGGAATTCAGATCGATTGAAAATATTTCCCCTTCAAAATTCATTAAATGAGCAGCTTCTTATTTCATTAAGATATTTTTGATATTCATCGCATTTAAATAATGAATACTGCTTTAATAAATGCCCAGAAATACGATGGTATCCAAACTTTTTAATTAAGCCATCGTTATATTCATCTCCATCATTGAAAAAATAATAACATTCTCAAAGAAATTTGAAAAAAAGGGACGAAAAACACTCCCACAATAAATGATTCAAAATCCACGGAATCTTTTTACTTCTACAAATTTACATGGCAAAACGAACATTTCTTTGAAAACTTATAATCCGATACAATCAATCATGTTTTATTTATTTTAACTGTTTCGTCTGCTGTATCGCCTAATCTTCAAAATGCGCTTTTAAATACAAAGCTGCCACTGGTGACTATTTTTTAATTCTATCCCGCAGTATTTTCTTAAAACAAAAATCTTTCATGCATACTTTGATAATATGTGTAATTTGTGGGGTTGCCAGATGGTCGAAACTCAATTTCACCAAAATTTCTGAAATTTTCATCAAATCAGACGTTTTTTCAGAAAAAGTCCCCAACTCAGTTTCTACTCAAAAAATTAAATTTTTAATTTTCAATTTAACACTATAAAAAATATTTAACTAATTTAAGCTCAAATATTTTCCCTAAATCAAGGGTTTTTTTTCTTTCTTTTTTTTTTCTTTTATCCATTTCGAAAAATGATTATTGTCCTCGTCAGGGTAGGAAATCAAAAGTATATATGAAGCTTTTTATTGGTTTAATCCGCATTATATTCATTTACTGATTGGTCTATACAGTAATCTGTACCTTTTCTTTACTTTCAACAGAGATGGATACTTCTGTTGCCACTATGACAAAAAAGTAAAAAATGAAAACTACAAAAGAAAAATAATAACTCAGAAACAAATTGAGATACAGCTTTCAAACAAATTGCATTTAAAAGTACATTTTTCTCTCTATACGACGGTGTAAAAAGTAATATTGTTGTAGATGTTTAGAAGTTTAAGAATGAAATTTCATTTAAAATGGGTCGTCAGATTTCTTGGAAATCTGGCGATGAAAAAGCCTTTTCCCGAACAGCCAATGAAATGCTTGGATAATACGTAAGTTTCAGGTAGGTAATACGTAAGTTTTAAGAAATCTGATGGGTCACAAGCGATTTTAGTCGCTTGTAATTTTTACGTGTCATAACACTATTAATGTTTAATCCATAGCGCACGTAATGTATGATCAACTCCGTGCGATTTTTTCTGTCTTAAATTTTAGTCTTCGAAAAAATCATTTTTTAAATGGTCGTTGTAATTTGTTAAATTGCATTTTTTTATCTTTTATTTTTTATTTTTTGAAAAGAATAACCATTTACAAAAAATAAACATTTAAACTCTCATAATTAATTCGTTATCGTAAAATCTTCCATCTATCGTAACCTACTAAGAATAACTTTTGTATCTTTAAAAATTCATGATTGCAAAGGTAAAGCGAAACCGTCTTCAGTACCAGACTTAGCGTGTCTTTTTTATCTTTATTAGATACGCAAGTCTAAAAACTTATCTACTTCCGTCTTTTGAGGAATGTAAAAAAAAAAAAAAAACTATTATATTCAATATGACATTTAGTTTAAGAAAAAAAAGACAATAATGCTTTATAAAATTAATTATTCAGAATTTCGCTTTTCATATTTGCTTATTGGTACATTGAAAAGTTAAAACAAGATTTAAAGAATAAATTAGAAGGAAAAATAAGGGAGATAAAAAATAATAGTAGAACTTCCGTTGTCATAACATTAGAGTACACAAATGGTTGAAAATGAGGCAAAGAAATGTGTAAACTGTAATGTTACAAAAGACGAGAATAATGTTTTTAGTGTTTTATTTTCATTTTACCAAATGAAACTAAAGTTTGGGACACACCCAATGTTACTAAATGACTAAAATTAAACTTTACGTGAAATAAGGAATACCATTCGTCAAGTTTTTCCCAAAAAATTTCCCCAGAATTAGTTGTTCCTAAATAATTCTGCTGAAGTTTCAAAATTCCCCAAAATGAACACAAAATCTCCAATCTGGCAACCCTGAACACGTGCCAGAGAAATATACTATAAAATTTATTTGTTTAAAATGGTGGTGCGAATGGAATATAAAAATAGTCGCCAGTGACCCTGTAAATATTTACAAAGATTTCAAATTTGTTTACTTTATTTTGTAATGTAGAACAACGGCAATCCTTGTTACGACAAGTCAAATCAAATGAATGAAAAAGAGTTAAAGGTTCATATTGCGATTTCTAAATTTTATACAAAATAAAGATGAGCTTTTTCTCTCTTTGAAATTATATAGTACTAATATAGTACATAAAAAATGAGTTTTTATATAGCTTTATCCTGAAATTTATAGTACGAGAATTTATAACTAGTGTTTTATTTACTTATTTAAAAAATTGCCTATATTACTTGTCTTAAAACGAATATTTATATTTAGTTATGCTATATTTTTGAAATTTTAATCATTAGAAAAAATAAAATTCAATTTTAGATTTTCTGTATATCAAAGCAAACTTTGTGTTCTTACACCGACACTGCAGTAATTTCTTAAAAGAAATATTGTAAACACACAAAAATAATTTATTTACACTTTCTTTTATCAAACTAGGGGGCTCTGCCCCCTACGAGCTACGCTCGCCAAGCCCCGTTCAGGCACACCAAAATCCAAAAAGCACGCTAATTTGATCGGCTTTAAAAATATTGAATTAAAATAAAAAAAAAAAAAAAAATACAGTCGCGATCTCTCTGTAAACGGGTTTCCATTCGTTTTCCTTGGATTGGGGATTTTTAAGGCCAAATCTGCTGCTGTTAAGAGATACAATGGCTTTTTTCGTATTTAATTAAAAAAATTAGTTAAACTGGTACTTCTTAGTTATCCCGTCGACCAATTTCGCCAATTTATATAAATCGCCAAACCACTCGCCAAATTATACACATTGACATAATTTTTATTTTAAATAACGAAAGAACAAATAAATTAGTAAAACATTAATAAAAATACAAATAAAACGTCGAATTAATGGTTTTATTGACCATTATTGCCATTTAATCTTGCAATTAATTAATTAATGGCAACCATTGTTGGCATTTAATCTTACAATTTGGCGACAGTAATTTGGTCGACGGGATAACTAAGAAGTACCGTTAAACATTTGAAATAAGCTAATGTAAAATGAATTAAGTAAACAGTGTCATTGTCTCCTGGTATTTTTTAACAGTGCTATAAGATAGTTCTTTTAAATAATTCATTTTAAATGTATCGTTTCAAATCTGACGTAATTTACACAAAAGTTTTATTTCTCTTATTAATATTCACGTGAAAATACTTTTGTTGTTAGAAAGAAATATTATTTGCGCTGTCTTCGAATTCACGATTATAGTTGAAAAGATTATCTCAAAATATCTCGCGAAAATATATTTTTCAATTTAAATTGTTTTGCTATTTTTTTTTTTTTTTTTGCCATTTTAAATATGACGTAATTTCCTCAAATTACAAGTTTTAACGCATAATAATGATTTTTTTTTAATTTTAAGATTTCGTTTCTCTTTTTAAATTCAGGTGTAAATATGGTTCGGCACAGATGTCATTGGCGCAATTTTTTTCTGACTCCAATTTCATATACGCAACGGTTACTTAACTGGTGCTAAAGTGTCGTTATTTTGCTTGATATGGTAACCCGGATGTTGTTGTTTATGCTATTGATGTTTTCGCCAAATTGGCGTCGGAAAAAAATTGCGTCAAATTGGCATATGACACCTGTGCCTATGGTTCTTATGACGTAATTTTCCTGTAACGTAACCATTTAATTCTAATTTTAAAGTTTTTTTTTTCTGTTTGTAATAGCCACGTGTAAATAAATTTTTAATTTGAAGTAAACATGATACTTGCGCTGTTCATACAACTGGCAACAGTTTAAATTAATAACATTTTCTAAAATTTGTAAAAAATATCTCCCGAAATGCTGAAAATTTGAATTTAAAATTGAAATAAAACCTCAAAAAATGAGTCAAATAAGAAAAATAAATACAATCTGCACACCGGGAACTTATAACGTATAAAATGATCTAAAAATGATTAAATTCTCATGTATAGTTTTTGCTCCAATAAAACTTTTTTAAGGGAACGATTTTGTCCAACTTTAGCATTAAATGTCTCTTAAAATAATTCTTCGATTTGAAAACTGTCTGCATCAGCGTGTTTATCAAACATTTCTCTATAATACCACCGATTTTCATATTTTTGTATGCAACAGTTTTTTTAATATTAACGATGAAAGGCCATGCTTAAGCATTCAAATTAGATGTGGATCTACCCGGAATATCTACGCAGATGTTCATTGGTCCATTTCCAAATCAAAACTTTTTTTTATATATAGAAGGATTTGACATTAAAAAGTTAATTTCTAGAGGTGCGTGCGTGCATATTGATTACGAATAATCTTCTTTAAATAGTCATTAATTAAACAGCTTTTTTTTTTTTTTTTTTTTTTTTTTTTTGTATTTATCATATTTATATAGTGAGTACACATGTAATGTACTAGGAACACGACAATATGCCCACATTTTCATTAATTCCGTTCCTTCCTTATACAAATAAAACATTTTCTTCTGAAATTTGAAAAGTAAAACCCTAAGTACAGAATCACAATAAAAGTTTAAAAATATGCTGAAATGTCTTTATCCCCAAAGTGTAAGTGACAAACAGGAATGTATTCCGATATTTTAAATATGTGGTAGTTACATTCCTTTAATTTATCGAAGAAATAATATGTGTTATAATAGTTTTTATAATAGTTTAGTAGCTAATATTTTAATAGTTTTATAATTGTTTTAATAATTTTTATAATAGTTTTTATAATAGTTTTTATAATAGTTTAGTACTTAGTAATATTTTAATAGTTCTATAATAGTTTTTTTTTTAATTTTACAATGATTTTGTTTTTATAATAGTTTTTATAATAGATTAAAAATACAATAAAATTCTTTTTTTAAAGAAATAAAAATTAAATATGCGGAATTAACTGTATTGCTCATATGCAAATGACAAATTAAAAATTAATGCCAAAATTTTTACTAAGGCACAGTTATATATTTTTTCATCGTTGAATAGATAATAATTATTTCCTAAGAAACTGAAATAATTAATAATTAAAATGAACTTTCACAATAAAAGTGCATGGATATTCTGGAATTCTAGGAACCAAAACCTATGTTTTTCAAACATTTTAAATGTAGTTTCAATATAGTAACATTCAACTTTAAAATAAAATATTGGTTTAAGAATTTTTTTTTGAAAAATCTCAAGAATAAACTTAGAAATACTTAGAATCCTCTGTGTTATTTATGGGTAGATAGCAAGTGCGCCAGTATCATACCAATTTAATTAATGCATCGTTATATTATTTTAAATTCTTAAACATATATCAATACTTTTTCAAGAAAAAAAAAGGAATTTTACTCTCACAATAAAAGTTTTAAGGAACGAGGAATCATCCTTATTCTCTGACTGTAGTTGGCAAAAACGTATGTTTCATCGAAAATATATGATCTGAAACAACCGATTTTTGTTATTTTATGTCGAATGCCTATGTTTTATTTTCTGCGTTTCATATAAGTTTTTTTTTTTTTTTTATCTCGACTTCTTTTTTAAATATTACTTTAATCTTTTTTTTTTTTTTTTTTTTTTTTTTTTAGTTCAGTGAGGATTTTTCAAAAAAAGTCGTACTTTTTTACAACCAAAAACTAAAATGTAAATAGACGAAAAAGTTAAAAAGTTTATTTTTGGGTTATTCCATTTCTTTTATCGTGTTCGTTTGAAGAAGTAAATGTTTAGTGAAAAAATGCAACAGAATTTATTCGAGTGTTTGGAACATCCTTTAATGCAATGCTGTTCTCTTATCTGCGCCAAGACATTTCTCAAAATATGTACTGTTAACTGCAGTTATTTGTATTTATTTTCACTTTATTTTAAGGTTATAAGCCTATCGCTTTTGACTTAAAAAACTAAAAACAATGAATTATATAAACAATAATGTAACTAGAAGAATAATTATTAAATAATTGTAATAATAATTATATAATTTATATTAATAATTTATATTTTCGAAGATTTTAATTAAACTATCAAGGGAGTTCTCCATATCTGCTTACTCAGAGAAATCTGAAAGAATTACAGCATGTTCTTCTCATGTGGGTATAAGTTAATAAAAAAAATTCCTGCGGAATCTCGATATAGAGTTTGTAAAAAAGTAATGAATATTTCACTTATTTGGCGATTTATCACCGGTTGGCAACGGTATAAAAAAAATAAAATACTATTTTATGTCAACTTCTTTTTAAGGAAAATGTTTTCATGTTGAACTTGTTTAAATAAGTTTAACTTAAATAAGTACATTTTTATAACTAAGGATTTGTCATATACATTTACATGTACCTATAATAAAATTTAAGAATATATAAATGGACTAAAATTGTTTATAACTCAAAATTAATTTCTGATTCTGAGCACTGTCGATAGGACTTCGATATCATTTGTGTCGGAGGGAACAAGAATAAGTAAGGGAAGGATAGTATTGTTACCATGGAAACAACGACTTCTTTAACATTGAAATGTATAAGGAGACCTTTCTTAATAGGCAGTTACTTTTAAAATACACTTTAAACTTATCCAAACAGTAAAACGGTGTAAAATTAAAAAACTTCAGCAACACGAAACTGGTATATATTATGCAAACTTATAGAAAAAATAATGAACTGTCTCATCGTTTAAGATTAGGAATTTTTTCTAAACATTCTGAGTATGCACCTTATGGAGGCCTTCCATGTAAGTGAACTATTAGTGTGCATGAAAAATATACTTTTAAAATATGTTGTATAAATTAATAAATTTTTATAGAATATCGTGAACAGCTAAGCAAATAAATGAAAATTAAAATTGTAGTTCTATATTCATTCACCTTGAGTTAAATAATTAAAATATACATAAAGCACAAATAACTGTACAGAAATTACTTTCAGGTATTAAATATAATATAAAGATATTTAAAATGAAAATTAAATATATCTCAAAGTATCGTATCCCAAGACAACACTTAAATTTAAATGTGCAATGTTTTCTTCTGGACAATTCTGGAATAAGAGCAAAGAAAATAATAACAGCATTTAAATCTTACTGAAGACGGCCTTGTAATGGTTGAAAACGCTCTAGGTGTTTCTGATGTATTTTGATATATTTTAAATTTGTATTTTAAATATCTTTATATTATACTTATTAACCTGGAAGTTATTTTTGTACAATTATTTGTGCTTTATGTATTTTTTAATAGCTAAGCAAACATTTTAAATTGTATTTTTATATTACAAAAGATTCACATATCAGTTTTATTTCTATTATTCGGCAATGTGAACTCGATTTCAAGTTTTCTATATACGAAAATAAATTATGAGTATTACTGTTTTAACTTTTGTAGAAATAAATAAATTAAATTAAATAAATTTAATCGTATTAGCTTAAATCTATTTCGACATTACGGAGTTAATTTCCAGAGATACGCGAGTGCATATCGTTTGAAGAATATTGCGTTTCAGCATTCATTAAATGCACAGCTTCTTCTTTCATTAAGGTATTTTCTGCGCTTACCATATTAAGCTAATGAATAGTTCTTTAATATATGCTTAGGAATACGAGGCTATTCCTACATTTTAATTAAGATATAATTATTTTATTTTCCCTTTTTAGAAAAATAAACAATTTCATGTAAAGTTCTTGATATAAATAAATAAAATAAAATAAATATACACTTTCACAACGAAAGTTTAAGAATACCGGAATCATGTCTATCCTCGAAGAGTATCTGACATACATGACGGTATTCGAACAGTTTGCTTTAAACATTTACATATTTTTGTCATTGAACAAATAATAATGTTTCCCAAACAAAATGGAAAATAAGATAAAATAAAACGTAATCTCGCAATAAAAGTCTAAAAATATTCTCAATTATCTGTATTCTCTAGGTATGCGTCACAATTATTTAAAATATTCTGATATTTTAATTATGGGAATATTACATTCTTCTTGTTTTTTAAATAATAATATGCCACTAATAAATATAAGCAAGATGGAAATTGCAAGTCAAACGTGGCAAATGAGGTGCTATAACTAGTTTTATCAATATTTTTTGGACCACATATTATACCGAATGCATATTTTAGTGCACTTCATAAGTGCATATTGTTAGTATTTGAATCCCAATGAAAAAGGCGTGAGTAAGTTAGATAAAATTGGGACTTACCCGTTCTTCAGGATACTTATCTATTTCGGTGTAAATCCACATTTTGTGTAATCCAATATAATGGTTTCCCAATGTAATGTGTTAGTTGTCATATTTTTAATCAACCACTCTTTATAACCTCCTTTGACAAAAAATTGTAGCGTATTATATCAAATGAATAAGCAGTGGTAACACTTTAAGCTATTTAATTCACATTGTTTAAATTGTGAAAAAGAGAGAGCATTTTTCATCCCTCTTCTCTTGAACAACTACATTTTCAGAATGAAAAAATATTTACATTATAAGATAATAAATCAGTAATAATAATTGTAATAGCAATATCATAATAATAATAATAAATCAGTTTAATGTCTATGAGTCACTCAACAAGTCATTATCTTTATCAAGGTTTTCAAGGTTAAATACATTTTTCACATTTGAAAAGATTTATGGCTGAGTTGAAATGACGCATTATTTATGTAACTGAGGAAATTATCTTTATCATGTCTAATTAGCTTGATTTATATCCATCACATATCAATTTCATTCTGTTCGAAACGCTGCAACATCATTAAAATGCAGTTGAAATAATTTTTTCCCATTGGCCGTATTGTAACCGAAAACTTTTGACTGTCCCTGTCATGAAACTATACATGAAATTTTCATAAAATTTGAAATGACTCGACAAAATTTAGAACAATTATATATTTAAAATTTAAGACCATTCGGTTGGGTAGTTTTTGCTCTGTTTTATGCGGACGGACAGACAGACAGACAGCAAACGCACAGACAGACTATAGGTGCTGCGTATTTATATAATTACGAACGCACCTAAAAAAACAAACGTAGTACACACGTAAATTGTTTTAATACATAGAATTATTAGAATTTTCCAAGTGTAGGCGGCAAATGGGATTGGGTAGTTGAATTGCGCAAAATTCAGAAAAGAACAAGGTAAGCCATAGCAAATGGCCAAAAAAAAAAAAAAAAAAAAAAAAAAAAAAAGAGCATCCCAGTATGTTATTTAATTCATTTTATAAAATACATTATGTTATTTTCCGTTCTGAAGTAAAATAAATATTTCGAAAGAAAAAAATAAGTATGTATGTATAATATAATCTAACAGTAAGCGTTTTAAAATACGCCGATTTACCTACAATTCCCAAGTATACGTGAAAAATAAAGCGGTATTGAATCATTTTAATTAAGGAAACACAGTATTGTTTTTTGTCCCCCCCCCCCCCCCCCGAAAAAAAATGTCTAAGAAACTAAAAAAAAATAATAATAAATAAACAGTCATCTAAAAATAAATCAATAAATAAAAATCATAAGTTTTAGAGCCACTGACCGCGTGAGTTAAAAGAATACATACATATATATATAAACGTAAAGCACAGTAATCACCAACAAAAAAACAAGATAAAAAGTTCAGGCTAAATATAATCTTATACTGCTTTACATATATATATATATATATAACCATTATTTAAACATAACCTACCACCGTCAATTATTATGAATTAAAGCTGTAAGTATTAAAAAAAATTATTATAAGAATTATTATGGAAGAAAAAGAAAAAAGTGGACACCGACAAAAATTGAAAAGCTTATACATTGAATTACGTTTTCAAGGGCACAGAATTCAATGATATAAGCAATATATATATATATATTATGTCAATGAGCTGGCGTTGGAGATTTACGTCGGAGAATATATTTATTCTTATTCGTCCAACTTTAGATTTTAGCAAAAACATTTCTTCTTTTGCTGGAGCGAGAGACTGGGTGCAAACAAACGTGTCATCAATGGCTTTTTGATAAACATGTATGTCCGCATTTCCAAAAACTTTCCAAAGGCGAAATTCAATGGGGTTTTTTTTTCAGAATTTTATTAATAATTCTTATTTCCAAATGACCAAGATGCACGAACAAACCCAATTTTTTAAATATTATCGCCGTTTAGCACCATTAAATTCAGTTTTTGATTATTAAAGATTATTATGTGTCAACTGTTATTAGTTTCCTTGCTTTAAGCTTTTAAAAAAAATGAAGGAAAGAAAACCGATATCATAAATGAGTATGTATACAGTTTTTTCATTATTTTCGCCTGTTGAAAAAACTAAAAGTTCTACTTGCGAAATTTTAATAAACGCTTTAAATGCTTAACCGTTTGTGGTGTGGAAGTGTATGTGAAAAAGATAAATACTACTCTGCCCCAATAATTATATTACGGAATGATTATAATTTTTTTAACCCTTGACACAAATAGTAAAATTCATGTAAGAAACTTATAATAAAAGTTTCAATATATGCCGAATTAAATATATTTCTTATGAGTACGTGAGGATATGAAAAATCATCGGTATATGAGGGTACGATAGCGTTAGTGCATTCAATTTAAAACATAATTAAGTTTCTTTAAGTTTTTGAACAAACAATATTATTTCCCTATGGAAAACATCCCTACGTGCAATTTCACAATAAAAGTTTAAAATACGCAAAATCATCTACATTCTATAAATGCACTTTGGAAGTAAGACAGTATCGCAACTGCTTAATTAACTTTAAATTATATATTAAATCTAGTCCGGTGATTAAATAATATTATTTTCCTATGAAGTAACAATATTTATAAAATTTGAAATAAAAAAAAAATTAAGAGATAGCGAAACGAAATACACACTCAGAAACAAGTTTAAAATCCGCGGAGTCATTGGTATTCTCTGAGTGTAGGTGATAAAAAAAGAATGTTTTATCGAAAATTTATGATCCGGAACAACCGGTTTTTGTTAGTTTATGTCAAAAGCCTGGTTTTTATTTTCTATCTTTAATGTAAGTTTTTTCCATCTGGAATATAAGTATTTTCCTGTTTAAATCTTACTTCTAAAATCTTCCTTTAAACATTTTTCTCTTTCAGCGCAGATTGTGAAATGTCTAAAAATTCTGAAAGAAAATTCTGAGCTTTTTTACGATAAAAAATTAAATAGTAAATAGACCAAAAACCTAAAGAAAAATATTTGGGGGACAGTTTGTTTCTTTATTCGTTCTCATTTGATAATGTAATTATTTCGGCGGAAAATCCACCAGGATTTTATTAAATTTTCGAACATCATTTAATGCAAAGTCATTTTCTTATGATCCGCATAAGACTAATTAAAAAGAATTGACTAAAATTAACTCGCATAATAAACTACAGTGCTTTGAATTTATTTTAGCGTTACTTGTAAAACCATGAGCCTACTAATTTTCAGTGTCATTTATTAAAAATAAATATTATTTCACAAATAATAATTTTATAGTTAGCTTAATAAATGAATATGTAATTTAGATCAATAAGAAACTGTCAATTTTAGTAATGAATACGTCAAAAATATACTTTGAAAATTCATGTATCAACCCTTAATTTTAAATGCATTATTATTGCATATAACGTATTCTTTTATTATCTTTCAAGGAATACTGTGATATCGTTCCCCAAATTTTTATAAATGTACAATGTGAATAACCATTTCCATTTACAGCATAATAGACTAATTTTAATAACGAAACTTACTGCAAACATTTATTGTAGTAAAAATAAAAATTACCAAAAAAAGTTTGATTATGTTTTAAAAATCAGTTTTAACATTAATAAATTAATATATATGTGTAGATGAGTACAGTTGGATGGAAGAGTATTTCTCCATCGTCATTCATTAAATGCCCAGCTTGATTTTTTCACGAAGATAATTTCACCGTTCACCATATTTAAATAAAGAATACTGCTTTAATATACGCTTAGAGAGACGATGGTTTCCCTACATTTTAATTAAGGCATCATTATATTCCTTTCCGTTTTTGAAAAATAATAATATTTCCTTTAGAAATTTGGAAAGAATTAACGAAAAACACTCTCTGAATAAAAGTTTAAAAATCTGCTTAATCATCTGTATGTGGGTGGCTAATAGTTGCGTTTTCTAAAATTTTAAATCAATTATTAATTTCTTCCATCTTTACAAGAAGATTCTATTACATTCATGTTTTTGACCGATTTACACTTTGTAGAAGATCACGAACAGGATTTAACTATTTTTATAAAATGTCTGTCTGTGAATCTGTCTGTATGTGACCGAACTTTTATGGGCTCTATATCGCAAAAACTAAAGCACGGAATTTGATAAATCATTATATTCAGATAAACACTGAAATAAATTGTTTCTGATTAGCTTTTGGTTTTAATCGCAAAATAGGTGGAACTGCTATGCTTCATTTTTCACGAAATCCACAATAGCTTTATCTCAAGAACTTATGCACAGATTTTTGTCAAACTTCAGATTCAGTTAGACCTGGGAATAAATTGGTGATGATTAGGTTTTCGTTTAAATCATATAGCAGATGCTTCTGCCTATACTGCATTTTTCATGATTTCCTCAATAACAATATTTAATAACTAATGCACGGAATATAATCGAACTTCATATTGTGTTACACTTTTACATATATACATTCTTTAAAATTATCATGATGAGCACAGATTGTCATTTAATTGTAGCACTCTGATAGCGAATTTTAAGCAATAATGTATGAGATGAAGTTTTGGGATTGAAAATGTCCAACTAGTGTTTATTTATTTCGTTATACTTTATTTAATCTTGAACAACAACAACAAAAAAAAGTATACTTTTTAAAAGCCATACCTGAAACCATACCTTTTAAAATTTATGAATTTACCTTTTCACTTCACTTCAAGAATTTTAATTTTCATGTAATTTTTACCACTAAAAAATGACTACGAATTAATTGCAACAATATTCTTAGAATAACAAAATAAAAATACTTTATGATAATAACAATTATAGTAATTAATTAAGGGTTTGTTTTTAAGGAAAATTATTTAAGGAATACATTATTAGTACATTCAATATAAATGAATGAATAGTATGTGAAAAATGGGTAGTTCGGCACAACAACACTGTAAAAAAACCACTGTAGATTTGCTAGAACAAAATCGATCACAGTGAATGTGCTGTATCTTTCTTTGGTTTCCTGACTATATTAACATGGAAAATACACAGCCATTGCCAGCACATTGTGCTGTTAATTTTACGCAACTACTGTATTTCCCATGTTAATATAGTCAGGAAACCAAAGAAAGATACAGCACATTCACTGTGATCGAGTTTATACGCCAGATGAACAACACTTTGTACTTTAAAAATGTCGTTTTTTTTTTTTTTTTTTTTTTTTTTTTTTTTTTTTTTTACAGTGAAAATCAAACTGGCGCGAATAGTAAAATTTCTTTTTAAAATAGATAAATTTGGCAACCCTATTATATATTTACTCCACGTTTACACGTCAATTATGAAGGTGCCCATGGATTTTAATTTCAATTAGGCCATCGTTAGATTCCTTTAATTGTATGAACAAATCAAACTATAACACACACCCCTAAAAAAAAGATCATAATAACGGTTTAAAAATAACAGAATAATAGTACCTTCTAAGTGTAAGTTTTAAATACGGCAGTATTTCGTTATTTTACTTAACTTATCATTATATTCCTTATCATTTTCGCACAAATAATACGAATATTTCTCAAATGTATTTAGAAAAAAAATGAAAAAAAAACACACTGCAACAATAAAAGTTTAAAAATCTGCGGATTTGTGTGTAAAAATTTAGGTTTCAAAAACGAATGTTTCTTCGAAAATTTATGAACCGAAACAATTTTAGTTATTTTGCGTGAAAAGTTGGTTTTTATTTCTCATCTTTTATGTAAGTTTTATTTCCTCCCTAATTCCTTCTGAAATCTTACTTTAAAAGTTTTTTTTCTTCCCTTCAGAGCGGACATTAAAAAAAAAAAAAAAAAAAAAAAAAAAAAAAATCTTAGCATTTTACAATCAAAAACTAAAAAATAAATAGACAAAAAAAATAAAAAGATGTATTTTGGGGATTTTTTCTTTCTTTCTTCTATCTTACGGAAATTTAAATTTTCACAGAAAACATCCAACAGAGTTTAAGAATTCGAGGCATTTTTCTTATCATCTTCGAAGAAATAAATCAAAAATATTTATTTAAATAAACTTATTTGTAAAAACGCTATAAAGAAAGGTAAATGTTTGGGAAATACTCGAAAAATTAATCGGTTTAAGTAAAATAACCTCTTCGCATTACCGACGAATGCGAAAAGCGTTTTTTATCTCCCGGAACCTCAAAAAACTGATAGATGTCTGATATTTAAAGAAACATTACTAAAACAGAATTTTTTTCTGCCAGCAATTTTCGAATATGTCGCACAAGTAGTTTTTAAAGTGTACCATTCAGTTTTTTGACTTTTAAAATGCAAAAGTAACAACAAAAACAAAAGGGAATGCACTTAATTTAGTAATTTAGACTCTTCAAAATGTTTGTTAGCCGTCATACACGAAAATCAATAGCATCTAGAAACGGAAATTTTGTTGAAGAAACTTATTAATTCACTATTAAAACATGCTTAATACACTGTAAAAACAACTCGGAAACGTATTCAAAAATTAAGGGCAGCAGAAATTTTTAGCTGTTAGAAATGCTTCTTTAAATTTCGGAAATCAGTTGATTACTAAGGTTTCGAAAGATAAAGAAACTCTTTTACGAATCGTGGGTAACTCACATGTGGTTATTTTATGTTTTAGAAAACCAGATTAAATTTCGTAATTTTTTTTTTTTGGTTTGGTTTGGCTTCTTGGGGAGATACTGTTATATTATTCATACAAGGTCTAAACCCAAACAGATCGGGGGCTTCCGTTTAAATTTGATAATGATCACCTACAAACATCCATGTCGTATTCGAGTTACGAATCCGTCAGTCTTTGCTAGCAGCCACAACAAATAGAAAAACAGGTGTGCCGTACTATTTTCGGACACATTTATCTTCTTACGCTGTTGTATTTAAATATATCTCTTATATATTTTTTTTCAACTTGTTTTTTATATGCAAAGGTGGAATTTTGTAATAGATATTTCCCTCTCTTACTGATGTTATAGAATTGTAAAAATCGGCTTCATATGCGTGTTTACGTTGACAATACAACATTTTAATATTTTTTAAACTTAATTAAAATTTAATAAGTTAATTTAAAGGCAATTTTTTGGTTAATCGGCCTCAGGTGACAGATTTACATATAATCTTTAGGGTTACGATTGCTTGCGACTTACAAAGACTATTTATAAACTACTCTCCCCAAAATAGGCCAAATATCTATCAAACTGAAACAACAAAATATTTTAAACACTAAAAAGTAGATAATATAAATAAAAAACTGAAAAGCGGAATATACATATTTTTAAATAGTCTTTTATCCTTCAACAGTTTAAAATAAATTAAATTAGGAATATACTTTGAGAAAAAAATTATACTATCTGAATAGGTAATTTAATAAATTTATTTTTTCTTTCCTGTTGTTATATATAAAAAAAAAAACTAGAGCAAATGTTATAGTTTTTAAATAAATTTACTGATTCATTTTTTGTAGCAAGCATAATTCAAAGCGGAGAATTTTCAATTGTTGGGGGGGGGGGGGGCACGCAAAAAATGTACAGAACAGAAAATATTTGTGCTACAACATTTATTTTCAGTCAAGGAATTAGCCGTAAAAAGGTAAACATATAACATATTCAAAGACAAACATCGAAAGCTTATAAAAGAGTATTTTTCCCTAAATATTTATTTTACTTTACTTGTATAGTATACAGATTTTTATATTATTTATCATTTTTTTCATCTTAAAAAAGCATTTTATAATGCTGAAATTTATCTAAGTTAATTAAGTTGACCGTAAATAAAACTGGATTAAAAAATTATAAAAAATAGCTTATTTCTGTAAATTTATACGTTTTTTACAATGTCTGAGATTTATTTATGAAAGTGTATATGAAAATTGTTCTTGTAAGGGTAAATTAGTTCACTTTAATTTAAAAAACAATATTTTTTTTTAAAGAAGCACATGATTTTATATATATATGTGTATATATATATATAATAGATTTTTTTTAAGATTGTTAATAAATGTGCGATATAATTTCTGTTTTTTTTTTATGCATAAACATCTTTTTAAGTTTTGATACAATTAAAAATAGTTTACTTTTTATTGAATTTAAATTAAAATCATAAAACTGTTTTAAATTTATTCACTTTATCCCAATTTTACATTCAGACATTAATATTTTGGCGTGTGTATAGATCTATTAAATAATTTTTTTGACTCGTTAGTATAGATCTAGCGAATAGCGATTCCATACGCGAGATAACATTCGTTTATAACTAAAGATGTAATGCATTTATCAAAAAATGAACTATGCAATACTATTCGCTTTTAATCATTCAACACGCATACCTGCTAATCTCATTATATTACATATAAAAACGAGTCCATGAATGTGTTTAAAGATTTCGCGTTATAGATTAGGGGAAACCATCCTTTTTGAACTGTTTCAAAAGAACCAACGCGCTGACATCTGAACTCTTTATTTTAAACAATAGAGCAGATTTACTTTAACAAATCAATTTTTTCAATTACTTTAATTTGAGTTTCTATCAATTTGTAATATCCTAAAATATTTTTTCTACAATTATGTGCATTTTCTTAAAAAGGTATTTTACTGTGCTTTGTTTGTTTTTAGTATTACTTTCATTAATAATCAATGAAAATTCGATTTTACGTTTTCTGTATATGAAAACAAATTTTTGGTTTCCAAGCAAACACCAAACATTTAACAGTTAAGGAAATAAAAATTAATTACTTCAGAATATTTTAATCTCATTTCCTGAATTCTAATTTGTCCTTAAGAAGTTAATTTCTAAATATAAGGGAATGCAGATCGATTGAAGAATGCTTCCCTTCAGAAATCATTAAATGAGCAGCTTCTTCATTCATTAAGATATTTTCGATATTCAACGTATTTAAATAATGAATACTGATTTAATACACGCCAAAAAATATGATTGTATCCAAACGTTTTAATTAAGCCATCGTTATATTCTTCTTCATCATTGAACAAGAAATAACATTTCCTAAGAAATTTGAAAAAAAGGACGAAACACACTCCCGCAATAAATTATCTAAAATCCGGGAATCTTCTGTCTTCTGCAAATACTATTCGATAAAACCCGGGCTTCCCGCGTAACAGAATATTGATATAAGCCATCATATACATTATTTGTGAAATCAATATCTTTTTTTTTTCTGCATATACTAAAAACACAGCGATGAATGAGGTATGTTTAGAAAGGTTCTGCCAGCGGCTTTTGATGTACTATTTTTATATATCGTTAAAACACGTTTGTATGACATAAAAAAAAATTGCAGTTTATGAAAAAAGTTATGAATAAATAATCTTAGTGATTGAGGTGGGAAAGCCTTGCGCAAATCTGTTGCTTTTTTTTTTTTTTTTTTAATTGATAACTTTAACTGATTTTTTACATTTAATATATATTTTTAGAATACTTATTAAAAATAATAAAATTCATACTTTTATGAAAAACAGGAACAATGCGTTCAAGTAAAGTTTTGAAATGTAGTAAAAGCGATATTTTCCTATTGGTCTCCCTTCAGCAATTAACAGCCGTAGAAATTGAAAAAAAAAATCGCTATTTTTAGTCAGCCTTTTTGATTTGCTTCATTTCAGTGCCAAGAAATTCGATAACATGTCTTAAATTTATGCTTTATTTATATTTTATTTATTTACTTATTGATTAATGGATGATTTAATTTCGTTATAGAATATAAGCTGGGAACAATTTATGAGCTACTTAAGGAAAGTGCAAAAACGGATTTATATTTCACAATATAGACACACGATGGAGAAAAATTTGAAAAAAAAATCATGCATGAAAATTATTTTTAAAACAATAAAAATTCAGTAACTGACGATTGTTTTCAAACAAATTTTGATATAGTTTTTAAACAAATTGCATTTGAAAGTACATTTTCTCCCTATTCGAATGTGTAAAATTTGAAAATATGCCATGCTTAGATTTAAAAAAATAAAATTCAAAATTGTAGTAAAAGCAAAATGTTGATCGTCTACTGTTGCCATTTGCAAAATGATGTGAGCCTTACGCATATATACGTTTGTCTTTCACAATATAGATAGATATACGACAAAAGGACCATTTGTTTGAAAATTTATAGTCCGAAAAAACAAATATTTTTTTATTTATTTAAACAGTTTCAGCTGCAATATCACGTAGGATTCAAAATGCGCTATTAGTTATTAAAAAAGTTTTCAAATAAGTTTTAACTCATTTGACATTATTTTTGTAATGTAGGACAACAACAGTGCTTGTTGCGGTAAGTTATATCGAATAAAATAAAAAAAAATAACGTATCATATTGAGACGTCTAAATTTCATACAAAAATAAAGATGAGCCTGTTCTCTTTATGAAATTATAACACACTGTAAAAAAAAAATTTGTAAAGTTACTAAAATTTTTCTAGGAAACTGGGATTCCAGGAACTTTTTATGTAACGGCAACAAGAAAAATTCCTGTAACAGATGCTGTTACAGAAATTTTTGCTGTTGCCGTTACATAAAAAGTTCCTGGAATCCCAGTTTCCTAGAAATATTTTAGTAACTTTACAGATTTTTTTTTACAGTGCACTCATAAAAAGGGAACATTTGTGGAGCTTCATACTGCAGCTTTTAGTACGAGAATTTATAATTAGAGTTTTATCTATATATTTTTATAAAATTGCCTACATTGCATGATTTAAAACGGATATTTATATTTAAATGTGCTATTTTTTTGGAATTTTTAATCATTAGTAAAATAGAATTCAATTTTAGATTTTCTGCATATCAAAGCAAATTCTTTGTTCGTACACTCACATTGCACCAACTTTTGAGAAGTAAAAACGAAAACACATTGAAATACTTTATTTACACATTGTTTAATCAAATTTGACATTAGAAATTTAATTTCTAGAGATATGCACGTACGTGTTTATTGATTGAAGAATAATTTTATTTCACAGTTATTAATTAAGCAGCTTCTATTGTTTTAATTATGTTTGTTATTCCTCATATTTAAATAATGAGTCCACTTGTATGCTAGGAACACAACGATATGCCCACACTTTAATTAATTCCTTTCTGTCCTTATACAAATAAGAATATTTCATTCTGAAATTTGAAAATTAAAACTTAAAGTACATAATCACAATAAAAGTTTCAAAATATTCTGAAATGTCTTTATTGCCAAAGTTTGAGGGACAAACAGGATTGAATTCTGATGTTTTAACTATAGGATAGTTACATTCCTCTAATTTATCGAGCAAATAATAGGTTTTATAAGAGTTTTTGAGATACAGATTGTCCGTAAAAGAATGTCACAGTTATAAATTTTAATGGTATCAACTGTACGCGTTGTAGATAGCTGGCTCAAGGTCGGAAATAAAGAGTAAAACAATCAGTTTTAGATAAGCGCATGCGCGAGTACTGCTTTGTTATTTACTCGCTTGCAGCGCCACATTCGCAAAATGGCAACTCCTGAGCGTAATGACTTGTACGTTACGCAATTTGCTAAGAGGGAATTTTAATTTCAGTTCAACATGCTTTTTGTTTAAAGTTTATTTGTGATCTTTAATGTAGCAAAAACATCCGCCGATTCTATAGGCAATTCGAGACGACCGGATGAGTTTGTAAAGTGCGCAACACAGGATGACCAAAAGTGCCTGTACAGGATGCGTTATCTGTGTCAAAGCATCTTACCTTAGAAGTCCTAAAAAAGAAGTCCTGTTCGAAAAGCAAGTCTTGAACTTCAGTTGCCAAAGGCGACAGTGTGGAAGGGTTTTAAGAACAGGCGTAAGAAATCTGTTCGAAAAGCAAGTCTTGAACTTCAGTTGCCAAAGACGACAGTGTTGAAGGGTTTTAAGAACAGGCCTAAGAAATCTGCTCGAAAAGCAAGTCTTGAAAGTCTTGAACTTCAGTTGCCAAAGACGACAGTGTGGAAAGGTTTTAAGAACAGGCCTAAGAAATCTGTTCGAAAAGCAAGTCTTGAACTTCAGTTGCCAAAGACGACAGTGTGGAAGGGTTTCAAGAACACTCTTAGACATTCGTCCATGCCGATTACAGTTGGTGCATACTTGCGGGATGAATTGGACTTTAGGTACGATGTTTGCCATATAACTAAAAATGCACATATATAACATTTGTAAGGAAAACTATAGTTTAGTTTACATTCGATTTGATGTATGATTTGTTGGAAATAGTCTAAATTTAAGTGTTATAATATACCATTGAAACTGGTACATTATTTTATGCATGTACACCCTGTAGTTTAGTACTTAGTAATAATTTAACAGTTTTACAATAGCTTTTAAAGTTTTATAATAGTTTTTTTAATAGTATAAATAATATAATAAAAATTTTAAAATATGCAGAAGCAACAGCATTGCTCACATGTAAATAACAAATTATACATTAATGTAAACATTTTTACCAAGACATGGTTATATTTCTTTCCTTCCTTAAACAGACAATAATTATTTCCTAAGAAAGTGGAAAAATTAATAATTAAAATGCCCTTTCAGAATAAAATTTAAAAACACTTGAATCATCTGGAATTGTAGGCTCCAAAAACTGCTGCTACCAAACATTTTAAATACAGTTTTTTTATATTACTCTTCGATTCTGAAATAAAATATGGGCATAATAATTTTTTAATACATCTTAAAAAAATGTTACAAATACTTTGACTCATCTGTGTAATTCATATGTAGATAGCATATGCGTGAGTATCATACCATTTTAATTAATGCTTAAAGATGTATCAATGTTTTTTAAAGAAATAAATATATATATATATACTCTCACAATAAAAGTTTCAAAGAACGAGGAATCATCCATATTCTCTGATTGTAGGCGGCAAAAACGAATGTTTCTTCGAAAATTTATGATCTGAAACAACTGAGTTTTGTTATTTTACGTCAAAAGTCGGTTTTTTATTTTCTGCGTTTTATATAAGTTTTTTGCTCTGCACTTCTTTCTGAAATCGTAATTTAATCTTTTTTTTTTAGTTCGGTGTGGATTTTTCAAAGAATTCCGTACTTTTTTACAACCAAAATCTAAAATGTAAATAGACGAAAAAGCTAAAAATTTGTACTTTCGGGTTATTCCATTCCTTTTATCGTGTTCTTTCGGTGAAGTAACTGTGTAGTGAAAAAAATGCAATAGAATTCATTCCAGTGTTTGGAACATCTTTTAATGCAATGCTGTTCTATTATCTGCGCCTAGACATTCCTCAAAATATGTTCATTTAAGTAAGCTTGCACTGTTAACTGCAGCTATTTGTATTTCTTTTCACATTATTTATAAGGTTATGAGCAAACTGCTTCTGATTTATTAAAAATAAAACAAAAGGACTCTATAAACAATAATGTAATAATAAGAAGAATTATTGAACAATTATAATAATAATTAATTTCTATAAATAAGAAAATTTTAATTTATCTAATGCGGAAGGTCTCCATATTTGAATACTCAGAAAAATCAGATAAAATTACATGTGCTTCCCATGGCGGTATATAAGTTTATAAAAAATTTTCTTGCAGAACCTCGATATAGCATTCGTAAAAAAATAATGAACTTTTTGCCCATTTGACGATTTATAACCGGTTGACGATGGAATAAAATAAAAAAAAGTACGATTTTATGTCAAGTTCTTTTTAAGAAAAAACATTTTCATGTTGAGCTTGTTTAAATAATTTTAACTTGAATAAGTACACATACTGAATAAGTAACTAAGGATTTGTCATATACATTTATATGTATCTATAATGAAATTTCAGGATCGTTTTATACGGTTTTAGAAAAAAATTTTAAATGGACTAAAATTGTATGAAACTAAAAAATTAATTTCCGATTACGAATACTGTAAATTTGACTTCCATATCGTTTGTGTCGGAGACAAAAAAAGAATAGTTTTGTTGCCATCGAAACAGCGAACTTATATAATACTAGCAAAATCCGCGGCTTTACTCGCGTAATAGTTGAAATATACCAAGTGATATTTGTATGTCTATTTTTTACTAGAAAAATTATATTTTTATGAATAATTCAAAAATTACTAATTAAGCCACTGTTTGAATAAACTTCATTATTACACTGCATTAGGCAGAAATGAGACTTAAATTAATAAGAAGAACTAAAACTAATTTTGAATAAATGATAATTTAGAATGTATTTGAAACTTTTATGCTCTTTTAATACGCTCATATCGGTATTTATTTAAAGTTTTGAATTTTTTAGAAACCGATCTTAGTAGGCTTTTACATCTTAAAATTAACTATCATGTCAAATTCCAAGCTTCTTGTCTAACGGTCTACCTTCTCTCTGGTGGTAGTGGCACTAATATAAAATGCCTATGTTGAAACAGAGACTGTCACCATTAACTTTGCCGACATTAAATTTGAAATCGGTTTGGTATTTCCGAAAATTCCATGGAAAATGTAATTTAGAAAATATTTAAAGGCTTGTTTAGAACGTTCGTTGTTCCTTTCAACCACAGGTGGTTGTGGAACCCGCATAAAATATAGCTTGTGTAGTAGGGTGGGTCAGCCAACTATGTAAAAAAATAAACTTTCACATACATATCAGGCCACCCCTCAAATTTTTTAGACTTGTGTACAGTAATATTCTGGCAGAATTTGAACTTCATATTTCAACTGTAAGAGGATGCTCAACCCCCACTAACTTCATTAGTTAGTGTATTACATTGTAATTTTTCTATATGTATGTTTAAAAAAAATAAAGACTTCCAAAATTAATTCCTTAGAAAAGAATAAAACAATGTATAAGTAAAAAAAAAAGAACTGCAATCATATTTGATTATTATTAATACAAAATAGTGTCTAAAACTGACTTTTTCTTTATTTCTGATGGAATATATTTTCTGTTCGCTTGTACGACCTGCAGCAAGAATTGCTTTTTTAATTATGCATGTGTTTCTTTTGTTTTGTAGGAGTTTCAGATTTCTGCTATATCTGCATTAATTCTTTAACTATCAAATTACTAAGATATTGTACCAATTTTGATTCTTTCAACTGATAATTAACGCTCTGAAGGATTTGTCTTGTCATAGTTGTTTCAATATAATCAATTGATCTACTGATCTTAGACAAATCAGAAAATTTTCATTATTAAGCTGTTTCATTACTGAAACCGGAGCCATTACACATTTTTAGCTTTGAAGTTTCTTTAAACAGAAAAGAATGGCTATTTTTCATAAAATTAAAGTTGATGATTAAAGCACAAATTTTGGGATTATTTTATTTTATATTAGACTTAGTGTTTGTCTTGTTAACTGGAACATGAATAATGCTAGCAACCCATAACAGTAGATTAATATTTAACAGTAATGTAACCTAAATATAATACTTCATACTCATTTAAAAGTAAAAACTCTTGTAATAAATAATTCAAATCTATTTTAAATATTATTTTCATTTGTCACCGTTCACTTGGGAATAGCCATGAGCTAAACGTAAACATTTATCAGACAGATATTTGTTGCCAGATGCAGAATTTGGAAATATATAAGTTAATTATTTAAAATAAAAATTATGAAAAATTAAATGTTTCACCGAGAAATCGTTTTCAATTGGTTGCAAAAGGATTTGGTAGAATTGTTGTTTTGGTTTAGTGTTGTCATAACTTCATCATGTAAATAATTCTCAGAAATGCTGCTACATACATTAAAATATTTCAAAAATATTTAAATACAAATATATATAATATAAAAAACGACATTTCTTCTAAAAAATTTTCTGTCAAAAATTAAATATTTCTTAAGTATAAACTATTGTTGCACTTCCTATGCTTCTGCTAATGTTAAATTGTAGGGTCATTGAGCACCCTCTTAGAATTTGAGTAAGAAGCTAAAAATTTACCAGTATTATATTATAGATGTGTCTAAAAAAATTAGGGGGTGGCGTGGACTCTAGCTCAAAAAAAGTTTTTTTTTTAACCACCCTATTGTGTAGGATCAGAGACTGTCATTATTGATTCGTAACCATTACTTTTGTAATCGGTTTATTATTTCCTTAGATTGCATACAAATCGTAATTTAAGACTTTTTTGGCATGGTTTTTGCTTCTTCCCTTCGCATCATTCTTTTTAAATTTCGAATTTATTTTCGACAGTTCTTAGACAGCATTTATATTTTATACGTAACTACCACAGAACACAGTTCATTATCACAGAAACTGCAACCCTCTGTTGGTAGTGGAAGGCCATAGCTTATGTTTGAGCAGATTCTATCACCACCAATTTTCAACCATTATTTTATAAATCGGTTTGATATTTCATAAGATTGCATAAAAATCGTAATTTAAGACGCTTTTACAACTCTTTTCGCTAACTTCATCCTTTTAATTTTGGAATTTTCTTTCGACGACTCTTAAGCATTTGCATCTTTTAAGTAAATAACATGAAAATTTCAAAATGTTAAGCCCCTTAGTATCACAAAAACGCGATATAAAATATTTTTCGCTCTCGCAATCCACAGGTGGTAGTGCCAAAAACATAAAACCTATCCTATGTTGGAGCAGGGATTGTCACCATGAATTTTCAACCATTAATTTTGAAATCGGTTTGATATTTCGTGAGATTGCGTAGAAATTGCAATTTAGAACGCTTTTTCCCCATTTTCACACCTTTTAAATTTCGAATTTTTTAGAAACTGTTCATTTATATCTTATAAGTAATTACCATGCCAAATGTAAAATTGCTAGTCCCTGCACTATCGCAAAAATCACATTTTAGAACGTTTTTTTTTGCTTCTGCAACCCCAGGTGGTAGTGACACTGACATGAAATAGGGCCTATGTTGGAGCAAGGCCTGTAACCCTCAATTTCCAACCATCACATTTGATATTGGTTTGGTACTTCATGAGATTGCGCAGAAATCGCAATTTAGAACGCTTTTAAAAAGCTTTTTGCGCATTTTCACCTCTTTTAAATTTCGATTTTTTAAAGAAATGTTCTTAGAGATCATTTATATCTTATAAGTAACTACCATGCCAAATTTCATGTTTCTAGGGCCTTCAATAACACAAAAATCACATTGTTAGAACGTTTCTTGCTCCTGAACCCCCTTTGCGGTAGTAGCATGGGTGTAAGATATAGTCTATGTTGGAAAATGGACTAACACCATCATTTTGATATAGTTACTTTTGAAATCCGTGTGATACTGCCTTAGATTGCGTAGGAACCGTTATTTAGAACGTTTTTTAGAAAGCTTTTGACGCATTTCACCTCTTTTAAATTTCGAATTTTTTAAGACATGATCTTGAGATCATTTATATCTTATAAATAATTACCATGCCTAATTTCAGTTTCTAGGCCATTCAGTAACACTTGTGTATACTATTACACTTGTGTATACTATTACTATAATTGTGTATACTATACAACTTGTAAGTATACTATTAGTGTACATCAAAAACATAGTTTAAAAATGTGTTGTATAAATTTATAAACTGTTATAAAGTATTTTCGCAGCACAGCAAATATTCAAAAATGAATATTTATATTGTCCACATATCAGTTTATATAAGTTCCACATATCCGTATCACTTCTATCATTCTGTAATGTGAATTCGATTTCAGGTTTCCTATATACCAAAATAAATTTTCAGTTTTACAGTTTTAATTTTAATAGAAATAAATAAATTAAATTAAATAAGTTTAGTCGTATTTGCTTAAATCTATTTTTATATTACAAAGTTAATTTCTTGAGAAAATCGCATTGTTAGAGCGTTCTTTGCTCCTGCACTCCCTTTAAGGTAGTGCAGACATAAGATATAGCCTATTTTGGGGCAAGTCCTGTCCCCATCATTTTCACACCATTATTTTTGAAATCGGTTCTGTACTTCCTAAGATTCATAGAAATCGACATTTAGAACGTTTTTTAAAAGGCTTTTTACGTATTTTTACCCTTTTTAATATTCGATTTTTTTAAGAAATGTTCTTAGATATCTTTTATATCTGATAAGTAACTACCATACCAAATTTCATTTTTCTATGTCAACAATACAAAAATCGCCTTTTTAGAACGTTTTTAGCTCCTAAATTCCCCCCTTTGAGTTAGTGGCACCGACTTAAGAAATAGCCTATGTTTGACCGTGGACTAACACCGTCATTTTGGTACCATTACTTTTGAAATCGGTTCACTAGTTCCAGAGTTGACCCCCTACAAATAAACAAACAAACAAACTTTAATTCTATATAATATTATTATAGATTGAAATATATAAAGAGACATTTCTTAATTGGTTGTTATTTCTAAAATACACATAATTCTAGCCAGTAAATAGGTTTGAAATCACAAAACTTCTGCAACACGAAACTAGATAGTTTATATAAACTTATAGAAAAAATATAAAACAGTTTCATCGATTAAGTTTAAATTTATGATGTACTAAGCATTTAAATACTCAACTAGCAATTTCAAAATGCATTAAAATCGCTTGTATTTAGCGAGGGGAAATGTTGCTTCCCAAAGCGCGTGCAGCGTTCGTCTTTTCGAGCCAAATATTCGATTTTTTTTTTTTTTTTTTTTTTTTTTTTTACAGACTTTTACTGGAATTCCGCTGCTAAAGTAACTGATCATTCCATAATATTTAATATCATTGGCCTTTTTTCTTTTTCAAAACATTCTGAGTATGCTCCTTAAGAAGACCTTCCTTGTAAGTATACTATTAGTGTACATCAAAAACATAGTTTTAAAATGTGTTGTATAAATTTATAAACTGTTATAAAGTATTTTCGCAGCACAGCAAATATTCAAAAATGAATATTTATATTGTCCACATATCAGTTTATATAAGTTCCACATATCCGTATCACTTCTATCATTCTGTAATGTGAATTCGATTTCAGGTTTCCTATATACCAAAATAAATTTTCAGTTTTACAGTTTTAATTTTAATAGAAATAAATAAATTAAATTAAATAAGTTTAGTCGTATTTGCTTAAATCTATTTTTACATTACGAAGTTAATTTCTTGAGATACGTGAGTGCAGATCGATTGAAGAATATTGCTTTCAGAATTCATTAAATGGACAGTTTCTTCATTCATTAAGGTATTTTCTGCGCTTACCATATTAAACTAATGAATAGTGCTTTAATATATGCTCAGAAATACGAGGCTATTCCTACATTTTAATTAAGGCTTCGTTATATTATTTTACGTTTTGAAAAATAAACAATTGTAAGTAAAATATTTGCAGTAAATAAATAAATAAAATAAAATAAATAAAATTCACTTTCACAATAAAAGTTTAAGGATACCAGAATCATCTGTATTCGCTAAGTTCAAGCAACAAACATAACGGTATCCCAAAAATTTGCTTTAAACACTTACATATATATTTTCATCATTCAACAAATAATGAATATTTCCAAAGAAACTGAAAAATAAAATAAAATAAAACTCATTTTCACAGTAAAAGTATATAAATATGATTAATTATTTGTATTTTCTAGGTATGCGTAGCAATTATTTTCAATATTCTGATATTTTAACTAAGGGAATATTATATTCTTCTTGTTTTTTAAACAAATAATAATATGACTCTAAGAAACCTGAAAAAACAAACGAAGTACACTCGTAAATTGTTTTTATACACAGAATCAGTATTTTCCAAGTGTAGGTGGCAAATAAATCAATTGGGCCGTTGAATTGCACAAGGATCAGAAAAGGACAGGGTGAGCAACAGCAAGTGGCAATAAAATGTATGTCAATATGTTAATAATTCATTTTATTAAAAAAAAAAAAAAAAACATTATGTTATTTTTCGTTCGTAAATAAAATAATTATTTCGAAAAATAAACAAATATGTATATGCTGGAACGTTTTATGCACACTGATTAAGTGATACTAAATATTATTAATAGAGAAAAATGTTAATTCCAGCATACAGAAAAAATTAAGAAATTAGGAATTTATTAGGCATATATGCCCTGATGTGTTCGTATTCTAAAAAGCACCATGACTCTGGATTCTTGTAGTGCAATTTAAAATTAAATTATTATTGCATTAATTAAAATTGCATAAGTTAAATTATACTGCGCTGTGTGATTTCGAAGTACAAGAATCTTATAAATCACACAGGGATCATAGGTGACCTGGAAGGGTTACGGTTTAATTTATAAATCGGCCAAAATTTATAACCTACTCTGTGAAAAAAATCACCAATTTCTAAAATAAAAAAAAATTAATTAGATGCAAAGCATAAAGTGAGGAAATCAAAATTTTATGTAAAATGAAAGTTTATTTACATATATTTACATATTATGAGAAAATTCGAAAATTGAAAAAGATCCTGAATACATCAGGTTAAAAGAATATCTCAAAAAATTTACAATTAAAATTAAAAAAATATATTTGAACACATGACTCTTGAGTAAATAATAAGTGATGCTATTTTCACTCATGTTCCTAGTTGCACAAAATTGCAATCCTATTAGGATTTGATGGAATTGTTAAAAATAATGTTTTGTCTATATCTGGTGAACATCAGAATTTGGATCTTTCACTGACATCTTCCGCTATGTCCAACTGCATACGCATCCACCAAAAGGAGTGTTTTTGAGACATGTTTAGTACATAATTTTTAATTTAGTTTAACGTGATGGGCCAATTGTCATGGCTCAAAAACTGGAAAGGTTAAACCTTTTGTTTCTGAAGTAATCTTCCTTCAAAGTATAAACATAGCATCGCTAAAAAAAGCTGCATCATCATAAGATGCTATATATTCTAGAGAAAACTTCTTCTTCATTCACTAGAGAGAGTCAGAGTCAGAGTGGGGAGAGAAAAAAAAAACCTATTTTTCTGAAAAATAAAAGAGTTACTTGTGCTCTGTATCTTTCAACCAATGGAAAGATACCCTCATTTTCTCTATTGAGTGTGTGATTATCATGTGAGTGTTTATCACTACCCACATGATATTAATGCAGGCATAATTTTCTCAAGATTTGCATGCCAGCTCCTATCCTGTGACCCGTGAGCTGTGTCTCGAATATTTATTGCTATCTCCTATCGTCTAATTGTAGATATTTTAAGAGTAGCTTGCGTTTATGGTGACCGAGGTATTTTGAAATGTCACTATAAAGTCCTGATTATTTTAGAGCCTAATTGTTTTTCGCTTGATTAAGCCACAGATATGTTATAAAGTTGGGAATTGTAGTATAACGATCCACCAGTATATATAATATAATCTAATGGTAAGCGTTCTAAAATACGCCGATTTACCTTCAATTCCAAAGTATACGTGAAAAATAAAGCGGTATTGAAACATTTCAATCAAAGAAACATAATATTGATTTTTGTCCGCCCTAAAATAATGTTTCTATAAAAACTGAAAAAAAAAATTAAAATCATTGTACAAGTAAAATAGCGGTTAAATGATAACAAACATTGTCCCTTCATAAAAGTACATTTTTAATATCTTATTAACTCTAGAATCAATAATCAAAAGAGTCCTAAAATTCCAAATGTGAATCAGTGCATTTAGGTTTGCCAACCGGTGGGAAACTATGCAAATTTCAGATTTATGTAACGTAGTCATGTGGAATATCATTTTCATATATTTTGAAGGCTGAAAATAAGGAAACTAATGCCAGTTTCTTGAACAACCCTTTCAGAAGATTGCTTTGTATTTAGTGTTGTCAAACAGCGAGAACAATAAAAATTGGGGTTTGTGTAAGATAAACATGTGGAATATTATTTTTCATGCCTTTTAAATGCTGAAGCAATGGAAACTAATTGCAGTTGATTTTAAATCTATATGATATACTATTCCAAATACGTGTAAACCATGTCGAAAAAAAAACAGTGAAATACACCAATCACACATCCCTAACCCGATGAATCACAAAGATGCAGTCGTAATTTGTAGTCACAATGTAAGGCCATGTTATCAATACATTGGGAATTTTCCCTTAAATATAAAAGAAGCTGCACTTTACATCAAATAATTTATTAAACTTCACATATCGGCAAACAATTCCACCGATTGTCTAATTTTACCCATATTTAGGCCATGATACGTCTTAAGAATAGCATTAGGATGTTAGATTATTAGAGACACATGACGAATTGAAGAAAAACTCTCCCGGTGATATGGATTTATCAGGCATGGCAAAAAACATACAAATTCCTCTCCCCAAGGCTGTCCAACGTCGTTTTAAACTAGCAAATTGCCCCAGGATAAGTTGACGCTCTTTTTCGAAGATAAATTGAAATTCAAGTTATGGGGAGGTCAGGGGGGTGGAGCAACAAGCTATTTGAAAACAGTGAGCAAGGCGGGCACTTCATGACGTAATGTCGGTACTCGTTATCAAAAGCAGAACAAAACAAAGGTGAACAGTTTAGATGAGGGAATTACTTGCAAGGAATGCTTGGATATCGAATAATAATTTTAAGAAAAATAAAGTGGTATTAAACAACATTCAAAAGAAACAAAAAATTAATTTCTCCAAAATGAAGAATAATGTAGATTAGTGTTTTTTTTACAAAGAAGTGTCGTTTTTAACAGATTAAGCTTTTTCGAATAAGAAGTAAAAGAATCCGCTGATTTAGAGACATACTGTTCTACTTGCAAAATTTTAATAGACGCTTTATATTCTGGATTCTAGTGCTAAAAAGAGATTATGAATGCAGTTTCAATAAAGAATAAATTTTTTGGATCCAAATTTGAAGCCACTTTACCTGTACTACTCAGTAAAATTAAAATAAAAAAAAAAAAAAAAAATTAAAAATATGCTAAATCGTTTGTGGTGTGGAAGTGTAAGTGAGTATCTACCCCAATAATTAAATGACGGAATGATTATATTCCTCTTTTATCCTTGACACAAATAGTAAAATTCACATACGAAACTTGTAAAAATATATGCATTATGCACACATAATAAAAGTTTGAAAATGCGCCCAATTACGTATATTTCACTAGAGTGCGTGACAATATGAAGAATCATCTTTAAGTGTAGGTACGATGGCGTCCCTGCATTCCATTTAAACCATCGATATGTTTATTTAAGTATTTGAACAAATAATAATATTCCCCTGAGGAAAAAAAAAAAAACTCTACGTGAAATTTCATATTAAAAGTTTTAAAATACGCAAAATCATCTACGCTTTCCAAATGCACGTCTGAAGCAAGACAGTATCGCAACTGCTTAATTAACTTGACATTATATATTAACTCTAGTCCGGGGATTAAATAATAATATTTCCCTAAGAAGTAATAATATTTATATAAAAAAAAAAAAAAAAAAAAAAAAAAAAAAAAAAAAAAAAAACGAAATAAGCACTCAAAAACAAATTTAAAAATCTGGGGAGTCATTTGTATTCTCTGAGTGTAGGTGATAAAAAATAATGTTTTATCGAAAATTTATGTTCCGGAACAACCGGTTTTTGTTACTTTATGTCAAAAGCCTGGTTTCTATTTTCTATCTTTAATGTAAGTTTTTTCCATCTGAAATATAACTATTTTCCCCTTTAAGTCTTACTTCTAAAATCTTCCTTTAAACATTTTTTTTTCGTTCAGCGCGGACTGAAAAATGGCTGAAAATTCTGAGCTTTTTTTACGATAAAATATTGAACAGTAAATAGACCAAAAAGCTAAAAAAATATTTTGAAGATAGTTTGTTTCTTTATTCGTTCTTTATTTGGTAATGTAATTATTTCGAGAAAAAATTCAACAGGATATATTAGACTTTCGGAACATCATTTAATGGAAAGTCTTTATCTTATAAGCCACATTAAATTAATCGTAAAGTATTAACTAAAATTAACTTGTATAATTAACTACATTGTGTTGAATTTATTTTAGCGTTTTTTGTAAAACTGTGAGCAATTTCACAAATAATAATTTTATAGTTAGCTTAATAAGTGAATGTGTAATTTAAGACCAATAAGAAACTTTCAGTTATAGTATGAGTAGATCAAAAATATATTTTGAAAGTTTCATGTATCAACCCTGAATTTTAATTAGATTATTATTGCATAAAAATGAGCATATTCTGTAATCATATTCCAAGGAATACTGTGATATCGTTCTCCAAAATAAATTTGGAAAGTGAATATTCATTTCATATTACAGCATAATATGTAATTTTATTTTCGAAATTTACTGCAAACTTCCAACATTTATTGTAGTAAACATATCCTCCCCCCCCCAAAAAAAAAAAATAAATAAATAAATAAATAAAATAAAATAAATAAATAAACAAATAAGAAAAAAATTTATATGTTTTTTAAAATCAAATTTAACATTAGTAAATTAATATAAAGATGTACATAAGTACAGATCGATGGAAGAATATTTTCTCCCTCATCATTAAATGCACAGGTTGTTTATTTTCATTAAGATAATTTCACCGTTCACCATATTTTAATAAAGAATACTGCTTTAATAAATGCTTAGAGATACGGTAGTTTCCCTATATTTTAATTAAGACATCATTACATTCATTTCCGTTTTTAGTATTCCGTACTTAAAAAGTATAAACGGAACCCATTGTAAGATCACTCTTGTGTCTGTCTGTCGCAGCCATTTTACTCGTAAACTATGGAACGTGGAAAGTTCAAATTAGGGGAAGTAATAAAAACTCTTGCCCCACATATTTTCAGAAATTTAAACATTCAAAAATACATTTAGTAAAAATTTAGAGGGGCTAATTAGCTTACTTGATAAAAAAAACTCTTTTCTTGGTATACCGTGTGGGGTATCGTGCGAAAGCTTTTGTAAAGATGCACTCAAAAATATATTTATTTTAATTATAGGAATTATATTTTCAACGATATCGTCGAACATGCAGCACAAATTTATGTCCCTCCCCTCCGAATCTACTGAAACCAAAATTATGGAAAAATTAGAGGTGTTAGACGTTTACTTAAATCTTGCAGGAAAATTATAGCGATTACCCTAGGTCGCATAGTTTTTGAGAAAATCGCATTTTTTCGTTGCACACAAATTTCGATTTACTGGCATTCAGCAAAAGTGTTGAGCATCGCTTAGGTACATATTGTAGCAGACATATAAAAGCATTGTTGAAAAATATTTTCAAAAAAAAATCGTTAGTTATTTGCCGAGATATTAACCCTTAAAGATACGGACAGTTTGGACATACATAATGACAGGAGTGGCGTACTCTGTGTACCATCGGCTCTTAAAGCCTAGTTAAAAAAATTTAATGATATATATGTGTAATGCAATGCCCAGTATCAGTATAAAAGCAATAAACTTCAAATTGTTAAAACCAGACTAATTTAATTAGAATGAATCATATAAATACTATGGGATTCGCGACTAGTTTGCATTGAGTGGATCTCTCAATACGCCTCGAGTGACTTTAAAAGTTAATTAAAACCCTATGTGGAAATAAGCGGCAAGGATCAAGGTGGCGTTGCAAATTTGCGACCTCCTTTCTATTCGCGCTTAATACAATGCCAAATTTAAACTTTGAACAAATGTTTTGTTTTAGCTTCACTGTAGAAAGACAGGTTATTACTACGCTGAATTTAGTTTTATGAAATACCAAATGAAGTTTAAATATACACTGCTTTTATTGTCGGTACCGAATTAAGTTCATCATAAACATATTAGGATAATATTAAAAATTGAGTTATACAGAATAGCTATATTTGATACTATTTATGTTCCATACCTATTTTAACTTTCATGGTATATCCATTTACACTTTTCTAGTATATACAGTTATACCTAACCCTACGTTGTATAGTTTTTTTACAAAGTCTTTTAGTATTCTTTTAGCAATGGGTTTTTTAATACATTTACTTATTTATATCTTTATTCTACGGTACCCTCTGTGCGAGATTAATACTCGCACTTGACCGTTTATTGAAAAATAATAATATTTCCTTTAGAAAATTTGGAAGTAGAAAGGAAAAACACTCTCACAGTAAAAGTTTAAAAATCGGCTTAATCATCTGTATGTGGATGGCAGATAGTACCGTTTTCCAAAATTTATAATCAATTATTACTTTCTTCCATCTTTACAACACTGTTAAAAATTTGCAGCATTCTGGCAGGTCATTTGACCGTTTTTTCCGAAAACGGTTACACAACCGTGAATTTAACACTATTCTGACCATATTATTGGACATTTTATGGTCAGAATATAGTTAAATTATGATTATGAAACCGTTTTTTCAAAAAAACGGTCGAATGACCTGCCAGAATGCTGCAAAATTTTTAACAGTGAAGAAGAAACTTTTAGATTCGTGAAATGTTTCAACATCAAGTTTTCGACCGATTTACACGTTTTACAAGATCATGAACATTATTTTACTGTTCTTATAAAATTTCTGTCTGTGAACCTGCCTGTATGTTTCAGAAATTTTGTGGGCACTCTATCTCAAAAAATAAAGCACGGAATTTAATATATTATTATATTCAGTTAAAACCTGATATAAATTGCTTCTGATTAGCTTTTGGTTTTAATCGCCAAATAGATTACATTACTATGCTGCATTTTTCACGATTTCCGCAACAGCTATTTTATTTTAGCAATATATCAAGAACTAATGCATGGAATATAATCAAACTTCATATTCTGTTACACTTTCACGTACATACACTGGTGGAAATTGATTTATGAAAAAACGGTTTCTTAACAAAAACTTCTTTAATAATAAATAAAAATGAATGACATTTCATGCATTACATGCTATGTACAACAAATAATTTAGAAAAATAAAATTTCGTACATATTAATAAACTAAAACATAAGGTCGAAAATTAGATTTTAGTAATATAAAATCATGGAAATTGGTTTATGAAATATCGCATTTAATTGAAATTAATAGTTAGTAAAGCCGCCTTTATTCTTCAAAGTATCTTTTATTCTAGACTGCATTGATAAAACAAGATTTTGAATGTATTTATGATTAATGTGTTTTGACAGGTTGAAGCTTTTAATTCTACAAGTAATTTGTACTGCATCCCATTTGCATAAACCATTCAAACAAGCTGTGCCCAAACGTTTTCGATAGAATTCAGATCAGGACTAATAGATGGATGAACTAAAAGAACAATATTCTGTTCGTCAATCTTTCGAAATCTTTTTAAAGCCGATCAAATTAGCGTGCATTTAGAGTCTGCGGTGTCTGGACGGGGGTTGGCGAGAGTAGCTCGTAGGGGGCCAAGCCCCCTAGTAATGTAAAATTTGCCTAACTCTTCTAGAGGTTACAGGAAGGAATAGATCTGCACAAATCTGTTTTGAACTGTGGCCGTTTTTCGATGCAAGATGAAGAATCCCGCTTTTATCTCTCTTACTTAAATGTGGATTACCTCATTTGTTAAATGTTTTGCCATAATTTTCTGGATCTTTTCTATAGTTATATATCACATCAACTGAGCTTTTAATTAATTTAATAATTTCCGGAACAGACTTTCCACATTCTAGATATGCATTGATTTTAGGTCTTTATTCCTCATACAACACCTTTCGTTTACCCATCGTAAAAAAGTGTGAAATGACTGAAACGTATTCCTGGCAACATATAACGCTTTTTATGTATATTGTGCATGTCACGTTACCTTGTTTTATCCAAACTAGGGGGCTCGGCCCCCTACGAGCTACGCTCGCCAACCCCCCCGTTCAGACACTGCAGTCTCTAAAAGCACGCTAATTTGATCGGCTTTAAAAAGATTTTGGAAGATTGAATTATAATTTAAACAAGTAATATAAAAATTTTGTTTTTAAAGTCAATTCCTACGTAGGTCACCAAAGAGAAATTTAATATAATCCCTTAAGCTAATATTAGTTTTTGTTGCATTAAAATATCTCAATTTGTTGATTTTCTATAAACAAGTAGGTTTACAATTGAATTCTATGGGAATTTGGCGAAATATTAGATATATCGCCAAGTTAGCGTCCCTTTTGGCGACTTATTTTGGACGCCAAAGTTGGCGATATATCGACAAGTTGGCGACAAACTTGGCGGTATTTGGTGACAGAACAGGATCCCCCCTATGGTAACGCCTTATTGAAAATATTTTCATTGACCTTCGATAACCAATAGCCGCCATTTTGTTTCCCATGCAAAACTAAAATTAATTAATTAAAATTTAATTAATTAATTAATATTTGAAAAAACTATATTAACATCCATTGTCATCCAGTACAAGTTCAAAAAAAATTATTTCAACTTGATAGGATGAATAATGTGTATTTTATTAACGATTGAAAATTTGAACAAGATAAATAAATAAATAAATAAATATATAAATAAACAAATATAAGGAGAGTATGAACTAATAGTAGGAATTGAAAAAAACAGTGGCGATCTCCCTATAAACGGATTTCTATTCATTTCTCTTTGATTGGGGAAATTTTAACGGCAAATCCGCTGCGGTAGTACTTGAATATCCCGTCGACTAATTTCGCCAAATTATATAAATCGCCAAACCTCTCGCCAAATTATACAAATTGACATAATTTTTATTTTAAATAACGAAAGAACAAATAAATTAGTATAACATTAATAAAAATACAAATAAAACGTCGAAATAAAAATAACTTGATGACGTAGACACGTGTAACAACATTTCAAAATAAGCTAATATAAAAGGAATTAAGTAAACAGAATCTTTGTCTCCCGGTATTTTTTAACAAAGCGAAAAGAAAGTTCTTTTAAATGAGACATTTTAAATTAATCGTTTTTAATCTGACGTAATTTTGACCAAACTATTCTTTCTCTTTTTAATATTCACGTGAAAATTCTTGTGTTAGAAATTAAATATTATTTGCGCTTTCCTAACAAAAATAGTTGAAAAGTATCTCCTCAAAATATCAAATAAATGTCTAGCGCAATTTGTAAATTTAAACCGTTTTGCAATATTATTTTGTGTTCATTTTATGTAATAACTGTAATATGACGTAAATATGACGTAATTTCTCCTATTTAAGACTTCTAACGCATGTTAATAAATTTATTATTTTACAAATTCCTTTCTCTCTTAAAATTCACGTGTAATTATAGTTTTTATGACGTAATTTTCAATAAGTTCCTGCTTTTTGTACATAATTATTTAATTCTAATTCCAAATGTTTTTTTTTTCTGTTTATAATAGTCACGTGTAAATAAATTTTTAATTTATTACACGTATAAATATTTTTTTTTTTTTTTTTTTTTTTTTTTTTTTTTTTTTTTTTTTTTTTTTAAGCAAACATTATTGTTTCCGCTGTTTATACAGTTGGCAACAGTTTAAATTAATATCACTTTCTAAAATCTGTAAAAAATATCTCTCGAAATGTTGAAAATTTGATTTTAAAATAGATATAAAACCTCGAAAAATGAGTCAAATTAAAAAAATAAATCAATTCTGCACACCGGGAAATTATAACGTATAAAATGAACTAAAAATTATTAAATTCCGATGTATAGTTTTTGCTACTATAAAACTTTTTTAGTGGAACGATTTTGTCCAACTTTAGCATTAAATATCTCTTAAAATAATTCTTCGATTTGAAGACTGTCTGCATCAGCGTATTTATCAAACATTTCTGTATAACACTACCGATTTTCATATTTTTGTATGCATTATTTTTCTTAATATTAACGAAGAAAGACCTTCGGTCACAAAAAATTCAAAACCGGCGGCGGCGGTGACAGCGGTAGTTACTTTTTTTTAGAATAGAGAGATTTTTGCCACATTATTTCGGAAAAGCCAATGAAATGTGGTATTTCATAAATCGATTTCCATGTTTGCATATTAAGAAAATCTAATTTTTGACTTTGTGTTTATGTTTAAAATTATGTATGAAATTTTATTTTTGTAACTCATTTGTTATACATACTATGTATATCCCATGAAATTTCATTAATTTTTAAATTAATATTATAGAAGTGATTGTGAAAAAACCATGGTTGCATAAATCAGTTTCCATCATTGCAGATAGTTTAATATTCTCATGATGGGCATAGATTGTCATTTAAATCTAGAACTGTTATGCCGAATTTCAAGAAATGATGTATGAGATGAAGTTTTGGGATTGACACAACTGACTACTGTTTATTTTTTGCGTTATACTTAATTTTATCTTGAACAAAAAAGTATACTTTTTAAAATCATATCTAACTTTTACAATTTAAAGAAATTTTATGAATTTACCTTTTCGATTCATTTCAAGAATTTAAAATTTCATGCAATTTTTACCATAAAAAGTGACTACAAAATAAGTGAAACCATATTCTTACAATAATATAATACAAATGCTGTTGGAAAATAACAATTATAACAAACCTTCTATATATATAAAAAAAGTTTTGATTTGGAAATGGACCAATGAAAATTTGCGTAGATATTCCCGGCAGATCGGCATCCAATTTGAATGCTTAATCATGGCCTTTCTTCGTTAATATTAAAAAAACTGTGGCACACAAAAATATGATAATCGGTAGTATTATAGAGAAATCTTTGATAAACACGCTGATGCAGACAGTTTTGAAGTCGAAGAATTATTTTAAGAGATATTTAATGCCAAAGTTGGACAAAATCGTTTCTTTAAAAAAGTTTTATAGGAGCAAAAACTGTACATAGGAATTTAATTATTTTTAGATCATTTATGCGTCAGAATTTCCCGGTGTGCAGACTGCATTTAGTATTCTAATTTGACTCATTTTTTGAGGTTTTATTTCTATTTTAAATTCAAATTTTCACCATTTCGAGAGATATTTTTTACAAAATTTAGAAAATTGTATTAATTTAAACTGTTGCCAACTGTATAAACAGCGCAAAGAATAATGTTTGCTTCAAATTAAAAATTTATTTCACACGTGACTATTATAAACAGAAAATATAAAAAGCTGGAACTCATTGGAAATTACATCATAAAAACTATAATTACACGTGAATTTTAAAAGAGAAAGAATATTGTAAAATAATAAATTCATTAACATGCGTTAGAAGTCTTAAATAGGAGAATTTACGTCACATTTACGTCACATTACACTTATTACGTAAAATGAACAAAAAATAATATTGCAAAACAGTTTAAATTTAAAAATTGCGCGAGACATTTATTTGATATTTTAAGATGATCATAATATTTCATTTCTAACAAAAGTATTTTTACGTGAATATTAAAAAGACCAAGAAAAGTTTGGTGAAAATTACGTCAGATTATAATTGTCAGATTCAAATTATAATTCAATCTTCTGAAATCTTTTTAAAGCCGATCAAATTAGCGTGTTGTTAGAGCCTGCGGTGTCAGAACGGTTGGTTGACGAGCGTAGCTCGTAGAGGGCAGAGCCCCCTAGTTAATTAAAGTTTTATTTTAAGGATAGTTATTTAAGGAATAGATTATTGGCACATTCAATATACATCAGTATATAGTATGTGGAAAATGACGGCGGTTCTGTACAACAAAAGCTAACTAACGCAATAGGATTTTTCTTTTTAAAATAGATAAATTTGGGCAATCCGATTATATATGTACTCCAAGTCTACACGCCTATTATGAATGTGTCCCTGCATTTTAATTTTAATTGGGCATCGTTATATTCTTTTAATTGCTTGAACAAATCACATTATCACCGCCCCCCCCCCCCCGAAAAAAAAGACCATATTAGAAGTTAAAAAAACAATAGAATAATAAGGTACCCTCTAAGAGTATCAGTTAAAAACGACAGTATTCCGTTATTTTACTTAACTTAGCATTATATTTTTTATAGTTCTCTTGCAAATAATAATAATATTTCCGAACTTAATTTAGAATAAAAATAAACAAAACACACTGCAACAATAAAGGTGTACATTCTGGGGATTCGTCTGTATACTGGAAATCTTGGTTTCCAAAAGGATTGTTTCTTAGAAAATTTATGAACCGAAACAAATTATTTTAGTTATTTTATGTCAAAAGTCCGGAAAAAGTAAAAATATGTATTTTGGGGGGGTTTTCTTTCTTTCTTTTATCTGCCTCTTTCGGCAAAGTAAATTTACAGAGAAAACTTCCAACAGAATTTGTTAAGAATTCGAGAGATTATCTAATATAATTCCTTTTTCTTATCTGTTTCAAGCAACTATTTCAAGAATATCTATTTAAATAAACTTATTTGTAAATTACGCTGTAAAGAAAGATAAATGTTTCGGAAATATCTTTAATTATAAATCTTTTAAGAAAATATAATATAGGCGCTTTGAGTTATACACAAATGCAAAAAAAAAAATGTTCCTTTATCTTCCCAAATCGCGAAAAACCGATAGATGTCCAAGATTTAAAGAAACATTACTGAAACAGAAGTTTTATTTTCTGTCAGTAGTTTTCAAATATGTCGCCAAGTTGTTTTAAATGAGTATTGTTCAGTTATCTGATCACTAATTTCGGTTTTCAGAGGCTATCAATTTTCAAGTAAACATTTTCAGTTACGTAACAGAATTTTAACATGCAAAAGTAGCAACAACAATAAAATGCTAAAGTTAACGTTAATACTGTTAATTTAGCATGTTTGTTTCTTGAATATGTTTGATTAACATGAAAAGGCGTACTCGAGAATTCATACCATCCGAAAACCGAAATTGTTGTTGAAGAACTGATTAATACATTATAAAAACAGGATTGATACACTATAAAAACAACTAGGAAACGTATGAAAAATTAGGGGAAGCTGAAACTTTATGCCGCTAGAAATTCTTCTTTAAATTTCTGAAATCAATTGGTTTCTGAGTTTTCGGAAGAAAAATAAACTCTTTTAGGAATAGTGCGTAACTCACAGTTGGAAATCGTATGTTTTAGAAGTCAATATCAAAAAATTGGACAATTTGCGCCCACTGCCAGTTATATTTCCTTAATTATACTATTATCAAAAACTGAAAAATGTAATATATTGTAACATTTGTTATAACAATTACCAATGATACGGACATATAATGATGCATAAATAATTAATTTTAAGCTTTAAACAAACGAAGTCATCTTTTCAGTCCTTGCCCCAAGGTTCAAATATTCAATATTAAATATATGCTGTAAACATTTGAAACATTTCAAAACATTATGCTGTAGATTGTATAGTAAAATATTGTAGTAAATATATTTGTCCCTTAGGTTAACCATCATCTCAGTCTCTCTAAACAGACATTTTGGTTAACAGATACTAGCTGGCGCTGGACGAATTATTCCCACTGCAACATGAAATGAAGTTCAACTAGACTCCATGTATGAAGGTAAGTTGTTCCTTTCTTTGTTTCAAATTTAAAAATATTTAGTTTTTGTTCTGAATAGGAATGAGTATTTTCTTATAGCATCATTCATGACTCAGGTTTAACTTTATATTTATATATATATAAAAAAGCTTATTGGAACTTTATTTATGCAACATACTAATATCACATAGCATATTTAATAATTTATATGAGTGCAAAATGATTGTGCACCTGTTAAGACAAAAAAAAAATCACCTCAATCCCCATCATCTCAGCCCCAATTATTAGACAATGATTATGATGTTAACAGACACTTTCTTCCAAAAAATGTTATCCTACGTATAAAATATATATCCTTGATCTCAAAATACTACAGCATTAAATGACAAAACATGTATCATAGTATATAATTGTATGTTGTAGTTGCTACATTAACAGGGTTGCCACGCTACATTGAATTTCCAGACCAGAAAATTCCCCAATACCAGTATTTTCTTATAGAAAATCTGTCTTCAAAAAAGGCGAAATTTCGTGCGTTTAACCTAGATTTATTTTTCTATAAACAAATATTGATATTTCACCTGGAAAATTCCCTGAAGAGTGGCAACCCTGATTAATTTAAAAATATATACATTTTCGAATGAAATTGTCCGCTTTTCACATATTGACCATTAGATAAACGGATTAAATGTCGTAATATTTTATTTATTTTGGTTTCTTGATGAGTTACTGTTATCTTTTGCACACAAGGTCTAAACAGATAAAGACCTCCGTTTAAAATTGATACTGATCACCTACAAACAGTCGTATTAGAGAACCGACCAGCAGTCTTTGTCCGGCAGCTATCCCTCTAACTACTAGACAAACAGGTGGATCGTACTATTTTCGGAAACATTTATTTTTTGCGCTCTTTTATTTAAATATATCTCTTATATTTGCTCTCTTTTTTTTTCTCAACTTGTTTTTTTTTTAATCTAAAACAGAATTTTGTAATAGATTTTTCACTCACTTAACGATATGCTAGAATTGTAAAAATCGGCTTCAAATACATGTTTTCGTTGACAATACAGCATATTAATATTTTTTAAAATCCTACTTAAAAAATTATCAAATAATTTTAAAATATTTTCAATTAATCTGCCGTAAGTGATAGATCTTCATATAGTCTTTAGGTTTGCGACTTTTTAAGAATTACAAAAACAACGGCGTTCAGTTTGTGCAAACCACTGTCGCCAGAATATGCCAAGTGTCTGTGAAAGTGCAACAACAAAATATTTTAAACAGTAAAAAGTAGAAAAAATAAATAAAAACGAAATATTGTAATACATAAAAAATGTTTTTTTAAATTTCAATAGTTTAATATATATTAAATTATGATTATATGTTGAGAAAAATATTTAGAAATTCTCAGAGGAGAGTATAAACAATTTGTTTTTATCTTTCCTGTTGTTATTTATATCTTAAACCCCTGTCTCTTGACCAAAAGTGCCAAAATTATAATGTTTTTTTCTCTGTAATTTTTTTAAATGCTAAAAAAGATGTTTTTTTTTTTCCAACATGATATACATTTTTTATAACGTATAAGCATATAAGATTTGAGAGTATTAATCGTATCTTATTTATTTAAATTTTGGTTATATCTGTAGAATTATATTAATCTGAATAAGATTTTAATGCAGTGTAACCTACAGCTATAGTGAACTGATATATCAGATCGGGGAGATGAGAAGCTTTTAAAAAAGAAAGGGAGTGAATGTTATAATTAAAAAAATAAATTTACGAATTCACTTTGCACTCAAGCGTAATTCGAAGCGTTGAATTTCCAATAATTGTGGGCCATGCAATAAATATATTGTAACGGAAATATCTTTTTAACAACATTAATTGCAGTCATGAAATTAGGAGTAAAAACATGCAGATATAGCATATTTAAAGATAAACATTGAAAATTTACAAAAGATTATATTTTCTAAATATTTATTTTATCCTTATTTTGCACTATACCACTATTTATATTATTTATATTTTTTTCATTTATAAAAGCATTTTATAACGCTGAAATTCATCTAATTTAATTAAATTAACCGTAAATAAAACTGGATTAAAAATATTAGAAAAAGCTTATTTCTGTAAATATAGATTTTGTTTTACAGTGTATGAGATTTATTTATGAAAGTGTGTCATTTAATTGTTATTTTAAAATTAAATTTGTTTGCATTAATTTTAAAAACCTAATGATTTTGTTTTTCATAATTAAGCACTGGATCTTAAATATATAAATGTAAATAAATATATTTTAATAGACTTTTTTCAATATTGTTAATGAATGTGCGATATATGTTCTATTTTGTGTTTTCTACGTATATTTTTTTTCTTTTTCTTTAGTTTTGATACAGTGCAAAATATACTGTGATATATACGGTAAAACGAACATTTCTTCGAAAATATATGATCCGAAATAGCCAATGTTTTTATTATTATTATTAATAATTATTTAATTTAACAGTTTTATCTGCAATATGACGTGATATTCAAAATACGCTGCTAAATTTGTACGAAGTTTTCAAATATGTTTTAACTCGTTTTATGTTATTTTGCAATGTAGAACAACGGAAGTTTTTGTTACAGAAAATGTGGCATATCAAATCAAATGAAAGAAAAAAAAAAGATTGAACATTATGTTGTGACTTCTAATTTTTATACAAAAATAAAGATGGGTGTGTTTCCTCTATCAAATTATAACTTATATAGTACATGAAAAATGAGCTTTTGTGGAGTAAGGAAAGGTGTGTACATAAAAAATATACTTTTAAAATGTGTTTTATAAATTTATAAACTGTTATAAAATATTTTCGCAGCACAACAAATATTCAAAAATGAATATTTATATTGCAAGTCCGTCCCACATACCAGTATCACTCCTATGGTTCTGCAACGTGAATTCGATTTCAGGTTTCCTATCTACCAAAATAAATTTTGAATTTTACCGTTTTAACTTTCATTATTGAAATAAATAAATAAATTTAAATAAGTTTAAGCGTATTTGCTTAAATCTGTTTTGACATTACGAAGTTAATTTCTAGAGATACGTGAGTGCAGATCGATTGAAGAATATTGCTTTCAGCATTCATTAAATTGATTGCTTCTTCATTCATTAAGTTATTTTCTGCGTTTACCGAATTAAATTAATGAATAGTGCTTTAATATATGCATAGAAATACGGGGTTATTCCTACTTTTTCATTAAGATATCATTATATTCTTTTCCGTTTATGGAAAAATAAACAATTTTACGTAAAATATTTGAAATAAATAAATAAATGAATAAAATAAAATAAATAAAATACACTTTCACATTAAAAGTTTAAGAATACTGGAATAATCTATATTCTCTAAGTGCATGTGTCAAACATGACGGTATCCCAACAGTTTGCTTTAAATATTCATATATTTATTTTCATCAATGAACAAAAAATAATATTTTCCAAAGAAACTGGAATATAAAATAAAATTAAAAATACTTTCTCAATAAAAGTACACTCTAAAAGAAGATCTACGTGTTCTCTTATTTTACTCGTATTCTTTATAGTTCTCGCACAAATAATAATAATATTTCCAAAAAGAATTAAAAAAATGAGTAAATTACATTGTACAATTGAAAGTTAACAAATCTACGGATTCATCTGTTTTCTCCAAATTTACGTTGCAAAAACAAATGTATCTTCGAAAATTTATGAACTAAAATAAATGATTTTAGTTGTTTTATGTCAAAAGACTGATTTTTATTTTTCACATATTATGTAAGCTTTCTTTCCTCACTACTTCCTTCTGACATTTTACTTTGAACGTTTTTTTTCCCTTCAGAGGGGACATTTGAAAAAAAAAATCCTAGCTTTTTGGAATCAAAAACTAAAAAGTAAATAGACATAAAATAAAAACATGTATTTGGGTTGTTTTTCTTTCTTTTTTCTATATGGCTCTTTCTTCAAAGTAAGTTTTCAGAGAAAATATCCAACTGAATATCTTTGAGAATATTGAGGCATCAACAAATGTAATGTTACTTCAAAAATATTTATTTAAATAAACTTATTTGCAAAGTACGTTATAAAGAAAGCTCAATGTTTCAAAAATATGTCGAATTATAAATCGGTTTAAGAAAATATAATACGATCTCCTCGAGTTACCCACAAATGCGAAAAGCAATCCTTATCTCCCGAAACCGCAAAAAGATCGGAGATTTAAAGAAAGATTACAAAAATAGAAGTTTCCATTTCTGCCAGTATTTCTCGAATATGTCGCCAAGTAGTTTTTAAAATGTATAATTTAGCTTCCCGAACGCTTATTTCTCTTTTCGGAGACTATCAATTTTCAGGTAAAAATTTTCAAGTACGTAAAGGAATTTTAACATGCAATATCAACAACAACAACAACAAGAAAATTATAAAAATGTTGCTAAGTTAGCACGCTTGTATCGTGAAAACATTGGTTAAACATCGAAATGTTTACACAAGGATCGATAGCGTCCGGAAAGCGAAATTTGTGTTGAAGAAACTGATTAATACACGATGAAAACATGATTAATACACTATAAAAGTAACTTGGAAATTTGCGCAAAAATTATGGCCAGCAGAAATTTTATGCTGTTAGAGATACTTCTTTAAATTTCGGAAATCAGTTGCTTTCTAAGGTTTCGGAACATAAATAAACTCTTTTACGAATCGTGGGTAAGTCGCAGGTGGTTGTGTTATGTTTTAGAAAAACGAATTAAATTTTGCAATTTTTTCGTTTGGTTTGGTTTCTTAGTGTGATACTGTTATCTTTTGCATACAAGTTGTAAACAGATCTGGCCCTCCGTTTAAAGTTGATACTGACCGCCTACGAACATCCATGCTGCACTTGAGATCCGAATCCAGCTGTCAACCAGCCTCCTAACCACTAGGTAGACAGGTGGACCGTACTATTTTCGGAAAAATTTATCTTTTTACACTATGTTATTTAAACAAGGATTTTCTTCCCGGACTTACGGAGTTACAGATTACAAAAGAAAACCATATACATGATTTTTTTTTTTTTTACTGACAACTCTAATAGATTTTTTACATTTAATATATATTAGTTTTTAGATTTTTCACTAACAATACCAACGGTAATAAATTGACTTAATAAAATAGTCCAATTTTTAACGCCAGATTCACCTTTGTTTATTATATAAAAACATGGAAACATTCAAATGCTTCATTTAAAACACATTACTAAATACATGTGATAAAATATATACAAATGTTTTTTAAAATTAAAAACACTAGATGTTAAAATGATAAAAAGCTACTCCGAGCGCTTTCGGCTAACCTTAAGCCTTTGTCAAGGAGAAGAGAATTGACTGATAAAAATATGATAATGTTTATGATATGTTTAATGGATACGACCACCTGCGGGCTTCCTGAGGTGAGTTTCCGGTCAATCTGTAGCAGTAAACATCGAGCATCGAGTGTTTTTATCAGTCAATTCTCTTCTCCTTGACAGAGGCTTAAGGTTAGCCGAAAGCGCTCGGAGTAGCTTTTTATCATTTTAACATCTAGTGTTTTTAATTAAAAAAAAAACATTTGTATATATTTTATCACACCTATTTAGTAATGTGTTTTAAATGAAGCATTTGAATGTGTCCATGTTTTTATACAATACCAACGGATATGTTTATATGTTATCACTATATTATGTATTCAAATAAAGTTTTAAAATGTATTAAAAGAAATACTTTCGTATTGTCATCGTGCGGGGAATTAACAGTCGAAGAAATCACCAAAGATTGTCAGTCTTTTTTTATTCTGATAATTTCAGTGTTAAAAACGTGGTTCTATTAGCTGTCTTAAATTTGTGTTTTATTTATTTATTTATTTATTTTTTATGGCCTGATAAATTTTAAATTTCATTATGTATTATAAGAAGGAAAAAAAAATGCTGAACATTTTTATTTTTATTAATTTAATGGCAAACTTAATTATCTTTTGTAATCAGCCGTCTGCAAGTGACAGCTTGAAAATTATTTAAAAAAACAATAAAAACTGAGTAAATTGCGATACAGTTTTCGAACAAATTACAATATAGTTTTCAAATAAATCTCACTTCAAAGTACATTTTTTGTCTTTATCCGACGTTGTAAAAATTAAAAATGTGCAATTTTTAGAAACTAACAAAAAAAAAAAAAAAAAAAAAAAAAAAAAAGTACTAAAAGTAAATAAAATTTTATCGTCTGGATTTGCCATTCTCAAAACTACGTCAGCATTACGCACAGATTCGCTTGTCCTTTATAATATTGATGTTTCTCTTATATATATATACAGGGTGGTCATAAAAAAACTTTGCCGATATATGGAACTCTAGCGGCCGTTCCGTTTAACCGATCGAGATGAGCTTTCAGATATAGTTATTCAGGGGTATGAGCTCGAGATTCTGTGAACGGCAACATATTGGCGCTCACGGTTACGGTTATAGGTACAGAAACTCGAAATTTTCGAATGGCAACGCCCCTTTTTTTTCGTCGCAAAATGCTCAGCGTATGCGAAAACCTTAAACAGCGCTGGAACGGTACGTGTATCGCAATAAACGGACGCGTTATGCACGCACAAAAAACAGCTCAATGAACGGCCAAAAACAACACGATCGGGGCGCACGGAGGAAATTTGCATATGACAGGGGCAAGACACCAATCACAGAACGCCGTTCGACAGATAATCAGCGTAGAAAACGGATTCTTACCTCTATCATATGCAAATTTCCTCCGTGCGGCCCGATCGTGTTGTTTTTGGCCGTTCGCTGAGCTCTTTTTTGTGCGTGCATAACGCGTTCGTTTATTGCGATACACGTACCGTTCCAGCGCTATTTAGGGTTTTCGTATACGCTGAGCATTTTGCGACGAAAAAATAGGGGCGTTGCCATTCGAAAATTTCGAGTTTCTGTACCTATAACCGTAACCGTGAGCGCCAATTTGTTGTCATTCACAGAATCTCGAGCTCATACCCCTGAATAACTATATCTGAAAGCTCATCTCGATCGGTTAAACGGAACGGCCGCTAGAGTTCCATATATCGGCAAAGTTTTTTTATGACCACCCTGTATATATATATATTTTTTTTTTTTTCCATTCACTTTCCGATATGATAGAATTGTAAAAATCGGCTTCACCTGCGTGTTTACGTAGACAATATAACATTTTACTATTTATTTACATCAATTAAAAATTAATAAACCCATTTTAAGGCATAAACAGTTAATCGAACCGTAAGTGATAGATCTTAATATGATCTTTATGGTTGCGACTCTTTACGAATTACAAAAACAACGGAATTAATTATGGGCAAACCACTCTCGCCTAAATAGGCAATTTCTCTTCTGTGAAACTGCAAAAACGAAATACTTAAAAATTTAAAAAGTACAAAATATAAAGAAAGACGAAAAAATGTAATATGTATTTTTTAAATACTCTTTTATATTTCAATAGTTTTAAATATATTTAATTATGATTCTAAGTTGAGAAACAAATTTAGAAGGTCTGAGTAGATTGTATAAATAATTTATTTTCTTCTTTCCTGTTACTATTTATATCTTTAAAAGGAGAAGGCGTAAGTGTTATAATTTTTTAAATAAATATACAAATTCACTTTTGCACCCAACCATAAGTCAAAACGTTGAATTTTCAATTATTGGGGACCTTGCAATAAATGTATGGAAACGAAAATATTTTTCTACAACGTTAATTGCAGTCAGGAATTATACCAAAAAGATAGTATAAAGATATATGTATAAGGATAAAAATATAACTTATTTAAAGATAAACATTGAAAGCTTATAAAAGGGTTTTTTTTTCTAAATATTTATTTTATCTTTATTTTACAGTTTATCAGTATTTATATAATTTATAATTTTTTGTCATCTAAAAACAAATTTATAACGCTGAAATTTATCTAATTTAATTAAAATAACCGTAATTAAACTGGATTAAAAATTATAAAAAAAACTTATTTCTGTAAATTTAGATTTTTTTTTTTTACAATTTATGGGATATATTTAGGGAAGCGTATAAGAAAATTGTTCTTTTAAAATTAAATTAGTTTACATTAATTTTAAATACCTGGTGAATTTTTTTATAAGTATGCACATGTTTATAAATAAATAAATACTCTTAATAGGCTTTTTAAATTTTGTAAATTAATGTGCGATATCAGTTCTATTTTATGTTTTGTATGTTTGAATATTTTTTTTCTTTTAGTTATGAGACAGTAAAATATAATTTACTTTTTACGGAAGTTAAACTAAAAATATAAAATTGCTTGGAAATTTTTCTCTTAATCCAAACTTGAAATTCAGACGTTAAATTCTTGGGACACGTGAGTGTAGCAGGCCTCGCAGCATATAGGAAAAATTCTATTTTTCCTGCCACTATTTTGACAATATTATCTTCGTGACACATTTCTATTGATATGTTAAAAAAATTCATCCTGAAGATTATAAATTAGGGCTAATTGCATGAAAACCTGTCATGTCTATCACACAGCTGAAAATCTCTATGCGTGTTGGCTACCAGCATTTTATAACGGAAAATGTGACTTATTTTATCGAAGCGATCTCATCAATTGAATAACGTGAAGCAAACTTTTCGAAAATAATGGTGGCCAACAAGCATAGCGATTTTCAGCTGCGTGACAGACATGACAAGTTTTCATGGAATTAGCCTTTGATATACTCGTACGAACAATAAAAAGATTACTATAATCTGCGACCCCTGGTATGGATCTATTGAATATAATTTTTTGGCATGTGTGTATCGTTCTATTGAATACTTTGTTTTCTTTTAAAAATCAAATAAATGTATAAGCTTTTTTTGTATCAGGTATTTTCTGCATTTACCATATTAAGATTATTACTGTTATAAGATTATGCTTCGGTATACGAAGAAATCCCTACATTTTATTTAATGCATTATTATATTCCTCTTTTTCTTGAACGAAAAAAACTATATTTCGCGTTTTATAAAAGGAAAAGAAACAATACAGTCTTACTATGATAAAAGTCTAGAAATATGGAAAACCAACAATACTTTTCAAGTGTGACAGATAGTAAGGTATCTCAACTTTCTAATAAAGGCATTAGCGTAATTCTTTTTTCATATGAAAAAAATATTTTTTTCTCCTCAGAAAGTAGAAAATATATATCACTTTTACAATAAAAAATTTAAAATACATGGTATAATCTGTATTCTTCAAGTGTAGGTATCAAATTATACTGTAGCCAACAGTGTAATTACGGCATAATTGTATTCTTTTTCGTCTTTGAAAATATAGCAATTACTTAGGAAATTTGAGAGTAAATGAAATTCATAGTTAAACCAGTCACAGAAATAAAATAAAATAAATTATGCGAAATCACTTATATTCTCCAAGTGTAGGTTACAAGTACGACAGTATTCGAACATCATAATTAACTTATTATCATGTTTCAGAGATACTCAAAAGTCAATCGCTTTTGGTGAAGCTCGCACCTAGCATTAAGACCTCGTTCATTTTATAGTCTTACTAGATAGTACCCGTCAAGATTTGGCGGAAAATAACTTGAATGTTTCATTAGAAAATTCTTGAATTTTTCATTAGTTGCTTTTAAATTAATTATTGAAATCGTGACAAATTTTTATATTGCACAAGTGATTCCTATTTCTGGAAGGAGAGCTAGAGGTTGCTGGTGCTGTCAGTGTAACCTATTAAAAGATGTGAAACAACTTTAAGTTTATAATTTACAACCAATTATGCTTGCCTTTTATCAGAAATTTACCAAACAATTACTGAACAGAGCATTTATTTTTACTTACTATGGTCTTTTTTTTTTAATTAATAACAATACCTATCTTTATTTTTTTTAACTACATGACTTTTAAAGGCTGCCATGAATTTTATTTATATCAGTCTCATTCTCTAATAGCCTAATTTTGAAACTTGATGCGACTAACGATTTATAATATATATTTTTTATTTTTTTTGAATTTTATTAACATTTTTCATTTTTTAAATATTAAACCATGGATATCAAGATAATTTATTTTATAGTTCTTATAAGAATATTTTCCTTTCTTTGTGTTTTATTTATTTATTTATTATTATTTTTTTATGGAAAAGAATTTAAATTTTTTTTTACTGTCAAATACACCTATATTTTCTTGATAATAGTCAGAAAACAGAAGTTGTAGATCAGCTTAATTTATTTAATTTATAATTACATGCAAAATATTTTAGGTTAAATATTTTAAATATAAAATTATTATTTTTTCAAAATATTATTGAGTGTTAAATTTTATTTAATGATAAACCATTCAAATAATAATAATAATAATAATAATAATAATAATAATAATAATAATAATAATAATAATAATAAAATCAAAATCATATAGCTTCTCCTCTTACTAAAATATGACATTATAAATTATCACAAAAATGGCATAGAAATCATTTTGCCGGGCGTTGGGTTCGAGCCTGCGTCGCCTACAAAAGTTCAGAGCTTTAAACTGGTGCGTTTAACTACTCTGTTAACCATATCTGACCTTTTTTTCCTCTAAATGGTAGATCTAGTAAATTTAACTTCACACATGCGCAAATGCGTGAATATTTTTGACTGAACTTACAGAATCAGATTTATGTTTTAATATATATGATAATCTTCCGTAACGGGGTCCGCAGTAAATTGGCGCATTTTAGCTAATAGGTTATGGTCAATGAATTTTTTCTGTGAAAAGCCTTTAATGATAGCCACACTTTCAGTATCCCAATATTATTTCTAATATCTTTTGAGGACATTTCTCCATTATCCAGTCGACCACTTTCCTAGGAAAAAAAAAAAAAAAACTATCGCCAAACGGCGAGCGCCAAAAAAGTAAAATAATAAAAAAATAAAATAAATAAATAAATAAAAAAGGACACCGTCAGTTGAAACTATCTATTGTAAAAATACATCATTACATTTTATTTATGCTTGTACCCTTTTAACATCGTGACGTCACCGTTTAATAATGTAATTGTTATTTTAATTAACGAAACATTAATAAATCAGTAAAACATTATTAAAAATACACAGGGCCCGACTTTTTGCGGGACATGCGGGTCGGTTGTCCCGGGCTCCCCTTTTTAGGAGACCCCCCATGAGAATAGTCAGTATTTTCATTAAAAGATGCCAAATGATTAAAATTAGCCAAAAGTGACCAAAATTCATATGTGCCAAAGTGGCCAAACATTTAGGAAGGAAGTGCGTTCCCCTTTTTCCTCTCTGTTTCTCATACCCTCTCCATCCATGCAAAAAACAAACTATATCATTGCAAAAATAATGATTAATATTTTATTATAACAACTTAGTATTCTATTGTTTTCAAAAGAAATTCTCTATTAACGTTTTTCTCGTAACAAGGCAAGTAAAACCATTATTTATGATCAATTTGGGGCATTTTCTTTTATCCATCTTATAACGTACGTAGATAAGCGAAGTAAAAGCTAACAAAGAAATACTCGTATCTCCCAATCTATCATTTTTTTTTCTACAATTATCCTACTACTATATTTTTTTCTTAAAAGTTGTGACCATCTTTTTGTGACACTGTGTATACAGATGTGAGCGGTACCGGGTACAAAATTTATGCATATAATACAATATGCATGAAGTTTAGTACTAGCCACTTTCACATTATTCACAAAAAATCTATAGATGGATAGAAAGGGATCCCCCAGAATTATTCTTGCCCCGGGGCCACCCATAGCCTACGTCGAGCCCTGAAAATACAGATAAATGTCGAACTAAAAATCACTTCATGAAGTAACAAATACGGGTAACGAATCTCACATCACGAATATTGATTTTGTCATGTGTTTGATAAATATATACTAAATTATTCTTTTTGGGTTATTTTAGTTTGCTTCTGTATTATTTACTATTTTTAGTTCTGTTATGTATTTAATAAATATTAAATTATTGTTTTGAATTAGATTGGCATCAATGCGTTTTGACAATGGTAAATATAAGTTACGATTGACAATCATTTACGCTGATCTACATTCCTGGTACCAGTAATATATAAATACCAAATTAACTGACCATGCATTTTGAAATTTGATTCATTAAATATTATTCCATGAGTTGGGCTTGTTTACATTTCACCTCGCCAAGAAAACATCTTGAAAGGAGTTGAGTTACATCACTATCAGAATTATGCTAAGCTTTGATTGGCTTACAGGCGTGAATCATTTTTGCACGGTAAAATTCAATATTAGAGGATTTTCTTTGTGAATGATTACCTCCATAAATGAATATTTTTGTTCGATCTTTTGTGTTTACTTCGATAAAACAGATATTGGGCTGTCAATATAATTTCAACTGAAATTATCACAGAATATTTATAAATTTGATTGCATCTTACTTCTCAAACATTATTTTTTAACGCTGCGTAATTGTTTTATCAAAATAACTTCAAAAATTGCGTACTTGATTCCTTCGCGACGAGCGTCTTTTAAGAATTTTTATCCTTTTGCCACCGGTTTTTCAAAATAAAAATTTTCATCTGATTTAATCGGGAAAATGCTCCGATTAGATAAGGCAAAATTTAGAATAAAAAGTATCTGGTGGGAATGATCAAGGCGGGTTAATTAGACGGCGAAAATGCATCCCTGATGAAATCTCTGGGTGCGCAAATTTTGCTACATTTATGTTGCCCAAGAAACTCTCGGGTTGCGGAAATTTTGCTACTTTTACTTTTATCGAGGAACTCTCGGGTTGCGCAGCGAGAGGGTTAAAGCGATTCTTCTGAAAATTTAACGTTTTAGGAATTTTATTTGAAAAAATAATTTTGGTTAAAAATGGCCTTTTTTCATATGAAAAGCGAAGCGGTTAGCCAAGAACTATTGATAACAGTCATATGACTTGGGCTTTTTTTTTTTTAAATTGAGATTTGTATTTTAAAGTACTTTAAAAAGAAAATCTTCTATGTTAATAATCTGATAAAAGGTCTAAAAAATTTTAAAGTAATGCTGCTGTAAAATCAATAAATATGAGTTTTCCAAACCAATTTTATAAGCTCTCTAACTGTAGTCTTTTGGGCTCTAAAAAGCATCACGTCTTAGTCCAAGGGACGCGTTTTACCAAACGTGCTTCCCTTGACAGACAATTAATAATACTACTTCCAACTAAAATACTTATAAAATCAAAAATAATTGTACAAAAATTACTTTCTGGTGCATACATGTAATATAAAGGTATTTAAAATATAAATTTAAAATACCTTAAATTACATTAGAAAAAACCAAGAATGTTTTCAACCCTTATAAGTCCGTCATCAGTAGGATTTAAATATTATTATTATTTTCCTTGAGCTTATTCGAGAATAGTCCAGAAGAAAAACATTGTAATTTAAAGGTTGTACGTCAGATGAGATGACAGACAAAATTATTCCAATTTTCAACAAATCGAGCTTTCATCTATTATGCAACAAATATCTCCATACTCCATGGATATCGTATGATAATGCATCATTACAAGCTGTATCTGTATTAGCAATTATTTCAATTGATTCTCTTATGATGGTTTCCTGGCGATTATTTGTATGAAAGGTAATTTTCGATTTATTAAAATCTACTTTTATAGGTTGAGTTTGAGCTAATCTTGATAATGCAGTATGGGTCTACTTAATCTGCGATCTGTTTCATGTTCTTTAATTCTAGAATTTTAAACTTTCATTTATTAATACTATTTCCATACAACATTTGGCAGGAAAAATAAATATTCATAAATAAAAAATTTTAAAATCGGCGAAATCATCTATGTTCTCCAACTGCAGGTGGTAAAAATGAATGTTTCTTTTAAAATTTGTCATTCAAAACAACTGAATTTTGTTATTTTATGTCAAAAGCACTGTTTTTATTTTCAACATTTTACGCAAGTTTTTCTTCTTCACTTCTTTCTTCTGAAATCTTACTTTAAACTTTTTTTTTTTCAGTACAGAGTTTTCGAAAAACTTCTTACTTTTTTTTCAATCAGATACTAAAAAGTAAATGTACGAAAAATCTAAAAAGTTGAATTTTGGGAATATTTATTTTCTTTCATCCTGCATTTTCGTTAAAGTAAAATTCTTAGGAAGAAACTGCTACAGACATTATTCGAGTTTTCATTACTATCATCTATTGCAAAGTTGTTTCCTTTTCTTTTCCGTATCCTTTACATAAAACTTCACCAAAAATGTTTGTTTAAATAAACTTGAATGTTACCTCCAGTTACATTTATTCGTTATCAATTAAAAAAAAAAAGTATTTAAAGCTGTATTAATATAATAACACTGGCATTATATAAGAATGCAGCCGAATGAAATTACATGAAGATAATTTTTGTCAAATTTGGACATTTATAAAATTTTTGAAGCTGTGTCAGATTTACTTTTCACAGTGCATTACAATGCTGTCCATTTAAACATAGTTTGTAGTAATTATAAACAGGATTTTAATTATGTTTAGATAGCTACGCATATAATCTTTAAACTGTTTATCACTTATAAAGCATTATTAAATTTTTTATACACGGTGTCCGAAAATTCCTGGACACATTTTAACCCCTTGAGGGGCGGTGGGATATATTTTATCCAACCTACGATTAATGAGGATTTGCACGAGAAAACTTTTATGAAATTTTACTTTTCTAAATTTAGTGGAAAAAAGACGTAAACTTGCTTTTCCTTTTTTTGAAATAAAATTTTTCTATATTTCCGGTGGGAATTCAGCATATACACAAACGCAATTGCTTGCCCCTCAAGCGGTTAAAATTCAATATACAATCACGTAATTTTTGTACAGAAGTGCGACTTGGGCTAAAATGGTTCTCGGGATGAAATGTTTTCTTCAAGCGAATGAAAATAATTATTACTGAATTTCGATCATAGATGGCGCCACATAGCCGTATGTATGTTCGCTTTTAAACATGCGTTTTTCTGATTTTCAGATTAATTTTGACGCTGTGAAGCAGAAATGATGCGGGAGTTATCAGAAATTGGGAGTAATTCAAGGTTAAAGTAATTCTGTTAGTAACATGTTAAAATAATTGCTTTTTAACAGAATGATAAAAAAAAATCGTTTGAAGATAAATAAATAAATTTCTACACATACCTTTCAAGAGAATATTTTATTAAAATATTCTTTGTGATAATTTATATTAATATTAAGTGGTATACATAATGTACAACCGCAATTTTAGGATTTAACCCGTTCTGGACAATGGGTGCATATATGCCTACACTTAAAGGGGACGCGGATATAGTTATTATAGCTTTATTTTTTGAAAAATTACGAAAATATCAATAATCTAATTTTTGATAAAATTCGATAATTAAAGTATCCGAAAATTTATTTTTCTGTATCCATATTTGCTTTTAAATTAATCAGTCTTATTCTTGAATTTAGTTTTCTCATTTTGTGTTTTTCAATGCATCAGAATTTTCTAATGGACAAAACTTCAACAAATATTTTTCATTTTCCTCTGTGATGATTTTGTGTGATCTTTAATATGTATTTAATAAAAGTAAGGATGGGATTTTTAATAATATAAATAACTTTATTTTCAAAAATACAACGTAGAAATAGAACGTTACACAACGTTAAAAAAGTTCTGTTATAAAAATCGTTATTTTCTATCTGCTTATAATGCTTTAATATCTGTTTAGAAATAAGAAGTTATCCAAACTATGTAATTAAGTCATTATTATATTTGTATTTGTCTTTCAGCAAAGAATAATATTTTTATGAGAAATTTTGAAATAATAACCAAATTACACTCTCACAATAAAGTTTTAAAAATCAACGGAATCATCTGTATTTTCTGAGTGTAGATAGCAAAAACAAATATTTCTTTGAATATTTATCATCAAAAACAACCGATTTTTGTTATTTTACGTCCAAAAACTGGTTTTTTATTTACCATCTTTTATGTAAGCATTTTTCCTCTTTATTTTTACATCTTCAATATAACTTTTTTCCCGACAGTGTTTGCTTTTTAAAAGACTTCTTAGCTTCTTATAATCAAAAACTAAAAACTAAATAGACATAAAATCTAAAAAGTTGTATTTTTGGGCTTTCTTTGTTTCTTTTATCGGTTTTTCTGAGTAGAATAAATTTTGGAGGAAGACATGCAAAGGAAATCATTTGAGATTTCAGTGCATCATATAATGCAACAACTTTTTTGATATCTGCGACAAGAAACTGGTAAAAGAATGTTTATTTAAATGATATTGTATGGTTAACTATAGTTTCTTACATTTTTTTATTTAGTTTCAAAACTACGGGCATACCAATTTTGTGTGTATTTTACTGATAAAACTAAATAATGTTTGATATAAATATTTAACTGGAATAGTTCGATAATTAATTTGAATCAATAAAACAGTATTTACAGTATCAAACCTGTTATTATACACTAAAGACTATTTCCCCTCAGTATTAAGTGTTCTGCTTGATCTTTCATTAAAATACATTCACCATTTGCCATTTTTTAAATTTTTGCTGCTTTTAATATATGTTTAGAAGTACAACATTACCCAAACAGTTTAATGAAGTAATAACTATATCTCTGTTCGACCTTCCACAAACAATAATAATATTTCTTGGAGAAATTAGGGAAAAGTAACAAGATAGCTCTCACAGTCAAAGTTTAAAAATAGGCAGAATCATTTGTATCATTTGTGTCTGACATACTAGTCAGACAATTTCGTCTGAGACACTAGTGTGTCATATTACATGAGCCATTTCGAGCTGTTTTCGCCAAATTTCGACAATCTACTACTGAAAATCTATTTGACTTAGGTACTTGTTATATAGAATACGTAGTAAGGCCACCCTAATTACCTAGAATCCAAAATTTTATAAATAAAGCATAATTACTTTCAGAGATAATGATATTTGAAAATCAATAATTTTAACACTGACTGACTGACCGACTCACTCACTCACTCATCAAAGAGATCTCATATATCTACTGAATCTACAGACTTCAAATTTGGCGCGAAGTCCGTTTACACTATAAAACTAAGGAATAATAATAAAAGAAAGCAAAAATTGATTAATTACCCACTTGGCATGTCCATGTTTACTTTAACATTACGTCTATTAGGCGAAATTTTAATTTTCCACCCCCCCCCCCCACAAAAAAAAAAAAAACGCCAAATGTTAAATCCGGGCTAAGCATTTTTTTTCCAATCCCTGATATCATATCGTAATCTGACTGGCCAAAGCTTTATGCGTCAAAGTGATTTTCCTTGGCAGGAAAGAATTGTGTTTGATGAAAACCATGAAAGTAGAGAATTTAGATAGGATGGACGGGTAAAAGGGAAGAATCTTCTGTATTCCAGAAGACATATTTCTGTATTTCAATTGTTTATGACTCCGGTTTGTCTATCCGTCTGGACGTCTGTCCGCGCTCTCACTCTCGTAAATATACTCGGATTGCCCTGAAATTATTATATATAATACAAACTGCATTGCATTTGCAGGTACACACAAAAGGTTGCAAATACTATATTGTATCCAAAGCAATGTTTAGCGGCATATTAGCGATGATTGCTGGAAATGCCTTTTTAATTATGATATGCGCTTTTATATTTTACTAGATTTAAGCCTACAATATGGTGTGTATAAATGCTGTAATTCATAAGCAGCAAAAAAAAAAAATAATAATAATAAAAGAATTGTTAAGGGCTAATGTGCATGAACGGAAATTTCAGGTGGGTTTGAAATGAGTTATGCATTTTCACGTTGAGCTGCAATTAGTTTACTAAGAAATGTTTGTAGAATATAAATAAAATGATATACAGGGTCACGCAAAGAATTGGATTCACAGCCGTCTATGGATGATAATTTCTGGAAATGTGATTTCAATAGTTTTACGAGCGTTTTGTTTTGAATTTAATTTTAGCTATATAGTGGCGCGTAATAAAGGTACTAGGTAAACTACAGTGATGTACAAAAATATTTAAATACGTTTCTATCTATTAGTATAAATTGCTGAAAGAGAAATTTCAACATGTTATGCGTTTTCTTGCTAAACTATATTTTCCCATTATATAATATATATTTTAGCCTACAGATCGAATACAGGGCTGGTCAAAAGAATTGGAATAAATATTTGTCTATGGACAGTAACTGCTATAATAAGTTTTTAAAATGTTTTATGCGCTTTCTCAAATGTTTACTTAGGTATCTTATTTACCTTATTTCCCTAAATAACGAAGCTTTGTTAAAGCATTCAGGAATTGTTGGAAAGTGCTTCATAATCTATCCTTAACGCATGATTTTTCTTTCTTGTTTAAAAAATCATGAGGTAGAATATCTAGATTTTTTAATTATTATTACTATAAAAAATAGAAGATAATATTTAATATATATATTATATATATATAATTTTGCACATTATACGTTGGCGAAGAAAGGTGGCTAAGTGAAAATTTCAAAGAGAAGATTTATATACTAAGATTATTTACTGTAACTACAAATTAGTGACTTCATTAAAAAGAAAAAGAAAAAAATTCCAAATTTTAATAAATTTGTATTAATAATTTTAATAAATTTGTTGCTTTTTAAATGTAACCTATTTTTAAATTTTACAATATTTTGTTTTTAATTTTAAATTTTCTATTAATTTATAATTTTATTTAATTATCAATATGATTATTGTTGTTTCGGAAGCAATAAAAATTTCAAATCAATGCATTTCGTTTCAAAACATGCATTTAATACAGAAGTATTAAAATACAGATTTCTGCCGCATATTCACTGCGAAATACTTTGTTATTGGAAATTTAAATTAAAACTGAATGTTGCTTCGTGAATAAAATAGTCACATGTAAGCACATTAAACAGCATTAAGTAAAGTGTCTAAATATATTGTAACTTTACAAAATGTAATGATACCTTACAAAAATATAACTGTGAAAAAAGTGAGCAAATTATGTAAAAAAAAAAACTGCCTAGAAAAGAAGTGATATGTAAGTGGGTGCCAAGTTCATATAAAATCCACTCAATCTTATCTACTGGTGTATTGCAGCAATGTTTTAATTGTTTAAAAATAAAAATTATTGATAGCATATCAATAATAATAAATGTAGAACTTCGCAAGTTTTTGATAAATGTTATGCCTATCATTTTCATGTTTTAATAAAATGATGATGATAACATTAATAACAATGTCATAATCATTTGCAATATTGTTATTATAATGAACAAATGAGTCATGTTAAAGATTTGATAAACAAATACTCACACAGATACACTTCTGCTCGTCTTTAATTATCACATTTGCAACCCCCTTCCCCGCCCCGGAAACATCATAACAAACACACTAATGCATGGCAAAGGGACAGATACATATACGCTTGTCCTTCGTTATCACTTTAGAAACTCCACCCCTTTCAGGAGCCTCAATACACTCAAATTAAGGCCTTCAAACATGAAATATCTAGTTTTGATATAATATTGCAATTAATAAAAATAAATGACTCGTAGGTAAGAACTTGCCAAGTTCTAGATTTAGTATTAATATGCTATCAACTATTTTTATTTTTCAGCAATTAAAACAATGCTACGATAATTCAGTAGATACGTCTGAGTGAATGTTATTGACCTTGGCAACCACTTACACATCATTTCTTTTCTTGGCAAGGTTTTTCTACAGAGCTTGGTTTCTTTTTTTTCACTGCAATGTTTTTGTTAGATTCTGTATACAAATGTTTTTACGAATTTTTTTTTTTATCCAAAATACCCGAATTTTGTTTTTTTAAAGTTCCCCAAACCGTTTTTTTTTTTTTTTTTTTTTTTTTTTTTTTTTTTTACTACATTTTATGTAAGAGTTTTCCCTTTATTTCTCCCTCTTCAAATCTTAGTTCAAACCTTTTCTTTGGGGCCCTTCAGAGGGAATTTCATAAAAAACTTCTTAGCATTTTACAATAAAAAACTAAAAAATAAATATATATAAAATATAAAATATTTTGTTTTTGAGTTCTTTTGTTTATCTTGTACAGTTTTTTTTTCTTTGGCAAAATAAGTTTTTAAGGAAAACATGCAATGGAATTCGAGATTTCAGTGCATCATCTAATGAATCTTATCTGCAAAAAGAAGCTGCTCAAAAAAATTTTATTATAGTTTCTTTGAGTTTTTTTATGTATTAATAAAAATATGAACCTACTAATTCCTATTGTATTTGATTGATAAAACAAAATAAATTTATGAATATTATTTTAATAATCATAGTAATAATTTGATAATTGATTCAAATGAATACAAAAAAAAAAAAAAAATCGTTGGGAGCCACCGTAATACTTATCCACCGTCGACATGCATAATATAAAATATGAAAATAAAACATGCGTAAACTATTTGTAAAATGCATTGTAATTCCAAAATCAAATTTAAACGTATATATAAATATTTTTAATGCATAATAATGCTCTATTACTGAATTACGGGTACTACTTGATTATCCCGTCGACCAATTTCGATTTATATAAATCGACAAACTACTCGCAAATTTATACAAACTAGCTGCCCTTGGCGACCAGTTGTGTCTACCTTAAAATTTATGTTTGGGAAAGCATGCTAAGCGTTGTATCATGTTACTTTTATTCATAATTTATTTATTTGGACTCCCTTAAATATAATTAATATAATCCCTTAAGCTAATATTACTTTTGGTGCATTAAAGTATCTCAATTCGTTAATTTTCTGTAAGCAAGTAAATCCTATTAGTTTACAATGGAAGTTTATGGGAATTCATCGAAATATTAAAGATATCGCCAAGTTGGCGTCACTTTTGCCGATTCATTTTGGTCGACCAATTTTTCTATATATCGCCAAAATGGCGATAAAATGGGCGTCATTTGGCGACGGATTTATAGATTGGCATTTTAAATACCGAAAGAACAAATGAATTAATAAAGGATTAATAAAAATACAAATAAAACGTCGAATTAAAACTCACTTGTTGACACAACAAACACGTGTAACGTGTTTAATGTCAAATGATTGTGAAATTTACGATAAGCCATTATTGGCATTTAATCCTATAGTTTGGCGATAGTTTTTTGGTGGACGGGATAATCGAGTAGTACCGAATTGCGCAAAAGAAACAGCCATCCAAAAATGATAATCATATTAACTAACACTTTACTGCGTCGGATTAAGCGTCTCATTTCCAATTAAATTATATCTTTGAATTGAAATTTGAATGAAATGGAGCGTCATGAAAAATCGAAGATTGTGAAAAATATGATTACAAATATCTCGGCAACTAATTATCCGATCGACTTCAATCTTTATGCGAAATTTATGTTTTTTTATTGTCGCTACGTTCACTCCTTCAAATAAAAATTTCGAAAAAAATTGTGTAACTTTTATCAGAACGAATATTTCGAGAGTCCGAAAAAAATAGTTTCGGACAATCAAGGTTACTGATATTCAATAGGCTTCTTCCCATTATTATTTCCTAAGTACAAACCAAATTTCGATTCTCTATCTCAATTTTTTTTTGGGAGACAGAGCGTTTACAGACACATACACAGACACACGTACAGGCGGACGCATTTTTTTTTTCTTCTAAAAATATGTTTTTCGAAATCTCCAGTGTCTGAAACGTGTAAATCCATCAATTTGTTTTCGATTTTTAAAACGATTACAAGATTTACCCTATACTACGTATGATGGGTAAGTAAAAGATATCACAAATATAAAATATGTTGTTACATAATAAAGTAGTTTTTTAAAAACTTAAAAACTTCCAAAATTTCGCGCCCAGCGCTTTCGATTAGGCCTTGAACGTCACCAAGGCAGCATTTCAGAACTGCTGTGTTTCAAAGCTTACAGACACACACATACACATAGACGGACGGCGAAGTTTTTTTTTTTCTAAAAAAAAATATGTTTTTCGGAATCTCCAGTGTCTGATACCTGTAAATCCGTCAAAAAAATGTTTTCGATTTTTAAAACGATTACAAGATTTACCCTATACTACGTATGATGGGGAAGTAAAAGGAATGGATTCTTGTGTACTTAAAAAAATGATTTAAAATTATATGTATTTTAAATTTTAATATATGTTTTCTTCCATTATGAAATTTTTCTTAAATGGATATTTTTATTTAATTTTGTATATATTAATATATATTTTTCAGATTTTATTTATACAAATTAAAAAATCCAATTTTAAGAATAAAAGTAAATTTTCAATATTTATTTAAAATAATCAGTTAAACTATATTTGCATAAAAACATTTGAATTATATTTGCATTAATCTAATTTGATATTTTGAAATTTATTTCTAAAGATACGTTAATGGATGTCAATCCAAGAATATTTCCCTTCATCATTGATTAAATGCAAAGCCTATTCATACATTAAATTTTTCTCAAAGTTTATCATATTTAATTAATGAACACTGCTTTAATATATTCATAGAAGTACGGCAGCATCCAAACATTTTAATTAAGCTATTATAATTTTACTTTTCGCCATTTTATCAAATGAAATTTCTTTTATAAATTAAATAATAATAATAATAATAAACGAAATACATGTTCAAAATAAATGTTTAAAATTTGGCGAAATCATCTGTATTTCCCAAGTATAAGTGAGAAAACAGAATATTTCTTCGAAAATTTATGATCCGAAATAACCAATTTTTGTTTTCTTATGTCATAAGTCTTTTTTTTTTTTTATGAACGTTTTTTCCTCTTCTCTTCTTCCTTCTGAAATTTTACTTTAAATGTTTTTTTCCTTTCCACTACCAAGTCTTAAAAAAAAAAAAAAAAAAAAAAAAAAAAAAACTTCATAGCTTTTTAGAATCAAATACTAAAAAGTAGATAGAGAAAAAGCTAAAAGTTGAATTTTTGGGATATTTCATTTCTTTTATCGTTTTTGGGGGGTAAAGGGAAAATTTAAGAAAAAGAAAATCAGCAGAGTGTATTCGAATTTTCCGTAAGTCATCTAATGCAACGCCATTCTTTTTTTTTATCTGTTTATTCCATGCAATTACTGTAAAATGTTTATTTAAATAATTTGTATCTGTAACTTTGTTTCTTCGTATTAGTTATGACTTTATTTAAGGAATTCTCTCCTACTATCTAATTTTAAAGTACTCAAATACATGCCAATTTAAATTATGAATATTGTTATGCAATGGAATTTAAGTTAATGGGACTTTTGCTATTTTTTTCATTTAGAGCATGTAAAAAGTTTTTCTAAATATAACATATAAGAACCATGAAGCATATAAAAATAAAAATATTTAAACTAAAAAAATTTAACGTTAATATATTTTCGTACAGATTTGAGGATTTAAAAATTTTGGGAAATGAAACGATTAATTTAACTTCAACGGTTCATGAATTAGCTATTATTCAACCATACAAAGAAATACCTTGTATATCTTTTACATTTGCATTAATGTAATGTCTAATTCACAAAATTTCGACATATCTTAATTATATTAAATTACGTCTTAAATTTTGATTAAAAAATGTTACAATATCAAAAGATAACTTTAATAAATACTCTCTAATTAAGTACGCGTGCTTTATTGATCTAAAGAATAGAAATAATATATGAATATTTATGAGTTTCAGCTTTTGCAATAAAAGGGGTGATAATGCACGTTAATTCATTGCTTTAAGGAAGAAAATATACAGTTTATTTTAAAATAAAGCTTTAAAGTTATGAATGTATATGACAGCATATTTTAAGCAAATTAATTTTAAAATAACTAATATTATTTATATATGTATTAGTTATAATTAGAACGCGTTCTTCAAAGCACATATGAAAACTAATGCAATTACTTGAACTCCATGAGAACTTGACAAACGATTATTTTTTTTTATTGGATAGATTGCAAGCACGACGTTATCTGAAGCGACGAATAGAGACTCAAAATATTAGTAAAACTTGAAAGAGGATTAACGAAATAAAACATTACGGTAAATATCAAATAAATGCTAAATAAAATAATTTTTCTTTCATGTTGATGAAATGTGCTTATGTTTTGATACAACTTATATTTGTGAAACAAAAGTTAAAATAAAATTATTGATTTATAAATGAGACTAAATATAATATTTTTTTTGAAAATCGACATTTATTTAAATGTTAATGCTATTGCGAGAATGTATGGCCTCAAAATATTACAGATAATTAAAAGACTAAAAATTGAAAATTAAATTTTAAAGAAAAAGTATTTTTTCCATTTATTATTAGAAATTATCTACAACCCGCATTCTACATTTAAAATTCTCTACAACACTCGACAGATCATACCCTGCAGTTCCAAAAACCGATTTCTTGACCATGATACCTCAGGTGCTATATACAACATCAAGTGCTTCCAATTAAGTAGTCAGCCTGCAGCGGAACCCTCAGTGTTTAGTACTACAATCCCGAAATGATACTTACCATATCGACCTAGAAGTGATAAAAGGTTCAGTTCACCTTGTCTATTCCGGAAACAAACTTTGTAGCTGTAGTGACTAGCGCAATGTACTATATATGGACTCTTCACTCACTTGAAAATACCTGCTCGGTAATGTTAAACCTATGGATAGGTTAGTTTCCAATTTTTCGTCTAATATGGCTATTTTTTTCATTTCGGTTGTAGATTTTTTTAATAATGGTACTTTCACATTTGGAACCGGTTTCAAAAAAGCAAGTACCTTTTAAAAAAAATCTACAACCGAAATCGAAAAAGTAAAAAAATAGCCATATTAGAGATCGACCTGAACTATCCTACGCCAAAAATATCGTTTAAACATATTAAAATGCGAACGAGAAATTTGAATGAAACCTGCCCATAGGTTTAACATTACCGAGCGGGAGTTTTCAAGTTAGTGAAGGGCCCCCTTAAGAGGCTACTTCAGTCAGCCGAGAAGACCCGTTCGCTAATGCTAATCCTATGGAAGAAATTTATAAAGATATCTCGGTTACATTTCAATATTTTTAAATGATTTCTTTTGCATTGGATAGCTGAGATCGATCTGTATGCAGGCCGTTTTTTACTTTTTCGATTTTCCTTACAGATTTTTTTTTTTTATGAGGATGTTTTCACTTTTGAAACCGATTCCGAAAATGAAAGTGCCCCCATAAAAAATATCTGTAAACAAAATCGAAAAAGTAAAAAACAACCTTTGTACAGATCGATCTCAGCTGTCTAATGCAAAAAAAAAAAAAAAAAAAAAAAAAAAAAAAAAAATCATTTAAAAATATTGAAATGCAACCGAGATATCTTTATAAATTTCTTCCATAGGATTAGCATTAGCGAACGGGTCTTTTTGCCTGACTGAAGTAGTTTCTTAAGCTGCCGCATTCATTACATGCCTATCAGTCAATGGAAAGAAATGCATTTTTTACCTTTCTTATAATTAGTAATTCATAGGTGCTAAGTATTTTGGACTTTAAATTTTTACCATATTTTCGGATAGTAAATCTTTACTTTATTTAATCAGAGATATCAGCCATTAAATGAGGAAAATATTGTTATTTAGAAATTGAGGTATTAAATAGTTATGATACTGACATCTATGGTAAATGATGCCGGAGATTATATCCCTCTTGAAAAGTGCAAAATTTATTTATGCCTTAGTGTAATCAATAATTTTTCTCTTTTAAATTATTATTTTAACTAAAAATATATATATATATGTATATTACTTGGTTTAATGCAATGCAAATGATAATGTTCTTTAAAGACTATCCTAGTACATTAGGAAAACATGAACGAAGATTTTCAAAATTTGTGAAATGTATCCTTTTACTATCTGTTAACAGAGGATATTTGCTTCCCGATCGTTCATTAGTAACTGATGCCGATGCTTATAGCTGTTTTAAAATGTCTAAAAGTTTAACAGGGTTCGTACGGGTCCTTTAATTTTCAGACTAAGAAATTCTTCGGTACCGGTATTTTCTTATAGAAAATCTCTACTTAAATAAGGTGAAACTTTGCGCGTTAAAAACAAGATTTATTTTTCTATAAAAAATACTGATACACTGCCTTGAAAATAACGGTACCGCGTACGAACCCTGTTTAATTATATGCTTATTAATTGGATTATGTTCTTCTTTAATATAATTTTAACTAAATCTTGTAATTGTATGCTATGCAAGCGTAAAAGCAAATATGCAAAATATAACGACTATAAAAACACATTAATTTAAATTTCCCGAAAAAAAAAGCATTATGTTATTATTATTACTTACAATGAAAATTATATATATATATGTAATAATAAAAATCTTCGCCTCTTTTTCTTAGTAAAACTATTCCAAATTCTTCATATTTTTCCTTTTTTACCTATCTTTAATAATATCTTAATATCTTTTGTCTTTTATTTCATGCATTTAAAGTTGCGTATTCTTTTATTATTCTAAAAACCTTAATCCATTCGCCTAATCTTATAAAACCCATTAAATTACTTTTTCATTTTATTCTAAAACTAAGTCTCTTTCTTTCGAATGTTTTAATATCATTTATTCTTTGGTGTTCTATACCCACAATTCTTTGAGTCCGCCAGTACTATTTGCACTTTAATTCTGAAGCCGTACAAAGAGTTCATTATCGACGTCATGCTTTCCCATCGAATCGTAATCTGTTTTATGTCCCATCCTTCTCCACCTCTCTTCTAGCATTGGTCTTTTACCTTTCTGTAACCGTCCGCGCGCTGTTTTTCGGAGTACAAATATCGTTACATCGGTGAAGGAGAGGAAGATTTTACGTTTTTCTGGTTGTCTAATTAACCTGCGTCGCTTGGAGTAAACGTCTTAATTTCTAGATCCTATGCTTGTAACATCTAAAGTTTTGTGAAGTGATGATCAATATTTGAGAGTTGATGGAATAACTACTGGAAGTGTTTTACTATGTTTTTTGTCAATAAAACCAGTTTCAAGTGACGATGACTCTCTATATTCATTACGTAAGGGAAATTATCTCAATGGGTCTCGATCCTGTCTTTACTCGCCACCCTGACTGCAATCCGATATTTTCAATATAACGGATGGATGGTTTTGATTGCTTTACTACATTTTATGTCGAGGTGTACTGGTGTCGCCTAAATATCTGAAAGTCGGTAGCAATATGCTACATATATATATATATATATATTACTTTGGTGAATTTTACTATATTTTGAATTAATATATGTTTTACAATAAAAATTAAATATATATATATATATTCATTCAATACATTTTAAAACAACTTTTTAATATAAGGGAGACGGGGGGGGGGGGGGGGTCGAGACATATTTTAGAATATATATATTTTTTTGTTTAAATATTGAATTTAGAATAAAGTTTCATGTATCATTTTATTCAATATACAAACAGTTATCAAAATAAAATTGCGATATAAGTGTGCTATATAAGAAACTTGAAAAATGATTGATTTTAAACATGAGAAAATAATGTGTCAAAGCTCCCCATATATGGAAGGCTTGACCCACTTTATTTGATATTGAAATATTTGTTCATGGAAATAAAATCAGTTTCAAAAAACGCAGACTAACTTTATGCTACAAGGTTTAATTACTATAAAAAATATTTCGGAAAATGTGATGGGTAAACAAACCTTCTTAGACGGAATTGAAGGCACAGGAGAAAAATTCCATTTTAAACACCCACTTTTTTTACATTTGAATTGGAAACAGTTGTTGCCACATAGTCGGTTTCATCTCATTGTGTTTATTTTGGTGAAATTTGTCTACATACCTTCCTAAAATGTTTTGATGAATGTTATGTTCTTCTGCAGATAAATGAATACCTAACATTTCTTAAGGCTGTTGCTTTCATCCTTTTTAGCATTTTCCATTCTTTCTATTTACCTTCTATGGGTACTATGTAAATGAAATAGAAGTTTCTATTAACTTTCCAATTTATATTTCATTGCATTTTTTCTTGCTTTTTCTAGCAATTTTTCTGAGCTTAATTTAATCAGCTTTAAACGTTTTTCTTTCTATTACTACATTTTACTGTAGCTTTACTGAATAAATCTACATTATTTTAGAAATATAATCACTAACCCTTCATTATGTACAGTTTGAAATAAAGAGATTTCCAAAAACACTTACATAAGAGGCTTTGACCGTCTGCTCAACACCCCCCCCCCCCCTCCAAATAGACACTTTTTAAACCATTGCACATGCTCATGTTTTGCCTGATTTACTGTACAATCTTTATGCCTGGAATGTGAACTTAATTTTTTTACACTAGTGAAAACCTAATTACTCAATTTTCTATGATATATTTTATCTGGGAAAATCTTACAATTTTTTTTTTCTAAAAAATACACATTTTAAGCTGAAAATACTTCGCAATTGATTTTTTCACACCTGTTTCAATTATCTTCATGAAAAAAAAAAAAAAAACTATTGTTGAGTATTTCAGTAGCTTTAGTTGCCACCTATTGGCAAAACTCAGAAATTCTTTTAAATGTGAAAACTGGAGGAGGGTCAAGACTCCCCTATGGTCAACACTTATCAGTCACCCCTAAATGAAAATTTAGTTACAAATTTAAATTAAAATGAGAAATTTTATGCCTAAATATATTAGTTATTATAATATATATTAAAGAATTAATATATATACTTATTAATACTCTTCTTTAATGAATATCATTGTGCACTAGGAGACCACGAACAGGGTTTTTAAAAATTAATTTCTTATATTCTATCACACATCTATTAGTCAATGCAAATAACGACATTTGCTTCCCGATCTTGTCATTAGTAACTGATGCCGAACCTTAAAGCCGTTCTTGAAAAGTGTAAAAGTTTAATTATGTCTTAATGAATCGGATAATGTTCCTTTTTAATATCTTTTGTTAACGGAAAGTCGTTATTAGAATCACTACTGAAGTTTATAATGATGTGAGGTTTAATACTTTGCTATATTTAATTTAAAACAAGTGGAATTAATTATTTTAAAAACCTGACTGTTAAAATATTTTCCGGAAAGACAATAAAGTGTTAAACTCTACTTTCTTGAAGGAATTGTTATGGATAAAATACTCATTGAAATTTTAATAAAACTGAAGTGAATTATGTTAATTCTTGTATTGTAAGATTTTTCAATAGTTTAATCCACTTGTGCCTGAATTTTTCTTTTCTAAAAGTTGTTGGTAAAATCATTTTAAAATGTTTCAAAATGTATTGGAAAAATACTAAAGAAATTTTTGTATTTATTTGATAAAATGTAAACATACTAAATAGGGGAATGTGCATAATATTTGTGATAATATAATATGCATAATTATATGTTTTGTCTAAATTTATATAGAATAAGCTTTTAAATTATACATTATGTACTATGATTGGTATTTTAATGAATTAAAAAATATATTTATTTACAGAAACTAATAACATTATAAGTATTAGTAATAATAAATTAAGAATAATCGTATTTGAGGCTTAAAAACAATTTCTTTCATAATCATCTTGAAGAGGACTTTACATAAACAACTATCCCCTAAATGGCTAATAAAATTATGTACCCGTACGTGCCTCACTCCCTACATTTTGTACGTTACAAAAATGCATAAAAAAAGGCTTGAACATAAAATTTCACAATTTAAAAAATTACGTAAATATTTCTAAGAAGTCTACAAGCTAAGATTATGACTTATTTATTTTTATCCTTGGTACAAAAAACAGAAATAAATCTACTTTTTACATTTAGCCATCTTAAAAATTGCAAAATCTGTACCCCCCCCCCCCCCCCCCCAAAAAAAAAAAAAAAAAAAAAAAAAAAAACCTTCATTTTAAGCAAATTAATATTCATCTTATGCTGTCATCATTCGGTAACAGATAAAGACATTTACAGATAATTATTTTATACAATTTTCATTTTATAAAGAATAAGAACATTATACAAATTTATTAAAATTTGACGGGTCTCAAAAATGGGAGGCTAGGCATAAATGGGTAAACCCTTTCGAGTGCGGTGTCCTTAAAAAAAAAACACCTAATTTTATTTCCAAAACGGACAATCGGCACCAAGAATATTTTATTAAAATTTTTCTATTATAATGTATGTGAAAATAAGCACGTTCGTATTTGCTAATAAATTCATTTATACATTCCGGTGTCATTCTATTATTTCATCAGTTTATATATAGAATTACTCCTCGCCGGTAAGGGTTATGAAGAGATACCTGAGTAACGCAAATCAAAATGAGATTACTTTTGAAGGTTTTAAGAAGATAAATTACTACTTATCTTCAAACAAAATTTATTATTGGCTTACAAAAACTTTACAACTAATTCACTATGCCTAAATTAATCTGATCAAGGAAAAGCATACATGAAGAAAATATTTCATAGACTCCACCTTAAACGCCTATTGAGAGGTGAGCAGAGCACTGCTGCTTTGTTATCTTGATTCTCAAACACACAAACAAGCGTTTAAAATTTTTTTATCTGTAAATTTAAAAATATTTAAAGCCAGTCTTTTAAATGTATATATTAGTTTTATTTTTACTTTAAAAAGAAATTTTAGGGAAAATTACAAATAGAAAACTTCATCAAAGTAAAAAAAAAGGAAGTATAAAGACAAATTAACGCCCCCTAATTATATGCCCGTTTTATCTTTAACTCTTAAATGCCTGATTTTTCAAAAATCATTGTAATAATGTTTTTCGGCTTTCATTTTTTAAATAAATCGTGGGAAAAATACTTTAAAAAATCATATTTTGTTTTAAGTATAGTTTATGGCTAAAAAACAGTTTGTTACTAATCGGCAATACTGGTGTTTAATTGAAAAAATAATTTCCCTTCATAAAGTTCTATGATATTAAACACACAAAAAATTTAGGAACTATAATAAGAAATAAATTTTACTTGCTCACTGCAGAAAAAAAATAGGGTATTTCGCAAGCTTCCAAACAAAACAAAAAGAACAAGTAGCAACAATTGAAAAAATAAATCTATATTTGTTCTTAAACAGCACAAGTGTTATATCTACATGTTGAAAATCGATTTCATAATATTTTCAGAATGTATTTTATTAGCAACATTAGGCATTATAGCTACAATATTATTCTAATAGTATTTTAGAGCCTAAATTGGGTATGTTGCCGAAAAGCAACACCAGACATGTAAGGGTTAATGTTTGAAGTAGTTAACGTAATTTTCAACATTTTTACAATATTCACCAATTCAATAAACATCATTTTGAGGAACGTCAATTTGTAAGAAAAATTGACACTCCAGCTGATTGCGAAACAAAAGCCTGTAATAGCGGGTGATTATTTATTTTTTTTTTATATTCCGTATATATATATATATATATATATATATATATATATATATATATAATTATAATCAGAGACTGACAAAAGTTGAAAATTCCTAGGCGCCAGGAAAAATTCTTAGGAGCCAGCTTGAAGAAACCATTTCTCTGACATTAACTCATTCACTGAAAAATGGAACAGTGGCTATTCATAATCGTATTCGGCTATTTTTGAATGATCTTTATATCATTTTGCAGTGAACGAGTTAACTATTCAATAAAAAAATCAAACTGAGAAAAAATTTTAAGATAATACCACTTATACATTGTAAAAATTAAATAGAAACAAACTATGAAATTAAACATTAAAACAGTAGACAAATTAATATCCTTACCTTTAAATCCGAACAAGAAATTATATACATAAATTAACAATACCTTTGAGATTTTGATTTGAAATGTCATTTGTCCATTTGTCATTTTTGTGATATATATCTGACAACTGCACACTTTGGTACATTTCACATAATGAAACATAATTTAATTATTTTTTCATTTTCTGCTGTAGTATTTTTAAGGATTTCAAATCTAAGCAGTGCTCTTTAAACATGCACTATAGTCTGGCTTAGCAAAACCCCTGATTTTTGAAAAATTAGAGAGTGTTGTTGCGACGGTATGGTGAATTTTCTTCCACTGCAAATAATTGCGCTATTAAAAATAAACATTTTCGCACATAGATTTTTTTAGTTAAAGGAAAAAACTTAAAATTAATAAGTGGGTAAAAAGATAGTCGCCAAGAGAAATTTTTTAGTCGCACGGGCGACCTGGCGCGCGGGGTTTGTCGGTCCCTGATTATAATTCATCATCTATTTCCATTTACTAAACTTAAATTAATAAATTAAGCTTCAATACATAACACTGACATTATACAATATATACATACAGGGTGTCCAACGAATAAGACCCTGATTTCAAAATTAAATATCTCAAAAACAAAGATCAATAGAATTATGCGGTAAACGGTTTGTTTATAAGCTAAGCTGTAAAAATGTTATACAGGAGTTTCAAAATTTAGTTGCAAAAACCGTTATAAGATGGCGCTGTAATAGCAATACTTGTAAACTGCTTCGAAGTCCAGAGTACTAGCGTCTCATTTCTAGATGGTTCCCTACGGAAAAACGAATATTGGGAAAGTCCATTTTTTCATTGGGGTGATGTGCAGAAGTGGAAACATCTGGTCACAGAATTATTGCATCAGCTTTAATTTTAGAAAATTTCAATTAATAGAATTTTCAATAAAAAGTTTAGAAATCATTATAAGAAATTATTAACTATTTTATTATATTCAATCTTTAATGCCATATAATTATTTAAATCAAAATGCATTTATTTAGAAAAATAATTTTGCACTATTTATTTATTTTTTATATTTTTAAAACACGTCATAATATTTTGGTATTATTGTTTATACCTCAATTATTATAAATAAAAAAGTAATTTTTCACTTTTAATTTATTTTTAAATCACGGCATAATACTTTGGATTTAGCACAACACATATATTTCTTTTCTTTGTAAACAAAGTTTTAGAGACAGAAATTATGCATTAAATTATTTCTTTTTTAAATGATGATAAGTCATACCATCAACGTCAAAGCAAAAGTATTTTGGATGCCTGCATTCCTTTCCAACACTTCGAATCCTATCGCTAGAAGCTAAACCATATTTCTGTACTCAATGATAAAAAAAAAAAAAAATGAAAACGAGTTTTTAAAATTAAAATTATTTTTTTAACTTAATTAAGTTTTTAAAAATAGAAACTTTGTATTTTTTCATTCAAATTATTCTCTAATGAATCATTATTATAAATGGTCAATGATTTTTAAAAAAGGGGTTTCCTTTAGCTTAATTATATTTTAAAACAAGAAACTTTGGATTTTTTTATTCAAACTTTTTTAACAGTTTAAGTAAATATTAAAAAGTAAAGATTTCCATTTTTTTTTCAAGTCCTCCTCTACTTGGAATTGATTCTACGATCTACCAATTAGGAGAGAAAAGACATACCACAGAGGTACTGGTATCCAGACCGAAGTAGCTTTTAACCAAATTTGAAACAAATCTTAATTCTATGAACACATGGGCCCGCTTCTGCATATTATCCAAATAAAATATTTTAATAAGTTCCTATATAATGATTGCTAAACTGTTTATTAAAAATTCTATTAATGCAAATTCTCTAAAATTGAAGCTGATGCAATAATTCTGTGACCAGATGTCTCCACTTCTGCACGTCACCCCAACGAAAAAGCGGTCTTTCCCAATTTTCGTTCTTCCATAGGAAGCCATCTAGGATTGATACACTAGTGCTTTCGACTTCAAAACACAATGTATAGGAATTGCGATTACAGCGCCATCTGTTAGCGGTTTTTGCAACTAATTTTTGAAACTTCTGTATAACATTTTTACAGCTTAGCTAATAAACAAACCGTTTACCGCATAATTCTATTGATCTTTGTTTTTGAGATATTTAATTTTGAAATCAGGGTCTTATTCGCTGGACACCCTGTATTTATATATATATATATATATATATATATATATATATATATATTAGATTATTCTAACATTGGAAGGGTTTACTAGTTGAAATGAAGTAACTGGCTGCCATGATACTAGTAGTGGTTCACGTATTAGAGTAATGTAAGTTGTCAGAATAGGTAAAGTTGATCCTGTCGACTAGTATAACGAAAACTCGAAATCTTATCGTGTTAAAGTTACGACATTGACGTTTTATCATGATTCGAAGTGGAGTTAATTTCGAAACGATAGTAATTGAATAATCAATCTGGAAGTCGTGCATTAGGATAAGCTAAAAAAGAACGTTTCTGTAGTAGATCAACATGGTTGTTCGAAAGTTGCTGAAGTCAACGGGTGAAGGCCATGGAACACATTTATCCAGTGTACTTTCTCCAAAATAATTGAGACAAAACGTAAAGTCAACTCAGGATTTTATTTTAACATCTTTAGGGGGCGCAGTTTCCACCGAGATATTTAGCCATCGGTTCATAGTAGTAATTTAGGGGTAAGTAAAGTTATAGATAACAGAATACATCGGACGGTGACCAGGGGATGGTATGACAAATGGAAATACGACCAAAATCTGCGGAAACACTGTGAGCATCGGTTTTTTGTGCGTCTAGCGTAGTAATACAAATATGACGTAGGTCGCGCTCTCAACCAATTAATAATTAAGTATATCACGCCATGGAGAGAGTGTTGACAGAGCAAGTGGATAAATTTGAAGGTACAAAGGAAAACCCCTGAATACGTGCGGGAAACTAAATTCTCGGAAGGAAAAAAAATGGTTGCTAAAAGAATATTCGATAAGAAAAAAGAACAGAAATGGAACATTGAATTTAAGAGTACTAAACGCGTAATATTTAAGTAAATTAGACAAGTGAGACATTAAATTAAAGTGAATTTTACAGATTTAACGATAGAGATTATTTAAGAACAAGAATTTAGTGAATATAAAGTAGTAATTTAGAATAATATAAGGAAATCGCGGAATTAGATCTAATAATGTAAAATATATATATATATCCAAAATTATACTATAACTTATAAAAACCACTGAACTGATCCAAAATAAAAATAAAAATAAATAAATTGAACAAATACATATCTCTCTCGATATATATATCTACACACACACACACACACGCGTATATATATATATATATATATATATAACTCACAACTCCTCTGATGATTCTGTGAGTCATTCATAGTTTCTTATTTTACATACTGGTTTCATATGTTCATTTCTAAATCATCTTTAGAACTTTATCAATTTCTTCATATGTTTGTGATTTAAAATTTATTATATATATATATATATATATATATATAAACTATTTCAAACTGTAGTTACGCTAGATTCCTTTTCTAAAATGGTTGCACTGAAAAATACTGAAGGAAGATTTTTCTTTTTTGTAAAATAATTGCATATAGCTTAAGACGGAATCTTCTGGTACTCCGAGTATTTCACTTTGATATAAGGCGAACTTACGAAACTTAAGACGATTTATGATATAGTCATGAAATAAAAACTTATGAAAGACTAGATATCCAATGGTTGCTTTTGGTAGCTTTTATTCTCTAAAAATTGGCTTATGAGGAAATATATTTTTCTCCCTATTTTATAAAAGTATGTTTGTTACACATAAAATCATAAAAAAAAAAATATATATATATACATACATCAATCAGATAATACAGTTTAGCTGTTTATAAAATGTAGTTCCGACATCCATACGTGCAGCTAATATCTAATTTCATGTACAAAAATTATATAGAAAATGGGTAGAAAATACGTAAAAAATTAAAAAACTTACAAAACGCAAAAAAACCGCCCAAGTAATTTGAAATACTTTTGTCAAACTAATTATTCTCACCGTCTTTTTTTTAATCTTTTAAATAGAAGATCCAAAGAAAAAGATCACAATATGGATACTGCTGACATTGATTGTAAAGCTGCGGTACTTCGTAACGATTAGTGGAATATAGCTTTGAAGTCTAGAGACTGTGTGCATTTGCAAGGATTATGAATCAATTTGAAAGGGAATCTTGACGGAAATAGGCTCCCCGACAGAGCTATTTATCAATATATTAGATGCTTTATATTGAAGTTGTCCAACATCATCATGAAACTGAAAATAGCAAATATCAACAAAGTCTCACGTCAAAGCCTGGCAAGAGAAAGTTTCTTTAAAAATACTGGTATTCAAAAATCAAAGCATTGAGACCCCGCAAGTAACATTGAAAGCATTTATTACAATTTTTAACAAACGTATACCAATGACTAAATGCCCATATGTACAGTTGACACTTAATATGTTGTCCCATGATGTGTGAATGTGATTGAATGAATAAAATTGAAAGACTAAACGCCGAAGAGACAACACCTAAATTAAAATGCTCTAATATGACAAATATTTCCAATATATAAGTTTTTTTTTTTTTTTTTGAAATGAAAGTAGTAACATAAAAATAAATTTATGCATGCCTTTGACCTCGATTATAAAATTGCTCTACTTTGTAACGATTAGAGGAATAACTCTTTAAAGCCCATTGAAAAGAATACCTTGACGGGAATAGGCTCCCCAAACAGCGCTATTGAAAACAACCAAACTATTAGAGATATTTCACATTGAAACTTTCCGGCATTCGCATAACAATGAAACTAGTAAAAATGAATAAAACCTTCAAATACAAATTCATGAGTTAGATCCACAATTTACTCAGATTTTTAATAATCATAAATTCTTATGAAAGTTCTGATTTGATCAGATGTTTGATTTGAACTAATTTACCTCGAAAATGTTTCTAATCATACTGAAAAATATATCAATATTTATTTATTTATTTATTTATTTTAAGGAAAAGAAAATTCTTATAATTATTTGTATAAACAGAAACGGCCGTAGATTATAGAAAATCTTTATAATCATACTGAAAAAAAAAATATATAAATAAAAATCATTTTGTTATATTTATTAAAAGGAAAAGAAAATTTTGATCATTATCTACATAAACAGAAACAGCCGTAGATCATGGGAACAACGTCTCGATGACGATATGCATTTACCAGGATTACGAATTCAGTATAAAAGAAATTTGGACTGTAGAGGCACTTGCTAGCAGTCCATTGAAAGCAATTATTCAAAGCAATTCTCTCGTAGATACTCCTTACTGAAGCTATCCATCATTTGTATGAAATGAAAATTGAAGAAATCAACGAAACTGTACATCATTAATTTCTAAATCAATTTTAATTCATCTTAAAGTAATAAATGATCAGAGGTTTCACAGTACTTATTTGTCTCAAAGAATGTCTCGTTCTCTTTCTATTGATAATTTTTTTTTTTTTTTTTTTTGAATTTGCTGTACATCAATTATTTTGTACATTTCAAAATAGAAAATTCAAAAATTTTAATATGATATTTTCCAGTAGAAAAACAGAAAATGGTCAATTAAAATATACAAAATATATATAAAGGGATATTTTGTTGAATATGGAATGCAAACATCATTGAAATCATCAATTTATTAGAGATACTCATATTGAAGGTACATAGTATTTTCAAAGAAGTGAAATTGAAAAAAATCTAAAATAAAATTTTAATAGATATGATACTCAGTCAAATTTCAATAAAACTGAAGCGAATTATGATCAGCCTTGTATAATAAGATTTTTCAATAATTTAAGAAAGTGTGTCGATGTAATGCCACTGAAATTAAAATTATTTTTGAAGGTTAAAAGAAAATTAATTACTACTGCTATTCAAACGGAATTTACTATTAGCTTAGTAAATTTTATACAACTGATTCCATAAAACTAAATTAATCTGATCAATAGAGAGCACAGAGCAAGAAAATAATCCCTAAACTCAACGACAAAAACCTTCTGAGAGGTGAGCACATCTGCTTGGTAATGGTAGTTCCAAAATACAAAACAAACAACAAGTTTTTAAAATGTAACTTGTTTAAAAGTAAGTTGAAAAAAATTTCTACAAGTCGTTTAGTAAATATATATTGGTTTTATTTTTGTTTTAAAATGAAATTTTAGAGAAAAATGCAAAACATATCCTTCAAAGGTTTAAAAAAAGAAATAGAAAAACTAATTCAACAGATATACATATAAAAAAATGCACGTTTTCGCTTTAGTTGCCGTTTGAAGACGATAACATAATTATCAAGCCAAAAGAAGATGATGATTCTTTTTATGATATACCAGATATAGTTAATATATAAATATATATTCAAACTACTTTGATGAGTACTTACCAAATGTTCTTTTCCTAAAATTGTTGCACTGAAAAATACAGGAGGAAGTTTTCTTTTATTGCGTCTGCTTTTAAAAAGAATTTTTAAGCACTCTAAGTATTTTACTTTGTTATAAAAGGAATTTATGAAGCAGCCTACTGATATATTCTTCAAATGAGAAATTATGAAAGACAAAGTAAACGATGTCTAATTTTGATAGTTTTTATTTTCTAAAAAAATTATAGGTATACGAGGAAATATCTAGTTCTCCGTAATTTATACATGTATTTTAGAAGTTTAAATCTTTTTAAAAACAAATTTGTAAATTACATAATGCAGTTTAACTGTCAGCTTGTAAAATGAAATTCAAACATACAACTAAATATTCATACGTGCAGCTGATAACCATTCTCTCGTCTGATGTGGTAATATAATAGTATAGTATATGTAGAAAATTAAACGACTTACCAACGCCAAAACGCGAAGTAAAGTGAAATGCTTTTATCAGACTAAATATTCCCTCTATCAAATTTTATATTTCAAAGAGCAAAAATAAAAAATAAGATAAAATTATACGTACCGCTGACATCGATTATAAAGCTGCGGTACTTTGTAACGATTCAGTGGAATATCTCTTTGAAGTCTAGAGACGGCATGTATTTACAAGGATAACGAGTGTATTTAATGGATATTTTGTCGTAAATGGTCTCTGCAAATATTGCTATTTAAAGCAATCAATCTATTAGATACTTTATATTGAAGTTATCGAACATTAGCATGGTATTGAAAATAGCAAATATTAATAAAACATCACATTGGTTAGGTATTGCAAATCAATCATTTCTGAAATAATAAAAGAAACGAAATGATCAGACATTTGTTTTAATTAATTAATCTCCAAGAAGTTACAAATCCAGGCTTCGCCATTCGGTCAAATTTTTAAATACCACATTTTTCAAAGAAATATTTTTCTTTTATATTTTCTTACAGATTTTGTAGAAAACTACCCAGCAGGTAATTTTTGTTGCAACTGTTGTAAAAGCCTGGAACGAAAATGTTTCTTCAGAAATACTGGTATACAAAATTCGGACCAGGGGGATCTCTGTAAATATAATTGAAAATATTTCTTACAAATGTGCCAAACGTTTACCTATAACTAAATATTCCTACGTACAGCTTACTTCTAATATCATGCTCGATGTGTGAATGTGCGTACCAATATGAAAGACTAATAAGCGCAGAAATGACAAGGCCTAATTTAAAATTCTTTAATGGAAATAACTATTTCCCCTGTAAAATTTTCTGTCAAATATAAGTAGTAAAATCAATCTAAAATTATGAATGCTTCTGACATAGATTACAAAGCTACTGTACTTTGTAACGAATAGAGGAATAACTCTTTGAAGTCTAGGTACGACATGCATTTACAAGGATTACGAGTCAATTGAAAAGGATATCTTGACGGGAATAGGCACCGCGAACAGCGCTATTGAAAGGAATCAGTCTATTAGAGATATTTCATATTGAAAATATCGGTCATTCACATAGAAATGAAAATAAGCAATATTTTTGTCGCATTCATTTCAATAATGACATTTTATTAGGAAGAGAAGTTATAGGATTTTGATTTTATTATTATTATTATTTGAATGCTTTATAATTAATTAAAATTTAACAATAATATTTTTAAAAAAATAATGATTTTATATTTAAAATATTTAAGCTAAACTATTTTGCATGTAATTATCAATTAAATAAATTGAGCTGATCTAAAATTTTCGTCATATTTTCTGACCATTATCAAGATTATATATGCGTGTGCGTCAGAAAGAAATGCTTGTCATTTATTTGCGTAAAAATAAAACGGAAAGAAAGAAAAATATTCGTATAAGAGCTATAAAAGAAATTACCTTGATATACAGGTTTAATATTTTAAAAAAAGTATAAAAATGTAACATAAAATTCAAGTAATAAAAAATATATATTATAAATCGTTAACTGCATCAAGTTCCAAATTTAGGTTTTTAGAGAATGAGACAAATAAAAATAAAATTCATGGCAGCTTTTAATGACCGTGTAGTTTTTTTTAGTAAATAAATAAATAAATGAAAATAAATATTTTTTATTAAAAAAGATGAGGTTGAAGCAATCAAAAATAAATTCTCTACCCGGTGTTTTTCAGTGAATTTCTGATAAAAAGCAAGCATAATTAGTTGTAAATTATAAACTTAAAATTCTTTCACTACATTGGATAGGTTAGACTGGCAGCACTATCTATCACCTTAAATAAATAAGAATCACTTATGCAATATAGAAATTCGGCATTCAATAATTAATTTAAATGCAAATAATTAAAAATTCAAGACATTTCTAATGAAATATTCAAGTTATTTACCGTCAAATCTTGACGGGCACTAACTAGTTTTTATTAAAGATCTAAATTGACAAGATGTTTGATTTGAACGAATTTATCTCGAAACTATTTCTAATCATATTGAAAAAAAATAAAAAATAGTTTTTGTTATTTATTAAAAGGAAAATCAAATTTTTAAAATTATCTGCATAAACAGGAAACTGTCGTAGATTAAAGGAACATTGCCTCGAAGACGATATGCATTTACAAGTATTTTGAGACTAGTTAAAAGTAAATTTGGATAAGAAAAGCCCCGACCAGCAGTCTAATGAAAGCAATTATTTCATATTGAAGCTATCCATCATTTGCAATAATAGAAAATAGCAGAAATCAACGAAAATACATATCAATTTTTTTAATGAATTTTAATTAATTTTAAAGAAATGAATCGACCGGAGGTTCGACAATACTAATTTGCTTTGAAGAAGTTTATTTAGATATTTGTTGTTGCTCTGGGTTCAAACCGCGCCCGTCGCGCCCGTCGGCGTAATCGTTCGGAGTTTTCCGTGGTTTTCTTCTAACCTTGGATTTCCTTGGGTTAATACGGGTTAGGATCTCTTATAAAGACCCCCCACGGAGGGCACTCCCCCCATATAGGGCCTATATACCTCGTGTTGATAATTTGTCGACATAAACACGACCAACCTTTGCTATTGTTGTATTACTAATGTTTTGTGCTTTTGAAATGACAAAATACTAAAATTGTAATATCAAGTTATTCAGTATAAAAACAGAACACTTTCGATTAAAAGATACAAAAGTTCATTTAAAATGGTATTTTTACGAGTATTGGGCTCTGCATATATGACTGAAATCACCAGTTTATTAGATATATTTATATTTAAGCTATCTACTATTTGCATAAAAGAAAGGAGATATCAATAAAACTTTTATCCGTTAGCAATCACACATTAATCATTAAAAAATTGTTTAACCCATGTTCAAGTACTAAAATGATCAGAGCTTTGATTGAAGAAGCTTATTCTGAAAGCGTTTCTCCAATATAAAAAACTTAATTTTATTTCTACATTTACAAATCTGGATATTTTCTTTTTCTGCATAAACAGAAAATGGTCGTAGTTATTGGTATACTTTTAAAATAAAATCATTTTAAATGCGTTAAAGAGTCAAAGAAGAAACCTTCATTGAACCTAAAGAGTAACGATAAAGGGAAAGCTTATGATAATTTAAATAAAGGTAAAATTCTGGCGTTCTTATGCAAATTACTGGAATCGAGTTTCGAAAACACGACTATTACAAAATAATTCTAAGTGCAAAAATAAATAAATAAATTATAAACAAAATGAAGTCAATTACAATCGGATGCTAAAATATTTTCTTATTTGTTGAACTAAATGCACTTTCGTATATATATGAGATTTAAAACGCATAAAAAATTGGGTATCATTGTTTACATGTGGCTGGATGTGTGCGATTTTTACGTATGCTGTAAAATAAGTAAATACTAGAAAACAGGAATTCTGCTTTTTCAGAATTTAGTGTCGCCCCCTCCCCCCCCCCCCGATGACAATATATATATATGTATGTATATAAATATAGATAGTGCAAAGCATATTTCAGTTTTAAGACATAAAACACACACGCTTTTACTATGTATAAAATGAGGTAATTCTCATACGGAGGAAGAATTCCTCATTTACGATATAGTTTTAAACAATATCTATAGAAGTATGCATATGACGTCACTATCTTTGAATAATACACAAATCCAAAAAAAGAGATGTAACCATTCAAAAAACTCGACAAAAAAATCAGCTATCTAATGATTCAGAAAGCTTCATTTATTTGAAATATTGATATAGATGCTAAAAATTAAGTATATAATTTTTAATTGCTCTATGTTTTATCAGAAATCATTCTTTTTTGTTGTTTTTTTTTCAAAATAGCACGTATTTTAATTACATTTTTTTTTCCAGTTCATACATAGCAACGAAAAGATAGACTTACAATTTTCCAAATATTTTTCCTTTACTTTCAACACAAACGTGGAGTACTTGCTTTGCCAACGTTTAAAAAATAATAAAATAATAAAAAATAATAAAAAATAATAAAAAAAACCCTTTTTATAAACTACAAAAAAATTAATATCTCAAAAAAAAAAAAAAAAAAAAAAAAGAGATGCAGTTTTCAAACAAATTGCATTTGAAAGTACTTTTTTTACCCCAATACGACGGTATAAAAAATAAAAATGTGCGATGCTTAGAAGTTAAAAAAATTGCAGTAGAGTATTTAACAGTACAATAAAAAATATGCTTTGTTTTACGTCTGGCTTATATAACGGGACGTTATTTTCTGGAGACGACACTTTAATTGCTGGACGAAAGAAATAGCATAAAGGGTACTAAAAAAAACGAATTTTTGTTCATCTAGGAAAATATAAAATAGCCACGAACAAAAATAAAATATACAATAATCTCTTTCGAGTCACCCACGATTCTCAAAAGCGTTCTTTTTCTTTAGAAATTTCATAAATCAGTCTATTTTTGACATTTAAAGCAGAATTTTTAAATAGAAAGTTGAAAGTTTCTTTTACTGCCACTCATTTTTGGGATTTTTGTAAGTGTTTTCAAGTCGTTTTTTAATGTATTTTATTCAATTTTCTCAACCCAGAAAATAAATTTTCCGGATACCATCAAATCTCAAGTAAACATTATCATGTTCAACAAATATTTTTTATAGCAAAACATAATAAATTAGCCGCATTACCATTAAAGTTAAAATTAATATTATTGTGTTAGTGCTGCGTGTAGAAATTCAATTACGCAGCTAAAATGTTTAATTGAGAACTTTTGCATCCTGAAAACCGATACTTCTGTGTTGAAAAAAGTAACTAATGCACAATACAAACTAATTAGGAATATTTCCGAAAATCAGTGGCAGAAAAAAGAACTTTATTTTCTAAATGCTTCTACAAATCTTGAAAAGCTATTAGTTACTGCGGTTTCCACAAACAAAAAACTATTTCTGGGAAACGTTTTTTTGGGTAGGGGAGACTAAGGACGGTTGACCATGCGGGAGGCTTGACCCACCCATCAATTTTCATATTTAAAAGAATTTCAGAGTTTTATCAATAGGTGTCAACCAAAGCTATTGTAATGCTTAAACAACAGACTTCGTTTCACAGAGATATTCGAAATAGGTGTAGAAAAAATCAATTGTGTATCAACCTGTGGTTTTCAACCTAAGAGTTGTGCATTTTTAGAAATATTTTGTAAGCTTTTTTCAAATAAATTATATCATAGGAATTTAAGCAAGTCGGTTTAAAGTAATACAGATATATCGAGCTTTCATTCCAGGCATAAAAACTGTACATTAAGTTAGGCTTAACATAACAATGTGGTACTCTTCAGAAAAGGTCTATGTAGGGTGGCTTGACCCAGTCAATGTGATGGAGCTTTGACCAGATGCTCAAGGCTCCCTTAAGTGAGTGGTTTTGGAACTATTTTTATTATACACTGTGCATAATAAAAAGTTAATCGTACATACATAAAATAATGTAAATTTATTCTGTAAAGCTTCAGTAAAATGGTGCGATGGAAAAGAAGATGTTTAAAACTAACTACATAAAAAGGAGAAAAATTGCTAGAAAATGGAAAAGTTGATAGGAACATATTTCCATTTAAATATTGCTTACAATAGGCAAATAAGAACAGTGCGAAAGACTAGAAAGGACTAGGAAGAATGAAAGTAGCAGTCTTAACCCTCTGAGGGGCAATGGTATGTATATAAAACCACTTAATTTTAATTCCGAAACATCACAATGGCACCAGAATTTTTCTAAAATCTTTTCCATTTAATATGTATGTGAAATATAGCCTTTTCCTTATTTCCAAATAAATTTGTTCGTAAGTTCCGATGCCAGTCATTTATTTCAACATTTTAGTACTGAAAGTACTTTGCCTCTTAAATGTTTAAATCATGTTAATGATAAATTAAGTGCTCATGCGGGTGCAAAAAAACATAGCATCGATCGAAAAACTTTAGGAAGGTATGTGGAAAAATTCCACCAGGAAGAATACAGTGAGATGAAGCCAAACTATGTGACAACTAGAGTTGTCAGATCGAGTGTCACAAAAAATGGAACAATGAAATAAATAAAGCGGGACAGTGGCACATATCCGGACATAATAACCTGGAATACTATGAAAACGGAATCTGTCTCTAAAGAATACTGCCTTAAATGTTAAAAATCAATCTTCCCTGCTGTACAAGTATACCTGATCAGACAAAATCCTGTTTAAAACAAAACTTTTTCTCCTCTGTCTTGCGATTGCGTCTTGACAGGTTTACTTAAGCCTCATAATTAAAAAATATATATATATATAATGAAGGGAACGAATATACTTTTTTTTTCAACTGGATTAAAGATAGCCTAACAGGTAAGGCATTGGCACGGCACGCCAAGTATCCAGGTTCGATCCTTGGTCTGGACATTTTTCGCTCTGTTGGAATAAACTTCAACTGTGCTACTCCAGCCTCGAATATATATATATATATTTATAATTATTAAAGCATGTAGAATAAAGCTATTTTGCTTTTTCTAAACTAATTTTATTTCTCTTCACAAATATTACAATATAAAATACAGTGGGTCAACTCTTCCACATGTGGGGAGCCTTGACCTATTATTTTTTTATGATTAAAATCAACCATTTTTCAAATTTCTTATACGTTACACTTTTGTAGCAATTTTATTTTGATAACTATTGTATAACGAATAAAATGGCATATAAAACTTTATTCTACGTTCAATATTTAAAAAATAAAAAATCATTTTGTTAAAAGTGGGACAGCCCTTCCTAGTCTCCCCTAAGTCAGAAAAAGTTGTTATATAACATAGCTTGTGGTTATATTATATTTTTATAAATTAAGAAGCATTTTCTTTACAGGATATGATACAAAAGTTTTTCATCCACTTTCAACACCCTCATGTATATAACTAATTAAAGTTGAAACGAAACTCGTTTGCCAATGCATCCGAAATCCTAGTTTTTCATTCTTCATGCCATTATTCGTAATTAGAGGAAAACGAAATTAAACCTCTATCGTTCCATACAATCACGCAGTAAGTTTCGTTTGCTCTTTAGCGAATGTCAAAAAGAATATTTTGTATTTTCTAAAATATAAGAAAAGTAGCGTTTTTGTAATCTTTTCCTTTGTCTTTTTAAGTAAGTTCATAATTATGCAAATACGTAGTACCTATAGTCGTTCTCTGGTCCGTCCGTCTGTCTGTCCGCCTGTCCGCATATAAGAGTGCAAAAACTACCCAACCGAATAGTTTGAAATTTAATATGTATAATCGTTGCAGAATTTTGTCAATGCATCTGAAATCATAGTTTTTCATTTTTCATACCATTATTCGTAATTAAAGAAAAACGAAATTAAATCTCTATCGTCCCATACAAACACGCAGTAATTTCCTTTCCTCTTTAGTGAATGTCAAAAAGAATATTTTGTATTTTTTTAAATATAAGAAAGCGGCTTTTTTGAAATCTTTCCCTTTGTCTTTTTAGGTAAGTTCATAATTTTTTTAATACGTAGTACCTATAGTCATTCTCTGGTCCGTCCGTCTGTCCGCATATAAGAGCCCAAAAACTACCCAACCGAATAGATTGAAATCTAATATGTATAATCGTTGTAGAATTTTGTCGATTCATTTCAAATTCTTTAATAATCGAATCAAAACTTAAAAAAATATTAGTAAAAAGTTTCTTCATTCTATTTAATCCTATCATACCTAATTAACTCAATGATATTCCATGATAGGTAAAGATTCTAGGTTGCCATGATGATCCCGTCCTATTTACGATGGAATCATATTATTTCCGTATTACTCAATTTAATAAATTTAATCGTAATAAATCTTGTATTCATGCATTTTTGCATAAGAGTGGAATAGCTACTGCACCATAATCTGAATATTTACAAAAGTAGGTATAGTACGACCGCATTTCATTCGCTACGCCTGATGTACAATTTTCGATTTGTTTTACAGGATATGATACAAGAGTTCCTCATCCCCATTCAATACCCCTTGTATATAACTATGTAAAGTTGAAACGAAACTCATTTAAAATTACATCAGAAATCATAGTTTTTCATTTTCATACTATTTTTCATAATTAGAGTAAAACGAAATTAAACCTCATCCGCTCCATAAAATTACGCAGTAATTTCGTTTCCTCTCTATGTCAAATGAATTGTATTTTCTAAATATAAGAAAAATCAAGTTTTCAAATCTTTCCCTTTAACTTGTTAAACTATTTTTCAGCGTTTACAAAGTAGTATCGAACATTTCGTTCAAATTATCTAGATTTTAATAAAATGTTTTCTTCATTCTATTAAATCCTAACATACGTAATTAATTCAATGATATCCCATTATAGGTAAAGATTCTAGTATGCCATAGTGCCTATGTGATGTTTCAGATGGAGTTATATTATTTCAATGTAACTGAATTTACTATATAAAATCTCAATAAACTTTGTATGCACGCGTTTTTGCATAAGAGTGCAACAGCTATTGCACCAACATCTTATTTTTCTTATAAAACTAGTTATAATAGGAACGCACTTAATTTGCCACGTTTGACGTATAATTTACTACTTGTTTTTCCTCACAGCGGTACTAGTATATAAGGCACTATCAAACAATTCGTTCAAATTAACTCTGGGGAAAACGTTGCATTCAATACAGCTATCTGGGGAAAATGCGGATCGAGTGCTCAATTAATCTTTAATCTATCATTTGCTACAATCCAAAGAGCTTAAAAATAAAAATCCTCTACGAACGCAAAACACAAAGTTTACAGTAAAAATGATATAAATTATTTTCTCTGTGAAATGGAACAGTAGAGATACATGATTTCAACTTTTTGATATAAATACAACTATTTCCAGAGTGACATTTTTGATGTAAAAAGAAAACATTTTCCTTTACTGAATATATTTTTTCTGCGTGTCCTATTGGATGCGATTTCTTAAAGATTTTGAGTCGTAAGTATGCGAATAAAAATTTGTGATTTAAGAACGTTGTTTTTCCAGCGTAAATTAAAATTCCCTTTTTATACAAGTAAATCTTTCCGAATTAAAATATTTTGCAGTAATAACATACAATTATTTGCGTTTAAACATCGTATATTATGTCACAAAATCATATAAATGATAAAGAAAAAAGTTAAACAATATATATAGGGGAGATCAGCCATATTTCGACCGTTGCCATTCTGCCGTTAATTACAGGAAGACATCCCATCTATCGCTGAAATCCTTCTCATCAGAATGACGTCACTCATGATTAGAAGAAGCAGCCGCCTACCACGTTCTGTTTTCAGACAATTTTTAAAAATAACCTAAAGTTAGCTGTTTTCATCTAATTTTTTCCTACTAAACGTAAGTGAATATTTTAAAACTAAGAAGTTGTTATGTTTTCATATACATATATGAATTCATCAGTTTATAGCGCATATTTTTCACGCGGATTTGTTTGATTTCGTTTTTGATCTTAGTCTTGAGATTATCTGTTTTAAAAAATGGCGCAGTTGCCGTAATTGGGCGAATTTAAGTTGCTTAAATTGGACCAGATATGCGATCATAAATTTTAAAAGTAAGTAATGATTTTCGAGGACGGTACGCTTTGTACACTGTTTTTTTTTTTTTTTTTTTTTTTTTTTTAGATAATGGATTACTATCTCCATGCAAGTTTTTCTTTTGGATATCTGGATTGATTTTTTTTATACAGTTTAGGCCTATATAAACATAAAAATATTTTTACATGTCTATGCAGTAAATTTTTGTTTCCAATGTCTTTTATCTTGTATGTAATTGTATTTATTTTCTATGAATTCTTTATCCCTGCGGCATATTTGATTTACAGAATTGAATTCAAATATTTTCCTCCTGCAGGATATTTGTGATAGGAGACTTTTTACAGTTCTGGAGAGTGGAATTATACTTTTTTGCGATTAAAACGCATAAAATCTTAAACCTTGATGAAAATTTTGAAAAATACACACATACATACACAAACTGTAGAAAAACACCCGTGACACAAAAGCTGTTAAAAATAAAGGGAAAAAAAAGCAGACAGTAAGTTGTGAAGAAATTGACCTGCAACAAGACTGCAGCTACAAATCCTCCCCAAAAGCAAAGAACTAAAATCATTAGAAATATTATTTCCCGTGCTAAATTCAGTTAAATCAAAGTACAGAAGGAGCCAACAAACAATTGTGTTAACATCATCGCTATATAAACTAAACCTTAAATGAAAAAAAAAAAAAAAAAGATTTCACAGCACTAAAGCAATTGGAACATCGAGTTTTAAAAAATAGGCGTAATGCAATTAGCAAGATAATGATGGAAGAGAAGAACTACAAACATAATGTAAAGAAAACTTCTGGTGCAAAAAAAAAAAAAAAAAGTGTGATAATTCAGAATCTAAAGAGAAAAATCTAGACACTGATGACTGATTTTGCCTAATTTGTAAGAAAAATAAAATATCAGAAATGATTCAGTATTCAGATTGCCATATACGGTTCCTTGTTGTGTGCGCTGGAAAACAAAAACAATAAACAAAATTCATGTATAAGCTTTGCATCACTCCTTACATGATATTCAAGTAACTAACAATTAGTCCCATAATTTGTATTCTTAATTACTGATAACTTTGATTTATATTTTGAATACATTTTGATTTAAAACAATTTCTCTTATTTTCAGATATTTGATATTATATTTCATTGCTGTTATTTTGTTTAATTGTTTCATTAATCGCAAACTTTGCTTTTAATAAAATTAGTTATATTCCCTAGTCATTAAAACAACCTGATATTATTTGGTCCAATTTAGCAGACTGGGGGTCCAACTTAGGCGACCAGTTGCTGAATTTGGACCACTTTTGACAAATTTTTCAAATTAAAATAAAATTTAAGATTTTCAAAAAGAAATTGATATAAATATTTATTTAGTTAGTAGATGAATAGATTGACCCTGTGTAAGGATCTTTTGCAGATATTCAAAAAATTAAGTGAGTTACACCAGAAAATATGTGAAGTGGTCCAAATTCGTTTACTCTCCCCTATTTATATATATATATATATATATAGAGAGAGAGAGAGAGAGAGAGAGAGAGGGGTACACGACTATTTCCAAGTTAAATGTTCAGTACAAAACAAAAAATATGTTTTTCGTTGTAATTATTATAAATATATAAAAAAGGGTCAGATTTTTTTATTTTACGTTTTTTTATGTTTTCATATTTTTGTAAATAATATTTTTATAAGTATAATTTTAATCAATTTTCAGTAGTGATTTTACGTCCAAATTATTGCATATAAAATATGTGAAAATTTTCCAGTATTTAATATTCAATACTTTAATATTGGGTGAAAATATATTTTATCGAGTTATTTCAACAAGTTAAACAAAATATTATCACGAAATATAAAAAAATTAATGCGGAAATTAATAATTTTAAAGACTAAATGCGAAATTAAATTTTAAGCGATTTACAGCTACCCAGGTAGCACATGACGCTGTTATAGCGTTAAAATTAAGTCAGAACTGTTGGAAATTGGTTACGTTGTTTTATGTCCGTTGAAAATTATTTTTTTATTTCGCAATGTTTTAGACTAAAATATTTGGAAATAAATCCGTCATAGGAAAAACTTTTAAAAGACGTTGTTTCATAGTTACGATATTTTCGTTATTTTCCCCATCGTTTTAAAATAGATATTTTCATCGTTATCTATTTTCTCTTTACTGCAGAGCGAAAATATTATATTACAACGATTTAATAGGTATTTTTCCGAGTTGAAAAATTCGTTAAAATAACGTTGAATTATCTCAACTCATTTTGGAATACGCCGCGCATGCGCAATTTGGATTTTCTGCACAACCATCCATTCCTTCCTTCCACCGAGGAAATTCGACCGCCATTGCGATTGCATGCAGTCAACGTGTTGTTGTTTATTTTTTCTGTGAAAGTGAAACATCTTGGACACGTGCTTTTCATCTTGCTAAAGTAAGTAATTACATTAATATAATACATTTGCATTATATATATTTATTAACTGCACGAATACTTAGTTTTAATAATTATTTCCAATTGTATGATGTACGGTACATATATACAAAGATATATATATCTTTGTCTGTTAGTACTTAGAAACAAATAGAAAACTAAATTGATGTGATATTTTTTACTGATTAATAAAATTTTAGTAATATTTAAATTATTAGGTATATCGGGTATTATATAATAATTTTAAAAAATGATCCATTTGCAAATTTTCTTTTATTGCATCTTATTCTTTCCTTGCATATCGTCCATAGATTCATTTTTGGTCATTTTGGTAGCATGCTTGGCAGTTTTTTTTTAAGATATTGTAAAAATACATTGTATAATATGCTGTACTCTAAAAAAAAAAACCCACCTTTTTGAATTTTGTTTAGATATAAAATTTAATAAATTATAAAAAAAATTGAAATAGCCACATTTTCACAGCTTGTTCTGCCTAAGATTTTAATGCATAGTATTTTTGATTCTATCTATATATTATGAAATGGCAGCCAGTTAAACAAGAATTTAAAAAAAAAAAACCACTTTTTCCTAAAAAAAAAAGTTACCTTAAAAAAAAAAAAAAAAGCATGTAAAACCGCTTCTAGAAATGAAAAGTATTTCTTTAATTACTAATTATTTTTTTAACTTTCTGATGTTGTGACATATATGTTGAGTAACTCTTGTACAATTTCTTACTATTGGTTCATATAAATATAAAAATTAAATTTGTATTCTTAGCTCTAAATTCGTAAAAATCTAAAACCTATTGAACAGAATATCGAATAAAAGCTAATGGATTCTAATTGAGGTTGCATTCAGTATTTTAATTCTTGTAAGCTGTTTTTATGGCTTCATCTGACTAAATCCTATTAATCTCATTCCCCTGTCTGTCACAGAGTTTATTCCCAGAAACTGTATAGTGAGAGACTTGAAATTTTGTTTACTTATCACTAAATATCTCCATTCGCAAAATTTTAAGTGTCTTACATTTTAATTGTAGGAATCAACTTAATGACATTTGACCAGTTGTCCGATTTAGATTTTTAAAACAAATCCTTTCAATCACAAGTTTTAATTCATCTTTGTTCAAAAGAGCATGAAATTAAAAAGTTTTGTTATTCAGAAACTTTGTAATCAAAAAAGTTTTCACTTTTTGGTAAAGATAAGATTTTTCAGAAAATATTGTCAAAGTTATCATTTTGAACCGTATTTCCAAAAGAAAGAAGAAAAAAATAAAGACGCAAAAATCAGTTGACATGTGACCCAAAATTGCTTATAACTCAATAAGTAATTTATCAAATTTAAATCCATTTTGATTCCAAATCACTTAGTCCTGTCAATATGCCTTTTTGTTTAAAAATTAGTAAATGTGTGAGAATTTCCGGTTTGTTGAGCAGTAGACTTGAGAATTGCTTAAAATAAAATTTGTTTAAAAAAAATTAATGATTAAAATGAAGTAAATAAGCTTGTAAACATTAAAACAATGCATGAAATGTACGAAGAAATGCATTTTATATTTGTGTATTAAAAATTAAGTGGATGGGTTTTATTTTTGCAAAAACAGAAAAGTTAGGTTCGGGTCATTCCATGTCAAATCAACCAGTGACTCAACCTGACCATTTCAGATTTCAATGAAACTCTCAGGAATCATTCTCCCTAATGATATAAATGAGAATATATTTTTATAATTTTTTTATCGCATTAAATTTTTGTACAATTAATTATTTAAATTTTGAAAAATCGTCATTTTCGGGGTTGCATAAATTGTTCAATTTTGAATTTCTCAAGTTCTATCAGGCATACAGAATTTTATGACCCCTCATTTTAAAGAGAATTTTATAAGTTTTAATTTGATACCCAAGTTGACTATGCTCAGTTAAAAAAATAAATTTTAAAATTTTTGAAAATTTAAAAATTTTTTAGATAGTGTTTTTTAAAAATTTTGAAAAAAATGTATGTTTGTTGTAATATTATAAGCTAAAATTTCTGAAATTTTTAGAGTGGGATCTCAATGGGATCAAGAGTTATGAAATAAAAACTGAAAATTACCATTCAAATAACAATCTAATCCTAGCTATTTTGTTATTTATGTATTATTTGAGTGGTAATTTTCAGTTTTTATTTCATAACTCTTGATCCCATTGAGATCCCACTCTAAAAATTTCAGAAATTTTAGCTTATAATATTACAACACATACATTTTTTTCAAAATTTTTAAAAAACGCTATCTAAAATTTTTAAATTTTCAAAATTTTTTAAATTTATTTTTTTCATTGAGCATAGTCAACTTGGGTCTCAAATTCAAACTTATAAAATTCTCTTTAAAATGAGGGGTCATAAAATTCTGTATGCCTGATAGAACTTGAGAAATTCAAAATTGAAAAATTTATGCAACCCAAAAAATGATGATTTTTCAAAATTTTAAATAATTGTATGAAAATTTAACGCGATAAAAAAATTATAAAATTGTATTCTCATTTATATCACCGGAGAGAATGATCCCTGACAGTTTCATTGAAATCTGAAATGGTCAGGTTGAAAATTGAAATTTTTTGGTTGATTTGACATGGCCCCGTACATTTGTACAATTTTTAAAAATACCAAAATATGCATTAAATATACATAATTTATTTTTCCCTTTTAAAATGAATATGTTAAAAAAAAAATGTTCTGTCCTTCATGTATAAAAGTGGGGGTTTTTTTAGTTCACGCATGTTTTTTTTTTTTTTTTTTTTTAACCCCTGTTTTCAAAAGGTCACAAACTGAGCCTAACATAATATAATCAACTGAAAATGATGCATTTTATTCACATATTAAATGATTTAGCATTAAAAACATCTAAAAATTGATGCACATCATTTTAACATGCTGTATTATAAGAAAAATAAGTGTCAAAATGTAGCTCTTTCTTTGCTAGAATTTTGTATTAGCTTATTCTGTTTAAAAACTAAAACAGTTATTAAGTAATTTTAAATGATTTTATTATTTCTTGCAAAATTTGCTGTTTTATTTTTATAGTACTTAGAAATCTTTGAATTTTATATACTGATAGCTATTTATATAATTTCATTTTAAGGTTTTTAGTACGGCAAATATTCTCCTTTTTTTTTTTTTTTTTTTGCATTGAATTGTATTATCCTTAGGATTTGTGCAAATTTGCATTAAAATAGTTTGACATTTTTAAGAGGGAGAAGAGGGGCAGTGGTATTGGGCAAAGTAAAACAAACATGAGTATAAACAGGGCCAAATTCAGTTTCTCTTGCTTTCACATTTGACCTTCTCTTTCATGTGACCAACTGCACATTTAGGCTGCATATTAAAAGAAATATGAAAGCAGAAGTTTTAAAAAATGTTTAAAAACACTGCAGATAAGTGATTGTTTGATTAACACTTCAATTGTAAAAATATCTTATCAGCAGATTATTTTTTCTCCCTGAAATATCTGTTGCAGATACTTGGAGAATTTTCTGCTATTGGGCATCAATCACGAGAAAACTTATTTTGTGAAAAGATCACAGAAAAACTGTCAGACGATTGTGAAAAATGTGAATTTCATCAAATAATTAAAGGGAAATGCAGAAAAAATGCTAATTTCACCAAAAAGTATCAAAAATTGCAATTATCATAGAATCCTGGAAATATTCAATTTTGAAAAAAACTTATATTTGGTTGAATCTTACAAATAGTTTGAAAAACAATGTCAAGTATTGCTACTTGTGAAAATACATGACATTTGTGTGTATTCCCAGCGATATGAAAGTCACGGAGTTTCAAAGTATTCATAAAAGTTTTAAAAGGTATGGAAAAAAATAATTTAAAATTTTATTAAGTCATTGAAAAGTATTTCAGGGGGAAAAAAAAGACTTGCAATTAATCTCGGAAAAACTTGAATTTGAAAGAGCTTGCTTAAAAATGTCATTAATTTTGTGAAAGGATTTCGTAAATAAATTCTGTTTATGCCCATTTAGAATTTAAGATTAAATCAGGAAAAGTCATGGAAATTGCCATACATGTTATTCTTTGATTCCTGTAACAATTCAGGGAAAATATTGTGAATTTCTTCAAAAGTTTGCAGATATACATAGTGAATTTTGCCCAACAGTTGCTGAAAAATATCGTAATTTTTGACAAATGGTCGCAGAAAAATATTGTGAATATCAATCAATTGCAGGGGAGAATAGGCAAATTTCATCAAGCGATATTTCTTTAGCCTCTTTATCTATTCATTATGTTGTACAGTAAACTCCCGACTATCTGGCCTACTAAAAAAATGAGGAATGTTGCAAACGACCGAGAGATAGGTTCCCGTCCGTGGGAAAGTGCTATCTACGATAGGAAGGAGCAAGAAGGGATTGCAGAATGTAATATCAGAGCAATGATAGACAGAAAGGGAGGTTTAAATTATAAATATTTTCTATAAAACCTTTTTTCATTAAAGAAAACAGCCGCAGCTGCAGGATATAAAAAAAGCAAAGAACCAGTCAACATGTTGACTTTATTTTAAAACTGTATGTACTTTATACATAAAACTTATCTTAAAATGTGTAACGTTTGTTTTAAATATAATCCTGTGTATGGGGGGCAAAAGTGAGTAAATATTTATAGCACTCCGGCCTACCCTTCCGCCACGTTAAGCCAGATAGTCGGGAGTTTACTTTAATTCATTAATCTCTTTTCTTTTCAGATGCTGTTCGGGCTAAAGTAGGAGAGACTTTTGATGAGAGTAAAGTCGAAGACTGCATAAAACTTTTCCTTAAATATGCACCTCTAAAAAAGAAATATTCAGACAAAATGCTGAATAAATCTGTATAATATTTTTTTTTTTTTTTTTAAATAAATGGTTGCAAAACGTATGTTGGCTTTCTTTCTTTAACGCATTCTATTGTCATGATTTCTTAACATTGAATTATTAAATAAGCTTTTATAGATGATTAATGATAAAAAATGATTCTACTCCTTGAAAAGTTTATTATCCCTGTTAGTATGAAGGTATGAGTTACTGATTTCTTACTATTTAATATTTAGAAGTTGTTTTTCATTTTTGAGCACTTTTTAGTAATCCATAGGATTATTGATGCATCTTTAAAAGTTGTGTTCAATATTGATCTTTTGTAACAAAATTTACTTCATTTGAAAGTACAGTCAATTCTGTGAAATCTCCCAATGTATAAACCACAATTCTCTATTATCTGCCATTCATATTGGAATGTTAACGATGAAAATTGTCATTAACATTTGAACACATAAAGTTAATTTTTTTTTCTTCTCAGTTATCACTTTTTCAGTGAATAAATTCTTAAATATAAAATGGATATAAATATTTTAAGTTTTCTTGAGTAACAAAATTTTATCTTGGAGCAAGAAGTACTGTGTTCATACATTTACACTAAAAAAAAAAATTATCATTGTGTTTTGTCAATGTTTAAAATAAAGAATAATCGGTAAAAAATGTATTATAATTTAAATTTTCCTTCATCTTAGTTATTAAATACACTATACCAGTATTGCATTGTAATTTTAGTGTATTTGTTCCTAATTTATAGTAATTTAAAAAAGTAAAATGTAAACAAAGGTATGATCTATAATCCGTCAAAATGTATAATTCATCATACCCTCAGTTTCAAAGTGCAGATTTCACAGAGTTTATAACTACATAATTGTGTTCAGGTACAGAAACATTCACAAGAAAATACACTAATTTTAACATTTTACTGACAGTGGTTTTATTAGTTTGCTGTGTACGGTTGTATAATTTTTTAATTTCTTCTTCCTCAACCCTTCCTATCAATTTTCCTAAGTATTTGCAACTGTGCAGTAGTGAAAGCTATTGTGTAAAAAATATATAATACCAATGAATGAAATAATTTTCTATGCTTTCACACAAAAAAAGAGATATATTTAAATCTTAACAAAAATGGCTTTGAAAATTTTGAATGCAATTTGCATGCAATATTTAAAAGAATTTTACTGCAGATAATAGCTTCAAAGTTAACTTAATATCTATTAATATTTTTAAGGAAGATAGTTTTAATTATGCATTCTGTACTATTGGTATTTTTGCAAATATGTATGTAAAGTTATCAACATTTGAGTGTATCAATCTGGAATTAAAAAAAATCATTTTACCCTCAACATGATCTCCTTTAAAAGAAATTACTTGTACCCAAGTATTTCATGATATTTTGTAAATTTGAATCTAGATCTTCCCCTCTATTCAGTGGTGGGATTCAGCCGGTTTGGTTAATTTGTGTTGAGTTTGGCGAACCAGTTGTTAAAACTATATATGCAATACTAAAATCTCATTTATATTAGCATTTGGGCAGCAAACGAGTTCTTAGATTATTTGAATTCTATCACCGCCTCTATCTGTACAAAAGTAGTTTAGATTGTAAAATAGCCCTTTTCAAGCTGAAATTTTATGTAATAGAGTATTCAGATTTTCTTGGAGAAATAATGAAAAATGATGCGAAATTTATCAAATGATAGCAGAAAAAAAAAAAAGAAATTTGCAGGAAAAAAAACATTGCTAATTCTGACAGACTATTGCGAAAAGAAAATAGCAAATTTTGTTGCCTGCCTATGTTTGGGTCAGAGGATTTTTTGAGGCTTGGTCAAGTACTTTTTTTTTAGTCATTTTTAACCCTATCAGGGGCAAAAGTTGTTTCTGTAATGTTGGATTCTATCGGAATTTTTAAAGGTGTTGGTTTCAAATGTGGAAAAGCAGTTTTATAACCTTTTCCCCACCAAAATTTAAAAAAAAATTTAGTAAATTTTTCTAGTTTCATCCCTCTGAAGGGTTAAATAATGGAAAACGATTTCTTAAAATATTAAATTTATGTAAATATATATATTTACAATATGTGTTTATATATATTAAAAATAAGAATTTCAAATTACCACGTAGAGAAAAAGAATTTTTTTTGTAATTGTTGAACCAAAGTAGAATTCTCAAGCTCTAAAAAAACATGTGGTTTCACCTCCGTATTAGCCATTAAAAAAAAAAAAAAAAAAAAAAAAAAAAATAGGACTACTAGCACACAATAAAATTTGGATACAACGAGTACTTATGTATTCAATCCTATTTTTAATCCAAACTACAACAAATTAAATTAGCAATTTAAAAAGTTAGAAGAAAGCCTACACTCATTATCATAAATTTTGAGAAAGTATGATAAATGGATACTCTCTAGTCTAACAGTGGAATAAATATTTCAGAAACAAGAATTCTACTTATAAAAAGAATTTTGAGAAATAACATTCTTTTTCAGTGTATTTTACAGGGTGTCAACGATTTAAATCAGCGATTTAAGTCATGATTGTAATCAAGTGATTTTTTTTTAAAAAATCATTGATTAAAATCAAAAATTTTCTGAATGTTTAAAATGACATAAAAAAGTATTCAAATCTAAGATGAACATAATTTGAAAAGTTTCTACAGGTATTGTGACTTATGAATACACAAAACAAAGCTTTAAATAATTGTTTCTAAGTGTAATTCCTGAGTATTGTGAAAATTTTAAGTACAGTAAGTTTGTAAAAAAGCATGGTTTTTATCTAACAAACATAAAAAGCATTTAATTTAAAAATGATATTTAAATCTAATATAACTTACAATGTCATAATTTCCTTTTAATAATCAAGTTATTCATTCTTTTATATACAATAAACATAGCAATAGAGTGTCAATGATTTTAATCAACTGATTTAAATCAGATGATAAAATCACATATTTTCTGATCTTTTAAAATAGTGTGAAAAAGCATTATAATCAGTAATGAAAATTATCACTAAATCACTTGTAAAAAGTGTAATATTTGTTATTGTTAATTATAACAATGTTAAACTGTGTAAAAAGAAGTATTATACATTTAAAAAACATCTAACTAAATGTTAAATAACTTCAAAACATTATAATATTTAGTAGCTATTCAAATATTTTAATGTTGTGGGGAAACAATCTGATTTAAATTTCAAAATACAATTTTTGTAATCTATTTATAAATTATGTGCGAGTTTGCTGTATACATCGCTACAATTTTTGATCAATTTGATATACATATGCTTTAGAACCTGTGTAAAATTATTGGCCGCTTTATGAATTTATCAAACGATTATTTATCACCTTTTTTTCAACCACTTTTTCAAAAATATAGATTGTGTTCTTAATTAAACAGTTAATTGTTTAATAATCACAAAATTTAATCTGTATCATCAATTTAAAATTAAATGCAATTTATCAATCACTTTAAAATATAAGCAGTATTTAATATTGGTTTACATAATTATTACAAAATATTAGTGCACACAATGTTATATGTTACTAAAGAAATTTTTAATTTACAGTTTTTTTTTAATTTCTATAATTACATAATTAAAATTTTATTAATTAAAACAAAAAAACATGGATTATGTTAGTAATTGGAGGGTTATTCATTTTTGAAATGCTTAATTCTTGGTAGATGTTTAATATTTTAACACAAGGAAAAAAATATAAAAAATCTGATATAAATAAAAAAAAATCCGATTTTTTTTTATTTTTAAAAAAAAATCATGATTTTTTTACACCCTGGTATTTTAAGATAACACGATAGTATATGAGAACTGATTAATACAAAATTTTAAAAGCAGAAATTTCAAAACATGTTTTGTACTTATAGTTGAGCTCAAATATGCTAAAATAATTTTATATTAGAAATATTGAGAAAATCAACTGATTAATCTAATAACTGCAACATTTTTATTGTCAAATGCCTCTTTTATCAATTGAAATCTCTGAGGGCAGGGGTGATTCTGGTCCGAATTTTCTAAAGATTAAAAAAAAATAATTTGTCATAAATCTGAAAATTCGGACATACAGTATATTGGAATTTCGACAAATGATTGCCGAAAAAAAAATCAATGTTGTCTATTTTTCACAGAAAAATAATCAATTTTGTTAACAGATGATGGGGAAAACGCGAATTTCATCAATCGCAAAAAAAAAAGGTAAATTTTGAAAAGATCGCGAAAAAACTGCAATTTTGAAGTAGATAAGCGAGTAGTTTAAGTAGATATATATACATAATATGAAAAGGAAAGTTAACAAAATTACTAATCTTAAATTTAGCTTAAAAATTTGTTATTTTCTTATGAAGTGTTATATGCCCCCTCCCCTTTAATATTCCTCTAATTTTTAAATGTTTTTCATGACATTAAATTGCCCTTGGATAAAAGTGGAACTAACGAGACAATATTGCGGATTTATTCTTAATTTTAAACGTTTTTAAAGTGCCGTTGAAAAAAAGGAAAATTAACGAGGTAGTATTGCGGATATACTCCCATTATTATTATTATTTTACGTTTTTATTCTCATTAAAATAACGTTGAAAAATAGTAATACTAACTATGATATTTGAGCTTTAAACAACGTTTTCAAGACGGTTGTTATCGCGTTGAAAATTTTGCTAAATTAACCGTCGGAAAATAATCGAATCAACGAGACATATTTTCGAATTTATAACGTCAACGAATACCGTCTTTTCAACGATATGCGTTGTCGTTTTTTCATCGTTTTAAAAACGAAACTGTGCTACTAGGGTATGTAGATATTTAAATTTAGAGAGATATTCTCTATAAAAAATTGCATATATATATATATATATATATATATATATATTAATGATAATAATAAACAAAAGAAAAGTTCGATAAAAATTCCAGCTATTGAATTAGCACATAGTGATGCTATCTATATTATAAAGAACAAACATATCTGTGCGTAACGCATACGTCATTCTGCGAATGGCAACACTTTGAAATTTGAAATGAAATTTCGGTTTTGCAATTTTCGCTACTGCAAATTTTTAAACTTCTAAACATCCCACATTTTAAATGTTTACACCATCGTATGCGGAAAAAGATGCACTTTTAAATGAAATTTGTTTGAAAGCTGCATCTCAATTTATTTTGGAGATATTAATTTTTTTATAGTTTTTAATACCAATTTTCTAATCGTGGCAACTGAAGTACTTCATTTCTATTAAAAGTGGTTTAGTTATCTTTATTGATTATATTCTGATTGATGCCATTTTCTCATTACAATTAAAAATATCTTTTTTAAAAAATTTGAGCGGAAAATGACGTTACGCTTAAAACACACACACACACACAATTTTTCTGATGAGTGTGTTATATTTCACACTATTTTTTCATTTCGCTGATATTCAGCTTGAGGCAATAAGCGAAATGTTTCAGTGACTGAAATTGACGCCATATTTAAAATAATACGATAATTTTATTTGATAAAACAAGATATTACCCCTTAAATACGTCTAAAAGCTAGAAATTTCTGGAATTTTTACGCGCAGGTACAGAGATTATACTAAGATATCAAATCATGAGTGGGAATTTTCACATGAAAAGTTGTAATAGTTGACAAACGTGACTTCAAGCTTGAAAATATACTTATTAATAGCCTATTGCACGTTAAAATGGTTTTAAATGGTTAATATGGATGTGAAACGTGGAAAATGACTTGATTCGGTTTAGAATTAAAGGGGGGGGGGGATTCTATGATTATGTCAAGGTGAAATCATTTTTGCTGATTTTTCATTCCGTAATACCAAGCATCAATTGATAACTTAATCAAAAATACTTATATTGATTATATGTTACTGATTACGTATATGAATAAAGTTTAATTTTTCAATAATTTTAACAGTTGAAGTTTATGAAAAAAGTATTTTGTTAATCTTAGGTTAAAATATGTGTTTGGAGAGTTTAACTAACAAGTGTAAGAAGGATTTTTTTATTGTAATTATTGTTGTCGAGGTTTTATAAATTTGATGCAAACAGTTCCTTTGTAAACATTTTCTTTCGTCGAAATTCGACGGGGTCCACCTCGTATTTATAAAATATATATATAACACAATAAATATTATATTATTTCACACATTCTACTTGGAACTATTCGATAGTAACACATTCCCTTAAAATGGTGGAAGTATACTTGTAATCAATCTGAGAAAATCTCTTATACATTCTCTCATAATATTTGTAGATGCAAAAAGAAATAAAATTAGCTTGCATCATTCTTTAAACAATCACGCACAAATTTCGTTTCCCGTTCACTCAACTTCATAAAGAAACATTTATATTTTCGCAATATAAAAAAATCACGTTTCAAATCATTTCCTCTATATTTTCTAACGGAAATAGTTTACAGGGCATTATAGTGAAGACTTCTCGTAATCGTCTTTCAAAAAATCAGTTTACGGATTTTCTTTTTATTCCCAATTTTCAAAAGTTTCTCAACAATATTCAAAAATCTCCATTCAAAACTCTGCATTATTTCGTGAGTTATAATCATTTTAAAGTCCATTGAAATTGAAACTTTAAAACGCGTTTTCTCAGATTAGTAAATTTGGAGTTTGCGCGCACTGTTACTTTTAAACTATATAAGCTACAGTTTAAAAAAAAATAAGAAAATATGCATTTCTTTATAGTCTTAATGTTAAAAAAGGGAAAAAAAAATCTTATATTTCGGTTTTTCCTTGCACTTGAAAAACTTTTTTTGTGTGTGTGTGTGTGTGTGTGTGTGCTAAAATTAAATTTTAAACAAAATGTTTTGTATATATTTTGGTTTTAATTTATAAATAGATGTGTTATGATTCTATTTTGTTAAAAAAAAAAAAAAAAAAAATCTATATGCGTAATTTAGAGTTTTATTATGCAAGCAGCTCTTAATGATTTTAATTCACGCATTAGTGAGGTGAATTTTTAAATTAAAAATTTAAATATTAATTTTCTATATACAATATTTATTTTTCTGAATAGTATAGCTAAGAATATATACAGAGAGGGAAAAAAAGATCTTAATTTTATATTATTTGTCTTTTGGTACTTTGAAAAAGGCGATGTTCTTTATCGTTTCGGCAAACTCAGACATACTTCATTTTACATGTCTGGACCTGTGTCAAAGACATGTAAAATGCAGTACCAGAGAGGAACCCGATCGGAATGGGGATGTTTTAAACCCGACTGTCGGGGAGCGAGAGAATATTTGTCAGTTATTATTGCAAGTGTGTCGAGACAAAATGTTGGAATCCTGGATCATTATAATCACAAAAAAAAAAAAAAAAAAAAAAAAAAATCGCTTAATGGCAATTTAGAATTACCAACTAGTCAACCAACCGTTAACATATAAAAGTTTTCACGTACCTATATAATGCTAGTCAATGAATATCTTTTTTTAACACTTTCCAACAAAGTTGAAAAGTGTTTATGACTTCGGTTTGCCTGTCCGTTTTTCCGCGCTCTAACTCCCGTAAATATACTCGGATCGTTCTGAAATGTTTGGATGTTAGTGACCTTCACCATAGCACGAACCCTATTTCAAATGAAGTTTGTAGTATGCTTTAGTAAGTTTATAGTAGTACAGCGACAGTCAAAAGTTCAGTTACATTACAGCCTATGGGAAAAAATCGTTTAAAATGATTTTTAATGATGTTAGATGCTTTCAAATATAATAAAATTGATATGCATTTATCAAGTGCACTAAAATATGCATTCTATAGACTATGCGGTGCAAAGAGTAGTTATTATTCATTTACAGAGCCAAACAAGAGAATTCCGTTACATAATGCTATAGGTTGTTGGGAATTTTTTTCGGCGTACTTTAATTATGTTAAATTATTTCATAATAATCAAATTGATATACGTCGATGAGGTTTACTATAACTTATTTCATGTATAATACGAAGTGTATAGCATTTACAGGGGCACGCAAAAGATTTCAGATACTATGTTGTATCACTGCACACTAGCAATGATTGCTGGAAATGCATTTTTAATTATGTTATGTGCTTTTATGTTTCACTATATTTGTGCATTTTATATGGTGTGTATAAATGCTCTAATTCATATACAGGTCTACACAAAAGAATTCGAAATGGTTACTGGGTATGATTGCAAATTGCTTAAAGGTGGTTTTTAAATAAGTTATGCATTTTTACGCTGAACTGTATTTACTTTACTAAGAACTGTTTGTAGAACATAGATAAAATTATATACATGGTCACGCAAAGAATTGGATACATGGCTGTCTATACATGATAATTTCTGGAAATGTGATTGCAGTAGTTTAAAGAGTGTTTTACTTTGAATTAAACTTTAGCTAAATAGTGGCGTGTAATAAAGGTACTAGGTTAACTATGGGGTTGTACAAAAGTGTACTAGTATGTGTCCATCTATGAGTATGAACTGCTGAAAGAGAAATTTCAACCTGTTATGTGTTTTCTTCCTAAACTAAATTTCCCCATTAAATAGTATACATATCAACCTACAGATCCAATACAGGGCTGTTCAAAAGAATTGGAATACATATTTGCCATGGACGGTAACTGCTGAAATCAGTTTTTCAAATGTTTTATGCGTTTTCTAAAATGTTTACTTAGTTCTCTCATATACCTTATTTCCCTAAATAACGAAGTTTTGTTAAAACATTCAGGAAGTGTGTGAAAGTGTTTCATAATCTATGCTTAACGCATGATTTTTCTTACTTGTTATGTATTCGTTAACGGAAGAACAGTATGCAAGAGCTTTGTTGGAGATTTTAGGATGATAATGTATATTTGTTTTTGATTTATTTTATTAACGCCTGGAGTGAACCTAGGAACGTCAAGGTGAGTGTTATCTTTTAAGCGCAAAAGAGCAAAGAGATTTTTTAAAGGAAAAGAAGTTTTAGTAAAATCCATTTTGTGAAGTGGGAATTTTAATTTTAAAATCGATCTGAAAAAAATTCTGTCACTGGCATCTAGAAAATAAATTGTGGATCTAGAAAAACAGTTCCATGTCATTCTTATAAATTCTAGTTCCTTTTCCTAGAGAGTTCTAGTTATCCCTATTAAAATTCAAGGGCGTTTTCTTATATTATCGAGGACAAATTTATTTAAAAATCTCTGCAAATAAATGCGAACGCAAGCAGTGAGTTTTAATAACTATAATTCCAGTTTATGAATTGTTTCTAGGAATCAAGTGATAATTTCTCGCAATTCAAACGATTCATAATATAATGTATCGTATCATGAGCTAGAAAACTATAGATTAGAAATTCTCGATCATTTCTTCTACTCAGTTTATTTGTTTACCTTATTCGCATAACTCGGAAAGAAATTTATATTTCTAGTTTAGGGAGTTAGAAAATGACTACCTACCGTATATTTCCTTATATAAGGCGAATATAAGACTTTTCAGTGAAAATCGTCCAAAATTAGAAACCCGCATATAAGTCGATGTTAAAAAAGTTGATAAAAATCTCATCAACAGAACATTTGTTCGGTGCTATTTGTTAGCTATGCACTTTTTTGTGCATAGCTAATAGAAAAAAAATGATCTTTCTGAAATTATTCAGTTCTACTATTTTCTCTTGGCGCGCTGCCATATTGTTTAATTGGGTTCCGCTCATCCTGTTATGACTCGCTCGTTCATAAAAACCTAACCGCATATTTTTGTAAAAGTAGAACATTTATCTACCTCATGTGACTACTTACTCTTACTTTGGCTTTAGGAAAGATGGTTGGACAAAATCGCACGGCTTATAATGCTAGCTTTAAGTTTAAAGTCATTAATTTTGAAGATTATTCGAACAAATCAGCGGCTGCTTATTTCATACTCACTGAAAAAGCTTGGCTTGAATTACCTTAAGAAATGATCGTCCGATCTTTCAAAAAAAATATTGCGTCAGTAAAGCGATGGATGAAACTGAGGATGATGCTATTTTTGAAGAAGATGGCGATGATGCTGAATTAGACACTGGCGATATTCATCCTGATGTACCAATGAAAGAATACGATTTTAAGGAGCTTCTTGAAAATTCGGATAATGACTTAAATATTGAATCATGATTGGTGACTTTTTTCACAGTAAAACAACATAATATTAAAGTATTTTTAGAAATATGTAAGTATTTTTCATGTTTTTTTGTTATATTTATTATCTATTTATTTTAGAACATAAATTTTGGAAATATTCCTAGACTCATGTATAAGACGACCCCCCCCCCCCACGCACACACTTTGAGGGGGAAAAAAACGCCCAAAAATTCTTGTCTTATACACGGAAATATACGGTATTCGTTTTAGAATAAGCCGGTATATTTTTCTTTCAGTGTGGATATAAATAATGATGTATGATGTATTGTTAATTTCATCATCATAGGCATTACTCAGCGAGGTATAAAAAAAGTCTGACGGGTGGGGCATGCCATATCAACCGTTTGGTGAAAAAACGAAAATTGTGCCTAATTAATTCTGTTAAACTCTTATTTCATTTGGCCTTAAGCTTAGAGCTGAAGATTGTTTCTCTTGGTAAAGTAAAATAAAAAAGAAAAAATCGTGAAAAGTGATATAAATAAAACAAAATAATAAAAAAGGACTTTAACTAATTAATAAAATAATGATATATTTTTTGTAAATATAATGGACGAGAGATTAATCTGAGATTATTTCAAATGGCTCAAACATCGACATAAAATTGAGTAGAAACATGAAGAAACAGTAAAAGTTATTTATGCGGCAATTGTTGCTAATATTAAAGGCTCTTATAAAATTAAAGTGCTTTTAAATAGTATTTTTTTTAATTTTATAGCTGTTTCTTCGTAGTAAAGTAACGTAGTTATTATATGAATATTAAATATACTGTAGAGCATATTTTATCCGAAACTCGTTTAACCGAAATTCTCGATTAACCGAATTCCATTTGTTATTTATTTATTTATTTATTTATTTTTTTTTTTTGTACTATTACATTTCTTGTGTGCAAAATCCATTTTGAAAGCTTTTTTTTTAACTATCATATTCCTTGTGTGCAGCGTTTTTTTCTGTACTACGAGTACATATAAATGTTTTCGGTCCCTTTTCTTAGAATTCTTTGAATTTAACTTGAGCATTGAGCTCCCGTAAGCTGCGGAGAGGAACGAAGAAAACGGACAAATTAGCAATCATGAATAAGCTTCTGGATGTTTTGCAAAATGTTTGGCATGTCTGGAGCAGCAGAAAGTACTGGTGAACTAATAATATTAAAAAACTCCGTGATAGAGCTTCAAAGCAAAGGCAATTGAAACTGCGAGAATAAAAACATTTTTTTTTCAAACCCTTATGATATAAAAGGTACTTAATTTCAAAATTAAAATTCAGGTAATTTATTCTTTTTTTTCTATTTTGCTATTGCTTTATCTTTATTAAGCACTTGTTACTATAATAAGAAATATTGCATATATTTCTCCTTAATCCTTTAATTATAAAAATTGGAGCATTCTCGATTATCCGAAAATTTCGATTTTCCGAAAGATGGTCGGTCCCAATTACTTCGGATAATCGAGGTTCTACAGTACATTTAAATTAATAAACAATTGATTTTTTTTCTTAACTTTAGGAATTCACACATTGTCCTAGACGTGCCATGAATGTCTTACACGTGATACCAGTTAAAAATTATTAATTATACTAAGTTTTACTTTTTCAAGCAAACACTATAATGAATAGTTAATAAAGAGTTAGAATATATATTTTAAAAATTACAGTTGTATAAACATAGTAGTTTCAGAGAATTTCTTGTTAGAAGCAAAACATTTGAAAAGTTATCCCCAATAGCCTGTCCTACACATCACAGCTATATTTTATAACTTTTTTATCCCTTTTAAAAACGTAAATATTTTTTTGTGTGTGTTTATGATATCACATTACATGATATCACATGATATCACATACTGACACTGGGTTAGAAAAAACCCCTCCTTAAATAAGTTTCATAATTCCAAATGTTTTCATAAAAATTTAGTCCTTTTGCTTTACACGTGACCATTGAATCACCCAAAAGGACATTAGCTTTATTGTGTAGCATTTTATAAAATGTTTTATATTTCATTATTGTAGCATGTAACAAAATATTGTCCCGAAATTTATAAAAAGTTGCACTGAAGTTAGTTTATCGGTTATATTATAGGTTAAATGAAACCAAAGTGATTTACTATTATGCAGAAAATTATATTGTCAGTGCAGTCTCTATACACGAATGAATTTATATTTAAACTTATAGAAATAAAGCAAAAAAAAAAAAAGGACGATTTCAAGTTTTTAACTACTAAATTAGAATTTAGTGATGCAATAATAAAAAAAAAATAATGAACAGTAAAAAGAGATATATTACAAAAAAAAAAAAAAAAAAAAAAAAAAAAAAAAAAAAAAATCAATGTATATGTTTAACGTTATTCCAGGAAATCATCCTCTCCAAATATTGAAAATGTATTTTCTATGTATCTGAAACTGACAGTCGAATTTACTCTCATTTATTTAATACGGGCAAAATTACAATTAAACTCACAACATTTCTTGAACAATCACTCAGGAGTTTCGATTCCTAATAGAATATATTTTTTTCACAATATAAAAAAAATCACGTTTAAAAAATTTCCCTTTTATGAAATGGAACTAGTTTATAATGCAGTATCAAAGAATTTGCTCGAATTAACTGTGTACCGAAACGGCTGTTAGTTGTAAGAGTATGGTTACTAACCAGTGTCAATTTAATCGTTTAACCTTTTACTTCAGGTGTCCTAGTCCAAGGAACTAAAAAAAATTGCCCTTGACAAATTAAAACATTAAAAGATATTCGTACAAAAATGGTATAAATATTTTTTTAGAGAAAAAAATAAAGTGTTTGGACGTTTTCCGCAAAGGCAGCGCCGTATCGCATCCTTTTTTTTATATACACCAGTAACAAGTTCCGCTACGCTCACTGATTGGCTCAGAGATCTTTCCGCAACGCGCTTTCAGGGGCTTGTGCTCAAACGCCCTGATCATTTTCAGGTAATGCACAGGCTCAGAGACCACTTTTTTCTTGCTCCCCTTTCTACCAGAAGCTGTGCGAATCAGTGAAATGTTAAAACTATTGAGCGTAATTGAGGATCTTGTTGATAACGTTCACTTGTTTATTTTGTACGTTGAAGTTTTATTATTATTATAAAAATATTAATTTAAGTTCATATTGAATTATTAATGAGTAGTGTGTAGATACTTTCACCATAACTGTGTATTTAATTTTAGTTAAATAAAAATATTTGTTCTAACATTCAAACAGAAGTGAAATTTCATTGCATTTTGTCTTCATGCTTTCCTAGTAAACACATCGGTGGTTCTTTACTACCTTCTGATTGAAAACTCGACTGGTATCGTGTATTATTGCCAATATTTCCCAATAAGATTACTTAAACTACTAGTTTCATAGCGGCTTTGTCGCAAGGTCCCATCTCATGACCAGTATACAACTTCATGTCACAGAATTGACATTCAATGACATGACGACTGCAAGCCAGTTTTTCAAAGACTTCAGTTCCATTAGCCAAAATCGTCACATATTCAATTTCGAGTTGGTTGTTTAATACAGAAACAGACAGTTTTTACCCAATATCGTATTCTCTGTAATATTTATTTTTATGTAAATCCTATTTTGTGCATTTTTTAAACTTTTTTTTCTCTTATTTGGGTTAACACGTTTGTACTTGGTTGAATGTGTCTTGGTTGAATATTTGATGATTTTAATAAGTTACAAAATTTAAATAAAATGAACACAGAATAAAGGAAGCCTCTGACACTAAAGGTGAAATCAAACATAAAGTGATTTAGAATTATAAATAATTTATATTTACATTAGTCGCCTTTAAACACGATTGCAAAATTTTTATTTTTATTCCATCAATAACAATTCAACTTCCTTTCAAACTGAATTTCAGGAATAAAAAAAAAAAAAAAAAAAAAAAAAAACTTTTAAGAATTTAATCTATTTTCTTGTTTTTTAAAACAGCATCTGGTAAAAATATTTCTATTTTTTCAATTTGCAGAAAAAAAAAATCTCTTTGTGTTAGGTTTTGCCCGAACCCGAAAACGCGTTTAAAAATCGAGTCGGATTCAATCCGAGTATTGGGCTCGAGTTTTCAAAACCACAAAGAAAGGTAACTGACTGTAAAAGCGGAGAAATTATGAAAGGTAAGTTTTCGGACGTGTAAATTTCGAAACGTGTTTTCTCTAAAAATTCGGTATAAGAGGATATATCTAATACTGCCTGTTTTATAAAGATACATTTGTTATAGATTTGAATGTTTTAACATAAAATAATGTGAATCACATAATGTATTTTACTTGTTAATTTATAAAATGGAATATATACATGTAACTAAATATTTGTACGTGCGCTGATATCTATTCCCATGTCTTATGACATGATATGTGTCTATGCACCTTTAAAATGAAAAGAATTACCATTGACAAAAAACCCTAGTAATTTAAAATGTTTTTATCGAATTAATATTCACTATTCTAAATTTTATCTTTTAAAGAGTAGTGGTAAAAATAATATAAAATTATGTGTACTGCTGCCATCGATTGCAAATCTGTAGTACATATTAACGATTAGCGAAATATCTCTTTGAAGTACAGATACGACATGCATTTACATGAATTAGAAGTCCATTTAAAAGGATATTTTGTTGTAAATGGTATCTACGAATATCACTATTGAAAGCAATCGATCTATTACGTATGCTTTATATTGAAGCTTCCCATCATTTGCATGGAAATACAAAAAAGCAAATATTAGTGAAACCACGGTGCATATCAAGCATTTTTAAATAATTGAAGGAACGAAAGAATCAGAGGTTAACTTGAACTAGGTTATCTGAAAGGATTTAAAAATCATATTGAAAACTTTTATATTAAACCTGTACCAATAACCAAATATTCATATGGGCAACTTAAATCTATAATCATGTCTCACGATGTGTGAGTCTGCATATAAAATTGAAAGTCTTATCAGTGTCGAAACGACTAGCCCAAATTTAAAAGGATTTTATGAGCCTAATTATTTCCACTGTAAAATTTTATCTTCCAAAGGGAAGTAGTAAAAACTAGATAAATTTATACATGCTTCTGACACCGAATACAAAGCTGCTAAACTTTGTAAAGATTAGAGAAATAACTCTTTGAAGTTACAAGGATTTACAAGGAATTACGAGTTCATTAAAAAGTATATTTGGACAGAAAAGGCTCTGCTAAAGTCGCTGTTGAATGCAATCAGTCTATTAGAGATACTTTATCTTAAAACTGTCAGTCATTCGCATAAAAATGAAGCTATTAAAAATTTATAAAAGCTTCGATGGTATTTAACGCTTAGAATCAATACACCAATCAAATTTTAAATAATTTTAAATACCCAATAAAGGGACAAGCAACCTAAAAACTCATTTTTTATGATTTTTTTAATTGTACCTTAAATAATAGTCATGGACAAACTATATGTATTATGGCATAAATTTATTACACAGGAAATTAAAAAAAAAAATTTGGGAGAAAAATAAGAAATTTTTCTGAATATTTTAAGAACAAGTTATCAAGAACATTCAAATTGTTCCAACCTCACTCCATACGAATTAAAATCCCCAATATTTTTTATGCCTGTTTTATTTACATATACAAATAAAACTGTGTATCGAATTTTATGTATTTGAATATAAATGTAACAAAAATAATGTAAGAAAAATAATGTAAGAAATATAATGTAAGAAAAATATTTTCTAAATTTTGTTACATTTTCAGTATTTTTGCATCTTATTTCTGCACTTTACTGCCTTTAATTTTTCCAATTAGATTTAGTTTAAAAAAAAAAAAAAAAAAAAAAAAAAACTATGCACTGTCTTATTTTTATATGTAAACCAAACTGGTATAAAAAATATTGAGGATTTTAATTCATATAGAATGAGGTTGGAGCATTTCGAAATTTCTTAATAACGATTAAAATATTCAGGAAAATTCCTCATATTTCTAAATTGTTTTTTTTTGTGTGATAAATCTATTCCATAATTCATATATTGTGCCCTTAAATAGTATTTAAAGTTCAATTTAAGAAACAAATAAAAAATGCATTTGAAAGACCCTTGTCCCCTTTAAGATGGAAAATAATTAGCGATTTGATTTGATCTAATTTACATGGAAGGTGTTTTTAGTCGTATTGAAAAAAGTATAAACATATGCACTTTTTATACTTATGAAAAATAGAGTCAAATATTTAGCATTATCTGCGCAAATAGAAAACGGTTGTAGATAAGAGGAATGTCTCATCGAAGACGATATTGCATTTAAAAGGATTACGAATCCAGTTAAAAATAAATTTGTAAAGGAGTAAGCAGAGCTATTGAAAGCAATTAATCACCCAGAGACAATATTACAGCTGTCTATCATCTGCATGAAACATAAAAAGTAAAAACCAATGTAACCACAAGTCAATCGGTTTTCAAATCAATTTTAATTAATTTTCAAGATAGTGAAATGCTAAGAGGTTAGACTGAACTAATTTCCCTCTAAGAATTTCCAATCTCTTTTAGGTCACAGGCTATCAAAGCCTGAGAGCTAAAGTGCCCGCAGGTTCTGTATGCACATACATATGTATGTACGTAACGCCATAACATTTGATAGAAATATCCGATTTGCTTCAAGATTTTTATATAGGTTCATTCTGAAAAGGCGCTTCAATGATTAGTATTAGGGTTTTTTATGCAGAATTATCCAATTTCCTCCAAATTTGGTGTATCGATTTATTCTGATATGGCGCTTTCCTGATTAGAGTTGGAGGTTAATAGGTTAAGTATAAAGGAGGAAATGGGGAAGCTAATCCTCTCCCCTTAATATTTAGCTAAATGGGTTTTTTTTTTTTCGAGAGACATTAGGGAGACTTGAAATAAGAGTATATAATACCATTATTGTGAATAGCCTGTGAGCTCAATGCTATGAGTTTAACTAGACACTTTTCTTTTTATTTTCGTTCATTTAAAAATACAAAACATCAAGTTAATATTTTTTTTTTCAGTAAAAACTGAAAACAGTCAGTTAAAGGATATAGAAGTCAATTTAAAAAGATATTTAAATGCGTATGGGCTCTGCAAAATCATTGAAATCAATCAATTTATTAAAGCTGGTTATACATTATCTGCATAGAAATTAAAATTAAAATAATCAGTAAAATTTAATATTAGTTAGCAATAACGCATCGAGCTTTTTTAAAATAATATTTCACGCATATTCAAAAACAAAAATTATCAGAGAAATGACTGAAGATACTTAATCATAAAAGGTTTCTCCTGATATTAAAAAAGTTTAACTTATTTTTACACCTACAAATCTGATCATCATTTTTTTTTTCTGTATTATTCATATCAAATGATTTTGAGTCAGATTGAAAAAAAAAATGTACTGGAAAAGTTACTATGAGCAGCACTTATATAAAACGAAAATAGCAAAAATGTATAAACCACATATCAATCATTTTGAAACCAATTTTAATTCCTTTTAAAGAAATGATATGAACAGAAGTTTGATGGAGTCCAGGGAAGGGAAATCTAATCATATTGCTTTTGTTGCGGTTGTTGTTGTAATTCTTTTGCATTAAAAATACAAAACATCAAGTTAATATTTGTCTTTGAAAAAACGGTACACAGTCGGTTAAACGATATAAAAGTTTATTTAAGAGGATATTTGAATAAGTATGGGCTCTCCAAAAAATCACTGAAATCGATCAATTTATTAGAGATAGCTATTCATTATTTGCATAGAAATTAAAATTAAAGAAGTCCTTCCGGCCAGTGCCGGGAGGAAGAGGTAGCTTTCATATTCCTTATTTTTTAAAACCAAGCTTATATTATTCAAACACATGAAGCTCAATTTAGTGGAAACCGATTATAGGAGATTCAATACTAATTTTTATCAATACAAACTCATTATGAATGAGAATTTCAAGAAATTAGTCAGCTTTATCTAATCTGCTTTTATTTAAAGTAACTTATATTTATTTGCCAAATTCGACGATATCTTGAAGTTCCTGCCATTTTAAGACAAAATGGTGGATAAGGCTAACGAGTGAACTTGGACGAGACCTTAGTAATGCCTGTGCACATGCTCATATACAAGCGCTGTCGCAGGCAAAAAATCAGATTTTTCAAAATGTCACCCACATTAGAAATTGAAACTGCTATATCTGAGCCATTTTTTAAGATAAAGAAAAAACAAAAAATTCTCCGGAATCCTTATATCATGGTCAAATACTTAAGAAAGAAACCTTTTTCAATTTCTAGTTTTTTTTGCACCTCAATTTAAATACAATTTTTTATTTAATTTAATGGCCCCCATTTTGAAACAAGATGGCTGATGAAGCTGGCCTGCGAACTTGGTCGAGACATTACGATATACTATCCACATGCCTTCATACATCGAAATAGGTTAATAAATATGCGTGTTATCACGTGACAAATATCAGATCGTTTCAAAATGTCAGTCATGCTAAAAATTCAAAGTACTATAATTCAACCCTTTTCTAAGATATATAAAAAACAAAAACTGCTCCGGAATTTTTGTATAAAGGTCAAACACATAAAAAAAAATCTTTTTCCTTTTTCAATTTTTTGATAACTCATTTTAAATTAAAAATTTCAAATCCTTTTTTAATGGCAGCCCTTTTGAAACAAGATGGCGAATGAAGCTGGCCAACGAACTCGATCGAGACATTGGTATGTACTATGTACACACCAAGTTACATCCAAATCGGTTCATAAATACGCCTGTTATCGCGTAACAAAAATCAGGTCGTTTCAAAATGTCAGCCAAAATAGAAATTCAAAATGCTATAACTCAGCCATTTTTTTTAGATATAGTCGAAACAAAAACTGTTCCGGAATCCTTGTATTAAGGTCAAACAAATACAAAAAAAAAAATCTTTTTCATTTTCCAATTTTTTTGGTACTTCATTTAAAAAAAAAAAAAAAATAAAATAAAAAAAAAATTTAAACGGCCGCCATTTTGAAACAAGATGGCGGATGAAGCTGCCGAACGAATTCGGTCGAGACATGAGTACGCATTATGTATACACCAAGGTACATCCAAATCGGTTCATTCAAATACCAATTATCTGTATAAAGTGTAAATAGCAACTTTCATTATTCCAGTACAGATTCTTAATTATTATTGGAGTATTATTGTGTTGTAAATTTAGATAAAACTATTATACACAATTACTTATACTTTTATAATAGTGCATAATATTAATTATTGTTCGCATCTTGTATCTTAATACTAAATTTTTAGTGTAGATTTAAAAATAATTTTTGCATCATGTATCTTACATAATATCTCAAACATAGTATCATTGTATTGTAAATTTGTAAATAATAATTATCTACAATTACTTATACTTTCATAATAGTGCATAATATTAATTATTATTTGCATCTTGTACCTTAATACTTATTTTTAGTATAGAGTTAAAAATAATTTTGCAGCATATACCTTGAAAATAGCTTTAAGTGTTGAAAATATTACATTTGTACACGGTTTAAATTGATGTTAGTATTGTGAATCCTGAAAACAACATAAAAGTGTTGTAAATATGTAGGTAATTGTGATCAAAAAAGTTTAATATCAAATTCTAAAAACTATGCACCTTTATATGTTATAGGGGTCATCTGTAAATATTTATTGCACACACTGTCAATAATTGTCATATATCTAACATTGTTATTTCTCCTAAACTGTAAAAAAAAAAAAAAAAAAAAAAAAAAAAAAAAAAAAAATCCTTGAAGGAGTTTTGCAGATAGTAAAATTTTCCCTGCCCTGGGCTTGGGGGTTACACCTAACCATAAGCCAAAAGCGGGTTCCCAGGATGGGTGCTTACTTACTTACTATTATCGCGTGACAAAAATCAGGTCGTTTGAAAATGTCAGCCACGCTAGAAATTCAAAGTGCTATAACTCAGCCATTTTCAATTTTTTGGTACCATATTTCAAATTTTAATTTTTTTTATTTAAACTGCCGCCTTTTTGAAACAAAATGGCGGATGAAGCTGGCCAAAGAACTCGGACATATATATATATATATATATATATATATATATCAACGTTTGAACGGAGGGAGGTTTCGTGGTCTGGGGGTCATGATCGATGAAAATATACCAAAATTTTTTGAAATCGCCTTCCTCCGAACGGCTGCAATAGGTAGCTTTTTGTAATGAAAGCTACCTAATAATCAGTAAAATTCTATATGAGTTCGGAATAACAAAATAAGCTTTATTAAAATAATTTTTAACGCATATCCCAAAACTGAAATGATCAAAGGTTTCATTAAAGATATTTAATCCCAAAAGATTTTCTACTCATATTAAGAAAGTTTAATTTATTTTTAAAGTTAAAAATATGGATATCATATTTTTTTTTCTTTATTATTCATTTCAAAGGATTTCGAGTCAATTTGAAAAAAAAAAAAAAAAAAAAAAAAAAAAAGTACGGAAAAGTACGAAATTACATATCAATCATTTTGAAATCAATTTTAATTCCTTTTAAAGAAATGAAATGATCAGAAGTCTGATTGAAATAATTTCCCGTGAAGAAGTATTTAATCATATTGTTTTTGTTGCAGCTGCTGTTGTTGTTATTTTGCATTAAAAATTCAAAATATCAAATTAATATTTTTTTCTTGCTCTAAAAATAGACAGCCATGCTTACGGTATTCGGGCGTGTTTGGATTCAGCAAAAATTGAAATCAATCAATTTAACAAACTTTACTTTTACATATAGCAATTTCAAGATAAAATTATTTTCAATATCTGCATAAATATTATAAGGTAGTAAATACCGATATATGTTTAAAATTAAACTTCTTAAACTTAGAAAAAATCATATAGTAATATATCATGGAACCAAAGCGAAAAAATAAAGAAAGAGCCACTTAAAAAGCAAAAATTGGGAAAATAAAATGACATAATGGTAAGGATTTAGTCCACTTAAGCCAAATGTTATACACTCGAAATTCGAAAACACGACTGTTACAAAATAATGCCAACTAAAATAAACGATTTTTTAACATAGGTCGATTACAATAAGAAGTTAAAGCATTTTCTTACACATACATTCATACTCGTGCATGCATGGGTAATAAAACACGTAAGTATGCTTTTCCTTTTGTGCGTATGCCGCAGCGTGTTTTGTTTTTGCCTATGAAATAAGAGCTCCTCATCTGCTGCTTACATGTAATTATCTAAAATTAAAACTGAACACATTTGAAAATGTTTCTGAAATCTCATCATAGTTGTTAGATTTTCATACTATTTTTTATTATACTTAAAATGAGAAACGAAATTAAATTTTATTCATTCTTCAAAGAATCAAGCCGTAAATTCATTTCTTTTTCACTCAATGTCAAAAATAATATTTTCTATTTCCTCAATGAAAGAAATATCAAGTTTGAAAACCTTTCCCTTTTCTTCTTTTTTTCTCTCAGTGGAACTAGTATATAAGGCACCATTAAACAATTCGTTCAAATTAACTTTTTACGGAAAATGTGTATTCCATATGAGGTATCAGGGGGAAAATTCGGAAGGAGCTCCCAATTTAATCTTTTAACCTCTTATTTCATTTGGTCTAATCCAAGAAACTCAAAAAGATTTCTCTCTCGGTTACGTAAAATACAAAAAAGGTTTCGTGTAAAAGTGATATAAATCATTTTCCCTAAGAAACAGAACAATAAAGACACTTGATTTCAACTTTTTTATATATATACAACTATTTCCGGCTTGCCTTTTTGATATAGAAAAAAAACATTTTCCTTTTTTTTTTTTTTTTTTTTTTTGTCCATTATATTTTACTTAGGAACTTAATGCGGCATTTAAAAGATTTTAAGTCGTAAATATGAGAATAAAATTTTGGGTTTTTAAGAGCATCGTTTTTTAACCTTAATTTACAAATTAGCTTTTAGTAATTTGTTCAAGATTACAATATTTTGGGGGCAATAACATACATTTATTTGTGTTTAAACTTCGTAAAGGATGTCAAAAAATTATGCACACGATAAAAGAAAAAATTGAAAATTTTCATCGATATACAATAAGAAAAAAAAAAAAATGCCGCCTTCAACTAGAATGAATAGGCAATCATTTTCTGAATCTCTAAACTAGAAATACAGATTACCGAGCTATGCGAATAGGGTAAACAACTAGGTTGAATAGACGAAATGATCTAGAATTTTCAGTCTCTTGTTTTTCAGGTGGCGAAACGATAATGAATCATTTCAGTAGCGAGAAATTATCGCCTTGATTTCTGGAACGGTTTCATAAACAACAATTATAGTTTCTTAAACTAACGTCTTGTGTTCGCATCTATTTGCAGTGATTTTTGAATAATTTTGACCATGAGAATATAGGGAAACGCTCTTGAATTCTAGTAGGAGACTCTAGAACTCTCTAGCAAAGGGAACTAGAATTTATAGGGATGACATGAAACTATTTTTTCTAGAGTCATAATTTAGATTCTAGATACCAGAACTATTTTTTTCTCAGTGATACGTTTATTTCCCAGTTAAACTTTCCAGTTAAACAGTATCTTTTTCGTTTCTCTGATTATATCTCTGTTAAAATGAGAAAAATATAAGTCTTGGACTGATTTAGTCTCTTTTTTTACGTTTTCCTAAATTTTCTTATTTTTGTAAATGAGGCTTTTAGATTTGCGTGAAAATATCTTGCATCGATTGATTTCAACAATCTCAACTTAAAGAATTGTCATGAAATTAAAAAAAAAAAAAAAAATAATACAGAAATTATTGAATTTATAATACTTAATGCGAAATGAAAAACTGATTTAAAGCTCTACAGAAATGTATATTTAGCGAGACGTTCTCTAAACACAATTGCATCTCTCTATTCTAAAACAAAGTAACTAGCACTGTCACCGCTGCCGCAAATGAATATCTTGTGACCGGAAGTCTTTCTTTCCTAATATTAAGGAAACTACTGCATACGAAAATTAGAAAATTGTTACCATTATTGAGAAATGTTTTACAAAAACGCTGAATTTGACAGTTTTTAAGTTGAAGATTATTTTCAGAAATATTTAATGCTAAATTTAGGCAAAATCGTTCCGCTACTCTAAGAATATAGATTACAAATTTGTGGCGTGAAGACTTTATTATTATTATTTTTTTTTTATGACTAATTTTTATTGAATTATTTCATTTTTATTCACATTTTTATCATTTTAAAATATATCTTTTTCATATTTTAGAAAAGTTTGTTATTTTAAATGCTTCGAAATTGTAAAAAGAGCGCATTTAATAATATTTCCTTTAAATTAAAACATTGTTTAGACGTGACTAGTAAAAATATTTATTATTATTATTATTAAAAGGAAATAATTACGGAAAATATTGCAGGAAAACATTGAAAATTACGTCATAAAAAATGTATTTAGACGTGAATATTAAAAAAGAAAGGAAACTGTAAAGTAATAAATTTATTAATATCCGTTAAAAGCAATAAATGGTGAAAAAGTATGTCATATTTCAAATCGGCAAATAATAATATTCGTATTGCTCAACAGTTTGAATTTGAAAATGCATTTACATGATAAATTTATTTCATTTATATTAGCTTCTTTTTTTTCCAAATGTTCAAGCGATATTATTTTATCAAACACGAAAACAACCATTAGATGTCTTAACAGCAGCTGATTCGGCCTTAAAATTCTCCAGAAAATGGGAAATGAATGGAAAGCTGTTTACAGGGAGATCACCACTGATTTTCTAATTATAATTCAATCTTCTGTAATCTTTTTAAAGCCGATCAGATTAGCGTGTTTTTACAGACTGCGGTATCTAAACGAGGTTTGGCGAGTCTAGCTCTCAGGAAGCAGAGCCCCCCATTTTCTGTTAAATAAAAAACATAATAAGCGAAAGAAAAATGAGATAATAAAGTTACATATTCAATTATCACTGTGATGCTGTATTAAAAACTAATTTTGCACAATAAATGATTTACTATTTAATTAGCACAATGTTGCTCTATTTAGAAATAATTTCGAAAAATAAATGATGTACCAATTGACGCATAATGTTTCCCACTTTACTGTATTAAATCATTCTTTTGAAGGTGATAGCGTACTCCTAATAAATTTGAAAAACTCTTTCAAAGTTTTTCTCATAATATTAATTGATACAAAAGGAAATGAAATTAAACTTCTTCACCCTTTAAAAAAATCTCACAAAATTTTCGTTATATCTTATATATATATATATGTATTCATAAAGAGCATTTTCTGTTTTCGCTATAAAGAAATGTTTCAAAATCCTTTACTCAATCTTTTCTAACGAAACTAGTATACAGGGTATTATCAAGCAATTTGTACAAATTACGTTATTACGGACGGAGTAAGTCATATCAACTAATGAAACACGTAATGAAACATCTGAAGGCGCCTATTAACTTCTTATTTCAATTGTCCTTGGACTCCAGAATGGATTGGACACTAGATTGGATTGAGCTCCAGGTGATTTCTTTCTTGGTAAATTAAAATACGGGAAATTTTTCGCATAATAGAAATATAATTTTTTTCTTCTGCAAAACAGAAGGATAAATAAACAGTTCTTAAAATTTTTGATACGCAGTGTATACAGGATGCAAAGCGATTTAATTTTTTACCTGTCAGAAATACGCAAGTAATGAAAAATGCAAAAAATTTCGAAATAAAGTTGAAATTATTATTTTGTTGGTGAAGTAGTACTGGCATTAATTTTCAAAAAGTTACGCTTTGTAAATGTTCATACTATCCATGGATCCTAAAACTTACATTCAGAAAATTTGGTTCCCCTCTCTGAAAAGTAAAACAGTAAAAATTCTATTCTTTAACGACCAAAATTAACTAATTTATAGCACTTTGAATTTTATTAAATTTCGGAGCTTCTTTGCACTAATAAATCATCTATCTATCCGTTTTAGTATTGGGCAGTTCCGAGATTTCATATAATTTGAATTATCATAAGTCGTTAAGTTTGGGTTGTAGATGAACGCATTTTTACATATCACAGCACAGAGAAATATTTTCTAAATATAACATATAAGAACAATTGACCATATTAAAAGTTAAAAAGTGTAATTTTATGAAAATTAATCGTAGGACTATTTCATCAACATAATCTTAATTTCTACCCTCTCTACACTTGCATCTCATAAGATGATCCCAATTTCAAATTTCACTTAGCAATAAATTATTTCTTTAGAAGCTTTTTATTTCGAATTTTCTTTATTCTCGTGAGTAAGTTATTCTAAAATATTTTTCATCAATATCATTTTTTTTTCAATTGAGTAGACATTTTTTATGTGATAGTTACTGGCACTCGACTTAACATTTAATTTTCGTAGTTGTAATGGTTTTCTGCATATCTTGCGCATATATGTCTTGGGCTTTTTTTTTTTTTCTTTTTGGCAATTGTACACCCAAGAAATGCCTCTTCTTTGTAATTTCACTGTCAGATAGTCTTCCTTAATATAATCGATCAGTCAAAAAGCATGTTTCATGCCATTATTAATTAAAGTAATGAATCCCTATTTCTTAGTAATCAATTACAAAGTAATTTAATTTCTCTTTTCGACAAAAGAAAAAGACAGTTTACCACAATTGAAGCTTTGGCGCAAAGCTACGACTGTTGCTAGTCCAACGAAAGAGTACAAATGATTTTTTTTTTAAACAAATATATTAATTTACTCTTCCTCTAAATTCAAGAAAAATATTTTCTATGTTTGCAATATAAGAAAAATTACGTTTAGAAATTCCCTTCCCTCTTTCTTTCACCGCAACTAGTTTATATGACAGTATCGAACAATTCCTTCATATTAACTGATCGAATACGTCATGCGTTACGAGTGTTCTGTTTAATTTTATTAACCTTTTACTTCATTCAATTTGCATAATCCAAGGAGCGGATAGGGATTTCTCTATTAGTAACGTAAAACACAGAAAAGGTTTCGTGAAAAAGTGATATACATCACTTTCCCTCTGAAACCGAAAGATAAAATGATATGTTTTTAAATTTTTGATATATATATATATATATATATATATATATACGAAAACATTCGAATTTTCTTTTCAATATAGAAATTTCTCTATTTCTAGCGTTTATTTGATATAACTCTCTGTCTAAAATTTATAATATGTAAAATTCCATTTTGAACTTAATTTAATTTTCGTTTGAAAAAAAACACATTCATATTTGTGTGAAAATTTCTTATATATTACGATTGTAACTAGTCACAAAATATTTGCCATGAAATTTAAATAGAAATAGTGGGACTAAGTTAATCGGTAATAATAAATGTAAAATGAAAGCTCAGGTAATTTACAGCTACGTAGCTTTTTTTTTTTTCATTTACCGTCTCAACATATAATTTCATTTATTATATAAAACGAAATCCGTTTTTTTTCCACAGTTGAACTAAGGTTATAAAGTAGAATCAAAGAATTTGTTGAAATTAACTGCTGAAGGAAATAGAGTATGCGATACTAGCCATACGGGGAAAGTTTGTAACATGTGCCAAATTTATTTTTTTTCCTCTTACTTCATTTGGTCTAATCCAAGGAGCTAAAAAGGATTTTTCCCTTGTTAAAGGAAAACATAAACAAATTTCTGTACAAACGGGATATAAATATTTTTCTTCGAGTTTTTGTATTTGTTCGAATTTAATTTACTTATTCCTATTTTAAAATATTTTTTCATTTCCTTCCCTCGCTTAAATTTCAACTGTTTGTACGCCGGAAAACTTAGATTCCCCGTATCCAAATTCACTCCATTTTAGAATATTCTACTTAAACTTTAAGCCTTTTTTAAAGAAAATCTGAAAAGAATCGTAAGCTGGGTTAAAAGAAACATTTTTTTTTTTAATCGAGCCCATAGAATTCGAAATAAAAATGAGCCCATGACGGTGGAATGTGGAACTAACAAGTGTAAAACAATCGAAAACCAAGTTGAATGAGCCAAAGCTCGATGAATTCGGGCCCTAACAACCTGGGATAAAATTGCGCACCCTAGCGGTGGCAGGTGGAACTAAAAACTATAAGACAATCTAAAACCATTTTGAATAAGCCAAAGCCTAGGTAAATCGGGCTCATATAACAAAGATAACAATGTACCCCTGACGGTTGAAGGTAGCACTGAAAACAGATGGCACTGTAAGAGAATAGTAATCAAATTTGAACGAATCTGTTGCGTTGAAATCGGACCCTTAAAAACCGTGAAATGAATACGCTATTAATGTTCGAATATGGTTGTAACTGAAGTCAATATTTAGGAAAACATATTTTTTTTTGTGAAATAAAGATGGAGAAACCTTTATGCGCAAACTTTTAACTGATAGCAATGGACCTGTGCCTCAGAACACATTATAATCTTCAACTGAGTTAATAAAATGCTTCTAAATTATGATTTTAGATTTTGCAAAGTTTAATAATTAATATTCTATCAGATCAAAAACATGTGTACTATAAACATATAATTACGTTTTAAAACTTTCCATCTTATTTTTCCAGCGAGATTAGTTACTGAGGCTGTATAAATCAATTCTTTGAGGTTAACTCTTTACGTTAATGGCGGCGTACGTCATATCAATAGTTTAAAAAAAAAAGTGATGAAGGAGTGACCCAATTAAAATTTTTTAATCTGTTTCTCCAATTGGCCTAATCCAATTAGTTTAAATAGACTGTTTCCTTTGGAAAGAGAAATAATATGAAGCTAAATTTAATGTAAAAGATTATATAAATAATTTCCCCCGAAAAACAGACAGATAGAAAAAATAGTTTCAATTTCTTATATACGTATAAACGTTTCCTTACTAACTTTTCAATATAGAAACATACTGCACTTCCTTCGTTTATCAGATATATTTTTTTCGTAAGTTATGTAATGTACTATTTTAAAGAATTAAAGTACGTATATGTGGCTGATATACCCCGTGCTTTTAAAAACATTTTTTAAAAGTTCTCCTTAAAAATGTTTTCGTCTGCCAGTGAATGTTAAAATTTTATTCTTGTGATTAGAAGGTTCTGCTAGATTACAAGGGCAGTTCAAACAAAATCCAAAATTTTATTTTTAGTGCTAGCTCACGTTATGATACTTTATCACCTTCGAAGCTCTGTCGTCCTCTATTCATGCATCGCCCTAAACGCCGCAGAGTGACGGAATATACTAAAATGCTTGTGCAAAACCCGAAAATAAAATTTTATAGCTTAGTTATAATATTTTTTAGCTTGAATCCCAGTAGCGTAGTGATCAGCACACCTGTCTGCCATGCTGCTGGTCAGGAGTTCGACTCCCAGCTGGGTAAGGTTTCCTCAACCTTTAATCCCTTCGGGGTCTGTAAAATGAGTACCTAGCTTTCTTGTGAACTAAAAACCGATTGTCTCGCGTTAAGCCGGCCACTTGACCGAACATAGGCTGTATATCACCCCCAGAGGTGCAAGATAAAGTAAACAATGTTGGGCACTGTAGATCCTGATCCTTATTGGATCGTATAGCCACGTGTTTATTTTTTTACTTTTTAGCTTACTTTTGCAAAATTTTATATGAAAATCCATAACTCATTTTTAATGCGTAAAATGATACAGTATATTTACCTCATACCAGCAAGATGTTGAATATTTTGAAAAATAATGATCCTGACAATTTTAAACCATACTTTAAAAATTAATAATTTCTGGTGATAGCCTTTAGTGTTTTATGATGGACTGCTTTTCACGAAAAACTTAACAGCAGATTTTGGTAGTCAACTTGTGAGATTTTTTTTTTTTAATTCAACCAGAAAATGAACAATTTGATGTTTTATTATACAGGGTGTCAATCAATTATTGTCGGAGTTTTAGTATTATATAACTTTTGTTATAAAAACATAAAGAAAAATACTGTTACGTATTTTGTACAGTGTAGCTAAAAAAAAAAAAATCCTTGTTTAGTTAAACAAATCAACTTACGTATGAGTAAAGTTTCAACTCGAAACGTTATTAATCAAAAAATTATTATAGTCAAATAAATATTATTATTAAAATGTTTATCAAATTTCATAAAAAGTTATGATTGATTTATGTATCTATCTGTGTGCTTCCCTTTCACGTATAAATATGGGGCTAGTTTAGTACATTCTATAAATCAATCAATCTATTTCATTTAATTATTTGAATTGTTAACTGAATTCCTATTTCTTGTGCTATAACGGACAATTTGTTTGATTGTCTTAGTAAGGGGAAAAAAAAAAAAAAAAAAGAAGGGAAGATTCATCCTATTTGATAGTTTCTCATGATATCATTCAATAGAGATAAAACGATATTAAACTATTCTTCACCTTTAACCCTTTATCTACTGCATTATAATCTAGGGCAATTATTTTCGAGTATTTTTTTTGTTCAGTTACTACAATGAAAACTAAACGATATACGTAAAGAAAATACTCACCCGTGAGAAATTTAATTCGTTAATTGTAATTTATTAAAGTGGCACTTTAAAGTACCGTCAATAGTACCGGCTAAAATAATCCCCTAACAGAAAACCCCCACATGATATTTCAAATAAAATTTAAACTCAAAAATGCTACTAACAAGAAGACATTCACAAGCTAATAATAAAAAATATTAAATTGACATAGTTTAATTTTACGCATCAAAAATGTGTAACAATTCAAATTTGATGGTATTAAAAAAAACAATGATTTTTAGGTTTCGATTTTGTTAGCAGTCCTTAAACATTAGCTATGCCTAGTTTACACAAATTAATTTTTTTTTACCCGACTGAAAAGAAGGGTTATGTGCGTATCTCTGTATGTGGATTTCTTTAAATCCTCGAAACATCCAAACGGCTAGATGGATTTTAATGAATGAGATCTCTTTCAATTCGTCTTAACGGCCCGATGGTTATAGGCTAGGTTTTGTTTTTAGAAATTCAAACTGGCGGCCGTAAAATACAAAATGGCGGTAGAGACGAAAATTTTTTTTAACGCAACCTATTGAGTGGTATATCATTGGGTAGGTCTTTCAAAATCAAGACGATTTTTCATTGACTATTTTACAGTCAGAAGCTCTGTTAAAATATTATACAACCTGGAAGTTGTGTATGTAGGATCTCTAGCTTTAATGAAACTCTAACCATCATAGACATCTATAGACCTCATCAAAACAGTGTTTATAGATAGGAACTAACAATTAAACACAACTTAAATGTCATCAATACAAGTAAATAAAAAATAGGTAAGTAATATAAACAAGTAATATAAAAAAATATTTTAAGTCAATTCCTACTTAGGTCAATAAGATATTTTTTTCTCCCATTCTTCTTTAATGTTGAGTGTCGCTTAAAATGTCTTGATCAAGAAGAGAGCTCTCTCGGTCTTAAAATACCTTGATCAAGAAGAGGGCTCTCTCGATTATTGAAAATTAATTTAATTAATTAATTAATACAGTGAAACCCCGATCTATCGTTCCCGCATCCATCGTTTTCCCGCATTTATCGTTTTATTTCTATGGTCCCTGCACAAATTATATTTAATTAATGTTAATGAAACCCGCATACATCGTTCTTCAAAAAGTCGTTTTCCCGCATTCATCGTTGTAAAATTTCTCTCCTCACCGAAATGAAATTGAAGGTCAAGCGGATCCATATCACCAACATGCTGGAATTACTTCTTTTATCCTAAAATAACTCATTTGTGTTGTTTTAGGGGGAAAATAAAGGGATTAGCGCTGATTTTGTGACATGTATGTACGTATAAATAAATGAATGCCGAACAGATGCTCTGTTTTGAGAATGGGTTATTTTATTCTGTGTAAAGAGCGGGATGGATGCACCCACTTTGGCCAGCTCCAGCTGCCACATTCTTTCACATTCCTGGCTAATCTGTTGTGTGCAGTGCACGTGTTTAATTTTAAGAGTGTGAGCTTTCAATTTAATACATTCTGGGAATTTTAAGAATGATAAAACAAATCCGAACTCTAGAAGAAAGGCTTCTCATCATAGATAAGGTGGAAAAGAATGCTTTTCAGAAAAAAATTAACATCGCTAAAGGTTTAGGTATATCGCCTTCGATCCTGAATTTCGAAAAAGAAAGAAAATAGAGAGCAGGCTGATAATGGAACTTCTGCGAAAAAGAGAAAACTAACAAAATGTCTACTTACAGTGATTTGTAAAGACTTTTCTTCGCTTAGTACGAGCAGCCTCGTGCGTCAAATATTCCTGTGGATGGGAATATTGTTAGAGAGAAGGCACTTGAAATAGCTGCATCACATGGCATGGGTACTTTTTCTGCATCAAATGGGTGGATTTCAAATTAAAAAATTCCCCATGGATTGGTATCCAGGAAATTATTCGGTGAAAGTTCCGCAGTAGTAATTACTGATACCATAGAAATGTGATTCGAAAAACTTCTGAAGTTACTAGAAGGCTATAAGGATTGTGACATCTATAATGGAGATGAAACAGGCTTGTTTTATATATGCTTGCCAGATGCTAGCTTTCAAAGGGGAGTCTTGTCATGGGGTTAAACATTCAAAAGAAAGACTTTCTTTCTTTGACAGTCCTACTATGCACAAATAAGTACAGTCCTAACAAACGAGTACACCTCGTTATTGGTAAATCTGCTAGACCTTGATGCTTCAAGAATGTGAAGAAGTTACCAGTAGTCTACCGTTCAAATGCCGAAGCATGGATGAAAAATAACATTTTTACAAAATTTCTTCATGGTTTTGATAGATCAATCAGCGCTCAAAAAGAGAAAATCATTCTATTTATTGACTCATTCACCAGATACATCGTCTTTGAAAAATATAAAAACCTATTTTTCCCAGCTAATTGAAAATATGTTTCTCTTGATGATGGGGTAATCAACTGTTTTAAGCAATTTTACAGGAGATGGCTCGTTAAAAGATCTGTATGTTTCATGGAACAAGCAAAAGTACTTACCCCCAAAATAAACCTTCTGCTTGCTGTTCATTTTGTACTTTCAGTATGGCATGAGCTAACCTCTTCAGCCCTCCAGAATTGTTTCGTGAAATGCGGTTTTGTGCGAAAAATTAATGAAGAATGCTGAATAGATGGGGAAGAGAATAATGATGATGATGACGATAAATGCAGAGGAAGGGTGGTTGCGTGTAGCAGAGGATGTATCGGGTGTGAAATTTAGCGATTATATTTCCATTGAGCAAGGTGTTGCGACATGAGTTGTCCTAAGCATAGAAGAAATGTGTGATGATGCAAAAAATGAAAATAATGGTAAAGAAGCAGATGATTATGTTCATGCCGATGAAGCTGAAGCTACACAAGTAACAAGTCTGTCAGATGCAATTGCGGCATTTGAAACTGTACGAACTTTTATAGATGTACATAAAATTAAAGAAAATAACCAGAAAAATGTTGTGCATCTTGAAAATCTGTTGTTTAATTTCAAAAATAAACGAAACACCCAATATAAAATTATGGATTTTTAAAAATAAATATCAATTTTCCGCAACTTCGATTTATTTATTTTACAGTTTGGAAAGTAACAAATTTTTTTTTATTAGTATACTGTACACATTGCATGTATTAGTAATGCATAAACAATTTTTTTCGTGTTTTGACGTTAACCCTCATTACTCGTTTTCCCGCATTCATCATTTTTATTCACGCACCCCTTGAAAAACGATGGATCGAGGTTCTACTGTATTTGAAAAAAAAACTGGATTAACATCAAGTGTCATCCACTACAAGTTTAAAAAAATTTATTTGAGCTTGATTGGATGAATAATAAGTATTTTATTAACGATTGAAAATTTGAACAATATATATATAGCGAGAGTGTGAGCTAATAGTAGGAATTGAAAAAAAAAATAGTTTCACACATTGATGAGAAATAATTAATTAGTTCGCTTTTTATGCAGTCGGGTTTTTTGATTTTTTAAATTTAATAATTTATTTCCCTATGTTATTAGTGTAGCGTTAGAACTAGTTATGCGAATCCTATATTGAAGAGCAACATGTTCTTTCGCCTCTCCACATATGCAATATATGAATTTATATATGGTATTTCTAGCATAGAAAAAAATCAGCCGGTATCACAACTTTTTCGATTTCCTATAAAATAATAATAATAATAATAATAAAACAGAAAATAAATACCAGAAAAAACATTACTAGACCACAATTTAACATTATAAAGCAGATAAAAACGATGGATAACTTCACAGACGAAAAGAAAACAAGAATTTTTTCTCCAACACCCAGTGTACTGGCGGTAGTTGTAAGTACCACCGAGTAATTGAACTGTTAAATCAAATACATACACTACTTACTTAAAATAACTAGTCAAATTGTATTCTAAGATCATAATGAACACATAAAAAAATCCAACACCTATCTTATGTCATTTACTATGGTTTGCAACAATAAAAAGTCAAGCGTGACAATCTGTAAAAAATGTCGGCACAAAACACATCCACTATTTTAAAGATAATCTCCTTCATCGCTAAAATAACGAACCTAGAACTACAGCTGCCATGTATGATGAAAAAGTGGAGTTAAAAAAGTGTTTTTGAAAAGTACCATTAGAATATTAGTAATATTCACTATAGAATGAAAGTTTAAAGTCAGTGGTACTTATAAGTACCGTCACTAGATAAAGGGTTAAACAGCCACGCAAAATTTTATTTTCCATTTCACACAAATTCAATATGAACATTTTCGATTTTCGCAATATAAGTCAAATCATGTTTGAAATATTTTCTCTTTTCTTTTCTCCAAATGAACTAGCTTATAGTGCAGTAACAAATAATTCGTTCAGTGTAAAGCGTTACGGAAGCGAGGTATGCCCTACCAGCTAACTGTGAAAAGTGCCAAATTAGTGTCCAATTTAATCGTTTAACCACTTGCTTCTACTAGGAAAGGAGCTCAAGGAACTCAAACTGATTTCTCCTCTGATAACGTAAAACACAGAAAAAGTTTCGCTGTTTCGCTTAAAACTGATATGGCCCCACCAGTGGCTGAGAGGTTCTGCTCTCAAAGCTGGTAGACGGGAGGTGCTGGGTTCGATCCCAATCGCGCCCGTCGGCCTAATCGTTCGGAGTTTTCGTGGTTTTCTTCGAACCTTGGACTTCCAAGAGTTAATACGGGTTAGGTTCCCTTAGAAAGACCCCACGAAGGGCACTCCCCCCCCTGGGCCTATATCCCTCGTGCAGATAATTGGCCGTCATAAATACAACCAACCTTAAAACTGATATGAATCATTTTTACTGTGAAGCTGAACGTTAAGAAAAAACTTTTTAAAACTTTATAATTTACATGGTGAAACCCCCTGTAACTGAAACAGTAAGGATTATTTCTTTTTCAAATCACTATTACAAATTTTTAAATTCATTTTATACTGATCTTTCTTTTTAAAATAATATTAGAGATCAATTAAAAAATTATTGTTGACAAAATTTTGAAGAATTGTACATTCTATTATTAAAAATTAAATTTTCTCATAAATGTGGTAAATACCACCAATAACTGACACCTACCCTATCATGAAAAACCAACAACTTTCTCAAAGTGAACCCTTGTCTGACACTTCATTTAGAAAGATTTTAAAAAGTTATTTCGAGGAATCTATACTACGAAAATACTTTAATACTTATTATAAAAGTAATATTTTAAAAGTATTTTAAAATGATATCATATTACATATGCATATGACTGCTTTTTAATGCTTTAAATTATTATCAATGCAGATATCCAATAAAGACATTTATGAAACAGTGGCTGACAATTGGTGTCAGACACTGGTAGAACAATTTAAATTTTAATGGTTTTTATTACAAGATAAAATTCGATTTTATTATTTTTTTAAGCAGTTCAAATAAGAGATTTTAATTTTATTTAATATAACGAATATCTAACTCCTCTGTCCGAGATTGGAGAAATCAAATTCCAGAAATCAATAACTGTGAACTCCCATTAAGCTAAATTAAATTAGTTTAAATTAATTAGTTAAATAATTTTATTAATTAGTTAAATAATTTAGTTTATAAAACTAAAAAAAATGACCTAATGTATCGTAGAGATCGGATAACTAATTACTACATGCATAAATTTACGAAAAGATTAGGACGGTTGCATTACAAATGGGGTTTAAAGAACACTACCTCAATTTTAGAAATAAGATGATTGTTTCAAAATGGCACTTTTTGAGTTCTAAAACGTTTCCTCTTCATTGAAAATGTTACTGCCGTACTAGTGGTGAATACATTGTCTTCAAAATAAAAGCAAGTCATATAAAAATTTTGTTTTTAAAAAGTCAATTCCTACTTAGGTCATCAAAGAAAAATTTAATATAATCCCTTAAGCTAATATTAGTTTTTGTTGCATTAAAATATCTCAATTTGTTGATTTTCTATAAGTAAGTAGGTTTATAAAGGAACTCTATGGGAATTTGGCGAAATATTAGAGATATCTCCAAGTTGGCGTCACTTTTGGCGACTCATTTTGGCCGTCAAATTTGGCGGTATTTTGCGACAAAACAGAGTCCACCCTATGGTAACCCCTTATTGATAACACTTTCATTGATCTTCAATAAAATATGGCCGCCATTTTGTTTCCCATGCAAATCTAAAATTAATTAATTAAAATTTAATTAAATAATTAACATTTGAAAAAACTGTATTAACATCAATTGTCATCCAGTACAAGTTTTAAAAAAATTATTTCGACTTGATAGGATGAATAATGAGCATTTTATTAACGATTGAAAATTTGAACAAGATATATCGACCCTATATATATAAAATCCTAATGAATTGAATTGAAACGAATTTATGTAACGATTCTATGAAACGACTGATTAAACTACTGATTATGTTTCACGGCGATTTCTCCTAAAGTATGGAATACTTTGCGATGAAATTAACACCAAAAATCCGTATTGATCCACAGATCTCAAAACTGGTATTAGAATTTTAAAATTAGAATTAGTTTTCGAAATATTAATTTTTTCCTAATTTTAAATACTTTTTTTCTAATGATGGCAACTCAAATTTTAATCATAAAAGATATTTCTATTCATATTTTACAAAAGGTTATTTTAAATTAATTTGGCGACTAGTTTGGCCTCCCTTAAATGTATGCTAAGAAATGCATCATGTTACTTTTATTCAGAATTCAATTTGTATTTCATTATCATTTTATTTAATACAAAACTTTGATTTAAAATTGAAACCTTTAAAATAAATGGCTTTTACTTCATTCTTTTTATTAAACGAAACGAAAAGAAAAATATTAGACACAGATGTCATATACGCAACGGGGTACCTAATTGGCGCCAAAATGGAGTTATTTTGCCTGACATGGTAACCCGGCTATTGTTGCTTATTTATTAATAAATGTTTATTTGAATTTATTTTCTTTTTATTAACAAAAAATGTTTTAAATTGTTTTGTTCTATAGTTATTAATTAATTTTTTTTTATTTATTGTTATTTTATTTTAAAAATAACAGAAAATAATTTAAAAATGCATGTGTAACAGGTATTTGAAAACGAGGTTTTCGCCAAATTGTCGTTAAAAAAAAAAAAAAAAAAAAAAAAAAAAAAATCACACCAAACCAATGTGACAATGCAACAAATCATGAGATTTAATTTCCACTTCAAAGCAACGTTTTAATGTTATTACTTCTCCCGTCGACCAAATTCGCCAAATTATATAAATAGCCAAATTGTACAAATTGACATATTTTTTTTAATAACAAAAGAACAAATAAATTAGTATAACATTAATAAAAATACAAATAAAACGTCGAAATAAAAATCACTTGATGGTGTGAACATTTGTAACTTCCTTAAAGTCAAGTGAATGTGACATTTACGATCAACCATTATTGGAATTTAATCTTATAGTTTGGCGACAGATTTTTGGCCGATGGGATAACCAAGTAGCACCGTTTTAATTTACCACTCGAAAAATAAAAAAATGCTAACGGGCGAGTTAAAAAAAAAAGCTATTGGCGAGATTTTCACCCGGCTAACATAAAAGTACCAGGAATTCTTTGTGATCATGGCAACTTTTATGTAGTTTTATTCGAAAAAATAATTTTGATTCTTTAATCAAAACGGAAACCTTTCTTATGAAAATCGAAGGAATCAGCCCGTTGTTTATGGCAGTTACATGACTTGGACTATTATAATATAAACGAAATAATGGGGATAAAATAATATTCGGCGAATTAACACATCTGTGGCTGGCTAACATTAAATTACCAAAATGGCCGCCTGGAATATAAAAAGCAAAGAGATCCGCCTGGAGCTGTTGATGATAGTCACATGACTTAGGGGTCATTCCATGTCAGTTCAGGCAGGCATGTAACCCACCATCACAGATTTTGATGAAACTGCGTGTGTTTGTTCCTTTTATTAAGATATGATTCCCAGTATTTTTTTTTTACTCCTTGGTCAAATAGTTTCTGAGAAAAAAATTGTCAAAATTTTGAAAACTGCCATCAGTTGGCATTCTTGACTGCTCGATTTTCAAATGTAGCATGACATAAATATGAACATATTTCAATATCTATTCCACAAATCATCTTCAAATAATTTATGCATAATATATAGGGTACGTATTTTATGAAAAAAAATACTGTTACGCTTATATAACATTTTAAGTGTGTCTAAAAAAATGTTTAATCTTTGAAGTCGTGATTTTTTTATGAAAAATAATGCATTAACTAAAATAGCATTATTAACAAAAGGCGGTATTTTTATTAAATTTATTTTTTGTGGGGGATATACTTAAAGGTGTCCTTTACCTGATTCTGAAATAAAAGTAGTGGGATTTTGGGTGTTTTTAGTAGTAATTTCATATTTAAAAATATTTTGAGGCGTATTTCAAATCAAATCAAGCAGAGTCATTCCATGTCAGTTCGCCTAAGATATTTAATTCTGTCACAAATTTCAATGAAACTGGGTATGTTTATAGCTCATTTTAAGACAGGATCAAGGAAATTAAAGGTGATTACAAGTAAAATATTTTTTAAAATAAAAAAAAATATCTAAATTTTGAAATTTTTTTAAAAATGTTTTTAATGGCAGATCTATATTCAAAGACTGCATAAAAAAAAAGTCATTTCAATATAAAATCACCAAATAAGTTTCAAATAATGTATATGTGACAAATAATGTAGGCAGATTATTAGTTATTGTTGTTTGTCATGTTTAAATGCTAAGAGTGTGTTTAATCTTGTGAATTCTTAAAATCAAGAATTTTGTGAAAAATAATGTGTTAATCAAAAATTTATTATTAACCAAAGGCAGGCTGTTATTACTTTTTTTAATTGTACGTAAAAATATCTTTTCAATAGTTATAAAATAAAAATAGTGAAAATATGAGCCATTTTAACAAAATTTTCATAAAATGTGAATGTTTAATGATAAATATTGAAGCTTTTCATGCTAAGATGTACTAAAATGACTACGATATCGTGTATTTCTACTCTTGCTTAAATATAATACATACAATAATAAAATAACAAATATTATTTACAGCAATAAAAATTAAATTAAATAGTACCAGTTCCTTTACCAACACTACATTGCTCAACAGCCGACTAAAAATCAACAGCCCGCACTCTTATTGAAAAATACTTTCAACTGTTCAAATAATAAATAAACTGCATTTAAAAATTTTAATATCAACTTATTATCTTAAGACGATAATAATAACTAAACAACATGATGAATTTATAAATCAGCTTTTAATTGAAAAGTCATGAAATGGTCCCTTTAAATATTGTTGTTCATTGAGTCAATCAAAACAAATTATATAAAAAAAATAGTGAGCCTAATTTTCTGACTGCAATGACACTTCTAACAAAACTAATTAATTCATTACCATCTGAAATCAAACCCGAAAGATCAAAAGAAAAAAAATCATCTGTAGTGTGAATGTGACATACTCAGTGGTTGTTGAGGTATGTCTTTGTGACATTTTCACCTGTACTTCAATAAAATATAAACATGTAAGCTTTTTTCATTCATCCAAATTAAGTAAAACAATTATAAAATTTTGTTGTCATTACACCAGATGTTAAATTTTTCGTTACATACTATTAGATAAGTTCTTTACTTTTAGACATTATTGACATAATATCATAAAATTTGCTATATGTATTTTCTGTTAGTGTATAAACAATATATATATGCTTTATTAAACATAAATGAATAATTTTTAAATAATTTGTTTGAGAACAGGGATATATATACACACATATATATGTTGAAAATCCATCTTTCAGCAATATTGTGATGAAATAAATCAAATTGCCGTAATTTCCGGTGTATAGCCCGCGGATCATACAATCGTGTTTCGACCCAGAAATTTTTAAAAATAAAATGTAACTTTTTAGATCACAGTAAATATTGGTCTTCAAATACTGAATAAAATTTCTGGGTCCAAACTGAATTGTTTGATCTGCGGGCTATACACCCGAAATTACGGTACATATCATTAGAAACTGAATAAAGTTACAAAAGTGCAACTCATTAAGTTTTAAATATTTTTTTAGATATAGTTATTTGAAAGATATAAATATAATGGATTATGCATTTTTTGCATATATTTAAAGCACAATACGTCAAAATTTTCTTCAACAGAGTGAAATTTGGTTTTTTTTTCAATATTAGCAGCTCAATGCTAAATTTTCAATATTAACAGCCAAATATGAGTTTAAAGATTAGGACTGTCATTTTGAAAATTTCTATTGGGCGGTGAGGGGCTAGTGATTTTTCTCTTTTTTGGAAAGGGATAATTGCTCTTCGCCCTAGAAGTTTTACTAAAAAACAATATTGTTTATTTTTTTCCTTAAGAAACGAACATAAAAGATAATTTGAAAAATAAAATAAATGTATAAATAAAAATATTTCCAGGGATGATACATTGGATAGGTTTTACATTTGAAAATATTGATAATTTTAAATATGATTTAAATACTACTAAAACCAACCAAAATCCCACTATTTTTATTTCATATCCAGTTATAATGTAGTATTATGTACAATTTAAAATTAAAAAATTAGTCATAGAAACTCCGCCTCTGATTGATAAAGATTTTTTAATAATTTCATTATTTTTTGTAAAATATTTTTGATTTCAAAGATTATACAATTTTTAGACACATTTAAATATTTTTTAACATTACAGCAATATTTTTTTCATAATCTACATACTTTATTTACCTTGCTTAAATTATTCAAAGAAGATTTCTTTATTAGTTATTGAAATATGATTTTATATATAAAATAAAGCCTTTGAAAATTGAACAATCATTAATGGCAACTTGTGGCATTTTTCCAAAATTTTGATAATTTTTCTCATATGTTCACTATTTTTATTTTATAACCATTTAAAAGATATTTTTACGTACAATTAAAAAAAAGCAATAACACCCTGCCTTCGGTTAATAATAAATTTTTGATTAACACATTATTTTTGACAAAATTCTTGATTTTAAAAATTCATAAGATAAAAGACACTCTTAGTGTTTAAACATGATAAAAAACAAGAAATAATAATCAGCCTACATTATTTGTCACATATACATTATTTGAAACCTATTTAGTGATTTTATATTGAAATGACTTTTTTTTTTTTTTTTTTTTTTTTTTTTTTTTTTTTTTTTTAATGTAGTGTTTGAATATCGAACTGTATTTAAAAAAATTTAAAACAATTTTTCAAAATTTTGATATTTTTTATCTTAAAAAATATTTTACTTAGGATCAAGAAAATTAAAGGTGATTACGTCTTAAAATAAGCTATAAACAAACCCAATTTCATTGAAATTTGTGACAGTGATTAAATGGCTTAGGGGAACTGACATGGAATGACTCTGCTTGATTTGATATGAAATGCACCTCAAAATATTTTTAAATAGGAAATACTGCTAAAAACACCCAAAATCCCACTATTTTTTTTCAGAATCAGGTAAAGGACACCTTTAAGTATGTCTCCCATAAAAAATAAATTTAATAAAAATACCGTCTTTTGTTGATAATGCTTTTTTTGTTAATGCATTATTTTTCATAAAAAATTCACGACTTCAAAGTTTAAATATTTTTTTAGACACACTTAAAATATTATAAGCGTAACAATATATTTTTTTCATAAGCTAAGTACCCTAAATATTGTGCATAAATTATTTGAAGATGATTTGTAGAGTAGATATTGAAATATGATTATATATATGACATGCTACATTTGAAAACCGAGCTATCAAGAATGCCAACTGACGGCAGTTTTTCAAAATTTTGACAATTGTTTTCTCAGAAACTATTTCACCAAGGAGCAAAAAAAATTACTTGTGGTCATATCTTAATAGTAAGAACAAACACACGCAGTTTCATTAAAATCTGTGATGGTGGGTTACATATTGATATTTTACTGCCTGATTTGACGTGGAATGCCCCTTAGGCTATTATTATACAGATTGTTTTCAATTTTAAAAACAGCGCAAAGAATAATATTTCCTAACGATTAAAAATTTATTTTCACGTGACTATTAAAAACAGAAAAAAAACTTTAAAATTACTATTAAATGAGAAAGTGTTTTAGGCAGGAAAATATTGAAAATTATGTACTGAAAATTGTATTTACACGTGAATATTAAAAGGGAAAGGAAACTTTAAAATAATAAATACATTAATAAGCGTTTAACCCTTTCACGGACAAGGCATTTCTATTCGTAAAATCTTGAGATCAGTGAATGACACCAGAATTTACAAACAAATTTCGAAATACAAAAATGCTTTTATTCTACTTGCTTAATAAAAGGGAAATTTTCATCCAAATATTCTGATGCTAATGTGGCATTTGAGAATTAAAATTAAGTGGTCCAAAAATGAACTACAGCCCTTGAAGTGGTTAAAGCAGCAAATTTTAGTAATTGTATTATGCCAATCGTTTTATAACGCTGTTAAAAAATACAGAGAGACAAAGACTCTGTTTACTTAATTCATTTTATTTTAGCTTCTTTTCAAATGTTTAACTGATGTTCTTTAACCAAACACGAAAACAACCATTGGATGTCTTAACAGCAACTGATTCTACCTTAAATTTTTGCAATCAAAGGGAATTGAATGGAAACCCGTTTATAGGCAGATTGCTACAGGTTTTTAGGTAGATTTCGTATGAAATACTACCTATTGGGATCATTCCCATGTTGGAATTTCTGAAAAATTTTTGCAGATCTACACCGATCATGACCCTTAGAACCCAAAACCACCCTCAGTAAAAAACTTTATCTATCTATCTATCTATCTATCTATCTATCTATGTATCTATCTATCTATATATATGTATATCACTTTCTTCTGGACACGATAACTTTCGTAATTCTGCACCAATCTCTTCCAAACTGATACATAAAATCAATGGGCATAAAATCTCGGTCAAGTTCGTTAATGGGCAAAATTGGACCAAGGGGATGGAAATTGGGAGGGGTTTTGCGAAAACCGAATAACTTCTTAATTTTTATACATATCAAATCAGTTTAAAGTTTTTTTTTTTTTTTTTTTTACTTCTAAAAATAGCGGCAAAATTTTATTTATCACAGATTTTTGATAAAGTTAAAAATGGGCTCAAGGGGCGCAAAAAATAGGGTTTTGAGGAGAAAAAAATTCATAACTTCGTCAATTCTTAAGATAGCAATTCCAATTAATTTTATTATAAATCTCCTTAATATTATCTACAACTTTTATATTCACAAGTTTTTGATAGGACCAATTCGTACCGAAAAAAAAAAAAATTAAAAACGAAAACAAAAAGGGGGTTTGAAGAAGTAAAAAATCCATAACTCCGTCAATTCAAAAGATATAAAATTCCCATGAATTTATCATATATATTCTTAATATTGTCTACAACATCTGTATAGAAAAGTTTTGGATAGGACCAATTCTTACAAAAAATAAATAAATAAATAAATAAAAATACATAGCGGTTGAAGAAAAAAATCATCTAAGTAAGGGTGTATTCAAATCCAAACTGCTTATTTTCTGACTCATTTTACAATTCATTCTTGCTCTCAAAGGCTTCCAATTGGTACGTTTTCTTACTCAGAAACAATATAATGTACCGAAATGGTCGATGTTTTGATAGAGGCAGAATATATTTTAAAAAAATGCTGTTAAAGTGGGCATTTTGAACCGAATTTCCCGAAGCGGATTGTGTTGGAAAAATCATTGCATTAAGGATGCACTCACATCCAAACTGCTTATTTTGTTACTCATTTTTAAATTCCTTTTTGCTCTCAAACGCATCCAGTTGCTAGATTCTCTTATTCAGAAACTATATAATGTAAAGTAATGATCGATTTTTTGATAGAGGCAGAATATATTTCAAAGAATGATGTCAAAATGGGCATTTTGAACGGAATTTCCCGATGCAATTGTGTTATCACTTTCTTCTGGACACGATAACTTCCGCAATTCTACACAAATCTCTTTCAAACTGATACATAAAATCAAGGGACATAAAATCTCGCTCAAGTTCGTTAATGGACAAAAGCGGACAAAGGGGATGGAAATAGGGAGGGGTTTTGTGAAAACCGAAAAAACCCCATAACTTCTTAATTTTTGTACATATCAAATCAGTTTAAAGTTTTTATTACTTCTAAAAATAGCGCCAAAAATTCATGCATCACAGATTTTTGATAAAATTTAAAATAGGCTCAAGGAGCGTAAAAAATAGGGTTTTCGGGAGAAAAAATTCCTTACTTCGTCAATTCTCAAGATATCAAATCCAATAATTTTATTATACATCTCCTTAATATTATCTACAGCTTTTATATTCACAAGTTTTTGATAGGACCAATTCGTACCAAAAAAATAAAATAAAAATAAAAACGAAAACGAAAAAGGGGGTTGAAGAAGAAAAATTTTCATAACTCCGTCAATTCACAAGATATAAAATCTCCATGAATTTATCATATATTTTCTTAATATTGTCTTCAACATTTATATAGAGAAGTTTTTGATAGGGCCAATTCTTACAGCAAAAACAAATTAAAAATACATAGCGATTGAAGAAAAAAAATCATCTTATTAAGGGTGCATTCAAATCCAAACTGTCTATTTTCTTACTCATTTTTAAATTCATTTTTGCTCTGAAACGCATCCAATTGCTAGATTCTCTTATTCAGAAACTATATAATGTACAGTAATGATCGATTTTTTGATAGAGGCAGAATGTATTTCAAAAAATGATGTCAAAGTGAGCATTTTGAACAGAATTTACCGAAGCGATTGTGTTAGAAACGAAAAATATTGCCCTACTGAGAAAATAATTGTTTATTAATCAAGTTTTAATTAATTGAAAGAAAAATAAAAACACAGGTCGCTTATAAATATTTTCAAAAATCTTGTCATCCTGTTTCATATTATTTTTTTATTAAAAATGAATCTGAAAATGTGCCTGAAAATTTCGAGTTGTTGAGTATGGAAAAATATTTTTTTTTAATATCGCCTTAACATGATTCTGATAAAACCAGCTATTTTATAAAAATGAAATAAAAACTCGTCAAAAGCAGACAGATAAAACTGCTAAAGTGGATTTATATCTAATGATGATTTTGTTTTTGTTGGGGAAATTAGTATACTTAACTTCGAAATCTACCTCTGCCTGTAGGCCGGGCCGGCAGGGATTTTTTCAGTATAATTCAATCTTCTCAAAACTTTTTAAAACCGATCAGATTAGCGTGCTTTTAGATTCTACAGTGTCTGAACGGGGGTTGGCGAGCGTAGCTTGCAGGGAGGAGTGCCCCCGAATAAATATATAAATAAAGAAATATAGGGAGAGTGTGAACTAATAGTAGGAATTGAATAAGTGTCTAAGTTACCACTAGATGACTTTACTTTGCAAAATTTTACCAGAAAACGCTTATTTAAGGTAGATTTTTGCTGAAGTGTCAATTACTGGTTAGGTGTTAACCCTTTCCACTCGAGAGGTGGTTCTCACTGACCATTAGTGTCCCTAGTAAATGGCTGCTCCAAATACTCTGGGCACCAGTATTTTAAACTAATTTTCTTCGCCTTATCTAATGGCCGAATAACTGTGATAAAAGATGGCGAAATAAACTGTTAGATATTAGTAGTGTCCAAAGCATTTTGCGTCCCGATTTACGAGGGACACCTGACAACTCTAATGGTGAGTGGGAGTGACCTATTGAGTACAAAGGGTTAATAACTGATGTTTCACCCTATATACGATCATTTCTGAGTTGATTTTGCAATAGATAAACAAACTTTATTTCTCTTGTTCATCCGATATATTTTTGTATCAAAAATATTTATGCATATTGATATTATAAGTTGTGCTTTTTCAACAATTTCATTTATTTCTAAAATAACTCATTCATATTTGCAATTGGAAACAAGTCTAAAGCTAATCTCAAAATATTCGTCATAAAAACTAAAATGACACGTAAATTAGTTAACCTATAAGAAAATTCAAGTGGTATACATTTATGAAGAAATTTGTATTTATAGCGGTCCTTTTACACGAATGTATTTGTTTTTAGCAGAAATGACAATAATTAATTAAAAAAATTGAAATTAATGATAGAATATTTAGGAAAGTATTCAAAGCAAACGATACATTTTTACACGCTTTACTTAATCTGCTTGACTCTTTTTCGATGTATATGACCAGTGGTGTAGTCGTAAAAAAAACAGAGGGTATACGTTCTAAGCAGATGGTATACCCTAGTATATATATACTATAGCTTTCTTGAGAAGCAGAGGGTATACGGCGTTCCTTAAAAAAATCCAGAGTGTATACGGCGTATACCCCCGTATACCCTCCACTACATCCCTGTATATGACCAACTTGGAATACTAAAAGTGTAATATGTAACATAGACGCGAACGTTTTTCATATTTCTCAATCTCTCATAATAAAATTTCGAAGAATAAAAAATAAATTTTTTTATTTTCATTATATAAGAAAAATCACGTTTTAAATCTTTAACTCTTATTTTTCCAGTGAAACTAGTTTTGAAGGCAGTATTAAACAATTCGTTCAAATTAACTCTTTACGGAAACAAGTTATGTTCTATCAGCCGTCTGGGGAAAGTACGGAACAAATGCCCAATTTAATGTTTTAACCTCTTACTTGAATTGGCCTAATCCGAAAAGCGCAAAAGATTTCTCCCTTTGTTACTAAAACACAGAAAATATTTTCGTGTAGAAGTGATATAAATCATTTCCTTCTGAAAGAGAAAAATAGTGAATCTTGGTTTAAACTTTTTGACATATAAAATAGGCAGTTCAAAGTTTTATTTATTTATTTATTTATTTATTTATTTGTTGTTGTTTTTTGATATAGAAAGAAAAAAAATTCCTGTGGTTTGTCCTATTTATTTTTCAACGTAACTTATATAATTCGTTTTTTAAGAATCTTAAATATTATAATAATATTTTGGGATTATTCGACAAATTTTTTTCTACGTTTATTCGAAGCGAGCTTTATGTACAGTGTACGTAAAGCTCGCTTAACTATGCTAAAACTTAGCGTGTGCATTGTACACGCTAAGTTTTCAACATTAAAATAGTTTTGTTGCAATAGAATATATCTTTTTTGAGTAAATATCTCACATGATGTCATATTTTGTGATTATAAGAGAATTACTTTTTCTACGATCATTAGAAGCCAGCTTTATGTACACGTTATATTTTTAACACAAAAATAGTTTTGTCGCAATAGCAAGTACTTATTTGAGTTTAACCTTGCTACCTTGAATGGGTCTATTTGACCCATTTCTGTAATTCATTTCATTCGGTTCGACTGAGAATTTTTTTCGTAGAGTAAGATAAATAAAAGGTAACGAAAAGGAATATAAATAAATACATTAAATAGTTTTTAAAGAAAGTTCTGAAGTGAAATGTTTTTATTAAGGTTGAGTAAAATTTCAATAAGGTAGGAAGGTTAAACATCTTATATGATGTTACAAAAATTAAATTCTAGTTATTATTAAATTTAATACTTTGAGTCGAGTAACACTGCATAGGGACGTGATAAAAAGTCCAATTGAGTGACCTATAATATATATTTTTTAACATAATAACTAATCATTTTAAGAAAATATACAAACTTATTGCATTGTGTGAGTTTGTGTCACTTGTTAAGTGCTCCGCTTTATCGAATGGCAAGCCTGTACTTGCAGCACACGATGAAATATAGAGTGAGAAGCGCTAAGATGGAAACATTCCAGGTAGTTCGGCGAGTAATGTCAATGTACGTGGTTAGAATCCATTCTCGGATAGTTTTTCACTTTATTTGTTTTACACCTCTTAGCAAAGTTTAATGAAAACTCATCAATTTCAAATTTTAATTTACAACAGGCGTGCGAAATTTTCGACAAATTTCCTCAAATTACATGTATATATTTGTTTTATTTAAACAAAAACGAAATTAAACTTCTATCGTTCTTTAAAATTCCAAGCAGTAATTTTCATTTTTACTTCATTCGATGCCAAAAAGAATATTTTCTTTTATCACAATGTAAAAAAAATCCCGTCTGAAATAACCTAATTTTTCAGCGGAACTAGTTTATAAGGAAACTAGGGGGCTCCGCCCCTGCAAGCTACGCTCACCAACCTCCGTTCAAACACCGCAGAACCTAAAAACACGCTAATCTGATGTATTTTAAAAAGATTAGAGAAGGTTAAATTATACTGAAAAAAGCTGTGCAGATCTCCCTGTAAACGGGTTTCCATTCAGTTCCCCTTGATTGCAAAAATTTAAGGGTGAATCAGTTGCTGTTAAGACATCCAATGGTTGTTTTCGTTTTTGATTAAAGAGGATCAGTTAAACATTTGAAAAGAAGGTAAAATAAATTAAATTAAGTATACAGAGTCTTTGTCTCCCGGTATTTAAAACAATCTCTATAACAATAGTCTAAGTCATATGACTATCATCAACAGTTCCAGGCGGACCACTTCGCGTTTTATACTGTAGGTGCCAATTTAGTACTTTATTGTTAGACAGGCACAGGCGATAAGACACCAAATATTATTCTATCGCCATCCTTTTATCTATATTATAATAGTTCAAGTCATCAACTGCCATAAACAAATACGGTCTGATCCTTCACCGTTCATATGAAAGTTTGGCACAGATGTCATATACCATATTGGCGCGATTTTTTAAAGACGCCAATTTGGGGAAAGCATCAACAGCATAAACAACAACATCCGGTTTACCAAGCAAAATAACGATACTTTGGCTCCAGTTAAGTGCCCGTTCCATGTATGACATTGGCGTCAGAAAAAAATCGCGCCAATATGGGACCGTAAATTTTCCACTTTGATTAAAAAATCAAAAATTTTTTTGAATAAAACTACATAAAATTTGCCATGGTTGCAAAAAATTCTTGGTACTATTACGCTAGCCGGATGCAATACTCGCCAATAGCTTTTTTTCTACTCGCTAGTTAGCATTTTTTTTTTTTCGAGAGGTAATATTTGGCCAGATGTCATATACGCACACCAGGTGTGGCGCGATTTTTTTTTTACGAAAATTTGGCGAAAACCTCGTTTTCAAATACCAGTTACGTGTGTGTTTTTGGTATTACTTAGTTATCCCGTCGACCGAAAATCTATCGCCAAACTATAAGATTAAATGCCAATAATGGTTGATCGTAAATTCCGCATTCACTTGACTTTAAGCAAGTTACACGTGTTTACATCATCAAGTGATTTTTATTTCGACTTTTTATTTGTATGTTTATTAATGTTATACTAATTTATTTGTTCTTTCGTTATTTAAAATAAAAATTACGTCAATTTGTATAATTTGGAGAGTGTTTTGACGATTTATATAATTTGGCAAAATTGGTCGACGGAATAAATAAGTAGTACCGTATTTTTTAATTATTTTCTATTATCTTCTAAAGGAAATATAAAAACATAATTAATAATTATAGAACAAAATAATTTATATAATTTATAAAAAGAAATAAAAGTAAATAAACATTTATTATCAAATAAACAACAATAACCGGGTTACCATGTCAACCTTTTCTGAAATATGAAAAAAAAAAATATCTGTTGCATTAAAATTTGAGTTGCCATCATTCGAAAAATGTGTATAAAATTAGAAAAAAATTAATATTTCGAAAACTAGTGCGAATTTAAAAATTCTAATACCAGTTTTGAGATATGCGGATCAATGCTGATTTTTGGTGTTAATTTCATCGCAAAGTATTTCATATTTATGAGAAATCGCTTGAAACATAATCAGTTGTTTAATCAGTCGTTTCATGTATACGTTTCATAAATTCGTTTCATATATCCGTTTCATAAATTCGTTTCATTAGGATTTTATATATATAGGGTAGATAACAAACAATTCGTTTAAATTAAAACTTTTTACAGAACGAAGAACTCCATGTCAGTCATCTAGGAAATTTTCGGAACGCGTGTCCAGTTTAATAATTTAACCCTTAAATGCCTGAGTTTTCAAAAATCATTTTAAAAATGTTTTTCGGCTTTCTTTTTTTAAATAAATCATGGGAAAAATATTTTAAAAAATCATATTTTGCTTTAACTATGGTTTACGGCTATAAAACTCTTTGTTACTAATCGGCAATACTAGTGTTTATTTGAAAAAATAATTTTCCTTGATAAAATTATATAATATTAAACACACAATAATTTTGAGAACTATGATAAGAAATAAATTTTACTCGCTCACAGCACAACAAAATAGGGTATTTCACAAGCTTCCAAACAAAACAAAACGAACATGTATCAACAATTGAAAAAATAAATCTATCTTTATTATTAAACAGCACAAATGTTGCCATCTAAATGTTGAAAATCGATGTAATAATATTTCCAGAATGTATTTTTTTGGCATCACTTGGCATTATAGCTTCAATATTATTCTAATAGTGTTTATAAGCTTAAATTGGGTATGTTGCCGAAAAGCAACAGCCAGCATTTAAGGGTTAACCTCTTAGTTCAGTTGGCATAATCCAATAAGCTAAAAAAATAGTAGCCCCAGGTAGTTTAAAGCATACAAAAAAGTTTCGTGTGAAATTAATATAAAATCTTTTTTCCCGTAAAGCGGAACGATAGCTAAAAATGATTTAAACTTTTTGGATAAATATGCATCTATATCCATCTTTCGTTTTGTTGTATTTTTCTCTGTAAAGTATGAATACAATATTTGATTTTTTAAAATCGTTTTAAATATGTTAAACTAAAATTACAAGTATGTGTATATGTAAAATTTAAGATGGATATAAATATAAGGTAAACATAAGTATATAAGATGTGAATGCATGTGAGATAGATGTGACGATATAAAACAATGAAATAAAAGATTTAAGTATACGTTAATGTATTAACTAGGAAGTACACTATATAAAAAAAATAAAAGCTAAAAAATACATATTAATATTAATCACTCTGCGGCGAAACAAAAATCTAACATTAAGACACTCTCTATATTCTTTTTTTTTTTTTTTTTTTTTTTTTTTTTTGTTTATAAAATGTAAATGAACTTTCAATTAATAATACAGAAAAAAGTAACCGATAATTGCGAGTTTTTATAATGTGATTTGATACAGGAAAAATAGCATTCTTTTCTACTGAGAAAAATGGCGTAGTTAAAATTCTTTGACATTCTTAAAAAGAAAAAAAAAATCAGGCAGGAACTTCGTTTTTTGTGTACTTAAATTCAATAAGAATATTTCCTATTTTGCAATATAAGAAAAATCACGTCTCAAATATTTTCCTCTTTCTCGCCAATAGAACTAGTTTATAGAGCAATATCAAACAATTTGTTGAAATTAACTCTTTACGGAAACGGAGTATGCCATATCAGCCATCTGGGGAAAGTGTAGAACGAGTGCCCAATTTAATCTTTGAACCTCTTTCTTCAATTGGAGCAGTAAAAAGAACTCAGAATTTTTCTTCCCTGCAAACGTAAAACACAGAAAACGTTTCGAGCAAAAGTGATGTAATTAATATTTCTCGTTAATTATGACAATACAGAAAAATGATTTCAAATTTTTAATATTACAGGGTGCTCATATATTATTGTCGGAGTTTTCTTGCTCCATAACGTTTGATTTAACAGCATGACAAAAAATATTATTACATATTCGCAAAGTACTCGTCAAAAAGTTTTTTAATAACCCAAACAAAGTTACAAATGCGTAAAGTTACAACTCAAAACGTTATAATACAAATAACGATTATAATCAACTTAGAATTAATATTAAGATTTTCTCAAATTTATCATAAATTAGATAAAACGTTCTTGTAGCGTGACGCATTTTATTTCGAAGAGCAAAAGTACGAATATTGCTTTCTCTTATCCACTTGCAATTTTTAATCATGAGGCTTAAGCCTTCCAGATAACGATGCCTGTAGAATTCTCACATAAATTTGCGGAATATACTTAACTTTGTTTGTGTTATTTATATATATATATATATATATATATATATATATAATGCTTTTGAAAAGGTTTTATATACATAACCATTAAATGAACATTACCGACCACTAACAAAAACTGCGAAATTATGAATAAAATAACATTAACATATACAGTTCCTCCCAACACACTTAACATAGATTCCAAAATCATAGTAAAAAACAATAGTTATTGAATAACTGAAATGGAATGATGGAAATTTGTAGAATTTGGACAGAATCATCAAGTTCCAAATGCCGTAAGTTCCACAAATAAAATGGGTGGTTTCATCTTCATATTAGCCATAAATTAGCTAAAGAATAGGAATTTGCGACTACCATGCACATAAAACCGAGAAATAAACCATTGAACATCAATTAAGTTAAAAATGAAACAAGATTAAAAAGATATATATACATTTTAACGTCTGAATTCAAAATATTTAAATAGGAAACAGTAGACAGACTTTAATACAATTACTAAAAACATACACAACAATTAAAATGAGATAAAATCATATAAAATTATACACTATAAAATAAACGTTTCGCCATGCACCGCATAGCCTCATCAGTATTCGAATCAACTTACAACAAAACAACGTGCATACACCGGACCCAGTCAAAGTTAAAGTCAATGATTTAAGAAAACAAAATATTCATTCGGAACAGGACTTGATTCATTCAGGGTTAATGGATGCAATTTAGTAAACCATCCCTCCATAAAAATTCTATAATAATAGTCTATGCAATTACTTCTCAAAATTGAAGAATCTGTGAAGGAGGGGGTGTGATCCTTGTCAAGTGCATGTTGCACTAACCTGGAATTTAATTTACCTTTTTTAAATGCACCGATGTGCTCTTTAAGACGAATTTCCATGGATCTGCCGGTTTCACCTATGTAAACAATTTTGAGAAGTAATTGCATAGACTATTATTATAGAATTTTTATGGAGGGATGGTTTACTAAATTGCATCCATTAACCCTGAATGAATCAAGTCCTGTTCCGAATGAATATTTTGTTTTCTTAAATCATTGACTTTAACTTTGACTGGGTCCGGTGTATGCACGTTGTTTTGTTGTAAGTTGATTCGAATACTGATGAGGCTATGCGGTGCATGGCAAAACGTTTATTTTATAGTGTATAATTTTATATGATTTTAGGCTAAAACTTAAATAGAAGTTAATCGTTAACTTTATTAAATATTAATGAATATGAATAAATTTAATATGATTTGATAAATATATAAATATAACAACATCATTATACAGATAAAAGTATTGAATCAACATCCATTATGAAATGTGTATTAGCAACGTAGTTATAAATCAAATGCCCCATTTTTTAAAAATAAATAAACCACTGCGTATTATCCAGACAACGCCACCCTCCTCTGTACTCTAACAGCTACCCACCAAACCGTCCTATAATAATTTTTTACAATTTTTAATTTCTTATAATTATTTTCTTATTTTATATATGTTTTTGTAATTTTTTTACCCATGTGTTAATTTTTTTTTTTTTTTTTTTTTTTTTTTTTTTTTTTAAGATCATTTAAGTACTAATTATATATTAAAGAATAAATGAATTTTTTTTTTTGGAAAACCATGATTTAATGCATCATAAATTAGTTTTTTAATATTATTGTTAATTAAATGAGAAGAACATAAACACTTTATTCTATATAAACGATTAAGGATTATATTATGATATACAGAATTATGAAGACAAGATATAAAATTAGTAAATATACTAACTTTGAATGTAAATTCTTTACGTTTATCATATAGATCAGCTATTGTTTTGTTTTCTTTTATTGTAATTTTAAGATCTAAAAAGTTAATTGTATTGATAGATAAGAGGTTGTCCGTTAATTCCAAATTAGTAGGATAATCTACTGGAAATTGAGAAATATTAGTTTGATCAGTGGAAATTAAAATTATGTCATAAATATAATGATATATATGTAGATTACTATTAGAAAAAGTACGTTCATAGTGATATAAGTATAAGTCAGATAATAAACTGGATGTAAATAAACCTTGTGTTATACCGACGTTCTGTAAATATAATGTGTTATCTTGCAAAATATAATTATTATAGATAATGAAATTTTTAAAGATTTAAAATAAGCTATATCTATATTAAATAGTAAATCCAGTTTTATGATGATACTTTAAAAAAATACATTTATAATATTATGTAGATCTAATAAATCTATATTATTAAAAAGATCTTTGAAATCATATGTCGTTATATTGTTTATATATTTAAGATTTTTCATAATATTGACCAGTTGATACCTGTTTTTTATACAATGCGTATTATCAGTGGTTGTTGTAAGTAAATATATATATATATATATAACGTTTTGGGTTGAACTTTACCAATAAGAACTAGTATGTTGTGGCCATCACAAAACTTTCTTCTATCTCATACTTGTCAATACTTCAAAATTCATTATCACAGTGCATCTATGGTCATCATGAGGATTCTTAAAAGGTGAAATTCCGTGCATTAGTTCTTGAGATACGACTGTCCCTGAAATCGTGTAAATCCATCAAAATGCAGCATAGCAGCGCCACCTATTGGGTGATTTACACCAGAACCTAATTATCATCAACATATGTCAATGTCTAACTGAATATGAAGTTTGGGGAAAATCCGTGCATCAGTTCTTGAGATAGAGCTATTGCGCAAATCATGACAAATGTAGCATAAGAGCGCCACCTGTTGATCGATTTACACAACCACATAATCACTAACAACATTTATGAAGGTGTACTTGAATCTGAAGTTTGATGAAAATTCGTGCATTATTTTTGAAATAGAGCTATTGAGGAAATAGTGCAAAATGCAGCATACCAGCGCCACCTATTGGACGATATTCACCAACACCCACTCAGCATCATTTCATATCAAAGAGTAACTGAATCCGAAGTTTGATGAAACTGTGTCCATTAGTTCTTGAGATACAGCGATTGCAGAAATCGTGAAAAATGCTGTATAACAGCGCCACCTGTTGAGCGATTTACACAAAAATGTACAAAATGCCAATTCATATCAAGGATTAACTGATTCTGAAGCTTGGTGAAAATTGTTGCATTAGTTCTTCAGATACCGCTATAATGGAAATTCTGAAAAGTGCAGCATAGCAGCGCCATCTGTTGAGCGATTTGCACCAAAACACAAACAGCACCAATTCATATCAAAGTATACTTGAATCTGAAGTTTGTTGAAAATCTAAGCATTAGTTGTTGAGATAGAGCTATTGCGGAAATTGTAAAAAATGCAGTATAGCAGCCCCACCTGTTGAGCGATTTACACCAAAATGTACAAAATTTCAAATCATGTCACGGACTAACTGAATCTGAAGTTTGTTGAAAATCCGTGCATTAGTTCTGGAGATTGAGCTATTGCGGAAATCGTGAAAAAGGTTGCATAGCAGCGCCACCTGTTGAGCGATTTACATCAAAAACGAATCAGCACCAATTTATATCAGGGGCTAACTGAATATAAATTTTTATTAAATTCCGTGCATTAGTTCTTGAGATAGAGCGCCCATAAAATTTGTGTCACATACAGACAGACAGACAGACTGACTAACAGATTCAGAGACTCACAGACAGGCATTTTGTAAAAAGATGTTTTCGGGTTCTCTGACCCCTAAAACGTGTAAATCCGTTGAAAATCTAAAGTCGAAAATTTTCACGAATCCAATACTTTCTTCTTGTAAAGATAGAAGTAAGTAATAACAGTTTTCGTCATGTTCTTAAATAAAAATGTGTTATATAAGGGAACCCCCCAATAATTTATCCACATTTAAAACTATTATTTCAAACATTATAAAGCTTAATACCCATTAATTACATATATTTGACTTTATCTTTTAAGACATCCGTATAATAAAGAGATAAAATGTGTTTTCAATTGATAATTAAAAATATTCGCGGTTCAAAATTTTCATTAGTAATAGTAATCTTATAAAAATTATCTACAAATTTGTGATTTTTATATTTGAGTAATGCCACTGTAACTTTTTTCTGAGACAGTCAGCAACTGCTTCGTGATAATAAATAAGTAATATGATCTCAATAAAATAAAAGGTCGAAGTTAATTACTAAAGCTCATGTCAAAACCATTCGAAAAAGGAAAGTAAGTTAAAACACCATCTTTTTTTTTTTTTTTTTTTTTTTAGGCACTGCAGATTATTAAAACCATTTTTTACGATATTTGCATATTTATGTATCTGAATTTTTAATACAGAAACTACATTATTTCTTTTAATCAAGTGTAAAGTTAAGCTAAAACGCGATATGCACAAAAAAGAAGACCTTCGTGATGGCATTTAGACTAGGATCATGTTTTTCTACAAAAACAGAGGATTCATTGATTTTCATTTTCCTTCTCGTATTACTAGGTTAGGAAAAGAAAGTCTTTTGCAAAAATGTAAAAAAAAAAAAAAAAAAAAAAAAAAAAAAAAAAAATAAGTTTCCAATTTCTTCTTTACCTTGAATGTTTTATGTTAGGTATCCCTTAAGAAAATAATATCAGATGATTCTGAGTTTACGCATTTGAAAAAAGAAATCTGTGACTTGTATATGTATATAAAGAGAACTTTTTTATTTTCAAATAATTGTATTAATGACTTAAGTATTTGACCTAAAATACCTGGTGTAATGTGTTCACTTACAAATGATTTCAATAAGTGATATAATGAACTCAATAACTATTCAATAACTTTATAAAAATGCAAAGAAAAGGTTTCTAATTTAACATTTCTCTTACATTTCTATGTCAGGAATCCAATATTAAAACTAGTATGTTGTGGCCATCACAAAACTTTCTTCTATCTCATACATGTCAATACTTCAAAATTCACTATCGCAGTGCCAAATTAAATGGCAATCTGTGTTCATCATGAGAATTCTAAAAATATGAAATTCTGTGCATTAGTTCTCGAGGTATGACTGTCACTGAAATCGTGTAAATCCAGCAAAATGCAGAATAGCAGCGCTACCTCTTGGGTTATTTACACCAGAAACTAATTATCACCAACTTATGTCAACGTCTAACTGAATATGAAGTTTGAGGAAAATTCGTGCATTAGTTCTTGAGATAGAGGTATTGCGCAACGCAAATCATGACAAATGCAGCATAGAAGCGCCACCTGTTGAACGATTTGAAACAACACATAATCAGCAGCAATATTAATAAAGTTAAACTTAAATCTGAAGTTTGATGAAAATTCATGCATTAGTTCATGAGATAGAGCTATTGAGGAAATAGTTCAAAATGCAGCACAGCAGCGCCACCTATTGGGCGATTTACTACAACACGTAGTCAGCATAATTTCATATGAAGGACTAACTAAATCCGAAGTTAGATGAAAATGTGTGCATTAGTTCTTGAGATAGAGCTACTGCGAAAATAGTGTAAATCCTGCAAAATGCTGCATAGCAGCGCCACCTGCAAGGCGATTTACACCAAAAACTAATCAACACCAATCTATATCAGGGACAATCTGACTATAAATTTTTATTAAATTCCGTGCATTAGTTCTTGAGATAGAGCGCACACAAAATTTGTGTCACATACAGACGGACAGACAGACAGACAGATTCACAGACAAACATTTTGTAAAAACATGTTTTTTGGAATCTCTGACCCATAAAACGTGTAAATCCGTCGAAAAGTGGAATTCAAAAATTTTCACGAAACCAATACTTTCTTCTTGTAAAGATAGAAGAAAGTAAAAAAAATACTAGCATGTTGTGGCCATAACAAAACTTTCTTCTATCTCATACTTGTCAATACTTCAAAATTCATTATCACAGTGCATCTATGCTCATCATGAGGATTCTAAAAAGATGAAATTCCGTGCATTAGTTCTTGAAATATTACTGTCCCTGAAATCGTGTAAATCCACCAAAATGCAGCATAGCAGCGCCACCTATTGGGTGATTTACACCAGAACCTAATTATCATCAACTTATGTCAATGTCTAACTGAATATGAAGTTTGGGGAAAATCCGTGCATCAGTTCTTGAGATAGAGCTATTGCGCAAATCATGACAAATGCAGCATAGCAGCGCCACCTGTTGAGCGATTTGCACCAACAAATAATCAGCATCAACATTTATCAAGGTGTACTTGAATCTGAAGTTTGATGAAAATTCGTGCATTAGTCCTTGAGATAGAGCTGTTGAGGAAATAGTGCAATGTGCAGCACAGCAACGCCACTTATTGGGCGATATTCACCAATACGTAGTCATCATCAGTTCATATCAAAGAGTAACTGAATCTGAAGTTTGATGAAAATGTGTCCATTAGTTCTTGAAATAGATCTGTTGCAGAAATCGTGAAAAAGGCTGTATAGCAGCGCCATCTGTTGAGCGATTTACACCAAAATGTACAAAATATCAATTCATATCAAGGATTAATTGATTCTAAAGTTTGGAGAAAATTGTTGGATTAGTTCTTGAGATACCGCTATAATGGAAATTCTGAAAAGTGCAGCATAGCAGCGCCACCTGTAGAGCGATTTGCAACAAAACACAAACAGCACTATTTCATATCAAAGTATACAAGAATCTGAAGTTTGTTGAAAATCCAAGCATTAGTTGTTGAGATAGAGCTATTGCGGAAATTGTAAAAAATGCAGTATAGCAGCGCCACCTCTTCAGCGATTTACACCAAAATGTACAAAACTTCAATTCATGTCAAGGACTAACTGAATCTGAAGTTTGATGAAAATCCGTGCATTAGTTCTTGAGATTGAGCTATTGCGGAAATCGTGAAAAAGGCTGCATAGCACGGCCACCTGTTGAGCGATTTACACCAAAAACTAATCAGCACCAATTTATATCAGGGACTAACTGAATATAAATTTTTATTAAATTCCGTGCATTAGTTCTTGAGATAAAGCGCCCACAAAATTTGTGTCACATACAGACACATGACAGACTAACAGTATCACAGACTTACAGACAGACATTTTGTAAAAACATGTTTTTCGGGTTCTCTGACCCCTAAAACGTGTAAATCCGTCGAAAACCGAAAGTCGAAAATTTTGACGAATCCAATATTTTCTTCTTGTAAAGATAGAAGAAAGTAATAACATGAATTGATTCAGGGATTACACATTGGACAAAAGGAAGTGTGTGACTTGTACGTATCTATTAAGAGGTCATACTAGTCACCCAAAAAGACCTGGATGATAATGTTAATCCTATGGGGAAGTTATTTTCAAATATCTCGCTTAAATTTTGATATTTTCGAATAATTTTCTTTTGCACAGTATAGCTGAGGACAGTATAGCTGTACAGTCGTGGAAAAAAAAAAAAAAAAAAAAAAAAAAAAGTAAACACTCCCTACTAACTCCTCAACAAATTATTGTAGAAGAAATTTACTGGTACCGAACGATTGGAAATAAAGTCTACTTTTAAATGATGTATATAAAATTTGCTTTGGAGGCCATCTACATGTTAAAACGAACCATAACTTTGTTTTTTTCAATAGAAGTACACAATTCTGACAGCATAAATGAACTCTACATCCTTCAATTAGCCCCAAAACAAATTTTTATGTAATTCGTACCGTAAGTTTCCGAGAAATTATTTATTTTATAGCGAGCGTATTTTAAGGGCTGTATCCAAATTGAAGTTCCGTACTTGATTGTTAACCGAGAGAGCCCCTTTCTTGATCAAGGCACCTGAAGCGCCACTCAAGGAATCAATGAAGCCTGTTAGATTACAGAATAGAGGAATAAATTTCAAAATATCTACTCACTTCTATCATGGACGGCCCCTTAAACCATCCTTTTGCCGTTTTTTAGGCATAACTTGAAAACTACTTGGAAGAAAAATGTGAAATTTTGGATTTCCATAAAGCAGGTCTTAATTAATCTAAATCCATCAAAAAAATAGTAGGTTGCAATTCATAATTTTTTCGAATATTAATTTCATAATTCATAATTCATATCATAAAATTATAAATATTGCAAATTCAGCGTATTTATATTTGGGTATATTAGTATTACTGCTCCAAAAAAAATTAGCACATTAGGACCATAATTCCAGGAGATATAAATAAAAATATGAAAATGCAATTTAACATTATAAGCACTAAATTTTGAATGTTTATAATTCAAAAACTTATCATTCAAATGACCTGAAATTCGGTGTCAAGGCATAGTTTGAACCGAAGATTTGAAATATCGAGTTAAAATTGGGTATTGCCATTGAAAAAAATGAAATTTGGATTTGTTTTAACATGTAGATGGCCCCTAAAAAAAATTTTATATACATCATTTAAAAGTAGACTTTATTTCCAATCGATCGGTACTGGCAACTTTCGTCTACGATAATTTGTTGAGGAGTTAGTAGGGGGTGTTTACTTTTTTTTTTTTCCACGACTGTACATCCGGGGTAATTTTTACTTTTTACTTTCTTCTATCTTTAGAAGAAGAAAGTATTGGATTCGTGCAAAATTTCGACTTCCGGCTTTCGACGGATTTATACGCTTTAGAATGCCCAGAACACGATTTGATGGTTTTTAGAAAATGTCTGTCTGTCACTCTGTCTGTGAGTCTGTATGTGACAAAAATTTTGTGGGCGCTCTATCTCAAGAACAGTGGCGTGGCGTCCGGTCATCGCTGGATGCGGCGATGACCAAGCAATATTTTAAAACTCTTAATAAGCTTTTAAAACTCTACGATCCAGTTTTAGCAGAACATTTGGAGTTCATGTATAAGTGAAGGTAAGATTTAAAGTTTCTTTTTTGAACATTCAACCACTGAATTTTAGAGTTAATAATTTTTCACCACAAACTTAAATAATTGCGATGACCACCGAAAATTTTCACGCCACGCCACTGCTCAACAACTAATGCACGGAATTTCACAAATCTTTATATTTAGTTAGAACTTCATATAAACTGGACCTGATTAGTTTTTGGTGAAAACGCCCAAGAGGTGGCGCTGCTATGCGGTATTTTTCACGATTTCTGCAATAGCTATATCTCAAGAACTACTGTACGGATTTTAATAAAACTTCAGATTTAGTTAGTCCAGGACATTGTTTGGTGATGATTACTTTTTTGTGAAAATCGCCCAACAGGTGGCGCTGCTATGCTGCATTATTCATGACTATCGCAATAGCTCTAACTCAAGAAAAAATGCACGAATTTTCATCAAACATCAGATTTAGATAGTCCCTGATATAAATGGGTGCTGTTTAATTTTTGGTGTAAATCGCCCAACAGGTGGCGCTGCTGTGCTGCATTTTTCACGATTCCCGCAAGAGCTATATCTCAAGAACTATTGCACGGATTTTCATCAAACATCAGATTTAGTTAGTCCTTGACATGAATTGACATATAGGTTAGTGCTGTTTAATTTTTGGTATAAATCGCTCAGCATGTGGCGCTGCTATGCTGCATCTTTTGCGATTTCCGCAATAGCATTATCTCAAGAACTAATGCTTGGATTTTCAACAAACTTCAGATTCAAGTATATCTTGATATCATTTAGTGCTGCTTATTTTTGGTGTAAATCGCTGAACAGGTGGCGCTGCTATGCTACATTTTTTAGAATTTCCGCTATAGCTCTATCTCAAGAACTAATGCACGAATTTTCATCCAACTTCAAATTCAGGTATACTTTGATATGAATTGGTGCTAAATCGTTGTTATTTCTTGTACTATTTAAATGATTTAATTGACGTGATTGATATAGAAGCAAGTTTTGTGATGGCCACAACATACTTTTTTAATTTTGGTTTCAGATTTAAAAAAAAAAAAAAAAAAATTCTTTTACTTCTTTTCTTCCGAAAGCTAAAGTATTTTTTTTTTTATTTTTTATTATTTTTTTTTTTTTAAATCTGAAACAAAAATTGAAAAATTAAAAACTAGCCCGGATGTAGATCGTCCTCAGCTATCCTATGCAAAAAGAAAAAAAAATCATGTAAAAATATTAAAATCCAAACAAGATATTTAAAAATAACTTCCCCATAGATTAACATTAACATCCGGGTCTTTTTGAGTGACAAGTGTGGCCTCTTAAGAGAATGTATTCTTTTTTATATAAGTCGTGTAGTGGCTACCATTACTGGCATAGCTGAAATCGTGTAATGAAATCAATGAAAAATGAATTAAAAACAAATGTTGTGAATTCTCTAACTATTCAATAACTTTATGAAAATCTAAAAACCAAATGTCTCTTCTTTTTTCTAAACTTATTCTTCTACGTAAGTTGTTCAACATGAAAATAAAAGCAATTGATTCCGAATTTACGCATTTGAAAGAGGAAATGTGTGACTTGTACGTAAATATTAAGAATTTTTTTTTTTTTTTTTATTCTTATATAATTTTTTTAATGAATTACATATTTGACCTATATGAACTAATATGATGAATTCCATAACCAAAGAATTCAATAAACTCGTGTAATTTTCAAAGTAACAGATTAATTAAATAATTGATGTAATAAATTAAATAATTTTATGAAAATGTAAAAAAAAAGTTTACAATGACTTCTTTACCTTACACTTGTATGTTAATATCCAAAATGAAAATACTATCAGATGATTCAAAGTTTACGCATTTGAAAACATTTCCGGCCGGCTCGGCCTACAGGAGCAGCTAGATTTCGAAGTTAAGTACTAATTTCACCAACAAATACTAAATCAAGATTAAACTCAGTTTGACAATTTTATCTGCTTTTGGAGAGTTTTTAATTTCATTTTTCTGTAAGAGTTGGTATAATCAGACAAAATGAAAGTAGAAGATAATATTAAGAAAATTTGTAATAAATTTAAGCGCATTTCATATTTTGTGAATTGAAAAAGTTATAACTTTTTTTATTCTTCAAACCCCCTTTTTAATTATTTTTAATTTCATTTTCCTGTAAGAGTTGGCCATATCAAAAACTTGTCAATTAAAAAGTTGTAAATAATATTAAGAAGATTTATAAGCGGATTTGATATATTGTAAATTGATGAAGGTATGATTTTTTTCTTCTTAAATCCCTATTTTTGAGCCCCTTGAGCCAATTTTTAATTATATCAAAAATATCTCATGCATACATTTTTGGCCCTTTTCCTAGAAGTAATAACAACTTTAAACTAATATTATACGTATCATAATTAAGAAGTTGTGGTTTTTTTTCACAGAAATCTACTCTGGGTTCAATCTACCCCTAGAACACTAAAGCACTTCTAGTTCGAAACTTTATATATATATGTGTGTAAAGTTTCGAAATGGAAGTGATTTGGTGTTCTAGGTGTCATGATCGGAGTAGATTTGCAAAAATGAAATTCAAACATAGGAGAGAGTGTAATAGGTAGTATTTCTTACGAAATCTACTTAAAAGGAAATGTGTAATTAATACGAGTACATTAAGAGACCCTTATCATATATATATATATATATATATATATAATTGATATGAGTTATATATTTAACCTGATTTTTACATATTGCCAATGTTCCTCTGTTTTGAGTGTAACCAATTCCAAAGCAGACAATCAGCAGAATCAGATAGCCTTGTATACGTATATTACTTAAATAATTACAGTGCATACCAAATCTTGCTAGACATTACAGAGCTCAGCAGCTAAGTAACAGGTATGATTTTGTACAAATAAAGTATTTTATACAGAAGAAAATAATAATAATAGTAATAATATTGTAAATACAATAAAGAATAAAATACAAATATAAAACTAAAAGCAAAACTAACGGAAAAATACATAAAATACAGAATACAAAAAAACATGAAATTAATCAGAAAATTTTAATCATTGAGAGAAGCTTCACCAATATAGAACATGCTAAGTCAGACGGATTTTCAAAAACGTACTGATTGCATTCTAAAAACGTCATACAGCTAAGAATTTTGTTGACAAGAAATGATTAGAAAAATCTTGTTCTGTGGAGTTCCACGGTTTTAGCAGCAAAGGTTTCACAAGTTTTTATAATTGTTTCCTTTAAATTTTCTAAAGAGTATATAAATTGATTCTGAATTTGCACACTTAAAGAGTAAATATGTGATTTATACATATATACAAAGAGGATTTGTTCCTTTTCACATTATTAATATAATCAGTTACATAATTGACCTATATAAACTGATTTAATAAATCGAATAAATAAATCATAACAGTGTAATAACACTTATAACTTTACATAGTATGAGCATGCAAAGAATTATATTGAACGAGAACTTTTAAATTCCAACTAAACAATCCCCCGCCTTAAATGTATTTATTATGATAAATGTTTTTAATTTTTACTGCATCTTCATAGTGTTTACGCCATATCTAAATATTCATGCTTTACTCATATTCCACAAAAGCATTGCTAAGCAATATTCTTCCATAAAGAACATTCTTCAAACAATAAAATGAATAATAAATATTTATTAAATAGATTTGATGGTGCAAGAAATTTCACAGAGTAAGTAAAATACAAAAGCAATATCATATCAACTTTTCATATCATCTGAAGAGTAAACATTCTGCAGCTGCATGTCGGAATTGAAAATATTGAAGAGCAACAGACGGCTGGATGCGTGGTATTTGGAAAATATTTGTAAAGGTATTTCTAATGTTTATAAATAAATATTTTTCTTGCAGACATGCACAATAGCTACATATTTCAGATGAGCTTTTCCCATTTCGGTTTCTGGATGTAAATAAACTTGGGCATACAATATTATTATTAAACCTCTATACCCCAACAAATCCGATTTCAGATGTAATTTACTACAAGTATAGAAATATTATTTTATAGATTTTGAAAAACAATATAAATTAATTTATTAAATTTATTTGGTGCCAGTAATTATATATTTATGTTAATAATATTATTTATGATAAATTTTACTTACAGAAAAACATTTTAATAAGTTTAAATTAAAATATCTTTCTTATTGGCTGCAGATTTTATTTATGCGTCAAAGATAACCCTGGTCATAAATACGTTTTAATTTTCTATTTATTGCCATGTTAGCCCTTTGTTGCATACTGTCCACCACAGTAGACAAAAATGCTATCCCCCCCCCCCCCAATCCAAACTGTTTCATTTACGGTTTTTATTCCAAGCCTATGCTACTCTGTGATATCTATGCTTTCCGTAGAAAAATCTAGAGAGCGTCAGATGTCGTGTAACTTAGGAAATATAAAATTTAACGTTAAGGATTTGCCAATTTTAATTTATCCAAGAAAGGATTAAATATTCCATCCTTAAATATTACAATAAAACTGCCAGATACTTTCTGAATAGTACTTACCTCGATTTAGAGAACACATTTTCAATACTCAATAACCCATATAATTGCAGGCTTTTACCTCTGAATAAGAGACACCTCCGGAAAAATTCCGCGCTCCAAAAGTATTCGCTATTCAAAGGTTTCAGTATATCCCCATACTTACAAGTATGATTTTTTTTCTTACCTCCTTACATTCACATACATCCTTCCATATTTAAAATCCAGTCATCCGTAATTCATATATTTATCTTACGTACATCTATCCATCTTAAAACTTACATATATTTTTACATGCATTCATACTTTTATTATATATATATAACTTTATATAAATGAAATTATATAACAACTTTTTTCAATAATTGGATGTAATAGTGGCTAATGAAGAAGCTTATAATCCTTTTTTACCCGACTGAAAAGAAGGTTTATGTGTTTCACGCGAATCTGTGTAAGTGGATTTCTTTATACCCTCGAAACATCCCAACGGCTGGATGGATTTTAATGAATGAGGTCTCTATCAATTCGTCTTAACGGCCCGATGGTTATAGGCTAGGTTTTGTATTTATAAATTCAAAATGGCGGCCGTAAAATACAAAATGGCGGTAGAGACGAAAAACAAATTACGCACCCTATTGAGTGGCGTATCATTGGATATGTCTTTCAAAATGAAGACGATGTTTCATTGACTATTTTACAGTCAGAAGCTCCGTTAAAATATTATACAACCTGGAAGTTGTGTAGATAGCATCTCTAGCTTTACTGCAACTCTAACTATCATAGACATCTATAGAGCTCATCAAAACAGTGTTTATAGATAGGAACTAACAATTAAACACAACTTAAATGTCATCAATACAAGTAAATGAAAAAAAATGCAAGTAATATAAACAAGTAATATTAAAAAATATATATTTTAAGTCAATTCCTACTTAGATCAATAAGAGAATTTTTTTCCCATTCTTCTTTCCTCTTGAATGGTGCTTAAAATGCCTTGATCTAGAAAAGGGCTCTCTCGATTATTGTAAATTAATTAATTTAATTTAATTAATGAAATAATATTTGAAAAAACTGGAATAACATCAAGTGTCATCCATTACAAATAAAAAAAAATTACTTGAGCTTGATTGGATGAATAATAAGCATTTTATTAACGATTGAAAATTTGAACAAGATATATACAGCGAGAGTGTGAGCTAATAGCAGGAATTGAAAAAAAAAATAGTTTCACATTGATGAGAAATGGATTTTTTGATTTTTTAAATTTAATTGTTTATTAATAAAAAAAAAAATGTTAATCTTAATAAGTCTATATAAAAATTTATAGCATATAAATATTATTTAAGAATGCAAGAATTCTGTAATTAATTTAAATCCATAATAATTTCATGACCACAATACAATAATGTTGCAAACATTGCCTACTTAATATGCATAACGGACTGTTCATTTCGTCAAAAAATGACGAAGAAGTATAGGCAGGTTTAACCACGTGGTTTGGCACAATTAGCATTGAATAAGCTGATTTCTGGTCTGTCCACATGGTCAGAGTTTTGGTCCAGGTTTTGTACGATTGGTCAGAATTTACTTGGGCAACGAAATAGCGTCTTCTGGAGATTGACTTCATACATTAAATGCAAATGGGCTTGCCTTATAGACCTCGTATGCCTTAGTTGCAACAATTACTTTTTTTATTGTCACATGTTATTTTATCAGAAAAAACTGGAGTTTCTTTCCTATTGAGGGCGATAAAGAATTTTATAACTTGTGCCTTTTCGGGGTGTGCATTTGAAGGAAAGCCATGGCACAAATCTTTAAAAAATAATAACAGTTTATTTAAAATGGTAAGTAGGTAAATTGGCAATACAGCCAGAAGATTTAAATATATAAGATCAAGAATAAATTCCAATTTACTAAAGTCTCAGATAGGAAAAAAAGCTGAGAAAGGAAAAAAAAAGTTCTGAGAGAAACTAAGAAAGACGCAAGAATACCAAAATAAAATGCGTCTATAATTATTTTAATAGCACTATCAAATGGAGCCCTGTGACTCCAATAACTTTTTATTCCTAATACGAAGTTCAATGTCTTACAACGATATCGAAAACTCACAGGCGTACACTGTAAAAAAAATACTGCGAGTTTTCCGGTAGGAATCGGAAAAATAGTTGCCCTTATCGTACCGGAATAATTTCCAACCCAGCTCGGAATAAAATCCGTAAAATCGGAATAAAATCCGTAAAATGCCGTTTACTGACTATTTCCTTATTATTCCTACCGGAAATCTGGCAGTATTTTTTTTACAGTGTAGGCATTATACAAAACATCTAATTCGGAAAATTTGTTGCAGCCCGCACGTGGTAACTCGACATTCAAAATCCAAAATTAAGTTATTTTAACAGCGATATACGTCACAAATACAACGAACTCATATCCTTCTGCACTAATATAACAACTACACAAACACAGATAACTAATGAACATCTCATTGCAAGAAATAACCGTGACAATCATAATCCCGAAGACTCCGACATACTTTGCGAAACTTAAAGAAGTGACAGAATAGGTCTCATTCAGGCACAAATGTTACAATATTGGCATTGTTACTGCATTACTTTAAATTAACTGTAAACAAATTTCTGCTTTCTAATATAGATTTTGAACCATATTACTGTATTAAAAAATATATAGAGAGATTATTAAAAAAAATGTATGTATATATTTTCATTTTGGTTATAAAAACGACAATCGTGATTTATCTTTTTGACAGGCAAGAAACGAAGCATATTCAAGTAATTTCCTACTTCCTCATACAATTGGATAAACATACCTGAAACACTTCGAAATTTAATATAACTAACAACAAAAATTCGTTAATTTTTCTTTCAGTCTAGAAGACGTTATAGGGTCGTTCTACAAGAAACGTTACATTTTCTGTACTTGAAATTTAATTTTTCACAGAATAATAATAATAAAAATATGTTTTATTTATTATTTTTACTTAAATATACAGATATTTGATGAAGACTGGTGATTTGTGATTTCCCCTCTTTCGTTTTTCATGAACTAAGGTACATTTATATACTTTCGTTACATGTTGTACTTAATTGCATCTATAGGTGTCTTCGTTTATTTTGTAAATGTGACGAATATATGATGAATTCAATAATATACTTAATTTGGAAAAATTCCTTTAGATACAAATTCTATTTTGCTATGCAAAAACAAATAAAAATAAAAATAAAATAAAAAAAAAATATTTCTCAAAAGTTATGATTTAATAATTGATAAAAGACTTTCTTGTATTCCACATTATTTTTTTTTATATATACACTGCTCAAAACAATTAAAGGATATTTGAAGTTTTATATAAAATAAAGATATAAACGAAATTTTTTTTTGCCGAAAATAGAAGAAGAGAATCACAAATGCAAAATTTTCTGGTTTTCAAACTGTGGAGTATGCAAATTTTGAGTTCGACGTCAAAAACGTCGCTTCAGCGGCAGCGAATGAAATTTGACTTTCAACTGGATAAAAGAGAATGAAGACAAGGATGATCGGCATTCAGTAATTGCTTTGTTTCGATGAGTACGATGTCTCAGCGAAGTCATTTGACAGATTCAGAAGCTTTGAGAATTGTTGGTAGGTTAGAAGGGGGCCAAACTCAAGCCGAAGTAGCGCAAGCCATTGGAGTGTCACAAAGTGTCATTTCCAGGATCTGGAACCGTTTTTTGGAGAGTGGATGTGCAGGCCGAAGACCAGGGCAAGGTCGTAGACGGGCAACAACGCCCAATGAAGATCGTATTTAGCGTTAACAGCTCTCAGACACCGAACCATGAACGCTACACTTCTCCAACAACACCTTCGCTCGGCTACAGGCACCACGATTTCAACTCAGTCTGTTCGAAACTGGCTCCATGCTGTAGGTCTGTATGCTCGCCGACCGATGGTATGTGTTAGATTAACATCAAGGCATCGTCGCGACCGCAGGGAGTGGGCAACCGAGCATGTCAACTGGAGGAGAAATGAATGGAGCAATATTCTGTTTTCTGACGAGTCCCGTTTTTCTGTGCATCCGGATAATAGGCGTATTTTCATCTGGAGGGACCGTGGCAGTAGGAATAATCCTGCGTTCGTGCACGAAAGTGTCAGATTTGGCGGTGGAGGAGTGTTGGTGTATGGTGGCATCTCCATTGACGGGCGCACTGACCTCTACATCATTCGAGATGGAGCCCTGACTGGTCGCCGATATAGGGATGAGATCCTCAGAGCTATTGTAGTCCCTTACGCTGCAGCAATCGGAGATAACTTCATTTTAATGGACGATAACTGCAGGCCACATCGTGCAAACCTGGTGGAGGATTTCCTTTTCGAGGAAGGAATCGTTCGAATGGAATGGCCAGCGTGTTCTCCAGACATGAATCCAATCGAGCACGTTTGGGACGGTCTAGGAAGACGAGTTTCTGGCCGCCAACAACCCCCACAAACTCTCCAAGAACTGGAAAGAGCTCTTCTGGAAGAGTGGGGCAGAATACCCCAACTCGTCATTAATAGCCTCATTGAGTCCGTGCCTCAAAGGTGTTCAACGTTGCTGGCCGCCCTTGGAAACCATACCCCCTACTGAAAATGATTTTCTTTGAAGAAAACACCTTTTCTTATTCTTTTTTTCTCATATACACAAATTCTGTTTTTTTCCTTTAGTACACAAATGCGCAATAAAATGCATTTTTTTCTGCCAAACATGTGTAATTTATTCTCATATAACCTACTATATCTGTCGACCATGTATCAATCAGCTAAACAGTTTACCAGATAAAAAATCCACCTAAAACTGCAATATCCTTTAATTGTTTTGAGCAGTGTATATTTCCAATCACATTATATTGTGTCGCCTAATAAAAATCTCCCGAGGCAAGAGTCATTCCTTTGCTATTTCAGTTGTTAGCCATGTATCAACACATTCATTTACTAATACTTCTGAAGTATTATTAATGAAATAGAAAAGTTTTTAAACTACATGTACACTGTAAAAAAAATACTGCCAGTTTACCGGTAGGAGTCGGAAAAATTGTTGCCCTTATCGTACCGAAATAATTTCCGACCCATCTCGGAATGAAATCCGTAAAAATAAGGAAATATTCAGTAAAACGGTATTTTGTGGATTTTATTCCGAGCTGGGTGGGAAATTATTCCGGTACGATAAGGGCAACTATTTTTCCGATTCCTACCGGAAAACTGGCATTGTTTTTTTTTTTACAGTGTGGTATTATGAAACGAAAAATTGCATATTATTGTATTCCACAGATGTGTTTTCCCTTATAATATTATTAAACACATTATCAACAAATTCTTTATATATATATACATATATATATATATATATATATATATATATATTTTAGTAAAAGTTTTACATTTTTAAAGTGACCCTATATTTAAAAAAACAAACAAATATAAGCAATACAGAATTCGAGATATGCTGTACCAGAATATTTATTTTGTGCAATCAAATACTATGTTTGAGGATAGTGCAGTCTTTGTAGCTCGACGATCATCCAGCCAGTTTCAATACTCAGTTTCAGTCCACTTTCAGTCCAGGCTAATATTCTTTCTGAAAGAGATTCTATTAGATATACACACGTTCATATATGGTAGTCGACTGTTTAAAACATATATTCTGTAACTTATTGACATTTAAAAATATATTTATTTTGCTATATTACTGCACATCGCCATCAATGAGCAAAATTGTAAACTGATATTTTATTCGCCTAATAAAATGTTTCATTGAGGAAGGTTCTTACTCCAAATTGCACATCAGTAATTTAAGTAGAATATATTCCTGTTACTTGAGACTGACATGTTCTAATACGATTTGTCACAGTAAAATTACTGACAAAATTATCAGACGTAAATTCAAAAGCATTTATTTTTGCCGTTTTATTCACATTATAGACAAATAAAAGGTGTTCCAAATATATGGAATCTACTGTACTTGATTTTGCAATGAACATTAAAACGCGCCAGAGACATTAGATTTTGGTTTATCCTACGTAATGATTAAAAACAAAAGAAATATTTGCTATTGAAAGAACGACATGAAAACAATTTCTTCATAAATCGTAGAGAAAACACAAGGTTCAATTAGTAAAATTGTTTTAACTCTAAAAAAAAGTTCTAACGATTCTGAAAGCCGTCGATGAGATTAATGAGGATGAATGTGCTGGTAACAGCGACAAACCTACCCAGCAAATCCGGAATCTGGCAGAACGGTGGCAGAAAGTCGTGGACTACGATGGTCTCTACTTCAAAGAATAGTCCTTGTTGCTTTTGTTGTTAATTTACGCATAACAACGCAACTTTCACAAATTTCCCAGAACTTTTTGCTCAACCTAGTATAACCCAGATTTATTTTTTGTATTGTACCCTAAGAACAGAGAACTATTTTTTACAAACATTCCTTCCACGAAATGTGGGTCATAAATTCATCTAATTACATAAATTTTCTAATTATCTTAAGCAATTTGCTCTAAATACTTCTCATTACAAGTAACCAAAGTACAGTTAGTATTTGCTGTTCCATCATATCTTTTAATTTCGGAAATATGCTTTTCACATCTAACCTAAACACATCTACGAAACACGGGATGAAAATTGTTTAAATAACTTGAAATATTTCCCTATTTCTTTTTAAAAATTAGAATAAGAGAAATAGAAGGAGAGTATTAGGTACGCTAGTTTTTGCAATTCCTATTGAGATAAAAATTAAATGAGTTCTGGTTTGGTTGTACGTGGTTACAATGGTTGTTTTGAACATGAAACATATACATGAAATATGAACATATCATAAGATTGAATGTTTCTATAATAAAAAATTAGCCCGCTAGATAAACACTTATTAGGAAATGGGAATTCAGCTTACTTACTGCCTTCTAAGGCTTCTAATTGGGTCATTCCACGTAAAATGAGCAAAATTAAAAAATAATTCGTGGCCACATAGTAAACGATTTTAATAAAATTTGATACATAGATTCAATTAATATTAAAATAGAGCTATGCAAAATATCTTCACAAAAAACAAATTATTTTACCAGTTTTCGACATTTAAAAAACTTGTGATAAAGAATGATATGTATGCAATCGTCCAAAGTGGCAAGTTTGAAGTTTTGTATCTTGAAAACTATTTAACAGAAATGAATTTTTTTTGTTGCAATATTGGAACCTCTGAAAAATTATCTCCCTATTTATTGAGTAATAATAATGTGGTAACACGATGATTAATCTTTAATTGGTTGTAAAATTGGACATTTGTGAATTTTGAGAAAATTAGAAACGTAATAAAAATCAAAGAAATTGAAAAACATCTGTGAAATTGATGTAAGATGTAACATTACATATGAAGATCAAATTCCCCAAACTTGAAAGTTTACATTTATTTCCTTCATCTTCAAAAAAATACTTAGAAATTAAAAAAAAATTACAAAATCATAATTTTTCCTCTTATGTATGAGCAAAAATATAAATAAAGGAAAGATCCGACATTAACAATATTGCACAGACATAAAGATCAATAAGTCTATGATATGCACAAAAAAATTCAAGATTGCCTTTTGATTCCTAACATAGCAAAATTTGTTTGAAATATGTAATGTCTGTTAATTTCCATGAGCTATTCCTCTTTGAATTTGCGTTCATTTCTTAAAATATTGCACGATTTCAAGCTGAAAAATATGAATGCTGCCATTTATAGTTTGTATCTGAATTTAGGACTAATATGTAATTTTTTGTGCTCATTGAATAATTTTTTCCTACTTTAATTAAATATATTCTTAAGGTAAAAATAAACTGAAAGCAAGAATAAAAGTTTCTATGTTTAAAATATACATTTTTATCTATAATATCAAATGATTTAAAAGATTTAAAAAGCTTCCCTTCACTTTCAAAGAAGTGATAGAAATATTGCATTTTACCCTCAACATTTTTACCATTTATTTTTTCCTCATTAAGGAATAAAAAGGCAAGAATGAGATTTTCGATATTTAAGATATATATTTTTGGCTATAACGTCAAAAAAATTTTTTAACTTGTCAGAGCTGCCCTTCTTGCTTAAACGAGCAATATAATTATTGTAATTTTTTGCTCAAAATTGTTAAAAAATAATTTTTTTCTCATTACGGAATAAAAATACAATTACTAACTTACGACAATCTGTTACTTATTATTCATTCCTAATTATAAATAATTTTTAATATAGTCTTTCCATTACTAAGGCTAATAATCAAAATTGAAATTTTAAGCATTTAGACAAAACCTCGATTTTGCGTACACTTTTAACGTAAATTTTAATACTTAAATAAACAATCCTGAAATCTATTATTTTACATTTACTCATAAATAGTAAATAATAAATAATAAAAAATAAATAATAAATAATAAATCATAAATACTACTTTTTTACTGATTTTCATTAAAATCTCTGACACGTCTGTCACAGTTGATTTGCTCGATTTGCATGGAATGACCCAATTCCAATTAATAATCTACTAGATTTGTGTATCTGCTGGCTTCCTTATATTAGTTAAAAGAACTTTCCAATGATTAAAATATTATTATTTTTCTGTTTATACATAAAAGAAAAAATCCAGATGTTCATATGTCATGGGAATAATATGTAGGATAGTTGATTACCTAAGAAAATATTTTGTTTTGTTAAAAAAAAAAAAAAATAATAATAATAATAATAATAACAACTTCAACGGCCGCACCTATATAAGTCGAGGGTAAGTTTACTATTTCTCTATACCTGCTATCAATGAAGTGGTTTCAATATTGGAAAAACTGTTACATTTATTAACCATTTGGAAATGGTTGTTGTTTTCGGTCGAGGATGGTGCCAAATGATGCTCGCATTTTATTTTTTTAACGAAATTCAAAGATGTTCTTTACTTTTAGAAAATTTTTATTTGAATAGGTAATAGAAAGGCATAAAATTGTTAAAAATTGTTTGAATAGGTAATCGAAAGGCATAAAATCGTTAAAAATTAACAAGTTACAAAATGGGTAGGCGCAAATTACCACATATAGAAAAATCCAAAGCCAAAGAGGGACGCCAAAATGAAAATCGTCTTGCAAAGCAAAAATCGAGGTCTTCAACTCATTATGTAGGCCATGAAAATCCAGGTCTTCAACTGATTATGTAGCTTATGAAAATCGAGGTCTTCATCTGGTTATGTAGACCATGAAAATCGATTACAGAATAAAAGACGAACGCGAAAAAGGAGACAATCTAATGTTTAATCGATTGATAGTAAAAGGCCATGTATCAAGGGGCTTCAATCCACTAGCCTCGACGTTTTACAATCGGTTGATTCTAACCGGGAAAAATTGAGCTCAACGTAGGTAATTTGTCGCAATTTGTGGATGATTCGGTGGAACTGCTTTCGATTTGTAAACTGTTTATCTTCTCAAAACGGGACCAAAAATTCCAAATGGACGTTGTAATCTATTAAATTACAATTTTTTTATACTGATATGTTCAGCTAACCAAAGACGTATCCAGCAGGTCTGAACCCATGCCAGAATCAATGTTTTATCTCTTCAAGGACAGATTATCCTCCCTTCAATTGCTACACGTAGATAATTGTAACTCAACGCTCACCACCCCTCGTGAAAACAAGATAGTTACTTATCTACACTACTTTCTACGCTACTTGTGCCGATGTTAGGTAAGCCATAATTGCTTAGCTAGAGTATTGAGTATTTGTCCGGATGTAATGAGTTCAAAATCCAAACTTTTCCTTCCTTTCGTTTCAAATTATAATTTTTATCGTTACTATTCACCAGGTGCACCTTATTAATATTTTTTCATCAGCAGACGAACATAATTTTCAGCTACAAAAACAATTTCAACGGATTGTTTATTAACTTATTGCAAGTCCTTCAGCCTATTTAAATGAGATTGGTTTGTCAAAATGAAGCTATTTTTATGACAACATTTTATGTATAATGTATTGAATTTAAAACTCATTGTCGCCAATAACGGTCATTTTGCCATGCAGTTCACAATCCTATATTTAAGTGGTGATGGGTCCCAGTTAAACAAATTGTTTAGACAATATCACGACTGTGTTCCAAAATATATAATTTAAAACCTGATCAAATATTCTGACGTTCTGATAAAATTTACAAAAGCTAGTTCCTATAAAGTAAAAAAAGAAAGTTAAAATAAAACAGGCAGGAAGACAAATATATTGTTTTTAGCTCGCAGGCTATCAAAACGTGAGAGCTAACGTGTCCGCTGGTTATGTATGTACTTACGTGTACGTATATATGTACGTAAGATGTACATGATAGAAATATCCAATTTGCTTTAAATTTTGGATATAGATTCATAAGGCGCTTCCCTGATTAGTTTTGAAAGTTCATTGGTTAAGCATAAAGAGGGGTGAGGACGGGGGCCTAACCCCCCCCCCCTTAATTTAGATAAATGGGTTTTTCATACAGAATTTTCCGATTCGCTTCAAAGTTTGTTTACCGGTTGATTTTGATAAGGCGCTTCCCAGATTAGATTAGGAGGTTCATTGTTTTAATATAATGGGAGGAACAGGGGGATAATCCCCTTAATTTAGATAAATGTGTTTTTTTTTTTGTCGATTTCTTTATTTTTCGAAGGGCATTTCTCTTTGAAATAAAACAATAATGTAAAATGTGTGAATAGTCTGTGAACTCAATGACATCAATTGAGCTGGGCAATTTTTTTTGTTTAGTACGCAACCTCAATTGCAAAAATTTTACATTATTTTGTCTTTTTTGTTTGCGAGGATGCCCTGAATTTCCCCAGCGATATTTTCTATTTATGGCCATCTGTCAATCTACTCTGATATAAGTAAATCAGTGAGCCGAAACTATGTATAATTTCATGTTAGTTAAGTGCTTAAGGAAACCTCTTTATCCAACTTAATAAAGTTTATTTTACAAGCTTTCTTCTCCACCATTACATCTGACTCACTTTAATTTTATTTAATAAAACTTTCCGTTATTTTAGAACAATTTAAACCAGAGTTCAAAAGTAGGGTTTAGTCTACAGTCACTTTTAATAAAACTTTTTATTAAAACATCTTCTGTTTAAATTCTAAAATTGTTACAAATGTGCCTGAATTTCAAAATAACAAGAGTACACAAAACACTGTTTCTTGGAAGGTTTCCTTTTAAATTCTACTAAAAGATGCCATGATAAAAATATCTGTTTCGATATATCTGTATCCATAACGTACAGTTATAAACTTTCAAGAAATAATAACACAAGCCAAAAAACGAATATCTTAATGCCTTTTCACTTTTCGCAATAAAATTGGAGGAAAATTTTATTTTTATACAAATGTTATGACTTTTCGTATTTCCCTCGACTATTCTGATTTCAATGTTTGGATTTGTTTACAACAGTCTTTTCTAGAATACCTCACGGATGCTGATATTTTCTGTGTCACATATTGCAGTATTTGATGATAATCGTAACAATTCCTTTTTCTCTTTTTTGTAATATATGCCTAGAGAAAAAAAATATTTTCCTCTTTCAGATAAAATTATTTTAAATATTACAAAGCTTTGTTTTTGTGTGAATCACTAAAATAAACCTTTCCTTCAGGCGTGTATGATATTGATGTTTCGATGATATCTTGATTAAATTAAAAATAATAATAATTATTATTATTAATGTCTTTAAACAGTAATTCAAACTAAGAAACTGGCCATTTTTGAAAAGCTTTTCTGAAACACATTTTTATTTTCATTTCTGAAAAATCGTCATTACAAACAACTATTAGTAACTTCAATTTTAGAAATTTCGACAGTTTATTTATGTATATTCCTTAAGTTTTATTTGAATCGGTATTTTGAAAGATTCACCTTTCATTGTGGTGTAGTTTTTATAAACTTCATTCATCGAAATATTATTGATGTGTACGGTAGAACCGGTGTATGTTGGCAAAGGCGGAAGTTGCCGCATCCGCGGTGTTTTTAAAGCTATCTGGTCGATGCCGCTACTATCAAAGCGACGGGCGTCCCAATATGTCTTCTTTCACCCACAACAGCGTCAGTAGCCAATAGAACTCAAACGAAAGTAACTTTAAGTTTTCACTGAAGTATTTTTTTTTTTTTTTTTTCACTTAGAAATATTCGATTCTGATTTCCTTCTAAATTAAAGATTCACTTTTGTGAATACCATTATAAAAGATAGTAATAAGCATAAGTAATAAGTAAAGATAGATGTAAGCAATTGGCGAACTTTCATTTAAAATAAAAAAAATAGATTATAGATTATAAATTATAAATTATACTTGTACAAATAAAGTTCATGCTTACTTTTTTCAGTCGCGCAGGTTTGGGTTGTAGTAAATAAAGACGAATGACCATCAAATAAATAATGCAGCAACACCTTTCACATAATATATATACATTTATATTTACAAAACGGCAGACATCACTGTTACAAAGCACAATCAACCCTCAACTACGAAGAACATCATAGAACATCTCAGAATGTCTATATATTATCAAAACCTATTTCCAAGGAAACACGATAGGCCTCTAGCGGCAGAAAAGGAAAGGGATATACGAATCGTTAGATTACATAAATAAAATAAAATGAGTATATTACAACATCCCCCCCTTAATCTAGCGGTTCAAAAGAGAAATTAAATTTAGTTTTTTCCCTTAATATTAAAAATTCGGGTCTGGGAAGAGGTTTTGTTAATATATCTGCAATCATTTCCTTTGAACTACAGTAATCAACAAGCACTATATTTTGTTCTTGTAAATGTCTAATATAATGATATTTGACATCAATGTGCTTGGTTCTAGCACTATGTTTCACAGTTTGTGTCAGTACTATACAAGATTTATTATCTTCATATAGTATAATTGGTTAGGATTGTTTGAGACCTAAGTCTTCTAGTATAGTCTGCAACCACTGTATTTCTTGTGCAGCATTTTCAGCGGCTATATATTCTGATTCGGCAGTGGACAGAGCAATACAATTTTGGCGTTTTGAGAATCATGATATTGGATTGTCTCCTAAAAGAAAGATGTTACCGCTTGTAGACTTTCTAGTTGCTTTATCCCCAGCCCAGTCTGCATCAGAGTAGCAAGTGAGAATTGGGTCAATTTGTCTGCTTATAACAATATTCAGGTTCTTTGTTGTGTTTAGATACATGATAATCTTTTAAACTGATTTCCTGTCTTTTTCTGATGGTTTTTCAATTTTTCGGCTAAGTATATTAACTGCTAGGGCAATGTCCAGTCGAGACACTGTTGCTGTGTAAAGAAAAGCTCCAATGGCTTGTCTATATTCATTATTATCGTCGAGAAAGTTACTGTCATCTTCATTTTTGGATATGAAGTTTCCATTGGTATGTATGTGGGCTTCTTATCTTCCATGCTAAACTTCTTAAGTAATTCTTCAATTTTATTTTTCTGATTCATTTCAAAGCTCCATCAAATTTCTTTGTATGTTCTTGTATGTATGTATTCCATCAAATTTCTTTGATTCCAAGATGATGTTTCACTTCACCTAAATTTTTAACTTCAAAGTTTTCTTTCAGGATATCAATCACTTTGTCGATTTTTGTTTCATCTTTACAAGAAATGAGAAGATCATCTACGTACAGAATAATTAGTTTATTTTCATTTTCATCTGTTTTTCTAAATAAACATGCATCTGCCATACTTTGCTTGAAATTGTTTTTCAGCAAAACATCTGCTAGCTTTTGATTCCATGCATATGCAGCTTGTTTAAGCCCATATATGGATTTTCTTAATTTGCAAACTTTCTTCTCATGATTAACTTCAGCTTCAGCATATCCCTCTGGCTGTACCATATAGATATCTTCCTTGAGGTCTCCATGCAAGAATGTTGTTGTGATATCAACATGTTTAACATGCATATTCTTCTGAGCTGCAGCTGTTAAAAACGCTGTTATGGTTGTGTGCTTGACTACTGGGGCAAAAGTTTGATCGTAATCTGTTCCGAACTTTCGGTTGAAACCTTTTGATACGAGCCTTGCTTTATATCTTTCAACTGTGCCATTTTCGTTCAACTTGGCTTTAAACGTCCATTTCCAGCCTATTGCCTTTTTATCTTTTTTAGCTTTACAAGATCCCACGTACGATTCTTTTTGAGAGATTGCATCTCTTCTTCGATTGCTTCGAACCATTTCTTCTTTTCATCAGGATTTCGTAATAAAAAATTCGTAATAAAATGAATTCATCATTCGTAATAAAAATTTTCGTAATAAAAAAAGTTTACTAGATAAGTTCTATCGTTCGTGAATAGCTTTAAGCTTATTCCAAGTGGCTTTTGCCGTGGTTTCATATTTGACATGAAGAATTTGAGAATCTTCTATGCATAAATTAATTAATGCTCTTGCTTGTCTGTCGCGTTTTAAATATTTATCATCCGGATTTTCTGGAGATTCATCCTCAATTACATCAAATAAATCCTCTTTTATAAGAATCATTTGCATTTTGAATTTCCATATGGGAAAATTGTCATTACTTCGTTTCGTAATATTATTCTCTTTCAAGGAAGCCATTTTGCTTGTTTAATAATTTGTCATGCGTTTTTGTTTTACCACAGCTAATTAACGTTATTTAATGTTTTATTTTATTTTAAACAATTCATATCAGTATTAATAATATATTAGAGCTTCAGTCTCGTGATCTGTAAGCAGTTGGCTACCTTTTATTTAAAATAAACAGTAATATATTATAGATTATATATTATAGTTGTCTAAACAAATAAAGTTCATGCTTACTTTTCTCAGTAGCGCAGGTTTGGGTTGTAGTAAATAAAGACGAATGACCATCAAATAAATAATGCAGCAACACCTTTCACATAATATACAGGGTGATTCATAAATATCGAAACAATAGGCTATCTCCTTAAATATTGCCCCTAGGCACGTACTTCCAATTGCAAAGTTTCATAAAAAAAGGTGCAAATTTTGATGAGATAAGTTTCAACTCCGTGGGGGGTCTATATGATAAAATACAAAAAATAAATTTTTATACGGCCCCCGTAAAGTAAATTTCCCAATTAGGAATTTTTTTTCTTATCTATTCCTGAATTAAACACAAAAAAATTCATCTCGATATCTTCAAAATTCGCAGACATATAAAAATCCTAAATTCGTGACAGACACCATTTATCCATGCCTCTGAGCGACGAGTTTTTGACTCAATCTGAATGCAAGATAAGAATCATCCACAAATTGTACATTATTAATAGTCGATATAAGACAGTGCATCTACTTTGGACATAAAATAGGCAGCGTATAGATTTTACGTTAAACCTGTTTTCAAAGTATGCTGGTGGTCTGCACTAGAGGTCTGCACGGGTCGAAATATCTAGGTCCGGTACCAAACCGACCCATAGGAAAAAAAGTTCGGCCCTGCATGGAAAAAAGTTCAAATCGTAGCCTGGCCCGGCTTGACTCAATTTCTACATTGTTTTTTACATCGATATGATTAAAAGTTGTTTCGTATGGAGGAGTTCTGACCAAAAATACTTATTATATTTTTTCTTTTTTCATGTTTATAATTTTTATATTTAAAGAAGCGCCAAAAGCTATGATTATTTGTTTTATTAATGAATCTCTATTTATATGTAAATGATTCACTTCTCCTTTAATATCGTTAATCCATATTCCATCCCTCATAGCATGCATGGTCACAGTGACGTCGTTGTGACGTCACTGTGAGTCACTGTGGTCACGTCACATCTGTGACCAAAATGCCACCACTCAGTGATGTCACATTGTGACTGAGATGTGAACTTCTTAGAAAACTTAAAAAAATTACAAAAATATTCAAAACATGTTATTTATGTAAAATTATATTTTCTGGCAATTAAAAAAATTGTGACGTCACTGTTATGACACTGCATGTAACGTACGTCACGTCACATATGTTACGAAAAAAATCACCATATTGTAAGTCACAGTGTGACAAAAATATGAACATCAAAAATCTTTGAAAATGAACAGAAATATTACATGCCCGAGTTACAGCGACATAAGGAATGAAAATATATTAGTGGATAGGAAATAGTAAATTCGGACACGAAAAGAGGGGGGGGGGGGCAGAAAAGGAAAATGCACGGTAGAAGTATCAACAAACTAGATTTTCATGCTATATTTTATCAATTTGTTATTTAAGACAGTGAAAGTATACTTTTTTATGATTTCAATTTTATCTACCATTGCAATTTAATCCTTCACTGATTGCTATTATTATAAAATTGTTTCTCGGAAAAATGGTACGTATTGGAGCAATTTGGATAACATATTTAGAATTAGGAATATTAAATCAGTACACTTTACATATTTAGTTTTCAGGGAGGAAGTTGTTTTATTTATTTATTTATTTTTTATTTTATTTTATTTTTTATTTATTTTATTTTTTTTTTGTCGACCAGTGGTATTCTAAACCCTTCTGTGGTTTCAAACTAAAATTTTCTATTACAGTTAAGTCTGTAGCTTTTAATGAGCACGTTGAAAGAATACTCAGAGTTTAGTCATATATGCATTTCTTACTTTAGAATTTGCATTCAAGTCATATTTTTTCCTGTTAGTGTTTAACTATTTTAAATAACTATTTTTTTTAAAAAATTCTACTTCTTTCAGACTTTTTAAATAAAATTAGTATTTTCCGAAAAAATATGTATACAAATTTTATACAAAACCCATGATATAATTATAACAATTTCAAATTCGTGTTTTAGAGATATGACTTTAAAAAAAGTTATTTTACAAATTGTTTTATTCTACAGAAAGTGAATATGAAAAAAATGACAGATTGACAAAGAAATTTTTTTTATCCTGTGTACTCTCTTTTCATTTATTAAGAAGATACGTATTTATTTATAACGTGTAAAACAAACTTTACCTTTTTTAAAAAAAGAAAGAAAAAAGGCAGGTGTTTCATTCAAATAGAAAATTTTCATTACAGATACTCTTAAATAAGATAAAATTATTGCGCATTTAAACTCTCTGTTGTGTACAAAAAAAAAAATATATATATATATATAATAATACAGTAGGAACACCTGCTTGGTCAATATCGTCTGCGCTCGATTAAGGGGTCTCAGGACTCTTAAAATTGGAGAAAATGAAAAAAAAGACCATTTTCAACATTTAATATCTTAAAATGTATTAGATTTTAAGACATAATTTTAATTGGAATAAAATATATAAGTATGTTCTTTCATTTCATGTATTTAAAAAATTATAAGATGCAGAATTAGCATTTACAGGGGGCTCCAAACTGTTAGACATTTGATGAGTGAAAAATCGGCATAACAGCTTAAGCGCACGATTACAAAATAAGTATTGCAACTAGATTAAAAATTTTGCTACCAACTTATACTTCAGATTATAATAATTACCCTGAACCTAAATAAATTTGTATTTAAAGCTTTTTTATATTTTTAATACAAAGTTGTATTTAGCTAATGCAAAATTAAGAAAATTTCAACAGTAGAATCACATAAAAAAATATTGTTTTGAACAATAAAAAGGAAATTTTAGGTTCAGTTTATACTGACTAACATGAAACATATGTTTTGAAAATTTCATGAAAAAATATTCGTAAGTTTTTGAGATATTGTGCGCGTTATGCCCAAAAGCGTCATTTGGAGAAAAATGGCTTCAATGTTTCCGAAACGATGCTTCAGCTATTAAAAGTGTATAAATGTAAAAGCCATAACTTCAGTTCTAATAGGAATTTCAAGGAAACAATTATATCAAAATGTTCAGAAAAGATAGGAGTTTAACATCTAAAAAAATTAAAATTTCGAAAATTTTAAAGCTTTAAGAGTCCTGAGACCCCTTAAACCGCAAAATAAAATAAGGATCAGAGAACTACTGACGCGGGAAGTTAGTTTTTTAAGCTAACAGAAATATGCCTGACAATTTAGGATAAAATACGGATACTATTAAAATATTTATGGAACTTAAAAGGTATGTCTTAAAAGGTATGTTATATTTTTTACATGTTTCTTAGAACTCTTAAAGTAACATTGTTTCTTGGATTGCCGCATTTCAATTTGTGTCTAATCCCTTAAAACCTGATGAATTATTTAAATGGCCATAACTCTGCGAGTTTTTCAGATATGAAGAATCAATTTTTTGTGTTTAATTCAGGAATGGATAAGGAAAGTTTTTCTGATTGGAATTTTTACACTACGGGGGCCGTATAAAAATTTAATTTTCGTATTTTTTCAAGTAGATACTCCATTGAGTTGCATATCATGTCATTAAATTTTGCACCTTTTTTTAAGAAACTTTGCAACTGGAAGTATGGGTCTAGGGGCAATATTTAAGAAAATAGCCTATTGTTTAGATATTTATGAATCACCCTGTATATACATTTATATTTACAAAACGTCAGACATCTCTGTTACAAAGCACAATCAACATTCAACTACGAAGAACATCATAGAACATCTCAGAATGTCTATATATTATCAAAACCTATTTCCATGGAAACACGATAGGCCTTCTAGCGGCAGAAAAGAAAACAGATATACGAATCGTTGGATTACATAAATAAAATAAAAGGAGTATATTACAACAGTTCATAGCTTATATTCCATCTACTGATTTTTAAAAAATGTTAACAAAATATTTTGATACGACGCGGCGATCAAAAAACAAAATGGTTATATGCTGCATGTTTTCACATTTTATCCGAGACATGTTGGCCTGGAGTCCCACAGATTGTTTTCTGCGTTCATATGTCTATAAATTCCATGAAAGTATAGATTTATTTATATCTGCTGCTGGTCAGGGTGGTATTAACGTAAAGGCAAATAAGACGAGAGTGGATTCAATGTACCAGGTGTAAATGTTGGGCACACGAATCATGTGTCACGGGGAATACGATGGTTTTTATACTTTTTATACTTTTACTTTCACTGTGATGATGAGAAAGATTTCGACGAAAGCAATAGTTAAGTTCAACAAAATATATTTTCGTATCCTTTGTATCCTTATACACCAAATTAATTTTACATTTTATTATTATTATTATTTTTTTTAATTCCTTTAGTAATCCAAAAGTTGAATTATATTAGATAGCCAACCTACCCTGCTCGATGGGGCACGTTCACCCAGTGACTTGTTGGGCATATGAGCTTCATATAGAAACTATTACTTAATACTTTTTATTTATTTATTTATTTATTTATTTAACGTGGTTCAGCTTTAAGGTGCGCTGATTGTGCAAACTAAGAAAAAAAATTTAAAAAAGTCGAAAAATTGAAAAATAAAAAGGCCAACAAGCCCCGTTCTACCCTATGTTGTATTGCAGGACTCTCCGACTTTTCAGTACGTACGGACATACTTCAATTCCTGGCAAAATATGAAATCTGGCAATTTTCAAATACAGTAAACTCTGTCTAAGGCGGAATCGATCGGGACCGAGAAAATTTTCCGTAGTAGACAATATTCCGCCTTAGACAAATTTTACTCTATGTCTACTGATTCGCAGATACTTGAAAATATTTCCGAGTTAGACAGATTTCCGTCTTACACAGAGTCCGCCTTACAGACAGTTTACTGTAGCTCAAAACAAACGATATCGTCTTATACGTAGTACATATATCTCATAGTGATAGCCATAAGCCCTAACCTTAAGATTCAGGAGCTCCATGTAAAAATAATTCGAAAAAATAACGTAAATTAAAAAAAAATTATATGTGTATGTAAATATGATTATTGAAGGGGAGGGGATCTTAAAACAATTTTGTAGAGGAAAATTAGTCAAAGGCTATAACCCTGCCTGTAATAATAGTAATAATAATCGAAATATTACTGATTTTAAAGACCTAACACTTTAAAATGAATTTTTATTAAAAAAAAAGTAACTAGTACCAGAAACAATTCGAAAGGGTGCCAAGAAAATCTTCAAATGTCGTCCACTAAAGTTCTATCCACCTCCATTAACTTCAAAATGTCAGAAACTATATTCAATTATTATAACAGTCTAGTTACACTAAAATATCTATGCATTAGGCGAGAAGACCGCTTACATCGCCATCTAGTTGCATATTGTGAAGTTAAAGTTCATATTCGAAAACGTACGCGTTAGAAGAAATAAAATTCAATTACAAAGTTGTAGAGCATCTCTGATTTACTGATAAATGATGACTTACATGTAAAAAATACTTTTTTTGAACATGTGATGTAAAACGTTTGAAATGTAAAATTCTTATATTTTGCCTTAAGTATAAATACACCACTATATATATGAAGATGTCTGACATTGTAAAACAGACGCACATTTAGTTACTACTTGATTATCACCTCTACCAATTTCGATAAATTATACAAATTGACATAATTTTTATCTTGGGGGGACCGTGGGCCTTTATTTGAGTAAAAATCGATTCCAAAATGGACATTTCTTTTTGTCTGTATTATTATTCTTCAATTTGTACTACGTCATTCGTGGCAAACCGCACGCAGATGCGATTATTTTACGCAAAGGTACAATTATTTTAATTATTTTTACAAACAATTTTTTGGTCTTTTAATAGACTTTAAGTCTGATTTTCTCAATACTAATGATTCAGCTGTTTTTTAATTTTTGAATTGCTCCTTGTTACTTAATTTTTGATCAAAATTCATGAACCTATTAAGGAAGAATCCTGATATTACTTAAAAAGAAACTGTGTACGCATTTTCAAATTTGAATTCATTAAGACAATTAAGTTTGATTTTTAACTTATTATAAGGCAGATTTTTTATGAAAATCGATATGGACTTCAGAAAAATATCTCTAAAAAATAACTATTTAAGGGATTAAAAAATCGATACACATATTTGTTTGTAATAGAGTTTTGCATGATTAAAATCCAAAATTTAGGAACTATCTAAAAAATTAAGACGCAACGGAGCATTTTAAAATTTCGTTTTATATTTTAATATTTAAAAAAATCTGAAACTTATAATAAGATTGGTAATTTCTTTTAAGATGTTCTATATACTTATAGTGAAATGTATATTTGCACAAAATTTCGAATCTCTAGTATATAAAAATTAAAACACATTTTTTTAAACGTCCACCGTACCCTTAAATAATGAAAGAATAAATAAATTAGTAACTCATTAATAAAAATACAAATAAAACGTCGAATTACTTGATGACGTAACAAACACGTATAACGTGTTTAATGTCCAGTGAATGTGACATGTACGATCAGCCATTATTAGCATTTAATTTTATAGTTTGGTTAAAGTTTTTTGGTCGACGGGATAATCAAGTAGTACCAACACTTATTATTGAAACTATCACATGTAAGCAAGAAAGGGTTTATTTGAATAAGAAAATAAAGTTAGATATGCCAATGTGCCCATTATCGGCAGCAAAGCATCATGCATATTTCAAGTGCTCCATATGGTGGATATTTTTTTTTAATTCTTAACTTACTTTTATGTATAAATGAAACTGTACCTAGGAAGTATGTGTTAGTTTAAATAATAAATATGCGTCTGTCTTATAGTGTGTCATATTCTGCACACAATTAGTAGCCAATCTTACTACAGAACATTAAAAAATCCATTTTAGGGATTTTAATAAAGTTGCTTTTACAAGTGAGACATCATTTCATACTAAAGCAGTAGTCTTCTACAATTTTGTAATTCACATTATTTCTCATCGCACGCACCTTTTTTTTTTTTTTTTTTTTCTTTTGAAATAGCCAATCTAACTCTTCTGTTTGGCGCTTAGTGGCGCTCTAACATAGTATCGTTGCTTAGCTTACAGGCACTTTATCATACCTAGACACTACGGCTGTCGACGCTTTGAAGTTAACGGGGATTGACAGGACTTTGAGCGGGTAAACTGTATATTGCATCTGTTGAAAGAACTGTTGACAATTTTTAATTAATAAAATTATAGTAGAATATTTTCGATTCATAATCTTTGATTTATTTCATCATTAAACATTTTAATAACGTGAAAAATATTATTCGAAAAATCTGGTAGATAAAAGAAACAAGTAGAAAATTGCTCGTCAAACGTGGCAAATGAGGTGCGTTCGTACTATAACTAGTTTTATAAATATTTTTTGCACCCCATATTGTACTGAATGTATATTTGTTTGTACTTCATAAGTGCATAGTCTGTAACATAATTAAAATGCACTTGCAATAATTTTTTTCCCATTGTCCGTAATGTAACGGTAAAATTTGACTGTCCCTGTAATTAAACTATACATCCAATTTTCATAAAATCTGAAATAGCTCGACAAAATTTTGCAGCAATAATATATTTTAAATTTCAGACCATTCGGAAGACTGTAACATCATTAAAATGCACTTGCAGTAATTTTTTCCCTTTGGCCATAATGTAAAGAAAAAAATTTGAATATCCTTGTAATTAAACTATAGATCCGATTTTCATAAAATTTGAAATGGCTTGACTAAATTTTGCAACAATCATATAATTAAAATTTCAGACCATTCGGTTGGGTAGTTTTTGCTCTGTTATATGCGGACGGACAAACGAACTGAACGACGACTATAGGTGCTACGTGTTTATATAATTACGAACGCACCTAAAAAGAGTGAACATTACGTAAATTAACTCACAATCGTTGATTTTTAAAAATTGATTTTTCAAAAAAACATTCTTAAAATTACGGGCAAGGCCGGGTACTTTAGCTAGTACGATATTAACAAATTGGAAATTGCTCGTCAAACGTGGCAAATGAGGTGCGTTCGTACTATAACTAGTTTTATAATTATTTTTTGCACCCCATATTGTACTGAATGTATATTTGTTTTCACTTCATAAGTGCATAATCTGTAACATCATTAAAATGCACTTGCAATATTTTTTTTCCCATTCCCCATAATGTAACAGAACACTTTTGACTGTCCCTGTAATTAAACTATACATCCGATTTTCATAAAATTTGAAATGGCTAAACAAAATTTTGCAACAATTATATATTTAAAATTTCAGACCATTCAGAAGGCTTTAACATCATTTAAATGCACTTGCAATAATTTTTTCCCATTGGCCGTAATGAAAGGGAAAAATTTGACTGTCCCTGTAATTAAACTATACATCCGATTTTCATAAAATTTGAAATGGCTCGACAAAATTTTGCAACAATCATATTTTAAAATTTCAGACCATTCGGTTGGTTAGATTTGCTCTGTTATATGCGGACAGACAGACAGACGGACTGAACGACGACTATAGGTGCTACGTATTTATATAATTACGAACGCACCTGAAAACGCACTAAATTCTCAAAACTGCTTATACGCTTTTGTATTTATTGTAAGTTAACAGTATTAAGATGGATACACCTAGGATTGAACTATATAAGTATACACCAATGTAGGAAGTATGAGGTAAACTTATTAAATATACACGGATAAAGATATTAAAATATGAATGTAGTTTAAAAAATAAACAAGCCTTTGTTATTTAGTCGCCAGATTAGATTAGATTTTTTCTGTTTTCTTACTCCCTTCTATCTTTAAAAGAATGTATTGGATTCGTGAAAAAATTCGATTTCCGTTTTTTGACGGATTTATACGTTTTAGAAGGTAATGAACACGATTTGACAGTTTTTAGAAAATGTCTTTCTGTCAAACTGTAAATCTGTCTGTGTGCACACAAGTTTTGTAAGCGGTTAATCGCGAGAAATAATACACGGAATTTATTAAAAGTTATATTGAATTATACCTTTATCACAAGCAGAAGGCGATTTTCGAATTGTTAAAATCTACGCAGTTTAAACATTGGTCTTTAAAATAAAACGCGTGAAAATAATATCTCAACTTAAAATAAAACTATTTTTTTTTTTTTTTTTTTTTTTTTTTTTTAGTAAAACTAGGGGGCTCGGCCCCCTACGAGCTACGCTCGCCAACCCCCCGATCAGACACTGCAGTCTCTAAAAGCACGCTAATTTGATCGGCTTTAATTGAATTTTTTTGGAAGATTGAATTATAATTAAAAAAACAAAGGCGATCTCCCTATAAACGTGTTTCTATTCATTTCTCTTTGATTGGGGAATTTTACGGAAAAATCAGCTGCTGTTAAAAGATACAATGGCATTTCAAAATCATCTAATATAAAAGGAATTAAGTAAACAGAGTCTTTGTCTCCGGGTATTTTTTAACAAAGCGAATAGAAAGTCCTTTTAAATAAAACATTTTAAATATATCGTTTTAATCTGACGTAATTTTCACCAAACTTTTCTTTCCCTTTTTAATATTCACGTGAAAATGCTTTTATTAGAAATGAAATATTATTTGCGCTGTCCAAAAAAAAAAAAAAAAATAATTGAAAAGTTCATCTCAAAATATCAAGTAAATGTCTCGCGCTATTTTTAAATTTAAACTACTATTTTGCAATATTATTTTTTGTTCATTTTACGTAATAAGTGTAATGTGACGTAAATGTGATGTAATTTCTCCTATTTGAGACTTCTAACGCATGTTAATGAATTTATTACTTTACAATATCCTTTCTCTGTTAAAATTCACGTGTAATTATAGATGAAGTAATTTTCAATAAGTTCCTGCTTTTTATACGTAATTATTTAATTCTAATTTGAAAGTTTTTCTTTTCTGTTTATAATAGTCACGTGTAAATAAATTTTTAATTTGAAGCAAACATTATTGTTTCCGTTGTTTATACAGTTTGGCAACAGGTTAAATTAGTACAATTTTCTGAAATAAGTAAAAAAATATCTCTCGAAATGCTGAAAATTTGAATTTAAAATAGAAATGAAACCTCGAAAAATGAGTCAAATTAAAAAAATAAATTAATTCTGCACACCGGGAAATTATAACGTATAAAATGATCTAAAAAGTATTAAATTCCGATGTATAGTTTTTGCTCCTATAAAACTTTTTTAATGGAACGATTTTGTCCAACTTTAGCATTAAATATCTCTTAAAATAATTCTTCGAATTGAAAACTGTCTACATCAGCGTGTTTATCAAACATTTCTGTATAATACTACCAATTTTCATATTTTTGTATGCATTATTTTTCTTAATAATAACGAAGAAAGACCTCCGGTCACAAGAAAATCAAAACCGGCGGCGGCGGCGGCGGCGGCGGTGACAGCGGGAGTTACTTTTTTTTAGAATAGAGAGATTGAACAGCATTTTATTTATTTTGTGCTGAAGGACATTTTTAAACACGATCATAAACATACAGACTGATAGAGGGAGAGACACCTTTGGGGAAACATAATTTATTTCCATTTAAGTGGGTCCGGGACACATTTTAAAATAATTTTTATTTATTAAGTTAAAATTTGGAATTTTTTTGTTATGGTTAACCATATCATTTGTAAACAAAATCACATGATAAAGCTTTTCAGATTTTTTTCTTTTTTAGTTTAAAATATAAAATTTATTAAAAAAATAGGGTAATTTAAAATCGTTATAACTCGAAATATTCATTGTATAATTTCAATTTTCTATCATTAAAATAAAAAGAAATATATAAGTTTTAATATAGATTCAGCATTTAAAAAAAATATTAATTAAAAAATTAATTAAACTAAAAATTAAAGAAAAAATTATATAACTTAAAAAAATCCTATTTTAAAAAGTAAATATATTTTCAGATTTGCTGAATCAAAATTGAAGTAAACTAATTCAAAAAGACATGTTCCAAGTTTCAACCATATATCTTTAAATGTTTTTGAGTTATAACAATTTAAATACGATAAATGGTGAAAAAACCCATCATGAAGAAAAACGCATTTTCACAAGAAGTCGTTTGCATGACACACATTGCTTGAAAGCTAAATTTTGAAAACAAACCAAAACGAAACGAAACAATTAATATGTTATGTTCTAATAAGGATATAAACATGATTTAAGCGTCATTTTAAGCGGAAAAAAAATAGGCGAATTTTTTAATGCAATAAAATGGTTTTGGGAAAATTGAAGATTTTTGTTACCCGGACCCTCTTAATCACGTACATCTCTACAATGTGCTCTGTGAATACATTTAATAAACATTACTTCAATTAATGAAATTCGAGACGACATTCATGATACTGATGTAAATCAACCAACAGGTGGCGCTCATATGCTGCATTTTTCCCCATTTCCGCAATGGCTTTGTCTCAAGAACTAATGCTCAGATTTTTATCAAGCTTTAGATTAATTTTTTACAATTTCTGCTATAGCTATATCTCAAGGACTAATGCATTGATAGTCATCAAACTGTAGATTAAGTTAGACATTGACATAAGTTGTTGCTAATTAGGTTTTGGTGTAAATCACACAATAGTATAGATGCGAACATCTTTTAATTATTCCATAGTCTGATCCAAAACAAACATGTTTAAAACAGAAAAGTTTATATAAAGAAATTTGTCTTCTTTCTAAAGGGGATTTCGTTTAATAAAATTCCCGGTTGAAGAAATATTTATCTTGTAAAAAACTCTGGAATAATTAAGAGATGGAGACATCAATGCAATAGTGGGCGCTGCTATGCAGCATTTTTCACGGTTTCTAATATAGCTCTATCTCAAGAAGTAATGCACAGATTTTCATCAAACTTCAGAATAAGTTAGAGGATGACATAAGATTTTCCTAATTTTTTTAATGCAAATTGCACAACAGATGGCGTTGCTATGCTTCATTTTTCAGGATTTACACGGAATTTAGTCCAACTTCATATTCTATTGCACTTTCACGTAAATATACCCTTATTAGACTTTGGTGTATACTGTTCAAATGTGTCGCTTTTATGCTCTCTGGGTTGATTTTTTCGTTTCAGACATCAGAAAGTGGGTGCTGAAATAGAATGATTTGTTTGAAAAATGCGATAATTACTTTGCGAAGTTTTTTGCGATGCATTTTTAAATGCACACAACCAACATATACCTTTAGAATCCACATTATTTGCATAAACTGACATTTAGTTTTATCATTGTGATAGCAAATTGTGAAGTATTAACATGTAAGAGATAGATGAAAGTTTAGCGTTTGCACATCCAACTATTTTTAAGTTGAATATGCAACACAGTTCAATGTAATCTTCCTCGTTCTTCCTAAATTTACAATATCGGCGAGAAACGTTATTTGTTCGGAAATGTGAATTGTGGATAAAGAAGGTTTTCTTAATTTTTAATTTCACTGCATAAAAAAAGCAAATTTATTTGTTATATTTATTTTTTTTCCAATAAAAAAAGGAAACGACTGCTATTTCTTATGTTGAATTCTTACTATTAATAAATACTCATATTTATTTCAAGAAAGTTTACAATGTAATAAATTTTTATGTACTTTATATATGAATCTTTTATGGAAAAGTTAAAATGATTAGAAACGTGACTGGAGTTTTAAATAATAAAGTCAACAATGGTCGAATTTTAAATAATAAACTCCAATACAAAATACTGCTTCTTTGAAAAATTTTCTCTTAAATTCTACAATATAAGTAGCATAGTAAAAATATTTGTTTTCACATATCTGCGTCCATCCCCTTCAGCTTTTAAATGTAAAGAAGTAATAAAATGAGTAAAAAAAAAAAAATGAATATCTTAGTGCCTTTGACTTTTCGCAATAAAATCGAAGGAATTTTTTTTTTCTTATACAAATAATATGACATTACATATTTCCATCGACTTTTCTGATTTCAATATCTGAGTTTTTTACAACAGCATCTGTTAAAAGACCTCACGGATGTGTTTCACATATGCGAGCATTGGATGATATCCGGCATGGGTTTTTTTTTTCTTTCACTTTTTTATAATATTCTGAGAGAGAAAAAAATGATTTCTTTTTTCGAATAAAATTGATTCAGATATCACAAAGTTTTTATTTATTTATTTATTTATTTCGATTACTGAAATAAACTTTACTTTATGGCAACTTATGACAATGATGATATTTTGAATTAACTTTTTAAAAATTTTTACACATTAAGTAAATAAATATATATATTTATTTTAACTTTTCTAGAAAACTAATTATAAATGATCAAGTACACGTTTTTAAAGGATTTTTTGAGATGGAAGTGATATTACAATTTTCGTTTGTTGAAAAACATATCACAAATTACTTTACACTGCAATTACGAAATATCTCAAAATTTTTCATCCATATCGCTTAAGTTTTAGTTTATTGACATAAAATTCGCTATCTTCTTTCACGTAAGACTTAAAGAAATATCAATGCATTGATTAGGCAAATTTTTCTCCCCTGAAAATTAAATATACAAATACTCAATGAACTATTTATAATGTTTTATAAGAGACACCACTTCTGATACTTCCCTTGGACATATCTATATTTTAAAATACTAGGGGTATCTGCCCCCTACGAGCTACGCTCGTCAACCCCCGTTCAGACACCGCAGATTGTAAAAGCATGCTAATTTTAACGGCCTTAAAAAGATTGAATTATAATAAAAAAAAACAGTGACGGTCTCCCTGTAAACGGGTTTTCATTCATTTTCCTTTGATTGAAGATTTTTAAGACGAAATCAGCCGCTGCTAAGAGATAAAATGGCTGTTTTCATCTTTGATTAAAAACAAGAAAGAAAAATCATGCGTACAGCATAGATTATGAAACACTTTTCAACACTCCCTGAAAGCTTTAACAAAACTTCATTATTTAGGGAAATACAATAAATAAGATAACTAACTAAACATTTAAAAAACTGATTTTAGCAGTTACCATCCATCGCCAAATATTTATTCCAATTCTTCCGCAGAGCCCTGTGTTTGATCTGTAGGCTGATATATATACTATACAATAGAAAATTTAGTTTATCAAGAAAACGCATAACAGGTTGAAATTTCTCTTTCAGCAATGTATACTAATAGATTGAAACATACTTGAATACTTTTGTTCATCCCTGTTGTTTACCTAGCATCTTTATTACACGCCACTATTTAGCTAAACTTTCATTCAAACTAAATCACTCTTAAAACTACTGAAATCGCATTTCCAGAATTTATTGTCTATAGGCGGCCATGTATCCAATTCTTTGCGTGGCCCTGTATATCATTTTATCTATATTCTACAAACATTTCATAGAAAACTACATGCAATTCAGCATAACACATTTAAAACCCCCCTTTCAGCAATTTACGGTCATACTCAGTAACCTTTACGAATTCTTTTGCGTATCCCTGTATATCAACTATAACATTTACACACACCATATAGTATGCATAAATATAGTGAAACTTAATAGCGCATATCATAATTAAAAATGCATTCTCTGCCATCGCCGCTAATATACAGTACTTTGGATAGAAAATACTTGTCTGAAATGTTTTGTATGTTCCTGTAAATGCTATTCACTTCGTATTATACATGAAATAACTTAAGTAAGCCTCACCGACGTATATCAATTTTACTATATATGAATTTGCATAATTAAAATTCGCCGCAAACAATTTCCCCTAATATCATTTGTAATGGAATTCTTTTGTGTAGGCCTGTAAATGAATAGTAACTATTCGTTGCATCGCATATGCTATAATATTCTGCATATTTTACTGCACTTCGTAAATGCATATATTTTTTATTATGTTTGAAAGGGTGTAACATCTTTAAAATTCATTTGAAATGATTTTTTCCCATTGGCCATAATGTAACGGAATACTTTTGACTGTCCCTGTAAATGAACTAAACATGCTACAAACTTCATTTGAAATAGGGTTCGTGCTAGACTAAAAGTTAATAACCAAAAATTTCAGTGCGATCCGAGTATATTTACACGCGTTAGAGCGCGAACAGACAAACCGAAATCAATAACACTTTTCAACTTTGTTGGAAAGTGTTAAATATTAGTTAAAAATTTGAATGTAAGCTAATGTAAAATGAATTTAGTACACAGAGTCTTTGTCTCTCGGTACTTTTTAACAACGCTATGAGAAAGTTCTTTTAAATGTATCGTTTTAAATCTGACGTAATTTTCACCAAAATTTCCTTTCTCTTTTTAACATTCACATGAAAATACTTTTGTTGTTAGAAAGGAAATATTATTTGCGCTGTCTTAAAATTCACGATAATAGTTGAAAAGATTATCGCAAAATATGAAATAAATGTCTCGTGCAAATAAATTTTTTAATTTAAAGTGTTTTGGCAACTTTTATTTATTTGGCCTTTTTAAATATGACGTAATTTACTTCATTTGTGACTTTTAACGCATAATAATGAATTTAACATGTAATCACTTATTTCTAATTTGAAAGTTTTTTCCTGTTTATAATAGCCACGTGTAAATAAATTTCTTATTTGAATTAAATAGTATTATTCTTTGCGCTGTTTTTAAAATTGGCAACAGTTTAAAATAATTGCCGTTTTCTAAAATGCGTAAAAAATATCTCTTGAAATGCTGAAAATTTGAATTTAAAATGGAAATAAATCCTCAAAAAATTAGCCAAATTAAAAAGATAATTGCAGTCTGCACATCGGGAACTTACAATGTATAAAATGATCTAAAAATGTTTAAATTCCTATATATAGTTTTTCTCCTATGAAACTTTTTTAATGGAACGATTTTGACCATCTTTAACATTAAATATCTCTTAAAATAATTATTCGATTTAAAGAAATGTCTGCATCAGCGTGTTTATCAAACATGTCTCTATAAAACCACCGATTTTCACATTTTTGTATGAAATAGTTTTATTAATATTAACGAAGAAAGACCCCTGGTCATAAAAAATATGGATGCCGATCTAGTAGGAGTATGCCCGGATGATCTACGCAGATTTTCATTGGTCCATTTCCAAATGAAAACTTTTTTTATATATAGAAGGAAAAGATAATTAGCGATTCTTTCATGTGTTTGTGATTTCATACGCACCAGCTAAGATTAAGTTTCTTTGTTAAATTTACATTCTTCTAATATTTTGTTATTATTTAAGGGGACAGGGTAAGCGAAATTCAATCAAACAATCCATTTTTACTTTTTATATCATTAAATAGTTTAAACTTTTATCTTCTCAACGATGTGTTGCACATGTTTATATATATATAAAAAAGTGTTGGATTTTTTCATTCTTTACAAGAGCATATCACAGCAGTGGGCTATTTTTTTTAAATTCAGATTTTTTGATTGGCACAAGTTCTCTGAAGTGGTAAAATTCCCATTGTTTTCGCCTTAATTAATATGTCATTAAGTAAGGCGAATTTCACTATTTCAGAAAAGTAGTGCCAATCAAGAAATCAGAATTTTAAAAAAGTAGCCAACTGGCAACAATGCTTCACAGCTTTAATGGACATTTTCTCAAAATTTCGATTTTTCAGGTTTGTATTCCTTTTTTTCAATATCTATTAAACTTAAGAACTCAGATTTTTCTAAATACTTGTATTATGTTATAGTGCATACTTTAACACAGGGATTTAATGATTTGTTGAAAATTATTTATGTTAGGCAGTGAAATATTTCCAAAAATTCTAATTTAAAAATGTCATTCAATTAACAATTATTAATTAATTTTCAGTTTCACTTAGAAAGAAAATGGTCTGTTAAATTACATAATGTATGTTATTCAAACTACTCTTAAAAATCTAGACCTCTATCTTTCACAATTTTTGAGAAATACGTACATAAAGTTGGTGCATTTTAACATGGCCGAGATAGAGCTTACCCGGTCCCCTTAACCCTTACCGACGCGGAGTAATTCTGTTTACAAACTGATGAAATAATTGACGGACACCGCAATTCATAAACGAATTTATTAGAAAATACGAACTTGCTTATTTTCATGTACATTATAATAGGAAAATTTTAGTTAAATGTTCTTGGTGCCGTTTGTCAGTTTTGGAATTAAAATTAGGTTTCCTTTTTTAAGGACACCGCACCAGTTAGGGTTAAATGCATTTTATATTATATTTATTTCGTTTATGATAGCGTATTTTGTTCAGGTTTTCGCGTCAAAGAAGAAGGATTAAGTTAACTATGTTAGAAAATATTTTATTACTTTAAATACCCAGTCACTTCAGACAACACCTTGAATTTGTTTGATTATTGAAGTCAAAAAAATAAATTTTAAACATTATATTCCTATTCAATATACCTGACAGTTTGAACAAAATAGCATATATATATGCTATTTTAAAAGGAAATTAAAACAGGGTAAAGTGCAGGTTCCAAAATAAACTAAAAAATATATATATGCAAAAAGTCCAACTCTCATATGTTTTATTTCAGATAATGATGTATTTTTTACAGCGGCTATTTTACAAATGAAATTTGAAAGGGATTCTTGTTGCATATCATCGGAATGGTCTCTTGAAACATTTTCAGGGGTCATACTTGTCCTTAAATTTCAAGACCAAAAAATTTTTCGATACCAGTATTTTCTTATAGAAAATCTATTCTTAAATAAAGCGAAATTTCGCCCGTTTAACCTAGATTTATTTTTCTGTAATATATATATATATATATATTACATATATCTGTATATATATATATATATATATATATATATATATATTATATGCGTTGTGCACATAAAAACTGGTTTTAACCCCGCAGTTGCATGTCGCAAGTGCATGCCGCCTGTCTCCATGGATTCAATTTCTTCTGGTTTTAGTTTGAATGTTTTTAAAATTTGCCGTTTTTAAAGTATGTTGTTTTTGAAGTTAGTTGTTTTTAGTTATTTTGTTGTTGTTATTTGGTTTAGTTTATTTATTGTTGGATCAGTTCCGTAGTTTCGAATTTTTGGTTTGGTTTTTGGATATATATATATATATATATATATATATATATATATATATCTTTGTTTCTTATGTATAATTTGCAATAGTTGGAAATTTTATAAAAGAGCTTTTAAAAAACCTAATAATAATATTAATCAAAATTATTCCAAAAGATACGTGGATACCCCGGCATCTATTCCTTGTTAGTAACAGAGCTGCAGCACAAATCCATGTTTCACACAATTAAATGTGGTTGAGAGATGTTATTACAGCTGTTCGCAATCTGGTGCTTCAAGAAATGTCATTAGACATCCGAATTGTATCTAAACGTCAAGTTTTTAAAAATGATTCCCGACAGCCGATCAATCGATTTGGAAAATTCTCATCGAAATATATATTTATTTATGAGGGGGAAAATTATTTAGTTTGAAGACAATCGTTTTTAGGGTTTCGTTCATCTGACGAAATTCTATTCGTTTCACTCCTCTGTAGGTCTGTCATAGAGCCCGTTCTCAGAATCTATATATGTTGGAGACTTGAAATTTTGCATAGTTATAGTTGAACATATCACTGAATCAGATTACAAATCATAATTTTTTTTAAAAGAAAGTCTTATATTTACCCCTCTGGATTCTGACATGTATTTTAAGCATTTTTTTATAACTAAACCTCTAATTAAGTTGGAGACTTGAAATTTTGCATGCTTATAGCTAAACACTTGCGATCACATGACGAATCATAAAAAAATCAATAAGTCGTATAACTACCCTTCCGGTCTCTAACTTGTGTATTTTAAGAAATTTTAAAACTCAGTCTCTAATTAAATTGGAGACTTGAAATTTTGCATATTTATAGCAGAACACTTGCGGTGATACGAAACATCATAAAATTTTCAAAAAGGTCTTATACTATATACCCCTCTGGGCTCTAACTTGTGAATTTTAAACAATTTTTCTAACCTTCCCCTCATTTCATCCGGGGGCACTTTTCTAACTTTTGCCGACACCCCTTCCATGATATATCATTGTACAGACCTTTGACCACTCTTTCATATTATTCACCATAGACTTACATATTTTAGTTCCCCTTTTTACCGCCAGGAAGCACCTACCTATCTCGGATGCTATGGGCCCGATCCTCTCGAATAATGTATCTGCAGATAATTTGTGAAACAGAGTTTCGTTCGGATAGAGGTTGGTTTAGAATAGAGTGCGCCCCCTTGTTGCAAAATTTGGAACTAACAGATTTTACAAAAGGATAAAGTATTTTGAAAGGAATATTAAACGAAACCCTCTGCGTCATCACTTACCTACTTGTTTTTTCTTTCGTGTACGACCACTATACTACACAGTTCGTTTTTGTTTACTTTATTTTATTAGTCTTTTCATTAATGAAAAATATAATATTCCATCTCTTTAATTTGAAACTTGAAAACACAACTAAAAGAAACATATAAATATATACTTTCACAAAAATCTAAAACCAAAAAAAAAAAAAAAAAAAAAAAAATCATAAAGTGTTTTTAAAGGAATATTAAACGAAACCCTCTATGCGATCTGTGATTATACTTTCCCACTTTTTTTTTTTTTTTTTTTATCTGTTCTTAAGGAAAACAGACGTTGTATAACTTGTGTAATTATTAAATGGATTGCGTATAAAGATTGCCACTTCAAATTTTGGCAAGTAAAAAAGGACATAACGTATATAAATCCCTCACAGACATCATCCTTTTAGAAATATTTTTTCTTGGTATGCCTTAATATCTGTGAGTAAGATTCGCCATAGAATGGAATGGTCTTCGTCTTCTTCGTTCTCCAGATCTGATTAATAATTATTTTAACATTGGCAACATTTTAATATGATAACTAACAAAAGCCGCTTAATTTCGTAAAACATATATTTTACCATTTTTTTAAATTTCAAAAGTGCGCAGTTTTTTACGTTTGCGTATCCTGTATTCGTAGCATGATTTGCAGTATGCCTAGAAATATGCAAGATAAATTCTTGTATGTATATAACTAAGGTTTTAGGTACTGATTGGTACTGATTTAACTGCCATGTAACTAATTCATTTTAATTTGTTGCATATTTATTTTATTTGGCTTTTGCTAATCCTTTTTATTAATTCTCAAAGGTTTCGGTTAATAATTTACAAAATTTTATAACGTAATCCTTTTTATGCATAATTTTATTCAAACGACTTTTAAGGAAAAAATAAAATGATTACAAATAGGCTTCATTTCTGAACAAAGGACTCTTGAACAAAATACTATATTTCTTATAAACTTTTTCTTTTAAATACTGCGAAACAAGCGATATAATAAAAGTATGTATGTTGACATATCTGCATACATAACCTGCAGCTTTTAAAATGAAAGAAATAATAACGTGAGTCAAAAAATGAACATCTTAATGCCTTTTGACTTTTTGCAATAAAATTTGGGAAAAACATTTATTTTTCTACAAATGTTACTACTTTTCGTATTTTCCCTGACTTTTCTGATTTCGATAGTGGAGCTTATTTACGTCATCTTTTTTACAATACCTTATGGATGCTGATATTTTCTATGTAACATATGCGAGTATTTGATGATATTCTTAATAACTCTTTCTCTTTGTTACAGTATTCTTCCAAAAAAAGAAAAAAAAAATGTATTGCAATATATGAAATTGCTTGAAATGCTAGAAAATTTAAAGTTTTGTTCTTTTTTACCTTACTAAAAGGTAACATTATTTTTATTTAATTTAAAATACTCGTGTTTTGGTAATATTTTAAATGCAAATGATTTTAATCTTTTCTGGACGGATATTTTAAATATAAGTAATTTAAGATACTAATGTTTTTGTGAAACTTTGAATGCAACTGAGTTTAACCTTTTCCGTACGGATGGTATCAATATAAATAATTTATGATACTGATGTTTTGATGGAATGTCTAATGTAAGTGAGTTTAACGTTTGCCGTACAAATGGTTTAAAAGTTACTAATTTAGGATACAGATGTTTCGATGAAATTTTGAGCGTATCATAGTTTAACCTTTTGCAGACAGATGATTAAAATGCAAATAATTTAACATAGTGATGTTATTATGAAATTTTGAACGCAACTGACTGGGGAACATCCCCAACAGTCAGTTCTGGATTTTGACAAGAGTGGTATAGTTCGAAAGCTCTTGCCACGAAGACCAAGAATAGTAATGGAACTATTCTCCCTATTCCAATAGTTCACGAGATAATGGACCTGTTCTGTTTCAGAAGGAGATAAACAAAGAAGGGGAAAACAGCGCAGACGCCTCCTAAATATATCAAAGGCAGGAATTCTGTTTTATAATTAATCATGATAGTTGTTTTCATAATCGTGCTTTATGATAGTGTGGTAATGATAATACTTATACCTATTACTGGATAGGTAGAATGGCCAAGCAGAGGAAAATTATAGCATTTAAAACTAAGTTCTTCTATACAGCCAGTCTTTGTCCCACCTGGATCTACAAAATAACTGCAGTCATTGTATGTTTATTCTTCCTATTCTATAAGTATTTGTTAAATAAAATAGGCGAATATTCAAAAGCCCATCGAAGTTTTTGGTGTGGTGCTAACGCTATTACTATACAAAGCGTAATAAAAATACATCATTTTGCTCACATCCAGTTCTCTTCACCTATTTTTAATCCAGTTCGTCAGTATGCATTCCCAAAGGCTTTAATACAAATCACGAATCGAATCTTTCTATCAGTGTTTGCTTAACTCTTACGATACATACCAGCGCTAACTGTCGAACAACAATGTCCTTTAATGTTTCCGCAGATGTTGGAAAAACTTGTTTTTTTAACACTTTTAAGAAGAAAAATACTGTTATGGTTAATTATAACACAAAATTCCTGACTCCGATAGCTTTTGAAGAAATTTGATGCTGTTTTCCCCTATTTTATTTCTTTTTTTCCGATACAGAAAGGGTTCATACACCGAGAATGGTTTGATTCGGGAGTATAGTTCGTATACATTTCTTTATCTTAGTGACAAGAACTTTAGAACGATATCACGCTCGCCAAAATCCAGAACTGACATTGAGGTATGTTTCCTAGTGAGTTTCACCTTTTTCGAACGTTTGGTTTAAATATAAGTAAATTAAGATACTGATTAGATATGGTCATTATTTATCGTATTAGCATAAATAATAATGTTACTGTTTTCCATGTTTATTATTTTGTAACAGATTAAGGGAATGTACCTGTTAAATTTGGAGTTATTACCTACAAAGTATATTTTAAAAAGTTGAAACACTAGCTTTTTAGAAATAAAAATTGAAATTCGAATAAAAATACAATTTGCGAAATTTGTTGCCTCTATTAATAAAAAAAGAGCTCTGAAGCAATATTGGAATCAACCAATCAGAGTCCAATTCTCTATAAACCCTCTGGCCATTCGCTAGAAAAGAACGCTACATTTGCAAATACTGTTACACAGTTCGGATAAACTATATAGAGCTTGAGAAATATTTTGTTGCAAACATTCATTACTGTTAATTTTAATACTGCAAATGCTTTCATTCAGTAGCATAACAAAACATTTTTTAACACTTCACAGTGATATAACTTAAAGAATGTAATTTGTTGTGCAGGTTGATAGCGTTACATGCAATCATTTTAGTCGAAAAAATTTATTGGAATGAAAGGTAAGTCATGTTTTTTTAATAAAGGGTATCAGAGTATGGGAATAATTTCGATTTCATTGCATTTTTAGCAGAGTTAGTGTAGTAGCCAGTTTTTAATTGGAGGCGATTTCTTTGAATTTAAATGTTTAAAAGGAATATTGATCATGGACTTTGAGAGTTTTTTTTTTCTTATTATTCTGACACTAGATTTTTTTTTTTTTTTTTTTGGTAGGTGGTGGGGCATGTAATTTTATTATCATTTATTAATTTATCTGTATATTTATTACTTTCTCAATACTGCTTTTGTAGAAAATAAGAGCTGGAAAATCTTTTACTTGCTGTGATTTTTTTTTTTTTTTTTTTTTTACTGTAAAAAAAAAGGACAACAGCATTGCATTATTTGCTGGAGCACTTTTAATACAGTTTTAATACAATCGTAACTAATTTGAAAAATGTAATGAAAATTTGTTTGGATAAACTGCTTTTAATTAAAATTGTATAAATAATATTTTCATGTTCTTGTGGATTCGCTTTTGGTATTCGTAGATAGATACGGCTGCAATGAAGCCGGGGATCAAATTTTATATTTTTACGAATCATGTTCTTAAAACCGTGTTTATTTTCATGCACCGTGTCTCTTCTTATTGTTTACCAAAAGATAATTTTTAAACCATTAGTTTTAAAGATACAGTTATAATTGTAAAAATGTTTCAAATTTTGTTTTGCATCATATAAAAATCGATTTAAGTTAAAATAGTTGATTTTTAAGTAGTTAAGAAATTAATGTTATTTTACAATATCTGTGTCTTATAAGTTTTTGTCTAGAATTTTACTGCTTAAAAAGGTATCACAAAAATTCACCAAACCTTAGAGCGGCCACTTTATCCTTCTTTCACATAAGCAATGAATTTGTCCAACAAACCATTGATCTTTAGAAAAAATATGAAATACGAAAATTTAACTCGATATTTTCCCATTTCTATCAATTAAAAATAACTTTCCTTCTGTCTTATTTATGTTTTAATATTCAACGAGTAAGGATTAAAAAAAAAAAAAAAAAAAAAAAATCATTTATCTTAAGAAAGTGTACATTTCCCACGTAATAAAAAATGTTTCAACTAAAAGAAGGAGATTTCACATATAAAATGTCCCACATATATACGCAATTTCTTCTTATACTGTAAGAATGTATTATTATTTTTTTCTCTTATCCCCCCCCCCCTCCCTATTTTTGTAACAACTGTTTTTTTTTCAACAAATGAAAGTAAATGTGGCCACTCTGTCTTTAAAAAGCAAAGATAAATCTAATCTGTAAAGAAAAAAAAAGAAAACTAGAGAACAGGAATTCTGCTTTTTCAGAATTTAGTGTCGCCCCGATGAAGAAAGAATATATGTATATATATAGTATAGATAGTACAAAATATATTACAGTTTTAAGATTTAAAACACACGCTTTTACTTTATATAAACTGACGTCATCCGCTGAAGAATGGAGGATATTCCATCTACGTCATGATCACGTGGTCAAGGCAAAAACTTCTAGCGTAAAGAAGGGAAAGTTCGGTAGACGCAATGTAAATCCCCGCCAGCCAGTGAAACAGTTCATGGGGAAATCAGCAGTAGCATACCGTCTTATCAGTTAGAAGTTCTTTGAGTAAATTACCGGTACCACGTGACATTTTTCAGCCTCGAATCCAGATTTGGAATATAGTCCATTCCTAATTTGCGATCCAGTATTAAACAACCTATACAGTAAAGTACGCGAGGCTAACGAGAAAGACAGGCTACCGCGGTGGGTCCGATTCTTCTTTTCTTACAGACCGCTGGAGTCACGTGATGCGCTTTTCGCACACCTTCATTGGTGCATTCGAGCATCACGTGACTCCAGTGGTCTGTAAAAAAAAGAAGAATCGTACCCACCGCTGTAGCCTGTCTTTTTTGTTAGCCTCGTAAAGTACGCATATGACGTTACTTTCGCTGAATGCCAAGAAACCCGACAAAAATATCGGCTATCTAGTGATTCCTATGCCTTTATTTGTTTGTAACATCAATATACTTAAAATTAAATTTAGTTTCTAATAGCTTCATGTTTTATCAGAAATCATTGATTTATATTTTCTCAAAATAGTACGCATTTTAAGTACATTTTTTTCAGTTTTTATGGGAAAATGACAACAGAAAGCTATAATTGAAATTTTCCAACTGTTTTTCATTCACTTTCTACAGAAATCGAGTACTTGAGTTGCCAAAATTACACAAATGTCGCTAAAATCTACAAAAAAATTAATATCTCAAAAATAAATGGAGATCCAGTTTTCAAACAAATTGCATTTAAATGTACTTTTTTCCCCAAATACGACGGTATACAAATATAAAATGTACGATGCTTTGAAGTTAAAAAAATTGCAGTAGAGTATTTAAGAGTATTTCTTTGTTTCACGACTGGCTTCTGTAAGCTAACGTTATTTTATGGAGACACAATGTATATAGCAGAAATTGTGGTCAATAAATTTCAATAAGTGAAAAAAAAAATAGAGAGAAGTAAAAGTGCCTAAGCAAGAGTTGATTTTTTTTTTTCATTAATTAGACGTGATCAAGTGAAATATCTCAAGTCATACGCATTTCTGAATAGCTCCCATTTTTTGAAGTAATGGAAATTTTGTGTTATTCCGTCAATTTAAAAATGATTTTTAATTCATTGAAATGTCTTTCGTGAATATTGAGTAATTTAATAAAATAAATATTTTTTATATATAGATAGAGAAAAACACGAAAATTACGATACGCAGGAAAATCCACCCTCTATGAAATTGAATATATACAATGAGTATATGAGTATGTACCATACAATGCACACATGGGTTAAGGGGACAGGTAACCTTTGAACCAATAAAGTACATGGAAAAGTGACCTCTGTAACAATTGCAGTCATTCTTTTAACTAATTAACTTTTAATTATAAAATCGAAAAGACATGTTAGGAACGATTTATTTTATCAATCAAAGTTGTTAGAAAAGGTATACATATATATAGTTTTTTTTTATTTATTTTTAAAGATAATACAATTTTTACGAAAGAATTATTCTTGCATGCATTGCGCACATGATTTTTCCCATTTGAATGGCTGAAACAAGCCAAAATTTTTTTAATGAGTACAGATATAAAGTGTTTTCAAAATGACCTACAATAAAAAAAATAAAAGATGTAGATCCCGAGAAAAAAAAAATAGAGTAATTCGAAATATCGAGATTTTTTTTTATACAAAAGTAGCCATGAATTCTAAACTTCTAACTTGAGAAACATAATAATGGGTCATTTTGTTCTTCTGTACGTTTAATACATCCACCAAAAATTTCGTGAAATTCGAGGCAACCGTTTTTCAGAAATCGTGCGCGCAATGATCAAAATCGCTGTTTTGAGAAAATTGGTTTTAAAGATTGAAAAACCCGTTGATCATATAGCAAAAGCTCAAAGTGTTTTAGACATAACTTCTCTTCTATTGCGATTTTTTATATGGGGTTTGCTTTTTAAATGTTCCCAAAGAATTATATTTAATTATAAGCTATTAAAAAAAAAAAAACTCGATTTTTGGACGCTTCAAAGTTACCTGACCCCTTAAATAAACTGAGATATTTCACTAAAGTAGAAACTGATTCACTGGAGATAACCAAGCCTAAACGGATATTTGAATGGGAAACTTATTGATTAGTAGAAAACTCCTTAATGCAGATGAGTGGAAATAAATATGTATTATTATTTTTTTTTTATTGGTATAGTGGTCAATATTTAAATTTCTGAGTTCACAATGTCTAAGTCTTTCCATCCTTTATAAGCATATTATTTATAACCTCCGTATATTATTCTATGTTTCAATTTATGATTTTTACAATGGTGATCTAGAAAGTAAGTTTCCCACAGACACAAAACATAATTCCCTGGAAATATTTATTTCAAAAGAGCCAGCAGTGTTTCAGCTACTTCTCAACATAAGAACAACCGGAATTATAATACTTGTCATAGCGTGGAATACTCTTTTATTGTTCAGTGCCCTAGAAGTGCCCTATTGTTCAGTGCCCTAGCCTCCTGAGAATGCAGAAACACCTGTTGTTCTAGAACTTGTGCGCCAGGTATGTACGAAGAACCTGACACCCGAACACAAAACCGAACACGCTTGGGAGCAACATTTACATTTCTCAAGCGATACCACGATGAAAGCAACGAGTGCCTCAACAGGATCGTTACGGGTGATGAGACTTGTATTGATAACTGTGACAAGCTATCTCCATTCTCAGGCGACAGATTTCTATGATACTAGACTAATAAAACGTATCTTATGCTGTGACAAGAGTTACAATTACGGTTGTTCTTATGTTAAGATTTAGCTCTTTTGCACCAAATATTTCCAGCAAATTATGTTTTTTTTTTTTTTTTTTTTTTTTTTTTTTTTTTTTTTTTTTTTTTTTACGAGTTGTGGAAAATTTTCTTTCTGGGTGAAACTCGTACGATTATTTATTTATTTTTATTTTTATTTATTAATTTTTTTTTGTTGTTTAAGAAACGCTGATATATATTATTCAGTTTTTCACAATTTCAACGTATCTTGTCTCTTTAAACTTTTAAATGGTATTTTCGTTTATTTTCAAATGTTTATTTAATTGCAAATAACAAACTACCACATTACATGATTTTAAACAATCTGAAGATGTCAATGGCACTCAAGAAAACTTATTATATAATGTAGTGAACACATATGTGAATAAAAATAATTTCGTATTTATCGAGTAACTTGAGGGTTTTAAATTTGCCATTATTGATGCAGTTTAAAAACATAAACTATTTCAAAATTTTATGCAATATCGAATGTTTTAGTGTATGTTTAAAATATCTATATTAGAAAGGAAAACAAGTCCACGAGTTACATTGACGTCATACTGACCGTGGCAAAATCTGACCATTAAATTTCGCTTTTACTACAGTTATTTTAAATTCTAAATATAACACAATTTCAATTTTCACATCCTCGAATAGGAAGAAAAATGACAAATGTAATTTGTTTAAAAAATTATATCAATTTACTGAATTTTATTGTTTAAAAAATAGATCTGAATAATGATTTTTTTAATACATTGATCTTTATTGCGTGAAAGTCCGATTACAAAAGTTTTCTCGTTTAAAATTAAAACTTATAAATAGTTCGGCATTTGTTTCCGATTAATATCACATAACAAAATTAAAATTTCATGAATACATAAAATAAATAGTAACATCATTTTCATAAAACCCAAATTTAACAGACATGTAATCGAACTACGCGAATTGACTGGAAATATACCACAATTAACCCATTGGGGACGAGCGACACGTATACGTGCCGCATGAAGCGCTCAGAATCCTTGTTTTTCCTCACCAGTAAAATTTTACTGTAAAATTTTCTTTATTTAATCAGCGCATTATCTCGATTCAAAATGACACAAATTTCTGCTTTTAAAAAAACGGTGACAAAAGATTAAAAATTTCGTAAAAGGCTCCCGTCCCGAAGGGGTTAAATAGGCTAATGTAAATAGCAAAATCTTTAGCTATTAATATTTGGTTATTAAGGATTTCTCTTGGCATGAAATTAATACATAATTAGTTTGTTTAATTTTTTTTCAAAACTTAAAAACCTATTAGAGTTTTCAATAAAAAAAAAAAAAAAAATTAGTTCTAATATTTATTGAATAATCAAGGAAGCCCGGATTGAATGACTTAGTGTTTATAATTCATCAAAAAACAGTCTAATATGAAAACTTTTAGAGGCATTTATTAATTTTGTGGGTGATATTTCTCAGTGAAAATCTGTCTTGTTTGTTTTATGCTTTACTTATGAGTGACGAGATATTTCATTTTCATTCATCTGTTCCATAATTGCCAGGGAATTGCCAGGGAACGCGCATAATTCATTAAAAGGAAATTGCAAAATAAATAAATAAATAAATAAATAAAAATAAAAGTAAAGGTTGATAAATATTGATAAATTTTTGCAAGTTTATTCAACTTTGCTAGGTATCTCGTTTCCAATTTAAAAACAAATCCTCAATTGGAAAAACTAAATAATATATAAAATAATAAGTAATATTCAAATGTATTATGTTATTACCTAATTTTAAAGACTACCTTTTGCGATGAAAGTCAGCACACAAAAATTTTCACTTACCTAAAATAAAAGGAAAAATAAATTATTCAATATGTAAATGTGCATTAAACAAACAGGAAAAAAAATGAAATCAAGTAATTTTTTAAGAAAAAATAAAACAAAATTGCAGTGATTGATTTTTAACTTCGTGTTTCTGTGGCAACGTATTATTATTATGAATATCGGAGGGCTCTGCCCTCCGATATTCTTAATAATAATACGTTATAACAATAATAACAATAATGAACAATAATAATACGTTATAACAATAATAACAATAATGAACAATATTCATAATAATAATACGTTATCGTAATAATAATTCCGATATTCTTCTTTGGGTATTGACAGACCCAAAGCCGAAAATTCTATTTAAACTTAACACGAAACCGGATTCGAATATATATATATATATTGAAAAATACACTAAATTATATGTTAAATATCATCTTTATCTTGTATGTAGGAAAATGAACACATTTATCTTCATTTATATTGAAATACTACCTGAGTTTTGCTTGTCGAATTTTCACAAAATGAACCTCGAATTAAACGAAACTGGTTTTGGTGGAGTGGGGGGATATCTTTCGCAGAGTACATACAGGGTGTGTTCACAAAGCTTCAAGACGATTTTTCCTGAGTGGGGGTGCGCGCGCATGCCCGTTTTACCAATAGGGTGGAATAATGTGGGTTGTCATCTAAACAAAGCGCTCGATCTTCAGTTGCCTCCGGTACGTTGGAGCAAGTAGATGACTAGTGGAGTGAGGGCGTGTCATTGAGCCCCATCGAAAACTGGTTGAATCGCTTGAAAGACGATTCCAATTTTTTGGATAACTTTGTTACTGGTGATGAAACCTTGGTCTACCAGTACGATCCTGTAACGAAATGTCAAAGTGCGGAGTGGCACACCCCCTTGGATTGTTCACCACGACAATGCGCCCTCTCACTAGCCGCCGCCGAAGTTTGGCTAAGTTTAATGTGGCAGTAATTCCGCAAGCCCTCTACAGCGCCAACCTCACTCCCAGTAACTTTTTCTTAATCCATCGGATGAAAAAAGACCTGAAATGGAAGTGATTCGACACGATTCCTGTGATCCAGGCAGCTTCGGCGAGGTCCCTTAATAGCCTTGAGCACGAAGACTTCGAAGAAGCCTATGAACCAAGGGAAAAACGCTGGGAGCGGTGTGTTGATGCCCAAGGGTCATATTTCGAAGAATTTCAGATCGCTGTACAAAAATGTTTAATGCATTTTGTATTTTAAGATCACTCTTGAAACTTTGTGAAGACTTCTGTACGTGCAGACTTCGCCGCTCTTCTGCGGAATCAACCGAAACTTTAATTATTGTGATTTTTTTCGTATTGAAAATTGCCGTTCAAATCTTCCAACTTTAATTCAATCACGCCGGTAGTAAAAACTGCCGAGGATTTCTTTCAGTTTCAGAAAAATATTGTTAAAAAAAGTGCTACGAAACACAAAAGTAATGCGAAAATTGGTATAAAAAGGAAATTGGCAGAGTTTTCGAAAATCGCAGAGAACAAAATTTACTTAATTTAGATAAAACTTTGGAAACATATTCCTATTGTAAATGGTAGAAACTCTCCTCGGAACGCGAACAAACGCTAAAAATCGCTTTAAAAGTAATCAAAAAATAAAAAATCGCGTAAGACAAATTTTCTATATTAAGTGGATTGCGTTGAAACCGAATTCCTTTACGAATATCAAGCAATCATCTCAGAATGCAAAAAATGCTACAACTTGTATTAAAAATAATTATAAATATTTAAAAAAATCGCAATGAACTAAAATTTAATATAATGGGAAAAGATTCAAACCGTACTATTTTTACAGATGTCTAAAAATCGCCAATACGCAAGAAAACTCCAAATTCTCACAGGAAATCGCTAAAAATCAAAAATTCACTCGCAAATTCTGAATAAAATTTGTTGAAATAAATGCAAAATTTTCTATATTGGGCTAAAAGATTCAAACCTAATTCTTTTCACTTATATGAAAATTACGCTGAAATAAAAAAAAATTGCATAAAAATTCAAATTCATTGAGAACAAATTTAAAGTAATTGGGTAAAAAATTGGAAAAGCATTTTTTTAAACAAGTGTTAAAAAATCGACGCGAAATACAAAAAATCTCAAAAATAGCTTAAATTGACAAATTTAGAAGGGTGGAGTACGCTTTTGGATTATTAACAGTGCAGCTATACATGAAATATAACATATTTCAAAAATTAATGAACTGTTTACAAAACACTTTCATACAAACATTACACAAATATGGATAAATACACTTTCCACACACTCATACTTGCAGAAACACACACTCATGTTTATTTAAACTCTTCATGCAGAATGTCTGCAACTTTTGCAAAATTTCTATCAATCATCCAGGATATGTTATCTAGCATCACTCATTGCAATTGTACCTAGATAGCGTATATGTTATTTTCAAGCAGAATTTTTATAATTGAAAATTACACGAGTTAATTTGCGAAAGGCAGCATGACCCAATCTGCTCAATAAAAGAAATATGGTGCAATAGTTACTTCTCCAAAACTTCTCTGGTATTTATTACGCCTTATTGGAAGATTCACAATTTATTTAATTCTGTTTTTCTTTTGTATTATTAATTTATTTTTTTTTAATTACTCAAGTAAATTCGAAATATGTAAATAGTTGAACAAACCTATTTTTACTGTTTTTAAAGGTTTCATTTACACCATTCAGCAAATAAATTTAGTATACTTCAGTTTCATTCACTCGAATAATGTTGCCAATTAGTAGTTCGGCTTAAAAAGTAATATTTTCTTCTGAATTTTTTGCTGTATGAAGACATATACTAACACACACACAAACTCTCATCTGCCAAATTGTTGCTAAGCTTGTCGATATTTGACGAAATATCACAAATTTGGACCCAAACATTAATCGCCAGAAATAAACTCAACTTCATTCTAATAAACAAATGCGACGAAAATTCTATTGGAAAACATATATTACATTTAGATATATTTTTCACCGACATATCGATGTTTAATTAATTTTTTTAATAGAGGAATGTAAAAATTTTGATTATTCAACATACAGACAAAATTATAATAATAACTCATTATAATATTAGCGCACACCTATAAGTTAATACAAATACCTCTACTTATGCATAGCGAATTTATTTGCACACTCCCAGAAAAAATATATATACATTTTCTGTAACTCTTGTAAAATTTCTTCCAATCATCTAGGAAATATTATTTGGCGGTATTTATTGCAACATACCTAGATAGCATATACCATACTTTCAAACTGAACTACTATAATAAAGAATGACGTGAGTTAATTTGCGAAAGACAACATGCTATATAATCTGCTCCATGAACGCAATACGATGCAATTGTTACTTCTCATAAATTTCAGTTGTAGTTATTACGGCTTATTACAAGAGTCACGTCTTTCTTATTTCTGCTTCATTCTCCCGAATAAAGTTACAGATTAGTAGTTCCGTTTTCAGAAAGTTACTTTTCATTCTTTTTCATTTATTCTAATCTAGATTCATACTTCCATGTTTGTCATTCATTTTTGTACCGTCATTATAAAACTGAATATTAATTAATTGATTATTTTCAAATGTACTACACCTATAAAGGTACGAGAAAAATATATAATGCTTTACGAATATTTTATGAAGTATTTTCCAGTATTTCAAATGAAAATCAAATTTCAAATTATTTTGCTTAATTTGAAATTTGATTTTCCTTTGAAATACTGTATGCAAGGCGAATCTCTCTCTCTCGAAAAATTTCCAAATATTAAGATAGATTCTATCGATGCTGGATTTAATTAAGAGTCTGTGTTTGCGACATGTCGGTGGCTCACGGAAAAATCTTCCATCTTGTGCTGCGTTTGTAGCCTTACCAACCTGTAATAGTGAGAAGTTCCAAGCTGGGTGCCGTTCCATGTGGGTTAATCGGTAGAAAGTCAGTGCGCTACACTGATGGCCCGGGTTCGAGTCCCGGCATGAAATCTTTTTCACTAGGTTGGCCTTTGCGCCTTTTAAGCAAAATAATTTGAAATTTGATTTTCATTTGAAATATTGTATGTAAGGCGAATGTTTCTCTGGAAAAATTTCCAAATATTAATATTTTCGAGTATTGTTTAAGCTTTACGTCTTAATTACATACTCGACGCATATTTTTTCGCAACGGAATTTTTTTTTGTAATAATATGAATTGAAGTCTTTAAAATAAGCGTCATTTTAAAGCACCAAATGCTTATAAATCGGTGTTTAGTAAGAAAATTATATTTATATTTGTACTTATTACCGATTTTCATCTGAAGTAAGCTGGAACTTTAGCTGCCCAAAAATTTTGAAATAATGTTTCTATCAGTTTCAGAATTTACTAATTTCTGATTGATTCTTCTTCTAAAAATTTAGGATGATTCAGTAAAGCTATCCTAAAATTTATATACCTAAAATGTTACATTGAATTTTCCAAAAATGTCTGTCATATTAGAAAATGTTTCTTCAATATTTTTTCACTATGTACTAAAGTTAAAAGAAATCACACATCAAACAAAAAATATTCTGCAGCACAGTAAATGAACTAATGATGCTACATATGTGTATTAATAATATTAAACTGGAACATGTATAGCACAACTAAACACTTCACTTGACGTCATTTTGCGAATGACAACAGTAGGTGATCAAGTTTGAATTTTGCTTACTTTTATTACGTTTTTTCTTTCTTTTTTTTTTTTTTTTTTTTTTTTTTTTTCTAAATATCGCGCATTTTCAATTTTTACACATCGTCCAATATAGGAAAAAATGTACTTTCAAATGCAATTTGTTTGAAAACTGTACCATAATTTACTCATTTTTTATTGTTTTTAAATTAATTTTCAGGCATGATTCTTTTAAAAATCTATTTTTGTCACATGCAGATAGATGATTACAAAAGAAAGTCCTTCCGGCCAGTGCCGGGAGGAAGAGGTAGCTTTCATAATCCTTATTTAAAAAAAGCCAACTTATATCATGCAAACACACGAAGCTCAATTTAGTGGAAACCGAATATAGGAGATTCAATACTAATTTTTATCAATATAATGAATGAGAATTTCGCGAAATTAGTCAGCTTTATCCAAGCTGCTTTTCTTTAAAGTAACTTATATTTGGCTGCCAAATTCGGCAATCTCTTAAAGTGCCTGTCATTTTAAGACAACATGGTGGATGAGGCTAAGCAGTGAACTTGGTCGAGACCTTAGTAATTGCTGTGCACATGCTCACTCACAACGGAATCGATTAAAATATAGGAGTGCTGTCGCATGCAAAAAATCAGATTTTTCAAAATGTCACCCGCAATAGAAATTGAAACTGCTATATCTGAGCCATTTTTTAAGGTAAAGACAAACAAAAAATGCTCCTGAATCCTTATATCAAGATCAAATACTTAAGAAAGAAACCTTTTTCAATTTCTAATTTTTTTGCACCTCACTTTAAATATATATATATATTTTTAATTTAATGGCCGCCATTTTGAAACAAGATGGCTGATGAATCTTGCCAGCGAACTTGGTCGAGGTGTTGATGTATACTATCCACATGCCTTCTTACATCGAAATAGGCGAATATGTGTGTTATCGCGTGACAAATACAAGATCGTTTCAAAATGTTAGCCATGCTAGAAATTCAAAGTGCTATAAATCAACCATTTTTTAAGATATCAACAAAAGAACAAATTTTCAGAAACAAAAACTGCTCCGGAATCTTTGTATCAAGGCCAAACACATAAAAAAAATCTTTTTCATTTTCCAATTTTTTAAAACCTCATTTTGAATTTAAAATTTAATTTTTTTTAATGGCAACCCTTTTTAAACAAGATGGCGAATGAAGCTGGCCAACGAATTCGGTCGAGACATTGGTATGTACTATGTACAGACCAAGTTACATCCAAATAGGTTCATAAATACGCCTGTTATCGCGTGACAAAAATCAGGTCGTTTTAAAATGTCAGCCACAAGAGAAATTCAAAATGCTATTACTCAGCCATTTTTTTTTAGATATAGACGAAAGAAAAACTGTTCCGGAATCTTTGTATTAAGGTCAAACACATACAAAAAAAATCTTTTTCATTTTCCAATTTTTTGGTATCTCATTTAAATATTTTTTTATTTTTTAATTTTTTTAAATGGCCGCCATTTTGAAACAAGATGGCGGATGAAGCTGGCCAACGAACTCGGTCGAGATATTTGTATGTAGTATGTGTACACACCAAGGTACATCCAAGTCGGTTCATAAATACGCCTGTTATTACGTGAGAAAAATCAGGACGTTTCAAAATGTCAGCCACGCTAGAAATTCAAAATGCTATAACTCAGCCATTTCTTAAGATATAGACGAAACAAAAACTGCTCCCGAATCTTTTTATCAAGGTCAAACACATAAGAAGAAAATATTTTTTCAATTTTCAATTTTTGGTACCACATTTCAAATTTAAATTTTTCTTAAAAATTTAAATGGCCGCCATTTTTAAACAAGATGGCGGGTGAAGCTGGCCAACGAACCCGGTCGAGACATTGGTATGTACTATGTATAAACGAAGTTACATCCAAATCGGTTCATAAATACGCCTTTTATCGCGTGACAAAATTCAGGACGTTTCAAAATGTCAGCCACGCTAGAAATTCAAAATGCTATAACTCAGCCATTTTTTAAGATATAGACGAAACAAAAACTGCTCCGAAATCTTTGTATAAAGGTCAAATACATAAGAAAAAAATATTTTTCCATTTTCAATGTTTTGGTACCACATTTCAAATTTTAAATTTTTAAAAACATTTTAAATGGCCGCCATTTTGAAACAAAATGGCGGATGAAGCTGGCCAACGAACTCGGTCGAGAGATTGGTATGTATTATGTACACACCGAATTACATCCAAATCGGTTCATAAATACGCCTTTTATCGCATGACAAAATTCAGGACGTTTCAAAATGTCAGCCACGCTAGAAATTCAAAGTGCTATAACTCAGCCATTTTTTAAGATATAGACGAAACAAAAACTGCTCCGAAATCTTTGTATAAAGGTCAAATACATAAGAAAAAAATATTTTTCCATTTTTAATTTTTTGGTACCACATTTCAAGTTTTAAATTTTTTTAAAAATTTTAAATGGCCGCCATTTTGAAACAAAACGGCGGATGAAGCTGGCCAACGAACTCGGTCGAGACATTGGTATGTACTATGTACATACCGAATTACATCGAAATCGGTTCATAATTACGGGAGTTACAGTGTGACATATGTCAGATATATATATATATACTAGAAAGGTAGCCCGTCAAAAATGACGGAAATTTAGATATAAAGATATATACAATTCATGTGCAAGAATATGAGTTTTCTCGCTTGTTCCGCAGTGATAGATGAAAATAACACATTTAAAGAACGAAACACATTTATGAAAAACTGTGTACAGTAGAAGACCACTAATCTGCACAGTTTGGTTCCAAGTGTTATGCAGATTTGAGGTTTTTGCGATCATGTCTATTCAATCTTTGTTTACATTTTTTTAAATTCATATATTGGGCAATTTAGATTGTTAATCCTTAAAAATAAATAAATTTCACACTTGAAGTAAGGTAAAAACTATTAAATTATCGTATACGATTTCATGAAATGGTATTATATGGTATTATATGTGTGTGCTTCACGATCTTGGTTACGACGTTGGCGAAATTGGCTGCAACTTGTCATAATCCTAATAGTGTCGGCCGCTATAACAAAAATGTAACCAGTTTTTAGCAAAATTTCTGATATAAAGTAGTTTTCAAAAACTTGTGTAAAATTGCAGGCCGTTCTCATGTTATGTGAGTCCTAAGAATAATATTTCTAACACTGAAGAGTTTCCATGTATATATGAAATTTAGAAAAGCTTCTCCAAAAGAAAGGTCCTGAAATGACATTGTAATTCCTCTAACTTCAAAGTTTAATCGGGCCCTGATGTTGTTTACTGAAATCTAATAAATACAGTCATTTTGAATATTACAACAGAATTAAACAGTTAAGCTTATTTAACTTAAACCCGCTGTTACTTCCCGATGTTATTTTTTTACTATTAAGAAGGAAAATTATTTAAATTTTTCAAATCATGCATTTATAATTTTTTTTTCCGTCTTTAATAACTAAATAATGAAAAAATATGCTTTTGTTCTGAGCTCATAAATATGACAATAAAATAATGTAACTAAGAGACATTGCAAAATTAAATCTTTGTGATTTCAAACCATAAACAAACGATACCGCCACCATTTTACCTACTATGATGTCATTAGAATATTGTCCATTGATTGTTGGAGAACTTACTTTATGAATGATTACCTCAATGATTTAAAAAATTTTTAAGTTTCACGATGAATGAATCACTTGTGTTTGTTTAGGTTTATGGAATGAGATATTAAGCTGTGAACCTATTTTCCATTAAAGTTATCCAAGGATATATGTATTTTTAATTGAAATTAAAAACAATGCTTTGATCTCGAAAGAAAAAGTTTTAGTTTGTATAATTGGTTATTTCTGTTAATTATTTAGGTACTTTTCCATTATAGCGCATTTTTAAAAAAGCTTCGCGCAATTCGGGCATCAGAAAGTGAGATATGTTGCCAAAATATATAAACAGCTATGAAAACAAATCTAATGAACTTTTATTTTTGTTTATATATGCACTTATATACATAAAAAATCGTTTCTAAATATATATAATATTTTTTTATATACAAATTACGGCACAGATTTCAGATATGAACCGGGATACCTAACTGGCTCCAAAATGGTGTTATTTTGCCTGCTATGGTAACACGGCTATTGTTTTTTATTTATTAATAAATTGTTTATTTACTTTTATTTTCTGTTTTTAATTATATAAACTGTTTTGTTCTATAGCTATTTTTCAAACTTTTATTTATTTATAGTTATTTCCTTTTCAAAATGATAGCAAATAATTTAAAAATATATAAGTAACTGGTATTCGAAAGCGAGATTTCTGCCAAATTTGCGTCAGAGAAAAATCACGCCAATCCCGATGCGTATATGACATCTGTGCAAAAATTACGGCACAGATGTCATATTCGCCCCATATTGGCACGATTTGTTTTCTGACGCCAATGTCATATACACACCGGGTACTTAACTTTCGCCAAAGTGTCGTTATTTTCCTTGATATGGTAACCCGGATGTTGTTGTTTATGCTGTTGATGTTTTCGCCAAATTGGCGTCGGAAAAAAATCGCGCCAATATGGGGCAAATATGACATCTGTGCCAAAATTACTTCTGTTTATTATAAAAAATGGGTAAATAGCTTTTTTTACATTAAATAAAGTTACTTGTTAGTTATCCCGTCGACCAAATTACTGTCGCCAAATTGTAAGATTAAATGCCAATAATGGTTGACATTAAACATGATCATGTGTTTCTTACGTCATCAAGTGATTTTTAATTCGACGTTATATTTGTATTTTTATTAATGTTTTGCTAATTTAATTCATCTTTCGTTGTTTAAAATAAAAATTATGTCAATTTGTATAATTTGGCGAGTGGTTTGGCGATTTATATAATTTGGCGAAACTGGTCGACGGGATAGCTAACAACTACCTAAATAAATTGCATACATATGAAAAAAATTGCTTGTGAGTATGAAGCAGTAAATAGGTTGTCAGAAAATACGTTGGCAAACTTCTTTCTCGCCAAGCAACTTTTCTCCGAAGTATTGTACATAAGCAATGATTGCTAGAAATGCATTTTTAATTATGATATGCGCTTTTATGTTTCACTACATTTATGCATACTATACTGTGTGTATAAATGCTACAGTTCATATGCAGGGCTACACAAAAGAATTCGTAAGGGTTACTGAGTATGAGAGTAAATTGCTTAAAGGTGGTTTTTAAAGGAGTTATGCGTTTTTACGCTGAACTGCATTTAGTTTACTAAGAAATGTTTGTAGAATATAGATAAAATGATATACAGGGTAACGCAAAGAATTGGATACATAACCGTCTATGGATGATAATATCTGGAAATGTGATTTCAGTAGTCTTAAGAGTTGTTTACATTAAATTTTGGCTAAATAGTGGCATGTAATAACGATACTATTGGCTATGGACGGTACCTGCTGAAATCAATTTTTAAAAATTTTTATGCGTCTTCTAAAATGTTTACTTAGTTATCTTATTTCCCCAAATAACGAAGTTTTGTTAAAACATTCAGGATGTGTTGGAAAGTGTTTCACATTCTATGCTTAACGCATGATTTTTCTTTCTTCTTTAGTCTTATTTTGCATTTATTTTATTCTTAATTTTTTAGTCTTATACTGCTTTATAGAAACTTTGGCACAGTTGTCATATACGCCAATTTGGTGAAAACATCAACAGCATAAACAACAATATCCGGGTTACCATATCAAGCAAAATAACGACACTTTGCCGCCAGTTAAGTACCCGTTGTGTATATGGCATTGGCGTCAGAGAAAAATCGCGCCAATATGGGGCGTATATGACATCTGTGCCGAAACTTTAATATTTAATTTTTAAACTCTTCGCTCCACACCCCTTACATATAGTACAAACTATAACACAGATAGCGTAAAATAATAGACAGTTTGGTACTTTTCCATTGTAGGAGATTTGGCGTTTTTTTAAAAAAAAGCTTGGTGTAATTTGGGCATGAGAAAGTAAGATTTGGGTTCTTTTCCGTTATACGGATACCTTTGTCGCCAAGCGTAACAGATGGCGCAAAATGAAAATCACGTGAATTGAAGCATTTGAAAAATAAAAGAAAAAAACGGTACTTTTCGGTTAGCCGGGCGCCAGTGTTATATATACATACATATGTATATATAAATGTATGTATATATACATATATATTTACATATATCTATATGTGTATATATACAATATGTGTATATACATATATATTTATATTTACATATTTGTATGTATATAAATATGTATATATATAGCACTGGCTAACCGAAAAGTACAGAAAAAACATTGTCGATACTAAAGTGCGCATTTAAAAAATTTAACATTTGAAAATTCCAGACTTTTACGAACTATTTCATTAAATCACAATTATATACTTAAAATAAGTGAACAAATAACTGTTATAAAATAAAGCAATAAAATAAAACTCATATTAAACTGCTGGCATAAAATTACAAATATATTTTAGCATTTTGAAATAATTGGCGCATTAGCATACATTTTGGCATGGTGTCCGTATAACGGAAAAATATCGAGATTTGTTGTCAAATCATGTAAACAGCTATGAAAACAAACTTGATGAGCGTTTTTGTTTGTTTTATATGTTTATTTTATATATATATTATTGATGTTTTTATGTACAAATCACATCTGTTTCTTTATAAAATTAGAGAAACGTCTTTTTTATATTAAATAAATCGTATAAATATCGAAAAAAAATGCGTTTGTATATAAAATGAAAAGGTGGATAGGTTCCCGGAAAATATGTTGCCAAATTTCCTTTTTCGCCAAGGCATCTATACTGGAAAAGTACCTAAAGCACATTAAAATCGCGCAGTTAGGAGCTCACACAGTACAGCGTCGTCTATTGGCGGTTATTTTATTAGTAGCATCGGGAGAAAGATGTAAAGATGTACTTTAAATTCTCACTCATAGATTTTGAAGAATATCTTAAAAGAGCGGAGTTTAAATTAAATTTCGGTGACCTCCTTTATGAAAGATTAATGGTTTTAAATGGGAATTTCGCCAAATTAGCCAGCTATCACCAAGTTGGCTAACATTTGGCGCTACTGTGGTAACCCTGCATTAGTTTTTTTTCAACAATTGCTCATTTCAATGAAGCGGTCCTACCGGAATCGTGAGGGACACACAGAGACTTGGATTTTATATAAATATATATATATATATATATATATATATATATATCAATTTTGAACGGAGGGTGGTTTCGGGGTCTGGGGGTCATGATCGATGAAAATATACCAAAATTTTTTGAAATCGCTTTCCTCCGAACGGCTGCAATAGGTAGCTTTTTTGTAAAGAAAGCTACCTAATAAATATGTTTGCCCTTAAATTAATATAAATAAAATGATTCGGCATTTGTTTCCGGCTTATATTCCAGAATGAAATTTAAAGTTTATCAATCCATAAATTAATATACATGTATATATGTATTTGTGTGTGTGTGTAAATAGAACATAAATTTAAGACATGTAAACGGACCACGCTTAAACAACTAAACTTTTTCAGAATACCAAAAAAACTCAATTTTTGGCGATTTCTTCGACTGTTAGTTCCTGGCACGAGGCAAGTACGAAAGTATCACTTTTAATAAATTTCAAAATGTTATTTGATACATAATTGCTAACATATAAAAAAAAACATGGTTTTAACTTCTATTTTGTAACCCGGGAATTCCTGTTGGAATTCCTTGTATTTTTAATGATTGTTTATAATATAAATTTATATATACGATATAGAAGAATTTTTTAAGAATAATAGTGTGGCTTTTTAATAACCAAAAATAACATATAATGAATGGTCAGTACGAATTTTTTTCTCCAAAATAATAATAATGTCAGATAGCATAGTGTATCAAATAACATATAAAAATTCCTTTACATTACATTCTACGGGCGAAAAACGTTTGCTGTGTATTTTAATGATATTATATTATTTTAAACAAATAAAAAATTATATATATCACTGAGGCGTTGTACAAGGTATATACTTGTGTACATATAATTTATTGTTCATTTACAGGGACACACAAAAAAATTTGTCTGTAATTACCTATGAAGAATAACTGCTTGTAGTGCATTTTCAGTTGTGGCACGCGTTTTAAAATTTAACTATTTTTTGCGTATTACTTGAAATGAATAAATTTTTTAGATCATATACAGGGCTACATAAAATACCTTAAGGACATTTCAGTTTGTTGCAGAATATTGCTGGATGGGAATTTTCATCCATGGTATATGATTAATTCAACTAACGTTTAGTATACTATGTAGTAAACACAAATCTATAGATCATACACATTATACAAGGTTACACAAAAAATTTTGATCTTTTTTCCGATTATTGATGGTAATAGTAGAAACTGAGTTTTGAAATGCTTTATGCATTTTCTAACTTGTTTTGTTTTGCTACAGTATTCTGAATGTGTTGAAAAGTTTTTCATAATATACGATTTATCACTCTTGTTAACTGTCTAAATCTGAATAAAAAACGAGAAATATTGAACAACGACTTTATGTTAAACAGAAAATGAGACAATTTCAACGTCCAGCTGCGTCTGGGAGATAAGGAAAATTTTCCTGTCTCGGTAAGTCACTTGAAGCAGTGTTGCCAGTGAGCTACTTTTTTAAATTTCAGATTTCTTGATTGGCACCACTTTTCTGAAATGGTAAAATTTCTTTTGTTTTCGCTTTAAATAACATGTCATTAAATAAGGCAAATTTTAGTATTTCAAAAAATTGCTGCCAATCAAGTAATCTGAATTTTAAAAAAGTAGCCCACTGGCAACATTGACTTGAAGAATAATAAAATGCGACTACTTAAAAATCATCAAATTAAATATACATTTAATAAGCTATAAATTATTGTTATTAAGACTGTTAACTTACAATGATGTTCTGACGGCCTATAAACTTTTAAATATTGATAGTACATTATACGCAATCGATACAAAATGAAAGTGTAACTCATATTAAAAATTTTCATATTTTATTGATATCTACTTTTCAATACTTATCATATCTTTCTAGGATCATTTATTAAACATAGAACACAATATTATATTCACTGTATTCACATACTACGGTACTCATTTTAAATTGATATATTTAGATTAAGTACAACATAATAAAAAGGAAATGGAATAAGAAATACTCTTTTTTAAAAGATAATCCACAATATAAATAGATTTACATAATATTTTTGTGGATTACAACTTTACACATACTTTAGGTTTATAATAATGAGTATATTAGTTTTATAACATATCGTTATTCAGGTTGCTCGTAATATGACAGTAAAAAGTATCTCATTAAGCATCGATAACTGTTATTCATATAAATGAAAAATACAAACTGGATTTTTTTTTTCAATATCATAAACTTGTGAAAATAACGGAAAATAAAAAGTAAAAACTTTACAAAATGACCTAAATTCTTTCTATAAATTTTCATAAAATTCATTTTTCGTTAAATCCCATTGTCATAAATATGTATTGTGAAATATCTGTGTTTTGCTACTTAGAATTTTATAACGCTTAGATAAGATATGGATTTCTTCGTTTGGAATTTGTACATTTGTTATTTTAATAGTGCTATTTATCTCTTTAGTTTTCATTCCTTTTCAAATCTTTAAATCTGAATAAAATATGAAGGACAATGAATTAACAACGACTTTGTGTTAACGAGAAAATGAGTCAGCCTCCATCTCCAGCTGCGTGTGGGAGATAAGGGAAAATTCTCTTTCTTTGTTAGTGGGCTGAAGAATAACAAAACACAACTACTTCAAACTCATCAAATTAAATAAGCATTTAGTATACTGAAAATAACACTGATTAAACCATTTACTTGACAGCGATATTCTAATGATCACAAACTTTCAAAAATCTATATCGTATTCTAAACGATAGTTTCAGGATAAAGGATAGGGGGATTATAAATTTATTATAGATATTTTATTAGTACAAGGATATAAATCCGGGCTACCCGGGTAATAGAATATAGGTGAAAACAATTTCTTAAATATTGATAACTCTAATAGATTTTCTATATTAAACATGGATTATGCTAAATGATGTACTGTATTTTAGCATACCTCAATATACGGTCATCACTAGGAGTTGCAGGCACGTATTTATTATTCAAATCCCAGTTCAGAAAGAACGGGGTGCCTTGAAAGCCTTGGATAAATTCCACAGGATAATGGTAAGGCTCGGTCCTTGTACCGACTTTATATTGGCCGGTGAGCGTCCAATTTAAACATTCGTTGTAAACAGAATACGCGAAGGAATTGAATTTCACGTATCTGTAGTGATTCAGATTATTCCGAAAAAAAAAACCGCATTCTTGCAAGCACTAGGGATAACTGAACTAGAAAACTTCAGGACATTTTCGGCACCGAATGTCTGTTGGTCTTTGAAGCTGTATTTTAGCTTAAAGATGTCGCAATCCTTCACACTTATACGAATGCAGTTCATTCGACGAACCAATGGGTTATTTAAACCACTGCTCACAATGTTCACACGAGGAGACCGCCGCCTTCCCCTCCGCCACCTTTTAGGCTTAGATGAATTGCGACGATTGCGTCTATAAGCACATGACCTCTGGTAAACCACAATTGCGCTAAACTAATAGTTAAGCATGCTATGGTACAGCATTTATATAGCTTTGCTAAAGATCAAATGCTGATAAACTGATAAATCAAAGATAAACATGCAAAAACATGAACATATAATGTAGACATTATACCTCAAAAGTAAGATTTTGTAGCCATTTGTTCAATGTTTTAGTTAATTTTATGCACGTACGTATGTCTGTTTTCAATATTTCACATTCATTTGATTGCATTATTCTCAATTGAGTCTGGAATGACAAAATTTTTATACGGAGTACTGTTAACAGATTGGTACTTTCTTGGATAAGCATTCGACGAGTCAAATCCTCGATAGCTTGTAGGTGCCTGTCTAGCTTTCTAATAGTCACAATTCTTAATTCTGTCAGCTGGACATCGATTCCATCTCTTGAAAAATTTTCGTCATTATGTAATTTGTCTCTCACATCTTTTAATGCTCGTAGACATGAGGAAACTCGTGCATAAAATGTACGTCTTTGAACAGGAGATTCCATGTTTCAAATATAAATTTTAATTTAATTCGCATTTTTATATACCCTGTATTTATCTAAAGTGTGATTAAAAACTCAGTCTAACATAACGCAGGCGCTCAGCAGTTTTTATGCAAGCGAATCAAACATACTACACTGTTAAAAATTTGCAGCATTCTGGCGGGTCCGTTTTACCCGAAAACGGTTACACAACCGTAACTTAACACTATTCTGACCATATTATTGGCCATTTTTTGGTCAGAATATAGTTAAATTATGGTTATGAAACCGTTTTTTTCAAAAAACGGTCGAATGACCTGCCAGAATGCTGCAAAATTTTTAACAGTGTATCAGCACAGGTTCGATTGCGCCTGAATAAGCAGAACTACATTCCAGAAACACTCGAAACACGCACATTCAGCTAATTACAAGTGACAGATCACTTTGCACACCGAGCAAGTCAATTACAATCAAATTCTCACCAGAACAAATTTAAAGAAAAGATCATTTTAAATATTTTTATTTTATGATATTATAAGTGTTCAATATGGCTTTTTCAAGTCACGCAAACATTGTCCAGACGATAGTCTCTTTCATCCCACACTTGTTTTAGCATGTCTGGTGTTACTAAGTTTAGCGCATTAACTAAGCGTGTTTGTAAGTCCTCCAAGTTGCGTGGCAGTAGGGGCACACACACTTTGTCTTTCACAAAGGTCCACAAGAAAAAGTCATATGAAGTAATGTCCAGTTATCTAGGGGGGCAAGAAAAGATCACTTTGTCACTCTCTCTTCCTCAAACGCCATTTTTCGTTCTAGCGATCGCAGTGCCACAGAGCTTTCTGAACTCAACACAGGGCGCTGCACAGTTGAACAGGATTGAGGGATTACTTAGCTGTGATCAGCTTAACACCCATTTTTGTATAATTATGAGCCATTTGGAAAAGGAAAGGTATAGTTTTAAAACTACATGATAAAGAAAAAGAAAAAAGCAATGCAAAAAGCTAAAATTAAGAATTTATTAAAAAAATAATAAAGTTAATTCTTTAAGCCAAGTTAAAGATGTTAGCAGAATAATTAAGTTAAAGTATAGCTATAGTTGCGCGAACTACTATAAAACACAGGCCTTAAAAACAGTGGCTTAACAGTGTTTTCAGTTTAAGGGGCTTCCGAGTTGACAACAACTTTACGCCCAGTCGATGGATGATTGTCTTATTTTAAGTGAGCCATTGGGGATAAAAGGTCTAACTGTAGTTTTTAAAAACTACTATAAATTTTTAATAAAATAAAGATATAAATAAAAAAACTACTTTTAAAGAAAAGTGGTATTTTAAAGTTAAGTAGTAAGAATCTTACTGGTTAAGAAAAAAAAAAATAAAAGGAATAAAAGTGAAGATTAAGAATGAAAGATATGTTAAGCACAGTTAAGAAAGATACACTGACAAGCTGTCGGTCAAAGCAGAAAGGAAGTCGGCAATGGGTGTGACAGATGATATGTCACAGGAAATCAAACCCAAGGCACTTTTCAGTGTCCATACATTTTTTAGGTAGATTTCGTATGAAATACTACCTATTGGGATCGTTCCTATGTTGGAATTTCTGAAAAATTTTTGCAGATCTACACCGATCATGACCCCTAGATCTATCTATCTATCTATCTATCTATCTATATATATATATCACTTTCTTCTGGACACGATAACTTTCGTAATTCTGCACCAATCTCTTCCAAACTGATACATAAAATCAATGGGCATAAAATCTCGGTCAAGTTCGTTAATGGGCAAAATCGGACCAAGGGGAGGGAAATAGGGAGGGGTTTTGTGAAAACAGAAAACCCCACATAACTTCTTAATTTTTGTACATATCAAATCAGTTTAAAGTTTTTATTACTTCTAAAGATAGGGCCAAAAATTTATGTATCACAGATTTTTGATAAAGTTAAAAATGGGCTCAAGGGGCGCAAAAAATAGGGTTTTGGGGAGAAAAAAATTCATAACTTCGTCAATTCTCAAGATATCAAATTCAATTAATTTTATTATAAATCTCCTTAACATTATCTAAAACTTTTATATTCACAAGTTTTTGATAGGAGCAATTCGTACCGCAAAAACAAATTAAAAACGAAAACAAAAAGGGCGTTTGAAGAAGAAAAAAATCCATAACTTCGTCAATTCTCAAGATATCAAATTCAATTAATTTTATCATGAATCTCCTTAACATTATCTACAACTTTTATATTCACAAGTTTTTGATAGGACCAATTCGTACCGCAAAAAAAATTAAAACGAAAACAAAAAGGTGGTTTGAAGAAGAAAAAAATCCATAACTCCGTCAATTCAAAAGATATAAAATCCCCAAGAATTTATCATATATCTTCTTAATATTGTCTACAACATCTATATAGACAAGTTTTGGATAGGACCAATTCTTAGAGCAAAAACAAATTAAAAATACATACCGGTTGAAGTAAAAAATGATCTTAGTAAGGGTGTTTTCAAATCCAAACTGCTTATTTTCTGACTCATTTTACAATTCATTTTTGCTCTCAAAGGCTTCCAATTGGTACGTTTTCTTACTCAGAAACTATATAATGTACCGTAATGGTCGATTTTCTGATAGGGGCAGAATATATTTTTTTAAATGCTGTTAAAAAGGGCATTTTGAACCGAATTTACCGAAGCGGATTGTGTTGGAAAAATCATTGTATTAAGGATGCGCTTAAATCCAAACTGCTTATTTTCTGACTGGTTTTTAAATTCACTTTTGCTCTCAAACGCATTTAATTGGTAGATTCGCTTATTCAGAAACTATATAATGTACCGTAATAATCGATTTTTAGATAGAGGCAGAATATATTTCAAAAAATGATGTCAAAGTGGGCATTTTGAACGGAATTTCCCGAAGCGATTGTGTTAGAAACGAAAAATATTGTCCTTCTGAGAAAATAATTGTTTATATATCAAGTTTTAATTAATTGAACAAAAAATAAAAACACAGGTCGCTTATAAATCTCTTCAAAAATCACGTCAGCAAGTTTCATATTTTTTTTTAATTAAAAATGAATCTGGAATTATGCCAGAAAATTTCGAGTTGTTGAGCATGGAAAAGTATTTTTTTGAATACCGCCCTAACATGATTCTGATAAAACCAGCTATTATATAAAAATGAAATAAAAACTCGTCAGGAGCGTCCAGATGAAATTGTTAAAGTGGATTTATCTATAATCATGATTTAGTTTTTGTTTGTGAAATTAGTATATTTGACTTCGAAATCTACCTCTGCCTGTAGGCCGGGCCGGCAGGGATTTTTTTCTTTTGTTACCAGATAACAGTAAAATGATCATATGATCTTAAATGATAGATATTAACAGTATTTTTTTATGAAAAAGTTAAGATAATGAGAGAAGTATATAAAAGAAATAAAATGAAATTTTGACAGGGTTGGAGAGCTCAAGGTCCCCCAATATCCATAATAATGGAAAATCTGGGGCGTTTTCTATGCTCAGGCTCGTAGGCGTCGTAGTCAGGCAGCTCAGCCAGTATTTCGTTGGGGAGGTTGTAGAGGTTGCTATAAAATTTTTTGGAAAGATCGACTACTCTTTTCCTAAAGGTAGGGGCATTAAGGTCTCTACGGATAGTGGAGTTACGGAGGTAACGTGATGCATTACGTACAATGCGTAGGTGTTTGTTGTGGTGCTGACTGAGACTGCCCCTAGATGATATGCAGGTGAATCCCACAAATGGGGCAGGCGTAGGTCATAACAGGGAGAATGCAGGCATCATATAATATATATACTTGTTGTATATGGCAAGAGTAGAGCTGTTGAGGAGAGGTTTAAGTGCCTGAGAAGCCCCAGCGACTTTCCCCCTGATGATACGAAAGTGATGTCTCCAAGTAAGTCGTTTGTCAAGAGTGACCCCCAGGTACTTAGCAGTATTGGTCCACTCAATGGTGATGTTATTGATAGTGAGTCTATTAGGATAGGTAAGTTTTCTAGAAAAGTAAACAGCTGAGGTTTTGCTTTCATTGATGCGAACACGCCATAGGTTGCACCATTTAATAAATAAGTTGATGTGAGCCTGTAGGCGTCTGTATAGTGTGTACGGGAGGTGGGCTGATGCGTAAATTGCTGCGTCGTCCGCATAGAGAGCTAAATAAGTATGGAGTGAGCGTGGTATGTCATTAAAAAAATAGGTTGAATAATAATGGGCCGAGGACACTGCCCTGAAAAATCCCACTTAGGATAAGGAAAATTACAGAAAGAATATTGTTGATGCGGACGCGGAAGGAGCGGTCGTAAAGGTATGAGAAGATTAAAAAAACACAGGCCGCGGAGATAAGAAAATATTAGATTAGTTCTTCCTTTAAATTTTTTCTGGTAACAGTTTGTTTAAAATTGACAATATTCTAGTAAGTTAAAATAACTATACATCAGTTAGAATAACTCTGTATATATATATATATATATATATTTGTGCTTTTTAGGTAATCGGAATTTAAGTATCTGTTTACCTTCTTTATACTCCCATATGTTTTTTTATTTCCTGTTCATTTTATAATTATCTTATATATAATAGTTTTTATTAAAGATTTTTATATTTTTAATAATTATTTATATTAATTATTAATGAATTTATTTTGTTTTATAGCATATAGCTATATGCTATATATTATCGATGTTCTAGAATTATTTAAATTCTTAGTGTAGTTTAAATAAGTTAGCTAATAGAATATTTTGTATGCTTTTTAAATTTTATTAACAATAGTTTTTTTTTTTTTTAATACATTGTGTGGTTTATATTCGGTTTATAATTATCTATATATAAGGATTTGTTTGGTTTTGCTGTTAATAAAACAATTGTTACATTCAAATGCTTACAACTGTTTATCTTGTGACAATTGAATCATAAAAGTAATACTAGATGGCAGCACCAAAATTTGTATTTTTTCGATAAGTTCTAAATTTTACTTTTTCCAGCTACATTTCAGTTATAATTTACTACACCAGGGGGAATTTTTAGCTAAATTTTGACGATATTGTTAAACAGTTTTTAATTAATTTAATAGTGCATTTTAAATATGTAATTACTTTCTATTTATTTTATTTTAAATTATATTAAAAGTTGTTTAACATTTATTTCAAAATGTATTAACTGCATCCTATGGTATCAATTACTGTGATTTCTTAACTGTTTTATTCACCTTAATCTTTACGATATTTTGGGTGCCATGTGGGCGTGGATTTATTCTAAAATATTGAAATATTAATCGGTATGGTGTTTATTATTTCTATTTTATATCCTATAAATATTTAAATAGGTTTTATTGATTTTTCCATTTCATATTATTTGTTTCTGTTTTCATTTTTAATCAATTCACATGATTTTAATGGTTGTTTAGGCACAGGGGAAAATAACTTTTAGCTTTAGCTTATTTTTCTCACAGAAAACGACCATTTTTCTTATATCATTGAATTCTGTGCCCTTGACAACGTAATTCAATATATAACCATTTCCATTATTTGTCGGTGTCCACTTTCTTATTTTTCTTCCATAATAATTCTTATAATAAATTATTATTATTATTATTTTTTATACTTACAGCTTTAATTCATAATATTACGGTTTTTGATGGTAGTTGGTTATGTTTAATTAATGGTTATATATATATATATATATATATATATATATATATATATATATATGTTACGAAACAATTTAATGGGTGTAGTTGAAATCGTGCTTATTACGTATTACTGGAGTCATACCACATTTTAATCAGCCGTTGGTGATGTTGTGAGCAATCCTACCACTTAGCACAAGCATTGCTAGCGGAGGTATCAACTCTGAAAATATAGCAGATGTAGAGCGATGATAATATTGATATAGTCCAATCAAACACTTATTATTTCATTATAAAAACAAGGCAGCTTGAGTGGCAAAAAAAAAGGCGTATGAAGAAATATGGGGTTTTCCCAATTAAACACATGGAAACGTAGTCATAGAACAACTGTTTATTCCATCAGAACATACCAACACTGAACAATTCCCGCAGATGAGAAATCAGAGCATTTCACTCGAGCATAAACTAATTACTCATGCTAAATATATGTTAATTTACGAAATGAATATTCCACATGGCTAAGGATACCGGGTAACAGGTTTTGTAAACAATCACAGCACAAAAAATCTCTCTTTCTGAGTTCATGCTCTCGCTATTTATGAGAATGCGCGGAGGAATTCCGATTGAAATGACAACTTCAAGCTAAACCAACGATAATCACGAACGAGCCTCGAAGTGAAACTGGGATCCGACACTCAGCCAATGGAGAGCGATCAAGAAACGTCACAGGAAAGAATTCCAGCGCCGCTAATGGAATGATTTCGATGTGAAAAGGCTGGTGCCTCGCGGGCGGGAAAATGAGATGAAATAGAATAAAAAAGTAAAAATGGCTTTGATAAATATTCGAAAAATAAGTAACTGCGTTCAGAACTTTACAGTTTGGTAGACGATAAAAATTAATGAAGGGATTAAAAGTTTAGATTACGTTTTGGAATAAATCTATTATTAAGATACGCGTTTTAAAAATATAGGAATTTAGCTAGAAATAAATAATAGAGCGTATTAAAAAAAAAGGAAATAATGAATAGGTCGGCAATTTAGAATAATTTAAATGATTAGTAAAAGTAAAAATTTTTATATAACACACACACACACACACACACACATATATATATATATATATATATATATATATATATATTAATGTCCACTAAGTAAGTAAGTAAGCACCCACCCCGGGAACCCGCTTTTGGCTTATGGTTAGGTGTAACCCCCAAGCCCAGGGCAATACCAAAAATTATATTTAAATGAAAAATAGCAATATTGCTTTACATTTTTTTAAAAATTTATTAAAGCGATACTAACTATTGGCCTCGCTCCAGGAGTTAACAGCCTAATGAAATTGCTAAAGATAACTATTTACAATCATCCTTTTTTATTCTCTTCATTTCAGTGGTTTAAGCAGGTAGTTTGATTTCATTTCTTAAATTTGTGTTTCATTTATATTTATTGTTTTATTTATTGTTTGATGAATGTTTTAAATGCGTTTTAAAAATGTAAGCTGGAAACAAATACTGAGCTATTTGTATTAATTTAAGTACAAACGGAGTTATCTTTCGAATTCGTTTGCTCACGGTAGAGATAGAATAAAAAAGAAAATCATCCTTGAAAATTATTTAAGAAAATGATAAATATTGAGCAAATAGCGATGCAATTTTCAAACAAATTACGGTATGGTTTTCGAACAAAATGCATTGGAAAACACATTTTTTTCGTATTCAGCGGTATAAAAATTGTAAATGTGCGACAATTAAAAGTTAAAAAAATTGTACTAAAAGTTAAATTTAATCACCTGCTGTTATCACCGTTAAAAAGACGTCAGAACACTTTTATCTTTTATAATGTAGATAGATTAATGATAACTACCATAACTGCCGAACTTTGCTTTGAGCATTTTTATTTCGGAATGTTAATGTTTGACTTAATTTTTCACACCTTCCCGTTAATTGTCTGAGCGAAGCGAGGGATAATACACAACGCAGTATTACTTTCCGGACAAAAACAGCTACGATGGATATTAAAACCTTTCGTCAAGCATAACTCAAAAAATATTTATCGGACTTCGGTTCTGGTTTTACCAGAAGGTACCTATGAGGGTAACCTACTGAATACACCTACTATGAAAAATAAGTTTCAATTCGTTTAAAAATGATATTAAAGAAACTGAAAAAAAGCACAATTTATCTACGGAAATTTAGTGTATGTCATTTTCACCGGATGGATGTTTTCGTAGAAAACCGAATTATAGCACATGGAGCAAAGAAAATATGCCCGCACTAATATTAAAGTGCTAAAAAGCATATTTAAATGTAATCAAACAGGAAAATAAATCTGGATTTTTTTTTTCTATTTCAAAGAAAAAAAGCCACAATAACGTAGGATTTCAGATTTTACGATAATCTACCCAATAGCATTTTTTAATCGCCAAAAGCAACCAACATTTATATTTTGCGTGTGAAAATTTGAAACAGTTATTCTATGTTTAAATAAACAATTTTTATTTGTGGCATCATTTATTCTTAATTTATTTATTTTTGTCTTTTTAGTATTTTAAATGAAATTTGGGTGCTTGTTAGTTATCCCGTCGACCAATTTCGCCAAATTATATAAATCGCCAAACAACCCGCCAAATTATAGAAATTGACATAATTTTTATTTTAAATAACTTTTTTTTTAAATAACTTAATATTAATTCTAAATAACTTAAATATTTTAAAGAACACCTAAATTAGTATAACATTAATGAAACTACAAATAAAACGTTGACATTAAAATCACTTGCTGAAGTAAACACGTGTTGTCAAGTGAATGTGACATTTACGATCAACCATTATTGGCATTTAATCTTACAATTTGGCGACAGTAATTTGGTCGACGGGATAGCTAACAAGTACCGAAATTTGTACTTTTTCAGAATAGACGACTTATAGGTAAAGAAAATGAGTTTGGTCTCGAGTGAAGCTCGATCATCAAGATGCTAATTATTCACACAAGCAACTGTTACATAAACGAAAGTTTAAAATTTAAATGTAAATATATGCAATCTCGCATCCCCCCCCTCCCCTCCCGAAAAAAATAAAAATAAAATGTACAGCATTGAAATTTAATTGGAGTTAAGCGAAGCTTTTTAAAATACGATATTGGTTGAAAACCAGATTACGGAATATTCCTATAATATTTGAATTAATCACGGTACATTTTTTTTTTAGCCCGGTTCAGATTTTGCCAAGAGTATTTTATTTTTATTTTTTGTCAAAAGCCGCCTTTTTTCCCCGCAAGTGTAACTTGTGTTGATGTTGAAATAAATGTTTTGACTTATGCTATTATCTCTTCTTATTATTTTTATTTATTTATTTATCATTATTTTTAATTAAATGAGTCAAATCGTGTTTATAAATTTATTTAATGTGTGTATTTTAAATTAAAAGAATGCATTTCGAAAGATGGCGACAAGAACAATATTTGACGATTTATGAATTGCGCTCACCTAAATGCTTTTTTACCATGTGTTTCATTCCCTTCATGGGATTTCATTGTTATATGGACTTTGCTTTTTTAAAAAAGCTTGACGCAATTCGAGTTTAAGAAGGTGACATTTTTTGTCAAATGATATAAACGACTATGAAAATAAAACTGAAGAAGTATTATGCTGGTTTATGTATGTATTTACAAAAATGCAAAAATGTCGGTATGAAACAGCGAATAGGTTGTCCGAAAGTACTTGTAAATGTATTCCTTTTCTAGGCTATTCTATCTCTTGCCACCCTTAACAGAGGGAAGAGCTGGTTTAAAATTGATATGGATTTGTTTCCAGGTTCACTAATCTAGATATTTCATCATTTGAAATAGTAACCAGTATATGGCCAATTAAAGATAGTATCTCATTTTCTTTACTTGCAAGAAGTTATTATTAAATCTATGTTCTCGGCAATATCGCTCAGACTAATCCCTTTGAGGGAAGTCCTAGCTGTATTACTCAAATATTTCTATTCTAAAACAATGGAACTGAAAATCTGAAGATTTAGTAATTCCATTCTATTGTAGAGTACAGTGCGCGCATAGAGGCTTCAGGTAGTTGTACAACGGCAATAGTGGAGTGTCAACTTAAATGTGCACATGGATTGTTTCGAATGTCTAGGATAAAGCATTGCTGTTTTGTTTATTTCTCTCAAGGTACGTCCTTGAATTTTCATAACCATTCATCAGAAGTACTATAGAATGTTAATAGTGCAAAATATTTTAAACATAAGCAATTCATCATAAAGTACTAACCTAAACTAATGGTGTGAACATCAACAATTTGTTTTAGAAGCTACCATGATTAAATAAATGCCTGCGCAATCTCTCCTACCAAAATTGGAGAGTTTTCGCAATTGCTTTTTAGGAGAGATGGCCATTGTTCCCATTAGTTTCCATGCTAAGAGAGGTTACTCAGTTTATTGGTAAATCTGCATAAATTGTAAATTACATGTAAAACTAATGGATAAATCAATTTTGAAATAAGTTTTGAAAAACACATATTTATAGAAACTAAATATGGCAATAAATTAATTTGTAAAAAAAATAATTTCGCAGTTAAAAAAAATTGTTAAAAAAGTTATTCCATATAAACATACAACAATAAGTGCATCGATTGTGGACGACAACAACTTCGGTCAGCAAACTGATAATATTGAAACTGTGGAAATGAAATTGAACTAAATTTAAGTTAAACGTGTTTTCAAGTATCTTAACATTATTTTGAAAGCTTATCAGGGCTTGGCTTTTTCTGATTTATTAATTTTTTTTTTTTTATTAACATTCTTTAATTGTTCTTAAAATTCTTTCCTTTTCCTGATTTTTTAATCATTATGGTGAAATATTCACTCCTAATACAATATTTGATCACAAAAACCTTAAACAATGTATTTAAGTGTAATTATTATTGTTAACAATTTAATTGCAGTTATTATTAATAATAATCTTTCCTACCCATGTGCGCAATTACACCAAACCTGTAAGAACAGATTGCGCAAAATAGCTTTCTTGGTTTTGTAACAGCTGTTATATTAAATTACAGTATAATGACAAAATAGCGATGGAAATGTATAAAAAACAAATTAAGTTAAAATTATTAATGTATAGTTTACCAAAAAACTAATATTTAGATATTTTTTATTATTCTGTTGATTTGTGTCCAGACTTTCCTAGCTTTACCAAATGAAAACTTTATTTGAATATATAATTGATATTTTTCATATAAAAAGCTTTTTACTGTTAGTGTGAAATCTAAATAAATATATTTCAAGAAAAAAAAATGTACTATAGTAAAAAATATATTTATAAATATATCTGTTGTCTGATTGATCTGAGATCCCCACGGTTTTAAAAAAAAGGCACTTTTTTTTTAAAGTATATATTTTTTTAAATACTGCTACAATGTGTGTACAACTAAAATAAAAATAGCGTCTTCATAAACATTGAAAACTGATTCTAGATAGAAAGAAGCACGTAAAAGAATAGGTCAAATATAAATTATAAAACATTTTCTAACCCACTCAGAAAACTATAATAAAGCTTTTCAATTTAATAAGGCGAGAAAAGAAGGTTAAAGATACAATTTGCAAAACGCATAGCACATTTAAAAACAAAATTTTAGCTATTCCCATCAGAAGTCGAAAAGTCACCGCATTTTTTTCTGAAGCCCTGTATATAAACTACAGATTTATCAAATAATGCATAGTATGGTAAAATTTAGTTCAGTAGGAAACGCTTAGCATAGTTGAAAATTTACCTTTAGCAATTTCCATCAATAAACGGATATATACTTCAGGTGTTTAGTGCAGCCCTGTTTATGATATACCTCTAGAATGTATACACGCTAAGTAATATACACAAAAAAATAATTAAAAAACGCGTACACAACGGAAAATACAAAATACCAGCAATTATCGTTGGTAGAGAGTAGCGTAATAGAACTATTTTGTGTATCACTGTACATGAATGATAAATGCTAAGCGCACCATATTCCATAGTAAGTATTTTGCAGTGTACTTCAAAGATATACATAAATTTCAATATGTTTGAAATAGTGCAACATGAATAAAATCATACGCAAACGATTTTTCTCCTTATACCGTAATGCAATTACTTTGAGTGTCTCTGTAAGTGAACGATGTGTGTTATCAACACCTTATTCTATAGTAAGCATATTACTGTGCAATTTAGAGATATATATAAATTTAAATGTGCTTGAAATTCGGAAACAACATTAAAAACCACCGCAAAGGATTTTCCCCATAAGCCTTAGTATACAGAAATTCTTTTGAGTGTCCCTATAAAGGAACTATAACTGTTACACACTTCATTTTCGACAGAGGACATGTCATGCTGAATATCTATAACATATATAAATTTCATTGCGATCCGACTATATTTACGTGAGTTAGAGCACGGACAGACAGACAGATGGACTGACAAATAGACAGACAAACCGAATTCATAAACACTTTTCAAGTACGTTGGAAAGTATTAAAAAGACAACAAAACTGAATGAAATTAAAATGTTAATTCAATATCCAGATTTATAATTTATCCAGATGCTGAAACTTAAAATTTCATCACGCTATCATAACTCCTGAATTTGTTCATTCGGAATTCGTACAATTGTAATTCTTACACTGTTATTTATCTCTTTCAGTTTTCCTTCCTTTTTGAATGTAGAAATCTGAATAAAGAATGAAGAATAATGTGTTAACAACGGCTGTGTTTTAACGAGAAAATGAGTGAGTCTCCACCTCCAGCTGCGTCTAGGAGATAAGAGAGGATGTAGTGACCTGAAGAATAATGAAAAGGGACACCATGAAACTCATCAAATTAAATAAATATTTAATATGATGCATAGAACGATGATTAAAGCTTTTAATGCGGACAATAATAATCTAATACCTCACAAAGATTTTAATTTTTGCATTGTTTGTTTCAAGATCATTTTAGAATTAAATATAATATAGTTTAAAAGTGTACATTGTTTATTTATTACAATATATCCGATTAAAATTCCGATTTTTTATATACTAGTTGAGTGGACAACCCAATGTGTTGCTTTTGAATTGTAAGAGATCATTCGATTCTTTTGGAAAAAAGGAATTCTAAATTTATGGAAAATTTAGAAGGAAATTACAGTATTAATTTTATTAAATACAATATTTCAAATAATAAATTATATTTACAGTTTGAGTCAAAAGCTTTCCCACTAAAAATGCACATTTTCTATAACTCTATTTGCCAAAATTTTTTTGTTCTTCCAAGATTTGGCTTCTAATTTTTGAGCTGGTAAAAATGACGTCTTTTGTGTAAACTTATACAATAATATCTTTGTTTTGGCCAAAACAAAGCATTAATGCCAATAAAGCATTAAGGCCAATTCAAAAGCATTTTATATTTATGAATTAAAATAGATGCTTAGAGAAATATTATTTTTCTCGCTGAAATATTTGTTTTAAACGTCCTTGTGAAAAGTTTCAATTGCCATCATAAGGAAATAGTTGAAAATCGGGTTTTCTACTTTAAATTAAATTAAAAAAGCTACGATAGCTTTTTTATTTCAATAAAATTTATCGCAATGTTTCAGACAACAAAAGATTTTTTGCTTTCTAAAATAAACATATTCCTGAAGCTTGAATATATGAAAAATTATTTGTATTTATTGAAATTTTCTTGAAAAATATATTTCAATCACAATATTATTTTCACTATCTATCCAAATAAAAGTTAATTTTTTGTTTAAAATGATATCAAACAAAGAAATACATATAATAATCCCTGTCGTTTTCCCTTTTTTCCCTTTTATCCCCAAAAAATGGAGCAATTAAAGTTGCCACCATTACAGAAATGTTATTAAAAACCACGAAAAAATTAATATCTCAAAAACTAATTCAAATTTTAAAATTCTAAGACCACTTCTGACATCCTGATGACACAATTATAACTAGCGTTAATTTGACAGCCCAGCGTTTCGTATTCTAGGAAGAGTCGTTGTGAAATACAAACGGACAGTCACTTTTTAATATAATTGATAGATGAAGTTGTGATTTATTTTAAGAAAAATTAGCCAGAGTAAAATTCTGAACTATTTATATGTTTTAATAGAAAATAGTTTATTTCGTAGCACACGATTTAGATTGATTAAAAAAAATCATGCTTGAAAATGATTTAAAAAGCCATAACAAGTCAGTCAATTAAAATAAAATTTCATACAAGTAGCATTTGAAATTACATTTTTTCCCTATACGACGATGTAAAAATTTAAAATGTGCGATGTTTAATGTGCTATTATACAAGGCGTCAATGTTGCTCCAAATTCCAGTCGTCTCAATGCTATTCTATGCTTCAAAGTAGTCGCTTGGAAAGCAAACCAATATTTTGTGGTGGAGCAACTTTGACGTCTAAAACGAAGCGAGTCCTCAGTAACAGCCAGTCAAATGTTTGGAAAACTGGCGATGGAAAAGCCATTTCCCGAACAGCCAATGAAATGCTTGAAAAACGAAAAGAGTGGTACGTATGTTGCAGGAAAAATGACGAGTCGCAGGCGATTTTTGTCGTTTGCAATTTTTACGTGTAATAAGTACTTTGGAATTTTAGAAACTGCAATAGCAAAAACTGGAAAACGAAATTTAATTGTCAGCCGTAGACATTCGCAAAATAACGTCAGCGCTACGCACGGACGTTTGTCCTTTAAAATACAGATGGAACAGAAAAATCTGCTAAGTGTTTTAAACGATAATTTTTTTTAACTCAATTACTTCTTCTTTAGGCATAAAGAAATTTATTATATTTGACTAGATTTTTATCGAATACGGTTGACAGAAATATTGGTAGACTAAACTCCTAAACTTATCAATATTTTTTATATTGAAGGCTAAATTTCCTGAGTATTCAAAAAATTTTTAAATCATTAAATCTCCTTTTCAACAATAACCGACGATAACATATCGAAATTATTTTAGATAGTTTTGTAAACGAAGTATACATTTAGTAGGGAGCAATTATATTGCATTTCAGTAATATGTACAAATGTCATTGAGACTGGGAAAACCATTATATTATTAAAATTCATTTCAGACAATTTCAGTCCATAGAACGTATTTCTCCGAATTGCTTAGTGTAACACTCTAAAATAGCTGTAAATACCATGCAATGTTATCTACATTAGGTAAAAAAAACCTCATCTATTGCGGCTCTTTTTAATGCAATCACAATTATTTTTCATAATCACAAAACACCTTTTGCCGCACACAAAACACAAATGAAAATGCCATCGTTCTATTCACCAATATGTCGTTATGAAAATAGTCCTCTTTCCAAATGCTCAATTCTACATCCTACAATGCGCAATCCTACACCTTTCATTTTATTCAAATATTCAAGGAGTTTTTGCAAAAAAATATATACATAATTGCTTAAATGATTATAAGTACACTATAAACAAAATAAATATTACCTAATTTAGGAAAATATAATATAAAATTTAGCGAAATTATACAATAAAACTATCCAATAAATATAGAGTTAGTCATGATACCAAAAAGCGTTTTTTATAATTAGAAACCTTGAAAACGAATACATTTTTGTAATTTAAAGACACATTTACAAAAACAGAGTTTCTTTTGCTGACGTTGATTTTATAAAACGTTTTCCTCCACTTTTACACGCTAGTAATTGGTTCTTTGAATCAGGAACGTAGGTTTTTCGAATGATATCAGTTCTGAAGTAAAAAGTATCTTGTTTAACAAGCATTAACATTAACAGTAAAATTAATATTAATTTGAACTTATTCCACCCCTAAAACCCGATATTCATTCCTGTTTTTAAAACTGATTAATGCATTATCAAATCTATAAGGGACTTTTACGGAAAGCAGTAGCAGCGAAAGAAAAAAAACAGAAAAAAAACATAAAAGATTCTTTAATTCTCGACAATATAGTCATTTCTAATGCGTTTAACGATAAAGAAAGCTTTTTAGAAGAGATTATTGTACAATTCTTGTACACAATCTGTATCGCAGTTATATTATATTTTAGCCTATTAAGAATCATTTGTAGTTTTTTGTAAATGTATCGTCATTTATGAGGTTTGTTGATAACGTCGCTCTTACCGGGTGTCTCTTTTAAACATTTTGAGCTGTAGCATCTCTCTAAAACGCACCTTTAATTCCAGTGATTTTATGTCGCGTTGGAGTATTTGTTTTGAACCTGCAAAACCGTCTTTGCAGTTTCATCATTCAAACTTAAGAGTATACTTTAGGATATATTTCTTTTGCTTAAACTTTACTCTGGTTAGAACAATTATTTCAAGTTTGATGTTAAACGAAACGAGGAACATGTCGGCGATTAACAAATAATAGTGGATACATAAAAAAAAAACTATTTGTGTGTGTTAGAATCAGTATATCAAAAGTTTAAGAATATCCTTAATATTTTAGAATGTAGGGTAATTCTAGGATAGGTGGCCATCGAGGAGAGATGGCCAGTCTAAATAATTCAAAAACTATACCATAGATTGCAGCATAACTTTGTTCATAAGAATTAGTTCAACGTGTTCAGTCATTGCAATGTGCAGCTGTGTTTTTCAATTATAAAAAGAAAATGTAATTTTAATGTTTATTTAATTTTGTGGTTGTATATTTTTGTTGAAATAGGTATCTGAAAGCTTTGCAGTATCTACGTTACATTTTTTTTTTTTTTTTTTTTTCTTTTACTATAAGGACTTTTAAGGTACGTATATAATCCAATCTTTGCTTTTAAGTCTAAAACAAAGACGTACATTGATGGAGTGACGTTTTAAATTGGGTGGCAATCTGCCCATCAATTTTAGGAGAGATGGCCAACTATAATAAATATTTCAAAATTATACGGAATGAGGATTTTAACTAAATATAATTATTATTAAAATAAATATATATTTTTTATGTTTATAATTATATTAATTGAGATAGTTATTTAAATTTTAACTAATATAGATATTTCAATAGCAATAAATTAATAGGACCTCACGATGTATTTTTGTTTCAGAAAATACTGAAAACTTCGGAAACGTTCATTGCAGAAACAGATAAAGTTGATAAATAAACTTAAAACCGTGAAAAGTCTAAGAAAAAAAAAAAATAAGGTGACACTTCCAGTAGCGAAGAAGAGGAAACACATTTCAATTTATTAAATTCTACAAATTCCGAGGGAATAGAATTGGATGAGGATCACTGTGTTGGTTGTGGAGAAGAATATAATACCACAACCAAAAAGGATTGCTGCATACAATGCATAAGGTGCCAGAAGTGGTTCCATGAAACGTGTACAAACCATCAAGATCTTTGTCGAAAATGTGGTAAAATTTTACGAAAAGAGAAGGATTGAAATTATGCTTCAAATTTTGTTTATTCAAATTTTATTCACTGATTTTCCGTGATATAATTGCTTCTTTACAAATTTCTATGTGTTTTTCATGATAACTACATGAAATGTGTTATTTTTTGCTATTTTAACTGAATTTTTTCTTTCTTGTATTCGATAGCAATCTCTCCTCGGCTTGAAGAAGAGATGACCATCTGCCATTTTAATTTCAATTTTGTTTCCCGCTTTTTGTTCTCGATTTTTAATTATTTTTTGTCCAAAATATGATGAGTATAAGTATAAACATTTCAATTATGCATAAATATTTCTTTTATTTGCATTCTAAGAATTTTTATTTCAATCTTTAAAAACTATGGCCATCTATCCAAGAGTTACCTACATATACATAATTTCCAAATGTACACTATTCCGTTACAACTAATATTTAATGGTAATTTTTATTTTATTTATTAGAAGACATTTTCTATTAAAAAATAAAAAATTTTCCTGTAAAACTGAGCAAAAAAAAAAAAAAAAAAAAAAAAAAAAAATCATTAAAGTTGTCAGCTATGAATATATCACTTGAGTCTATACATATGAAAAAATACACTGTAAAAAAAAAAAGTTAAATATTTCTTAATTGTTGAAAACATCATATAATCACGAACGAAAATATGCAATAACCTCTTCCGATTTACCATTATTTCCGAAAAGCGTGTTTAATCTTTAGAAACCTTAAAAATTTCCATATTTTTGAGATTTTACAACTTATTTATATAAAAAAAAAATCTTTTGATGCGACCAATTTTCGGAAAGATTTATGATTAGTTTTTTACTGTGTATTACTCAGAATTCTCAAACTGAAATATTTATTTTTAGAATTCTATCAATTTCATTTATCATTTTCAGCTGCTCAATTGAATTTATGTATGATAAACAAGAAATAATAATTATATTATTGTTAAAATTATTGCTGTTAATTGATCATATTTGTCTGAAAAAAAATGTTTGTTTAATATAAAAATGATTTTTTGAGAATTGATAGCATCCAAAACACCTATACTGCGGGTTGAGAAAACTTATTAATACACAATAAAAACTATTAAAAAAAGTTTTCAAAAATCAGTGGCAGCAAAAGTAACTCTTTTGATGAATGCCTCTTTAAATATCAAAGCTTTATTACGTTCTCAGGCTCATAAACATAAGGAACGTTTTTTTGAAATCCTGGGTAATTCAGAAGTGTTTATTGTATATTATCGTTTGTGGTTATATTATATTTTTCTCGATCAAAAAACGTTTATCTTTTTTTCAGAGTATGACATTTTTTTAATTCATCCCACTTGATAACGCAGCTGTATGAACATTGTCCTTCAGATCAATTATTATCCGATAAATGGCTAAAAATATGTGTTATTATAATAATTTTTCCGAAAATTAATTGCTAAAAACGTTAGTACGCTTTTTATTTCGGCATTCTAAATTTATCTATTTTGTTCTCTATCATTTCTGTTTCTTTTAGCCTAATCCGACACCTGCACATTTTTGTCTGTTTTCATGCTTTATTCTTTTCTTTGGCCTCAATGGCTTACTAACACAATTCAGCAAAACCAACATTCGGTTCATCGCTTACTTTTGCCAAAAAGCAATTTTCCGCAGAAAGCATTAGAGCTGATATATTGCTCTAAATGTTGGCAACAGCTGGATCCGTCACATAGAAATCACTTGTGCTGAAAGGTTTAATATAGTGTTAGAAATGAGCTAAAGTGATTTTGCTTAAGTTGAAAAAAGAATAGTGTTAGACTAAAAATGAAAATTTTACGAAATCGAAGAAAGTTTCAGTTTCAAAGTACAAAAATATATTTATATTTCTTTGTTTTATTATTTGTTTTAATTCGGATGTTAATTTTGTTTTTAAATTTTATGAAGATTCTTCTTAGTCGATGCAATAATATCTTTAACAACGTTAATACTGGCATTACCATTACACTGTTAAAACACGAAACGTACACAGAAGATAAACTTCCATTCCATCACCAAGAATTCAGATAAAAAGAGACCTAATTTTATACAAACTATTTTTCAGTTTTTTTACTTTAATTTCCGGGAGTAAAACTAATCTTTGTACAACAGCAAATCTACATTTAATTCATAATATCAAAAAATTAAATGCAATGAATTTAAGCAATGAAAATTCTAGAGAATTAGACATTATATTCAGGGCTTACTCCAAATATCAGTTTTAGCTCCAAGATAGCGTACACAATATTGCACGTACTGCTATATTTGGATACAACAATCATCCTTTTGCTTCCTTTTGGGAACAACGGATTCGATCTTATTCTATCGATGATAATTTTCAGAATTTTCAAGCTCTTTTTCTGAGACTTTCACAAAAGTTGTTCTATACACTTACCTAATACATTATGTCCATTATATACTGATTTCATTCGCGCATGCGCAGTGAAAAAAAATTAGTAAACCTTCTCATTTTTCATCTTATTTTTTTATTATTATTTTTCTGATTGCAGGGTATTGTATAGAATATTGTTTGTCATATTTTCTGAAAAGAACATTTCTTTATATTAAGAATTCTGCAAATTATGGCAAACGCTTCGAAAAATTTGGGACTGTTTTTAGAAAAACCTTAATTTTCTACAAGTATGCATAATATCCTCATAAAAAGTAACACAATTTATTAAAAACCCTCTTAATCATGTTCTATAGTTTGAATGCTTTTGCTAGATTAGTTTTTACAGGATTATCCAAAAGATATTCGTTCTTTTCAATTTGTTGACGGTCCCCTATGGGGTTTCGGGAAAAAAATCTTCACGGAAATATAGGACGGATACTGTTATGTTTACACACCTGGAGTTTCAGAATAAATCCTCATGTATTTTTCTAGATATTTAACAAAACGTCTAAAATCGCAAATGATCAATCATCAATGGTCATATAGCGTATTTGCATTGTGTTAACAGGAATGCAAACTCACTTGATTGTGTAGCTTCCATTTGAGAATACAAGTTGTTTGACACTACTATTCACAAAATGCTACATTGATATGCTGCTACTACACAAGAAAAAGAAGAAAACAATATTTCGTAATTTTTTCGAAACTCGTTTGTTATTTAGGCTGGAAAAGAACATTAGATCGAGTACAAAACCTCATATCCTTACTTTGAAACTTAAAAATGTATTTGTAACATTTTATCGTTACTTACGTATGTCAGCAAGTTTATTCATGGTTAGCATTTTAAATATGTTCGCTGAATGTTACAACTAAAATATATATATATATATATATATATATATATATATATATATATATATATATATATATATATATATATATATATCATATATATATATATAAATCATATCATATATATATATATAAATCATATATCATATATATATATATAAATTCCTGCGTATAACACAAATAGATTACAACCTGCCATGAATAAAATCATTTAAATATATTTAAGTATCGCTTAATAAGAGTAGATTTATCATCTTTAAATCTTTCTTGAAGAACTGTACTCTTCAAAATGTTGCGATACTTCGTTGTAACTTGATTCATATTGATAAAAAAGTAAATTTCATTAATTTAAACCTTTATAAATAAATTCAAAATTATTTCTGATCTATATTTTATTAAACTACGTTTGCATTCGCATGTGAAAAATAACGTAGGATCTTTCTGAAAATACAAAACGATATTATTATTGGGATCTAATAATATTAACATCTCTCCAAGGACTTCACCCTCACTCTCAACTAAATAATTTAATGGTGAATAGAGACAGACATAAAAATGTTTTCGAATGCTCAATGTAAGCAATTGAACATAATTCTATAATGATTCGACAAAATATTTCATTGGAAACATGAATATTTCTTAAACGGACAACAAAAGAAATAATTTCACGTTACAGTCTTAAAAAGAAAAGGAAAAAAAATTGACAAACTTCCTCAGCAAAAGCAGAATGACCCATTCCGCTGAAAATCATCTTCTGTCAAATTATATTTAAATAAAATAAGTTTAGACGACAACCTTCATACAGACATTGTTTTGAGATCGATAAGTTTCATACAAACATCCAATATTTACATGGTATTTTTTTTTCTTGGTAAATGTTACTTTATAATACCTTTCGGTCAAATATAAGTTTTATGAATGTTTAAAATTTTGAAATGCTAATGTGAAATTCCCTTTTAATAGTTTCAAAACAGATAGCAATTCTGGTAGTTTTTAAAGGTTAGCTGAAAAACTACCTGACTGAATGGATAGTAATTTTGATTCAGTCGTATTTGAAGCTACTGGATGTTTATTTCTGTTAAAATGTTCATACGTTAAGATTCATTTTTCTTTCGAAAATCAGATATAAAAAATGCATATTTTCTAAATGTGATACAGACCTATCAGTTTTTTTTTTTTTAAACAAAAATAGAATTCTATAAGCTATATATAAATACGAATCTAAAATTCTAGCTCATTTCTCTAAGTAGTTTTAGCGTTGAACTACTCGTATTGCAACAATAAATATATAATTTAAAATAATGATCCCCGAACACTAAACCTTCATAATGCCTATAATGAACATATGACTTCTCGTTTGGTGTACTAAAGTAAATTGTACTAATCGAAATCAAATATGCTGTTAAAAGAAGGTGCTTGTATAAAAAATTTCAGCGCTTGGTACAAAACTAATGAGAAGATGACCATTTAAGCTTATTTTTGAACAAAATTTGGAAGAAGATATAATTTCCAGTCGAATTAATATTTTTGTTTGTTTCAAGAAAATTTTTGTGATTAAAATGTATAAAATTTTCTCTCTTTTTTTTTTCTTTTGGCCGCTTGTACAATTCACAAAACAAAGCAGACAGTTAAAGAGATATTAAATAAGTGATAACCTTTTAAGGTCAAAATTTATGTACAGGGTTCGCACGCTCTTAAGCCACAACTATTTTGTAAGGATTCTTCCACCAGTAATCGCCTAAAAACTCCTTCTACCTAATGAATCGTGAACCCATTAAAATATATATATATATCTTCATAGTATACTGGTGCAGAGTCCTTACAAAATGGGGCGTGGCTTAATAGCGTGCGAACCTTGTGTTAGTTTTTCTACTGTCTGAAAATTTGTATTTACGTATGTTTGCATATGCTCATTATTTACAAGTTAAGAGAGGAAAAAAAAAAGTCATACAATTGGTTTGAGTCAAATATTGCTTCAATGATATATACATAAAAGCTAACAATTTTCTTCAGAAATAAAATAGCATTATGATATCATCTTGCAATGTAATACATATGTTGAGAGAATTCAAATTATATTCACAGGCATTTTCTTCTAACCATGTAAAAAAAAAAAAAAAAAAAAAAAAAAAAAAAAAAAAAAAACATGTTGCGAAAAATATGACATTAGATTATGGAACAAAAAGCTAATAACAAGAAACTGATTGTATAAGGAGAGAGAGTGTCGGAGATTTTATGTACGTCTTTTTCTTAGATGTCCTTACATTATTAGATTAAGAACATTATGATTAAAAGGAATTCCTTGATATTTCTGAGAAAAAAATCGCAGATTACTAAATATGTTTCCTAGAGATGCTGTGGAACAGAGGCTATGTTTTCTAAGCTTTCTATTTATGTTTATGTAAGGGATATGAATAGGTTAATACAATAAGAAATGCATACAGTGAATAGCTGAATCAAACACACGCTTTAGTTGTTAAGACTGATTTCTATTTTTAAAAATATCATCACATCCGTGTGTATATGATTATGTATTACCGACGTCATTTTCTTTATTTTAAAAACAAAATACTGTAACAGCCTTGCATCTGTAGTAAAAGATAATAAAATTTTCTCTTCCAATATAATCTCGCTTTATGTCAAATCGTCACTCCCCAGTGTCGTATGAAAAAATTATAGATATATATAGGATTTTATAATATATAACCTTTATGTCTCTGTTAACAAAATCAAAAGTATTACACCAGGAAACTGTGTTATGCGGTCTCTGCGTGCAAAATCCGCATTTACTAATGTTCTATCTAAGGAATTACAAATATCATAAACGGCCGACGTCGCCCGTAATAACCCTTGGGATATTACAAGTAAAATAAACAAAAATAAATTATCCTAAAAATTTTTATCACAATAACAGGGCTCTGTGCCTTTACGTCCATATATTGTTAAAACTACTGTAAGAAAAATAAAAAGCCTTTTGGCTCAATCGTAGTACGCTATAATTTCTGAAAGTAAAAAGCCACAGTTAATATATACTGCAATTCCATCGTAAATAACTTAACATTTGATCGCCGAATTTTGTTTTCAAAACTATGTAGAAAATTTACTAATTAAGATAAAACAATTTTTTATAATTTAGGATATTTTTTACTAAGGACTTAATACCCAAATACCTGCAGATTATTTCAATCTCTCTTTTAGTCCCAAAAATTGCAACTCAAAATTCTTTAACAGCCGTAACATAAAATATACAAACATTTTTTCTACCTTCATTGAAGTGTAAAAATTATCAAAATTATCCCGTTAAAAAAAGTTATTTAATGTTCTCAACAACACTAAGTAATGCTAAATTATAACAGTAGCTTTTTTAATTCATTTATGATTTATTAAAAAGAAAAAAATGGCATTTACACGTGTAACTGACGTAACTTTTATTCTGTAACTGACGTAACGTTATGACATTACAAAGATAATAATGGTACTTAACTTAGTTTGTAAACAGTAATTTACAATGCCTTTTTATTAGGATTTTATTATAGAATATAAAAATATCAAGTTTTCCAATCATACCTTTAAATTAAACGTATTATAAATTTTCTACCCCCCCCCCCCCCAAATGATAAATTTCTGTGGAATTGCCCTATATTACGCCCTATTTTTGTTTGCCTTACCTAATGGCAGAATTATCGGCGATTAACACTAAACGTACGGATATTTTTTTATTCCTATTCCTACCAGAAGTGGTAAAATGACCCCTGTACAAAAAGTTATCTATATTAGGATGTTTTGCGAAAAATATACCAGTTGATACACTTTGATGTATGAATAAAACTTTTTTTTTCAAATAATTATTACAATAAATAAAGACACAATATTGCTTATTGGAACACAAAACACGAACTTTAATAAGCTAAAAATTAACTTTTACGTTTCGAGCTGTTTCTACAGCCGTCTTCAGGAAAATATGATGGTAAAAAGGCTCAAAAATCAGAGACGAAATCTTCCTGTGTAAAAAATAATTCGTCGAAATTTGACCAATGATTTGAATACAAAACTGCAGTGTTGCCATCTAGTGAATATAAATAATTATTAATGAAGTGGTATCAAATGAATCAAAAAGGTCGATTTAAAAAATCACGAGCGGCCGTCATCTACACAAAAGGGACAAAACCACGTTCAACTGAGTTTTCATTCAAGTTTTGGCAGCATAATACAAATTTAAGCTGAAATATTGTAATTAGATGCAGAATTATAACTTTATGATATTGTGCCAGATTTTTGGGATATTATAGGATAAATTATCGTTACAAGGTTTATCTTCACGTGCAATGATTTCAACTGATTCTCTAATTTTACTTTCAAATGGGTTATTGATAATTTTTGCTTCAGCAATGTCAATATGGCAGACTTCATTAGCTAAGTAGAACCTAGAAAGAGCTGAATTCTGTTTGCGATGTTTAATGTCTCTGCGATGCTCCATAATCCTTACTGATAACATGAGTTTTGTCATGCCGATGTAGACTTTTTCAACATTATTGGATAAAATGATAGGGATTTCACTGTTTGTTTTGTCCGTGAAGAATTTCTCGTTTTGTGTACCAATAAGCAATATTGTGTCTTTATTTATTATATTTTATGGTGCAATTGTCCAGTATGATTTATTAATTATTACAAATTGTTCATTTATTAATCCTTTATCTACTGACGATACTTATAAGTTCCATTAAAATAACTTATAAAAATCATTTAATACATCGATTAGTTGTAATATATTTTAGAATGAGTTATAGATACATTACTTTATCTTGTTCCAAAAACATTATAGGTTCCACAAACAATAAATAAATAAATAAATAAAAAATAAAGGGTGATTTATTTTGCCTTTGCATCTTTTAGCTTTCTTGGCTTTGAAGGGTTGGGTGGAGACGGATTTTTTAATTCGGAAATATTACGATATTTCTATTGTAAGAACATTATAATTGTACACTGTAAAAAAAAAAAAAAAAATCTGTAAAGTTACTAAAGTTTTTCTAGGAAACTGGGATTCCTAAAACTTTTTATGTAACGGCAACAACAAAAATTCCTGTAACAGTGTTCTATTACAAAAATTTTTGTTGTTGCAAATGATTTGAAATTTGGTGTCTAGGCATAATTTGAACCGGAGATTTGAAATATCTCGTTAAAATTGGGTACTGCTTTGAAAAAAATTAAGTTTGGACTCGTTTTAATATGTAGATGCCCCCCTAAGCATATTTTATATACATCATTTAAAAGTAGGCTTTATTCCCAATCTTTCGGTACCAGTAACTTTCGTCTACGATAATTTGCTCAGGAGTTAGTAGGGGGCATTTGCTTTTTTCCGCGACTGTACATTAGTTTTACATCATTATCAGTATTATTTGGACTCTAAGAACCGATAGAGTTTCTAAAGCCATGTGCAAAATAATGTAAGTCAAAATTAAATTTTCAAAATTTTTATCAATTGAGAAAAGAGTAAAATATCAGTTGCATAATATTGAAATAATTATGTTAAATAAAACATCTATGAAGTTGTCAGTAGTAAATATTTTATGATTTTGTGTTTTGTTAAGAAACAGAAAAAAAAATAATAATACATTATTCTACATTGAACCTTCAGGGAAAATTAAGACTTTTAAGATCACTAAATGCAAACAAATTGAATCAATATTTCCATTATAATTTAACTATTTTCAACATTCTTTCATGTTGCGTAGAGATCATGGATAGAGATCAATTTGCGTACAAAACAAACTAGAAAACACCATTAATATAAGAAAATTCGAAGCACGATCAACAAGTAACTTGCAGAAATTCCTTTGATCACTATCATCAGCTAAATTAAATGTCGATTTATTTTATTTGGAGTTTTCTTCTATGAATGTAAATAACTTAGTTTATTTTAAAGATGCATAGTAACTTAGTTAGTTTTAAACAGGTCTTTAACCAGATTTAATATACTGTTTGTTCTTTGTTACAAAGAGTTCAACGTTTCCGATTTATTATTTTCCTTATCTTCTTTTGATTGAAAAAAGCCGTCCTTCGCCCTTGTGTCTTCTCCGACATGAAAACACACTTGCACTTTTCCATCAGAAGATCATCCGATTTTGTTGTTTTGCTTCTTAATAGCACTGTAAAATTATGTATTAAGTATGATTCACAAAATATCCAAATAAATATATTGATGAACACAAAAATTTTATAAATAGAATAGCAGTTGTTAAAAGAATAAGGAAATCTTGAAATCCAATTTTCGCGTGTTTTAAGTACATTCACTGGGCACTATAGTGTTACGAAATTGACAATATATTAAACTTAAACTTACACTATATGCAAAATTACTTAAAAGATGACACAGTATTTTAAAAAAATGTTAAATTATTATTATTTTCTTTTAATACCTTAGATATTTCAACTATAAAAACATAGTCTTCTTCATTTATAGATCCGAAAACAATGGAAAAATAAAACATGGATATAGTGAAGTGGAAAATTACTCATTTTATCATTCTTTAAGTAAATTGAGCCAAATTCTGGGTATGTTGTAGTATAAAAAGTCATTACAACCAGTATTTTCTTTAGTAATAATTTCTATTGATTCGCGGATAATTAAATCATGATAATTCTTTGAGGGATATATAATTTTTGCGTCTTCGAACTTAACTTGTATATTCTGCTTCTGGTTAAGTCTTGATAGAGCTGTTGTAGGTTGGTTATACTTTAAATCTCTCAAATGTTCTTTAATACGAACTTTACGCGAAGTCATGCCTAAATATTCGAGATAAATATCTTCTGTTTTCAGTGGAATTACACATACCCCAGAAACTTCATCCCTCGGAATCGGGTCCACTTTGGCACTAATAAGATCTTTCAGTTTTGCAGGAGGAGTGGCGACCAAGTTTACGCCAAAGCGAAAAAGTGCATGTCTGAGTTTTTCAAAAAGTGCTGGTATGTACATCATTTTGCAATATCTCATATTACTCCGTGGAGTTTTTTGTACAAACTGTTGTATTTTTTATATTCCTCTGAAGAAGACTATGTTTTTTATAGTTGAAAGATCTAAGGTATTAAAAAAAATAATAATAATTTAACATTTTTTAAATACTGTGTCATCTTTTAAGTAATTTTGCACATAGTGTAAGTTTAACTTTTAAAGATGAATTAAGAATTTCTATTTATTTATTTACTGACAATCTATTATTTATTTTTTCTATACAAATTTCAAAATATATCTTTGCATTTTCAATGTATAACTCATATATCCAAAAGTGAAATCTTGAAAGCAGAAAATATTTAGAAGTGACAATTTATATTGGAGTTACTATTCTTGTGAAGGAGAAATTAACTGTTTGCGACATTTCTGCTTTAGCAAATAATTACGACTGACGTTTGTTTAATGGAAAAGTATAAAAAAAATTAAAGCATCTTACAACTAACATAATACCTGGTGAAAGCTGAACATTACCAGTAGCTAAACTGCAGGAGTCTTTTTTTATGTAAGTTGTTTCAAATGTATCTCACTACAATTTGAACAATGTCGAGTAGCGTGTACCTCTATACAATAAAGCACTGACGCTACTTTTAAAGTCATTCCAATGAAAAAAAAAATCCATGCCGTCTTGGCCTACAAGCGCAGGTAGATTTCGAAGTTAAGTACTAATCCTGAGTTCGAATCCTGGTCCTGGCATTTTTCGCCCAGTTGGAAATTTACATCTAATAAGTACTAATTTCACTAACAAAAACTAAATCATGATTATAGATAAACCCATTTTAACAATTTTATCTCCCTGCTTTTGACGAGTTTTTAATTTCTTTTTAATATAAGAGCTGGTTTTATCATCATCATGTTAAGGTGGTACTCAAAATTATATTTTTACATGCTCAACAACTGGAAAATTTCTGAAACATTTTCAGATTCATTTTTAAAAGAAAAAACATGAAACTTGCTAACGAGATTTTTGAAGAGATTTTTGAAGAGATTTATAAGCGACCTGTGTTTTTATTTTTCGTTCAATTAATTAGAACTTGATTTATAAACAATTACTTTCTCAGTAGAACCTTATTTTTCGTTTTCAACACAATCGCTTAAGGAAATTCGGTTCAAAATACCCACTTTGAGATAATTTTTTGAAATATATTCTGCCTCTATCAAAACAACGACCATTACGACACATTATATAGTTTCTGAATAAAAAAACTTAGCGACTGGATAAAAACCTACCGATTTGAGAGCAAAAATGAATTTAAAAATGAGTCCCAAAATAAGCAGTTGAGTACATCCTTAATACGATAATTTTTTCTTCAACATCTATGCATTTTTTATTTGATTTGCTGTATCAACTTGTCCTATCAAAAACTCGTCAATATAAAAGTTGTAGACAATATTAAGAAAATGTATAATAAATTTAATTGTATTTGATATCTTGAGAATTGACGAAGTTATGAAATTTTGTCTCAAAAAACCCAATTTTTTTCGCCCTTGGCGCCCTGTTTTAATATTATCAAATATCTGTTATACATAATTTGTTGGCGCTTTTTTTAAAAGTAATAATAACTTTAAACTGATTCGATGTGTGTTATAATTAAGAAGTTATAGGTTTTTTTACAAAACCCTTCCCTATTTCAAGCCCCTTGGTCCGATTTTGACCATTAACGAAATTTACCGAGATTGTCTGCTCCTTGATTTTATGTATTAGTTTGGAAGAGATTTGTGCAGAATTATGGAAGTTATCGTGTCCATAAAAAAGTTACACACACACACACACACATATATATATATATATATATATATATATATATATATATATATATATAGAGAGAGAGAGAGAGAGAGAGAGAGAGGGGGGGGGTGGGACTGACTTTACTGAGGATTGTTTTGTTTCTATGGGTCATGATCGGTGTAGATCTGCAAAAAATTTTCAGAAATTGCAACATAGGGGAGATTGCAATAGGATTGCAATATTTCATACGAAATCTGTGTAAAAATATTGCTTTTATGCAAACCACTTGGCAAAAAATTTCTCATTTTGGTTAAAACTTTTTCTGCTCATCAATATGCAAAAGTCAATGGAAAATCCAGCTTTAGTGTAATATTTTTGCATTTTGCTGTACCCTGAACCGTTTGAAATTTTTACAATTATTCTATGTGTTCGAGTGGATGTAAACGTATATTAAATTACCTGATATTTTTAGTCCTTAACCTTACCTTTGTAAATTAGGATCTGTGTTTTTTATTGTTATATTGCTATTTTTTTATTCTCACTGTTCTGCAAAATGTTAGAAACGCCAAGTGGGGTCATTCTGATATTTGAAAGTACAGTAGAACCTCTTTTATCAGAAACTCTTTTAACCGAAACTCTCGGTTAACCGAAATCCATTTTTAAACTGTTTTTTTACTATCACATTTTTTGTGTGCAAAATCCATTTTGAAAGCTTTTTACTTTCTTCTATCTTCAATAGAAGAAAGTATTGTAATCGAAATTTTTTTCGACTTCCGGTTTTCGACGGATTTGCATGTTTTAGGGATCAGAGATTCCAAAAAACATGTTTATAGAAAATGTCTGTCTGTCTGTGTGCCCGTCTGTCCGTCTGTCCGTCTGTCCGTCTGTCCGTCCGTCCGTCTGTCCGTCTGTCCGTCTGTCCGTCTGTCTGTCGCCATTGTACCATCAAAAAGTGTATGAAGTTATGTATAGAATTAAACCAAAATTTTATTATAAGTTTTTGGCTATGGCAAGCAGGTCCTCCCGGAATTTGGAAAAAATTCGCCGGTAGGGGGCGCTGATATAACAATTTTTATGCGATTTTGAATATTGTACCATCCAAAAGTGTATGGAGTTTTGCATAGAATTGAACCAAATTTTTAGTTTAAGTTTTTGGATATGACAAGCAGGTCCTCCCTGAATTTGGAAAAACTTCGCCGGTAGGGGGCGCTGTAAATGCGTTTTTTGTGCGATTTTGAATATTGTACCATCGAAAAGTGTATGAAGTTATGCATAGAATTGAAGCAAATTTTTATTTTAAGTTTTTGGCTATGGAAAGCAGGTCCTCCCTGAATTTGGAAAAAATTCGCCTGTAGGGGGCGCTGTAATAGCGATTTTTGTGCGATTTTGAATATTGTACCGTCCAAAAGTGTATGAAGTTATGCATAGAATTAAACCAAATTTTTATTTTAAGTTTTTGGCTATGGCAAGCAGGTCCTCCCTGAATTTGGAAAAAAATTCGCCGGTAGGGGGCGCTATAATAGCGATTTTTGTGCGATTTTGAATATTGTACCGTCCAAAAGTGTATGAAGTTATGCATAGAATTAAACCAAATTTTTATTTTAAGTTTTTGGATATGGCAAGCAGGTCCTCCATGAATTTGCAAAAAAATCGCCGTTAGGGGGCTCTGTAATAGCGATTTTTGTGCGATTTTGAATATTGCACCATCGAAAAGTGTATGAAGTTATGCATAGAATTGAACCAAAAAAAATTTTAAGTTCTTGGCTATGGCAAGGAGGTCCTCCCTTAATTTGTAAAAAAATCGCTCGTAGAGGGCGCTGTAATAGCGATTTTTCTACAATTTTTGTGCCATTTTGAATATTGTACCGCCGAAAAGTGTATGAAGTTATGCATAGAATTGAACCAAATTTTATGTGTTTATTTTTGGTCATGTGACGAAGGTCCTCCCTGAAGTTGGAAAAATTCTGCCGGGAGGGGGCACTATAATTGCGGTGTCTGTACCATTTTCATTATTGTACCATCGAAAAGTGTATGAAGTTATCCATATAATTGAACCAAATTTTTTGTGCATGTTTCTGGCTATGGCAAACAAGTCCTCCCTGAACTTGAAAAAATTCCGAAAGAAGGGGGCGCTATAATTCCGATTTCTGTGCCATTTTCATTATTGTACCATCGAACAGCGTATAAAATTATGCATACAATTGAACCAAAATGTTTGTGCTTGTTTTTGGCTTTGGCCAACAGGTTCTCCTTGAATTTGGAAATATTGCGCGGTAAAGGGGCTCCGTGCTAGCGATTTTTGTATACTTTTCTTGATTTTTCGTAGTTCTATTGTGCATCGGCGGCTCATGCAGCGGCGGGAACTCGCTTCCTGCTATGCCGGCTATTCGCAAACAGCTGATAATGACAGAATAAGGGAAAATCAATAATTTTAACAAATATCATGATATAGATTAACTCGTTTTTAGTCCGTTTAATTGACTTGAGCAGAAATTTAAGATGAAAATCAAAGTTGGTATAGTATTGAACTAATAATATTGAAGTATTAACATGTGTAACTAGGTTTTGAAATATTAAGATGTATAAGATAGAAGAAAGTTTTGGGATTGGCACATCCAACTAGTTTTTTTTGTTTTAACTATCATATTCCTTCTTTGCAAGCGGTCCTTTCCGAACTACGTGTACATATGCATATTTTCGATCCCCTTTCTTAGAGTTCCTTTGAATTTAACTTGAGTTCCCGTGAGTTGCGGAATGGAACGAAGAAAACGAACAAATAAGTCATTATGAAGCTTTTGAATGCTTTGCAAAAGGTTTGACATGGCTTGAGCTGCAGAAAGTCTGTGATAATGGTGAACTAATAATAAACACTCCGTGATAGAGCTTCAAAGCAAAAAAAATTGAAACTGCGACAAAAAAAAAAAAAAAAAAAAAAAAAAAAAAATCAAAACCTTGTGATAAAATTAAAAGGTACTTAATTCCAAAATTAAAATTCACGTAATTTATTCGTGTTCCTACTTCGCTATTGCTTTATTTTTATTAAGCACTTGTTACCATAATAAAAAATATTGCATATATTTCTCCTTAATCTTAAAATGAAAGAATTCTCGATTATCCGAAAGATGGTCGGTCCCAATTACTTCGAATAATCGAGGTTCTACAGTAATTGTATTTAAATAGCTATTGCATTATGTATATCTCTATTTTGTATATCTTTCGCTAAGTAATTAATGTGGGCATAAACTAACATTTTGGAGACAAACACTAAAACTTTTCTGGTATGTCATCTTTCTTAATTTTTAAATGCCATCTGTTGTCGAACTTATTTAATTGCATCCAGTGAAATTCGATATGAAGAGGGTTTACATTTTTGTTTAAACAATGTCTTCAATTTTGAGTGCAAACTTAATCCTGTGACAAAATCTGAAAGTGGGGAAGTAGTGAGTACTTTTGAAAAGTAATTTGCAGTCGCTACTTTTCAGAACAAAATGTTGTAGTTTTAGTTCAGTACATTTTCGAAAAAGTATTTGTAGTTCTAGTTCGGTACAATAAAAAAAAAAAAAAAAAAAAAAAAAAAAAAAAAAAAAAGTTTTTTTCGACCACTTTATATGACATTCCGAAACTTGACCAACATATAGAAACCCATAAGAACATTATAATCTACTGCAAATATACGAAATTTAAATTAAATACGTTAAAGTTTTGCGGAATGTGTTAGGACAACATTTTAAAAATATTTTTGCGAATAAAAGAATGCAAGTTAATTGAAATACAGAGAAGTTTGAATTTAAGTAACTTGAAATGTAGAAATGAAAGAGAGGTTTTACTATTTCTGTTTCTAAAAATTCCTAGAAATAACTCACATTCGAAGATCTTATTAAGCGATATCAGTATCGTAAATTTTGGAATGAAAAGCGGTGGTAACAATGAAATGGTTGATCTTGAAAGCAATGAAATTCCATATCAAATTAAATTTAAATATAATGCTAATAGAGTAATAAACGATGTAATGCATGATAAAAATACTAAAAATATACTTAAAATTCCATTATTTATTTATTTTTTTATTTTTTTAGCGCGGTATATTTTTGTTTATGGTTATTTTATTGGTGATTTCGTAAATATCTATGATATCTTGACAGTTTGAGTGTGAATGTGATGATGAGTAAATGTGATCCAAAAAATTTACATTTACTTTTTTTAAAAATTCTTATCTAATATTATTTCTTACAGTTTATGTGTAAATTAAAAAAATAATCTTTTACTTATAAATTTTTAGGATACTACTAAAATTTTTGAAGTTAAAAATTGTTTTACTTCATGAAGACAGTTAAATATCGACTTTTGAAAGTTATTTTTTCCGCTTAAATAAATCTTGTTTGTAGCAGATACGTTAAGTTGTAAATTTAAACAACCGAAACAAGCGTTAAAGAAAGTTCAATGTTATCTCAATCGCCTTAAATAATGCTTATTAGATGATATTTTAATAATTTTTCACTTAAACCACTCCTGCCTGATACTCTCGCATTTAATTTATAACGAAATAAAACGCGACATCATCATTAAAGAATTCCGTTTCGCTATTGTTAAAAACAGTTTATAAATTACTAGCGACATTCGCTCCTAACCGGCTGCTTCATATTTAGCAGTCTCTAAAATTTTCGGAAAAATCATTTAAAGGAAAATCAATCGGCAAAGGTTGAATGCGAATTATGACTAACATACTTTTCCGTTATCGCAAACGCGGGAGAGTATTCGGAGCTTTAGATAAGAGACTTTTTTGTTCCATCTGCTCTTTGTAATTACTATCCGCAGGCAGTGAGCTTTCACTGTGCATTTTAAATGATAAATGCGTTTTATCCCACTACGGAAGTTAAAGTCTGCAGTTTTAATACGGCTTTCGATTTATATTTATCTCAATGGAAATAAATGTACCATCAGTGAAAGAAATGTTAGTGATGTAATACATTTAACTGCGACGAATAATCCAATAAAGTAAAAATACTGTTACATACATATTATGCTATAACAAATAATTAAAGTTTTTTCAATTACCGTATAACACTATGATCAAGAGCATGAAATAAAACATTGCGCTTAAGAAAAAGAAAACCTATTTAAAACTTCCGTTATCTATTCATGCGCAAAAATATATTTTCTTTGAATTTCCTGACGAGGTCAACTCTGTCATTTATTGAAATAAGAAGTAAAAGTTAAATTTAAAAAATCAAAAAACCCGACTGCGTAAAAATCGAACTAATTAATAATTTTTTATCAATCTGAAACTATTTTTTATATTAGTTACATATATATATATATATATATATTTATTTACTTGTACTGATGACTTTTAAGTTGTGTTTAATGGTTAGTCCCTGTCTATAAACACTGTTTTGATGAGGCCTATAGATGTCTATGATGGTTAGAGTTGCAGTAAAGCTAGAGATCCTACCTACACAATTTCCAGGTTGTGTAATAATTTAAACGGGGCTTCTGACTAAAATAGTCATGAAACATCGTCTTCATTTTGAAAGACCTATCCAATGATGTGCCACTCAATGGGTCGTAATTTTTTTTTCGTCTCTACCGCCATTTTGTATTTTATGGCCGCCATTTTGAATTTATGAAAACAAAACCTAGCCTATAACCATCGGATGGTTAAGACGAATCGATAGAGACTTCATTCATTAAAATCCATCCAACCGTATGTATGTTTCGAGGGTATAAAGAAATCCACATACCCAAATACGTGCGAAACACATAACCCTTCTTGGCAGCCGGGAAAAAATATATGTGCTAAATGTGATTTTAGAGATACTGTAATCAGTTTCAGTACACATTTTATTTATTTTAATGATAATATGAATTTCATAAGTTTTATAAGTTATGTGCAGCTGGAATTCTCAAATTTTAAATTATTTACTGACTGCGGCAAAGCAATTACATTGTAAATGTTCGGCTAACATATCGAAATACATACACAGACACACATACAAACATATATCCTCTTTAATAAAAAGCTACGCATAGCTGACGACTAGCTTTTTCGCTAATCGTTGCCACATATTAATCTCGGAAAATGAAACATTTGAAAATGCTGAAAAAATTAAAACCTCGAAAAGTATTTGTCAGAAAATTCTTAGACAAACTGCGTTAGAAAGGTACAAAATTGTATTTTTCTATCAACAACAAATTACCGATATAAACAAACGGACATTTCAGAAATTGTGATTAATTTTACAAATGTGAACAATGTATGTGAAAGTCATTCACTTTTGAATATTCATTGATAAACATTTAAAAACTATCGCTCATTGGATATTTTAACTCCTATAGTATTAATATGCATTTGACGTAATTCCCTATGAACCAATGAAAATAGTTTTTAATTTAAAAGGGAAGTCTTAGGAAACTCGTCTATTTTCGGTACTTTTATGTTATTCTGGACGGGAAATCTCGCCAATAACAGGGTTTTTTCGCCAATAGTAGCTATTTTTTCGCATGTGTGCAAACAATGCTTTAAAGTTGAATTAAAATGCTGTGGTATTTATTATTATTGTTACATATTTTAATGGAAATGCGTGAAAGGCAAGTAATTTAATTGTATGGAATACATAAGGCGTTAAGAAGAGAATCCGACTAACTCAATTTTAAAGCGTGTTTTTTTAAACAAAGTAAGATTGAAAATTTTCTATATATTTATACAGTGATAAAATGTTAACCTATATTAAAAGAAAATTAAAGTGTTCAATCAAAATATCCTGAGAAGAAATATTATATAGGTACAATACTTTTATAGTTACAATAACTTTAGCTGTTTATACTGAACATTTTCATTTGATGGAGTTAATCGATTGGCTCATAAGTATTTTGAATGTTTGTATTTTAAATGCTTTTAAAATGAAATGAGATGAAGGTTTATATTTTAAGTGAAATTAATGCAATATGAATGATGTTAATGGGAAGAATATTTGGCGACATCGCCAATCTAACATGAAAGTGCTCTATTTTCTGAGTATTAATGTAATAAACATAGACTTTCGTTTGTTTGTTTCAGGTTTGTACTTAATTTATTTTGGAAAAACTGATTTGATGACTAATTAATTCATTTTCCTGTTTTTTTTTTTTTCCTTTTTTTTTTTTTTTGTTTTTTTTTTTTTGAAAACTTAATTACTTCTCAACATTACATAATTTTAAAATTTAAACCATTGAATAGGCAGGGCGTACATTCAAATGTAAATTGTTTGAAAACTGTATTTCAATTTACCGACTTTTAATGATTAAACCAAATAGCTCGATTAGGTAATAATAGTATATAAATATTTTTATCAATTATTTAAAATTTTAAGGGAAAACTACAATTTCTATCCACCGTTCTAGGACGAGCGTTTACGCCAGTATATACATATATACACCTGCCGTTGTTCGAGTTTCTTAAGATAATATAGAGAGAAATTTTTTTAAAAATTTCTACTTATTTCCCCATCGGTTAATCGGATAAACTACTTATTTCCCCCATCAGAGATTTCGACTTCATAGAAGAGACAATTATCTTTACTGGACCGTTTCTCAATGTATACTAAACTGAGGATGTAAGAGGGTAAAGAAAGAACGAAAAATGAAAACTACAGTAAACTCTCGATTATCCGCGGAATTGGGTGGCACGACTATCGCGGATAATTGATTTCGCGGATAATCCACAAAATTTTGAAAAAAGGGAACAAATCAACACAAATATGTACTTGAACAATTTATACACATAATAAGTAACACAAGCATACATTTTACAGTTTCTACGCACAGTTTACATTTTACACATTTTACAGTTTCTACGTTTCTTTTTTTCATCGATGAAAAGTTGTCTGATGAGGCTGAGAATTTCAGCAATTTATCTTTTTGCTTTAAAATGTCCCTAACTGTGCATTCTCCAATTTCATATTGCAAACTTATTTGTTTTCTTGTAGCACCATTTTCATTTTTTTTTTTTTAATCAGTTCTAATTTATCTTGAATCGTTAACACAACTCTTTTTCTTTTTTGTGACATTATCAAATACGTATTGAAAATGCAAAATTATAAAATTTAAATACAAACGCGAACTTCTGTAAGACACGTGTTCACAGCTCAGCTAAAACAAGCAAACTGGTGTGCTTTATGAAAAACGGGAGAAACAAAATCATAACAGGGGGGCGGGGGTGACTTTCAGTACCCGTACATTGTTTATCAACAGGTGTGTGGCCTTGCGACACCCTCAAGATTAGCTGCACCTGCTTTGTGCACGTGATTGTTCCACGTTTTCAAATGGAAATCATATTTAGTAAAAAGGATCGAAAACTCATCCTACATCGCAGAAATAAGTTTCTTCTCAAAGTTAAAAAAAAAAAAAAATTGACTCGCGGATAATCGGTAGTTTACTGTATATGTATATTACTTACCCATCATACGTAGTATAGGGTAAGTTTTGTAATCGTTTTGAAAATCGAAAAAAAGATTTTGACGGATTTATACGTTTCAGACACTGGAGATTCCGAAAAACATATTTTTAGAAAAAAAAAATTGTCCGTCCGTCTGTATGTCTGTGTGTCTGAAAACGCCCTATCTCCCGAACAAATTGAGATAGAGACTTGACATTCAGTGTGTACTTAGGGAGTAATAATGGGAAGAAGCTTATTGAATATCAGTAACCTTGATTAATCGGAACAATTTTTTTTCTGACTCTCGAAATATTCGTTCTGATAAAAGGTATACAAAATTTTTCGAAATTGTTTATTTGAAGGGATGAATATAAAATACAATAAAAAAACATAAATTTTGCATCATGAATGAACTCGATCGGATAATTAGTTGCCGAGAAATAAGTAATTCTATTTTTCACACTCTTCGATTTTTTATGACCCTGTATTTCATTCAAATTTCAATTCAAAGATATATTTTAATTGGAAATGAGACGCTTAATCCGACGCAGTAAACTGTTAGTTAATACGATTGTAATTTTTCGAGTTATAAGGATGTTTCTTTTACGCAATTCGGTACTACTCGATTATCCCGCCGACCAAAATACTATCGCCAAACTATAAGATTAAATGCCAATAATGGCTTTTCGTAAATGTCAAGCATTTAATGCCTCTCCATACCTATAAGGGGAGTTACCACAGGGGGGGGGGGTGTTCTGTCGCCAAATACCGCCAAGTTTGTCGCCAACTTGGCGGTATATCGCCAAATATGGCGACCAAAATGAGTCGCCAAAAGTGACGCCAAATTGGCGGTATCTCTAATATTTCGCCAAATTCCCATAGACTTCCATTGTAAACCAATACTTGCTTACAGAAAATCAACAAATTGAGATATTTTAATGCAACAAAAAGTAATATTAGCTTAAGGGGTTATATTAATTATGGCACAGATGTCATATATGCTTCATATCGGCGCGATTGCCAATTTGGCGAAAGCTTCAAAAGCATAAACAACATCATCCGGGTTACCATATCAAGCAAAATAACGACACTTTGGCGCCAGTTAAGTACCCGTTGCGTATATGACATTGGCGTCATAAAAAATCGCGCCAATATGGATATGACATCTGTGGTCATCCGGTATATGGCATCTGTGCTTTAATTATATTTAAGGGAGTCCAAATAAATTAAATTATGAATAAAAGTAGCATGGTACAATGCTTAGCATATATCACATGTTTTATTTTCATATTTTATATTATCTATATCCATGATGGGTAAGTACTACGGTGGCCCCCAACGACTAGGTTTTTTTTTTTTTTTTTTTTTTTTTTTCACATTAACGCTTACGTTATAAATACCACGAAATTCTACACAACCTTCCCTTATCATAGAATAACTTACTGACCAGTGTTACAATATTTTGTAAAAATCATTTTTAATTAAAAACTCTCTCTCTATATTTTTTTTTTATTATTATTTAATATATTTTTAACACTTTCCAACATGGTTAAAAAGTGTCTATGAATTGGGTTTGTATGTCCGTCTGTTAGTGCTCTAACTCGAGTAAATATACTCAGATTACAATACACAGTAGAACCTTGATTATCCGAAGTAATTGGGACCGACCCTTTTTCGGAAAATGGAAATTTTCGGATAATCGAGAATGCTTCAATTTTAAGATTAAGGAGAAATATGTGTGCTATTTCTTATTAGGGTAACAAGTGCTTAATAAAAATAAAGCAATAGCAAAATAGAAACAAGAATAAATTACATGAATTTTAATTTTGAAATTAAGTATCTTTCGCAAGGGTTTGAAACAATGTTTTGTTTGTCGTAGTTTCGATTGCCTTTGCTTTGAAGCTCTATTTTTAATATTCTACACCAGTATCACAGTTTTTCTGATGCTCCAGCCATACCAAACCTTTTGAAAAACGTTCAAAAGCTTCAGAATTGATAATCTGTTCGTTCCACTCCGCAGTTTATGGGAACTCAAGTTAAATTCAAAGAAATGTTAAGAAAGGGGATAGAAAATATTTATATGTACTCGTTATTCGGAAAAGACCGCTTGCACACAAGGAATATGATAGTTTAAAAAAAAGTTTTCAAAATGGATTTTGCACACAAGGAATGTGATAGTAAAAAAAAAAAAAAAGTAGCTTTAAATATGGATTTCGGTTAAACGAGTGTTCTGGTTAAAAGAGTTTCGGATAAAAGAGGTCCTAATGTAATTGATAGATGTTATTGTGTTTCAGAATGCCATGTTCGGCATATAAACTGAAGTGTGTAACTGTAGCGTTCATAGTTCATTTGCAGGGGCATTCAAAAGTATTCCGTTGTATTATGGTGTATGGGGATTTTTTTTCTGCGGTACAGTAAAACAGTGTTACAATATATCTTGAAAATAATGAAATTTATAGACTTATTGAAGTGTACTGAAAAGGGGTTACTATAAAATATGTTATATCTAGCACATAAAATACGCGTGAAGGAGAACTCAAAAGTATTTTGTTATATCATGGTCTGTGCAGAAAACTCGTTTGTGGTGTATTTTAAAGGTGTTACTCTACTAAAAATATAATTCTATTGATATAAAGGTCTGATGTACACTAATACTAACTTTCTGTAGAATATGGGACGAAAAAATTATCATCCATTTACATGACCACACATAAGAGCTCGGTTATATAATAGTATACTGGGAAAAGCCGTTCGCAGCGTTTTCCAATTATGTTACACTATTTCAAACACTATGAAATTTATACACACTAATGAGGTTTACTATAAGATGCTTCCAGTGTATAATAATTTGTATTTCATATATCTTTCATTTACAGGGACTTATAAAAGAGTTTAGATACGATAATCTATCCGATGTCTATTAGGGATGATTGCTGAAAATACGTTTTCAATTATTTTATGCCATTTTAAGTTTAAATAAATTTATGTATATAAAGTGGTGTGAGTAAATTCTATCGACCCTATAGAGGGCTTTACAGAAGAATTCATAAACATTACTGGGAATGAGCGCGTATTGATTAAAGTCGATTTTTATTTAATTTGAGTTATGCATTTCAACCTCTATTATATTTAGTATACTGAGGGATACATATAAATAAAATCTTATACAGATCTATGCACAGAAATGGATGCATGGACTTTACAAAAGAATTCAAGAACGTTTCCCTCTGTTAGCAGAAATTGCTGAAGGTGAATTTTAATCTGTGCTACACGTTTTCTTACTATAGTTTTTTATGCTTTGTCGAATCTTTACAAATCTAAAGATCATACACAGAGCTGCACAAAATAATTGGAGTACCTTTCCCGCTATAGGTGTTAATTGTTGCAACTTGGTATTTAAAGGTAATATACATTTTCTAAAATGCTTGCTCATACATAATTTTTTTACAATTTTAAACTGTGAAAGTATTTAGGAAGTGTTGGAACGAGATTTATAGTGAATGCTTTATGCATGATTTTTCTTTCTTGTTTAAATTCCCCACGAAAAATGCAGAACATCCTTTTTTATATGAAAAATATGAATTACGTATTAAAATAAAGTTTTGAAGTTTATTAAAAACTGGATATCCCTAATTAGCTATATATCAGCGGTTAATAGCCAAAGAAATCTCCAAAGATTTCAATGTTCGTAGTCACCGTTTTATCAGCAACGTCTTATTACTATATTATATCGATAGCAAGTGTTTGTTATTGAAGATGATTAAATCATTGATATACCGCATCGATAAAAACGGCCATAACACGTGCTAATTTATATACTTATGATTTTGAAATTATTTTTTTTCTAATATACCAGTTGATTTGCTTTATAATACATAAAAAAATATATTTGATTAGGGGGCTCTGCCCCCTGCAAGCTACGCACGCCACCCCCCCGCCCCCCGTTCAGACACCGCAGAATCTAAAAGCACGATAATTTGATCGGTTTTAAAAAGATTACAGAAGATTGAATTATAATGAAAAAACCTATAGCGATCTCCCTGTAAACGGGTTTCCATTCAATTCCCTTCGATTGCAAAAATTTAAGGCTGAATTAGTTGCTGTTAAGACAGCCAATGGTTGTTTTCGCTTTTGATTAAAGAAGACCAGTTAAACATTTGAAAGGAAGTTAAAATAAAATGAATTAAGTAAGCAGAGTCTTTGCCCCCCGGTATTTTTTACCAGCGTTATAAAGCGATTGACATAATACAATTTACTACAATTACTACAATTTACCGCTTTAACCCCTTCAAGGACGATGGTTCATTTTTGGATCACTTAATTTTAATTCTTAAATGCTACATTGGCACCAGAATATTGGAATGAAATTTTTCTTTTTATTAAGTATGTGAACAAAAGCATTTTCGCATTTCGAAATTTGTTTGTAAATTCTGGTGCCATTCACTGATTTCAACATTTTACAAATATAAGTACCTTGCCCATGAAAGGGTTAAACGCATATTAATGTATTTATTATTTTAAAGTTTCCTTTCTCTTTTAATATTCACATGTAAATGCAATTTTCAAGACATAATCTTCAATATTTTCCAGCTTTTAACGCTTATTCATTTAATAGTAATTTTAATGTTTTTTTCTGTTTTTAATAGTCACGTGTAAAAAAAAAATTAATCGTTAGAAAATATTATTCTTTGCGCGGTTTTTAGAATTGAAAACAATCTCTATAATAATATCCTATGTCACGTGACTATTATCAACAGTTCCGGGTGGATCCCTTCGCTTTTTATATTCCAGGCGGCCATTTTGGTACTTTAATGTTAGCCAGCCACAGGCGATAAGTCGCCAAATATTATTCTATCGCCATCATTTCACTTATATTATAATAGTCCAATTCATATAACTGCCATAAGCAATTACAATCCTTCGCTTTTCATAAGAAAGGTCTCCATTTTGATTAAAGAATCAAAGTTATTTTTTAGAATAAAACTACATAAAAGATGCCATGATTGCAAAGAATTCTTGGTACTTTTATGTTAGCCGGGTATAAATCTCGTCAATAGCTTTCTGTAACTCGCCAGTTAGAATTTTTGTACTTTTCGAGTGGTAAATTAAAACGGTACCTCTTGGTTATCCCATCGACCAAAAATCTATCGCCAGACTATAAGATTAAATGCCAATAATGGTTGATCGTAAATGTCACATTCACCGGACTACAAGGAAGGTACACGTGTTTACGCCATCAAGTGATTTTTATTTCGACGTTTTATTTTTATTTTTATTAATGCTATACTAATTTATTTGGGCACAGGTGTCATATATATTGACGCGATTTTTTTCCGACGCCATTTTGGCGGAAACATCAACAGCATAAACAACAACACCCGTATTACCATATCAAGCAAAATAACGATACTTTGGCGCCAGTTAAGTACCCATTGCGTATACGACATTGGCGTCAGAAAAAAATCGCGCCAATATGGGGCCAGATGGCGTATATGACATCTGTGCCTTTATTTGTTCTTTCGTTATTTAAAATAAAAATTACGTCAATTTGTATAATTTGGTGAGTGATTTGGCGATTTATGTAATTTGGCGAAATTGGTCGACAGGATAACTAAGTAGTACCATTAAAACATTGCTTTGAATTAGAAATTAAATATCAGGATTCGTTGCGCTATTTAATCGGATTTAGCGTGATCTTGTTTTTTTTTTTTTTTTTTTTTTTTTTTTTTTTTTTTTTTAACGGCAATTTGGCTAAAACCTCGTTTTCGAATGCCAGTTATATATATTAATTATTTTCTATTATTTTTAAAATGAAGTAACAATAAATAAAAAAAATAATTAATAACTATAGAACAAAGCAATTTATAACATTTTTTTTTTTTTTTTTTTTTTTTTTTTTAAATAAAAAGAAAATAAGGTAAATAAACATTTATTAATAAATAAGCAACAATAGTCGGGTTACCATGTCAGGCAAAATAACGCCTTTAAGGCGTTATTTAGGTGCCACGGTGCGTATATGACATCTGCAATTAATATTTTTCTTTTCTTTTCGTTTCGTTTAAAATAAAGAAAGTAGTGAAAGCCATTGATTTTAAAATTTTCAGTTTTAAATGAAAGTTTTTTAAGAAATACAAAAGAAAAAGCATTTTTCTTAGCATAGATTTAATGGAGGCCAAAACTGATCGCCAAATTAGTTTCAAATAATAACCTTTTCTAAAATATGAAAAAAAAAATCTGTTATGATTAAAATTTGAGTTGCCATCATCAGCAAAAATATTTAATGTTATAAAAAAGATTAATATTTCGAAAACTAATTCGAATTTAAAATATATAATACCAGTTTTGAGATCTGCGGCTCAATACGGATTTTGGTATTAATTTCATTGCAAAGTATTCCATATTTTAGGAGAAATCGCCGCGAAACATAACCAGTTGTTTTAATAATAACTAGTAATTATTACGTAACTAGTTGTTCAATCAGTCGTTTCATAGAATCTTTTCATAAATTCGTTACATTTCAGTCGTTTCATATATCCGTTTCATAAATTCGTTTCATTAGGATATTATATATATAGGGTAGATTTGTTTTACATTGAGTAGCAGCTTGGAATAAAAATAGATTTTTTTCTTGAGTTTATGTCATTTTTGTGTTTATAATAATTTTATCACATTTAATAGCTTGTTTTTCTTCTTCTTTTTTTTTTTTTTTAATCAGATATGTGGCATTGGGATGGGTACTAATTTTTCAAGTTCTGCTGCTAATCTTTTTCTTTTTTATTACGAATTTAACCATGTTTTAAACAGAAATAAGAATTGTGCAGTTTTAAGGTATATCGATGATTTAATCATCTTCTATGACAAACACTTGATATTGATTAACGATATCTATCCTCCATGTTTAAAATTAAATAAAGCTTCTGATGATAGTTCTCTTGTTAATTTTTTGGATCAAGATTAATTAATTACAGATAATAATATAAAAGTTAAAAGTTTTGATTAAACGGGATTTTTTTTTTTAATTTTGATACTCAATCAAAGCCACTCTGGTTTTCAAATTTAAGTAAAAGGGTTTTCTTCAACATTATTTTGGGACAAGTTTGCAGATTTTATAGGATTTGTACCAATAAATAATTTTTGAGTTCGCAGATTTCTAAATTTACTGCTAATCGTTTTTACAATAATTCATTCCCATATCAGTTCATTTTTCATTATGTAAATCAGCTTAAAAAAATGTTTTCTGAAGTGGCAACAGCTAAGCGGCCAAACACTGTGATGGATGCCGAAGGGACTGCTTGAGTAAATGAAAAGTGTAGACTAAAGTCTTTTTAGAACATTTTGGTGAATATCAAGTTGAACCTGAAGTAAACTGGAATGGAATTCATGAATATATAGATGGCGGAAAGACAAGTCTAATTGACGCTGGCCTAGCTGGGATTTTGGTCTTGCAACTCCTGCTGTTAGATGGATGATGTGGAGTGTAGTGGATGTTTTAGAGGTATCAAAATGTTTTTCAAGTCTTCGCAGGTCAAGGTGGGGATATGGGCCCACTTAGTAAGAACTTCTTAGTAAGAAATAATAAGCTGTCAGCTTAACAGTTTATTTCTTACATAGCCTAATTGACCACTCCATAAAAATGACAGAAATAAATAATCAATGTAAGACTCGTACAGATCAACATCATGCACATCATAAACTAAAATGGAACATGTGAGTTTAAAACTTACTTAGCAATAGAATTTTTATCACCATATCTAAATCGCAAACATGTATCCATTATATCACAGCGAAAATCCTGCCTAATTAAAAGGTCACAGTTAAAAGCGAATCCACACCTTTTGAAATCATCACACCAAGTAAATAATATTATTATAGCTACAAATATAATAATTATAAATTATCGTAATTAGCCTAAATATTATAAATTAATTTATATGCTAATTGAAGAATCCTAGAGTAAATTATTACAAAATAGGAAAAAAGATGGGCTTAGATGCCGTATCTTCCCTCAGCCGTTGTTGTTTTGAATTGTTTGGCGATTTTTTGTTGACGTGTTGGCGGTGTTTACGGATATGACAAACTCGATATGTAAACCCCGTGTGACGTGTGTGTTGTGACGTGTCGTGTTCTGGCAACCCCTGAGAAGCTTAGAATTTTGTGGATGTATTTTGATATCGTGATCTATCGTTGTCTTTTTATTTTTATGTTAAATTTATTGGATGTATTTCATTGACTATAGATTTTGTAGTCCGTTTAAACGCTGTTGCTAAAGTAATTAAGGAATATGAGGTAAATTTGACAAGAAAGGGAGGTTTGTTTATAGCGTGTCAATGCGTATTAAGCCTATTTTGGAAAATGACGGCGATGTTATGAGAGATATTTCGTGCTGGAGATTTCAAGAAAGCAGATGTCTGTTAAGGTATTTTGATAATTTTATGTATATTTTGCTGCTTTAAGAGTTTTTTACATTTTGAGATTGCTACAAAACGAGAACTGCTGAATTTTGAGAATGCTACACCGCGAGAAATGCTGAATTCGGCGATGTTTTTTTTCGGTAAATGTGCACGAAGCACTCATACAACTATTGCTGATTGACACTTTACGGAGTTTCGTTTTTTATGTATATTTTGTTGCTTTAAGAGTTTTTTAACGTTTTGAGATTGCTACAAAACGAGAACTGCTGAATTTTGAGAATGCTATACCGCAAGAAATGCTAAATTCGGCGATGTTTTTTTTCGGTAAATGTACGCGAAGCGCTCATACAACGATTACTGATTGCCAGTTTAGCGAATTTTGTTTATTATTTACATTTTATTTTCGTTAAGCCAAACATGCGTATAAACAGGTGCTCGGCGACATTTACTACTTGGCGGAAAAGGGGTTTTCACGCCAAGAAGAATTCCAAGATGGCGGCCGTGGGAACTTATGACATCTGTTCCAAAAGATGCAGCAATATTAAATAAATAGGTATGGATAAAGATAAATAATATAAGATGGTAATAAGATTTTTAAAACCGAATGCAAATTATTATATAATGCTGCCATCTACCAATAATGCAAAAAGTTATAAATTTCTTTCCATTTATTATTTCTAAACTAATATTAAGTAGAAATACATAGTGCTGTCATCTGTACGAAATTATTGAAATTAACTATGTAGAAAAATTGCATTTTGCATATTATAGATCCACATTTATTATTATTTAAAAAACAGCACAACATTTATAATTCTAAATCTGCTCATCAAAATATCGATAATATTCACTTAGCACCTATAATATAATGTTTTTAATACTATTTTTAAATTATAATACAGAAAAAATTAAGTAAATTAATAATAATATTAAATAAATAATAATAAATATAATAATATAAAATATGATGCTATCAGTCTCTTAATAAATTTAATTTTATATTTTTAATTGTTTCTTTACATATGGGGTGGGGTTGGTGGGGGGGGGGGTTGCGGTTCAGATACAACCAAATATAACATTTTTGCATGTTTATTTATACATGTATCGTATGCAGTATTAGAGTCCATTATGTATAAATTATAATCTGTTGAAGTAAATTACTGTAACTGATTGTAAATTAATATAATTGATTGTAAATTAATATAATTTAAATGTTTTATGCAGTACTAAGGATAGCAAATTCATCAGGACCAGAACAAACATAGAAACTCATTAATACATTTAACTTTCACTTTTTAAAAAATATTTTTATTAAATCAACATTTTCGTATAAATTATCCTGATAACGCGTCCCTCCTCCACAATTTAACATCTACCCATGCTGCCAACCTATTGATTTTTTTAAAAGTATAATTTGTATTTTTAACTTTTTATGGGTTTTATTTTTTATTTTTTATATAATTTTTTTTTTTAATACGCTAAATGTTAATGGTAACTTATATATATATTTATATATATATATATATGTATGTAACAAAATTTTTGTTAGTTTAAGTTAGTTTTCTAGAGATCCCTATAAGTCACCATATCAAGTTATCAATAGTAATTGAAAAATAGTAGCTTTAGAATAAAATTTGACTTACCTAGCTGTGAATATTTTAAACGATTTAGAAAAATTTGATTGTGAGATATTAACATTTTGAAGATCAGAAGCTCCTCGCAAAGGACATAATGTATAAACATATTTTGGACGAGAAATTTTATTTAATAGCTTTAATTTTTAAAATGCCGCAGAAAATTAAGTTATATAATTATTAGTTTCAGTTATTTAATAGTTAATTTAATTATTGCATAACTGAATAGAGGAATGACTTATCTAATACTTTTTTTTCTAACAATCTATTTGTCTACCACACCACACTCAATAACCTGTACCGGTTCAAAAACAGTAGCTTTAAAAATGAAATTTGGCTTATCTGAGTGGGAAGCTTGTTACTCATTTGCAAAATTTCGAATGTGATATGTTACGCAAAATGCCAGTGATTCATCTAATCGGCAGAGCAAATGTACATTTTGGGACAAAAAATTTTATTTAGTAATATAATATTTAACATGCCGTAGGAAATATGTAGATTAATTAACACTTATATTATTTAACACTTATTATATAACACTTTTTGTACAAAATATTTGCTACTTCCTTATTACCCCTAACAGGATGAAAGCACATAGTTAACCACGCCGCAGATAGTACAGATTATGATAACCGATATTTTTTTCTTTCAACATGGTAACAATTTTGGAACCTACCTTTGAAGGATTTATAAAGAACTGAAAAAGACTGTATTTTCTCTAATAATAGGTAAGAAATAGACCTAAATTTACGCATGCATATTAAATCCTTAAACAAGGAAATACTATGCCAAGCGATGAATATTTATTTTTTATCAAGATTTATGTACTGAAATTACACTTCATACATATTTAGTTATATATTTTCGAGTGCTTAAAAATTCTCGACCAGTGTTAACCCTTTGCGATCATAGTATTCCTTCCAGGCACGGGCATATCTTACACGAATTTATTCTGTTTGCACCACTCGTTTTCAAGGAACATTTTTACGATAACCATAGCTTTACACTTACCATGTTAAGCGATGAATGTTTATTTTTTTTATCAAGATTTATGTACTGCAATTACTTTTTATACATTTTTAGTTATATCTTTTAGAGTGCTTTAAAATTATCGACCAGTGTTAGCTCTTTGCGGCCGTAGTACTCCTCCCAGGCACAGCCATATCATACACGAATTTATTCTGTTTGTACCACTTATTTTTAAGAAACATTTTTATTTGCGTTTTGACAACATGTGCACGAGAAATTTACTAAAAAGGGTAATTTTAATATATAGTGGTGCAAATAGCATATAAAAATAGAATCTTGAAAATATTGCTTGGGCCGACTCGACACTCGACCATAAAGGGTTAAAATAATATATGTTTTGAAATTAAATTCCACGTGTAACCATGAGTTTTTTTTTCGATCATATTATAGGGTAATTTAACACTGGATTTTTACATTAATTCAAATAATTTCCAAGGAATGTTAAAGTGAAGGTGAATCAGTATAAGTCCCCACGTTTAATCACGATTAGCGACTGACCATTTTTCGTAACATATCGTTCTGGCGCGAATTATACGAATATACCAAATATTTATATGATTTCGTGGCTGAAACTTCTCTGAAACTTTCGTGTGTGAAAAGGTTGATAAAAACTCCCTAACTTGGGATGTTTACCAAGATTAGAGAGTTATCGATTTTTTTTTAAATTGATTTAGTGCCTGTTATAAATTATGATGTCATAAAAACATACATTACATAGCAAGCTATTTATATTAGTTTACTGAGCTTATATCAAGATGGCGACCGACCAGGAAAATTTTCAGGGTAAACACTATTATTTTCTAATAGGAAAATACTGGTACATTCCCTGAAATATTCCTTTTTCTGTCACCACACAGTATATATCAAGCAAGAGATATGGGCGTTTCAGTGAAAGTGGGTCCAATATTGTAAGTATTCCTTACCTTATTTCGATGAAAGTAATTTTATAAACAACTTGTTAGTAATAAAAAACCTAGTTGCAATGAACGACGTATGCATTACACTAGTTACTTGGAGTTCAATAAAAGCAAAACAAAACAAAACAAAATAAAAAAAATTCAATTTTTTAATATAATCAAAATATTTCGATAATTAGAGCCGTTCCTTGTTTTCGTGTTCTAAATCGTTAGTTCTACAAATATGTTTCCATATGGAAAAACGCTTATATTTTTATTAGGGAATTTCATTGTTTTCCGTCACTAAACAGCCTGATAGCATCTGTTTTCTTTGCAAGAAAACACTGAACCTTCATAAAATTTAAAATACCATAAATCGGGAAGTTTTGGTCATAGGAGAATGGATATTTCAATGTTTTACACGTTGATACATGAGAAACATTTTATACATTTTGCTTATATACCCTGTCATCATATAAAAATTAATTTGCAGCATTATTACGCTAAAAGAATTACGAAGTATTTTAAATATACTTTTACCATAATAACTATTTTTATGTAAATGGATCTATGTAGGATGAAGAAAACGATCGGAAACGTTATTGCATTTTGGACAACACATTTTAAATTAAAGGTTTACGGATCAGCCACTGGATGATCATAAAAGGAAACTCCCAGTATTATGTTGATTAAACAAGATATATACGATGACTAAAAAAAGACAGAGGACGAAGGATTCCACGAAAAAACAAACAGTGCCACATATCCCCAGCGGTGACTTTGTAAACTACATTTTTTTCCGAGGAATCCTTCGTTTCACGTCTTGTTCTATCGTGCTACAAAATTTTGCTCCATTATCGAAATGTTATCGCGCTACAGGACTTGTTGAGTACTGGTTGTTTAATTATAGCCACTTATATATATATATATATATATATGTGTGTGTGTGTGTGTGTGAGTGTAAGGAAGACGTTTTACTTATATGATTTATGATTTCAGTATCGACTTATACGCCAAAATCTATGGTATTGACGTCATAAAAATATAAAACGCTAGATTAAAAAAAAAAAAAAAAATAGAAAAATTATTTTAAAATTTGTGCATTACATTTTTTTACAAAAATACAATTAAAAATTATTTTTCCTAAACTATTTTTCTTTAATGTTAAACTTTTTTTAATCTTAACAATATACAAACTTACTTTTTCAATTTTGATAACACTTTCTTGCTCTCTTAAACTCGAACAGCAAGACAGTTTAAAATACAGTTACATCAGTTTAATTGCATTTCTTTTAATATAAAATATTCAAATCATTATTTACACAATATGTTTCATAAGTTTATTTAGAGATGATGCACCCCCATTTTCTAATTTAAATGAACTTAGTAATTAACAAACATTTGATGGATAACTTTAATTTATTTAAAGCTTATATTTAATTTGTTAAACTTGAATTATACTTACATCATACATTTGAGATGATGAATTATGGAATAAATTTAAATCTCGTGCTTGCAGTATTTTAAGTTCGTCGGTATTGATATAAGATGCAGTTAAGTTAATTCAATTTAATTGAGGCTAAAAATAACTTTATGCAGCATTTTGTCAGAAGACAGTAAAGAAAATGAAGGAAGTTTTGCATAATGCATTTATAATAAGAGTTTTATGTTCGTAAATTAATTACCTGCAATAAATAAGGTGCATTTTTATACAGGATGTCCGAAAATTCCTGGACATATTTTAAAATGCAATATAAAATCATGTAATTGTCGTACAGTAGTGCGGTTTGGATTAAAATCCTTCTCAGGATGAAAAGTCTTCTTCAAGCGAATGAAAATAATTACTTCCAAATTTCGATCATAGATGGTGGCACTTGTCCGTATGTTTGTTTTAAAACATGTTTTTTTTTTTTTTTTTTTTTTTTTTTTTTTGAGCTGCGTCACAGAAACGACAAGTTCCAGCCCTCAGAGTCCATCATTTCTGTGTCACAGTGTCAAAATTAATCAGAAAATAAAAAAACCCGCAAGCATTGTATCAAACATACGGACAAGTAGCGTCATCTATGATCGAATTTTCAAAATAATTATTTTCATTCATGAAAATATTTTTTGTTTAAATATCTCCATACAGGGTGTCCAGCGAGTAAGACCCTGATTTCAAAATTAAATATCTCTAAAACAAAGATCAATAGAATTATGCGGTAAACGGTTTGTTTATTAGCTAAGCTGTAAAAATGTTATACAGAAGTTTCAAAAATTAGTTGCAAAAACCGCTAACAGATGGCGCTGTAATCGCAATTACTATACATTGTGTTTTGAAGTCGAAAGGACTAGTGTAGCAATCCTAGATGGCTTCCTATGGAAGAACGAAAATTGGGAAAGACCGCTTTTTCGTTGGGGTGATGTGCAGAAGTGGAGACATCTGGTCACAGAATTATTGCATCAGCTTCAATTTTAGAGAATTTACATTAATAGAATTTTTAATAAAAAGTTTAGCAATCATTATATATGAACTTATTAAAATATTTTATTTGGGTAATATGCAGAAGCGGGACCATGTGTTGACAGAATTAAGATTTGTTTCAAATTTTGTTAAAAGCTACTTCGGTCCAGATACCAGTACCTCTATGGTATGTCTTTTCTCTCTTAATTGGTAGATCGTAGAATCAATTCCAAGTAGAGGAGGATTTGAAAAAAAAAATGGAAATCTTTACTTTTTAATATTTATTTAAACTGTGAAAATGTTTGAATAAAAAAATCCAAAGTTCCTTGTTTTAAAATTTAATTAAGCTAAAGGAAACCCCTTTTTTAAAAATCATTGACTATTTATAATAATGATTCATAAATCATTTTTTTTTTTTACTGTAGAGAATAGTTTGAATGAAAAAATACAAAGTTTCTATTTTTAAAAACTTAATTAAGTTAAAAAAATAATTTTAATTTTAAAAACTCGTTTTCATTTTTTTTTTTTTTATCATTGAGTATAGAAATATGGTTTAGCTTCTAGCGATAGGATTCGAAGTGTTGGAAAGGAATGCAGGCATCCAAAATACTTTTGTTTTGACGTTGATGATATGGCTTATCATCAATTCCTTTTAAAAAAGAAATAATTTAATGCATAATTTCTGTCTCTAAAACTTTGTTTACAAAGAAAAGAAATATATGTGTTGTGCTAAAACCAAAGTATTATGGCGTGATTTAAAAATAAATTAAAAGTGAAAAATTACTTTTTTATTTATAATAATTGAGGTATAAACAATAATACCAAAATATTATGCAGTGATTTAAAAATATAAAAAATAAATAAATAGTACAAAATTATTTTTCTAAATATATGCATTTTGATTTAAATAATTATATGGCATTAAAGATTGAATTTAATAAAATATTTAATAAGTTCTTATAATGATTTCTAAACTTTTTATTGAAAATTCTATTAATTGAAATTTTCTAAAATTAAAGCTGATGCAATAATTCTGTGACCAGATGTTTCCAGTTCTGCACATCACCCCAATGAAAAAATGGACTTTCCCAATATTCGTTTTTCCGTAGGGAGCCATCTAGAAATGAGACGCTAGTACTCTGGACTTCGAAGCAGTTTACAAGTATTGCTATTACAGCGCTATCTTATAACAGTTTTTGTAACTAAATTTTGAAACTTCTGTATAACATTTTTACAGCTTAGCTTATAAACAAACCGTTTACCGCATAATTCTATTGATCTTTGTTTTTGAGATATTTAATTTTGAAATCAGGGTCTTATTCGCTGGACACCCTGTGCATATAATAATATATAATACATACTATATACTATAAAATTTTGTGTGACGTTATCCTGTGCAACAAAAAAACTTAAAATTTTACGTCGGTAAATGAATAATTTTAATGTATTGAATTTCACTTATTAGTTTTTTTATTAGTAAAATAAAATGTATGTATAAATGGGATATCCTAAAATGCCTATGCCCTTAGTGATGGAGTTTTTTGGAACAATCATTTTCCGATATACTCTATTTCACACAGGCATATACTATTTATTTAAATCTATACTAATATTATAAAGAAGTAAAAATTGTGTGTTTGTTAGAGGTAATCTCTGGAGTTACCGAACCGATTTCAAAAGTAATGGTATCAAAATGATGGTGTTGGTCCAACTTAGAACATAGGCTATATTTCATGTCGCTGCCACCACCCCCAAAGGGGGTGCAGGAGTAAAAGAAACGTTCTAAAAACGCGATTTTTGTGCTAGTGAAGGGCCTAGAAATATGTAACTTGGAATATTAGTTACTTATAACACATAAATTATGCCTAAGAACATTTTCTAAACAATTCGAAATTTAAAAGGGGTGAAAATGCGCGAAAAGCGTTCTAAAAAATGTTCTAAATGGTAGTTTCTACACAATCTCAGGAAATACTAAACCGATTTAAAAAACAATGGTGTCAAAATGATGATGACAACCCTTGCTCCATCATAGGCTATGTTTTATATCGGTGCCACTACCCCAAAGGGGGTGCAGAAGCAAAAAATGTTCTAAAAATGCGGTTTATGCGTTACTGAAGGGCCTAGAAATATGAAATTTGAAATATTAGTTACTTATTAGATACAGGAATGAGAGCACTCTGACCCAAATCGCTGATTTTCACAACTAAATTTTAATAGTATTCTTTGCTTTATTAAATACCAAAAATTCTGTTATTAAATACAGCGAGAAGTACTATTAAAATTATTGGTAGCAACCGGTCGTTTGGGTCGGAGCGCTCACATCCCTGCAGGTATAAAGGATTTCTAACAACAGTTCTTAAACAATTCGAAATTTAAAAAGGAATGAAAAGGCACAAAAAGCGTTCTAAAAAACGTTCTAAAAAGGGTGGTTTCTACATAATCTCAGGAAACACCAAACCAATTTAAAAAATAATGGTGTCAAAATGATGGTGACAACCCTTGTTCCAACATAGGTTATATTTTATGTCGGTGCCATTACCCCAAAGGATGTGCAGGAGCAAAAAAACACGTTCTAAAAATGCGTTTTATGCGTTACTGAAGAGCCTAGAAATATGAAATTTGAAATATTAGTTACTTATGAGATATAAAGGATTTCTAACAACAGTTCTTAAACAATTCGAAATTTAAAAAGGGATTAAAATGCACAAAAAGCGTTCTAAAAAACGTTCTAAATGGTAGTTTCTACACAATCTCACGAAATACCAAACAGATTTAAAAAATAATTGTGTCAAAATGATGGTGGCAAGCCTTGCTCTGACATAGGCTATGTTTTATGTCAGTGCCATTACCCCAAAGGGGGTGCAGGAGCAAAGAACATTCTAAAATGATTTTTACGTTACTGGATGGCTTAGAAATATGCGATATGAAATATCAGTATAGATAAAGGATATAATATTAGTATAGATAAAGGAGAAGAGTTCTTAAACAAGAACAGTTCTTAAACAATTCGAAATTTAAAAGGGGTGATAATGCGCGAAGAGGGTTCTATAAAACATTCTAAATGGCGATTTCTACTCAATTTTGGGAAGTATCAAGTCGATTTCAAAATTAATTGTTGTAAATTGATGGTGACAGACCTTGCTGTAACACAGGCTCTGTTTTATATTTGTATCACTACCACCTGGGGGTTGCAGGAGAAAAAAAGTTCTAAATTGCGGTTTTTGTGTTATGGAAGGGCCTAGAATCATGAAATTTGGATTAGTAGTTAATTATAAGGTATCAATGATCTCTAAGATCATTTCCTAAATAATTCGAAATTTAAAAGGGGTGAAAATGCGCGAAAAGCGTTGTAATAAACGTTCTAAATTGCGATTTCTATGCAATCTCAGGAAGCACTGAACCGATTTCAAATATAATGGTGTAAAAATGATGGTGGCAGCTCTTGCTCCAAGATAGGCTATATTTTATGTCTGTATCCAATAACGCGTAGGAGAGGCATGAGCAAAAAGCTTTCTAAAAATGCGAGTTTTGAATTATGAAGGAATCTAGATTCGTGAAATTTTGCATCGTATATATTTATTAGATATAAATTATCTCTAAGAACATTTCTTTAAAAAATTGAAATTTAAAAAGGGATGAAAATGCGCGATAGCGGTCCAGAAACGTTCTAAATTGCGATTTCTACTCAATTTCAGGAAATACCAAACTTATTTCAAAAGTAATGGTTGCAAATTGATGGTGACTGTCCCTGCTCCAACATAGGCTATATTTTATGTTACTGTCACTACCATCTGGAGGTTGCAAGAGCAAAACATTTTCTATTTTGCGTTTTTTTTCACAACTGAGTGGTCTAACGTTCTGAAATATGGCATGGTATTTACTTACAAGATACAGCTGCTTTCTAAGAAAAGTCGAAAGGAAATTCCAAATTTAAAAGTATGAAGTGAGCGAAAAGCGTTCTAAAAACGTTCTAAATTACAATTTTTATGCAATCTTATCCAATACCAAACCGATTTAAAAAATAATGGTGTCAAAAAGTTGGTGATAGGACCTGCTCAAACATAAGCTATATTTTATATCTGTGCCACTACCACCAGAGGGTTGCAGGAGCAAAAAACTTTCTAAATTGCGAATTTTGTGATGTTGAAGTGGCTAGAAACTTTACATATGGCATGGTAGTACATATAAAATACAAATGCCCCTTGAAGGACTGTCGAAAATACATTCGAATTAAAAAGGGGTGAAGCGAAGGGGAGATTCGAAAAGCGTTCTAAAAAAGTCCTAAATTACGATTTCTATGCCTTTTCAGGGAATATAAACTGATTATAAAAATAATAGTTGCGAATCAATAGTAACAGTCTATGATCCTGAACAGGCTATATTTTATGCCGATGATTCTTCCACCTGGGGTTCATAGGAACAACAAACGTTCTAAAAAGTTCTTTAAAAGCTTTCTAAATTACGTTTCTGTGGAATATTAGGAAATAACAAACCAATTTTAGAATTAATGTTGGCAAATTAATATTGACAGTTCCTATTTCAACATAATCCTTTATGTTGGACTTGAAATATGACATGGTTAATTTTAAGATGTAAGAAGATAGTTTCTAAATTATTCAAAAGTTGAAATTAATACTGAAATGAGCGTATTAATTGAGCATAAAAGTTTCAAAATATTTTCTAAATTAACATTTATTTAGTTTTATTTCTTTTTATTAATTTAAATCTCATTTTTGCCTAATGAGGTTTAGTCAAACTGTGTTTTAAATAGTAATTTTCGAATTATTCCTAAAAGTGTAATTTCTTTTAATAAAAATTAAACATATAAATATCGCTTGGCATAGTTCAAATATTACGCGAACAAAGCCGCGGGGTTTGCTAGTACATATATAAAGCTACAATACCTTTTTTTATGTAATGGATACTTTAAAATTTGGTTTTTCTGTAACATATCTAAAAAAATACATATAATTGAATATTGTAAATATAATTTCAATATCTGAAATGAATTATAACTTGTTCTGTGAATAAAATAAACGATTAATATAAATGCGATCTCCAAAAATGCTTAGGCCCATATTGAGAGAGTGTTATTGAGAACAATGATTTATTCATATACTCTGTTTCACGCAAATATATAATTCTCATTTCAGTACATATACGTAGATATAATATCTGTTTTGTTTTCGTAAATTAAAACTATAAAATGTGGTTTGACTGTAACTTTTCAACGATAACGGATTATTTAGAAATGAAATGAATTTCAAGATGTGAAACTGCTAATAAGATTTTAATTGTAAATTAAAATATTTATCTATATATGCGATAATAAGATATCCTAAAAAGATTACGCCCCTGTTGAGAGAGTGTTTTCGAGACTGATCATTTATTCATATGCTCTGTTTCGCACATACATTTACTTCTCATTTAAACACATATCAAGATATAATATGAGTATTTTTAAACATAATGATAGACTTAAAATAATAAATAGTTTCCATTGGAAGTGAAATCCTCTTGGAAACATTAGCATACAAATATTCCGTATTTGCTGCGTTTTACTGCATTCAAACTATTGTAAATGCTATTCGATCCATGCGTGCATGAAAGAGATAAGAGAAAGGGTATGCAATTAAGCCAGACGGATAACTGTCTCCAGCAATCAACGATCCCATGAAGCATCACGCCTTCCACAAATTCTCTACGAAATGAGAACACGACTTGTTCTGAGATGATCGAATCTATCTTCCTCTACTCGAAAGGCACTTTCTATCAAAACTGTTTAATGAATGAATCCGTAAAGAGTGAATTGAAACACAAATAGTATTTATTTGCTGTGTTTTCGATTTCTAATAAAATTCAAAATACAGGCATTCTTTATTTGATTCATTTTTTCCCGAATCTTAAAATAACATTAGTTAGAATCTTTCAAATTTTTTCAACTTTGTATAAAAACTGTCGCTGCGATCTATTTACAGTCATCTACAGGGTGCATAAAAATACCCCTTAAGTTAAATAGTTCAAAAATTTTGCATATAGTAATCTAAAAAGTCGTCAAATGCTTAGGCTATTGATATGTGATAACTCAAGCTGTATAGAAACTATAATTGACATATAAAGCTGGATCAAGAGACACATTTTTTTGCACTTCATTAAGTTTATCTGTAGAAACGGTCAAAGATATTTACATTTTGATGATACTGAGTCATAATATTGACATATAGTGCATAGTTAGAGATTTACATGTCATCTATTCATTAAATTTAAATAACTTTAAAATTAAAATCAACAAAGTTTACGAGAGAAAAAATTTTATGTGTCATTTATTTTATATTTATTTGTTAATTCGTAAATATTGTATTTTAATTTCCTTAGGTCTTTATTGGTGGTCCATATGTGGACATACATCTATTTATACATTTTCCGCTTTCAAAAGCCGTCTAAGTTATGATGATTATGAAAAAAATATAATGAAATGTGGCTATATGTTAGTATTACTATTGCAATATAAATATATATATATATGGAACCTTTGGCTGTGAAATTAACGCAAATTGTCCGTATTGATCCACAGGTTTCAAAAATGGTATTAGAATTTAAAAGTTTAAATTAGTTTAAATTAATTTTCAATATATTTTTTTTCTATTTTTATTGTTTCTATTTTCTATTTTTATTCTATTTTTATCGTACCGGAAAAATTTCCGACCCAGCTCGGAATAAAATCCGTGAAAAAAAGAAAATAGTAAATAAAACGGTATTTTACGGATTTTATTCCGAGCTGGGTCGGAAAATTTTCCGGTACAATAAGGGCAACTATTTTTCCGATTCATACAGGAAAACTGATCGTATTTTTTTACAGTGTATAACTGTTCCTGAAATACCTAAAATTCGATCGAGACTTATAAAATAGAAGCGGGAGTGGCCTGGCCAAGCACAACTTGGTAAAAATTAGCTTTGTGTTCAACTCGATATAATATTCTCACTCTATAATTTTCACTGTATTATTGCTATAAAGCATGTTGTTTTATAACTGTATTATTTACAAAACAATAAACAGGGAAACTATGTAATACATGCTTCTAAATTTTACATGATTTACACATTTACAACGAAAGGACATCAATGCAAATTATATTTTTAGCTCAACTTTGATTGGTTTAACCATGTATCTCGAGTCCTACACTGTAAAAAAAACCGAACAGTATTCCTGTAGGAGTCGGAAAAATAGTTGCCCTTATCGTACCGGAAAATTTTCCGACCCAGCTCGGAATAAAATCCGTAAAAAAAGGAAACATTCATTAAAATGGTACTTTACGGATTTTATTCCAATTTTACGGATTTTTTTCCGATTTTACTGATTTTATTCCGAGCTGGGTTGGAAATTATTCCGGTACGATAAGGGAAACTATTTTCCCGATTCCTACAGGAAATCTGGTCCTATTTTTTTTTTTTTTTTTTTTTTTTTTTTTTTTTTTTTACAGTGTATTAAGAATTTCTAAAAAATTCCTTCACATTCTGAATGCTTATTTCTTTGACAAATATAACCAAATTTGGCGATATTCTTGCATTTGGTGCCAAGTTTGTGTTTTGGCATTCGTAATCTTGTAAGTGGATTTTTCGACCAAATGTCGCCAATATTTCGCCGACTTCACCGTTTCGTGTCTCTGACCCGTAGTGACACAAAATGACGCGCTAATTAAATCTGCTCGTGCATGTGACATCATATAAAAATTAGTCAAAGGCATTTAAGCCGTTTTATAGATAAAATTAGCTTGACCCGCAGAGACTTCAAAATGACCTACCAAGTAAATCTGCAGATCAGGAGCCTCAACCTCAGGTCTTAAAGTGAGTGCCTTTTAATCTCACATTCCCTAATATTCAGCATTCTACAATCCGCATTTTACATATTTTTTAATAATATAAATATTTAGCAACATATAAAATTCTTGGAAGGTTTCGAAAATTAGAAGCATTAAATTTTACATGGTGTGAGAATGATGTTCTGAAATTCTGGCGAATTGGTTATTCTGGTATTATTTTTAATTAAAATATACATTTCTACAGGGGGAGCTGCCTCCCTGAACCACCCCCCGTCTTTTTCAATTTAAATTAACAATTTCCTATTGATTGGGCAAATAGTTATAGTGTGTCTTGAATTTTGTTTTACACTCTATTTTTTTTAGGATAAGCAAAAGTTTGGATAAGAATTTTATGTTATCGTAATATGCAAATAACAATATTTCTATAATAGGTAGATGTAATATCTAGTCTATATAGATGCTATAAAACTGCGCAAGAAAATCACTTACTGTCATTAAACTTAACCCGTAACTGGAGACGAGAATCAAGGAGACTCCGCGTTGTTCATTGGCTCTAATTATTACGTGGTTTTTTGTCCTTGAATGCAATCATTTCCTCAGTACCTTCAAGTTGATCTTTTATCAGCATGTTGGCTGAAGTGGAAGTTTGAACACGCGCCTATACCCGAGTTATTCTTTTTCAAAGTTTTCGTTAATATTTATGGAGTCAGATTGACTCCACGTCTCTGAAACTGTGACTGAAAAAATATATAACGCACCAGTTAATTTCTACGTATTTAGCATTGCAATCCGCTTCCTTTGTCTAGAATAATATATTGTTGTTTAAAAGAAAATGGATAATACTCAACCACGACCTTCCAGGAAAAAAATTCGGCCACGTGATCCAGATTTTGAAAAAACTGTAATGCAGTGGTTTGAAGATTACGAAGGTGCGGAAGATGACTCTCATATTAGACATATTATTATTTATTATTTTATGACACTTTCAGAAGAAGATAAAATGTTGCAAAAAACCAACGCAGGCAGTTGTGCGCTTGTTTGCTTGTATTGCAGGCACAAACAGGAATATAATAGCAGACAATTGGTTTTCATCAGTTCAGCTTGTAAACGTTTTGAAGGAAATAACTTAACCTATGTTGGAACATTAAAAAAATAAATAAATAAAATAATAATAATAATTAAATAAAACAGAAATACCTAAAGAATTCCTTCCAGACAGAAGCAGAATAGTCGGGAGTTCAATTTATGGCTTTTCGAAGGATTTAACCTTGGTATCATATTTTCCTAAAAAAGGCAAAGCTGTATTGCTAGTGTCGTCTATGCACTCATCAATATCCGAAGGTACAGACATCAATGAGCCGAAACTTATCGCTTTTTATAATAATACCAAATCTGTTGTTGATACCTTGGATGAGAAATGTGTCATATATTATACTGGTCGGAGAACCAGAAGGTGGCCAATAGCTATATTTTTTCCTCTTATGTATATAAGTGCAGTTAACGCATTTATTATTTACCAGGCCACACGAGACTATAGAAAAGAGTAAAAGATAGATTTTATAAAAATCTCTCAAAGCAGCTTGCCGGAAAACAGCTAGATAGGAGGTTAACAAATATCCGTCGTCGACAGGAAGTGAGATTTTCAATTGCGAATATACTTGGTAAAGAAGAGGAAAATGTAGATGCAGATAGCAGTTTAAAATTGCCTACTAGAAAATACTGTACCATTTGCCCAAAAAAGTTGAAAGGAAAACATCTACTCTATGTTATTCTTGTAAACACCCAGTATTTCAGTTCAGTTTCTCATTTTCACCCCACTGATGATGACCAGGGCTTGGTCGAAAGCGCTCGGGAAATTTTTACCATCTGATTATTAGTTTTAATGTTTTAAAACCTGTTAATTGTTTTTAGCACCTATTTTAGTAATAAAAACTGACAATCATTTTAAGGTATTCATGTCTTAACTTAAAGTATTAAGGTGAATGTGTCGTTTCTCTTACATATAGTTTTCTATATATATTTAATTACCCAGTATGTGGACAATGTTCCTTAGCCGTATGCCCCAGCTGCATTTCAATGATGTAAAAAGCAAAAAGATTAAAGAAATATTCTTAAGGTAATATTTTAAATTATTGTATTCTTCATTTTTGTTCGTTTAATTCTAACAGTTATTAACATTAGTGTCATCCGATGATATCTAAACGAAGTAAGTACTCATTAAAAGGTTGTTTAGGTTTTTTTTATATTATCTTTCCAACAATTAACATTACAACATTTAACAGTTTTAATATAATTATTTTTAATATTTTGGTAATTACATGATTTCCAGACTATATTGCGTTTCTAAAATAAATTCCAATGCTGTACAAAAGATGAAATATAACATTGGAGTCATTTTGACTCTATGTCTCTGACAACGTAAGGAAATTCATGTCTCCAGTTACGTGTTAAGTTATAACCCGCTAAAAGTGAAAAAAAATACATTTAAAGGCATATAAATTAAAAAAAAATTAGGCCCTTTAATAATCTGATTTCCCTGTTTTGCATGCACTATCGGCGACTTTTTAAAGATAAATATTGATTACAAAAATAATAATATTAATGAACTGTTTCCGTAGAATTTTTAAAAATAAATTTGGTAAAATAAAAATTACGAGATTTCAAGTATAATGAAAGCATGCGCTCTAATAAAAAAGGCCATCTCTGAACGTGCATTATTTTATTCTATTTTTTTTAATTTTGCAAAGTATCTCTTCTCATATTCTCAGATCAGATTATTAAAAAATATTTTTATGCTTTTTAAATATACTTCTTTTCACTGTTAGCATGTTGAAACTTTAGTTTAAAAACATCGTAACATACTCGATAGCAATAACATACAAAAATAACCAAGAATAGCCATATTTGGTTTTAAAGTTTTTAAATCTACTGGATTCATCATCGTGTCCGATGGTAATTGCCTAAATTGTATCGATTTGTCGCTATAAAAAAATTCTTTCTAGTAATCTGAATAGTAGCTATATTAAATTTAGAAATGTAATGTTACTAACATCGTTAATGTCTGACGCAAAGCTATATTGCACACCAAATTATTAAATATTAATTAACTTTTTATTTCCCCCAGCGAAACTTTCTGCTTAATTTTTGGAAATCGGAATTATTTAAATGATTTTTTGTTTATAGGCTGTAAAATGCGGTTGCTTATGGTAACAAAAAAAAAAAAAATATGTATCAGGTCAAGTAAGTAAAATGATAGAACAAAATGTTTTATATTATTGTAAAACATGTACACTGTAAAAAAAAAAAAAAAAAAAAATACTGCCAGTTTTCCGGTAGGAATCGGAAAAATAGTTGCCCTTATCGTAACGGTATAATTTCTGACCCAGCTCAGAATAAAATCCGTAAAAATAAGGAAATAGTCAGTAAAACGGTACACTGTAAAAAATATAATGCCAGTTTTCCGGTAGGAATCGGAAAAATAGTTGCCCTTATTGTACCGAAATAATTTCCAACCCAGCTCGGAATAAAATCCGTAAAATACCGTTTTACTGACTATTTTCTTATTTTTACGGATTTTATTCCGAGCTGGATCGGAAAATATTGCGGTACGATAAGGACAACTATTTTTCCGATTCCTACCGGAAAACTGGCATTATTTTTTTACAGCGTATTTTAGTGATTTTATTCCGAGCTGGGTTGGAAATTATTCCGGTACGATAAGGGCAACTATTTTTCCGATTCCTACCGGAAAACTGGCATTATTTTTTTTTTACAGTGTATAATGTTCCACCAAAATTCATACACCTAATTTAGAAAATCCGACATATATATTAGCAAAATAACAAAATAATAGAAATAATTTAAAATTCTTATTTGTTAATTTCAGCATCCATAATATGCCATTTAAATAAAGTACACTGTAAAAAAAATACTGCCAGTTTTCCAGTAGGAATCGGAAAAATAGTTGCCCTTATCGTACCGGAATAATTTCCGACACAGCTCGGAATAAAATCCGTAAAAATAAGGAAATAGTCAGTAAAACGGTATTTTACGGATTTTATTCCGATTTTATGGATTTTCTTCCGAGCTGGGTTGGAAATTATTCCGGTACGATAAGGGCAACTATTTTTCCGATTCCTACCGGAAAACTGGCATTATTATTATTATTATTATTATTATTTTTTTTTTTTTTTTACAGTGTAATCAATGCGCCATTTTGTTTCTACGAATGGAAATTTGAAAATCGTCTAATCTGCCATAGCAAAGCATTATGACGAAAATTAAAATGTTCTATATATTCCAAACGAGTGAAACGAATTTAACCAAGAACCATACAGCTAAATCCGGGGGTCCTCACCGATATGCCTCTTTAATTTCAAGCTAATCGGATGCTTTTTACGGCAGTTATCGCTGGACAGGCAGACTAACTAACTAACTAACAGACAAACGGAAACCAAAAAATTTTGGGTCTCCACAGTAAGCCTTCACTGACGTTTCGGCAATAATCTAATTTTTTTGAACATGAGATCCAGCAAAGTAGTCTTCTGAAGGCCAAAAATGATCTAATACAAAATTCAGTCAAACCGTTTGAGGCCTTTTTTAGATAATATTACCTTGATCCGTAGTAACCCAAAAATGACACATTAATAGAATTTTCTTGAACATGTGATCTAGATTGTTGTCTTGTACCCGGAAATGATATAATACAAAATTTTCTCAATGTCGTTTGAGCCGTTTTTTACATATAATTAGCTTCACCCAGACCCATAGTGATCCAAAATGACCCACTAATTAAATTTTCTCGAACATGCCTCCTAACCCAATGGCCCGAAATATATCTTGCATATCTTGCCCGAAAACAATAGAATACAAAATTTCATCAAATCATTAGAGTTGTTTTTTAGATAAAATTAGCTTGACCTACACTGACCCAAAAATGACCCACTAATTGAATTCTCTCTAACAGGTTTCTTAACCCATTGGTCTTCCCGTATTCCAAAACGACAGATTAAAAATTTAGTCAAAATCGTTAAAGCCGTTATTTAGATAAAATTGGCTTGACCCATTGTGTCCAAATAGACAGACTAATCGAAATTTTTCTAACATGTGATCTAGCCCAATTATGTTCTCGTGCCCGAAATTAGTATTATACAAAATTCTGTCAATATCGTTTGAGCCGTTTTTTTAGATATAATTAGCTTAACTCGGACCCATAGTGAATCAAAATGACCCACTAATCGTATTTTCACGAACATGCGCCCTTGCCCAATCTTATTCTCGTGCCCGAAAACGATAGAATATCAAGTTTCGTCAAAATCGTCAGAGTCGTTTTCTATTAGCTTCATTCACAGTAACTCAAAAATGACCCACTAATCGAATTCTCTCTAACAGGTTACTTAGCCCATTGGTCTTCTCGTATTCCAAATCGACAGATTAAAAATTTAGTCAAAATCGTTAAAGCCGTTATTTAGATAAAATTGGCTTGACCCATTGTGACCAAATAGACAGACTAATCGAAATTTTTCTAACATGTGATCTAGCCCAATTATGTTCTCGTGCCCGAAATTACAGTCGAACCCGGTTAAGACGCTCACGGTTAATACGCGATCCCGCTTAATACGCGGATTTTGTCCGATCCCTTGAACATCGCCCATAAGGATAATGTAAAAAGATCACGTTTAATACGCGAACGGTTATGACGCGATCCCGCTTAATACGCGATAAATTTTCTCTTCTTCGAGGGAAAAAAAATCACGCTTAAGATGCGAATTCTTTGATCAACATGCGAATTCCTTCTTTCTTCTCGAGTGTTACCAATGTAGCGGATTTTTATTATTCAGATTTAAAAAAACACTGTTTTCTAATAGTATTTAATTTATTTAACAACAGATTAATTCAGGCGAAAATTACTAAACGGAAATAGTGGTAGACATTTGAATTTAAAAAAATCCCTCCAAATTAGCAAAACTGCAATTCTTCTTTGATCCCATCTCCTAGCATTCTTCGTCTCTCGCTTCGTGTATGTCTTTTCTATAGTAGAGAGAAATAGACGAATTCAGGTTACTCAGATGCGTCATAAAAATTATTGCGATTAGAGATGTTCATACCTATTGTTAGAGAGATTTTAAATGTACTTTATATCGCTACTTTTATAATGCATATTATAGACAGCAAAAAAGGAATCTCTTAAAGATTAAATACGACTCCGATTGGATAATTCTTTTATGTATATTTTACTTTTAGCTATAACAATATTTTATAAGGATAGTTTTTCTTATTATATTAATAATGAAGAACATATTATAATGGTACTCATTATTACAAGTACTAAATATGAATTTAAAAACTGGGTTGTGCTTAAAAAATTTAAAAAAAATAATATTTTTTTCTATCTGTTAAAAAAATGAGTTTAGTAGGAAAATTATTTTTGGTTGCAACGTGTTAATCGACAATAAAGTCATGTTGGAATCCATATTTATTTTCCGTTATTATTCCAGTTTGTCCTATAAAAAGAAATGAGTTTAAGTGGAATACAATTAAATTTCATTCGGAAGATATGTAAAAGACACAATTTTCGACCGTAAACGTATAAATGAAAGCTCTGAAGTTCATTTAGGCGATTATCCGTGTAAATAAGCCCATTTCCTGCAACATTATACAAATCACGTTTAATACGCGATCCCGCTTAATACGCGACTTTTGACCACTCCCTTAAAACGCGTCTTAACCGGGTTCCACTGTAGTATAATACAAAATTCTCTCAATATCGTTTGAGCCGTTTTTTAGATATAATTAGCTTAACTCGGACCCATAGTGAATCAAAATGACCCACTAATCGTATTTTCACGAACATGCGCCCTTGCCCAATCTTATTCTCGTGCCCGAAAATGATAGAATATCAAGTTTCGTCAAAATCGTCAGAGTCGTTTTCTATTAGCTTGATCCACAGTAACCCAAAAATGACCCAGTAATCGAATTTTCTCTTACATGTGGCTTAACCCATGCACCTTCTCGTAATCCAAAACGATAGATTACAAAATTTAGTCAAAATCGTTAGAGCCGTTTTTTAGATAAAACTGGCTTGACGCATAGTAACCCAAATATAACCCACTGATCGAAATTTCTCGAGCATGTCACCTAACCCAAAATTTTCCTCGTGCCCAAAATGGTTGGATATAAAATTTAGTCAAAATAGATTGAGTCATTTTTTAGATATAATTAGCTTTACCCTGACCTATTATGACCCAAAATTACCCACTAATCGAAATTTCTCGTACTCATGATCTTGCCCAAAAGTCTTCCTGTTCCCGAAAATGGTAAAATATAAAATTTAGTCAAAATCGTTCAAGTCGTTTTTGAGGTAAAATTTACATACACACACATACACATACACACACAGTTTCTGCTCGAATTACAATTTAAGATAAGCGTAAAATTTGAAAACGCAATGCTTTTCAATACGTAGATCTCAAAGATTTTCCCAAGCAGACGGAGTTTTTAACCTAAAACCTAATGGAAGAATACTGTCCATAGCGTTGTTATAAAACTCAAGAAGAGAACGCCATTTTTAAGCTAATCATTGTATACAATCTAGTGAAATATGAGATTGATCTTACTTATCAATCCCAAAAGCAGACGTCATTTATTACGACAGCGATGGATGAAACCATGGTAACTGAAAAAGTCCCATTTAAATTGAAAAGCATGGCAAGGTTGGGTTGATTTTTTGACGACCGATTATCTACTCGAAGGATATAGGCCCTAGGGGGAATGCCCTCCGTGGGGGTCTTTCTAAGGGAACCTAACCCGTATTTACGCATGGGAAATCCAAGGTTTCAAAGAAAACCACGAAAACTCCGACGGGCGCGATTGGGTTCGAACCCAGCACCTCCCGTCTACCAGCTTCGAGAGCAGAACCTCTCAGCGACAAGTGGTGGAAAAGCATGGCAATGCGATTACTGAAAATAGCCGCTGTTATATTGATCATATCCTTCAATCTTCCGTAACCTGGTATTATTTTTTAAACAGGGAACATTAGTATGTTTTCAGAGGTTGTGAAGAGAGAACGTAGGTTGGCGGGCAGCTCGCAGTGGGAGGAGCCCTCTAGTATATATATATGTATATGTTCTATATATAAGTTGTGTAAATTTATTAAGTTTTTCACAATTTAGGTTTTAAATCTTCATTTAAAAAAACACAAAAAGGTAGTGGATAATTCATGATAATTTTTGCTCGATATGCACATCATAAAAGCGACTGGTCATTCATCACAATGTCAAAAATGTGATAATTTGTTGTATCAAATACAAAATATTCTAGATCAATTATTCATAGTGCTCGGTCCTTACTGTTTTTATTTTGGCGTGGGCAAATATCACAATATTTTTTATTTAAAAATCTGAACGAATATGTATTCAAAACTGTTTTTTTTTTTTGTTGTTGTTGTTGTTGTTACGGCTGAATTTCATTCCAGTCTCATACCGGAAGTATGTATTTAATTAATTAAATATTATATTAATTAATACTGCTAATAAGTGCCTTGTGAATGAAAAAATGTTTTTAATATTGATATCATGGAAAATAAAATACGGATGCATTTTAAAAATTGAGGTGAATGTTTCGAATGGATTTTATGCTCCTATGGAAATTTCCTGTATATACAAAAGTTTTTGTTCCCCTCGGCGCTGAGTTAATGGGAGTGAGGTATAAAAATACAATGGGGGCTGATAGTTTTATAGCACTATTATTTATGAATAAATCTGAGGGGGATTCCATTCACTCATGTTGTAAGACATGTACTACTAGACCGTCAATCAGCTAAGGGGGATTGTTTCAGCGCCAGAGGATTAAAGTTTTAAATACGGATTGTTGCATCTTCATTACGACAGCTTTTTTTAGTACAGTCCACCCTCGATTATCCGAAGTAATTGGGACCGACCATATTTCGGAAAATCGAAATTTTCGGGTAATCGAAAATGCTTAAATTTTATGATAAATGAAAAATATATGCAATATTTCTTATTATGGTAACAAGTACTTAATAAAAACAAATCAATAGCAAAATAGAAATAAGAATAAATTACCTGAATTTTGATTTTTAAATTAAGTACCGTTTACATATATCACAAGGGTTAGAAAGGTGTTTTGTTCTCGCAGTTTCGATTGTCTTTGCTTTGAAGATATATCACGGAGTTTTTTAATATTATTAGTTCACCAGTATCACAGTCTTTCTGCTGCTCCAGCCATGCCGAACCTTTTGCAAAACATTCAAAAGCTTGACAATTTTCTTCGTTCCACATCGCAGCGTACGGGAGCTCAAGTTAAATTCAAAGGAACTCTAAGAAAGGGAATCGAAAATATTTATATGTATTCGTAATCGGAAAGGATCACTGGCACACAAGGAATAGGATAGTTTAAAAAAAAAGTTTTCAAAAGGGTTTTACACACAAAGAATGTGATATTTAAAAAAAAAAAAAAAAAGCTTTAAAATGGATTTTGGTTAACCGAGAGTTTCGGATAAAAGTGGTTCTACTGCATTTAGTTTTTTAGTGCTCAGTATTATTTTAGAGAGATTTTCATAATCGATTTTGTACAGTTTTTTTCATAAATTAAATCACAGGAAATATATGAAAAATCATCAAAATATTAACTTGAATTCGTATATCAATAGTGTTTTTTATTTAATGGATTACATTGCAGCTAATTACATTTGTAGTATCTAGCAAAGTATAATAATGCAGCGATCGCATTTTATAGGGAAGTTTTTATTGCTTCTAACACTATTTTTGAAAATAATAGCTTCATCGTACCTTTCTAAAGCACAATTTAAATAAAATGATCAAGAAGATTACTGATTAAGGGTTCTGGTAGGAAAAATAAAATTTCCCAATACAATGCGACCCCTGATAACGTAAAAAACTGAATAAATTGGCATTAATTTTATTGTAAGAATGTTTATATTGTTAAAAATTTGGAATAAACTGTCCAGTCATTCGACATTTTCTTTTTTTTTTACAGATAACGGCTTCTTAACCTCAATTTTACTTGATCCTGACAATAATATGGCAAATAATAACAACTTTATAATACGGTCATTGTCCATTAAGAAATATAATAGAATTATTACGACTTATCAAATGGAAGCGATTGTGAGCATCGTGTAAATGGCAAAAGTCCTGAATTAAAAAGGTACTGTTTAAAATTGTTAACAGTGTTTCCCCATAAACACCTTTGTTGCAGAAAATGTAGTTTTACAGTTACTGTTATCTGCATTACATCCGCGGTGTTGGTACACTTTGTCGCCCGAACTTGACTTCTGCCATTTATCTTGAAAAAGACGATGAAAAATTATATGATGGATATCAAACGAAGTACTTTCCACATCTATATTTCTATTCTATACTATATTTTTATTCAATATATATTTCTATTCTATATTATAATCTGAGGCATCAGTAGAGAAACTCATCACCAAATGCAGTACGACATACTTATACATACAAGCGAACGCGTTGGTGCTAACAGATATATGTTTTTTGTCAGTTGTTTGCAAATTTAGATAATTTCTTTGCGATTCTTGCTAATTCTTGTGTTCTCCTTAATTATTTCGATCGTGTACGTTTTAACACAAGTTGTTATTAGTGAGTCATAATTTTGGAGCGTCCAGTTAATAAATCCCTTTCTAAGAGGGTAAAACTGCGTGTTACTTTACGAATCTACTTTCACTATATCTTAAGAGAAATAACTAGTAAAGCATTCAATGCATTTATTAGCATAAGAATAATTAGCTTAAAAAATAAATAAATGGTTGCATATAAACATTAATTTTAATAAAAGTTTAAATGATTCATTATACGATTACACAGGAAATATTTCATGGGAAAACATTAAAAATTTACTTATATCATAATCTAAATACACTATTTATTTTACAACAAGTAATATAAAAATTTTGTTTTTAAAGTGAATTCCTACTCAGGTCATCAAAGAAAAATTTAATATAATCCCTTAAGCTAATATTAGTTTTTGTTGCATTACAATATCTCAATTTGTTGATTTTCTATAAGCAAGTCTATGGGAATTCAGCTAAATATTAGAGATATCGCTAAGTTGGCGTCACTTTTGGCGACTCATTTTGGTCGCCAAATTTGGCGATATATCACCAAGTTGGTTACAAACTTGGCGGTATTTGGAGACAGAACAGGGTTCCCCTGTGGTAACCCCCTTATAGATATGAAAATGCATTAAATACTTCAATAACCAATGGCCGCCATTTTGAATCCCATGTAAAACTAAAATTAATTAATTAAAATTTAATTAATGAATTAATATTTGAAAAAACTGTATTAACATCAATTGTCATCCAGTACAAGTTAAAAAATATTTATTTCAACTTGATAGGATGAATAATACGTATTTTATTAATGATTGAAAATTTGAACAATATATATATATAAATAAATAAATAAATAAATAAATATAAGGAAAGTGTGAACTAATAGTAGGGATTAAAAAAAGTATAGCAATCTTTAGATTTAAGAAATGTATTTGATAAATCAGAAGTGCATTGGTGCGACTCTATCTTCGTTTTTACTTATATCTTCTTTTTTTTTTTAATGTTATCTTTATTATATTCCAAATGCCTTTTAAAAAATACAAAAAAACTACAATTTAGCTTTTATTTATTTATTTTATTTATTTATTTATTTATTTATTTATTTTTTTAAGATTTGCTGTTTAAGAACAGCACAGAATGTGTAACAATTAATTCTCCCACAAGCTTTATTACTTTTCGCAACTACTTTTGAGATATTTTAACTCTGCTAGACAGGCAATCACAAACAAAGATTCTAAAAGTTTATTATCAGCATTCGCTTTATTTTATTTTATTTTGAAAACTGATTTTAAGCTATCACAGACTAACAAGGAAAAATACCTGCAAGATTTAATTCCTGCCCACTTCAATAGTTTCTTTTCCTTCATCCATTAATTTATTTCTGTTCCTGAAAAGTAATCCTGAAAACTCTGCCGTGAACCGACCCAATAAGGTAAGGATTCCTGATAAATTTCCTCTTCGGCTGTAACTGCGACCGACATCAAAAGTCTTTCAACGAGGGCCCTTGTTCTCCTTAATTGGCTACAAATAATAGATAAACGAACGTGAACACTCCGGTTTGTTTGGGATATGGAACATAAAAACAGTGTAGAGGAAATAAAAAAGAGCAAACAGGGCTTGAGGAAGAAATTGTAATGGCTTTGTTCTTGATCCTTTACAATGCACTTTTTGTGTCCGCTCTAAAGGCTGGTAAGGTTTAGGTTAACACAAATTGTTTTAAACGCAGGTTTTGATAGTAAAGAAAAAATATTTTTGCTTAAAAAATACTGTGACAATGAAAATAAACAAATAAATCAAGAATAATATATCCTGTTAAATTTTTAATCATAAAAAGTGATCGTTAATTATAATCTAAAATGTTAACTGTTAGAGTAATATATTTAGGATTAAAAATTTCAGTCAGTCTTGCACAAGATCATATATATAATATATACATATATGGATGAATAAATAAATATATATAGATAATGAAATCACAGGTGAAAATAAATGAAACCAAAACGAGTGTAGGGCAATAATGCTTTATCTTTACAATGCACATTCGTGTCCTCCCTAACGGCTGGTTAAATGTAGGTTTAACACAAACTGTTTTAGACAAATGTTTTCATATTAAAGGAAAATTATTTCTGATTAAAAAATATTGAAAAAAGATAATAAAAAAATAAGTCAAGAAAAATACATATTTTAAATTTTTAATAGTAAACATTGGTCATGATTATTAATCTAAAGAGTTATTTTTAAATTAATATATTTAAGATTAAAAATTGTAAACTTGCACAGTATCAAGTATATATACATAAATAAATAAATAAATAAATATTGATTGATTGATATATATATATGGATAAAAATATACATATACACCGAACAACCTTTACATTATAACCACTTGTTTAATACGACGTAGGACCACCTTTTGCCCTCAAAACCGCCAACAAACGGCGATGCATTGATTTGATAAGGTTCTGATAGTTAGTCTGCTGTATCTGGTTCCAAGTGCTCACCTACTTTCCGTGTAATTCCCGCATATTTTGAAGTGGTAGCGTGGCACGACTAATTTGATTTTCCAAGTGAAAGAACAAATCTTCTATTAAATTCCTGTGGAATGAATTTGGAGTACAGGACATGACTAGGAAGTCACTAGAATGTTCCTCGAACTACTCCCTGACGATTTGACCCGAAGTACTCGGTGCATTATCCTGCTGGTAAACGCCATTACCCGGCGGAAATACTGTTGTCGCTAATGGGTGCATCTGGTCTGCAGCGATGTTCAGGTAGTGTACAAGCGTGAAGGATTGTTCTTTTGGAATTAAGAGTCCTATTATGCTCAGTGAAAACATTTCCAACACCATAATACCACCTTCACCGGCTTGTCTCCGACCAACTGTCATTGGGAGCCAGGGTTACCATTGGAGATCAGCGTATTCGCACGCACCCTCAATGTGATGGACTAGAAAACGTGATTTGTGTGACCTTGCAACCTTCTTCCATTCTTCTATGGTCCAAATTCCGATGTTCCTGGGCCCATTTTAGGCGCTGCTGGTGATGACGTCTTTGCATCGACGTGCTACGGTCGCCGGCTGCGTGAGCCCATACGCAGCACTGTACACTATTGTGTGTTAAGAAACAATGTTTGAGTTTCCACTGTTGTAGCTGCTGGTGATTTCGACTGTTGTGGCTTTTTGGTCGAGGCGAATAATGCTTAACTACCTCCGCTCTCCTCTGGAAGCGATGCGCCGCGGTCGGAACACCTCTTGTCGACGAATTGTCATTTTCCCCATCCATACACCAATTTCGATGCGTGCTCACAACGACTACATGTGATCAACCGTCCAAATGAGCCGTTTCGGCTACCGATGTTCCCAGTAAGTACCATTATTGCTTCCTTATTCTCTTGAAATCCAAGCGTATCTAATTTAGTACTAAACATTTAGTTAATTATATATGTATCTGACCGCCCGCCTTACTAAAAACTTTTCTCTCTCTTACTATTTTTTCCCTTTTGTTTATTTCAGATATAGCCTTGTTTTTATATATGTTTTTCACTCTTAAATCCCCATGTTATTTCATCATTATTTACTATAGCCAAACCATATACTTACACTATACTCAACATATTTTATCTAATGTTATTGCTTATATTTTCAATTAATATGGGAGGGTTATTGAATTCTTCTGAGTTTATTAAGGGTTAGATAATTTTCTGTTTATACCATTTGTCTATGTTTTGATATTCTTTAATATATATTTTATAATCTGTTAATTTTGGTGAGGCACTATTGTATATTACTATACATTTAATCTAGTTTTCATATTAGCGACATAATTATCATTTATCTAGATTTAATATTAGCAAAATAATTATTATTTATAATTTTGTTCTGGAACATGGTTTTTGTTATGTTCATATATAATCCAGTTATCATTTTAATAATCAATAATTTTTAATCCAATACTTTCTTCATTAAAATAATTAACTTTTTATATTAATAATAATTAATATTTTAATGATATATAGATTTATATTAAATACTTTATTAAAATAACTAATAAAAATTAATAAAAATATAAAAAAAAAAATGCGATACACAAATACTTCTTATTACTATCTTTATTTTTAATATATATAATCCTTTCTGAGTCATTCTGTATCTTTCTTAGTCATTTGTTTTCCTTTTCCATCATATTCGTCACACTTTTCATATTATATCTCCTTATTATCTATGGCAGTTCTGAGTAAATTTTTAGCGACTGGAAATTTAGCTTCGTTAATTCTCAGCGTAATGCCCGGTAAATGGTTGATTATAGGCTTGACCGTGGATCGTCATGCAACTAACTAATTTCATCTCCCTCACCACATCTACAATTTAGCAAATGCTCCTCTCCTAGTTGCGTGAACATCTCTTTTGCAGATACATCACAAATTGTTCATAACACATCGCATATTAATTTATGTAAAGCTTTTAATGTTATTTATCGTATTAAATGTAATTCATGTAACATGCAGTATATTGGTCAAACTAGTGGCCCAATTCATCAACGTATCAATGAACATCGTTCCGCTATCAAAAATTATAAATGCTCTCCAAATCCTTTAAACTGCAATGTTAAATATACACACTTAAAAAAGCATAATTAAAAAAAATATTACTATTCATATCCTTAATATACAAAATAAATTCCATTAAAATCTTTTTTCTGAAATCTTCTTACAACAAATCTTATAACACTCTTTATCCATATGGACTAAATCAACTTTAAAACAATCAACCTCATACCGTATATTCTACATCATCAAATGCACTTAGCTATAAATCTCTCTATCTATCTCTTAATCAAAAATCATATAAGCAAACCACACGTACAAAAAGAAGAGAATCATCTATAACTAAACAACCATCATCTAAATTAAATAAAACCACATATCCAAGAATTTCGTAATAATTCTATCATTACCAGTGGCGTGGCGTCCGGTCATCGCTGGATGCGGCGATGACCAAGCAATATTTTAAAACTCTTAATAATCTTTTAAAACACTACGATCCAGTTTTAGCAGAACATTTGGAGTTCATGTATAAGTGAAGGTAAGATTTAAAGTTTCTTTTTTGAACATTCAACCACTGAATTTTAGAGTTAATAATTTTTCACCACAAACTTAAATAATTGCGATGACCACCGAAAATTTTCACGCCACGCCACTGATCATTATATATGTAGATAAGGCTGCTAACAGCTAATAACTATGCTATCATATGCAAAAATTACTATCTTCACCTTCTTATTATTGCAGTTACTTCTAATAGTATTTTCAATCTTCATCATGCTACGTTGGAGGAAAATAATAAACATAAGCTATCATAAATTACTAGGCTTAAAAAATAACAACCTAAATTATCCTTATATAGTAATGATTCCAAAGTTTCACAAAAATTCTCTCAAATTTCGCTCAGTTACTGTAGGATGCAATATATATAATACTTGTGCTGTAATTTTTTTAAATTCTAAAATTCTAAAAAGTTTTAATGTTATTTTTTTAAATTTTTACACAAATTTATGAGTTATCTGTTAAAAAAGACAACACTCATTGCATTAAAAGCAGTTTTGAATTGGTGGATAAAATAAAGCCGTTAAAAAACGTCGACAATATTATTACATTAGATTTCAAAGACTTATTAAATATTATCATTCTATCAGATTTACATACTACTATTAAACCTTTGAATATTGAAGTCTAAAAACGCAGTAGCTTTATTAAAATACGGCAAATGCCCAAACACTGAAATATTGCTGGGAGATTTTTTCTTCCGCTTTCTTTTTCCTGTGTTCTTGTCAGCAGCACAATCAAAAGGCTACTTATTCAAATAATTCTAGTATTAATTTTATGGATGTTAAAATTAATATTCTACCTAATAACACCCTAACATTCCATAATTATGATAAACTTAATAACAACCTAATCTATTTAATTTTACTAACTTCAATTCCTGTTTACATATTTCAGTTTTTAGAAATATTCTACTGAATCATAGTCATGTTATCAAAAGTTTATGTTTCTCCCAATTCATACGGCCTAATGTATTTAAATTACAGCAATTAGCATTGTCTTATAATTATCCCATCTCTTTTATTTCTGCATGGATCAAATCTTAATATTCGTTTTTCCTAATTCTTACCATATACTATGTAAAATATTATAAGTTCGAAAACACCATTATGGAGTGTGGGATGCGGATTGCTAAAAAAATTATAAAAGCGTACACAAAATTTATATAAAGAAAAAAGTATATGTGTATACGTTTTTTACACATTAAAAACTTTTATCACAAAAAATTATAAAATAAAAATACCATTGGGAAATGCTAAAAAAAAGTTTAAAAACCTCATATACATAATATTTTTTATTCTATTTTTCAATAAATTTTAAATAAGTTATTTCTACTTTTGACTTCACTCTTCTTTATAAGTATAGATGGCAGCACTAAAAATGTTTTTGTTAAAAATCTATTAACAATATTTTTTTCATTTTTCACACCAGAGGGCAGCAGTATTTTAATTTTTATTAATTATCTGCAAGTTTAGCAGCCACATTCTAACCACATGTTTCATAATGTTAAATCTTATTACACCTTTCCAAATTCTACTTTTGTAAGTCAAATTTCTTGTATTTCAGATTTTTATCTGTCATTAAAGTATTATGTTGTAATCAGTTGTTCATTTTTCAATATCTTATGTATAGTATTCCATTATTTGGATTACTTACATTTTTACCATATATGTTGGGAATTTTTGATAGGTTATAAAAAGCTGAATTTTTGTCTTTTTAGGCCTAATAACGCGAAATTGGATGAAATAACATATCTTTACTACAAATTGAACCTGCAAGCTCTTATGATGATTCTGTAGGTTATTAATAGTTTGTTATTTTGCATTTCTGGTTTCCAATGTTCATATTTTGTATTGTCACTACTTTCCTTATTTGTATATAATTATATGTATATGCACAGAGAGACGTACCAATTAAGAATTACAACACTATTAAAAAAATTAAACATGCTCTCTTCAAAACGGTTCTTGTTTACATAATAACGTTATGTTTTACTTTGTTGAATAAAAATGAATGCAATGTATAGCGTGGATATTATAGAAAATAACACTGACGGTAACAAGGGATCTAATTAGGCTCCAAATACTAAACAGCCCCACCAGTGGCCGAGAGGTTCTGCTCTCGAAGCTGGTAGACGGGAGGTGCTGGGTTCGATTCCAATCGCGCCCGTCGGCCTAATCGTTCGGAGTTTTCGTGGTTTTCTTCGAGCCGTGGATCTTCCATGCGTTAATACGGATTAGGTTCCCTTAGAAAGACCCCCACGGAGGGCACTCCCCCCGGGCCTATATCCCTCGTGTAGATAATTGGCCGTCAAAAATCAACCCAACCCAACCCAAATACTAAACAAGAAATCTCCTGAGGAGGCATAGTCCAGGGGAAATGTACAAAAAAGGGGGGTTACCTTACAAAAAATCGGGTAGAAGATTTTTTTTCTGAATTGTTTATAATGATGCCAACATGGAAAAACCAAGTTTTCCAACAAAATTTCTTAAGGCTAAATTTTCTGTGGCCGAAAAACAACAAAATTTTGGGACTTTTTTCGATTTTTTTTTTAAATATCTCAATAGCCGTTGCAGTAGAATAATTTTTGTCAATTACAATATTAAAGAGGACAAAATTCTCTACAACTTTCATACTTACAATTTTTTTATACAGCCAATAGCAAGCGCAATACGCCGTTTCAAAAATAAGACAATTTTTTCAATTTTCTTAAAAACCGTGAAAAACGTAGTTCTCCCCCGATTATTCATATGTTTCCCACGGATTTAATCATGTATGTCAACTTCTATATATTGGTAGCAGTAAATTATGTGTTTGAGGGCCAAAACTAGCCTACTAGCCTTTCGGGGGAGGGGGGGCAAAATTCATGCATATTTTGCCCCACCCCTCGTTAATTATTTTAATAAATCTCTAATAGCCAGATTTTGAAAATTTTAAGTGTGTAATCATTAAATACGTAATTAGATTTTTCAAATATGGATTCATTAAAACCTTGAAAACCAAACCGAAATATATTCCGCTTTAAACAGGTTTCCATCTTAGAAGGTATAACTGGTCATATTCTTTCTCTTAGAAATATATAATTTTTTCTTTAAGGACTGGATTCCGTATATGAAGATTTTATTTTCAAAAATTTTATGATAGTTGTAGTATTGAGGCGTTTAATGTCATAGTTATATGAATTATGAGACTAAATTAGTCATACAAAGACATCGTTAGATATCGACCTCGGTATCATATGAAAAAAAAAATAAATATTAAAATTCAAGCAAGAATTCTGAAAAGAACACTTTTGTAGGTTTAACATGAGCGTGCAAATGTTTTCGCGTGAGACTTCACTACTCACGCGAAGAAACTGGAATGCTAAGGTTAAACCTATGGAAGCGTTCGTTCCTTTTACAATTTCTCGTTTGCAATTTAATAGTTTTAAATGATTTTTTTTTGAGGGGCTTAGAAGTGCTGACGTTGAATTCCAACCGTATTAGCGTTTACTTTTTCTATTTTGATTACAGTTTTTTTTTTTTTTTTTTTTTTTTTTTTTTTTTTTTTTTTTTTGGTCAGTTTTCCGGCCTCGAGACTTTTTTATCCAAATTTCATATATATATATATATATATATATATATCAGGGCCGAAACTAGAGGGGACAGAGGGAGCATGTGCCCCGGGCGCCAGAGTGGAAGGCGAAGGGGCGCCAAATAAAGATTTTTTTTGTCGTTTGATACCAAAAAATATATAGTATGAAATTGGGCTAAAATTGTCTCACAGCCGGAAAATCCAAAATGCAAATTGAACCAAATGCATTAAAACTGGATAACAGAATCCTGTTTTAAATGAAAAAAATTACATGTTAATCCAAAAGAAAATTTGAAACAAATGCATTAAAATAGGATAACGGAATCCTGTCTTAAATGAAAAAAGTACAGAAAGAATAACTAGCAATTGCAACTGCTGAGAGGGAAACCTGTAAAAAGCGAAATATTTTGGGTTCCCTTTTAAAGGTTTTAATGAATCAATATTAGACAAAGCTGGTTACGCAGTTCAGCATTACGTATTTCATGATTACATTTAAATTTAAAAATAATTCGGCTATTAGAAATTAGTAAAATTCTTTTTGTAAATTTCTTTTGCAGATACCTCGTTTATTCAGGATAATGATATTCTTTTGAAACAGGACGCTAATGATCCTACAACAGTGTCATCAAAGAGAAAAAAATATTGTTAAATAGCCTGTAAAAAATTATTATTATTAAAATATATTTTTTCATTTAGCTTATTAAGTCATATTGCGTACCTTACTTTATTATTGTGTAGGAAAAGTGGAGTTGAAAGCGACAGTGGATCAATGCCAAAATAAAAATGTTTATATGGTCTGCAATCATAAGTAAATTGGTATTTCATTTGATAAATGCTATCACTGAGATCATTAAACAGACATAGTTTCAAACCAGTGCATAATACAGAAAATTAGAATATTCCACAAAGTGTATTTTTCAACAATCGAAGTAAGTTTTTCTGTTTAAGCTTTAAAGCAATTAATAGATAATCTTAAAGTTTTATATATTTTTGCATGCTAAAGTGATATAATCTCTTGTTCTATTTATTGATATACGTAGGAAAAAACTGACAGTATTTATTAAAACTAATCTTTTAAATATTTTTATAGTGATCTCAAATATGTTATTGACTGATATTTTTAAATTTTACAGGAGATAAATATATAACAGTGGTTCCCAACCTTTTTCGACCACGCCCCACCAAAACATCTCTAAAATCTTGATGCCCCCCCCCCCCCTCCACTTCTATATCATATAAATATTGTTGCATAAAAAATAAACTTCCATTTTTCTGGATGGATCCAAAAATAGCGATTTCACATTCTTTAATTTATCAAAATCATATATATATATATTTTTAATTACAAGTATGCTTTTAACCATGAATGTGGTGATGTCATGGATCTTCACATTTACATCTACAAAAGTTTTATTGTTTTTTGGCAACTTACCTCAAATTTAAAAGTTATAAATAGTCTACATTTTTACTTTCGTAATATTTCTTGAAATCTCTCTCCTCTTATGTATTGCATCTGATAGAATTGATACATTTTATAATGGATTTTAGTACTTCGTTCAGAATAAGTGATATTTGTTTATCGGCGAGACTGTATGGATAACATAATTCACAAGTAACATTTCCGGATTCGTGCTTTTATCCATTTTAATTTACTATTTTTCTTTCCTCTCCTAACATACTTCTTTGATAGCGGATTTTTCTCCCCATTATTATAATTTGGCCACCATGTTTTCTCCAATTTTAAATTTTAAAATGCATATGTCATGAATGTCATACTCTGTATGTGGTCTGCAGAAGAGCCATAAAAAGTTTACTTTCAATTCTTTCCTTCTGTGATGCACACGAGGCTTTATTAATTTCATAAATGTAGCACCACATTTAGATCATTCAAAGCATTTTTCAGATTAAACATGCCCAAATAGTCAATTTTAGATATACCCTACAAATTTTCATTTGTAAAATTTCCCTCATGGGGCATATTACACTATGAATTACAAATTTTTTTTTTTTTTTTTTTTTTTTTTTTTTTATAAATAGTTTTAAAAAAAAATGTAATTTACTAAAATAATACTAAAACCAGAAAAATTAAAATATTTTTTTAATGTATAAAAGGTGTCATATTATTTGAAAATATTCACATAATTATTCCGGTGTAAGTGTATTTTTAAACTTTTAAATGAGATCGTTTCGAAAATTAATTTTTATTCAGTTATTTTTTAATTTTTTCATCTATTATTTCTATTTTTGACTAGACACCAATTTCATTAGAAAAAAATGACAGAAAATTTGTTAATAAGAAATCTGAAATTGCCCCCCCTGAAAAGTCATATTGCCCCTTTGTGGGGCGTACGCCCCACGTTGGGAACCACTGATATATAGTTAGTGAAATAACCTGTTGCCATTTTTATTGTAGCTATTTTATAAGGTAAAAGCATTTCTTACATAAAATATATTTATTTTCTGAGTGCCTCCCCTCCCCCATTTTATATAGAAGTATAATCCAATGTTTACTATCTTTAAAAAATAAAGCATTAAAATATATGTTATCAATAATTGGTAAATAAAATATACCATTGTATGTTAAGTGTGTAATATGTGGAATAAAGTATGTTTTTCGCAAATTTTCATATATATCCCATTGTTTCCTGGAAAAATATGCATACATTATAAAAATTATTAGAATTACAAAATTATTAAAATTAAACAAACCTTTTATCTTAATTGAAACTATAGTACCAATAAGTTATTAAATACTAAAGTATTCTTTTAAACAATGCTTTGAAATTAACATTATACACACTTAAAATTACTGTGGATACGAAAATTGTTTTATTCATCTACACACTATCCTATTTTTAAAATTATATAATTTTATTGAATATAAAATGTATGTTGTGATCAAAATAAAGACGTGGGTGTGCAAATGATATTTAATTTACTGCTACCAATTTTTAGAAGTTGACATACGTGATTAAAACCGTGGGAAACATATGAATAACCGGGGGAGAACTACGTTTTCACGGTTTTTAAGAAAATTGAAAAAATATTCTTATTTTTGAAACGGCGTAGTGCGCTTGCTGTTGAGTGTATAAAAAAGTTGTAAATATGAAAGTTGTAGAGAATTGTGTCCTCTTTAATATTGTAATTGACAAAAATCATAATACGGCAACAAGTATCGAGATATTTAAAAAAAATAAAAAAAAAGTCCCAAAATTTTGTTGTTTTTTGGCCACAGAAAATTTAGCCTTAAGAAATTTTGTTGGAAAATTTGGTTTTTCCATGTTGGCATCATTATAAACAAGTCAGAAAAAAAAATCTTCTACCCGATTTTTTGCAAGGTAAAATGTACATTTCCCCTGGACTAGCATACATACTAAGAAAAATTCTCAAAAAGACAATCTGAGATATAGCCATGAATAGACCTTACCTCTATTTATTTGTATGTTTTTCAGTGTGATGAAAATCCAGTACAGCATAAAAAACCAATAAATTTTATTTAAGTTTTTCTTTTAAGTGGACAAGGATCCTTAAAATATATTTTTTTTATTTTTTGCAAATTTCACCTTAAATATTATTCAAGGGTACATTATATGCATTATGGCATGCATTTATTACAAAAAAAAAAAAATAATAATAATAAAAACTTTATTTTTGAGAAAAAATTGGAATTTTACGCGAAGTCTTAGAAATTTTCGAAGTGCCCCCTGCGCATTCCATATGAATAAAAATCCCCAATATTTTTCATAAAAGCTTGGTTTATATATATAAATAAAATAGAGCATCGAATTTTATATATTTGAATTTAAAGGTAAAAAAAAAATTGTAATTTTTTAAAATTGTTTCGAAAAAATTTCCAAATTTTTCATTTTTTATTTATTTATTTATTTATTTATTTATTTATTTATTTTGCAAATTTTATCTTAAATATTATTCAAGGGTACATTATATGCATTGCAGCATCCATTTATCACAAAAAAAAAAAAAAAAAAAAAAAATTAAAAGAAATTTTATTTTTGAGAAGAAAATGGAATTTTACGCGTCGTCTTTGAAATCTTCGAAATGCCCCCTGCGCATTCCATATCAGTGAAAATCCCCAATATTTTTTTATTAAAGTTTGATTTGTACATATAAAGAAAATAGAGCATCGAATTTTATATATTTGAATTTAAAGGTTAAAAAAAAAAAATGAAAATTTTGAAATTCTTTCGAAAAATCTCAAATAAAATAAAAAAGGTAAAACAAAATTAAAAAATTTTGTTTTACCTTTAAATTCAAATATATAAAATTCGATGCTCTATTTTATTTATATATATAAACCAAACTTTTATAAAAAATATTTGGGATTTTCATTGATATGGAATGCGCAGGGGGAATTTCGAAGATTTCTAAGACAACGCCTAAAATTCCAATTTTTCTCAAAAATATATATTTTTTTGTGATAAATGCATGTCATAATGCATATAATGTACCCTTGAATAATATTTAGGTGTGAAATTTACGAAAAAAAAAATATTTTTAAGGATTTTATGGTCCCTTGTCCCCTTAATTGAACATTGTATATTTTCTTGTATTATATCCAATTCACAAACATACTTTCCTTTATTTTTTACAAATGTCGTTCGAATATTTTCCCTCTAATCTATAAACAGGCACAAATAAACATTCCGAAAATTTATTTCATTTTAGTCGGAAAAATCACTGGAGGAATTTTCAGATGCTAAAATAATAATTTTTTAAAATAGTGTTTTAAATGTCGTTGAAACTGCATTAAATATTTGAGACGTAATTTACATAAAAATACCTCGTTTGGTAAAATTAGCTATTCAAGGGAAATTTAAATTCTAATATACATACAACACATCAGCATATGTACTAATGCACAAGTAATACTTCTTGGCGCACCGCATTCGGACATAAACAACACTAAAATAAGAAAATAAACTATTATGTAAATTTACAAAGCGACACATGCTAGATGTTCGCTTTTATTTTTTTCTTCATGAAGCTTCATAAACCTAGATTAAGGTTTCTCAAGGATGTGACTTCTTTTTGGCATAAAATACTATCCCCACTTAATATTCAGTGCATAAAAATAATACATATGAAACTATATCCAATCATAAAATATAACGCTCATACTTTTCCGTAAATTTCTAAACGTTTCAAAATTTATAAAGTGTAAAAGCGAAAGTAATCTACGACTTTTCGTAATTACGTGCGAACAAAGTTTTCCTCCGAAAATTCCCCATTAACATTTCGCATTCTGCATAAAACTGACCATTAATCATAGCGACATTAGAAAAGGAATGATAACAACTTACGCTAAACATCGTAATTCAATCTGTTCGGGGAAACAATTCAGATCACAGGCGCATTTAATGACCGAATTGTTGACTGTTGCTAAGAATTATATCGGATTTTCTTAACTACCGCCTCCTACGCCCTTACTCCATTCTGCACTATCGTATTCACGCACGCGTGATTCTTCAGGGAGAATCGTCCATGCTCGAAAGGGAAAATATGTAAACCGATTCACATAAACTTGTCGGACTTTGTTATACATCTCAGATTTTATTGTATTTTTCAGTTTTGTTTGATTAAACAGGAACTTAAAACAAAATGTGATTCATAAAAATAACGATTAAAACTCACATTAATATGTAATTTGTATGTTGAAGTGTATTCGACGCACAAAAGTATTCATTACACATCAGCGAATTATTTATAAATATTCAGATAAAAATATGAAAACAATATATAAGAGTTATATTTGATTACTTTTGCTATAATGAAATCAAAAGGCAAATATGGTTATAATGCATGATCCATCAATTTCCTTCTCGGCATGTCTCCTAAAACAGTCAAGTTATTGGATAGTTTATAAAATTCACCAGGAAAGAAGTGCGCCAAAAAAATGCAATTTTACGAAATTTTCAGGAAGTTATAATCATAGTGCTGGGAAATAGTAGTAAAGACTTCAGCAAGGAACTACTAAAAAAGATAATCTCTAATATATAAAAATGAAAACTTGTCTGTCTGTAAATCTATACAAACTCACAGTTTCGAAGCCAGAATTGTGTAATGTTACGTGCATGTCTATGAAAACACGGCCGAGGCAATTCGAAATAATTTATAGTTAATTTTTAATTAAGACTTAGTTAATTATAATTAATAATTAAAAAAAAATACCAATTTAACAACGATTTCCAATCAAATTTTAACATTTTTCGTTATAGCAGCCAACAATTAAAAATCCGCAATAAAATTCTTACTATAACAATTACTTTTCTACTGCAAGATTTCCACGTGAAAAATAAAAATGAAATGACGAATTTTGAAAAAAGGAATATTACGTCATAACTTTTCTATTTCAAGATTTCTACGTGAAAAATGAAAATGAAATAAATAGTTTGACGAATTTAAATAAAAGTGAATATTAAGTCATACCATTTCTATTACAAGATTTTCACCTGAAAAACGAAAATGAAATAAATTGTTTGACGAACTTAAAAAAAGAAATATTACGTCATATTGGAAATATAAAGGACGGGGTGAATATAGTATAATGCCATATGAGTGTGAAAAAACATATTTTAGCATGACAAAAACCCAATTATGGGAATATTGCCGTATGCCGTATTATTGCTCCAATGATGAATTGAAATAAATTCATTTATAGCTGTATTATTTTGCATCTGTTATATAAATTTATACATTAGTATATTGGTTTTTCATTTGGTTCATGTGTACAATACTTCGATTGCTTTTTTTATTGTTTGTTTTATGTTTTATATTAAATTTTGAAATTGATTTATCAGAACAAACATTCTTCAAATTCCGGGAATGCCGGGGATTTTAGCTAGTTTTGGTATAAATGTTGTAAAATCATCAAATTATTGACTATTACTAAGAAATATGATTTTCTTAATCACTGTCCTTTCCGACACTACTATATTCTGCACTATATTTACCATGCATGCAGGCGTGATTTCTTTCGCATGAATCGAAAAGGAAAATATGTAAACTAATTGACATAATCTTGCTCGACTCTGACACGGATGAACAAAATTGTAAATTAAATTCAGAAGAATTAGTTTCTGGTCTTTAATAAGTTTTTTAAGCATACTCTAAAATGAAGTTTAATGTGTAATCCTCAACACTTCCCCATATGCGTTACTCACGGAAAATTAGAAATTACTTTATAATTAAAAAAATTCAGACGAGAAGATGTGTGTTAAATATGGTGATTTTAAAAAATGTGCAGATTAGGTAAAATTACCAGTTTTTTTAATTATTATTATTTCTTTGCTTACACACAACAGACAATTAAAAAAAATCGGTGCTAATCTCTCTGCCTCCATAAACTTCGTTCTATTTCTTTACTCTTTTCTCTTAATAAAGGCGTTGGGTGCGTTATCAGAACCCTATTTTAATGTTCATACATTTTTAATTACAGTTGTACCATAATTTTTACTTCCATTATTTCTTCACTATCCTTAAATTCCTTTCAGTAGTTTTATAAGTACCGCTAAACTTTTTTCTTTATGGCTTTATACATTGGCAAGAGATTAAAAAGACTAGGCGTAGAGTTGATTTCAACTCGGACGCCTTCAACGCTGCCTACACAGTTCAGGATAATTTCAATATATAATGCACAATACATGCCTCCAACTATGCTATTTCATTTTACAGGATAATGGAGAAATTTCTGGAGGATGAAACACCGCTAAACTTTTTAATATTCAAAGATTATTTTTAACCATAGTACTGGGGAACCGGGGGGATATACTAACAATTTATAAAAGATTAATGAAAAAAAATATCTACAGATAAATAATATATAATGAACTCATTAACACTTGATAAGAATCATATTGCAGTTTCTTAATTGCTTCAATTTAAGTTGCATGCATTTTTTTATGATTGTATTAAATAAAAAACTACCTCATTGCAAGGAATAGATTCAGACAAAAAATATACAGAAATAGTTTGTACATTTCTCAGCCAGTCAAAGAAAATTTCGTTTAAATTTAATAAAAATTAAATATTCTCAACGCTCTCGGACAACAAGTGTTTTCATGATATCCCAATTCTATATGCATAAACAAGGTAGTGAATAGCGTTAGAAAAATCATTATGCCCCATTAACATTAAAAGATAGTACTAATCGATTTGTTACGTAATTATTGTTTTCATGATATTCAAGCGTTACATGGGTAAACAATTTGGTACATTTTTTGAAAATTTCCAGACCGTACTGTTAACGTTAAACGTACAGACTTACAATCGTACATTCGTGAAAAAAAAGTAAACACGCCTACTAACTATGCAACAAATTAATGCAGAAGAAAGTTACTGGTACCAAAGGATTGAAAATAAAGTCTCCTTTTAAATGAGGTATATAAAATTTGTTTAGGAGGCAATATTCATATAAAAAAGAACCCTAACTCTTTTTTTTTCAATAACAATATCCGAGTTTGACACAATAAATAAATTCTACGCACTTCAATTAGCCCAAAAGCAAATTTTCATGAAATCCGTACGATTAGTTATGAATTATTTTAAAATGAAACTAGATTAATTTAAACACAATTATTCTAAGTGGTAAATAAATCATATTAGATGTAAATTTTCAACTAGGCGAAAAATGCCCGGACCAAGATTCGAACCAGGGATCTCCTGGCTGAAGCCGCCAGTGCTCTACCATCTGGGCTATACCGGACGAATCTGGTGGAACTTTCTCTAGTCAGTGGAAATGGTGGGAATAGTGTAATTACGTATCCAGCGATTTCTGGAGTTCCATTACCTGAGATTTATTCGGTTGAGCTGAGCCAGGTTTCAGACCAGATGCTATAATCATTAAGGTTAGCTGGGTGAGAAAGTTCCACCAGATTCGTGCGGGATAGCTCAGGTGGTGGAGCACAGGCGACTTCAGCCAGGAGATCCCTGGCTCGAATCCTGGTCCGGGCATTTTTCGCCCAGTTGGAAATTTATATCTAATATTTTAAAATGAGCCTATTTAAATTGCTGTATCCAATTTGAAGTTCGGTACATGATTGTTTACATGTTACAGAATGACTATGTCACTTCTATTAATGTAATATTTCTTTGCCAATATGACCAGTTCACTCGCTTGATATGTTTCGACAATTGCCAGCACAAATGTTTCAATAAAATTAGTAAAATAGATATGTTTTTCTTTTTGAATTACGCTTTTCTGGACATCATAGACGGCACATTATTTAGATAACTTAAAACTTCATTTTGGCATTTTTTAATCATAATTCAAAAACTAATTGAAAGAAAAATTGGAAATTGAGAATTCGCATAAAGCAGGATTTAATAAATATAAATGTACCAAAAAAATGTAGGTTGCAATTCATATTTTTTTCGAATATTAATTTCGTAATTCATATTTCATATTATAAATTCTTTTTAAATTACAAATTCAATGTTTTTTAGTATTATAACCACACACAAAATTATAGCATAAGGATTATAATTTTAGGAGATATTAATAAAAATATGAAAATGTAAATTAAAATTAGAAGCTCTAAATTTTGAATGTTTATAATTCAAAAACTTATCATCCAAATAACTTTAAGTTTGTTTCTAGAGATACTTTGAACCAAAGATTTAAAATATATTGTCAAAATTATTTGTTGCAATTAAAAAAAAACAAAAAAAAATTTGATTTGATTTTGATTTGTAGATGGTTCAATAAGTGAATTTTATAGACATCTTTTAAAAGTAAACTTTATTTTCAATCGTTTCGTACCAGTAACTTTCTTCTATTATAATTAGTCGCAGAGTTATAAGATGATGATTACTTATTTTTTTCGACGATTGTACATTACCGCTTTGTTAAGTAATCAGTGTTTTTATTATATCGAAATTATACATGCATAAACAAGATAGTGAGCCCCTTAAAAAAACGATAAAGTCTCGTCAACATTAAAGTTCAGCACTATACACATTATTAAGCATTGAATATTTTTATGATTTCCGAACTCTAAACACTTAAAGAAAATAATTTATCGCTATATTAAAAAAAATCAATCAAGTCAACATGAAACGTACAATACTAATTGCATTGTCAAGGAATATGTTTTATGATAGTCAAATTCTACGTTAGGGTGGATCGAAATTTTTTTTCAATTTCCGATTATTAGTTGAGCGGAAAAAGGTGAACTTGGTGGCACTAAGTTGACAAAAAATTTTTGAGATTATAACGACATCTTAACCCTTAAATGCCTGATTTTTCAAAAATCATCGTAATAATGATTTTCGGCTTTCATTTTTTATATAAATCATGGGAAAAATACTTTAAAAAATGATATTTTGTTTTAAGTATGGTTTACGGCTAAAAAGAAGTTTGTTATTAACCGGCAATACTGGTCTTTAATTGAAAAAATAATTTTCCTTGATGAAAATCTATAATATTACACAAGAATTTTAGGAAAAATAATAAGAAATAAATTTTACTAACTTGCTGCAGAACAAAACAGTGTATTTCGCAAGCTTCCAAAATAAAACAAGAAGAATAAGTAGTAACAATTGAAAAAGTAAATCAATCTTTATTCTTAAACAGCAGAAGTGTTGCCATCTACATGTTGAAAATCAATTTAATAATATTTCCAGAATGTATTTTATTGGCAATATTAGGCATTATATCTTCAGTATTATTTAATAGTATTTTAGAGCCTAAATTGGGTGTGTTACCGAAAAGCAACACCCGACATATAAGGGTTAAATTGCCGAAAATGTCTTAAAGCTATTCTAAAACGCTGATTTTAGAACTTTGTCAAGCAAAATTTTAAAAGATGTTAAATTAAATTTATTTCGTTTATAATTACTTGTATAGTCATGTTTAACTTGTTAAATGCCTAAATAAGATCTGATTACATGTTATTTAAGTGCATTGAGATTTTACAGATTTTAGCTTGTTTTGCTCTGGGTACTAATGCGAAAAAAATAGTAATTGACTAATAGGAGGTAACTGTATGGCGCGTTCCTACTCCTGTTGTATTCAGAATGTGTACCTGTTTAGGCTACGGAATATTAATTTAATGAATTTTGGCATATTTTACCTTGTTTACAGTTTTGAAGAAGGTCCCAGCCCTTTGATGCAGCTTCTGTCACAATTTTACCGCTTTTTTCACTAAGCGAAAATGATATGGAAAGTAGTCTATTTATTCCACTTACATGGATCTTAAATTTATTTTATCTTGAATTTATTCTATTGAAAGACTAATGGTGATTGGAGCTTCGCCGATTTCGATGGAAAACATAGGTGAACAATAGGAAATGGAGTGAATTGTGGAAACAATGGATGAAAATGGTCCTTCTTTGCCTTAAATTTCAGCTTTGGCATCTGAAAGTCTCTCACTTTGTTTTTCTCTTTGGAATGCACTATTTTTAAATACAAGCTAATCTTTAAATTTCTAGGTTTTCTGCTGACAATATCTTTAACTTGGGTCTATATAGAAAACCACTCATTGATAGACCTCATGAAGAACCACTATTCGTGGTTCAACATGAAATTCTATTTGCGGCTGTTGAACCTGAAATTCAACACCCGTAGTGGCCATGCTGAGGTCGTTACAAGCTCTTTACACCATATAAAGTCATCAGAATTTGTTTATATGTCTCCGTGATATTTAAAAGGTGATTTGGGTATCTTCCTCTTCCTCAGCAATTTTCTCTTAGAAGTAGATTTTCTGGACCAGAAAAAAAAAAACTTTTCATCCTTATTTTCTATTACTATCTGTCTAGGCTAATAGCATTACCTATTTTGTAATACTTCAATAATTCTTCAATTCTATTACCATAAGAAATTACTAGGCACAGTGCAATATAAATAAAAACAACGTTTAAAGGACCAAAACACTTTATTTCTTGTTTCAAACTAGTTTCACTAGCCATAGCGTAAAACTAGTCATCAGCGCAAAAAATGATTTCTCAGAATTCAATAATAAAGTTTATTAGCCTATAATTTCCGGTAATTTTATTGGCTAATAAACTTTATCACTGAATCCGCTTCTCCTACATATATTTCAGCAATTTCCTTTTCTGAGCAATCATATTTTGCACTGACGACGATACGCATGGCTGCTGAAATAATTTTGCAACAAGAAACAAAGTGTTTTGGTGCTTTAAGCGTTGTTTTTATTTATATTCTTCAATTGTCTTCCTTCAGGATACAATCTAGGAAAACTTCTGCTAGACACTGCTCTTTCACTCTGCGAAGGTGCAGGTACCATTTAGGGCTATTATGCTCAATCGTCTCTAAAACATCCTTTTTGACGAATTCTTGAATTTGTAACTGTTCAAACATTTTTAGTGTTGCTAATTTTCGCCAAAAGTCCATTTCGTTCGGGATTTTATTTTTATTTATTTTATTTTGTTTCATTTTATCTTACCGTTTGTGTTTGGACGGTTTAAGTTCCTTATCTTCGAAAACCACATCGTATCACTTTGCACAACTGCATTATAAATTAGATATTTTGTTTTGTGGAGAATAATACTACTCCACCGAGGACAATATGACATTTCAATTGTCTTTCTGCATTATCCCATTCTGTTCTCTACATATCTTTTTTTTTTTTTTTTTTTTTTTTTTTTTTTTTAGACAAAGCACATTAAAACAAATTAAATAATACTAATGAAAAAACTCTTGATTTGCCAAAATTCCCTAACAATCAATAACTTCCACGATGTGCGAGACATGCATGCATATGCAAGATAGTAAATCGGTTTTAGAAAATCGATATTTCCCGTCAACATTAAACATGCAACACTAATCACATTGTTAAGAAATGCCTTATAATGCGAGAGATGAATTCCGAAAACTCCGGGACTTAATAAAAATACATTAATCAGCCGCATTTTTTTAAATGTCATCCAGATTAATGATCTATTTAAGAAAGAACCTTTGAAACAAAAAGAAATCTGATTCGTTTTCTTCGGCTACTTAATTGAGAAAGCATGATAAAGTTCATTAAAATGAAATTACGAACTGACATGGGATAGAAAAAACAAAAAAGCGTTCCGCGTAATTTATGGCAGAAACATATTTTACTTTAAAAAGTGATAAGGTTTTCAATGTTTCTTTTCAGATTAGAATTTTAAGGAACTGTGACTTATTTAAATGTACCGTACAAAAAGAGAGGAATAAATAAAAAATAAGAATGAAATAAGAAATTAATGACATGGATCCATTGATAACTGGAAAAGCATTGATTTTTCATCTTTTTATTTTTAGATTATTTATTTAAATACCATGTTCAATTCGTGAAAAAAAATGCTCGTTTTTTAAAAGTACTTTTCTGATTTGAGTTTTATATAAATTATTTATTTTGTATTTAAATCTTGACTATCCATTATAAGTGGTTAGCCTACTATATATCGATTTACATTTATGAGAAATAATTATGAATTATTTCCAGTTGATGTTTGCAGTTTGCTTAAATAAAAGTTATTTTCAGATTTCACTCTTTGTGCAGTTACTATTGAGAGCTTTACAAATTTATCCCACTAGAAACAGAATTAGATTCTGAAAATTAGTATTTAATATATTTACATGATGTTCATAAAATTTTATATTTGTATGTTTAAATTATAACAAATATAATTGAAGGAAAATATATTTATGATAAAGAAATATGCTTTTTTCAATAATATTGTATTTTATGATGTTTGTAAACCGTCACTGTTTAAAATTACACGTGTCCTTCCGGCTCATTTGGAAGATTAATTCGTTTTTTTTTTTTTTTTTTTTTATACAAATAAGATTTAATACAAGATGAAGAAATTGTTCATACTCCCTACAAGTTCCTTATTTTGACGAGAAAAGTGAGTTTCGTGGAAATTTTGAATAAGGCTTAACAAATAATATATTATAATACGAGCAAATCATGGTCTTTCTGTGTGTGTGAAAATAAAGGCTCTAATGATTTCGTTTGAATTTTGATCCCTACCACTTTGGGGGATGAGAAGATCAATGGAGCTAGGCCACATTTTCTAGAACATTCTATTTGTAAATTAATTTTGAGGTCACTACGGGTCAATGCATTTCAATGGGATTGAAGGCTGAAACAGTTGTGAAGTTGATGAACAGTTGGTAGTGGTCCAAGTCGCAAAGTTGTGAAAATTTTGCCAAATTTGTTGATATTGGTTGGCGAAATATTAGTGAGATTTGACGGGAAAATCGACTTTCAAGTTTACCGATGCTAAAGTACATGTTTGGCACCAAAAGAAAGAATTTTGCCAAATTTGGAGATATTTGACGACATTTAGCGAAAAAAATGGCATTCAGAATCTAAAAGAAAATTCTAGAAATTCTCGATAGAGGCCGAGATACATGATTAAACCAATCAGTGTCCATAGAACGTTGTCGAAAACAAAATTAAACGAATAAAGAAACATAGATCTTCCACCATCACATGTTTGACGTAAAATAAAAAAAAAGTCTTACATTTTGCTATATTTGGCTAAATTTTGATGATATTTCGCGAAAAAATTTGTTTTTAGAATCTGAAGAAATTTTCTTTAAATTCCAAATAGCAGGTGAGATACTTGATTCAACCAATCAGTGTCCATAGAACATTCTGGAAAACAGTATTCAACCAATCAAGGTGCATTGAAAAGAAAGTATGCTAAATGTACGAACTAAAACTGTAGTTTGGAAGGATGCCTTTTCCTTATAAACATGTAAGTAATGATTATCAAAATTTAGACATATGTACATATTTTTAACATTTATTCTTTCATTAAATAGTACTTTCGTAAAATAAGGTTCTTTATAGCAATAATGCAGTGAGAATTTATTACTTTATCGAGTTGAAACGAAGCTAATTTTAACTCGCTTGCCCGCTGGTGCAGTTAAATGCATATGTGGCAATTATATCAGAAGTGTTAACAATTTGTTGAAATCATAGTTTAAAAAAAATCACCAATTGCCTGTAAAATTCCAAAAACAAATCAATGAATGTCATAAAATTTTTTATGCCCATATAAAGGAATACTATCAGCATCATACTTCATTAATGAATTTATGGAAGATAATTGCAAAATTAATGTACCATTCTTCCCAATCTCCCAATTTTCGACTACCACTAAATTCTTTTTAAAAAATTCGCTGTACTTAATTGCAGAAATTGTGTGATTGTATAAAACAAGTACTTCTGCATAACAATATTGGCATTAAAAACTGGGAGGTTGGCAACTATGAATATACTGTTAAAATTACATTTGAAGCAGATGAGTATTTCAGGCGTTATCGTGATGAAACGTTTTACATTCGTTTTGTGTTTCTCTATAAACGATTTATTAAAGCTTCATACTTGATTAAATATCGCATACAAGATACTTGTAATATTCGTCCACTATCCTACATAGAATAAAATATGATTAGAATTTCAAACGTTTTAGTGACGAAAATCTTTTCATGATTTTTTGCTTTGGTGTGTCCTTGTAACAAAATTATGATTGCTACATAGTTGATTAACAAACTTATAGAAGATGCTTGCTAGATATGTACGCTATTTCACTATATTCGAACTAATTTAATGATTCGAACGGTATCGTAATGATACAATTTTTAAGTGTTCCTGTAAACAAACTATAAGAGTCACATAAAAGTAATGTAAATTTACATGGATAACAAATTCGTCTAAAATGCTGGCTAGATTAGTGACGAAAATCTTTTCATGATTTTTTGCTTTGGTGTGTCCTTGTAACAAAATTATGATTGCTACATAGTTGATTAACAAACTTATAGAAGATGCTTGCTAGATATGTACGCTATTTCACTATATTCGAACTAATTTAATGATTCGAACGGTATCGTAATGATACAATTTTTAAGTGTTCCTGTAAACAAACTATAAGAGTCACATAAAAGTAATGTAAATTTACATGGATAACAAATTCGTCTAAAATGCTGGCTAGATTAATGCAGTGTTTCAAAACTCTTAAAGCTTCCAAATTTTCTTTCTTTTTTCTTTTTTTTTTTTTTTAGTCGTTAAACTAGTATCTTTTCAGAACATTTAATATAATTAAATTGTTTCCTTGAATTCTCATAGAACAGATGTTATGGCTTTTAGAATTATACCCACTCAATAGCTAAGCAGCATTTCCGAATCTTTCAATTCATTTTTCTCGAACTGACATTTTTGGACATAACGCGCACTATATCTCAAAAACTTCTAAATATTTTTAAATAAAATTTGAAAACAAATGTTTCATGTTAATCTGTAGAAACTGAATCTAAAATTGGCTTTTTATTGTTCAAAAAAATAATATTTTTTAGGTGATTATGTTGTTGAAATTTTCAAAATTTCGTATTTGTTAAATAGAACTTTGTATTAAAAATATAAAAATGCTTTAAATACAAATTTATTTAGGTTCAGGGAAATGATTACAATCAGATGTATAAGTAGGCACCAAATTTTTCCTTCTGGTTGCAATATTTATTTTGAAATCCTGCGCATAAACTATTATAACAATTTTCTGCTCGTCAAATATCTGACAGTTTGGAGAAACCCTGTGAATGCTAATTCTGTACCTTGCAATTTTTTAAAGACATAAAATGAAAGAACGTACTTATATCTTTCATCGCAATAAAAATTGTGCTTTAAAATCATGCACATTTTAAGATATTAAAAGTTGAAAATGTTCTCTTTTTTTCATTTTTACAGATTTTAAGAGTCCTTTAAGGGGGCTGGCCATTCAGATTCCGATTTCACCTCACTTATGAAAAGTCTACGGGCATTTGATGGATTTCGTATATTTAAAATATCTCCTCGGGAAATTAATATTTTTAACTTCTATCTTTTGTGTACACTTCGTAAAAAATGTCTTTTTTTCTGAGTTCTCAAAATATTCCTAAAGTATGGAGTTAATTTTATATGAAGTGTTGAAATCTTACTCACAGTTCGCCCGCTTTTGACACATAAAATATTAAATTCAGCATAGTTTTTAGAAATATTTTGAAAACTTAAAAAGATAAAAAAGAGACATCCTTTACACAGAAAAAAGATATTAAAAATATGAATTTCCCGAGAAGATATTTTAAATATACCAATGCATAAAAGTCCACAGACTTAACATTACGGAGAAGAGTGACCAGCCTCCTTCAATTCAAATTCGTTCAGTATTTCGAATTAGAAACAACAGATGGCGCTGTAAACACTAGGTTCTAAATTCAAGCTGGATTTTTTGACATTTTTCTTTACACATGCCAAAAAGGGAGATTAAAATGTATTGAGTGGGTCAAAAATTGGACCTGGATTTATCGCATATTGCTCGCAGCGCCGTTTATTGTTTTTAATTCGAACTAAATTCGAAAATCACAGAGCAAAAACTCCTGACATCATACATAAAGCTCTTGCAAGATTTTTTTTTAATATCTGCCACTTTTTGAAAGTTATTGAATTTAAAAGTAAATCAGTCCTTTTCAGGACACCCGGTATATATATAGAATAATTCCGAGAGAGTCGCCGCATCCGGGATAGATGCCGCACCTCTTGTATTTCTTGTAATTATCGATAGATGGCAGTCAAACGAGCAGTATAGGTGCGCAATGAGATTATTTTAACCAGTGTAGAGCGTGAATCCTATTTCGATGTTTACTTGTAGCTGTACAATCCTTATTTTGACGTAAGGGCGTGATTTCACTATCCAAACTTTTAAACACGTTATGCTTAAACACTTTTCATACGCTAATTACTAAATGTATGCATGATTTTGAAGTCAAAGCAAAGTGTAGCGTTTGTATAGAGTACTATATGTATATTAATATTTTGGAAATTTTTCCAGAGAGAAACATTCGCCTTGAATACAATATTTCAAGTATTTATTGATGTATGATTGTTTTTATATGTATGATTACTCCATTTTCCTTAACGAAGGCAGGTAACTGTGATATGCGACGTGTGCACCATATAAAATGGGATACATGCCTCTGTGCAACTCCGGTATACATGCCGCGATTTCTTTTGTACGGGATGATTAAGTATTATTAACTTTTCCTTTTCTTTTTCCATAGACTAACCAAGTTATGTATGTTATTAGACGTTAATTGTAGTTGCAATGATTTTGAATTTTAACGTCCTGGGTTTAATTGTAATATTGTTTTTTCAAAAACAGATACGTTTTAAATTTGTTCACAGCTTTTATTAGAAATTCCCACATTTTATAAAGGAAAAAAAGGTGTAAACCTAAGAGGACAATGGGATCCGTAAAGGTTAATGCAGCATGTTGGGCGTAGATTGACTCTTTATCAGGGGGGTCTTTAATCTGCGATGCTTGAAAAAAATCGGCAATTGTTGGCAACGCTACTAGTGGCTTTAAGGTCACTGTTATCTGCCCTTTCAAAAACATTGCTCTCCCAGATCATTTCTTTTCTGCATTAGCATTAGTGAAATGCCCGCACCAGAAAACACGACACAAGAAGATGCAAATTCATCAATTAAAGTGTGCTAATCAACACATCTCAAATCAATGTACAGCCTCCAGAACAGGGAACTAGCAGTGTAAAACCGCCATCACCTACCAAACGATTATATAAAATATCTCTTATTACGGCACTTAGTCAGGGGACAGCAAAGCACAGAATTAAGGAAACGGGAATAAACGTAACTTCTATTGCCAATTGGAATGCGCTTAATGTAAATTTAGAAAACAAATTCCAAAAATGTAAGAAAATTAATAAAAAAGATACGTAACTACCAAAAGAAAATTTAATTTTGATTCAGGTAGAGGTTCCTATGACAGTTCATCAGACATTGACGAATGTTCAAACAGTATCAAGTTTACTACACCTATGGAGAAAAAGGGAAAATTAAAAAGTATGAAGGCGAAGAAAGATGGGAGTCAAAGATGATAATAATGAAAAGTTGGATCCCGCGTAACGCAGACGGTCTTTGCAAGGAATTGTTAGAAAACTAATCCAGAAAAAGAGGAAGTGTAATTGGTTTCGTTGCATCATGTGTCAAATGTGGTTACATAAAGACTGTACTTTTCGACACTTTTTTGTGTAGATTGCGGTCGAAAGTACAGATATGTTAACAAATAAATTGTGTAAATACTATGTTACTTTTTTTTCTTTTCGCTTTCTAATACATTTATGTTACGTTGTTGAAAAAATAACAACTAAAATTCAATGTAGAAAAATAAGTCGATAATTTTAATAGTAAAAGTAGGCAAACAATTATTAATCTGATTCTACTAGTACGTTTCAATGTATTCATTTAGTTTCTTTTTGTTATTACATAGTTAATTATAGTCCAGAAATGAATGTATTTTTAAAAATATTTTTATTATAATTTCATTCCGTTCTTATGACAAGTGTGACATAACTACCGCACAAGTGCGGTTTCTCAGCTTGAATGTACGGGTGATGCGCCGCAGTGTAATGTTTTAGACTTTTTTTATGTATAAATTATTTGTTTTTAATTTTTTTGTCGCATTACACGAGTTGTATATTTAATATTAAATAGCACAAACTGATTTTTTTATGTCCACTATGGGACTTTATGCCCAAATAAAATATATATATATATATATGCCGCATATCTCCCGGAAGCATTTAAACTCTGTTTACTCTATTAGAGACCACATAGAAGTTTCCGGCATCCTGATTGTTTAGTTTCTCTTTCGTCTTTTCTGATGCTTAAGGTCTTTGGAAATTGGAATGTCCAATGACGCCAGTAGTAGTGTACCATTGTATAATTCTTCTGTTTCAATTTTATTTTGTATATAAGTGAATCAGCATTTAACATTCATCATTTTAATCTAACTCAGTTCTTATCAAATGACTAATTACTTCAGATTTCCGCAATATGTTACTACATTAGCAAACACGGATTAAATGAAACAGATTTAAAAAAAATATGTAATGTCGCCATCCACATTTCTTAGACTAAACTTCAGCTTGTTTTTAGGGGGGTTTACTCAATGTTTTTCTTTTGTGATTTTTGTTTTCTTTAAGGGATTAAATCTGATTTTAGATATCAGCTTTGAAAACGTTTTGCATTGTATGTATATATTTTATGAAATTATGTATATACATTCATACATATAAAAAGTTTTTAAAATCCTAGTATTTTATATAGGGAAAACAAAAGTTTTTTTTTTTTTTTCTAATAAATAATTTGGACAATTACATCATGAAAAATATTACTGAAAATCTTCTCGTGAAAATAAAATAAATCACAAGGTTGCTAAATGGTGAATACAGAATGTTGTAAAGTTATAAACTAAACAAACATTAAATTTAAATATTAAAGGTCAACGTTTACGGTGTTGACGTTTGTTTAGTTTTCAACTTTACAACATTCTGTGAACACCATTTAGTAACTTTGCGATTTATTTTATTTTCACGATAAAATTTTCAATTGTATTTTTTATATACAAAAAAAAAAAAAAAAAAAAAAAAAAAAAAAAAAAAAAAAAACTTTCGTTCCCATTTTCATTTTGACAATTTTAAAGAAATATTAAGAATTTCTAGGTGGGAAAGGGACTAAAAAAAAGTCTTATTTAAAAAAATATATCTTTGTACTTGTATGCATCATACAATGATTATACTTTTTCATTCATTTTTTGGTGATTTTTACATTGGAGCTGTTCAAAAACATTTTAACAATTAAACAAGCAATATAAAAATTTTGTTTTTAAAGTCAATTCCTACTTAGGTCATCAAAGAAAAATTTAATATAATCCTTTAAGCTAATATTAGTTTTTGTTACATTAAAATATCTCAATTTGTTGATTTTCTATAAGCAAGTAGGTTTACAATGGAAGTCTATGGGAATTTGGCGAAATATTAGAGATATCGCCAAGTTAGCATCACTTTTGGCGACTCATTTTGGTCGCCAAATTTGACGATATATCGCCAAGTTGGCGACAAACTTGGCGGTATTTGGCGACAGAACAGGGGCCCCCCTATGGTAACCCCTCTTATAGATATGAAGATGCATTAAGTGCTTCAATAACCAATGGCCACCATTTTGTCTCCCATGTAAAACTAAAATCAATTAATTAAAATTTAAATAATGAATTAATATTTGAAAATACTGTATTAACATCAATTGTCATACAGTACAAGTTTAAAAGAAAATTATTTCAACTTGATAGGATGAATAATAAGTATTTTATTAACGATTGAAAATTTGAACAATATATATAAATAAATAAATAAATATAGGGAGAGTGTGAACTAATAGTAGAAATTGAAAAATGCTGGGAGTACGAAGATGTATATTTTTTAATTTAATTCAACGAAGAATGGGAGAAGGAACGTAAGATATGCTATAAGACGTAAATATCACCAAAAAAAAACTTCACAACAAGTGAAAATAGTGGTTTTGTAAAACAAAAAAAGCAATAAAAAAAGTTAAGGTTGTTAATTTTCTCTCTTATCTGGATAAAGGGTTCTTAAAATTGGTGTTTAACAGATAAAATCAATTTTTTTTTTTGCTGTTGTTGTTGTTTAAATCTTCCCGTAAACTTAAGTGAGAAGAGGGTTTCAAATCGTTCATTTTAACAGACAAAAACGGGGATAAAACGTATATCTTTTATGTGTGCTTTGAACTGCTGTCTTTATCATCATTATTTAAATCTGCAACTAATTAGGGAAATAAATAAATCTTTTATTAAATAACAAAATAGCTTTCATATGAAGCAATTTAATAAAAATTTTAAATATTAGAAGGTAAAATTAATTTTAAACAAAATGTATTCAGAATGAAATAAAATTGTGCCACATTTTCTAGTAAATATATACCCATAATAGCAAAATCTAATTTAATGTTTTTGACAAGGAATGCTTTCTTTTTTTGCTTGATCAAGTTGATCTTTGTCCACAAGGCTTTGATGATCTTGAATTTCCTTTTCTATTATTCAAATTTCAGAATTCTTTCACCCATTTATTGCAATCTGCTAAATTTTTAAGATTGCTGCGAACTGAAATTAAATTTTGGGAAATTGATTCGATTTCATTAAAATATAAAGTCGGAAGTTTAACTTCCGCAAAAGCAGACATTTCAGGAAAATGAAAAAAAGAAAAAAAACTGTTAATGAGCAGTTATCTCTAAGTTAGTGTTTTGCGTTTTCATAATGGCGCTAAAAGAAATCGCATAAAAGAAACCAACCAATCAGGCGGCCGGAAACTTCTCTGTGGTCTCTAATCGAGTAAACAGAGTTTAAATGCCTCCCGAAATATTAAACATAAACACAATTTGAAGACCAAATAAAAAAAAATATTATTCCCTACATTATTTAAGCAAGAGAAGGGATATATATTAAGATATTTCATTCAATTAGTTCTACATTTAATGTTAAATTTTTCTAACAAATAAGTTAAGCCAATTGATGATTAAAAAAGAAAAAGAAAATTCATACAACATAATGCTTAAAACACCCTAAAAAATTGGATTTGGAAAAATTGGATAAAAAATTTTATTTGTTGTTTTAAGTATCATACTGTATAAATTTTATTTTTATTTTTTAATCTTCAATTGGCGTAACTTATTTGTTACTAAAATTTAACATTAAATGTAAAACTAATTGAATGAAATATCTTAATATCTGTTCCATCTCGTTTTTAAATTTATTTTTCAATTTATATTTTTGTTTAGTATGTCAAGCTTTTTAATAACTTTTGCATTCAGACGAACTCATTTCAAAATTATTGGAGTGTATCAATATCGGGCTTTGATGTATGCGGTATTGCATCACAATGTGTGATGCAGTTTACGAATGTATGATTCAAAGTATTTCACCACTGCAATAATGCAGGTGTCTGCAGTTTGGACAAAAACTTCCAATCTGAACGGAAAAAAATATATAATCGAAATGTACAAAAATAATTTAACTTAAATTCAGATACACTATTTCTCACTCAGGAACACTATGAATGCAAAAATAAATGGTGTTGAATCTTCACTGCTAACATTTAACAATATTATAGCCGTGGTACAGTAAAAAAAAAAAAAAAAAAAAAAAAAAAAAAAGAAAAGAAAAGAAAAGAAAAAAAAGTTTTACTTAAATTTAGATACATTATTCCCTCCCAAGAGGTGATATAAACACAAGAGAAAATTATTACCTAAGTTTAACTTGGGATATAAATGGTCCCATCTTGGAAAAAAATAATACATTTTAAAATTTAAGTTATGTAATTCCTCGCTAACTTCGCTATCCGCATAAAAATAGCTATCCTTTTGAAATTTTTTTCTAAAACATAAACTTAACCTAATCAAAAACTTATTCCGATAATGTCTTTTTTATTTCCACTTTGACGTCATATTGATATTTTTAATTCTAAAAAAAAAAAAAAAAAGAGACGATTTTAGTTTAATTTTTCACGTGGAAATCTTTCAACTAAAAACAGATAAATTATTATCACGGCTTTTGAATAATTTGTAACAACGGAGAAAAAACGTAAAATTTTATAGGAAAAATGTCACTTTAATTCTCAATGAAAAATTCGAAATTTGGATTTATTAAGAAAAATGTTTGAATAATGTAAATAAAAATTATCCCATGTTATTCTCTGGGTTATAATTCATGCAAATGAAAATGCATTTTATCATCCGTTTTAACCCTGACGTCAGGAAGACATTTTTAAATTTATGATATTATTAGAATTACTTTTTAAAAAAATGTGGCATCAGGGACAAAAAGGTGAGAAGAAAAACTTGGAAAAGTTATGAGCTACATAGGCGTTTCTCTGTGAACATTGAGAACTGGCACTGGAAATAAATAAGTATTGCGCTGCCACGCAATACTTAAATAAAGGATGTGGTTGCAATAGGTAGATTCTAAAAAAAAAAAAAACCAAAAACTAAACATTCGAAAGAAAAATATGTTCAAAACAAAATATTCGATTTTTATAAATTAAAAAAAAATACGTTATTATTTTTAAAAAAATAGAAAAACCTCTCGTTATCCATTTTTGAGCATTCACTAAACACTTGCATCAGGTAACATTTCAAATCGAAAATAAATCTCAACTTTAGCCAGCTTACTTCCCATAACTAGAGGCTACAATCTTTTATCATTCCACTCATCACTTCAGAAAAGAAACGCCACTCTATGTTTTAGTACAAAGTAAGGTTTAATGAATCACTGTACTAAAAGACATATTATTATTTACAGGAATATTGTACATATTTACAGCGCCAAAACTCAGAAGAAATCCGGTGATTGAAAAATATTTTATCATTTCCCGCGCCTCTCATTAAAAGCTAAGGGGGAAAAATCAAGCAAGCAGCTTGCATATCTAACACCTCTACATTGTGCATCTGAAAACATTCTCTCTGCCGTAAAAGCTAATCCGCAATGAATTATGGGAAACCTATTTGGCAGCCCGCTAAAATGTCGTGTGCTGCCATCTAGCGTATCGGTATTTAAATATTTATTACATCCTCCCCTTCTGGTTCCTTAGACGTCTCGGCAAGGGACCAGGAACCTTTTTCTTTGGCCTACTACGTTTCCTGAGTGGAATAACTGGTTGGTCGGTAACATGGTTACAAAGTTTTAGGGCAGATGTATGGTAAGTTCCTAAGGGAACTTCGCGAGCTTGTAAACTGGTATCTTCATGGGAAGTGGGCGAGCGCTGTGTGAGCACTACATAGGGTCCGTCACGTCGAGGACTGAATTTGGCGGTTCTTTTCTGACCAGCCTTGCTAACGGGATGGAGTTCTACCCATACATGGTCACCAGAAGAATACTGAGGTCCTTCTACCCGTCTTCTGTCCACATACTGTTTTCTTTTGTCTTGTCATTGTTCGACTAAATCTTTCACTTGCTTAGTGAATTTAGAAAATTCGTTTGGTTTCGGGTTTATCTCAATGGAGACTGTACTGATTTCACAGGAGCGCGGGGTGGCTTCTCCCCCTGGCTGAAAGATGGTTTCATACCTTTTCAGCAAGTAATTTAATTCTGACTTCTGTCCAGAACATTTAAGAGGCTTTGGAACAGGATCTGCAAAACCATACTTTATATGAGGCATATCGCCGAAGTACCAACGTTCGTTCTTAACGTCTGGTACAAACGCTGACTTACCAAGAAAGTCTCTTCCTAAAAGGGTTCTGTTCCCTTTAGCTTTAGGTAACACGATAAAATTTGTACGAAATTTTCTTGCTTCAATTTCTACAGTGACAGTTGTGGTCAAACTGCCTTCTTTTGACCTTTGGCCATTCGCTAAGGAAATGTTCAGAGAGGTCCTCTGAAACTTTGCACCCTTTTCTTTTAAAACAGTATACAACGATTCACTAGCCAGGCTGTGACTAGATCCGGTATCTACGCAGGCTGTGCCATAGACTCCATTAATTTTCAGGTTTACTGTGGTTAATGGTGTGGTTGTGGTTGAGCACGTGTATATCTGGATTTACTCAAACTGAGAAGATTCAGTTTTTATCACAGGGTAGCACGTAGGGCACTTAGCACGAATAAATCTGGGAGCACCACAACCATAACATTTCAAGGTATGGCGATCTTCAATTAGTGGTGAGGGAGTCACCTTTCCGTTGCCTGACGGTGTTGTCTTCTTTGAGTAGAAGGATTCATTCGGAATCGTTATATTAAAGAGCTCGAGGGAACGGTCTCTTTCTGTTTTGACAAGTTTTTATTTTTCTGGTGGATTTTCACTATTTTGGATTTTGCGGGATTTCCCCTTAGGACATCGTAAGCATCTAGCTTGTCTACTACAGGCGCGGATCCAAGGGGGGGGGGCGATCGGGGCGATCGCCCCCCCCAAATGTATAAATCCACCGCCTATCGCAAATTCCAACAAATGGTCGCTGAAAAAAAATTCAATTTCGTCTTTCGTTCCCAGAAAAAATCACCAAATTCGTCAAAGCATTTCGCAAAAAGCCCCAATTTCGTCAAAAAATCGCGGAAAAACGCGAATTTCGTCAAAAAATAGGGGAAACGCGAATTTCGTAAAAAAATTGCTAAAAACGCGAATTTCGTCAAAAAAATCACGCATTTCGTCAAAGGACAGCAAAAAAAACCGAAAAATTTCTCAAAGGACAGAGAAAAAACGCAAATTTTGCCAAAAGATCGCAGAAACAAACCAATTTTGTCGAAGGATCGCAGAAAAAATGCAAATTTCGCCAAAGAATCGCGGAAAAAACGCAAATTTTGTCAAGAGGTCTCGGAAAAAATGCGAATTTCGTGAAAGGATCGCGAAAAAATACGCGAATTTTGCCAAAGAATCGCTAAAAAAACGCGAATTTTGTTAAAGGGCCGCGAAAAAAATGCATATTTAGCGCCAGGAGGAGAATCCCCGAGGCACGGATCCAGGGGGGGGGGGGGGGGCGATCGGGGCGGTCGCCCTCCAAGATATAAATCCAACGCTATTAACGGTAGTTTTCGCGGAACAGGCTGACAAGCAAACGTAACAAGCAACCTCACTGACGTTTTGCCAATTAATGAACAAAAAAGGATTATGTCCTGTCAAAAGGCATATGGCGCCATAATTTTTGACACTATGGGTTGAGGTGAGGGACAATACCACTTCGTGTACCTTTTGTTGAATTTCTACAACAGAAAATTGACACCATTATGTGGATCCCTTTAAAGTGTAGAAACTTTTTCATCTTTTCAAAGAAGATGCGCTTCTAATTTCTGTATAATATTTTCGCACAGAGCTCTTTTGTTTGAGAAAAGAATGGGATTCGTAGTAATTTTCAAAAAAAGAAAGAAACAAGAAAAAGAAAAGACATTTTAAAACTTCAAGCATCTTAATATTTTCTGGAAAAAAGCCACTAATGTTTTTAAAAAAATGTACTGGTATTGCCACCCACATTGGTGAATTTCAAGGGGTATTTGATGAATGAACAAAAAAGGATTGTCTTAGTCAGTTAAAAGCTAAAATGCATATGGTGTGTTAATTTTTTGAAAGCCAACTTGGTAAAACAGTTCTTACTTTATGTATTTAATTAATGAAAGGCCTTCTAGGTGAGTTGAATAGAAAATGCCGCTCTACTGTTATAGACCTTTCATTGTTTGGCTTACCATTTTTCGCTGTCTTTCTACCTCTTGTAGAGAAGCTATGGAAACAGACCTAGGTCTCAGTAACAAATGTTAACCTTGATGGACTAATAATGAGTAGATTATGAAGAAGTATACGCACCGCTTAGATGACACATTTTGACTTTTCAGGTATGTTAAGACCGCTTGAGACTTTTATTCAGTCCCTTTTTTGAATAAACCGATAAGATAAATAGTCACCAGAATAAAAATGAAAAGAATAAAAATAAGACATTTAATAAATAAATTCTATGGTAACATTTTTAATTTTTCGGCACAATTAGTAACAATAAGTCATATTTTGAGGAGAGAAGACTTATATAACAGGGTGGGCCGAGAAAACTTTTTCGATTTTCGATGATGGGTAGTGCGGAAAAGTTGCCACTGGTGGCACTAAGTTCACACAAAAAATCTGAGATTTTTCGAGCAATTCCTTCATTTGCCACAAATGGCTTGAAGTTTGGCTCAAATTCTGATTTTTGAATTTTTTTAGCAAAAGTTTAAAAAATGTTAAATTTAAGTTTTTTTTTAGCTTAATTTACTTGAAATGCCATGTTTAGAGTTAGAAATGTCTAAATAAGCTCTAATTATGTATTATTTAATAGTTATGTGCATTTTGAATTAGGTGACTTTTATAGCTTTTTCGCGTGTAAGTGAGCAAAAATTGCAGGAATTGTGACAACAGGGAATAAGGATCTCGTCATCGGTAAAGACTTGGTCAGGAGGCAGAAAAAAAAAACTTGGAAAGAAGATACAGGAGGACGAAGATCTTAGAGGAAGAAAAATTGCAAGCATCTTTTTTTTATAGTAGAAAAAATAAAATGATCTTCATAAAAAAGGGGGACTAGCAAGCAGTGCCTTCGACAGAAAGACGAAACAAATATCACCATGTTGTCTGAACGTGGTTTGGAATATTTGGGTCACATGACACCTCCTTCTGACCACTGCGGAGAAATAGCAAAATCATTATATGATTTTCTAAGCCTGAATAAAGCCTGCTTTGGAAAAAATCAAGAAGAGAACTGCAACATTTGATATGTATTCTTTATACAAACGAGCTCCCACTCTGACAGCGACATCAGCTGTCTAAACTAGATGGTAGAACCACTTGGTCTAAGACCTTTACCAACTGAAACGGAGCTAGATTAATAGAGTACTAAAATCTTCAGCCTTTTGCATTTTTTATGTCCATAAAACAGGAATAGATAGGCTCGTAGAAATGAACAAGTACATTTTCGCACACCATTAGGGATTATGTGCTTCGTATTTCTCTCGACGGTGCCGCTTGTTCCCTTTTTTCTATAACGATCGTGTTATTATTTCTACTATAAAAAAATATTGTAATTTTTCATCCTCCAAGATATTCCTCCTCCTGTATCTTCTTTTCAAGTTCCTTTTCCCGTCTCCTGACGAAGTCTTTATCGATGACGAGATTTTTATTCCTTGTTGTCACAATTCCTGCATCCTGAAGCACAGATGAAGCTCTTAACGCAGTTTACCAATACGATATACCAGTTCTATCTGATGAACGCTGTGTGAGAAAGGGATATGACTTTGGGAGTGTCTGCTTTTGAAGGCCCTAGTTCAAACTCTGATTCAGAAGAACTGCCTACTTCAAAGTTCCTACTTTTTTAATCTTCTGACGAATAGATGTATTTTAGGGCAGAAAAAAGATTAAAATCCCATCTCGCAGTTAATCCCATCTACAATTTCCCCCCTCATCCTCGTGATGACTGATTGCGTTTTCATTGGTTTCTACTCCATATCTCCTCTCCTTCCAGAATTGCTGTCAAGACATGCTGTGGTCTGGCATTCAAATATGTGACTCTGAACGCATAAAAAAAACCGAAGGAAGAGTGAGGAACATAATAAAGACAAAAGAGAGAAACCAACGAACGAACCAAACAATACTTACAATTTTTGCTCAGTTATAACGCGAAAAGGCTATAAAAATCGCCTAATTCAAAATACACATAACTAATAAATAATCGATAGTCAGAGTTTATTTAATCATTTCGTATACTAAACATGACATTTCAAGTAAATTCAGCGAAAACAAATTAAATTTACAATTTTTAAAATTTTTTGCTAAAAAAGTTCAAAAATTTTAGCAAAATTTCAAGCCATTTGCGGCAAATGATGGAATTATCCGAAAAATCTAAAATTTTTTGTATAAACTTAGTGCCACCAGTGGCAACTTTTCCGCACTGCCTATCATCGAAAATCGAAAAAAAGTTTTTTTCGGCTCACCCTATTATATATTAAGAGGGTTCGTTAACCGATGGTGTCGGTTAATTGAACGCCGGATAATTAAGAGTCTATAATAATTTTAAATAGCATTAATTATTTCATATTCATATAATAACTAACTGCAACGAATGATTTAACCAATAGAAACTATGACTAATAGAAACTATTATATATCATCCGGTATCGCCCTCCCCCCCAAAACGAGTCTCTGGATCCGCCCCTGGTCTACTAATGCATTTGGTTCATTTAAATTAGTCCAAACGTCTAAGAAATGTTCTCTGTGCTGTGGGGAGCACCTTTTCTTTAATTTGTCAGATAAAATAAGATTTTGATATCTTCGAATGAAGTTATGTTGAGCTCAGATAGCCAACCTTCCAAGTATGTTCTAAGCTCGAAAAAATAGTCTTTCCAGGTACTTTCTCGAATTTCCTTGTGCTGAACGAACAGGATTCTAAATTTTTCGGCGGTCAATTTGAATCGTTTCAACAACATCGCCTTGATGTGTTGGTAGTCCTGGGCCTTTTCTTCCGGTTCTCTAGCAATGAGTCTAGCAACATCACTAGTTAAAGCGCTTATGAGATACGTAACCCAATTTTCTTCCGGAACCCCTAGGACCTTTAACTGTCTCTCACATAGCACTAAGAAGATGTTCATATCATCTTCGTTTGGGCGAAAACGGAGAATCAATTTTTGTAGGTCGATTCGCGGTTTTTCGTAAGTGCACCTATTATATTCTAACTCCGAGTTAGATGCCGAAGTCGCATGGGTAAAGCGTAATTTTTCGAGTTCGAAAGTCCGTTCGCGCTCTAAATTTTCTTGTTCGATTTTACGTTGTTCTTATTCGAAAACACGTTGATTTTCTAAATCTAAGCGCTCTTGGTCAGTTTTTCTATTCTCGACTATAGTTGTAAGTAAGTTTTTAGTATAATCTTCCTCATAATCAGCATGCGTTGTAATTAAATTACGTAAATCGACCATTTTCAATTCTTCGGTGGCAGTTAAGCCTAACTCATTGCAAAGGACGCGTAGATCCTCTTTTTTGACCTTCCCAAAAAAATGCCATTTTTTAAAATTTAACAAAATTATCAACTAAAATAAAATTTTGATTTAAAAAAATTCACTTTAAGAACTAGAATTTGAAGTTAAAATTTTCAATTAAGAATTTTCAATTTCAAGAACAAAATTTTAGATTTTTCTACGCAAACCTATCCTCACACTCAGGGATTTCTTCTTTACAGAAATCATATCACACTAAAAAAATATGTATATATTCAAAATACAATATAAATATAAATGCAATTAATATAATATCACAAAATATAAAACTCTATTTACTTAACTCTTTCCTTCGGAACGTAACCCAAAATTGAACTATTTTAATTTATCGTTACGTAATACGATATTACTATACTTTTAATAAAACACAAAGAAAATTCTAAAACTTCAATATTAACTCTCAAAATAAAACAAAACTAAATTATAACTACACAGTTCTTAACTTTCAATTTCTTTTAAGAAAAGAAAAGAAAAAAAAATATTATGTTAAGCAAGAATTTTTTTAAAACATTCTTCTCAAAAGGACACTTTCTATTTTTGTTCTAAGAACACAATTATTCAAAATTAATTAAAATTACTTTACTAACAAAATAATTCAAAATTGTTCTCAAAAGAACACAATTTACTTTTGTTCCGGGAAACAAAATTCCTTCTCTCTCTCTCTCTCTCTCTTTTTTTTAACCTTTTAAAACAAATTCAAATGTTTAACCTATAAGAAAAAGCTTAACGTCTCTCCCGGTATGTTCCCCAACACGTTGGGGCTCGTTAGTGAATTCAACCCTGTCTGGCCGTATGCAGACGGGCATACACAAGAGGTGCAAGGAGCGACGCACACCCGCCAAGGGCGGTCACGCACCACCGACCAAGAGCAGAGAATTTATTTGAAAAAACAAAGTGAAGTAAAAAAAAGGCGAATGCCTGTCTGCCAGGAAACGCCTACTCGCGACAGAGGGCGGGATAATAAGAACATCTAAGATAAAAAAAAATAATAAAATAATTAAAAAAAAATACATCACTGCTCCTGGCCGCCAGGGGACGAACCCCTCTCGCGACAAAGGGCGGCAAGAAGGGAAAAGAATGATTCGCGTGCACAAGTAAGATGGCACGAGCAAATACTCAAACGTTCATGGAGATGTAATGATTTTCTAGGCACAAGTAAGTGGTCACAGGCCTTTCCCATAATATGTCACATATGGGGGTCAGTAAAAGCTAGAAAAATACCCCCCCCCCTTTGGGTCTACTATCGCGCCTCCTGGAATACATCCTCCCCCCTCTATTAGAAATACCGGTTCCACAAATGTGTTACTGTGCACACTGGATGTATAGAAAAGGACTCATAAAATGTGGAAGTTTCATAAATTTCACTCAATTATTTCTATGTGAGGGCAAAAACTTATTGATTGTCCCTCGAAGAGATAGGGCAAACATGGGCTTGTCACAGAAATGGTAAAAAGTTTAAAGTTTCTCATTTGTCAAATATCGCATTTTCCTGTCTAGTCTAAAATTTATGGACTTGAAATGGACAGATGGGACACTGATTTTATACATCTCGTGTGCTACGTTTTTTTTTTTTAATTTTTCGTTTACTAGCTTATTTTTGGGCGGTCATAAAAAATACCCTATATCAATAACTTTAAAATATTCCTATTTATGCGCTATAATTCTCGCTTCGTAATTTTTTACAGTCAATCCGAAGGTGTGTTAATTTTTTTTTTAATTATTTTTTAACTGGGATTACAAATTATATACCATGATTAAATTTTTTCTAACGCTAGTTGTGATACCGGAGAGAGAGAGTTAATGAGGACCCCACAGAGATACCTTCCAATTTCGAATAAAAACAATTGCTAGCTTAAAAATCTATACAAAAAAACCCAACTAGAAAACAGGAATTCTGCTTTTCCATAATTTATTGTCGCCCCCGATAAAAAAAAAAAAAAAAAAAAAAAAAAAAAAAAAACATATATGTATATAAATAGCACAAAACACATTTCAATTTAAATAACATGCATTTATTTTATGAAAAATGACGTCATTCGCATCCGCTTAAGAATTTCACATATACGACCCACTCTTAACTATCTACAGTAAAGTATGCATAGGACGTCACTATTGCAAAATAATACACAAATGCAGCAAAAAGATGCCGTCATTAAAGAAACTCGGGTAAAAAACGATTATCTAATGATTCATAGGCCTTCATTTGCTTGTAGGATACTTCAAATTAAATATAGTTTATAATAGCTCATGTTATAACAGAAATCATTCGTTTATATTTTTTTCAAAATAGCACGTACTTTAATTACATTTTCTTTCTGTTGTTATGAGAAAATGGCAACAAAAATATATAATTACTATTTTACCACAATTTTTCCTTTACTTTCTACAGCAATGGTGTACTTCTGTTGCCAATATTAAGCAAATGGCTCTAAAAACAACAAAAAAAAATTAATATTTCAAAAATAAATTGAGATCCAGTTTTCAAACAAAATGCATTTAAAAGTACTTTTTTTTCCAATACGACGATATAAAATTGAAAATGTGCGATGCTTAGAAGTTTAAAAAATTGCTATAGAGTATTTAATTGTACTGCTTTGTTTTACGGCTGGCTTCTGTTAGGTAACGTTATTTTTTGGAAACGCACAAAATAGCTGGAAGAAAGTAACAGCATACCGTACCGGGGACTGAAAAAAAATTAAAAAGAACAGAAGAAGAAATGCACAAAAGGTTAAAAAAAAAACTAATTTCAAAAATTGCGGCCACAGAAAATGCTGTATATTAAATAGTTAATTTAATTTTTTTTTAAAGCACAATTTCCAGATATTTTAAATAAAAAAAAGTGTATACTTGTGCAACGAAGGGGAGTACCTATACGATTTAATTTCTTCATATTTTAATTTTTTTTTTCGGATTTTACGGATTTCATGCTTTTTTGTGTAATACGATTTGTGCAGGTCAGATGAAAAACATAAAATTTGTGGTCTCAAATCTTGTATTAAAAAAAAAAAAAAAAAATCACTAGAAATTTAATCTTTTCCATCAAGAATTTAAAAATTTTCATTTTCGTTTTCTGTTTATTTTTCGCGAATGTTTCTTATCGATATAGTATTTCATTTCACAAAATATTTGTAAAACATGAACTTATTTTTATCTTTTAAATGTTAAAATAGTAGCAAGGATTGAGAGCTGTATATAATATTTTAACACTTAAAATAAAGTTAAGCATTAAGTTGCTCCCCTCTCCACCCAAAAAAACCGGTTTTGTAGTATATTTTTCTTGCTAGTTTTGAAGACAGTTTACTCGAGGAGCCTGGGACCCTTGTCCGACATCCCTGAGATATAACATGATGGATATTAACTGATAGAGCAAATTCATAGATGGTAACATTGGGAATGGAGGGCATACTAGTAAACAATTTAACAGAAATGCAAGGGAATAGAGCTCATAAAAATAAATGTCTAAAAGAAAGTTTAAGTATAGCATTACAACAACTAGACATATTTTTGTATTTTCTAAAATTTTCTAGATTTTTTCATAAGTTTGATAGAAATTTTGTAGGTTTTCTATAATTTTTTATAAAGTAAGAAGTAAAATAAAAGCTGAAGGTAAGGGTTGTTAACAATGGAATGCTGTCAAAGCGTTTGTGAAAGATTTTTGTTTTAAAAAGTGGTGTAGAAAGAGAATTAAACAATAGTCGCTTGTGGCAGCGCTGCATTATAACCTAAAATTGTGTGCATTGCTGTCTTTTTTATTATTTTTAGTTTTGTAACTTATAGGGTCTACCTTTCGTAGAAATGAGTATTTTTTCAAAAATTTGTATAATGATGTTAATGTATACAGTATTTTATAATATTTTAAAATTAGACTTTATGTCAAGTATGATTACTAACAGAGACAGCTCTATTTTTTTTTCTAAATTATTTCTAGATTTTTTTTTATTTAATGTATTTTTATACAAATGTAAGGAACAAAACAGATTTTAAAAAATCAATATCTCCTGCGTGTCAACATGCAGGCCCGTAGCTAGACGATGCTTCCAGGTCGGGCAAATGTTTTTCCAAGAGGGGCAAAATTACTTCTTCATTTTTTTTAGACTTTTACGATCCTTTGAAAATATACATTACACATTCAGATTCAGTATAAGTTTATAGCTCTTCCCAATGTAGTTGAAAAGTGATATTCTTTCATCTTGCTGTCAATTCATAAACTAATTTTTGTAAATATGGTTAACATAATATAAATTTCCACAAAAATGTTGAATGTTGTTGAGGATTGCTACAACAACGTCACCAGTCAGTTGTCTGTGGACACTCCCCTCCCTCACCGTTGTCCGTAGGAAAATCTGGATACTTGAATTTTTATGCTTTATTAATAATAAACTAATAATAAAATATTCCAAGAAATCCATTTACAGTAAAATCTGTAAAAATTGATTCGCAAAGCATCGAAAAAATATTCCGTTTTAGAAAGTTTCAATCTTATGAGGTATAACTGCAGTGTTGAATTTAGGCACTTTTCTCCGGGAGAGATTACTGATGCTCCCGGAGTGGTAGACAGAATGGAGCTTTTGGGGTGGGAATTGCACTTTTACAACTTTAATAAGCACAAAATTAGAAAGATTCCGGGAGTAACATTTCGGTGCTCAGGGGAGAACCCTCCTCCCGGGTCCCTGAATTGCTTATTTATTGTATGGTATTCCTTTCAACGGGACCATGAAATGCTCTCCTGTAAGACAGCATTTTGTTATAGACAGGTTCTATTTACACAGGTTTTACAGTATTTATGAAATTTTATGTGATTTAAAATTTAATATAAAGAACGCCTTGGTAATTACGTTGATAGATTCGTCACTTATTTACAAAGCAGATAATCCTCTCACAACTAAACATTAATATATTTTCGCGGATTTTTTACACATGCTTTAAAATCATAATATGTGTTTATAAATGATAACATTTTCAAACAGTTTGGACAATAGAAAAAAAAAATACGATAATTTTTTCTTCAACCCCGATTTTTTTCACCCTATCACTCATTAGTAGATTTCATCTTATCAGAAACTTGTTTCTACAAAAGTTATAGATAATATTAAGAAGATTTATACAATAAATTTAAACCGTGTGGTGATTGTTTCATTAAATGAACCATACACTGGATTTTAAATTCTGACGTTTTTTTTTTATTGATGCACGCGCACGTTTAATAATACAACCCTATATACAGCACCTCTGAGGGTTGTCGAAAATTTTTATCACGCCAATGATACTTTTTTTTTTGTTGCCTTAGTGGTAGATTAGCGGAGATGTGAATTTTTTTCTTCTACAACACCTCCCTTTTTAGGTGCGTTCGTAATTATGTAAATACGTAGCACCTATAGTTGTCGTTCAGTCCGTCTGTCCGCATATAACAGAAGAAAAACTACCCAACCGAATTGTTTGAAATTTAAAATATATAATTGTTGCATAATTTTGTCGAGTCATTTCAAATTTTATGAAAATCGGATGTATAGTTTAATTACAGGGACAGTCAAAAGTTTTCCGTTATATTACGGCCAATGGGAAAAAATTATTGCATGTGCATTTTAATGATGTTACAGCCTTCCGAATGGTCTGAAATTTTAAATATATAATTGTTGCAAGATTTTGTTGAGTCATTTCAAATTTTATGAAAATCGGATGTATAGTTTAATTATAGGGACTGTCAAAAGTTTTCCGATACATTACGGCCAATGGGAAAAAATTATTGCAAGTGCATTTTAATGATGTTACTGCCTTCTGAATGGTCTGAAATTTTAAATATATAATTGTTGCAAGATTTTGTCGAGTCATTTCAAATTTTATGAAAATCGGATGTATAGTTTAATTACAGGGACAGTCAAAAGTTTTCCGTTATATTACGGTCAATGGGAAAAAATTATTTCAAGTGCAAATTAATGATGTTATAGCCTTTCGAACAGAATGAAATGGATAGGCACTTATGAAGTGCACTAAAATATACATTCAGTACAATATGCGGTGCAAAAAATATTTATAAAACTAGTTATAGTACGAACGCACCTCATTTGCCACGTTTGACGAGCAATTTCCAACTTGTTTATTTTAATTTATTTTATTTTTTTTTCTATTATTATTTTTCGTGTGTGTGTGTGTAAGAGTTGGTCCTATCATACACTTGTCAATACTAAAGTTGTAGATAATAATAAATTTAAGTGGATTTGAAATTTGATATCTTGTGAATTGACGAAGTTATGAATTTTTTTCTTCTTCATCCCCCCCCCCCCCCCGCCCCATACTTTTTTTTTTTTTTTTTTTTTTTTTTTTTGCTGTAAGAGTTGGACTTATCAAAAACTAAAATATAAAAGTTGTAGACAATATTAAGAATATTTATAAAAAATTTAAGTGGATTTCGTATCTTGTGAATTGACGAAGTTAGGATTTTTTTCTTCTTAAAATCCTATTTTTTTCGCTCCTTCAGGCCATTTTTAATGATACCAAAAATTTTTGGTCCTTTTCCTAGAAGTAATTATAAGTTTAAACGGATTCGATATGTATCATAATTAAGAAATTATGGTTTTTTTCTGCTTTCACAAAAATTCTTTCCATTTTCTGCCCCTTGATTTCATGTATCAGTTTAGAAGATATTTGTGCAGAATTATGGAAGTTATCGTGTCTATAAAAAAGTGATATATATAGATAGATAGATAGATAGGTAGATACTAGATAGATGGATAGATAAAGGTTTCAACTTGGTGGTGGTTTTGGGTTCAAGGGGTCATGATCGGCATAGATCTGCAAAAAAGTTTTCAGAAATTCCGACATGGGGGAGAATGTAATAGGTAGTGTTTCTTGCAAAATCTATCTAAAATAGGGGTGCACAACCTTTTTTAGAGAAGGAACAAAAATGTCTGGGTTTTCGAGGGCCACATGAGTAACACAGAGATAATTTTATTTTAATGAGGCGGGAGGGAATCTGTGGCCTATAATCAGATAAAAATGAGGATTTCAGAGGGAGTAGGAGTATTACCCTCTAGGTTCCCCTACCCAATCAACATACCCAATAAAGTTGGCAATTTTTCCGCGCCCGATCAATGAAGTTCGCGATTTTTTCACACCTGATTACCAAAAATTGTGAGTTTGTCACACCCCCCCCCCCCAATTAACGAAATTCGAGATTCTTAACTGAATCTGATGAAATGTAGAATTTTTTGCGTGGTAAGTTGACACAATTCCTGATTTTTTTTTCTTTTGATAAACTGACAAAATTCGCAATTTCTACGCAGCCAATCGCCGAAGGTTGAGATTTTTCCGCTCCCTATCAACGAAATTTGCGATTCTTAACAGTCTGCCGAAATTTGCTGTATTTACCAGCAGCAAATTGGCGAAATTTGCAATTTTTTTCCCGCGGCAAATTGACGAAATTTGCAATTGTTTATCGCGGTAAACTGACGAAACTTCGGATTTTTCCGCAGCCGATCAAAGAAATTTTGAATTTTTCTGCGCCTCATCGACAAAATTCATGATTTTTCCGTGCACGATCAACGAAATTCGCGATTTTCCACTCCCGATCGACAAAATTCGCGATTTTTCCGCTCCCTATAGACGAGACTCGCGACTTTACAATTCCCGATCGGCAACACTCGCGATTTTTCCGTTCCCAATCGGCGAAAACCGCGATTTTCCGGTCTCGATCAACGAAACTCGCAATTTTTCCGTGCCCGATCAACGAAACTCGATTTTTCCATGCCTGATCCATGAAATACACCTTTTTTCATTCCCGACTGGTGAAATTCGAGTTATTTTTCGTTTAGCGGCTGATGGAATACGCAACTTGGGAATTTCCTATGCTGATATTTATGGTATCGGCCGGCCGCTTAACGAAATTCGTAATTTTTAATTGACTGATGAATTTTGCAATTCTTTCCCGCGATGAATTCATGAAATTCACGTTTTTTTTTCCCTGCTACCTATGGACAAAGATTACTATTTTTTCCAGTTTGACGAAATTCACGAGTCACAAATTAATCCATCGAAGGCCACTTTTGAACCGCAAGCCACAGGCTGCGCATCCCTAACTTGAAAGTCTTCTTACAAGCGTCTTTCCACTAAATATCAATAGTTTCCCACGAATCTTGTGTATAATCTTTGAAACCATTATGTTTATGACTCATAACAATTTCAAAGAGTTAAGACAAAAGGAACTTTTTTTTTTTTTTTTTTTTTTTAATATTAAATGTCTGATGAGAAAAAAAAAAAAAAAAAAAATCTGAGCAGTTTAAAATTCCGAATCCGCTATTTTTTGTTGAAATACGGAAAAATATATAACATCTTTTAAAGAGAGCACATTTTACTTTAAAATGTCGCATTCGGTATAAATATTGCAGAAACACCGATATGAGGTTCGTTTTGATTTTTTTTTCAGGATAATTTTTTAAAAAATCGGAGATATAAACTAATACAAATTTAAGGTCAATATTATCACATCACGGGCGACAACGGGCTGGTCAGCAAGTATCACACAAATAAAAACTATCATGATAATGTATGTCAATATAATTCACTATTATGGTTTCCATTCGAACTCTCTATTCTCTAACACAAGCACGAAAACATTTTTATGCTTAAATTCCATAAAGTTACTGATTCTGACCCCACGATAGCAAATAGCATTTTCTGTTTTCTATAAAGACAAAGTATGTTTCAGAAAAAAAAAAAAAAATGCAAAATGGTGTTATAAACCAATTTTTGAGGCTAGGAAAGGTCATTGAGACACTATCGCTTAAAGCTCAAGATTCAATGCATTTGTCAAAAAATGAAAAATGCTATTCTATTCTAAACTACCTCAATAATTGTGCCCGCGAATGTCATGCCTTTACATTTAAAAATAAATCCGCGAGTGCATTATAAAGTTTCGCAAAGTCGAGTGAACAAAAATATTTTTTACAAACAGCCGTATGTGATTATTGTTTGCAAACAGCAGCTATAAATTAGGGAAATACCAAAATAAAAATGAGTATTTCATAGCTTAAAAATATTAATGCTCGTCTAGTATTTTTTTTATTTTTTCAATTTATCTTACCACTTCGCAATCTTTCATTTATTTCTCCTTTTTCATACAGAAACTATGTAATATTTGGATATTTATATCACATATATAGGGAGAAAGGAAGAAAACAACAAAAAAGTATAATAAATAAGGTGGTATCTTTTTTGAAAATAAAGGGTTGGGGAAGCACCATAAAAAAAAACACTTTGCGCTTCGCAATCTTACATTTATTTCCCTTTTTTCATACAGAAACTATGTAATATTTGGATATTTATATCACATATATAGGAAGAAAGGAAGAAAACAACAAAAAAGTATAATAAATAAGGTGATATCTTCGTTAAAAAATAAAGGGTTGGGGGAAGCACCATAAAAAAAAAACACTTTTTGTACTCATAAAAAGAATAATTTAATTCAGTAATATTCACATTGCTAAATTACATTTAAATTATTTAATTAATATAAAAATGTTATATTCAAATAGTCATATATGACATTTACAAAGATTATAAAGCCCCTTTACTCTGAAAAACCCTTCCTAGATATTGCAGTTCTGTGTGATAATGATTTTACTAACTTTTATGAGTTGCAATAATGTCAAGAAAGCTGTCTCAAAGAACATTTCCCACTTTTGTTGCAAAACCCCTAAAAGTAATATAGTGAAGTTAACAATGACAAAACCACTTGATCACAGAAACACATGATAGTTGCTTGTTTTGTTGAACTGAAAATCCAAGCATTTGGTTTCAATTCAACCTTACCTGATTTCAATAAATTTCACGTATGACAGTTGTACAAAGAAAACGATTTTTGCGGACATCAGAACCAGTTTGAGAAGAGGATAATCTCTAAACCCTATTATTCTTGCAGTTTGACTCTTTGGGGAGGCGATAATGTAAATTTCTACAAAGGAACAAAACGAAAAATTTTCTACAGCTCTTGGAATGAAAGAAAAAAATGTCTTTACAGTTGAATTTTTTGTTTAAATTGTGTTGTTTGACTTGAAAAGTTTTAGGGATGGGTGTCTGTTAGGTTATGGTCTATTCTAAAAAAAAGTTTTTTTTTTTAAATGAGGCAAAAAAAGTTTGGAAATGTAATGTGCCGATCATGGATTAGGACGTCCAGTCAATTGTGCTAGGTCGGGCAAATATTTTTCCAGGTCGGGCATTGCCCGACCTCGCCCCCACCTAGCTACGGGCATGATTATAACCTAAAATTGTGTGCATTGCTGTCTGTTTTATTATTTTTAGTTTTGTAACTTATAGGGTCTACCTTTCGTAGAAATGAGTATTTTTTCAAAAATTTGTATAATGATGTTAATGTATACAGTATTTTATAATATTTTAAAATTAGACTTTATGTCAAGTATGATTACTAACAGAGACAGCTCTATTTTTTTTTCTAAATTATTTCTAGATTTTTTTTTATTTAATGTATTTTTATACAAATGTAAGGAACAAAACAGATTTTAAAAAATCAATATCTCCTGCGTGTCAACATTAACAGTTTTCCTAACAAGGCGATTAAAGGAGAAAGTGTATAAGAATAAAGGATTATTACAAAATAATCTGTTGTTTCAAACGCCTTCTTCGAAAACATGTCAACCTACAGGCTTTTAATAAATACTGATGCAATAAAGAAAAAAACTTGGAAATTGCATGTCAAACTTGGCAAATGAGGTGCGTTCGTACCATAACTAATTTTATAAATATATTTTTCACTGCATATTGTACTGAATGCATATATTAGTGCACTTCATAAGTGCATATCAATTTCATTCTGTTCGAAAGGCTGTCACATCATTAAAATTCACTTGAAATAATGTTTTCCCATTGGCCGTAATGTAACGGAAAACTTTTGACTGCCCTTGTAATTAAACAACACATCCGATTTTCATAAAATATGAAATGACTCTATACAATTTTGCAACCATTATATATTAAAAATTTCAGACAATTCGGTTGGGTAGTTTTTTTCTCTGTTATATGCGGACTGACGGACAGACGGCCGGACCGAATGACATCTATAGGTTCTACGTATTTATATAATTACGAACGCATCTAAAAACCAATTCATCTTCCTTCGTAGAAATTACGAGTTTGAAAGTAGCTGAAAAAATAAAATCAAACTACTCGTCAAGAATTTTGTCTGAGAAATCACAAAATTATTTTGTAAAACAAATATTTTACAGCATAGATAATATTATACCAGTAAACGGGAAATAAAAAACCGAAAACGCACCTCATGACAAAAGAATAAAAAATGTGTTTTTTGCGAAGTGTGCGTTTTCTCCCTTTTCTCCTCATATTCGAAGTTTCATGTTTATTCGTGCCTTTATCATCAAGAGAAGTAGCATAAAATATTCAATAAATAGAAGTACAGCATCATTAAAAAAAATGAAAGATGAAATCAAACTTTTGAATATGAAAAATATTCCATGAATGATTTCCCTTTTTGTTGAAACAGGAAATAAAAGAGGATTGCCTAAGAAATTCTTTTTAAGGGCTACTTTTACACATTTTTTAGGAAATTGATTCTAATACACTCTCATATGTAAATACGAGTAAACACTGACGATTTTGTAGAGCACTTTTTTAAATTTTATTTAAATCGGTAAAAATAATATATACAAAGCGTTTTAAGTATCAATAAAAGATAATTTATTTTCTTCTTTCAATTTTTTAAGTGAACTATGTTAAGAGTACAGCATTAATGCTGTATACAATTGCATATTAAGCTTTAATTATCTCTGTCATTTCGCAAACAGTTCAAATTGTGCTGACCAATTGATGTTTACATAAATATCAAATATTTTATATAAAAGAAATTATCGAAACCGTTTCGAATTAGGGGAGCTAGCGGATGAATGGGACAAGGGATAGATGGGACATTCTCAATATTCCAGGCAATAAACATTTATTTTAAATTGCTTCCTATCCCCATATAAGACTCTACCACAGTGTGCTTCAGAACTAAAAGTAGGACCACATTGCTGTTTTCATTTTCCTTCAAATTTGCATTTTCTGAAATCTCTGCTTAAAAGTAAGTTTTTTTTTTTTTTTACATTTGAAGATGTGAAATATCTTATACAATATAAAAAAATAAGCTATGTTGCAGTTATTTTATCTTAAGGTTCAATATCGATAATTAAAATGAATGAATAGTAACCATTGTGACAAAATAATTTTTGAGGCAAAATGGCTGAGAAGGGAATATATCCATCATGGGGATGATTGGGACATTTCAAATGGGGATGAATGGGACATTCTCATTCATCCCTAGAGATATTTAAAATTTTATTTATTAACAAAATAGTATTATATAGGTTGATAAATTGATAATTTATGTTAATTAATAGTATTAAATAGTATTATATGAGTTGTTATTGTTTAAAATTTCTGAGTGTTATTTATTGTATTGTAATAATTATTAATGGATTATCAAAAAAAGGTACTAAAACTTAATCAAAGTAGATAAAATTGTTAAAAATAGTATATGTATATTGATCAAACGGAGGAAATTATATTGAATTTTGAAATGTTGCAGAAATAAATCCCCACCCCTAATATATTTGGTCGATCGGAAAGTCGTGTCGTGTTGGGAAAATCAATTCGTACCGGAAAATTCTATCATTAAATTAATATACATTGATTCTGATATCTAATGTCTAATAATTACCGGGCAGAATTTTCCGGTACGAATTGATTTTCCCAACACGACGCGACTTTCCGATCGACCCAATAATTTCGGATCTGCATGTTTCTAAGATACATTTAATTAATATTAATTAATATATTATGATTGAAAATTATTAGCTATGTCATATTTAAAACACATTTTGCACTTTCATTTCAAATCTAAAATGCCTCATAAGTAGGAAAAAAGAACAGATTGATAGCCGAAGTCTGCATTAAAAGTTAAAATTGTAATAAAATAAGTTATTGAAAAAAAAAAAAAAAAAAAAAAAAACATACCGATTCGTGATGTAATGTCATATATTACAAATATAATTACATATAAGGTTATAATTATAAATTTTAATTTGGTAAAATTGAATACAGATCGGAAAATCTTTATGTCCCATCCATCCCTATTAGTGTCCCATTCACCCCTAATGGGCAAAAATGAAAACTACTGAAATTAAATAGCAACAAAATTATGAGTAAATCTTTTCTTAAATTGCCATTTTCCCAGTAGTTGATCAATCGATGAAATCAGTCGAAAATTAAAAAAAATTATCTTTAAAATATCATTCTTAAACTGTGATTTACAATAATTCATATAAAACTACTATTTGAAATAAGCAAGACAGATGTGGATTATTTTAACTTTCCGTAATTGCCTCCAGCTAATCAAAAATTAAAATTTTACATCTTTTAATTAAAAAGAAAAAAAAATCATACAATTGCTTCTCTTACATCAGGCAGCTGACAACAATGTGACAACAGGTGCTCCGACATTCAAACAAAAATATTATGGCTAGTGCCTCGTCTAAAACTCATTTCCACCTTAAATGCGGCTGTATTTCAAAAAGTTGATCAACTACTGGAGGGCTATTAACTACTGGCGCGGTCACCCTATATTGTCACCTAAGAAACTGATATATATATATATATATATATATATATACAGTCGAACCCGGTTAAGACGCTCACGGTTAATACGCGATCCCGCTTAATACGCGGATTTTTTCCGATCCCTTTAATATCGCCCATAAGGATAATGCAAAAATAGCACGTTTAATACGCGAACGGTTATTACGCGATCCCGCTTAATACGCGATAAATTTTCCGTTCTCTGATGAAAAAAATTACGCTTAAGACGCGAATTCATTGATCAAGATTCGAATTCCTTCTCTCTTCTCAAGTGTTGCCTATGTTGTGGATTATTTTTATTAAGATAAAAAACACTGTTTTCGAGTAGTATTATTTACTTTATTTAACAGATTAATTAATGCGAAAATTACCAATCGAAAATAGTGGTACATATTTGAATAAAATAAAACCCAGCTACATTAGTGAAACTGCAATTCTTCTTTGATCCCGCCCCCTAACATTCTTTGTCTCTCCCTTCATGTATGTTTTTACTGTAGTAAAAGAGATATAAACGAATTCAGGTTACTCAGATACGTTATAACAATGATTATGATTAGAGATGATCATACCTGTTTTCAGTGAGGTTTTAAATGTACGTTATATCACTATTATGTTTTATAATGCATATATTATAGGCAACAAAAAATGAAACTCGTAAAGATTAAACAAATACGATCATTCTTTTATGTTTATTTTACTTTTTGTCATGCTAACAATATTATGTACATGAAAATTAATAAAAAGGTTTTTTTCTTATATTAAAAAGAAAGGCTGATTGTAATGGCACTCATTAACACAAGTACTAAATATGATTTTAAAAACTGGGTTGTGCTTCAAAGATTTAAAGATTTTTTCTTTCTGTTAAAAGAAAAAAAAATAGTGTACTAGAAAAATTAACTTTTGTTGTTTTATTTTTGGTTGCAACGTACAAATCGACAATAAAATAATGTTGGAATCTACATTTATTTTCTGTTTTTATTCCAATCGGTCCTATAAAAAAACCGAATGAGTTAAAGTGAAATACAATTAAATTTTAACCTAAATATACGAAAAACACACAATTTTCCAACGTAAGCATATAAATGAAAGCTTTAAAGTTCATTTAGACAATTAGATGTGTAAATAAGCCCAGTTCCTGCAACATTATACAAATCACGTTTAATACGCGATCCCGCTTAATACGCGACTTTTGTCCACTCCCTTGAAACGCGTCTTAACCGGGTTCCACTGTATATAATAAATTTGAAATCACAAATATATGAAGAAATTAGTAAAGTTCTAAAGATGATTTAGAAATAAACATAGGAAACCAGTATACAAAATAAGAAACTATGAATGACCCATATATATAATATTTAGATCAAAAATTATAAAATCCAATGAAAATTAATGAAAACATTCCTTTCGAAACCTGTGAGGCTGCATATATTTTTTGTACTTCTTTGCTCCCTCCACCATCTTAGGGTAAGGATTCCACCACCGACGAGTAGGAGCTGTTTTTTTTTTTTTTTTTTTTTTTTTGTAAGTTGAATTTGATGTTCTTCTTTCCCATGGTAAATGATTTTCAAATGATGTTTTCTTGCTTTTTGCACTCACTTTTCATTAATTTTCATTAGTTTTAATAATTTTTGGGTTAAATATTATATTCTTTATGTGTTCATAAAAGCTGCGTAGCGGTTAGTGCACATAACCGATTTTAACTTTTGCAACTTTCTATATGATATATATATAAAGACGTGAGTTAAAGAACTAATTTTATCGTGTACTTCTGAATTTCTGTAGAAAATCTTGGTTAACAAAGAAAACTAATGGACGCAATCGGAGTTTTTTAGTGGTTTCTCAAAATTTGATTTTCTTGATATGGCGAGTTTTAAAACTCATGTCGTCATATATATACAATTTGTGAAACAAAAACTTTGAGACTCCCCCTGAGCAACATTTTTGTCGCCCAACAGAAGAAGAGAAAAACAAAAATAGCCATTTGATTCGGAGTTGTATCTTCTTTAACCCCTTCAAGGACATTGGTTCATTTTCGGACCACTTAATTTTATTTCCTAAATGCCACATTGGCACCAAAATATTGAAAAGAAATTTTTTCTTGTAATAATTAAGTCAACAAAAGCTTTTACTAATTTTGAAATGAATTAGTTTCTAGATTCTGGTGTCATTCCCTCATTTTAGCATTTTACGATTGGAAGTACCTGCCCCCTGAAAGGGTTAAAATTTTGTGTTAAAAAATAATTTTCATATAGAAATTGTATCAGCTGTTCACTTTTCTTCGCAACACCACATTTTAACATTGTATTTGGTTATAATAAAACACACATACACACTTAAATAACGCCTGTATTCAACAGTTAAAGGTATATAAAAATATTATACAGACAATAAACCCAACTGGAGTGAAAAATTAGCCAGAGCCAGGAATCGAACCCGGGACCACAGTATACAAGACTGCTGCTCTAACCACTGAGCTACTCCGGCCGATGCCTGAGTCTGCAATTTCTCACTAATAAACCATGTTGGGGAAGCCACCAGCCATCTACATGATATCCTTGGATGACCGAGCAACGATGAATAGTTTTTACTGTTACATCGATCTACGATAATTATAATAAAACACACATGCACACATAAATAACGCCTGCATTCAACAGTTAAAGGTATATAAAAATATTATACAGACATACAAACAATAAATACAATAAACCCAACTGGAGTGAAAAATTAGCCAGAGCCAGGAATCGAATCCGGGACAACAGTATACAAGACTGCAGCTCTAACCACTGAGCTACTCCGGCCGCTGCTAGAGTCTGCAATTTCTCACTAATTGTATTTGGTTGTTTCTGTACATTTTACTGAAAAAAAGGAAGTATTTTGGTGAAGTAGTTTAGGAGATATGAGGTCATGTTACATTAATTACCTTCTTCTATCTTTACAAGATAGTATTGAATTCATGAAAATTTTCGAATTCCGCTTTTTGACGGATTTACACGTTTTAGGGGTCAGAGAACCATAAAATAATGTTTTCAAAAAATGTCTTTCTTTGAGTCTTTCTTTGAGTCTATCTGTCTGTGTGTGTAACACAAATTTTGTGGGCGCTCTCTCTCAAGAACTAATGAACGGAATTTAATAAAACTTGAAATTCAGTTAGTCCCTGATATAAACTGGTGCTGGTTACTTTTTGGTGTAAATAGCCCAACATGTGGCGCTGCTATGCTGCATTTTTCACGATTTCCCAAATAGCTATATTTCAAGAAATAATGCGCGGACTTTTATAAAATTTTAGATTCCTTTAGCCCTTGATATGATTTATTGCTGATTACTTTTTAGTGTAAATCGCCCAACAAGTGGCGCTGCTATGCGGCATTGCTCAAGATTATCGCAAGAACTAATGCCCGGATTTTCACCAAACTTCAGATTCCGTTAGTCTCTAATATAAATTAGAGCTGTTTAGTTTTTAGTGTAAATCACCCAACAGGTGGCGCTGCTAGGCTGAATTTATCACGATTTCCGCAATAACTGTATCTCAAAGACTAATGCATAAATTTTCATCAAACTTCAGATTCAGTTATTCCCTCATATAAATTGGTCCTGATTACTTTTTGGAGTTAATCGACCAACAGGTGGCGCTGCTATGTAAATTTCTTTAGAATTTCTACAATAGTTCTAACCTCAAAAGCTAATGCACGAATTTTCATCAAACTTCAGATTCAACTACAACGTGACATAAGTTGTTTCTGATTAGGTTTTGTTTCAAATCACCTAACCAGTGGCCTTGATATGCTTTATTTTTCTGGAAATATTAACATATATAAGATAGAAGAATGTTTTGGGATTGCCACATCCGATTAGTTTTTGATACTATAATAAAAATATGACAACAAAATTCCTTCTTTACATACTTGATCCAAATTAACTTAAATAAAAGAGTATAAAAAACAACATAAAATCTTCAATAAATAGAAATACAGAATCATTAAAAAATGTTTGAAAGATGAAATAAAACATTTGAATAAAACATTTGAAAAATATTTCATGAATATTTTCCCGTTCGTCGAAGAAAAATAAAAGATATTGTGTTAGGATTTTTTTTCTTTGAGTGTTTTTGAATACTTTCAGGAAATTGGTACCAACTACAATGCTATATATGAATCTAAGAACAGTTTCACTAAGCGTTTTCTTTCATCATTTATATAAATATAAAGTAATATATTCATAATATTTTAAACATGAAAAATGACATTCTTTTACATTGAAAATTTCTGTAAATTGTTTGCTAAATAAAAATAAAATTAAAAAGAAACTTTATACAAATTCAAAATAAGCTTCAGTATATTCATTTCGCAAACTTTTCAAGGAATAGATATTTATGTTAAATTTCTAATTTCTTTTTTAATGTAAAATATTAAAACCATTTCGAAATGCCTTAGATATGGTAAATTATTATTTGTTCTTTTACCCTTAAAAATTTTCGTTTCATAAAAAACAGTTTTTTTTTTTACATAATCTACATTTGTATTTAAAACATTTCTGGAGAGAGTGTTCTATAAATTTATGATGATATGTCCCAAACTTATATCTGTAGAAACCCGGATGCTTTTCATTTTAATACTTTGGTCGCGATCTTTTTTTTTTTTTTCTTGATTTTTTTAAATTAAAATATTTGCATTGGAAAACAGCAGATATTAATACAGACTACAATTCAGATCTATATTATAAAGCAAAAATTTGAATGTCAGTAACACTGACATCATATTAACAGTACCATGAACTGGCCAAAAAATTTCGCTTTAGCTGAAATTATTTTTTCTTTCAGACATAGCACAATATCAATTTCTACATTATCCAGTAGGAAAAAAAAATGTTCCAAAAAATATAATTAGTTTTAAAATTGTTTCTCAATGTGCTGCTTTTTTATATGGTTTTTAAAATAATTTCTAAGCTTGAGTTTATTAAAACTCGCGCAACCCGATTACAAAAGATTTAACTGTTTGCATTCAAATGAATATAAATAGACTAACTAATAATATATTATGGAATTAAAACTTCACCAATAAACTAATAAAGCGATGTAAATTAAAGAAAATTTAAGAGACGTGTTCTAGAACTGCGTTTCATATAAATATAATTATTGGTGTTGTTAGTTAACAATCTTAAAATAAAATACTTTAACTGTAAATAAATCTATTAGAGTTGTTTGTAAAAATGTTTTTCACCTACATTCAGTAGGCATGGAAGCTCGGCTTTAGATCTCCTAGTAGTAATAATAAAATCATAATAAAACAACAACAACATTGAAATTTTCAGAATCACAGAATGCTGCTGCAAGTAACTGAATTTTCGGTGATTACTTTACTATATATTAACTCTTGACATTGGGCTACCACGAAATTACCGCTTTTAATAAATTTCAAATCTTTATTGGGATACATGAAAGATACGTTTCATATAAATATAATTATTGGTGTTGTTAGTTAACAATCTTAAAATAAAATACTTTAACTGTAAATAAATCTATTAGAGTTGTTTGTAAAAATGTTTTTCACCTACATTCAGTAGGCATGGAAGCTCGGCTTTAGATCTCCTAGTAGTAATAATAAAATCATAATAAAACAACAACAACAACAATAATATTAATAATAAATCCTTTAGAATCATGTGGCTGATTATTCCTTTTTAGGTGCGTTCGTAATTATATAAATACGCAGCAACTATAGTCGTCGTCTGGTTCGCCCGTCTGTCTGTCCGTCTCTCCGAATATAACAGCGCAAAAATAACCCAACCGATTGGTTTAAAATTTAATATATATATACACACACATATATATATATATGTATATACAGTTGTTGAAGAATTTTGTCGAGTCATTTCAAATTTTATGAAATTCAAATATAAAACTTAAAAAAATTATAATAAAAATTTTCTTCATTTTATTAAATCCTATCATACGTAGTTAATTCAATGATATCCCATGATAGATAATGATTCTAGGTTGCCATGGTGATTACGTCCTACTTAAGATGAAGACCTATTATTTCCGTATTACTGAATTTAATATATGTATCGTAATAAATTTTGTATTTATGCAATTTTGCATAAGAGTGCAACAGCTATTGCACCCAGATCTGAATATTCATATGTAGTTCGAACGCACCTCATTTGCCACATATTTCATACAATTTCCGTTCTGTATGCATAAGGGAAAGTTTGTAAAAAGGACTCATCAAATAAAGGATGACTTTAAACGATAATACACTGTTAAAAGTTTGCAGCATTCTGTCTAGTCATTTGACAGTTTTTATCGAAAACGGCTACACAACCGTAATTTAACACTATTCTGGTCATATTATTGGCCATTTTATGTTCATGATATAGTTAAATTACGGTTATGAAACCGTTTTTTCAAAAAATGGTTGAATGATTGGACAGTTTGCTGAAAATTTTTAACAGTGTACTGTACAATCGCGTAAACACGACTCCTGATCTTTGAGCGTTTAGTATAACTTGACGATTACTTTGTTTTATCACTAAATGGTTTCTGATGGTCCTGCACAATATTATTTTTAAAATAATTTAGTGTTGTCTATGAAATAACGATATTTGAATAAGTTATAGATGATAAATATCTTTCTTTTGAAAGATATATTCATATCGCATATAGATTTATTTACAACTGCATCTAAAGCTCGTACATATTGTGATCTATAATATCTGTGAAAATAATCAAATGAGTAACTGACTATGGTAGCGGGAATAAAAAGAAGACGAAATAATAAACAAGTGCGTTAGTGTTACCGCAGATCGCACAGAGGGTTTCGTTTAATATTCCTTTCAAAATTATTTATCCTTTTGCAAAATCAGTTAGTTCCACATTTCGAAACCAGGCGGCGCAAAGTATTCTAAACAAACCTCTATCCGAACAAAACTCCGTTTTACAAACTATCCGTAGCTATATTAGTCGAGGGGATCAGGCTCATAGCACCCGATATAGGTTGGCGCCCCTGGCGGTAAAAATTGGAACTCAAATATGTACAGCCTTGGTGCATAATATGAAAGAGTGGTGAAAGGAGTATCGGCAAAAGACAGAAAAGTGCACCTCGTTGTAAAAAGGGTGGAGGTTAGAAAAATTGCTAAAAATATAGAAGTTGGAGCCCGGAGGCGTAAATAATATAATACTTTTCGAAAATTTTATGATTTTCCGTGTGATCGCAGGTTCTGTTGCTATAAGTATGCAAAATTTCACATCTCCAAATTAATTAGGAACTGAGTTAGAAAAACTGCTTAAAATACACAAGTTTGAATCCAGAGGGGTAAATATAAGACTTTTTCAAAATTTTATTATTTGTCGTTTAATGTGAGGTGTTCAGCTATAAGAATCCAAAATTTCAAGTCACGACCATATATAATTTCTGAGAACGGGCTTTGTGCCAGACAGACAGAGGAGTGAGACGAATAGGGCTTCGTCAGATGAACGAAACCCTAAAAAGAAAAGAAATTTTTAAAACTCTATTTAATGGAGTTCACATACATATGTTGCATGCAGTGTCGCAGAAATTTTAAATTGTGATGTCAGTGATTCTGGGATTATTGCCCAGGAAATCTCGAATCTTCTTTGTCTGCCGCTTTATATTTTACTTTTTATTTATGGATCGCAATGATTTTCGTGATTAAATTATTTTTTATTGCTGAAAATTATATTGCCTTATTTTATTCTCTATTTTATGTGTAAGTATTTTGTTTCTAGAAACTTAATCAGTTCAAACTAAAAAAATAATCATTTTTTTATTGCGCTCATTTGACAAAATAAAACAAGAAATAAAAAGCTAAGTTCAAACATTATGACAAAAACTATGCATTTGCAAAGTAAGCAATTTTTTTCATTTCTTTTCCATATCTGAAGTTTCATGTTTATTCATATCTTTATCATTGTAAGAAGAAAAGAAAACATAAAACTTCCAATTTCTAGAAATGCAGATTATTAAAAAATATTGAAAGATGAAATCAAACTTTTGAATAAGAAAAAAAAAATTTCATGAATGATTTCCTTTTTAGTAGAAGAGAAGAAAAAAAGATAATGTATCAGCAATGTTTTGAAAGGTGTTTCTGAACATTTACGAGAAACTAGCAATGACACACTGCGAAATGTAAATGCTAGAAAATTTTTTATTGAACTTTTCCTTTCGTAATTTATGTATGTATAAAATAATATATTCTTGATTGTTTAAACACAAAAGTGGACGTACCCTTTTTTCTTCTTTTCAGTACTACTTTAGCCAAAATCTAAACTTTAAAAAAATACAGACGAAAATAGATAAACTTATACACAAACGTAAAGTAAGCCTTTCTTTTTCTTTTTTCTTTTCGCATACTGTTCATGTTCCTTTTACAAGAAGTTATTTGCTTTAAATATTTAAATATACATATAAACCGTGGAAAAATATTTTGAAGTGTTTTATTATCGTAAAGTTTATATCTTTTTTCAATACTGAAAAAAAAATTAAATGATATCTTAATAGGTCTTTTCATGAAAGATTATTTTATTTTTATATACATTCATATTAAAATTTTCTGAAAATAAAAATGGACACATTTCTTACCCTAAATAGATTTATTTGAAAACTAATTCAATAATTTTTACTTATTATGGTTATTCTTTTTAGTTATTTTGTTATATTATATTTTATTAATATTATTCTTTTTTCGTACAGCAATAATTTTATAGTTTTAGAGATAAACGTATTTTTTTACTTTAAGTGTGTACCTGCGTAAAAAGCCCGGGGTAAGCATATTTTGAAAAAAAAAATACTATCACTCATACCTGGCCGGTACCTGCATGACTAATAATTTTTAAATCATTTTTTATACCACTGAAATTTTATCTAATTGTTTTTATTAGCTAATCGCTGGTAAATGTAAAGTCACCGGTTCCAATTTTTACTTGAGCACTTTGATATATTCCATTCTGGTTAGTTATTTATGCTACTCGGATTGAGCTTTATATTTATATAGATAGATTGTCAATATACTGAGATTTCCAAGGAATTTCTTTTTGCTGAAAAGTTTTTCATTAGTACACATTATACAATAACAATTAACCCTTAAATGCCTGGTGTTGCTTTTCGGCAACATACCCAATTTAGGCTCTAAAATATTATTAGAATAATATTGAAGCTATAATGCCTAATGTTGCCAATAAAATACATTCTGAAAATATTATTAAATCGATTTTCAACATGTAGATGGCAACACTTGTGCTGTTTAAGAATAAAGATAGATTTATTTTTTCAAATGTTGCTACTTGTTTTTTTTTCTTTTGTTTGGAAGCTTGCGAAATACCCTATTTTGACCTGCAGTGTGCAAGTCAAATTTATTTCTTATTATAGTTCGTAAAATTCTTGTGTGTTTAATATTATAGAATTTTATCAAAGCAAATGTTTTTTTCAACTAAACACCAGTATTGCCGATTAGTAACAAACTGTTTTTTAGCCGTAAACTATACTTAAAACAAAATATGATTTTTTAAAGTATTTTCCCCATGATTTATTTAAAGAATGAAAGTCGAAAAACATTATTACAATGATTTTTGAAAGATCAGGCATTTAAGGGTTAATGTTTAATCTTATGACATGGCATCTTCATTTAGTGATTTTTGTTATAATTTAGGAACTTTCCAGAACAATTTTGATTCAAAGGTGTTATATATGTATAAATATATATATATATATATATATATGTTACATTATTAGATCTAATTCCGCGATTTCCTTATCTTATTCTATATATATATATATACGGTGCAATATGTTATCTATCGCCGACCTTTAATTCCTCAACCGTTGGTCTTAAACATATAGTTACGATTAGAAAAACGTTTCAAATGAGGTAAATATTCACGTTGTGGTCTTATTTAAAGTAAAAAAAAATAAATTTTATAAAAATTACGAGATTTAACTTTTTATACGGTCCCCCAGTCCCTATAGTTATATTTAATAAAAGTTCAAACATATCATAACAGATATAACACGAAATGTTTCACCTCTGTACTATAAAAATTGACAAAGTATTTAATTTCAAAGTTTGAGATTTTTTCACATGATTTTGTCTTTTAATGAGGGACCAGTTAAATAATAAATTAAAGTAATCCAACATCAAAATTAATGTACAATGTCGTTTTTACGGTGAAACCATCTTTAGCCGGTATCGCCAAGTTGGGGTATCACCAAAGAGGTTTATTTCATTTAAAGTTTTAGATGAATTTTAGGGGTCGTATACAAAGTGAAGAATGAATTATTGAAATTAAACAGAAAAATAAATATAAATTTATTATAATATCAGAAAAGGGTCTACTATAAAAAATACATCAAATATTGGAATCTACTACAGGTACTGCAAAAAGTGTTCTCCATTGGTGGCAATGAACAATTGAATGCGTGACATTACTGAGTCTTGGACACGTTGGACCATGACAGGTGTAACTGTCCGACAGCAAGGATGATGCGCTGCTTCAGATCAACTAGAGAAGTAGGCTCAGTCACATAGACCTGTGCCTTGATGTGACCCTAGAGGTAGAAGTCCATGGGAGTCAAGTCGGGTGAAGGAGGTGGCCACATACCAGACCACAATATCCAATGATCTGTTGACAGAATTCTTTGGCCAGATATGCACGGACGTTTGATGCTTTATGCGGAAGGGCCCCATCATGTAGAAATCACACACGGCATGCATATAGGAGAGGCAGCTCTTCATAGCCCTAACGTACCGTGTTTTGTAGCAGGTGCAGGTAAAGATTGCCCGTTAAGGTTCCCTCATAGAAAATGGGTCGAACAGTCTGAGTTCCTCATATCGCATCACACGTTTGTTGACCAGAGTACCTGGTGTCGTACTGTGTGAAGGATGTGGGGTTTTTTCCAGCGACCAGTAAATCACATTTTGCACGTTCATAATGCCACTTCATGTAAACGTTTACTCATCTGTCTACAGAATATCAAAGATGGACGACGGATTTTCCTCTAATGTGTTAAGCATAAAATTACAATAATCAAATTGTCGTGCGTGGTCATCCAGCATCAATACTTGCACCAGTGTCGGGTGGTATGTATGCGTACCATTTGCATGTAACAAATGCCAGACATGCTGACGCGTGAATACACATGCCTCGCTTATTTTCGCAGCGCTCAGTTGTGTATTTAAAAGGGCAAATGCCAGCAACTCCTCCAGTGTCACTCGACTATTACACCTTGTCCATCTACTTGTTCTGGGTCGTGCTGCAATAGAGCCGGTCTCAATAAGACGGTGCAATGCATCAGCTATAGTTCATGCATTGGATGTCAATCGGAAAACGTTCTAAATAAACTATCACAGCCGCTCTGGCATTCCTCTGACATTCACCATAAATAAGTATGATTTCGGCATATTGCGTGTATGTGTAGCTTGCCATCACGATATTAGCGCTAACTAGCATATCACTGCTAGTAGCTCGTGCTTTATCCCGAACGTCTGGCGGCGCGGTACTATTGTAATTTCCATAATCCCGATTTTGATGTTCGTTGTAGCTCGGTTAATCGTTTGCATTCCACTGCCATTTATCTAGATTTTTGAGTATATTTTATTTTACTGATGTCAATTCTACTATTTGTTTCTAAATGCTGCGCCTAGCACTCTGGTATGATACTACTATCAAAAGGGGTGTTACGTTGACATGAGTATTTCCCGAATTTCTACTTCGTCATTTTCTTGTACGCTGTCACTAAGATTGGCACTCAGCTAAAGGCAGCTAAACAAACTCGACTCACCCCTATTTTGATAAAATCAAAACAGTCCTGACGCATGCAATAAAGGGCGAAGGATTTTGCTTTCCCGTAACAAACACTACCCACTTTGACTTTTGAATGTTGTGTGACTCCTAAAATTTAGCTGAAATTTTTAGATGAAATATCCCTCTTTGATACCCCCACTCCCTCTTTGATTTGGCAATACCGGCTAAAGAAGATTTCACCGTAAAAAGGACATTGTACATTGATTTTGATCTTGGATTACTTTAATTTATCTTTTAACTGATCCCTGACTGAAAGACAAAATTATGTGAAAAAATCTCAAACTTTGAAATTTATTAACTTTGTCGATTTTTGTGGTTCAGATGTCAAACTTTTTGTGTTATATCTGTTATGATAGGTGTAAACTTTTACTAAATATAACTATAGGGACTGGGGGACCGTATAAAAAGTTACATTTCGTAATTTTTATAAAATTGATTTTTTACTTTAAATATTGCCACGACCTGAATATTTACCATTTTTGAAATGTTTTTGTAACTGGAACTATATTTCTACGACCAACGGTTGAGAAATTAAAGGTTGGCGATAGATAACATATTGCACCATGTATATAGCTTTTGTCATCATCATCTACGAATTTGAATCCTCTGCTGGATGTAGACCACTCCAAGATTTTTCTGTTGATACAAATTTATTAATTTCAATACCAATTTAGAAACCATAAATAATTAACATGTTAGCTTCTAGTTGCCGCCTGAACTGGCTTCATTTCTAATAATGGATTTTTGTTTACAGATTGTTTTGTTGTAATGTAACTATTATTGGATTTCTTGTAAGCTACGAGTTGTTATTGGCATCAAGGCCCAGTTAATTTCTTATCATTTTGAAAAGCTGCTAGTTCGCTTGCCAAATTTATCTCTGAGGTAAAGCACAGACACAGATAGTCGAATATTTCTGTTTCGTATACATATCGGCAGTTTTTTACTCACCTTCTGCAATATCATTATCGATATATATATATATGTGTGTGTGTGTGTGTGTGTGTGTATATATATGTGTGTGTGTGTGTGTGAGTATGTATTTGCGTGTATAAACCAATACCTATGTATACGTTTTAACTACGTATGGAGGACCCAAATCATCTATGAAGTATTCAATGCGAACACAGTAAAAAAAAATCTGTAGTTCTACAGATGTAAAAGTTACATGTTTACTAAACTTTCATCTGTAACTGTTTAAAAAAAGCTGCAAATCTACAAAACTAGTTTTTGTAAATCTACAAAAATCTGTAATCTCATTAATCTACTAAAATAACCGTAATCTTACTAAAATTTTATCCGTTACCCTGGTTGCAGTTACATGGAAAGTTCTAGGCATCCCAGTTTCCTAAAAAAATCTCAGTAACCTTGCAGATTTTTTTTTATTTTTGGCGCAAAAGTGTGTCTTTTACATGAATTTTTGTTGCTGCCGTTACATAAAAAGTTCTAGGAATTCTAGAAAAACTTAAAGTAACTTTGCAGATTTTTTTTTTCCAGTGTAGAATTTCTTTTTTGTTTTTTGGAATAATGCTGATTTTGCTTAATACGTCGACGTTTTTTTAAGAGTTTGATTAGTTTCGAACTTCCATTTCTTTAACATATTGAGTATGATTTAAAACCCATTAAACGCCAACGCTCCCGTTGCGGGAACAAAAATTTGTTATTTTTCCCCTCAACATATTTTTGAATTATTTAAAAAATACATTTTGTGCCGAAAAGTTAATAGTATGGCGTGTAGTATACATATTTTTCAGAATGATATATATATATTTACTATTTTTTGCAGATTTTTAAAAAAAGATAATTTTTGGTTTTTAGACTTCCTCAAGTAAAATTAGTAACAAGAAAAATGTAAATTCTTTAGTTTTTACAAGTGCAGTGAATATTTAAAGCCAACAGATCGTCTAATAATAAATTCCTAATATGAAGTAAATATATTCATTTAAAGCAATATTAGAAAGGTTTCTTTCGTATGTTCCCACAACGGGAGCGTTGGCGGCTTGTGGTTACATTCCAGTCCCTTTGTCTGCAACCGCGCTTCCATAAAGAGAGGAACATTTTATATTGATTTTTCATGAAAAGCAGTGTATGTCAGTTCGCTTGAATGTGAATTCGTAATATTATACGGAAAAACAGAACCATTGTGAACAAAAACTCTCTTAAAATTTACCTTTATGATGTTCATCCGCAGAAAAAAAAAATCTTTAAATTACAATTAAAATGCAAGATGCAAAAATAAAAGATTGCGTTTTGCATGGAAGTAAGTTATTACTAAAACATTAAAAAAGAATTTTGGTAATTTCTTGTAACAGTAAATTTGACCATAAATTAAGATATAATACAGTAGTAGTTGGCAGCTACTTTTGAAACTTAAATCCATAGGTAGATTCATATACAATATAAAAAAAAGAAAAAGAAGGATTACGAAAATTCTAAATTGTTTCATGTTATATTAATTGTACTAACGGTGATACTGTTGTAGATCGATTTTTAAATATATGCAGGCCTCTTATTAATAACATAATATATATATATATTTTTAAATAATTTGAAAATCGATGTTTGGTAATAGTAACGTGAAAAGCATTTATTATATTGAAATAAGAGATGTCTCAATTTTCATTTGTAAAACAACTACTTTATTTGAAACAGGTAATAAAGAAAATTCAAAACATCATTTAGGAATATATAGAGTTATATATGTCAGTTACGTGTCGATGAAAAAAACTATATTCTAATATAAGTATATGCCAGAAATCTAGGTGTAAAACGAATTTATACATATGTGCGTGTAGTGTTTATTACAACATAATGTTATATCTGAGTTAATCCTTTCAAGTTGCATAGACAATGTGTAGGGAAATAATAAAAAAGAAAGAGTGACGTTATATTTCTAATATTTTGAATATTCGTTAAAAAATTCAAATGAAAGTGATTTATGAATATTAACATTAAATTTTTAATCCATATATTTTTAGTAATTGTTTATATGTTTGCATCATGCCTAAAAATGAAGTTTTATTAAATTTTCTAATCGCAATTGCATTATGGCAGGAGAAAATAACACGCGTTTCTTTGCAATTCAGGGGAAGGTTCAACCCCCATTAGACGCCAACGCTCCCGCTACGGGAACATGTTATACATTCTAAACGGTTACAGTTATTAAAAAAATTTCAACTGCTTTATCATAGGGGCATCTTATATATATAAAATATATAAATAAACTTTATTTATTTAACGTGCTTAATATAGCGGCGGTTAATGGGTTAATTATAGAAAAAAAAAATCCTACCCCAAGAAAACAAACTACTGTACGCTGGCATAATGTTTGCATATTTACTGTGTTACAATGTTAGAAGGAAAATGTTAACTGCAATGGATACAACTGCAGAGCTAATCACTGCTGTTAATATTACGGTATAATAAAGGATAAAATAAAGAAAATCAATTTCATGATAATGTAAGGGGAAAAGTTATCGATTTTCAGGGTTTCGTACTTAAAAAGTAAAAAAGGAACCATTATAAGATCACCCTTGTTTCTATCTGTCTGTCTGTCATAGCCATTTTACCCGACAACTATGCAACGTAGAAAGTCCAAATTGGCTGAAGTCAAAAAGGGTATTGACCCACAATTTTTTAGATTATTAACCATTCAAAAATATATTTAGGAAAATTGTAGAGGGCTAATTAAATTATTTTAAAAAAGTTTTTTTTCTTTTTGTATCGTGTGTGAATGCTTTCGTAACGCGGAACTAAAAAATTTATTTCTTTTAATTTTACGTATTATATTTTCAGACATATAGTCCAAAATGTAGTGCAAAATACCCCCTCCCCTCTATTTCCGAATCTACTGAAACTAAAGTTATTAAAAAATAAGAGGTAGAGAAGTTATCTTTGATTAATTTAAATGAAACCTTGCAGAAAAACTATAGCGAGTACCCTAGGTTACATAGCTTTTGAGAAAACCGCCCTTTTCCGTTACACACAAATTTCGAATTGCTTGCGAATTCAGCAAAGGTGAGAGAAGCGCTTGAAGTACCTATCGTCGCAAAAGTATAAAAGAATTGCTAATAGTAATTTTCGAAAATAATTGTTGGTAATTACCCGAGATATTAACCCTTAAAGTCACGGAAGATTTGGACATACAAAAAGACACGGGCGGCCTACTCTACGTACCATCGACTTTGAAAGCCTATATAACAACTTTTGACTTACTTGTGTAATTCAATGCCCAGTTTACTAATTCATATAGTTATTGTACAGAACCCTCTGTGCGATAGTAATACTTGCACTTAACTTATTATTCAACATATGAAATTCTTTCCTTTCCATTTCATATCAAAATTTCCCTTTTATTCACATATATATATATACAGCGAAATCTGTGAAATCGGATCCTGTTTAAATTACAATCCTACTTTAAATGGATTATTTTAAGGTCACAGAAAAACGAAGTACAATAATTTACATAAGACCATGTATCTGCCGAGGCAAAGAACCTGTAAATCTTTTTTTCGTTTCCTCGCGGCTCTGTTTTATCAGGTTTCTTTTGTGTTTATCTAATGTACGTAAAAACTTCTAAATGCATTAAAAAATAAACATGATTTTTCGGACTGTTAATATTACAAAAAAGGATAAATATAGTGGAAATTTACGACACAATAAGAAAATAAAAATTATGTATTTTGCGAACTGTGCAATGTATGCCTTTCATTTCTATTTCTTAAATTTGATGGTTATTCATGCATTTCTAGTCGGAAGAGTAAAACGCACAGAACATTCAAAAACTAAAAAATACAGCATTGTTAAAAATTACTTGGAAATTAAATCAAACGTTCGACTACACTGTAAAAAAAATATCTGTAAAGTTACTAAATTTTTTCTAGGAAACTGGGATTCCTAGAACTTTTTATGTAACGGCAAAAAGAAAAATTCCTGCAACAGACAGGAATTTTTCTTGTTTCCGTAACATAAAAAGTTCTAGGAATCGCAGTTTTCTAGAAAAACATTAATAACTTTCCTGTTACAGGAATTTTTCTCTCTGCCGTTACATAAAAAGTTCTAGGAATCCCAGTTTCCTAGAAAAACTCCACTAACTTTACAGATTTTTTTTTACAGTGTGGCAAAAATATTTTGTGAATAATTTCCTTTCTTAGAGGAAGAAGAGTGACTTGACAATTATTTTGGATTATTCTTATGCACGTTTAACCGAAACTGCAACTGACGCGCACTGAGATGTAAATACGAGAAAAAACTCACATTCGTCAATTAAGGAAAAAAAAATATTCGTAAAAGTGTTAAAACAAATAAAATGGTGTTTTCTCGAGCTTTCTTCAAATTGCAATCGAAGTAGAAAATAAAAAGCTAAATAACCATGCATAATTATAAATTAAATCATAAATATTTCTTGCATTTTGCTAACAATTTATATTATTTCACTCAATAGATATTCTTTTAAATATTTACGTTTTTAAATAATGAAAGCTTTACTTATATGATTTATTGAGGTAAAATTTATCGATTTTTTTGTTGTTTTAAATGGCGTATAGAAAACAATAGCGAAATATCCTTTTTAAGATATTTTTTATGAATAAATATTTTTATTTTACAATTTATGCACATTTAAAATCTTCTACAGAAGCAGTTTCCTTAAATTTTGAGATTATTTGTATGAAACTCTTGTCTACTTGAAAGTTTGAAGATTTTTATTTTTCAAATTGGTATGTTCCTATTTTGGAGCTTTTATCTGTGATTTATCTTTAATCATTATTGAATACTTTGGTCACAATTAATTTTAGTATTCTATTTTATTAAGTACTTTCGTATTCTGACATTATGTTATATTTATAAAATAATATCAGAATCTGCATCACTGCTCTATGTATTATTATTGGAAAAGTATCTAAAAAAAAAACTTACCCTGTAGAAAATAATTTCAGAGTTGCAACGCTTCAGGGAATTTCCAGAACCGGAAATTCTTCGGCACTAGTACTTTCTTACAGAGAAGCTATCTTTAGACAAGACGAAATTTCTTGCAATTAATCTAGATATATTTTTCTATAAAAAAAAATACTGATATTTTGACTGGAAAATTCCCTGAATCGTGGCAGCCTTGAATTTAATGATAAACCCTCTATGCCATAACCCTAACAGGACAGCCAGTGGATTCGACGCTACTGTGATTTTACAAATGGACTCGAGCTTCTAAGTGACAACGACAACCAAAACGTAATAATTTTAGTTATCAACAGTATTCATCAAGCAACCGTCAGATAATAACTGTATCATGGATTCACTCTGACTTCCTTGATTCCATTTTAACCTCAAATTGGGATAATGCTCGGTCTGAATGTCATTTAATTTTCCAGTGTAAAATAAAGGCTCTCTGATTATAAGCCTTATCCGATCTTCCGTAGTAAACTTTAACAGTAATGAAGATATTTTAACGAATTTTTCAATAAACTTACTTTCTTTCAGTTGAGATATTACCTCAAGAGCAGTCAGAGTTTTCGCTGCCGCTCGCCATTGCGCCAAATCGCCACAAAATGTATCATTTGGCGAATAAAAGAAGAATCAGACTCGCCAAATAGCAAGTGTTCAATTTCTGCTCTTTTTGTGTGTGTGTGTGTCAATAAAATCGAGATTCTTATCCGCGTTACTGAACGATTGATATCGCTTTTTATGTTCAATCACACCGTGCCATTTACAATGCTCTATTTATAGACATACTGACTCAAAACCAATTCAGTTTAGAAACAGCCAACGACAAGAATGGATTATGCGTCGGGTATTTCTCTATTATCAGTTAATAACTATCTATGCGCCGGAAAAAACAGAAGCGAAATTACTCGCACCAAAAGCCAAATAGAGCAAAGTTTTTGCGGAATGCGGCATTGAAATTAGTCATATGCCATACTATTTATTAGTTGCATGCAAAGTAACATTTACCAGTCAATTTTTTCTATCGGTTAGAGTCCAAATCTCATACCAATTTTTAGCGTTCATTTTCACAATGGTAAATCAAAGATAGATGTTTTGAATTTTTGTTTAGAGTGCTAAAAGAATATATGAAACATTTACACATTTAGGAAACATAAAAAATGTAATTATTTTTAATAGCTTCTGTAGTTTCTGGTAAAAGAATGTCTGAAACATTTACACATTTAGAAGACATTTAGAATGTACTTATTTTTAATAGTTTCTGGATAGGATATTAGAATTTCTATTTTATAAGCAATTACAAAAAAATTGGGTTATATTAGAACATATTGGAAAAAAAGAATACTACAAGGTGTTAACTGTGAATGTTTCAGTGATTAACGCTGAATTTATTTTGCTAACATTTTTATTATTTGGCTATTTTCTTTTCTTATTCGTCAAGTCGCTAATGCCAGGAGAACCCCGAGAGCAGTACTGTAAGTGACCCCCATACACATTAAAAAATATCTGTGCTAGAAATTTCATTTTTTGAATTTATTTCCAGCGTGTCCAGGATTTCTTGCGATTTCATTTCAATTGTCATAAATCAAAGTATTCTATCAAAAATACCGTTATACCTTCATTATTGTTTAAATAAATATCTGGGCTAAACTAGGACTAAGGGGCCGTGTATTAGTTTCTAAACAAGTTGATTTTGATAAATGTTCTATGATAAGTATTGTTAGTGTTTCTGTTTATATGTTCTCTATATTTCTTGTAAAAATTTAAAGTCACCTTTATAATAAACAATGGTATATCGAATACTAAAGATGTGAATTATTACATTGCTAACTAAGAATAAACCGACAGAGTGAAAATGTCCAAGCCGGAAATCGAACACGGATCCCTGCACTGTAAAAAAAAAAAAAAAAAAATCTGTAAAGTTACTAAAGTTTTTCTAGGAAACTGGGATTCCTAGAACTTTTTATGTAATGGCAACAAGAAATATTCCTGTAACAGACGCTGTTACAGGATTGTTGCCGTTAAAGTTCTAGAAATCACAGTTTCATAGAAAAATTTTAGTAACCTTACAGATTTTTTTTTTTTTTTTTTTTTTTTTTTTTTTTTTTTTTACAGTGTGGAATAACACTCCAGTGCTCTACCATTACGCCACGAGGACGAGGCCCAGCTTGGCATCTCTCACTCACATAAGTCGGTACGCCTGCTACCGGAGCTAGTAGATGGGAATTCTTCAGGAGTGTTCATCAATTTAATTAAAATAATGGTATATCGTCTAAAAAGAGGAACACGTCGAAATTTAAAATTCAGTGCTTGATACAACGAAAAGATAAAATAAGAGACATGTTTACCAAAGATCCCTTAAATTATTTCTGCTGTAATTTAGAAAAAAAAAGGCTATATTACCGTAAACAGATTATGCAAAACAATGTCATACTGCAAGAATATTCAAACTAATATCGGTATTTTTTGAACAGCAACACAAAATTATCTTTGATTTAGCTTTGCATTTTTGTCAGGTTAAAGCAGCACAGGTCTATCTATCTATTTATAAAAATGTAACATTTTTAAGGATTACTTATGAACTTTCTTATGAATATATGATTTATTTTATCTTTAGATTTAACCCTTTATGTATTGAACTACGAATTCATGACAATTTTATCTTCTAAAGCATTTTCCGTGAATTGTTTAAACTAAATTAGATGATTTACAAAATCATTTAACAAATTTTAGAACGATTTTAGAAGGATTGATGGATTTAGAAGGATTAATTAAATTTAAATTTATAGGGATTTTGCGCAATATTTATAACTCCACTCAAATCTTTTATTTTAAATATTTTTCTTAGTATTTTGTAGAATTAAGTAATGTACAAATATATTGTTCTTACAATAGAAATATAGAAATATTTACGAATTGAAAAATCCCCTTCCCCTGACGCCAAGCTGAAAAGATGCATAGGTAAAAGAAATCCCCCAATTAAAAATATTTTTTTTTTGTGTAACCGATAATGCTTTTGGAACAAGATAGAGTAATGTAATTATAAGTACCGTCAGTAGATAAAGGGTTAAAATAGTATCGGAATTAACCAATTTAGAATTCGTGTGACACATTTGGGAACATTTTACATAATTCATTTAATATTCGCTTGGTAAACAAGTAGAAATGCCTCTGTAAACTGTTTAACTGCTGAAAAACAAATTATACTAAAAACGTACTTTATCTAATGAGCTTAACAATTAATCTCCATGCATGCATTAGGACCGATTTTAAGCCAATCATGTTTAATATTTTATCAATTTAGGGCGGGGTATCTTTATCTTCGAATTTTGTGGAAGGAAACACTCCAAACAAAGGATGTTTATAGACCTTGGGTATTTAAAATAAAAGATATACTTACAACCACGGAATTTTTTTACTATTAATAAATCTTTGCATAGAGCAATTATATAAAGTAATAAAGCAGTTCTGAATAATATTTTCCTTAATTCTTCGTAAAGTAAAAAAAATTCTACAAGTTTTAAAGTTCGAATTCTATTATATGTTTTGGGTGTTTTCTTTATATAAAGAAAAAATTTCAAGAGAGTTCATCAACAGATTTATTTATCAGATTTCGTTTATTTATGTTGTTTCAATAACAAAGTGAATAAACCACAAACATATACGAGAAAGTATAAAAAATATGAATGCTTACGCGTTTATTTTGTCGAAAATTCTGGAAAATCTATTTGCAGTAGTTTAGTAAAAAAATAAATATCATCAACTTTTAAAATTCAATTTTAGTAATAATAAGTGAACCTTAGAGCAATTATTTGTTTTTGAAAAACGTCTCGCAACAAAAACATTTACTACAAGTTTGAAATTAGTACTCATGTGCATATTTTAAATTTTTACTGAAATGTTTTCAGTGTCAGAAGCAATAAAGCCAGCTACTTTAGGAATTCTGTTTTCAGAATTTAATTATATTTCTTGTAGTGGAATATAATTTACTACAACTATAACTACAACCATATACAAAAAAGTATGGAAGAATGATGCATGATAATGCGTTTTGACTTGTGGAAAATGGGATTGTTAAAAATTCTTAATATAATACATTGTTCCACAGGAAACGTGCATAAATAAATAAATAAATAAATAATTAAATAAAACTAAATTAAATTAAATTAAAGCATATACATAAAAAAAAACGTAAAATTTTCACGGCGTAAAAGTGTGACAAAGAAGGATGATTGGGATTAAAGCAGCCTTACAATAGTAAAAATAGTTTAACCAGTTCATTAAATTACGTTATCTGGCATCCTAATGCAATTATTTATAATTTTACTTAGTTGCGATTCTTTTTAAAGCGAATTGTATAATTATAAAGTCAACCATAATTACAAAAGGTATATTTCTTACCTCATAGCTATCAGTAAAATCTGACACAACGTTATTTAAAATGATTTTTTAAATTGTCTTGTATTATATTATAATATAATTATAAAATGTATGGAAAATATTCTAATTAGGTTAGTGTAGGTATATAATTTAATTTAAAATTTGGCTAAATATTTCTTTAACTACACTGTACAAAAAAATCTGTAAAGTTACTAAAATGTTTCTAGGAAACTCGGATTCCTAGAACTTTTTATGTAACGGCAACAATAAAATCCATGCAACAAATACACTTTTGCATCGTAAATCAAAAAATCAGTAAGGTTACTAAGAATTTTTTTAGGAAACTGGGATTCCTAGAACTTTTTATGTAACTACAACCCGGGTAACAGATAAAATTTTAATAACATTGCTGTAGTTTTAGAAGATTCTTTTGTAAAGCTATAGATTTCTGTAGCTTTACAAAAATAGTTTGTAGATTTACAAAATTTTTTATACAGTGTACAGATAAAATTTTAGTAAGCATACAGATTTTTCTAACTTTACATCTGTAGAATTATATATATATTTTTTTACAGTGTACTTAATTTATTTATGTAAACAAAATTTTAATGAATCAGTAATACTACTCGATTATTTACAAAGAAAATTTAGATTAATCAATGAGTACATATGCTTAAATGTTTAATTAAAATATCTAGATATGAACCAGTATTCAAGAAACAATTTGTATATTCTACATTTGAAGTGAATTATACATAAATTTTCACCTAGCCCTGCTCAAACATTTAATCGATTCAGATTTAAAATAAACAATCCCTATACTTCTGTAAAAGCTGATGTGAATTTTATAGATTTGACTATGTATGCATTTAGGAATTCATGATGCTCACTGAACTTTATAATTGTAAATTTTGTAAAAAAATGTGAACAAACACAATCCTAATCTACTTATAAAATATAGTGTCCAAGCTGTCAAATATTTTAATGTGTAGGTTTATGAACTCAAAATTTTGTGTTTAATATTTGATTTTACTCTTGCAGAAACTTTTCACGAGGAAAATAAATGAAAAAAAAAGAGAAGGCTAATATTTACTTTTAGACTTGACTTTTACTTGTGGTTTGTGACTATTTGAAGAATTATTTACTGTTGCAAAATCTACACTTTGATTTTCAGATGACAAAATCATTTTTGCCTGAGAATTTCTGAATATTCTTTCTTACATATTATCTTAAAGAATTTCATTAATACACATTTAAAATCTAAACTATTTGTGAATTTTGAAGTTTCGCAGAAAATGCATATGATATTCCTTTCATAATAAAGAATTTATTTATTTATTTATTTATTTATTTATTTATTTATTTTAAGTGTGAAAAATATAACTAACGGCATACGTGGAGAAAATAAAATTACTTTTTGAATAACCCAATGCAATAAATTCTTCTCAGTTGTGACACAACGGTTCAGCACTGTTTGTCCCGATAAAGGGGTAATTAATAAATGTATATTTAATGTTATATTTCTATATATATCAATTTCTCTATTTTCTAATATAAAATGGATTTTCCAGTTAAACGGTGTCGCCAATAACCGAAATGTACTGTACTGTTTCAAAATAAATAAACATAATATTTTAGAAAAAACGCTGTCAATAATATAAATTCCTATAAATCGTATATACTAAGGAAACCATCTTCAATTTGAAAGGTTACAGAACATCCTATCTGGTGTACAGGATATATGTGAAAATAATTTATCATTGAAGATTTTAATAGATTTTTATATTTTATATTTTTTTTCTTATTGCCCAATCAATTAGATAAAAAATCTTATAAGAAAAATAACATTCATGCATTAAAAACTTATATTTTTTACATTTTCCTATAAATAGTATATACTAAGGAAACCATCTTCAATTTCAAAAGTTACAGAAGATCCTATCTGGTGTACAACATATAAGTGAAAATAATTTATCATTGAAGATTTTAATAGATTTTAATATTTGATATATTTCTTTTATTGCCCAATCAATTAGATAAAAAATCTTATAAGAAAATAACACTTATGCATTAAAAAGTTATATTTTTTACATTTATCTAAAACGGAATTACTTTTGTATTAGTCGCCTTTCAGCGGTCAATTGCAAATAAATCGTGAAAAATTTACTATTAATTTATATATTAAAATACTTAAATAAAGGTAGTAGTCCTGCAGACCATGACACATAAATTGTAATTTGTAAAACATCTTCTATGAATTAATAGACATGTAACAGGAAGACATTTTCAATAAAAATATTGGTATGTTTGACTTTAAACCTGAACGAATTTCAGATAACAATTCTTTTAATGGTAGACAAATTAAGGACAGCATGGTGCATTTTAGGCGCGTTCGTAATAAATGCTTTTAGTCGTCATCTGGTCTATCCGTCTCTCTGTCTGTCAATCTGCCCGCATATAACAGTTCAAAAACCACCCAACCAAATGGTTTGAAATTTAATATATGTAATCGTTGCAGAATTTTGTCGAGTCATTTCAAATTTTATTGATATTGAATCGAAACCTAGGTTGTCATACTGATTACATCTCATTTAAGATGGAGTCATATTATTTCCGTATTACTGAATTTAATATGTACAATCGCAATAAATTTAGTATTCATGCATGTTTGCGTAAGAGTGCAGCAGGTATTGCACCAAGATCTGAATATTTATAGAACAAGTTATATTACGAACACACTTCATTTGTCACTTCTGACGTACATCTTTAGACTTGTTTCTACTGAAATATTTTCTTGGAATCAATATTTTTGGACTGATTATAGTGTTTTAGTGTCAATTTTCTTTTGAACAATTGAAAGGGAATAGGACATTTAAAAGAAATTCCAAATATAATAATAATTATAATAAATGTCTCAAAATGCTTAATATGATTAAGTTTTACACTTAATCGAAAAATAATTATCGATTAAAAGCGGTAACTTCACAACAAACATCACTGTAGAAATTAATAGAAAATGAAATTATTTCAGTAAATGGAAATTATTTTATTAAATTACCTTGTTGAAAAAACATAATTATATATTATAAAGAAACCAAAAAGAATTTTTTCAACAGCTTTGTTATATTCAGTTGAACTTTTGATTAGGTTTCTCATTAAATGCCAACAATTACTTTTTAAACCTAATTTTAATTGGTTTTTAACTATAATACCTGATAGTATTTCACAGCTTTGGATGATATTTTTTCTTCTACGACCGAAGGAATCCGTCATACTATTAATATTTTCAAAGTACACAAGAAGGGAAAGTAAAATCTTCTCTCATACATAGAATAATATTGACATTTGATTCCCCTCGAAACCACCGTACCTGCTTACTCTGAGATCGCAAATATTTATTGTGACAGAAACCTCCGAATGACATCTGAATGATCAGATCAGTCATTTGGTCTTTGGTAAATAGCATTTCCTGTTTTGTACCAACGAGAAATAAATATTAGAAGGCACTCTCACTAGAGACTGGTAAATTAGTTGAAAAACATTTCTGTTCTTGCCCATTATCAATGGCTTCAACGTAATGGATACATATTTTTCTTCAAATATCATTTAGCTTACATTTTATTATAAACTGGCCCTGTAAGAACCGCCAACAAATTAAAAAAAAAAAAAAAACGAATATCTTTTGGTTGGTTGGTTGGTTGTATTTATGACGGCCAATTATCTGCACGAGGGATATAGGCCCAGGGGGGAGTGTCCTTCGTTGGGGCCTTTCTAAGGGAACCTAACCCGTATTAACGCTTGGAAATCCAAGGTTCGAAGAAAACCACGAAAACTCCGAACTATTAGGCCGGCGGGCGCGATTGGGATCGAACCCAGCACCTCCCGTCTACCAGCTTCGAGGGAAGAACCTCTCAGCCACTGGTGGGGCTCGAATATCTTTTGGATAACCCTGTAAAAACTAATCTAGCAAAAGCGTTCAAACTCGAGATTATTAATAAATGGCTTATTGTAATATACTGTGTACATTTTTATGCGGATAGCATGTATACCCGTAGAGAAATTAAGGTTTTTATAAAAACAGTCCCAAATTTCGCCAAGTTTTTTGCTTATAATTTGCAGAGTTCTTAATATGAAAAAAAAGTTCGTTTCAGAAAATATGACGAACAACATTGACACCATACTCTGCAATCAGAATTAAAAAATAATAAAAATGGGATGAAAAATGAGAATGTTTACTAAAAAAAGTTTCACTGCGCATGCGTGAATGCAATCAAAATATAATATGCATTATATATTAGCTAAGTATGTAGAGCAACTTTTGTGAAACTCTAAAAATCATGGCTTTAAAATTCTGAAAATTATCGTCGATAGAATAAGCTCGAAATCCGTTGTTCCCCAAAAAAGCAAAAAGATGAGGGGTTGTATAAAATATCTGTTGATTAGTGCCAAGATAGCATACACAATATTACACGTACTACTATATTTGGATACAACCCCTCATCTGTTTGCGCTTTTTTTTGGGGGGGGGGGGCAACGGATTTCGAGCTTATTCTATCGACGATAATTTTCAGAATTTTCAAGCTATTATTTTGAGACTTTCACAAACGTTGCTCGATATACTTAGCTAATACATTATGCACATTATATTTTGATTACATTTGCGCATGCGCAGTGAAACATTATTTAGTAAACTTGCTCATTTTTCATCCAATTTTTATTAGTTTTTAATTCTGATTGCAGAATATTGTGTACAATGTTTTTCGTCATATTTTCCGAAAAGAACCTTTTTTTATATATTAAAAACTCTGCAAAATATAAGAAAAAGACTTGGCGAAATTTGGGACTGTTTTTATAAAAACTTTAAATTCTCTACGAGTATGCATGCTATCCTCATAAAAATGAACACAGTGTAATACAATAAGCCAGTTATTGATAATCTCGAGTTTGAATGCTTTTGCTAGAATAGTTTTTACAGGATTATCCAAAAGATATTCGTTATTTTTCAATTTGTTGAATGTTCCCTATGGGGTTTCGGGAACAAATCTTCGCAGAAATATATGACACATACTATACCGGTTATACACCTGCAGTTTCAGGTTAATTCCTCATGTATCTTGCTAGATAACAAAATATCTAAAATCGCAAGTGACCGGTCACCTTTGGCCATATAGCGTATATGTTACCAAACTACGGAAATCATTTAGTATTTCTAATGGAAGTAGAATGGATCTATATCGAAAATGATGTGAGTTAGTGATTTAAATCGTGTTTAAAATGTATCCCTCTCTTTTAATAAATCATTCCGTCAATGAATGCGTGTTATGTCTACTGAGTTTTCCAACTACAATGTATCTCAGTTGTAAGTCAAATTATACCCCGATCTGTTTATTTTCACTTCCGTTCTTTAATCACTTTTGCACAAAAACTAGTATGCTACAGAGAACTTCATGTCATATTATTCCAGCATATTACTGTAACTAGTGTTGTTTCGCAAAATAAATTATGACTTATAGTTAAATAAATTAATTCTCACTTGGAATTATAGTTATCAGCAATAATAATAAAAAAGAAACAGAGCCTCCTCTTTTGTATCTAAATAGGAAAAAAACCCGTATATTTTTGTAATTAATAACTTCGAATAGAATTTTAGTTGCATTTAGCTATAATGTTATCGTAATACTTAGATAGAGCCTATAGCTGTGATTACTAAGTTAAAATAGAACCAACATATATTTTTATTAAAATCTGAAATACTAAGTTATGGTTAAATTCCACCCCATAGGTATCGAAATATATTTATCACAGAAATCACGTAAAACACAGAACAATAGCGACACCAGTTGAGCAAGGTCTAAACCTAATTAATACCTTTTTATGTCAAAGTAGTAAAATGTGATTTAATTCCATCCCATAGATGCTGTAATATAGATATCACGGAAATTGTGAATAACGAAGCATAATTTGAGCACCACCTTGTTTGCGAACTAAACACTGAGGGTCCCGTATTAGACTGACCACCTGACCTAGCTGTATAGCACAGTACACCTTAGGCACCGTGGTCAAGAAAACAGGCCTAATCAGGAGGATTATTTCTTGTTTGGTAAAAACATTCCTTGACTTATTTTTCTGATGAAAATCTTGTTCCTTCTAACATTTTACTAAAAGGATTCAGTAAATGTAAGTCAGAATGTATTTAAGTTCGAATTATAAAGAAGGTGATCAACAGATTCTCAGAGAAATTTCTCTTCACTTACACTTGTTATGAGAGGAATGTTTTTTTCCCGGAGAAGATCAGCATTCGAATGGACATGTAACATTTTTAGACCTGATGTGCAGCTTCACTTTCCAAAAAGTAATATCACTATACTGTATTATATGTACGCTTTTCATGAAGAAAATTGACGCTCCTGAATATCCAAAAATTAGTAACTAGAAGTATTTGATTCAGTGGCGTAATTTCGTTTTTTGGGTTGTTTTCTATTTACTGGATCGACTTGTTTCATTTTCTTCATGGCCCTTTTTTTACCCGACATATGGTATTTATTTATAGGATACTATTCTAATCTGCGCTAAATTTTAATTCGTTTAATATATATTTATATACAGGGTGCAATATTTTATATATCACCGACCTTTAATTTCTCAACCGTTGGTCGTACACATATATACGCACCGTAGACGTGTACGTAGGCATGTAGACGCAATATAGTTACAGTTACAAAAACGTTTCAAATGAGGTAAATATTCATGTTGTGGCATTATTTAAAGTAAAAAATCAATTTTATAAAAATTACGAAATATAACTTTTTATACGGTCCCTCAGTCCCTATAGTTGCATTTAGTAAAAGTTTACACCTATCATAACAGATATAACACAAAAAGTTTGACACCTGAACTACAAAAATTGGCAAAGTTATTAAATTTCAAAGTTTGAGATTTTTTCACATGATTTTGTCTTTCAGAGAGGGAGGGATCAGTTAAAAGATGAATTAAAGTAATCCGAGATCAAAATCAGGGTGCAATGTTCCTTTGACGGCGAAACCACCTTTAGCCAGTATCTTCAAATCGGGGTATCACCAAAGAGGGTTATTTCAACTAAATATTTCAGCTCAATTTTAGGAGTCAAACAACATTCAAAAGTCAAAGTAGGTAGTGTTTGTTATCGGAAAGCAAAATCTTTCGCCCTTTATTGCATGCGTCAGAACTGTTTTGATTTTATGAAAATAGGGGTGTGTCGAGTTTGTTTAGCTACGTTTGTCTGAGTGCCAATCTTAGTGACAACGTACAAGAAAACGACAAAGTAGGGCTTCGGAAAATAGCCATGTCAACATAACACCCCTTTTGATAGTAGTATCGTACCAGAGTGCTAGGCGCAGCATTTGAAAACAAATAGTAGAATAGACATCAGTAAAATAAAACATACTCACTAAAGCTAGATAAATGGCAGTGGAATGCAAACGATTAACTGAGCTATAACGAGCATGAAAATCGGGAATATGCAAATTACAATAGTACCGCAGCGTCACACTTTCGGGATAAAACACGAGCTACTAGTAGTGGATGTGCTAGTCAGCGCTAAGATCGCGATGGCAGGCTACTCATACACGCAATATGCCGAAATGATACTTATTTATGGTGAATGTCAAAGGAATGCCAGAGTGTCTGCGATGGTTTATTTAGAACGTTTTTCGATTGCCATCCAAAGCATGAAACTATAGCTGATGCATTGCACCGTCTTACTGTGACCGTCTCTGCTGCAACACGACCTAGAACAAGTGGATGGACAAGGTGTAATAGTCGAGTGACACTGGAGGAGGTGCTGGCATTTGCCCTTTTAAATCCACAACTGCACGGCGAAAATAATCGAGGCGTGTAAATACACTCGTCAGCATGTCTGGCATTTGTTACAAGCAAATGGTACGCATCCATACCATCCGAACCTGATGCAAGCATTGATGCTGGATGACTACGCATGACAATATGATTATTGTAATTTTATGCTTAACACCTTAGAGGAAAATCCGTCGTCTCTCTGTGACACTCTGTGGACAGATGAGTAAAAGTTTACATGGAGTGACATTATGAACGTGCAAAATGTGCAATACTGGTCGCTGAAAAGCTCCCACATCCCCCACGCAGTACGACACCAGGTACTCTGGTCAACAAACGTGTGCTGCGGTATATGGAGAAATCATACTGGACCAATTTTTTACGAGGAGACCTTAACGGGTGATGGTTACTTGCTACGTGAGAGGTGTGAAGTACTGCCACTCCTACATGCAGGCCATGTGTGGTTTCTACATGATTGGTTTCTTCTGCATAAAGTATCAAACGCCCGTGCGTAAATGGCCACCGAATTCGTTCAACAGATCATTGGATATTGTGGTCGGGTAGTATGGCCTACGCGTTCACCGGACTTGACTCCCATTGACTTCTACCTCTGGGGTCACATCAAGGCACAGGTCTATATGACTGAGCCTACTTCTCTAGTTGATCTGAAGCAACGCATCATCCTTGCTGTCGGACAGTTACACCTGCCATGCTCCAACGTGTCCAAGACTCAGTAATGTCACGCATTCAATTGTTCATTGCCACCAATGGAGAACACTTTTTACAGTACCTGTAGTAGATTCCAATATTTGATGTATTTTTTTATAGTAGACCCTTTTCTGATATTATAATAAATTGATATTTATTTTTCTGTTTAATTTCAATATTTCATTCTTCACTTTGTATACGACCCCTAAAATTCATCTAAAACTTTAAATGAAATAAACCTCTTTGGTGATACCCCAACTTGGCGATACCGCCTAAAAGTGGTTTCACCGTAACAAGGACATTGTACGCTGATTTTGATCTTGAATTACTTTAATTCATGTTTTAACTGATCCCTCATTAATAGACAAAATCATGTGAAAAAATCTCAAACTTTGAAATTTACTAACTTTGTCAATTTTTATAGTACAGATGTCAAACATTTTTTGCTATATATGTTATGATATGTATAAACTTTTACTAAATATAACTATAGGGACTGGGGGACCGTATAAAAAGTTAGATTTCGTAATTTTTATAAAATTGATTTTTTACTTTAAATAACGCCACAACGTGAATATTTACCTCATTTGAAAAGTTTTTGTAATACTGTTGTACTGTTGTACATTTTGCTATACTCTTGCAATATTTACCAAAATTTCACCATTTCGTTATTTCTTAATAAAATTTTTAGTTTTGTATACGAGTTATCCGATTTACATTGTATTTAAAATATATAATTCTTTTTATATCGTGCTGTGAAATGGCCAGCGGTATACAAGATGGAATATTTTTGCTCATTCAAGTTTCGGATTAAACTTTGCGTAATTATGATATGTCTAGATTGCTGATACTATTTTTATCTTTATGACACCAAAAAATCCTTTTATACAGAATATTTTAGAAAATGAAGAACTTCGCTAATTTTTTTTTTTTTTAAATGTTTATCTGTGAATACTAGTTAATAAATCAAGCACTCTACTTTCGCTGTGTATCTTTTTAATTTTGAAATTACTTAAGTGTGTAACTTATTTTTAAGTATTTTTTCATCCAACTTACTTGATGGACACTCTCAAATTTTCAGCAGTTTTCATCTTGTACGATACCACAAATTTTTCACTTAATTAATTTTTTGGAAGCCTGTAAAGGGAAAAAATAAGAAAAACCCACTTATCATGTACTAATATTGACTTTAGACTCCATCGATGCAACGGCATCCACTTAATCTGAAATACTTATTGTGAAATAAACCTCTGAACGCAATGCGAATAATCAATCATTTCATCCTTCGGTAAATATCATTCCCTGCTTTGTAATGGCTAGAAATAAATATTGGCACATGCACTGATAAGACAGTAACAAATTATTTGAATTTTCCCCCTTTTTTTACACTACCACTACTCTTTTCTTATTGGATGGATATTTGAATGCAGATATTCGAAAATCTTCAATATCATGACATACTAATGCTTTTACTTCTTATCCAGTTCCGGTATTCCGAGGTTCTTACAAAAATCTTAAAATTTATACAGAGAAAAAAAAATCAGTTATTCGATTTAAATTCAGTTTAAAAAAACATCTATTTAACTTAATTCGACAAAGACGACATAAGCATGCCACAAAGACAGTAGAATTTTTTTAAACATAATATTAGATTATGTTACTTTTTTATCGCAGAAACGCATATAAATCATATCTTGATATGCTTACGTTTACTATTTTTTATTTAAATTATTAAGGAAAAAAAATAGTTCTTTAGATACAATTATTTTGCAAAATGTACTAACTTTTCTAAATATTAAAATTTATATATATATATATATATATATATATATATATGCACTTATGTATACATGTAAATATATGTATGTATGTGTTAGCAATCGCAAAAATCCATAGGGATTTTTCGAAAAGCATGTATTTTTTTCATATACTTGCTTTTTAGTAGCTATTTACCAATTATTTTTTATGAGTTCTCTCAGATTTGGATAACAGCTTCTTTCTCTGCGTTACACACAATCCGTCATGCTATTAATGTATTGAAAGCATCTAAGGAGTTAAAGGAGAAAGCTCTCTTCATGTATGTATCAATATTGACTTTTGACTCCACTCGAAACCACGGTATCTGCTTACTACGACATCACAAATATTTATTGTGACAGCGACCCCCGGATGACATCTGAATGATCAGTCATTTCGCTTTCGGCAAGTATCATTTCCTGCTTTGTAGTAGAGAAAAATAAATATTGATAGATGTTCTTAGAAGATATTGATAAATTATTTGAATTTTTTTTCTTGTCACCCATTATCACTGCTCTTTGCTTAATGGATAGCTGTTTTGACAAATATCATTTATCTTATATATCATAGTAAACCCTTGTATGTCTTTCTTACCTAAGTAATGCGTTTCGTCGTCTTATGAAATTCATTATCTTTATATGAACAAATTTATGAAATTTTTGCATAAAATAGTATTTCTGTTAATTCTTTATCTTGATAATTCCTCATATAGAAAACAACATATCATTTTATTGAAGATTTTAATTTGCAGTGTACCACAATAATTCGTCAAATTACTATTCGATCCGTTTAAATTTACTTTTACTACTTTGACCATTATGATAGAAGCAGAAACTACTGCGTAAAACTCTCATTATTAGTGAACTAACTTACTGTTAACAACTCAAAAATTGTTCATATTTCGAAAACACTTTTTCAAGTAGATTTGTGAGGTACTATTTAAACAGTGCATATTATTCTTGTTTGTATGTTTGTATTTTGTGTATTTAACTTGTTTTTTAAATACACTGGCCTCCAAAAATTAAGGTACAGGAACTGGATGCTTTCGATGGTACACGGTTTGTCGAATATCTACCAACATTATTGTCGAATTGTTCCGGAACTTCTGGGATGTAAAGCATATGTATGATATTATATTTCTCGGTGAAGATTTATCGGGGGATACAATTAGGGGGCTAATAATAAATTTAATAATAAAATAATATTTGCGTTCACCTATCTAGCAGAAAAGGCTGGAGATGTTTTGTCACTGTGGTAAATGACTATTTGGGTCCTGTTCAACGTTTGTATGCATTTGTGTAAGCATAGCAATCATATTCGTGAAGATGTTAACCTTTTTGTGAAAAATTCAAAAGTTTTTGTTTATACATACAGAGTTTTCAAACAAATTTAACACAACTTTCCAAAAACCTGACAAAGAACAGTAGCAACAGTATACTGCAATTAAAACGTGAATATATTGAATATTTGATGAGATATGGGCACTTGTATGAAATAATTTTTAACTGCGCATGCGTGTAAGATTTCAAAATTTTTATTTCATAATTTGGTAGTCAGCTATTTTGAGTAACTTATATAAAAAGCCCAGTCAAATATTGTGAAAACTCAGAAAGATATAGTGAGTTGATTGAAAAGTTGTAGAAAAACCCTTATAATAAAGCTATTTTTAGACAGCAACTCACTATATCGCCCCTATCTTTGTGAAATTTCTCGATATTTGACTGGACACTTTAGATAAGTTTCCCTAAATAGCTGACTACCAAATTATAAAATAAAAATTTTGAAATCTTCCACGCATGCGCAGTTAAAAATTATTTCATAAAAGTGCCCATATCTCATGAAATATTCAATATATTCATGTTTTAATTGAAGTGTACTGTTGCTACTGTTCTTTGTCAGGTTTTCGGAAAGTTGTGTTAAATTTGGTTGAAAACTCTGTATGCTATAAACAGAAAACTTTTGAATTTTTCACAAAAACGTTAACATCTTTATGAATATGAGTGATATGCTTACATAAATGCACACAAACATTGAACAGGACCCAAATACCCATTTAACGCAGTGACAAACCATTTCCAGTATTTTCTGTTGCATAGCTGATCGTAAACATGATTTTATTATTAAATTTATTATTAGCCCCCCAATTGTCGGCCCGACTAAATCTTCATCGAGAAATATGAAATCAAACATGTTCTTTTCACCTCAGAAGTTCAAGAACAATTCGCGAATAATGTTGGTAGATATTCGAGAAACCGTGTGCAATCGAAAGCATCCAGTCCCTGTACCTTAACTTTTGGAGGACAGTGTATGTTTCATCTCTCATAATTTATCAGCTGTCACAAGTTTGGATATTTTTATTTTCTAACGACCATATGAAAGCGACGCATTAGTAATACTATGGGTATATAATATATACCCGTAATAATATACCTGGTCTTCCAGGGTTACAAAACATAGCTAAACACCGTTTCTCTTCTTCTTCTTTTTTTTTCTTTCTTTGAAAACTAGATTAGATTTTTCAACATTTAATACATTTTTTTAGATTGCCCAGAGGCAACTACAAAAACCATTTCTATGGGCAAATATCAATAATATTTTCAAATATTTTTTTGAAATATTTAAATGCGATACTTTCGTTTAAGCTGAATGTCAGAAATTAACAACTGAAGAAATAGCCAAAGATTTCTTTACATACAGCAGCCTTTTTTATTAGGCTCCGATACCCTATTTTTTTCGTGCTACATTTAAAGTTACGTCACTAAAAAAATAAAAATAAATAAATAATTGTAATTTAATAGATTACAACAACCATTTGGAATTTATTTCGTCCACCAAACTCCGTCGCATCCTCTTCAACAACAGATCGCAAAGATCAAGCTTCAGACGACCAAAACCTTCATCGATAAACCTTCCAAGTCCCGTTTCGAGAAGAAAAACAGTTTACAAATCGAAAGCAGTTCCACCGAATCATCCACAGATTGCGACAAATTACCTACGTCGAGCTCAATTTTTCCCAGTTAGAATTGGCCGATTGTAAAACGCCGTGGCTAGTGGATTAGAGACCCTCGAGACATGGCCTTTTACTATCAATCGTTAAACATTAGATTGTTTCCTTTTTCGCGTTCGTCTTTTCTTCTGTAATCGATTTTCATGGCCTACATAATGAGTGGAAGACCTCGATTTTTGCTTTACAAGACGATTTTCATTTCGGCGTCGCTCTTTGGCTTTGAATTTTTCCATATCTGATAGTTTGCGCCTACCCATTTTGTAACTTTTTCAATTTTGAACGATTTTATGCCGCTCGATTACTTATTCAAACAATTTTTAACGATTTTATGCCTTTCTATTACCTATTCAAATAAAAATTCTAAAATAAAATGCGAGCATCATTTGGCCCCCGTCCTCGACCGAAAACAACAACCATTTCCAAATGGTTAAAAAAAAAAAAAAAAAAAAAAAAAAAGTTAACTATTAATAATCTCGACTGCAATTTTCTAAACTTCTAACTATAGCACAATTCCAATTTTTCCACCTTCGTATAAGGTAGGGGTGCACAACCTTTTTAAGAGAAGGGGCACTTTCAAAAATGTCTGGGTTGTCGAGGGCCACATCAGTCACGCAAAGAGAATTCTCTTTCGGGGAGTTGGGTGACGGTGGGTTACCCCTCTAGGTTCCCTTACCCAGTCAACATATCCGATTCAGTTGGCAAGGATATATCAACAGTTTACGTTTGTATATATAACAAGGATTAATTTGAAAGAGTGATATTATTCCTGTACTTTATTCGGGGGGGGGGGTAAATTTTGTTTTATTAAAAGTGCTAAAAAACAAATATAGGCATGAAAATGGCTGGTGCTGAATAAAAATGCGAACTTTATGAACGAAGGGGGCAGGAAGAGCCGATTAACAAGATTTGAGATTTTTACGTGCCTGATCAACGAAATTTGTGATTTTTCCGTCCCCGATCAACGAAATTTGAGATTTCTCCGCGCCTGATCGACAAAATAAGCAATTTTCCCGTGCCTGATCGACAAAATTAGCTATTTTGCCGCACTGGATCGACGAAATTCGCTATCTTACCGTACCTGGTCGACGAAATTCCTATTATTCTGCACCTGATCGACGATATTTGCGATTTTTCCGCGTCTGATCGACAAAATGTGCGATTTTTTCATGCCCGACAAACGAAATTCGCGATTTTTCGGATCCCGATCGACAAAACTCGCGATTTTTCCTAGCCCGACTTTTTCGTGCCCGATCGGCGAAATTTGCGATTTTTTTCCACGCTTCAACTACAAAATTCCCGATTTTTCGGTGACCGATCAAGAAATTTGCGATTTTTCTGCGCCTGACAGACAAAATTCGCGATTTTTCCGTGTTCGATCAATGAAATTCGCAATTTTTCCGAGCCTTATCGACAATTCTTCCGCACCCGATCTACGAAATTCCCAAATCTTAATTCACTGACGAAATTGGCAATTTTTTTCCCGCGGCAAATTGACGAAATTCGCGATATTTTCTCGGAACTGACGAAACTAGCGATTTTTTCGCAGTCGATCAAAAATTTGCAATTTTTTCTCCCATCATCAACAAAATTTATGATTTTTTCGTCCTCGATCAATGAAATTTGCAATTTTCCCGCCCCTGATCGACAAAATTCGTGATTATTCCGTCCCCGACAAACGAAATTCGTGATTTTTCCATGACCGACCAATGAAATTCGCGATTTTTCCGTGCCCGAACGGCAAAACTCGCGATTTTTCCGCGCCGGATCAGCGAAATCTGCGAATTTTTCCGTGCTACATCGACCTTATTTGCGATTTTTCCGTGCCCGATCAAGGGAGTTTGCGGTTTTTCCGAACCCGATCAAGGAAATTTGCGATTCTCTCAAGCATCATCGACAAAATTCGCTATTTTCCCGCACCCGATCAACGAAATTCGCGTTTTTTTACACCCGATCAACGAAATTTGCGATTCTTATTTGATCAGCAAAATTTTCAAATTTTCCCGCCGCAAATTAAAGAAATTCACAATTTTTTCCTGCGACTTTTGGACAAAAATTGCAATTTTTCCAGTTATAAATTGACGAAGTTCGCGGGCCACACGTTACCCCATCGCGGGCCACTTTTGGCTCGCGGGCCACAGTTTGTGCATCCCTAGTATAAGGGAAAAAAGTACTTTTAATTGCAATTTGTTTAAAAACAGCATCTCAATTAATTTTTCAGATATTAATTTTTTTTATAGTTTTTAATGTCACTTCTGTAATGGTGGCAACTGAAAATCTCCTTTTCTGTAGAATGTAAAGGGAGATTATTTGGAAAATAGTAGCTTATTCACTGAGATCTACAACAGCACTGTGCGCTAACTCCCTATTCTAATACATTGAATATAACAGGCCGCCGATGCCTAAGAATTTTCGAGGAAAAATTTTTACAAACATAGATTTCCTCCCATAGTATGGAGTATATATTTTTAGCTAGCTGGGTTTGTGTAATATTCTGCGATAGTGACGTCATTTGCATACTTTTCTGTAGATGTTTTTTAAGACTGGATCGTAAATTTGGAATTCTTATGCGGATGCAAATGACGTCATTATAGATAAAAAAAGAATGTATTTTAATCTTAAAACTGAAATAAGCTTTGTAGAAATACATGATTTTCACTCCAGCGGCTTTGAAATTCATGGCAGGTGGAAATGCTTCACTTTTGAAAATAATGCAAATGAAATCACACACTGATAAAAGTTAAAGTTTTGCATGAAATTAGCGTGTCTTTACAGGAGGGCAGTGACCTTTAGAATATAATATTATTTGTTTCATAGTTAGAGTAACCAATATAAGATGCATTTTTTATTGTAACTAATTTTGTAGATTTATTATAAACTAATGAAACTTTTCATTCTTAAACATTTTCTTTCGTCGAAATTCGACGGGTTCCACTACGTAATAATAATTATACATATACATATATTTATCCTCATCGGGAGAGACACTAAATTCTATAAAATCAGAATTCATGTTTTTATTCATTTTATTAAAATTCAGTAAAATAAATATATTTTTAACTTCGATTTTTTGCCAAAGAACTTCCCTGTTATAAGGAAAAGTGGCAGTTTAACTTGTTGAATTAAAGTTTAAATTTCATTAAAAATTAATTTTCATTTCGACTTGTTTTGATTATTTCAGGAGTTTAAGCTTATAGTTAGACTATATGTCTGGTACATTTGTGCTTTATTTATATTCTTATATTTATTTTGGACGCGGTTTACTTTACGCTATAGAATATTAGCCTGAAACACGTGCTAACTTTGATGTTCCACTTTTGTTTCTAGCAAACAGCCACATTTGATTCCAGCACTTATTGCTTAAGTTGAAAGGTGTTAATTTTTCGTAATCGGGTTGCACCCGGTTTATTTTTTCTTTTTTTATTCATAATTGAAAAAAAATACGTAAAAAAAATCACAAAAATGACACAATGTTTTCAATCAAATTGCATTAGAAATAAAGTTTTTTACCTATTGGACGGTATAAAAATTGATATTATGCAATATTTAGAAAAAAAAAAGTAAAAGTAAAATTTATTGGTCCGTTGTTGGCACCGTCAATATAACGTCAGCGTTACTCACACTCCTTTTTTCAGAGACCAGTGGCCGAGAGGTTCTGCTCTCGAGGCTGGTAGACGGGAGGTAGTGGGTTCGAACCAAATCGCGTCCGTCGGCCTAATCGTTCATAGTTTTCGTGGTTTTCTTCGAACCGTGGATTAATACGGTTTAGGTTCCCTTAGAAAGACCCCCACGGAGGGCACTCCCCCCTTTGGGCCTATATCCCTTGTGTTGATATTTGGCCGTCATAAACCCAACCAACCAACCTTTTTTCAGAGTTTTCTTCGAGGCTAACGAAAAAGACAGGCAACCGCGATGTATCACAAGTGTCTTTTTTTACAGACCGCTGGAATGGCGTGATGCTCATTTGTACACCTGCATTGGTGGACACGAGCATTACGTGACTCCCGCGGTCTGTGAAAAACGGTAAGTGAAATACACCGTGGTAGCCTGTCTTTTTCGTTAGCCTCTGTTTCCTTCATCTGACAAAGCCCTATTCGTCTCAGCCCTCTGCCTGTCCGTTACATAGCCAGTTCTCATAAACTGTATAAGTTAGATACTTGGGATTTGGCACACTTATATCTGAACACCTCTGATCACACACCAAATCATAAAATTTTCATAAAGTCTTATATTATTTTATTAATTTAATAGCATCTGACCTTTTGGGGAATTCTAAATTTAAAACAGAACCTTAATTTCAGACTTTGTCTCGCAGTCTAGATAGCTCTGTGGTTTCGCTTTTGTCTGCTGATAAAAAAGTTCCCTGTTCAAAACTCAGTGTCGTAATTTGAAAACTTTCCCCCTGAATAGATTACATTATCTAATAGACTCAATTTTACAGATTTTTTAAATTTATATTTGAAATTTTAAGGACAAAGGTTGTTATAAATTTGTTATTAAATATATATATTTTTTTTTTATTTGAAAATTATTTTTTCGAGAAATTGTGAAATTTTAAATTGACTACATTGCATTGTCCTTTAGATTTAATTAAATGAACTGTGGTTATTTTTTTGTCAGTTTAAGGATTTCTTTTCTTTTTTAGCTAAAATTAAATCATGTAAATTTATAAGCTTTTCAGATAGACAAACATCAGTGGCGTGGCGTCCGGTCATCGCTGGATGCGGCGATGACCAAGCAATATTTTAAAACTCTTAATAAGCTTTTAAAACTCTAAGATCCAGTTTTAGCAGAACATTTGGAGTTCATGTATAAGTGAAGGTAAGATTTAAAGTTTCTTTTTTGAACATTCAACCACTGAATTTTAGAGTTAATAATTTTTCACCACAAACTTAAATAATTGCGATGACCACCGAAAATTTTCACGCCACGCCACTGACAAACATATACTGTTACAAATGTCTGAAAAAACAGTTCTTAAATATTTTTAATTTGATTAAAAAAATATCCTGCAATTGTAATAATTGAAAAATTTAATTTAATGATGCTGCCATATAAGTTCACAGTAAAAAAGATTAAGTATTTAATAATTGTAAATTAACGATTTGGATTTATTATTTAAATGATATAATGTTTTGTAAGGAATGTTTAACGAAATCCTATGTGCGATCTTAGATAACTTACCCAATTGTTGCTTTATAATATAGATTTCGAACGTAGGTAAGAAAGAATGGAATAAAACACTCTTCTTTATAGACCAATATTGAATTTGACTGGTCTCGAAACTCCAGTATCAGATTTGTATCCAGATTTGTATAAAAATATGTCAGTTAGTTCATTTAAATTGCATTTAAAATCTTGTATTATTGCCTTATTCATGTGTGTCGTAGAATTCAGGTTCTCATGTTAACCAAGTATTAATATTGTTATCAATCACAGTAATTTTGTTAGTTATGGATAATATATTTATTTTAACCCAAAGCAATTTAGCCTGTAGCACGCCATAATAACGCTCTAGTACCGGATGAGCCAAAAGTTCGTTACAACTTTAAAAACTCATAATAAAGGAAGAAATTATGGTAAAGGAGTGTAGTTAGCAAAAAAGGGCTCACAAGGTGGTCGGATTTTATTTAGAAGAAAAAAAATAGTTAAAAAATCACATTTTCGCTGACGACCCGAACCACAATGAACAAGACAACAGTTGTGTCGTAGAATGTTTTGGTGATCATGTTGAACATTTGTTATTGGAAAAACAAATGAATGGAACGTATTGTTGTCCTGTTCATTGCTTCGGGTCTTCAGAGCCCTCTACATATGATTTTTTAACTAAATTTTTTTCTGCTAAAAAAAAATCCGACAACCTTGTGAGTCCTTTCTTGCAAACCGCACTCCTTTATAATAATTTCTTCCCTTTTTTATTAGTTTTTAAAGTGGTAAAGAACTTTTGGCTCACACGGTATATAAAATTAAACAGAAGTTGTACGACAATTAAACTTTAAGAATAAAACATAAAATTAAAATAAAATAAACATTTTAAATGAAACTTTTTTTTTTTGTTAATGAAAAATAAAACATAATAATAAGTTTATTTTAACTAAAGTTTAATTTAAAAATATTTACCTGTTAATAATTATACAGGCGTATGAATAAGATACATGCTCTAATGGGACGTGTTTTTCGTATTTTTATGATTATTTTATTTGTGTGATTATGTAATGTATTATGATCTTTTTTGTCACGTGTTACATTTGATCATAGTTCACAAATGTTGATAATATTTTCCATTTTCTAAGATTCCATGAATTTTTCAAAATATTCGTATTCTGAGAGCTTATATTGGCGTGAGGTAAAAAAAAATGTCTCTTACAAACAAATCGTGACTTTTGACTCCATTTGATGCCACTGTACTTGATAATACTGAGATCGCAAATATTTATTGTGACAAAGACCTCAGTATGATATATGGATGATCAGTCATTTCGTCTTCGGTAAATACCATTTCGAGGTTTCTAATTGCGGAAAATAAATATTGATGCATTCCTGACAAGATAGTGATAAATTATAGCAAGTTTTTTACTCCTTCCTCATTACTACTGCGTTTTGTTTAATGGATGTCTGTTTTGATTTGCATAGGGACATTTATATTTAAAAGCAAAATGCTTACTGCCTTTGATTCACAGTACTACTCCATTAGTACTAAATCAGATTGTTCTTTAATGATGTTTTAATTTTACTTTGTATTCTTATGCTGCTTTTTGTAATGTGTTTTGTAAAGTGTGATTTTTTAGTTCTTGAATTGTCTTTTTAGTGTTTCTAGTGTGTTTTATATTATGTATATTTATCTCATGTTGTTTTTTATATATGTGCGTTTTATTTCGTTCTTATAACTTTTGGATTTTAGTATGCGTGTGTGTGCTTCTACGGGTGATTTTTTCTGAAAATAAAAGTGTAACTTGGCTATAAATCGTAAACTTTGAAGACACGTATGAAGTAAAAAAGTAAAATATATATTTAAAAAAATGGCAAACCCTTGTTTCCGTCTTCTTTTTAAAATATCTCCTGCCGACGGATGTTACTATTGAACATTGATTTATATAAAAAAAAACTAGTTTATACATTTTTTTAATATTTAAAATGGATATACATAAATGACATTGATTTTTATTCAATGAATTTGTATGTAACTTGCAGTGATTGTAAAAATATGAATAATGTGTTTATGTTTAATAAATAATGAAATATATTACATTATAACCCAGATAATCCGAACCCCGCTTTATCGTAAATCCCAATTAATTGTTTAACAACCAGTAAACTCCGGTAATGCTTTCGTACTGTAATCGGTGATATTAATTGACGATTTTGTTTTCCATAATATTTAATTAACTTCAAATTTTAATCAAATTGCGGGATTTAACGAAACTTTGAGTGTACTTAGTCAAGAGGCAATTCATATACATTTCGAATTATTTCTCATTCATCGTTGTGCGTTTCGTATGTTCATAGAAAAAGAGATGTTGACATAAAAAAATGTAAGATTAGTTATTTGATTTGAAATATAGTGGATTCATGCCGAACACAAGATGAAATTATGCTGCTTAGTAAAAAATAATAAATTTAACCATTAATAATAATAATAATAATAATAATAACAATAATAATAATTTAGAAATCCAATTGTGTATTAAATAAAATTAAACAATTAAGAGAGTAATAAAATTTATTATTAGAAAATCTTTACTTCTTGTTTTATTTCTATTTCTATTAAAAAAAAATTCTCTCTCTCTTTTTCGAAAGTTATGAATGAGTGCAATAAAAAGTAGAACCATTATGAACACATAAAGAAACCATAGAAGAGACACATAAATAAGTATTTAGTTGAAAAGAAAAATACTTATTTATATGTCAGAGATTTATATGTATCGTGAAATTACAAGACTTTAAATCTCCGAAATAAATTTGTTTTAAAAAGATGCATTATATGTCAACCATGGTAAAATAATTATACTTCTTCATTCTGCCATCACACTGCCCAATAGAAGTAATCTTTAGCATACAGTACCGTTTTACACGTGATACAATTTCTAAAACAAATACTAAACACATTCTTATCGCAGCAACAACGGAATAGGGTTGCTGTTGTCTATGCGCATGAAGTCATGAATAAAAAAGTGTGCATATTCTGTACGAAGCATTGGATTCAGTATCCCGCTAACAGTTTCAAAACAATAGACTTTCATAAAATGCTTTCGAGAGAGAGGCACTCTAGCGGTGTGGGGGTGGAGCCCATCAGAGTTTTAGCCTGAATTACGAAAAGCACCGCCTTCTGATAGAGCTTCTTGAACCGCCTGTTATAAACTGAACGTAAAAGAAAAATTAAGTTCTTCGGAGGTAGATTAATAAAGTTAAGATACATTTTTCTTGCATTGGCTCAGATTAAATTTGTGATCTCCAATAATATTTAACTAATACCTAAACGAAATACGTGGTCTCGTGAAGCTAAAATGTTACGATGCGCATGTAAAAAAAAAATAATACATTAATACATGTCATTTTAAAAAAACTTTATCCATCTAGACAGAGCGAAATTTACCTGACACAACTTTACACAATCTGAACACAAATTTACCTGGGAAACAGAAGGGGGTAATAGGAGAAACCGTGGGGACATAAAACACTGTAGCAACCCTGTCTTATCTTTAACCGTTTCAGAGATATAATGTTTAGCAGACAAATGCACGAAGTCTGTGTCAAATCTGAACAAAATCTTAACCTCTCTTAAGTTTCACATTGTGTTCCGTGGTCATCTGACTATCATTAAAAATCTGTAGAATATGGAACATTACCTGGCAGGATTACTTTATATAATTAGTGTACCTCAACTAACGGAGTGAAAACTATTTATATAACACCAATGGGAGTTCGTACTGTTTCTTTAAATGCCGTTTGGTATTTCTTAGCGAGAATTATCCTTAAATGGATAGGCCATAAGGTGTTCAATTCTTTATCTCGTTAATTCGGCATATCTACTGTCACACATGTGGATCTATCATCCTATCACCAAACATTCCAAGACAAATATTTAAGCTGGCTCGAGTCTTTAAAGATTAGTTTTACGTCATATATGCATTTAATTGAGCATAATGATGCCGATTATGTAAATTTAAATGATATGTGTTGGTTGTCAGATGACCCTGGAACGTATGTCAGACTATCAAGCGAGATTTATATTATTTCAGATTTGACGAATTTTCCACAATATCCGTCAAAACACGGAAGCAGTTACAGATAGGAGAGGGTTCCTATGGTATTTTAGAAACCTCATGGACTCTTATATTAACCTTTAGATTAAATCAAATTCACCCTGTATAGCTATTTATGTAAATTTATTTTTTAAGTATTTCCCTTTAGTATGCAGATAATTTATTTATGGTCTGCAAGACTGTTGCACATGATTTCTTTTAAAGAAACTATTTAATTAAATTAATTATAATTAATGCTTATTAAAATTAACGGTAATAAATTATGTAAAATGCTTTTTTATTTCGATTCCTTGATGTTCCCGATTAAAATAACCCTAAGTTTCCTAATAAAAGCTGGTATAATTTATAATAAAATGAATTTCTTTGCATTTTCGACAGCATAAATAGGAACTGATACTGAATAAATCATATTTTGTTAAAAAAAGTATTAATTCTAAAACTATATTTTTTTGTGGCTGGCTTTAAACAGACCACATATGAAATTTCACAGAAAAACAATGTCATACTCTGTGGGAAAAAAATACATTTTTTTAATCTAGCTTTTGTCTTTCTTAAGTTTATAAAAATATAATATAATCTCTTCCGAGTTATCCGCCGTAAATTTTAGCGTGCAGTATCATTTTACATCTGGTAAAATTTCTAAAACAAACTCTAAACACATTCTTATCACAGTAACAACAGAATAGGGTTGCTATTGTCAATGCGCATGAAGTCATTAATAAAAAAGTTTGCATATTCTGTACGTAGCATTGGATTCAGCATCATGCGCACGATTTCAAAATAATACACTTACATAAAATGCTTTCGGGAGATGGGCATTCTATCGGGTTGGGGAAAGCCCATCCGAGTTTCAGCCTGAATTAGTCGTTTTTCACGAAAAACATCGCTTTTACGATGTAACTTCTGGAACCGCCAGTTATAAACTGAATGCAAAAGAAAAATGCAGTTCTTCCTATGTAGATTAATCAGGTTAACATACATTTTGCTTGCATCGGGTCAGATTAAATTTGTGATCTCCAATAATATTTAATTACTATCTACTCGAAATAGAATTATACGTGGTCTCGGGAGGCTTAAATGTTACGATGTGCACGTAAAAAAAAAAGTAAAGCATTAATACATGTAATGTTGAAAAACTTAATCCATCTAAACAGAGTGAAATTTACCTGAAAGAATCTTATACAATCTGACCACAAATTTACCTGGAAAACAGAAGGGAGAAATAGGAGAAACCGTAGGAACATAAAGCACTGTAGCAACACTATCTTACCTTTAACCGTTTCAAAGTTATAATGTTTAGCAGACAAATGCCCGAAGTATGTGTCAAATCTGAAAAAACCTTAACCTTGCTTATCAGTTTCACATTGTGTTCCGTGGTCATCTGACTGTCAATAAAAATCTGGAGATTATGGAACATTATCTGGCAGGATTACTATATGATTAGTGTGCCTCAACTAATGGAGTGAAAACTATTTATATACCACCAATGGGCGTTCGTACCGTTCTTTAAATGCCGTTTGGTATTTCTTAGCGAGAATTATCCTCAAATGGATAGGCCATAAGGTGGTCAATTCTTTATCTCGTTAATTCGGCATATCTACTGTCACACATGTGGATCTTTCATCCTATCGCCAAACATTCCAAGACAAATATTTAAGCTGGCTGGAGTCTTTAAAGATTAGTTTTACGTCATATATGCATTTAATTGAGCATAATGATGCCAATTATGTAAATTTAAATGATATGTGTTGGTTGTCAGATGACCCTGGAACGTATGTCAGACTATCAAGCGAGATTTATATTATTTCAGATTTGACGAATTTTCCACAATATCCGTGAAAACTCGGAAGCTTTTACATATAGGAGAGGGTTCCTATGGTATTTTAGAATCCTCATGGACTCTTATATTAACCTTTAGATAAAATCAAATTCACCCTGTATAGCTATTTATGTACATTTATTTTTTAAGTATTTCCCTTTAGTATGCAGATAATTTATTTATGGTCTGCAAGACTGTTGCACCTGAAATTTTCAACCCCTTGAGTGGCAAGCAAAAATGTCTCTAAATATTGAATTATCACCGGTTTAATCGAAAAATTTAACTTTTAAATAAGGAAAATAAATTTATTAACGATTTTCTTCCAAAGTTAAAAATATAAAATTTAGTTAAATTTTTCTGGTGAGATTCCTGTTTAAATAAGGTGGGATATATTTTATCCCACTGCCTCTCAAGAGGTTAAAGAAAAATTTAATTAAATTAATTATAATTAATGCTTATTAAAATTAACGGTATTAAATTATGTAAAATGTTTTTTTTTTTTTTTATGGCAAATCCTTGATGTTCCCGATTAAAATAACCCTAAGTTTCCTAATAAAAGCTGGTATAATTTATAAAAAAATGAATTTCTTTAGATTTTCAACATCATAAATAGCAACTGATTCTGAATCAATCATATTTTGTTTTTAAAAAAATTATTAATTTTTAAATTATATTTTTTATGCCTGGCTCTAAACAGATCACATATGTTTCATAGAAAAACAATGTCATAATCTGTGGGAAAAAAATACTTTTTTTAAAAAATCTTGCTTTTGTCTTTCTTAGGTTTATGAAAATATAATACAACCTTTTCCGAGTTACCCGGCATTGCAAAAACCTTCTTTTATCATTAGAATGCTTTCAGAACAACAGATTTCTGATTTTTTGGAAAGCATTTCTGATAAAAAATTCTCTTTTGATACACCTAATTTTGGGAAACTTTTTGAGAAGTTTTTACAGCATATTCAAAAGTTTTCACTACATGGTTTTTCGGATGGTTATTAATTATCAAGTAAATATTTTCATTTGCATAACATATATTATTCTCGCAAGCGCGTAATATAACTTCAATTTTAATGTTAATATTAATTGAGTTAATTTTATTATGTTTACGGAAACTGAAAATGTTTACTGAGGAATTGACAGTATCCGGAAAACCGAGATTCCGGGTCTAGAAAACAGATTAATGCAGTATAGAAATTTGGCAGCTATCTTTAAGAAAATTGCGAGAAACAAAGTATGTTTTCGTTGCAGAAATGCTTCTTTAAATGTCAAGTAACTATAGTTTTCTAAAGTGTCTGAAGATAAACGAATGCTTTTAAAAATAGTTGAAATTAAAAAAAAGGTTATATTATTTTTTTAAATCTTAGTTAAAGATATATTTATCTTCTTTTTTTTTTTTCACTGTTCTGCAAAACAAGTGCATATTTATTTATAAATTAAATATATGAATTCTCTACCGATTCGTTCTTTTTAACTGAAATTAATTAATTAGCAGCCAATTTTATATTTGTTTTTAAAAATAATTTCTTATATCATTAAACGCTCAAAACCAAGAAAAATTAATAAGTTAAGTAAGTTATTAATTACTTATTTCTTAAAGAATATATCATATTAACGTTTGCACCCCAAAAGTGAGTTCGTGATTTTTTAATATACACTTTTCCTATTTACACTTCTATAAATGTAGGAAATATTCAAAATCTTAATTCGAGTATAAATTAATTCGAAGATAACATTTAAGATCAACATATTCAATTATTTTCAAATCAATAACATGGAAAAAGCAATAAAATCTAGAATAGATGGATTTAAACATTCCGTCTCAATATTGTATTACTGATATAAAAATAAGGCTCAACACGTTCGAGAATCATTTTGGGCGCAAAATACTCCGTGTTGTAGTTTGCATAAATTGTAATTTCCTCTGTTTAATATGCAAGTTTCTGTAGCAAAAGAGGTTTAAATTTTAGTAAAAATGAAAACGTTACTTTAAAATCTTTATAATAGTGAATCTATTAAATTAAACATCCAAAAGTCAAATGCTGTAATTTTCTAGTTTACAACACATTTCGTATTCAAATTAAATAATTATTTTAGTTCTCTTACCACTTGTGTATTTTTCTGTACGTGCTCCACATACTTAAAATTTGGTAGCGTATTGAATTTACTTGTTGAATGTAAACTTTTATTTCATGTAAAATTTGATTATGCCTCAGAAATAATTGTTTATTATTACATAGAGTAACAAGAAATAAATTTATAACAAAACTAGTTTTTTGTGGCCATCACAAAAATTTCTTCTATATAAATCACGTCTATTAAATAATTTAAATAGTTCAAGAAATTACATCAATTTTGCACAATTTATATCAAAGTACATCTGAATTTGAAGTTGGATGAATTAGTTCTTGAGATAGAGCTATAGTGGAAATTTTGAAAAATATAGCATAGCAGCGCCACCTGTTGAGCGATTTGCACCAAAACATAAACAGAACTAATTCATATCAAGGTATACCTGAATCTGAAGTCCGTTGAATATCCAAGCATTAGTTCTTGAGATAGAGCTATTGAAGAAATTAAAAAAACTGCATAGCAGCGCCACCTGTTGAGCGATTTACACCAAATTGTATAAAATTCATGTCAAGGACTAACTGATTCTGAAGTTTGATGAAAATTCGTGCATTAGTTCTTGAGATACACCTTTAGGGAAAATTCTGAAAAAAACAGCATAACAGCGCCATCTGTTGTGCGATTTACACCAAAATGTATAAAATGTTAAATCATGTAAGGGACTAACTCATTATGAAGGTTGATGAAAATTCGTGCATTAGTATTTGAGATACAACTATAGTGGAAATTCTGAAAAATGCAGCATAGCAGCGCCACCTGTTGAGCGATTTGCACCAAAATATAAACAGCGTTAATTCATTTCAAGGTATACCTGAATCTGAAGTTTGTCGAAAATCCAAGCATTATTTATTGAGGTAGAGCTATTGCGGAAATCGTAAAAAAGGCAGTATAGCAGCGCCACCTTTTGAGTAATTTCAACCAAAATGTCGAAAACTTCAATTCATGTAAAGGACTAACTGAATCTGATGATTGATGAAAATCCGTCCCTTGGATCTGGAGATTGAGCTATTGCGGAAATCGTGAAAAATGCTGCATAGCAGCGCCACCTGCTGTGCGAATTACACCAAAAACTAATCAGCACCCATTTATATCAGGGAATAACTGAATATAAATTTTTATTAAATTCCGTGCATTAGTTCTTGAGATAGAGCGCCCACAAAATTTGTGTAACATACAGACAGACAGACACACAGATTCAGAGACTTACAGACAGACATTTGTAAAAACATGATTTTCGGAATCTCTGACCGCTAAAACGTGTAAACCCGTCAAAAACCGAAAGTCGAAAATTTTCACGAATCCAATACTTTATTCTTGTAAAGATAGAAGAAAGTAAAAATTGAAGAAAGCATTTAATAAACATAAAGATCTTTGTTTTATTATGCATAAAATATGGCAACTTTAATGTCTTGTGCAGTATGACGTACACAGCGTACGTCATGCTATTTTGGCCTTTCCCGACAATGACCTACGCAGCCATTGGTGCCTGTGGGCTCCCTTTTTTAAAATTCATATATCTTGTTTGGCACCACTTTTCTGAAATGGTAAAATCCTCTTTGTTTTTGCATTAATTATATGTCATTAAATAAGGCGAATCTTACTATTTCAAAAAAGTGGTGCTAATGAAGAAATCTGAAATTAAAAAAAGAGTAGGCCACAAGCAATTGTGCACGCAGCGTGCGTCGTAACAACTGGCTGCTTTTTTAATAACACATTACGAATTCTCAGCAGAATTTTTTTCAATTCTTATGTTTGGTTTACAGGTACTGAACAGGTACTGAACAGGTAATCAGCATTGAGGGGTTTCCTAGCTGATAACAGCTTAACACCCAGACTAGGAAATTGAAATGTCTTATGTTTTAATGAGCCATTGGGATAAGGTTAAACTGTAGCAAAGCTACTATGGTTGGCTTTCCTTGAATAAAGTTAATGTCAATTATGTTTTTGTGGTGTGAATTCAACATTTCTAATAAAATAATCTGCCAGATGCGGCAACACTGGTGGCTAGTTACATACAGTCGTGAGGAAAGAAAAGCAAACACCCCTTACTAACTCTGCAAAAAATTATCGTAGAAGAAAGTTACTGGTACCACACGATTGGCAATAAAGTCTACTTTTAAATGATGTGTATAAACTTTGCTTAGGGGGCCATCAACATATTAAAACGAACCATAACTTTTTTTTTTCAAGTACACAATTCTCACAGCATAAATGAACTCTACACCCTTCAATTAGCCTAAAAACAAACTCTTATGCAATTCGCACTATAAGTTTCCGAGAAATTAATTATTTTAAAACGAGCGTATTTTAAGGGCTGTATCCAAATTGAAGTCCGGTACTCGATTGTTAACCGAGAGAGCCCCCTTCTTGATCAAGGAACCTTAAGCACCACTCAAGCAGTCAATGAAGCCGGTTAGATTACTGGACAGCAGAAGAAATTTCAAAATAGCTATTCACTTCCATCATATATGGCCCCTTAAAAAATCATTTAGCCGTTTTTTAAGCATAATTTGAAAACTACTTGGTTAAAAAAAGGTGAAATTTTGGATTTCCATAAAGCAGGACTTAATAAATCTAAATCCATCAAAAAAATTGTAGTTTGCAATTCATATTTTTTTCGAATATTAATTTCATAATTCATATCATAAAATTATAAAAATTGCGAATTCAGCGTATTTATGTTTGGGTATATTAGAATTATTGCTACACAAAAAAAATAGCACATTAGGAGCACAATTTCAGGAGATATAAATAAAAATATGAAAATGTAATTTAACATTAGAAGCACTAAATTTTGAATGTTTATAATTCAAAAACTTATCATTCAAATGACTTGGAATTTGGTGACTAGGCATAATTTGAACCGAAGATATGAAATATCTTGTTAAAATTTGGTATTGCTATTGAACAAAATGAAGTTTGTGTTCGTTTTAATATATAGATGGACCCCTAAGCAAATTTTATATACATCATTTAAAAGTAGACTTTATTTTCAATCGTTCGGTACTAGTATCTTTCTTTTGCGATAATTTGTTGAGAGGTTAATAGGGTCTGTTTACTTTTTTTCCACGACTGTACATCCGCTAACAGCGCTAGAGCGCGAGCGGTTAATAGCAGAGATAAACTTATAAAATAAATAGCATATCGCTTATATATTTTAATCTCTGGATATTAATTTTATAAGAATTTCCAAATGTTAAAATATAGATTTCTTTTTCACAAAATAAATTATTGCGTAAATAAACAGGTGGCAAAAATATTTGTGAGGTTTTTTTACCCGACTGCCAAGAAGGGTTATCTGTTTCACGCGTGTCTGGGTATGTGGATTTCTTTATACCCTCGAAACATCCCAATGTCTGGATGGATTTTAATGAATGAGGTCTCTCTGGATTCGTCTAAACTGTCCGATGGTTATAGAAAAGGTTTTGTTTTTATAAATTCAAAATGGCGACCGTAAAATACAAAAGGGCAGTAGAGACGATTTTTTTTTATTTTTTTACGCACCCTATTGTGTGACATATCATTGGATAGGTCTTTCAAAATGAAAACGATGTTTCATTGACTATTTTAAAGTCAGAAGCTCCGTTTAAATATTACACAGCCTGGAAGTTGTGTAGGTAGTAACACTAGCTTTTCTGCAACTCTAACCTCCGTAGACATCTATAAGCCTCATCAAAACAGTGTTTATAGATAGGAACTAACAATTAAATACAACTTAAAAGCGATCAATACAAGTAAATAAAAGAAATAGGTAAGTAATATAAAAAATAGTTTCACACTGATGAGAAATAATTAATTAGTTCGTATTTTATGCAGTCGTGTTTTTTTTTTATTTTTTTAATTTAATTATTTTTTTATTTTTTATTATTATCACAATAAGCTAACTGACACTCATATTAAAATTATCTATGTTTAACGTATAATCATCTGCAGTAATTCTAAAACATGCAATCCTATTAAATTACTGATGTTGTTTTATTTTGTAATGTTCTTTTATTTAAAACACTAAATTATTTCATATATATTAATGATGACATATGTATTACTTATTTAAAAATAATGCTCAACGCGTTCGACAAACATGTTCGATGCAGAATACTCCATGTTGTAGTTGCATAAACTGTAATTCCTTCTGTTTAATATAAGAGTTTCGGTAGCAAAAGAGGATTTAACTTTCAGTAAAAATGAAAATGTTACAGTAAAAGAATGGAATTTTGATATTGGTGAATCTATTAAATTAAACATCCGAAAGTCAAATGTCGTAATTTTTTAGTTTAGAAAATATTTCGCATCTAAATTAAATAGAAATTTTAGTTTTTTACCACTTACATATTTTCCTGAACGTGCTCCACATACTTAAAATTTTGCGGAATATTGGATTAATTTGTTGGCAATAAATAGAAATTTCATGTAAAAATCAATGATGCTGTAGAAATAATTGTGCTCTTTATTATTACATAGATTAACAAGAGATAAATTTTGAACGAAATATGTTCAAGAAAGTATTTTAATAAACATAAAGATATTTGTTTTATCTGTATAAAATCTGGCAAATTTAATAGCAAATAGAAACTTATAGTGGAAATAGCATGTCGCCTACTTTTGTTAAACTTAAAAAAATTAATTTTATTGGAATTTCCAAATGGTAAAATGGCGTTTTCATTTTAACAAAATGAATTATTGATGAATAAACAGGTGACAGGAATATTTGTGAGGTTTTTTTTAATTATTTTTATCGCAATAAGTCATCTGACACGCAAATTAAATGTTAACAGTAAGTGTTAATGTATAATCATCTGCACTAATTGAAAAACATGCTATTCTTTGAAAGTAGGTTTCATTTTATAATGTTTTTCTACTTAAAATACTTAATCATTTCCGTTGCAAAGTTCATCTAGTTATAATTTTTTAGAAAGTAAGTACATTTTTTTCTTCACATACATTATACAATTAAAATTTTATTAAAAAATACTGATGCCACGGCGGCATATTTAGATTAAAGTTAAAAATAGATATATAATGTCCTATCTCCTTCCAGGGGTTAATTTAATAAAATTAAAATTAAGCACATTTTCAACAGTATGAAGCAACTTTATTTGTCATTAGATTTCTACAACATTACCTAACAAAGAAACATTTAATTGGAAAGTACACAATTTCCCATACTGGATTACACTTCCTCATTTTCTGAATTTAAATAACTGAAATCTCACTAATGCTGTGCTTTTCAGAGCATTTGTGTCCTCATTACTAAAACATTTAACAAAAGCTGTAAGTCCTCTACTTAAAATTAGGGATATAAACGAATGACCTCCCACATCGAGTAAGTTAGCGTAGCATAACATCTTATATAAAGTAGCATTAAGGACTGTCGAAAATTTCTGTACCGCCCATGTGTAATTGCTTTATTTTGATGTATATTTTCTCAGAAACTATTAGTGTATGTGCTTAAAGTTTTATATGCTTTCAGCAAACATTTTTAATAGAAGATACACTTTTCTACGAAGCAGATTTCAAGAAAAGGATTTCATAAATGGCAATTACTCATTTTTTTAAAATAAAACTTGTTAATAAAAATATCAAAATTAATTTTTAAAAATCAGCAATTTCATTTATTTAGGTTGTTAAAATGATATTCTCGCCAAACAATACCTCACAATAAGCGATTTCAACTAAATTTTTAATGTGACAGATAGACTGAAATTCATTTGATTCTGGTATTAATCGGTAAACACCGGAATAATTTACTTAAAAAAACATATTAATCTGCTGAGTTCATAATTTACTATCTACTGGCTTTCAGATTATTTTAAGCAATATACTATTTCATCTTCAATTCTTTTATATAGAGAGGATACAATTTATTTCGTAGAAGATTTTTTAATTAAATAAACGTTATAATCTTGATAATAAAAAAAAAATCTACGCAAAACTTTTTCTTCATTCATTAACATATTATAAAGCATTATAACGTATGCAATTGCCACATAATTCTGACAAAACATTAAGAATTGAAACTGAAATTACAAAATATCCATGTGTAATAATATTACATGCAATTTATTCCTTTCTGTACCTTTTTTTTTTTTTTTTTTTTTTTTTTTTTTTTTTTTTTTTACAAATAAGTATAGAAAAAATTCAGAATTTTGAACAGAAATAAATAACTTCACTTTTGAGATTATCTACATCACACTATTCAAAAAGGCATTAGGTAAACAAAAGTTAATATTTAGGGAATTTTATGAAGTAAAGCATTGGTAGGGGAGAGTAGCCATATTCGGACCGCCGCTAAAAAAAGCGTTATCATTCAGTCGTTAATTGCAGAAGGAGGCGCATCTACAGTTGAAATCCTACTCATCAGAATGACGTCATTTATGATTAGAAGAAGCACCCGCCTGCCACATGTTGTTATCAGACAATTTTATAAAACCAAAATATATCTGTTTTGATCTATTTTTTCCTTTTAAACGTAAGTGAATTCTTTAAAACTAAGGTAAGTTGTTATGTTTTCATATACATATCTAAATTTATCTGTTTATTGCGCATATTTTTTACGCGGATTTTTTTTATTTCGTTTTGGTTCTTAGTCTTGAGATTATCTGTTTTTAAAAATGGCGCAGTTGCCTAAATTGGACCAATTTAAGTTGCTTAGTGATCATACAGATTAACGTTATTCTAAAATAAAGTTATAGATAAAAGTAAAGAAACTGCATATCCAAAAGATGTACATGATTTGCATACATACTGTGATTCTAATTATATTTCTAGTATCATTAGATAGAAAATAATGATATTTTAGAGATCAGAAAAAAAATTCAAAATGCAACAGTTAAGTTAATTTTAGTTATTTAAAAGAAAAACTATTATTTTTAACGATTGTGAAATTATGCTACTGTTAACCCTTTAATTCCCAGGGTTGAATGCGTTCCAGAAATTGCATAATTCAGATAATCTGAATTCACGCCAGAAAATCTAAATAGCAAATTCGGTTTATTTAATAACGAAATGTCTAGCATTAATTAAAGAAATTTTCTATTTTAAATTCCTATTTTAAATTTTTGACGTGAATACAGAATATCTGAATTTTAAAAAAATAATAATAATAATAAATAAATTGGGAACACTGATGTTAGCAAACAAATGCCACCATGGGCAGTAGAGGGTTAAATTGTTACTATTGTGTCTTCAAGAATGATACATCCAAGGTGTAACAAATGCCAAAACAATTAAAAAAGTATTGTAATCGCATCAATACTTCTCAAGAAAAAGGCACACCAGCGTTTTACAAAGGATTTCATTACTTGTACCCATTTTAAACTATTCTTAATGTTGGACGAGAGCAGTCGATTATACCCAGCGACCGTACTGATTTTATTTTGTAACCATTATTTCTAGTTCGAAATCTGTTGCGACAAATGTAACGTCCGTATGCGACATATCGCTCACCCTCAAGAAAAGTGACACATCTCGGAAAAATCATTTTGCGTTTTATCCCACTAATAGGACTGTCATAGGTGTGCCCTGCAACACAAAAAGTTTCATAAGTGTAGTTATACAGAAAATCACTTTATTACGCTATATGTTCATTCATAACGTCGGAAGAGGGGTGGATTGTGTGGGGAGGTAAAATTATCCAACCCTCCAAACCTCATTCTACGCCTTCATTCTTAAAGGTTTTATGTTTTTATACACGTTCTTATCCGTGCAAGCAGAGCTAAGTGCTATAATTTCATGTTACAATAAAACTATGCAATCCCCCCCCCCCCCATTTTGCTTCTCCTGTGAAATTTACTTTTGTCGAGATGTGCCACTTTTCTTGACGGTAAGCGATATTATGTCACCCTCTGCAACAGAGCTATTGGTTTAAGGGAGATAGCAATATTCTTTAAACATTTCCTTAAGTTACAAGTAAGTTCTTTGTTATTAAAAATATTTAGTAAAGATATCACTTTAATGTATCCAAACACGTTCGGAACCCCTTTATATTTTAAACAATGTCATTGAAGAAAAACGCGTTTTAAATTTAGTTTTTAGTATGGACTATTTATGTAAAATTTATATTACCATTAAATTATTTTGCTTTTGGAAAACTGAAAAAAAAAATAAAATATTGAAGAAATATTATAAAAACCCGACAAATGTTCAAAATTCAAATAAATTTAGAAAAAAAAAATAAATTATCATGTTCAGGAACTTTATCCTCTTCGGTGCCTGGGTCCCCATACGGGGACATCTGTTCTTTTCCTTATAAAAACTAAAATGTCATTTTTTTTTTTTTTTTTTTTTTTTTTTTTTTTTGCGTTTGAAGCAAACGAATAAATTTCAGCATCTAAGCTGAATCTAACATAAAAGAAATGTTATTTTCATCTGAGTTTCCAAAATGCCTAAAAATGCCCAAGTGACACTATGACCAAGAAAGTGAGAAAGTAATTAACTTAATTCTTTTTCAATAAAATTTTTTGAGAATTTGTAGGTTATTTACTTGTGTAAAGCTCTTAAATTTGTGATTGCATTAATTTAGGTTAATGGTTATTAAATTGATGTTTGAAGGGGGTTTGTAGTTTTAGATCCATATTTTTGAACCTAAATTTTTAAACGCCTAAAGGATCAATTTCAGGAAAGATAGGAAAGATATTTTTTCTGTCATTTACGATGTCATTTGGTTTGAAAAAAAAAAAAAAAAAAACGAATAAGCATTTGTATTATTATTTTAGCTTCGGAACTGAAGAGGTTAAATAAACATTCAATTCTTCATGCTCTAGAGAACAATATAAAAAAACAACTATCAAATTTGAGAAAAAAATGAAGGATACCAAATGGATGTATTATTTTTGAAAAAAATGTAGATTTTGAGAAAAATGAATTTTAATTTAACGTTGCAAAATAAGTGTTGCAAGGTTGTAGCTAAATCCTTCATTTCTGGATATCCTCATAAAAGATTCATAGTGTATTAAATAATGAGGAAAAAATTTACTAAATTTTATTTGCCTAAAATATAATACGTATTTTAATTTCTTTTGAGTTCTTCACAGGTTTACTGCCGGATATCTTAATGATTACTCATCCCATTTGTAGAAATTTATAAATTATTTCATATATTCGCTTGAAATAGACATAGATATATAACCAAAAATATTTTTAAAGCTAAATAATTGCTCTTTTGAATAAATTCAAAATCCGAAAATGTCTTTTTTTACGAAAATTGGCCATTTTAACTATTCCGTTACCTTAATATTTACGTCATTGTTTTATTCCCCCTTTCCCATAATAGAATGCCTACCCTTATTATTCTGTTAAATTTATAAAATTGCCTTATTTACAAAGAGTGAACGCATTACTGTTTTCATAAAGGAGATTCATAACAAATAAAAATAATAAATACATATCAAGTATTAAATATGTGCGATCAAATATTTTGTCACTTTTAAAAAATTAATCAGATACCTTCCATATATTTACATTTATTTCAAACAAATCTGAATATCAGGAATAAATTTATAAGTTATTATACTAAATATACATTCAAAGATGTATTATTATTGAATGTAAACTACATACGAAGCATTGAATAAATATGTATTAATTTCTCAGCTAATTTTAATAAAATGTCAGCATATATAACAAATTTATATAGTCAGAAATGCATTTACTAAAAGTAAATGAAATTCCGGAATAGTTGCTGAAAGCTTTACAAACAAAATAAAAAGTAACATAACGAAAAATAATGGACGAAATAAACAAAAGGGGAAAGGCGGAAACAATCGCAAATTATCGTCGCTTTATCACTCATGTGTCAAGATAAATCTTTTCGTTTTCTGACATCCTAAAAGAATTACATAACCAGGAAAGAATTGATATTCGCGATTTATATTCGAATTTATATATCCCCAGGAAAATATCACAATTTGCAAATATATGTTAGAATTAAAATGAAAATAATGACTTTTATTTTCAGGTTTCATTACATAAAACAAAATATAATGGTTGCGTTGGTGATATTTTTTTAAGTCAAAAAAGTAAGTTTTTATCACAAACAAACAAAAATAATTGTAGACAAAATCTAAAAAGTTTTACTTCTAGCTTATAAGAAAAGTTTTACTTATAAAAATGATTAAAATGTCTGATTAATATATATAAATTCATTACGCATGTGGTACGTCTTTCTTTGTCTCCTTTTAATCAGTGATTGATCCCCTGTGATTTTAATGCTGTCCTTAGAATGAAATGAAATTCTCAGCTTTACAATAAAAATAAAAGTAACATAAAAACAAAACAATAGAAGGAATAAACAAAAGGGAAAAGGCGGAAACAATCGCAAATTATCGTCGCTTTATCACCCATGTGTCAAGATAAATATTTTCGTTTTCTAACATCCTAAAAGAATTACATAACAAGGAAAGAACTGTTATTCGCGATTTATTTTTCGCTTTCTATGTCACAAGGAATGTTTCACAATATACAAATATATTTTTAAATAAAAATGAAAATTAAGATTTCTATTTTTACGTTTCATAACAGAACACACAATTTAATGGCTGCATTTGGAGAATTTTTTGTAAGGAAAATAAAGTACATTTTTGATCGCACTTAAAAAACAACAATAACAAAAAAATGTAAAGTTTTTGTTATAAAAATGATTACATTTTTTAATAATTAAATGACAATTCATTATGTATGTGGTATATTGTTCTTTGTCTACCGTGAATTACCGATGAGAATGCTATAAGAAATGTACGCTTAAAAAATTATCTATGTCATGGCAATATCATTTAGATAGGATAAAGATAATCAGATAAATTTTTCATTACATTTTAACTAAGATATTATTTTAATGTTCTGATGGTTTACATGATCTTTATTAATTTCGTTAAAACATTAATCTGGTTAAAACATAAATACTTCGTTTACTCATAAACTATTGATGGAAAAACAGCGTGCCAGCAGTATAACAGTATGTCTTAACAGCATCATTAGCTTTATTAATTCGCAGAATTTTTCATTAAATGGGAAAAAATTACTATTCGGAAATAATGATGACAATTGGCAAGCTGGCATGTGGTTTCGCCCTTTCAGCATAAACATATACTTCAACTCAAACATTCCATTAGATATTAAGATTTATATTATAAAATATGTTAATATATATATATTATTTAAAATACATTTTGAATCAAACATTGTCTAAAAGATTTAAACTAAAATAAGAATAAGATAATATAAAGAAAAAATAGAGCCAATAAACAAGAGTAAAAACAATTAAAATTTTTTATCGAATTATCATTAATTTGCCTAGATAAATTCTGTTTTTTAGCACTTTCCAACATAGTTTAAAAAATGTTTATAAATTCGGTTTGTCTGCCCGTCTGTCCTTTGGTCTATCTGTCCGTTCTCTAACTCTCGTAAATATTATCATATGTCATGAAATGGATATATGTTTTTGGGTATCACTATTCCATGTTCGGTATTGAAAAAGAAGTGTGTAGCATTTACGGTTCAATCACAGGGACACTTAAAAGTTACATTACGGTATATGGGGAAAAATCGCTTGTGGGGTAATTTAATGATATTACACTATTTTAAAAATATTGAAATTGATATTTATCACTGAAGTGTACTACAAGCTTCTTACTATAGAGCATGGTGAGCATAGAATTTATCGTTTATTTACAGAGACACCCAAATGTCTTTGGCTGCTGAAAAAATGGACAATAATTGAACTACTGAAGCCTACGAATAATAATTGCTGTAAGTACGTTTTCAGTTCTTATATGCGTTTGTAAATTTAATTATTTTTAAATGTTACTTGGAGTATATAAATTCTGTAGATCATATACAGGACTGCACAGAAGTTCTCAAGAACATTTGTTTATTGGCGGAAATTGCTGAATGGAAATTTTCAAGGGTGCTATGCGTTTAAATGAACGAACTTTTAGCATACCATGTAGTATACATACATATCAATAGATCATATACAGGGCTGCACAAAAAAAATAATAATTCCCGACTATTCATGGTAATAGAAGAAATTGGGTTTTCAGATACGTTATGTTTATGCGTTTTCCAAATTGTTCATTTAGACACCATCTTTCACCTTTGTAAACTGGGAAGCTTAGTTATACTATTCTAAATGTGCTTGAAAGTGTTTCATAATCTATTCCGTACGCATAATTATTCGTTCCTGTTTAGACCAGGGCTTAAACTTCATCGGAGCCCGGCTCCGGCACTTCTCAGTTTTTAGTAAAAGTTTAAATATTGGTCGGAATTCATCGGAGCTCATAAATACAAGGCTCAGGGGCCTAGTGCAATAGCGCTTCCGAAAAACGAAGCCCTCGAAGTCAATCTGTCTGTAAATTAAAAATTTCATTTACTCAGGTATAGAAAAAATAAAACAACTCTTCCCCTTTTTTAATGCTATTTTGATCAGATTAAGAGAAACAGAAATCGCGTTTTGTTTATCCTACTGATATTTGAAGATTTATGTCTGGCCCTGATTTTGGCAACATGTATATTGGCGCCATTCAAGACTGCGAACAACGAATTTGCTTTCAGTTTGATTTTCTTTTTGACACTAGGATATTTTTTAATTGTATCCTTTTTTTCAGTCAGACATCTAACCGGAAAATAATATTTTCTTTTTTTAGTCAATGAGCGTCAGCTTGAGCTATCGTTTGTTTGAGGTTTTTAGTCTTCTACTGCGTACGAGTACGAAAATAACGTTAGTGATTTTTCTATTTATTTTTCATCGTGGATGTGGCTCTGCTCTGCAGATTTACAATGTTGTAAGTAGTAGCCATTTGTAAGTAGATATAATTGTCATGTATTGTTATTTTAAAAGTAAACAATATAGCAGCGTTTCCCCCTTTTTTTATAAAAGCATCGAATCTTTCCGATCACGGTGTCAAATGTTTAATTTAATCTGATTTTCAGGGACTCATCACGACAGATTGTTCTACTGAAGGAATCGATTATAGTTTAAGATATGCAGCTTTTATAGGAAATTGAAAAACGTTGTTTGGTTTTTAGCATATCAGTATAAATTTCTGTAAATTTCATTCATTTTTTCATAAAAATGTATAGCTGCGAACTACCCCTTTTTTGTTTAACACTATTTTCGAATCATAATACTTATTTTATTTACTCGCAGAATCCTGCGTTTAATTAACATTAAAATTAGGTAAAGATTTCTATTCGGAAGGAGTAACAACTAAAAAGTGAAATAATTGACAGCTAAGTATATGTAGAAATATTTAAAAATTTTACTTTACTAAAGAAAAAAGAATGCTTTAAATTTTACAAATAATGTATGAAATATAAATATGCGGATTAGAGTGACGGTGAAGAGGAGGGGGGACGCTACGGTAATTACTACAATTTACTACTACTACAATTTACGATCTTTTTTTGTTGTTGTTGTTAAAGTGAAATTACGCTTTTATTTTCAAGTTAAAGAATAAAAACCAAAATTACATTTCTGCGCTGTGAATTCAAAATAAACGGTCAAGTGCGAGTATTACTCGCGCACAGAGGGTTCCGTACAATAATATATGAATTAGTAAGTGTATTATTAAAAAAATACCGTTGCTAAAAGAATGCTAAGACTTTGTAAAAACTATACAACGTAGGGTTGGGTATAGCTGCACAGGGTGCAAAGAAAAGTCTCTTTAACTTGAAAATACTTGCAAACGGAGTTATACAAGTGAGGTAGCGGTACAGTACAGCGACTACGCTCAACCTAATGCAAAAGATAGCAGCACCCCTAGCGGCGAAATTTGGAAGATAGCCATTGCAAATCGAAAACGAAAAGACGTAGAGCAAAATTTCCAATTAGACAGTTTTAGAGCATCAATTAATTAGTACGAAACGACATTTGGCTCACACGGATAAGATAAATCGTCGCCTGCATACCCAAAAATGTCCCAAATCGATGAGCGACGATTCTACTTTGCCTATTCACATTCCGGAACTATGGCAATGCACAATTGCAGATTGTGACATTGTACTGTGCTGTAATGTCTGTAAAGATTTAATTTCCAATGCATTTAAAATTTTAGAATAACCCTTTCAAGACCACAAGAATTCTGTTCGTAAACTGATGAAATAATTGACTAACACCAGAATATTCAAACGAATTTCTCAGAAAAGAAAAACCCGCTAATTCGCACTTTCATAACAAAAGCAAAATTTTATTAAAATATTCTTGGTGCCATTTGTCAGTTTTGGAATTAAAATTAGGTGGCTAGGCCATCTAGCCACTGCCCTTGAAAAGGATATATCTATGTCGTTGTATCGAAGAGGTTTGCAATAGACGTTCCATGATGAGAAACGTGCATGCAGAATTACTCTCACGAATACAAACGTGTATCGTGAGCAATGGCGAACTTTTCGAACTTACTGAATATTAACTTTTTATTACTGTGAGAAAATTTGTCCTTTTTTTGCGTTATGTTATCAAAATGTATTGAGATAAGTACGTATTTATAGCATAAATTGTGCGTATTTCTTCATATTTCTGACTATCCCATTCAAACATTTACACAAAATGGAGTGCATCGATTTCGGAAATTTTTGGGTAAGCAGGCGAAGATTTATCTTATCCTTGTTAACCAAATGTGGTATTCTACTAATTAATTGATGCTCTAAAACTTTCTAACTGGAAATTTATCTCTATCTCTTTTCGTTTTCGATTTGCAGTGGCTATCTTCCAAATTTCGCCACTAGGGGGCGCTGCTGTCGTTTTCATTAAATCGGGCGTACTCGCCTTACTATACCGTTACCTCACTTCCACAGCTGTAGCTATCTCCGTTCACAGGTATTTTCAGGTTAAAGGGACTTTCCTTTGTACCCTGTATACTAGAAAAGTATAAATGGATATACAATGAAATTTCAAAGATGTATGGAACCTAAATAATAGCAAATATAGCTATTCTGTATATTTTTTTTCGATATAGGTTTTTATTTAACCTTTAAAGACATAGTAGGTGTATTGAGAGAGCCCACTCAAGGAAAACTAGTCGCGTATCCCATAGTATTTATGTGATTAATTCTCATTAAATTAATCTGTTTTTAACAATTTGACCTTTACTGCTTTTATACTGCTACTGGACATTACATTACATAAATATATCGTTAAAATTTGTTATCTAGGCTTTAAAAGCCGATGGAGCATAGAGTACGCCGCCCATATCATTATGTATGTCAAAATCGTCCGTCTCTTTCAGGGTTAATATCTCGGCTAATAACTGACGATTTGTTTCGAAAATAATTTTCAACAATTCTTTAATATGTCTGCTAGGATATGTACCTAAGCGATGCTCAACACTTTTGCTGAATGCCAGTAAATCGCTATAATTTTCCTGAAAGTTTTAAATTAATGTCTACTACCTCTAATTTTTTCATAATTTTAGTTTCAATAGATTCGGAATTAGATGGGGGGAACATATTTTTGCACTACATTTCCACCATAACTTCGAAAATATAATACTTAAAATTAAATGAAATATATTTTTGATTTCAGTGTTACGAAAGCTTCACACGATACCCCACACGATATACAAAGGAAAGATTTTTTTTTTTTCAAGTAACTTAATTAGCCCCTCTACATTTTTCCTAAATATATTTCTGAATATTTATTAATCTGTAAATATGGGGGTCAATAATCTTTATTACTTCCCCCAATTTGAACTTTCCACGTTGCATAGTTTACGAGTAAATGGGCTGTGACAGACAGACATTACAGGAGTGATCTTATAATGGTTCCGTTTTTACTTTTTAAGTACGGAACCTTAAAAAGAGACAATAAAACAGAATTCCCCCCCCCCCCCAAAAAAAAAATGTACTCATAAGCGACGGAATTTAAGATTTGTTTGCGAAAGTGATTAATTAAAATAATTACTAAATGTAAATTTATAATGTGTGGGATATATAGTCCTTTTTTTCTCGATAACCTATGATTAGATGCCAAAAATAATGTATTTGCAATATGTGTTGTATATTTAAGTGTTCCAGAATTGATTATTTTTTATTCCGTTAAATATACTAATTAATGAGAAGTATTTGTTTGTTTTAGGAATGACATTTATTTTAGTTTAGAGATAAATTTATAAGTTTTTAGTCGGATTTTTTCAATGAACTGTCGTTGCAATTTTTACGCTCTATTAGAAGATTATCTGTTTCATTAATATATTAATTATTTTCACTGAACGTTTCCTATTTACTGTACATAAATGGAATCTAAAGATGATAAAGTTTAGGTACTTATGTTAATAACCTTTTACTTTTAATTTATTACGAATATTGAAACTTTTAATTTTATTATTTTAATCTGAATTAATTTTAATAAACCGATATATAACAAATACAAATTATGTAAGTGGATAATATTTCCGCCTTTTGAAATAATTCGTTTTCTCTGCGTTTCTATTTACTGTACATAAATTGAATCTAAATTTCATAAAGTTTATCTACTTTCTGTATGTTAATAACCTTTCTCTTTTAAATTATTACGAATGCTCGAACCTTCCACCGTTTCCCCACCCTTTTCTTTGAAAGAACTGCAAAAAATCATCAATTTTTTTTTTGCATTCACATCATTGCATTTCATATCACAAAACGTGGAAAGCTGTCAATCAGATATTATATATAATTTAATTATATATACAGTAGAGCGCCTATATCAGAACTTCAATTAACCGAACAGCCTAATTTCCCCAAAAACATTTTTTAACCGAACTTCCAGTTATCCGAACAGCCTATTTCTCCCAAAAAAATATTTTAAACCGAGCTCTCATTTATCCATGGGTTGGAATAAATTTTTAAATAAAGAAAAAAACAACAGTGGATCAGAAAATGAGGAATGAAAAAATGAAATTAACCAGTGCTTAAATAGTGAAGCACGTGATCCTGGATATCAGATTTTAAATTATGATGAGATTGTGGATGAGATTCATGATGAAAAAGAAATTAAAGAAAATGAAAACGAATGCTGTGCAAATAACGCAAGTCCATCACATAACAAAGACATTGAATGTTTGGAAATGGCTCGAACGGCAGAATAACGTTGATCCTATCCAACTAACGCATTTAAGAAGAATTAGAGATACAGCAGCATTGAAAAGAATGGCTTCGAGAAAGAATGAAGCAAGCAACAATCAAAAGATTTTTTTGCTTAAATTGGAATCTCTGGAGTTCCGAAAAAGACAAAACGAGAAAAAAAAAAAAAATGTGATAAAAATGTAAAAAGACAACTAATTAAAAAGACAAAAAGACAAAAAAAAAAATAAATAAAAATAAAGATGCAAGCACTAAATGGTGCTGCCAGTTCTAAGCTTAGACAACGTGTGAAGGTTTTAGTATAGTCAGAAGCATCCCTTAAATTGTCTGTTCATTTATCCGAACTAAAGTCGGTCCCGACTTGTTCGGATAATCTGCGCTCTACTATAATTTATTATATTACATAAGTATATTTTCTTTCTCTTTAGGTTTCAGGTCGAGTAAAAAGTGATAAAACAAATCGTAGTGACAAATTATACCACGCCCGAGTTTTCCCGGAATAATAATTAATTGTCATATATAGGAACCTGAGATAACTCGGGATAACAAGGGAAGCGGTTAATATTATAATTTTAATCTGTTTGATATATAACAGCTACAATATATGTGAGTGAATAATATCTTCGCCTTTTTAAATTAAACATTTTGCATGTGTACCGCAGAAATGTACATTTTATCTGAAACGAAACACTAAATAGTAGAAACTAATTCATATATTAATAGTATTTAAAATATAGTTTTATTAAGAAATACTTTTTATTGAAATTGAATCGGCCATTTCAAAAAACACATTAGTTACAGAATCAGAATTTTTCAATATATATATATATATATATTATTCACAATTAAACGAATTTTTAGGGTCTTATATGGGCTAATTATAGATTTTGGACATCAAAGTTTGTAAATATTGAAAAGTGTTTATAATTTATGAAGAATAAATGGAAGAATAACAGAAAAACTGTTCGTGACTTATGTTTGGGAAAAACTTCACTTATATGCTTTTTGAAATGGCCGATTCAATTAAAATTTGTTCGAAATAATCAACCAAAATTAATAATTTTCAAATTTAAATCAAACTGTATCATATGATAACTTTTTATATCTACTGTAATGCATCTACTAAAGATAAAGAAAATACCCAAAATTCTGTGTAAGCTTTCAAACAATATGAAAAATAACATAACAAAAGATAACAGATTAAATAAACGAAACGAAAAAGACGGGAAGAATTGGAAATTATCCTTGCTTTATCATTCACGTGTCACGATAAATCTTTTCGTTTTCAGACATCGTAAAAGAATTACAAACCCAACAAAGAATAAATATTCGCTATTGTCATTTTGTTTTGTTTATCCCCAAAAATATTTCACAATTTACGAACATATTTTTAAATTAAAATAAAAATAAGGTTGTTGTTGTTGTTGTTTTTTTATGTAGAACAACAGAAATGTATATTTAATATTTGCCCGTGTGATTTTTATTTAAAGGAAATCAAAGTATAATTTTTCTCACACATTAAGTAAGTAATAATAAATGACAAAATCTAAAGTTTTGTTTGCGAAAATGATTAATTAGAGTAATTAACTAATGTAAATTAAATGTGTTATATTTCGATTTTATTCTCTTGGTTATTTGTTGTTTGAGTTCTGTAAGAAATGAATTTATTTTATTTAATGTTTATTTGACTGTTTCAGAAATTAAATTTTCTAATTACATTAAATATGCCTATTAGAAATATGTCTAAGGCTTTTATCAACAAAATTTGGATTAGTTTAGAGATGAATACATGTTTCTTTTAAAATTTTATTTCAACAAAAGAATTATTTTACCATTATAATGGTATATATGACCTTTATGCTTTTATTAAATTAGTAATTTGTTTATTTCACATTTTATTTGTTTTGAATTATTATAAATTTCACCGAAAATAATTTGTTAGATAATGCAAATGATCTTATTAAGAATCTTATTAATCATATTTTTATTAAAGTATATAATGCATTAGACTCCAACTCTGTGGAAAGCTTTACAAACAAATCTTTAAAAAAAGGGTAAAAAAAAATATTAGAGGAAATAAAGGGAAAATATGAAAACGATCGGACATTTCTCTGTATCACTCATGTGTCAGGATAAATATTTCCGTTTTCTGGCATCGAAAAAGAATTGCATAACTATATATAAATATAAAAATTCTATTATTCGAGATTTACATTTGACCATGAATATTTTACGATTTAGAAATATTTTATCAATTAAAATGAAAATAATACTCTTTAAATTGAACAACAAAAGGTACAATTCGATGGTTGCGCGGCTAAATTTTTAAAAATGCAAATTAAAGCAGAATTTTAATCACACATTTGAACAGAAACGAAAAATCATTCATCAGGCATATACTATGAAACACTTTCCAATACTAGTAGGATATTATTCAGAAATTTCATTTTTTTTTAATAGAATGAACAGATATATCTAAATAAGCAACTTAAAAATCACATAATTCACTAAAAATCCATTTTCCGCAATTTCTGTTCCTATTCGGTGATTTGTGAGAAGTATTTCGTGTAATCTATATGTATCTATTACACCGGGATTCGGCAGCACAGACAATCACCTCATCGTTCACGACTGAAATTTCAGAATTAGCCAAAAATGAATTCGCATATTAAAACGAAATCGGTCTTCTAAGTCATATCTTGGTCCAAAACACCTGAAAACCTGATTCTAGCGATTGACTCGTAGGTTTATCTCTGTATTTTCCTGCACCCAGTCATCCATGTTTTCATACCGGTGTAGGAAAACACAATGCCAAACCTACGAGTCAACCTCTAAATACGAGTTTTCATGTATTTTCTACACCAAAGTATGACATGGCAGAGCGATTGCATTTTAATATCCGAATCGATTTTTAACTAATTCTGGAATTTCAGCCGTGAACTCGATGAGGTGATTGTCTATGCTGCCGACTCCCGGTTCATATGTAATCTATAAAATATATAACATCAAACTTAGATCAGTTTAAAAATCCATACCACAGAGTAAACGCACTTCCAGAAATTATAGATCTCAGTCAGTTTTTTAACCTAATTCTTTAGTGTGTCTCTGTAAATGAGCGATAAATGATGTGCACTCTCTAATCTATAGAAAACATTCAGTGTGTATCATAACATCATTAAAATGCACCACAAACGATTTTCTCCAACTATCATAATGTCATTTACTCCTTTTGTGAGTTCCTGTAAGCGAACTATAAATGCTACTTATTCTATACTGCTGAATAATATTGCAGTCCATCCCAATGGTGTATATTAATCTCATTATTAAGATACACATACTTTTTTAACGTCTGAATTAAAATAAATCTTTGAAATTGAAAGAAATAAAATATATGAAGATCTTAAGCGAACGGAATAACGATTACCCAAAAAATCACATTAGAAATATTTTCAAGAAAACTTTGGAGTCTATAAATTCCACCCCTCTCCTTTTTCAACGGTTTAAACCTAATATTTTTGTTTCTTTACCAAATTATGATACTGTTTCGGAGAAAGTTTTATCTGTCTTTAAATCTTTTAACATTCGAGTTTCTTTTAAAGCAGTATATAAAATGAGTTCTTTTTTAAATAGCAACAAATATAAATATGACATAACAAAATTAACCGGAGTTGTTTACATTATTCCATGTAGCGACTATGACATCGTATATATAGGTGAAAATTAAACTCTAAACTAATACAGCATGCCTTTAAAACCGACCACACCCCATCCTTCAAAAATTTATTGGTTTTGAAAAATAATTGGAACGATTATCACCATAGAGTATAGACTATTCATGGGAAATTGGCTCACTAGACTATACCCTTACACGCTCAACGAATCTGGAACGATCCCGAAGGAATATTTTGCGTTTTTGAAAGAATAACTTAAACTTTGACTAGGACATGTTTCGATATTCTGTTATTGCTGATGTGTGTACCGATGAGGTTGTGAGATACACAGCAAAACTTCTATTTTTGTATATATATTTTTTTGTTTTTAATTAAATGTTTTTTTTTTTTTTTTTTTTTTATTTCTCTGTTTTAATGTAGGGAAGTCTGTCTTGAGTATCCAAATTAGTTTTAATCTCATTATATTTAAAATATCACAACAACTATAAAATGCACCGCAAATTATTTTTCTCCATAGACATTAATGTAATGAAATTTTTGTGCGGCCTTGTAAAATGACATTAAATGATAAATACTACATTTTCAATACGGGACATTTTATTATATACCTCAATACGATATAGAAATTATATGCCAATACCAGTATATTTTCGACAGTCAGAGCACTGATAGAAGGCATATAGACAAGCCGAAGCCAAAAACACTTTTAAACTATGTTGGAAATTCTTAAAAAATAATAGTAAGCGACAAAATATAAAGACTTGTTTGCAAAAATGATTAATTAGACTAATTACTAAAATGTAAATTGATTGCGTGTGTAATAATACGTTCTTAGCCAATCGGAAATCTGTTACTTAGATGTCGTAACAAATGTTTTTATTTATCTAATTTTTATTTAAGGATGTAAATAATAAAATGAACAAAAAAAAAGTACAATTCCTTAATTGATCTGCTGCATTTTTTTAAAAGGAAATAAAAATAGAATTTTAATCAAACATTTCAGAAAGAAATATAAACGACAAAATATAAAATTTTGTTTGTGAAAACGATTAATCAGACTAATTATTGAGATGTAAACTAGTTAACTGTTTTATACAACGTTCTTAGTCTATTGGAAAACTGATATAAAATCGATACTGTAATTTTATTTTTATTTAAATTTTCAGAAATTATGTATTTTTTTGTATTTCATTGAATGATTCTAATAAATAGAAATAATTCACTGCATTTTAAAAGCGACAAACAAGTTTTTACAGAAAAAAAAATATTTTTGAATTTTGTTTTCATGAAGCGATTATTTTACAGTTACTATTATTTTTATTAACTTTATACGTTTCATTCAAATATTAATTAAATTATTCAGTCTTTTCTACATTGTATAGATAAAAAAATATTCCGTATATATTTAGAATCAATGTTAGAGGTTTTATTTTAATATTTGAAATTATTTTGATATATACAACGTAGAAAACATACATGGGGAAAATATTATTACATTTATTGTATTTATCATTTCTAATTCTTCTCATATGAACGTGAGTTTTATCTAAAAATAAATAAATAAAATACTAAATGTTACGAAACAATTAAAAACTCATTACACTGCATATTATTTTATTAAGATATATTATTTTTTTAACTTAAACTTCGTAAGAAGTGCACCTTAAAAATTAATTAATATTTCCGCTAATTTCAACGAAATTGTAGCCCATTCAACAAATTGATTTCTACATAAATGCGTTAAGTAAAGATAAATGAAATTTCATAAATGAAATGAACTTTTATTCAAACTTTTAAACCAAAATAAAAATGATAAAAACAAACAGCGCAGGAAACAAACAAAAGGAAAATTGGGAAATCGCATATTACAGTCGCTTCATCACTTATGTGTCAAGATAAACCTTTTCATTTTCAGAGATCGCAAATGAATATTATTACCAGAAAAGAAATATTAAAAATATTACTTGCGATTGACATTCGGCTTGAAGCCGTGAATACTTACTTTACAGTTTATGCGAGTTAAATTACTCTTTCTGTTTTTACGTAGTTTCTTTACTTACCCTTCCCGTTACTTACGTACCCTTTCTGTTTTTATGTTAGTTGGCCTATGAAATTTCTATAAAGATATCAAAGTAGAATTATTACCATATATTCAAAAACCAATTATAAACGACAGAATCGATAGTAAATTTTGCAAAAATGATTAATTAGACTAATTATTAAATGCAAATTTATCATATATCATTTTTATTATCGTTATAATCTGTAATTTCATTAAATAGTAAATGTAAATATTTCATTTTAATGCTTAATGGTTTCAGAAATGAAATTTTCTAATTTCGTTAAACATGCATATTGATTCAAAATATTTCTATGTGTTTTAGGAACGATATTTAGATTGGTTTACAGATAAATATGAATGTTTTTAATTTGATTTTTAGGAAGGAAATACATTTTCCGTCATTATGATTTATATGGAATTTGTATATTCTATTAAAATAATAAACTATTTAATTTATTATTCGCGTTTCTCACAAACGAACGTTTTTACCACGAACAATAAACTAGATATTTACGAACCAAATCATAAATTATCTTAAAAAAAATATTTTTATTGAAATATATTACGGATTTAAAACAAACTTTGCGCAAAACTTTTAAAAACATACTAAAATAAATTTATAACAAAAAGTCGCAAAGAAATGACATAAAAGGAAAAAGGCGGAAACAATCGTAAATTATCATTGCTATATCAACCACGTGTCAAGATAACTGCTTTCGTTTTCTGATATTGTAAAAGAATTCCATAACCAGAAAAGAATTTACATTCTGCTTTACTTATCGCTACGAAAATTTCACAAGTTATTAACATATTTTTTAATTAATATGAACACAACGAACTTTAAGTTAAACAAGAGAATGTACAATCATATAATTTCACAACTAATTTTTTTTTAATGAAATCAAGGTACAATATTTATCACATAATTGAAAAATAACATTAAGAGATAAAATCTAAGGCTTTGTTTCTGCAAATGAATCATTAGACTAATTACTAAATTTAATTTATTTCTGTGTGAGTTAAATTGCTGTTATTTTCTTGGTAATATGTGGTTCGGATGCAGTAATATCTATCTATATATATATATATATTAACGCTTATTTATGTTTTTCCGAAATTGAATGTTGTCATTTATGTTACGTTTGCCTGTTCATAAGAGATATTTCTGTGTTAAAGCAAAGAAATTTACATTGATGTAGGTATAATACACGCACACACATATATACATGTACCATAAAAATAATATTTATTACGTTTTCTATGACCTTCTTTTAGTGTTTCTTACTTAAAAAGTAACAAAAAACGGAACCCTTATAAAATCACTCCTATGCCTGTCTCTCTGTCTGTCACAGCCATTTTACTCGTAAACTATGGAACGTGGAAAATTTAAATTTCGGGAAGTAATAAAGACTATAGACCCACATATTCAGAGATTAATAAACATTCACAAATATATTTAGAAAAAATATAGAGGGGCTAATTAAGTTACTTGAAAAATATCTGGGGTATCGGGTGAAAGCTTTCATAAAGCTGAACTCAAAAATACAATTCTTTTAATCTTAGGTATTATACTTTCAGCGATATCGTCGAAAAAAGTATGTTCTGTTCCATCTATATCCGAATCTGCTGAAACTAAAATTATGAAAAAAAATAGAGGTAGTAGAATTTAATTTAAACCTTGCAAGAAAACTGTTACATAATTTTTGAGAAGAGAGCATTTTTCCATTACAAGCAAATTTTGATTTGCAACATTCGGGAAAGTTGTTGATGAGCGCTTGAGGTACCTATCGTAGCAGAAGTATAAAAGCATTGTTCATAATGATTTTCGAAAAAAAAATCGTCGGTAATTAGCCATGATATTAACCTTTAAAGAAACGGACTTTTTGGACATACATAATCACAGGAGCAGCATACTCTATATACCATAGGCTTTTAAAGCCAAGATAAAAAAATTTAATAATATTTTTGTGAAATGTAATGCCCAGTAGCAGTGTAAAAGCAATAAACGTCAAATTATTAAAAACAGAGTCATTTAATTAGAATTAATCGCATAAATTCTATGGGATTCGCGACTAGTTTGCATTGAATGGATCTATCAATACGCCTCCCGTGTCTTTAAAATTTAATTAAAAACCTATCTGGAAAAATGCGGTACGAAGCAAGCCGGCGTTGCAATTTTGCGACCTCCTTTTGAAGCGCACTAGCAAAATGACAAGTTTAAACAAGGATTTTGTTTTAGCTACACTGTAAAAAGAAATGATTTTTACTATGCTGAGTTTAAGTTTTTGAAATACCAAATGCTGTTTAACCTCTTTTGCTGTATGACGTAGCGTACGCATTACTATTTTGGACATTTCCGACAATGACGTACCGTATGTCCTGATATATGGCAATTTTTTTAATTAGACATTCCGAGTTCTCGAGAAAGTTTAAACTGTAATTTTTGTTTTGCTAACTAATTCATTTTTCATAAATAAAATAAAAGAAAATTAACAGTTTATCTTCTGTGGTGTTAATTTTAGACACAGAAAATACAGAAAAAAAATCTGCCAGATACGGCAACACCGCTGGCCAGTGACATACATTTGCTAACAGCGACAGAGCCTAAGTGGTTAATTATGGACTATTTTTTCCAGTACCGAATTAAGTTAATCAAAAACAGATTAGGATGAGACAAAATATAGTTGTACGGAATATCAATATTTTATACTATTTAGGCTTCATATCTTTTTGAACTTTTATGGTATACCCATTCATATTTTTCTAGTATATACAGCCAGCTATACCCAACGCTACGTTGTATAGTTTTTTACAAAGTCTTATTATTCTTTTAGCAACGATTTTTTTAATAATACAGTTAATAATTCATGTATTTATTGTACGGAAACCTGTGAATACGAGTAGTACTCGCACTTGACCGCTAATTTATTTTAGTGAATTATTAATCTATTCTATTCAATATGACTTATTTTTCATTTATAAGACAAATTACTCCTGTAAATATTTTATTATTAATATTGGAGTCTTATGCATATCTTTGATATATATTATCGAAGTTCACATGACATTTTAAGAATTTATGTGTTAATCATTAAATGTTTATGCTAAATATCATGTTATACAGATTTATTATATATTGTTTATATGTTGCTGGGTTACCTAAACAATTGTGCATCTGTTATGCCCGCTCAGAAGATATGTTTAGCAATGTAACGCTTTGTCAGATTTTGCGAAACTTTGCCGGAATGTACGGTCGTAAATGTCTGATGTGCGTAATTTTGTGGAGCTAGCAGACCTTTTAGCTCTTGGTTAGGCCTCCCCACATAGTTGAGCATGTTTTCTTAGATATCATCTTTCCCCTTAGAAAAATGTTAAAGTCTGTTACACTATACTGGATGTGTTGGCAAATGTTTCATAATGTATGCTTGGGGGATGTTTTTTCTTTCTTATTAAAGCTTACGGCAAACAATCAATATGTAAAATGATAGACATTACTTCGGGAACAATTTTACCAAATTAAACATAAAACAATACAGATGACTTCATTTACGTCATAATCAATTTGCATTTTGAAATAATTTCCATGATGCTGTCATAAAGTAAAACACACATATGTATATATATATATATATCCGAAAGCGCTATCGTATCTCAACCGTAAGCCTTCACAAAAGCTTCAGCAATCACAGATACAGAAAATGTCTTCTAAACACAAGAATCTTATATAAAAAAGAAAATTCCATACAACCAAACCTACTTGTTCATACCTATAAATTTTCACAAATATTCAATATTCGCAATATAATTTTGATAAAATAAAAAATAATAATGCAGAACTTCTATTTTCGGAATAATAAAAATTGCGGGTATAATTTTCAGAACCAGCGCAATGAAATAAATTTATCCGACCTTCAAATATTCTGTAAATATGGATTCATGATCCTGTGTCTTCTGCTGCATATAAAAGATCTGTGGGATACATAGTGTCAGCAGGCTGATATTGATTGTATAATTCAATATATTTCAGGAATCAATTTTATAACTTTAAGATATTAAGAAGAAGAATAAATCTTGAATTAATAGGACCTATTGATACATTTTTCTCTTTGCACGTGCACGAAGATCAACATGACCGTCGGGATATTCATCATTTAACTAATGAATGACTCGTTTGTAGTTGATTAAATTTTACAAAATCAGTTCAGAATGAATAATAGTTACTCAGAATAACGATTTATCTTTTCCATGCATTAAATGCTCTTCATACAACGTCAAAATGAATTCAAAATGATGCGAGAAGACTTAACCCATCACATCTCTATCCCTCTTTAAGCAAATGAAATGGAGACATGTACATGTAATCCGAACTCTGTGGCACTAGAATACATTAAGAATTTTGGCCTTCAGTGAAAAACACTGTTTATTAAATCATAAGCCCTGAGGTGGTATATAGTGTATGTGTGCGGTCAAGTGGTCAACCTAAGCGAAACCTTGAAAATTAGATGTAAATTTCTAACTGGGCGAAAAATGTCCGGACCAGGATTCGGACCAGGTTCGAATCCTGGTCCGGACATTTTTCGCCCAGTTGGAAATTTACATCTAATATGATTTGTTTACCAATTAGAATAATTGTGTTAATATTAATCTAGTGTAATTTCGTATCCAGCAATTTCTGGAGTTCCATTACCTGTGATTTATTCTGTTGAGCTGAACCACGTTTCAGACCAGATGCTGAAATCATCAAGGTTAGCTGGGTGAAAAAATTCGACCAGAATCGTCCGGGATAGCTCAGATGGCAGAGCACTGGCGGCTTCAGCCAGGAGGTCCCGGGTTCGAATCCTGGTCCGGACATTTTTCGCCCAGTTGGAAATTTACATCTAATATGATTTGTTTACCAATTAGAATAATTGTGTTAATATTAATCTAGTGAAACCTTGAGTGTTTAATTTCGCAGCTAGCTTGGAACTAATTTTATCTATACCGACGGAGGAAAGTGTTATTGCAGCCCCGAAGCCAGCCTGGTTTCGAACTCTGGATCTGTAGCGTTGTACTCCGACTCACTGACTTCTTAAGCAAGTGGTCTTCAATGTACTTGTAAATTTATTCTAAATTTAGTGGAAAAAAGCATCAAAAAATAAAATATAAGCAAAAATATCCTCGCCAAATTGTCTCTGTGAAATAACGCACGTTCATAAGATCGCTATTGTTCTAGCACATGACGTTACCCTAGCTATAATTTTAGAATAAATTTAATTTAATTTTAAACGTTAAAGGCATCGTACAAGGCCATGAATTCTTCTAACGCGTCAAAATGTATCAAAGTCTATGTCAAACTAGTCAGATAATAAATGAATAACGCCATCATTCTTTTTAAATATTCATCTTTTCTTCTTCATTCAATGATCTTCTCAAAAAAAAGAGTAACGATTAAACAATTATAAACAACCATTTACATTTTCCACACAATAGGTGTTTATCATATAATCCTAAAAATAAAATCGGTTTTTAACCCGGGAGGACGCGCGCCGGGCCTGATAGACCCAGAGTGCGTATGGTTTTCACAATTGTCACTACTATCTTTTTAAAAGTAATTTCGAACTTATTTTTAACAACTGTCTCCGACTAAATAATGTGACGATTATTATTCGCATTTATTGATGACAAAGTAAAAACCCTTCATAACCTGGGTAAGCGCGCATTCTCATGGTTTAACGATTAGAGTATTCCATACTTATTAACCATCGGATACGAAAAGAGACATGTGTACCTGTAAACTTTTGTCAAATTCAGCGCAGAAAAAGCGACCAAACGAAAAGAAAAATAAGTAAAAAGATCCTCTTTAAAATCTCTTTGTAAAATAATACACGACATTAAGATTCCTATTGTCCTTAGACATGATGAAATCAGATATGCAATTCGAGAATTAATTTAGTTTAACATAAAATGTTTAAGATAACAATCAAGGTCATGATCAAGGTTTCGGGGAACAGTTGTAACAATGACAACAATGTTTTATGCAAAAGTGTGACAAAATCTATGTCAGCTATGTTAAAGCTAATCATTAAATTAATCAAAAATTCTCATATTCTGTTTATATATTCATCTTTTCTTCTTTTATTTTTCTTCTTAATTTATCATTAACAGTTAGAGATAACTAAAAAGGTCATTATCAAGGTTTCATAGAACAAGGTTGTTGCACCAATGGAAAGATTGCAAGCGCAACAAGGACGCAGAAAAATTAATCATAAAACTAATGCGTAACGCTCGGAATCTTTTGAAATATTCATCTTTTCATTTCGATACAAACCTCTTCAGAAAAAAAAGTTACTTATAGCAAAGATTTAAAAAATGATAAATAACCATTTACATTTTCCACACGATAGGTGTTTATCACATAACACTCGAAATAAAATCAATTTTAAACGATACGAGTATCCTATACCAGTCACATCTATCATGAAAAAGAGAGTTATGTACCTGTAAACTTATTTCTAAATTCAGCGGAAAAAAGCGACCAAACAAAAAACAAAAAGAAGCAAAAAGATCTTCTCTAAATTCTCTTTGTGAAATGACGCACTATCATAAGATTCCGATTGTCCTCGGGGATAGGGGGAAGAGTAGCTTTTTCTTTTTCGTTCTTCGATGTTATGCAAAATCTCTGAATCGTAAACATTTCAGGAATTCTTACCGTCCAAATGCTTTTCTTCTTCTGCCACGAGAGGATTCGGATTTATTCACCAAGAGATTTTTAAGAGAATACTTTTCGACAAAAGGGGTTTTTCTTTCCGAGTATTAAACTTGATGTTATCTCGCGACGAAAATTTAAAATTGAAAAGTTTCCGACCGTATGAATAACAATCTAACATTGCATTAATGTTTAATAAACCGTGGAACTTTAATTGAAGTCAGTGTTACGGTAGTTATACCCGACGTCCTAAAGGAGTATATTTTTATTTTCTTGTTAGTATATCTGTATGTTATAAATTTATCTTAGTTAAAAGACTTTTCTAAGATTTTAAATGCTATCAATTCGTCTATGATAATATTTTCTTCCATTTTGAAAATTGGAAAATTTTGCGTTAAACGGATTTTTTTTTTTTAAATTTTCCTAAAATATCAGGTTAAAAATGTGTAATTAAACATTAAATTAATTAAAAATACATAGTTTGCGGAACATAGGTAAACAGCATAGATATATGTTATAAATCAAATTTAAAGTGTAGTGTTATAAATAAAAATATGTACATATGTATATATATTAATAAAAAGAAAAGTGCCCAGTTAAACTGATGGCATTGAGCTCATAGGCTATTCAAGGTAGTTGTATATTATACTCTTATTTGAAAGCATAAAGACTCGAAAAATAAAATAAGGGTAGATTATCTACGCCCGTTTCCACCCTTCATACTTAACCAATGAACCTACAAATCTAATCAAGGAAGCACCTTATCAAAAATAAACCGGTATAACAAATTGGAAGCAAATCGGATAAATCTGCATGAAAAACCAATTTATCTAAATTAAAGGTGTGATTAGCCCCGCGTTCCATCTTTTACACTTAACCAATAAACCTCCAAATTTAATCAGGGAAGCTCCTTATTAGAATAAACAGTTATACCAAATTTGAAGCAAATCGGATAATTCTGTATGACAAACCCATTTATCTAAATTAACGGGCATTATACCCCGTCCCCTCACTTTATACTTAATAAGTGAACCTCCAACTCTAATCAGGGAAGCGCCTTATCAGAATAAACCGATATACCAAATTTCAAGCAAACCGGATAATTCTGCATGAATAACCCATTTTTCTAAATTAAGGAATAGATTAGCCCCTTGTTCCCCCCTTTATACTTAACCCACGAAACCCCAAAACTAATCAGAGAAGCGCCTTATCAGAATTGAACATAATGTATTTCTATCTAGAGTTATTGCGTTACGTACATACATACGTACGTATATATTAAACACATACATCTGTACGTACAGAACATGCGGGCACATTAATTCTCAGTCTTTGATAACCTGTGAGCTAAAATATCAAGAATTGCTATATATTCTCTGTACAATGTTCTATTTAACACATTAGATCAACATAGAGACATAAAAGTCGATACTATTTTCTAGTTCATACATTTGATGCACATTACAATTTTTTGCCAGGTTTCCGTCCCTTATTATGCATGTCGGGAAATATACCTCCCAGTGGACATTACTTTTTCCCTATTCATACCATTTTTTTTTAAATAATGGCTGCCATTATATAAAAGTTATATTCGGATATTTTCAAGAGAAATCTACCACAAAAATAATTTTTGAGATTTAATTTTGGAATCGCATGTTACAAAAATCTAGAAATTGATTCCTGATTTAAAAAAAAAAAAAAAAAAAAAAAAAAAATTATCGATTACAATTCATATTGTTATAGAAAAATAATATAAATATATGTATTTTTGAAATTATTTTTCGAGAGTTATATGAAAAATAAAGTATATATTTATAATTAAAAAGAAATCAATTTTTAATTGCTTCAAATATTAGAATTCAAAATTATAGCTCATTTTTTCAAGTAATTTTGGGGTTATACTTAAAAAAACTATTTCTTTGCAATCTTCTTTTGCATCATTAAACAAGAAAGAAAAATCATGCAGTAAGCATAGATTATGGAATACTTTCCTACACTTCCTGAAATCATTAACAAGACTTCGTTATTTAAGGAAATAAGGTAAATAAGATAATTAAGTAAACATTTTAGAAAATAAATAAAACATTTGAAAATCTGATTTCAGCAGTTACCTTCTATAGCCAAATATGTATTCCAATTCTTTTGAACGGCCCTGTATTTGATCTGTATACTGATATATATATACTGTATAATGGGGAAATTTAGTTTAGCAAGAAAATGCATAACAGGTTGAAATTTCTATTTCAGCAATTTATACTAATAGATGGAAACATACTTGAATACTTTTTTTCAGCCCTGTAGTTTACCTAGTACCCACTACACGCCACTATTTAGCTAAAATTTAATTCAAACTAAATCACTCTTAAAACTAGTGAAATCATATTTCCAGAATTTATCATCTATAGACGGCCATGTATTCAGTTCATTTCGTGGCCCTGTATATCATTTTACCTATATTCTACAAACATTTCTTAGTAAACTAAATGCAGTTCAGCGTAAAAATGCATAACACACTTAAAAACCACCTTTCAGCAAAATACGCTCATACTTAATAACCTTTACGAATTCTTTTGTGTAGACCTGTATGTCAACTGTAGCATTTATACACACCATATAGTATGCATAAATATAGTGAAACTTAAAAGCGCGTATCATAATTAAAAATGCATTTCCTGCCATCATCGCTAATATACAGTACTTCGGAGAGAATATACTTGTCTGAAATCTTTTGTGTGTCCGTGTAAATGCTATGCACTTCGTGTTATACATGAAATAACTTACAGTAAGCTTCACCGATGTACATCAATTTCATTATATATGAAAGCGCATACTTAAAATACGCCACAAACAATTCCCCCCTATACCATTATGTAACGGAATTCTTTTGTGTAACCCTGTAAATGAATAGTCACTATTCGTTGCACTGCATATTCTACAGAAAGCATATTTGAAAGCATAATGAAAGAATATTTTAGTGCATGATCTTCGTAAATATATATCAATTTTATTATGTTTGAAAGAGTGTAACATCATTAAAATTCATTTGAAATTGAAATGATTTTTCTCATGGGTCATAATGTAACGGATTACTTTTGACTGTCCCTTTGACTTTTCAACTTGTTGGAAAGTGTTAAAAAGAAACTAGCATTAGGAGTTCAAAACTTTAAACCTGCTTTATGTATTTTTTACCTGGTTAACCCCATGAAAGGCACCGGTATATTATATATACCACATAATTTTAATTCCTAAATGCGACATTGGCACCATAATTTAGAGAATTAAAAATTGCTTTGTATACTGTACGCGAAGCTTTTACTTATTTCGTAAAAATTTGTTCATAAATCTTGGTATCAATCAGTCATTTTATCATTTTAGCAACAAAAGTTCTTTGCCCCTTTACCCAAGGGTTAACCTTTTTGCCGAATAATTTCACGTTTGTTATGCTTAGATATAATAAAATTTACGGAAGATTCGAAATATGATGCCAAAAACAAGTGCTAGTATTAAAAAGAGTAACATTTTTATCCGATGATTTTCGGCGGAGTTTGTAAGGAGGTATCCCTTTTCCCTACGTCTTTACAGCACGAATTTTATCCTATTTGGTGCAGGCGATCATTAAAAAATGTCATCAAAAACAAAAATAAAAAAATGGGGGGGAGGGGCACCAAAAAGAAGATAAATCATTGAAATGAAATATCTACATTATTTTCACGTTACATAGGTACACTCTAAAAAATAAATGTCTAAATTAGTAACTTTTACATACGTATATGTGTAAATTCGTAAACTGACACATTTGTTATACAATTGACACTCTTGTCGTAAACATTTACCTGTATTTATGTGTGTCTATCGGTTTGATGGAAGTGTGTAATTTGTCATCGTTTCGAAAACTCGAACAAGTGTGTAAATGTTAGAAAATTGAACGGATTTACACGAATTGGTGTGTTAATGTAAATTTACAAATTTTGCTCATTAGACAAATATCTGTGTATTTTGCATATATTTCATATCCCATCTCGGTAAAGATTCCGAGTAATACCATCTCGGTAAGTCCAATTTTTTCAGACTCGCAGTCTTTTCTGAAAAAAAGTAATCGGTAATATTTAACGAAAGTTCCCTTAATAAAAAAATTTTTACAGAATTTCGCGTTTTTTCTTTTTCGAAAATCGCGTTAAAATCTGTATTTGTTTTTAATATTCGGTATCGTCCTTACCTTTCTTTTGACATAAATTTTTGGCATTTCAGTTGAAAGTTAATGGAGATATTCCACATAAGAAAAACAAAAAAAAAAAATCGTAAATCGTGCGATTTTTATGATTTCGCATTAAAAATTTTATCGACTGGCTTTATAATCCGAAAAATTTAATCGCGATTTTCCTGCAAAAATTATTGGAAAGATGGATTTTTGCAATTTCTTTCGAAAATCTTATTAAAAATCCCACTTTTTTTTTTGTTTAAAGACAGAGGAATCTAAAAGAAAAAAAAAATAATGTTTATACTATGACCTCTAGTCCGTGCATTTCGGAAGAAAATTGTGGGCGGTATAAAACATTTAAAGAAAACCGAAAAAAAATCGATTCTTTTTCTATTACAAGATTTCATTTTTTTTTAAATTAATGCAATAAAAGACGTCACAAACTGGCGTTGAAAATTGTTTGAAAATTAGTTTTTCCATGTTACAAATGTATATTTATTTTATTAACAAATTTAATTACATTGTAATTCCTAAAAAGAAAATTATAGTAACAGAAAAACATCTAAAATTCACTTGTTCTATTAAATACTTAAGCATTTTTAAATTTATAAGAAAGATTCAGTAATCTCCCCCCATCTAAAAAATTAACTACCAAAAGAAAAAATATATATATATAAATTAATATTTTCATTTTATTTTATAATTAGAAATTATTAATAAGTAACAAATTAATATTGCAACATAATCATTAAAAATAAGTTCTCCTTTAAATCATTATACGACATAAAATGAATTCTTATTCTAATTAAAAGTTACTAATTACCAACTTACTATTTATAGAAATAAGTTTTTCCATATTAAAACAAAAATATATTTTATAAATTAACGCAATGCATGTAATTACATTATAATTCCTAATAAGAAAATTTTATTAACTGAACCAAACTTCAAAAAATAAAATTAAATAATGATTCTTAAATGTATAAGAAAAACACTTCGTTTGGTTAACTAATTCGTAAGATATTTATTTCCTTAATTTAAATATTAAATTATCTTTTAAATACACGTGCATAAGTCAATTACAAAAACAAACTTTAAAAACACTTCGAAATTCCAATTTCCGCATCTACCATTTACCGACACCGACAAACCATCCCTTATCGAAATGCCTATCCCTTATAACCCCGCAGATTCTTCTGTATGTTCTTCTGTCTCTCCCGCAGAATGCCGCTTCTTTTCTAAACAACGCTTAGTGGCCAAGTGGCTAAAGCGTTTACCTTCTGTAGGTAAGCGCGTCAGATCAAACCCAGCCTCTTCCAGCGCCGAAATATGTTCATTTGAAATATTAACAAATATTCCAAGATGGCTCACAGATGGCGCCATCAAAACGTATATAATAGAGATCTTACATTAGAGAGAGATTGGACATTGAAGAAATGTCCACCATTTCCGTTACAAAGTAGACGGAACACCGTACAACGCAATGCGTTTTATCAGCGTTTAACACTTTTTATTCTATTAAAATTATGAAAATTTCATTTTATATGCCTTCAAAGAGTCTTTCAGAACATAGATATAAGCAGATTTCCATTTTAATGAATAAGAATTCTCAGAAAATGTATTTTCGTTACTCAGCTGTTTTACGCTGCGCAGCAGTGCGATTTTACTTAGTTATCGGATTTTGATTTATTTATAGAATTTGTTTTTCATATTTTTTATTTGTTTCTTTTAACAGCAGTCCCCCTATTTAATTTTTTTTCTACATTTTTATTTAATGCCTTGATAACAATACTCATTCTAATACTATATATTTACCAAACTTCTGTATTAAAAAGAATGTCAATGAGAAGTAGCAGTACTTAGAAACTTGTCATAAAATATTTTCAGCGCACATATTAAATTAACTTTGAATCACATACATAGTTAAATAGGAGTGGTATATGATATGTTCAAAGTTTACTGTTTCTGAAATTATCAGTGCGAAGATGGTGAAAATTATAATAATTACTGTTTTTCAAAATGCGTAATAAATTATAGATAGTTTTAAAAAATTGAATTCTATAGTTCATTTTCTATCTGATAATCGTTAAAAATTATTTTTTCAAATATTGCTAAATTAAAATAAAGTTCTTACATACCCAATCTTCCTCTGCCCACTATTTTAATTAGTAAAAAAAAAAAAAAAAAAAAAAAAAAAAAAAAAAAGAGTAAAAAAGCATTTTTTGAGAATTCTTACTCATTAAAATGTAAATGTGTTCATATTTATGTTCTGAAAGACTCTTTGAAGGCATAGAAAATAAAATTTTCATATTTTTACTAAAATAAAAAGGGTTGGATGCTGATGAAAATGCATTGCGTTGTACGACGTTCCATCTACTTTGAAACGAAAATGGCGGACATTTCGTCAATGTCCAATCTCTTTCTAATGTAGGTTCTCTAGTATATAATAGAATTTTCAATTTGTACTGATGTCGGACTGCAACCGGTATTCGTATGGTTAGCTATCGGCGGGCTTTTGTAGATCATTCTCATGAATTGCATTCGCGCGGCGTATTATAAAAGTTACGGGAACCGATAGCGACAGCCGGTATCGTGCCGGTAGTGACAATCGGCTGTCGGCCGATAGCTCTGTGTTTGCTTGGTTGGTTCATTTAACAAAACTTTTTGTAGCATACACAAAAAAATTAACAGGCTTTATTATTTAAACAAATAAAATATATTTTGCTGAAAAAAGAAAACAGATTGTTAAAATTATACATAGTATATTTTTTAAAGTAAATATTATAATTGTTTCTTTAACACAAATTTTGTTGTTAAAGCAAAGAAAATTCTTAAAATTACGCAAAACAATTGTTCTTTAAACAAAAGTTTTTTATAGCCGAAACTTAAAAAGAACTGTTAAAGTAACAGATTTCTGTTTAATTTGAAAAAACTTTCAACAAAATACTTTTGTTTTGCTGACGATACAAATTTTTTCGTTGGAATGGAGGAAACCAATCAACAATATATTTTTTATAAATTATCCATTGACTTATATTTAAATGAAAAGTTTTGTTGTACCAACTAAATTGTTGTTGATTCAACAAAACATTTTTTTTCTATGTGTAAAACTACAGGATAGTACAAAATTGTTTATGTGATGCCTTGCAGGAAGCTATGTAAAACTAATTTTAATTCTTCTAAGGCAAAAATTCAAACATTGAAGAATTAGTAAATACAATTTTCAATTAAAAATATTTAAAGATAGTTTAATTTCATTTAATATTTTTTGGGGTTTTAAATGCTGTAATTATAAATGCTTTTGATCATAAATTCTTTTCTATTATAAACTCTGTTTAATATAATAAATATTCCTCCAAAAATATATTTTTATGCCTGCGCAGATTTACTCTAATATTTTTAAAAAAGGCAAAATTTTACGAAAAATGCACTAACAACATTTCAAAAGTTAAAATTTAAGCATTTTCTTATTATAGGAGAAAACGTGTTCTCTAAAAAGTAAAAAGGAAATCTCGCACTCCAGACATTCAGACTGCGGCTGAAAACATTGTTACCTCATCTCGTAGTCAACAAACACCTCATTTTAGCATTGTTTTCGGGATTTTTCCACTTCTATGATTATACTATGAGAGAGCCGGGACTTAAAAACTGATGCAACAAAAGTATATGAAAGAAAAAAGAAAAAAATAAGAGAAAGCTCTATTCTTCGAACAATATTATTATATTTTTCAAGAATGATTTATAGGAAAAAGGATCGGATGCAAATAAAAAAATTAGGTTTCACTAAAACATTTTGTAAGTAGAAGAAAAGTATTATTTAACTGTTCAGAAAGAATTTGAAAATGTTTTTTTTTTAGTATATCACTAAATGTTTTACTATACGAATAGATCACCAAACTTTACTTTCTTTAACGGGGGGGAGGGGATCACGGAGTAACGCTTAGTTAAATTAAGATAAAATTCGTAGGCGTTATGTTTCTTCAAGGGGGAGAATTGACAAGTTACTATTTAATACTGCAATCAACATTAAATTAAACACATTTTGCACAACCACTTCTACAAAAATAAAATTATCATGGCCTTAATATAGCTGTAATCAATGCAGTCTCTAACACAAGACCCATTATGGTTGGCTCTGTGACGGCGGTTATGAGACAAACATACAAATGTTTTAACATTTTAAATTGTATGTTTATATAAAGCTAACCATCCACAAGATCAAAAAAAGTTTCAAATATTTTAAACTGTGTGTATATTCGTTCATTTTCATAAAAAAATATAATATTATTATTTATTTATTTTTAATTTAAAAGTAAAATATCGGACAAAAAATTATAAAAGATTCTTTTAGAAGCCAAATTTGTCAAAAGAAAAAAAAAGAAATAATAAATAATATAAATACAAAAATAATAATATAAATACAAATTTAACGGTTCAGCTAAAATTTAAAGTCAATATTACAATTACAAACTTTTTAAAAGGTTCCCCAGTTCAGCCAAAACAACTTATAGAAAAACACTTTTAAAAGATTTGGAAAGACATTGACGCTTCAGTTGACCATACAAGCAAAAACCTCTGGAACAGTGACTCTTTTATCATTGAGAGCTGGGCAAGCAGGAATTGGAAACCAAATTAAATAAATATTCTAATATTTTAACATAAAAAAAAATGCAATTTAATAAATTACAACGACCATTTGGAAAACGATTTTTTTAAAGACTAAAATTTAAGACATAAAAAATCGCACGGAGTTGATCATACATTACGTACGCCATGGATTACATTTTTCGGTACTGTAAATTTTTAAATTTCTACGGAGCTGGTCATTCATTACGTACGCCATGGATTAAACATTAATATTCCTGGACTAATTTTAAATTAAACTTCATTCTTAAACTTCTAAACATCCCACAATATTACTTTTTACACCGTCGTATAGAGAAAAAAAAAATGTACTTTTAAATGCAATTTGTTTGAAAGCTGTATCTCAATTTGCTTCTGAGTTATTAATTTTTTTGTAGTTTTTATTACTTTTTTGTCATAGTGGCAACAGACGTATCCATCTCTGTTGAAAGTAAAGGGAAAATACAGATTACTGTATAGACCAATCAGAAAATGAATAAAATGAGGATTCAACCAATAAAACGCTTCAGATATGTTTTTGATTTCCTACCCTGACAGAGGACAATAACCATTTTTCCAAATGGTTAATAAAGAAATTTTTTATGCTAAAAGAATTATTTTTGTAGTTTTATACAAGCATCTCTTTCTCTAAAATAAAATTTCAGCATCACAGATACTACTACTAAGTCAAGTTAACAGTGTCCAATGAAAAGGTAGAATCTACACAAACTATATAGTTAGATAAGAATAAATACGTGTTCCGTTTTCTACTTTTTTTTTTTTTTAGGATAATATTTGGTATAAGTCCTTTAGCTTTCCTAAATAGTTTTTAACAATCAATAAATATTACTCGATGAAATTACATTTAATAAGAAATCGACTAATGAACGTATTTATTCAATTTTATGGGAATACAGATGGTTTTCTCTCCGAATGCACGTGTATTGACTTTGTAGTGAAAAAATTTCTTATTTCAGATATCAGACTTGTGGATTTTAAGAAGTGACTAGTGTCATTAAATGTATTAAATTGATAATCCACAGAAACATATGCATGTCATGCAAATATGACATTTTAATCACAGCAGAAACCTTTTAAAAACAATAATCACCAACTATTTGGTTAATTAATATATTACAACAACTCCCGAAAAATTACTAATCTTTCACATGTACAGTAAAACTTTAATTATCTGAACTCAAGTTATCCAAGTAGCCAAATTCGCGAATGGATATCAGAAAATATGTATCGCATTTAAGGAAAAAGTAATTTATTGAAACGCAGATTGTATGCATTTGCTTGGAAAATATAATTTCATTTAAATTCCTTTTGATTTCAGACATACGATTATTTTTTAATCGGAAATTTCGAAATCTATTTTTTTATAATTCAGAGTTGATTTTTACGGCTCATGGCAAAACATTTCGATAAAAAACATCTATTTAAACTGCTTTGTATTCTTAAGCATTTTATTGAGCTTTTCTTGCAATTTAAAAGTTCATATTAACGTTACACAGTTATTATGGGGTATATTTTGTATTAAACAGGTGTGGTTAAAAATTATGGAACATAAAACATTTATAATACAAAATATCTGTTACAAGTGTTTTCTTTCAAGTGAGATTTAAATAATAAAGAACAATACTTTAATGGAGCAACAAATTTCTGTCCCAGTCATTAAAAACATTTACATGTAAACAAATATTTAACACATTTTATAAAAACAACACTTCCGATGATTTCATTTTGAATTGCTACAATTTTATATACAAGAAATTTCAAGCGCACTTTCTAAGATAATATATCTTTCATAAACTTACTTACATGTTTTCCATTTCATCAATTTATTTATTGTATTTCACAATTATTGCATTGATGGGTAAAAATTATTGTTTATGTTTCTTGTCAAAAAATACTGTTTAAAACTATAAAGTTTGTAAATATTTATGAGTAATTTTGTTAATTAACAGGCCACTTCAGACATGATTTTGAATGCTTTAGTAAATATACATATATATATATATATATATCACCGTACAACATTATGTTTTCATTTAAAAACACTTAGAACAAAATGGAAGTTACATGTTGATTAAAAAAGAAATTAATCTGTAGTAAGAGATAAATGTGTAAACATAAATCATAAACAATGAAAATTGTCTTAACACTCAGATATTTATTGCATTTTATTTCACAGTGAAATGGATTACACAGCGGTAGATCTATCAAAAATGTAAAAATAATTATCACCAAAAATACTTTTAGCCTAAATTCCTATTTGTTAAACAAAACATGGTTATTTAAGAAAAAGAGACTTCGATGGTGGAGAAAAAGAGTCATATTAATTATTTTGTTGTAATGTAAGATTATTTCATGAATATATTCTCATGTGCGACAGAAATACTCCGCAGGGGGGTTACCACTTTAAGCACATTCGCACATCTTTCATTCCCTAGCTGGTTCACAAAAGAATTAACTGCCATGACATTTTTCAGCATTAAAAGTCTATTTGCGGACAAACAACAACACAAGTGCATAAACATTTGGAACTAACTTTCTACTTTAAATACTGATATTTAAAATTCTTTATTTGTCATATTAAAGTATTATAGCATTTTTTTTAACATAAGAACAGCGGAATACATACTCAAGTCATATACAAATAATTTAAATCAAAAATTAAATTTAATACTATTTTATTTAATTGTACCAATGTACCAATGCACGAATTCATAAAAAGTTGTACCTACGAAACTCGTTATGATTTCATTAACTAACTGTTCATGGTGATCCGTCTGCTTAGACATGATGCATAGAACTTCAGTAGAATCATTTAACTTTTTTTCGAGTAGTGTAGGATTGACTTATTTTTAAAAGAAATTCCTGGTTTCAATGGTTACATATTTAATTCATCTCCGCCAAAATGACTGCTACAGCCGTTATAATGTTAAATTATTAACAATAAAATTTAAGCTGTTACAGAGCTTCATTTATCTACGTTTAAACACTGAAACATACATTATCCTTTTGTCGCGTGCACTTTGTAATACAGTGTATGCAACTTGACTGTTTAAACAATGTAAATTAAAATTGTAGGTTACTAAGAATTTTCTAGGAAACTGGGATGACTAGAACTTTTTATGTAACTACGCAAAAGAAAATCATGTAACAGATGCATGTTTTTTACTGTTAAAAAAAAAAATCTGTAAGGTTACTTAGAATTTTCCATGAACTGGGATGCTGGATATGTAACTGCAACAAAACAAATCATGTAATTATCAATGGCTACCGATATAATTTTAGTGAGTATACATGTTTCTGCAGCTTTACAAATACTAGTTTTGTAGATTTATATATTTATTTTTTTAACATTGTAATTAAATTCTGCATATCATAGAAATGTACATTAATGTCATTTGGGCCTTGCATGTAGAGTAGACTTTTGAAATTGAATTAATTAATTTGTATTAATTATATATCTATAAATACAACAAAAAAATGCAGTTGCGTTTTTGTCTCTCATTCTTTCTGAAATATTAAAAATTAATGCATATACCTCTCAAAAACAAATGCTTAAAATTAATCTGTTAGAGGAAAAATAAAATAACTGGTTCCATATTTCACCGTAATGTCCCTGTCAGTAATGTAATAAGTTGATAAAAGACAATCATTCATAATCTATCAAAACATATTAAATGCGTGCCAACGTTTAATACTTTACGATATCAGGAAAAAAAATCACATATGAATATAACATCCATTTTGTTTTATTTGACGTTACATCAAAGAAATTCTGTGTATTTTTATCATACGATTTATCCCAACAAACAGTTGTCTTAATTGCCCGAATTAACATTTAATGCATTAATTCATTTTTAAGAATGATTCGTATTTCTGAAGAATATCGAATAAGAATTTTACCAAGAAATGCTTTAATCTCATTCATTCCAAAAGTTAAATTTATCATGAAAGATTAATATTCCATTTTCGTTTTCTAAAGTCTTCGATTACTTTTTCATGATTAAATTATAATTAATTGTGTTTTATTCGTTTTTCTGCTTATGAATATTGCATTTCTAATCCAACTCTTCATTTGTTAGGAAATTTTCTACGTTACATTTTTTTTTTTTTTTTTTTTTTTTTTTTTTTTTTAATCGTTACGGTCTTCTCACTCTGACACGTTGAAATAAAGATGTAATAGTTTCCATTCATTTTTTAAAGTACTACAAGCATATGTATTACAAGCAGATTTTATACCCGTTAAATTTGATAAATAATTTAATTTCTAAATTCTTTTTTAAATTAAAGTATTATATTTCAAATTTTTAATTGCTTAAAAAAACACTTTTTCACTCTTTTGGCTGTACGCCGTTTAAGCAATTAAATATTTAAAATATTATTGAATGCATGGCGTGAGAAATTTTCTACAGAAAAATTCCAAGAGTTATAAAGTATTAAATATAGCAACTATGATAAATTGTACAATTGTTTCGCAATATTTTACCGACAGTTCTCAAAAATCTTATGCTAGCATCATGCGAGCCTCCCAATTACACTTTCGAAATTGAATAAGACATTTTACTGCAGACTGTACGATCCATGGTAAATTATAGGTCGAATTTTTTCATTATTTCATAAAATCTGAAGAAATAGGAACTAGAAAACAGGAATTCTGCTTTTTCAGAATTTAGTGTCGCCCCTGATGAAAAACGAATATAAAAACCGGTGTATATATAAATAGTAACGAACATATTTCAATTTTAAGACTTATAACATACGCTTTTATTTTATGTAAAATGACGTCATTCGCATCCGCTTAAGAATTCCACATTTACGATCCACTCTTAAACATCTACAGTAAAGTAGGCATAGGACGTCACAATCGCGAAATAATACACAAATGCAGCAAAAAGATGCCGCCATTAAAGAAACTCGACCAAAAAAAGGCTGTCTAATGATTCATAGGCCTTCGTTTGTTTGTAACATTAGTATAGATACTTAAAATTAAATATAGTTTATAATAGCTCCACGTTTTAACAGAAATCATGTTTATAATTTTTTCAAAATAGCACGTATTTTAATTACATTTTCTTTCGGTTGTTATGAAAAAATGGCAACAAAAATTTATAATTACTATTTTACAACTTTTTTCTTTTATTTTCTACAGAAATGGAGTATTTCCGTTGCCAATATTAAGCAAATGGCTCAAAAGCTACAAAACATTAATATTAAAAAAAAAAAAAAAAAGGAGTTGAAGTTTTCAAACAAATTGCATTTAAAAGTTCTTTTTTTCCAATACGACGGTATAAAAATTGAAAAAAGTGTGATGCTTAGAAGTTTGAAAAATTGCTATAGAGTATTTAATCGTACTGCTTTGTTTTAAGGTGGCTTCTGTAATGTAGCGTGATTTTTTGGAGACGACACAAAATAAGCTGGGAGAAAGAAATAGCATACCGTACCGGGGGCTAATAATGCCATAATTACAAACAAATTAAATAAATGGTTCCCCTTTTAATACAATTTTTTTTCATGTTTTCAATTCTTTCTTAATGTTCCCGTCAGTAATATAATAAGTTGATAAAAGACAATTATTCATAATCTATGAAAATCTATCGAATACTTCCTAACGTTTAATATGTAATTTAAAAAAAATGCAAATGAATAATAAGCACCTTATGGTGAATTTTCATAAAGGTTTTTATACTAAAAAAATGCCTCAATCTGGTTTGTTACGAAAGTTAAATTTATCTTGTCATATTAATATTTAATTTTTTTCAATTCTATTATATAATGTACCATATATTAATTTTTCATGATTAAATTTCAAACAGAGTTGTTTTATTAGTTTTTAAATTTTATGAATATTGCATGCAGTAATGATAATCTTATTTTTTTTTAATTATCTATGCTACATGTTTTTATTATACAGGCGTTTTAATGTAAAATTTCCAAATAAAAATATAATGGCTCCCATTAATTTTGATAAATGAGAACATACACTTAAAGGAAAGCAAAAGATTTTGTAACTAGTAAATTGAACTAACAAATTCAAGATTTTAAGTCGTTTTTAAAGTAATCAATCAAGTATAGTAGCTCTTATATAATTTAATATTTTTATGGAATTATTTTTATGGTAGATTTTAGAAAGTTTAAGTTATCATCATTTAGTCACATGTACCCATACTGTAGCCTCATTTAGTCACGTTTAGTTTACATGTAGCCTTTCGCAATGAAATGGCTAATTTTTCTATAGTATACCAACAATAACAATGTTATGAGAAAATGTATTTTAAGAAACAGTTTTTTAACTAGTAAATCGAGTGAAAATTCCAGTTTTTCATTATATTTTAAAGTAACACTTGAATTACACGAGTCCTCGTGTAATATAAAATTTTTGTTGCATTCTTTTTGGAAAATATTTAGAAATTATAAATTGGCATCATTGTGCCATTGTACATGTATTTTTTGGAAATCTAATGACTTATTTACTACTCCCTGTACATCAATAGAATATTTACAAAAATTATGTTATGAGAACTTTCAGTTCAAGCAGCAGATTTTTTTAACTAGTAAATTGAATAAACAAATTCCAAAATTTGATTATTTTTTAAGGTATCCGAATACCTTTAAAATGTAATTTTTGATCAAAATATCGATTTTTAAATTTTGCAATAATATTAAAATTGAATCTTTTATCTATCGAAATCTGCTTAAATTTTGTCTGTATCTAAAATAGAATACGAGTTACAGCTGTTACAGCTTTTGAATTGTGTTTAAAAGTTATTTTTAGCTTTTTGTCAAAATGAAGTTTTTCAGATTTTTACTATACACAAAACATCCTAAAACAGAACATTATGCGTAAAATGTCACGAAAATTTCTGTACTTCTTTTACAAATGTCTTTTGAGGGAATAGACTACACTCATGATAATATATTAAATAGTTTTATATTTACACTGGCATAAATGACAAACTTGGGACAAATTTTGCGAATTTTTCATTACATTAGTACTTTAACTGCCGTATCATCTGAGATAGAGATGCGATTATAGTGTGATTAGTCTAAGTCCTCGAGAAAGTTATTCTGTTTATTATGCAACTTACAAAATGTCAATACATTATTTCATTTTTGAGTTTTCACGTGTTGCGGAAGTCAATTTTTGACATAATTTTGAATATTTTTCTCTTTAAAAAATTATTTCTGCGTAATTGCTAAAATTTTTATATTTTATCAAAGTTTTAAAGTAAATGTTAATATAAAAAATAGATAACAAGAGAAAATTTCAAAAATTAAAAAAAAAAAATCACTTCCGAAGATCTGCGTATACCTCAATGAAATTAATACTTAATGCAATTATGAAAAGCTTTTTCACTTACAATACATCATCTCTGATAAAAACAGTTTTTTTTTTTTTTTTTTTTTTTTTTTTTTTTTTTTTTGTCTTTCGAATTTAAAATAAATGATATTATATACTGTTCGATTATCAATGCGGTAAAACTATAACTAAAACTTCGATGAAATTTGTGTGAAATGAAATTTCACATTGTCGACGAAATTTGAAAAATGTTTCGAGAAATTAGTTTCCGAAATTGAAATTCACGATTCAAATCAAGAAATCCATCTGCAGGCAGACATATATCTAAACATAAGATAGAAAACTTCTCCAAATCATTCTTTGAATAATTTGTAAAACATATAGCTTCCATTTTGTGAGTGTGTGTGTTAATCAAGAACTTTACTTGTCAATATTAACCATAAAAAATAGATGTATCCATTCACATCTACTTTCATTATTGAACTATCATTTAATTTTTTCTAAAGAGCAAAATTCCTACATATATCAATTATTAGCATTTTACTTACTTAAAACAGAACTAAGAGAACTTATATCGCAAGACGAAATAATCTGATCAAAATTCCTTGTAAAATAAATTTACTAATTTGAAATTTCATGAAATTCAGGGAGAAAATTCACATTTTTTCTTTAAAAAATTATTTCTGGGTAATTGCTAAAATTTTTATATTTTTTTCAAAGTTTAAAAGTGAATGTCATTATAAAAAATAGATAACAGGAGAAAATTTCAAAAATTTCAAAAAATCACATCCGAAGGTGTACTGATTCCTTTTACAGTAACCAAGGGATTATAGGATCCCTCATACGTCAGATTTTTGCGAATATTCTTGAATAGGAAAGTTTTTAAATATTTTAAGAGGACAGTGGACGTTCACAGCTATTTATTTTTTATTATTTTCTCAGTTATACGGAAATTCTGCACACATAATAATTCATACATTACTAAGTAAATTTATCAATTTTATTCAAAAAATGTTTATAATTAACCATTAAATGCCGGGTGCTGCTTTTCGGCAACATACCCAATTTAGGCTCTAAAATACTATTAGAATAATATTGAAGCTATAATGCCTAATGTTGCCAATAAAATACATTCTGAATATATTATTAAATCGATTTTCAACATGTAGGTGCCAACACCTGTGCTGTTTAAGAATAAAGAAATGTGTCTTTTTTCAATTGTTGCTACTTGTTCTTTTTGTTTTGTTTGGAAGCTTGCGAAATACCCTATTTTAGTCTGCAGTGAGCAAGTAAAATTTAATTCTTATTATAGTTCCTAAAATTCTTGTTTGTTTAATATTACAGAATTTTATCAAGGAAAAATGTTTTTTCAATTAAAGACCAGTATTGCCGATTAGTAGCAAACTGTTTTTTAGCCATAAACCATACTTAAAACAAAATATGATTTTTTAAAGTATTTTTCCCATGATTTATTTAAAAAATAAAAGCTGAAAAACATTATTAAAATGATTTTTGAAAAATCAGGCATTTAAGGGTCAAGTTGTTAATGAAAATATGTTAATTAACCAATCTAATTTAAAATGCTTCATGCGCATAAAATTTCGTTTTAGGAATCTGGTGTTTTGTTAAATGCTAGCTTTATAATATTGGAACAAAAGACGGTGTGCAATTTAAAATTTTAGTAATATACTGACAAAAAAAATAATAAAAAACCCTCCAAAATTTACACTTTTTCATGAAATTTCACGAAAAAAGTTATATAACTACTTAATTTTTTTTTCATGTACAGTAATGCATGCATATTAATACTAAGTTTTGAAATATAGCGTATTTCAAACAATTATACTTAATATTATGAAAACTAAATAAAAAAGAAGACGCTTGCCATATTTTGAATATATTAACTTGACGAAAATTCTCATTTTGTAAAACGCGATTTAATTTTTTATATTTAGTGTAACTCAATTATGGTATACAAATTTGAAATACTTGTAACTTCGCTAGCAAATCCTTGTAATTGCATGCAATTTTCTTCAAATGATGTAGTTAAGATTGAAGTATATCAATAAACAAAAAAAAAAAAAAAAAAAAAAAAAAAACTAGAGAACAGGAAATTTGCTTTTTCAGAATTTAGTGACGCCCCCGGCATTTCCGTTACTTCATTTTCTTCTGGTGGATTGGTGGCTTCTATTATTATGAAACAGCCATTATAAATGAAGCGTTAGGTGAAGATGAATAAGCAGCCGTAAAAAGTTAGCACTCTGATTTTCTGGCCAGAACAGAAAATCAGAGTTCTAACATTTTACGACTGTTCTTTCATCTTCACCTATGCTTCATTTATAATAGCTGTGTCATAATAATAGAAGCCACCAGTCCACCAGAAGAAAATAACTCGGTTAAGCGGGACTCGGATAATCGGGACTCTACTGCAAAATATATTTCAATTTTAAGACAAAGCACACGCTTTTATTTTATATAAAATGACGTCATTTGCATTAATATAGATTCTTAAAATTAAATATAGTTTATAATAATTCCATGTTTTATCATAAATCATTCATTTATATTTTTCTCAAAATAGCACGTATTTTAATTTTTTTTTTCAATTTTTATGAGAAAATGGCAACAAAAAGATATAATTGCTATTTTTCAACAATTTTTTCTTTACTTTCTACAGAAATGGAGTACTTGAGTTGCCAAAATGGAACAAATGTGGCTAAAAAGTACAAAAAAATTAATATTTCAAAAAACAAATGGACATGCAGTTTTCAAACCAATTGCATTAAAAAGTACTTTTTTTCCCCATACGACGGTATAAACATTGAAAATGTGCGGTGCTTAGAAGTTTTAAAAAAATGCTGTAGAGTGATTAATCGCACAATGAAACATCGGCTTTTGTTTTACTGCTAGCGTACACAAGGTAACGTTATTTATTGGAGACAAAATAAGCTGGGAGAAAGAAATAGCATTCCGGGGCTAAAAAAATTATTTTTTAGCCGATTTTTGCGAAATTGAAGGTCTATGGTCGTCTTAACTTTATATCATTTATGTCGTAAATGTAGTTTTTCGAAATTAAATGACTCAGTTTGCTGCTCTGTATATATCTATAGAATACACGCATTAATAATTCACTCAAGAATTTCCATTTATTTACGAAATGCAAAAAATAAGATCTACGCGATATTTAAAATAAAATAAATATAAATATATATAGATATATGAAATCCGCATTTCATATATTTTTTTTAGTTCTTCCGTAATGTTCTTGTCAGTAATGTAATAAGTTGATAAAAGGCTATCATTCATAATACATCAAAACATATTAAATACGTGCCAACGTCTAATACTTCATGATGTCAAAAATTCGCAGATGAATAAAACATCCATTTTCTATTACGTGACGTTACGTCAAAGAAATTCCATGTTTTTCTTCACAGGAATAACTGATAACAGTTATCTTAATTGGCCGAATTAATATTTAATGCAGAAATTCATTTTTAATTTTGATTCGCATTTCTAAAGAATATGCAATAAGAGTTTTACTAAGAAATATTTTAATCTGATTAATTCTGAAAGTAAAAATTTATCGTTTAAGATTAATATTCCATTTTTACATTCTGAAGTGCTCGATTAATTTTTCATGATTAAATTACAATTAAATGTGTTTTATTCGTTTTTCTTCTTATGTCATATTTATTTTTCAAATAAAAATATCCCTTTATATTTGTAATCGTAAATTTGCACTCTTTACTTTTTTTATTGTAGATCTTGAGTATTTATGGAAAAATGCAACAAGATGGATTTATTAAAATTAGGAAGAAAAAAAAAGAAAACTGTGAGTTTAAGTAGGTCGTGTTTTTGATCTTGCTGCTAAAATCTTAAATAAAAGATAAATCTGTTTAGCTGTTGCTTCATAAAAACAAATTGTTAATAGCAATACGATGACTATTATTTTATTCCTTTAACTACAGGATGTTCCAAAATGACCTTTATAACTTTGCTCACGTGTGTTTCAGAAATGGGGATAGGTAGAAAGGTGTAGCTTGCGGCATAATAGTCACACACTCACACAAAGAAAACACAAAATAATGAGTTTTCTTTTTTGCAGGATAGTTAAGAGGCTACTTCAGTCAAACGAAAAAACGCGTTCGCTAATGTTAATCCTATGGAAGAAAATTATAAAGATATCTCGGTCGCATTTCAATATTTTTAAATGATTTTTTTTCCATTGAATAGTTTAGATCGATCTGTATGCATGCCGTTTTTCACTTTTTCGGTTTTGATTGCAGATTTTTTTTTTTATGAGAATGCTTTCAGTTTCGAAACCGGTTCAGAACATGAAAGTGTCCTCATTAAAAATATCTGTAAACAAAATGGAAAAAGTAAACAACGGTCTTTGTACAGATCGATCTCAAATATTGAATGCAAAAAAAAAAAAAAAAAAAAAAAAAATCATTTAAAAATATTGAAATGCGACCAATGTAATTTTATAAATTTCTTCCACATGATTACCATTAGCGAAAAGATCTTTTCGCGTGACTGAAGTAGCCTCTTACTTGACGATAATGGTGACCACCCAGCAGATGGCACAATGTGTGGGATGGTGGATCGAGACAAAATCTGACACCGATGTGCAACAGAACTTCCAAACCCAAAACGACAGCACACCACCATCACGTCTGATCATCAGACAGTGGGCTCTCATCACAGAAGCACTTGCACATGTTAATACGGACATCCTACAACATACATGGGAGGAAGTGGAATATTGCTTAGATATCCTGCGTGTTACAGATGGCGCACACATTAAACTTTGTTAAACGGCTACCAAAACTCTAGGTGTGTGTCAACATTATGCCGCAAGCCGCACCTTTCTACATATCACAATTTCACAAATATATCTGATCAAAGTTGTAAAGAATATTTTTCAACATCCTGTATGTAGCATTATACATCATCAGATATTTTTAAATTTAATTTTTATGTACAAAAAAAAGTGCAGTTAAAACGTACGATAATCAGTAGTACATTTAATTTTATAGATACACTGTTGAAAACAATGAGAATGGTAAGCAAAAAAGAGGACAAAACTATGAGAGAAAAAATGCCTTTCTATAAAATGGGAAGTATACATATATTAAAGGGCATTAAAAAACAAGATACCAAAACATCATTTACGATAATTCTAATTTCTTGTGATGATGTCAAGAACATGAAAATTTGCTCAAATGCACCAATTTTGATACCTGTAAATGATTAAAAAAAGGCTCTTGTTTGAAGAGTATGGAGGGTTCTTAAGACTTTTACACACTTCTTTTACGTAGATTCCGATTAGACTTTAGGGAATTCTGTTCAACTTTTTAAAAAGTGCAATCTCCAAGTCTTTTCTAGTCAAAAGAGACACTGAACTCTCTGAAACCAGGATTGTGTGGTTTGTCTTGAGTCGTGGTGAACAAGGGTATGAGCTTGCTTTCATATTTAAACATTATCACAGAAAAGGTTTCTGAAACAGATGGTCTCCCTGTCTCTATGGGTAAGAAAGGGTCCGGCTGCAATGCGTCGTTTAATCGTGTCAAAGACATGTTAGTTTGGGTCTAATGCTGGTCATTTCATATGTGGTATTGTTTTTGCTTCAAGCATATTCTTCAAAATCTAAGCGGTATGAATTCTGGCAATATCATTCATTAAATGAAATGAATTGACTATGAATGCAGCGTAAGTTGACACATGCGCTAAGTACCTCGGATGCATATTTTTCGTTATCAAAATGACATTTTGGATAATATGAATATCCGTGCAAGGACATATGCTGATTACTCCTCATAACATTAACCCATCACTGATTTTTATTGCAAGAGCAGCAATGAGTCATTTCGACTGCCCCCATCCTTCCATAACAAACAAATATCGTGTGTCGCACTCCAAACTGTATCGTGATTTGTTTGTGAAAAGCACGGGACTTCAATTTCGTTGAGTGCAATATCAATGTTCATTAACCCAACTTGGGGTTAAAGAAATACGTGTAACGAGGGCTACCATATTAAAGATTATTTCGGGCTGTTTGGTTTAACATTGTAATGATTCTTGTAACTGATTAGAAACGTGTGTGTGCTTTCGATCAGCTGTTAACGTGAATTCACGGTTGTCAGTTGCTGTAGTAGCATGTAGTACACCTTGCCCTAGGCTAAGTCTAATATTCTCTGTTTCTGGAATTTAATTAAACGCCCTTGAGATGAGACTATTTGGCCCTTGAAACGGATTTCGCTACATTTCGTCGTGTTTGTCTGTATTCCAGTATTCCAATAATTTGACAGGACATGGATTCTGAAAAATTACGTTATTGAGATATTTTCAAATAATATTTTCTGAACAAAAAATTTCAACTATTGCGTTTTACGAACGAACCAATAAAAAGAAACCAGCTTATTAGTCCAGGCAATAGGGAATTTTACCTAGCAAAATTAATGATAGTTCTGGAAAGCGGCTTACTTTATGTTTTTTGGGTCGCTGAATCCGAATTTGTAAGTTTCCACCAAAGTTTCCCACGGTACCCCCCCGCCCCCCAAATTTTGGTAAAAAGCTCCCCAAAAAAGGTTTTTATTAAAAAAATCAATTTTTAAATTGTTTTAGGAAAAAAAAAAGTATCTAGAAATTCAGAAAGTAGACAAAATTTGCAACAAATTAGATATATAACATTATGACTTAGGATGAAGGGGAAGGAGGATCTGCCTCGGAACATGTGCCGCGGTGGTGCGTGGACTAAGTTGCGCAATTCCACTTAACCATTTACACGTTTACATTCGCCCTTCCATCTCCCCTCCGAACTTTCTCTATAAGGATTACTTTAAATTTTTTGGGTGGCTGAATCCGAATTTTTAACTTACCCCCCAAAATGCCCCCCCTCGAATACCCCCCAAAATATTGTTTTTAACTTAAATTTCTTATTGTTTTAGGGGAAAAGCATTACGAAATTCAGAAACTAGACAAAATTTGTGATTAATAGGATACATGCCATTATGACGTAGGATAAACGGGGAGAGAGGGGGCTGCCTCGAAACATTCCCCGCGCGCTTTTCTCAAAAACCAAATTTTTTCAAAAAATCAATTTTTTGGGGGTTGCGGTGTGAAATTTTGGTGGGAAGTTACAAATTCGATTCAGCGACCCAAAAAACATAAAGTAAATTGAAATCCAGAACTAGTATTAATTTTGCCAGGTAAAATCCCCTATTGCCTGGACTTCGTAACTTAGTGCACGTAGCGCCACAGTGCATGTTCAGAGGCAGCCTTCCCCCTCCCCGTTCATCCTACGTCATAATGTCATACATCCTATTTGTTGCAAATTTCGTCTAGTTTCTAAATTTCGTAAAGCTTTTCCCATAAAAAATAAGAAATTTAAGTTAAAAACAACTATTTCGGGGGGGGGGGGGGGGATTAGGGGAGATGGGAGGGCGAATGTAAACGTGTGAGTTGTTAAGTGGAATTGCGCAACTTAGTTCACGCAGCACCGCGCGCATGTTCCAAGGCAGATCCTCCCTACACCTTCATTCTAAGTCATAATGTCATGTATCTAATTTGTTTCAATTTTTGTCTACTTTCTGAATTTCTAGATACTTTTTCCCTAAAACAATAAAAAAATTGATTTTTTTTAACAAAAACCTTTTTCGTGGGGCATTTTACTAAAGTTTGGGGAGGGTTGCCGGGGGAATTTTTGGTGGGAAGTTAAAAATTCGGATTCAGCGACCCAAAAAAATATAGTAAGCCTTTTTCCAGAACTACCATACATTTTGTTAGGTAGAGCCCCTATACGGTCTGTATTGCCTGGACTATATGTAAAATTGTGATTTAAGCACATACATTCCCTTTCTAGTATGTAAGTTCATGAACATTTTTTTCCACATGATGTTTTCTTCTTTGGATAGTTACAATTTAGAGCATGTCTGTTTGATTTCATATTACTTAGAATTAGACTTATTTCCATGTTGAAATCATATACCGTATATTTCAGTGTATAAGCCGAGTATATGACATTTCAGTGAAAAATCGTCCAAAATCGGAAAACTGTATATAAGTCGATGATAAAAAAAGACGATAAACAAATCACGACATTTTTGTGCATAACTAATAGAAACAAATATACGCTCTCGGAAATTATTTATCTCTCCTTTTCTGTCTTAGTTCGCTGCCAAATCTGTTTAATTGGTCTAATCCTGTTATAACGTGGTTGCTTATAAAAACAAAACTTCATGTTTTTGTAAATAGGAAAACTTTTCTCTACTTCACGTTAATGCTAATTGTTACATTGGCTTAAGGGGAAATGGCTGAAAAAAACGCACGGTTTATAAAGAGGCTTTTAAATTAAAAGTTATTAATTTTTCTAAGCAGGCGAATAACTTAGTGGCTGCTCATCATTTGACACTCAATGAAAAATAAGTGTGACAGCGGTTATTTTCTACCCATCGTCTCTTTAATACTAAATATGGAAATTTTAATAAATTTTCTAAGACCATTAAAATCAAAAACCTATTCTTCAAAATTTACTAAAAGAGATTTCTAATACAAATGATCTTAACAGCTTCACAGCTTTTTTAATAGAGTCTATCCGCTCGGCAGCTCGTGTCTCCTCCCGTCTCACAAACTTCAGGAAATCCCCAACATTTTCTTTTTGGACCCCAGAAATTAGGACCAAGAGGAATCATCTCACAGCCCTGAGACGTAAACACAATAACTACCCTCCTGAAATTATTAGTCAGCAACAAATTATCTACAACAAAACAGCAGCCCTTTACAAGCGTGGCATTCTTGAGGCAAAGCGTACCGCATAGACCTGTTTTTGCTCTAACCAGAAAGATCCCTTTGGTGTTGCTCAAAAAAGTTTTACTGGAAAATTCTTTACCGACGAAATTCTACTTGAACTGCCTTCCGGGCAATAATCTAGGCAAAGAAATCTTGAATTCCTAACACAACAACTCTTCGGTGAGTCTGTTTATCATCATGATAACTCAGATCTTACCTTTTCAACAAATAACGATAAACCCTTCACTAAATCAGAACTTTGGGCCACTCTTGCCAAATTTAAAGATAACAAAGCCCCTGGTCCGGACTGTATAGACTTTAAAATTCTTAAACAAGCTTTTAATATATTACCGGAGATCTTTACCCGATGCGCTAATCTCTGTCTCCAATTCCATTATTTTCCTCTCGTCCTGAGGCAGGGGGAAGTAGTGTATTTCCTCAAACAAGGGAAGACTCCCTCTGAACCCAGTTCATATCGCCCGATCTGCCTGCTTCCAACATTAGGTAAATTATTAGAGAAATTAATTGCTAATCGTCTAACTGTCTTCCTGGAATCTAACAATCTTCTACTTCATAGGCAATTTGGGTTCGAGAGGGCAGATCATGTGTCAAAGCTTTGTCTGAAATTTTGCCTTCCTGCGCGCTTAAAATTTCTGAAGGTCTGCACACTTCCCTGATCTCACTCGACATTAAAGGAGCCTTTGATAATGTCGAATGTCGGGATATCCGTCTACAACTCATATCTATTAATTGCCCTTGTAACATTGCTGGAGTCATCCGCACCTATCTTTCGAATAGAACTATTTTAGTTAACTGGGGAGCTGGTCTCTCTAGCCACCAACAAAAAAAAAGGATGCCCACAGGGATCCTATGAGGGACATATTTTATGGCTCCTTATTGCAAATTTTATACTGAAGGAACTAGAAAATTTAGGTTACTTACTCTATGCCTTCGCGGATGACTTCAACTTTATCTTCTCTGGTCGTCGGCGTCTAGACCTGGAACGGGATGCAGCGTCAGCCCTTGCGATCTTTACACAGATCTTGGAACCTTTTCACCTATAGTTGTCGTCTTCAAAATCAAATGCTCTAACATTCGCTAAACCCCATAATTTAAAAAGGAAACCAACAATAAGAATAAACGGAGCCAGTGTGCATCATGTGCCCAGTCTGCAGCTTCTTGGAATTGTTATAGATAAGCACCTCAATTGGTTTTCGCATATTAACTTTTTAAAATTAAAACTTATCAAATATTATCATAACTCTACTAAGCTAACTACTAAATCATGGGGCATTAACAATAAAATGTTAAAAATTTGGTACCTAACATTCACAGAAAAAATTATCACTTATGGCGCGGGCATTTTGGGGGAGGGGGGGGGGGTAATTTAACAAAAGCCGCAAAAGAAAAATTAATCTGAATCCAAAGAATGTTTTTATTGCAAATGTCAAGGGGGTACAGGACCATTTCCAGTGACGCCCTGCACGTCATTACTGGTATTCCTCTCATCACTCTCACTTTAGAATATGAATATTACATTAGTCAAATTTTACACCTTAAAAACAATGAAATAACTGCTTTACATTTCCCATGTCCAGTCATTCAACAAAAGACTCCAAGCTGGCAACTCCAACCTTCTGAAGACACTACCCATATACAAGTAAATCCCTCCCTCAATTCTTTCAAACCTTCTAATTTATTTACGGTGTTCACTGATGGTTCACGTACTGAAACTGGTGTTGGTGCAGCTTTCTGCGCAACGGAAGTAGGAGTCGTGACCCATGAATGGTCCTGTAGACTGGATGACAACAACTCAGTTTTTCAAGCAGAACTATTTGCCAATCACAAAGCTTTGGAATGGACCTCTAATGTTTCTTCCAAAAATCTAATTAAAATTTATAGTGATAACCTTTTCAGTTTACAGGCCATTAGCGCGTCTAAATCAACAAACCCGCAAGTTTTGGAAATTAAAATCCAGCTGAAACAACTTTTACATATATCCTCACTTGGTCACGTCTCAGCACACAAGGGGATCTTTGGTAACGAATATGCAGATACACTTGCTAAAAACGCAACCAACTTCCCCGTAGTAGACTACTCTCTGCCAGCTCCGCACTCATATGTTAAGAGAATTTTGCACGCAAAACTGTTGGAGCAGTGGCAGGATCACTGGGACTATTCGGAGAAGGGTAGATTCATTCATGAACTGGTTCCAAAGGTCTCCTTAGAGCTTCCTCCCCTCTCTCCTGCCATTACCGCATTCCTTACAGCACATGGCCCATTTAGAGAGTACCTGTATAAATTACATTGCTCAAGCTCCTCTGTATGCAAATGTGGCGATTTAGCAAGTGCCTCACACTACTACTACACTTGTCCACTTACCTCACGCTGGCATATTTGGCGGCCCTTATCCATACCTAAAAATTGGCTAAGTAATATTTTATCCCGTCCAGCACTACGTTTAAAATTAAAACAAATATTTAGCTTTTTAATGGATCTATCAAACAAATAATTCTATTTTCTCTTACCTTAAACAGTTGTCGCGTTGGACATACTATCGCCCCTTGTCGCGTTTTTGGCGATCTAGTCCACGACCATAATCTGTAATATTCTACTTTTTGTTATCCTTCTGTAAGTCGCCCATTGCTCGCGTTTTATTTTCCGGCGACTTGAGTCTACAGACTCACTGATGTATCTTTTTTTTTTTTTTTTTTTTTTTTTTTTTTTTTTTTTTTAAGACTTTAATAAAGGTGTCCGGGGGGAACATCTATGCTCCACAGACGTGGTCCCCACGTCTGAGCAGTTCCCCTTAGGCAGTCAAAATATCCCAGAAGTTATGAAAGCTGACGTTCGCGCAAAGTTGTCGTCTCTTGAAGAAGATGGCATTGAGGATGATGATAAATTATTCACTAACGATATTCTATTCATCCTGATGTACCAATGAAAGAAAACGATTTTGAAGAGTTGCTTGAAAAATTTGATAGTAACTTCGATAGTGAATAATGGTTGTTGACTTTTGCATTGTAAAAGAGTAGAATATTTAAGGGGTCTCAGGTCTCTTAAAGCTTTAAAATTTTCGAAATTTTAATTTTTTTAGATGTTAAACTCCTACCTTTTTTTAACATTTTGATGCAATTGTTTCCTTGAAATTCCTATTAGAACTGAAGTTATGGCTTTTACATTTATACACGCTCAATAGCTGAAGCGTCGTTTCGGAAACATTGAAGCCATTTTCCTCCAAATGACGTTTTTGGGCATAACGCGCACGATATCTCAAAAACTTATGAATATTACTTCATGAAATTTTCAAAGCATAGGTTTCATGTTAGTCTGTATAAACTGAACCTAAAATTTCCTTTATATTGTTCAAAACAATATTTTTTTAGGTGATTATACTATCGAAATTTTCTTAATTTTGCATTAGCTAAATACAACTTAGTATTAAAAATATAAAAAAGCTTTAAATAGAAATTTATTTAGGTTCAGAGTAATTATTACAATTTGAAGTATAAGTAGGCACCAAAATTTTCATTCTAGTTGCAATACTTATTTTGTAATCGTTCGCGTAAGCTGTTATGCCGATTTTCTGCTCAACAAATGTCTAACAGTTTGGAGCACCCTGTAAATGCTAATTCTGCATCTTATAATTTTTTAAAATACATGAAATGAAAGAACATACTTATATATTTTATTCCAATTAAAATTGTGTCTTAAAATTAAATACATTTTAAAGTATTAAATGTTGAAAATGTTGAAAAAAATTTTTTTTTCATTTTTTCCAATTTTAAGAGTCCTGAGACCCCTTAAGTATTTTTAAAAATTGTAAGTTTTATGTTTTTTATGTATACCATATTTTTTATTTTTGAATACCAATTTTGGAAATTTTCTTAGACTCGTGTGTAAGCTCCCCTGCTAAAGAAATTTCTAATACCATTTTCAAGCTTAAAGGTGATCTTACAGAACCCTTTCGTATCCAAAGAAAATCTTTAAAAAAAATCTTAATTATCCATTACAAGTACCTGCACGGAGAGCACCCCCCCCCCCCCTCGGTCTACATCCCTCACCTAGATAACCGGCTGTAAAAAAAAAAAAAAAAAAAAAAAAAAAAAAAAAAAAAAAAAAAAAATACAAAAAATACAAAAAAGAAAAAAAAACCTTAATTTCCACTTGCTAATTTCCTAATAGCGGTCTCTCTTTTGTAGCATGTATTAGCTCTTTACCTTCTGTTTCTTAATCTATAAAACTATGGTAATTAATTTGCTTTTCCAGCGTTTATGTGAGCTAAATTACATACTTATTTTTAAACAAATGACAGTAAATTAAATGCTATATCAAGCGGTTTGCAATTTTAGTTGCTTCAAAATTTGTTTTTATGTTTTCCTGTATATTCAGTAACAAATCAGGTCTCATTTTCAAAGGAAGTGGTAGGGTAATGTGCCCATATTTCGTCCCCTCTCCTAATTTCATCCCCCTTAACTTGTCCACTACTGCGAAAGTGGCGCAATTTATGACGCAAGTCACAGAGGACGGGAGATAAAAGAGGTCAGTGTTGAAAGTTTCGTTCTCCAAGACGCATACATAAATTAAATTCGGCGAATTTCCTATTTTTAGAAGACCTGAGTTCTTATTACGTCGTTTGTACAACGTTATTTACGGTACTGTAAGTATTTATTTCTTATTCATTGCATATATTTTACGTTGGTAAGATGCTGACAGAAGCATACAGTGAGTTTTAGGACACTCAGTTCATCTTACGGGATCTGAAGCTCCATCATATTGGGAAGCAGCGTTGTCCCAATTTTGTCCTGCTTGCAGTTCTTATTTTCGTCGCCTGTATGAAATTAGGAATGCTTTTTCATGATACTTTTGTTTCAAATTTTTCGTCATGTTTGAATGGCTAATGTTTCGTTATGTTATTCTTCCACTCATAATTAGTACATTTCTTCGTGCCTTACTTTAATGCAAATTAAATCACTTACTCATTTAGAAATAAATTTTGATTTAATTATAAGTCGAGATTAGGCGTATTGGATTTTTGGGGGGACGAAATTGGGATCATTTTTTTATTTTGCATTTTTTAGATACTTTTGAAAAATTTTTCGCATCGTTAAAATTTTTTTGTACATTTGCCTATGTTTCTACTTGAGAGTGTAGTTAGTCTATGTAAAATCCGAATTTGGTAGATTTTCAAAATTATAACTTTCAAGGGCATAAAAGTGAATGGGGGACGATAATAGGGCACCTTACCCTATCTAATTTTTAAGAAAATTGTTAGTCTTTATACTTGAACTAATCACAAATATAAATTGAACCGTTTTCCCTCGAATCAATTATTCCAAATCCGTAGAGTACATTGTCACCTTTAAATAATATTTTTTACTTCTAGACTTTTATTATGTACAATCGTGGGGAAAAAAGTTAACACCCCCTACCAACTCCTCAACAAATTATCGTAGAAGAAAGTTACTGGTACTAAACTATTGGAAATAAAGTCTACTTTGAAATGATGTATATAACATTTGTTTAAGGGGCCATCTACATATTAAAACGAACCCAAACTTCATTTGTTTCAGTGGCAATACCCAATTTTGTCAAAATATTTCAAATCTTCGGTTCAAACTATGCCTAAACTATAAATTTCAAGTCTGATAGAAGGATACGTTTTTGAATTATAAACATTCAAAATTGAGTGCTTCTAATGTTAAATTTCATTTTTATATTTTTATTAATATCTCCTGAAATTATATTCCCAATGCGCTAATTTTTTGTGTAGCAATAATACTAAAATGTCCAACCATAAATACATTGAATTTGAAATTTTTATAATTTTATGATATGAATTATGAAATTAATATTTGAAAAAATTATAAATTGCAACCTACATTTTTTTTTTTTTTTTTTTTGATGGATTTAGATTTATTAAGTCCTTCTTTATGGAAATCCAAAATTTCACATTTTACTTCCAAGTAGTTTTCAAATTATGCTTAAAAAATGGCAAAATGATGGTTAAGGAGTCGTCTATCATAGAAATGACTAGATATTTTGAAATTTCTTATGCTATCCTGTAATCTAGCAATCTTCAATGATTGCTTGAGTAGCACTTAATATGCCTTGGTCAAGGAGGGGGATCACTTGGTCAACAATCAAGTACCGAACTTCAATTTGCATGCAGCCCCTAAAATATTCTTGTTTTAAAATAATTAATTTCTCGAAAACTTATCGTACGAATTGCATAAAAATTTGTTTTTAGGCTAATGGAAAGATGTAGAGTTCATTTATGATGTCAGAATTGTGTACTGCTATAGAAAAGAACAAAGTTATGGTTCGTTTTAATATGTAGATGCCACCCCAAGCAAATTTTATATACATCATTTAAAAGTAGACTTTATTACCAATCGTGTGGTACCAGAAACTTTTTTCTACGATATTTTTTGCAGAGTTTTTAAGGGGTGTTTACTTTTTTTTCCACGACTGTACCACACAGAGTAAAAAAAAAATTCAAAGATTTTCCTTTTGGTTTAAATACTTAAAAAACAACATAAGTATTCACAAAGCAAAAATAAAATATAACGCATATCTTATGGTTATATTGGAAGTTTTTAACCCTTTGTTGCATACTGTCCACTACAGTGGACAAAATTGCCAATTTTTTCTTATCCAACCTATATCATTCACAGTTCCTATTTAAAGCTTATGCTACTTTTTGATATTCATACTTTCAGGGAAAAAATCGAGATGGTGCCACAAGACGATTAACTTACTTCTAGAGATAGAATTAATATCTATGTCTCATCAGAATGCCAGTAAGTTGTTCAGCATGATCTAAAATGTTTCTAAACCTATAATAATATTATTTAAATTATACTTTGTTCATTAATTATTGCTTTTAGATGTCTTGGCTTAATAGACAATTGAAAAACAAGTATAAAATATTTTTTTTGTTTATTTTATGAAAGGTTTTACGTAATGTCTACTATAGTGGACGCCATGCACAGCATCAGAATTATGACATTTTACTCTGTCAGCTGAAGTGGACGTCATGAGTGTGAACAGAGAAAATTTTAAAATATAATTTTGACGCGTTTAGAAATGGGAATGGGTAAAGAAAACACTTGCTCCGCAAGCTAATCCATCAAATATACTGAAGCCGAAAAATAAGGTTTTACTTGCTAAAACACTACTTCAGATATTCAAGACAATGTTTGATAACAAACTCTGTAAATTATGACATTTGAGTCTAATAGATATAGATTATCAAATCGCACAAAAATGAAATAAATTACAGTTAATGAAATGGAAATATTTTTAGGCATTAGTCAATTCATGCCTGTTGTGGATTTACGCTTTAGACGTCGGTCGACTAAGTGTTGTCTCCAGAAAATCGACAACATTTAGTAGCAGATGCCATGCCTGTAAATCGTTGGGAAGATATATTATCTGTTCTTCATTAAAATGACTCTTCTTTAGAGAAATACCCAAAAGATGTTGACTATGACCCTTTGCAAAATATTTGACCTATCATTTGAACCAAAATTTCAATGACGTAGCCGAACAAGAGATCTGTCAATCAGTGGATGAACAAATGTTACCTTTCAAGGTAAGCATTCTCTAAAAGTGTATACTGTAAAAATATCATGCAAGTGGAGATATAAAATGTGGACAAGAGCTGGGCTATCTGGATTTGTTCATGAATTTGAATTTTATGGTGACAACAAGGAGACTGTGGTATGTAATATGCCTCCTGAAATTGGGGAATCAGGCCAAATAGTAGCTCGTCTCACACGAGCAGTACCAACTGGAACTTATATTTTTTTTCGATAATTTCTTTGATTCACCGAAGCTCTTAGTATTTTTGAAAAATATCGGTCTATTTGCAACCTGCACCTTACGTAAAGATCGAATAGAACACTGTCCTCTAAAACCAGAGAAGGAATTTGCCGGAAGAAGTTCGACTATATGGTAGACAAGGAGCACAATATCTTAGTATGTCAAAGGTTTGACAGTAAACCGGTGACTGTTGCTTCAAATATACACAGTGTTGACCCCAAGAGGAAAATAAAGCAATACGACAGGAAAACAAAATAATACATTGAAATTGACCAAGCATATCTAATTGAAGCTTGTAACCAAAATATCGGAGGAGTAGATAAATGTGACATGTTTCTGGAATTATATAGAACTCACCTCAAAACCATTTAATTCCATTTTCCAATTCCATTTAATTGATGTAGCTGCTGTGAGTGCGTGGCTTTTAAACAGAAACTTGTTTCCAAATTGCGACATACAGTTTGGAAAAATTAAACTGGCTGTAGTAAGCGGACTCATTCAGTCAGTGACTCGACAATCTGGTGAGCCGCATTTGATTCGAGACTCTGAAGAATGTGATGTGCTGGAAGACAAACAAATAAGACAATTGCCAGTAAGAGGAAATTCTGTACACAAGGACACCAGATATGACAAAGTGGCTCACTTCCCCTCGTCAAACATCCCAAAATGCACAACGAAGCAAGATGGAACTATGTAAAAGGAAGCCAACATATTCATGTGTAAAATGTCAAATTTACCTATGCATCGATGCAAAAACTGATTGTTTTTACAAATTTCACCATCAATGAATGTTTTCTCGATTTTAACCACAATTATTTTTAGAATATGATAATATTCTAGAAGAAAACTATCAAAAATCTTATTTTCCTTACAGCACTAAATTTCAATTATGTGTTCATAGTGTCCACTATGGCTGATAAGCTGTAACTCAAATAATAAAAAAATATTACACATAAAATAATTTATTTCTCATTCAGCATGATCCTTTTAGTAGGAAAATACTAAATTTAACGTTGGGGATTTGCCAGTTTTAGAGTATGCAACAAAGGGTTAAATGTATTACTTGGGACAACTAGGTTTAACAACATTTAAGACAAGTAAAATTCAATTTAAAGTTCTTTATTTATTTTATTATTATTTATTCATTGTATCACATGGCGATTTTTGAGAGTCAATTAATACAAAATTGTTAATCCAAAATTCTGTCATCGGATCATTATATATGTATGCACGTGACAAATACCAATAACAACATGCGAAAATAATTTTTTTTTCTTTCTCGGCAGTCAGATAAAATACAGAAATCAATAACAAACTGCAAAAGAACTAATAATTTATGAAACTTTTATGTTAACTTAACAAAAGAAACTGTTTTCGTTTTTCTCAATTTATTAAAGAAATAATACGGAAATTTGAAGACAAACTATTACGGTTATAGTCATTACTTATTCAAGCAAAAATTTCTTTATGATAGAAGACAATCATAACAACTGCAAGCACTTTAAACCCATAACAAAAAATGTTTTAAGAACAAACGAATGATAGCAGAAATAAAAAGAACCAATAAAGTTTGCGGGAAAAGTTTAAGCTTAATTTAAAATATAAATTAATTTTGATTTTATATAATTCCACTGAAAACTTTTATCTAAAGAAAAAAAAAAAAGAAAAGACGAGTTCTGGAGGAAAGAAAATAGAAATAATGAGTAAAAAATCCTCAGGGCTTCTTGTGCAATTTTAAAGAAATGAAAGAAACTCATAAAAAATCTAGTTATTCGGAGTGGAAAGTAAATTATAGAATTTTTGGGAAGAACATTTACGAAAAAAGTATGAATGAAGATTGATTACTAAGATTTCCAGATATTTTATTACAAAAGTCAGAGTTACCTGATTTATGTTATTTGAAGGATTTAGCGCTTTTAAATGTTTTTTATATCGCGTTATCGGACTTACTCTATTATCGATATATATTTGTAAAACTATATTGTATTTTATTTAGTTAGTTCTTTCCAAATATTGTGTCTCGTTTATTAACTTTTATAAAAGTTTATAGTATTTTGTTACAATGGTACTGTCGGGTATTAACAAATGAATGAATTTAATAAAACAAATATAAATTAGGTCGTTTTTATGCTGTAGATATATATTTGTAAAATTAGGTATTTATATTAAGCATTTAAGTTGCATACAAAATTAATATATTGTATTAAATTTGGAAAGCTGCAGGGTATTCACAGTTACATGAATGTAACTAAATGGATATTAGTTAGGCTATATTTTTATGCTCTAGATCAGAGATAATTAGCTTTTAAGGCTTTGACACATCTTTTTAAAAATCAATTTTCGGTCAAAATATCGATTTTTAATTTTTGAAACAATATTAAAATCAAATTTTTAACTGTCCATTTATGCTTAAATTGTGTCTGTATCTTATTTAGTACCAGAGTTAAAGCCGTTTAAAGTTACAGCTATTACAGCATTTGAACTGTATTTTAAAGTCTTTTTAGCTGTTTCTCAAAATTAAGTTTTTCAAATTCTTACTAAAAGCAAAACATCCTATAGGAAAAAATTATTCATGAAATTCCTTGAAATTTTGTACGCTTTTAAACAAATAAATATTGAGGGAATAGACACTAATCATGATTATAACTTGATTAGTTTTATATTTACATTGATATAAGGTCAGTCTGCCTAAATGAGACACGATTCCCCATAGTTTTGTCGCATTTAGGGTATATTTGGGATTTTATTACATAAATATATATTTTATTAAGCAACAAATTATTGAATACTGTATTTTAGTTCAAATTTAACTTGTTTTGAAGAAATTTAATAATTATATGTAGTATAAAACCACAAAATAGGATTGTCGCATTTAGGTCATTTTTGTCGCATTTACGGCAGCTAAAACCTAAATGACACGTTCATAGTCCTAAATGTGATAATGCATTTTATACATGACAATTCATCTGAAAAAGTTCATTTAACAATTAACTGCTATGACAGAAAATTGCCACATTACAACTGTGAACGATCTGCGAAACCATTCGATTGACAGATCAGTAAAAGGCGCGATTAACTCATAGAATACTGTTTTTTCCCTAAACTGTTTGTACATTACTATTTCTAATAAAATTTCGCGTTTTCAAACATTTCAAACAATAGTCCTAGGCTCCAAATGAAGCAAAATTTCGATGCATCAATAGTTAAACTGAAAATTACAAGTTAAACTGTGAAAAAAAAAGCAGCTCTAACAGCAGTTAAGGGTTAGTTGTAATTATTTTTTGAATTAGTTAACCCTTAACTGCTGTGACAGGAATTGTTGCATAGCTACTGTGAGCGGTCTCCGAGACCGCTTGATTAAACGATGAATGAAAGTCTCTATTAACTCACAGGGTATTGTTTCTGTACTAAACTTTAAGTACAGTACTATTATAATTAAATTCTTCAATATTATTCTTGAAATGTTTATCACGGCGCAGCACCGTGCTGTTTGCCAACTTTACACTGCTAATATGCAAAAGTTATTTGAATGCTGCGTATAATGCCTAATATAAATAACCCTCAAATAAATAAATGTTTTCCTAATATAAAAAACTCTCATCCCTCTTTGCCACAGAGCTATGACCATAACTACAATTAAATGATTGTCGCAGAAAACATCGTTTAAAATTCGCGAAATTCGCGCGTCAATATTAACCCACAGTTTATACACCAGTGCGATTTGGGTTTCCGTAACTTCAGCTCCGTATAAATTTGCTGACAATCTGGGGATAATGAAATATAACTACATGATCCATATGCGAAATTTAATAAGAAATCTAAATGAAATATTTGATTTTATCAAAATTCTTATTTTGTGAATGAAAAATACGAATTAATTAAAGACGCCGACATTTCGGTCGATAAGAATTCACAGTGTGGAGCTTACGGGTTAAAAGAGTATTTAAAAGATAATTATAATATTGTTAACTAGACTATTTATTACATATAACTTTATTATAAAATGTCACACGATAAATATGATATAGATATGATATACCCTTAGAAATAGATGAAAACGTACAATATTTCTAATAATTCTGATTAAGCCAAAGAGAAGCTCTGTGCCTGATATTCTGTTGCTACCCCCCCCCCCTCATAATTTTTCTTGCATTTTCAAAAAAAAAAAAAAAAAAAAAAACAAACATTTTCTGTACTTAAAAATACGTATATGGAAACAAATATTCATTTAGGTAAGCATGGTTTTATTTATTTTTTATATTTCTCTATTCTAAAAGTAGAAAATGTCGATTATAACGAATAAAAAGTGAAAACAGAATTAAAATATTAAATTTTATAAAAGTGCTAACAAAAATTAGGGAACCCTAAACCAGGGAATAACCCAATTGCATCACGTTTTAATCAAACACAGCATTTAAGCTACCGAATATTATAATGTTAGTAAAATTTACTTACTTAACCGCATTAAAATAAACATAAATTGTTTTCAATCTACACAAGATATTCCAGAATTTTCATTATGTAAAATTATTGCAAATTCCTTAATTATGTGTCTGTCTATATTATGTTACTGAATTAGACACTGCGTTTCTTACACCTTTTTTTATTAAAAATTTTAAAGAAACGTATTTTTCTTTTTTGATCATCTTAAACACATATGTAACCACCTGATTAAAGAAAAAACATTAATGGAGGTTTATGCTGACTCAACAGATCTTAATTAAACATAAAATTTGATTTAAATATCATTTTAATACAATATATAAAAAATACCACATAAAGTTACCTCGTTAATTTTCTAAATGTTTCGCCGCATTCACAGCAATATGTATGTTGCTATTAGGCACATGCTGAAAACGACTCCAAAATGCGTAGTCCACATCAAATTCTAAACCGGAAACTGGTTGCCTTTTCTTTAGTTTAACTGGTGTAAAATGAACGATGAAAGGGCGATGTAAAATGAACGATGTGTATTTGATTGGAAATTTCTTTTAAAGAAACCGTTTTACATGCAAAAAAATGTATCGTGTTTAGTTTCTGAAGTCCGTATGCCTCATTATATAACATTTGTTTACGATTCTTGCATTAAGATTTTATGTAAAAGAACATTGTCGATTTAAAGGTTATCACATTTAGGCAGACTGACTTAAGTGACAAAGTTGCTACAAATTTTATAATTTTTTCATTACATAACTAATTCAACTGCCGGAGTATCTGAGATGTAGACGTTATTATAATGCGAATAGTCTATGTCCTATAGCAAGTTATTCTCTTTATTATACGATTTATAAAATGCCAATACAATTTTTTTTTTTAGTTATCATGTTTTGCGGAGATGTAAATGCGCATAATTTGAACTATTTTTCGTTTTTTAAATAAATATTTCTGTGTTAATCGCCAAAATATTTACATGCTTTTCAAAGAGTTTTAACATCAATCCCATCATACAAAATTGGTAGAAAGAGAAAAAAAATAATAAATAGCAATTTAACAAATTACAACGACCATTTGAAAAATGATTTTTTCAAAGACTAAAATTTAAGACATAAAAAATCGCACGGAGTTGATCCTACATTACGTACGCCATGGATTAAACGATAACATTCCTGGAACCAACGTGAACAAATTTTAAAAGAAATTTCAGTTTTACAATTTTCGGTACTGTAAATTTTTAAACTTCTACGGAGCTGGTCATTCGTTACGTACGCCATGAATTAAACATTAATAGTGTTATTACACGTAAAAATTGCAAGATTTCCTGAAACTTGCGTATTATCCAAGCATTTCATTGGTTGTTCGGGAAAAGGCTTTTCTATCATCAGATTTCCAAAAAATCTCACGACCAATTTAAAATAAAATTTTATTCTTAAACTTCTAAACATCCGACACTATTACTTTTTATACCGTCGGATAGTGAAAAAAATGTACTTTAAATGCAATTTGTTTGAAAGCTGTATCTCAATTTCTTTCTGATTTATTAATTTTTTTGTAGTTTTTATTACTTTTTTGTCATAGTGGCAACAGTTTGTTGTCCATCGTTGTTGAAAGGGAAATACAGATTACTGTATATACCAGTCAGATAACGAATAAATTTCGGATTAAACCAATGAAAACGTTCAGATATGCTTTTGATTTCCTACCCTGACGAGAACAATAACCATTTTTCCAAATGGTTAAAAAAAACCTCCGAAGGTGTGTGGATACTTTAAATAATATATAAACATGCCAACAATATCTATAATAAACAATATCTATAAACCTTCTAATTTGCCAGAATATAAAAATATGCAACAGCATATGCTGCTTATACGGAATACTGTATAATAGAATTAATCGCTTTCATCCATTAAATAACTAAGAATTAACACAAAATGCGATTTTTATGTATACCGTCAAACTCCGTTAACACGAAAAGCAAGATAACAATAAATGTCCACGCATTAATCGTTACTCGTTATATCCGTGAATCAAACAAAAGTCTTAATAACATAAAAATAATCAAACTGATTTCTACTATTAATTGTTAAATACAATTGCAATGCTCAATTCCCGCTTGACGTCAGAAGTATATTTCTAGGTCACAAATCACTAATTCTTTTTGACACAAAAAAAGTTTATTTATAAGAATGCTGAAGACAGTACATATATAGGACGAGGACAAGACGATAATACACACAGAAGTATTTACATATAAGTGTTCCGGTTTGAGTGCGGCACACTACTTTTATTTTTAACGTACACACAAACTACTCTTTCACTATATTATTAAATTACTTCACTTTCTCGTAACATCCCGAAAGATTTTTATAACCAACTTTTGTTTTCTTACAAACACACCGCCGCGCTCACAGGCCGGCATAAACAATACCCCTACCTTTCACACTGAAAAAAACAGCCTCACACCTTCCTCTTCGCGCCCACGTATCACGTGACAATGGCGCCAGCACAAGCCAAAGAAAAGTTCTCCAGACACTTCCAGACATCACAACAATATTTATTCTACACTGTAAGAAAATGACAGATGTTTCTTAATTTACAAATATGCACTATAATCATGAACGAAATTATGCAATAACCACTTCAAAGTCAACAAAGACTCCGAAAAGCTCATATTTACCTTTAAAAACCTCAGAAAACCATTCATTTTCGAACTTTAAAGTAGAATTTATAAAAATTAACTTTTATTAGCTGCCCATCATTTTTGGAAACGTTTCTGAGTAACTTTTACAGTGCAATAATCAGTTTTCTTAAATCGGAATATCACTTTTTTGGATGTTATCAACTCTCAGGTAAATATTTTGATATACAAAAGACATCTTTAACAGACAAACATACAATATTAACAGCATTCACATTAATATGAAAATTAACATTTTTTTGTTACAGTTGAATGTACAAATTCAGTTATGCAGCTGAAAATGTTTACTTCAGAATTGATAGAATCCGAAAAACTGATTTTCCGGGTATAGAGAATGCATTGCAAAAGCTACTAGCAAACGTTTTCTAAAATTATACACAGCTAATAAAAATTTACTTTTGTAAATTCTTCTTTAAATTTAAAAAATAAATGGTTTTATGAGGTTTCTAACGATAGATGAACACTTTTTGGAATCTTGAGAGGCTCGGAACAAGTGTTTCTGATTATTGTACATTTTCGTAGATATAAATATCCGTTATTTTTCATAGTGTATATTTTGTGAGTATCATTTTCTACAAACACACTTTTTCTTTAAACAAACAAGAAATAAAAAATCATGAGTCAAGCATCGATTATGAAACACTTTCCAACACATTAAGAATAATGTAACAAAATTGCACAGTTTAATAATTTGAAATATTATGTCTAATTCAACCTTATGGAGACGCCTAACAAATTTGAAAACCTCGTTTCAGCAATTTCCATCTACAGTCGTGAAATTATCTAATTTCTTTGAGCAGTCTTGAATATGATATATGGAATTGTACTATTAACTACATGCATACAAAAATTTAGTTCAATTAGAAAATACATACCTCAGTTGAAAATTCTCCTTCAGCAATTGCCTTTAATTAAAAGAATGATACCTGAACTCTTTTGTGGAGCCCTGTATACGAGGTATAGAATTTATACACAACGAGTAACATGCAAAAACTAAATTAAATTTAAAAGCGCATACCGAAATTCAAAACGCATTTCCTTCAAATATTGCTTAAAAACACCTGTTACTGTAACCGATTTTATTTGTGTGTCCGTGTAAAAACGACAAGATCTATGAATGCCCTTTTCTATAGTAATTATCTTGTTGTGAAGTTCAGTGATTTACATCAATTTCAATGAATCTCTTATCGATTCTTGAATTAAACCCAAAAAATGCATCTCGATATCTGCAATACTCGCAGAGATATTAGAATCCAAAATTCGTAACTTACACCATTTACCCATGCCTCCGAAAGACGAGTTATTGACTCATTTTGAATGCAAGATAGGGATCATCCACAAATGATCGTTATTAACAAACTTAACGTTTTAAGACAGTGTCTCTTATTTGGACATCAAATAGCAGCGTATAGATTTTACGTTAAACATGCTTTCAAAATATGCTGGAGGTCTGCACTAGAGGTCTGCACGGATCGAAATATCTAGACCCGGTCCCAAGCCGACCCATAGAAAAAAGTTCGGTCCAACCTGGTAAAAAGTTAAAATCTTGGCCCGAGCCCGGCACCACCTGACTGAATTTCTAGAAAACATAGTTTTCTTTAATGTTTATATGTTTAAAAATTGTTTCGTATGGAGAAGTTCGTACAAAAAATACTTATTATAGCTTTTCTTTTTTCATGTTTATAATCTTCATTTTTAAAGAAGCGCCAAAGGCTGTGATATATATATGTATATTTAATGAAACTCCATTTATATGTAAATGATTCATCTATCGTTTAATATTATCATTAATCCACATTCCATGTATTGGAGACTTTGAAAAATGCTATACAGTAAAATCTCTTTAGACGGAGTCACATAGGAACGGAAAAAATGTGTTATAGACAAGTTCCCTTATTAGGAGGTGTAAAAGTATACCATTCTCTTTTCATGTATTATTATAAATTCATTTAGGATTCATCAAATTTTTTTTCCGTTTAAGACAGGATTCCGTTAAATGCTTCACCGGTTTTACTGTATTTTAATTTTTTGGCTTTTAAATCTACTATCCTTTAAAAAAAATTAGTTTTAAAGTTTAATTGAAAAAATATGGCGATTTAAGAATATATTAATTTTTTATAAAAAATTTTAAGCGGAGCCAAATTTTACTGTTTTTTACACGGATCAGGTCAGTCAGAGATTATGATTTTACTGTTTTTTAGATCGAGATCGGGACTGAAAATTTCACCCCGAGCATACATTAGGAAGAAAGAAGCCAATCTTGGCTCGGTATGAAAAAATTAAGCCCGGCCCGGCCAAGCCTTCAGAAAGAAATAAGTTCCGAGAATGGCCCGGCCCCAGAATACAAATTTTTTTAACGGCCTCGGCGCGACGATGTAACACCTGAAGTTGGGAGGGCTGAAATTATGAAAAATCTCTTAATCGGCATATTAGAAAAAGCATTTTTTTAAAATCAATTGACGAACATTTAAAAGGTAGAGGGGAAAAAAGGAAAGAGCAAAAATTAAACGGAATAGGTATTTTAAGCTACAGGAAGGAGTTACTTACTCACCTGCAATTAAAAAAAAAAGCATTTAAATATTTTATTAGGAGCCAATCTTTGTTCAAAACTTTAAATGCGTTTTTCTGTATGAATTTTTTCACCATTTCTTGCCTTTAAATTATTATAAGTCAAGAATTTTCAAAGAAAAAAGATGCAAACTTCGAACATGTATTTTTTATTATTTTACATTAATTTTGTTTCGGCAAATTTCAAAAATATTTACTTTTGAAAATATTATTTTTTCAAAAATAAGTTACATCATTTTTTTTAATTTATATTTTTAATATTTTTAAAATCCTGAAGCAAAATTTAAAATATATTTTCCTGCTTAAATAAATGAAAAAAAAAATTAAATTCGACAAATAATGTTTCGAGTTATAAAGATTTAAAATTACGCCACTTAAAAAAAAATAATAATCATTTAAATTTTTTTTAAAAACTTTATGAGAAATTTTAGGATGTGATTTTGTTTGCAAATAACATGGCTTAAAAGAGAAAAAAAAAAGTCAAATTTCTTTCTCAGTAACTATGTTTTTTTTACATGTTTCCTTGAACTCTTAAAGTAACTTTGTTACTTGAATTACACGCATTTCAATTTGTGTCTAATCCCTTAAAACCTGAAGAATTATTTAAACGGGTATATCTCTGAGAATTTTGCAGAGATGAAGGTGGAATTTTTTGTGTTTAATTCAGTATTGGGAAAAGAAAATTTTCCTAATTTGAAATTTTACATTACGGGGTCGTATAAAAATTTAGATTTCGTTATTTCTCAAATAGACCCCCATGGAGTTGCAACTTAATCAAGTTTTGCACCTTATTATGAAAATTTCCAATTGGAAATATCTGTCTATGGGCAGTATTTAATGAAATAGCCTATTGTTTCGAACTTTATGAATCACACTGTATATATGTTTTAGAAAATTCTTTTCAAATACTACTGTCTGTTATTTATTAACATATTTGTAACGTATGGTATTACATTGTTTATGTTTACCGCATGGTGTTTCAATTGTATGAATTAAAACAAATTATTCTGCATCTTACCTGTGCAGATTTCCTATCTTTGTGTTTTGTGGAAGAGGATAGTGGTGGGGGCGGGGTGTTAATTTTAAGGCATATAGGTCCATATGGCTTTTATATAGAACTTTGGAAATTTTGTGGCATGAAATGGAAACATAATTTTTTATTACAATAAATATAGTTGTAAATATTAATACATTGCATACACAAAAATCAGAAAATTTTATAGATTTTATATTATTCTGTTACGTTTAATTAATAAATAATGGATTACGTACTTTTATTTTGTTTACGATGTAGATATTTTATATATTTTTTTATCTAATGAATCTTTTCTAGACTGCTAATTTTGAGTCGCTTTATTATTTTTATATAAGAAATTCCATTTAAATTAATTCCATTGACTAATTAACAAATGCAGCATTTTTATAAAACTTATTTTGTAGGATTTTCAACACAGAATTTGATTTACCTGTCGCCAATGTATTGAGGCCTCCTTTTGTTTACTTTACATGGCTTACTTTGACCAGCATTATTTATGTGTGGGTATAAAGATTAAATGCATAGATTTTTTTTTTTTTTTTTTTTTTTTTTTTTTGTTATTCATCATTGATAAAATACAATCGAATTACTTTTTACAATGTATTTCTAAAGAAATGAAGCAAAAAAATCTGTACTTTTATCTTTTTAACAATGTACATTTTTACCTTATATTAAATATGATAGTTACAAACATGAATAAAAAACCTCTCTTTATTATAATAACTTCAACCAGGCTTGGAAAGCATTAATCTAAAGTTTCAAATGTAAAAATAATTCAGCTTAAAACAATTTTATTTCTTCCTTTCATTACATTGCTTCCAGTTAAGGAAACGATAAAACAATGCATGGGATCATATTATTGTTTTAAAATGTTATAGAATATATTTGTATATATTTTCAAACATACATTTAAATATATATATAAAAAAAATTCTATAACCTTTATCCATTAATGTTAGTTTTAAGAAGGCGAAATAAGGGAATAAAAAGAGATAATTTAAAATTTCAAATGGAAAAATAGATAAGTTTAAAATAATTTCATCCCAGTCTTTGTTTAAATTTCTTCCAGATGAGGAAATAAAAAAAAACCTTAGAGCAAAAACAATCATGTTATGTAAAACTCATCAAAAATTTTATATTGTAGCAGTAAAATTATTACAGACTTGCCTGAGGAAATGACATCCACATATATCTTATTTTGCCTTTTATTTGTCTCTGATTAAATTCTTGCAAAATACCTGAATCTTTTAAAAACAGGCAGGGATCAAAGGCATTTTTTTTATTAGCTCAGATTCTTCAGGTCTGTTTGTTTATTTATTTACCTATTGTGTGTGCAATACTCTTTATGAATGAGATTTTCTTACCCGAAAGCTTTTACGTATTTCTAGTTAAAAATATAAGAAAAATAAACACAATGGTTTATTTATGATTGTGAAGTTGATGTCACTGAATTATGGAATAATACTCAATGTAAAGACCATAGTTTAAATTATGCTTTATCGCAAAAGTGTTTGATTTCAAATTTATTTTACATCATGTTATTTGATAAACAATAAAATTACTTTCGGTCTATCTTTGGAGTATTATATAAGACAAGCAACATTTTTTTAAGTGCCACTTAACACGTTGAATGCCAAGTCTATTTTCTCTGTCTTTCCGTTTGGGCCACGAAATTAGATTCCCGTTACACAATCTGCAAGTGTTAGTCACCTATGACTGATGCGGCCTAAACGGAAAGTTCAGTGTCAGTCACCGGTGACTTACGTGGCTCTTAATGTGTTAAAGACAATAAAAACTTATTCATTATGAAAAAGTACCAACATCGATTATTTGATAGGTTATTTTATTATTGAAGCTTATTTTTTTAGTCGAGCATGCAACACCATACCCGAGAGAAACGATTTTAAATAATAAAGTAACCCTTTATGAACCGATGAAACTTTCGAGTAGGATTTAAATTATATAGTTACAAAAAAATTTTGAATTACCAAAAGAACGCATCAAGATCAACGCCAGCACTCTATCATCGATAGATAGTATTAGCAGTTCTGTGAAGCAATAACTGTTTAATAAGGATATTGTTTCCAACTTTGTATCTTATTAGCCCCCGATATGCTATTTCTTGCTTAAATTAAAATGTCGTCTCTAAAAAATAACCTTCCGTTACAGAAGACAGCCGTAAATCAAAGCAGATGTACCATTGCACTGTTAAATACTGATAATATCTAATGCATTTTTTTTATTTTCTAAGCATCGCAAATTGTCAATTTGTATACCGTCGTATGGGGAAAACATTACTTTTAAATTCAATTTGTTTGAAAACTGTATCTCAATTTATTTTTGAGATAGTAACTTTTTTGTAGTTTTTTACGACATTTTTTTTTTTTTAATTTTGGCAACTGAAGTACACCCTTTCTGTAGGAAGAAAAGGAAAAATAGTTGGAAAATAGTACATAATTATATCGCTTTGTTGTCAATTTCCCATAACAAAATTTTTTTTAAATTGTACTTAAATTACGTCTTATGTTGAAATACTATAAATTTATGATTTCAACAAAACATGAAAACATGTAGCTATTATAAAATATATGTTTTATCAGAAATCATAAATTTATAGTATTTCAACATAAGACGTAATTTAAGTACAATTTAAAAAAAAAATTGTTATGGGAAATTGGCAACAAAAAGATATAATTATGTACTATTTTCCAACTATTTTTCCTTATGTAGCTATTATAAAATATATTTAATTTTATGTATCCATATTAATGTTGCAAACATATATTCATTAGATCCCACTTTTTTTTGTCGAGTTTCTTGAATGATCACATCCCTTTTTTTGCTGGATTTGTGTATTATTCTGCTATAGTGACGTACTATGCATACTTGTCTGTAGATGTTGTTTAAGACTGGATCGTAAATATGGAATTCTTCAACGGATGCGAATGACGTCATTTTATATAAAATAAAAGCGTGTATTTTATGTCCTCAAACTGAATTATTCTTTGTAAAATCTATATTCATACATATATTTTTTTTTCTTTTCATCAGGGGCAACACTAAATTCAGAAAAAGCAGAATTCCTGTTTTCTAGTTTTAACTTCCATCTTGTTGTGCTCCGTTTTTCTGTTTCTGTTGTGAAACACCTTCAACAATTATATATAAATCCATTGTATATTTTTTCTTATTTTTACAAGTCTAAGAAATAATAGAATTTGTTCAATTGTAAAATATAAGTGATATGAATTTAGTTTTAGAATTTATTTTTAAATGGTATTTTAAAGTACTGTCAGTATTCTGTACTATCTGTATTCATATATATTTTTTTCTTTTCATCGGGGCAACACTAAATTCTGAAAAAGCAGAATTCCTGTTTTCTAGTTTTAACTTTCATCTTGTGCGATAATTCCCCGTGCGATATTTTTCTGTTGTGAAACATCTTCAACAATTATAACGAAATCCATTGTATATTTTTTCTTATTTTTTAAAGTCTAAGAAATAATATAATTTGTTCAACTGTAAAATGTTAGTCTTACTAATTTAGTTTCAGAATTTATTTTCAAGTTGTATTTTAAAGTACTGTCAGTGCTCTGTAGCAATTGGTAATAAATGTAACTTTTATCTTACTAACTTTTATTCTCTTTCACAGAAGAGAAACACAGACAAGCGACGACGTTTTTCCTTTAAAATGAAGAACGTTTATTACGACTTTTTTCAGGCTCATTTTGGAGAATCAACTCAAAATTGTTTATCTTGTACAGTTTTACATAAATCGAGAATTTTAGACTGAATGTTTGATATGCATGTTGGACATTTAGATTTTTCTAAAGCAGTTTAATGTACTTTATTTTAGCATATTTATTTTCTTGTGTGAATTTATTTTTACGTATGCACGAATGAAAACTTTTTATTTTTAAAAGTCATAAAATCCTATGTAATATTTTAATGTATCAAAGAGTGATTATATTTATTGAAAATATTGTAAAAGACGTAAGATTAAATCAATATGTAATTGTAATGTAATTTCACATTTTTTAAGAATCCAAAATAATTTCATTAGGTTTCACAATTGAGAGTGCTCCAAATGGTAGCGGTTTCAAAAATTTTCTGTTTAGGACAGATTGCATATACATAAAAAATAACAGATAAATCATGAGAAGTAGCCACATACGTCTTATCATTACAAGTTATCAGAATATGACCGAATACTCAATAAAACTTGATGTCAGAATAAAAAAAGTGTTAGTTCCTTTAAACGTTGTGAGATAGTGTAAAATGTAGGAATTGCTGTGAAAACAAGATAATAATGTATGTATATAAAATTAACGCTAAACGAATTACCATTAACAAAATACAGTAAGCTCTTTGTAAGGCGGAGTCTGTGTAAGAGGGAAATCTGTCCAACTGGGAAAATTTTTCAAGTCCATGAGAATCCATAGACATAGAGTAAAATTTGTCTAAGGCGGAATATTGTCTACTACGGGAAATTTTGTCGGTCCCGGTCGATTCCGCCTTAGACGGAGTTTACAGTAGCAAAAACAACAAAAATTTTCGATTTCACTTATTTGTATAGACAGTCTAACACTGCTTATCGTTGTCCAATAGCTAATTCCTAAACAGTTAGTTTCAGAAATACAGTTCCAATTGAAAAAAAAAATAATAATAATTTATTCTCTTCGATTTTGAAAATCCATTGACGTAAAAATTATTATTTTAAAGTTACGAAATGTATATTTTGATATGTTGCTGTGCCTATAAGTTACATTCATAAAAACTGTCTAAAGAGGAACACCCAGTATATTCAATATTTTACATAACTCTTATTTGTGTTTGCAACGCGAGCTGAAGAGATTGAAATTATTGGATACCATATTCTTTTTCTTGGAAATATTCATTAATTCCTCACGAACAGCATCAAGTGCGCTTATTTGAATTTGTGGACATCAGTATTTTTATAATGTATTTTTTATTTAATTAATTTTTCAAATTTGTATTAGTTTTGTTTTTTTTTATATATATATATAAATGAAAAATGTCTGGTATATTGATGTAAGTATTTTGTACATTAAACAAGGCATGTAATATGTATACGTGCTGCTCGTATTACAGAGGTTAGGAGCCATGTCACCGCTCATGGTTGAATTAAATATTTCTTAATCGTCATTTTATCAAATTGTTATACTTTTGTACACGAAAAAACATTGTTTATGCACCTCTGACATTTTTGGTGATACATTACGCATGATTCATGTAGAAGAAAATTTTAAAGTCCAGTGTATGACATATTTAAAAGGGAAATTGTAAAGTATGTGGATATAGGATAAATTTTGACTTTTAAAAAATCTTTAGGGAGATGTTTTTAAAGGAGAAATAGGTGTGAAGCAGTATGCAAAGGAGAAATATGAAACTAAAAAAAGTATACAAAAATTTTTAAAATGCGCATAAACCAATTTTATACGCATATAAATATGTATGTTTGTAAAAGAAAAAAAAAATATATATATATATATAAATTTAAAATTATAATAATAAAAACAGACTGTGCACATCCGTTTCTTTTAATTACAAAAAAGATATTTATTTTACAGAAAAATATCTTTTATCTTTTTCTTTTATAGAAAAATATATTTATTTTACACGATTTATTTTATCCTAAACATTTCATTCCTTAGAATAGCTATGTATAAAAATTAGCTAATTTAGTAAATTTAAAAATATCTATCCTATATATATAAAATGCTAATGAAACGAATTTATGAAACGATTTTATGAAACGACTGACTAAACAACTGATTATATTTTCCCGGCGATTTCTTTTAAAATATTGAATATTATTCGATGAAATTAACACCAAAAATCCGTAGTGATCCACAGATCTCAAAATTGCTGTTAGAACTTTTAAATTAGAATTACTTTTCGAAATATTAATTTTTTTCTAATTTTAAACACTTTTCTCTAATGATGGTATATCTAATTTTAATCATAACAGATTTTATTTTTTTCATATTTCAGAAAAAGTTATTATTTTAAACTAATTTGGCGAGCAGTTTGGCCTCCCTTAAATGTATGCTGAGAAATGTAACATGTTACTTTTATTCATAATTCAATTTCCTTGAACAATCTTGCGCAAAATTGGAAGATTCTGATAGAGAAATCAAGAACTCGTTATTTTTATGTTAGTGTGATGCAGGTGATAAATCGACAAACATTTCTCCCGTCGCATTTATTTATTTATTTGTATTTCATTATCATTTTATTTAAAATACAAACCTTTCATTTAAAACTAAAACATTTAAAATTAATGGCTTTTTTTTTTTTTTTTTTTAACGAAACGGAAAGAAAAATATTAGCACAGATGTCAAATATACGCACCGGTGCACCTAATTGGCTCCAAAATGGCGTTTTTTTGCCTGACATGGTAACCCGGCTATTGTTGCTTATTTATTAATAAATGTTTATTTACATTTATTTTCTTTCTATTTAGAAAAAAGTTATAAATTGTTTTGTTCTATAGTTATTAATTAAACTTTTTTTTTATTTATTTGGTTTTCATTTTAAAAATAATAGAAAATAATATAAAAATACATATGCAACTGGTATTCGAAAAAGAGATTTTTGCCAAATTGTTGTAAAATAATAATAATAATAATAATAATAATAATAATAATAATAATAATTCCTTAGGATTAAAAATTTATTTACACTTGACTATTAAAAACAGAAAAAAAAACTTTAAAATTACTATTAAATGAGTACGTGTTAAAAGCAAGAAGATATTGAAAATTGTATTTACACATGAATATTAAAAGAGAAAGACAATTTAAAAATAATAAATACATTAATATGCCTTTAACCCTTTCAGGGGCAAGGTACTTCTATTCGTAAAATGTTGAAATCAGTGAAAGGCACCAGAATTTACAAACGAATTTATTTCGAAATACGAAAATGCTTTAGTTCACTTAAGGGAGACCGGGGCAAGATGACGAATGTCTAAATTTTTTCCGTTTCTCACTAGGCGGAAATATCAAGCGGACACTACTGGCTCTCCTATCGGTCGTTCTTTAAACAATAGTATAGAGACGCTGAAATCGTCGTTTTTATGATAGTTGTAAAGCTTTGATTGTTTACCGCTGCCACGTTATAACTTTTATGCATTTGTAACTAAGCTCTGCTACAGATACAGGTAAGATATATCGTTTTTCTTTAATATTTATGATTAACTTTGGTTAAATACTACCTATTGCCATGAATAAATGCCAATTAATCCTTCATGGTAATGAAAATGAATATTTTTAAACAGGCAGTCTGGGGCAAGATGACGAGATCGTCATGCTCAGACCCTGGTAGTAGAAAACCAACGTATAAACCCTCCAGAAGAACCAGAACTTATGGCAAATGCTGATTCAGATACGCCAAAGAAGCCTGTTAGTGTTTTGATTTCAAACCATTACCCAAAGCAACACAATGTGAGAAAAAAAAAAGCAAAACACTGAGCTCAAGCATTCTTACAAGCAAACCCATCAAAGAAATGTTAGAACAAAGGGAAAAGCAGAAGAAAGAATAGGAACGTTTAAAAAAAAGACAGAGAAAAGAAGCTCGTGAAGCTAAAAAGGGAGTAAAAAAACTCAAACTAAGTTCATGTAGGTCTAAGTTTATTAAATCCAGGCCAAATAGTCCAGTTTCATCAATTTCAAAGGATGGTGTTTTCAGTTGTCCTGCTTGTGACGAGGAATATTGTGACTCACCAACAGAAGAATGGATCCAGTGCTGTAAATGCCAAAAGTGGTGTCATGAGGAATGTTCAAATTATGAAAATGGTATTTTTTGTGACTGTTGGTACCTGCACAACTAAACACTTCAACATTACGTTACAATGCATTATGCTTAGTTTGATACTTTGTAAGATGTAAAAACACAGTTATCATTTGTTAAACCATGTAACATATTCAAAAGATAAAATATGTTCAACCTTTTTCAGTGTTGTCATCTTGCCCCAGTACGATTTGTTAATGTTACGAAAAAATAAAATTAAGCTTTTTTATTATTATTATTTGAAAAATTAAATGGTAGCATATTTAATACTACAAAGGAATACTCTAATAGTTCATGTAAAATTAATTTTACTATACTTAAAAATAAATTAATAAACAACAAAAATTGTTAACATAGTCATCTTGCCCGGTCTCCCCTACTTAATAAAAGAAAAAATTCATTCCAATATTCTGGTGCCAATGGGGCATTTAAGAATTAAAATTAAGTGGTCCAAAAATGAATCACAGCCACTGAAGAGATTAAAACTGTAAATTGTAGTAATTGTAGTAAATTATATTATGTCAATCGTTTTATTACGCTGTTAAAAAATACCGAAAGACAAAGACTCTGTTTACTTAAGTCATTTTATTTTAACTTCTTTTCAAATGTTTAACTGGTCTTCTTTAATCAAACACGAAAACAGCCATTGGATATATTAACAGCAACTGATTCGGCCTTTAATTTTCACAATCAAAGGGAATTGAATGGAAATCGGTTTGCAGGGAGAAAGCTACAGATTTTTTCATTATAGTCCAATCTTCTCTAGTCTTTTTAAAACCGATGAGATTAGCCTCCTTTCAGATTCTGCGGTGTCTGAACGGGGGTTGATGAGCGTACCTTGCAGGGGGCAGAGCTCCCTAGTATATATATATATTTCATGTAGCATTAAAAATCGATTTAACCGTAGCAGCAATTTAGTAATTAATTTTTTTAGTATGAAGTAACCATTGTTTTATGAGAAAAAAGCACAATAACCGTCAACGATTTTATCAGTAATCTACTAAAAGTTTCTTTTTTCTCATCTGATATGGTGAGCAAATAAAATGTTATCTGTAAACCTGTATTGGGCCTAAACTTTCTTTCGATTTCGAGATTATATATATTTGCGTTAGTGATATTAAAATTGGCTATTTTAATCATAAAAGTATATGGTTTACTAAAATTTGAATAATGTGTCATTTTCTAAAATCTAACAAATAAAGTTATTTTGGGTAGTATTTATACGATAATAGCTGAATAATTCCGAAGAATTTTTAAAGACATTTGGAAAAGCCGTCTTACAACAAGATTAATCAAAGACAGACACAACAACTTTATCGCATTTTTTACGTTTTATTATAAATTATTCATTCGGAAGAATAGGCCCTAGTGTAAATTTAAAAAGATAAATGCATGCTTTAAATAAAATTTTAGCCAACAGTGTAATGAGAATTAAGCAATCTTTTATTATTCTTATTATTACTAAATGCTAAAACATAAATGAAGCCAAAATAATAAAATATATAGACATATACTAGCATTAATTTTGCTGATAATAACAAAAATATTTATGAGGACAAGATAAAACTCAATGAAAATACATCTTTTCTTAATAAGACACCAGACCCGAGTGGGTTAGAAAAACTTTTAATCATTGTCTTCACGAATACATGTTACCATAACCAAAAGGTACAGGACGCGGAATTCGACCGATCTCTGCTGTTTTCAGCCTTCTTTGGTAGCACAGAAGTTTGACAAATAATGAACACCATACTATGATAATTGCATCACAGTCAAGATTGGTAGGAATGTAGCAATCGCCTGCTTGATTGGCTACGATGTTACTCGTACATATACTATAACTGTTATTGTCATGAAGACACTGCATGAAAAATATATTTTAATCATCTTGATGCTGTTTCAGATATGTTATAATTTTCCTTACCAAAACGTATAATTTTAGTCTCTCTCTTACACTGCAATGCCCTTACGAACCTTCCAGTTTTTCGAAGTTAAAAAATCTTTTTCCTATCAGAAATTTCGAAATAAAATGTTATACTGTTAAACGAGCAATAGAAAAAAACCAATACAATTTACAAGAGAATCCAATTAATTTGGACACATTCATTAATTCTGCATGATTTGTCTCAATAAGCAAACTGTCTCGATTATCACAAGTTCATTTAATAATATTTTTAAATTAGCTCTTGACGTTTTGTTCCAATAAAACGACTGTCTGAGTTATGCGGTGTCCCAAGTAACAATATCGTCTGTATTTGTATTTATATATTTTTGCATGCTTCAAAACATCTGTAACGATTTTCTTGAAAATTACAGTTTAAGGTATTTTTGGGTCTAGAAATAGATCCTTTAGGATGTCATCTCATGCGAAAGTCGTTTTCATACAAATCCTGCTATTTGTACTGTTGGAAAAAATTGTTGGAATTAAAAAAAAATCCACAATTTTGCCAAAAATTAAATTGTAACATAAAAATACTCCAAATAATGTGGTATGCGAAATGAAACCTTTATAACACTTTCCAACAAAGTTGAAAAGTGTTTATGACTTTAGTTTGTCTGTCCGTCTGTCCGCGCTCTAACTCTCGTAAATATACTTGGATTGCCCTGAACTTTTTGGATGTTATTGACGATTACCATATCATAATCCTATTTCAAATGAAGTTTGTAGCAGGTTTAATTCATTTACATGGACAGTCAAAAGTATTCCGTTACAAAAAGGCCAATGGGAAAAGGTCGTTGAAATTAAATTTTAATTACGTTACGCCCTTTCAAACATAATAAAATTGATATGCATTTACAAAGTGTACTAAAATATGCATTCTGTAGAATATGCGGTGCAAAGAATATTTATTATTCATTTTCAGAGCCACACAAAATTTTTCCGTTACATAATGGTATGGGGGAAATTGTTGCGGCTTATTTTCATTATGTGAAACTATTTCAAACATAATGAAAGAGTTATAAGTCGGCGAGGCTTACTATAAGCTATTTCATGTATAATACAAAGTGCGTATCATTTACAGGGCCACACAAAAGATTTGAGATAGTATGTTCTATCCGAAGAACTGTATAATAGCGGTGATGACAGGAAATGCATTTGTAATTATGATATACGCTTTTAAGTTTCACTATATTGATGTATACTATATGGTGTGTATAAATACTATATATCGTATACAGGGCCATACAAAAGTATTCCTAAGCGCTGTAGAGTACGAGCGTAAATTGCTTAAAGGTGGTTTTTAAATGAATTATGCATTTTTACGCTGGACTGCATTTAGTTTATTAAGAAATGTTTGCAGAATATAGATAAATTGATATACATAGGGCGACGCAAATAATTGGATACATGGCCGTCTATAGATGATAAATTCTAGAAATGTGATTTTTGTAGTTTTAAGAATGTTTTAATTTCAATAAAATAGTGCCGTGTATTAAAGGTACCACGAAACTACAGGATTGTACAAAAGGATTCAAGTAGGTTTCCCTCAATTAGTACAAAATCCTGAAAAAGAAATTTCAACCTGTTATGCGGTTTCTTGCTAAACTAAATTTCCCCATTCTTTAGTATATATATCAACCTACAGATCAAATAGAAGGTTCAAGAGAAATAGTTAAAAATAATTGGAATACATATTTAGTTATGGACAGTAACTACCGAATTCAATTTTTCAAATATTTTATGCGTTTTCTAAAATGTTTTATTTACCTTATTTCGCTAAAACGAAGTGCCCTACGAACTTTTGTTAAAGTATTCAAGAAGTGTTAGAAAGTGTTTCGCTATCTATCCTTAACACATTATTTTTCTATCTTATTTTTATGTTACAGTCGCTTTTTGCGAAATTAACACTAGAACGGCCATATCGGTCTTTTTTATCAAATACCAAGAAAAAAAAATCGATTCGAGCCAGAAATGTTTTTTCTAAAAAAAGATAAATATGTACCACGAAGAAATAATCACAATCACCTCTCCACTAGATGTAAAGTTGCCATGCTAATAGGAAGACCATAAAACTGTTTCCATTGTTCCAGTTAAACAAATAAGTTAAATAGTTTTAAATAAAAATCCTGATGTAAAACATTTTTACAACACTTGAGTAAAATTTCCGGCCGTTCTAGCGTTAAAATGTGTAACCAATTCATTTTCTGACATGGGCGTCAAAGAAGAGTGATTCTGCCTACAATATACAATTTAATCTGTATGGGATTTGAAAAGAGATTACGCGATAGAGAAACGACAGCGAAATTTTTATAAAATACATATGTATATACAGCGAAACTCCTAAAATCTGGTGTAATGTGTTACAGGTGTAATCGGGATAAGCAGAAATCCGAGAAAACCAGCTATTCATCAGAAAGGTTTGCTTGTGAAAGATAATGTAAAAAAAAAAAAAAAAAAAAAAAAAAAAAAAAAAAAAAAAAAAAAGATAGTTACATACATTTATATGTTTCTATTGAATATATCTAAAAAATTTTTTTATCTTGAGTATACCATAAATTCTAATTTCGAATTGTACCCAAATAAATTCCATTCAAATGTACATCTTAATGTTGATTTAAATAAGGGGTACATTTAAAGTATAGTTTTAAGCGCGTAAATTGCATTACAACAATATATTATTATTTCATTATTTTATTATTAGAATATTATTTTGTGTTAAGAATTAATTTTGTACGCATATGAATGTAGTAAATGTAGTATATATCTATACATTTCTAATTATAACTTCATTTATGCTTCAAAATTTACTAATAATAATAAAAATAAAATTTTGTTTAATTCTCATTAAACCTTGGTGATTTTTTTCTATTTCAAGAATATGTTTGTACTTTAAAATTTAAACCATGCTTTACTTTTCTGGCCGAATAGTTTGTGATAACACATTAAAATACTAAAAGTGTAATGTCTGGTGATTTAATACTGATGGATTATAATATTCTGTAAGTTTAATATAGAATTTAATACTCTGGATCAGGAAAAATGTTCTAATACGACATATTCGAAAAATCTTAAGAAATTAACTCTTAAATAAAACCATATACTGAGAAGTGCCAAGCTGGGTATCGTTTCAAGTAGTTTAATTGGTAGAACGTAGGTGCGCTATACCGATAACCCGGGTTCGATTCCCGACTTGGACACTTTTTTCCTCTGTTGGCTCTACGCCTTTTAAGCAATTAAACAAAGTTTGAAAATTTGAATTTTAGCTTATTGTCATATGCACCTTTTTTTTGTTGTTGTTTATTGTCATTGAAAATAACTGTAGTCATTAGATTTCAATAAATACCGGACTCACTATATTTCAACAAGCCTTATCTTTTGTGATTCGGATTGCTACTTTTAATATAATAAAAAAAAAAAGAAAAAAAATTCCAAAAACTAAAAAACTATTGGACACGGAAATGTTCAACATAATTTTATTATCGATCATTGATGACTGGTTACGATAAAACATAAAAAATACTAAAGAGTTGTTATGTTTGGTGATTTAATACTTGTGATATGTAAATTTAATATGAAATTAAATACTCTGGATAAAGAAAAATGTTGTAATATGTATTTTAAAAATGTCTTCAAAAATTTCCTCTTAGCTTATTGTCATATGAATCTATTTTTGCTTATTGTCATTAAAATTAACAATAGTCGTTAGATTTCAGAGAAATGGCAGGCTTTTTGAATTTCAACAAGCCTTAATTTTTATGAATTGGATAGCTACTTTTAATATCGTCATTAAAAAAAAAAAAAAAAAAAAAAAAAAAAAAATCCCAAAATGGTAAAAATAGCGGACCGGAAAGAGTTTAATGCGATTTTATTATTGATCATTAATGACAGATTAGAACAAAACAAAAAACTAGTCGGATGTACCAATCCCAAAACTTTCTTCTATCTCATACATGTTAATACTTCAAAATTCGCTATCACACTGCCAAAATTAAATGGCAATCTATGCATCTCATGAGGATTCTAACGATATGAAATTCCGTGCATTAGTTCTTGAGATATGACTATCGCTGAAATCGTCTAAATTCAGCAAAATGCTGCCTAGCAGCGCCAACTATTGGGTGATTTATACCAAATCCTAATCAGCAACAATTTATGTCAACGTCTGACTGAATCTGAAGTTTGGAGAAAATCCGTACATCAGTTTTTGAGATAAAGCAATAGCGAAAATCGTGAAAATTTCTGCATAGCAGCGCCACCTATTGGGTGATTAACACCAAAACCTAATTAACAACAACTTGTGTCAACATACAACTAAATCTGAAGTTAGATGAAAATTGGTCCATTAGTTCTATTGATAGAGCTATTGAGGCAATCGTGGAAAAGGTAGCAGAGAAGCGCCACCTGTTAGGCGATTTATACCAACACCTAATCAGTAGCAAGTCATATCAAGGACTAACTTAATCTGAAGTTTGATGAAAATCCGTGCGTTAGTTCTTAAGATAGAGCTATTGGGGAAATCGTGTAAATCCTGCAAAATTCATCATAACAGCGCCACCTGTTGGGCGATTTACACCAAAACGTAATCATCATCAACTCATATCAAGGACTAACTAAATCTGAAGTTTGATCAAAATCCGTGCATTAGTTCTTGAGATAGAGCTTTTGCAAAAATCGTGAAAAATGCAGCATTGCAGCGCCACCTGATGAGCGATTTACACCAAAAACTAATCAGCATCAATTTGTATTAGGCACTAACTGAATATCAATTTTTATTAAATTCCGTGCATTAGTTCTTGAGATAGAGCGCCCACAAAATTTGTGTCACATACACACAGACAGACAGACAGACAGACAGACTCACAGAGTCACAGACAGACATTTTGTAAAAACATGTTTTTTGGAATCTCTGACCCCTAAAACGTTTAAATCCGTCGAAAACCGGAATTCGAAAATTTTCATGAATCCAATACTTTCTTCTTGTAAAGATAGAAGAAAGTAACTAGACGTTGGGGGTCACTGTAATGCTTACCCATCATGGGTATGCATAATATAAAATATGACAATAAAACATGTGTAATCTATTTTAAAAAGCATTGTAATTCCAAAGTAAAATTTAAACGTATATTTAAATATTTTTAATACATAGTAATTCTCTATTGCTGAATTACGGGTACTACTTGATTGTCCCGTCGACCAATTTCGACAAATTATATAAATCGCCAAACTAATCGCAAAATTGTACAAATTGGCATAAATTTTATTTTAATTAGCAAAAGAACAAGTAAATAGTAAAGGATTAACAAAAATACAAATAAAATGTAGAATTAAAAATCACTTGATGACATAGCAAAGACTCATGTTTAATGTCAAGTGAATGTGACATTTACCATAAGCCATTATTAGCATTTAATCTTATAGTTTGGCAATAGTTTTATGGTCGACTGGATAATCAAGTGGTATGGAATTGAGTAAAAGAAACATCCTTATAACTCCAAAAATGATAATCATATAACGAACAATTAACTGCGTCTGATTATGCGTCTCATTTCCAATTAAAATATATATTTGAATTGAAATTTGAATGAAGTACAGGGTCAGGAAAAATCGAAATATCATTACAAATATCTTGGCGACTAATTATCCGATTTACTTCATTCTTTATGTAAAATTTATGTTTTTTTTTTATTGTCTTTTATATTCACTCCTTAAAATAAGCGATTTCGAAAACTTTTATACACATTTTATTTTATTTTATTTATCAGAATAAATATTTTGAGAGTCAAAAAAAAAAAAAGTTCCGAATTGTCGAGGTTACTGATATTCTATTAGGCTTCTTCTCTTTATTACATACTAAGTACACACCAAATTTCAAGACTTTATCTCAATTTATTCGGGGAATAAAACGTTTACAGGCACACAGCTACACAGATAGAAGGACGGCAATTTTTTTTTTCCTAAAAATATGTTTTTCGAATCTCAAGTATCTGAAACCTGTAAATCCGTCAAAAAAAAAAAAAAAAAAAAAAAAAAAAAAAAAAAAAAAATTAAAACGATTATAAGACTTACCCTATGTTACGTATGATGGGTAAGTAAAAATACTAAAAAGTTGTTATGTTTGTTGATTTAATACAGGTGATCTGTAAGTTTAATATGACATTTAACACTCTGGATGTAGAAATATGTTGCAATACGACATTTTAAAAACGTCTTCAAAATTGACTCTTAACTTATTGTCATATGAAGTGTTTGCTTATTGTCATTGAAATTAACTGTAGTTTTCAGTAAAAGGCAAGCTAGTTGAATTTCAGCAAGCCTAAACATTTGCAATTTGGATAGCTAATTAATTAATTAATTAAGTTAATTTTTGGATAGTTTAATATCATCAAAGTTATTTTTTTCATAATTGAAAAAAAAAATTGAACCTGAAAGAGTTAAATTTTATTGATGACTGAGTTGAGTTGAGTCCATTTTTGACGGCCAATTATCTACTCGAAGGATATAAGCCCACGGGTAGGGAGTGCCCTTCGTGGGGGTCTTTCTAAGGGAACCTAACCCGTATTTACGCATGGAAATCCATAGTTCGAAGAAAACCATGAACACCCTGAACGATTAGGTCGACGGGCACTATTGGGTTCGAACCCAGCACCTCCCGTCAACCAGCTTCGAGAGCAGAACCTCTCGGCCGCTGGTGGGGCCCATTGATGACTGAAGTTCACATTATTGGGGTTTTATTTTAAATCACGGAAAGTGTATCATATACACTATGTTTGTTAGATAAGTTTTTGTTACTTAGACCTTTTTTTCTTTCAAATTAGTTTAAAATGATCATTTGTAAAGCATTTGAATTCAAATGTTCGTTAAAATTTTTAAAGAAATAACTTTAAGAGAAAAGTTTGAAGTGTAATTAAATTAACACCTTTACTGAAAATAAAAATGTATTTTTTACTTACGAGATCAAAATTTAAAAAACTTCTATCAATTAAAATGAGTAGACTTGGACGCTCGCTCTTGATGGAATATTTAATGAGAGGAAATGACGCCATGTTTTGGAAGGTGCTCCTTATATTTAAATTAATGGTTTAGCATGGGATACTTTTTTTGAAAAAATCTCAACATTCCTTTTAATTAAATTCCACAAAATCCATTATTAATGAATTCTTTGACACGCGTGTTCATGAATATTTTGTGAATTTTAGATGCTTATTTTTGTAGAGTTTGTATTAAATATATTGGGTATTTATTTTGTGTACTAAGTAGTGAATTGTTACTTTTAATAATTGCATTCGAATCCCTTTAAAGCAATATTAATCACAGTAATATTTCCTTCAATGTAACGCATGTTTAATATCTCGAACCGCGCTAGTTATTTTCTATGATAAAAGTTAATTTTTTTCCTGTGAAATTTCTGTGTTAGAATGTATGTAAATATAAATATTTTTCAATATTTGAAAATGTATTTATCTATTGACTATAAGTATCCATAGCTTATAAATGAGCAAATATCTTCCAGTCAACCTAAAGTTCTGTTACTGGGATCCAGAGATAACTTCCCTAACATCTAATTGTATTTTAAAACGTAAAATCTATTTTTTGTTGCACGTTTTAAAATAGGACTTCTAACTTTCTAATAATTAGAATTTCAAAACTTCGGACACTTGACTTAATATTTGTTTCGAATGTATGTCGTAAAAGCTATTTGTTTATTGTTTTATTGCATGCATTTTCGATCCAGTAGACTTATAACAATATCTTATAAATGACACCATAGAAATCACTTAAATCTCCTTTTTTCTACCTGTAGGATCTTATGTTGAAAGTGAATCAAAGAAATTCGCATGCAAAATTTTATATAGTTTATGTGTAGAATGTTTACTATATTTAATCTTTGTAATATAGCAGTTAAGTAATGTAGTGGATTTTAGATAGTATTAATGTGTCCAAAAAAATGAACGACATTCAATATCACACTTCTAATATTTATGGTATATATGTATAAGAAACAGTCCAAAATGACGGGATTGTGCTTTGAACGAGAGTTAAGCAAAGCCTAATTGTTTTAATCACGATTGTTGCAATATCCAGATTGTTTTCGATTATGACATTTTTTTTTTCTGGACAAATCTTGTCAACCAAATTCTATCCATATAGGATGCAATCTTATTATAAACAGAGACAACATTTTGAAAGCTTCAGAATTCAAGGATGCTTTTCTTTTCGTTTCCTCTCCTCCTAAGATTAATATTATTTGGGATGAAGGTGGGCTTATATTTTTATTATGAAAAAAGCAAATGACCATTTTCGAGGAATATACTGTGTTGAATAAAATTAACTTACGAAATAGATATGTATACTTTTATGTTTTTTTTTTTTTTTTTTTTTTTTTTTTAGTTATTTAACTTTTTTTTCGAGGGGGCACTTTCAACTTTAAAAATAGAATAATAAAGAAAATTGTGGTTTATTGGAACTTAAAAAATTTGTCATTTACTGAAATTTAACGCGTATCATTATTTTGTGTAGTGTTTATAATAATATTTACTAGACTAGACTAGGGTTGTTCAACCTGACGGAGTGGGCGCCATGGCACCTTTGAAGGATTTCTTGGCGTCCTGTAGAATACCTCATAGAATGTTTTTGATTACTAACAATTTAATATCTTCTATCTTTACAAGAAAAAAAGTATAGGATTCATGAAAATTTTCGAATTCTGGTTTTCGACGGATTTACACGTTACAGGGGTCAGAGGACCCGAAAAACATGTTTTTACAAAATGTCTGTCTGATAGTCTGTGAGTCTGTCTGTATGTATTCCTGTCTGTATGTAACACAAATTTTGTGGATGCTATATCTCATGAACTAATGAACGAAATTTAATAAAACTTTAGATCCAGGTAGTCTATGATATAAACTTGTGCTGATTACTTTTTTGTGTAAATCGCCCGACAGTTGACGCTGCTATGCTGCATTATTCACGATTTCCACAACAGTTATATCTCAAGAACTAATTCACGGATTCTTATAAAACTTCCGATTCCGTTAGTCCATGATATAGTTTGGTGTTGATTACTTTTTAGTGTAAATCGCCCAACAGGTGGCGCTGCTATGGGGCAATATTGATGATTATCGCTATAGCTCTACCTCAAGAACAAAGGCACGAATTTTCACCAAACTTCAGATTCAGTTAGTTCCTGATATAAATTAGTGCTCTTTAGTTTTTAGTGCAAATCGCCCATCAAGTGGCGCTGCTAAGCTGCATTTATCATGATTTCCACAATAATTGTTGCGCAAGGACTAATGTATGAATTTTCATCAATCTTCAGATTCAGTAAGTCCTTGATATAAATTGGTCTTTAATTGATTTTTGGGGTATATCGACTAACAGGTGGCGCTGTTAAATAGATTTTTTTATGATTTCCTCAAAAGTTGTACCTCAAAAACTACTACATGGATTTTCATCAAACTTCAGATTGAATTTGACATGAGTTGTTGCTGATTAGATTATGATGTCAATGGTGGCACTGACAGGCTTCATTTTTCAGGAAACATTAAGATGTATGAGATCGAAGAAAGTTTTGGGATTGCCACATCCGACTAGTTTTTATTGAAATGAAAAATTCTTTGCTCTGTTTTACAATTTAGCAACAAATTGAACAAATATATATTTTTTTAAATATGGAATAAATTTCCATTAAAATAATGAAAATTTGAATAAACAATTGAAAAAACTCAAAAAATTAGTAAAATTAAGAAAATAATTGCACACTGCACACTCCTGGGTTGTCAAGCATCTTACTGCAAAAGATGGATAAACAGCTATTCATAATCTTTGTTCCTATAAAGCCTTTTTAACGGAACTATTTTGGCCGAATTTAATATTAAATAACTCTTTAAATAATTCTTCGATTTAAAAACAGTTTGCTGCAGCGTTTATATCAAACATTTCTTTATAAAGTTATTAATTATCACATTTTTTATACGTAATACGTTTCTGTCTTTCTTTGTAACCGATGACCACACTGTAAAAAAAAATTTGTAAAGTTACTAAAATTTTTCTAGGAAACTGGGATTCCAGGAACTTTTTATGTAACGGCAACAAGAAAAATTCCTGTAACAGATGCTGTTACAGAAATTTTTGCTGTTGCCGTTACATAAAAAGTTTCTGGAATCCCAGTTTCCGAGAAATATGTTAGTAACTTTACAGATTTTTTTTTACAGTGCAGGCAAATACCTGCCGTGTAGCCCCAGCTGAATGAATTTGATATCTGGTATCGGGGCGGGTGACTGCCTAATTGCCGTGCTTCGCAATAAACCTAGCGAGCGCCTAGATCGTATCGGCAGTGCCTATTTCCAAGTTGTGAACGGTGTTATGTCGGTTATTTAACATTTATATTCTGCTGTTTGGAACCAGCATATTGCTACCCATGCTGAACTCGACCCGCGATCACAAACAATTCGTTTACGGCGGCGCAGCGGTGACAACGTAACTTAATTTTTTTCTTTCTTCTACCTTTGCAAGAAGAAAATATTGGATTCGTGAAAATTTTCGACATTTGTTTTTCGACAGATTTATACGTTTTAAGGGTCAGAGATTCCGAAATACATGTTTTTACAAAATGTCTGTCTGTGAGTCTGTATGTATATGACACAAATTTTGTGGGCGCTCTGTCTCAATAACTAATGCACGGAATTTAATAAAAAAATATATTCAGTTAGTCCCTGATATAAATTGATGCTGATGAATTTTTTGTGTGAATCGCTCGACAGGTGGCGCTGCTGTGAAGTATTTTTCACGATTTGCACAATAGCTCAATCTCCAGAACTAATGAACGGACTTTCATCAAACTTCACATTCAATTAGTCCCTGAGATGAATTGATATTTTGTACATTTCTGTGTAAATCGCTCTACAGGTGGCGCTGCGATGTTGCATTTTTCACAATAGCTCTATCTCAAGAACTATTGCTTGGATTTTCAACAAACTTCAGATTCATTTATAGCTGGATATGAATTAGAGCTGTTTATGTTTTGGTATAAATCGCTCAAGAGGTGGCGCTGCTATGCTGCATTTTTCAGAATTTCCGCTATAGCTTTATCTCAGGAACTAATCCCCGGATATTCATCAAACTTCGAATTCAGATATACTTTGATATGAATTGGTACTAAATTGGTACTAATTTCTTGTACTATTTAAATGATTTTATTGACGTGATTTATATAGAAGAAAGTTCTGTGATGGCCACAACATACTTGTTTAGTAATAAATTTATTTAATCCTCGCAGTACTAAGATGGGGCCAACTTAAACCCATCCGGGCATTTTGCAGTTTTTTTTCATTTAGATTATGCATGCAAAAATTATTTTCTAGGAATTCTCCTATATAGGTCTCTTTCATTATTTTGTCTACTTAATAAGTTTTGAACAGTTAATTCTTTTGTATATCTGTAGAAATTGTGAATAAGGTCACATCTTAGGCAATCAGAGAATATTTGAAACATTTTCTATCATGACACAAAATATTCTCAGAAGTGCATCAGATGCTGACAGTTTATGTGTAAAAGTCATATTTCATGTGTTACTTTGCGTTTTGGTTGACAAAAAAGATGAGCAGTAGAACTGGTGGTAGTTAAACAGCATTACTACCATTTCTTCTTAGTAATGCTCTTTTTTTTTTTTTTTAACTTTTTTCTGCTTGTGTTTTTGTGCTAATTTAAATATTCGTAATATTGTGGAAATTACATTTTCCTCTTTTTAATAAATCTCGATAGCCAGTATTATGTCGATATTTTATGTTTTGATCAGTTTTCCGGCCTAAACGTTATAATTACCTATGGGGTAAAAATGACCCCAACTTTAGCCCTTAAATGTCTGAGTTTTCAAAAATCATTTTAAAAGTGTTTTTCGGCTTTTTTTTTTAATAAATCATGGGAGAAATACTTTAAAAAATCATATTTTGTTTTAAGTATGGTTTACGGCTAAAAATATGTTTGGTACTAATCGGCAATACTAGCGTTCGATTGAAAAAATAATTTTCCTTGATAAAATTCTACAATATTAAACACACAAGAATTTTAAGAGCTATTATATAAAATAAATTTTACTTGCTCACTGCAGAACAAAATAGGCTATTTCGCAAGCTTCCAAACAAAACAAAAAGAACATGTATCAACAATTGAAAAAATAAATCTATCTTTATTCATAAACAGCACAAGTGTTGCCATCTAAATATTGAAAATCGATTTAATAATATTTTCAGAATGTATTTTATTGGCAACATTCGGCATTATAGCTTCAATATTATTCTAATAGTATTTATAAGCCTAAATTGGGTACACTGTTAAAAATTTTGCAGCATTCTGGCAGGTCATTCGACCATTTTTCGAAATAACGGTTTCATAACCATAATTTAATTATATTCTGACCATAAAATGGCCAATAATATGGTCAGAATAGTGTTAAATTCACTGTTGTGTGACCGTTCTCGGAAAAAACGGCCAAAGGACTTGCCAGAATGCTGCAAAATTTTAACAGTGTATGTTGCCGAAAGGCAACGCCCGGCATTTACGGGTTAGACATTTAAGCAATATTTTGATCTTAGTAATGCGAGGGTTAACAATGTTTTTTAGGTAATTTACGGGTCTGAGTTAGATGGAATTCTAAATTTACTACGTTTTCGCTAAGTGTGTTTGTCTTTCTAATGTTGCCTGATATTATTTTCTTTTAAATATGAAAATAGATTTTAAAATATGTTCTTTTAAATCATTAACATTGCCCGATTTCTATTGTAGGCAGCATTGAGTTCTTTGCCTCCTTATCCTACAACAATTTTTGAGATAAACCACATACAGATAAATGCAATTTTAAATTGTGTGTGTGTGTGTCATAAAAGACGAAAAGAATCACTAACTCTATTAAAATGAAATAACATCCGATGTTTTTAGTATTATGAATAAAAGCGTCATTCATTGTTTGTAAGCAGCTGAGGTTTGTCTCTGGTTACTGAAAGGCTGGGCAGGCCTGCACTAGATTATGGAAGATTTTTGGAGGATGTTTGGAAATTGCCGTTTAACAACGGAATTATAAAAGATAAAGGCTAAGTATTTTTACTTTTTTTTTTTTTTTTTCTTTTTTTTTACTTTCTTCTATAAACTTAAGAAGAATGAATATTTATCCTGAAAATGTTGGGCATGTCTATTTTGATGGATTTGCGCATTTTGGGATGTCCAAAACAGTATTTTATTTTTTTAAATAAAATACATGTATATCTACGACACAAAATTTGTAAGCACTCAATCTCATGAACTAATGTACAAAATTTTTCAAACTTCATATTCTGATAGATGTTGACTAATATTGTTATAGATTACATGTGAGTGTACATATCACCCGAAAGGTGGCTCTTATATGCTCTGATTTTTAAAGCCATTTAGTTGCCATTTAATTAAGGCCATTGCATTTTCAAAGAAAACAAAAAACATATGTGACCCTTGGAAATGCTAAAAAGAGACAGAAGATTTTCTAATCAATCAAACCTCTAAACTTTCGTCAGGGTAACATAACTGAGTAGGTTTAATCACAAATAAATGAAATATTTATATTTTTACTTGTGAAAGCACGAAGTAATATTTTCTAAATATAACTCGTAGGATCCATTGGCCATATACAAATTTAAATTTCGTGTTTTAATATGTACACAGCAACTTGAAAAAAAAAAAAACACCATATCTAAAAACTATAATTTATTTGCATACTTCTTTTAATTCAAAATCTTTTTTATCAACAGCTGTTTATGAATCGTCATAGTCCCTATTTTGTAAGCCCCACCAGTGGCTGAGAGGTTCTGCTCTCGAAACTGGTAGACGGGATGTGCTGGGTTCGATCCCAATCGCGCCCGTCGGCCTAATCGGTCGGAGTTTTCGTGGTTTTCTTCGAACCATGGATTTCCATGCGTCAATACGGGTTAGGTTCCTTTAGAAAGAGCCCCACGAAGGGCACCCCCCCTTCGGGCCTATATCCCTAGTGTAGATAATCGGCCGTCACAAAATCAACCAACCAACCCTATTTTGTGACGCCGGTATTAGAGTTCTGCATTGGTAGAGTATTCTGATATTACTAGAACCCGATGCATGAGTCGGTTCGGTTTGGAGTTAATATTTTTTGTTTCAGGACGCATTCAGATTGGGTTTATCAAGGATAAACCCAATGATCATTGATGGATTAATTATTTTATAATTGATCAATTGTTTTGGATTCTTGTGGTTTTCGGGTTCAATTTTGATTCTCGTATGTTGGTTTCGGATTCGCTCGATTTTTGAGCAGATAGTCCAGAATATTATTTTACATGAAAAATAAATTATATTTGAATACAAATGAGATTATACATGTACATTTTTTACGTAAAAGGTAAAATTTAGATCAGTGATATTATTATAGAATGGATTATTTTCTATAACTTCCTTAAATTGTGAAAAAATACCTATTCTAATCGGGATACTGGTTCATATATTTTCTTTTGTCTGGCTTGTGTCGGGATGTGTGTTCTCAAATTTCTTGTTTCGCATTCGGGTCGGGATAATTTTTAACTTGGAATATAATATGCAGTTTTTTATTGAGCATTGACCGATTTATGTAGAATTTTTATCTGGTATTGGAAAGCTAAAAAGAAGTTTAAAAAACCTTATATGTGTGTGAGTACGTATTTGTGTATGTATGTGCATATATCCATGTATATATATTTATATGTTGTATAGATTAAAAAAACAAACAAACACGGGTATCATGCATTTTTCATCATAAATTTTTAATAATTATTTAACTTATTGGCACATAATACAATGTTATATTTTAGTATCTCAAAATAATCCTAATTGTTTTTTAAATGCTATTTATATACTCATTTTTTATTTTATAATATATTTTTTAAATAGTTTAAAAAAATCAATATCCTTTTATTTATTTATTTATTTATTAATATGTACTCAGTACTTATTAAGTTTATTCCTATTTTTTCATTCTACTTTAAATAAATATTAATTTAAGTGATTTCTTGATTTCTTCTATGGATTTCACTCATTTCTATGGGTATAGATGGCAGCATTAAACATTTTTATTAAAAATCTAGTTACAACATAGTTTCCCTTTTCACACCTGATGGCACATTTACTTGTTTTTTTCTGATCCATGCCACATGTTTCAATAATCTTAAATATGTTTGCATCGTCACATATTATAATTTTATGCGTCACATCTCTGGAGTTTTGACTTTTTGTCTATAATTAAGGTATTGTGCTGTAATCATTTTTCAATTTTTAATGTCTTGTGCGAGGTGTATCTTTCTTTAAATCCCTTGTTTTTTTATCATTTATTTTGTTTTCTGATGCGCTATTAGGAATTAAATTTTGTAATTTTAGGCTTAATGCCAACAAATTGGATGCAATAACGCATTTTCACTATGAATTAAACCTGCAAACTCCTCTGATGATTCTGTGGGTTATTCATAGTTTCTTATTTTACATACTATTTTCCAATGTTCATATCTTGTTCATCTATAGAATTTTACCAAATTTGTTCATATATTTGTGATTTCAGCTTTATTATATAGATATACTTATTTTATAACACAGAATATAAATTTATGTTAGAGGTGAAATTGTACACTATTTTTGTCATAACTGTATACAAAATAAAAGGAATATCTTTTCTTCTTTTCAGGTTTCGAGTTGAAATATATCGGGTTAATATAGTTTTTTTTTTGTGTTTGGGTAGGAATTAACACTATCCACGTAGGAATTTCCAATGAGCTATCATCATGGAAGTTGTTTTATATAAGACTTCCATGCATATAAGACTGTCTTGCATCCTCCTCTGTAAAAGGTGGGAATATTGAAAAAATCGTTCTTTTGTTTTTAAATGTCGTGTTACCAATCATTCCCAACCAAAAAACTTCTCTCAAGCACTAATAGTGTCTACGAAATATTTTCTGTCTTCAAGCGCAATTGATAAGCGGCTAAATTTCGTAAAATTCTTTATTGTATCTTATATATGTTCAAAGAAACATCAATCATACAAAATTTTACCTCTGTTGCTATGATAAATCCCGAGTTACAGCTTTGCTCGCACCAAGGGAGTAGTAGTGGAGAATCTTCGAATTTTTTCTTCTGCCTATGTTTCAGTCCCCAACTGTACGAGTTTTTTTGAAAAAAAAAATGTACTACTTCAGTCCCTATACTAATGAAAAAATATTGGAATAATCCTGAGCAGAAATACACAGTTTCAAAAAACGTAAGGTAATCGTAAATTTATTTTTCTTTCAAAATATCAATCAGAAAAAAAAAAAAAAAAAAAAAAACCCTCATGTAGTAATTTCGTGTCTCAATACACTCTGAGATTTGCAATTGAGTTTTTTTTTTTTTTAACTCCATCGAGAAAGAGTCGATAGCATAACTTAGGAACGAATCGACGACTGTCTAGAATGATAATTTCTATAAGAGAAATTGCTGTTGATTGCAAAAATATCATGCAAGTAAAGTCGTTGTGGATAGTTCTTCTTGTTCGGACATCACTTTGTGTCACAGCAGAATAAGTAACTTTACAAATAAGTAATGGTCGAATCTGTTTTCAATTAATGTTTTCTAAAAAATTGTTACTTCGTTTACAAAAATTACAACTTAATTCAAATGGGCCCTACGGTCGTAAGAATGACTTCGATTCGACTCTTTTAATTCGGATATGTCACGACACATTCACGTTGTGTTCCGGATCGTATAACTGAAGTGACCAGATGTCAGCCAACAAAAAGAGGGAGCAAAGTGGTAACCACTTGCTCTCAAATATAACGAACTCTGCATAGAGAATAAATAAATATATATATGTATATATATATATTATTCATTTCTAATGTTGAAACAGACGTGGGATTTTTATTTATGGTTTCAAAACACACTTTCTTTAATTTACCATTTATTCATTCTTAAGATATGTAAATGTAGATAAAGATTCAGTTTACGTTTTATATTTTAACTTATTTGCTTTAGTATCTGAATGAATACATGTTTTTCGACTGTAACTTTTTAACAAATTGCTTATAAACAGGTAGAATATAATTTCTTACAACAATTCCTTTCAAAAAAATCGTAGCTGATTCATTGTTATTTTAAGTAGAATATTGAGAAACCAGAATAATTTATAATTAATGTTTCTTTAAAATCCGGACCATTTGAGAAAACTGTCGGGATGCTTGTACAATAAGTCTAAAATCGGAAAAGTCCGTAAAAAATTGGGACGTCCTTGGGACACCTTGAACTAAGATTATTAATTATTTTGTAACTAAATTGATAATGATTAGAGTAAGTTTGTTAACATATCTTATTTTTATTAATTTTAATTATTGAGAAAATGTATGGCAATGTGAGAGGAAGTAATTTAATATCCCACTAATTAAAATAATTTCATGTTGTCAAAAAATATATATCAATAAACGAGTTATACTACAATGGATTAGATGGATAAAATAATAAATATGGCCCCTGAGATATTGATGTAAATTTTACAGTATAACATAGAACGAATATTAACTAAGTATATGCAGTTATAATAATTTAAACACGCTAATTATACATTGGATTTAAATGCGACATAAATTGTATAAAAAATAAAATTGATATTACAGTAAGATAATTAATTTACTGTTTTCCTAAAAGTAACATTTTAGATAAATATTATAGTATAACATTATAAAAAATATAATACATTAATCTTCCCTTACCTTCTAAACGAAAGCGTTTTCTTCAAATATCAGAAAATTCAGGAACCATTTTTTAAAAATTCTTCTACCCCTAACACAAACGTTTATCAAAATTAAAAGTGTGCTTCCGTTTTCTCTGTATAGAAAACTTAAACAAAATTTCACAAATAAATTTGAAAAAATGAAAAAAATTAGCCCAGTTTGACCTCTCAAAATATGTATTTAGCATTTCAGTGAGTCTAAATATTAAACAAAATTAAAGAAATTTTACAGATAATTAAAAATCTTACTGTTAAAACCATTTTAACCCCTTGAGGGGCAAGCAATTGCGTTTGTGAAAGCTGAATTCCTACCGGAAATTTAGAAAAATTTTATTTCAAAATAAGGTAAAGCAATTTTACGACTTTTTACCTTCAAAGTTAGAAAAGTAAAATTTCATAATTTTTTCTGCTGCAAACCTTCTTTAATCGTAGGTGGGATAAAATATATCCCACTGCCCCTCAAGGGGTTAAGAAATATTTATAGTTACCATTGAAAGAACCACTCTTATAGCATTATCGACCCTAATTATTTGTCACACCAGACGAAAGATTTTTTTCTGTCTTTAGATATCATTAAGTCATTTCATACATTTTTATACGTACACCGTAATACTGGAAACAAATCAGGATAAATATGTCTAAATCATCGACAAAATTCAGTTTTGTAAGATTATTATCTAAAGTCGAACTAGTAATCAAGAAATCTCTCTGTCAGAAGACCTTTCAAATAAATTTCGTTATTTGTTAGCAACACAAAAGTTTAATCTCGGTAACATTGGAACGTCGTCTAATGCTTTTATCTCATCACAAAATAGAAATTTTCCCCAAAGCATTGTTCAGCTAATTTGTTCGAATATATCGCTTCCGATTTTTTTCGTGGTATTGAAGAAATGTAGCTGTCAATGTTAACCAAGGGTACTTGACGTCTCCATTCACAGCCAATTTTTTTATTGTGCCATCCTTTCTTTGTTTCTAAGGAGAAAAATCACTTTGTGTAACATTTAATAGCATTTCACTTACCTTAAATTAGTATTAACAAATGGAACTTTTAAGACAAAACGGAATAACATTGTAAAAATCGATTATTTGAAATTTAAAGAAGAACACAGATGTAAAAAATAATAATAGCTTATATATATTTTTACATCAATCATTGTTACATCAATATGTACTTTATTTTTCAAAAACAATATTCACGTGCTGTAAAAGTCGAATAAAAACTTCAGTATTATGATTCCCACATAGCTACCACCGCGTGGTTATACTCTTTAATGCTATTTTACGAGGGCCGTTTTTTTTTCAACCTCCGATGGGCCATAAAAAAAAGACAAGCATATATAGAAAGATCATTTTATTACTAAAAGTTATGTACACTTATGGTTATTTTTCAACATAATCACCTTGTAAATTGAGGCACTTGTCGTACCTGTGGACAAGCTTTCCAATACCCTCTTCTTAAAAAGTGTCCGCCAATGAATTCAAATGATTCTTGACGCTGTTTTGAAGCTCCACGTTACTTTGAAAACGCTTCCCTCCTAGTCACTTTTTAAGTTCAGGGAAAAGATGGTAGTCACTCGGAGCTAGGCCGGGACTGTATGCCAGGTGATCGAAAATTTCCCACTGAAAATGCTGAAGTAGACGTTGGGTTACAGCAGCAGCAGTGTGAGGACGGGCGTTGTCATGGATCAGAACAATTCCAGAAGTCAGCATGCCTCTTCTTTTGTTCTGAATGGCTCTGCGTAACCGTCGTAAAGTTTCACAATAAACAGCTGAAGTAATCGTCGTCCCTGGCTGCATGAACTCAACAAGCAACACACCTTTTTGATCCCAGAACACTGTAGCCATAATCTTTCCGTTGTTGAAGGTTTGTTTGAACTTTTTTGGTCTGTTTGGCGAGTTCGTATGCATCCATTGTTGAGATTGACGTTTTGTTTCAGGTGTGTCATACTGAACCCAGGTCTCATCATTTGTCACAATTGATTTCAAAAAGTCTTCTCCTTCAGCGTCATAACGGGTGAGGAATGTCAAGGCTGAGGCCATTCGTCGTGTTTTGTGGTTGTCCGTCAACATCTTTGGGACCCAGCGAGCACAAATTTTTCTGTAGCCTAAATGTCCGTCACAATAGTGTACAGAGAAGACCTCGAGACTTCTGGAAATTTTATGGACAAATCATTTATAGTGAACCTTCGGTTTCCTCTAACTTCTTCGTCCACTCGTTGAACAAGGTTGTCTGTGGCTACAGACTTGCGTCCTTGACCTCCTTCATCATGCACATCGGTTCGGCCATCTTTAAATTTTCGGCACCATTCACGCACAACACCATCGCTTATAAAGCTTTCTCCATACACTCGGCTTATTCTTGGATGAATTTCAGCTGCACTATTCCCTTCAGCTTGCAGGAATCAAATAACACTTCGCAATTCGCACTTGGCGGGAGAATCAATTAAGGCAGCCATGTTTACGTGGCTACAGCTCGCCTCACAATGGCGTCAATGAAAAGGCAGTCAAAGAGGGTGATGTGGGGAACATGCGCCGTCGCTCTATGCCCATACCGACTTCCTGCCGCTCGCCTAACGTTGATGCTGTGCAATCGGAGGTTGAAAAAAAAACGGCCCTCGTAGTTAATGCAATTATCATATAAGCCAGTTTCACTAATAATACATCAGCGCTGACGAAAGCAGTTTTTCCTGATGTTTAGATTTTTTTTTTCTTTGCATTTATTCAACATATTATTGTTACCAATTCAGCGTAAATATGTTTAAATACTTGATGTAATTTAGTTTTGTGAAGTTATTTTCTAGAGTCGAAGATGTGAAATTATAAGCAATGCGAATTTATTAGTCAGAAAGCATTTCAAATACATTTCTTTATTTGTATGGCTAAACTTAGGTTAAATCTTGGTAGCGGTGGAGCGTGATTTAATTTATTTATTTCACCATAAAATAGAAAATTCAACCAAAGGATGGTTATTATTCTGCTTATTTGTTTAAATGTATCGCTTTCTTAATTCACAGCAACTTTTTTTTATTATGCGCTGTTTCATTGTTTCAGAAAAAAAAGTTTTGTGGAATCTTTAATAAAGCACTTACCTTCAATTACACTTAAGGATTATTTTATCAAAATAAAGTAAATTTTTTTTAAGACCTGATCTAAATGAAATTTGTAGAAAATTAGAAATAATAGGAAACCTCCATAATAATCTATGCATTTTTATACATCAGTCATATTTATATCAACCATTGTGAGCTTTATCGTACAGTAAATGTTTTTCCTTGTTTTAAAAGTGACCTAACAACAAGACATATAGCACATTCTTAAGAACTACTAGGCCATATTAAAACTACTTAATGAAATTAATAGTTAATGCAATTATCAAAACCTATTTCACTTACAATACATCATCTCTCATAAAAACAGTTTTTTTTTTTCTCTTTCGAAATTAAAATAAATGATATTATACTATTTTTGAATACCAATGCGCTAAAGCTATAACTAAAACTTCGACGAAATTTAGTTTTGAGAAATTAGTTTCCGAAATCGAAATTCGAGATTCATATCAAGAAATCCACCTGCAAGCAGACATATATCTAAACATAAAATACAAAACTTCTCCAAATCATTGTTCAACTAATTTGATAATACATATCGCTTCCATTTTGTGAGTGTGTCCGTTAATCAAGAACTTTAGTTGTCAATATTAACCATAAAAAATAGATGTCTCCATTCACATCTACTTTTATTATTGTACTATCATTTCATTTTTTCTAAACAGCAAACTTCCTACATATAGGGTAATTCCGGGATTTATGCCGCACATTTTTTTGAATTTGTGTATAAAGTCCCATAGTGGACATAAAAAAAAAAAAAAAAAAAAAAAAAAAAAAAAAAAAAAAAAAAAATCATGCTGTTTTATTTAATGTTAAATATATAACGCGTGTACTGCGACAAAAAAATCAAAACAAATAATTAATATTTTTTTACATTTTTTTCTAAAACTTTACACTGCGGCGCGTCACCCGTACGTTCAGGCTGAAACGATGCACTTGTGCTGTAGTTATGCCGCGCTTGTTATAAGAACAGAATAAAATTATACATAAAAATATTCAAAAAAATATACATATATGGACTGTTATTAACTATGTAATAACCAAAAGAAACTTTAAACTAGTTGGATGTGCCAATCCCAAAACTTTCTTCGATCTTATACATCTTAATATTTCAAAACCTAGTTACACATGTTAATACTTCAATATTATTAGTTCAATACTATACCAACTTTAATTTTCATCTTAAATTTCTGCTCAAGTCAATTAAACGGAATAAAAACGAGTTAATCTATATCATGATATTTGTTAAAATTATTAATTTTTCCTCATTCTGTCGTTATCAGCTGTTTGCGAATAGCCGGCATAGCAGGAAGCGAGTTCCCGCCGATGCACAATAGAACTATGAAAAATCAAGAAAAGTATACAAAAATCGCTAGCACGGAGCCCATTTACCGCGCAATATTTCCAAATTCAAGGAGAACCTGTTGGCCAAAGCCAAAAACAAGCACAAACATTTTGGTTCAATTGTATGTATAATTTTATACGCTGTTCGATGGTACAATAATGAAAATGGCACAGAGATCGGAATTATAGCGCCCCCTTCTTTCGGAATTTTTTCAAGTTCAGGGTGGACTTGTTTGCCATAGCCAGAAACATGCACAAAAAATTTATTTCAATTATATGGATAACTTCATACACTTTTCGATGGTACAATAATGAAAATGGTACAGACATCGCAATTATAGTGCCCCCTTCCGGCAGAATTTTTCCAAATTCAGGGAGGACCTTCGTGACATGACCAAAAATAAACACGTAAAATTTGGTTCAATTCTATGCATAACTTCATACACTTTTCGGCGGTACAATATTCAAAATGGCACAAAAATTGTACAAAAATCGCTATTACAGCGCCCTCTACGAGCGATTTTTTTACAAATTAAGTGAGGACCTCCTTGCCATAGCCAAGAACTTAATTTTTTTTTTTTTGGTTCAATTCTATGCATAACTTCATACACTTTTCGATGGTGCAATATTCAAAATCGCACAAAAATCGCTATTACAGCGCCCCCTAACGGCGAATTTTTTGCAAATTCATGGAGGACCTGCTTGCCATATCCAAAAACTTAAAATAAAAATTTGGTTTAATTCTATGCATAACTTCATACACTTTTGGACGGTACAATATTCAAAATCGCACAAAAATCGCTATTACAGCGCCCCCTAACGGCGATTTTTTTGCAAATTCATGGAGGACCTGCTTGCCATATCCAAAAACCTAAAATAAAAATTTGGTTAAATTCTATGCATAACTTCATACACTTTTGGACGGTACAATATTCAAAATCGCACAAAAATTGCTATTACAGCGCCCCCTACCGGCGAATTTTTTCCAAATTCAGGGAGGACCTGCTTGCCATAGCGAAAAACTTAAAATAAAAATTTGGTTCAATTCTATGCATAACTCCATACACTTTTGGATGGTACAATATTCAAAATCGCACAAAAATTGTTATATCAGCGCCCCCTACCGGCGAATGTTTTCCAAATTCCGGGAGGACCTGCTTGACATAGCCAAAAACTTATAATAAAATTTTGGTTTAATTCTATACATAGCTTCATACACTTTTTGATGGTACAATGACGACAGACAGACGGACAGACGGACGGACGGACAGACGGACACACAGACAGACAGACATTTTCTATAAACATGTTTTTTGGAATCTCTGACCCCTAAAACATGCAAATCCGTCGAAAACCGGAAGTCGAAAAAAATTTCGATTACAATACTTTCTTCTATTGAAGATAGAAGAAAGTAAAAAATGAAAAATATCTTTATTTAAATAATCACGAAAATGCTCTAGTTAAAGAAAGCAAATATTTCTTTTCTTTTTTACTGGTGCCAGTAACAAATTTTGTATGCTCTTTATGAAGATGCTTATGGTCCTATGGTGACCTATGGTCCCGAATGGGTTAAGAGACCTGTTCTTTCGACTACAATATACAGAAAAAATGTCGAAAAAGTACAGACTTTATGTAACTACGTTTGACACATGAAGGAACGAAGTCAATTACATTTCCTCTTTTGAGTAGTTTTTCAAACATTCCTTGCAAAGAACGTCTGCGTTACGTGTAATCCAATTTTTCATTATTATCATCTTGACTTGCATCTTTCTTGCCCTTCTTACTTTTTATTTTTCCCATTTTCTCCTTTGGTTTTAGTAAACTTGATAACGTGCCTAAGATGGTTAGTCTGTGCAAAAAGAAAAGGAAAATTTAATTACACCCAATCATCCCGTACAAAAGAAACTGCGGCATGTATACCGGAATTGCTGTGCAGCATGTATCTCATTTTGCATGATGCAGACGTCGGCCATCACAGTTATCTGCCATCGCTAAGGGGGATGGCGTAACCATACACACAGTACTCTATACAAACTCTACACTTAGTTTTGACTTCGAAATCATGCATGCATTTAGTAATTAGTGTATGAAAAGTATTTAAACATAACGTGTTTAAAAGTTTGGAAAGTGAAATCATGCACTTACGTCAAAATAAGGATTGTAGTTCTACAAGTTAACATCGAAATGGGATTCACGCTATACACGGGTTAAAATAATCTCATTGCGCACCTATACTGTGCTTTTGACAACCATCTATCGATAATTACAAGAAATACAAGAGGTGAGGCATCTATCCCGTATGCGGCAACTCTTCCGGAGTTACCCTATCAATTATTAGCATTTCACTTACTTTAAAATGGAACTAAGAGAACTTATATCGCAAGACGAAATAATCTGATCAAAATGCCTTGTAAAATAAATTTACTAATTTGAAATTTCAAGAAATTCAGGAAGGTCAGGAAAATTTTACAATTGCTTATATATATTTTTATTCATTACATATTACTATATCACTCATCTTAAACTTTTTTATAGAAAAATGTTTTCAGGTGTTATAGAAGTCAAATAATAACTACAAAAAATTTATGTTCCTCAAAGTGCTATTAGCTTAGTATTTATACTATTCAATGCAATTATCAAATTAAACAGCTTTACTAAGTACACGTCAAAGTTAAAAAAAAATAATTTTTTAAACTATAATACAATAAATATTTTTGATGCTTTTTGAATACTGATACAGACAAAAATATAATTAAACCTTCGGCGAAATTTTTTTTTTTTTTTTTGTGACATTATTTTCCCGAATCAAAGAATTGCAATTCTAATAAAAAAAAATCCGTGTTTCAGAAGACATAAAAAAAAAAAATTGTTTTTTGTTTGCAACAAACAACTTTAATCTCAGTAGCTCTGGGACGTCTTCTAACGTTTTTATCTCATCACAAAATAGAAATTTTATTTAAAGCATTGTTACTGTAATTTGTTCGAACATATAGCTTCATTTATTTTGTTTATGCGTGTGTGTTTTACAAGAATTGTATAATGTAGCTTTCAAGGCTAAACAAGAGGACTTGGTTAACATTTTAACCTATCCATTCACAGACACTTTTATTACTGTGCTATAATTTGTTTGTTTCTTAAGAGCAAAATCTGTACGTTTATCAATTATCAATTATTTTACTTACTTTAAAACAGAACTAATAGAACTTATATCATAAAACGAAATAAGATTAATAAAGCCTTCTTAAAAATTTGGTTATTTGTCAATTGTAGAAAATCAGAGATATGAAAAAAAATTGAAATAGCTTGTATATTTTTATGCATCTGTCATTGTATACTTTAATGTAGAAAATGTTCTTTTACTTGTTATTAAAATTGAATAATAAGGACACAAACTTTGTTTGCCAAATATAGTAAGGGGTTACATACGTTCTCGTTTTCGAAAAATTGCTATATTTCGGAATTTTTTAAAATAAGGAATTAAAATTAATTGGAAAACTAATAATCCCACGTTATTTTTTATTGCTTCAAGTATTTAATTTTTAATTTATTTTTAAATGTGTTCACGTATTACGTCAGAAATCTGTAGCCCGTTGACCTGTACCAAAATATCTGAGCTCGATGGGTAGCATCGTAACGTCCTGTAGAAACAAAAAAATATATTAAAATCACACTTTCTTCTTGTTTAATAAGGGTGTATCTAAGTGGCATCGCCTATTTTTTTTTCAAGAAGTAAAAAAAAAATGCTCTAGTTCAATTTTAAAGTTTCGTCTTAAATTTTGAAGCGTAAACTTATTCGAAAAATATAAAATATTCAAATATTCAAAATACCGCTTGATGGCCTTTAGACAAGTTAATCAGTACACTGTAAAAAAAAAAAAAAAATCTATAAAGAATCTATAAAGTTACTAAGTAATTGCTATGAAACTGGTATTCCCAGAAGCTTTCATGTAACGTCAGCAACAAAAATTCGTGCAATAGATATACGTTTGCACTGTAAATCAAAAAATCTGTAAAGTTACTAAGAATTTTTTAGGAAACTCGGATGCCTAAAACTTTTTAATTTTAGTAATAAAATTAGATAAAATTTTAATAAGATTACTGTAATTTTAGTACATTCTTTTGTAAAGCTATAGGTTTCTGCAGCTTTACAAAAACTAGTTTTGTAGATTTATATCTTTTTTTTTTTTTTTTTTGTGCAGTGTACAGATAAAATTTTCGTAAACATACAGATTTCTGTAACTTTACATATGTAGAATTAAATCCTTTCTTTAAGTGTAGATGAGCTCAAATTTTATCCGAAAATATTAAAAATTGTTCAAATTATCAGGCTGCCCATGTTGATAAAAGTAGTTGTCGGAAAATCGCGTTTTAGAAGAAAAAAATTTAATGATAAATTTTTGTAAGTTACACTCAATTTTCTATTCCTGCGCCATACTGTGGATACCCCTGTGCCTTAATCTGCTCATTTAAAATACTGTTGTATCACCTACGAGCAATACGAGCCTATTTCGTCGTTTGTTCCACTTTGATTAAAGCATTTCGCAGATGGATGGCGCCCAAATTTGCATCCCACTACTTGTAGTATCTGCAAGTAAATTTCTGCATCATCATTATATCGCTCACCCGCAAGAAAAGTGACACATCTCGCAAAAAATTCATTTTGCGTTTTATTCCATTAATAGGTTGTCATTGGTGCGTCTTGCTACACGAAAAGTTTCATGCGTGTAGTTACACGGAAAATCACTTTATTAAGCCATAAATCTATTTGCGACCACAGAAGAGGGGTGATAAGTGTGTGTGTGTGTGGGGGGGGGTAAAATTACCCAACTCTCCAAACCTCATCCTATGTCTTCATTCTTAAGGTTTTTAAGCTTTTATGCACGTTTTTATTCCTGCATGCAGAACTAAATGCAATAATTTCATTTTACAGTAAAATCATGCAAATATGTTTTTCCCTCTCCTGTAAATTTTACTGTTGTCAAGATGTGTCACTTTCCTTGCGGGTCAGTGAAATGTGACAGAAGAAACATCTGTGGCAGTTTGAACAATAAAGCGACTTCTGGGGACTTTTGAGCATTTTCTTCAAATTTTAGCATTCAAACACTCGTTAACGTTCAATAAGGGAGTACAATCTTTAAAATGAATCAATATATTATCACAAATTTAACGAATATGAGTGAAAACATGTATTTGGGATTTTTTATCTGATTGCTAAATCTCGCTTTATATTGTTGGCCGAGGTTGTTATCGATCGTATATGCGCTCACATTTTTGCTCTTATCTTTCTTAAGTATTAAGATGTCACTTTAAATCTGTTTATCAATAATTCCGCACACTATAAAGATTTAATTTCAGTAATTAAAGAAAAGTTGATTTTTTGAAAGTTGAGAACGTATGTAATCCCTTAATGCAATTACCAAATAAGACATTTTAAGTAAACCTATATCAATGCTGACAAACTCATTTTTTAAAAATTACGGATATAAAGAAATGCGTTTTTTTTTCATTTATTTATGATAGTATTATACAGATTCGGTATAAATATGTCTAAAACCTTGATGACATTTAATTTTATAGCATTATTTTTCAGAGTCGTAGAAGCGAGATTTTAATCAAGAAATCTATCTGTTCAGATCTATCCGACAACGTTTCAGAAAAATTTCTTAATTTGTTAACAACAAAAATTATTAATCTCGCTATCACTGGGGCATCGTCTAATGTGTTTTATCTCATCACAAAATAGGAATGTTTCGCAAAGCATTGTTTTGCTAATTTGTTAGAATATATAGCTTCCATTTTTCCTCTTAGTATTGAAGAAATGTCGCTGTCATTGTAAACCAAGAGTATTTGACGTTTCCATTCACAGGGCAATTTTATTATTGTTTTATCATTTCTTTGTTTCTAAAGTTAAAAATATCTTCATGTAACATTTAATAGCATTTCACTTACCTTAAATTAGTCTTAACAATCAGAATATGTTTTGCCAAAAGAAATAAGATGATTCTGAAACTTTTAAAAATCAAAATTTCTTAAAAAATAAACAAAAACATAAATAATGTTAGTTATTGCGTACTATATTCAATATCTGTTGTTGTCATACATTTATGTACAAGTATATAAATATACACACACCTGTAGATATATGTTTTAGTGTTAAAGAAAATGAGTAATAATGATAACTTACTTATATTATGGAACTGTTGCACGTAGTTGTACTAGTACTACTTAATGTAATTGCCAAATATTTATTTTTATTAACGAAGCCGTTGAACTGTTCATCAAGTGTTTATAACCAGTGTATAATGTATTTGTATGTCAGAATTAAATAAAAATTTTGTCGTTAGAAGAGGAAATCGTGACAAATCTATGTTGATTTTTTTTTTTTTTTTTTTTTTTTTTTTATAAAACAGTAGATACACTTCTTGCCATATTGATGTATGAAGAAAGTATTGTAAAAGCAAGATCATTTTCCCTATATTGAATGCATGATATGTACAAACAAAATCATAAATATTTACAATAAATCCAGATAAAAGAGAGAACTCAGTCTTCGAAGCCAAAGTGGCGAATGGGAGCGAAGCTATGTATGTATATTTATAATAATTAAGCATCGTCTGAACCAGGTTTTTAAGACCGAAACAGACACAGAAACTGGATTTCGGTAACCTTCCTATTTTCGACCGAAAACGTAAACGAAAATAAAATTTGTAAGTAATTAATTTATACATAAATATACATGATTATTTCTTAATTATAGGTGCTTATTAAATACATGTAATTAATAATTAATTATACGTGTGGCCCCAGATGGATCTCTGTTTCTCTGACCAAAACTTTTTTATTTTAATATAAAATAAAATGTAATTAATTCATCGACGACACAGAATGATTGTATAATTAGTGATTTCATCTAATTTAAAAATATTTTTAGTATACATACCTCAATCTTTTATAGTGATTTTGGTAAATGATCATTTGTTATACTAGAATTTTCTCAAAAAGCATTCGAAACACTTCTGCGGTTTGAAACTAAAAATATTTTATAACTGTTAAATCTCCAATTTCTAATGAGCACGCGAAAAGCGTCTGCAAAATTTAGTCATAAAGGCATTGTTTGCTTTATAATTTGCACTCACGTCTTAGGTCCATCATGATTGATAATTATAAACAGAGAAGGTCATAGTAATAAATAAATAATATCTCATTTAAGCCTAACATCTCAAATAAATGAATAATGTTGAAAAATTCCGAAAGAAAAAACGAGATTTTTGGAATACATATAGTTAGATACGGTCCGCTTGAATTTTTGGTTGCAACTTGGATTTTGGGCCGGATTATTATACCGAAACCAAAACCGAATTTTCGGTGGATAATTAATAATAGAAACGAAGGATTAAAGTGTATACAATTGATAATAAAAAATCAGAATACAGCACAGAGATTAAAATCAAATAGGAAACAATACATTAAATGAAGAAATTTTAGTGAGTCATGATGTGTTTGACAAAGCTTTTAGTAAAAGCTGATAGTTTAAAAAAAAATTAAAATTGATAAATTTATCTTTTCTGGAAACAAAGATCGTATGTAGAAGAATCGAATTAGAGTGCAGTCTTCTAAAAACTGAAAATGTTGTGTTTTGAGCATTAGTGATAAACTACTGCAGTTATTTTATTATCTTTATGTTTACTATATTTCTTGTGTTTTTTAAAGACAGTTTATGAAATTTTATGTTTCATCACTTTGCAACAAATTTTATAAATATCTCCTTAAAAAATTATGTGAGTAGAATGCTTGAGATTTGTAAAAAAATGTTTTACAAGTGAGGCAAAACAAAACAAAATTGATCTGAGTATATTTGTTTAAGTTCCAGTAATAAAATTATTCTAGTCATGTAAGTTATTAATATCTGAAAAAAAAAATAGTGATCCAGGATTTCTTTTATGGAAGGAACGCGCGAAGATTTTTTCCCAGCTATACCACTCGAATCTCTCAACTTCAGTTTTGAGATTCCTATAAGAACAAAAACAAATAACTTTCTCTGAAAGAAAATTACAAAAAAAAAAAATCAAAGTATAAATTTAATGTCAAATAGCACAAAATGATGTACTGAAACATTAACAATTTTGACTGAAAATAATAGTCGCAATTAAATTAACGACAACCACAAATTTTGTAAGATAATATAACTTTTCATTCCGTTTAATTAGCAAAAGCAATCGTAATAGACCGGAAGCTGGCAGAACAGACAATCACCTCATCGAGCTCACGGCTGAAATTCCAGAATTAGTTAAAACTCAATTCGCATATTAAAACGCAATCGCTCTGCCAAGTCATATCTTGGTGGAAAACACCTAAAAACTCCTTTTTAGCCGTTGACTCGTAGGTTTACTATTGTGTTTTCCTGCTCCCAATCCTCCATGTTTTCATACCTTTGTATGCAGGAAAACACAATGGTAAACCTACGAGACAACCACTAAAATCGGGTTTTCAACCAAAATATCACTTGAAAGACCGATAATGTTTTAATAAGCGAATCAAGTTTTAACTAATTCTGGAATTTCAGCCGTGACCTCGATGGGGTGAATGTCTGTGCTGGCGTCTCACGGTCTATAAACAAAATCATATTTTTACGTTTTTTTATTTACCGGCTTATTGAAAATTATAATACTTTCAGTTAGTATTAGCAGTAAAATTATAGTAATTTCATTACATATTTTATTTTCTTAACGAAGCAATATCAAGCAATCAAGTAGCTCCAACTTTGGAAAAATATTGGGTGGGTTCAAAGATTTTTGAGTAAAATAACACATACAATTTTTCGAACTTAGTCGTGTGTGTGTGTGGAGAGAGAGGTGGGGGAAGGGGGGGGGGTGTGAATAACTAAAATGATTCGAAGTTAAATTATGTTTTTTTTTCTAAGCAAGATATAACGTTATTATAATTTATATATAATTTAATAAATATTATATTCTCATAAGTTCCTCCTTTTAAATACATTAATATTTTATTAGATGTAAATTTCCAACTGGGAGAAAATCTAGTGACATTAATATTTGTTATAAATGACCTAAATTTTACTAACCATTGTAAGCGCAAGCAACGAAATGTAAACATACAATTTACTCATCCAAGTGCCTTATCAGTTTAAGATATTAAGGGCACTGGAAAAACAAAATTCAACTAAAAAATCGATTTTTACTTTTTATATCATTAAATAGTGTAAACTTTTATCTTTCCAACGTTGTGTCACACATGTTTATACATAAAAAAAATTAAGCGTTGAAATTAATCATTCTTTCTGAGAGTACTTCACAGCTTAATGGCAATTTAAATCTTTGACTTTTTTTGAAAACTTGGATTTTTCATGTTTATGTTCCTTTTTTTCAATATCTATTAAACTTAAGAACTCATATTTTTATTTAATACTTATATTATGATATACTGTATACTTTAACACAGTGATTTAATGATTTGTTGAGAATTATTTATTTTAGGCAGTGAAATCGTACCAAAAATGCTAATTTAAAAATTACTTTCAATAAATAATTAATAATTAATTTTGAGCTTCACTTAGAAAGAAAATGGTCTGTTAAAATAGGTAAATTATGTTATTTTAACTACTTTAAAAAATATAGATCTCTATCTCTCACTATTTCTGAGACAAAGGTACATAAAGTTGGTGAATTTAATATGGCGGAGATAGGGCTTTCCCAGTCCCCTTAAAAGAGATGGCAAAATATGCAAAAAAAATTATTTTCATAGACATTTAATTGTACATCCACTGAGGAGGCTTTCTGTGTTCCTGTAAGTTTAATTGATGTCCTTACCTTTTTTTTAAACAAAATTATTTTGAGAATTCCAATAAACCAAATTTCATTTCAGCGATTAAATAAATAAATAAATAACGTATAAATAAACTGCAATTGAATGGGCGGAGAAATCAAATTATTGGGTGGTCTTGAACCCCCCGGGCCGGCCATACATGTTGCCGCCACTGTAAGCCTGTGATCTTAAGAAATTATAATTTTTAACACTTTCCAGAATTATTGAAAAATGTATATGATTCCAGTTTGTCTGTCCATCAGTCTATCTGAGCTCTGACTCGAGTAAATACCACCGGATTGTCATTTAAATGATACACAGTCCACTCCTTCTAATCCGCGACCTTATACTTCGCAAACGCCTATAATCCGCACTATATTTTAGACGTAAACAAACATGTAGACAGATAGTTAAAATCATTAAGCTAACGTACATTTTGGCAGTAATAAAAGTTGACTAATCTGATGAATATATTAAGAAATTTTTAATGCATTTCTGGATTCATTAGAAGTTCCTTCTGTGTATCTTGTAAATAACTATTAGATTGCTATATTTTGAACACATTTTCTGGCTATACAAAAGATGAAATGGCTTTCAATTCAAAGAGGGGTTAGCTCTTGAGGACAAAAATCCTAGTTTCTTAGAAAAACAGGCTTTTGTTACTGATCAAAATAACCTTACTCTTAAAAGGCTTCAAGATTAAATTGCAAAGTTTAAATTAAAAACTATAAAGCAAACTACTATCACTGCAATGTTTGATAGATTTAAAATTATGTTTTCTGTATTAATAAATGTTAAATGTTTTAATAATTAAATAATTAATAATAATTTGTTAAATAATTAAATGTTTTCTGTATTAATATTGTATTATATCATTTAAATGTATTTCTAATACTAAATATAGTGTATATGTATATATATATATATATATATATAAAGTATTTTCTTTCATTTCTGTGTTATTTATTTACAGTGCGATAGTTATATTTGTTGATAAATTACAAATATTAGAATGCAAAAAAGGAAGAACTTCCTATAATCAAAAAAGCAAAATCCTATAATCTGCAAAACTCTTGGTCCCGACCTGTGTGGATTAGAGGGAGTGTACTGTATATTATAGAGATTTATTGAGGCATATTTCGTGTTGAAAGTAAAATGCGAAGTATTCGTAGTTCGTTTACATGGACAATTAAATAATTCTGTTGCATTACAGTCAAGGAAAAATCATTTGCAACATATTTTAATATTAGACTATTTCAAACATATTGAAATTATTGTATATACCATAGGTGCCCTATAAGAGGTCTGCTGAAAAATAGCGTGTATAATCACTCAGTATCTGTCAGTACTATCTATGAGCAATATTTGGTGGTTATGCAATTTCAGTTGTGGTATACGTTTTTAAATTTAAATATTTTTTTTTTCATTTTACTTTGTGTGTATAAATTATGTAGCTTATATACATGGCTGTACAACAGAATTCGAGTAAATTTCCATTTTTTTACGGAAATTGCTGAAACGCTATTTCTGATTGAATCATTTCCTAACTGAAATAAACTTTAGCTTAATGTCTTATATGTACAAATAAATAGATCATGTGCAGGAACGCATGATAGAATTTGAATTCTTTTCGACTATACGTGGTAATTACTAAAATTGTGTCCCAAAATATTTTATGTGTTTTCCAAATTGTGTACTTAGATATATATTGTTTTAACTTATATAAAGTGACGTTTTGTTACACTATTCTAGATGTGTTGGAAAGTGTTTCATAATCTATGCTTAACGTATTATTTTTCTTTTTAATTCATTAAGCAATACGTATCATCACTTTATCCGAGCACTCTTACACTTTAAGAACACACACTGAATATTCCAATAAGAAATGCTATTTGTAACTCGAAAAACTATAATCAACGAAATTTAAATCCAACAAGCAGTTTATATTTAAAAAAACATTTCTAGAAATATAAACACTAGATATACAAAAAACTCGTCATGTGATCAGTACTAAACGGAAATATTTCCTTTAAATCTGAATATTTTACATAAAATTAGTGATATATAAATCGCACAAAAATAAATTAAATAGCAGAAGGCCAAATAAACATTCTGTTTTGAAATATTTTTTTTTATATATAAAACTTGAATGTTTAGTATTAAACAACAATTTAAAACAAAAACTTTTTAAAATTAGAATATTTTTAATAACAATTTGGAGAGAATGTCGTAAAATTTGCATGTAGTTTTGTATTTGCGTTAACGTTGCATATCGTTACATAGAATGTTGAAAAGTCATAGCAATCACTAATTAAAATTGCTCGATCAGTCTTAATTTGCTTGTTGAGAGTGATGTTACTTGTTTCTTTTGTACAAAAAGTAACTGTGTCTAGAAACAAAACTAGAAAAAAGAAACATCTAAATATTTTATCAATTAATAATTTGTCTAATGCACATGGTACTGTAAGAAAGTACTTATAATTTTTTTTTTATTTATGTTGCACTACTTTTACAAAATGTTACATACATTTGTTGAAAAACTCCTTCACGGCATCAATTATATATATCTTTATGTAGAATGTGTGGAAAAACTAAAGTAATCGAAAGCATAATTACTTGGGTTTCATTAAACCGCTTGTTGAAAGTGATAACACTACTGACTGTAATATAAACTGAAAATGTACTTATCCAGGAGCCAGCATCATTAAATATTTTATCCCTCCTTCAGCGATATAATACATATGAGATCTTAAGAAAGCAATTATGTATTTTTTTAAATCAGTACTACATTAAGCGATAGCTATCATCACTTTATAGAAACACTTCTACTCTGTAAGAACACATGCTGGATATTTCCGATAAGAAAACGCTATTTATAACTCGAAGAATTATTATCAACGAAATTTAAATCTAACACGCAGTTAATCTATCATTAACATGTACTCCCAAATTAATCGCTCATTAATCACTGTAATTACCTTTTAAAGCTTTCTCTTCCTGCATTGATCTAATTTTTGGCAAGCGACGTTTCGTTCTCTAATCTGCATCGATCTTGCACTGCGAGCAATTTACTATCCTCTCACCTCTCAGCTTAAGGTAAACCCTAACAAAGCTCATTCATAGATCCCGTTGACATTCATTGAGAAAAGGGATTATTTTCCAACCGCCTCAGTTCAGGAAGCGTTCCCTTCGCATTCATTCCGGTTTGCACCCTATCTCTATAGCTGCGGAGAGAGAAAATGTAACGGGAGAATGCTAACTGCAACTGGCGAACGGAGGAATAGGAAATTGTGTACTACTCATTACGTTCTTGGGAAAATGCAAAAGGAAGTTTGAAACAGTTTATTTTACATCATTTGTTAATTATAAAACTTTTACATTTTCAGCGTTAGGATGGTTAATATGTTAAATAACTTACCAACTAGCTTAATATATTTGGTTTAATATTCATTTAAGATAACATTATTTATCCAAATTACCTAAGTCTCAAAATGTAAATATTATTGGAAATAAAAATGAATTCAACCAATAACTCAATGTAAAGGAGCGATATTGCGTGAAGGATAAATAAAAAAATCTATCCTTCTTGTATTTTTGGGACAATTTAAATTAGATTTGAAAGGAAATTAAATATTTTTCCATAGGTCACAAACTATGGTAATATTTGGGTAAACTATAGGTACACTAATTTCATGTACGGATGCGATACACGACAGTTGTATCCATCATATTAAGATAACATTCATGACCATTCCTAGCTAAGCGACAACAGGACAACCACTTGTTTGCGAGGTATTTAAAATTGAAATAACCAAGCGTAAAACAAAAGCATTACAAATAACTCCGAGTCCTTCTTTTCAACAAAGTAAACGCTGCTATATTACCTTTCGAGGCTAGTTATCACAAAAACGAATCAAGACTTGGGGATATGCAATGGACAATGTCTCAGATGGCCAAAAAGTTAAAAGTTTATAAGTTAAAAATTGAGAATTTTTTTAGAGTAATAATAACAAGACAAAAATGACAGAACAAATAACCACAGACCGTGAAAATAAATAAAATGATTGTTAAATAACCTAGCCTTCGATCAGTTAAATACTATAAAGCATTCATTCTTGCAACGAAAAACAATTTTTACTATTCTTTCACGACAAAGAATTAAAACCTTACTCATACATTCCAATTTCACTCTTTATGTTGTACTTCATTCTAATTTTCAGGTAGATATTGTGTATACTTTTGGGTGTAATTTTGGCTAATTTATAGTAAAACCTTGGTTAACGAACATATTTTTTTTTCCAAAATTATGTTTGTTAGCTCAAATGTTCGTTAACTGAAACAGATTCCTCATCCAATTAAAATGAAACACTATTGAATTATGCTTCTACATATAACTTAAAAAATATTTGATGAAGATTTTTTTCTAGGTGCATCAACCTAATCAGGTTAATGCACCGGTCAACTGCGAGCATTTATCGCGTATAGAGGGTTCCGTACTATAAATATATGAATTAGTAAGTGGGCATTGCATTACAATAATATATCATTAAAAGTTATTATCGAGGTTTTTAAAGACGATGGCGCACCGTGTCTTTATGTACACTCATGTCCAAAAATATCGGTCACAAACATAAAATCTGTGAAAACTGATGAACTATTCAATGTGTGGCCACGAAATTTGGAACAGAGGTAAATTACAATGAGAGAAAGAATATAGCAACATAACAATATGGAAAAGATTTTAATTTTGAATTAAGATACAGGGTATATCAAAAAGGGCTAAATCATGATTCAGAGATAAAGCATTTTGCTCGTGAAAATCTGTCTAATATGAAGTGTGACTATCGTTCATTGCTATACAAGCCTCACAACGAGCTCTCATACTTTTATGAGGGTGTCAATAAATGTTTGTGGCAACAAAGCCCATTCTTCCAAAATGGCGGCTTTTAATCCCAGACGGGTCCTGGGAGAGGGGTTACATTGTGCAATGGCTCTTTCTAGACCATCCCAAACATGTTCAATAGGATTGAGACGCGGAGACCTCGAGGGTCAATTCATACAGCGATTATCCTATTCTTCAAGAAAATCATGAACAATGTGAGCTCTGTGTGGCTTCGCGTTATCGTCCGTAAACATGAAGTCCGGGCCTACAGTGCCCCGGAACAACATCACATAGGCTTCATGGATCACATCACTATAGCGCTGTGCGTTGATAGTACCCGTATCGAAGGCGTGCAGTGGTATACGACCGCCCAATATTTTGCCGCCCCAGACAGGGATTCATTAGCCAACAAATCGTTCGATATCTGTCGATTTCTTTTACGTAGGAAGGATGATAGAAAGCTCCACGTTCTCTCCAGATGAAGATTCCACGAGAATCACTCTGCGTGGTGAATCTCGACTCATCACTGAAAAAAGCACGCCCCATCCTTTTTTTGCCAAGTCTTCGGCTCCACAACAACCGGGTTCTCCTATTGCATACAAAGAAGAAAACACACACGACTGGATGTTAGGGATGAGGTCCTTGAAGACTATATGAGGTTGTTCCGGAGTGCTGCAGGCTCGGACTTCATGTTTATGGGCGATAAAGCGAAGCCACACAAAGTTTACGTTGTTGACGATTTTATTCAAGAAGAGGATTTTCGCCGTATGAATTGGCCCTCGTGGTCTCCGATCCTCAGTCCTATTGAAAAAGTTTGGGAGGGTCTAAGAAGAGCCATTTCACAGCGAAACCACTTCACAGGACCCGCCAGGAGTTAAAAGCCGCGCTTTTGGAAGAATGGGCCTTGTTGCCAAGAACAGTTATTGACACCTTCATAAATAGTATGAGAGCTCGTTTTGAGAATTGTATAGTAGTGCACGATAGTCACATTCCATATTAGACAGACTTTTCCCGAGATAAATGCTTTACCTCTGATTCATGATTTTCCATTTTTTGATATACCCTGTATTTTAATTCACAATTAAAATATTTTCCATATTGTTATTAGCCACCGGTACGGTGTTCTATTTCTTTCTCCCAGCTTATTTTGTGTAGTCTTAAAAAATAACGTTACCTTACAGAAGCCAGTCGTAAAACAAAGCAGTACGATGAAATACTCTATAGCAATTTGTTAAACTTCTAAGTATCGCACATTTTAAATTTTGATACCGTCGTATTGGGAAAAAAATGTACTTTTAGATGCAATTCGTTAGAAAACTGCATCTACAATTATTATTGAAATAGTAATTTTTTTGTAGTTTTTGGAGGCATTTGCTTAATATTGGCAACGGAAGTATTCCATTTTTGTAGAAAGTAAAGGAAAAAATGTTGTAAAATATAAATTATATAATTTTGTTACCATTTTTTCATAACAACCGAAAGAAAATGTACTTAAAATACGTGCTAGTTTGAAAAAATATAAAAGAATGATTTCCGTTAAAACATGTATAAACTATATTTAATTTTAAGAATCTATATTAATGTTACAAAGAAATGCAGACCTATAAATCATTAGACAGCTTTTTTTTTGGTCGAGTTCCTTAAATAACGGCATCATTTTGCTCCATTTGTGTATTATTTCGCGATAGTAACGTCCTATGCCTACTTTACTGTAGATGTTTAAGAGCTGATCGTAAATGTGAAATTCTTAAGCGGATACGAATGACGTCATTTTACATTAAATAAAAGCGTATGCTGTAAATCTTAAAATTGAACTATGTTTCGTAATATTTATATATACATATATATATATATTTCAACAGAGTCGACACTAAATTCTGGAAAAGCAGAATTTCAGTTTTCTAGCCTTTTATTGTTATCCATTTTTTTTTCCTTTGTGTGATAAATATATGCCATAATGCATTTAGAACAATAACCCTTAAACAATATTTAAAGTGAAAAAAAAATTGAAAATTAAAAATTTAGTTTGAAGGTCCCTTGTGTTGACATATTCTTTCTCCCATTATAATATACATCTGTGCCAAGTTTCGTGGCAACACAGCAAAAGTTTTCACAGATTTTATGTTTGTGACCTTAATTTTGGACATGAGTTTATGTCCAAACCGCCCGCGTGTTTAAGAATTAATATTTCGTATAATTACCGACAAATTGCTTCCGAAAATCATTATCAACAATCTTTTTATACCTCCAGGACTATAAGTACCTCCAGCGCTCTTCAACTCCTTTGCGGAACGCTCGCAAATTGAAATTTGTTTGTAACGGAAAGAGGCGATTTTCTCAAAAACTGTGTGACCTAGGGTAATCGCTATAGTTTTCGGACAAGGTTCAAATTAACTTCTACTATCCATAATTATTTCATAATTTTAGTTTCAGTGGATTCGGCAATAAAGGTGGGGGGGGGGGTCATATTTTTGCATTACCTTTTCGATTGTATCTCTGAAAAATATAATACGTAAAATTACAAGAACTGTAGTTTTGAGTTCGGCATTACGAAAGCTTTCACACGATACCCCATACCATATATAAAGAAAACTAGTTGGATGTGCCAATCCCAAAACTTTCTTCTATCTTATACATCTTAATATTTCAAAAACTAGTTACACAAGATAATACTTCAATATTATTAGTTCAATACTACACCAAATACGATTTTCATCTTAAATTTCTGCTTCAGTCAATTAAACGAACAAAAATCGAGTTAATCTATATCATGATATTTGTTAAAATTAATAGTTTTTCCTTATTCTGTTGTTATCAGATGTTTGCGAATAGCCGGCTTAACAGGAAGCTAGTTCCAGCCTTTGCACGAGCCGCCGATGTACAATAGAACTACGAAAAATCAAGAAAAGTATACAAAAATCGCTATCACAGAGCCCCTTTACCGCGCGATATTTCCAAATTCAATGAGAACCAGTTGGCCAAAGCCAAAAACATGCACAAAAAATTTGGTTCAATTGTATGCATAAATTCATACACTTTTCGATGGTACAATAATGAAAATGGCACAGACATCGCAATTATAGCGCCCCCTTCCGGCGGAATTTTTCCAAATTCAGGGAGTACCTTCTTGCCATGACCAAAGACAAACACAAAATATTTGGCTCAATTCTATGCATAACTTCATTCACTTTTCAATGGTACAACATTCAAAATGACACAAAAATCGCTATTACAGAGCCCCCTACGGGCAATTCTTTTCCAAATTCAGGGAAGACCTGCTTGCCATAGCCAAAAACTTAAAATAAAAATTTGGTTCAATTCTATGCATAACTTCATACACTTTTGGATGGTACAATATTCAAAATCGCAGAAAAATCGCTATTAAAGCGCCCCCTACCGGCGAATGTTTTCAGAATTCAGGGAGGATCTGCTTGCCATAGCCAAAAACTTAAAATAAAAATTTGGTTCAATTATATGGATAACTTCATTCACTTTTGGATGGTACAATATTCAAAATCGCACAAAAATCGCTGTTACAACGACCCCTACCGGCGATTTTTTTTTTAAATTGAGGGAGGACCTACTTGCCATAACCAAAAACTTAAAATAAAAATTTGATTCAATTCTATGCATAACTTCATACAACTTCGGATGGTACAATATTCAAAATCACACAAAAATAGCTATTACAGATCCCCCTACCGGCGATTTTTTTCCAAATTCAGGGAGGATCTGCTTGCTATAGCCAAAAACTTAAAATAAAAATTTGGTTCAATTCTATGCATAACTTCATACACTTTTTGATGGTACAATGGCGACAGATGGACGGACACACGGACAGACAGACATTATCTATAAACATGTTTTTGGGGCTCTCTAACCCCTAAAACGTATAAATCCGTCGAAAACCGGAAGTCGAAAAAATTTCGATTACAATACTTTCTTCTATTGAAGATAGAAGAAAGTAAAAACATTTCTTTTTTTTAAGTAACTTAATTAAGCCCCTCTACGTTTTCCCAAAATGTCTTTGTGAATCATTAATAATCTGTTAACATGTGTTTCGTTTCAATAGCCTTTATTACTTCAGCCAATTTGAACTTTCTACGTTTCATAGTTTACGAGTAAAATGGCTGTGATAGAAGGACAGACAGACACAGAAGTGATCTTATAATAGTTCCGTTTTTATGTTTGAAGTACGGAATGCTATAAAGGAAAAAGTAACGATCATTAGCCTTCAAATTTACAAATCGAAAATTCTTAAATGATTGACAGTTTAGAAGAAAAAATAATGATTCTGTTGAAACTGTGTTTAGCAATTACATTCATAAAAAAAGTAAAATTAATTATGTATTATCCGTTTGCTTTTATTTCAGTATTATCAAATTAGATTCTGATAAATGTTTTAATTAAATTATTCCAACTAAAAATATTTTTCTAAAATACAAACAGCGAAGTCTTATCAATTTAATTTATAAATTTTCAATTTTAGTAATATGTCTTTCCCTTATTGAATATTCTACAACTATCAATTTAAAATGTGCGAACAGCATATTAATCAACTCAATAATTAGATCCATCATTTTTAAATACGGCAGTGATGATTTTGTTAATATTAAATGGCAAAGGAAATCTGCATTAATATTAACTAAAAGTATAAAGAATGGAGAGAAATTAAAGCTTCCGAAATGAAAACTTTTTACAGGATTGTGAATATTTCAAAGATTTAATTACTTATAATACAAACATGCACAATGGTTATAATTTTGCTCTCTGTATTTTTTCTCCATTCCAATCTTCCCCTTTGCACAATCTAATTTTGTAAAGTGACGTTCGTAGTATTTTTACCTAAATACACATTTCTGTCTTTACTTGACTTAATTAGAAGATCCTGTTTAACTTTTTTCTCTCCTTTAATTCGTATTATTTGCAGTTTTCGGGAATGAGGAAACGCAGGATGTTAATTATAGATTTAATTTTCCTAAATATAAGCAGCGATGGCCGTGAATTATATTCATTTTTATTCAGAGAAACATTTTTATTTCGTTTTACTTTACAGAGTTGATTTATTATCTTTTAAAGAGTTGATTTTTATGGATTATGTCATCAGGTACGTTGATAATAATAAATGAACTACCATCGAGTAATCGGTTTTTATTTATTTATTTTTTAACTGCAGCTCATGAATATACATTTTATTGATCAGTCAAATGCATTCCAAATGTAATTAGCTGTTTTCTGTTGGTATATCTTCTTTTTCAATGTAAAATAGGTTTATTCAAATTATAATGATTTAATGTCAGCTGTGTTTTTCTGGTACGCGAAGTTATCTATCAAGCATAACTTTCTGTAATATTATGTATAAAAATCTACGAAAAAATTAAACATGAAAGCAGATAATGTTAGTTAAAGATTCCAGTTTTCTACATTTAAGCAATGATGGTCCAGAATTATATTCATTTATATAATTCGAAGGATTTTTATTTAGATTTATTTTACACAAATAGTTTATTATCTTTCAATCCTTTATATCCTTTATCTTTAATCCTCCTGTATTTTAAAGATTTGACTGTACTTTAAAATTCCATTAAAATAACTTCTTTTAAAATTAATTTTATACATCGATTATTAGTACTACGGTTTAAAATGAGTAATAGATACTTTACTTTACCTTATTCCAAAAGTATTACTGGTTGCTCAAACGAAAAATATATTTTATTTGTACATTTTCTAATTACATAAAATATAATTAATATTAATAATATTAAATAAATATTTATTCAAAATACTAAAAAAAGTATTTTAAATAAAATATTTGATTGGAATTATAAATATTGCACAAAATACCCATAAATTCAAATTTAGTTTGTTAATTTTAATTAGCAAAATCAAAAAAAATTAGCAAATTAAATGATTGTATAAATCTTCTAATGTAGTTTCAAAAATTCACAAAAAATGCTTTAGAAGATGAGATTTTCATGAATTCATAATTTGGGACAAAAAGGGATAAAAGGGTTAAGGGGACAGTTTACCTCAAAATTAATCTAAAAATCGATTTAAAAAATATATTAAATGAAAGCCTGTAATTGTGAATATTTTGACACCTCATTTTTACCAATACGCAATTATATCGTGAGATAGGGTAAATTTTGTTAATACACCCTTCGCAAAACACAAATTAAAACTTTTAATGGCTTTTTTCTCCTTGTTCATATTTTCTTCACTTGCATGTTTTAAAAATGCCAATGCTTTTTTTTTTTTTTTTTTTTTTGTATTTGAGAGAGTGATTTAAACTTTTTTATACATGTTCTTTAATGTATATGTGATAAATGAAGATGTGTTAGATTTAATCGTTTTACACAATATGTATCAGTAATAAAAAATATATTAAATGTAACATTAGACGTATCTAAAATTCATGCGCAGTCTTGTGTAATACACATTTGAAAATCTAAAACAAATTGGGCAAAAATATCAATATTTTAAAAAGTATTAGGGATTTTTTTAAACATTTTTAAAAAATTTTAATTAAATATGTAGTTATTTTTTTTCAAACTATACCTTTAGTTGAACATTGAATTGCAGTGAGTTTACTATTTCAATCATATTTTTAAAAATAAAAACAAAAATTGTTGAAAAGCTAAACTGTTCAGTTTTATAGATTACATGAAGGCTAATAATAAATGAACTATAGAGGACTGATTGTGGCTGATTTTATTAAATTTTATCCCAAGAATATTATATTTTTATTGATCAATTAAAAATCTTTCAAATAGAATTAAAACTTTTCTGTTTGGTATATCCTCTTTTTCATTGTAGAATATATTCATTTATATTATAATGATTTAATATCAGCTATGATTTTCAGGTACACGAAATAATCTACTAAATGTATTGTTTATGTAATATCATAGATAAAGAAACCCGAAAAAATTAAGTGTAGCATAGTAATTACGGATTTCATTTTCATACATATAAGCAGATATAGCCGAGAATTGCATTCTTATAAGAACATTCATTCTTATAAATAGAGATAAATTTATTTTGTTTGTGTTACAGGGAATATTTATTATTCTTAAATAGTTGAATTTATGGATTATCTCATCAGGCAAAGCCTTATAAATAAATGAACTACTGGTGATTAATCCTTTTTTATTTTTGTTTAAACTAAATTTCATGAATATACATTTAATTGATCATAAAATGCATTTAAAAAATAATTGCAATTTTTCTATTTGTAGGAAACTGTGTTTTTCTTCCTAGGTCCGTTTCATTCACATAAGAAGGATATAATGTCAGATTTTTTTAAAAATTGTGAAGGAAACTATACAGTAGGGTGGTGCGAAAAAAGTCAAGTTGATATTTCCGAGTCGCTATAGTGCGGAAAAGTTGCGATTGGTAAATACAAGAAAGACAAAAAAAAAATTCTTCAAATCGGACTTTATCTTCCGATCCCGCAAACCGCCTAAAAATTCCAAAAAATTGAAAATTTTCGATTTTTTCTAAATTTTTCTTTTTTTTTACGTTTATATATTTTTTATCGCTATAGGAAAAAATATTTGCAGTTTGTACTGTTTAATAATAATAATAATAATAATTGTGTTTAGAGAATATCTTCCGATCGCGCAAGCTCAATAAATATCGGCAAAAATTCAATTTTGAGTGATTTTCATGCATTAAGAATATAATCAACTGAGGTCAGTTTGCAGTCTCAGGTTAAGATTTAAATGTTAATTGATACTATTGAGCATATTAAGTTATTTTTAAATAACCACGAAGAGTTCGTTTCAGGTCTGAAAAGTTTAGTAGTGCACCCAACTGCCGTTAGCCACGTTGGAAAACAGCGCTAAAGTCGGCGTACGCGCTCCCACATAGTCTCACCTAACTCCATAAAATTTACAGAAAAGTCAACTGGATTCAGATGAACATGGCATATACTATTTTGACGGAAGAAAGGACGATACCCCAGTTAAAGAAAGTATTGCATCTAAACAGGTTCGTCGAACTATTAAAGAGGAACACTTTCCTGTCATAAAAGAACGTGACTCAGTTTATTTAGGCCATGTGCCTCCAAACTCCGGGCCTGCTAAGGACATTGTAGCTTTCATAGTATCATGTCTTACTGAACAAGGGGTTTCACTAGAATACTTAGATTTGGTTGGCTGTGATGGTACAAATACCAATACTGGATAGAAAGGTGGTGCTATCAGAAAGCTTGAAGTTTATCTCTGACGACCACTGCAGTGGGTTGTTTGTTTATTCCATTTTGTTGAATTACCTTCCCGCCATCTTTTTCAACATTTGAATGTTGAAACTACTGGCCCAAGATCATTTAATACACCATTTGGACACAATATCATTGTTGTGTAAAGCTCTCGGTGATAAATTTTCAATTGACTGATTGTGAAATTCCAGAAGTGGACAGGCAACTGTTGAGCAAGGACCAAAGATATCTTCTTGGCGTAAGTCAAGCAATTAACAGTTACAACTTTCCAAATGACTTATTAAAGTGTGACTCCGGTCCAATTTCACATGCCAGATTGCTCACTTGTGCAAATAGAGCCCTTCGACTTTACGCGAGCGTGGAAAACCCATCGGATGTCTTAAAGCCATATTGACATTTATTTTAAAACTTACTTGCCAGTTTGTTTTGAAATAAAATGCTGTAAGTACATTACAGACGGGCCTATTCATCTGTACAGAGCAATTGAAACATCTCGATACTTTCGTGACAACCTGAAGAAAGTGTAGTCTTTGAAACTGAATGAAACTCGTTCTTTGCTCACCCGGAAAACCCACTGATGGCAATGGTCTTTTATAAAAGGAGGCACATAAGAGAGCTAGGGCTGTTAAAAGCCAGTCAGAATGTTTCAAAGGGTAAAGGCATCTGAATCTTTATCACTCCTACAATCCAAAATTAATTGATTGTAATGTAGCAAAATTAACATTTCCACCGCTTTTTCGGAGATTAACCCATGAAGAAATACATTTCTTCGTTCAATCAGGTCATATCTCAGTCTAGGATGATAAAAAGTTTTTTAACCACACGTAAGATGTCCAGCGGTGCATTAAATCGGTAACGGAAGCATCATTTAAGGTATGTGGGCCCCAATCAAGAGAGCATCAGGGCCACACTGAAATCAATGTCCATAATACCAGACATTACCACCAAATCGCAGTACAAAGTTGCGTCTAAAAGTCAGACTTAAACAGATGACATAACAAATTGTATATCTTATACTGTCACGACAATAGTTTTTTAATACAGTGTTTTGATTCTATTATAACAAATTATGTATTTAAGTAATGTAAATAGCAAACACCCTCATTGGTTGGATGGAGGATAGGGTGTGGTTTGAACTCGAAGTGCAGCTACCTTGCCGTGGGGAGTTCTGGTTTGTTTAAACATTATCAAATATCTAAACAAGCAAAGAGTTGTACATTGTACAATTTATATGCAAATGTTAATATTGGAACGCAAACTGATCTCAGGTGATTATTTTCTTTATTCATCAAAATCACTGAAAATTGAATTTTTGCCGATTTTTATTGAGCTTGCGTGATCGGAAGCTATTCTTTAAACGCAACTGTTTATTTTTTATTATTATTAAACATTACAATCTGCAAATATTTTTCACTATAGCGATAAAAAATATATATACGTAAAAAAAGAAGAAATATCTGGAAAAATGGGAAATTTTCAATTTTTTAAAATTTTTAGGCGGTTTGCGGGATCGGAAGATAAAGTCCGATTTAAATAATTTTATTTTTGTTTTTCTTGTATTTACCAATCGCAACTTTTCCGCACTATAGCAACTCGGAAATATCAACTTGACTTTTTTCGCACCACCCTACTATACAGTATATGGTTATTTTAGAAGTACATATTTCTTCAAAAACTGAATATCTTAAAGGGACCGGTAAAGCAAAATTTAACCAAAAAATCGATTTTTAATTTTTTATATCATTAAATAGTTTAAACTATTATCTTTCCAACAACCTGTCACATAAGTTTATATATTAAAAAATAAGTGTTGAAATTATTCATTCTTTTCTAAGAGTACTTCACAGGTTAATGGCCATTTAAATCTTTAATTGACTTTTCTCAAAACGTCGATTTTTCATGTTTATGATCATTTTTTTCAGTATCTATTAAACTTTAGAACTCAGATTTTTCTTAATACTATTTCTAAATACACATTATGTTATATTGTATACTTTAACGCAGGGATGTAAATATTTGTTGAGAATTTTTTATTTTAGGCAGTGAAATCTTACCATAAATTGTAATTAAAAAATGACTTTCAATAAATAATTAATAATTAATTTTGAGTTTCACTTAGAAAGGAAATGGTTTGTTAAAATACGTAAACCATGGTATTAAAACTATTCTAAAAAATCTATATCTCTATCTTTCACCATTTCTGAGAAAAAAAAAGTACATAAAGTTGGTGAATTTAACATGGCGGAGATAGGGCTTTCCCGTTCCCCTTAAGTATGATACTCTCTTGTAACAAAGACAACAAAAAATATAAATGCGTTCATCTAACAAATTAAAATCTAACCGTGTGTATGTTTATATGCATATTTGATTTAACCAATTATCTACTGACGGTACTTATAAGTACCATTAAAATAACTTGTTATAAAATTCATTTAATACATAAATTAGTTGTAATACAGTTTAGAATGAGTTGTAGATACATTACTTTATCTTGTTCCAAAAGCATTATTGGTTACACAAAGCAAAAATATTTTTAAAAGGATGATTCCTTTTGTCTTCACATCTTCTAAGCTTTCTTGGCGTTTGGGGGGGGGGGGGGGGAGTCAATTCAGAAATATTTCTATATTTCTATTGTAAGAATTTTACATTTATACATTTCCTATTTCTACAAAACGCCAAAAATAATATATAAAATAAAAGATTTGAGTGGGGTTATAAATATTGCATAACAGCCCTATAAATTCAAATTCAATTAAGCCTTCTAAATCCTTCAATCCTTCTAAAACCCTTCTAAAATTTATTAAATGATTATCTAAATCTTCTAATGTAATTTAAACAACTCACGAAAAATGCTTTAGAAGATAAAATTTTCATGAATTCATAATTCAGAACATAAAGGGTTCATTAAAAGCTCCTATCTAATATTTATACTTATTTAATTTGTATTAATTGTAATGTTTTTGTATAAGAAAGAGTGGTATGAATATATTTAATTTGGATAAATGTAAGCAGGATGACTGAGAATTATATTCATTTTAATAAAGAGAAGAAATTTTAGCTCGTTTTATTTAAAAAAAAAAAAAAAAGTTTTATTATGTTTTAAAGAGTTTCTTTTATTAGTTTATGTCATCAGGTGCGAAGCTCATAAATGGAGTAATAGTTTTATTTTTTTATCGCACTTATTGAATGTATATTTTACCGATAAGTAAAATATCTTACAAATATAATTAGAATTTTTTTTCTATGCTCTGTTTTACTATCTAGGTTGGGTTCATTCACTGATGATGATACATATATATATATATATATATAATCAGGTAAAGGAACTATGCACAGTTTCTGTATATTTTGTCTTGAAAAAAAAATCCAACTATATAAAATACGATAATCTTCTATAAAAGAGAAAATTTAAAAATTCAGAGAAATAATATTAAATTTACATATAAAAATCTGAATGTAATATAATGATCTAATCATATTATTGCGTATTCTAGAATATCCTTTTAAAAATTTAAAGCTTGTAACACTTGTATTTTATAAACTATGGTTTAAAATTTCTTCCATTACTAATAAACATTTGCAACAAACATCAAAATAAGTCACTACATTGCGTATCGGATGAGAATGTATGATTAGTGATGTTTTAAAAAAAGAAATAGATTCGCGCATAATGATTTGCATGCAGATATTTTTGATTCTAAGAAATATTCTAAGACACTGTTTCTTTGACGACAAAGTTATGTATGGTGTTTTGAGTATGTTGTGTTCTGTCTCTCCTAAACGTTTATCGCATGAAATGATAATTACCCTGCTCATTGGAATAAAAGAATTTCTTCAAAAATCATACGATAGCGCACATTAAAAATACTATATAAATTAAGAACTGAAAAACAAAGTTTTATTAAATGTGATAAAAATAATTAATAACAATATTTAAGATCCTGCTTTTTAATCTAAATGTTTAAAAATGAATTTAAAAGATGTCTTTAAAAATAACAGTTACAGTTTCCTTTTTGTTTTGGATATACACATATATGGTGCTCTTCTAGAAACGCATAAAATGCAGACACAGATTTCTATGTATTAAAAATATAATTAATTTGAAAACAAATCTCATAAAGGAAATGAGTGGTATAACCACACAATACAGAAACTAAATAATAATAAAAGTAAGTTTTCATAGAAATAATGTGTGTACAGAAACTGAAAAATCATTTCCGTGAGCTGCTTAAGCCGTTGCTTTTACTAGTTACTGGGTCTGTGGTGTTGATTTATTATGTAATAATGTATCATGAAAACAAAGTTTACATGACAAATTATTTGGGAACGCCCATTCGTTACTCTTGTGACAATTGGAGCAATTTTCATAAATATTTGCATCTATTTTTTTATAAATAAAAGTGGTTATAACCAATTAAATATTGTGTTCCACTCTTGTAATATATATCTAATTGGCAACAAAAAGCATTTTATTTCTTTATATATTAAATCAAAATTTTGTTACTCTTGTGACACTCTGGTCACAAGAATAACAAAATTTGATTTATTGTATAGACAAGCAAAATGCTTTTTATTTCAAATTAGATGTATATTAAACGTGTGGAGCACAGTTGTATTTCACTGGTTATATCACATTTTATTTTAATTACATTTTATAATAAAATAATTGGAAGTATTTGTAAAAAAAAAAATGGTCACAAGAGTAACAGTGGATGTTCCCATTTATTCTTATTTCAGTGCTTAGTAATGCTATTGCCAGTTTCATTGATAAATAACTATTCTTTCAAGAAATTAGGTCATATTCCTGGTCAGAAAATTAATAGTTTCCAAAATGTTGGGCAGATATTAGTAAAACAAAACAAAACATAAAAACCTGTTGCAAGAAACAGAAGCTTATTAGACATTTAAAGGTATATATAAATATTATACAGACGATAAATACAATAAACCCAACTGGAGTGAAAAATTAGCCAAAGCCAGGAATCGAACCCGAGACCACAGTATATAAGACTGCTACTCTAACCACTGAGCTACTCCGGCCGACCCGATGTATCAGACGAGTAGTTCAGTGGTTAGAGCAGCAGTTTTGTATGCTGTGGTTCCGGGTTCGATTCCTGACTCTGGCTAATTTTTCATTCCAGTTGGGTTTATTGTATTTATTGTATGTATGTCTGTATAATATTTATATGTACCTTTAACTGTTGAATACAGGTGTTATTTATGTGTGCATGTGTGTTTTATTATATTTATTAGACATTTTATACATAAAAATTCATTGCAGGCGCTATCTATATAATTTATCAAAAACAATTGCTGAAAAAGAAGCATGAATATCTCTAGAAGATCTCACCATGGGTCTCGTCATTTTTTTTAACGTAAATATTTTTAAAGAGAAAAGTTAAATCTTATAGCATGAGATATTAATTATAGAAGTTTTAATTCAGCAACTGTATTCAATTGAGTTTAATACTTAGTGTGATACAAATAGATTACGAAAAAACATCTTGTCTTTGGACATCGTGATTACGAAGTAACATCTGTGTATTTTAAACATATAATTTTAATAAAATATTTCTCTCGGTCTAGGAACAAAAACCATGACGTTGGGTAAGCCCTGTGTTGTTTCAGTTATCACAATACAAGAACATACTTTTTTAGACTTCATTTGGGAAAAGAATAAGCTATTTATGGTTTTCTTACATCAGAAATTTAAATTTTACCAAAATGTTTTATTTTTTTTTTATTATATTAGTTTCTTTCATAAAACTATTTAATAATATGTCAAGAAAATATTTTAAATTTACAATTAACAAAAATATTTCAAAGTATATAAAAGCGCCTGAAATATATCCACAAATATTTCATTTCTGCGTCATTTACAAACTCATTTTATTCCTAGATAAATTAAAATTTTAAATATTCCCATTCACATATTCGGATGCCAAAAACCCAAACCTCATATTTATTTCCTACAAATGTCTTACATTTTTTATTATATTGGCACCTGAATATAAAATCTGATGATTTATTTATCATGTAGCAAAAGAGATTTTAAAACCCCCAATTTGACAGGATTTTCCGTAAAATTCATTATTTTATAGGAAGTTCTAGAGCACGGTCGAATCTTTAAATTCTCAGTAAGAATATCTGAAAATCCATGCATTTATGGATGAAATGATTTCCTGAAAGAGTCAGAAAGAATAGAGCTACAATTTAAGAACAATCTTAGGATCTACTGAAAATATCAGAGTTACTACTTGCGTGAAAAGACATTGAAAAGCGAATATAGAATAAAGGAGAAATTTTTCACAATACAATGCCATTGTGAGATGACTTGGGGAAAATAAGGTACCATCTATTAAATCTATATTTCTTAGATTTCAGGTATCTCTCAAATTCAAAAATTTTATAATGGTATAATACCAGTTATATCATATTAATTCTAAAAATAAAGAAAAACTAATTTTTGAAAGCCAGAGGACTATATAATACAGGGTGACACATAAATATTTTGACGTGATAAAAATGTTAATATAGTTTAATGGGTTTTTTTCGCGGTTTTGAATTATATTAAAATTTTATTCCCATTCATCGCGCTTTTTCTTTTTCTTTTTTTTTTTCTTGTCTAATTGCTATTTCCGCAGATATTAATTCATTGTTTTGCAGGAAAACATGGTGTGCTAATGTTAATCCTGCATTCCACCAATCACGCCTCTTTCGCAAACAAAGTTTGCTGTTTGGGGGATCCTGGAGCAAAAATCATGTGCAAACAAGCACGAGTCACTGGATTCCCTAAAACACGCTCTAGAAAAAGCCTGATTCGAAATCACGCCAGAAATAGTCTGCCCATTATGAAGAATTGCCAGAAGCGCCTAGACCCATGCATCGCCCCGGGAGGAAGCCATTACGAATTATGCCGATTGTTCCTTGTACAAAATGTTCTTCTCTTTCTAATCGTGTATAAAACGGGTTGTTTTGATCTTCCAGTTAAAAGTTATAGAATTTTATTTGTGTCACAGTATTTATGTGTCATTCTGCATACATCCGAATGTAAAAGTAACAGTAAAAAGCATAACACTAAAGAAGACATTACGAATTGTGCACATTGTTTCTTGTACAACATGTTCTTTTCTTTCTAAAGGTGTATAAAACGGGTTGTTTTGATCCTTCAGTTAAAAGTTATGGAATTTTATTTGTGTCGCAGTATTTATGTGTCACCCTGTATACCTCTGAATGTAAAAGTAACAGTAAAAATTTAATTTCTCCTGAAATCACTTCAAATTTTAATAAACAAAATTTAATCTAAATCGTACAAAGTGAATTTAAAAAAATACGGCAGAACCAGAACACTGTAAAACAAATACGACCAGTTTTTCCTGTAAGAATGGGAAAAATAGTTGCCCTTATCGTACCGGAAAAATTTCCGACCGAGCTCGGAATAAAATCCGTAAAATACCGTTTTATTGACTATTTCCTTTTTTTTACGGATTTTATTCCGAGCTGGGTCGGAAATTTTTCCGTTACGATAACGGCAACTATTTTTCCGATTCCTACAGGAAAACTGGTCGGATTTTTTTTTTTTTTTACAGTGAAGACTCGTGAGAGGCTCTCGGACTGAAAACTTATTTCTTGATACACTTTCCATCAATTTATAATAAACTGCAATATTTTTTACTCTTAAAAACTGTTTTAACGGAATATATGAGTGTGTTATTTCAAAAGCCTGTTCAAAAAATATTCCTATAATACCCCAGTCGTCGTTGTGTGTTTCCTATGCGCATGAAAAACGGATGTTGATATCAAAAGTAATATGTATGATAATACTTAACCTAAAAGTATAAAAGAAAATTTAGTATGCAGCGTCAGATGTGGGAAAAAAAAAAAAACTATCAAGCGATATGTCATTCATCGCTGAATGCTACACTGTAAAACAAATACGACCAGTTTTCCTGTAGGAATCGGAAAAATAGTTGCCCTTATCGTTCCGGAAAATTTTCCGACCCAGCTCGGAATAAAATCCGTAAAATCGGAATAAAATCCATAAAATACTGTTTTATTGACTATTTCCTTTTTTTTACGGATTTTATTCCGAGCTGGGTCGGAAATTTTTCCGTTACGATAAAGGCAACTATTTTTCCGATTCCTACAGGAAAACTGGTCGGATTTTTTTTACAGTGAAGACTCGTGAGAGGCTCTCGTACTGAAAACTTATTTCCTGATACATTTTTTATCTATTTAAAATAAACTGCATTTTTTTTACTCCCAAAAAGTTGTTTTAACGGAATATATGAGTGTGTTATTTCAAAGCCTGTTCAAAAAATATTCCTATAATACCCCAGTCGTCGTTGTGTTTCCTATGCGCATGAAAAACGGATGTTGATATCAAAAGTAATATGTATGATAATACTTAACCTAAAAGTATAAAGAAAATTTAGTATGCAACGTCAGATGTGGGGAAAAAACTATCCAGCGATATGTCATTCATCGCTGTATGCTACACTGTAAAAAAAAAAATACGACCAGTTTTCCTGTAGGAATCGGAAAAATAGTTGCCCTTATCGTACCGGAAAATTTTCCGACCCAGCTCGAAATAAAATCCGTAAAATCGGAATAAAATCCGTAAAATACCGTTTTATTGACTATTTCCTTTTTTTTTACGGATTTTATTCCGAGGTGGGTAGGAAATATTTCCGTTACGATAAAGGCAACTATTTTTCCGATTCCTACAGGAAAACTGGTCGGATTTTTTTTTTTTTTTTTTTTTTTTTTTTTTATAGTGAAGACTCGTGAGAGGCTCTCGTACTGAAAACTTATTTCCTGATACATTTTTCATCTATTTATAATAAACTGCATTTTTTTTACTCCTAAAAAATTGTTTTAACGGAATATATGAGTGTGTTATTTCAAAAGCCTGTTCAAAAAATATTCCTATAATAAATACCCCAGTCGTCGTTGTGTGTTTCCTATGCGCATGGAAAATGGATGTTGATATCAAAAGTAATATGTATGATAATACTTAACCTAAAAGTATAAAAGAAAATTTAGTATGCAACGTCATATGTGGAAAAAAAACTATCCAGCGATATGTCATTCATCGCTGTATGGTACACTGTAAAAAAAAACGACCAGATTTCCTTTAGGAATAGGAAAAATAGTTGCCCTTACCGTAACGGAAAATTTTCCCATCCAGCTCGGAATAAAATCCGTAAAATCGGAGTAAAATCCGTAAAATACCGTTTTATTGACTATTTTCTTTTTTTTACGGATTTTATTCCGAGCTGGGTCTGAAAATTTTCCGGTACGATAAGGGCAACTATTTTTCCGATTCCTACAGGAAAACTGGTCGGATTTTTTTTACAGTGTACATATTAGTTATTTTAATTATGCGATGTGAGATCTTCGGGAAAAGTTCTATCTAGTGATACCTCATTCATGGTTGTATAAGTATTAGTTGATAAATATTTGTTGAGAAAAAGGGATATTGCTAGCATGAATAGTATATGGGCATTCTCACAATCTTTTGACTTTCGGGAATAAAAGTTTGGTGAAATTATTCTTGCTAACATAACATTTCAATCTGATAGACGAATGCCTTAATTATTCAAAATAAAGAAAATATGGTCAGCAGCTGAAAAGTTTTTGTTTAACTGAGGTTTTAGTTAAACTTGCGAGTTTAATTTTCCTTACCATTTTACAACTATAACTTTCTATTTTCTTCTAAATTTTTACTTATAATAAATTTGCATAGTACCCACAGGGCACTCAAATAAGTAATAATAACAATGTAGTGTTTTTAGTACAAAATTTTTGTATAAAACATTGTCTTAAAGGGGTGTTAAAGAAGGGACGGAATAAAAAAAAAAGGACGGTAAGGAAAATTACTACTATTTTTAGGCAAATCATGTTAAGGCTAAGTGATAGCCACAATGTTCATTGATTTTTAGAATTTAAATTCTGCAGTAAATTTCCTGTCACAGAATTTTAGACATTCTTTCTCTAGCATACTTCTGAATGTGAAAAATCTTGAAAAATTTCTGTGGCTGCATCTGAAGTGATTTTTTGTATAAATTTAGCAAGAGGTATGGTAAGGCACCCAAAACCCAGCGACAGAGTTCAAAAAATAATATCAACCATAAAAATGTGTGCAGGTTAATTTTTTGCTACATATTTATATAAAACAACTAGCAGGCTTTGCCCGCTACGAAGTTCTGTTTATCCAAACGAATCTTGAATAAACAAAATGTATCAATGAATTTGACATTGTGATTTAAAGTAATATGGAACCTTACCTGGAATGTCCTTTCGCACCTCGGAAAACGATATGAATGCCATTGTACTATTATATTTTCTAATGTACAGATAAATGTTCAGCTATTAATGTCTTAACCATTTAGTTGGTCAATCACAGTAGGGTTTGGTAAAGAATGATAGTACAATACGCAATGTAATAAAATAAACTCTGAAAAATTATTTAACTATAATGCAAACAAACAAACTGACAAAATCCATCCAGTAAAACATTTTTTATAGACTGGTCTTTCATATTGGGGTCCATCTGATTATAGAACTTTCCCCCATAATTCTATAACTAAGCAACGTAGAATGATATGCAATAATTTAACCCCCCCCCCCCCCAAACATTGTCCAATCATCAAAGCAAGTATTATCAATATCCGCCATTTGAAACTTTTTGAAAAGTCTAATATTTCATAATCGGTTTCACATGATTATGGAATTTTCTGGATTCTTACTTTATGACTAAGCAGCATAGAACAATATGCAAAATTCTAAAAGCATATGAGAATAGGTATGTAACTAACAATGGAATTCCCATCAAAATCCTTTCTGTAGAACTTTTTATAAAGGCTAAACTTTCATAATCGGGTTCAACTGATTATAGAATTTTCCACCACACCTCTATTATTAAGCAATGCAGAAGGGTATAGTATATACTAAAACCCTGCTTGAAAAATTATCTAACAAACAGCGCAAATTCAATCGAAATCCAACCGGCTGAATCTTTTAAAAAGGCTAATCTTTTAAAATCGAGTTTGTATGATTATATAACTTTAAAACATAATTATATGTATAAGCAACGTGCAACGATATGTTATATCCTAAGATCTTCTCTGAAAAATTATCTAACAATCATTACGATTCTCATCAATGTCCAGTCAGGTGAGCTTAATTTATATGCAGCCGGGACGAATTTCCCATTTGCAATTTACTCTCGCATATATAGTAGAAGCAGAAGTAGATGGATCTTTAAGAATATTGATTCTTAAAATTTATTTAGCTGTAAGTTATTTCTCGTTGTCTCTGCTGAATAATTTTAAAGACTTTTCAGTCGGCGAGTAATGAGATTTATGATCATGTCTACAACAAATGTATTTCATTTGGTATTAAAACATTCGCAGTAAAATGAGTCAATTTGGTGTGGATTCTGGCATTAGAATTTTTTTTTTCAAAATCGTCATTTAAACTACGCACATGAAACAACAGCGAAAACAACAGAGCGAAAACAACAAGTCAGCGAGCAACAGACATAAACAACAGCGAAAAATGAAGTTATAACGTAATTTTACTTAATAATAAAAAATACTTTCAACTTAAAAAAATAGTAAATTAAAATTTTTTGCATGGTTACGATTAAATCATAACTAAAGCCAAAAGAAATTTGCGTTCAATAAATAGCAAGCCACATTGTTTGGCACAGTTTAAGATTTAAAAAAAAAATGGTACTTTCCCACTATAGGCGCCTTGGCGTTTTTTTAAACAGCTTGGAGCAATTTGGGGATCATAAAGTGAGATTTGTTGCCAATTGATATAAACAGTTAAGAAAACAATCTTGATGAAATTTTTGTTTGTTTATATAAGTGTTTATATGTGTAAGATTTGTTTATATATGGAAATGTACCAAAAAATCTTTGCAATTTTAGGATTGAAATAAATGTGGCAATAGCATAAATTTTAGTATGGTCTTGGTATAACGTAAAAGTAGCAAAACGTCTCCAAGAAACTTTCTCCCAAATTTCGCCAATTCTGCATAAATTCGATTATAGAATAGGTTCACTTTAAAAACAAGAATCAATTAAAATCTTAACCTAAGTTAATTGTATGCCAAACCACGCGCGGTAACATACGCCAATTGCCTAATTATGTAACTTATCGGTACTAAATCAGCCAATTGTCTGTGGACTCGATTACGTAATTTATCTCCTTAATTAAGGCATACTTTACAAACTACATCTATACTTTCCAATTTTCCTGATTTTAAGATCAATGGGTACTGTTAGATGTTAAATAGCTTGGCACAATTCGGGCTTCAGAAAGTGAGATTTGTGGCCAAATGATATTAACAGCTGTGAAAACAAATAAAATGATCTTTTATGCTTTTTAAAATATGTATTCCTATATATAAACTTTTTATTTATGAATATTAATAATTTTGTTATTTATATACAATTTACTTTTGTTTTTATATAAAAAGAAATAAATGTCTTCTTTATAGTAAATAAATTCTATAATTATTGAACATGCGTGAAAACTTTCCTTCTCTCGCCAAGCCCATTTCTTCCACCTCGCAAAGGGCCCAATATTAAAAAAAATACAGAATTTACTCCATTGCTCAATGACTAAACAGTATCTAACAATATATTATATACTAAAACTATCTCTGAGAAATGGCCAAACTGACAATGCAAATTCTATCAAAAACCGTTTATTATAACTTTTTTAGAAGGCTAAATTGTGATAATTGAATTCACCACATTACAGAATTTTTCTCAAAACTGTATGGCTAAGCAACGTAGAAGGAAATGTTGTATACTGAAACCTTCCCTTGAAAATTATCTAATTAACAATCCAAGTTCCATCGAAATACATTCGGCAGATTTTTTTAAAAAGGTTAATTTTTCATTATCAGGTTCGTCTCAATAAAGAATTTTAAACCATAATTTGATACCAAGCAACGTAGAGCGACGTGTTATGTACTAAAACCTTCCCCGAAAATTACCTATCTAACAGTGTAAGTTCAGCAGAACCCAAGTTCTAAGCAGCCGAAATGAAATTTCCATTTGAATTATATATATATATATATATATATATATATATATAAGCAGAACTAGATTTTTCAAAAAATGCAATCGTCTACTTGAAAAATAAACAATATTGTGAACGTCGCTCAAACCGATGCCATGCTTATGCATTTTTGTCTTAAAATTAAACTGGTTGGCGATAAAATGAAATCTTAAATAAACATACAATATGTAACTCACAGTACTGTCATTTTTATAATTACATCTACTATTTTCTTCTGAAAATCAAATGATGAATGAGTTACATAAAAATAAAAAGCACATTTTAAAAAAATGAAAAAAAAAATTGTCACTCAGATATTAACTTATCAAATTTTTTGATGCATTTTTCTTAACCTGACGCAAGAGATAAATTGCCAAATATAGTTTAAAATTGCAATCTTTCATACTGAATAAATTTTTAAGCATTACGAACATTACCTTTCATGTTTAAATTCGATATTGTATTTTATAATATTACCACTCGCACAAAACTGTTTTCTATTTTCTCTTTTTTTTTTCTTTTAAATAAAATTAGTAAAAGATTTTTTCCCGAGATGTACAGCCGTTTCAATTCATTTATCAACAAAATTTCTCGCCAATAAAATAATAGTAACCCTTTCGCCCAAAATGACAGAACTTTCCTTCATAATTCTATAACTAATCTACGTAGAGTTATGTGTTATAGATTAAAACCTTCCCTGAAACGATACCTATCCAGCAGTGTAAGTTCCGTCAAAATCCAAGCAGTAGAACTCAAAATATAGATGTTCGGAACGAAATTTCCGTTTGGATTTTATATATATAATAGATTGTCCCAGTTTCGAAAAAAAAATTACATCGAATTACTTTTATTGAAATAATTTTATACAGACAGCTCCAAACTTGAAATCACCATCAGGGACACGGGACGGTATAGGGGTTTTCCCGGTCTTTGGACCCCCAACGTAATTTCTGAATGGATTTTCCTATTTCCTTAAATCTGATTTTTATGGAATAGGCCCTTTTTTCATGCTGATACTGTTTCAATTTTATTCTAATACTAAACTTAAAATTTGTTTGTCTGACTTTTTCGTTGGTCCATGCACTAAATTTTAGAAAAAGAAATTAACTGCAAGGGAATTTGATGTTTTTGTAAATCTGCATTATATATATTTTTTTTACTTTAAAGTGTGCTTTTCTAGAGGGACGCATCAAGAAATAAAATAATGCAGATCCAAATACATATACTTTTTGCAAAATCGATTGTATTGTTCATTAAAATTTTCAGAAAATCTTCAACGCTGTTAGTAATCTTTAGTTTCTCAGAAATAATACCTTCAATTCAGTCATTTATTGTTGAAATGATTTCCTAAATACATCAGAATGTAGCAGGCATCAATTTGAAAACTATCTTAAGATCTATTGGAAATGTAAAAATTCCTTAATCTCATGTAAGGATAATTAAAACCGAATGCTTAAGAATAAATGTTTCACGTCACAATTGGGTGCCATTTTCGAAGAAATATATGATACCTTATTAAGCGTCATTTTTCATACATTTTAAGTACCATTCGACTGGGAAGCTTTAATGCAAGTGTATCTCAAATAATACTCAATAAAAAATATAAAAAATAACTTATACAGCGTCCCTCCATTTGTGAAAGTGCAGCAAAAAATTTAATTTTGTAGTGAAATTAGGTGCAATTTCTTCAGATATAATGTAACCGAATCAAGATAATCAGAATTATTAAAACTAAAAAACAGGAATTCTGCTTTTTCAGAATTTAGTGTCGCCCGATGAAAAAAAAAATATATGTATATATATATATTGCAAAACATATTTCAATTTTTACACTTAAAACACACACTTTTTATTTATGTAAAATGACGTCATTCGCATCCCTTTAAGAATTCCACATTTACGATCCACTATTAAACATTTGCAATAAAGCATGCATCGGAAGTCACTATGGCAAAATAATACAAAAATGCAGCAAAAAGATGTCGTCATTAAATAAACTCGACATAAAAACGGCTATCTAATGATTCATAGGCATTCATTTGTTTGTAGAAGTTTTCAGTCGTGACGTCAGTCATGAGGTTTTGGTTGGAAACTGACTCCAAACAAACGGTTGCTATGTTATATTTTCTATTTTGTTTGTGTGTTGCAGCTATACCTTATATCTATATCTCACATCTAAGTGTTTTAATACTTAATATGTACTGGTAACATTTTCCACGATTTATATTTAAAAAGAAATGACGCATAGCAACCGTTTATTTGGAGTCAGTTTCCGACCAAAACGTCGTGACTGACGTCACACTGAAAGCGCCTACAGATACTTAAAATTAAATATAGTTTATAATAGCTGTTTAACAAATATGTTTTTAATTATGTTTAAATATGTTTTAACTGAAATTATTCGTCTATATTTTTTTTTCAAAATAGCACGTAATTTTAATTACATTTTCTTTCGGTTGTTATGAGAAAATGGCAACAAAAGATATAATTGCTATTTTCCAACTATCTTCCTTTTACTTTCTATATAAATGGCGTACTTGAGTTGCCAAAATTAAGCAAACGGTGCTAAAAACTACAAAAAAAATTAATATTTCAAAAATAAATGAAGATACAGTTTTCAAACAAATTGCATTTAAAAGTACTTTTTTCCCAGTACGACGGTATAAAAATTGAAAATGTGCGATGCTTAGAAAAAAAAATTGCTATAGAGCATTTAATCGTACAATAGTACATCTGCTTTTTTATTGCTGGCTTCTGTAAGGTACTGTTATTTTTTGGTAACAAAATAAGCTGGGAGAAAGAAATAGCATACCGTACCGGGGGGCTAATACTGAAATATAATTCACTATCATGCAATTCCGTTGCATTATGGTCAATGGGGAAAAAATAATCGTCAGTGTATTTTAATGACATTACGCTATATGTAATGTATTGAAATTGTTATAAAACACTGAATTTCACTAAAAGATGATTACTATAAAATAGGGCATTCATAACATTTGTCTTTCATTTACAGGAAAACACAAGAAATGGGTTTCAGTACTGCTTTTGAGCAATAATTGAGTCGTTTAGTGCACAAATCGATTAACTCCATCAAATGAAAATGTTCAGTATAAACAGTTAAATTTATTGTAATTATAAAAATATTGTATGTATATAATATATTTTCTCGGGATATTTTGATTGAACTCATTATTTTTTTTTAATCAAAGGTAACTTTTTATCACTGTATAAATATATAGAAAATTTTCAATTTTTTTTATTAAAAAAAAAAAAAAAAAAAAAAAAAAAGACGCCACATATAATCGAGTTATTCAGATTGACTTCTGAACGTCTCAATTGATGAAGTGCATTTTCAGTTTCGATATGCGCTATTGAATTTATTTTTTAATTTTTTGAATGTTATTCATTGTGCTTAAATTCTATAGCTCGTGTACACAACTGGTAATAGAATTCACGCACCATTCTCTTTGTTAGCGGAAATTGCTGAAGGGAATTTTCAACTGTGGTATGTATTTCCTAACTGAAATAATTTTTGCATGCATGCAGTTCATTGATAAAAATCTGTATACCATATACAGAGTTGTTTGAAGAACTCGGATAATTCTCCAACTGTAGATAGGAATCGCTAAAATTGGATTTTCAAATGTGTTATACGTTTCTAAATGGTTCAATTAAACATCATATTTCAACATATTAAACTCTGAAGTTTTGTGTACATTATTCTAAATGTGTTGGAAAGTGTTTCGTAATCCATGCGTGACGCTTGATTTTCTCTGTCTTGTATTTATACATCTTCAAAATAGCGTCTAAGTATTTTCCTTTTTCTTCTAAAAAAAAGAATGAATATCACAATGTATTGTAAAGGATTCATTAAATTTACTGGGAAACAAAAGGATGATCTAATCACCAGAATCTTAATAAAAATATCAACAAGTTTTGTGAATTTATGGGGAAAACATTCCACGAATGTATGAGAATATTGATAGTTGGAATTTCTTAGAAATCCTAAAATGTACAAGAAATGCAAGAAATAGTTTCCTGAAAAGACATTTAGCAGCGAATGTGGAATAAGGGAGAAATTTTTCACGATTCAACTGTGGGGTGTTTTTTTTTCTTTCTCAGATTTTAATGTATAAATATTACGAAAAACTTTAATGTAGATTTATCTTAAATAAGATTTCAAATAAGAATAAAAAATATACCTAGAGAGTTTACTGTCATTAGGAAATCACGCAGTAAAAAAATTAATAGTGTAATTAGGTAAAATTTCTTCAAAAAAAATGTAACCTAATTAATATAATCAAAAATACTAAAATACAGAAAAATGATTCACAGTTGCGCGATTACTTTCTAAATTTATATTCTCTTTTATACATATACAAAACAGCGACTAAGTAATTTCTTTTTCTTTTTCCAAAAAAAAAAAAAAAAAAAAAAAAAAAAAAAAAATGGAATGAATATCACAAGATTATGCAAAGCGTTTATTAAATTTATAGGGTAACGAAAAAGATGATAAAATAACTGGAATCTTAATAAAAATATATTTTATGAATTAACGTATGAAAACATTCCATGAATGTATGAGAATATTGATAGTTGGACTTTGTGAGAAATACTAAAATCTACAAGAAATGCAAGAAATAGTTTTATGAAAAGACATTTAGAAGGGAGTGCATAATAAAGAAGAAATTTTTCACCTTATAATTGTGCGCTGGTTTACAAGAAAAGTATGATATCTATTAAATATTCTTTCTTGAATTACAAAACATTCGAATGAGGTACATTAAAATAGGTATTTCGCAAATTATATCACAAGGAAAAAAAAGATTAACCTAGCGGATTTAATTCCATTTGTACAAGTAGCAGACCAGAAAGTTCATTTTCTTTGAAACTTGATACTATTGTTTTCAAATAAAATATATCACTGTTCACTTTTTTGGTTAGTCTTTTCTAAATGTTAAAAAAAAAAAAAAACTTACAATTAAACTAAAAGAGAAAAATCTTTTTCTCTCAGAAAATAGTTTTTTTTTTTTTCAGAATTAAGGTTTATTAAATTCCAGCTGATATGTCAATAGTTTTGCTTACAATTAATATGACAATACTATTAAAGTATAATGCATCCATTACTCCTTTAATATTAAACTATTGATCTATACAAGTACACTTTAATTTAAATTTTAAAATGAAAAACAAGTTTGAGATAAAAACTCAGCAACTGAGTATAAAAGTCAAAGCGTACTATTTTTTTCCCATTTTATTACTAAATGCAAAAACATAAATGAAATGTTAATATTAAATGTAAATATGTGCACTATCATATCTACATGCAAACAAAATAAATTGGTGTTAAAAAACAAAATCGTAGTAAATGTAAGGACATGTATTATTATTCGTATTCCAGACGCAAAAGGCTTAATTTAAGCAAAATCTTCTGGAATACGAAACAATTATTCAACTTTGTGTGATTTTACTCAAAGATTACAGTTTTTTAAATCTATATTTCAAATAGTTTCTCGAAGCGTTTTAATTAAAATTTCCAACAAAAGAGGAAGAATATCATCGTATTCTAACATATTTATTTAATTTTGTAGGAAAATGGAAAAAGTAGTGCCAATTTTTGGAATCCGAATAACAATAACAAGTTATGAATTTATGGATGAAATAATTTCGTCATTTTATCTGACATTAAACAGCATGACATTGAAAAGAATCATAAAATCTACTAAAAATTTAAGAATAATTATTTGTTTGAAAATATAGTTTAAAATGCATATATAATGAACTTGTACAATTTGAATAATTCAATGTCGTTGTGCAAAGGTTAAGAAATAGTTATCTATTACAAAGTTGACAACATTTACGCTTTTTTCAAACCGCTAAAAATCAATAGTACATTTTGCCTCTTTTATCTGAAAAAATCTGCGATTCAATCACGTAAAAATTTTGATTAAATGAAAATAATAAAGCTGAGGCTGAAATGTTGGTAACTGTGCTACTAAACTTACTTTTTAAAAATTTTAAGTATCGATTCCAGCAAGGAAAATTCATGCAAGTGCATATCAAATGATATTTCATGTAAAAATAAAATAAAAAAATTGCCTAATGAGTTTACTTCCATTTGTAAAAATAGCATCCAAAAAGTGAATTTTCCATAAAATTAGATGATTTATTTCGGATGAAATGCAACCGGGTTCTAAAAACCAAAATTTTCAAGAATTTGGAAAAAATATTCAACTTTGTACGATTTCTTTTTAATACTAGAGTTTAAAAAAAATTATATCATTGAAGTATATCTTCACGGTTGGTTTTTCTTCTTATTTTCAACCAAATAGTAAGAATGTCCACTGTTTTCTAAGGGTTCTAAGAGATTAAACCGGATTCTAAGAGGGATTAAACGTATAGTTAAACGTAGAAGATTAAACATATAGTTCTAATTTTTGGAACCTCAATAATAATGTTTAAAAATTTCATACATTTAAAAATTTCGAAATAATTTCGTGAATCTATCAGAAACTACAGATAGTCTATATTTGAGAAAAGCCATAAGATGTAGTAGAAATATGGAATTAAAACTTGCATGAAAATACATTTAAAAGCTAATGAAAAAAAAAGATATTTTTCATGATGATACGATAATAATTTGAGTTGCTTAGGGAAAAAATGAAAATATCTATTAAAGGATAATTTTTTTTTAATTCCATGCATTAATTAGAATGACGAACATTAATGCAGGTACATCTCGAATGATATTTCATGTAAATTAAAATAGATAAACCTAACGAGTTCACCTCCGTTTAAAAAAGTAGCAGCAAAAAAGTTAATTTCCCGTGAAATTAGATACAATTTCTTCAGATTTGAAACGTAAAGAATTAATCGAGATTTACAGGAATACGCAAAAATTATATAACGTAGTATTTCATAACTGATGTTATCTTTTATATACAGTATTTAATGATGTATTTTGCAAACTTTTTTAACATTTTTCAATATAATTGAAAAGTATTTTCACTTTCTGTTTGTTGCTCTGCCGTTTCCCGAATTTCTACGATAGGTCTGTTCTCTAACTTTCACAAACATATCAGAATTGCCAAGTAGAAATTTGTTATTTATATTTACTGTGACATGTTCGGTATTAAAATGAAGTGTGGAGCAATTATAGTTCCTTTACATCTCCAAAGAACTCGGATACATTAGGGTCGATGAGAGAAATTCGTTTGCGGTGTATTTGAAAGATGTTAGTACTCTATTACTAACATAATGAAATTGATATGGATTTTTCCGGTGCAATATAACATATTTTATATTGAATATGGAATGCAAAAGGTCTTGCTTCTGCTTTCATATTTGAAGCACGTCTTCTTTGCGCCTGACGACGAAAGACTCAGATCTTTCAAAAGACCTAGAGCATTTAAAAAAATTTGATGGTGTTTTAAGAAGATTTTTTGTGCTTATTCTTTCACACCAGTTTTAGCTTATTTTCTTCTTGGAATGCAAAGTGTTTATCATTCTTTTAAAGGGTCACACAAAAAAATCAGTTACATAATGCTCTAAGGGAATAAATGTTTACAAAATATTTTAATAATGTTACACTATTTCAGGCATAATGCAAACGTATTCATTACTGAGGTTCACTACTAGACATTTGCTGTCGAATATTATGTGAATAACATTTATCATACATTTACATGGGCATACAAAATATTTCCTGTAGATAACTACCCTTTAGCGAAAATTGCTGGAAGTGTGTTTTCAATTATGGAATGCGTTTTTCAGTTTAACTCAATATTTGCATACTACTTGGTGTGAATAAATTGTAAAGGGCAACAAAAATAAATTGCTAAGAATTTCTATGTATTAAAGTGGATTCCTTCAAAGTAGCTTTTAAATGAGCTATATATTTTCTAGCTGAACTATGTTTAGCATACTAAGAAATGATCGCAAAATATAAATAAATTCATATCCAGGGCTACGCAAAAATTGGATTTATTCTCATTGTATACGGTTTCTATGGAAGGTAATGTTTAGAATTTTCCTTTGTTAGATTTACGCGTTTTGTATGAATTAAATTTTAGTCTATTATGCGGCATGTTTAAAAATCTGTAGATAATATACAGAGTTTTTTAAATGATTGAGTACTTTTCCATGAATTCACATAATCTACCAAAGATTAATGTTTGACAGCCTCAAATAAACTAAATTTCAGCAAACTATGTAGAATATATACACTGTAAAAAAAAAAAAAAAATCTGTAATTCTACACATGTAAAATTACAGAAATGTGTATGCTTACTAAAATTTTATCTGTACACTGTACAAAAAAAGATGTACATCTACAAAAATAGTTTTTGTAAAGCTACAAAAATCTGTAGCTTTACAAAGGAATCTACTAAAATTACAGTAATCTTACTAAAATTTTATCTGTAACTCGGGTTGCAGTTACGTGAAAAGTTTCCTAAAAAAGTCTTTGTAACGTTACAGATTTTTCGTATTACGGTTCAAAAGTGTATCTGTTACATGAATTTTTGTTGTTGCCGTTACATAAAAAGTTCTAGGAATCCCAGTTTCCTAGAAAAAGTTTAGTAAATTTACAGTTTTTTTTTCTTTTTTTTTTTAACAGTGTACGAATCTTTAAATAGTATACAGGCTGCTTAAAATAATTATTGTACCTTTCAGACTACAGGTGGTAATTCCGGTGATCTGATTTACAAATGTGCTATGCGTTTTCTAAATTGTTTACTTGGGTATCTTTTTTACCTTATTAAACAGTGAAGTGTTGTTACAGCGTTGCGGAAGATTTAGAAAGTGTTTCATAATCTAGGCTTATCACATGATTTTTCGTTTCTAAATGTAGTATTTTTCTAGAAGGGTAACTTAAAATTCAAAGATAAATTACGTTATACAAGATGAACAATAGTTTAAAAAATGAATAGTTTAGATACAATAAAATATATAACAGTTTCAAAAGTTCGTAGAAACTTTTTTAACCGGAATAGTATAATAGTTTTTTTCTTGTTTCTGATATTATATAGTACATTGTTTTCCAACAATATAATACGAAAAAAAGCTTTTTATAGATTGAAGATTGAAAACAACTTACTATATCTTTATGATATACATTTCAAGATTCGATGCCACAAAAAACACTTTTAATCCTTTTTCATAGCGGATATTACTGTTTATACTAATATAAAATTGGAGCTTAATTTAATCCTAGTTCTCTTCCTACATCACCTTTTACTATTATCTGTCATTCTCATGTAAAGGTACAAAACAGGAAGAAAGAATGCTATTTTGCAAAAGTATGTAAAAAATTTAAAAAAAAATAAATGAATGATTTGATTTACGCTCAATAAATAAACTTATAATAGTGGTCAAGTTTTCTATTTTATTTTTCACACTTTTTTGATTTTTTAAAACTCTGCCATGGTCACACAGTCATGGGAAAGGCCATTTACATTTCATCAATTTAAATGAATACATAACTGAGCAATTTTTTGGTGTAGTTGAAGTATATTTATTTTTTATAATTAAATTGTTTAGGGTCTTTCACGCAGAAAATGCAAAATTGGCTAAAGAAAACTACTTTGAACTTTTGAATTTAGAGAATGTAATTTTCTGAAAAACAGTGTGCATCAGAATTTCATTACATTTCAATTTTCTATTTGTGTTTGAGATGCCCTTCTGCTCCACACCATGTTTGATAAATGATGGATATCCCATGTCTTAAAAAATAAATTTTGAATTCTCAACTACTTTTGTTTTCAGGTTTTCGTGTTCTAAACTGACTCATTTATTTTTTATTAAATTTAATGTAAAAACCGATAATTTCAAAACAGAACGGAAAATTATAGGTAAAAAACAAAAAAACTTTCTTTCCACAAAACTAAAGAAAAATTGTATCTACACTGTTTTAAAAAAAAAAAAAAAAAAAAAAAAAAAAAAAAAAAAAAAAAAAAAACCTGTAAAGTTACTAAATTTTTTCTAAGAAACTGGTATTCTTAGAACTTTTTATGTAACGGCAACAACAAATATTCATGTATCAGATACACTTTTGCACCGTAAATCAAAAACTCTATAAGGTTACTAAGAATCTTTTAGGAAACTGGGATGCCTGGAACATTTTATATAAATGCAACACGGTTTACGGATAAAATTTTAGTAAGATTACTGTAATTTTTTTAGATTCTTTTTTAAAGCTACAGATTTCTGTAGCTTTACAACTACTTTTGAAGATTTACATTTTTTTATCTATAGTGTACAGATAAAATTTTAGTAAGCATATTGATTTCTGCAACTTTGAATATGCAGAATTAGAGTTTTTTATACAGTGTAAAAATCAAAAAAGCTTCCTTTCCCCAAAACTACCGAATGGTGAATTGGCATGTACAGTCATCTATGGTATTTTTTAAAACTTATTTTCATTGTCCACAGAAGGAAAATATTCTGGCCAGGGACAAATATTATAAAGTAATTCCTTAGTAAAAATCAAACCATTTTTAATTTGTATTAAGCTACTAACATTACTTTACCGAAAATGTATTGCATAGCTTTCTTAAAACTTAAATATAAATGAAAATATTAGGAAAGTTGCTACAAATCCTAATATGTATCGCTTCGGAAGAGTGAAATATACCTTTTCGGATAAACGACCGTTATATTAAAAAAAAGAACAAACACTACCGTAAATAAGAAATTTTCAGTTTATCACTAGAACGCCCAGAAATTTTACTCAAGTTTCATGAAAATATTTCACTCCAGAATTTTTATTTAAAATTATTTAACTGATTTATTTAACGTAATTCTGTGTCACTTAAATTTAACTTATTTTATGACAAAAAGTCTGGCGCCGATGGACATTTAATCATATGGTCGGAGTCGAATCGACTCCTTCCGGGCGTTCTAGTGTTAAATAAATCTGTTCTTATGTACTTTATGTTATGTGTCGGCACAGAGTACACTGTAAAAAAAATGGTAACGTTCCATGTAAAATCCAGGAACGTTTCGCCTTTTCTCAGGTTTTTAGAATAATTTAGCTCTTTCCTGTGAAATTCTGGTTTTCTTATCTGAAACGTTCCTGAACCCTGAACAAAAGTTCGAAACAGCAAAACGCTGCGGCCGCCATTTATTATTTTTTTGCTATAATCCGTTGCTCGCGCGCGAGTGTCGAAAACGAATTCCTTAAATGAATGTAAAAAAATCAATATGGTATGCAAATAAATCAATAGACGACATAATCCTTTACGTCTCTATTATCAAGACAATTCAGATGAAAATACAATACCTCTGTGACATCGCTAAGAGATTATCTCTCGTACTTGTCCATGGAACGTTTAACGAGCAGACCGTGTAAAAAAAAAAAAAAAAAGATACATCTATTATTTGGATCTCCATTAACCAGGGGACCATCAAACATGATTCTCACCGATTTTAATTAATTTAAAGTATGTTTTAGAGTTCTTATCTCTAATTATTCTTGTGAAAGGATTTCTTCAAATGGGACTTAGATTTTGAGAAATTAGATGCCGAGGTTTAGCATACGTTTCAAATACCCATTAGTTTGCAGCTTTCAACGTGTCTTTCGTGGTGTGGACGCAGAAAGCTCGCACGCCACCCATACGGCCCGAGTTCGATGCTACCTCTTGACTTTTTTTTCTTTTTTAATTAATTTTATATTTTAACACTTTATTACAATTTGATTTAAATTTGATATATATTTGACACTTTGAATTGCTGCAAATTTGATTTTTTTTTTATTTTCGGAAAAAAATATACAATTACGTTGAGGTTTTTTTTTTTTTTTTTCATGAAAATTTATATGTATTTTATCTAACTTGTAAACTAACATAATTACTGACGAAAATCCAAAATATTTTATGTCTAGATTTTTTTTCTAATTATTATTTACATTTATATATTTTTATATTTTAAGCAAAGTTCAGAAACAATATATCATATATACTCGCATATTTACTTTATTGAATTTTAACTGAAAATTTATTTTTTCGTGTAAATTATAAATAATAATTTTGATGTCAATTTCAAAATATTTTTTCATTCTAACAAATAATGATAATAAAGCGAAAATTGTCAACTGGAAATGTAAAAATCATCTGCGGATCCCGCATGCTGTGAAATGTCAGTAATGTTTTGCTGTCAACAGAAATATTCCTGGTATTTCGCAGGAAACTTACTGGCATTTCTGTAGAAAGTTTTTAACATATACAGTAAAGTTCCAGTCATTTTCAAGAAATATTTCTTGGAAATAATGGGCAACTCAGCTGCCCATTTTTTCCCAGGAACGTTGCGGATTTTTTTTTTACAGTGTACTGGGGATGTTGTTTTATCAGTTAGGGTAACTCTAGGATAGATGACCGTAGTTTTTAAAGATTGAAATAAAAATTCTTACAATGCAAATGCAAGAAATATTGATGCATATTTAAAATTCTTATACATATACTCATAATGTTTTATGCAAAAAATAATTAAATATTGAAAACAAAAATGTGTTAAACAAAATTGAAATTGAAATTGCAGATGGCCATCTCTTCTTCAAGCCGAAGAGGGATGGCCATCCAATACAAGAAAGAAAAAGTTAATTTAAATAGCAAAATAATAACACATTTCATATAGTTGATCCTGAAAAACATATAGCAAATTGTAAAGATACAGTTATAGGATGGAAAATGAGTGAAGAAAACTCGAATAAACAAAATTTGAAATATAATTTCAATACTTCACTTTTCGTAAAATCGTACAACATGATTGGCAAAGGATTTGATAATTTGTACACGTTAATGAAACCACTTCAGATGCTTTATGCATTGTATCCAGACATGCTTTTTGGATGTGATATTATATTGTTTTGCACAACCAACACAGTGATCCTAATCCAATTCTATTTACTCAGGATCTCTAGAATCTGATAATTTAAATGCGTTTCGTTTCCTTCGCTACTGGAATTGTCGTGGTTTTTTTTTTTTTTTATAGAGTTAATTGTATGTTTATTACGTTAATTTAGTTTATTTATCAACTTTATCAATTTCTGTTATGAATGTTTCCGACGTTTTTCAGTATTTTCTGAAACAAATAAATCGTTAGGTATCATTATATTATTATTATTATTATTAAAATATTTATATTAGCTAAAATTTAAATAATTATATCGATTAATATATTTATAAACGTAAATATTATATATGTATAATAATATTAAAATATTTATTTGCTTAAAAGACGTTATAAAAACACATTAATAGTAAATTAAAAACTCTTTATTTATATGTTTCAACTCATTTTCTGAGTCGTCGTCAGAATGTGTAATAGAAAATTACAAATGCATAATGAAAAATGGAAAAAATCATCGAAAATAAACAAGTAATCATGTAACGCGCCCTATATTTTCGCAATTGCTCGTGTTCCGTCTATGTCGCGATGCCGTAATTTATCCAACCATTCAACCCATAAATTCGGGATACGAAAAGATAATGTATCGTTACAAACTCCAGAAACTCTTAAATAAATTTCAATGGACTCTCTTATGAATAATTGTAAATAAAAATTAGACCTGTAGATGATTTTACTCTCGTTAAAATGTATGTTAATGTTTTCTATTTGATTTAGCCGGGATAAAGCAGTATTACCTCTAACTAACCCGGCTAAATCAAATAGAGAACATTAACACAGTTTTTAACGATACTAAAATCATCTACAGGTCTAATTTTTATTTACAATTATTCATAAGAAAGTCCATTGGAATTTATTTAAGAGGATCAGGAGTTTAAACTCGTTACAATTGTAACGATACATTATCTTTTCGTATCCCGAATTTATGGGTTGAATGGTTGGGTAAATTACGGCATCGCGACATAGACGGAACACGAGCAATTGCGAAAATATAGGGCGCGTTACATGATTACTTGTTTATTTTCGATGATTTTTTCCATTTTTCATTATGGATTTGTAATTTTCTATTATACATTCTGACGACGACTCAGAAAATGAGTTGAAACATGTAAATAAAGAGTTTTTAATTTATTTTTAATGTGTTTTTATAGCGTCTTTTAAGCAAATCAATATTTTAATATTATGATATGATTAGAAATGGACGTAATTTGGACTTAATACTCGCTCTTATTTACATTATATATGTATTTTTAATTTAATTATATATAGTTAAAATCATCATTAAGTATAATTTTGAAATATTGATTAAAGGTGGGCATCTTTCGCCGATTGCATGTAGCCATCTCTCCTGAAATTGAAGGACTGATGGTCGCCAATTTAAAGCATCAATAGCCCTTGTAAGTCTTTGTTTTAGTCTTAGAAGTAAAGATTAGATTATATACGTGCCTTAAAATTCCATATAGTAAAAAATATATACAGTGAAACTCCGATTTAACGTTGCTCAAGGGACCATAAAGAGATAACGCTAAATGCGGGAAAACGTTAAATCGGGGTAAGATCAAAACAAAACACTGACAATAAAATAAAGACTAATTTACGTAAGTTACGTTTCATTTCTTGATTTACAATGATTTAGACATCAGGTTTCTAAGTTAAGTTTTAAATAAATATTTTATTTCACTTTGCGTCCTGTTTTTAGCAGCTACATCACGAATCGCTTTCTCAAGGTATGCGAGTTTGTGCAAGTTTTTCTTTTGGTCTTCAGTATTTCAAAGAATGCTTTCAGTGTTATGAAAGTTCTAATGACTTCCAATTTTCAAATTCCTTAAACGGTGACGATTTCACATTTTCTTCTTTTTTTAGAATGTTTTTCCATTTCTTACAATTTTACTCCATTGAATCTACTTAGTGTAAATGTGTTTATAAATTTGTATACGAAATTCAAATTAAACATATTAATTGTATTTTATGGCTTTCGCGATAACTTCCGATTTTTCAAGTAAAGAAAAATTCTTTCTTTTTGACGACATACAATCTAAAGCTAAGAAAAATATCTAATGAATTCTATCAGCTGCGTTGTAGCTAATCTTGTGTTGTAGTACAGAAACCACAATCGAATAAAATAAAAAGGTGCGGATAAAAAAGAGGAGGGCTTTTGAATGATTTTTGAACGTTTTGATAAGAAAGTTTTTTTTAATCGCAAATTCTGACTAATTTAGACAAATTTCATTGTGATTTTGTCGCTCTAAAAACGTTAAATGCGGGAAATAATTCTAAAGATAACGTTAAGTCCGGGATTTTTTAACATTACAAGTATAGGAAATTAATTGGGACTAGCTAAAAACGACGTTATATGCGGGAAATCGTTAAATACGAGTTACGTTAAATCGGGGTTTCACTGTATAACGTACGTACTGCAAAACATTCAGATACCTAAGTAAAAAAAAATATTCAATCACCTATTTAATTTACATTAAAATTACACTTACTTTTTATAATCGAAAAACACAACTGCACGTCGCAATAAATAAACCCGTTGAGGTATTTCATACGAACAATGTTTATAATGCAATCTATGTAAAAAATTTCGATATATTTATACTGGCCATTTCTCCTCTAGGGCCATATATCCTAGAGTTATCCTATAATGCCATCCGTACACAATTGTGATTCGGATGAAAGAAAGAAATCGCTCGAAATAATAATAATAATTTTATACTAAATAACCAAGCTGAAATATTTAAACGTGTTGTTTTATTATCTCAAATTATCTCATAATCTTCATGCGAAAATTAAACGAATCTTTGTTATTTAACCAAATTTTCTTTCAAAATTACGTGCTGCGTAAAATACGTCAGTAAATACGATACTTAAACTAGGTTTTCATTGTTTTTCCTGTCATTTCCAATAAAAAAATAAAGAATAGCACTTTATTCTAAAACATTTATTAAATTTAAAAGGAAATTACAATTCACCGAATTTTGGTATGTGGATAAAAATCTATAAAGCTTTATGAATTTACGGATGAAATAATGTCGTGAATTTATCAGAAAATAAAGAGCTTGAGAAAAAATCTTCTAAATTATTACTTGCATGGAAATATATGTAAAAATAAATGTAAAATAAGAGAGAAAACTATCGCGATAAAATATCATTTTGAGGTGTTTTTTTAGGAGAAGCAAGGTATCTTTACAAGCGGTCAGATATTAAAATTTATTTATATGTATTTTATTTACATATAATTTTGAATATGTACATTTTTAAATGCGTGTTTATGTGTACATAAGAAATGCAGAAAATTTTAAATTTCATAAAAGAAAGATAAACTTTTTATTTTCATCCATGATTAGAATTCCATGTATTTTCTCAAAGGCTAATTCATTTTGGGCACTCTTATTTTTTGGGAAAAGAAAAATATATTTTTTAATTTCTATGCGGATTGGCAAAAAAATATGTTTTTTAAAATAAAGAAGACATTTTTAAATAGTACCTTTTTATGACAAGAATCAGGTGCTTCAAAATTCTTCGTCAAAACAAAATAAAACAACAACAACAGCAAAGTTAAAGAAATTATAGAGAATATCAATTATAAAACCCTATATATAATTTAATATCTTTATATAATTCTATTTTAACAGTGTAAAATTATATAGCTTTATATGAAAGTTAAAATCATTAGGTTACATGACAATTCTTTAAAAAAATTTTTGAAATAAATGGATTTAAATTAAAGAAGAAAACATGGTAACCACAGATAATGTAACATAGAAAGTCTTATCATTTTGATCTTTTTTTTTTTTTTTTTTTTTTTTTTTTTTTTTTTTTTTTACACACATTCCACGGTATTGTATTACAGAAAAACTTTATATATCGAGTAAATTTAAACTAAAAATATTCTGCAAAAAGACAAATACTTTTTAATCTAAGATAACCACTCACGAAAATATAGAATAACCTCTTCCCAGTTACCCACGATTCCGAAAAGTGTTCTTTAAATTTAGAAGCCTCTAAAACCCAACAAACTCTCACAATTTAAAGAAGAACTCATAAAAATAAATTTATTTTGTTTTCCGCAATCTTCGGAAACCTTTCAGAGTAGTATTTACAATGCATTATCCAGTTTTCTCAAGCCAGAATATTATGTTTTTTAGATGCCATTAACTCTCAACTTAACATTCTTAGCTGCATAACTGTATTTATACCTGCAAGAGTACGAAAAAAAAAATCATTTTAAAGGAAATGTTTATGCTGTTATTTTAGCATGTTCCTCTGTTAGACATACATGTTGAACATAAAAATGTATACTTGAAAGTCAATTGTAATTAGAAACCTATATTCCGTATTGAGAAAACTGATTAATGTACAGTAAAAGCTACTCGGAAGCGATTCTAAAAATTACAAGCATCAAAAGGAACATTATTTTTTATGCTTGTTTATTTAAATTTCGAGAATCTATTGGTTGCTGAGAGTTTTTTATGAATCCTGGGTAAAAAGAAGATGTTATATTATATTTTCGTCGTTATATTGGATTTTCGTTACATTAAAAAACATTTGTCTTTTTTAATGCTGTATTTTACTGTTAACTTTCTTTTCTGGGGGGTGGGAGGTTGCATATGTTATTCGAGATGAATGCACCTTAAACACTAACTGTCTTACGTATTACAAATTCCAGAAATGAAGAATTTATTTATAAGCGTATAAGAAATGCTACTTTATGCAATGAACAAAGAAAAATTCTTTTTCGGATAGTCAGAAACCCAGCAAATTTACCTCTGCTTGCAAAAGTAACATAAAAGGTTAATATACCGTGAAATTAAGTACCATCTTGTCAGCCGAAATGATACTGTCGAGGTAATCAGAATTGTCAGGAATGCTGGAAAATTATTTGGCACGGCGTAATGTTGATCTAAATTCGATGTGTTATTGTTATTTTTTAGAGGACAGTGAACTCCTAAATCGTTACTTAAATTTTCCAGTAAAGGTTTTGCCGTGAATATATTGACGTGACGATTAAGGAGATTTTTTTTTCTCTCACTTAGTAAAATAAAAAATAAACATATATTAATGCATTTCCATATATTTTGCGCTAAGTTTGTTGTAATACAATCCTCAAATCTTTAATAAAGTTTATAAACAAGTAAAATATTAATTTATGCAAATATATTTCTGTTTTTTAATTACTGGCTGGCGGATTAAAAAATGACGCACAATTGTTTACTTTTAAGTAATAAAATGAATTTTTTATTTCTTTTTAAGGGAACGTTTAGTTTTAAAATAAACAAAAGTCGACCAAAAAATAAAATGTTTTTAATAATTAATATATATATATATATATATATATATATATATATATATATATATATATATATATATATATATATATATATATATATATATATATACCGGGTGTCCCAAAAAGGACTGACTGATTTTAAAATTCAATAACTTGCAAACGGTGACAGATATTTAAAAAATTCTTCCAGGAGGGTTATGCATAAGGTCAAAAGTTTTATTACAGTGATTTTCGATTTTAGTTCGAATTACAAACAATAAATGGCGCTGTAAGCAATAGTCGCTAAATACAGGCTCGATTTTTGGTCCTTTCTGTTGTTCCATGCAGAAAAAGGAGATGGAAATGTATTATCCGGGCCACGAAGTACCAAAAATCGAGCCTGAATTCAGCGTCTATTGATCGCAGCGCCATCTATTGTTTGTAATTCGAACTAAAATCGAAAATCACTGTAATAAAACTTTTGACCTTATGCATAACCCTCCTGCAAGAATTTTTTAAATACCTGTCACCGTTTGCAAGTTATTGAATTTTAAAATCAGTCAGTCCTTTTTAGGACACCCGGTATATACATCAATATATTTTCGTACATTTGGCAGAAGGTATTTTAAAATACGATCATCAAATTACTGATAATAAATCCATTAACATGAAAACGTTTTATGTATGCCGCTATTTTTTTTAATCATAAATGGTGGTTGGATTAAAAAAAAATCTATGTTCAACTGTTCCCTTTTAAGTAAGTAAATATTGAATGAACTAAACATGCTAAACGTGAAGAAAAATACATTTAAAAGTTTATACATATCTTTTAATATTCATATCTGAATTTTTAGCCTGTATTAAATTGAAATATTCAATCTTAAGATTCATGTGTTAAGAGGATCTGGCTCCCTACTAATTTCGAAATTTTGTTAACATTTCGATTTTCAGATTTTTATCTTATCAAATACCATATACTTTTGACTACATCTTGACAAAATATCAGAGTGATACTACATATAGAACCCTAGTTGTGGCTGATTTAACAAACATCTAATATCATATTCACCCTTTTGAGAAATTTTTAAGGGATCTCAGGACTCTTAAAGATTGAAAAATTTCGAAATTTTAATTTTTTAGGAGTTAAACTCTTATCTCTTCTGAACAACTTTATACAATAATTTCTTTGAAATTCCCTTTAGAACAGAAATTATGATTTTTAGAATAGTACCCGCTCAATAGCTACAGTGGCGTTTCCGAAACTTTGAAGTCATTTTACTACAAATGATGTTTTTGGACATGTCGCGCACGATAGCGCAAAAACTTCTCAATATATATATATATATATATTATGAAATTTTCAAAATAGATGTTTCATGTTAGTCTGTATAAACTGAAACTAAAATTTCTTTCTAATGTTGAAAATAACATTATTATACGTGATTTTATTGTTGAAAATTAAAAAAAAAAAATTGTATTAGCTAAATTCAACTTTCTATTAAAAATAGAAAAATGCTTTAAGTACAAATTTATTTAGGTTCATGTTAAGTATTACAATCTACAATATAATTAGGAGCCAAAATTTTCATTTCAGCTGCATTTTTTTTTTTTTTTTTTTTTTTTTTTTTGTAATCTGTCTTACCAATTTTCTCTTCTACAAATGTGTTATAGTTTGAAGGCCCCTATAAATATTAATTCTGCATTTTGTAATATTTTAAATATTCCAAAAGAAATGAGACAAATCTTTCATCCCCTCTAAAAATTGTGTATTAAATTCATATACTTTTTAATATATTAAATGTTGAAAATGGTCTGTTTTTTTTCTTCATTTTTTCCAATTTTAAGAGTCCTGATACCCCGTAAACTCATTTATTAACCATTTGGAAAAATGGTTATTGCCCTCTGTCAGGGTAAGAAATCAAAAACATATCTGAAGCGTTTTGTCTGTTGAATCCGCATTTTATTCGTTTTGTGATTGCTCTATACAGTAATCTATATTTTCCATTTACTTTCAAAATAGCTGTATACTTCTGTTGCTACTAGGACAAAAAAATAATAAAAACTACAAAAAAATTAATAACTCAGAAACAAATTGAGATACAGCTTTTAAACAAATTGCATTTAAAAATACATTTTTTTCTCTAAACGACGCGAAGGTGTAAAAAGTAATATTGTGGGATGTTTAGAAGTTTATGAATGAAATTTCATTTAAAAGTGGTGCAGGTATATTAATGTTTAATCTATGGCGTACGCAATGAATGACCAGCTCCATAGAAGGTTAAAAATTTACAGTACCGAAAAATGTAATCAATGGCGTACGTAATGTACGATCAACTTCGTGCGATTTTTTATGTCTTAAATTTTAGTCTTTGAAAAAATCATTCCAAATGGTCGTTGTAATTTGTTAAATTGCTTTTTTATCTAATTTTGTGTTTTTCAGATTTTCCATTTCTTCAATATGCTAAGGCTTTTCTAGATACGAATGAAAGAACTTGAATTTATTTTTCTAGTAGAACATCATATCATAAAGAAGAGATTTAAGGATTGGATTTTTAATATTTTTATAACTTTTGTAAAAGAAAAAAAATTTCTATGTTCAAAAACTATTAATTTTCTCAGCTTTTTTTCCGTTTGTATTTAGTTATTATTATTATTATTTTTTTTTTTTTTTTTTGAGTTTGAACTATTGCTGTTAGAGAATATCATATACTAAAATATGTTCCAAATGTCATTACAGACTTGTAAAAAAAAAAATCTATAGAAAGATTTAAAAAATTAAATACCAGTAGCGTTTTACATTAGGTGATTAAAATTGCACTTTGTTTAAATTTTGTGAAAAAAATAATTTTAATTTAAAATTTTTCCTTAGATTAAATTAGTTATAATCAACAATTACATAATATATATATATATATATATATATATATATATATAATTGTTTTGGTGCTCTATATTTTCACTTATTTGGTCTCGACATGCGAAGGGGGATTTTGTGCACATAAAACTCGGTGAATCCCATAAAAAAATTGCATATCGCAGTGTATGTCATTAGCCATGCCACCTGTCTTCAAATTTTGTTATTTGTGGTTTATTTAGTTATTTATGGTTTTGTTGTTTAATATTTTAGTTTCAGTTTGTTGCTTGTTGGTACCATGTTTTGAATTGTATGAAATATAATTTATCTATATATATATATGTTGATATAAAAAAAATATATATATATGTTTGAGTACCGACTTTACGATTGATATATTACTTAAAAATAGTAAAATAAAATAGAGGATATGTTTATATTTCTGACGCAATTCGAACAATTCCTTCGGAAACCGGACATGTTATATGTGCTTGATATTACATCGTCGCGTTTTTTTTTTTTTTTTTCCTGAGATTTCGGTCAAGGTTTTCCCCCTACAGAATTGACTGCAAAAGGGATTAAATACATAATTTGTCGACCGATTTGTACGAAAATTTGCACTGTTGCGACAATTTGGATTATAACACTTTCACTGATTTACAATTCTTTACTTACCCTATTTTTTCACAAAGCAAAAAAAAAAAAAATAAATAAAATAAATAAATAAATAAATAAAAAATAAAATAAAAAGATGAAGAAGAATTTAAAAACTGGTATGATCGAAATGATTTTAACCCTTCATCTACTGACAGTACTTATAAGTACCATTAAAATAACTTGATATAAAATTCACTTAATACATCGATTAGATATAATAAAGTTGCATTATTGGTTACACAAAACAAAAATATTTTTAAAAGGATGCCTTTTGCCTTTGCATCTTTTCAGCTTTCTTAAGGTTGAAAGGAGGGGGGGGGGGGGGGAGTTTTCAATTCGAAAATATTTCTATTGTAAGAACATTATATTTGTACTTTTCCTATTTCTACAAATTACTAAGAAAAATATTTTAAATAAATGATTTGAGTGGGGTTGTAAATATTGCACAAAATCCCTAATTCAAATTTAATTAATCCTTCTAAATCTTTCAATTCTTCTAAAATCCTTCCAAAATTTATTAAATGATTATGTAAATCTTCTAATGTAGTTTCAAAAATTCACGAAAAGTGCTTTAGAAGATAAAGTTTTTATGATTTCATAATCCAGCATATAAAGGGTTAAATTTTATACACAAAATATCTATCGAATACCTAAAGTTATAACATGCTAAACATGTCGTATGCCGAACTAGATAATTAGTTTTTTTTTAACATACGTATGGATTTTTTGTATCAAAGTACCATATTTATATGTTCATTTTTTTTTTTTTTTTTTTTTTATAATTATTTAGTGCGTCGTAGTCATATTTTGAAACGATCAATTTTATTCAGAATTATTCAAAATCGATTGTTTTTTTAAATATATCTATCTTGCATGAATGCATAAATTGATTGCATTCTTATTTATAGATGTCAATTATTATTTGATAAAACTAAATATTTTATGGAAGTAAAACAAAATTATATTCCTTATCTTGTGCCATAGAATTTCGTTTGAGATTTTATATTTATCATAATAATATCTTCATTACAAAATGAATATACATGTTTTCGAAAAATAAGCCCTTTGATTCAAACTAAAATTTTAAAAAGTTCAAAGAAAACTGACTGACGGCAAACATTTTGAAGAGCTAAATATAAAGAAAATTATAAACTTAAAAAAATAAACTAAGCATAATGTCGTTTTGTTTTAGACTTGTAATTTAAATTAGACTGATTTATTATGAGAAAATATAAAAGAATAATGTTTAGAGTTATTTTATTTTTCATTAATTTGGTGAATTTTGATCATTTTCAACGTCCCATGATCCCCTTCTCTTAATATAGGTCACCCAGTGGATTTTCTTATAATTTTGTAACAAAATAAAATGCGTGTCAATGTATGATAGATACAAAGCAAATAATTACTGTTGCTTTCTACTTGAATGTTTTGTTTAAAACTATTTCAAAGATTTTTCTTTTAAAATTAAACATTGTTTTTTACTTTAATAATCTACATTTTTTATGACCTTAAAAAATATATTTAACATATAAGTAAATTATTTTAAAACCCTATTTAACCGTAATTTCAGAAGAATACGAATTTCTTTTTATTATCAGTAGTGCTTAATTTATGTATATTCTCTGACTAATTTATTTGGATTCAGTGTTAGAAGGTTAGAACGACTGTTTTCTCGGCCTTTGTCTGTGATCAAACTTTCTTAAGAACATGCTCGCCACGAAAATTGATAGCATTGTTAAGTTCAACAATACTCGACTTCCAGATAATTAAATTACGTTACATGTATGTATTTGCCTTTTCCTACAAGGCTACATTACATATTTAGTTATATATATTCTTTTTTAATTGTGCTTAAAACTTCACGGTACTCATATATCTTTTAAAAGTATATCACTATATTTTTCAATTTAAAAATGTTCAGTCATCATTCATGTGATTTTTAAAAGTGACGGATTAAGTTAAATTGATAATTACAAGTATTATTTTTGGACTAAAACATACTGTATTTGAAATTTTAACAAATATCCTATTAGTAAAATACGGTTAAAATTTAACTATACCAAAAAAAATCATACTGAGATTTCTAAGTTTCATTTATTCAAGGAATGTAAAAAAAGTTAATAATAAGTTAAAGATGTTTAACCCTTTCAGGGACAAAATACTTCTGCAGCTAAAATGTTAAAATGATAGAATGGCACAGAGATTTTTTATAATTTTTTTAAATTTATATCAAAGTAAGTAAAAGCTTTTCTTCGAATACGTTACACAAAGAAAAAGAAAAAAAAATAATTCCTAAAGTTTTGTTAAAACGTGTCATTTGGTCGTTAAAATTAAGAGCTATATACAATATACAGGTGCCTTTCAATTGGTTACCACTAAATACACCGGAAACCAGTAACTAGAAATTTTTTCTTAAATAAATAAAATATAAATCACACAGAAAGAAGTTGAATAAAGCTGTTAAAAAGTTTTAAAATAAAATTTTAGTGCCAAATACATTTTCCAAAATATTGTAAAATGCCCGTTATTTTTAGTGTTAAATCTAATTCTAAGTTTAAGATTAAATATTTCTATGTCTTTTATTCTTTAAAAGAATGCATCTATTAGAATCATTTAAATGTATATATTTGCCACACTTTTTGTAAAAAAAGATTTTAAAAAGCAAAAAGTACTGTAAAGCGTTCAATTAAATTATTAATTAAAACGGTTATTGTTTGACAAATATATACATTATTTCAAACTTTAATCAGTCTATCACAGTATCTATAACACGGTTAAATTCTTAATGTACAACATAGACTAATGGTTAACCATAATGAGATTTCTAAGTTTATTTTATTTAGGGAACGTTAAAAAAATAATAGTTGTCATTAATAAAAAAATATATCTGTTAGAATTCATTACATGAATATTATTGTTGTACTTTTTCTAAAAAGATTTAAAAAATAAAAATATATTCTCACCGTGTAAAATTATTTCTTATAGCTTTAAAGAAAATTTTTAAAGATAAAATTGAAAAGCATTTGTTGAGCTTAAACAAATGGTCTATCTTCAACTAAAGAATTTTAAAGTCCAAGCCATTAGCAATTGTAATATTTCATAACACTTTAAACATTAAAAAATTTTCTTTGTTCATTAGGAACATTTTTCTGTTTAGAGATAACGTATTTAGTCTCAAACACTTCGAAGTATTTCTTATTTTTTATGTAAGAATAATTTACACAGCGCATTTCATTAACATTCATGTAATATATTTTTTATCTCCTAGTATATTATAATACTGATAACGTTTGAAAATACAGATTTCATTTATAAATATTTAACGGAACTAGTATCTAAGTGATTTTCATTAAAATATTACAATATAAGATGCAGCAGTTGAAGATAGAAAAAAAAATAATGTTCAGTATATAACAGTATATCTTACTTTAATTGTGAGAATTCAGAAACTGTTTAATTGTATCATACATATGCGATAAATGCTCACCTAAGGTTACTGCTTCGTTAGATCTAAAATACCCCTCTTTAATATTAAACGTATGGGAATATAGTGAATTTGTATTTTTCAAATTTCCCATCAGAAAATTAATAGTTTTAACTTATTTGTTGCATATTCAACATAATATCTCTTACTGGTTTCTTTGGCAAAATATTTATAAAATATATGCTTAATTTCATATTTTTGTGTTAAAATCTTTTAGAACTTGACAAAATGTCAGTGAGATTCTAATTAATCACAATAAAATTCAGTATATATTTTAGGAATATTTTGTCCTACAATCCGGTGAAATTCGATTTATGAAAGGGTATAGAAAAAGGTTAAAAAAAATAAATTCTGGTAAGAAATTTAAAAAATATAAATGGTATTTTAAACATAGTTTAACATTGTGAATTACAGATCTGTCTAACCACTAGCCTTAACACTGTTTTATTTTTAAATGTTTATAACGCAGAATAACTTCAAAGTAATTTTTTATGTGTGTGCACGAAGAAGCGTAGGATGCAGAATACTTTTTTTTTTTTTTTTTTTTTTTTTTAATAGCTCTATGTTTATTTAGCAATCTGAAACTAGTAATTTTTTTTTCTGTTTGTTTTTTTTTTCGTCCGTTCCGAAATTTATTAAATATTTTTTTTTTCGACTTACCTTGCTCACTGGCTGTGGGCAGAGCAACTGCAAAAATCAAAATCGTTCCACAAAGCAGTATCTTGAAAACAATATCAAAAAACGTGTTTTTCCACTTGCATCCATCGCTCACAGTCACTTTAGATTTTGTCTTCATTTTAATCATAGCAATAAAAATAAAGTTAACAAACTTTAATAATCACTTTTTATGTAATCGAATAATCGTCAATGTCCATTTATTTTAAAAGAAATAAAGATATTCTTTTTTTCTGATTTTGTTTCTTTAATTAAATTTTGTATAAAACCTCCGCTAAGCGTATTAGAGAACTATTATTTTTCCCCGGCGGATACGACGATGTGCGGCCGATTGAGTTCGGCAGTGAAACTCAAATGACGGGATGTTGAGCTTTTCGCACGCGACAAGGTGGGGAAAGAGGAGCCCCCTCCCCAACTCCTGATGCGCCTGCGCCTGGGAGACACTTCGTCATGTTTCAGTTCAGGTGAGTCTTTTTTTCTTGCCGTGTTCAATTTCGTCGTCACTAGTTTCAGTTATTTTATGTTTCCTGAGAGGACATTTCAAGATAGAGTGAGCCGTAAACTTAAAGACAGAACGTAAAGTTATTTTCTCTAAACTGTCATGTAAAATGTTAAAGAAAGATCATAACTGGTAAAGAAAAACTGACAGCTTAAGAGAATGTCATTGACAATAATAAATGGAGTCGGGGAGCGATTCAATTATTAAAGACGCGTCGCCGCGGTTTTAAAAACTGTGTGCGTACAGTCAGTCAAAACGGGGAAAAAATGGGAAAAGAGATGTCCTGAACGAGAAAAGAACTTGAAGGAGAACAAACATGTATTATTTATGAAAATGTTTGAAGCAAACAAAGTTTAAATGAAAGATCAGAAGAAGGAAATGTTTTAAAAGCTGAATTTTCAGATACATTTTCTTTTCGTAATTTAGAATACTGGTTAATAAACATTTAAACTTATTATTATTATTATAATTATTATTAGAGACCGAGTGTTATTATTTTTTTCAATTAATGGAATATAAACAAATCTGTAAGTAAGGTATTTAAATAATCATTCATTGTCAATAAAAACATTTTTCGTTTAAATTTCACATGAACAAATAATAGTTTGCACTAGTTTAAATAAATAAAATAATATCAAATTTAAATACATTTATTATTATTATTATTGTTATTATTATTATTATTATTATTATTACATTATTAGTGACAAAGTATTATTTTTTTCAATGAATGGAACATAATTAAATCTGCAAGTTCGATCTTTAAATAATCAATCATTTTCAATAAAAATGTTTTTCCTTTAAATTTTAATTTAATAAATGCAAGCTTGCACCAGTTTAAATAAATAAAAGAATAGTAAATAAATACGAATAGAATATGACCGCAATATGATAACGAGAATAAAGTAACTAACTCTAGCTAAGACCAAAACACTTTTTTTCTCAGCAACTCCAATTTAATATTTGCTCAGATGCTAGAATACGTCATTTTAAGCATGAAAAAATAAAGGAAAAATTAGAACACAAAAATAAAAAATTATTGATGAGAAGCTACTTTTTTCACATATGCAATAAAATGAAAATTATACACTTCTAACAAATATTGTAAATTTTTTATACAAAATTGTAACGTTAACGAAATTACGTAAAAATTTAATTTTTAAACGTCTCCAGCTTTTTTAATTTTATAAAAGTGAAGTTCATTTTAGCATAATGATGCAAAACTGTATGAATGATAGATAAAACTTTGGCATGAAAACTTAACTCAGTATCGCTGTCTATTGAGAGATCTATGAACAATTTATATTAATTGCTGTGTTGGGAGATAACAGTTATAAATAAAATTGTCTTTAAAGCTCCTTGTATAAGCAACATTTACTTTTGAGTACGATGTAAATATGCAGCACTGTTATGCAAAGGGCAATATATGAGGAGAAGCTGTAACTTAAAATTAAGCTAAATGAGAAGTTCTCTTTTTAAATTGACCAGAAAGTAAAATATAAACCGACATACTATAAACATTGAAGAAAATGTTGCTTGCGATTCATAAATTCGACCTAAAATTTAAAGTTTGTTTCATTAAATTTTTAAATATTCCATTCTCTACTTTGATCTTGTAATATACAGAATGCATACCTAAAATAAAAGAAAAACTAGTTGGATGTGGCAATCCCAAAACTTTCTTCTATTTCATACATGTTAATACTTCCTGAAAAATGCAGCATAGCCCAAAATCTAATCAGCAACAGCTTATGTCAACTTTTAATTGAATTTGCAGTTTGATGAAAATCCGTGCAATAATTTTTGAGATAAAGCTACTGCAGAAATCATGAAAACTTCTGCATATGAGTGGCACCTGTTGGGAAATTCACACCAATAGCTTATCAGGATCAATTTATATCACAAACTGAATCTGAAGTTTCATGAAATTCGTGGATTACTTCTTAAGATAGAGCTATTGTGATAATCATGAATAATGCAGCATGGAATCTATTGGGAATGTATCTATTGGGAATTTACACCAAAAAGTTATCAGCTCCGAAGCATATCAAGGACTAAATAAATCTGAAGTTTTATGAAAATTTGTGCTTTAGTTCTTATGATACAGCTATTGTAGAAATCATAAATAATACAGCATAGCAGCACCACCTGCTGGACGATTTACACTAAAAAGTAATCAGCAACAATTTATATCAGGGACTAACTGAATCTAAAGTTTTATAAAATTCAGTTTATTAGTTCTTGAGATAGAGCGCCCCAAAAAATTGTGTCACATACAGACAGACAGACTCACGGGTAGACATCTTGTAAAAACAGGTTTTTCAGGATCTCTGACACCTAAAACGTGTAAATCCGTCAAAAACCTGAACTCAAAAGGAGAGTTGTTATGTCGGTGGATACGATTACATGCTAAGTTATTGACCTATTTCTATAAAACTTTGTGAAATTTTAAATATTAAAGTGTTCTTACCGTTCGACAAGGAATTTTATTTCTGATCAAAACTAAGAAATTTTATTCACGGTAGTATAGCCAAATTTTAGTCCAAGAAGTAGCATTCCATTTAATTGGTGACCATTTTGTATACAATCAATAATTTCCTTGGTTCAAGATTATTTAGTATAGTATAAAAATTGATTGGTTTGTTTTGCTTAAGATGAGTGGTTCCCCATTCATTATGTCCACCCCTCAACGCTTCCGCTGAGAGGTGTGCCGGAGGCGGACCACATCTCAAACATTTTTCGTTTTTTTCTGTACACAAAAATCCTTGAATAAACTACAAGTCTGAAGTAATCAACGTAATAATTGTTATTTTTACCTATTGTATACTTTCGGGAGGTAAATTTTCAAAAATAAACTCCGATTGGACGTCGTAATTGGAGATAAAAACCGTAAAAGGGGCTACTGATTCTGTATGTATAACTTTGATGTATTTGAAGCTGGGATTGTCTCCTAAATCTGTAAAACATTCTTTTTCATTTACTCTCAAATATCGAAATATATATGCATTTATATATACATGTATATATTTGTTTTTGTTGCATTTTCCTAATAGCCTTATAAAGTTTACAAGAATAAATTATTAAAGGTAAATATGTATATATGTGTTTGATTTATTCGCACTAACATATTAAGCATTTACAATCTGAAAAATAGAAAATAAAAACATCAAAATATGAACAAAGATAAATAATTTTAATTTACGTAAATGTAATAATCAGACTGTGTCAATGCTTTCAGTGGTTTAAAATAGGACAAAATAAATGGAAACCGAGACCTATTATCCGTATAATCAGAATGCTGCAATAAAAGCGCATGTGAAGAACAAAATTGTATCTTTTTTTTTTTCGATTTTCTTTTGTTTGTCTGTTTTGATTTTACCTATAACAAAAGGGGAAAAAAATCGAAAAATAAAAGTACTTAAATTTTTCGTTATTCAAGTTATAATTTTTTTTTTCATTTCAAAAAAATTTCTTACACGATAACTTATTTATGTGACTGTTCTATACTTGTTCTACTTAAGTATTGTATACAGGTTTTCATTCTAATGTATGATACTGATAATATGTCCTCCCGTCTATTCTACGATTTTTTAATTTTGCTTTTCGGTTTGTTTGCCTGTCTTCTCTTTACTTATATAACAGTTTCATTCAATTTTTTTATTATCATTTTCCTTTTTATTTCAAATATGCTACTTACACTATTATATATTTATGTCACTTTTCTATGCAGATTAAAGTTTTTAAATTTAATGAATGACAGCGATAACACCTCCTACCGGTTATTCGAAGATCTTCTTCATTTATTTCGTTTGCTTATTATTCTGAATTTTACTTATAAAAAACAAAACGAAAACAAAATTTAAAATTTTTTTGGCATTCAAACGTCTTTTTTTCCCTTTATTTATTTCTTTTTTATTTCAAATACTTTATATACATTATTGAGTACTCATGTTACTTTCCTCTGAGGCTTACAATTTTTAGTACTAATGAATGACACTGATTATGTAAGTCTCATGGTTATTAGACTATCTTTTTTTTTTTCCGTATTGCTTCACTGTCTGATATTCACTTTCATTAACGAAAGCGAAAAAAATGTAGTTAAATTTCATTGCCATTGGAAAATAATGCAGAAGTGATTTTAAAAGTGAAAAAAAAATAGATAACAAAAATGGATATTGTATAATATTGTACAATATTGTATTATGTATTGCTTCATATGTAAAATTTTAAAGGATTTATTTTAATCCTATATGGAAGAAAATAAAATTCAATATATCCTCCTCTCAAAAACTACTACTGTTGCAGTTTATATTGATTGAATTCGTTACTTTTAATGGAATATTTTTAAAAATTCAATTGATTTTTAGAGATTTTTGAAAGTGCTGTTTCGGCGATATCTGACAGTAAAATATTTCATGATGCATCCAGTTCAAATACTTTTTATATCTGTTGAAATATTACTATGGTATGATATAAAATATGTTATAGGAGAGTACTGAGAGTAATTTCAGAATGTTGATATATGAAAATCTAGATTTCAAATTTAAATTAACCATCTTTAGATAGTAAGTATCAATTACTAATCTTTGTATAAAAACTATTTACATCGCAAAAAGCAAACAGGTTCGGTTATATATATATATATATATATATATATGTATTTCGTTATGATTAAATTTCTTCAATGCGATATTGCATTAATTATTTATCAAAATTTGTTAACTCTTTAAAATTTAAAAGATCTCTTAAAAAAATTATCCTTATTTCTTTAAGTGGTATCTATTTTTCTAACATCTGTAGGTATCTGTGTAAAAACACAAAAATTAGGGCAAATTGGATAATTTATAATGTAGTGTAATTTAGAGTAAAATTCACTAAAACTCATTTGAGAGTAGCTGATACTAATTTGAACTGAAAGTAGAACGTTTTCATCCTTGTTGACAGAGTAACTCATAAATGCCGTTTCTTTCGCACTGGTTTGCAAACTTACTCGCGCATATTAAATTCCTTGTCAGTTAAAAGAGACAAACAGTCCTTTAGTTACTGTGAATATTCATCGTTTCTATCATATAAGAGTCATTCCACAAAAAATTAGCAAAAATTTAAAAAAAAAGTCGTGGCTGCATAGTAACCGATTTTAATAAAATTTGATACACAGATTCAATTCATAATCAAATAGAGCATTGCAAAATATTTCGACAAAAAAATAAAAAATTTGGAAGTTCTGGACATTTAAAAAACTTGTGACATAGAATGGCCTGTGTACAATCGTTCAAAGTTGCAAGTTTGAATTTCCGTATCTTGAAAACTATTTAACACAAACTAAATCTTTTTATAATATTGTAATCTCTGGAAAATTATCTTCATATTTATTTAATAATAATAATTTGGTAACGTCATGATTAATCTTAAATTTGTTGTAAAAACTGAAAATTTGTCAATTTTGAGAAAAATAAAAACGTTATAAAAATCAAGGAATTCAAAAACATCTGTGAAATTGATGCCTGTTGTAGTGTTACATATTAAGATCGAATTGCTAAAGTTTTTAAGTTGCCATGTATTTCTTTTAACTTAAAAAAAAATTTAGAAACTTTAAAAAAATGGCAAAACTGTAATTTTGCCTCTTATTGATAGGCAAAAAAAAAATATTCAAGGAAAGGTCAAACATTATAGTTATTGCACACACATAAAGATCAATAAGTCCATGATATGATAAAAAAAAATTCAAGATTGCCTTTTGATTCCTAACGTCACAAAATTTGGTTAAAAAAGTAATATTTGTTGCATTCCAATAGCTTTACTCTTTGAATAGGCGCGCGTTTTTTTTACAATATTGCTCTGTTTGAAAGGGAAAAAAGATGCAGTGCTGCCATCAATGGATTTAGAGGATACATATATAATTTTATTTTTTGTTCAAAGTAATATATATATATATATATATATATATATATATATATATATATATATATATATATATATATATATATATATATATATATATATATATATTACTGTAGTTTAAAATAAATATATTAATAGCCAAAAATAAATCGAAAGCAAAAATTAAAGTTTCTATATTTAAAATAAACATTTTAATCTATAATATGAAATAATTTAAAAGTTTAATAAAGCTTTTTTTCACTTAAAAATAAGTGATAGAAACATTGCATTTTACCCTCAACATTTTTTACTGTTTATTTTTTTTGTCATTAAGGAATAAAAAGGCAATAATGAAACTTTCAATATTTAAAATATATACATTTAGCTATAAAGCCAAAAATAAGTAAAGTTGTCAAAGCGGTCCTTCATGCTTAAATGAGCAGTAGAAATATTGCATTTTTACGTCAAAATTTTTGAAAAATAATTTTTTTTCTCACTACGGAATAAAAATACAATAACTAACTTACGCCAAACTGTTACTTATTATTTATTCCTAATTATAAATAATTTTTAATATAGTCTTTACATTCCTAAGTCTAATAATCAGAATTGAAATTTTAAGCATGTAGATAGTACCTCGATTTTGCATTCACTTTTAATGTATATTTTAATACTTAAATAAACAATCCTGAAATCTATTATTTTACATTTACTCATAAATATATATGATCTACATATAGACTGATTTTCATTAAAATCTGTGACATGTCTGCCACAGCTGATTTGCTCATTTTGCATTGAATGACCCATAAACCAAGAAAAGTTGTTGTTTATAATCAATAATTGTTAAATTATAATTACTCCAATATAATATCACTTTTTACTACAACTCTTTTTCAGGTATCTGCAGCATCATGTTCATAATGTCCCCACACTTTTTGCGATACGGGGTAAATATGAAAATTTTTTTAATGATTTGGTTTCATACTAGATTGCATTAACTCTGGTTTCATACTAGATTGTATACTCATATGAAGTCACAGCTGTTTATACAGTTCAAACTAAATTTTTTCAGGAACTTTTGTTAAATATTGAAATATTAATTTGGCTAAATATCAGAAATTAAAGCAACAATCAGTATATTGGTGACCTCTTTTTGTTCATTTGAAAATAATTTCGTTTAAAAATATGAGGCATCGGCGCCCTCAACGTGAAGGTTTCTTAGAAATATATTTGTTTAAAAATATAAATTCAAACCAAGTGCGGAAATTGCGCACCTTGCCAATATACTCGGCTAAAGAGGTGGAGCCCGCCCGAACTCTAGGTTCGTTTAGATAGATTTTCATTGAAAAATATAAAAGCATACAAATTCAAATGTGTATGCGCCAAAGAATGTGTCCGCAACATTAGGTCCGTGTGGAAATATTTTCGTTAAAACATATAAATTCAAAACTGATCAGAGTGTGCGTAGCATTCCCAGCATACCCGGCTGGAAGCAGTGGGGCCCTAACTTTAGATTCGTTTGGATAAAATTTTGATTAAAAATATAAAATTTTATGAGCTTGAGGTTATAGGTCTTTGAAAGCAGTAGGGTTCCCAATATCAGGTTCGTTTGAACGATTTTCGCTTAAAATATAAAAGCATTCAACATTTATTTTAGTTATATTGAATGTTATTAACACGGACTCGGACAGTCCGGGCGGTTCAAGCAGTGGTAGAATAATGTGTGCATGAACTTTAGGACTAGATTATTTATCAATATATCGATAAATATTGATATTTTTTTAAATATAGCAATAACAATATCTAAACCTTGGCTCTATTGATATATCGAAATAAAATAACAGTGTTTTGAGCTTAATGGAATTTTGAACATCAGCCTCGAAAAGAGGGCATACAATATCTCAAAACCAAATAAAATAATAATGTTTAGCGTAAACAGCCACAGCCCCGAAAAACATAGCCCAATATTTCATTAGAATGTTTTCACCCTACATCCTCTTCAAAACAAAAAACTCGACCTCGATTATCTTTCTATCCGCTGATTATCTCTAGAAATATCCCAATTATTGCAATATTCCTTCGCTGAAAACTTCGAGCTTATTCCACTGCCTGGCTGCGTAATACTGAATAACACTTACCGTACTTCTGTTCTCTCGCCGTTGTGATTAGTCCACAGATATTCATATAACTACAGATATTGATATGTCATGAATAATCAAACCAGCTCTGATTATTGCTGAGTGCTGAGTTCAAGTTGGTACAGAATATAGCTGGATACCATTGAATCCTTAGCCCAACAGCTGGGATGCTCGACTTGCGAACAACAAATCAGAGTCCGCTAAGGCTTAACTTTGCTTTTTGTTTCTCGCCAAGTTGGGGGAAAGTCAAGGCCGAAGCACTCGTTCACTATGAGGCTTCGCTTCTTTTAAAAAGAGCTTCCCAGTCTGTAACGTCTACTATGCTACTGAATATAATGCTTATTCATATTGTGTATTAATATTCTTTCTTCTGTGTTGTTTGTTGTATTTTCATTACAGCGAAGTTTCTCGAATGAATTTAACATATCCTGTCTCGATATTTTAGCTTAAAAGGAGTATTTATCAAAAAAATAAATAAATAAATAAATAAACTAGTATAAAACTATTCTGAAATGTGATTTGAATATTTATATATTTTAAAAAAGGTTTCGATGTTGTTTTCTTTTAGTAAATAGGGAGGAACATAGAAATACAGTGAATTTTTTCGATTAAGAATGCATTCATTCCTTAGAGAAAGATTAAAAACAAATGTCTCCTGCATCTATCTTCCACTGAAACCTGCATAACTACATGTATATTAGCATGAAATGTGGAATTGAATTTATTTTAGTTTTTTCTCTGCTTTTGCCTATTTTGATTATATTAAAATCGTCAGTGTCCTAAATTTCAGAATATTTTAATTTAATTTTATTAATTATTTTTTGAAATGTTGTCTGTTAAATGCGAAGTAATCAAATATTTAAAATGTTATTAATGAATAATTCATAAAGTGGGAAGAAAAGGAAACATACTATTTTTAAAGAAAAAAATACTATGCAACAAATGGTATAAGTGCAAACAGATATAAACATTGGTTTCTTTTTTTAATGTACTTCTATTTTGCACATATATACTATATACATATTTTAATGATGTTGTGTGAACATATATGGGTATTAAACACAGATATACTGCTTTTTACATCTGTTGGTACTTAAATCGCTGCTACTGTACCATTTCTTTAAAAATTAGCACTATTTCTATTCTTACACAATTTAAGGTAGTTATCGCGATATACCATCAGTATCAATATTAACTCGTTGATATATTGCGATATTAAATTTCCGATATCACCCAGCTTAATGAGCTTGTATTTTAACAAAAGTGTATATGAACTTTATATTTTCTTGTATTATATCATACCAAGTCAAAAACTGTTCAGAATTACCCCGTATAATTTGATGAAATTATGATGATCTGGAGAAAATGTGAACAGACATTTTTAGGTATATACAAATTAGAATTTCACAGCACCATTCTTGAAGGTTGTTATAGAAGTCGAGTGAAGGTGCAATGTAATTTGTGCCGATAATAATCTAACCTTCCGCCTAGTTTTATGAAAGAAAAATAGCCTTGTAACACATAAAAAGATTATTCACGATCCAATTAGTATTCCGAACAACTAAGTGCGCGGATCATTTTTTGGAGGCAAATTTCTTCCAGGTGGTTAATAATACAAACAAAATCCCTCCCCCCTTACCGCAGTATGTATCCTGTAGTAGCATAATATTTATGAAGTTCTCCTCCACATACCGTACTGCTACAATGATAGCAGACTTAAAGTGATTAAAGTTCATTAGCAAGAAATTAACTGAATTTAATTGCTGAGGTTTCTGAAACATTTGTGATACATGAATATTGCAATTATCCATGTTTGAATCTATACATTTAAATCCATCCATCCATCCATTTATCCATCCATTGTTTGAATTATCCATGTAAATTTAAGTATCTGAATAAATATATAAAAATATAGTTTAAACGGAGATTATATTAACGTTTTCTAATAAAATAAGTAACCCTAAGTCCAAAATAAAAAATAAATCCTAATAAAAAATAATGCAATGAGATAATTATATTAAAAGCATATTCTCACATTATTCACCGCCCTGAGGCAAAGGCCCCCTTTGGTTGAAGTTGTTTCCCCGAAACTGCTGATCCTAGACCACCACAGAATATGATGCGGCATACGTTATGGTCATTCCTAAGACCATATTAGTAGAGGAAGTGATTAGGGTGGGTTTGTTAGATCGAATTGAGAATATTCTGCATAATGATGAGTTAGATTAGAAATAACTAAATTTTGTTTATACCAGGGAGTATCAATAAGTTTTTATTTTCGTGTAGAAATAATTGAGGGAAATTTATAAAATTGCTACATTGCATTAGTCCTTTTCTATATAGTTACCGGGCACAGTAACATATTTATGCAAACGATATTTCAAAGAGATAGGGTGGGGCGATGTATTCCAGGAGGCGCAATAGTAGACCCAAAGTGGGTCATTTTTCTAACTTTTGCCAAACCCCACATGTGACATATAGTTGGAAAGGCTTGTGACCACGTATTTATGCTATGCACCTCCCAAGCGCCTCCTCCCATATTTACCCTGCAGGGGGCATGAATGATGTCCGCAAAATTTAGAAAAGTGCCTTCGGAGGGCAAATTTGGGTGGAGCGGTTCGGGAAGTGCATAGCATTATAAAGTGGTCACAGGTCTTTTCAGCAATATGTCACATGTAAGTGGTCGGTAAAAGTTAGAAAAATATCCACCTTTCGGTCTACTATCACGCCTCCTGGAATACATCTTCCCCCCTCACTTTGGAACACGGTTGCAGAAATGTCTTACTGTGCACGCTGACTATATAGAAAAGGACTCATAAAATGAAGCAATTTCGTGAATTTCACTGAATTATTTCTATGTGAGGGCAAAAACTTATTGATGCATCCTCGTATTTATTGATATTGAAAAAAAAATTAAAAACCATTATTTTCCTTTAAAATGGCAACCACTTTTTAAAAATTTTAAACCATTCTTTTTCATCAAATAAGTTAAATAAAATAGAAGTTAAAAAAATCTTAATCAGTTCCCGCATTTTTTCGTTATGTTCTGCCAAACCACCCCATAGATTATACAGATTGGTGGCAAAATAATACGAACACCCATGAAAAAGGCATGGTCCATTTCAAAGAAGCAGAACGCACATGTCAATTTGCACTCAATTCTGCCACCTAGTGGTTATGAAAGTAAGGTATCAGTTGCAAAACATCAATCATAGGTGTTGCATGCGCTCACCATACGTTCTGGAAAACTCAATAATGTCTGACCTGTCAAAGTTTGAAAAAGGAATGATTGTTGGAATGCGGTGTAGTGGTTGCTCCGTGACGGTAACAGTCAATTATTTGGGGCGTGGAAGGAGTACTGCGTCAGCCGTTATGGCAGCGTTCACGAAATCCGACAAAGTGTCGTCTGCGAAGAACAACAGTGGACGGAAAAGAAAGCTTTCTGAGAGGGATAAAAGAGAGTTGACCCGCATAGCGGTCCGAAAGCACAGGCAATCTTTATCCCAGATAACTTCAGAGATAAATAGTCATTTCCATAATTCCATTTCAGCAAGAGCTGTCCAAAGATAACTTCATGTTTCGAACATTTATGGAAGAGTTGCAATTCTTAAGCCATTGGTGACATCACGTCATGCTTTTCATCGATGCCAATGGAGTAAAACACATAAAAACTGGACTCCTCAACAGTGGCAACAATTTATTTGGTCGGATGAATCAATCTTCAGCATATTGCAGGCAACTGGACGCGTTTATGCGCGGAGAAAGCCCGCAGAAGCATTTTCTCCTGAGTGACTCTTGTCGACTGTAAAGCATGTAGGTGGTTCCTTCATGGTCAGGGCAGAGATATCTTGGCGTAGCCTTTGTTCGCTTGTTACTCTGCATGTGAAATTTACAGCTGCTCACTATATTGATATTCTGGGGGATCAGGTACATCCTTTTATCCAGACTTTATTTCCAGGAGTATGCTCACTTTATCAAGAAGATAGTGTTCCTATCCACACTGCTAATATCGTTCAAAAATGGTTTGAAGAGCAGGAGGAGGCAGTTTGACATCTTGCTTAACCCTCTCAGTCTCCTGACTTGAATACTATTGAATATTTGTGAGGATATTTGAAGTCAAAACTCGATTTCCTCCACCATCTATGCTTTTGGAATCAGAGACTGCTCTCCAGGAAGAATGACTTCATATTCCTTTAAATCTTGTTCATAAACTCTATGAATCCATCCCACTTCGCATACAATCTGTAATTAAGTCAAAGGGTAGTCCAACACCCTTTAGATAAAGCTTTTCTCTTACTTCATAGGTGTTCGCATTATTTTGTCACCCATCTGTAGCTATAACAAGGTACATAGTATACTGGAAAAAAAAAGTGATCATCTCCTAATAAGTCTACTGCATATCATCGTATAAAAATGTGACTTATTCTAATCGAATAGTAATAACGTCAACTAAATAATGATAGACTTACATTTTTCTTAGGAGGTAGTCTACATATAGTAATTGTAACAAACTTTAAAATTTTTGATATTAACACCCAATTTTGACAACATGTTTGGAATCTTTAACAAATTTTTTCGTCAGATGCCTAATCAAAAGTTATTACTCTGTTTGCGACTTATGGAGGATAAAATTTTGGATCTCTTAATAATTAAATTCATTTTAATTGTCGTAATGCTGGTAGCTTTATAAAAATAACTCAGAAACTGCTTGATGGAATAAACTGTATTTCTGTATTCGCATGTTTGAAGCTTGTATAAATTTTATTTCTGTTTAAAAAAAAAAAATAGGCTACGTTTTATAGTTGTTTTCAAAATTAATTTCGAATACATATATAATTTGAAAATGTTTTCCAAAATATATATGAATTGTAAAGCAATCTTTTAACAGAAATTGATGTCTAGAAGCTGCAAATATGCGAATCAAAAACTGAAAATCATTCCGACTAGTATTTTTTGAGCTATACTAAAAAAACTATATGCATTGTAATCGATTGTGCAACGATTAAAAATGAGTTTAAATTTAAGTGAAACAAATTTCAAACCTGCTAAATTCCTAAACTACATAACCAAATAACATCAAGCTTTGTATTCGAATGAAAAATGTACCGAGGAATCCAAATATGATATAAAAATTATATGTTATTAAAACAATTAAAATTATATTTTATGGTATTAAAACATTAAAAGTTTGTTACAATTCCGATATATGGACGATGCCAAAAGAACAATTGGCGTTTAGTATAAGTTAGGTATTGTAAATCGATCTCCACCAGCCACATTTTTAACACTTTTCAACAATGCTGAAAAGTATTTATGACTTACGCTATTTGTTTTATCTCTCCGTCTGGCCGTCCTTTCGTGCTATAACATTCTTAAAAACAGTCGGATTGCTCTGTAATTATAATATGTTATTGATATTTAATATAGCATGATCCCTGCTGAAAATTACTAAATTGTTATTGCTTTTAAAATAATTTTCAGGCATGATTTTTTAAATCTCTGTCTATTGCGTGCAGACGAATACTTAACATAAATCTGTTTGTACTTAAATTAATATAAATAGCTAATCATTTGTTTCCAGCTTATATGACATAACGAAATTAAAATATTTATCAATCAATAAATAAAACAATAAAATATAGGGGATAGTAGCCGAATTTGAAATTGATAGGTTGTTTAACGGAGTTTCGTTCATGTACAGTTTTATTAAGAATAGAGTACGCACCCTGGTGGTGAAATGTGGAACTAACAGAACGCAATTTCGTTAAAATTTGGAATTCTAACAAGACGATCTCTTTTAAAGTTTAAAATAGTTTATAACACATGATAAAAATTTATAAAAAATAGTGGCGCATCACATTTAGGGGGGGGGGGGGGGGGACGGGCGCGAATAACATCAGGAAATATAGCAAGGCAATCTGAAACTTTTAGGTAGTTTATAACACTTAATAAAAATTTAAATAAATGAGGGCGCGTCAAAAATTGGAGGAATCCTTTATCCAAGTGGAATCTAAAAATTGAATGCATAGAAAGTAAAAGATAGCGGAGTGATCCAGAATGGAAACGCGAAACAATTACGTCTGGGATTGGCTAGAAAATAGAGGTGCTTCGCGATACCGATTGGTATCGCGAAGAAATCCCTATTTTCTATTACGCGGGGTGGGGCGAGCGTAGCGAGCACGGGGGGGGGGGGCGCTCTATTACTAAAAAAATGTAAAAATCTGATACAGTTATCAATTAAACAAATGATATACATTTATACTCTGTTACACGGGAAGCCCGAGTATACTCCCTTGTATATGTAATATTATAAAGAATGATATGTTGCTCATATTAAAAACGAAAGTTGTGTATTTTACATTAATATAAAGGGTGTTAATACATTTTACGAACGATTTTGATTTTTCCTGTGATTTAAATGTAAATAAAAAAATAAAATCTATGAAGAATAATCTTTGAATATGATTTAATTATCATTTGCAACAATAAAATATCCTTTGCAATAAAATGTCGCTGGAGAGTAAAGAATGGTTGGTAAGCTACGAATTTGACCTTTACGAAGACACATACTGTTATTCCATTAATAAAAACAGGTATGAAAAGCATGGTTTTAATATTTCTATATGTAAAGCCACGATTTTCTACATATATGCGAAGTAATTAATAAAAAAAATAAACATTAACTTTTATACTTGACTTGAAAAAAGCTAAAATATGCATACACAACTAAAGTACGTTTATCGCTTAATATAACTAAGATAGCATTTCATGTTTTTAAAGAAAATCAAACCCTCCTCTAAAGAACTATCCTAAAATTTTTAAATATCTCTATAATAACTATAAAAAATTATAAAAAAGTTTTAAAATCTGATTTAAAACTAATCAAAACACAGCCTAATCCGAAAACATGTTTCTCAACAACAAACTATTTGCAGATTGTTATAGGAAAATCACTGACTGGTTAAAAATTAAAATATGTACGTACAATTGATGATACTTGGATATATCTAATCTGATTATAATAGAAAAAGATCGATTTACTACCGAAAATATGGAGAAAAAGTCTTAAAATTTTACTTCAGAGAAAATAATGAAAGTTAAGGCTAAATATTTTATTGTTATTTCTGGATTCTGTTAAAAAAGAAAACTTTAAGGGAATTAGTTAAAGTTTCCTTTATAAATAAGGAATTCTTTTTAAAATGTCAAAAGTAACAAGGCTTATTATCAGAAATAGGTTTTAACACATGTTTTGAAAGAACACATGTCATCACTTTATCCAAACAATCTCCATTGCGTTAAGTTCCATCAAGATAAGGCGAGCAGTCATATCTCTAAATCCACTGCTATATATTTAGAAAAAAAAATGCAAAATGGAAGCAGAATTGAGACTATTCCATTTAAATGCATTCCACTTTCGTCCCCCGTTGTGTCCTCTATAGATTATTGTGCATTTGAAATTTAAAACAAGCTCTTTTTAAGCGGCATCTCAAAACATTGGATGGACTCTGGAAGATTGTAGTCGAGGAGGGAACAAAATCAAACTTGATATTTCAAGAAAAGATCTTTTACCTTGGAAACCAACATATAATATGATAATTTATGAAAAGGTGTGTCACACGGAAAATTTTAAAAAGTACAATTTTTAATTTGTTTATCTTTATCCAAAATCGTTAAGAAATTGTGTGAATACACTCTGTACATACCCATTCACGGTTAATTGGAATATTGTTTTTTAAAAAGTAAAATTTTTAATTTGTTTATCTTTATCCAAAATCGTTAAGAAATTGTGTGAATACACTCTGTACTTACCCATTCACGGTTAATTGGAATATTGCTTTTTGAAAATAAAAACACGTGGTTGGAAATGTGTGTAAATTGTCCTCAATTATAATAAATTTGGATTCTAAAGGAATTTATGTACTATTATAAAAAATAAATCCTCCAAAATACACTGCTCAAAAAATTAGTGAAGCAAGAAAAAAAGTGAAGAGAACAGTACAAGACAGACGAGTATGGGCATAAAATAGACAGTAAACGTGTATCAATGCGCAATACAGAAAAAAAGACGCAAAAAAATGTAAGGGATCTTTTATTCCTTGAAAAGATGGAAAGAACATAAAAAGATGGCTTATGGCAACAATTTGGTTATATATAAATGATAAAAAAAAAGTATTGTTTAGAAATTATGCAAGATTTTTAATATGGCGAGTGATCTCCTCGGACAGCTAAGACTGTTGCACACGTATTTTCATGGATGCGATGAAGTTATCGAAAAGGCTTTGGGGAGTACTGTTCCACTACTCAAGAATTGCAGTCTTCAAGTCTCGGACAGCCAAAGGAGGCCTTCATCTCGCAGCAATGCGTCGTCTGTATATGTCTAAAACATGCTCGATCGGATTCAAGTCTGTAGAGCATGCTGGTCACTTCATACTCTGTATTGTTTCAGCTTCAAGCATGTCTTCCATAAGACGAGCTGTTTGAGGTCTGGCATTATCAGAGAAATCACTAATTGCTGCGACATAAAACATCACATGAGGTCTCAGTTTCTCATCTGTATAACTTCTATGTGCCATTCTGAATTATATGCAGGCCCGTACGTCCACCTAGTGTTATTCCAACCCATAGCATCAACCCACCTCGTTTACAACCACCACCTCAACCAACTCAACCACCTCAACCTACCTCAACCACCACCTTTGCATTTCAATATTCACAGTTCAGAAACGCAAATCAAAATCCCCTCTATTTAAAATACTTATGTTAGAAATAAAACATAAATATGAAAAAATATCTACCTAAAAACATATCTATGTACAAATAGTTATTCATGTCTCTTGGTAATAGATATTTGCACAGAGAAGTATTTTGAAATATTCATTTATATACAAATGTAAATGTATTTTTAGAAAGGTAGATGTAAACGTCAGGAGAAAATTTAAACAACTATTTATTATTATTTTACAAGCATACCTGCTAAAAAGCGCCTCGTCTTAATCGCCGATGGCATACATATATTAATCATTGTTTATTTGAGTTCTTAAAATATGTGCTATCTCTTACAGCTTACGTTCACGTATTTCCATTCGTATTCATTAAACTTTATTTGGAATGATAAAGAACCGTCTTGTCTTAAATAAAACTGGAACTAGAAATATCGAATGAAGACGAATAATTTTAGGAAATATTCAAAGCCAAGCTTTAAAATAAATTTAAACATTTAAATGTCAAAATAATTCTGTTTAACAAATATTTTAAAATTGTTTCAGTAAAACTAAGAGGAAAAGGATAAATAATTGTAAAAATAAACAATAAACTAATGAGAATTTGAAAATACTAACTAATATTAACAAAAATATCTAAATAAATATTTTTGACATTTATTATTTGAAGTGACATTCAAAAACGGAAATCATTAAATGTACCGAAATCATATACTTTTGGGGGCTTTGGCAGGGTGCAAAGGAGTATTAAATTTGTAACATCATTTTTTCCTACAGATAAATTTTATCTATGCCGAAAGCATTCATTTAGTTTTAATAACTTCTATTTAGATTCAATTTAATTAAGTGTGAACGGCGACAGATAATCAGGTTTCTGGAATAAAGATACTCAGTTATTCGCATTTAAAGTTTGAACAAGATGTGGTGTTACTAAAGTTTTAATTTTATTATTACCAAATTAGTTCTCATACTTATTAATCTCTTTTACAGGTAATTCCATTATTATTTATTAGACATGCAATAATGTTTTTGTGTTTGCTCTTTGTTTTACAATAAAAGCCGAAAGGAGAAAGAAGCATTTGGAAAAGGTGTTGTTTAATACTCAGAAAATATTGCGGAAAAAGGTAAAACTACCTCCGTTAATTATTTTATAAATTTATTTATCGAATATTTAAGATAATTAAAAAACAAAACTGCAGAATTAAAAAATCATCAGTATCTCGTACACTATCTAAATCTACACTGTTAAAGATATTTACGGGCAGAAGCCTGCAGCAGAGATGCCAGTCATAGCCGGTAAAAAAAAAAAAAAAAAAAAAAAAAAAAAAAAAATCCGTGCCCATCTTTTTGTGTCAACGTGTACGTACACTCTAGTGGAGTAAAATGTATTGGGTCGTACTACCTTTCATGGTTTTTGATTTTACCGTTGACGTAACAGGTGGGCTATAACTGCAAGAATATGTGGATTGCCCTTAATTTTCTAAGTATCTAAAAATAAATTTGAAAAAGTACGGGCAGAGGACGGCAGCATATATTCAAGTCACACCCCGTAAAAAAAATCCCATGCCCATCATTTTGTGGAGCCCGTGATTTTACGGAGTAGATATATAATTCATTTCAAAACACAATAACACTTTACTTACTGTTCCGTAATACGTAGCACGTTAGATAATCACCACATAATCGCTTTATTTTTCAGGCTAAAATTTTTTTTACGGTCGCGGTTAACTGACATTAGTTTTCGAAACACGACTAAAACGAAAGGTTACACCCTAGCAAAGAAAAATGTATGGGGTCGTACCGTAATTTTTTAGTGGATCAGACCGTTTTTCATCAAATAAGGCTGTTGCCCGTGAAAATTGAACAGCAAAAGCTCATAAAGGGTCTAGCCGGATAAGCATGGCGAAATGGCCCCCACTGCCGATGTTTGAAATAACATTTGTGGTAATAAGGCTCACCATGAGAATACAATATAGAGTGTTTTTTAGCCTCTGACCGTGAACTGTCCTTGAGAAAATCGGGGAAGTATGCGCCGGTGCTACTATTAGGTAGCTTTCATTACAAAAAACTACCTATTGCAGCCGTTCGGAGGAAAGCGATTTCAAAAAATTTTGGTATATTTTCATCGATCATGATCCCCAGACCCCGAAACCACCCTCCATTCAAAATTAATATATATATATATATCTGACATTTGTCACACTATAACTCTCGAATTTATGAACCGATTTGGATATAATTCGGTATGTACATACTACATACCAATGTCTCGACCGAGTTCGTTGGGCAGTTTCATCCGCCATTTTGTTTCAAAATGGCGGCCATTTAAATTTTTTAAAAAAATTTTAAATTTGATATGTGGTACCAAAAAATTTAAAATCGAAAAATATATTTTCTTATGTGTTTGTCCTTTATACAAAGATTCGGAAGCAGTATTTGTTTCGTCTATATCTTAAAAAATGGCTGAGTTATAGCATTTTGAATTTCTAGAGTAGCTGACATTTTGAAACGTCCTGATATTTGCCACGTGATAACAGGCGTATTTATGAACCGATTTAGATGTACCTTGGTGTGTACATAGTACATACAAATACCTCAACCGATTTCGTTGGCCAGCTTCATCCGCCATCTTGTTTCAAAATGGCGGACATTTAAAAAAATTAAAAAAATTAAAATTTAAAATGAGATACCGAAAAATTGGAAAATGAAAAAGATTTTTTTGTATGTGTTTGACCTTGATACAAAGATTTGGGAGCAGTAATTGTTTCGTCTATATCTAAAAAAATTGCTGAGTTATAGCATTTTCAATTTCTATTGTGGCTGACATTTTAAAACGACCTGATTTTTGTCACGCGATAATAGGCGTATTTATTAACCGATTTGAATGTTACTTGCTCTGTACATAGTACATACCTATGTTTCGACCAAATTCTTTGGCCAGCTTCATTCGCCATCTTGTTTCAAAAGGGTTGCCATTTAAAAAAAATTAAATTTGAAATTTAAAATGAGGTATTAAAAAATTGGAAAATGAAAAAGATTTTTCTATGTATTTGACCTTGTACAAAGATTCCGGAGCAGATTTTGTTTCTGAAAATTTGTTCTTTTGTTTATATCTTAAAAAAGGTTTGAATTATAGCACTTTGAATTTCTAGTATGCTAACATTTTGAAACTATCTTGTATTTGTCACGCGATAACACACGTATTCGCCTATTTCCATGTAAGAAGGCATGTGGATAGCATACATCAATATCTCCACCAAGTACTCTGGCCAGCTTCATCCGCCATCTTGTTTCAAAATAGCGGCCATTAAATTAAAAAAATTATATTTAAAGTGAGGTGCAAAAAAATTAGAAATTGAAAAATGTTTCCCTCTTAAGTATTTGACCTTGATATAAGGATTCAGGAGCATTTTTTTTTTGTTTGTCTTTATCTTAAAAAAATGGCTCAGATATAGCAATTTCAATTTCTAATGTGGGTGACATTTTGAAAAGTCTGATTTTTTGCCTGCGACAGCACTCGTATATATCAACCGATTCCGATGTGAGTAAGCATGTGCACAGCAATTACTAAGGTCTCGACCAAGTTCACTCGTTAGCCTAATCCACCAAGTTGTCTTAAAATGTCAGGCACTTTAAAAAATCGCCGAATTTGGCAGCCAAATATAAGTGACTTTAAATAAAAGGAGCTTAGATAAAGATGACTAATTTCGCGAAATTCTCATTCATAATGATTTAGTATTGATAAAAATTAGTATTGAATCTCCTGTATTCGGTTTCCACTAAATTGAGCTTCGTGTGTTTGAATAATATAAGTTGGCTTTTTTAAAAGAAGGAATTTGAAAGCTACCTTTTCCTCCCGGCACTGGCCGGAAGGACTTTTTTTCAAATACGTTTTTTCAAAAAGTACAAAAATTAAAAAAAATGAAACCAACGCTAATTATTGAAGAATATATTACTTCACATTGTATATTTTTTTCACATTTTTACAAAAAATTTAACATAGAAAAATAAGCAAAAATATTAAAAAAAATTATTAATATAGTAATTTTATATTTACACCAACCAAAGAATTACAGAATAAGCCTCAAAGTATGTACTTTTAAGAAAAAAAATTTCGTTAAAATCGACGATGCGCTTTTTGAGTTATAAAAAAAATAATGCTAGCAACTTGCTAAAATATTCGTAACTTTCCCTGTTTGCATTTGCAGAAATATGCTACTATCACTGCATTGGTCGATTCGTGACATTTCCTGTCGGGCAGGTGCGCCAGAATAAGAGAATGTTTCCATACATACCACTTCCCTATAGGTTTGTTTCATGTTTGTAAACATTCTGTTATTTTTGCGTACTGCGAATCTTTCTCGCATAATAATATCAAGAATTGTCAAACAAAATGGTAACATTTGCTTACGATGATTTTCACATAGAAGAAAGCTATGGGGCTGAACAGTGTACGTATATAACGTATCAGTTTAGAGTGGGGTTTGTGGGGGGGTCTGGCACTTGACATCGTAGGATATCTGTAGGGGAAGTGGTTATCATTTGATATCGTTATATATCGTTATCATTTTTAATCAAAACAAAATTTACTTTTTTGGTATCTTTTTCTTTGGCCGTTATCTTAATTTTTTGTCTGTTTTCTTCTTTTTATGAAAATACAAAGTTATAATTAAAACCATTGAATCATTATAAAATATTTCATTCCAAAATAGGGAATTACTCAACGTTCGCTATTAATATTCTCCTGCCATATGTGTATATAATTCGTTGTTAGAGAAACCAGATTCAAAATTATACTTGTTATTTTTACTAGTAAAAGATAGGGAAAAATGTTGTCCCCTTGTTTTATTTAGAAGAAGTTCTGTTTAGCCCCGTGCAAGGGCGAAGTACAAGAAGACAATATTACTGTTCAATGCATTATGTATTGATATAAAAACTGGTGGAACCAGAGAGAAAAGTAAAGCTCGATCTAAAACAGTTACAGTAAAATTTGTCAAATAACTTCAGTTTAAAAACTTAAGTAATGCGTAGAAAAGTAATGGAATCAGATTATCTGTAAAGCTCATGAAATTACCCAAATTTTTGTTGATAGCTGAAAATGTGGACTGAGCTTTACTGGTGCCTTAAAATCAATTAGAGAAGTAAAGGCATTTTTAACTCATTCTGGATTCCAATCATTCATAATTATTTTTAAAATTTGGGTTCATAAGAATGGCTAGAGGTTGATTTGGAAATGAGCGAGAACATGAGAGATCGTTCAGTACGATGTATGGACCAAATTCCATTCCAGGGGTAACTGATAAGCCTCAAAGATCAAAGTAGAAAGTAAGCCTAAAACCCTAAGCATGTACGATTCAACCGTATGCTAACTACTTGTCTGGCTTAAGTCCATTGACATAAGGCTCCCTTTTCACAGTAATTACATGAAATAAAAATTATTACGCTGCAAGTGTTATGTCAGAAATGTTAATAACAACAATTCCTCAACAACTTGACTATATTAATGTTATATTTAAAATATTACTTCATGGTTTACATTCTTTTAGCTTTGTGGAGTTTAGCTTGACTCGATGCAATTATGTCCACAATTCTGGGCCTGACAGATTTTTTTTTGCACTAGTTTACTATACCCAGTACTAATTTTGAGTGGATAATATGATTTTAAATATAAGGCACCAGTAAAGGTCAGTCCACATTTCCAGCTATCAACAAAAATTTGGGTAATTTCATGAGCTTTACAGATAATCTGATCCCATTACTTTTCTACGCATTACTTACTTTTTTAAACTGAAGCTATTTGATAATTTTTTACTGTAACTTTTTTAGACCGAGCTTTACTTTTCTCTCTGGTTCCACCAGTTTTTTATATCATTTCACATCTTTTTCAGATCCTTACAGGAATTTAATCAGCCAACTTCAACTAACCAAACAACCGCCCCAACTAACCAACCAATGATCCCAATTAACCGGCCCAACCAATTTTCCCAATAAAAAACTAACAGAAACATTGGTTCACCAGTGTATTTAAAGAGCTCTGATGACCCAATACTTATTGGTAAACCCCGTATTGGGATATTGACCTATACTTTACTCCGGACTGACCGCCAGACTAGTCCTTAGACTAAGTTTTATACATAGTGGATTTTTCTGCTATGTGTCTACGCTCCTCTGGTTTAAGGGACTATGCAGTATCCTTGGCCAACCCCTCAAACACACAAAAAACTAGGGTAAGAAACTGTCATAAGAAATGAATTAAAACTGCGAAAAATCTATAGAAAAGGAAATTTTCTGTTTTTGGGACTTAATGGGAATTTAAAATTAAAAAAAGTCTGAAAACGACTGAATGCAGAAAAATGAACAAAAGCGATTGAAAATATTATATAATACTCCTCTAAATAATATCAGAAATACTGTATTGGATATTTATAATAATATTTCAGAGGTCAAACTAAAATATCGCGATAATGACTAACATATTTACATCTAACTGTAACCCTTGATAAAAAAATCAGGAAAATTGGAAAGTAATTGTCATTTGTAAAGTATGCATTAATTAAGGAGATAAATTACGTAAACGAGTCTATTGACAATTGCCGTATTTGGTAAGAATAAATTATATAATTGAGCCTACAGACAATTGGCGCATGTTACCGGGCGTCGTTTAGGGCTTAATTAACTGAACCGTAAGCGCACGCACCTATATACATTTAATGCACTTAACATTACATTTAATACACTTAACATTACATTTAATACACTTAACATTACATTTAATACACTTAACACACTATACATTTAATACACTTCCATCAACATAGGCAGGTAGCTTTTATTTCATTCTTTCAGTAAAATTATTTTAGTGCTTGTTATCCCGAAAACGAATGAACATACCGAAATGTAACGTTTGTACACGCGCGGGATTATTTAATCCCAAAAGCCATATTTCTACTTTTCTAGCCAACAAAGTAAAGACCTTCCTTCATACAACCTTTCTGAATCTTGTCCTTGAAAGCTACAAGGAAAGTCAAAAGTGTTTCATGACGTAATTTTGAAATTTTTCACTTGCATAACCCCTTCTCCCGCAAGTAAACGCAACGTCTCGCGAAAGCCAGACAGTCCGCATACGTACTACACCATAAAACGGAAGAGTATATAGAAACATGAGTATTGCTAAAATGACGCAATTTTGAATTTTTTTTCACCTGCATAACCCCTTCTCCCGCAGTTAAATGCAACGTCTCCCGCCAGCCAAACCGTCCGCATACGTATTACACCATAAAACGGAAGAGCATATAGAAAAATGAGCCTTGCTAAAAGCAAGTGACGAAAAGGTTTGACGTCCACGGGCCAAAATTTCCCAAAAATATACTTTACGTTATCCTGACGTGCAAACAATAAAAAAATTTAATGTATCAAATAATAACGTATCAAAACTACTTAAAATTTTGCTTTTAGCATTAAAAAAAACAGGTAATATTTGATGTTATACTGTAGAAATTTATTTAAAAAATATTATTTCTTTTGTCTCATCTTAAATGCCAAATATTTTATATCCGCTTCGTACTTAGTTATTTTCGATAGAATGCAAGTTTAATTGCACTCACTTAACAAGACGTTTTTATTTGATTTTTTTTTTTTTTTTTTTTTTTTTTTTTTTTTTTTTTTTTTTTACGAAGAGAATGTTTTGCAGAAAAAAATTGTCAAAATAGCAAGCGCCAGAAACTACAGCTTTTAGTGGCTGGAATTGAATTCCAACACTCTAAATTAAAATGTCTGAAATTCGGACACTTAAGTGTCTGAAATGGAGTGTTCAATTTTCAGACATTTTAAAATGTCTGAATTTTTTCAGACACTTTTTGCGTCTGAATTTCAGACACTTCAAACGTCTGAATCGCATCCATTTTTTTGTAAGCATCATACGTAGCCATGTTTGACCACGTTGAATCCAGGAAAAATATTTGGCTGTGGTCCTGCCCCTCCCCCCCCCCCCCCCAATACAGCCTGATTTTTTTGGTGCTCTCAGTTTTGGTATACAATTTTCGTTACGTTGATAATTTAAATCTTTTACGACATTGTACTGATTATAATCAATATCTTGAACTTCAGGAGTAGAACAAGATTAAAAAACAAAAAATATTTATCTAAATATTAGATTTTGTTAAATTTATTTTGTTTTTAACCTTATTTTACTTTAAAAGTTCAAAATATTGATTATAATCAGTACAATTTCGAAACAGATCTAAAATATAAGCTTTACAAATATTGCACATCAAATTTGGGGGCACTTCCCAGTTTGCCCTTCCTTTAATCAAGAAGTACTTTTGCAAAAAACGCAACCCTGCATTATAGTTGTCTAAATTGAGATGTCCGGTATTCGGGAGTATCCGTTGTGGAGGTTAATGGACATTCTCGAATAGCGAACACCTCTATTTAACGAATACTTTTTTAATCAGCAGACATACATATTTGTATATTTTTACCTCAAAAAAGTAGACATCTCCAATTATCGGACAAATTCCGCGGTCCCGAAGTGTTCGCTATTAAGGGCTTTTAAGGTACATAGATAAATATATATATATATTTTATAATCTTGTCCTACTCTAAAAGTTCAAAATATTTATTATACTCGGTTGAATGTGGAAAAAGATTTAAAATATCAGATGTACGAAAATTGCAAAAATCCCCCCCCCCCCCAAAAAAAAAATGAAAATATAAAAAAATATATTGCCACATAGGCAATTTTACATATACATCACTTGATAATCACAACAGCCATTTAACTATGAATAATGAAAATAAATAAATAAATATTCTACTTTAATAACATTGGGGAAAAAATGACTTTGGTATTTTGTTAAATATATTTGCGTTTTTAAACTTGTCCTACTCTAAAAGTTCAAAACTTTCATTATAATCAGTGCAAGATTTAAGATATCAGCTTTACAAAAATTCATGCAAAATCCCCCCCCTCCCCCCCCCCAAAAAAAATGAAAATACTTATTTAAAAATTATGTTTTTAAAAAATTTATATTTCCACATGGGCAAGTTTTTATGTAGATCAGAGGGTACTCACAAAAGCTATTCAACTATCAATAAAAACAAATAAGTACATATTCTATATTAAAAACATGAGGAAAAAATAACTTATGATTTCCAAACTTCTTTCGTCTTAAATATATACAGTAACATCTGTCATTTTTGTATTTTTCGTATAAGTGCATATAAATAAAGTTACCACAATTTTAAATACGAAATCTAGTTAGAGGTTTTTACTTTTTCCCATTATAAATTTCAAATTACTTTTTTATTAAAAATAATAAAAAAATCAGTATTAGAGTTGATTGCAAATCAAATACATATGTATATTTTTACAGGCAGCTTCATATAATAGACCAGTCTCATTTACTTTATTTATCTTTTTTTAATCTGCGGTTTTATGCCAGGAAGTAAGAAAGCATTAGGTCATCTTTCAAAGTTTTTTTTTTCTTTACTTCCTTGTGGCCGTCATTTACTGCGAGATAAAAATTATCCATTGAAACTAAGAACTGACATTGAATATATAATTCGTAATAAAAAAGAACGTCATAAGTTTAAAAATATATACTTCTAGAATTAGTGGGGTTTTTTGCGAACAGATTCAAAACTAATTAAATTTCATGCAGGATTTTGTTTAGTACAATAAATAAAATCATAAAATACACTAATTTTACTACTATAAAGAAACTTACTTGAGTTGCTGCAAGAGGTAAGAAATATTCCTCGATTTGAAATTTTAAAAACTACCACAACCACAGTGAGGGAGAAAGACTTTCATCAGTTTAAAAGGTAATCCCATAATACATCCGACTAGCCATATTTAAAGAATGAGATGTTTCATCCTAAAAACAGGACCCGCCAGACAAAAGTTTCTTTTTTTTTTTTTTTGCTAGCTTCGACAGGACGAAGATGAATAACACAATATTATTGATATAAATTGATACGAGTTAACACTAAGCCCATTGCACACGCTTTGTAGAATTTCCGGGTGTAATCTTCAACCGTCGCCTACTTCTGTTCTGTGTCTATCCCGCCCTTGTATCGACGACAGCTTCTAAGAGACATTTGATGTCGAGCACACAAGTCAGATGTATGTATTCAATAAATAAATAATCCAAGTTAATACGAATTAAAATCACAGTACTTCACATTTCGCAAAAAACGAATTAAAATACACGCGTACATAAAAACAAACTTTGTTTGAATTACAACGTATAGCACTTCGAACGCAGACATCTGAAACGCATGCGCAACTGGGAGTGCTAGTGCCCCCTGGTGGTTATTGCGTCGGAAGAATCAAACCGTCTTAAATTAAGACACGTTTAAAGCAATGAAGTGTCTTAAAATAAGACGTTTGCGGATATTTTAGACATTATTCTCAGTTCGTTTACACCATGGTCATAGTAAGACGCTTATGTATCTTAAATTAAGACATCTATAGTGTCTTAATTTTCAGATTAAGACACTTAAGTGTCTAAAATTCTTTTTCAGTCACATATGTGTCTAAATTTAAGACGCTTCTATTTGCAGTGAAGTTGCTATAATTTTACAATCAGCATTTTTGCTTATTACACTTTTAATTTTTGTTTAGCGATAATTTTCTAATTCTGAAAAAATTCTGAGCCAATACTGAGCTAGATTCGGAAAAATTAATTTATATTTCAATTCTTCAATCTGTGTGACAATCACAACCAGCCGAACTAATCGGATTCAAGTAACACAGACAACATCTATATTAATTAATGCATTTTTTGAAATTCTATATTTTGATGTAAAACTTAAATCCATGCCGTGCCAATCTTCAGCGTGCCACTTATGGCACGCGTGCCTTAGGTTCGACGTCCCTGATCTTAGACTATTACTTTCGGTCCAACAATATTATTATTTTTTTTTAACTCTCGAAATAAAATTTCAGTTAGCGTTATAATGACGTAATTATAGTAAAATGTGGCTTTCAAAATTAAAATGCATGTTTTCTTTGGTGCGTGCAATAGGAGTATACGATTTCCTTCACAATACGCAGGAAAATGCAATAAATACAACCAAATGAATTAGCATTTACCGAAAATTTGTTTCGTATGACATAAAAATAAATCTTTCACTTTATGGATGATAATAATAAGGATTAATTTCAGAGTATCAGGAGTCTCTTATCAGAATAAAACATCATTACAAAGTTATGTCAGTTAAACAGAAATTGACGTCATACCTAGCAAACGATTTTTCTTCCTATTATTTTTTTCTTAATTGTTTTCTTGAAATTACAACTCCTGTATTAAAATAGTTTTTTTTTTAAACATTAAAACATTCAAATGAAGATACTACGAACTACGTCATTTTAACATGTGTTTACTTAAAGTTTTTTCTTATATATATAGGAAAATTTTTCATTTTCTGATTAGAATGACGTCGATTTGAAAAATGCAAAAATATAGCGAGAAAATCTGATTTTTATTTTTAAAAAAATACGCGTGTTATCACTTTTTTAAAATTATTCTGCCGCTTTTTAGGATGTGGTAACAGCAAAGAAAGATTGAAGAAGATATTTCTATATTGTTAAATTATCGAACGCTGTGTAAAGTTTAAATGGGTGCCATTCCCTTAATATTGGATATTTTTTGACCCGACCTTCGAAAGTGACATCGCTAAATTAAGAGCTTTCCAACAAGCCATTATTCATCACTGAATGTTTTCTGGTTTGGATTGTAATTGAGTTGTTGTCTTTTCACCATGTTTGAAAATGTGTAAAAGATGCGGCTGAGCTCTACTATACAGCACTATCGTGCTGTATGATAAAGAGTTATTATTAAAATCTTTTAAATAATATTTCTTTAAAATGTTATTTGGTATAAAATTATTTCTTATATAACAGTGATATATTATGAATTTCTTCTCTTTATTTAAATAAGTAAAATATGCAAAAAAAAAAAAAAAAAAAAAAAGAAAAAAATGCACAACCATAACTGTAATCCTTGCAAACGTATAAAAAGAAATAAAAAGGAAAACAATTGTAAAAATAAAAAGAATTTTTAAACACTGAATACAATATTATTAGGGAGAGGAGGATTCGAGGATTGATGATAACGTATGATATCGGAGGTTATGGAGAGGGTCCGGAATTACCAAAAAGTTGATAACCTTATATATTTACAACCCCCATAGCTTCACCTGCACAATGGACTACACCATCGACTTGATATTATTATGAGAGAAGTGTGCGCAGTACTCCAAAATAGCAGAATGTTTACAAACACGAAACAAACCTACAGGGAAGCAGTATGTATGGAAACATTGTCTTATTTTGGCGCATTGCGCATCCTGCCTGAGTGGAAATGTCACGAATAGACCAATGCATTGATAGTAGCATATTTCTGCAAATGCAAACAGGGAAAGTTACGAATATTTTAGCAAGTTGCTAGCGTTATTTCTTTTATAACTCAAAAAGCGCATCTTCGATTTTAACGAAATATTTTTTCTTAAAAGTACATACTTTGAGCCTTATTCTGTAATTTTTTGGTAGGTGCAAATATAAAATTACTGCATTAATAATATTTTTAAAATGTTTTTGTTTATTTTTCCATGTTAAAATTTTTGTAAAAATGTGAAAAATATATATAATTGGAACTGATATATTCTTCAATAATTAGTGTTGGTTTCATTTTTTTAACTTTTGTACTTTTTGAGAAAACATATTTGAAAAATAGTAGCGCCGGCGCATACTTCCCCGATTATCTCAAGGACAGTTTAAGGTCAGAGGCTAAAAACACTCTACATTGTATTCTCATGGTGATCCTTATTATCACACATGTTATTTCAAACATCGGCCGTGGGGGCCATTTCGCTTTGCTTATCCGGCTAGACTCTTTACAGTTTTTTCTGACAGTGTACACCTGAAATTTTTTACAAAATCGAGATTTTTTTCTTTAAAAAACCATTTAATCTTTACTCATGCGGCTGGAAAATATTCAACTCAACGCAGTCAACTGTATTCTATACTATAGTACATCTACAGACCAGGAGCCTCAAAGTCAGCTCTGCAGGTCATTGTTTTTTAACACACTTTGCGTATTCAACTTACTACAAGCCTCACTATAAAGTTTTAAGTTACGAAAATATTTTTAAAAATAAAAAAATGCTTCGTAGTGTTCAGACATTAGAAGTGTTTAATTAAACACTTGGTTATGAAATGGTATTCTGAAATTCTCGTGAGTTACTTATTCTGGTAATTTTTTAGACAATAAAATAGATTTATTCACAGGAGCTCTGCCCGATTGAATTCCCTGTAATTTGATGAAATTTACATTTGTAATTTTATATTGATAGCACCCAGAAAAAAGTTTTGTTGAATCAACAAAAATTTGGTTTGCGCAGCAAAACTTTTCGTTTAAATATGAGTCAACAGAAATTTTGTTTGAATCGACAAGAAAATATTGTTGATTTTTTTTATTGTTTTTTTTTATTATTTTTTTTTTAATTATTATTTATTTATTTTTTTTTTTTTGCAAATGCAACAAAAAAATTTTGCATCGCCAGCAAAAATATGTTTTGTTAATTCAAGAAAAATGGTCCATTTTTGTTTAGATCCACAAAATTATTTTCTTGAAAGTTAAAAAAAAAATAAATATAACAATCTGTTATTTTAAGAGTGCTTTTTAGTTTCGGCAACAAAAACTTTTTTTTATTGAACAATTGTTTTGTGTAACTTTAAGAATTTTCTTTGTTTTAACAACAAAAAATTTTGTTAACGAAACAGTTATAATATTTACTTTAAAATCATTTTTTGAAACGTTTCCGTTTTGATGGCGCCATCTATTAAGCCGTGTTGGTATGTGTATTCGTTAGTTTTTCAAATGAACATATTGCATTGCATAGGTTAATATTTCAAGATATGTCGGCAATGGGGTTCGATCTGTGGATCCAAGGACAGAAGGCAAACGCTTTAACCGTTCGGCTACTGACACTCGACAAAGAGAGATTATATGGGACTATAAGAGAAAGGTAATTTGATTAGAGATGGTTTTAGCTGTAGGTAAATGGTAAATGCGAAAACTGGAATTTTTAAATGTTTTTAAAGACTTTTTTTAAATTGTCTAATGCGGGTGTATTTAAAAGGTAATTTAATATTTAAATGAATGAAATAAATATCTCAGCGAAAATTTTTAATACAAAAAAGATGGATAGATGTTGTAGAAAAGTCGCCATGTGACCAAGTGTTAACATTAATATTTTTTATAAATGAAAAAAAAAATAAACGTGGCGTTTCAAAGATAAAATTCTTTCTTTAATTAAGTGAAATCGAATTTTCCGTATTTTTTTTTATTCGTATTTTTTTCTGTATTTTATTAGGTTTGTAAAACGGAGGGGGTGGACATGAATTCGGGGTTACATAGTTAAGTTATTGTAAGGGTTAAGGTTAATATATTTTTAAATGGTTGAGTCTTTTAAAACGTAAACGTATGAAATTTAAGAATTTGTCACCCGTTTTTAATATTTACCAACATAGTTGAAAAGTGTTTATGAATTAAATTTTTCTGTCTGTCTGTCCATCTTCCGCCTGTCTGTACTCTAACTGCCGTATATATTGTCCCATTGGCATGAAAATAATGTATGTTATCTGTGTTTACGATGACATGTTTGGTATGGAAAATAAAGTGTGTAGTATTTTCAGTTCATTTACAAGGGCATTCAAAACATCTCCGTTATATTCCGTTGTATGTGGAAAAATAAATTGAGGTTTATTTTAATGATATTAAACTAATTTAAACGCATTAAAATTTATATATACAGCATGTTTAATACAGGCGCTTATTGTATAATTCGGTATGCATATAATTTATCATTTATTTACAGGGACATACAAAAAAATTTGTCTACAGTACAGTCAATATACATTAATTGTTGAAAGTGCGTTTTTAGTAGTTGTACGCGTTTTAAAATTTAACTATTTTTTGCACGTTACACTTTGTGCATAAATTCTATAGCCCATATACACTACTGCACAAAATATCTCTAGTACATTTGCATTTATTTACGGAAATTGCTGGATGGTAAACTTCATATGTGCTATGCGTTTAATTGAACTAACTTTTAGCTTGCTATGTAATATACGAATCGACAAATAATATACAGGAATATGCAAAAAAGTATTCGGATATTTTCCGTCTATTGGTAGTAATTGCGGAAATTTGTTTTTGAAATGTGTTATTGTTTTTTATTTTTATTTATTTATTTATTTTATTTTATTTTATTTTATTTTTATTTTATTTATTTATTTATTTATTTATTTATTTTTTTTTGGGGGGGGGGGGGGGTGCATCATCTTTCACAAGAGTTTGTAACAATGTTCTAAAAGTGTTGGAAAGTGGACCATAATACTTGCTGGACCGTGATTTTTCATTTTTTTACTTATTTTGTAGGTTAGGCCATAATACGTAAACAAAAACGGCAAATGATAAAGGCTGGTGTCTCATTTACTTTTTCTCTACGTGCCTGTTTCGAAAAGCTCGAAATGAGCATGCGCGGGCGTCTTTGTTGATTAAAAAAAATGAATGCTTCTTCGATGAGTTTTTAATTAATACGTCGGCTAATTATCAGAAAATGAAGAATCTGAACCTCAGATGCATCAGGACTTGCCATGGACTATCCTGACACAACTTCTACATGCGGTAGATTTCAAAAGAAGATCACACGCAGACAAACATCTTTCTTTTATTACTATACATATATTTTATTTTTAGTGTACATGAGATGAAGGTATATCTGATCAGAATTAGTGTTGTACCAAAACTTTTTTTTTCATTTAAAGAAAATCTATCAGTTGAACAGTAACCCAGAATTCGTCTTATTGTTTAAAAGACTGATCTGGTAGAAGATAATTTTCGTGTCGGCTCTTACTAAAAGGTTAGTGGACATATTTAGATTATGTCAAAATATCAATTGGAATTTTTTCTTACACAGAACTGGTAACATGCGTAACATGAGACCAATTAAAGAAGCCCAGTGGTGTAGTGGTCAGAATATCTGACTGCCGCACCGCAGGTTGAGAATTCGACTCCCAACTGAGCGATGTTCACTCAGCCTCTCATCTCTTTGGGGTCGATAAAATGAGAACTAAACACCGAGGGTCTCGCGTTAGACTGACCACCTGGCCGGGACGCATGCAGCAAAGAACCTCTGGGCCCAGGGTAAAAAAAACAGAGGTGGGCACTGTCGGCCCAGATCCTTCATGGATTGTATAGCCAGAGTTTAGTTTAGTAGTTAGAGAACACTTAAACTATTTACCAATTCAGGAGGAACTTCCTTTACAGAATTTTTAATTTCTTTTATCACTGATTTATGAATACAGAATTGTTTTCGAAATCTTATCGCAAAAATATTTCGATTAAGAAGGGAAAAAATTTCAATAATTTTTATTTATTTATTTATTTATTTATTTATTTTTTTTGTAGGAATAATCAAGGATTGTGAGCAATTAATGCACCTCCTATATGTCACACTCGTCGCGAAAGGGTGAATGATAATTTATCCTAAGGATGTCATAAATCACAAAAATTGCGAAATAGTAAAATCACATTTTTGTATTTTTAGCTTAAAAATATCTAGAGCTTTTAGAATAAGGTGACGAAACCGATTGTATTTGTGATGCTTACTGAGGAATATCCTCAACTGTCAGTTCTGGATTTTGACGAGAGTGGTATTGCTTGAAAGCTCTTGTCACGACTATCATATAGTGTATAGAACTATACTCACGAATTTAATATCTCACGAACTACGGACCCTTTTCTGCTTCGGAAGGGGAGAAATAAAGAATGTGAAAACAGCATGAGATTTCTTCAAAAGCTATAGAAGACAGGAAATTTGCCTCATAATTAATTATGATAGTGGTTTTGACGATATGGCTTCGTGATTCTGTAGCAACATGAATGCTGTACTAGTAATGGATAGATGAGGTGTCCAGATAGATGAAAATGTATGCATCGAAATACCAGGTTCTGCTATACACCCAGTCTCCCCCCAACTAAATACACAAAAGCCGCTGGATGTTTCAAGACTGCATGCACTCAGTAAAGAAAATAGTAGAGTATTCAAAACCTCTTCGAAGTATTTGCAGTGATGTTAATAAAAGGCATATTAAAAATACATCACTTGTACTACAACTAGCTCTTTTCACCTATTTTAGTTACAATGAGTCAGTATGATTTCCGAATGGTTTTAATGCGAAACACGGATACAATCTTCCGAACATTAAAACGTTTATGGGTCACTCATACAAAAACAACCTTTGCTCACTGTCAAACAATAACGCTGTTGGAAATACTTGTATGCTCAACTCTTTTACGTAAAAAAAGACTAATATGTTTAATTATAGACAAAATTCGGCCATTGATAGCTTTCAGGCTGTTTTCACCTTCTTTCTTTTTTTTTTATTTGGAAACAGAAAAGGACGCATAACTCACGAGGTATTGGATTCTGGAGTATAGTTCTTATACTTTATTGATCATGGTGACAAGAGCTTTCGAACCATACCCCTTTCGTCGAAATGCAGAACTGACAGTCAGGGATGTTAACTAGTTAGATCAAAAGATGTAACGCCTTGTATTTAGTACTGTCTGTGGTTGCATGCCTTCTTCCAGGATAGAAATACATTCAGAAAGCATTTTTTAAAAGATTTTGTCATATTTATATTGATATATCGGAATTTTTAAGAATAATTAATTGAGACACTTTTAACATTGTCTTTCAAATATCCTTTGTCTTTGGGTTTTCAGATTTGGAAATAAGATTCTGGTAGCCAAAGGTGGTTGTGAAAAAATGTTTTTTTCAGTTATTTTTTTAAATAAAAAATTTATAAATTCCACAGTCAAATTAACAGTTTTCTGTAGAAAAAATTTAAAAATAATACAAAAAAGTGTTATTCTTTTAGAATGTATATGCAATTTTAAACAAGCTAAAATTTATTTTTAAATTTCTTTAATTAAATTGTTTAAAAGCAAATAAAAAGTTTTTAAAAAATAATTTACATTTTGGAAGAAATATATAAATAAATATACATTTCAAGAAAAAAAAACGATTAAATTATATTCATAAATAATATATATATTTTAAAAATGATAATCATATTATAAATGCATTCAAAGTTTTTATTCAGTTTGATATAAAAATAACAAAGAGCAAAACATGTGAGAATATATAAGGATTAAGTTTCAACAATAAGACATTAACTCTATATAACAGAGAACGAAATCAATTCTGTTGGTAGTTCTTATTTAAATCGGAGCGTAACTCTGAAATTTTGCTGCAAGTCTGTGTATCATATGTCGTCAACTGGTCTTTGGTAATCTGCAGGTGTTTTCCAGATGTTAAAAAACAATACAATGGATTATTTATAAAAAAAAAATAGCTGCATATTTTTTTTTTTATAAAAATGAACAGGTGAAAATTAAATATAATAGTTTAGTACAAATTAAACAGATCTATCTCCATTTCATTGGAATGTGGCCAAAGCCCTTCTCCGCTTGTTCAAATCAGGTATAATTTCTCCCAAACCGAAATTTCATGCTTGAATATCTTATACAAAGAGAAGATTGTCTACTGTAAGTAAGTTTTTTCAATGGAAAAATAATGAATTCTGGGTTACTAGGTGGTTCAGGGGCAAATCAGCCCAATGATTAGTATAAAGGCCACTGTAGCGAACAGCTTTATTAGATGTTGGCGCGTTCAAAAATAGCGCGATTTAAGCGGTGTGACCAGGGCTGTCGCACGGCGACTTTTTTTTTAATTCTACATCACACCACTTCCTCAAAACCAAATTTATTGACATATAGTTGGAGAACATTTTCCAGATAAATATATTACAAAATCTCTTTGTTTTTTTTCCCTTAAATAGTGCTATGTAACTGTGCATGATTTTGAGGATTTTCTTTCTAATATAGAAATATTTCAAGCCGTGTTCGCTACACTTCACTTAATGCGATATTCCAATATTTACTTATGTATTCATTTACTTTTTATCAGGCGGTAGTTAAAAAATGATGGCATTTCCTGTGGATGAATTATTTTAATATTAGAAATTTCAAAATCATTTTAGAAAAATTTAGACATTTGTAATGCGCTGAGTTACATTAAATATCTATATTATAAAGGACAAACATATCTGTGCGTAACGCATACGTCATTTTGCGAATGGCAACACTTTGAAATTAGAAATAAAATTTTGGTTTTGCAATTTTCTCTGCTGCAAATTTTTAAACTTCTAAACATCGCAAATTTTAATTTTTTACACCGTCGTATAAGAAAAAAAATGCTCTTTTAAATGCAATTTGTTTGAAAGCTGTATCTCAATTTATTTTTGAGATATTATTTTTTTTGTAGTTTTTAATACCATTTTTCTTATCGTGGCAACAAAAGTACCCCATTTCTATTGAAAGTCATTGAAAGTAAACGGAAAATAGTCGAAACGAGGAGATACTGTATCTTTTTGTTGCCATTTTCTCATAAAACCTGAAAAAAAAGTAAAAAATAAAATATGGGCTATGTCAAGAATATTGTCTGTTATTCCGTGATAATGGCGTCATATGCATACTTTTCTGTAGACGAAGTTTAAGACTGAATTGTAAAAGTGGATTGATTTAGTGGATGCAAATGACGTCATTTTATAAAAAAGCGTGTATTTTAATTCTTAAACCTGAATTATGTTTTGTAGAAGTGCGTTATTTTCACAGCCCAGCTGCTTTGAAATTCTTCATGGGTGAAAACGCTTCACTTTTGAAAATAATGTAATCGAAATCACACACTGATAAAACGCAATGTTTTACAAAAATTTAGAGTGTATTTAAAAAAGAGAGGTGACGTGCATATAATAGCGATTTATATTACAGAAATTGATGATTCTCGCCTGGATGGATTTGCTTCGTCGAGTTAGACAAGCAAACAAATAATTCGTGGTTTAAAATAATACCATGTTCCCGAAGTTTTTGTCCAAAATTCTCTCGAATAATAAAATTTTAATGCTATTCTTTAGGACATTCTACTATAATTTTATCAAAATAAAATAATTTGCTTAATTTAATTTTTCCTAATTTTATATAATCTATACATTTAATACACAAGTGTGTTTTTTAATCATCTGCCCTGATCTTTCTGCTGAACCAATTTTACTAATATTTTTTTAACTGAAAGCTCTTCATTTGTAGATATGATCACACTATCTGTTTTTTTTAATATCCGCACTTTTATATTTTAATTTAAAAAGCATTTTATGAAATTTCTTTAAATTTAAAAATTAGATTGGTGAAAATTAGATAGCTTTCATTATTGCAGACAAGAGAGAAATAATGCGGTATTTTTATTTTTATTCATGCTGTTTTCTGATAAAAAGTCAACATTGTTGTACAGGATTTAGTGTCGCAAAATCCCATTAGGAGCAGAATATTATACTAGGGACATAATAACGGAAAACGACATACTGCTTTCGAAAACACGCATTTTTCCTCATTAATTTTCTCTATTGTTTTTTCTTCTGCATGTGTACTGATACTAAGTTTCAGACACTAAGCGAAATGCTTATTTAAGTGAAAATAAAGTCATATTTAAAAGAAAACGATCATTTTCTTAGATAAAACTAAACATTTTAACACAAATGCGTCTAAAAAACATAAACTATGGAAATTTTTACTCTCCGGAATTGAGATTAGAATCTCAAGTAAAGAGTGCGTCTGTTCACATAAAAGATATTGCTGACAATCGTAACTTCAAGTTTTGAGTTAAAATGATTTTTAAATGATCCAACAAAATAATTTTTTTTTTTAATGATGAATATGGATATGAGAAATGCGTATGCAAATTTCGTTTGTTTTTCATTCCGGAATACCAAGAATATAAGAGCCTAAATTGATAACCACATCCTAATAACTCATTTTTTTTTAAATTTTACTTATTAAGTATCTATATTATAAAGAACAAACGTATCTGTGCGTAACGCTGATGTCATTTTGCGAATGGCAACACTTCACGATCAAATTTCGGTTTTGAAATTTTCGCTACTGCAATTTTTTAATATTCTGACCATCGTACATTTTCAATTTTCATGGCATGGAAAAAATTTACTCTCAAATGCAATTTTTTTAAAAACTGTATATTAATTGACTGATATATTATATTTTCTAAATTAATTTTTAAGAATGATTTTTTTAAAGTTTATCTTATCAGGTGCCGGTTTCAATACATAATGATAATAAACATTTTGCACATAAAACAACAAACATTTTTCAGCATTTGTTTCTAACTATTTTTGCCTAACGAAATTAATTCTTCCTTTATAAACAAATAAAAGAATAATATTGAAAAAACACAAATCTAACATTTTTATAATCGTACAATTAAAATTTTTATATCACCAAATAGGACTTTTTTTTTCATATGGAATTTGTTTGCAAAGTTCATCCCAGTTTACTGATTGTCTATGGTTTTAAAAACAATTTTAAAGCATGAAATATTTTTTAATTTATCTATATCGCACGGAGCTCTATTACGAAGATTAATCCGTTTGCCCTTAAAACAAAATAAAGAGTTCATCATTTTCTTACGGCTAATATCCATTAAAAATTTTTCCTATGAATAAATAAATAAAATAATATAAATAAAACGCAAATTTAACATAACTGAAGCTCTGAAATTATCAGAACATAAAAGGATGCCATAAGTAGCAAAATCTTGGTCAAATAACTCTTAGCATGCGGCTAATAAGAAAATATTGCTTTTGATAAATTTAAAAAATTTATTTGATTATATAATTCGTATTTTCCATATGGAAAAGGTTTTTTTAAATGTAAGTGGGTAATTTAAAAAAATTATTGCATATAAAAAAAAAAACATTAGTTTTCAATTAAAACGAATGTTTTCACCTATATTATTAACCCAGGAAGCCCGGGTACGATCTCCTAGTTATTTTTAAAAATGAAACTACGTGAACTAAAAAATCTATTTGTCTACAGTTTGCTTTTTTGATTAATTATGTTTTATTATTCAAGTTTTGATTGAATTGCTTGCACGACATTATGTGCAATATACAGTGTATAAAAGAACGCAAGAAGTGCATAACTGTAGAAAGTAAAGAGATAAAAATATTAATGACAGCTCTTATATCATTTAATAGTGAAGATGGTGATAATAAGGTGATTTTAGTGGTTGTCATAAATATTTTATTCTTTTCATTTCACAATTAGATTGATGATTTTTACTTTCTTCTAGCTATACAAGAAGAAAGTATTGGATTCGTGAAAATTTTCGACATTCGGTTTTCGACGGATTTACACGTTTTAGGGGTCAGAGATTCCGAAAAACATGTTTTTACGAAATGTCTGTCTGTGAATCTGTGCATCTATGAGTCTGTCTGTCTGTCTGGCTGGCTGTATGTGACACAAATTTTGTGTTCGCTCTATCTCAAGAACTAATGCACGGAATTGAATAAAAATTTATATTCAGTTAGTCCCTGATATAAATTGGTGCTGATTAATTTTAGGTGTAAATCGCTCAGCAGGTGGCGCTGCTATCCAGCCTTTTTCACGATTTCCGCAATAGCTCAATCCCCAGAACTAATACACGGATTTTCATCAAACTTCAGATTCTGTTAGTCCTTGACATGAATTGAAGTTTTGTACATTTTGTGTAAATCGCTGAACAGGCGGCGCTGCTATAGTGCATTTTTTACGATTTCCGCAATAGCTTTATCTCAACAACTAATGCTTGGATTTTCATCAAACTTCAGATTCAAGAATACTTTGATATGAATTAGTGCTGTTTGTGTTTTGGTGCAAATCTCTCAATAGGTGGCACTGCTATGCTGCACTTTTCAGAATTTCCATTATATCTGTATCTCAAGAACTAATGCAATAATTTTCACCAAACTTCAGAATCACTTAATCCTTAACATGAATTGACATTTTGTACATTTTGGTGTAAATCGCTCAACAGGTGTCGCTGCTATACTGCATTTTTTACGATTCCCGCAATAGCTCTATCTCAACAACTAATGCTTGGATTTTCATCAAACTTCAGATTCAAGTATACTTCGATATGAATTAGTGCGGTTTGTGTTTTGGTGCAAATCGCTCAACAGGGGACGCTGCTATGCTGCACTTTGCAGAATTTCCATTATAGCTGTATCTCAAGAACTAATGCAATAATTTTCCCCAAACTTCAGAATCAGTTAATCCTTGACATGAATTGTCATTTTGTACATTTTGGTGTAAATCGCTCATCAGGTGGCGCTGCAATGCTGTATTTTTCAGAATTTTCACTATAGGTGTATCTCAAGAACTAATGCACGATTTTTCATCAAACGTTAGAATCAGTTAGACCTTGACATGAATTGACATTTTATACAATTTTTTGTAAATCTCTCATTAGGTCGCGCTGCTATGCTGTTTTTTGTGATTTCCACAGTAGCTCTATCTCAAGAACTAATGCTTGGATTTTCAACGAACTTCAGATCCATGTATACCTGGATGTCAATTATTGATGTTTATGTATTGGTGTAAAACACTCAACAGAAGGCGCTGCTATGCTACATTTTTCAGAATTTCCGCTATAGCTCTATCTCGAGAACTAAGGCACGAATTTTTATCAAACTTCAAATTCAGATACACTTTGATATGAATTGATGCGAAATTGATGTAATTCTTGTACTATTTAAATGATTTAATTGACGTGATTTATATAGAAGAACGTTTTGTGATGGCCACAACATACTAGATTATTTACTTTCTTCTATCTTTACAAAAAGAAAGTATTGGATTCGTGAAAATTTCCGACTTCCAGTTTTCGACGGATTTACACGTTTTAGGGGTCAGAGGTTCCAAAAACATGTTTTTACAAAATGTCTGTCTGTGAGTCTGTGAGTCTGTCTATCTGTGTGTGACACAAATTTTTTGAACGCTCTATCTCAAGAACTATTAAACGGAATTTAATAAAAAAGTATATTCAGGTAGTCCCTGATATAAAATGGTGCTAATTAGATTTTAGAGTAAATCGCCCAAAAGGTGGCGCTGCTGTGCTGCATTTTGTAGGATTTCAGCAATAGCTCTATCTCAAACACTAATGCACGGATTTTTATAAAACTTCAGATTCAGTTACTCCTTGATATGAGTTAGTGCTGTTTACGTTTTGGTGAAAATCGCCCAACAGGTGGCACTGCTAAGCTGCATTTTGCAGGATTGACACGATTTCCGCAGTAGCTCTGTCTCATGAATTAATGCACACATTTTCATCAAACTTCAGATTCAGTTAGTCCTTGATATGAAATAATGTTGACTACGTGTTATTGTGAATTGCCCAATAGGTGGAGCTGCTGTGCTGAATTTAGTACGATTTCCTCAATAAATCTATCTCACGAACTAATGCACGAATTTTCATCAAATTTCAGATTCAAGTATACCTTGATTAATATTGCTGCTGATTATATGTTGGTTCATATCGTTCAACAAGTGGCGCTGCTATGCTGCATTTGTCATGATTTGCGCAATAGCTCTATCTCAATAACTAATGCACGAATTTTTCCCAAACTTCATATTCAGTTAGATGTTGACATACGTTGATTATGATTAGGTTCTGGTGTAAATCACCCAATAGGTGGCGCTGCTATGCTGCATTTGGCTGGATTTATACGATTTCTGCGATAGCCATATCTCGAGAACTAATGCACGGAATTTCATCTTTTTAGAATCCGTATGATGAGCGTAGATTGACATTTAATTTTGGCACAGTGCTAACGAATTTTGAAGTATTGACATGCATGAGATAGAAGAAAGTTTTGGGATTGGTACATCCGACTAGTTTCATTTGTCTTAAGATACCAAGAATAATATCTCTTAATTATTATTATTTTTTTTTAAATAAGCTTTTAAACAATGATTGTTTAGTTTTAAATTCACAACATTACATCTGAGAGTATCTTTTGAGAGGTTTTTTTTCTTTCCATTTTTTTTACATAAATGTCTGAACCTTTCTATTATTGACAATATGGATAAAAACAGAGTCATGCATCGGGTCGGTTAATCTGATTTTACTCGACCCGTGTTTTGGTCGGGTTGGCATGACCTTCATTTTTTCGGTGCTCATCTAATTGACTTTAAATTTTACGGGTTCTGCTAGGATTCAGGTTAAATTTGTATGCTTTCGGGTCGTGTTAGAGTTGACCCGACTTTTCAAAAGTAAGTCCTGAACAATTTTCTGAAGAAAAAGCAATATATTAGAAATATAATGAGTGTATATGTGTTATTTTTTATCTAGTAATGATAAAGATGATATTATAGATATCATTGTAGAATAATTTTCCTAATTGCATTAAAATCTGAACTAATATTTATTCATTCCAGGTTCGAGTCCTGTTCGTATATTATTATTTCCGGTTCGAGTCTGGTTTCAAGTCGACTTCAAGAAGAATTTTCATGTTCGTATCGAATACAACCCGACCAGTGAACGACTATGATAAGAATATGGGAACAAATTGCGTAAAAATTTCATACAACATTTTTTTTTTTACAGTTTTAAATTGTTCTTTTAAATTCCGCCGAGTTATTTCCAAAACTTTTTAATCACGCAATTGAAACTGGCCATAACCATATTTTGAGAATAGTAAATTAATTAAATACTACTGCAATAATTATATAAAAAATATTTTTCGATCGATCTTTCACAAGTGTGTAGAAATTTGATCTAAACAAGACATGTGCAGTTCCAACCGAGTTGGAAACGTCTTGACCAAACGTACGTTATCGAACTTTTATAAACACCTGTTAGGTCTGAATTGTTAATTTTACTGATGATTGTAAATTTTATTTCTCTAAAGCGGAAATGTTTATTCTAGTTTCTGGATTTATTCTGTGAAATAATATCTTTTTTAATTCTGTATCTTATTAAATGTGCCAGTTTAATTGTTTTATTAATTTAAATAAATAAATAAATATATATATATATATGTACAGACGTAGTTATGTTTACGTATATAAGTTATTAATGATTCGTTAAAAATCATTATTCAATTATATCAGAAACTAGTATAAACGCCCGTCCTAGGACGGTGGGTAGAAATTGTGGTTTTCCCATAAAATTTGAAATAATTAATAAAACAATTCATATACTATTCCGTAATCGAGCTATTTGGCTTAAAAACCATAAAAGTCAGCAAATTGAAATACAAGTATTCAAGCATTTTACATTTAAAAGTATACCCTCCCTAATCAATGGAGCAAAATTAAAAATATGTGATGTTGAGAAATAATTAAGTTTGCAAATAAAAGAAAAAGAAAAAAAAAAAAGAAGAAAAGTGGATTAATTAGTCATCAAATCATTTTTTTCTAAAATAAAGTAAACATAACCACCTGAAACAAAAAATTAAAGACTATGTTTATTACATTAATACTCAACAATAGAGTACTCTTACCTTAGCTTGTCGATGTGATAAATCGCAAAATATTGTTCCCATTGAAACCATTCATATTGCTTTAATTTCACTTAAAATGTAAACCTTTAACCCATTTAATTTAAAAAGCACAAGTTCTATTTAAAATACAAACATTCAAACTACATATAATGCTTACTGTTAAAATAGATACCTTTCATTCATTCCCTTTAAATTACTTAATAATAATAATAATAATAAATACCATAGCATTTTATTTGAACCTCAAAGCATCGTTTCTAAATCACGCATGCGAAATAATAACTACTATTAGCGAAAGAAAAATCGTTAATGGCGATATTTTCCCTCGGATAACATAAAAGTACCGAAAATAGGGTTGAGATTTCTACGAGTTTGCTTTTATAAAAAACCATTTCCTTTGCTTCACAAAGGAGTCACGTGAAAGGCATAATAATACTACAGGAGTCGAAATATTCAATAAGCGAAAGTTTTTAAATTTTCAAAAATGAATGACTCACTACACCTTGTATACATTTGTAAAATTAATCACAATTTCTGAAAGTTTCGTTTGTTTATACTGTTAATTTGTTTGTGCTCGTTGTTTTTAGAGATGCTGAAGAGGAGTAGATGTGATACAACTTAGATTATATCTATAAGTCAAACAATTGACTTATTTACGGCATCGGAATGATGCCGCGATCAATGAGGTGGTTTAACCGGAATTGCGAGGGATACACAGAGAATTGAATTTTATATGTAGATATTATCAAAATTAAAAAGGAAAAATGGGGAATCGGTAAATGAAAATTTCAACTTTCTGTATTTAACACTTTCCAACAAAGGGGAAAAGTGTTTATGACTTCGATTTGTCTGTCCGTCTGCCCGTATGGCCGTCTGGGTCGCGCTCTAACTCCCGTAAATATACTCGGATTGTCCTGAAATGTTTGGATATTATTGACGTTTAACATAGCACGTTCCCTATTTCAAATAAAGTTTGAAGCATGTTTAGTTCATTAACAGGGATAGTCAAAAGTTTACCATTACATTACGGCCTATGGGAAAAAATCGTTTAAAATTATTTTAATGATGTTACCCACTTTCAAACATAATAAAATTGATATGCATTTATGAAGTGCACTAAAATATACATTCTGTAGAATATGCGGCGCAAAGTATAGTTATTAGTATTCATTTACAGGGCCATACAAAAGAATACCGTTACTTAATGATATAGGGATGGTGGGAATTGTTTGCGGCGTATTTTAATTATGTTAAATTATTTCATGTATAATGAAATATATATACGTCGCTGAGGTTTACTATAACTTATTTCATGCATAATATGAAGTGCATATCATTTACAGGAACACACAAAATATTTCAGATTCTATATTACCATATTATATCCGAACTACTGTACAGTAGCGAAAATTGCTGGAAATGATATTTTTAATTATGTTATGCGCTTTTATGTTTCACTATATTTATGCATAGTATATGGTGTGTATAAATGCTATTATTCACATACACTGCTACACAAAAGAATTCGTAATGGTTATTGGGTATGAGTGCAAATTGCTTAAAAGTGGCTTTTAAATGAGTTCTGCATTTTTACGCTGAACTGCATTTAGTTTATTAAGAAATGTTTGTAGAATGTAGATAAATGATATACAAGGTCATGCAAACAATTGAATACATGATGGCCATCTATAAATGATAATTTCTGGAAATGTGGTTACAGTAGTTTTAAGAGTGTTTTAGTTAGAATTAAATTTTTGTTAAAAGCGGCGTGTAATAAAAGTACTAGGGTAGCTACAGGCTTTTACAAAAGTATACAAGTGTGTTTCCATGTATTAGTATAAATTGCTGAAAGAGAAATTTCAACCTGTTATGCGTTTTCTTGCTAAACTAAATTTTCCCATTATATAATATACATATATATCAACTTACAGATCAAATATAAGGCTGTTCAAAAGAATTTGAATACAAATTTGTTATGGACGGTAACTGCTGAAATCACTTTTCAAGTATTTTTTACGTTTTCTAAAATGTTTATTTAGTTATCTTATGTACCTTATTTCACTAAATAACGAAGTTTGAGAAAGCATTGTGGAAGAGTTGTAAAGTGTTTCATAATTTATGCTTAACGCATGCTTTTTCTTTCTTGTTTTATTTATGCTTAACGCATGCTTTTTCTTTCTTGTTTTATTTAGTATAAAATTTGAATACTTTCCTTTTGATTTTCGAGCTATTCAAACATTTATATATCTTATAAACTTTAAAAAACTAAGTTGAAATTTGTTTTATGATTTTTCTCAAAAATGATTTTTTTTTATAAAATTTTGTTGCATAAAATTGTCAAGATTCAAAAATTAACAGGTCAATTACCTCAAAATTTTTAAATTATATTTTTAATATATATTCAAAGGTAGTAGATTATTCTTATGATGTTTAATGAAAAGTTTATGAGTTACTGCGTTTCAATTTATAAACTAGATAGTGCCCGTCAAGATTTGACGGTAAATAACTTGAATGTTTCATTAAAAAAAATATTAAATTTTTAATTAGTTGCTTTTAAATTAACTATTGAATGACGATTTTCTATATTGCATAAGTGATTCCTATTTCTTTACGGCGATTGATGGTGCTGTCAGTCTAACCTATTCAATGAAGTAAAAGAATTTTAAGTTTATAATTTATAACCAACTATGCTTGCTTTTTATCAGAAATTTACTTAAAAATGCCAATTTATTTTTACTTACTACGGCCTCTCTCTTTTATTTTATTCTTATTTTTTTTATAACATTATTTATTTTCATTTACTTATACATTTTCAAAAATTACTCAACCATTAACAGCTGCCATGAATTTTATTTTTATCTGTCTTATTCTCTAAAAACCTAAATGTGAAACTTCATGCAGCTAACGATTTATAATATATGTATTCCAATACTTAAATTTTATTTTACATTTTCATAATTTTTTTAAAATATTAAACCTGGATATCAAGGTGATTTCTTTTATAACTCTTATACGAATATTTTTCTTTCTTTCCGTTTTATTTTTTACTCAAATGAATGGCAAACGTTTCCTTCAGACACACACACATATATATATTCTTGATAATGGCCCGAAAATATAACTAAAATTGCAGATCAGCTCTATTTAATTGATAATTACATGCAAAATATTTTATCTTATATATTTTAAATATAAAATCTTTATTTTTTCAAGATATTATTGAGTGTTAAATTTTACTTAATTAAAAAGCATTCAAATAATGATAACAATAAAATAAAAATCCTATAATTTCTCTTCCTAATGAAATATGTCATTATTGAAATGAATTATCGACTTTTGTCGATAATTCATTACACATTTTGCCAAGCTTGGGCTCGATATTGCGTCCTCTACAAAAAATTAGAGCTTTAAACCAGTGCTTTAACCCGCTACGCTGGCTAGAAATCGTTTTTTTTCCTTCTAAATTGTACATGTTCAAAAACAGGTTGACGCATACGCAATTGTCTGGAATTTCAGTTCTAATCTTACAGAAATAGTTTTGCGTATTAATATTTATGATACCTTATTTTTTCAAAGAAGCAGCCGTAATTTAACATTCTAGTTTCCGAATCTTCGTTTGTAACTATTGGCAATTCATTACACTTATCACCAAACATAACTTTTAGCCACAAATCGCTCTGTTTATCTCCTGTGTCTATTATGAACAAAACAATGTGACACTCCCGAGATAAACAGTAGGGGAGGGTAGTACACAGTGAGACGAAAATTATTATTACAAATGGCGACAAATTTTATTCTTTTGAAAATTTTTTTGCTACATCTTTAAGCTACACAGATGCGCTACACATTAATGTATAAATAGTTTTAAAAAAAGTTATTTATAAAAGCACAGAAGCAGCATAACGGAGTATTGAAAATTGTCTCACTGTGTACTACTTGTAGTACACAGTGAGACAATGTATATATTTTTATAAATCATACATTTTTACACTCTACTAATAATTTTCTGCAGTTTATGATTTCTAATTAATATTTCTAGATTTTCAAAATATTAAAAATATGAGCATCGGGTGGACAATGGCAGACCTTGGGCTACTTTCATGCACATTTTCAGCCTCTTACATTAAGTAAATTTCCCTAGCCATCGCACGCCCACGCACACAGAGAGAAAGAGGGAGAGAGATAAAAACCTTCTTTTATTAACAAATAACTTTTTTAACATCAGAACCACATAGTAGGTACACAATAAGACACGTCTCACTGTGTACCACAACTATGTGCCTCACTGTGTACTTTCGTTACGTTGTAACAAAATGGATGCCGCATCTGTTACATCAATTTCATCCCTTTAAAAAGATTATGTCGTTTTGACGAAATAGTCTATTATTAGATACTGCTAGGTTTGGTTAAGTAAATATATGACATATTCAGGGAAATAAACTCTAAAATAGACGTTTGTGTAACTTTGACCTCTAGAAAATAAGGAATTATTTACTATTTTGTCGGACGAGTAACAGAGCCGAAACGTGTTGCATTAGATGAGGTCGTTATGTGTGTGTGCCTGCTTGAAGAAAAAGTTACAACTATATGTCAAAGAGGCTGATGTCTCACTGTGTACTCCCGTACCCTATGTAATTCTTAATATCGATACACTAAATTTTTGAATTGTTAGTAATGCTGAAAGTGCCAAATAATATTAACTTTGTGAAAGAAAGAAAAATTTGTTTACAATAAGTTCAAATAGCAGAGCAGACGAACTTAAAACACCTTCTACTTGTGATGTGATAGTTCAACTGAGCGAACATCTTTGCGCACGGGCAGCGCGTCACTCCAAATGCAGACTTGAATTTGTATACTGTGTATGCGTAACTGTAGAATTTTAATTTAAAATTACGGCTAATTAATAAAATACTTGAACAAACGAATGTACGAAAACAAATCTGTTGCCAAATATCTTTCATTTAAAAAAAGATTGATGTAATTTGATACAGTAGTTTCTTCTCACGGACTGTCGAAAGAAAACGCTTGCGTTTAAAATATATAAAATGATTAAGGAGTTTTCAACATTGTTCGTCTTTTAACTTTAATTGACTTGTTCGTCTTTTTAACGTCCTATAACTTTTTAAATATTCATGTTATTGTCATAAAAGTAGTCTAGTTCCTGTATATCAAAAATGCGATGGTGTATCAATAAGTTTTTGCCCTCACATAGAAATAATTCAGTGAAATTTATGAATATGCTAAATTGTATTAGTCCTTTTCTATATAGTCACCGTGCAGAGTAACACATTTCTCTGAAAACGGTATTTCAAGTGAGGGGTGGAGGATGTATTCCAGGAGGCGCGATAGCATGCTCAAAGAGGGGCATTTTTCTTACTTTTGCCAACCCGCACATGTGAGATATTGTTGGAAGGCCCTGTGACCACTTATTCATACTATGCACTCTCGAGCCCCTCCCCGCAAATTCCCCCCGGGGACTTCAATGATGTCCCCAAAATTTAGAAATGTGCCCCCCGGAGGTCAAATTTGAGGGCAGGTGGCCTTTCCAACAATATGTCACATGTGGGGGTCGCTAAAAGTTGAAAAATGACCCCATTCCGATCTACTATAGCGCCTCCTGGAATACATCCTCCCCATTTCTTTGAAATGTCGGTTGCACTAATATGTTACAGTGCACACTGACTGTATAGAAAAAGACTCATAAAATGTAACAATGTCATAAATTTCACTCAATTATTTCTATGCGAGAGTAAAAACTTATTGATACTCCCTCGTATATTTATTATGCAATTCATAAAATACATTTATATTTAATAATTCTTAATGTAAATATTTTTACAAGAATACAATTTTTTCGGTGAATTTTATGCTATTTTATTGATAAAAAAAATAATTTACTTATTTATGTCACATTTTTTTTGACATTTTAAACAATAATTAACAATTTTAAACTTAAAATGTACAAATATTGAAAAATTTCGTTTCGCAGACGTAACTTTAATGGTTGGAGGAAGGGAGTCCTATATGAATTATATTACCAGAGATGCTCGTATTCCCTACATGGATTTTATTATTTATTTTGAATGCCAAAAACGTTCGCAAATATGATTGAAATAATATTTTGATACGTTTTCAGTATAGAGACTAATATAATTTAGGATCAAAACAATTTCTTTTTAGCATTTTCAATTTCCCACACTTCAAAACTTAATTTCGTGAACTTCTGTTGAACATAAAATAAATGAGAACAGCCTCAACAGATGGCGCAATCTGACTTGTGAATAACAGTGTTGGTTTTAAAACTTATTAAAGTTTTAGTAAAAGCGTTTCAGAGATATAGCTTAATCATTTGCCTTAGATATATGTATCATAATAAAAGTCGATATAGTTTTATATTTTAGATAACACGGGATACAGTAGGTTAGTTTTTTTTTTCAAAGAAGAATAAATAGGATGCACCAAGCACGTTTGTTTTACAGCAAATTTCCAAACGAATCACAGGAAAAACAAAATAGGAGAACTATTTACTCATAAATCACTATTTTACTATTTAGTACGTTCTGTTGCCACATCTGTTGCGGATTTATTTATTTAGAAATTGCACGTTTATCGAGAAAAGTTGAAAAGTTCTGTTATATTTTCAAGTAATGGTAGATATTATTCTAAAACAAAACAAAAAAAACACCTTATTAAATTTATTAAGATGTAGAAATTTTGCTCTATTATATTTATTTTAAAAAATCCCCCTTTTTTTATACAACCTAAAAAGTTCTAGTCTGTAGAGTTCTTTATGGCGCTATTTCTCTTTGTGTTCCAGATCTCGATTTTTAAAGAGCTATATAATATATACCTCCGAACGCTTATAAGCCTTATTAAGGATATGTCGTAACTTTGTTTCCCTTTCAAACAAAATTATTTTTCGCAGATGGAAAATGAGAACGTAAAAAAATTACCCATAAGAATGACGGGAGAGACTTATTGGGAACTTAATCCTACATACTCATCTAATTCTCGGAGGAATTTCGTTATTTCGTTTTAACAATCTCCCATAGGCTAGTTGCAAGAAAAAAAATTCCCCTTTGTATTGTTTTTTCTTTCTCCTGTTATTGTTAAAGAACAAATATATATCTCATAAGAGAACAATTCAACATGTGTATGTTGCATTTTAGGAAATATTTCTCGACGTCTAAAATATTTTTTTTTCAAATAAACACAATCGATTTGTTCGCTCAAAAAATACTCAGAACAAATGACGAGTAACTTAAAAAACCTTTCTATTTTTAAAATTGTAGCCATATAAATATTTTAATAAAGACCATATTTACTTAAAAATACATCATTATCAAATGTACTTTGATGTTCACACTTTAGAGAATGTTCCTTTTTCTCTAACACATATTTTTATCCAATTCATTATTTAATAAGTCATATGAAAAATATGTTCACAATTCACATACATATATGTTGTCTTTTTATGAAAAGTATTTCCCATAGAAAGAACAATCTTTTTTAGAGATTTATAAATGAGTATGTTGCATTCTTAGAAACGTTAATCACACTTGTTGTTAATGTATATATATATGTGTGTATGTGTGCATATATAAATTAAAAAATATATGCATAGAATTAAAAATATATACATCCTTGAATAAGCATTTATTTTAACTAAAAATCGCACAATTGACTTTTTTATTGAAGTTTTTAATTTTCTTTTACTATTTCCCATGCACACTCATATCTCATTTTTTTTCTATTAAAGAATTAAAATACGTACATCTCAGAAAAATACAACTTAAATTTGTTGTGTATTAAAAAATATTCTTAGCGTATGGATAAACGAAGCGCATTTAAAAGATTTTCAAGTATACAGAATCGATTTCCTTACTAAAAAAGTCACCAAATCAAATTATGATTGTCTTCACAAATATGTATGAGTATTCATGAAATAATATATGTATATATGTGAAGGAGGTACAAGGCAATAGTTAAGGAACAACAGGAATTTCATACGTCTGCATTATCATTGTCACACTTCAATACAGTATAGCTATTTACAAAGTTACGGGAGGAAAGAGGGGTTTCGCGGAAATTCAACGTGGCATCAGGATTTCTACCGACCGTAGTAACCTCGACACTCCTTCTTAAGAGCCTTCGAGATCCATCTGAACTCGGCCACTGAGAAATCTGAGATTAGGCTGTTAATTCGTTCCCAAGCTCAGAGATGCAAAAATATGCATCAGCATTTTAATTCTAACTGCGGGCGTTACTTCTCATGGAAACGGCTGACTTTTCCTTTTGCTCATGTGAGTTTTGTGAGTTTTGTGTATATATATATATATGTATATATATATATATATATATATATATATATATATATATATATATATATATATATATATATATATAATTGCACGATTATGTATATTAATGAAAAAATAAATAACATATATATATATATATATATTTCCAGTTTATAGAATATTTGCCGTTTGGTAGTGCATACTTTTTTTTGTAGTTAAAGTACAGATATCTATCATAAATGAGCCATTTAATATGTATTTTGCGTTTCCAGATGCATTTTTAATATCTAAAGAAACAAAGTATATTTTAAAATATTTAAAACAAGAAATAAAAATTTTCACTTCAAGCATAGATTATGAAACACTTTCTAACACATTCAGACTAATGTAACAAAACTCTACCATTTAATAAGTTGAAATGTGATGTGTAATGGAACCATTTGGAAACGCATAACACATTTGAAAAATCAATTTCAGCAATTCCCATCTACAATCGAAAGATCATTCGAATTCTTTGAGTAACACTGTATATATTATAGAGATTTTTATCTATTAAGCATGATGTAATTTATTTCAGTTAAAAAATATTTAGGAATTTTATATCAGTAGAAAATTTTGCTTCAGGAATTTTCGCTGATAAGGAGAATAGTAAGTGAATTATATTGTGCAGCCCTGTACAAGAAGTATAGAATTTATACATAACGAGTAACATGCAAAATATTGGTCCAATTAAAAGCGCATACCGAAATTGGAAATGCACTTTTAGCAATTATTGCTCAAAGACAGTTTTCCAACTGATTTCTTTTCCGTGTCCCTGTAAATGTATGACAAATTCTATGAATGCTATTAATGTCCTATTCTACAGTAATCATCATCTTGTAGTGAGATTCAGTGATTTATATCAATTTCAATTCATTTGAAATAGCGTAATGTCATTAAAATACTCTCAAAATGGTTTTTCCGTATAGACCATAATGCAACGGAATTCTTTTCAGTCCTAGCACAAACGAACTTTTAATGCTACACATTTTATATTCAATATCGAACATATCATGGTTAACATCATTACCATATATTAATTGCATGAAAATTCGAGTATATTTACGTGAGTTAGACCGTGGACAGACAGACGGACACACAAACCGAATTCATAAGCACTTTTCGACTATGTTGTAAAGCTTTAAAAACCAAGTTCGCGAAAAAATTGTTAAAACTGAAATAAGGAATTATTTCAGAAGTACGTATGTTTGGAGAAGATTACTTGACGACCGCTTAACGACCTTAAAAATTGATGTAACCACTTCATAACATATAAGTCTGAAATAAATAACTACAAGCTGTCATAGTCAGAATTATAGTATATCTAGCTCACCAGGGGTACTTCACAAAAATTCTCTACTTCACTAAACAAGGGGAAAATGATCAAATCACCAAGTATGTCATCTTACAGCAAGTTATATAATAAACCTTACATATTCCAAATATGTGATGCAGAAGATTTTTTTCTTTTAAAATAGAACGAGAAATGCCTGCACAAACCATCACATCATCTAGTTGACGGCTGAAATTACAGGATTAGACAAAACTCGATTAGCATATTAAAACGAAACTTGTCTGCCAACTCATATCTTGTTGGTAACAACCTTCAGACCCGATCTTTGTGGTTGGTTGCTAGGTTTATCATTGTATTTTCCTGCAGCCAAAGGTATGAAAACACGGAAGATTGGGAACAGGAAAACAAAATGGTAAACATACAAATCAACCACTAATATAGCATATACTGGTGTTTCCCACCAAGATATAACCTGTCAGACCAGTTGCAGTTTAATATGCTAATCGAATTTAAAGTAATCCCAGAATTTCAGTCGTCAACTCGATGAGATGATGATTTGTGCAGTTGCCTCCTGCTTAAAAGATATTATTGCCGTCATAAAGATCAGAATTAAAAGCATTCATTATCACTTGGCGTTACACTAAGCTTTACAGCCTGTCACGATGAATTTAACCCTTTCTTTAAAAAGAAATAACAACTTAACAAATTATTTTAAAAGTTTGCCATTTTGCGAACTAGATTATCCATGAACATATCAATGAGCAGTAGAATTCGTTTCCCGAAACTCAGAAATCCAAGTCTATTTTTAGAAACATATACAGTGCGTCTCATAAATATAAAGAGACTGATAGATTCGAAATAATATTTTAATAATTCAGTATTCAAAATTATGTTTATGCATATAACAAAAAGCATGTACCAAAAAAATATTTTACAGTAAATTAAATTAGAATTATATAATTTCAACTCGAAAATTGATAAAGGTAAACAAATTTGTAGTCTCATACATATAAAGATATTTTACATACTTTATCATTATACTTTACTTTTACTATACTATTACTATACTTTTACATACTTTTATGAATTATCTTTCAATAAAAGATCCATTCTTATTAATGACACCAAATATTCTAACTGGTATGCTGTTTATTAAGTTGTGTAAGTATATTGGCTTTATATCAAACCGACTTAGTTTGATTTATTTTTTCAACTCAAGGACGTTTGAAAATTGTCTTCCAGATGCATATACACTGCAAACGAGAATGCCAAAAAGATTCTCAAATGGATTTAAATCAAGCCTACGTGCGGGTCACACCCTGTCATGAACATTATTATCAGCATACCATTTTCTTGTCAGTTTTGATGTTGAATTGGTGCATTATCCTGTTGGTACAAATAATTCCGACCACCAAGTGTTTCAGGAACTGGCAACAAGCGACAATCAAAGAGTTCTATATACTCTTTAGATGTCTGTTTACCTTCCAGAAAAGCAATATCTGTTGTTCCATGGAAAGAAAAGGCATCCCAAACCATAACAGAACCTCCCTCTTTCTACCTGCTGAAGAGAGTTCGAAGTTCACATCTTAAATCGTGTAAGTAGAGATTCCAACCATCTGGGCCATCCAAATTAAATCTCTTTTCATCTGAAAAAATGTCTTGCATCCATTCTTCCTTCCAATGCGTATGATCCTTAGCCTAGATTAGCTCCGTTCTTTGTGTTCTATTTCAGTAAAAAAATCTGCACATATGCCGACATACAACATTTTTGCTTTCTTTTATACGACGATGTTTTGTGTCCTTTGAGACCATATCATAAACTCGTTGAGAAACTTATCGGAGTGACATTTTTTTGCGACGAAACAAGTCGCATGATCTTGCGATCGAGTCTTTCAATAGTCTTCCTCCGTCTGCTAGATCGTTTTCTCGAATATAAATTGTAAGTTTTTGATAAAATTTTATAATTGCAACTCTGCTTCTCCCAGTTTTTTTGTATATTTGAAAACTGTTAAGCCATTAGCTTTAAATCCACGTATTTTGCAAATGTCATCTTTAGAAATTGTAATGTTCCGCGGCAACTTTGCTATTGAAACAAGTCAAACAACTTTTCACGTTTGGGTAACTTAAATTGTATTTCTTCGCATGCACATTATTTCTGTATGCGCGCATTCGAAAAAAAATTGCATATGAAGCAGTTTCAAATTTGTCTTTATAAGACAGCATAATTTTTAATTTTTTTTATTATTTGAGTTTAAATTATTTAATTAAAATTTAAACCCCCATAATAGATTCATTTCATTGTTCTTAATATGAATTATAAAATTTAATTTCTTATAACTGAATTAATATAATGTAATTTCAAAATCATCTGTGACTTTATATTTATGAGACGCATCGTATCTGAAAAGGAACAATTCTGATTTGATTAACGATATTACAACTGGAAAAATCACATACTATTTAAAAAAAAAAAATCTAAAAATTGATCACGAAAAAAATGTCAAGAGTAGAATATTTACATGTTAGTATGAAATAAGGACTTATATTAATAAATAATTTTATTGTAAGCTCTTAAATTTTAATTTTTCCTTTATGAATCATCGGCTCAAATTCTTCACAAATGTAATAGGTTATCAATGATGGAATATTCTTTTAATCATGGTTTGATAAAAGTCTCAAAAGAAGAAAAATGCTTTTATTTCGCATTCAGAAGATCAATAGTTTAATTCCGTTTTTGTTTTGGATACATTGAAAGGAAAGAAAGTTTATGTTATTATATTAATAGATGGATTTAAAACAAATGTATTGTAGTTCAAAACCTATAAGGTCCAATTCCTCTGAAAAAGAACCTTGCTACTGATCATAAATAAAATACAAGCCATTTTTTGAATTAAATTTTATATTTTCACTACGTGTAAACTGAAATGCATAGAAACATTCTACATGGTCTATATTACCATTTTTTACAGCTACGAATCGTTTTCAGTTTTTTATGATACAGGGTGATCGCAATTAATTTTTACTCTAATCATTGTTGGTCCCTTAATTGCCTCTGTGACAAAATATTCACTAAAATAAATGGGTTTGGACATGTCTATTACATCTCCGAAATTTAATAATAATTCATGAAGTTATTCTCTAGATTTTTGAAAAATGTTTAAAATAGAAAGTTTTCGATGACTTCTGGTCTCATATCGTACATGTATGAATAAAATCGACCGAATTTACAATAAACACTTCGAAAAAACATTGACAATGAGTGATTTTATAATAAGATCTTCACTGTGACAGAAAAAGGAAATGATTTTTCAAACACTTTATGCATTAACTGGAATCATGAAAGTCTTTTTAATTTATGATATCATAAAATGTCGTTCATTTAATAAAGCAAAGAATATTGCTTTGGATTTTCTGAATAACAACCCTGGCGTTAAGGTGCCATTCCGTTCCCAGCTAGCATTCTAAAAAATGGCAAAAAAATTTATAAAAAATATATGTTTTATATGATTGTATTTTTCAGTTGAACAAATAATCAAGTATATTACTTATACACAATTATTTTATTCTGCAACTTAACTGATGAAAACATTACACGAGTAGAAAAATGCACGGGCAATAAATGGCACCACAACATAAGTTAAGAGTTGGTAACAGAATCTTACAATTTTGGGAAAGAGCTTAAAATTATCATCGCAGTTTAAGAGAAGAGGCATGAATTAAATAAGTGCGTAAGTGAGATCGCAGATCGCGCAGAGGGTTTAGATTAATATCTCTTTTAAAACACTTTATCCTTAAATTAATAAACGAAAGTTGTTAATTTATAACTATTAAATCCTTATATAAATGGTAGCACTATCACATTTAATTTAAAAATAATTATAAACATATTTTAAAATCAAATTAAAAATATTTAAGAAAAGTTATTTAAAGGAAATAAAAAAAAAAATCCGAATATTTTTAAATTCAACAATTTCAAAAATTTAGCGCATGTATAAATAAAATATAAAATTTTGAAAAGAAATAAACTGTTTAAAACATATTTAAAATGATCAAACAATTCAAGAAAAAAACATTTTAATTCTTCGACTTTTTAAAAACTCGCTGGATGGCGCCAACAAAGGATTTGAACATTTATTAAAAACCGAAATACAAAAGAAGAAGAAAACTTTTTAATTCCTAAATATTTCTTATAGTGATAAGTAGAAAAAGTTCATCCTAGAAGTCTATTATTTAAAAAAATGGCCAGTAGATGTCAGTAGCAAACAAAATTCCAGATTTTCACTGTCTGAGAAAAAAAAAAGAAACTTTAAAAATTACCGCTCCGTGAAAAATAAAATAAGCCTCTAAAATGGCAAATATATATATATATATATACATATACATATAGCATATATATATATTTTAATTAAATCCATCCAAAAAGGAAGTGTAATAATTATAAAATTCATAGTTTTAAAGTTCCGCCTCACAGATTCTAACCCACAATCTTCCGCTTGGAGGACGAACACTTTACCACTGTGCTCAAGATACTCTGCAAAGTTTGCTGATATTAAGATCATGTTTTGAAATCGAAAAACAACGAATTCATTTAATTAAAATAATATAAGACTTTTTCAAAATTTTATGATTTTGGGTATGGCAGAGGGTATTTATCTCTATGTGTAAAATAATAATAATAATAATAATAAGTCTGTAACTTAAATAGTTTCCGAGTACGAGCGCTGTGACGGATAGACAACGAAGAGAGACAATAAGGGTTGTCAGAGCTGAACGAAATACTAAAAAGAATCAAAACACATAGTTGCTCGCAATTTATATTATTTTGCGAACTAATTTCTTTTCTAATGAAGAAATAAGCAGAATATTTATCTAATCTGTTTTAAAATAATTTGTCTTTGGTGTAACTCATGTCTTTAAACGCAATAAATATCTAAAATGTATTTCCACTTTTAGCGGATGTATACATTTTCTTTCAACACTCTCGTGCAAACTATCTTTGTAATCCATTACTAAGATTAAAATGGGATCACGTATACTCTGATAAAATGACATGTCAGAAATGAGTAAATAGCTATATGAGACTATTATTTTGAAAACTAACTTTTTTATGAAATCTAGTAGTACAAGTTTGAAGTCTGAAAATTGACTAATGTTATTTTTTAAAAGTTCTTTAAAATTTATAAAGATTATTGCAATTTAACCCTTTAAAATCAGTCCACTAATAATAGTACGTGTATTTATATTTAGTACTTTTTTGTGTTTCCATTTACTTTTGTTATCATCTACATATACACTGATGTCCAAAATTAAGGACCAGTCACAAAATGCTAATTTTTAAGTAAGCGAATACTCAAAAGGAAATAATATAATTCAAATAATTGCTATCCCTACAGGACAGATAGCCCATATAGCATCTCATTCACGTCACACATGGTCACAAGTGCCACAGTCACTACGGTGAAACAAAAAATAGAAAATTCCACACGTCTCATTATGAGTCTCAAATTATCACAATATGTGACTCCACTGAGACTTCAATGTGACTGCTTCTTTATGACAAGTCACCAGTTGATTTACAATGTAGCTACATTGTGACTCTCGTGTGACTGTCATTTTTAGACACAATTTCAAAATCATCATTAACTTTGCATTATGATAAGTCACCAAATAATATCACATTATAGTCATATGGTGACTTTTCACAAAAGAGCACAATGATAACTTCACTCCCCGTCACTTGAAAGCCATCATGTGACTTTAATGTGACATTATTTGTTAACTTATCACAATGCAGTGTGCACTATGACTTTGAAATTGAGTCTGAAGATGACAGTCACATGAGAGTCACAGTGTAACTACATTGTAAAGTCACATGGTGACTCGTCACAAAGCAGCAGTCACAGTGACGTCTCAGTGGAGTCACATATAGTGATCATTTGAGACGTATGGAATTCCCTATTTTTTTGCTTCAACGTAGTGACTGTGACACTTGTGACCATGTGTGACATGAAAGAGATGTTATATGGACTGGCTGTGCGGTAGAGATAGTAATTATTCGAATTATATTATTTCCTTTAGAGTATTCGTGTACTTGAAAATTAGCATTTTGTGATTGGTCCTTAATTTTGGACACCAGTGTAGTAATGATAATACAATACTTACTTGAGTAATTTGAGAATTTTCTGCACCATTTTTTTTGGTTCTAAAAGTTGAAATCCGAAAAATCTGCAATTTTCTTTCATTGTACTATTTTTTGCTGAAAAACAACATAAATTAAAAGAGAATGATATTGTATTAGATGAATATAATATTTTTTTTAATAAAATATTAAGATTAAGCAAGATTTCTAACAGTTTCAACTCTTAGTTCAAAAATTTTTAAATGGGATAGTGGAACCCTGTTTCTTTTTCTGGATAGTAAAAGAAAATATGGCAAATACCTTTTATATTCTGAAGCATGAAAACACTTTAGAACATTCTATGATACGATTCTATGATACATTCTATTTCCAAATTGAGGGAGAATCTGCCTGCCAAAGCCAAAAACTTAAAATAAAAATTTGGTTCAATTTTATGCAAAACTTCATACACTTTTGGATAGTACAATATTCAAAATCGCACAAAAATCGCTGTTACAGCGCCCTCTACCGGCTAATTTTTTCCAAATTCGGGGAGGACCTACCTGCCATAACCAAAAACTTAAAATAAAAATTTGGTTCAATTCTATGCATAACTTCATATACTTTTGGATGGTACAATATTCAAAATCGCACAAAAATCGCTGTTACAGCGCCCCCTACCGGCGATTTTTTTCCAAATTCAGGGAGGACCTACCAGCCATATCCAAAAACTTAAAATAAAAATTTGGTTCAGTTCTATGTATAACTTCATATACTTTTGGGTGGTACAATATTCAAAATCGCACAAAAATCGCTGTTACAGCGCCCTCTAGCGGCAATTTTTTCCAAATTCAGGGAGGTCCTACCTGTCATATCCAAAAACTTAAAATAAAAATTTGGTTCAATTCTATGCATAACTTCATATACTTTTGGATGGTAATATTCAAAATCGCACAAAAATCGCTGTTACAGCGCCCCCTACCGGCGATTTTTTTTCCAAATTCGGGGAGGACCTACCTGCCATAACCAAAAACTTAAAATAAAAATTTGGTTCAATTCTATGCATAACTTCATATACTTTTGGATGGTACAATATTCAAAATCGCACAAAAATCGCTGTTACAGCGCCCCCTACAGGCGAATTTTTTCCAAATTCAGGGAGGACCTACCTGCCATATCCAAAAACTTAAAATAAAAATTTGGTTCAGTTCTATGCATAACTTCATATACTTTTGGGTGGTACAATATTCAAAATCGCACAAAAATCGCTATTACAGCGCCCCCTACCGGCGATTTTTTTCCAAATTCAAGGAGGATCTGCTTGCCATAGCCAAAAACTTAACATAAAAATTTGGTTCAATTCTATGCATAACTTCATACACTTTTTGATGGTACAATGGCGACAGACACACGAACAGACGGACACACGGACAGATAGACATTTTCTATAAACATGTTTTTTGGGATCTCTGACCCCTAAAACTTGTAAATCCGTCGAAAACCGGAAGTCGAAAAAAATTTCGATTACAATACTTTCTTCTATTGAAGATAGAAGAAAGTAAAAATGGGGCGGGGGATACGACATAGATTATTGAGTTCGGGAGAAAAAAAAAAGCGAAAAAGAAAATAATAACTAGTTGGATGTGCCAATCCCAAAACTTTCTTCTATCTTATACATCTTAATATTTCAAAAACTAGTTACACATGTTAATACTTCAATATTATTAGTTCATTACTATACCAACTTTGATTTTCATCTTAAATTTCTGCTTCAGTCAATTAAATGAACTAAAAACGAGTTAATCTATATCTTGATATTTGTTAAAATTAATAGTTTTCCCTTATTCTGTTGTTATCAGATATTTTTGAATAGCCGGCTTAGCAGGAAGTGAGTTCCCGCCTTTGCACGAGCCGCCGATGGAAAATAGAACTACAAATATAAAGAAAAGTATACAAAAATCGCCATCACAGAGCCCCATTACCGCGCGATATTTCCAAATTCAAGGGGGACCTGTTGGCCAAAGTCAAAAACATGCACAAAAAATTTGGTTCAATTGTATGCATAATTTTATACAATTTTCGATTGTACAATAAAGAAAATGGTACAGACATCGTAATTATAGCGCACCCTTCCAGCGAAATTTTTCCAAATTCAGGGAGGACCTTCATGCCATGAACAAAAAGAAACACAAAAAATTTGGCTCAATTCTTTGCATAACTTCATACACTTTTCGATGGTATAATATTCAAAATGGCACAAAAATCGCTATTACAGCGCCCTCTACCCGCAATTTTTTTCCAAATTAAGGAAGGATTTGCTTGCCATAGCCAATAACTTAAAATAAAAATTTGGTTCAATTCTATGCATAACTTCATACACTCTTCGATGGTACAATATGCAAAATCACTATTACAGCGCCCCCTAGTGGCAAATTTTTTCCAAATTCAGGGAGGTGCTGCTTGTCATATCCATAAACTTAAAATAAAAATTTGGTTCAATTCTATGCATAACTTCATACACTTTTGGATGGTACAATATTCAAAATCGCTGTTACAGAGCCCCCTACGGGCGAATTTTTTTCCAAATTCAGGGAGGATCTGCCTGCCAAAGCCAAAAACTTAAAATAATTTTTTTTTTCAATTCTATGCATAATTTCATATACTTTTGGATGGTAAAATATTCAAAATTGCACAAAAATCGGTATTACAGCGCCCCCTACAGGCAATATTTTTCCAAATTCAGGGAGCACCTACCTGCCATATCCAAAAACTTAAAATAAAAATTTGGTTCAATTCAATGCATAACTTCATACACTTTTGGATAGTACAATATTCAAAATCGCACAAAAATCGCTGTGACAGCGTCCCCTACCGGCAAATTTTTTCCAAATTCAGGGAGCACCTACCTGCCATATCCAAAAACTTAAAATAAAAATTTGGTTCAATTCTATGCATAACTTCATACACTTTTGGATAGTACAATATTCAAAATCGCACAAAAATCGCTGTGACAGCGCCCCCTACCGGTGAATTTTTTCCAAATTCAGGGAGGACCTACCTGCCATATCCAAAAACTTAAAATATTTTTTTTTCAATTCTATGCATAACTTCATATACTTTTGGATGGTAAAATATTCAAAATCGCACAAAAATCGGTATTACAGCGCCCCCTACAGGCAATTTTTTTCCAAATTCAAGGAGCACCTACCTGCCATATCCAAAAACTTAAAATAAAAATTTGGTTCAATTCTATGCATAACTTCATATAATTTTGGATGGTACAATATTCAAAATCGCACAAAAATCGCTGTTACAGCGCCCCCTATCGGCGATTTTTTTCCAAATTCAGGTAGGACCTACCTGCCATATTCAAAAACTTAACATAAAAATTTGGTTGAATTCTATGCATAACTTCATATACTTTTGGATGGTACAATATTCAAAATCGCACAAAAATCGCTATTACAGCGCCCCCTACCGGCGAATTTTTTCCAAATTCAGGGAGGATCTGCTTGCCATATCCAAAAACTTAACATAAAAATTTGGTTCAATTCTATGCATAACTTCATACACTTTTTGATGGTACAATGGCGACAGACACACGGACAGACGGACACACGGACATTTTCTATAAATATGTTTTTTGGGATCTCTGACCCTAAAACATGTAAATCCGTCGAAAACCGGAAGTCGAAAAAAATTTCGATTACAATACTTTCTTCTATTGAAGATAGAAGAAAGTAATAATAATAATAATAATAATAAATAAGTTTTGAAATAAGAAAAAATTAATTTAAAATTTAGAAAAAAATTAGATTAAAGTTATCTAAGAGTAATCATGATTCAATTAGAGAAAAATTTCTATTTTTAGAAACAGGTGACGAAAGGTTAAAAATTCGGTACAGAATACTTGTCGTGAGAAATTCATTATGCTTCGTAGCAGATATTATCGTTTAAGTTAATATCAAATAAGTCTTTCATTCACGCCTTATTCACCTCCATCTAAATTTATTTTTTTTTTTTGTTCAATAAAATACTCTACCACGAATATAAAATTTTCATTGTAAAGTGATCAGCAGTATGTATCACAGTATAGGTCATATTGCTTTAACAAGTGTAATGCCTATGGCACTGCCGTGCTGCATCTAATGGAAAGTAATCGCGGAGAAAAAAAAAAAAAAAAAAAGAAAGAAAGAATTGCATTCTAAAAAACCAAACCATAAGTTGTGTGTGCGTAAAAAAGCAGGAAAATGAATTAAGTGTGTAATTCACTGTACAAAAATTCCGTTGATTACCACTAGAACTTCCATATAGTTACCCAAATTTGTTTCTGCGATGAAATGATTTCTTGAATGTGTCTGAAAGTAGCGAATATGAATTTCAGAATTTCTTTCAGAGATAATAGTATAGTAAATTTGTTCCTTTTTCTAAAATTTTGGAATAATATATGTTTTGCACTCTAAAAGATGTTTGTATTTCCCCAGTACAATCTCCGCATTTTATGGATTTTTTAAATTTTGTACACTGTAAAAAAAGAGAATTTTTTCTTAATGTGAGAAAATGTACTACAATCACGAACGAAAAGATACAATAACTTTTTCCGAGTCACCCAAGAATCCGAAAAGTATTCCTTTGTCTTTAGAAACCTCAAAAAACAATTTATTTTCGAAATTAAAAAAATAATTTTGCACTTGCTGACCGAATATTTTCGGCAACGTTTCCGAAAATCTTTTATAATGGATTAATTAGTTTTCTTCGCTCGAAAAATGGTTTTTTCGGATACAATAAATTCTCAAATAAACAAATTCAGCTACATACCTGAATTTGTACATGCAAGTCTATTAAAATAGTGCTAATTTTAATGTTAATGCTATTGACTTTGTATGTTTGTCTGATAAAGGTGATTGATATACGTTATGAAAATATTTACTTGAGAATGGATAGCAGCCGAAAAACCGATTTCCCTGGTAAGACAGAACTGATTAATCCATCATAAAAGCTACTCAGAAATATTTCCGAAATTTATGCTAATAAAAAATTCTTTTTTGTAATTTTTTCTTTAAATTTCGAAAATAAATTGTTTTCTGAAATTTCTAAAGATAAAGGAACACTTTTCGAATTCGTGAGTGATACGAAATAGGTTATTGTACGTTTTCGTTCTTTTTTTTTACAGTGTAGTGAAATAATAAAAATAAAACCTATAGCTTTAGAGAAAGTTAAACCTTAGCATTATTTGTCAATGATCATCTCAAATTCATACTTTTTAACACATTCACGATATTATCCATTTCATAAAAAATAAAATAAATACAAAAGCACAGAATTTGAATTAGCAATCAGCAGAATGTTTTTTCTATTTTATTTCATATAGTGTACGGTATATGTTTTTACATTTACTACTAGCTCTTCATTTTTGTCTCAATATCTAATGATAAAAAACAATACGCACTTTAAAACTTCTACGCACCATTGATGAGATTTACACTTGAAAAATGTGTTTTATTCTTTAAAAAAAAAAAAAAAATGAGTTTCTTGTTCAAACCAATAGTGTTTGATAAAAAATGAATAATACTGGGAAGTTGCTATTCCTTATTGATCCTGTTGTAATGTGTATTTTCTAAACATCATTTTAAAAAAAATATCTAATTTCACGTTAATAGTATGCAAAATTACTACAATTTCTATATGTCTGTAAATTGCACATACGTTAAAAATCAGACTACCATATTTTTTAATTTATTTGCTACATTTTTTTTCCTTCAAATTAAAATCGTTTGATCCAAAAATTTTAAGGCTGCTCTCAAATATAAACTGGGTACTTTCTGACGCTTCTTTAAAATTCATTTTGGCTCACAAATCTGAAGGAACTCTTTTTCATTAACGTTGTAATCAAACCTCTTTGTACGTTTTTCAATAATACCAGAATATCTTTTAAAAAATGTGGTCAAGTTGGCGTTTAGAACAAATTTTCGAAAGCGACAATGCGGGAGAGGAGAATAATTATTCGTTATAGAAAATAATCGCTTATAACTGAAGATGTGATTAATTTAACCAAAAATAAAAAGCACTATTAGATAATCATGTCTGCAGGTTTCATGATTGTACGTTTTAGCATGAGCCAGAACATGTATCAGAAATTTTCGCGTTATGGAATGGGTAAAAATTTTTCTTCGAAAACAGTCTTAATGGAAACATAATTTATAAATATACATTGAAATATAAGACACTTATTGTAAGTAGTTTTCGAAACAAAATGTCATTCATAAAAGTGTATTCAACAATTTTTAATCGCAGTCAAATAGATATGCAGTATTTCCGAAAAATATATACAGTGAAACTTCCATTTAACGAAGCCTCATTGTTACGCTTCAACAATTCGTTATGAAGAAAATTCGTTAAATACAAATCAACTTAATTCATAAAATGAAAAATACACATAAAATGCAAATATTGGAAAAAAAATTATTTTAATTCAAGCAGCATTTTTAAAAATCAATTTAGACATATGAGAAAAATTTAATTAGAATAATGTCTAAAAAAAAACGCAATAAAGAGAGGTAGTATATCAAATTTTTAATTTTAAAAAAGTCTGTAATATTACGTTGTACAGGTATCTTATAAAAAAAATGCACTGTTCATAAAACCTTCCGCAATTTTGTAAGTATCCGAACAGTTCATCTGTAACATTTTCGTGAAACTGGAATCCCCTTCATATTGTGTCGAAGGCTTTTAGCATTTCTTCTATTGAAAGTTTTCAATTTCTTCTTCATTATCATTTTTATTCGCTGTAGTTTCTTCACTACATTTTATTACACTTCGCAATATGTCATCGTTAATAGTATATTCAGCTGTTGTAAGTGGAATAAACTTTGTTATACAGAATATAGTTTATGGAATATGGAGATTAATTTACATGATAATGGTGTTCAAAGTCAAGGTTCAGTAGAAAATTTCGTTAAGTACTAAAATTCGTTATATAGAGACTTCGTTAAAGGGAAGTTAAACTGTACTTAATACTAAAAGTAGTACCCAACATATCTAAGTAATAACGTACGAAAATTAATGTGTAGGATGAATCGGAACTTTTCACTATGTGTATAATTATTGCATATTGGGAAGATATATTCGATCGATAGATAGACGGTGAAAATAGCAAGCAATCGTCTAAAAAGTTTAAAAGGATTAGATGGCGATAGAGTAAATAAATGTAGAATTTCTCTCCATAAAAACAGTTTAGTGGGAAGAGAAAAGTTTGAAATATCTAAAAATAACAGAAGTTTAATCGCGGATTAAGAATCCTGTAATTATTTTATGCTAATTTTATCGAATTTTATAGAATTTAATCATTTAAATATTATAGAAATGAAATATATACTTGTTAAGTTATATACAGGGTGTCCGGTCTCAAAGGTGTCCAATGGCTAATTCCTAAACCGTTAGTCATAGACATATAGTTCCAATTAGAAAAAGGCTTTAAATCAGATAAAGAAATATTTTAAAAGCGATTTGGGTCAATAAAAACATTTCTTAAAAAATTACGAAATTTAAATTTTTATACGGTCCCTCGGTCCTATAAGTTATATTTAGTCAAATTTTCCTATTACACTGACAAGTAAGACAAAAAAAGTCCCATTCATATGACACTAAAATTGTACGAGTTATGAAACTTTAAAAATGCATGACTTATGCCACTTTTCTTCTCTGAAAACAAATGAGTTCGGCTTGGGTTTGAGGGCTCATATTCCAAATGCTTAAAGTATTCGAAGATCTCATTTCATGTGTATTTGCGCTTTGAAAAAAAATCGTACAAGTATTACGATTAAGTTAACATTTATTAAGTTTCAGATTGGCTGAAATAACATATGTTTTATTTTGTCAGGATTTGAGACTGTTTCTTTTATGATTTCTTTTAATAAAATTATGTTATTTTTATAAGTTTTTATGTTACTTCAACGATCTTAAGTATGTTTTTCCAGTTTAAAATTTGTATTCGAACTTTAACCCACTCTGAAATATCCGAACGAGATTACATTTTACATACTGGCGCAAATCCGATAACTATCTAATATTATTATGGTTTTCGGTGGTTACCATTTATACTTATTTTATAGTATAACACAAAAAATTTCGGATAGATTACCGCCAAGAAGTTTATGAAAAAGTTTTAGATTACATAATGCAAGACGGAGATTGTTGGGTTTTTTATCTTTTATGTATTTTTTAGCACTGAATCCGAAAATTGCCTTGATTTTTAACCATCATGTCATGATATATCGCAAATCATAAATTGTCGAATTTAAAGAATAACAAAAATCGGATACTATAAAGTAGAGGAGATGGTTGCATTTTTTAACTTTTGATAATTGATTTTTACGTACTATTTAGCACTAAATCTGAAAATGACTTTCATTTTTAACCATCACGTTACAAATTTTTTGCAAATGTGTAAGTGAAAATATAGCGAAAATCTCATACTATAAAACATATGTAAAACTTTTTTTTATTTTGATTCAATAATTTATTCGATATGTTTGCTTATCTTGGGATTCTTACAGCTAGGTGGTGTGATGAGATTGGGGAGGAGATTAAATTTTAACTTTGAACTTTTTAACTTTGAAATTTACAATTTGCGAAAAATCTTGATGTGATGGCTAAAAATGAAGGTCAATTCCGGATTCAGCGGTACAGAATACATAAGAATCAATTATCAAAAGCTAAAAAACATGAAATAACCCAACTTTTGCAGGCTAGTGTAATCTAATAATATTTTAAAATACGTATCATTGTGTAAAGAATTGAGGCTGTTAATTTAGCATCATTTTATTTAACAAAACTTCTGTTTTTTTTCTTTCTTCTTAAATGTGCATTACAAATTGTATATTTTGCATTAATATGTCAGAATGACTAAAGATTTCAAATTTATATTGCAATATTAATTTTACTCTCAACCATTTTTTAATATATCTGACGAAATTATATTTCGACTAAATTTGTGAATGATCCCCAATTTGCAGCAAAAAATATGCTCCAACTTTAAACAGGTATTACTCGGTCATTTTTAATCGTAGAACAACGGGACTTTTTTAGTATTACTTGTCAGTGTAAAAGGAAAATTTTATTAAATATAACTTATAGGACCGGGAGACCGTATAAAAATTTAAATTTCGTAATTTTTTAAGAAATGGTTTTTTTTTTTTACCCAAATCGCTTTTAAAATATTTCTTTACCTGATTTAAAACATTTTTGTAACTGGAACTATATATCTATGACTAACGGTTTAGGAATTAGCCATTGGACACCGTTGAGACCGGATACCCTGTATATGTAGGATTTAATATATTAAGTAACTAGGTATTCAGTAGCTTATTGCTACAAGGGAAATCATCAATCAGTTATTCTATTTACTTAATTTATTACTTAGACGAACAAACATAGTTTATGAAAATCCAGTTAAAAATAATGATATAGTATACAATTTTCACATTGGCAGATATGAGGAATATAGGAAATCACCTAGATTCCTCATTCAAGCCTTTTTTTCGGCCATTGGCAGCTCTTTAAATCATTCAGTTAATATCTAAACTATGGAACTCCTAAAACATAAACACCTCTTGACATTACTCCGTTAATCCATCAGAAGTTGTTACGGTCATTCCACGTACCCATTCATTAAAGTACGTTTTTCACTGAAAAACAAAATCGTGCCAACTATCTGCTGACTCCTTCTTATGAGTCATGAACCTCTATCTAAATTATTCCGGTGACATTTTGAATCTTTTAAACAATAAATCTTTTATATATTTGTAAATATTTACCTCAGGTTCCCTTTCTCTTGTTATTATGCTGGCTATTTCTAACGGTAATAAGCTTAATAGATACGATACCCATTACTCCTTGTCTATTTTCATTTGAGATACGTTTCTCTCGTATAATATTAAGAACATACAAATATCACCATTTGCACTGTCATAAAGATTAAGTAATTTCAACAGCTCAAAATTTCCACCTGTTCCCGTCCTTCTATATATATTTCTACTTCCTTCTGAGAGTCTATCTCGACTTGCATTGTCAATTTCTTTAGCTCAAATTCCCTCATTTTTTTCTCTATCATCTATTTCTAAAATCAATTTCTTCTCCTCTATCACTGTTTGTCGTGTCGTCTCTTCTCTTCTCTCTTCTGCTTCAAATTCTAACTTTCTTTCTTCCAACGCTAATTTTTCTCCTCCTTGATAGCTCGCATATTTGTCGGAAATTTAGGATGACCCGTGCAAATGACTGTTATATTTTACCCATATGCAAGGGATGAGCTCTAAGCCACGTCAATCGTCCTATGCATTAAAATTCCAGAAACCGTTGAATTTAGTCTTTTTCTTACTGAAAAGAGCTTTAATTTTTCCCCATTGGGATTTATCGTGATTGGTGAACCATCATTCACAACACAATTGTTTGGATTGAGGGCGCAGTTCCGTCTTACACGGGGATAGCAGCTGCCATTAATTAAGTAATCGAAGATGCTTTCCAAATTTTCATTGATTTTCAAGATACAAACTCTAACATCACCCACTAGGGGGTACAGTGTGGTTCTCCATTCTCAAGTGCAAGAGTCGCCAGCAAGCGGCCCTCCCCAGTGCACTTTTGTCCACCGCCCCGTTATTTTGAGCGCATGAATTCTCTGTAAACTTATATCCATAAATACATATTTTAATCTCTTGGAAAGTAAATACTTGGTTTGTGGAGAAGTAGCAATTTGTCAGTCTAAGCAGATTTAAAATAATACATGTTTTCATAAAATATTGAAATCCTCATTTGCATTGAAAAACACAGCATTTTTTACCCTAGTATAACAAAATACATCCTCGATAACTTTGGGGAAAAGCTTTTTTAACTTTTCACGCGTATGTTGATCTATTTCCTTAATTTTTGTTTGATTTATGGCATTGTATGTTTAGGATTTGAGCACACAACACCTCACATATAAATAAATACGTTTGTGTGCTTGTAAGGAAGTAACTGCGCCCACGAATCGTGTCATAAAATTCAAATGCCACCGAATATAGGATATTTAGTAAACTCTACTATAGTTTATATTCAGTTTACTATACATATACGCCACATTCATAACTGAAGTTAAATAGGTTAACCAACTATTTAGGGCAAGTGTAAACCATATATATTTATTGATCTTTTTAGCGACATAGTTCTAGTCTTCTCATTACTTATTTTTCTGTTGAATAAAAATTTGTAGTCCATATTCGGCTGCCAAAACCAGTTGTTATTTTTAGAAATGTATAACAACAGTTAAAACTATCGCACACCATTGCTAAATATGGCTTAACTTCAAATTTTGCAACACTAAATAGAAATAAAATATACCTTTGAATGAAATTATTAATTAAAGTGTAGCTCTTTTTAATGGCATTATGTCTTTTAAATAATTTTTAAGTATGATTTTTTTAAATCTATGCCAACAATAAATATTCTTTTTTCTACCGTAATGAAAAATAATTAGTAACAGATTTACCACAAGTGGAAATTGATTGCTAAAGTAAAAAAAAGGTCCAATATCACATGATCAGATTAACTTTATAGTGCAGCACATTGATGCTAAACGGAAAAATGTCAACGAAAATTAATATATCAAGTTAAGTAAAATTGCACTAGAATAATATTAACACAATTATTATAATTGGTAAACAAATCATATTAGATGTAAATTTCCAACTGGGCGAAAAATGTCCGAACCAGGATTCGAACCCGGGACTTCCTGACTGAAGCCGCCAGTGCTCTGCCATCTGAGCTATCCCGGACGATTCTGGTCGAGCTTTTTCACCCAGCTAACCTTGATGATTACAGCATCTGGTCTGAAACCTGGTTCAGCTCAACAGAATAAATCTCAGGTAATGGAACTCCAGAAATCGCTGGATACGAAATTACACTAGATTAATATTAACACAATTATTCTAATTGGTAAACAAATCATATTAGATGTAAATTTCCAACTGGGCGAAAAATGTCCGGACCAGGATTCGAACCCGGGACCTCCTGGCTGAAGCCGCCAGTGCTCTGCCATCTGAGCTATCCCTGAGCTATCTGAGGGATAGCTCAAATGGCAGAGCACTGGCGGCTTCAGCCAGGAGGTCCTGGGTTCGAATTCTGGTCCGGACATTTTTCGCCCAGTTGGAAATTTACATCTATTATAAGTAAAATTGATTAAACGATGCGTTATACCAGAATATGCTGGGAATTGAGTTTTATGTTTATTTTATATACTTATTTTTCCAGCATTGTTTGTAAATGTTGTTTTACTGTATGAAGAACTTACATTTTATTTTAAATCACATTTTTAAATGGCCGATTTGAAATTAAAGAATAAAAAGTGATATCTGAAATTAGAAGAATAAATCAATTTTAATATCGCAAAAAGTCACAAAAGAAATTGAACAAATATTTAAAAAAAAAATTATCTGTTTCTTTCACCTGAAAATGTATTTCTAATGAATAAAAAATAATATAACTTCAAATATAACGTATATATCAAACGTAAAGCCGTATTTGCGAATTAAATATTTAACAAATCTGAATATTTAACTTCATAAAATTGAATATTCAAAGTTCGAAGAAAAATGAAATGGGATTATTATTATGACTTTGTGAAATAAGAGATAATGTAAAACTAATACTGCACACCTTTAGTAATTCATTATAATAAAGTATATAAACATGCATGTGAAGCGCTTTGCGGCAGTTTATTGGCAGCATGTGAACATAGTGAACTCTACAGGGAATTACTGTAAACGTCAATCAAATAATTCAATATGCGTCTCCGTTTAGCAGAGCTCGTAAATCATCCAATCTGGAATGAATTTTGAATTGTATTAAACAAGATTTAGTTCACAGCGATAGCGATTTAAATGTGCAATATTGTTAGTTCAATTTATACATCATACATTACTCCTTCGGAGTGATGGTATTAATATTATTGTTGAACTAATAATGCATAAACATCAGTTTTAAATATTCAATAATACTTAATTATATATGTATACTGAATTATAATGAAAAAAATACGAATAAGCATTAAATAGAAAGGAATCTTTTGAGAACGATTTCAATTTGTTAATTTTATCTGCATGACAACGTAATTATATTTCTAAAAATTATCCAGCACTTAGTTTAAAATTAAAACAGATTTTTATCTTTTTAATAGACCTATCTAACAATTAGTTCTATACCTCTTCTCTTAAACAGCACTTACTATCCACTACTACTTACTATCTCACTACTACGATTTGGACTTAATATCACCCTTTGTCGCATTTATGGCGATCTGATCTATGACCATAATCTGTGACATCTCTATGTATTTTACTTTTTCCTTATGTTTGTCGCCCATTGCTTGCGTTTTCTTTTCCGGCAACATGAGTCTGTTGACTCATTGAGGTAACCTTTTTTTTATTTTATTAGGTCTTAATAAAGATGTCCGAGGGGAAACATCTATGCTCTACAGAAGTGGTTTCCACGTCTGAGCAATTCCTCTTAGGCAGTCAAAATCATTTTTGCTTTCTAAAGGGCAGAAGTTTTCAGATTTTCGGATTTTGAATTTTTTTTCTGAGTTTTTAATATTTTCTCCTTGTTGAAATCCCAAATTTTCTAGCAGTGCCTTACACTATCCTGTTAATGGGATACATTTTTAGTTTATTATTGTCGAATACTACATGATGACTTCTTTTTCATAATTGTCATATCTAATTATTGTTTAAATTTTTAACTGTGAAATTGTTATCTTGGTAGATTATGAAAATTTCAAGTGTATTACTATTCAACCTCAACCTTGTTTGTGATTCACATAATTTTTGTCCAAATTATTCATCCATTATATTAACAGAATTAGAAAAAATAGAACCTATGTTTTCAATAAATAAATTTATATATATATATATATATATATATATATATATGTATATCTATATCACATTTAAAAACTCTTTTTTTAATACTAATGTCATTTTTGACACATTTTCATGTGATGTATTGGATTATTCAAGGTCACAAGCCCCCTTTTTTCATAGTCTAAGTACATGTTATAATCTTTGCAACTTGCATTTATCAGTGATATATTTTTTTAAAGTTCCATAGCAAATTTTACGTTGCGGTTTCCTTTTCTATAAGCCTCGTAATTTTCAAAATGCGACTGGAGTTATCCGATTCAGACGGTTTATTTTATATGGATTGATTGGCTTTACGTTTTTCTGCAAATTCTAAATTTAACCCTCTATCACTCGGAACTGTCTTTTTCACACGATCATTCGAAACTTTTATCACAATTTTAAAGTTATTTGTAATAATTTGTAATAAATTATTTATAATAATTTTGTAATTTACTCGTAATTAAAGTAGCTTACTTTAATTTATTCTTAATAAATACTATTCAGAAATGAAAGAAACATGTTATTTTATAAAAAAATTATATATATATTAAAAAAGTGTACATATACTACTACATCATAAATAGTTAAAATTATATGAAAAAGATTTAAATGTAAGGGAGAGTAGCCGAATTTGGACCACTTCACTTATTTTCGGGTGTAACTCACTTAATTTTTGGAATATCTGTAAAACATCACCACACGGGTCAATCTATTCATCTACTAACTAAATAAACCTTTCGATCAATTTCTTTTTGAAAATCTTAAGTTTTATTTTAATTTGAAAAAAATTGTCAAAAGTAGTCCAAATTCAGCAACTGGTCGCCCAAGTTGGACTCCTAGTCTCCTAAATTGTACCAAACAATATTAGGTTGTATTAATGACTAGGGAATATGACTAATTTAATTAAATTAATAAAACAATCAAACAAAATAACAGCAATGAAATATAATTAAATCAAATATCTGAAAGTATATGTAAATGTTTTAAACCAAAATATAATCAAAATATAAATCAAAGTTCTCAGTAATTAAGAATAGAAATTATGTAACTAATTGCCAGTTACCTAAATATCGTGTAAGAAGTGATGGAAAGCTTACACGTGACTTTCGTTTGTTCATTTTTTTATTCCAGCGCACACAACATGGAACCGTATTTGGCAATCTGAACACTGAAACATTTCTGCTATTTTATTTTTATTACAAATTAGGCAAAACCAATCATCAATGTCTAGATTTTTCTTTTTAGATTCTGCATCATTAGACTTTTTTTTAACAGAAGTTTTCTTTGCCTTATATTTGTAGTTCTTCCCTTCCATCATTTTCTTTCCATTTGGATTACGTCTATATTTTAAAACTTCATGTTGCAGTTTTTTTCGTGCTGTGAGAACTTCTTTTGTGGTTTTTTTTATGTTTGTTATTTCATTTTAAAGTTTACTTAATAGGGAGAAGATGTTAACACAGCTGTTTTTTGTCTCAATCTTTACTTTGATTTAACTCATTTTAGAAAGGGAGATAACATTTCTAATGATTCTTTGTTTTTACTTTCTTCTATCTTCAATAGAAGAAAGTATTGTAATCGAAATTTTTTTCGACTTCCGGTTTTCGACGGATTTACAAGTTTATGGGGTCAGAGAACCCCAAAAACATGTTTATAGAAAATGTCTGTCTGTCCATCCTTCCGTCCGTCCGTGTGTCCGTCTGCCTGTCGCCATTGTACCATCAAAACGTGTATGAAGTTGTGCATAGAATTGAACAAAACTTTTATTTTAAGTTTTTGGGTATGGCAAGCAGTTCTTCCACGAATTTTGAAAAATTCGCCTGTAGGGGGCGCTGTAATAGCGATTTTTGTGCGATTTTGATTATTGTACATTCGAAAAATGTATGAAGTTATGCATAGAATTGAACCATTTTTTTTTTAAGTTCTTGGCTATGACAAGCTGGTCCTTCCTTAATTTGGAAAATTTTTGCCGGTAGGGGGCGCTGTAATAGGGATTTTTGAGCAATTTTTGTGCCATTTTGAGTATTGTACCATCGAAAATTGAATGAAGTTATGCATGGAATTGAACCAAATTTTTTGTGTTTGTTTTTGGTCATGGCACAAAGGTCCTCACTAAATTTGGAAAAATTCCGCCGGAAGGGTGCGCTATAATTGCGATGTCTGTACGATTTTCATTACTGTACCATCGAAAACTGTATGAAGTTATGCATATAATTGAACCAAATTTTTTTGCATATTTCTGGCTGTGGCAAGCAAGTCCTCCCTGAATTTGAAAAAAATCTGCCGGAAGGGGGCGCTGTAATAGCAATGTCTTTGTCATTTTCATTATTGTACCATCGTAAACTTTATAAAATTCTGCATAGAATTGAACCAAATTTTTTGTGTATGTGTAAGGCTATGGTCAGTAGGTCCTCCCTGAACTTGAAAAAATTCCGCCACAAGGGGGCTCTATAATTGCGATGTCTGCGCCTTTTTTAATATTGTACCATCAATAAGTGTATGAAGTTATGCATAGAATTGAACCAAATGTTTCTTGCTATGGCAAGCAAGTTCTCCCTGAATTAAAAAAAAAAATCTGCCGGAAGAGGGGCGCTATAATATCGATGTTTGTGCTATTTTCTTTATTGTACTATCGAAAAGTATATAAAATTATGCATACAATTGAACTAAATTTTTTGTGCATAATTTTGGATATGGCCAACTGGTCCTCCTTGAATTTGGAAATATTGTGCGGTAAATGGGCTCTGTGATAGCGATTTTTGTATACTTTTCTTGATTTTTCGTAGTTCTATTGTCCATCGGCTGCTCGCGCAGCGGCAGGAACTCGCTTTCTGCTAAGCCGGCTATTCTCAAACAGCTGATAACAACAGAATAAGGAAAAACTATTAATTTTAACAAATATCATGATATAGATTAACTCGTTTTTAGTCCGTTTAATTGACTGAAGCAGAAATTTAAGAAGAAAATGAAAGTTGGTATAGCATTGAACTAATAATATTGAAATATTAACATGTGTAGCTACTTTTTTAAATATTAAGATGTATAAGATAGAAGAAAGTTTTCAGATTGGCAGATCCAACTAGTTTGGAGGGATTTTTAGCTGCAGTAGGTTGGTCACAAGCAAAATGCGTTTTTTTAAAAATGAGATTTGCAAACTTTCAGCTGAATTGCATAACATTAACCCGTGCCTCATCGAGGCTAAATTCTTGAAAATTTTCAATTTTTGGCGAAAATTTGTAGTTTTTCTTTCTTTAAGTGCAAACTATTTGTTTTCGAAACCTGATTCTTGTTTTATTTCACAGAAACTGTTGTTGCCTTGAACTTTTACTCTCATCAAAACTTATATTTAATAAACATTTGGTATTTTTCACGACAGCACGTGAACCATACCCGCAAACTTTACTTTTTTGAAAAATAAGTGAAAAATGACAAATTAATAATTTTATTACTTTTGATAATTTTTTGTATTATTTGCATTAATAGGGAAAAATATTTGAACAATTTTTGTAACTTAAAAAATATTTCACAAATTATAATCAATTATTAGTTATCTAGTTCTGTGTCTAGAAAGAAAGTGCTTCATTTCAAACGAACCTCTGGGTTTCTCTTTTTATTACAAGGCTGTTTTTGTTACCTGCTATCGTTATCTATTTTCAGAACTGAGGAAACATTTTGAAACCCTCTTTTTCGGCATGATGGCTGAAATGTAAGATTTTTGTAATTGGTTACATGTCTCATCAAATCTTCTACAGTAAGTTACCAAGCAATTGTCAAGTTTTACGTATTTTGTTTTATAATATTCTCTAAGTGAAACTGAATGCCAGAGAAGTTTCTAGACTTAGAGTACTATTACCATAGTCTTTAAATAGAAGTTCAACACGACTCCGAAAATAACTATTTTGTAAGCAAAAAACTGAACTCATAAAAACCAGATTTAAAAATTCCGATTTAGAGAGAGTTGTTGTTCACTGGGATGGAAAACAGATTCTTCATTTATTGAATAAAGAAAATTTAGAGTGAATAGCAGTTTTAATTAGTTGTGGAGATGAAGAACAGTTACTACGATTTCCTCAGTTTGAAAATAGTATCGGAAGAATTCAGGCGAAAGCTGTATTTTCAGCAATTGAAGAGTGAGAACTGAAGAGTAAATCCAGGAAATGTGTTTTGATACCACTACAGTAAACACCGGTCGCCTCATTGGAACCTGCATTTTTCCATAGCAATTGTTAAAGGAAAAACTTCTGTATTTACCATCTTGCCACTATAATTTAGAAATTATCCTAAAAGCTGTTTTTGATTGTAAAATGGGCACAATCAGCACATTAGCGAGATATATAAAAAAAAATTGACTGGGTGGCCTAAATTAAACCAGAATAAGTATTAAAAGTATTAAATACAGGATATAAATAGTTAATTCAGAAGAAATTTCAAGTTTTCTTACAAAATCTTTAAAAATTTAATAGCCCAGTGATGATTATAAAGAATATATTCAACTTTGTTTAATGTTTATAGGACACCCTCCTCCCAAAGACTTTTTTCAGAACACCTGGCGCTTTCAATCATGTCAGATGGATGGCAATGGGGATAGACGTAAAGGTCAAAATTAGCACTAGCTACCGGCCACAGGACCAGTAAATGAGAAAAAGTGGTTAGTTAAAAATTGCCTATCAGCAGCCACCTTCCAGCCACTTTTTTACAAGGAGAGAATAAAATTTTCTTGTATTTCATCAAGAATTCTACATTTTTCGGTGCCAGTATATTTAAATTAATATAGTTACTTGGGCTATTCAGTTTTAGATTAATACTTATAGAAATTTTACTGTTTAGTATTTTTAAATAAAAATGTGGCCACTAGTTTAAAGAAAGTGGCCACTTAAAAAAATAGTCCTACTGGCCAGCGGCCGCTAATGAAATTTCCCAGTTTTGCCCTATAGATGGATGGCTATTTATTCTCTCAAAATACATTGTTTCTGGGATCATCTCGCAATAACAAATTTAGAAAAAGAAGGTATTAGAGACCTTTGCTTATTTCTAATCAATATTTATGTAAAAGCGTGCTTCAATACTCCCACTCCTACTTTGGCCCCCAATCCAAGACTTTCAATTAATAAAATCATTGTTGACTACAGAAAATTTTATAAATAGGTTGCAGAGAAAGCACTCGCTAGAAGGATAAACCGCGTTTGGTATCTTAATTTGGATCAAGTTGCATTTTCATTTTTAGATGAAACTTTTGGGGGAAAAAGTCGATATAAGCATGGCTGTAAAATTAATGTCATTTAAAGAAGAAAATGATGATGATGACAAAAATGTAAGAGCAACAAAATGTTTCAACGAAGTGGATTATTTATGGAACAAAGAAGACGATGATTTTGTTTCATCTCAAACTATAATTTTTTTAAAGATTTTATATTAATAAACAATTTTTAAATACTCATACCAATGTATGGTGTAAAAATAAACCTTATTTGAAAGCAAAAAAAAAAAAAAAAAAAAAAAAATAGTGAATGGTTTTAAAATTGTCAGTGGCATATCTGAAAAGGAAATAAAATGAACCCGAGATTTTAATTCCTGTTTAACATAAGACGAAAAACAAAAAAAGCATATGCTAAAAGTTGTATCTTAATGTAGAGAAACTTTTCAAGCAAAACTCCAAAAGTCTTACCTAAGCCTCTTAATCCTTTCCACCGCACTAGTCCACGTCAAGACCACCTAATTTTAATTCCAAACTTACAAACGTCACCAAGAATATTTTAATAAAATTTTGCTTTTACAACGAAAGTTTAAAGTAATATGTTTCCTAATTTCTAAAAAAGTTTTTTTGTAAATTCTGGGGTTAGTCAATCATTTCATCATGTTACGAACAGAATTTGTCTGAGCCGGAAGGGGTTAACGTGACAGTTGTAAGGGATAATAATTTGTTTTCTTCATTATGCTTCCTTTCTTGTAACACAACTTTAATAATAAAATGCATTTGAGCTTTATTTGTTGGAATTTTTATACTTTCTTTGACCCCCCCCCCTTTTTTTTTAATTCTTTCAGTTTAAAATTCGATTTTTTTTTTCTATTTCTTTGGAAATATTTTTATATCTAAACCCTTTATTATGTACAAAGTGAAAAACAAAAGAAAAATGTTTTAGCAATTAGCCATAAATTAATCTTATATCATAATTTTCAGTATTTATAACATTATATAAGATAAAGCCTTAACGGCCGTACTACCATATATATAATGAACTAGCATACTGAATTCATTTGTGAAGTTCATACTAATAATTATGACATGGTTGATTGAATTCACCCGGAGTACCTCACAGTATTCTTCTGTGAAATTCTCTCTGTATTTTAACCGAATTCGATCACAGATAATATAAATTATTAATAGCCTTTTACTTGGAACGGTGTTTTACAGATTAATAAAATTAAGAATCGAATCCTTAAATACTCGTATTTCAAAAATATTTTTAATGACATTGTTTCTATGCATTTACAAGTTTATGAAACAAGCTGTTTAGATTACGTTACATAGTGATAGACATTTAGCTTTGTAAATTATCATGAGACTACCTAGAATTTTGTAAAGTTAGAAAATAAAACATTAGAGATGCTCTTCTTCATTTAAACTTTTTAAATCACTCTGTATTATAAAATTGTTTTATCCGATTATAAAGCATTTTATCGTTAATAGATAACTAAAAAAAACTTTAAGTTAGAGAATATTTACATATTAGATACATCTAGTCGATTTTTTCATAGTAAAATCTAAGAAGACTCTTGTTTTTGGAAATTTGAGCAATATTTTTAATACTCCGGAAATTTATGGGAAAACATCCATTATTTTCTGTTTCTTAAAACTCCATTCTGTCTGAAAATTGAAGGCAAAATTTATTTTTCTTATCAATATCTAGAGAAATATCAAAACGTTTTCTATCATATTATTTTCAGAGAGATTAGGAGCAGGTGTTTTAAAAAGAAATAATTCATAAAATTATTTTCTATTCGCCATTTTTTAAATAAATATCTTTTCCTACTCAAAGCAGGTTAATACTTGTATAGAATGCGGTTGAAATATATTTTTAAATAGAGGTTTATTGCAATTTTGAATATCCTAGAAAATTTTATGAAGATTTGAGTAATGAATAATAAACTAAATTTCATAAAGTGCCCAAATTTTGTTCAATTTGTTTTTATTAAAAAAAAAGAAAAACTATGACATCATCACGACAAAGTGCTTACGATTTCAAAATACCTGTTGGATGTGTAAAGATCACGCGAAATCGCAGAAAAACCCATTAAAAATCTATAAATTTTGAACTGGGAGAGCTGGTGACTACAAATTTGTAACACGAATATATATAACCTAACAGTTAAATGGTTTCATTTATCAGTTTTTTCAAACATCTTTAAGGGGTCTTAAATCAAAATCAAGACAGCCGAAGAATCCTAATAAATTTAAAAGTGTAAAAGAAATACGTCTGAGGATCAGAATCAATGTATTTTTTAAACACTGAATCGAATGAGGCCCCAGGTTCGTAAGACTATCTGTTTGTGAGATATGACTGACTTTATTGGTATGAAGTGGTGGGAGAGGATTTTAATTCCGTATGTATATATTTAAGTATTGCGCGGCAGCGCAATACTTATTTATTTCCAGTGTCACTTCTCAATGTTAATTTAACATAGAAAACCCTATGGAGATGATAACTTTTTCATTTTTTCTTCCCACCTTTTTGTCCCTGATGCCACTCATTTTTTTATTCTTTACTAATTCTAATAATATTATAAATTTAAAGTTTAAAAACGTTTGCCTGACGTCAGAGTCAAAACGAATGGCAAAATACCTTTGCATATGGGTGAATTATAACCCAGAAAGAAACAAGGGCCAATTTTTTTGTATATTATTCAAATATTTTTCTTAATAATTCCAAATTTCACTTTTTTCATTGAGAATCAACGGACATTTTTTAATAGAAAATGTAACATTTTTTCTTCATTGCTGCAAAAAATTCAAAAGCCGCAATACTAATTTATTTGGCTTTAGTAGAAAGATTCCCACGTGAAAAATTTTAATTGAAATAGATTTTTTTTTTTCAAAAATTAAAAAGGTGAATATGGCGTCATAGTGGAAATAAAAAGGATATTTTCAGAATACGTTTTTGCTTTGGTCAATTTTGTATTTTAGTAAAAAGTTTCTAATGGATAGCTATTTATACGCAGGTAGCGAACTTAGTTAAATTTTAAAATGTATTTTTTTTTTCGAGATGAGAACTATTTATACCCCAAGTTAAACTTAGGTAATAATTTTCTGATGTGTTTACATCACCCTTTGGGAGAGAATAAGGTATAAAAATTCAAGTAAAACTTTTATTTATTTTTTATTTTTTACTGTATCACAGCTATAATATTGTTAAATATTAGCAGTAAGGATTCAACAGAATTTACATTTACATTCATAGCTTTCCTGAGTGGGAAATAGGGTATCTAAATTTAAGTGAAGTTAATTTTTTATGTTTTGATTATAGATTTTTTACGTTCAGATTGAAAGTTTTTATCCAAACTACCGCAACCTGCATTATTACAGTGGTGAAACATTTTGAATTACACATTGGTAAACTGCATCCCACATTGTGATGCAATACTGCATACATCAAAGCCTGATGATGATACTCTGTATTAATTTTGAAATGCGTTCGTCTGAGTGCTGTAGTCATTAAAAAACTTGACATATTAAACAAAAACATAATTTGAAGAACAAATTAAAAAAACAAAATTTATTTCCTACATTGTTTAAGCCCGAGAAGGGACAGATATTAAGTTATTTCATTCAATTTGTTCTACATTTAATGTTAAATTTTTGTAACAAATTAGTTAAGCCAATTGAAGATTAAAAAATAAAAATAAAATTCATACAATATGATACTTAAAACATCCTAAAAACTTAGATTCCGTTCAAATGAAATCGAAATAAATCTTAGACTTTTTTTAAAGTTTTGTATTTTCCCTGCATTTTATTATTTTATGCACAATTTTCATAAACATAATACTAAATTTGCAATACAAATATTTTCAATTAAAAATGGAAGAAGTCTAAGATTTATTTCGATTTCATTTGAACGGAATCTAAGTTTTTAGGATGTTTTAAGTATCATATTGTATGCATTTTATTTTTATTTTTTAATCTTCAATTGGCTTAACTAATTTGTTACAAAAATTTAACATTAAATATAGAACTAATTGAATGAAATAACTTAATATCTGTCCCTTCTCGGGCTTAAACAATGTAGGAAATAAATTTTGTTTTTTTAATTTGTTCTTCAAATTATGTTTTTGTTTAATGTTATTTATGATCAGAATTTTTTTCCAATCATGCACGTGTTCAATGTATATATTCCTGCTTTAGAAACTACAAAAAATAAATATATAAATTTTAATTTTATGCTAAATTATGGTAATCAGTGTAAGTTAGTAATGTTTTTGTCTCAGAATCTCAATTGTTATTAGAGTTACAGAGGAGTCAAATGTAGCTTACATCTATCTATTCATGTGAATTTATATTATGCATGCATATGACAACTATGTCAGAATGATGATATTTTACGTATACAGATTCGAAGTAGGTATTTACCTTTTTGAATTATTATATTGACTTATGAGTATGGTCACTTTATGAGAATTGGTTAATTCCTGTGTTTCTATATGGCATAAATATTCGTAGGACTCAAGGGGCTTACATTTGATATAACTGCTATAGATATTGGTAGCAACGAATTCTCACTTTGATTAACATATGTCGGCTGCTCATATATTCCTGTGTCTCTATATGCCATAAGTATTCGTAGGTCTCATGGGGCTTACATTTGATAAACTGCTATAGATATTGGTTGAAACGAATTCTCACTTGGATTAAAATATGTCGGATGCTCATATGTTCCTGTATCTCTATATGCCTAACTATTCGTAGGTCTCAAGGGGCTTACATTTGATAAAACTGCTATAGATGTTGGCAGAAACGAATTCTCACTTGGATTAATATATATCGGCTGCTCATATGTTCCTGTGTCTCTATATGCCATAAGTATTCGTAGGTCTCAAGGGGCTTACATTTGATAAAACTGCTATAGATATTGGTAGAAATGAATGTGTCTATAGATATTGCTGGGAACAAACATATTATAGTCCAGTAAAATTAGGTTAAAAAAAGAGCTTAAATTGGGAAATTCTGGTGTAATTCTGTTTAATGCGTTACTTTATGTTTTCGGGGATGCTGAACGCGAATTTGAAGTTGTCTTACTTAATTTTCCTCGACAAAAATTAAAAATTATGAAAAAAATGAATAAAATCGCAGATTTTGGAGAGTTTTGTCTTATAACTTGAAAAGTAAGATTTTAACGCAAAAGTTGACCTATATTAAAATACAGACGAGAAAATTAGCTACAATTTAATTTCTTATCATTTTTCTTGTACGTCATATGGCTTCCGAAGAGGTGTTGAAATATCGTCAAAAACCAGTAATTTTGGAAAATCGCAAAAAAGATATTCTTTTACAACTTTTCCGTTCATAACACTGAAATTAAGCATTTCACCGTAAAAATTTGCTAACGTACTCACTTATTATTAGATTATATATTATTATGATATATGTATACAGTGTGACCTCGAAAATTCGGCATTCCGAGATCCGGTAACTTAATAAAAACCCGGCATCAAGTCATCATCCCTTTCCTTTTTTATCAAAACAAACTTACAGGCGAAGCAAAAATAGCAATTGTTTACTAATTAAAAACTGAAATAAAAACAATGCATTAGCTGACATTGTGCTAAATAAAACCTTCGATAACACTGATAGCAGCTCAGAGAAACGAGGACGAGGATCTGGCTGAAGATAAGGTCTCTCCGTAAAAAATGCATACCTTTAACCGGAAAATTAAAATTAACGTCATCATTAGAGAAACAAGACTCAAAACCGATATTCGTCAATTGCATAAAATCCCGGAAAGAAGATATTTACTTGACATTGATGCTTAAGAAATTACTTGAGAAAAAATGAGTACACTGCTTATAGGATTTTTTTTTGTGTGGAACAAAGAAAATATCAACTAAAGTAAATTTTTTAAACATTCAGTTTTCTCTTTTTCTCACATCAGTATCATTTGGGCATAAATTAAATTACGAATAAATGTCACTATCAAGAATATCGTAAGTACTTTTGACATTTTTTCAGATATTTGTAATTTTCAAAAATCAGGCTTTATCTCGGTCCCGATAATTCCAGATTTTCGAGGTTATATTGTATACAAATAGGTATAGATTTTCCTCAAGTTCTTCGTTGTTTGAGTGAAAAACAGGCACGAGAGGATGAGGATATATTTATTGTCAACACAGCAAGGGACCTTGCAAAACAACATAACTGTATAGTTATCGTGGTGAAGACGTCAATTTTCTAGTTATCATGATTTGTCGCTGTTGGGTTGTACGTTCAAATGTATACTTTCTAAAGACATGCAAATGGACCGTATCATCACGCATTTTTTTTTCTGACTGCAAACTTGATCAATCGATTGCTAACAATATAATATTTTTGTATGCATGCCATGGGAGGCTGTGATACTACTTTAGCCTTGTTCAAAGTAGGAAAGATGAAGTTTCTTCGGACTACCAAGAAAAACCCTGCATTACCTAATAGAATTGAGATTTTTAAAGACCCTACGGCAGATGCTGATGAAGTTAAATATGCTGGCAGACGTTTTTTAGTCTCATTATATAAATTTTCTGACAAGGAAGTCACGCCATTAAACAAATTAAGGTATTTATATTACCTTAGGTCTGTATACAAGGCAACAATCTGTTTGGCGTCCTTACGTTCTACTGAGTCTGCAGTTCAGCAACGTTCCTTGAGGGTGTATTTTCTAGTTCAACAATAGCTTTAGAATGAAAAAGATCCTGAACAATGGGGTAGGAAGAAAACGAAAGGTGGTCTGGAGTCAATAACCCCGCTATAGACACCAACACCTCAAGCCGTTTTTAAACTTATTTCTTAAGAATGGAAGAAGACCTGACAGAAAAACTGTGGATACAAAAAGCAGGCCTCAAGAGCTCCAATATGTGTATAAACTGCGAAAGCAGCTGCAATTACATGCATCTTACTGAAATTGAAGAAGACGAGTATGATCCCGAATTCTTTGAATACTTGGAGGCATAAATATGCATAAATAATTCCATTTCATCTTTATTATTTCATTAACTTTTTTATTTTTGTGATCAAAATATGTATCTTAATACAGAAAGTAAAACTATTCAATTTTCAAACAATACAATTATAACTAAATGATAAATTACTTTTTTAAACGGTCGCAATATAATAGGCTAATATTTTTCCTAAATTGTGGTCCAAAAGTAACCTATTCATGACTTGAGTTGCAAAAGAGGGCTGACAAAAAAGGTTTAAAATTCATGTTATGATAAAATGTTATAATAAACATTACTTAATTAATTAATTACAATTAGTTCCACCGTTTTTAAAAATACTATGTGTACAAGGGCTCCTCAAGAGCCTAAACATTGACATTTAGGTGCTTGCAGCTTTCGCCTACGGCTGGGGCAGCAATATTCACCCTTGTGACGAAAGCGTTTCTTTCGCGCCCAGGTGCGTAAATAAATATTAATTTTCCTTAGGAGTAGAAGAATTGGAAGGCATGCCAGAAATCATACAACCTTTGGCCAAGAGGGTTCGGCTTGACTGATGAGTCCCATTTCAAGTCAATAATCATTTAATAATAAGTGTTGTATTAAAAAAAATGCTTCCCTACCTATTTTGTTATACTGTATAAAATTAAACAGTTTTCATACTAACCGATCATTAATCACTGTTTATAATTGTGTTGTACCTATATAACTTAACGTTAATGTTTCACATATCTGTGCAGATGTATAATGATGCATTTAAGCTGTATGTTTTCAATAAAGAGGCAGCTGACTACTTCGTGCATTCGTCATTGTTTTTCTTAAAGCTTTTCAAGGTCCTAAAATATTACTTACACATAAATTGTAGATAATTTTATCTGCTTTTTAAAAGTATAGGATAAGTGAAATGCTTACTTTTAGTGTTATGAACGGAAAACGTGTAAAAGAATGTTTTTGGAGATTTTTAAAAAGTACTGGTTTTCGTCGATTTTTCAACGCCACTTACGAATTCATATGTCGTACAAAAAATCATAAGAACATGAATTGTAGGTAATTTTCTGGTCTGCATTTTAATACGAGGTCACCTTTTGCGTAAAAAGCTTACTTTGCAAGTTATAAGGCGAAATCCCACAAAATCTGCGACTTTCAGTGGGTTTTTTTATGCTTTTTCATATTTGCCGAGAAAAAGTTTGTAGGATAATTTCAGATTCGTGTTCACCACGCTCAAAAACCTAAAGTAAGACACTGAAAACAATTACAGCAGAATTTTCTACTTCGAACTGCAATTTGACTGGACTATTATGATGAGGGAAATATATATAAAATATATTCTAAGCTTGTTATTATTGTTATTTATAATTAGATGATTATAAAAGGAAGATTGAGAGTTTTGAAATTTTATCTTTAGTATCTTTTGGATTTTTACAAATTAATTTTGTTTCTAACTGTTTTATATTTGCTTTCATTTCTACTAAACACTAAACTACCTTCAACCGTTACATTTGAATACTGCGAATAGGTAATGAATATACTGAAAGAACATACTATTTAAAAAGTTCATTTATATTCTGCTTAATCTTTTAAACTTCAATGCATAAAAATATCGTTTTATAGTTACGATGTTTTTTATGCCCAATAGTTTCAATAATAGTATTAGAAAATAGGAAAACATTTTTTGAAAATTTTAGAACAAAAGTTTAATACCGAGTACCCAAAAATTACACATTTTATAATTATCAGGATTTTAAATTGTTGCGCAGTTTTTTCGCTTCTTTGCATCGCTTTGAAATTATCTCTGAATCGTGTCTGAATATTCAGCAAGTAAAAAAGAAAAAAAAAAGTTGCATAAACTTGAGGTACTATGATGACTTCTTATATTGTCTGGGATATCAATCTTTGACGAAAATGTGTCGTTACTAACAAATGCAACCTACCCCCGTTCGTCAGTAACAATCAACTAGAGTCTTAGTTCACGAATAGTTCGTCTTAGGTCCTAGAGTTGATATTATTAGATTTAGTGTTCAAAATACATAGATTTTGATACACTATACAACTGTTTTAAAATTTTATGTTTTTTTCAATTTTTGGACAGCATTATTTTTAAAATTCGCACTTTTTAATGAGGCCTGGTCAAGCTGATAAACAAAACTATTCAGTAAACTTGGTAAATGTATTTGTGGTCCATATTTAAAATCTCCAGCTGTCCCAGTTGAAAAGTTATTCATTTTTAAGCATGAAACTGTCCTTTAAAAATATTAGACTGATATAATGACAAATTTAAAGATTTCTTATTTGGAATATTTTCTGTTTTTAAAAGTATTCTTCTGTCTGAAAATGTACACTAAACCCATTTATCCTACTTACATTTAGATAAATATCGATCGTATTCTATTCTAATACTTTTAGTGGGACAGTTGTTGTTTTGTAAAGCAATAATTCATAAAGTCATTTTCATTTCGCCAATTTTTTTAAAATAATTATATGTCCACACTATTACTGAGTTACCATTTGCATAACATATGGCTGAAAATATTTTTCAAGTGTGGTTTATTAAAATTTTAAAAAATTCTAAGAAGAAGAATTGCATAATAAAAAATAATATATATTCCACTAAGTATCATTTTTTTTTCTATTTTCTTTTCCTTAAAAGAAACTACGACAATTGAAAGCATTTGTGCTTTAAAAATATACTTTAGAAGTGCGAAAACTATCTTGTAAATTGTTTTTCACTGCTTGAATGTGCTTAAACATTGATAAAAGGACAAAAAAATCGAGAGTTTTATTCAAATTACGTGATCACTAACTGCGTTTATTTTTAGTTTTTACTGAAACTTATTAAAAATACCTTTCGTCGGAAAATAAATATCAAATCCAATTATCCGACTTATATTTAGTAAAATATCCAAATGATCATATACTATTATTTTTATCGAGACTTGGAGCATTTGTTTTGAATTAGCATTTAATATGTATATATATACATATATATATGCATACTCTAAATGAGTTAATATTTTCATGATAGGTGGTTGAAGATTATTACCGATCGCAATTTATCAGAATTTTGAATTTCCTTGAATATCCTGAAGAATATTTGGCCAATAATAATAAGAATTCCCAAGTATAATTTTTTCTTTTCGGATTTTATTAATTAATTAATTTATTTATTGACAATGAGAACTAACAACGACATTAACCCGGAAAAGAACTTATGACTCGAAAATATCACTTAGAAGTAGAAAGATCACGTTGTCATTTCATTTTTCTTGTTGGACGTTAATTAAATAAATATACTCATACTAGCGAACCCCGCGGTTTTGCTCGCGTAAAAATGGAAATATGCCAAGTGATATTCATATGTCTAACTTTTATTTTTAAAAAAATTATACTTTTAGGAATAATTCAAAAATTACTATTTAAAACACAGCTTAACTGAACCTCATTATTACACTGCATTAGACAGAAATGAGACTTTAATTAATAAAAATAACTCAAACTAAAAAAATAAAAATTTAGAAAATATTTTGAAGCTTTTATGCTCATTTCATATGCTCATTTCGGTATTCATTTGAAGTTTTGACTAAACCGTTCTTAGTACGCGTTTACATCTTAAAATTAACCATCATCTAAAATTCCAAGCTTCATGTCTATCGGTCTACCGCATCTCTGGTGGCAGTGGAACTAAGATAAAATGCCTATGTTCAAATACAAACTGTCACCATAAATTTGGCAACATTAATTTTGAAATCGGTTTGGTATTTCTTAATATTCCATAGAAATGATAATTCAGAAAGTTTTTAAAGGCTTTTTTTAGAACATTGGTTGTTCCTCCTGCCAACTCGATGTGGTAGTGACACTAAATTAAATTTATCCTCTGTGGAATCAGAGACTGTCACAATTGATTCGCAACCATTACTTTTCTAATCAGTTTGCTAATTTCCTGAGATTGCATAGAAATCATAATTTAAGACTTTTTTAGTACGCTTTTCGCCCCTTCCCTTCGCCTCCCTTACCTTTTTTAAATTTCGAAATTATTTTCGACAGTTCTTAGAGGGCATTTATATGTTATAAGTAACAACCATGTCATATTTAAAGTTTCTACCGTCTTCAGTATCACAGAAATCGCAATTTAGAACGTTTTTTGCTGCTGCAAATTCCAGGTGGTAGTAACACCAACATGCAATAGAGGCTGTGTTGAAGCAAAAGCTATCGTGATCAATTTCCAACCACTACTTTTAAAATCAGTTTGCTACTTTCTGATTTTTCGTTGAAATCGCCATTTAGAACGTTTTTTAGAACTTTTTTTGCGCATTTTCGCCCCCTTTGAATGCTTTAAGAAATGTTCTTAGAGGTCTTTTATATCTAATACGTAACTACCATTCTAAATTTCATGTTTCTAGGCCTCTCAGAAACACAAAAATCGCATTTTTAGAATGTTTTTTGCTCCTGCACCCCCGTCTGGTTAGTGGCACGGACGTACGATATAGCCTATGTTCTAAATGGGACTAACACAATCATTTTGGTACAATACTTTTGAAATCGGTTCGGTAGCTCCAGAGATCAAACACACAAACAAACAATTTTTACTTCTTTATAATATTAGTATTAGATAAGGACAAAATTTCGGAAGTTTAATAATAATATTCAGACTATGGGTTATCGTCTATTTTCTAAAGTTACTTTTCTTTCTGAAAATTAATACAAACTCCAATTATCCTACTAATATTTAGTGAAATATCGTTATGAATTCTATTATATTATTTTTAGACAGATTCAGAACAGGTGTTTTTAAGAGCCATAATTAATAAAATTGGTTGCATTTCGCCATTTTTTCCCTAATAATTTTCGACTTACCATACTACAATTGTGTTGCTATTTGCATAACCTGCTATTAAAAAACATTTTCCACTTGTGGTCTCTTAAACTTTCGAATTCCATCAAAAATACATTGTTTTGACCTATAAAAAATACAATAAATTTCCCTAAGAATGAAAATGTATTTTCAGTTTTTTTCTCAAGAATTATTTAATTGAGATCACACTACGGCATAAAATCGACAAATCACATATACTAAAAAAAAAAAAAAAAAAAAAAAAAAAAAAAAAAAAAGACAGAAATAACAAAGGTTTCGTCATTTTTTTATTGCTTGCGCTACATATATATATATATATATATATATATATATATATATATGTGTGTGTGATTGTGTGTGTTTGTGTGTGTGTGTATTAAATTCTAGTTGTCTTACTGTGATAGTTGAATAGACCTCTCATCAAAATGGTGAATTCTTAACCTGAAGCACTCGAAAAGCAAGACAAATCTGGTCTCCGAACTAACACCGGCTGGTTTAATCCGCATTCTGTAGAAATACAGATTGGAATGTAGCACTCAGGAACGAACCATTCAGTGAAAGGTACACGATTACACTTCCACTGGCGTGAGAGAGGGAAGCGTATTAGGGAAGAAGTTCTATATCTGCTCACGGAAGGATTTAAGTGTAAAAAGTACGACGCCGGCAAATACGCGGGAAGTTGATTCGTGGAATAAAAATTAAAATGGCTTTTAAAAATATTCGAAAATAAAAAGTAGTTCTCTCGGAGTATTATAGTTTTGGTAGCTGATAAAAATTTATGAAGGGATTAAAATTTTATATTAAGATTTTAAGCTATGAATCAATAATAGATACTATTAAGGAACAGGCAAATAACGAAAACTAGAATAATTTAGGTGAATATCGCGAAATAAAATTTTATATAACATATATATATATATATATCGGGTCATCAAGTATGAAACTTGTGATTTCAAAAGGGCCAGAATAACATCGTGGCAAACTTCCACCAGTAAAAAAGAATAGAAATTTTTATGTTATTCATGACAGTAGTTTTCCAGGAATATGCCTTTCATATAAAATGAAAATTGCTATTAAAATTTAATGGTGGAAGATTGCCCCGTTGATAATCTGGCCTTTTTGTAATCACGAGTTTCATATTTGGTGACCTAATATATATTCCATATATATATGTATATTGGGTTTATTACTATTTTTAAAAGCTATCCTTAGGTCTAAAAATGAACACCGAATTTAATTGTCCTACATATATTTAATAAAATTTCGAAATGTATTCTATATCATTATTTTTAGAGAAGATGCTTTTAGAGCAGCTGTTTTTTAAAAGCAACAATTCATAAAAAAATATTCATTTCGCTGTGTTTTCCTAGAAAAATATCTCTTCATACTATAAACGAGTTAATATTCGCATGTAATTATGCGGTTGAAGAACATTTTTCAAGTGTGGTTTATTAAATTTTTTAATTTCTTCAAAAACCCTAAGGAGAAAATTTCGCCAATAAAAATCAAAATAAATTTTGGTAACTATGATTTATTTTTCTTTTCGAAAATTATAACAAACTACGACATTACCTCGACAAACCACTGCCGCTTTCAAAATAGTTCTTACAAGTTCAAAGATTACGTTGTCAAATTAGTTTGTTGCTTTACGTTATTTAAATATGTATTGCTCACCCGCAGGAAAAGTGACACATCTCAGAAAATTCATTTTGCGTTTTTTTCCACTAATAGATCTGCCATTAGGTGTGTCTGGCTTTTACACTATATGGCCAAAGGTGACCGGTCACTTGCGATTTTAGACATTTTGTTAAAATCTAGAAAAATACATGAGGAATTAATCTGAAACTGCAAGTGTGTAAACAGTATAGTATAGGTCATATATTTCCGCGAAGATTTTCTCCTGAAACCCCGTAGGGGACCATCAACAAATTGAAAAATAACGAATATCTTTTGGATAACCCTGTAAAAACTAATGTAGCAAAAGCGTTCAAACACGAAATTATTAATAAGCGGCTTATTATAATATACTGTGTTCATTTTTATGAGGATAGCATGTACAGTCGTTGAGAAATTAAGGTTTTTATAAAAACAGCCCCAAATTTCGCCAAGTTTTTTCTAATTATTTGCAGAGTTCTTAATATAAAAAAAAGTTCTTTTCAAAAAATATGACAAACAATATTGTACATAAGACTTTGCAATCAGAATTTAAAAAATAATAAAAATTGGATGAAATATGAGCAGGTTTACTAAAGAATGTTTCACTGCGCATGCGCCAATGCAATCAAAATATATTGTGCATATCGTACTAGCTAAGTATATAGAGAAACTTCTGTGAAAGTCTCAAAATCATAGCTTGAAAATTCTGAAAATAATCGTCGATAGAATAAACTCGAAATCCGTTGTTCCCCCAAACAAGCAAAAAGATCAGGTGTTGTATCAAATATGTGTTGATTAGTGTTAAGATAGCGTACACAATATTGCACGTACTTACTATATTTGGATACAACCTCTGATCTTTTTTGCTTCCTTTTGGGAACAACGGATTTCGAGCTCATTCTATGGACGAATATTTTCAGAATTTTCAAGCTATGATTTTGAGACTTTCACAAAAGTTGCTCTATATACTTAGCTAATACATTATGCACATTATATTTTGATTGCATTCGAGCATGCGCAGTGAAATATTTTTTAGTAAACCTGCTCATTTTTCATCCAATTTTTATTATTTTTTAATTATCATTGCAAAGTATTGTGTACAATATTGTTTGTCATATTTTCTGAAAAGAACATTTTTTTTTTATATTAAGAGCAATTATCAAATTATAAGCAAAAAACTTGGGGAAATTTGGGGCTGTTTTTATAAAAATCCTAATTCCTCTAGAAGTGTACATGCTATCCTCATAAAAATGAACACAGTATATTACAATAAGCCCTTTATTAATAATCTTGAGTTTAAACGCTTTTGTTACATTAGCTTTTACAGGGTTATCAAAAATATATTCGTTATTATTCAATTTGTTGATGGTTTCCTACGGGGTTTTGGGGAAAAAAATCTTCGCGGAAATATATGACCTATACTATTCTGTTAACACACCTGCAGTTTCAGGTTAATTTCTCATGTATTATTCTAGATATTTAACAAAACGTCTAAAATCGCATGTGACCGGTTACCTTTGGCCATATACTGTATGCCTATTTGTGACCACAGCAGAGGGGTGGATTGTGTGGGGAGGTAAAATTACCTAAACCTCCGAATCTCATCTTAAGTTTTCATTCTTAAGTGTTTCATGCTTTTATGCTCGTGTTTATTCCTGCATGCAGTGCTAAGGGCTGCAATTTCATCTAATATTAAATTTATGCACATTTTCTTTTGTCTCTCTTGTGAAATTTACTGTCGTTGAGATGTGACAAAATTTCTTGAGGGTGATCGATATAGTGATATAAAAGAATTGTGCAACTGCACGCTGTCAATACTGGCCCTCATGGCAAAAATTCCACAGTTTATGGGGACCAAATAGGTTTCAAATAACATCAAATTCACTGAATTTGATCGTGGATTAGAAAGTGATAGTAGGCATCAAGTGGATGAAAAATCACCATAGAACATATGGTCTCAAATCACTTATTCAGTCACAAATACAGGGTGTTTCATGCTAACTGAATTTGGGTTGACGGTAATAATTTCGAGAAAAATAAGAACATTGCAATGAAAATGCAACGATATGTACCTTGTTTTGTGTGAAATGTGATTATATCACGAAAAGATTTGGAAAAACATGTTGCTCAAGCAATCGATGATAACATATGAATTGATAATCACAGTCCAAAATGTGGAGTGTAGAGTGCATACTGCTGGCGCGTATAATGCAAATTTCTACCACTTCTGTTTGGTGTTATCACATTTAAAGCAAAGGTGAGAATGTATATTGAATGTTCTATTACAGTATGCTTCAGTTTTCTGAAAGTTATTATTGTCAACCCAAATTGAGTTAGGATGAAACACCCTATATTTTTGATTAAATAAGTCGTTTGCGACCCCATGTTCTATGGTAGTTTTTCATTCTCTTAAAGCCTACTATCTCCCCTCTGAATTTGTATGTCGAATTTTGGAACATCCTGTATAATATTACTTTTTTTTTAATTTCTCGATTCTTTAATTTCTCTTTTCTTTCAAGCATAATCGAGAGATTATGCTTGAAAGGAAAGTTTTAAACATTAAAAAAATACATAATAAAAAATTCAACATCCGAAAAAATAAATAACTTTTTAAACAATTTTTTTAAAACCTCCATTGGTTTTTTTTAGGTAGAGTTTGTAGATAATATAATTTGGTTTATTTAAAGATAGAAACATGGAAATAGGTTACCATTTTCACATTTTCTGCTCAATAACAGATGTTCAAGATAAATTGAAATTAAAGTTTTGTCCTTTGCAGGTATTCCTATCATTCATGTCTCAAAATTTACGGCTGTTAATGTTAGCAATTTTCTTATTCAACCAACTCTATTACTTTCTGACAAGTTCAAATATAATAATAATAATAATAAATAGGGCAGGGGAGTTACACAGTGAGACAGCAGCCACTTTGACATATAGTTGTAACATTTTCTTCAAGCTGGCACACGCACATAAGAACCTCATCTTATGCAACACGTGGATGCAGTTTCGGCACTTCAGCTACTCGTCCGACAAAATAGAAAATAGTAAATAATTCCTCATTTTATAGTGGTTAAAGTTACATAATCGTCTATTTTAGCGTTTATTTCCTTCAATATAACCTATACATACTTAACCAAACCTAGCTATATCTAATAATAGAGTATTTCGGCAAAACGACATGTGCTTTTTAAAACGATGAAATTGGTGTAATTGATTTATCCTCCATTTTACTACAACGTAACGAAATTACATAGTGAGACACACAGTTGTGGTACATAGTGAGACGTGTCTTATTGTGTACCTACTATGTGGTTCTGATGTTAAAAAAGTTATTTATTAATAAAAGAAGGTTTTTCTCTCTCTCTTTCTCTGTGTGTCTGTGGACGTGCGATGGCTAGGGAAATTTACTAAACGTAAGAGGCTGAAAATTTGCATGAAGGTAGCCCAAGGTTTGCAATTGTCAACCCGAGGCTCATATTTTTAATATTTGAAAATCTAGAAATTTTAATCAGAAATCATGAACTGTAGAAAATTATAGATAGAATGTAAAAATGTATGATTTATAAAAATATATACATTGTCTCACTGTGTACTACTTGCGGTACACAGTGAGATAAATTCCGATATTCCGTTATGCTGCTTCTGTGCTTTTATAAATAACATTTTTAAAACCATTTATACATTAACCCTTCTTTACATGATGATGGAAATTTCCATCATAACATTGAATGCCCAAAAATTATATAAAAGAAAAAGACACACTTTAAGTTTCTGGATACCTTTTTAATGTCGATTGCATATAAAAAATAAAAAAAAACATAGCTGTCGAAAAAAGGCTTCTCCGGCTCCTCCACCTCCAAAGGATAAGAACAGATGGTGCTGAACATTGGTCAACAGTGGGTGGATCACTCCGGTGCAAGTATCCTAAATGTAAAGGGTATTCTACAATTTCTTGTAGTAAATGTGGAGTCAATTTGTGTCTAAATAAAAGTAATAATTGTTTTGTTAATTATCATAAAGAATAAAAAATATCCAATGATATCCTCTTTTATTTCTATTTAGTACTAAGCTAATGATCTATCTTTGCATGATGATGGAAATTTTCATCATATTGTTTTTTGCTAAATTTATACTATAAATATATACTAAGATTTTTTTAACCATTTTTCCTTTAATTTTGAACATATCACCTTGATTTATTTCACCAATAAAGAAAAAATCATGCAATGAAGGGTTAATGTGTAGCGCATTTGTGTAGCTTAAAGAAGTAGCATTTTTTTTTTTTTTTTATAATAAAAATCGTCACCATTTGTTAAGTAATAAGAATTTTCGTCTCACTGTGTACTACTCTCCCCTACATTTATTTATTTATTTATTTATTTATTTATTTGTAATTTTAAACATATCTGGTACCCTTTAATTCCAATTTCCAGATTTCTAATAGGGATTATTTTCTGTTTGTTTTTTCAAGCTGCTCTTCTTTATGAAAATGAACGCGAAATTCAATTAATTTCGTAAGTTAAGAACTTCCAAAATATTAAATGAAATTAACTAGTTAGAAGTCAGACAAGTAGTAATATTGCGGAAGTTTATTCATAGATGGCGTTAGGTGTCATAACTGACGCTATCGCTTAGCGAGCGGTAACCATTCTTGTCTGCCATTGCGATAATGGAGACGTACAATAGTGCTTAAAAAGCCAAATGCAGTCTTTGATGTCTTGAAACTCATTCTGCTGTGCAAGTATGACAAAATAATAGTGGTAATTGTAAACTTGAACTATTTTCTATCTTATAACAATATGCACTTTAATTTTTTCAATCAATTTCATTGAATAAATCATTCTTTTACACCGACTAATTGTTGTAGACATCCTGTATTTCGAAACATCAGAATGCATTTTTGTCGTACTTTTTAGAGTGATTTGTACTAGGTGCTTTATAAAGCAAGCCAGTGATTCATGAAATTATTTTCATTCAACATTTTTTTTTTTTTTGTATTTGTGTGTGAGGATAAATATCTCTCTGTATTATAATTAAGTTAACATTTGAATAAAAAGCATTTAAAAAGGGTTTTTTCAAGCGTGGCTTATTAAAATTTTGTATATCTCCGGATGTGACATTAATACGATTTCGTCAAGTAAAAACTTGACAAAATGATTTATTTTTCGAATTTTTTTTCCATATTATATAAACAGAAACTAAGTCTCACGCAGAATAAATGTAATTTCTTGAAATTTTTCTGGGTGTCTAAATAATCTATGATAAATTTTGACAATAGACTTATTCTTCAAAATTATAAACTAGAAGTAAAAAGATCGCCTTCTCTAATATTTGTTGGATTGCTTCAGAGTATATAAATATACAATGGATCCTATCACAAAATGAACGTTTTAAAAGTTCATTAACCAGTAAACACTGTATGTAACTATTTAAAATATTCTTGCATAATAGTAAAGTGTGAATTTTAGAATGTCTTTACTACACGTATCAGTTTTTCTTTTTCAAATTCACTGACAGGTTGCGCTGCAATGTGCAAAAATATTAAGCGTGCAAACTTATGTATAACTATGAATTGAACACTTATTATTTACCCTTCTTTCTTTTTAGCTGCAAAAATATTTTAATTTTCAAAAGTCTTTTTTTTTATATTATTACAGTATGAGACGTTGAGAACCATGTACTGGTTAGATATGGTACTATAACATAGAAGTAAAGTAAAGTAATTTCCGGCTTAACAAATTGCTCTCTTGCAAAAACAATTTCAATATCGTCAGTGTTTACCAATTATCAAATTTTATAAACGTTACGACCATTTTAAGACTACCTATTTACTTAGTGACATGAATTCAAAAGGTTTCTGTGTTTAGATAATTAGTGAAAAAAACGGATATTGCATTCCACAGACGTCTAGTTACATTCAAATTTTAGAATAATCTCTACTTGCGCGTAGGGAATGAAGTAAACATTATCGGCCAACAATTGTTGATTAGCAATATGAACATATTTTAGCACTTTTGTATAAACCATTACTTACAATTATTATCTTTTCTCTCTTATTTTCGCCAAATTTTAATGTTATATCATAATCTACCTTAAATAATATGACAGGCAGCGTTGACAATGATTTTATTCGTGTCAGCGAAATAATTTCATTGTGACAGAATTCAAGTCTTTCTAAAAAATGATACGTTATTAAAGATTTGTGTCACATGAAGAAAAACGAAACGGTTTTGCTTTTCGATTCGATGATTACGCATCTGTCACTTTGACTTCAATGTCTCACGCCGCGAAGGCTGATCTTTTCATGCGTTCTGAATGCATTATTAATATCACTTCTCAAATATTAATGAGAAAAGAGCTTGGCAAGTAATATACAGCGATGAGAAATTTCTGTAATGATAATCAGTCTTTTTAAAACACCTATATTCTATACGTACTTAAACCACATAAATCATATTACAATTTAAGATTTAAAGAAAGATTTTGAGCAAACACATTGGTTAGCAATAAATAAATAAATAAAACACTAAAATAACCTTTTTCCTTTCCGAAATACGTTTATGTGAACTACATAAATCTCTATACATATATAACTTTTGTAGATATGAATTTCGCCCGAAATATTAATAATTTAAATTGCATGAATTTTTTCATTGCTAACTAAGAGTTTAGCCAATAGAGGGAAAAAGTGTCCAAACCGGTACTTGAACCCGGGTAATTAGTGGCATTGGTGTAGCGCACGAACGATCAGTTGGCAGAACGTTGGTGCTCTATGACAATAGCCCAGGTTCTCACCCGTCTTGGACATTTTTCTTACTGTTGGTTAAATTCTTAGTTAGCAATGAAAAAATTCATGCAATTAAAATGTTACATAAGTCAGACATTCCTAAATCTAAATATTGCATGAAAATTGCTCAAGTATATACCATTCTTCCTTAAAACCGATTCATAACATTATCAAATATTATTTTACAAGGGTGGATAAAAGTGAAAATATGAAAAAAATATTACAAAGGAAATTCCATATTATAATGTAAAAACATGTCCATGAGTAATGCAGACGTCATAATAACGGTGGAAATTTCTGACCCATAAATTCATCTTCAACTGCCATTTTTATAACTCCTGAATATCGCACACATTTCAATTTTTACAACTTCATGTAGGGATTTTTTTTTTTTTTCAAATGCAATTTGTTAAGAAACTGTATCTCAGTTTAGTGATTTTTTTTTTCAAATATTTTTTTTTTATAAAATTAATTTATTTGAAATCTATCGTGTGGTGCCAGATTAAAAAATAAATTAACCCGTGTACACGTAAAAAATATATCAATGAGTCTGCTTTTCTTCCGGATATATTTCTTAACGAAATTAAAATTTTATCAATAAATACATATAATAATACTAATTTGACAGATTTGATCGAACTATCGGCTTAAATAACTGAAATTACCAGGCTAAAAGAGGGTGGTTGCAAATAGCGAAATCTTTGACAATTTCTTCGGCTTTACACGACATGCTCCTTAAACGAAAGTATCTCTTTTAATAAATTTCAATGTTAATTAAAATTCATTAATGATATTATTCATTTTAATATTCTTTTTGGTGTTGTAAGTAGGCTATGTGAAATATATTAAATTTTAAAAATCTATTACCCCATTCACACGGCTGTACGAAAATGAAGAATCCAACTGAGGGATTTTGAAAGGTTTATAGTCAGCAAATAAATAAATAGAATTTATAATAATTTCCTTTTTAACCTCGATCGGCCAATTTATTTAGTATACTTAAAAACGGAAGAAATTTTATGAAAGATCGTTATTTTACGCCCTTAATGCCACAATCAGTTTGAAAAAACACATTGTTAACCATTTGAAAAAAAATTAACCCCTTATGTTTATTTAAGTATCGTCTGCTGCATATTCCGTGGTTTCGTGTGCTCCGAATCCATGTAAGTTTCTTGTTCTTTTTTTCCGCATGTGGCAACACTCTGTGTTTTATTCTGTTTTGATTCGTGTTGTTGTAGAATGTGAAAAATGATGGAATGTAGTAAGCCGCTGTTGGCTCTCAAATATTTAGTGTTATAATAAATTCGTGTTAACAGTCCACTTTTGTGTTTATGTGAACGAACCAGTAGTATAAGTGATTGTAGTTAAAAAACGCAGTATCATTTGTTGGTACAAGTCTAGCCGGAGCGCTAGTGAAAAATAAAAGAGTATAATCGAACAATTTATGAACTGCCGTATGATATCGTCTGTCGATTGAAATCGTGTGATATCGAAGCAAAAATTACCTCAGGTTGTGAGGTAAGTTAAATTTGAACATTCTATTTCATGTCTAAAAATAATTTGTATTTAAAAGTGTAGAATTATTTTGAAAGTATACAGTTGAGATATTTTAGAACTAGTTTTGGACTTGATTTAAGCAAAAATGAGTGAACTGGTATCTTTAAAAGCAAAAAGAACTGCTCTACGGAGAAGTGTAACAAATTACATTAAGAAAATCGAACGTATAATCGCAAGTGATGACATTAATGTAATAGAATTAGAAGAAAATATTGAATTATTAAAACAGAAAGAAACGGATCTAAAAAAAACTGGAAAGGTAAATTGAAGTTTTAATTACAGAACCTAAACAATTAGAAAGTGAGATAGATAGCGCACAGGAAATCTCAGATAAAATTGATTTGTGGAAATTTAAGGGTGAAAAATTGTTGAAAATACAAAATTCTGAGTTAAATAAGAGTGAAATTTAATCTGATAGTGTAATTTCAGAAAACGTGTTTGAGAATATTAAATTACCTAGGTTATCATTACCTACTTTTGGAGGTAATATAACAGAATGGATAGCATTTAAGGATCTTTTAAATGCATGCGTAAACAGCAATACAAGTATATCTAATGCTCAAAAATTACAGTATTTGAAGGCTTCGTTGAAAGCTGAAGCGCATCGCGTCATTCAGTCTATTGAAATTTCGAATTCTAATTTTGAGATTGCGTGGAATCTATTAGACGAAATATATTCAAATCAGCGAGAACAAATATTTATATATTAAACAATTTTTAAGTTTACCAACTATTCAAACAGAATCAGCTATTGCTATTTTAAATCTAGTTGACAACATTAATGAAGTCATTTGCTCATTAGAAGTATTGAACCAAACCATTGACAAATTTGGTGATACATTAATGACTTATTTAATTTTACAAAAATTGGATCCTTCTACAAAATTGTGGTGGGAACGTCAGCTTAAAAGCGGGGAAATTCCGAAACTTAAAAACTTAATCGAATTTCTTAAGCATTACGCAAGAACTCTTCAAAATAGCAAGCTAGTGGTAAATAAGGTACCTAAATCTGTAGTTCCGAATAAGAGTAATGCTTTTGTAGCTACGTTAGGTTGTGGTTATTGTAAGGAAGACCATAGTTTAGCTAAGTGCTCGAAGTTTCTTAATTTACCTGTTCAACTACGAATAGATTTCGTAAAACGTATTCATTATTGTTTCAATTGCTTATCTAATATGCATTTCCTCAATAAATGTAAGAGTCTAAATACGTGTCATCATTGTTTTAAAAAACATCATACTGTTTTGCACATGGTAAATTATTCAAGGAATAAGAATCAATCAAATAGTATGTCTCCACACGCACAAGAATTTATCCCTAAAAAAGTTGAGTCAGCAAGTGAAAATGTTTCGTCTACAGTCTGTGCCTCTCATTATGAGTCAAACGAAAATTGTAATCAATAGAGCCATATTTTGTTGTGTACTGCATTTGTAAAAGTTCAAAATTCTATACAAGAGTTTATAAAATGCAGATGTTTATGTGATACTGGCTCTCAGAGGTCATTTATTTCACAAGAATGTGTAAATAAATTAGGATTAAAGGTCAAAGATAGCTCTATCTCTGTCATGCTTGGGAACATTTAATACTGTGAGTAATGGGGAAGTTGATTTATTATTCACTTCTCACTTCAAAAGTGATCTTAGACTATCAACATCAGCATTCGTGATGGATAAGGTGACAGATAATATTCCCTATGTGTCTTTGCCTTCAATCATTTGCAATAATTTCAATGATTTAATGTTAGCTGATCCACTATTTTTCAAATCACAAAAAATTGACATTCTATTGGTTTAAATGTATTTATGCATTTAATGACTGGAGAAATTGTCAAACGTGAACCTCACCTTCCATTTGCATTAAATTCGACACTTGGGTGGATAATTTCGGGTACTACAAATTTTGAAACGCTGGCAACTGATCCAGTATGTGTAAATCATTTAAGTACAAAAACTGACGAATTAATAAATTCATTCTGGGAATTAGAAAAAATTCCAAATGTGCAACCTTTAACAATTGAAGAAAAACTTTGTGAAAGGCATTTTAAGAGTTCCCATTTTAGAGAAAAAACAGGCCGCTACTCAGTCACATTACCATTTAAACAGGATCGAGATAATTTAGGTGATTCTCGCCAAATGGCACATAGAAGATTTCTTTATCTTGAGAAAAGATTAATATCCATGCCAGAAATTTTCAACCAATATGTTCAATTTATGAAAGAATATTTATCTCTGGGCCACATGGACCTTGTTTCAAATACAGATCGTGAATTAGAGAATAAACATTATTACATTCCACATCACTTCGTCTTGAATAGTTCAAGTTTAACCACCAAATTAACAGTAGTTTTTGATGGGAGTGCTAAAACAACAACAGGTGTATCTTTAAACGACACTCTAATGGTAGGTCCCAAAACACAAGTTGACTTAATTTATATTTTATTAAGGTTTAGATTTCATAATATTGCAATCACAGCTGATATAAGAATGATGTATAGGCAGGTAAAAATTCATGACACAGATAGGGATTTTCAGAGAATATTATGGAGGGATAGTCAAGATAAACAAATACAAGTTTTTCGCTTAAACACTGTCACGTATGGAACTGCTGCTGCTCCATATCTTGAAACTAAAACTTTGAGTCAGCAATTGATGAGGGTCTTTCAGTTGAATTTCCCAAAAGCAAACACTGTAGTTTTAAGAGATTTTTATGGTTTATAGAGATTTTTATGTTGATGATGATTTAACTGGCATTGAGAATATTCAGGAAGGTAAAGAATTGATATATGAATTCCAGAAAATTCTAAAAAAAGGTGGATTTGAGTTACATAAATGGTCCACAAATGAACCATCACTATTCAAAAATGCTGGGTTAGCAAACACAATTAATGATAATATGCATAGTGTAGTGGGCAATAAAGCCATAAAAGTTCTAGGAGTTGAATGGCATCCTGATAATGATATGTTCAAATATAATTTCAGTGATATAGATTATCAAAGTGTCCCTACTAAAAGAATTATTCTGTCATTTGTATCAACGCTTTTTGATCCTTTGGGATGTATTGCACCTTTTGTAATTCTAACTAAAATGATCCGTCAAGAACTGTGGAAATTACAATTAACATGGGATGACCCAGTACCAGAAAATATTGATCAAAAGTGGAAAATTTTGTGCCAAGAAGTCAAACTCTTAAATTCCATATATATACCCAGAAAACTCATCTTGCCCAATTATTCTCGATGTGAACTTCACGGATTTTGAGATGCTTCAAAAAAGGGTTATTCAGCAGTTATTTACGTTAAAACTTGTGATAACTCTAACACTGATGTGAAACTTTTAACAGCTAAAACTCGCGTAGCATCACTTAAACCTATCACTATTCCAAGACTGGAATTATCTGCTGCAGTATTGCTGGCCCACTTAATACAGGCGGTTAGAGATGCATTACATATAAAACCTGATTCTGTGCACGCATGGAGCGATTCACAATTTGTATTGTCATCGCTAAGATCAAATCCTAAAAGATAGTAAGTCTTTGTAGCCAACAGAGTATCTGAAATCCAATCGATTTTACCACCTGAGAATTGGAACCATGTGAACGGAAAAGAAAATCCTGCTGATTGTGTATCACGTGGGTTACTTCCTGCAGAACTACTGCCCCATGACTTGTGGTGGAACGGCCCACAGTGGTTATGAAGCAATGAGTTTCCTGTGCATGAACCTATTACCAAAAATGAAGAAGAATTACCAGAAGAGCGTAAAGCATTATCATTTGTAGTTTCTGAAAATGTAAAAGAACTTGATATTATATCAAAAATATCTTCGTTTTCCAAGTTGCAACGCATATTTGCTTGGCTATTGAGATTCATCTCCAATTCAAAGGTAACACGTGCAGAAAGAAATACACCCTTTTTATCAAGCAATGAAATTCAAACCGCAACACTCTGCATTGTTCGAATAGTTCAACAAGTGAACTTCAATAAAGAAATTCAATGTTTAGAAGCTGGAAAAGAGATACCTACAAATAGCAGTCTCGTTTGTTTGTGTCCAATTTTAGATGATAACAAAATATTAAGAGTTGGAGGAAGATTGAAAAACACACAGCTGTCAGAGAATGAAAAGCACCCAATCTTATTACCATCAAAGCACCATGTGACTAAGATCATAATTAAACATTTTCATGAAAAATATTTCCATGCAGCTCCAGAGCTTTTTCTTTCTTTAATTAGACAGAAATTTTGGATCATTACTGCTAGGTCTGTTATTCAGAAAATAGTAAGAACTTGTGTTACATGTTGCAGATATAGAGCTCAAACTGCAAAACAAATAATGGCTAATCTTCCAGCATTTAGGGTAACACAGTCACGACCATTTCATCGAGTTGGAACAGATTTTTCAGGACCATTCATGATTAAATATCGTGCAGGACGCGGACTAAAATCATTTAAATCATATGTGTGTGTATTTGTCTGCTTCGTCATCAAAGCAGTCTATCTTGAAGTTGTATAAGATCTTTCAACAAAGACATTCTTAAGTGCATTAAAACGATTTATCGCAAGAAGAAGGAAACCTTTTGAGATTTTTAGTGATTGTGGAACCAACTTCAAAGGTGCAGAAAAAGAAATCAACAAATATCTTTTGCAGTGCAAGCAGAATGAAGAAATAAAAAAAAAAATTGTCGTCAGAGGAAATACGCTGGACTTTTAATTCACCGTCTGCTCCACACTTTGGTGGACTTTGGGAATCTGTAGTAAAATCAATGAAATCGCATCTGAAGAAGACCGTTGGTGACACTGTCTTAACCTATCATGAGTTCCAAATCTTGATTACGCAAGCTGAAGCTTGTCTGAACTCTAGGCCACTGTGTTCCATATCATCTGACCCAACAGACTTAACTGCTCTAACGCCAGGTCACTTCCTAGTTGGAACTTTTCTAACTGCCATACCTGAACAAGATCTAAGTCAAAGTCCTTTGAGTCATCTTGATAGATGGCATGTGAGACAGTTTATTCTTCAGCAATTTTGAAAAAAATGGAGCCGGAATACCTGTCTCAATTTCAGAAAAGACCTAAATGGCAAACAAGTCAACGAGATTTAGAAGTCAATGACTTAGTCCTCATCAAAGATGACAACCTTCCACCACTTAAATAGAAGTTAGGACGAATAACAACTGTTCATCCAGGTTCAGACAATAAGGTCTCAGTTGTTACGATCAAGACTAGTAGTTGTGTCATCGATCGTCCAATAGTGAAACTGTGTCCTCTTCCTATAGAAACTAAAAACTGTGAACTCAGAACAGTCTAATATTTTTCTATTTTTTTGTATTAATTTGTTTGTGTTATTAATTGTTCTTCCAATAGTTATAAATTGTAACCAACTAACTACTTGTTGAAATCCCAAGGGATTTCAACGGGGGCCAGATTGTTTATGTAAGTATCGTCTGCTGCATATTCCATGGTTTCGTGTGCTCCGAATCCATGCAAGTTTCTTGTTCTTTTTTTCCGCATGTGGCAACACACTGTGTTTTATTCTGTTTTGATTAGTGTTGTTGTAGAACGTGAAAAATGATGGAATGTAGTAAACCGCTGTTGGCTCGCAAATATTTAGTGTTATAATAAATTCGTGTTAACAGTCCACTTTGGTGTTTATGTGAACGAACCAGTAGTGCAAGTGATTGTAGTTAAAAACGCAGTATCACCTTATGTACTGAATTATGAATTTTTGAAAATTTTATCTTCTCAGTTCTTGCCCAGTTTACTAATCCCTGCTTACATTTATCAAAATTAAATATATACATACCGCTCTTTCTTATTAAAAAACATTACAATTAATACAAATTAAAGAAGTATAAATATGAACCAGGAGCTTCTAATTAACCCTTTATGTACTGAATTATGAAGTCATTAAATTTTATTTCTAAAGCCTTTTTCGTGAATTTTTGAAACTACATTAGAAGATTTACATAATCATTTAATAAATTTTAGAAGGATTTTAGAAGGACGTAGAAGGGTTAATTAAATTTGAATTTATAGGGATTTTGGGCAATATTTATAACCCCACTCAAATCTTTTATTTTAAATATTTTTCTTAGTATTTTGTAGAATTATTAAATGCACAAATCTAATGTCTTACAATAGAAATGTAGAAATATCTAGGAATTAAAATACCCCCTCTTCCTCCCAACGCCAAGAAAGCTGAAAAGATTCAAAAGCAGAAGAACTCCTTTTAAAAATATTTTCGTTTTGTGTTGTGTAACCAATATGCTTTTGGAACAATATAAATTAATGTATCTTACTTTTTAAAACAAGTTATTTTAATGCTACTTATAAGTACCGTCAGTAGATAAAGAATTTTAAAAAAAGTCGTTTTCTCTTATTCTCCCATAGTAGCATCGTTAGGGTGCAATTTCGAAGGTAGAGGTTAAAAAAAATATTCATGTAAAACTGAGAGAATCTTCTCTTAGACAGAGAAATTCGTTTTTCAAAATATGAATTTTAACCCTTAAAAAAACTTACGGCTGCGGGTGACTTTCCGCTTTACGGAAACGATCGCTATTCTACGGTAAAAGTACCTATACGACTATATTTAAACACAATCTTTTCAGAGCATCACTGTCGACAAGATATACATCGCCTACAAAAATGTTGGAACGTTCGGAGGAGTAGAAGTATTTTTTAGGTAGATTTCATAAGAAATACTATCGATTACATTCGCCCCTATTTTCGAATTTCTGAAATTTTTTTGCAGATCTACGCAGATCATGACCCCTAGAACCCCAAACCACCCCCAGTTCGAAACTTTATCTATCTATCTATATACATATCTATTTATATCTCTCTCTATATATATTCTATGGTACAGATGACAAAACATTATTGTTATAAATCCAGTTACAATATAGCTTTCCTTTTTCGCACCAGAAGGTAGCAGTATTTTTGTTTTCATTGACTATCTGTAGTTTAGAAGACACTTTCATCCATGCCACATGCTTTAATAGTCTTAAATCTGATTGTATCCTTACATGTTATAATTTTGTGGGTCAAATTTCTGGAGTTTCGGATTTTTGTCGATAATTGTGGTATAGTGCTCTAATCATTTTTCAATTTTTAATATCTTGTGTAAGGTGTATCTTTCGTTAGATCTTTTGGTTTTTATCATTAATTTTATTTTTTGATGCGCTATAAGGATCTAAGTTTTGTCATTTTAGGTTAAATACCGACAAAATTGGAAGAAATAACGTATCTTCACTATGAATTTAACCTGCAAGCTCCTCTGACATTCTGTAGGTTATTCTTAGTTTCTTATTTTACATTTCTGGTTTCCAATGTTCACATCTTGTTCATTTTTAGAGTTTTATTAATTTGTTCATGTATTCGTGATTTAATTTTTATTATATATATATATATATATATATATATATATTCGGCCCCTTGATTTTATGAATCAGACCACTTTTTATGGACACGATAACTCCCCTAATTCTGCACAAATCTCTTCCAAACTGATACATAAAATCAAGGGGCCGAAAATCTCGGTCAAGTTCGTTAGTGAACAAAATCGGACAAACTGGGTGGAAATAGGGAGTGGTTTGAGAAAACAGAAAAAAAAACTCATAACTTCTTAATTATAATACATATAAAATCAGATTAAAGTTATTATTACTTATAGGAAAAGGGCCAAAAATGTATGTATAAGAGATTTTTGATATCTTTAAAAAAGGCAGAATTTGACTGAAAAGGCGAAAAAAATAGGGTTTTAGGAAGTAAAAAATTCATAACTTCGTCAATTCGCAAGATACCAAATCTACTTAAATTTCGTATAAATATTTTTACATTATCTACAACTTTTATACTGACAAGTTTATCATAGGACCTACCCTTAAAGCAAAAATAAATAAATAAATAAATAATAAAATAAAATAACATAATTAAAAGCAACAAAAAAGGGGGAGCAGGGTGAAAAATGAAAAAATCATAATTTCGTCAATTCATAAGATAACAAATCTGCTTACAGTTATTATAAATCTCCTTAATATTACATTCAACTTTGATAGGACCAACTCGTACAGAAAGAAAATTGGGGTTGAAGAAAAAAATATCGTATTAAGGCTGTTCTCAAATCCAAAGGGGCAAATTTATGACATAAGTTTTAAATCACTTCTGTTCGGAAACGCACGAAACTGGAAGGTATTGTTATGCAGAAACTATATAATAGAAAGAAGTTTTCCGTTTTTTGTAAAGACAATAGATGTTTTAGAAAATACTGTCAAAGCTGGCATTTTGAACCGAATTTCCCGACGAAAGCAGAAAAAACACTGAACGAAAGTAGAAAAACGCCATGTGATACGTCTGCCAATTTTATACCTTTAAGTTTTAATATGTGTATGTGATTGTGTTAGAAAATATAAGGATTGTTGACCAGTGCAGAGGAGAACGACCGTAACATGCTTTTGATAAAACCAGCTAATACAGAGAAATGAAACTGAAAACTCGTCAAAAGTGGCCGAATAAAATTGTTGAACTGCGTTTATCTCTAATCTTGATTTGGCCGAGCCGTGGGGGGGGGGGGGGGGGTATTTTTTACAAAATAAAATGTGTGGAATCTTCGGCGAAAACGCTAAAAACTGGCCATGTTTTGGCGCTATTTTGCTTGCCTTCGGCTCATGTTGTCACTGCTAAATTAACTACGAAAAGTACTTCATTTAAACACTGAATTGCCGAACAACACCCCACCCCCCTTTTTCACGTTGCTGTTTTTTCGAGCCCGTTTGCCTTTTAAATATCAGTATCTTTTTTTTTTTTTTTTTTTTTTTTTTTTTTTTTTTTTTTTTAATAGACTATTTTAACACATAGCGGACACGCTACGACATATATAAATCTTTAAGCATTTGATCAATTATAGGCTGTCAAATTTATTATATTTTTGTGAAAAATAACATTTTTTAACAAAAGGTAAAAACCTGTTGCTCACAAAGAGAATCTCCTTACCGGGCATACTCAGAATAATTTGAAAAAAAAATTAATTAAACTATTTCTGTGTATAGTAAATTATCAGCCAAATTTAGCGGCGGAATTGCTGTAGAAAGGTTGTTAAAAAATAAAATACCTTCGAGTATTTGGAGCGAAAAGACGAAAACGTGATTTGACAAGCAGAACTTTTTTCCTCTCCAAAAGAAAACGATTTAATGCAACTGAAAATTGCTTGTTACTTGATTTTAAGAATGCGAGTAAGTAGTATTTAATGAATTTAAACTTAACCTTTAGGTGATGTTACCGGTCTCTCAGACCGCGGCTTTTTCTTTTTCTTTCTTTTTTTTTTTTTTTTTTTTTTTTTTTTTTAATATAGATTAACTTGCAATTTTCAGTTTAACTACAAACACTACCGAAATTTTGTTCCGTTTGAAACTTTAATACTATCACCAGATACTTTTTAATAGGTGAATTTTAATTATAACAGTCCTATGCAAAAAGTTTAGTACAAAAACACCATCCTATGAATTAATCGTGCCTTTTATTCATCTTTCGTTGCAGCGGACAATGATTGTGATATCAGTTAAAGGTTAAACAATGAGAGAGTTTAAGATATATATATATATATATATATATATATATATATATATATACAGTGAGTCCACGTATAAACTGACCAACCTTTATTTTTGCAACCGTTGGTCCTAGATGCATACTTCCAATTACAAAAATGGTTTAAATAAAGTAAAGAATTGTTTTTAAAGAGATTTGGGTCAAGAAAAACATTTATTAAAAAATTACGAAATTTAAATTTTTATACGGTCTCCCGGTCCTATAAGTGATATTTACTAAAAATTTACTGGAACACTAACAAGTAAGACAAAAAAAACAGTCCCATTCAACTAACATTAAAATTGACCGGGTTATGAAACTTTGAAAAGCATGACTTATACCACTTTTTTGCATATGAAAACACATGATTTCGACCATGCTTTCCGGGGTCTTGTATAAAGTACTTAAACTTATTTCAATGTATCTGCGCTTTGAAAGAAAACGTATAAATATTACGATTATTTTTTATTATAAAAATAGCAAATAAAGCCTTTGTGCAACAATATTAAAAAGCAGAAAAACCAACGTTTAAAATACACAAATAATATATGAAAAGCAGCAAACAGCTGTTTCGAATCTACTAGCGAGATTCTTCTTCAGTGCAAGATAGGGAAAAAGGAACAGCGTGCTAGAAAATGCAAAGCTGAGCAAAATGACAGACAGAGACGCGCTGTCTTATATACCCTATGCGGGTAGCGAAGGCGCCAAAACAACCAATGAGAGAAAAGCAGTGGAAACGACTGGGTGGACAAGTAGCGACATTTACCGGAGAAGGAGAGATAAAGAAACCAAAAAAAGGGGGGAATTATATTAATGCTTTCCGAATACTTGGAAAATCAGGAGTACTAGATAAGTCATTGAATAAAGAGTGAGAATTTTTAATGATATGGTAAGCTCCCCAAAAATCAAGATCAAGGTTAGAAGAACATTTTTGGATAATGATGGCTTAGGAAAAATCGAACCTGTTTTGAGAAGACCAAGAGTGTTGAGCAGTAGAAGACCGTTTGAGCTCCTGATTTTTAACATAACCTTCATGCTGTTTTAAACGAAACCAAAGAGCGCGTTTAGTCTGGCCAATATAAGAAAGGCCACACTGGTAAGAGATTTGGTAAATGCCCCAATTATCTAGGCGATCAACGGGGTGTTTGGGATTTGAAAAAGTGATTTTATTAACATGAGAAAAAATAACTTTAAAATCAAACCTTCTTAGGATTTTAGCAACTTGCTGACTGATTTTAGAAAAAAATAATAACACAACTGAAGTGTTAGAGTTGGAATTAGAATGCTTTTTAGAATGGACGGATTTCGTCAATTTCTTATAAACACAATCAATAATATTAGAGGAATAACCACGATCAACAGAAATAGCTTTGAGGTAATTAAGTTCAGCACTAAGTAACTAAGGAGTGGAACAAACATTGGTAGCCCGAAAAACAAAAGTTTTGAAAGCAGCGAATTTCTGGTTAGGGGGACGACAAAAATACCTGTGAGGTGGGAAACTGACAGCCAAAGGTTTACGAAAGACGATTGTCTGAAAGCCATTTTCACAACGAATAACAAGGACATCCAAGAAAGAATGACAGTTATTGGTAATTTAGGTAATATTGGTTGGTAGTTATTTTTTTCTGCTTCTTAATTTTTATTAGTTAAGGTTCAGATTGTCAAAATAATTGTATTTTAACATATGTTTTAATTCGTAAGGATTTGAGGCTATGATTTCTTTTAACTAAAATTATGTTATTTTCATAATGTTTTATTTAACTTGCCATGATCGTCTTTCCAGTTTAAAATTTGTACTCGAAATTTACCTTACTTTCAAATGTCCGATCAAAGTTAAATTTTACGTACGTACTTAAATCCGATGACAATGCAATATTATTATGATTTTCGACTCTTAATATCTTATACATACTTACATTAGAGAATAACACAAAAAAAAATGGGATAGAAGTTTAAGAAAGAGTTTTAGATTAGATAACATAAACCTGCGATGGTTTTTTTAACTTATATAATTACATTTTATGTATTTTTTAACGCTGAATCAAAAAATAATCTTCACTTTTAACCATCATGTCAAGATTTTTCGAAAATCGTAAATTTCAAGGTTAAAAAATAGCGAAAAATCTGATACTATAAAACAGATGTAAGACATTTTTATTCAGTTTAATTTTATTTAATTCAATAATTTATTAGATTTTTTGGCTTATACTGGGTTTTTTACAGCTAAACAGCTCGGGGGTCCAATGAGGTTCGGAGGGGAGGGGGGATTAATTTTAACTTTTAGCTTTTTAACATTGAAATTTGTGATTTGAGAAAATTCCTGACATGATGGTTTAAAATGAAGGTCATTTTCGGATTCAGTGCTAAAAAACACACAAGAATAATTTTTCAAAAGCTAAAAAACATGCCACAACCCAAAATTAGAAAGACAGTGTAATTTAACAGCATTTTAAAATATGTATCATTTTGTAAAGAATTGAGGCTGTTGTTTTTCACCCTTTTATTTAACAAAAAATCTGTAATTTTTATCCTTTTATAATGTTCAGTACAAATTGCACATTTTGCAGTAATATGTCAAAAAGATAAAAAATTTCAAATTTATATTGCAATGCTAATTTTACTCTCAAAAATTTCTTTAATATATTCGACGAAATTATATTTCTACTAAATTTTTGAATGACCCCTAATATGCAGCAAAAAATATACTCCAACTTTAAACAGCTATTACTCGGTCAATTTTAATCGTAGAATAACGGAACTTTTTTTGCCTTACTAGCCAGTGTAACAGGGAAATTTTACTAAATATAACTTATAAGACCGGGTTACCGTATAAAAATTTAGATTCTGTAATTGTTCACTACATTGTTTTTTCGCTTCAAACATTTTTTATCTTTACCCTGCACCTAATTTTGACCATTTTTGTAATTGGAAGTTTGCATCTAGAACCAACGGTTGTGAAAATAAAGGTCGGTGTGGTTATACGTGGACACACACACACTATATATATATATATATATATATATATATATATATAATTTGCTTTTTGCTGCATTTTTTAAATTTTAGTACTGTAAAAATATTTTCACATATAAAAAATATTTTCTTATTGAAAAATATATTTTCGTATATTTAAGCGAATTCCAAAATAAAGGCCAGATGAAGAATGCTGCAGTTATACATTTCATTCAATATCAATGAAATCGCTGTTTCCTTAGAAATAAAACTGATTCTTTGCGACAGTGCTCGATTGGACATAATTTTGATCTTAAAACAATTTTAATTCATTTAAATTTTATTTTAAATCTTAAAATTTTATAGTTAGATTTCTTTATAAATACATATAAATATATATATATGACAAAACTATTGTTAAAACAAACTAAATGTGACAAAATTAAAAATATTTAAATTAAATTTAAACAAGCTCACCATTAAACATTTTTACCTTAAAAGGTATTTGATTTTAAAAAGTATTCTTTGAAATTTTTTTTCCATCGCCAACTCGATCATAAATAGCCAAATAACGAAATTTTCATTATTTCTTTATGGGCGCTCTATCAAGTTTCCGCCAATTTATATATATATATATATATATATATATATAAACATATCTGTCCTCATGAAAAGAACATTCTACAATTTTTTCAGATTTTTTGGAGTACGCTCGTATGGAGAACTTCCTTGTCAGATGAAAAAGTTGTCTTACGAGGTGCTTTTAACCACTAAAAATGAATATTTTTTTCCCAATTTTTCATTTAAAAATACAAATTCAGCAAAATCGTGTTAAATATATAAAACCGTAAAAATTTAGGATACATTTAAGGTTATTATCACGGGAACGGGAAACACCGCACAGATCAGCTAGTCTTTAAATAAAATCTTGGAATTTTATAATTCGTGACTGAATGAAGAAAACTAAAATTTTATCCTTGGTTTCTATAGCTATTAAATAGATGTCCACGAAAGATCAGGGATTATCTTGTCACATTTGCTCAATACACTATTAATATCACATTCCGTTTTCGCTATTGATTGCGAATGTAATTTGCTGTAATCGTTCTTAAAAGATGACATGATGAAGACTATAATTTACGCAAATCGTTTTTATTATACCTGAGTTTTCAAAGGATTGGAGATCAGTCTTTATTTAATCATACAGTTGGAAATATGCATAGTTTGTAACTATTTTAAGAAATTATAAAGAATTATATTTTATGAATTATTATTTTATGAATTATAAAGGTGAGTTTTATCGAAGGTTTAAAAGAATTATTTTGAAGAAAGTAATAACATTCGACTTTTTTCGGTAAAGGAGACAACGTAAATAATAAAAAAATATATATATTTTGATATAAAAGAATATCCTTTTCGATTGTAGCATTAAATGAATTCTTATAAATGTATTCGATTTTAATTTAATGATTTTAATTTATTGTAAAGAAAATTCTGAATTTTTCTGCCTAAAATGTTAATTAAAATTTTGATTCCGATTTTTAATTTTCTTTTATTATTATTATTTATTTTTGGCTCCAAATTTTTAATTTTATCTATATACATATAAAATATAATAATAAAAATGTTTTAACTTAAGCTACTACACATAAAAAATGCATATGGGAATGCATATATTTCGTTCCGGCTGCTTATATCTTGAGTTCTACTAAATGTATTTAGACGAAACTTATTTTGTTAGATAATTCTTCGGGGAATGTTTTAGAGTATTTCCTTCAGTTCTATGTTACTCAGTTACAGAATTATGTGGAAATATCTATAATTATTTGAATCTGGTTATGAAATGCTAGCCTTTTTAAAAGTTTTTACTTCACGGATTTCTGGGAGATGTTCAGAGTTAGTTGGATTATTTTTCAGAACAGGTTTTAGTATATAACACATCTTTATTTCGTTCTTTAACAAGTGTTACTGGAAATGACCAACTAAAAGAATTGGTATATAGATTCAAAGTTTTATCCGGCAAATTACAAAACATAACAGCGAATGACCTTCATACAGTTTTCAGCACTTCGGAAGAACATTCCTGGTAAATGTTCGTGGTGTTTTAAAACACAAGATCAATTCACCGATATGTTTCGTTTCATTCAATGTTCGTATGGAGAAACTGATTGACGCGCAGTGGGGTATTTCAAGCAAAATACTGGCCAAAATTATTTTTCTAGTGTTTTACAGTTAAAATCATTGCTGCGGACTTACTATTAGTAAATACACTTAATTAATGTTATATACACATAAAAGTATGCATTTATTTTAAAATCAAATACATAATACAAAGTTTACTTAACTTTTTGCTGTTTATAAGAGAAAAGTAATTGTTGGTAGGGTTACTTACAAGTGTTTAATTAAATCCGGTTAAGTTTAGTATATGCAAACTTTTAGTTATTTATATAAACTAATGTATTATATTATATATTATTTGCATTTAGTATTTAGCAAAATTGAGTGTCTAAAATTGAGTTGTAGTGTAGAGATTCTGATTTTTGAATGTTATCAAGAGATTACCAAAACAATTTATATTTAAAAAAGGCAACTATATGCGGAAGATTTAAAAAAGAAAAAAAAATGGCATTGGAAACAATAAGCGATACGATTATACTTCAAAAATAAACCGGCAAACCCCAGTACACATTTAGAAAGCTATATATCTAAATCGGTACATCTCTAACTTAGAGTTAAAAAAGCTTAAAAAGAAGACATTTTAAATTAAATTTTTTACTGGATTAAAATAAGAGTTATTCAGGTTAAATCTCATGAAGTCATAAATATATACATTTAAACATAATTAATAATAACAAATATAATAATAAAATTGAAACGTAATAATAAAGCTCATCTTCTCGCAAAGAAACACACCGTTTAACTGAGGCTAGGGACCGCCGGATATGACTCATACCTCTGAAATAGACATAGATCGATGCACTGGTTAGTGAGCTATTAAAAAATATGCTTTTTATAATTGTTTATTAGTAAATTTAAATTTTTGTATTTTTGGCAGGTTTTTGGGTCAAATACTTCACTGTACGGCGTAACGGACGAAGTCTCGTAGTTAATAAAACAAATTGTTAATACAGTCCTTTAAATTCAAAGGAAGTCCTGAAGAAATGCTCATTTGCCTATCCCCTTAATCGTCGCGGTTTTCTTTTTACTTTTAATTGACCCGTGAATATATCTGTCACGCCTATAGATAACGATTTTCTGTTTTCTTAAAAATCATTGTAAGTGCCTGCTTACATTATGCTTTCTCTTGCATAAACCACTGTTTATGAACGTTATTTTATAACGAGTTTTTTCAATCGGATTTAAACAATTTGTTTAAAAACTCGGATTTTAATACTTGGTTAAAAAACTTCTTAAACGAGATTTTTTACAAGATTTATTGATTTCTAATGGATTTTACTTACTTCTTTCTAAAGAAGAAAATATTGTAATGGATATATTTTTTTTTTTTACTTGAGTATTGAAATTATAACATTGAAGTATTAACATGTGTAACAACTTTGAAATATTAACCTATTAACCGCTGACGTTGCGTTCACGCAACAGTCAAAATAATTGCTCATGCAATGAATTAATTACATTGGCACCACTATTTTAGAATTTAAAAAAATGTTTTATTTATTGGCAGGAATTTTGCTATTTTAGTAAAGCGAAATTTACCTTACTGAATTTGTGGTGGGAAACTACTTTCATCAAGAAATTTGAAAATTTCTATCGTAATAGTTTCGGCGGTTAATGGGTTAACGTGAATAAAAACGAAGAAAGTTTTGGGATTGGCACATCCGATTAAATTCACTTTAAAAAGGACTTATTCTAGGAGAAATACTTTCTGTAATGCAAAATTTAAAATGAATTTAACACTAAACGTATCCTGAGGCGTCATTTTGAGCCCTACCAATTGAAAATATTTTGGTCCGTACCAGGATTTTTTTTATACAATAAGTTTAAATAATACAAGGAGTGCTGAACAGTGGAGAGGCAACTTAACATCCAGGCTGTAGATATGATGTCTTACAATTTTAATGAGTCATTGGGAAAAAGAAAAGGTGCAGTTGTTTACAACTACTTCAAAAAAGATAAATATTAATGATAGATACTAGCATAAGTGCTTTATTTATAGAGAAAAACAGAAGTTAAGTTAAAGAACTTGAAAAGGGAGTTAGAGTTATATTAATATACAGGTTTAGCAGAAATACAAGGAAGAAAAAAATAAATAAATAAGTTAAACAGTTTTAAATAAAAATTCTTGTGTAAAATATTTTTATAAAACTTGAGTAAAATTTCCGGTAGTAGTAATGTTAATATTCGTCTTTAAATTACGTTCAGAACTGAAAAGTTAAATATTTTGTCATATAAATGTTGGACTTTAATTCAAATAAGAGAAAACTTTCAATCTTACTCTTTGTGGAAAATTAACCTTCAGTAGACGAGAGATGGGAAGTTTTTTTTATAGTAGTTGTTCGGAGACTCTAGAGAAGGCCGTTCGTAGGGCTTCATATTGCATTTATCAAGTGATGAGTTCCATGCTGTCCTGGAGTGAATGAGTTTTCAGAAGTCACATCAAGGGGTATGGATACAACATACACTACTTTTGACTTATCTTGAAGCGATAAAGAAATTTGATGGTATATATAGCTGTAAATCTAGTCTAAGGTTGCGTTTAGAAAGGAAAAGTGTCCCCTTTCATTCTAAATCAATAAAACCTTTCTTTTCCAATCTCATCTTTGGTTTTTAACAAAAGGACAAAAGATTAATCAATGGATTCAATAATGCAAAGGAGATCAGTAGATTAGATCGAACTTGAACGAAACACTTACCTCCAGCAGGTTCTCCGTCAGTTTCCTTGTAATCAGCATAGCAGATGTCACTGCTATGCTGATTTCTATATGATTCATGATTTCTACAATAGCCTATATCTCAAGAACTAAAGCACGAATTTTCAGAAAACTTGAATAGAAGTGGAGTTACAGGTATGTTCCATTTGTGGAACGTTGGCGGTACGAATAACATTTTTACATTTTGGTGAATTTTTCTCTCGAAATCATACCAGCACTGCACATAACAAAACAAAGAAAACAAGGTAAAGCATAAAATGTTTCTATTTTAGGAACAAATTAACTAATCACTAACAGCAAAATGTTTATGAAAGCCCTGAAAACATTTTTCATCCATACGCTTTTCATAATATTCACACCATTTATTCATGTTTTTCTGTCGATTTGAGACTCTTCTTGAGTAGTAGACGAAAAGCAATAGCTACTGAATGAGGTGATAATGTCCATACTTACTGGGGCAGTAGGACTTTCTATTCCCTTTCTCAAACATCAAATCCAATTTTTATGGCAACAGTCGCAATTGCACGACGAAACTCCAAATGGCTTAGGGTTTCTTTTGAACCTACTGCATGACAAGTAACAACAGCCATATTTAGTTCATTTGCAAACAGATTTCATCACCATTTTAATCATCGAAGTACTGGACGATATGTTCCTTGCAAATAATCCAAAAATTCTACACTTCCCTTATTCTACTTGTACAATCTAAACAATCGAGGTTATTTGATTGAAACTTCTCGCTTCAATTTTCGAGAATATCATGTTCCACTTTGAGTTAGTGATGTGTTTGCTTCCCAATTTGATATAACAGTAACGACACTGTTGTCACTCCATCGTACACAAACAACTTTGCCATCACTATAATAATCAAAATCTCCTCCTTCTTGTTTTTGCAATTCTTTTGTAGATTTTATTGGCATATATTGGTTCAAAAATATTTCACAGACACTTTGGCAACAGGTGCAAGAGATATATATCATAAAATTCATTCTTTAATAATACTGGTACGAAAATAATAAAAAAGAATCGCCCGAGCTAGCTCAGTAAAAATGATCAAGATCCTAAAAAAAGTAACAACAAGATAATTTTGTATTCTGAACCGCCAACGTTCCACATGTGGAACATTGGCATTCAAATAATAATAAAACAAAAACGAAATAAGATAAAACATTCATTTATGCATAAAACGTAATAAACAACACTAAGCAATACAATTATAATCATCACAGCACTCACATTTGAATTCTAAAGTTACAGATAGAGTAAAAAGCACAATCTACTACATATACGTTTTTTGTTTCATTTCAACAAGCTCCGAAATAGAAACCACAAAAATTATAAAAAAAAAAATTTTAATCCATTAAAACACATCTTTTAAAAAGATCTATTAAGAATTACAGATTAAACAAATACTTAAAAAGCTACAGCACAATATAGGTTATGTTCCACTTGTGGAACGTTGGTGGGTAAAAGGGTAAAACGCGTAAATTAATAATCATCCTATTCGAAATCTTATTCTAAAGTCATTTTATTATTTCTTATTTTAATCCACGAATCAACTGCCAGCGCATTTCCCGGCGTAAGACGTTTTACATCGAAATCCCTCCGTGAGAAGATACGGAACTTATTCCCTATTACGCTCCTATCTCGCTCTACGTTGGTTCAGTAACTGAGCGTATTTCATTCTGTGGCTCTTTCCGGAATCTGATTGGTTCGTCATGAAATTTACATTTAAATCTGTCTTCCTACGCAAGTTCTAACAAAACCGCAGTGAGTGAGGTCAGAAGGGAGAAACTACCAGGTGATTTATCATGAAGTAGAACGTCTAAATTTGTTCATTTATGATCTTTTTAGCATGAAGTAGAGACTTGTGTTCTATATTGAATGCTCTACGAAAACTTTCGTAATGTGGAAGTTGTTCACGTTTTTTTGTGTGGCTGAATAAATATTTAAAATGACATTGCTCTTTGTTTTAACGGAGAAACCAATTGATTTCTTAATCTTTTACCTTATCACTCATATCACCGTACCATCGAAATAGAATTTGACCGCTTAATGAATCCCTGGTGTTTCGATTGGGCTTAGCCAATCTCACTACTACCAACGAATCAATATAGGTGATTAAATTTGTCAACAGCAAGGTACTCAGGCTGTCAACAACTGCAAATATTATACAATATTGGTGCTTCCAGCAGCAATGTTTCCCTAGTGTGGTATGAATTTTATGCAACCTAACCAAAGCCTGACTACATTTAATAATAGTCCAGCAGGTTATAATATGCATGTATACATAACGATAAATGTGAACATAGCTGCCAACTCGTGCCATTTTTGTAACAAACAAATTTAATAGCAAATTTTACCTTTTTTAATCGTCGTATCTGCCGATTAAATAAGGCAAAACTTTTGATTTTTTTTTTTTTTTTTTTTTTTTTTTTTTTGGTACAAAAAAGATTTGGCAGCTATGTGTAGATAAAATATTTTCTCAAGAAGAATACAATATATATATATATATATATGCAGAAAAATGAATAAAAATGAAAGGACAAGTGCGAGTATTTCTCGCGCGCAGAGGGTTCTGTACAATAAATATACGAATTAGTAATTGTTTTATTAAAAAAAAAAAAAAAAAAAAAAAAAAAAACGTTGCTAAAAGAATACTAAGACTTTGTAAAAAACTATACAAAGTAAGGTGGGGTATAACAATATATAGTAAATGTAAATGGATATACCATAACAAATGTAAAAGGATATACCATAAAAGTTCAAAGAGATATGGAACCTAAATAATATCAAAATACAGCTATTCTGTATAACTCATTTTTACTATCTTCTATCTTTACATGATGAAAGTATTGGATTCGTGAAATTTTCGATATCCGGTTTTCGATGGTATTATAAGTTTTAGGGGACAGAGATCACGAAAAATATGTTTTTACAAAATGTCTATCTGTGTGTGACACAAATTTTGTGGGCGCTCTATCTTAAGAACTATTGAACGGAATTTAATAAAACTTTAGATTCAGTAAGTCCCTCGTATAAATTGGTGCTGATTACTTTTTGTTGTAAATCGCCCAGCAGCTGTCGCTGCTATGCTGATTTCTATATGATTCATGATTTCTACAATAGCCTATATCTCAAGAACTAAAGCACGAATTTTCAGAAAACTTGAGATTCAATTAGTCCTTGATATAATTCATTGCTCATAATGTTTTGGTGTAAATCGCCCAATAGGTGCTTCTGTAATGCTGCATTATTCATGATTGTCGCAATAGCTCTATCTCAGGAACTAATGCACGAATTTTCATCAAACTTCAGATTCGGTTAGCCCCTGATATAAATTAGCACTTTTTAGTTTTTGGTGTAAATCACTCAACAGGTGGCGCTACTATGCTGGAATTTTCACGATTTCCACAAAAGCTGTATCTCAAGAACTAATGCATGAATTTTCATCGAACTTTAGATTTGGTTAATCCCTGATATAAATTGATCCTGATAAGTTTTTGGTGTAAATTTCTCAAGAAATGCCACTGGTATGTATAACTTTTCACGATTTCTGCAATAGCTCTATCTCAAAAACTAATGCACGGATTTTCATTAAACTTCAAATTCAATTAGAAGTTCACGTAAGTTGTCATTGGATTAGATTTTGGCATAAATCTCCTGATTGGTGGCGCTGCTGTACTACATTTATCGGAAATATTAACATGTATGAGATAGAAGAAAGTTCTAGGATTGACATATCCGACATGTATTATCTCTAATTATCTTAGTCTGTTTATGATGAACTTAATTCGGTACTGACAATAAAAGCAATGCATATTTAAACTTGATTTGGCATTTCATAAAACTAAATTCAGCGTAATAATAGCCTTTCTTTCTACAGTGTAGCTAAAACAAAACATTCGTTTAAAGTTTAAATTTGGAATTGGGCTAAGCGCGCTTCGAAAGGAGGCCACAAAATTGCAACGCCGCGCAGTGCCACGTTTTTTCAGATAGGTTTTTAATTAACGTTTAAATACACTCGAAGCGTGTTGAGAGATCCATTCAATGAAAACTAGTCGCGTATCCTATAGTATTTATGTAATTCATTCTAATTAAATTAGTCTGTTTTTAACAATTTGACGTTTATTGCTTTTATACTGTTACTGGCCATTGCATTACACATACATATCATTAAAAGTTCTTAACTAGGCCTTTAAAAGACGATATTACATAGAGTACGCTGCCCCTGTCATTATGTATGTCCAAACCGTCCGAATCTTTAAGGGATAATATCTGGATATATAACTCGGATAATTACTGACGATTTTTTTCAAAAATCATTATCAACAATGCTTTGAAACTTCGGCTGCGATAGGTACCTCCAGCGCTGCTGAATGCCCATAAATCGAAATTTGTGTGTAACGGAAAAATGCGATTTTCTCAAAAACTAAGTGACCAAGGGTAATCGCTATAATTTCCCTGCAAGGTTTAGATTAACGTCTATTACCTCTAAATTTTTCATAATTTTAGTTTCAGTAAATTCGGAATTAGATGGAGAGAGAGAACATATTTTTGTGCTACATTTTCGACGATAATTTTGAAAATATAATACCTAAAATTAAAAGAAATGTATTTTTGAGTTCAGCGTTACGAAAGATTTCGCATGATTCCCCACAGGATATGCAAAGAAAAGATTTATTTTTTTCAAGTAACTTAATTTGGCACTCTACATTTTTACTAAATATTTTTTATAAATGTTTAACCCTCCGAGCGTCTTGCGAAAGGGTAAAATTGTAATGTTGTTTTCTTTGCATTTTGTTTTAAATGCTAAGAAAATATGATTCTTTCAACATTATAAAATAAAAACTCAATTACAAATATAAATGCAATCCTTGAGAGTATTAATCATTCTTCAATGTATTTAAAATTCATTAAATCTATAGAATTATATTATCTTAAATATTGCTTGTATTGTTGTGAAACCTGGAGCTTAGTGAACGGAATATTACGCCCCAAACACTTAGAGGGTTAATAATATGAAAATATGTGGGTTAATAGCCTTTATTACTTCCCCCAATTTGAACTTTCCACGTTCCATAGTTTACGAGTAAAATGGCTGTGACAGACAGACAGACCAGACACAGGAATCATATAATGGTTCCGTTTTTACTTTTTAAGTACGGAACACTAAAAATGTGAAAAAAGGCTCCAATTTCACAATTCCGCACTTTCTAATTTATGTTAACTTATTCATTATGTGAGAGCTCCTGTTAATGAGAAGGTAAAATATAATTTTATTCAACCTCTATTTATTACGCTTGCAGCTAATAAATTGCATGTCATAGGCTCCGGCAAGGACAGGAACATGGGATGGCCCTCATTCCTGTATGAATTTTTAAAAGAATAAAACAGTTTACAAAAAAATTTGGGCGATTATGGGGAAAATGAGGTGAAATTTATTTTTTCACTTGAAATTAAATAATAGATCACCAAAAGAAGAAATGTGCTTGAGGAAAAATCTTCATACATTATGAAACGGCTTAGCACAAAATTATGCCAAATAAATCTTACCTCTTTGTAGATTTCGTACTTCCAGTCCTGCAGTCATAGCCTCTTCGGTCCCTGGGTCCCCATACGGGCACCACTGTTGTTTTCCTTATAAAAACTAAACTGCACGATTTTTTTACATTTTCACATCACTTCTTAATAGATGGATGTTTTTTGCGCTCAAAGCAAATAAGTAAATGGCAGCATCTAAGCTGATTTACACATAAAATAAATGTTATTTATCTGAGTTTGCAAAATCCCTAAAGATGCCTAAAAGACAGTATGACCAAGAAAGTGACAAATTTTCATAAATATTTAACTTATATATTTTTCAATAAAACATTTTGAGGATTTGTAGATTATGTATTTATTTAAAGGTCTTAAGTTTGTGATTGCATTAATTTAGCTTAATGGTTATTAAACTCATGAATTAAGGGAGTTTATAGTTTTAGATCAATATTTTTTAACCTAAATTACTAAGCGCCTAAAGGATCAATTTCAGAAAATATATATCTTTTCTGTCATTTACGAAGTCATGTTGTTTGGAAAAAAACCAATGAATAAGCATTTGTATTATTATTTTAGCTTCGGAACTGAAGAGGTTAATTCAAGTTATTTCATAAAAGTATGAAGAATATCAGTATGTCGAATAGAAATCCCTTCCGGTTTAAGCAAAGTTTGACTCAATATCAAATGCATAATCGGATTCCAGAATTATATCTTTCTTTAAAAATATTTAATTTTAATCAAAAATACAGCAATTTTTTATTTACCCTTAAGTAATGAGGTGGGGTGTATGTAACCACAATATCTGATTTAGGTTTGCGCGCTGGAGGAGCTCCTGGACAAGTGACGAATACTTTTTGTGTATTTTCTTTTGTTTAAGCGCTGGAGGGGCTCCTGGACTACTGACGAAAAAAATTTAGTTTTTTTTCTCTTTTTTTGTGTTTATTTATTAAAAGTCGCATAGAATAAATGAATACTAAAAAAGAAAAAAAGTAAACTAAAGATTTGGAATGCGATTCATTAATTGTACTGTTGCTTGAAAAATTTTCCGGTGTGTGTGGGTGGAGGAAGACTAGCACGAGAGAGACACTGCCTCCCACGATATGTGACTGCAAGAAGCACTAGTTCCACACAGGGCCTCATGGTCGCAAACCGAATTGAGGCAGTTGCCCAGGACCTACAACTCTAAAATAGCCCCCCCCCCCCCCCCCCACAAACCCATTAATCGTTGTTTTAATGGATAAAAATTGGGGCTGAAAGAATATTACAGAAGGTATCAACTGAATTTTTATTCCATGCATCAGGGTACCATGTAGGATTAGTCGTCCCTGTTTCCGACATTCTGAGCCCAACATCCTTCGTAATTTTAGGAATTGACGACTTCCAGATACTTCGAGCATGTATAGTAACTTTAAATATTTCACTATGTTGTCCATTTGTATGACAAGTTCCCATTTAAAATAAATAATAATGACCCAAGCTACTTGAGAAAATGTTTTGTTTGATTCATTTCTACCTTTTAAATATTCCATTTATAGAGGTTTAATAAAATAATTATTGAAAGACTGATTCGTATTGTCTCCCTGCTGCGATCATTTTAATAAGGTTAATTTATAGACCTATTTTTAGTTACTACATAAACATATCTTTTCAGCAACATTTTTGACGCAAACACTATTGTCTATTAGCAGAAAAAGATGAGCTCATATCCAGAAAACTCCCCGGAAAAAAAAAAAAAAAAAAAAAAAAAAAAAGTTTTCAATGAAGCCTGCTTTTCACTTTGTTTTTAATTTCTTGTACTTTCAAGCTCCTAAAGGTATATGTCTTCCGATATTTTAGTAAAATAAGATGTAAACGACGGTCATCAGAGCCAGTCTCAGATTCCCTGTGGTGGGATGGGTTTTAATAGCAGGATATCAGAGTCGAAGCAATGTACAAGGGAAGCAGATTTGGAATGGAGTGGTTCGTGATGTTCTTCTTCCGAGGATGAAAAAGCAATTTGAAAATTAATAGCCTAAAAGTATTTTTAAAAATTTCTATTTAAAAAAAAACAAAAGCCGCTGTCTTCATGCGAAAATTCAGCATCTTTGAATTCTTTTTAACACTAATTAGAATACCTTGTGCTAATCCCAGCCTAACAATTGAAAATGTAAAAAATAAATAAATAAATAAATAAATAAATCTTCTTTATCTCTGATCTTGCTGGTGCCTTTTTCAGTGGTTGCGCCTCTTGGACTACGCGCCCCGTGCAGTCAGTAGCACACTTCGTACAACCCTTGGGTCCGCCCTGACTGGAGTGTGGTTTGAACGAACATCCTTCTCACGATAAAAAGTTTTCTTCAAGCGAATTAGTTCTACATTTTGATCATATATGGCGGCACTTGTCCACGTGTTTAAGTTCAAACATGCGCATTTTTCTGATTTACAGATCAATTTTGACGCCGTGACATTTAAATGACGATTCCCATCAAAAAAGCTGATTGCGTAGGTTTATACTTCGAGACCAAATTGAAACTAATCTAAAAATCATAAAAAACGTATGTTTGAAAACAAACAAACGGACAATATGCGCCATCTATGATCAAAGTTTTGAACTGATTTTTTTATTCGCTTGAAGAAAACTTTTCTTTGAGTGAAGCATTTTAGTCCGAACCGCAAGGAGGAGCACCGATAATTACTTTACTTTAAATTGAATTTTAAAATGTGTCAGGGACTTTTGGGGCACCCTGTATTACACATTAAAAAGCTCAAAATTGGCGGTTTACGAATCTTGGACGTCAGTGACTCTTTATCAGACGCCCAATGTTCGGCGGCATGGCTCTAGAGCAGTGGTTCCCAACCTTTTTTGGGCCACGCCCCACCAAAGCGTCAGTAATGTCGCTATGCCCCCCCCCCCTCTTAATCTGTAAATTATGTCGGTTATTTTTTAAAAAGCGAACTCTATTTACCCAGTGGAAGCATAATAAAGCCTTAAAAATAACTATTCATTTCAAATTTTTTAACCTATAAAAGAGATGAATCTTCTGTGACAAATGTGTTTTAACAAAATTTTAATAAATGCAATGAGGTTATACATCTTTCCTTTCTGCGATAAAGAGTTTTTTGTTCTTTTCTAACTTAACTAAATGTTAAAAGAAAAGTGTTATGTGGTAATCCAGACTCTACATTTTTATCTTCATTTGTACATTTTTATCATCATAAAATATCTTGAAGGGAGACTTACATTTAACGTCAAAACTGATAATATTCACACGTTTTATAATTCATTTTTGTGACTTGTTAATAGTTGGTGGGAAAGCTCTGTACACTAAAATTTCTTTCTATGGAATATGCAATACATATGAAGCATTTCAAAATTCTCATCTTTATAAAAATTAAGTATCCGTTATTTTAAATAACAACACATTTTCTATGTTTTCCCTTTCTAAATATCGTTAATTGTCTTCCATGCATTATCTGAGTTTAAAATTTAAAATGATTATTTGATCATGTAAATTAATTTACTGTGCAGAATGCCTGCACCAGAGCTACATATATTTACTATCTACCCATTTCATTTTCTAATGCTATTTAATATTTATAAGTTTTATGAAGTTGGTAGTATCTCATTCAGATATTTCATATATTTTTAAGGTTAAATAGGCTCAAGTAAGTCAAATTTATATGTTCTTTTAAGTAGTTTCACATATAAAATAATCTTCGAGTGACATATAGCAGAGAAATAGAAGTAGAAAGATCTTTAAATAAATAATAAAAAGCGTTATAAAAATTGTAAAATTAAGTCCCAGAAAAATTATAATGAAATTTAATATTAATTAATGTCAAAAAAATATTTAAAAATTTTTCGTATAAATATTCTGGTGTTAAATGTATTTTAAAGTTTTCATTGGGTATATTTTTAAAATATCAATATAAAAACTGTGTTTTAAAATTTTTCTTGCATTCCATTTATTTTTAGCCTGCAACAATACTTAAAAAAAAAAAAAAAAAAAAAGAAGAAGAAGAAGAAGAAATTGGTAGAGAATGAGTGAGCAACAAATTTGGAATTGCCCCACGTTGGGAACCACTGCTCTAGAGGTTGGGCAACGAAAACTTGTTCCCAGGATTGCGGAATTTGGAAAAAAAAAATAAGAAATTATGGTAAACATAACGAAACTCTTTATTAGCGCGTAATCGTTGGCAGCGGTAAGTAACGTCTAGAAAAGATACACCTCTCAAGAGTCAGATGTCTCTCATGCGTCTCGGATATCACTACTTGCACATTTAGATGAACTGTTTGCTGCTCAGTAAACAGTTATCAATGGCTCTCGGTCACCGAATGTGCCGGCCAGTAATTTGTATTTATCTGGATTCCTCAAATAAAGAATGTATATAGGAAATCAACGAGCCGTCCCGAAGCTTAAGGACAACACCAAGACGTATGTAGAAAGTCTTATTCGAGCGGAAATGACGCAGGTATATTTGACTTGACAAACAGTAGATAAGAGATTACAAGACTATCAGTGGCGACTATTTTTATATTATATAAGCACCGTTATTTAAAACAAATTGTAGTATATTTCTCTTGCAAATACTGTCAAAGTGTATAGGTAAGATCTTTGTTTTGAAAAATTGGCGCGATATAGAATTTGAAAATAGCTGTCAGTGGTATCCCTGAGATAAGACTATTCTCGTCATTTACTTTAAAGTCACGTGCAATTATATTTCTTATTCTTCCATAAATATATTATACTGGAGTCGATTTTTCCAGACCACCATGTGTGTTCGCGAAATTTACTCTAATGTTACATACAGTTATGTTTTTAATTCAGGATTGATGAACAAAATTCATGAATGGCAACAAGTTGCACTATTTGGAAAATTCCCGGACCTCAAACACGCCGAGTACATTTGGGGACTCATGAAACGTAAAATGTCTAAGAAATATGTGATAAACTGCAATTTAGATGTTATTCATTAATTTATTTGACTGATCTGTGGCACAACAATGAAGCCATTATTATTAAATTGTGATTTGTTCTATAGAAACCATTGCTAACGAATCGCACCAGCAATTGAAGCGAATGCAGCATTACAAAATACTGTCTTTAGTATTATTTTTACATCTTTTTCAATAATTATATGACCTTAACACGTTCGGGATCATGGATGCATATATGCACCTTAAACTAGTACATCCAGAATTTCTTTTCGGCGCCAATAATAATGGAAAATGATATTTGCTGTATTTAATTTAATAACTTTCGTGATTATATAAGTAATTATAGTTTATTAAAAGTAAGTGATGTCAATCAAATAAAATTTGTGTAAGACAGGCAGGTCTCGAAAGGGTTAAAGTTAATTTTTAAGTGTATTATTAGTTCGAAAACCTCCAGAAAATCAATTTGTGTTAAAACCTTTAACTTTACATTTTTTTTAAATATTATTTGCACCAATAATTAGTAAAATACACATTTTTTTAGAGTGGCTCTAATAATATGATCTATCGCTCTATATTATCTCTCGCGTACGACAATTAAATTTTGGTTTTCATTCACAGGCACGCATTTTTGTTAAAGTAAACTTTCTTGTGGAAACAGGAGTGATATCGTGTTAACGAACACCTTTCTTACGATATGAACTGCAGTTAGAATATACCTGAGATAGTCTTTCATTTGTAGTGACTGAATCATCAGTGTATATTCTCCACAGATAAAAATAGCTAAACTATTCTAATTCTAAAAGTAGTGTATTTAACACTTTCGGGTCTGGTGTACTAATAATAGTATATGTCTTTCCATCGAGTATTATTTTTCATTAACAATTACTTTTCTTACTATCTACATATAGTAGTGATAGCATATGGCTACGCATTCAAATTTTTTATATTAAATTAAAAAGGTAAAAGAAACAAAAGAACACGTATTGATCTAAAGCAACTAGCAATTTATTAGATGTAAATTTCCAACTGGGCGAAAAATGTCCTGACCAGGATTCGAACCAGGGATCTCCTGGCTGAAGCCGCCAGTGCTCTACCATCTGAGCTATCCCGGACGAATCTGGTGGAACTTTTTCAGCCAGCTAACCATAATGATTATAGAATCTAGTCTGAAAACTCGTTCAGTTCAAGAGAATAAATCATATTTAATGGAACTCCAGAAATCACTGGATGCGAAATTTCACTAGATGAATTTTAACACAATTATTCTAATTGGTAAATAAATCATATTAGATGTAAATTTCCAACTGGGCGAAAACTGTCCTGACCAGGATTCAATCCAGGGATCGCCTGGCTGAAGCCACCAGTGCTCTACCATCTGAGCTATCTCGGACGAATCTGGTGGAACATTTTCATCCAGCTATCCTTAATGATTATAGCATCTGGTCTGAAACCTTGTTCAGCTCAACACAATAAATCACAGGTAATGGAACTCCAGAAATCGCTGGATGCAAAATTACACTATATTTATTTTAACATAATTATTCTAATTGGTTAATAAATCATATTAGATGTAAATTTTCAACTGGGCGAAAAATGTCCGGACCAGCATTCGAACCAGGGATCTCGTGGCTGAAGCCGCCAGTGCTCATTAGTGTAATTTCGCATCCAGCGATTTCTGGAGTTCCATTACCTGTGATTTATTCTGTTGAGCTGAACCAGGTTTGAGACCAGATGCTATAATCATTAAGGATAGCTGGGTGAAAAAGTTCCACCAGATTCGTCCAGGATAGCTCAGATGGTGGAGCACTGGCAGCTTCATGCCAGGAGATACCTGGTTCGAAACTGGTCCAGACATTTTTCGCCCATTTGGAAATTTACATCTAATATGTTTTATTTACCAATTAGAATAATTGTGTTAAAATGAATTTAGTGGAACTTGCAATTTATTACTGATTTTTTGCTACTTTTCTTGTCCAAATATGTCAATGTTCATTTGAAAACTAGTAATTACCAATTTCAGCTTGATGACATTAAATACATTTTTGATTGCTCTGCTGAATTTTGTGTAGGTCATGCATGCATTACCCAAGTTAATGAAGGAAACCAAAAATCTCAATATTCACTCTTTTTTTTTCTCAATTACATTTTGAGAAGTTTTGTTATATTTTTACATTTCTTAATTACGTATCTACCAAGGGTACATCCAGGCAGTGGCACCAATTTGTGAAGGGCGTGGCGCGCGATCCCACCCAATAATTTGCCCCCAGCGCCCACACAATTAATGAAGTTCACTTCAAGGTATGTTCTACGAATAATAAGATTCATGAAACGAACTGAGTTTCATGTTACTTAGATGATGCATGTAGACTTATAATAATAAGGCCGGTATAATCTTTAATATATTTATTAAATTAAATACACAACACAATTATATAGTCGGATGTGGAAATCCCAAAACTTTTTGCTTTCTCATACATGTTAATACTTCCTCATAAATGCAGCACAGCAGCGTAACCGGTCAGGTAATTTACTCGAAAATCTAATCAGCAACAACTTACGTGAACTTCTAATTGAATTTGAAGTTAGATGATTATCCATGCATTAGCTTTTGCAGATAGAGTTATTGTGGGAATCGTGAAAAGTTCCACATACAGTTCCCCTGTTGAGCAATTTACACCAAAAACATACCCGGATCAATTTATATCAGGGACTAACTGAATCTAAAGTTTCATGAACATTCATGCATTAGTTCTTGAGATACAGCTATTTCGGAAATCGTGAAAAACGAAGCATAGTTGGCAAAGCTGCTGGACTATTTACACCAAAAACTAAATAGCACTAACTTATATCAAGGACTAACTGAATCTGAAGTTTGATGATAATTCGTGCATTAATTTGTAAGATAGAGCTATTAGGATAATCATGAATAATGCAGCATAACAGCGCCAACTTATAGGCGATATATACCAAAAAGTTTATTGGGCTATTTACCCAAAGCAGGTGTTGGGCGATTTAAACCAAAAACTAAATAGCACTAATTTATATCAAGGACTAACTGAATCTGAAGTTTGATGATAATTTGTGCATTAGTTTGTAAGATAGAGCTATTAAGATAATCATGAATAATGCAGCATAACCTTTTGGGTGATTTATACCAAAAAGTTAGAATCACCAAATTATATGAAGGACTAATTGAAACTGAAGTTTTCTGGAAATCCGTGCGTTAGTTCTTGAGATATAGCTGTTGTAGAAATCACGAATAATACAGTATAGCAGCGCACGATTTATACCAAAAAGTAATCAGCACCAATTTATATCAGGTACTAACATAATCTAAATTTTTGTTAAATTTCGTTCGTTAGTTCTTGAGATAGAGCCCCTAAAAATTTGTGTAACACACAGACAGACAGACTCACAGACTGAAACAGACACAGATATTTTGGAAAAACATATTTTTTATGATCTCTGACCGCTAAAACGTATAAATTTATTGAAAACCGGAATTCTAAAATTTTCACGAATCCAATACCTTCTTCTCGTAAAGATAGAATAAAATAAAAATGCGATATCACACTAATACGTTTCACAAGTTTTAAATCACTTAATCGCCGAAATGAAATTTGGTTTTATTGGCGTTTTGAAAATAGTTATTTTAATATGTAAATAATTATAAAAATATAATGACATCAGTTAGGCTTACAGGCACAATTAAAGACTCTTCAGCGGATTCATAATTAAATTTTCTCCCAAAAACTAATTTCCTGCATATTTTGTCATTATTTTGTAATGTTATGAATCAATAAAGCACTTAGGTGACTAAAATATATACTTTTCATAACATTTAGTTTTATGCACTTTCAATAGCTGGAAATTTTCATGCTATTTATAATAAATATTACTGCATTTAAAAGAAAAAACTTATAAGAATATAATTGAATAAAATTATTTATTAAATTATAATTAAACTATAATAATCTTATATTTTACTTAGAAAAAACATAATTTGACTATGAATTATCCTCTTTAATCATTTGCCCCTCTCCGTCCCTATCTTCACTCACTCGCACCAAGTGGGAAAAATTGCATGTGTTACATTACTTAAAAGTTTTTGAGACTGCCCATTGTTTTTCAAAATTTAGCGCTGCTGCAACCAGGGCATACCTGGTTACAGAATATACATACCGGTCCACATAATATTGGTGAAGAACACTTTTAAATGAAACTTATATATATATATATATATATATACTTTTAGTGCATCTTTTTATTCTCCACTAAGAAGACCAAACAGTATTTTTTTATGAAAAGCATGAATTATGTATTGAAATAAAGGTTTTCAATTTTATTAACATATGAACTTTAGTATTAGCTGCATGCCGGCGGTTAAAAGCCAAAAAATATGCAGAAGATTTATAGCAGTATCTATATACAACACAATTTGCACACTCCATACGTCTACCGTATCCAGTGTGCGAAATTCTTAAAATGGACACCAGTATTTTCGTACAGAAAATTTCAGTTTATCTAGTGTAAAAAAAAAAAAAAAAAATGGGCAATTAGTTAATGCAAATTCGAAATAACATGGCGGGACACTAAAATACCTACGATGGTTACTCGTGGCACAGGGGAGAGGGTTTAAAATCAACTACTTTGGACCACCGAAAACTTAATTACATGAAAATAATTTAAAAATGATTTGATTTGAAATTTGTAAATTTTTTCTTCGCCTCGTCTGACAATAATTTGAATGAGTTGAAAGTAATCTTAAAATAATTTGAATAATTTGAATGATTTCAACTTATGTGTCCATTTTTTCACAAAGCTCGATTTTTTATGAAAAATTTGATTTTGTTTTATAGTCATATAATTCATATGTTGATGTTTTTATAGTAGGGTAATAAGTTTTTTTTTATCACATTTTTATTTTGAATTTATTAATAATTGAAAATATATCACTGAATAAAAAATATCTGGATTATGTTCATATATATATCATAAAAAAAAATAAATGAATGATTTTTCGGGGGGAAATTACTTAAAATTTCTCTCGTAAATTTAACAGTAACATCATAAAACTTTAACTGCTTCTAACTGTATGAAGATTTAAAAACAATCGTAATTTACAAGTGTATACTTTTCCGGCCTGATATCCATGAAGATCAAAGAAAGTGTCAAACATTGGAGTTACATTTGCAAAATGAATGTTCATACAATAGTTAATTGCAACCGTTGGGACTAAGTTTAGACGACTTCTAATTCAATAACAGCATTCACATTCTGGAAGAAAACGTTATTCTTATACTGATGATATTTTGCTTGTGATTTTTTGTAAAAAATCTGTAAATATAGGAGTGTCTTTTTTTCTTTAGAAACATACTTAATCCTGTATTTAAAAGTAAGTTTGAAAATATAGAAATTTGTACTTCATTTCTTAAACTGGAAGGATAAAACAAGATGAATATCTTAAAAGGCTTTGTATTGTGGTATTTTAATGACATTAATATAGGGTCCACTCAGACCAATTGTTAGCAAGATGAATACAAAATGACTTGTTTTGTCCGATGTACGTTGATTTGATATCCACCCGATATGGGCGGGGTAGCAGTTCCGGAAACTCCCATGTTTTTTTTGTTTTTTTTTTGTTTTTTTTTTTTAGAAAAGATAATTCAGGTCATTTTCCCGTCAACAATCTACCGCGAAAACATTCCTCTTTTACCAATATGGACAAAATTGGCCAATGGCTTAAAAAAAAATCCCTTCACGAATTAGTGTAAAATCCTTCTTTTAGCATAGGTTTTATAATTTGTAATTTAAATTTCTACAAAATATTTATTCTTTATACGAAAGCAATAAAAGAAAAATATTCAAAACGAATTATTGATTCCACAATAATTATTAGATTCAGAAAATAATATTTTAGTTAATTATTTTCAATTCCGTTTAAAGGTAAAAACAAAAATAAGCTTTAGACTATAAATTTACTGCGGCCATCATCATTAGCAAAAGTCAAGATCATTATTCTTTGTGTTTTGTTTTTTATCTGTTTCATCACTATATCTTATTAATGAAGTAAGCTTCTCATTAGCTTCGTAACATTTGTCCTTTTTGTGGTATTTGGTTTGAAATACAGATTTCTTTTTCTTTAAGCATGCTGTATTTTAAGGGAATAAATACTATTTTAAATCTTATACGCATAAATCGATGTAAAGAAAAGATTAGAGATACTCTGTTCTTTTCCTAAGAAATTAATTGCATTTTAATTGGTTTTATGTGGCTTTCCACGGTGTGTGTAATTTTTTGTTATGATAGTAGCGTTACCTAACGTAAAGACCAAAGCTTTTTTAAAATGTAAAAAAACGTCCGCATATGATGTCTTTTTTTTAAATGATATTTTCTAATGTAATTAAATAAAAGATCAATTAATATTGAAATGTATAAAGATGATGATTTATATTATTTTAAAACAATTTTAATCTTTTAAACTTTTATGCGCTATATCTGTGAAAGAGAAAAAAAAATAATAAAACCTATAAATTTTGACTTCTTTAGCAGACTTACAAAAAAGTTAGGTCTACAATTGGCAATGGAACAATGGAACAAGGTGATCTGATTTTTGGATTCCCTAGTCGCGTGCCAACTTTACATCTGGCGTAGAGGTAGTATGTTTGTCAATGCAATGGGAACTTTAGAGAATGTTTAAACATGGCAGGTGGCCACAAAAAAATTAAAGTATAAAAAGTAAGTAAACTTACAGTAGAAATGTAGTTTAACAATATGAGAGAGAGAAAAAGTAAAAATGTCCATTAGACCCTAACATACCTGACAGTCCGTAAACAGGAAAAAAAGCTACCATAGGGATGCCCAGCATAAAAAAAAATCTCTTTTCAGAGTACGTACAATATAGTTTATCTAAATGTAAAAATGCTAAACACAGTGCGAAAAATATGAAAATTTAAAAAATATTTACATATTTACAAGTGAAAAATTATAATGATAATAAAATATATATAAATGATAATAAAATGATAATAAAAAATAATATAAATGATAATAAAAATAAACATATGAAAGATAATTAAAAAATAGTAATAAAAAGTATAAATGAGGAGAGTTCAAACTAACTGTACAGATAAACACAAGATACAAAGGGCAATATACGAGAAAAAGAGGACATCGCCCGCTCAGTCTGGTAACTCAATGAAAAAAAGATGAAAAAAAAAACATAAAACATGATGAGGGAATTTATGAAAAGATAAATAATGTTTGGGTAAACAAGTTTGAAACGTGAAACTGACATTTATTTATATTTATAAAGTTTTATTTATATATATATAAAAAAACAAGATAATACAGGTCATGGAAAAAAAGCAAAAAGTTTAATTAAAAAGAAGAATTTAATCTTTGTTAATATTAAGTTGGTTAGCGAGTTTGTCGAATTCGGTAATTATAACTAACAATTTTTGCATTGATTATCAAATTTTTTGGTTTGGGTTGAAATTTTTTTGACACAGCTTAAAATTTTAGTTATTCGTAGAACTTTATTATTGAAAGTATTGAATATTTCTTGGATGTCGTGAGAGTAACTTTTAGGAATTTTAGAGGAATTGGTAGAATTTTGAGTGTTATTGGATTTTTCATTAGTAGGGGAGGAAAGGGTATTTCCGGTTTATTATCTGTAACTTCTGAGTTTAACTTTTCAGAACTAGTTGAGGGTTCGATAGTCTTAGTTTTTTTAGTATAGTTGAAGTCTTTAAGGATTTTTGCAAAGAGTTGGGTTTCTTTAGAAACTCGGTTATCGCTATTATTTGAGGATTTGCAGTTCCTTTTATTTCCTAATCTGTAAGGGTTTTTAGGGCAACCGCGATAATTAGCGAGATGTCCTAGTCCACAATTTGAACATTTGGGAGTTATACGACCCTTGTATTGACAGGCGGTGATCAGATGTAAATCACTGCATTTTACGCATTTAGTGTCTGAGCCGCACACCTCTGAGACGTACTCATAACTCTGACATTTCTAACATTGTTTAACCCTATTTTTACTGGTAAAGGCTTCTATTTTGACTGAAATGTAGTGAATAACATTAATTTGATAAATTTCCTCATATTATTTACGCGGTCGGACGTTTACTATGCAGAGTGGCATAGGATGACCTATTTTATGATTTTTAAGCATACCAGCCCCAGTGACTGTAAAACCAAGCTCTTTAATACTTTCTTCTATGATTTTGATGTCAGTGTAGCATGGGAGATCGCTTACGCAAAATTTTTTAATCTGTAGGATACCTCTGGGGTTGAGAGTAGTTTTTTCGATTTAATCTAATCATTTTTGCTTATTTCTGAAGTCATCATCGGTTTTACATTGTATTACAAGGCGTTCGTGCTTAAGAGCAACTTTGGGTTTTTCGGAGCTAATCTCCGTTATTTTTTGGGCTAGCGTCGTCCAATTTTCGTCGATTCCGAAATGGAAAGGGTTAACAGCTTTTTTTTTTTAAGAATTTGCTGAATTTTCGTCAGTATTTTCATTAACATTGGCCCTTGTTTCACATCATTATTTTCGGTAAGATTAACTTTATTAGAAATATTCTTAAATTTGTTGCTTAGGGGGATAGAAGAACTCTCCTCTAATAGAGGATATTTAACTTCCTTTTTAACAGCATTAAACAGCTCATCTTTAAGGCTAGTGTTAGTTAGAGTAAAGTGAGAAGCTTTCATATAGGTAAAAGAACAAAAAAAATCCAAAATAAGCGGAATCTAACAGATTATCAACGGTTGGCCTCCTTAGCAAAGAAAATACCTCATGGCAAGTTTACCTCCTCTTGATCAGTTGATGATCCAGAATAGCATTCTTTGGATCAAATATCCAGAATATATTTATCAATAAAGGTGAAAAAATCACCCAGGATACCTCTTGTGTAGTCCTCAAAGTTCGATGAAATGCTGTCGATCTGGTTTTTAAAATTACTGTTTAACAATCCATTGGCAATATTATCAAGTATATTATTCGTAAAACTAGGATCAAACATACTGCACCATCAACCAACGATAATGCTATTCATACGAACCACCCATAATCATCGCTCAACACTGCGTAAATATATCATGCGATGCGAAGAGCAAAAATACGTCTTCTCAGCTCAAAGGTACCTTGAACAATAGAACAATGTAAACTGCTTTATGGACTACCTAGTTGCGTGGCAACTTTACATCCAGGGAAGAGGTGATCATATTGCAAGGGCATTAGGGAGCCTTAAAAAATAACGTTTAGACGTGGCTGGTAGCCACAATAATTGCCGAAACGTCAGTGAAGGCTTACTGTGGAGACACGAAAAGTTTTGATTTCCGTTTGTCTGTCTGTCTGTCTGTCCGTCTGTTCCACGATAACTGCCGCAAAAAGCATCCGATCGGCTTGAAATTAATGTGGCATGTTGATGAGGTACTCGGACTTAGCTGTATGGTTTTTGGTTAAATTTGGTTCATTCGTTCGGGAAATATAGAATATTTTATTTTGCTCTGTAATGCTTTTCAATGGCAAGTCAGACGATTTTCAAATTTTCATTTGTTGAAAGAAATGGCTCATATAAAAAATGGATTTAAATGGTAAATTTTTGATGCTGAAATTTTTAAATAAGAGTAGTAAATTATTCCTATTAGTTTGCAATTTTGTCAAAACATTTGTCAGAGCTTTTAAATTAGGTGTATAACTTATGATGGAATTTTATACATGTGTTCGAATAATATAAAACATTTTATTTTATGAATTTACTTATATTTCATTTTTTTTCTTTTAACCGTTGCGTAGCAACTATATCTCATCTAAAAATATCATAAATGTGAAAGTATGTATGGTTTTTAAAGTCAAATCAAAGTTAAAAGGAATGAATTAATGAATGCCTTTGTATAGATATTTGCATATAAATTGATTTAAACGCAGAAATGAAAATAGTATTTATATACTATATAGAATAATATCTTTATTTATGTATTCAACTATTTTGATTATAAAGGAAAAAGTTCGTTATTTTCATACAGAATAAACTGACATTATTCTATTAAACTTTATAAACTTTATTGTTGCCAAAAAAAAAAGGGGGGGGGGAATAACAATTTCTCCCAAAGAGTTCATTTTAATTTGTAAGAATTCCACGTGCAAAGGGAAAATGCAGCAAATTACAAATAATAAAAAAGATAAATAGGACAGGAATGAATACATATAAACATTTCACACCAAATACCACCTAAATTAATTTTTGTAGTGGTATTTTCCCACACTATGAAGAAAGATTCCTCGATTTACACGATTTTACTTGGCCTTCATTTTCTCATTGGTTGCGATTTCATTTTCGCAATTGCGTATATTAATTGGCACAAAATTTTACATTTTTATGACTGAGGTATATGTAAGGCCATACAAATAAGAAATTCCGTATTGTTTCCTATAAAATGTGATAAAGTGTTGGTTAACTATATATGTTTCTATTAAGAGGAGCAGGGCTGCCAAGCCTCCGGCGTTCTGGATACCAGTATTTTAATACAAAATATGTTACTTTATTTAATTGAAACATTTGCGCGATTTAAAAGAACAACATTTTCTGTAAGGTAATAGTGTTGTGCAAAAAGCCAGAGACTTGCCATGTCTGGTGGTGAGTGAAATGTTTTATTTAATGCATTTATCTCTATTTTAATACTACGTGAACAACGTCCCGTGTAACAGCTTGTAGAGTGTAAAATAAATTATTAAAATAATCCCTATTACGAAAAATGAAACAAAATGCCCGGCTAAGGGAAATAAAAGGTTAGTTAACCTTTCGTAATTTGACCTGAACACAGGTGTGCATCAAATTTCAACGGTGTTTGTAACATCACGATTTTAAATTAAATGTGGATACTATTAAAAGGCTATCACAAAAAATACTTAACGGCGCCATATCACGTTTATCTATTTAGTCAATTGGAAGTGGACACGATGATGAATTATTAACCGTTAGGTTTAGAACTCCCCCTACTTTAGGGTGATTTTAGTAAGTTAATGCTATCGAGTACATTTTTAGATATTTAGATTAGATCTTAGATATAAATATTGCAGAATGGTAATCAAAATTATTATTAGATTTCTAAATTAGATGTCTCAGTTTACATTTCCAAAAGTTCTTTATCCATTAGATACAGATGTTTGTGGTTAGCAGGCAAGTAAATACTGCTGTATGGATATTAGGATAACGTAAAATGCTTGAGAAATTGTTGCTTATCCTTATAAATCGCAGTGTAAAAATGAATCTAAGATATAGGATAATCATTAACTCAATCAATAGAAAATTACAAATGCAAAATAAATTACACAACGGGGGGTTCAGGGGGGGGGGGGCACCCCCCTGAAGAAATTTGCTTTATTATATAAAAATTACTAGAATAAGTAGCTCGTGAGAATTTCAGAATATCATTACATAACAACGTGTTTAATTTAACGCTTCTAATGTCTGAAACCATCGAAATATTCTTTTTCTCCTTCTATAAATGTTTGTGTAATTTAAAAGTTTAAATTTTGTTTTTGTAGAAAGATTAATATTAAGCAAAATTTGCTAAAAACAATAAGTTGCAGAGATGACGTTGAGGCTCTTGATCTGCAGATTTACTAGTAAAATAACTATGAAAAGTTATTGCCGAAACGTTAGTGAAGGCTTACTGTGGAGACACGAAAAGTTTTGGTTTCTGTTAGTCTGTCTGTTCCGCGATAACTGCCGCAAAAAGCATCCGATCGGCTTGAAATTAACTGGACATGTTGATGAGGTACTCGGATTGAGCTGTATAGCTTTTGGTTAAATTTGGTTCATTCGTTCGGGAAATATAGAACATTTTATTTTGCTCTATACTGCTTTTCTATGGCAAGTCAGACGATTTTCAGATTTTCATTTGTTGCTCATATGAAAAATGGATTTAAATGGTAAATTTTGGATGCTGAAATTTTTAAATAAGATTATTAAATTATTCCATTTAGTTTGAAATTTTGTCAATATATTTGCAAGATTTTTTAAATTAGGTTTATAACTTTTGGGGGAATTTTATGCATGTTTTCCAATAATATAAAGCATTTTGTTTTATCAATTTGACATAATTCATATTTCATTTTTTCCTTTTCTTTCATCTGTTGCCTAGCAACGTATTTGGTCCTAATAATATTAGTATAATTGCATGTATAATGTTTGAGTATAGCGACTAGAATATATAGTGTGGAAATCGGCTATCCCTGTAATACTTAAAAAATCGCTAAAATATTGTATCCCTTAAATATGCAACGATGCTGCTAAATTTGAAGATCGCAGCGACATCTGCAGGATATTTTCTTCAACTGCAAGATGTTGCTAGTCTATACAATGTAATACTAGTAATACGAAAATCCCGCAGATGTCGCTGTGATCGACAATTGGGATTTTAGCAGTATCGTCGCACATTTAAGGTATACAAATTTTTAGCACTGTTTGGATAGCATATTTCCACACTAGGTATTCTAGACGCTGTAGTTTGAGTAAAGCCAACCTCAAAACGGATGAATTAATGCATTTGTATCTTTGCATATAGATGGATTTTAGCCCAGAAATAATAATAGGCAATATTTTATTTATTTTATTTATTTTATTCAAATATTTTGCTTAAAAATACATAAGTTCATTATTTTCATAGAGAATAATGTGACATTTTCCCCATAACATTTACCAATATTTCTTTAATTGTTGCCAAGAAAATCAAAACCGAAATAATATTTTCTCTTAAACAATTTTCAATTGAAATATTTTGACGTGAAACAGGAAAATGAAAAAAAAAAAAAAAAATAAGAATAGAAAAATTAATATGGCGGCATATTGGAAATAAAAAGAAAACTCTCGAGTATTTCTTAATATAACAAGATGAAAAGTTTTGAGTAAGTACGCATAGCAGGTGATTTAGACGTAATTTATCGATAACAAAAGTTGCTGGAATAACAAGTTCTTGGGTAAAATAAAATTAACTATTATTCACGGAGGAAAGAGATAGATGGAGATGCAGTATGCCGTAAAAACTGTTTGCAATATGATGTGCGTTATCGTTCAGATTTAAATGCCCTCATTCGGCCCAAACAAAACAGGCACGTGGAACAGGGACCGAATTCTTTGACTTCATCCGGGCATTTTTTCTGTAAAATGAAAATGATCTGGTTATATTTAAGCATTCTAATGTAGCATTTGATTGTATTATGAACTAAAAATTGTATTACTAAAAATATTATTATTATTTTTTTTTAAGCACGTCGTTGTGTTTAGGCCGAATATAGCAGATTTTAGGTTACATTTTTGGCGTCACTTCAAGATTTATTGTCTGCGTACGATTAACATGAAGATTTTATTTTAAATTTAAATTTTAGTAATTTATAAAAAGAAAACTTAAGCTTATCCTTATAAATCACAGCGTAAAAAAAATCTAAGATGTACTATAACCATCCGCTCAATCAATAAAAAATTACGAATGTAAATTTAAATAGACTACGGGGAGTTCAGGGGGGCTCTGCCCCCGTGAAGAAATGCAATTTTTGATTTAAAAAGTTACCAGAATAAGTAGCTCATCAGAATTTCAGAACATCAATGTATAACCACTTGTCTAACAATTTTAATTTCTGACACTTTACGAAGTATTTTGTATTCTTATAAATATTTATGTAATATTTGAAAACTTTAAAAAGCGATTTGTAGGAAGTTGAATATTACGCAATGAGTCTTAAAAAACAATGACTTTCAAAGATGACGTTGAGGCTCCTGATCTGCAGATTTACTAGTGAGAAGAGTTACAAAATCATAAAGAGTGCATAAGTACTTAAATATAACAAACAAAGTTACCTTCAATATTTTTTTTTCTATCAAAATAATTATTTTTTAAAATAGTGGTGCAAATAAAATATAAAAATAGCCGTCAGTGGCGGCCCTGAAAAATGTATCCTTTTAAGTAAGTTCATTACATGTTTGCCTTTGCCTACGTAAAAGAATTGCAATTAAAACAATTTCAATTAACTTTTATTTTTTTTTATATGTGTTTCGTCTGAAGAAAAAAAAAGAAGGTGCTCTAACAATGATCGATAACTTGGTAATTGCTTGATACTGCTTGATAAAAATTTATATCTTGTGGAAATGTTATGACTGTCTATGAATAATAAATGCTGGAAGTTTGTTAGTTTTTAATTATAGTGTGGGGTTTTATATCACATACAAATTCACAAAATAATTGAGATTTTTTTCAGACTATCGATTTTAATTGGTAGCATTGGGTTTTCTATTAAGTTATACGTTTACCTAAGCTGTGCACCCCTTTCAATTTATTAAACGGTGACGTTTCGTAAGAGTACTATGAATGTAGTGGAAAGTGTTTCATAAACTATTCTTAACGTATGCATTTTCTTTCTTCTTTGTGTACTATTTTTAGTATATTTTGTTTTTATTTCTAAAGTTGTTCATGAACTATTCTATAGTACAATTTATTTATGCAGTTTGTATGACGTTTTGCCTATTATCTCAGGTTTGCCACGCTTCATGGAATTTTCCAGGTAATATACCAGTATTCGATTATAGAAAAATAAACATACAAAATTTCGTCTTATTTAAGGAAATTTTTTTCTATAAGAAAATACTGGTACCAAAGAATTTCCAGGTCTGAAAATTCCCTGAGGCTTTGCAATCCTGTTTCTGTACTTAATTGAGATTAAATAATGGACGGTTTTTTGCTTGCTTTTAAAATCAAAACGTGATCCCTAATTCTATTAAATTTTTAAGTAAAATTATTTAGATATATACCAGTATGGCAGCTTCAGCAATAACATACGTATACAAAAAAAAAAAAAAAAAAAAAAAAAAAAAAAAAAAAAAATTCTATCAAAGACTATAAAAAAATAATTCGGTTAGTGCAGTCCATATCAAATTATTAGTTGAAAACATGTAAACTATAACTAGGGAAAATATTTCAAAATTCCGAATTTGTTTTGTGTAGTTGCAAGTTATTTCTCCTAATTTTAAAAGTCGAAGTACGTGGTTATATGTGCGAATGAACCTCTTTTTAAGAACAGTTTTAATAAAGAAAAGAAAAAACGGCTGATGAAAAAAACGTGCGTTGTGTCTCGCCTGGAAGTAAATTTTCCTCTCAGGAAAGTTCAATTCAGAGGTCCTGATCACCAGGAGTTAAAGAAATGCTGTATTGTTAATGTTTTCAATGTTTGTAATGATTCCATATCTTACATAGAGAAAACGTTAAGCCACAAATGAGAGCTAGCCATCGATTGTGAAATCTGATGTATATATTTTAAATGTATAATTTAATATATATTTAATGTATAATTTAATATATATTTAATGTATAATATAAATAAATATATATATATATATATATATATATATATATATATAACTCTTAATCATAGTTATCATAATTTAAATTGTAAAACAACACGTAACAAAAGTGGAAAGGGTTCATCTTCAGGGGTAGTTTCTAAAAAATATATCACTAAACAAATTAATGATCTTCAAAGTAAATATTTAAAGCATTATAATTGCACTGTAAAAAAAATTCCGCAACGTTCCTGGGAAAAAATGGGCAGCTGAGTTGCCCATTATTTCCAAGAAACATTTCTTGAAAATGACTGGAACTTTACTGTATATGTTAAAAACTTTCTACAGAAATGCCAGTAAGTTTCCTGCGAAATACCAGGAATATTTCTGTTGACAACAAAACATTACTGACATATTCAAGGCTGGAGTAGCACAGTTGAAGTTTATTTCAACAGAGCGAAAAATGTCCAGACCAGGGATCGAACCTGGATACTTGGCGTGCCGTGCCAATGCCTTACCTGTTAGGCTATCCGGACCGATACCTGACTGACATAATTCACTCTGGATGTTCGTTCCCTTCATTATGACATTACTGACATTTCACAGCATGCGGGATCCGCAGACGATTTTTACATTTCCAGTTGACAATTTTCGCTTTATTATCATTATTTCTTAGAATGAAAAAATATTTTGAAATTGACATCAAAATTATTATTTATAATTTACACGGAAAAATAAATTTTCAGTTAAAATTCAATAAAGTAAATATATATGTGATATATTGTTTCTGAACTTTGCTTAAAATATAAAAATATATAAATGTAAATAATAATTAGAAAAAAAATCTAGACATAAAATATTTTGGATTTTCGTCAGTGTAATTATGTTAGTTTACAAGTTAGATAAAATACATATAAATTTTCATGAAAAAAAAAACCTAAACGTAATTGTATATTTTTTCCGAAAATAAAAAAAAAAATTCAAATTTGCAGCAATTCAAAGTGTCAAATATACGTCAAATTTAAATCAAATTGTAATAAAGTGTTAAAATATAAAATTAATTGAAAAAGAAAAAAAAAGTCAAGAGGTAGCATCGAACTCGGGCCGTACGGGTGGCGTGCGAGCTTTCTGCGTCCACACCACGAAAGACACGTTGAGAGCTGCAAACTAATGGGTATTTGAAACGTATGCTAAAACTCGGCATCTAATTTCTGAAAATCTAAGGCCCATTTGAAGAAATCCTTTCACAAGAATAATTAGAGATAAGAACTCTAAAACATACTTTAAATTAAACAAAATCGGTGAGAATCATATTTGATGGTCCCCTGGTTAATGGAGATCCAAATAATAGTTGTATTTTTTTTACACAGTCTGCTCGTTAAAGATATGTCGTCTATTGATTTATTTCCATTCCATATTGATTTTTTTACATTCATTTAAGGAATTCGTTTTCGACACTCGCGCGCGAGCAACGGATTATAGCAAAAAAAAATAATAAATGGCGGCCGCAGCGTTTTGCTGTTTCCAACTTTTGTTCAGGAACGTTTCAGATAAGAAAACCAGAATTTCACAGGAAAGAGCTAAATTATTCTGAAAACCTGATAAAAGGCGAAACGTTCCTGGATTTTACATGGAACGTTACCATTTTTTTTTACAGTGTGGTTATTAATTCGAAAATACATATTTGCTATTAAAAAGAAACAGATTATACAACATTTAAATGTATTTCTTAGTAAAACTTTCTCTAAACATTTTTATGATATTTATTTTGATCTCATTATGACTAGGGTTAAACTATTAAATATTAATAAAAAAAAAAAATAAAAAAAACATAAAATTCATAATACGAATACTCAAATGATAATAACATTTTCAAATCATATATTTAATAAAATTAATATCAATTCTATAATTAACGATAAAAAATGTTATTTTCCTATTGATAATCTTCATATAACAAAAACCTTTAAATATCCGAATACAATTGGTAGAAAGATTTTTAACTACAATACATTTTCAAAAAATACATGTGCTGCAAGTAATTTTCCGTGTAATTGCAATGACCCCAATCTAAAAAAATATATAAACAATGATCATGGACATATAATCACTGGAAATTTTTTTTCCAACAAATAACTAAATTACAAAAAAAAAAAAAAAAACTACGTTATTACATATGTAGACAAATCTCCCAATAATTATGCAATCATATGTAAATCTTATTATCACCAACTTCTTACAACCTGTATTTCTTCTAATAAATCTTTTCAAAAAACTAATGAGAATGTAATTGTAAATAATCGTAAAATTCAAAGTTATTATGAACTATTAAATATTCTATCTACTAATTTTAACTATCCTTATTTAGTTCTAATTCCCAAATTTCATAAAACTCCAATTAAATTTAGGACTGTAACTATTGGTTGCAATACATATAATAATAAAGCCAATAAACTTCTATTAAAAATTCTTAATCAATTATATATACTTACTACAAACAATGATAATACACATTGTATAAAAAATAGCTATCATCTGGTCACTATTTTAAAAAATCTTAACTGTGTATATAATATAACGACCTATGACTTCAAAGATCTTTTTAATAATATAGACTTATTAGATTTACATAATTATAATAAATGCATTATTTAAAAAGTATTATAAAAAACTGGAATTACCAACTAATATTGATATCGCTTATTTTAAATCATTAACAAACTTTATTATCTATAATAATTATATATTGCAAGATAATACATTATATTTACAGCACGTCGGTATACCACAAGGTGGTTGTACATCCAGTTTATTATCAGACTTATACTTATATCACTATGAACGTACTTTTACTAATAATAATCTCCATTTATATCATTATATTGATGACATAATTTTAATTGCCACTGATCAATCTAAAATTTCTCAATTTCCAGTTGATTATCCCACTAATTTGGAATTAACGGAAAACCTCTTATCTAACAATACTATTAACTTCTTAGATCTTAAAATTACAGTAAAAGACAACAAAACAATAACTTATTTATATGATAAACGTAAAGAATTTAAATTCAAAGTTAATACATTTACAAATTTTAAATCTTGTTTTCATCATTCTGTATATCGAAATATACTACTTAATCATATATATAGAATAAAATGTTTATGTTCTTCTCATCTAATTAACAATAATATTAAAAAACTAATTTATGATGCATTAAATCATGGTTTTCCAAAAATATTCATATATTCATTAATATACAATTAGTACTTGCATGATCTATATATATATAAAAAAATAAACACATGCGTAAACAAAATTACGAAAAAAAATATAAAATAAAAAATATTAATAAAAAATTAAATATTGTAAAATAAAAATAAACAATTACTATAGGATCGTTGGGTGGGTAGATGTTAGAGTACGGAGGAGGGTGGTGTTGTCTGGATAATACGCAATGGTTAATTTATATATATATATATATAAAATGGGGCTTTTGTATTATAACTACATTTCTAATACGTACTTTATATGGATGTTGATTTGATGTTTTATATGTAATTGGTGACTTTTCCTCTCTCTTTAATTTCATATTAAATTTAACTTATATAATCAAATTCAATATTAACTTATTTTTAATTTAGTCTACTCAGGACAATGTCATATTAATTAATAATAGTATAACAACTTTTTAGTGATTATTATGCATATTGGTTTATTTGATTAACTAATGTTATACTGTATGTATTAAAATTGAGTAAATAGTTTTTATTATTATTATTCCTCTATACTATTTAATATTGTTTTATTTTCAACATTGTATTCCATGAATAATTATCAGTTTATATGTTTGATTGGCACAATCATATTTTCTTAGCTTTTTTATGACTAAAATAAGGATAATTCCCACATAATGTATGTGATCTTTAAGCTATTTGCAATTATAGTATCTGACAATCTTATATAAACATCCATTTTTATTTATTTATTTTATAATTTATTTAATTATTTATTTTTTTTTTGTTTCCTGTTCATTTGTTATATGTAAAGCTAAATATTAAGACTTATATTTTTATAATGCATAATTTATTTTATTTCATAGCATATAGCCTATATTCTATATATTATCAAGTTAAAAAAGTTTTTTAATTTCTCAGTTTAGATTTAATGGTATGGTAATAGAATATTGTATTAACATTTCATTTATTTAAAAAAAATTTCTGAATAATGAAATACAGTATGGTATTGTTTTTATTAGGATGTGTGTAGGAATGCAGATGATACATTTTAATTCATTAGCATGTATTAGGTTCTACTTACTGTGACATTTGTATAATCATAATAGTTTTTAATATAAAATAATAGATGGCAGCACCATAAATTTTGTATTTTTAAATAGCCTCTATTAATAGTCATAATTTTAATTTTTTTCACTAGGTGGTAATTAACGCTGAATATTGGCAATGTTGTAAAATTGTTATTATACAATTTAAAATTGTTTTTAGATATTATAAATAATGTAATTATTTTTTATTTATATTATATTAATTATATTTATCACAATATTTCAACATGAATTAACTGACTCCATAGCTTTTAATTTCTGTGTTAACTTAACTGTTATATTCACCTTAATCATATCATGCTTTTTGCATTCCATGTGCGGGAATTCATTTTGAAAATCTACTGGGAATTAATACGGTATGTTTTGTAAGATTTCTATTGCTATAAATTAAATATTTAATGGGTTGTAGTTTTTTTCCATTTCATGCCATTTGATAATGCTCTGTATTAATCTTGAAACTATTATTTTGATTATATTAGTTGTTTGAGTACAGGGGAAAATTTTTTTTCAGCTTATAGCTTTTTTACCACAGAAAACAACCGATTTACTTATATCATTGAATTCTGTACTCTTGAAAACGTAATTCAATATATATGTTTTTCAATTTTTTCAGAATCCATATTCTTCTTTTTTTTCTTCCATGTTAATTCTTGTAATTAGGTATACGGTACTTTATTTTACACATACAGTTCTATTTTGTTGGTTTATGGCGTGTAGTCAATCATTCACAATATTGCAGTTTTTGATGATGGTCGGTAGCGTTTAATTAATGGTTATATATATAATATTAATATTTAATAAATCCGAAATATATTTTACTCCACATCTTGTTACATCAACACAAAATCACAAAATCTCAATACATATGAAAAGAAATAATTCAGCAATCTATGCTACATTTAAAGTTATGAAGCCATAAAGCAGTTCTTTGTACATACTTTATGATTTTAATGATGACATTTAGTTTTTAACAAAATAAAATCTGTTATGAAATGTGTTTTTTTTTTTTTAATTTTTAGTTGATATATTTTTATTTAAAAAAAAAAAAAAAAAAAAAAAAAAAAAAAAAAAAAACAGCTGGGATGCTTTTTATAGAAAGACACAGCATACGCGCAGGCCCAATCAAGCGAAAGATGTAACTTTGGTGGTATTCATTCGGGTATCTCTGTACATTTCCCTGTACTGTCAGAAAGTAAATAAATATTTGCTATGTCTTAGAATACATATTTGAATTTCGATAAATATACATTTTGTTGTTAATCATTTTCTACTGTAATAGCAAAAACTGTGGATTATAATCAGTACAAGATCAAAGCACATTAAAAATATCAGCTTTACGAATATTGCATACAAAATGTGGTGTCCCCAAAATCAGAGGTGAAAGGAACGCAGCTCATTTCACCTCTGTTTTATCAGGCCATGCATACAATGGAAAATGATGGCAAATTAATGCAGTAATCTTTCACTTATAGTCGGTGCAAAGGACCGATGAAAAACGATGCAAAAAGATAAAGTCACATAAATGCAATTCAAGTAAAAAATAATTTTTAAATAAATGTTAAGACAATATTAATCTTTAAATTGTTAAATAACATGCGGAATCTCTCTCTCTCTCTATTCTAAAAAAAGTAACTAACACTGTCACCGCCGCCGCCGGTTTTGAATTTTTTGACCGGAGGTCTTTCTTCGTTAATATTAAGAAAAAACAATTGCAGTACAAAAATATGAAAAACGGTGATATTATAATGTTTGATAAACGCGCTGATGTAGACAGTTTTCTAATCGAATAATTATTTTAAGGGATATTTAATGTTAAATTTGGCCAAAATCGTTCCATTAAAAAAGTTTTATAGGAGCAAAAACTATACATAGGAAAATTATTTTATACATTATAAATTCTGGGTATGCAGACTGCATTTATTTTTAACCATTTGGGAAAATGGTTATTGTCTTCTGTCAGGGTAGGAAAACAAAACCATATCTGAGGAGTTTTATTGGTTGAATCCGCATTTTATTCGTTTTCTGATTGATCTATACAGTAATCTGTATTTCGCTTTACTTTCAACAGAGATGGATACTTCTGTTGCCACTATGATAAAAAAGTAATAAAAACTACAAAAAATAAAATAATAACTCAGAAAGAAATTGAGATACAGTTTTCAAACAAACTGCATTTAAAAGTACATTTTTTTCTCTATACGACGCTGTGAAAAGTAATATTGTGGGATGTTTAGAAGTTTAAGAATGAAATTTTATTTAAAATGGGTTGTCAGATTTCTACGATGGAAAAGCCTTTTCCCGAACAGCCAATGAAATGCTTGGATAATACGTAATTTTCAGGTGGATAATACGTAAGTTTCAGGAAATCTGACGAGTCGCAAGCGATTTTTGTCGCTTGCAATTTTTACGTGTAATAACACTATTAATGTTTAATTCATGGCGTACGTAATATATGATCCACTCCGTGCGAATTTTTATGTCTTAAATTTTAGTCTTTGAAAAAATCATTTTCCAAATGGTCGTGGTAATTTGTTAAATTGCAAATTTAAAAACAGCGCAATGAATAATATTTCCTTGAAATAATAAATTTATTTACACGTGACAATTATAAACAGAATAAAAACTTTCAAATAAGAAGAAATAAATGAATACGTATTAAAAGCAGGAAAATAATATTACTTAAAAATTGATAATTACAGTATTAATAAAAATTGCTAAACCATAATATTGCTAAACAGTTTAAATTTAAAAATATACTTGTACGAGAGATTTATTTTATACTTTGAGATATATAGTATATTTTTAAAACTAATCTCTCTCCCTGTCTCTCTCCATATATATTGCGCTATCGTATCAAAGAAACGCGTCTCATTGGTTATTGAATAGCATTTAATGCAGCATCATACCTATAAGGGGGGTGGGGATTACCATAGGGAGGACCCTGTTCTGCCGCCAAATACCGCCGAGTTTGTCGTCAACTTGGCGATATTTCTAATATTTCGCCAAATTCCCGTAGACTTCCATTGTAAACCAATAGGGTTTACTTAGTTACAGAAAATCAACAAAAAATTGAGGTAATTTGAGCCAATGCAGATGTTATCGAAGCGGCTACAAGAGCCGCATTGCTCTCGTGTTGAGAATTCGAAGGCAGCACAAATAGTATTTCCTTTCTAACAACAAAAGTATTTTCACGTGAATATTAAAAAGGGAAAGAAAACTTTGGTAAAAATTACGTCAGATTTAAAACGATACATATAAGCGATTATTTTAAAGCCGATGAAATTAGTTTGCTTTTAGAATTTGCGGTGTGTGAACGTGGTTGGCGAGCGTAGCTCGTAGCGGGGCAGAGCTCCCTAGTAATAATTAAAAAAAAATACGATTCGCTTGGATTGTTATTGATTTATAATTCAAATCTGAAATATGTACATCTCAAAATATTAATTTCGTACCTTATTTTTTTTTTTTTAAATAGTCTAAAATCGAAGTTTGTTTATGAGTTTGAAGTCTGTTCCTAGAAATAGCTTTTTCAAGTTCCTTGAAACAAAGATATGTAGAACCATAAAATCAGTTCAATGAATGTAATAACGAAGGGTTTCCAGAGGATCTATTGCCTTTGCAAAAGTCGGTCGATGTGTTCCTACATTTTCTTCGTTAACTGATTCATCTGTATTAGTGTCGCCTTGAATTTCTGTAGCTATTTCTTGTATGTCTCTCGTTTCTGCCTTTGTTACATTTTCATCGACATCCACGAATTAGTTAGAATTGATTATTCCTAGACAAGGCATTCCATTTTCCATCTAATAGTGTCTGATCTTTGAAGACGATGAATCATATTCAACATCATTCAGAATCGATCCTGCTTTTTTTAAACAATTTTGTATGTACGTTTCATCGATACTTTCCCATAATAAACAGAACATATTTATTGCATCAAGTACGGACTCTTTTTAGATTATTTGCTGCACTTTTTATTTCAATAGGAGCAATAATTGTTTGAATCAAAAATGTTCTTTAATTTACTTACATACAACGAATAATTCCCAAATCCAACTGCTGAAGTTTACTTGTGCGGTTTGCTTGAAGAAAACAACTATTGTAGCGCTGAGCTTTGATAAATCCGAAGAGTGAGCAGCGCGCTGGACAATGAATAAAACAACTTTTCGTTTTTCTTTTTCTATTTTGCAACAAATCTCTGAAGAAATTTCAAAAAGACGTTAGCATTCATCCACGATTTACTGCTATTATCGTATTCACAGAACAATTTTTTTACGTTTTTGAAACCATGAGGTTTTCTCGATTTTCTAATTACCAAAAGGGATAATTTCTCAGAACCATCTGCATTACAGCAAAGCAGAATCATGAGTATATCAACTTTTTTTACCGCCCTGACACGCTTCACCTTTGAAAGTAAAAGTTTTATCGGGAGCAATTTCTAAAAAGAGATTATTAAAGTTGTCACATCACAATTAATGATGTCACAAAGCTGATAATCATTAAAGTTCATTAAAGTTGGCAGATCACTTGACTACTGTTCAACATTATCTTCATAAACGCTTGCACTTTCACCACTTATAATGCGCATAGTTAATCCATGCCTATTTTTAAGCTTTTCTATCTATTCTTTGGATGCAGAGAAATTTGCTATTCCAAAAGTCTATGCTAATTCAATTCCCTTTTCTCTTAATTACTGACAATTGACTTTTATTTTGGAGGTACGAGCTTCTGTAAGCCACATCTCTAAAGAGTTTTTCAATTGATCTAATTTTCCACTCTGTATTTTACTAAGATTGTTGAAATGAATTCTACATTCTTTGTTGGATGCCTCAATTGCATCTTTGTTCTTTAAAATGCCCTCTAAATTTTATAAAAGGAATTTTGAATTGCTCTGCTAGAGATTTTTTCCGACACATGGGGCATCTCTTCGGACATTTTAATAACCTCCATTTTAAATAAAATCGGTAATTTTGTTCGCTTACTCATTTTCAATAATGAAAAAAGAAACACTTCAACTTTCTGAGCGAGAACAGAAATTTTAGAACAAAATAGACTTTTGATATGTGCAGGGTAATAAGACAGAATTCAATTGCTTCATTTTCCCCCTGCCCCTCTGCCTCTTCCCCCTACTTTATAAGAAACAGGTGCGAAGAGGTGTGGTCAAGGAATGCAGCTTCCAATTATTGTTTAGAAAACAAAAGCAAAAGTCAAACAATTGACTTCAATTTTACAAGTTTTTTTTTATTTAATTTTGAAAGGACACGTGTAAAATAGAAAGTACAGTAGAACCTCAATTATCCGAAGTAATTGGGACCGACCCCCTTTCGGAAAATCGAAATTTTCGGATAATCGAGAATACTTCAATTTTATGCAATATTTCTTATTATGGTAACAAGTGCTTAGTAAAACAAAAGCATTATAGAAACAAGAATAAATTACTTGAATTTTAATTTTGAAATTAAATACTTTTTACGTATATGACAAGGGTTTAAATTTATTTTCTTTTGTCGCAGTTTTAATTGCCATTTCTTTGAAGCTCTATCACGGAGTTTTTTAAAATTATTAGTTCACCGATATCACAGTTTTTCTGCTGCTTCAGTCATGCCAAACCTTTTGCAAAACATTCAAAAGCTTGAGAATTGCTAATTTGTTCGTTTTCTTTGTTCCACTCCGCAGCTTACTCGAGCTCTAGTTAAATTCAAAGGAACACTAAGAAAGGGAATCAAAAATATTTTTATGTACTTGTTGTTCGGAAAGGACCGCTTGCACACAAGGAATATGATAGTTAATAATAATAATAATAATAATAATAATAATAATAATAAATCAACATTGATTTCGGTTAACCGAGGGTTTCGGATAAAAGAGGTTTTACTGTAATTTTAAATGGATACTTGAAATTTCTCCGACTCACAAATGATAGATTAATTTTACGTTGCGAAGCATAAACGAAAAAAACTTAACATTTCGTAGCTATATGTTTTTCCGGGACTATCGAAAATCGACGTATAACTGAGAGAGACGCATAAAAGAGGCGACGTATAAGTGAGAGATTACTGTATTTCCTTTTAAATATAATCTTTTATTATATTTTTAAAAAGTTGAAAGCATCAATGGCACGTAATGGAAATATGAGACAAAATACAACAATATTTGTATTTTATTTTCAAATTCAGCTTCATGTAGCAAAAGTTTTAACATTGAAAATCCAATAACTATTTAAACAGACAAAATAAAGTTTACATTTGGCGTATATTTATACAAGTTAACTAAAATTATATAATTATATTAATATTATTTCTAAGTGAAATTTGTTTTAACATATTTGTTGAATGATTATCCTCTTTAAAAACACCAGAAAAAAGAAAGGAATCGAAAAATATTCGACACTTGTTTAAGTGTTTTAAAACGTTATTATAAAAAGGTATTTCATGTAATACAAATTGAATTTAATCCTTAAATTGGTACTACAACAATTGTTATCAATATCTACAATATTTCTTTTTATTTAAAAGTTACCGTTACTTGGTAAATAAAAATTACTTTTATATGCAAGACTCGATAAAATATATGCTTTTTTCTGAGTTCAGTATTTCTTCTCTGTATTTTATTGCAGCATTTGCATTATCTTTAAACATCACCATCTCGATCGCAAGATATCCACCTCAAATACCTTAAGCTAAGCTTCAGGTTTTGGGCATAAATCATAAGATGCGAAGATTAAGTGGGTGCAAAATATAAGATTTTCAAGATAAAAAAAGAAGTAAAGGAAATTCGCCATTTTCCCTTCTGCCTATCATTATCATAAATGCGAAAAGTGTTTAATAAAGTCATTCTCTTAAAACACCTTTTAGGTATAGGGATATCATTTAATGATTATGATAATCAAAAGCATTATCTTTTATATTATACTAGGGAGTCTGCCCCCTGCGAGCTACGTCCGCCAACTATTGTTCAGACTTCAAAGACTCCAAAAACACGGTAATGTGCCCTATTAAAAAAATATTACCAGGTTACTGAAGATTGAATGATATTAATATAGCGGTGGCTATCTTCTGTAATCGAGTTGCCATTCTTTACCGTTTGAATGAGGTATTTTTCTGTTACAATGGCCTCATCCATCGTTGTCGTAACAACTGATGGCGGTTTTCAGGATTGATAAGTAAGGTCAATTACACATTTGAAAATCAGCTTGTATAAAATGATTAGGTTAAAAATTTCGTTATCTTTCTGGCTTTATAACGACATTATGGACAATATCCTTCTTTTAGTTTCGAAGGTAAAAAACTCCGTCTGTTTGGGCGTATCTTTCAGAACTACGGTATTGAAAAGCATTGTATTTTTAAATTTTTAACTTTATAATTTATGTTTTGATCGAGTGTCAGATAATTTCAGGAACAGATATAGCTTATTCATAAATTCGTTCGTTATTTTAATACACCATACTGTATATTTTACAATGTATACTTTTAAAATTATTTAATATGAATATCCGGATTTTCTAAAATGTATTTATCGAATAATAAAATTAAAAAAAAAAAAAAAAAAAAAAAAAAAAAAAAAAAAAAAAAAACGTACAAAATAAAACGAAAGTATTTCGCGCATATATTTAACGCTTCATCAAATGATGTAATATATGATCAAATTTCTTTGTCGCACTCCATTTATACCATCTGACGTCATATTAAAATTCTTCGGGATGAAACCAGTTTAAAATGTATCGTTTTAATATGTGGCGCAATTTTTACTATTAAATGCATTTCTCATGTAATGATGTATTTCTTTTCAACTTTTTATCTCTTTTAAGATTTAAGGGCGCATATATTACTTAATTTAAAAGTGTTTGGAAATATGATTACTTGAGCTTTTCAAATATAATCTAATATTCAACATTAAAAGTTTTACACGCGTAATAAAGGATAGTGTTCCTGCGACGTCGCAATGGACCACATTCTTCCCTTGTGTTCGAGACTACAAAAATTCGTCTGCTTGGGAATAACATTCATAATCGCGCTATTGAAAAGCATTGTGTTTAGAAAATGTATGCTTATATTTTATTTTATACCATGTGTTAGACCGTATCAGGGTCAGATATGGGTTACACATGAATTCTTTTTTCTATTTTAAAGTAATGACATGCATATTTTTCATTTTATTTATAAAATAAAAATTTTAAATTTTAGTTAATGTGTATATATAGATTTTAGTTAATATGTATTTAAGTATCGATCAAAAATAATTCGTTAAAATAAATCTACAGTATTTTAAGCATGCATTTAGTAGTATTTCTGCTGCATAAAATGATGCAAAGCACAGGTAAACATACGCGGTATCCATTAATTTTACATAACGTGATTCTTACGTGACGTCACGTGAATACTATACATTAGTAAAATGTTGATTTTTATAGTCTCGAACTGAATGGAAGAATACGGTCCATTTACTTTAATTATGAAGATATTTAATATTTGGGAATTTTGACGTAATTATCTCCTTTGAATGCGTTTCGCGTGACAATTTTTTTTTAAAATTTCGTACATTTTTAATACTTACGTGTAAATATTTTGACGTAATTTTCCTTATTTTGTAATTTTGACACGTGATCAGTTAGTTCTTATTTTAAAATTTCTTTCATATTTTAATAATTTCACTTTTCACGACAAAAAAAAAAAAAAAAAAAAACTTATTTTTATTATTATTTTTTTTTAATTTACCTGAAAAACATAATTTAATCATAATATTGGTTCACTATTGGTTGAAAAAAAATCTAATTTCGATTATCAATTTGACATTCACGAAAAAGAAAAAGCCTAATAATCCCTATAGTTTTTCTTGTTGTCCCCTTTTCTCACAAAAAAAAAAAAAAAAAAAAAAAAAAAGGCGGTAGTAATTTTGTTATTATTACAGATTTTTACTATAGAAATGTAATTAAAATTAGAAAAAAAAATAATATTTCGAAAGCTAATTCAATTTTTTAAATTCTATTAACTGTTTTGAGATCTGCGGATCAGTACAGATTTTTGGTGTTAGTTTTACCGCATAGTATTCCATATTTTAGGGGAAATCGCCGTAAAACGTAACCAGTCATTTCATAAAATCGTTTCATAAATTTGCTTCATTCAGTTGTTTCATAAAATCGTTTCAAAAATTCGTTTCATTAGGATTTATATATATATAGGGTAGGTATCTAAGTTGATAATTTCAAAAACATTTTCGTAGTCAATGTTTGTGTGATAAAATAAAATGTTTATGCTTAATGAATAATATTGCAGTTGTTTTTACAGATAAGTTACCTTGGAATATTTATTTACTGATTTATATTTCGATGAATGGTCTATTTATTTGTCAAAGGCAGTATTATAACTAGAGTATAACTTCATTGCCCAATCATCGCTTAATCATAAGCTCACAGATCACGTCTAAGTATCACATATTTAATTCAGTTTTATATTATTCTTTTTAAAACATTACCTCCCTCCTCCTTGTCAAGTTGTTAAGGCGCTGGTCACTAGAAAGAAGGTGCCAAGATTTAATCCCGAAGTGTCATGGTCGGTTTAAACGCAGTGTCCTAAAGATGATTGCAGTGCATCAAAGATACCAAAATAAATATTGTCATTAGATGGTATTAGTTTCCAGATAAACTTCAAGGGCAATGTACGTATACGATTTTAGTCCTCATGAAGTAAAGTACGAAAACATATATACAGGGTGTTCCGTTAAAGGGGTCCAATATTAATAGGTGTAATAGAGGAGATCACACGGAGCATAAATCAGTATATAATGCCTGGCCGGATCTCAATAATTTTCAAGTTACAGCAAATAGAATGAAAAATCGGAAATTTGTAAAAAAAACCCTCATTGCTAAACTATCGATAATGCTACATAAAAACGAAGCACATATTTAGAAAGAGCAGAAAAAATCCTACGAAATGACATAAGTTATTTTAGAATATTGAGAATTAATGGCGAGTTACAAGCTCTGAAACAGTGAAAAAATACAAAATCAAATATTTAGCAAAATAGTTAATCGTTAATTCCAAAAATGCAACTCTACCTACATCAAGGAAAATGCTATAAAATTTGGTCCATTCCGAAAGCTTTCGAAGAAGCTGACAATAAACCATATCAGTTTAATTGTATGGGAGAAATCAAGCAGTTCCCTAGTTACAAGTCTGTACTGTTGCACGCTCGGAAAGGGCGAAACTCCGCCCATGACGATTGTAAACACCCCGTTTTAATATCTTTCAATTATACATTTCTGATCAACCTCTATCAATACCCTTTCATTATTCAGTCTGGTCAAGTGAATGACATATTGTGCAGCTCTCGCCTTGTCTTAAAGCAAACTCCGTGACTGCTGCGTTTCCTCCATGAACTTTCAGGATGATGAAGAAGAAGTACTTTTTATGCAAATTTTCTATGTGTATAGGAAGAAAAGTGTAATAAAACAGCAGTCATCAGTGGGCGTTATGTTAAAGGGAGGCTGTTGTAAGTGGGATTGTAGTAAGTTGATGTATAATAATTTTGCCGGAATACTCTAACGAAGAATATGCGGACATGCATCTGATGTACGGGCAAGCTCATGGAAATGCATGTCTAGCACAGCGCATGTACCGTGAGCAATTTCCAAGGAGACGTTGCCCAAGTTCGAAACTCTTCATAAAAATCGATAGACGATTACGGGAGACTGGATCGTTTAATACAGCAAGCATTGATGCAGGGAAACCTCGACATGTACGAACACCTGCAATGGAAGAAGATGTACTGAATATTTTTAAAGATAACCCCTCCACGAGTACACGAGCTGTTGCGTCTGAAGTCGGTGTTTCTCACCAAAGTGTGTGGCGTGTTCTGCGTGCAGAAAACATGCACCCCTTTCATGTGCAGCGGGTACAACTGTTATCAGTAACAGATTGTGCTCAGCGGACAGAATTCGTACGCTGGTTGCTTAATGTAACAGAAAATAATCCACAATTTCTGGAAAATATTTTATTTACTGATGAAGCAACATTTACGAGAGAGGGCGTGGTAAACACGCACAATATGCACACATGGTCATATACAAATCCGCACACTGTTTTCCCGTCGAACGCACAACAAATGTTCAGTGTGAACATATGGGCAGGTGTCCTCGGCGATTATCTCATAGGACCATATTTACTCCCAGATGTACTTAATGGCAGTACGTACTTGGTTTTCCTACGGGATATCTTACCGCAGTTACTGCAAAATGTGCCAGCAACATTGCGCCACAATATGTGGTTTATGCACGATGGCGCACCGGCACATTTTTTCATAGGTGTTCGCAATCACCTCAATTCAACATATCCTGGGAAATGGATTGGACGCAGTGGACCTGTTGCTTGGCCTGCACGCTCTCCAGACCTCAATACGTTAGACTTTTTTGTTTGGGGACACCTTAGATCGCTGGTGTATGAAACGCCTGTGGATACACCGGAGGATTTACTAGCGCGAATCGTTGTCGCTGCAGGAGACATTCCCAACTCCGTCGGAGTTTTTCGGCGTGTTCGCCAATCTTTACGACGTCGCTGTCGGCTGTGCGATTCTGTTAATGGGCGCAACTTCGAACACCTATTATAATAATGTCCGTTCGTCTGCCTTCCGACATTGAACTGTGCAGCGCAGGCCAGAAGACTATGCTTCACATATGTCATAAAGTACGTGGAATGTAATTCTTTATTTGTCATTTTTCTTTTATTTCCAACACTTTTTGGCACAGTATTTTGTAAGTCACAGACTGTGGTGTACTCAAATTGTAAATTACAAAGTTTGTATGAATTAATTTAAAATTTAGTGTCTTTTTTAAATTTATAATTAATAAAATTATTATGCTATTTGTTATTATTATTTCCTATCATAAATTATGATGCACATATACATACAATAATTGTCCATGTAAAACATGTACTGAAACTTCTTGCATAGTTACAAATCGCAATATTTTTAATTATTTCCGAATTTTCACCACCAGTTTAATTTTAAAGAATTTAACTTAAGCTTTATATCAATAAAAGACCACTTTAAAATGTAGACTATTATTGTAAAGTTATTTTGGTTCATTCAACTCTTGAATAATTAAAAATGTTGCATCTCAGAAGAAGCATGATCGAAAATGTATAGTTGAGAGTAATTAAAAAGGCGGTGTTTCCAATCGTGATGGGCGGAGTTTAACCTTTGCTAGTGTCAAAGAAAGCGGAGTTGTAACTAAGAAACTGATTAATTTCTCTCACACAATTAAACCGATATGGTTCATTGTAAGCTTTTTCGAAAGATTTCGGAATGGACCAAATTTTACTACATTTTCCTTGTTGTAGCTAGAGTTGTCTTTTTGGAATTAACGATTAACTATTTTGATGTATATTGGATTTCGTACTTTTTTCACTGTTTCAGGGCTTGTAACTCGTCAATAAATATTGCTTTTTTAATACAATTGATGTCATTTTGTAGGTTTTTTTCTGCTCTTTCTAAATATGTGCTTCGTTTTTATGTAGCATTATCGATAGTTTAGCAATGAGGGCTCTTTTACAATTTTCCGAATTTTCATTCTATTTGCTGTAACTTGAAAACTATTGAGATCCGACCAGGCTTTATATACTGATTTATGCTCCATGTGATCTCCTCTATTACCCCTATTAATATTGGACCCCTTTAACGGAACACCCTGTATATATATATATATATATATATATATATATATATATATATATATATATATATATATATATATATATACTGGACAACAGAAAATAAAACGTACACATCAGTGTTGCCCGATTGTTGACTTTTTTAATTTAGATTATTTGACTGTCACCATTTTTTTGAAACAGTATAATTCGTCTTATTTTTCAGAATTTTTAATCTATTTTTAAATTGGCGGAATATTTCTATTTCAAAAAATCGGTGACAATCAGCAAACTGGGGGACAAAAAAGTCCCCAATCTGGCAACACTGATATATATATTGGAAAAATTAAAAATAGACAGATACTGTAAAAAAAAAAAAAATGATGGAATAAAAAAGTTTTTTTTTTATTATAATAAATAAAAGTAACAATCCATGTTACTGATCGTAATTAAAATCTCCCGTACGAGGGCGCTGTGTCAGCGCCGTAATTTTATTTATTATTCCAATCGTCTGCGTGTTGACGATAGATTGTAATTTAGTTACTAGTGAGTGGAGACACTGAATTTTTGTTGTTGTTGTTATTGAGATGATGGAATGTTTGATTTGGAAACGGCCAGAGAGACTGTTTCACTCTTAACAATTATTGTTTTAAAATAAAGAAATAAACAGTTCACTGCGAAGAGTTCCTTAAAAATGGTGTCACTGAGTAACTTATTATTTTATTCTTAACAAAACTTGGTCCTTCGAGGCCAAAGTAAACGGATTTATCGTTTGCTTTTAGAGTCAAGAATCAGCGACGAGACTTAGTTTCTTCGAATAAGGTAGGACTTTTTCTTTAACATGTCTACTGAATTAAAAAATATTTTGACAAAAAAAAGAGTTTTAAAATGTAAAATTACTAAATTTGTGAGTGAAATTAAATTAAGTGACTCTGATGAATGTTCTTTAGAACTTGTAAATACGAAATGTGATCAATTCAATACAGAATTGAAAGAAATGTTTGATAAAATTTATTCATTGTGCGATGAGGAGGAAATTGATAAATATATCGATGAACAATCATCGATTGAAAAAGAGTTAGATGAAACTTGGTTAAAAATTAAAAGAGCGAAACAAAAACAAATAAATGTTCTTAATGAATCAAAGCCGAAACAAGAGAATAGTGTAACGGAAGTTCGACTTCCCACGATTAATCTACCTTCCTTTAGTGGAAACGTACAGGATTGGATATATTTTAGTGATCTTTTTAAATCTAGCGTTCACAATAATAGCGCACTTTCGGGTGCTCAAAAGTTATCATATTTGAAATCTTCGCTTCATTCTGAAGCTGCAAAAGTTGTACAAAGTATAACGATTTCAGATGATAATTATCAAACAGCGTGGTCCTTATTAGAGGAAAGATATTCCAATAAAAGACAACAAGTGTTTGCTCACATTAAAAAATTAATGTCCATTAATTCAATACAAAGTGAAACACCTAGTGCTATTCTTAATTTAGCAGATACCGCCAGTGAATGTATCAGATCTCTAGAAATTCTCGATCAAAAAATTGAAGGGTTTGCGGATACAATAATAACTTATATATTGTGGCAGAAATTAGATGGGTCCACAAAATTATGGTTTGAACGTGAACCAAAAAAAAAACGAGCTACCAAAATTAAAAGAATTAATCGAGTTTTTAAAAAGACAAGCGAGAACACTGCAAGTTTCCAAACCTCTTATAAATAATGTAACTCCTAAACGCAATGCTCAACAACGAATCACTAGTATGGTATCTACATCTAATGGTAAAAACTCAAAAACATTTAAATGTGTTAAGTGTCAGAGTAATGAATTCCACGGTTTGCACAAATGTCCAGAATTCTTAAATCTTTCAGTGGCTTCTAGATATGAATTCGTAAAGAAAAATAATATTTGTTTTAACTGTTTAAAATTCCACTCGGTTAGAAATTGTAAATCTACTTATTCTTGTCGGAAATGTATGAAAAAACATTCGAGTTTACTGCATTTCGAGAATGAAAATGAAAAGCAAATTCAAAACAGCGATAGAAAAAATGAATTTATTTCAAAACCCGAGGTCAGTGATTGCAATATCCAAAACCAGAATCAAATCATAGCGCATTCAAATCTGGACCCGAATGCTGCAACATTTCACATTTCTAACGAAAGAGTATTTTCAGGTACATCTGTTTGTGAGATGAATTATTTAAGTTCTGGCATCTTATCAACTGTCATTGTTTATATTAAAAATAAATTTGGTGAATTTAAGCCGTTAAGAGGTTTGATTGATGCTGGATCAATGAGTAATTTCATTACGATTCAGTGTGCTGATTATTTAGGAATTAAGAAAGAAAAAATAAAAGTTGCGGTTTCAGGATTAAATGGCATCTCCGTGAATATTAACTCCAAGGTAAAAGCATTAATTTCGAACAATTCAAATTTTAAGGCGGAAATAGAACTTCTTTGTGTACCAAAAATATCGGATACTATTCCAGTAAATCGGATTAACGTTCCAACAGAACAATACCTTAATAACATTAAATTAGCGGATCCAGAATTTTACAAACCTGGAAAAATTCATGTTCTTTTGGGAGCTCAAATATTTTATGATCTTTTAGAAGTCGGTCGAATTAAAGTCCCCAATTCTAATTTAAAATTCCAAAACTCGGTATTTGGATTCATTGCCTGTGGAAGCGTATTAAATCCTGACAATCAAATCACGCAAAATACTCATTGTGGGCTTGTTTGTAACTATGAAGATTTGACAAAAGAAGTTCAAAAATTCTTTCAGTTAGAAACATTAGGGATAAAAGACGATCCCACATGTACTGACGAAGATAGAGCATTAGAAATATTCGAAAAATCTGTATCTTACAAAAATAAACGTTACGAAGTTACCTTACCAGGGAAAAAAGATTGGCGAGAAATGAACGACAATCTCAAAATAGCCAATAATAGACTAAACTGTCTTAAAGTGAAAATGAAGCGAAAATTAGAGCTTCGTGCTCAATATTGTGAGACTTTGAAAGATTATGAAAATAAAGGAATCATAGAAAAAATAACGGAAACGCACAAGCCAGTGGAGAAACCACTTTTTTATCTTCCACATCAACCTGTCTTTAGACAAAGCCTGACAACAAAAATGAGAGTAGTCTTCGATGCCAGCTCACACGATGTTGGCGAATTATCGTTAAATGATTGTCTTTGGCCAGGTCCAAATCTAAATCCAAACATATTCGATCTACTTATCAATTTTAGATTAAACAAAATAGCATTGATAGGTGATATAGAAAAAGCCTTTCTGCAGATATCCCTAGCGGAGAAAGACAGAGATGCAGTGAGGTTTTTATGGATTGGAGATAGAGGTATAGAAATATATCGCTTCAACCGAGTTCTTTTTGGTATGAATGCTTCCCCGTTTCTTCTTGCTGCTACTCTAAGAAAACATATCAAGAAATTTCAAGTTAGATATCCTACAACAACAAAGTTATTAGATAGGTGCCTCTACGTTGATGATTTCATCGCTGGAACCAACAACTTGCAAGATGCGTTAGAAATCTCTCGAAATGCTGTTTATATTATGAGCGAGGCAAGTATGAAACTCAGAAAATGGTCAACTAATGATAACGATTTGATGGAGCAATGGAAACAAGAAGGGTTTGATACTCAGCCTCTACACAACCCAATTGAATTAGGATTTGACTCAACAAAGGTTCTAGGAATGTCTTGGCATACGAGTGAAGATTGCTTTATCGTAGATGTAAAAGGCTTATTAGAAATGTTATCAAAAAATGAAAACACCAAGCGCTTCATCCTGCGTGTTATTGGAAAAATATTCGACCCTCTTGGCTTGCTCACTCCTTATACTATTCGCATGAAATGCCTATTTCAAGATCTGTGGTTGAGGAAAATTGCTTGGGATGAAGATCTACCAATAGATGTTAAAGAAAAGTGGCTTCAATGGTGTTCTGAGATCCCACGCCTCTCCGACCTAAAAATTCCAAGAATTGTGCTAAATTCAACGAAAGAAGAAAATTCAGATGTGGTAGAGATTCACTGTTTTTGCGATGCTAGTAAGAAAGCCTTCGGCACTGTCATATACCTCAGAATTGTAAAAGAAAATGCTATTGAAGTTAACCTTGTGACTTCAAAAAGTAGAGTTACACCTCTTAAAAAAATCACTTTACCAAGATTAGAGCTATTGGGAGCTTTACTTGCTGCCCGACTAGGTAATGCAGTCAAGAAAATAGTAGATCATAAGAAGCCATCAGATGTGTTCTTCTGGACAGACTCGAAAATCACTTTGTACTGGATTAGAGGTTCTAGTAAAAGATGGAAATCATTCATAGCGAATCGTGTCAACGAGATTCAATCTTTGACTGACTCCAATTCGTGGTTTCATTGTCCGGGAAAGTCTAATCCAGCCGACCTCCTTACCAGAGGCGTCAGTGTTGATATGCTCTTAGAAAAGGATTTGTGGTTTAAAGGTCCCCCCTTTTTGAGAGAAACTGTTCTCCCAACTAATGACTGCAACATCCAAAATTCGCCAGATGACTATTCTGATGAACTAAAGAAAACAGTTAAATGTGAAAATGATAACTCTTTAGTTACTCTAGCTATTTATGATCAAAATTATTTATTAGATTATATTATTAGTGTTAGTAATAATTATATAACTATCATTCGTATTTTATGTTATGTGCTTAGATTTATTCATAACCTTCGAAATGTTAATAGAGTGAAAGATCATCTTACTTCTAAAGAATTGAATGCTGCAGAATTATCACTGATAAAGATGGTTCAACAAAGTGAGTATCAGGAAGAAATAAAATGTCTTCAGAAAGGTAATTCGGTACCAAATAAAAGTAAACTAAATTCTTTAAATTGTATCTTAGATGAAAGTAATATTTTAAGAGTTGGGGGTAGATTGGGTAACTCATATTTGACAACAAATGAAAAACATCCTATGGTTCTGCCAAGTAAGCATCCCCTTACCTTAATTATTGTAAGATATTTTCATTTAAAGTATTTACATGTAGGATCACAAACATTGTTGTACCATATTCGTCGTAAATTTTGGATAACTAATGGTAGAAACATCTGTCGCAAAATAACATATGAATGTGTCACTTGTTTTAAAAACAAGCCTGTATTAGCGAGTCAAGTTATGGGTGACTTGCCCAAAGAGCTCGTTACACCTTCATTTCCATTTTCCATTATTGGAACTGATTATTGTGGCCCTTTTTACATTAAATTCAAAAATCAAAGGAAAGGTACATATAATAAAGTGTATGTATGTATATTCGTTTGTCTCTGCACCAAAGCTATTCATCTAGATTTCGTTTCAAATCTCACTTCTGCAGCCTTCATTGCTTGTTTTAAGCGCTTTGTTAGCAGAAGGGGAAAGTGTTCAAAAATATTTTCTGACAATGCAGAAAACTTTGTAGGGGCAAACTTAGAATTGAAAAGGCTTCACAATTTGGTTAGACACCCAGATGAAGCATTAGCTGATTATTTTGCAAGGGAAAATATCGAATGGAATTTTATTCCTCCGAAAGCGCCGAACTTCGGTGGTCTTTGGGAGGCAGGGGTTAAATCATTCAAATTCCATCTAAAACGTGTAATTGGTAACGCGCACCTCACTTTAGAGGAATTTCTGACAGTAATTCTAGAAATTGAAAGTGTTTTGAACTCAAGACCTCTGTCCCCATTGTCATCAGATTTCGACGATTTCGAGACTCTGTCACCGGGTCATTTTCTTATAGGTAGGCCCTTAACGTCTATTATTGAACCCCAGCTCACTGAAATTTCGGAAAACAAACTTAGCAACTGGCAGGAAATAACAAAATATAGCCAGCAAATATGGAAATTATGGAAGCGGGACTATCTGAACACCTTGCAGCAACGTAATAAATGGCAAATAAATAAAAACAATATAAATGTTGGTTCTCTCGTATTGATCAAAGATGAAAATATGCTCAGCACAAAATGGGCAACAGGTAGGATTTCCGAGATATTTCTCGGTAAGGACAAAAAAGTTCGAGTAGTGAACATTCGTCTGCCTAACGGTACAATAATAAAGAGAGATGTGAGAAGTATTTGTCCCCTTCCAATTAATGGAAACTAATTTCTTTAATGTATATATTTGGTATATTTTGAATATATTTTGTTGTTTAATTTCTATAGTATGTTTTATTGTATTCAAATGTAAAGTAATTTTGCCATTTTTCCTTTGTTATTAATTATATCTTTGCATTGTTATATGTAGTATTATGTAATTTTATATTATATATTAGAGTAGTTTTGAAACCTGCAGGTTTCAACGGTCGGGAGTATGTTACTGATCGTAATTAAAATCTCCCGTACGAGGGCTCTGTGTCAGCGCCGTAATTTTATTTATTATTCCAATCGTCTGCGTGTTGACGATAGATTGTAATTTAGTTACTAGTGAGTGGAGACACTGAATTTTTGTTGTTGTTGTTATTGAGATGATGGAATGTTTGATTTGGAAACGGCCAGAGAGACTGTTTCACTCTTAACAATTATTGTTTTAAAATAAAGAAATATACAGTTCACTGCGAAGAGTTCCTTAAAAATGGTGTCACTGAGTAACTTATTATTTTATTCTTAACAATCCATTTATCGTGTTAAGTTCTTTTTTTATGATAGTTAAACAAACTTTCTTAAATGAGTTTTGTATTAATCGTTTACTTATTCATTGCCAAAATAACAAATCTTAACTTTTATCGTCATATTCATATTACCTTTCATTCCCCAGTATTAAACTTTAAGACTTTTCTACAAGTAATCCTATTGTTTTTTTTTTGTTTTTTTATGAAATATAAATAATGTACAGAAGAAGTATTCAGCAGAACAAATTATTTTTCCAATTTATAAAAACAAATACCGTGAAGATATAACAACAATCTAAATTTACCTTTTAATCTGTTTTCTTTCTTCCCTCTTCGTCTAGTATTATCTTCTTCATTTATTTATGGAGGTTGGTATGCTGAATTTCTAAAAAAAAAAAATAAATAATAATTGCACGTATGCATAGTTTTAGAATCCTCCGTGCCTCCCACTAAACCCCTCTAAATTAATTAAGAGCGTTGAAAGTCGTCATAAATTCTTTTTATTTCCTGTTCCAATACATTATGTGTAGTAAAACGTCAACAATTCTTTTATAGTCGAAAGCGATAAATGTATTTTTCCCTAAATCAATATTAGCATTTGTGTTGCGAAATGTTTTTTCAGTAAAGAAGGATTTTAAGAATATTTTTATTAAGCTTTTCCCGGGAAAAATTTCTTCAAGCTTATAATTTCAGAAAAAAAAATAATTGAGACAACAAATTTAACAAGAGGTGTATTTTATAAATATCACCCCTATTTATATCAGACTTTTCTTTTGGCAAACAAATAAAAAACCGCGGTGGCACTGGCATGGTTCTGTGAGGATTGCTAAGAAAAAACGTCCACATTTAAAGGCTTATTAGGTTAAAATTCTAGACACTTGTTTAGAAAGAAAGTAATATGGCGTCAAATTTTCAGTAGGATTTTATTTGAATTAGCAAATAATTCAGTAGTGACAGCAAGAGAATGTTTTTCGCAAAAGTTAAAATATTAAGCCTATACGCTGAATGGCGGGAAAATAAATGACGGCTGTTGTTGAGATTTTTTTTTTTTTCGTTGTTTGTACTAGTGCTTCCTATTATCGTTTATATATGTTTGGGAATCGGCATTATTTATTTTTGTTCAAAATCACGCGATCTGAGAAAAAAAAATGTAAGAGTAAAACATGGCTTGAAATGACATTTTTATTATTTTCTTTTTGCACGTTTATTTCTGATTCTCTCGGGTTAAAGATATAAAAAGGACAAGTTTTGGTGTATCCTGTGGCAACTTCCTATTTTTGTAGATTCCAATAAAAAGAAAATAAAGGCTGGTAGCTTGTTTTTCATGAGTTATTATTGCTAAGTTTTGTGGTTATCTCACCGTAGGAGATGTGACATAGATAGTACAATTATGCCAGCACAAAGGTGCTAATGTGAGTATTGTTTAAGATTTAATGTTTAGTAAAAGACTTTCCTTCGTAAAATTTTAAAGTCGACATAAATCTGCTTTGCGTGGTACGTTTAGTAGATTTGTTACAATATGAGTATAAGTGTAAAACTAGTTTTAATAAGTTGCACAAATTTTGGATACGTATGATATGGCCAAGGTGGTTATACATATTACACAAAACGGTATATAACGCACAACTCCACCGGGTCAACATATAAATATTTAAACGGGTTTAATTCACTCTGGGAAAAAAATATACCTTTCCCCTGCTGGTATGCGGATCACTCTGTACAATCCTGCATTTTCGAGAGTTACTGGAGCCATCTTGATATCTTAATCAAAGAATCACTCCCTTCCCTTGCGGTTCTTTTGCTTCCCTTTTGCTACCACTTATGTGCGTAGCGGATCCTGGGCAGGTAGATGGTAATTGCAAAATAAATATATAAATAAATAAAAATCGGAACATATTTTCATCATTTTAAATTTTGGTTGTTTTTCCTTAAAACAGAACAATTAATTGTGAAATATTTGAATATGGGAATTACGATTAATGCCGTTATTGGACACCATCATTGGAATCGTCACAGTGTCAAGTGACACTGTGACGACCCCCACCGACATCCCAACTTGTTTATTTTTCAACCAACCAATTAAATACTATATTCAAACAACCATAACGGCACACTTAAGAAATATTTAAACTGTTTCAGCATGTAATATTTTAGCAATTAATATTTTATAGCAATTGTAATACTTATTCAAGGAAAATTAGAAGTGGAAAAAAATAATTAAAATATTTTTAGAGTGATAACAAGATCCTATGTATGAAATACGTTGCATTAGCAGATTGCTACGGTTACACAACATTTTTCAGCTTGTCTTGCTTTCAGTGATGAAATACTTTTGACGTTCATTTATATTAAAAATAAATACGTATAATTGAAATGAATAATACGTTTAACAGGTATACGCTTATACATATTCGCACACGTTTAAATGTGTGTTTTAAGGTATACATATTTCATACCGACGTATTATACGTATATCGATTAAACTTATAGCTGATATACGTATCCTGTCGTAAACAGTAGTTTGTATGTTTGAACTTTCTTACCACTCTTTTCGAATGAAATTATTAGCTTTATTTAATTTCATAAAAATAAACCGAAGATTTCTATATCCAAATTGTGGTGTTAAAATTCAAGACCCTAAAAATTCGACCCACGATAGCCTCCATTTATGAGTCGACGTACATACCCTTTGTTCCAGAACCTATTTCTTTCTCGGAGATCACAAATAATTGAAGATTTGTATCAGCAATTGAGGAGAAAGGAAGTGATTTTGTCCTAGGTACCGATGATTACATACCTGTAATGTACATGTCGCACACGTCAAGAGATTTTCTTGCCGAGCTTTCTCCATACGTTATTAAACACTTAATCACCACGGTTTTCATTTCACGTACAATTTGTCTATGAATGCATCGGGCCCTACGATTAATCGGTTAATATGCGATATCGCATGAAATAGCCTTGCAAACATTAATCACCCCCCCCCCCCCCCCAAAAAAAAAAAAAAAAAAAAAAAAAAAAAAAAAAAAAAATCTGATGATAGTTTTATGACGTTTGAGTCTAGGATTTTAGTTGTTTTTATCAGTCTTTACATACCAAAGCTTACAAAGAATAGAGTACAGCAAGTAATTAACAATTTAACTTTAATTAAGACATATTTTTAATTTCTACATTCACAGGAAAAGAGCCACAGTTCAAACTTAGCTTTAATCTGTTTTCGTCAGCCAGTCACTTCAGAATTGCGATCGGTATTACAGAAATATATACCAATGCTTTTACAATTTCCGAAATAATCATCATTTTTTAATAACATCTATTTAACTAACTATATTTCTACGTCATGCATTAACTGCAAAATTACAGTATATGAATGAACGCCAAGGACTTTCCTTTAATTTATGTATTAAGGAATTTTTTCAGAAATAATTCAATGAAATAACAAGACATAACAATTAAACATAAATTGTGAAACACTTAAGAATACTATAGCCAAACTTCATAGTTTAATAAGGAGAAAAATTATGCGTAAGTCATCAATTTAGAACACGTGCGCCACAACTGAAAACACTATTTCAGCAACTACCATCAATAGTCGAACAAATATCTGAATTCTTTTGTGCATTCCTGTATATTTCCAATAGCTTTGTGTACATTTTAATGAACTATAATATGTTACAATTTACTTCAGTTAGGAAAAGCATTAGCACATTTGAAAATTCCTCTTCAACAACTTTCGTCAATAAACAGAAATGTTCTCACTATATTTTGTGCAGCCCTGTATATGATCTATAGAATTTATAAACAACAAGTTATATGCGAATAATTAGTTACATTTTGCTACGCGTACCACAACTAAAAACGCGCTTCTAGTAATTATTGTTCATAGCAGGCCTGTAACCGAAATATTTGTGCATGCCCTGTAAATGAACGATGAAATGGAGAATTCTGATGAATGGATGAATGGCAAATATTCTAGAATAAGCACCTTGTAGTGTACCTTCCCTCATAGCATGCATGGTCACAGTGACGTCATTGTGACGTCACTGTAAGTCACTGTGGTCACGTCACATCTGTGACCAAAATGCCACCACTCAGTGATGTCACATTGTGACTGAGATGTGAACTTCTTAGAAAACTTAAAAAAATTACAAAAATTATTAAATCATGTTATTTACTGTAAAAAATATTTTTCTGCCGGATTTAAAATTTTTTTAAACCGTGGTCCATGTTGCCTCTGTGCCTCTAACCAAAACTTTTTATTTTCATATAACATAAAATGTAATTAATTCATCAGCGACACAAAAATATTTTCTAATTATGCTAATTTCATATTATTAAAAAAATGGTTTAGGTAAACAGACCCCGACTTATCTTTTATAAAGATTTTTGTAAATGATCATCTGTTATAGTAGAAGTTTCTCAAAGAGTAGTCGAAACATTTCTGTGGTTTCAAACTAAAAACTTTCTATTACAGTTAAGTCTGCAGCTTTTAATGAGCACGCAGAAAGCGTCTTCAAAGTTTAGTCATATATGCATTTCTTGCTTTATAATTTGCATTCAAGTCATTTTTTTTTCTTCTTAGTGTTTCACTATTTTAAGTAACTTTTTTTTTTAAATTCTACTTCTTTCAGACGTTTAAAATAAAATTGACATTTTCTGAATATAAAATTAATGTACAAAATTTAGGCAAAGCCGATGACATAATTAATTATTCATATTTTTATTTTTTGTTTTCAAAATATATCTTTAAAAATTATTTTACAAGATGTTTTGTTCTACAGAAAATTAATATTAAGATAATGACAGATTGGCAAAGAAAAACTCATCTCTTCTCGATAATCTTGTATTTTTTAAGAAGATATTTTGTATATATTACCTGTGATATAAATTTTACTTTTAAAAAAAGGAGGGGTCATCATTATTACCATTAAATTAATTTAATCACATTTTGAAAAATTAAGCAATATTTTATCTAGTAAACTCTAATTATGGATAATATTATTATTATAATTTACGTAAATGAAATTTTACAATTCAATAAAACTGATAAAAATAAAAGGTGAAATACAATAAAACATTTTCAAACAGGAAATTGAATTAGAGACAATTTGATAAAATTATTACGCATTTAATTTCCTTCCGAAACTGTTGTATAGAAAAACAAATAAAACCGAAAAAACATCTGCTTCGAACTTCGAAACTTAAAAATCGTCTGCATCTGCACTATTTCAGTTGTTACGACTCACCGCAGAATAACGGATAAAAGTAACAGTGAAGCTTTTTAGAATAAACGCGGGAAGTTATGTGGACACTGGACAGCATAGACGTGTTGACACGGATTTAAAAAGTGAAACAAGAACGTTCTCATGATCAAGTTAGTTCAGCTAACAAAATATAAACCCGAGAAAATTACGGTAGCTTTGACTTGTTGAAGATGATTCAAGTCATTGCTATGGTACTTATTATCGGATTTAATTGGTTCCCCAAAATCAAAGTATCACGTACAACGTCAATGAAATTAGGTAAGTAAAAATATTATTTTCCCTGTTTGCTTTTTTTTAACCGCAACAATTTTAGTTAGCTTCTCATAAACATGCTGTAGAACATAAATATTTCACTACATTTATTTTTTATTTTGTTGAAATATCTAAAATATTATTTTCCCTGTTTGCTTTTTTTTTAATTACAATGATTTTAGTTATCTTCTAATAAATATGTTATAGAACACAAATATTTCATTACATTTATTTTTTATTTTGTTAAAATATCTAACTTCCTTTTCAACAGCTTTGATCAGATTATTAAAATTAGTGATTTAAATTGCATTTTAATCTGGTTTATATTCTTATTTAAATACTTGGTTAAAACCACATAGTGTCCTAAATATGAAAGTATATGGATAAGTATTATAATCAGTCATTAATATAATTAATAAACATTTAAAGATAATTAAGGTATTTTAAAAAAAAAGTCTTTTTATGGAATAAAATTATTGGCAAACATAATTTTTTAATTTTGTATTAAGTGATGGTCTTAACAATTTGAATTGCAAGTTTTTATTTAAAAAAAAATTGCATCTGCTCAGAAGAGGAATTTATAAAAAGTAAGACACAACGGAAACGTATACTATTAAAAGAGATCGTAGATATGTAATGTTAAGAAAAAAAATGATTATTTAATGTATCATTCAACCTGAGAAATGTTTTAAAATCTATAAAGAAATAGTCATAGCGGGTGAAAGCTTTTCAGTTGTTAAACATTCTTACTGAAATGTTGTCTGTTGGCAAATGAAAATATAGAAGTTACGCAATCAGTAAGTGTTTAAATATGATTTTACTTTAAAAATAACGCAAATACTTGAACGGTATGAATCTAAAATGTAATAATCATCTTTTATTATTTACTTTTTTTTCTGGATAATTTTATCATTTTATCTCCTGAATGATTTTATCGAGATAAATTTCAAAGTATCGATATTATACACTCTTTATAAACAGCGTGATTAAAATGGATTTCTTATTTATAATTACCATAATCTTGTAAATAAAATATTAATAATAATAATGAACCTATGTGTGGCTCTATTTTGTGTTTATGGGCTCAATTTTTATACTTTATTTCCATTAAAAAGTAGTTAACCATTTGATACTGGGTTCATTATTTTGTTTTATTGTGTCATATAAAAATAAATATGATTATTTGTAATTCTAATACAATATATACAGTAGAACGCCGATTGTCCGAACAAGTCGGGACCGACCCTAGTTCGGATAAATGGGCAGACAGTTTAAGGGATGTTCCTGACTATTCTAAAACCTTCACACTTTATCTAGGTTTAGGACTGACAGCACCAGTTAGTACTGGAGTGCTTAAAAATTGTTTTGTTTTTTTTAATTGTTTTTTGTTTACTTATTATTTAATTTTTTTTTTCTTTTATCATTTTCTAAACTTCAGAGATTATAATTTAAGCAAAAAATAAATTGGAAGTTAGGTGTTTTTTTTTTCTTTTTTAGAGAGACAAATATTTGGATAATTGAAAATTCGGTTAAAAAGAATTCTTTGAGAGAAATATGCTGTTCGGATAATTGGAAGTTGGGTTAATTGGAGTTCCATTAATCGGCGTTCTACTGTATTTATAAAACTTTCACCAGGCTTTATTCTAAAAATTTCGTTGTAGATTCTAATCTGTTTGTACTATTTATGACACTATCAGAGTTATAGATGTCATGGCAACATATATCCAGCCAGATAGATCTTTGGCAAAACATAAAAACTTTCACATTAGACGCAAAATAGAGTAGCTGCGGTGCTGTGTTTTATAAACAATAAGGTATTATTGTTTTAAAAAATCATAGATAGTAAGAGTTATTTTTATAATATATAATTTCATAAATAAAAATGTAATTTTGGCAATCAATTATTAAAGTTATTTTTTAATAATCAAAAAGTTGTTTTATATATGGATTTTACTCCAAGCAAACCCTGATGTAAAATAAATTAACCCTTTGTATCACCGTTCTATGCATACCTAAAAGTTTTATTTACTTTTACAGTGAGCATAAAAATACGATTTTATTTATTGCTGCTATCTTCCAACATAACGATTATTGCCGAAATTGTTCTTAGAATTCTCAACATAATGATACTGGTGATACTCAGTTAATTTTCTATACCAAAGCTGTATTTTTCATTTGAGTAGTTTCAAATGGTTATTGCTAAAATGTACTTCGGAAATTTTGTAATGCATGTATGGGGCATAAAAGACGTAAACAATACATATATAATGACTATATGGCACATGATGAGCGTTTCGAGTGTATATATATATATATGTATATAACGCATGCATAAACTTCACAATGATCTTAGCAATGTCGTTACTGCAATTTTTGCATAATCAAATTTATAGGGGCCTCTATAACAAAGAAGTTTCCTATTTTCTCAGCCCCAACTTGTTTGAATTACAATCATATATATATATATATTATGGTAATCAATATCATAAAACATATAAAATTTAATTACTTAATATCGGTATTTCTTTTTATCTTTCATTTTTTTTTATTATAAATGTTGTGTAATCGAAAAAAATTCAACCTCACCAGTGACTTCGAGTTTGTAATGCGTATTAAATGAAATAAATTAATTTCATTCAGTATTTTCTATAGTTTAAAGAATATAAAAAGTACTGTATAAAATATTATATTTTCAACACAAATTTTATCTTGATAAAGATTTGAAAATTTAAACAAATTTTTTCTTTGGTAATTTTAAGGCTTTTAACAAATAGCTAATTTTGAAAAAAAAAAAAAAAAAAGTGATAGATCGATCATTCAGTTGTCTTCAATATTCTCATTTATTGCAATAGGAAAGAAAGGTGCAACAAAAATTGAAGTCTCCGGGGCATTGCATTTTGATTCAATAAAATTCTTTTGGTATGCCCTTGTTATATCGGCCCCCAAGTTTTAATTGCGATGTATCGCCGAAGTATATTAACGTTATAGATGTAAATGATTTTACAACATGCATAATTATGACTATGTGTGACATGCATACGTGTTTACAACTGGACAAGTATGTCATAGTGTGACTTCACAACATTGCCGCTAGTCACATATTCGTCACAACGTTAATGACAAAATTGTCACAAATCACACAATTTTCACAAAATTGTCACAATGTGACTTCAAAGCAGTGTCGCTGTCGTCACAGAATCATCACAGTGTTAAAGACAATTTCGTCAAAAATGACACATATTTCACAAATTGATCTCAATGTGACTTTAAAGCATTGTCACATTCGTCACAAATTCGTCACAAAGTTAATACCATAATAGTCACAAATGACACACTCTTCACAAATTTGTCACACCGCGACTTCACAAAGTCGTCACAAAAGAGCTCTAAAACGGCCATAACGACCTCACATTCTAGTCACAGTGACTTCACTTCGACGTCACGTGACGTCACATCGACGGTCACAATGTCACAGCGTGACGTCACAACGACGTCGACGTGACGTCACCATGCCTTACGGGTTAATGATATATGGGGCATTCTCACAAACTTTTGACTTTTGGGGAAAAAATTTTGACAAAATTAAACTTGCTAAAATAACATTTTAATCTGATGGACGAATGCCTTAATGATTCAAAATAAAGAAAAATATGGTCAGCAGCGAAAGTTTTTTCTTTAAAACTGAGGTTTAAGTTAAACTTGCGAGTTTAATTTTCCTTACCGTTTTACCCCTATAACTTTTTATTTTCTTCTAAATTTTTACTTATGATGAATTTGCATAGTACGCACAGGACATTCAAATAAGAAATAATAACAATGTAGTACTTTATTACAGAATTTTTGTATAACATTGTCTTAAAGTGGTGTTAAAGAACGGACGGTAAGGTGAAAAAAGGGAATGGTATTGGAAAAAAAGGTACGAAATGGTAAAAAAAAAGGGACGGCAAGGATGAAACGGTAAGGAAAATTACCACTTATTTTTAGGAAAATCATGTTAAGACTAATGGATAGCCACAATGTTCATTGATTTTTAGAAACAGTTGTTAACATTGGATTAATATATATTTTTTTTTAACTCGAAAAGTGCAGGAATAAACCTTGGGGACGGTGAGACTACCAATAAAGCCACGAAGCTTGCAATTGATATTTAAATGCTGTTTTAAATTCTACAGTAAATTAACTGCCAAAGAATTTTAGACATTATTTCTCTAGCATACTTCTGCATGAGAAAAAACTTGAAAAAAATTCCGTGGCTGCAGCTGAAATGATTTTCTGTATAATTTTAGAAGAGGGATGGTAAGGAATCTAAAACCCAGGGACAGAGTTTAAAAAATAATAACAACCCTAAAAATGTGTGCAGGTTAATTTTTAGCTACATATTTATATAAAACAATAGTTCCAGTTTCAGAAAAAAAAATACACGGAATTATTTTTTTGAAACAATTTTATCCAGACAGCTCCAAACTTAAAAACTCTGCATAAGGGACACAGGACGGTATAGCAGTTTTTCAGGTGCTTGGACCCCCCAACATCGTCCAAAACTTATTTATCTCGTTAATATTGTTGTGCAACCATGCAGCGGGATGTTCCCCAGTATATGAAATAATAATAAAAAAAAAACACAAAAAAGTGTTTTAAAGTAAAAATTATTATTCAGGGACATGAAAGTCAAAAGATTGTGAGAATGCCCCATATATCAATTTCAATGAATTTCACACAATATTACTTCGCCGAAATTACGAAATTTGCACAGTATAACATCGAATAATTCGCCGAAAACAATTTTTCCTCATAGACCGTAATGCAACGAAATCTTTCGGATATATCTGTAAACGAACTACAAATGTTATGTACTTCTTTTGCAATAGCCGAACACACCATACAAAATCTCGATTACGTATATACAATATTACATTATACAATAATACATTACAATCTAAATTTATTTACGGAAGTTAGATCACGAAGAAAGAGCAGACAGATGGATAGACAAACTGAATTTATAAACACTTTTCAGTTATGTTGGAAAATGTTAAAACAAACAACAGTAAATTGGCTTGAAAAATGCCTAAAATGGACAATGATTTTTTTTTAAAATCAAGATTTTACTGATTAAAGGAAGAATTTCTAATAATCCTTTCAAGTACATCATTCATTCTACGAAAACCATTACCTTTTTTTAGCAAGAAAACTCCGCTACGTCGAACTTTTCTATTTTTATGAATTTTTTGAACTGTAATATTGGATGTAAATTATTTATACAACAATGTGTGTTTTTTTTTCAAATGTGTAGCAAAAATTGGAACCACAAAATGTAATTTTTTAGCATAATACATTATACGTTTAAATCCATTCGAAACGCTAAATCGCTCAACATTAAATTACAAAATATTTCTAACAAATACCCATTCGAACTTCTTAAAATGTATTTTTCTCAAAATGATATTTTTTTTTACCTGCTCAGTATTTTGGGACGTGTAGCAACTGAGATATCGACTTCGAATTGAGGGTGAAGCTACACGGGGCACGTAAATATGAACGATTTAGTGAACGATTAAATTTTTGAAGTTCCACTTTTATTGGAAACATCAGTTCTAACAATTTATTTCCCTTTTTTCACCAACATTTAAATTTAAATTAAAAAAAAAGTTATTTTTCTAGTGAAAATTAATCGTCTTCCACATAGCTACATTTAACTAAAAAAACTTTTAAGCCTTTGTTTATTTGTTTCAAAATCACCGTTATCAAAAAGCAAGTTCGGGACATTCTTGTCAGGATTTAACAGGATTTTCTTGTTCTACGCTTCATGATCCTTAAAATAATTTTATTTTTTTTTACAAAATTTTGCTGTTTAAAGTTTGTCTAATTTAATGGTGGTTTCTTTTGAAAATAACTTGTAAATTGTTTCTACAAAAATATCAAATTTTTTTTTTAATTTAGTGCATTAAAACGCCCTTACTCCTTAAAATGATCCAGTACTCAAACAGAAGTCAGCTAGTCGGACGTGGCAATCCCAAAACTTTCTTCTATCTCATACATGTCAATACATCCTGGAAAATGCAGCATAGCAGCGCCACCGGTCAAGGTGATTTACACCAAAATCTAATCAGCAACAACTTAGGCCAATTTCTAATTGAATTTGAAATTTGATGAAAAGCCGTGCATTAGTTTTTGAGATAGAGCTATTGCGGAAACCGTGAAAAGTTCTGTGTAGCAGTGGCACCTGTTGGGAAATTTCCACCAAAAAATTATCAGGTTCAGTTTATATCAGGAACTAACCGAACCTAAAGTTTCATGAAAATTCGTGCATTAGTTCTTGAGATACAACTGTTTCGCAATACAGCTATTGCAAAAATCGTGATAAATGAAGCATTGTAGCGCCACCTGTTGGGCGATTTACACTAAAAACTAAACGGCACTAACTTATATCAGGGACTAACTGAATCTGAAGGTTGGTAAACGTTCGTGCATTAGTTCTTAAGATAGCGCTATTGCGATAATCCTGAATAATGCAGCGTAGCAGAGGCACCTATTGAGTGGTTTACACTAAAAAGTTATCAGAATTAAATTATATCAAGGACTAACCGAATCTGAAGTTTTCTGAAAATACGTGCTTTAGTTCCCTATTGTAGAAATCATGAATAATGCAGCATAGCAGCGCCATTTGCTGGACGATTTACACCAACAAGTAAACAGCACCAAATTATATCACGATCTAACCCAATCTAAAGTAATATTAAATTCCGTTCATTAGTTCCTGAGATAGAGCCTCCCAAAAAATTGTGTCCCACATACACAGAGACAGGTTTACAGACAGAGATTTTGTAAAAACATGTTTTTCGGAATCAGTGACCTTGATCTAAAACGTGTAAATCTGTCGAAAACCGGAATTCGAAAATTCTTACGAATCCAACATTTTCTTCTTGTAAAGACAGAAGAAAGTAAAAATATTGTTTCCTGGGTAAAATTAAACTGTTACTCTTATTGGGAATGTATAAGTTTTGTTGATAAGATTCTTTTTCAGAATATAATAAACATTGATTAAATTCAGATTCTTGAAACTTTGATAATTTGCTAATATATTAATTAAAAACCGATATCAAACGCTTATTAAATATTCTATTGGTCTCAACTCACTGGATTTAGGATCAGTTACTCCCTTATACTTGGAGAATGTGCTTCTTCAATCAGAAATGAATGGACCGCTTAAAATTGCGATCGCGTAACATAAGAGATACTTAAAAACAAGTGCGAAATTTCTCGTCAAAAGTGGCAAATGAGCTGTGTTCGTACTACAACTAGTTTTATAAATATTTTTTGCACCGCATATTGTACTGAATGTATATTTTACTGCACTTCAATAACTACATATCCAATTCTTTCTGTTCGAAAGGCTGTAACATCATTAAAATGCACTTGAAATATATATATATATATATTTAATTGGCCGTCATGTAATGGAAAACTTTTAACTGTACCTGTAATTAAACTATACATCCGTTTTTCATAAAATTGAAAATGACTCGACAAAATTTTACAACAATTATATATTTAAAATTTCAGACCATTCGGAAGGATGTAACATCATTAAACTTTCTTGCAATAATTCATTCCCATTGGCCGTAATGTAATGGAAAACTTTTGACTGTCCCTGTAATTAAACTATGCATCCGATTTTCATAAATTTTGAAATGACCAGACAAAATTATGCAACAATTATATATTTAAAATTTCAGACCATTCGGTTGGGTAGTTTTTGCTCTGTTATATGCGGACAGACGGACAGACGTGCTGAAAGCCGACTACAGGTTCTACATATTTATATAATTACGAACGCACCTAAAAAGTCACTACCTGCCCTATACACATTTTCGTCATTCTGAGCATACTTTTATTAAATATATCAATATTTATTGTTTCAAAAAATAATTTTCGAATGCCTCTTTCATATTTTTTCTTCCGTCTTGGTTCCATACACTGTTAAACATTTACAGCAAACTGGCTGGTCATTCAGTTTTTTTAGGATAATTATAGGATAATTCGAAAAGGGATTAGTTTAGTGAAGCGGCCAGCGTTGTGAGAAATATTTAAAGTATTCCCGAAAAACTCCAAAAGGAAACGCTGGTAATAACTAAAAAAGATCTTTGTTCCTTTCCATGACCTAGGTGTTCCTTTTACAAATCTATATGTATTTTCCATTAACTGAAATCAATAGATTTTCTCTCACTAAGCATGCCTGTCAAATTGTTATTATTATAATAAGAGAGGCTCAGTATCAAATATGGGTGATAATAATTTGAGTCACAAAAATTCGTGTAGTTGAACAAGGAAAAATAACGAGAATAGGGGAAAATAACAGAATAAAAAGAAAAATGTGATTAACCTAAAACACGTACTTACTTATGCCTATAAGTATAGTTAACAGTCTATAGAACAATACATTTTTTTTTACTTTTGAGAAACAATTAAGAAAATATACTGCATGTTTGAAAACTATTTTTCAATCTGCCTTCAGATAAAACGAATTTCTTTTTACATACACGCAGCGTCATTTCCACTGTTTAATCTTCATTTGATAGTTTTTTCTTTCAAATTCTTCTTCGATGATAAACATCAGAAAGCTAATTAAACACGTAGTTGTAGCTTTCATTCTTCAAATAAAAAATCTAAACTAACTATTGTTTACCTAAATCCTTTAAGCTTAATAGTGTTTGAATAACATTTAGTGTTATAATGGAAATAATTACTTTTTTCTGGCTTTTCTTTATTTTCGTAAACATATATTTGGGATTACGTTATCTAGAAAGTTATTGTACGTATTAATTTCAGAAAAACACATGTAGTTCTATATCTATACTTCAATATCTACATTTATGCAGGTCAGTTTATTAGAAAACTTTAATAAAAAATATTTTCGCTATTTGAGAAACGAAAGATTAAGGTAAATGCTGTATTTTTCGTCATAAAAATGACTGTTATATAATATATTGTTGTTGTCTTATAGGAGATATCAATAAATATTGAATATCAGGTTAGCCATTGTTTACCGGAATACAATAAAGTTGTTTTGACGTTTGAATATATTTTTGAAGTAGATAATACGTTTTCTTTGAAAATTTTTATTATATTACACATACATATTTGCAACGACATATCAACATTTTTACAGAGTGAGTCAGAAAAACACTGACATATTTCAAAAATCAATAAGAAATAAACAATTTTTTGTACGAGAGTTTATTTGGTATAACCATCTTGTATAACCTACTACCATATTTCAACGTATGGGTGGAACAGAATTTGAATGTGATTCGAACTAAAAAAAGAGCATACATAAAAATTTTGTAAAAGATTTTACACATTAAAGAATTTGCAACTGTTTGTGTATTCGTAACAAATGTAACAGATGCACAGATGTTTGAGGGGTTTTTTTTAACCAAATTTATGAGAAAAACCCCCATTTTTCAATATATGTTAGGTCTAGCGTAAAAAAATAGGATGTTGGTTTTATTTTACTTTGAAACTATTACTTTATAACAAAGCATACATAAATTTATTATAAGACAAACAAAATTTATCATAAAACACATTTATTTCATATAAATTACATACAATTTTATTTTAAAATGCACACAAATTATTTTATAAAGCACAGACAATGTTTAATTTATTATAAAACACACAAAGTGTTCAATTCAACATAACTAACATACATTGTGAAAACAATAAAGTAAAATCATGCACCAAACCACAGATTATGAAACACTTTCTAATACTTACATAAAACGTTGCTGTCTATAAAGGTAAAGAAAATATCTACGTAAAGAATTTAGAAAAGATAACACATTTGAAAAATAATTTCTACAATTACCACCCAGAGCGGGAGAGGTACTCTTATTCTTTTGTGCAGCACTATATGTTTGTTTGTATACTAATAGTATGCTAAATTTTAGCATAGTAAGAAAACGAGTAAAAAGTGGATGATAATAGTACAGAACTCTATTGGATGACCCTAAAAATGAAAGATAGATGCTTTGCAACTACTACACTATAAGCATATTTCAGTGCCTCCTCTTAAATTCATACAAATTTCATTATGTTTGTAATAGAGAAACATAATTAAAATATGCTTCAAACAATTTATTTCATAGATCATAATACAACGGAACACTTTTGAGTTCCTCTGTAGAGGAACAGTAAGTGCTATACGTAACATGCTCTATAGAAACCATCATCTAATGCTCATAAATAAGCTGTATAAATTTCATTGTTTTTTAAATAGTATAACATCATTAAAATACATCGCAAATTATTTTCCCCGTAGAGCATAATGTAATGAAATGCTTCTTAATGCCAGTGAAAAAGAAATTTAAATCCTACATACATTATTTTCAATACAAAATATGCCAAGGTAATTCTCAATAATGTATACAAGTTACATTGTAATCGAGTATATACGCACTATCTGGTGTACCATATTGCCATACGAAGCAATATCTGGCCAAAATTGCCTGGTTTCTACTCCAGGCTAAAAATCATTATTTTGGCGCTAAAAAGAAATTCCGGTGTGTCGAAAACAACTGTAGTCTTCGGGCTACTTGCTCTCTCTTTAACTTAATGAATTTAAATTTTAAATTTGTCTGGTGCCCTATTTTAATTTCTTTTCTTTTCTTCGAGCTGCACAAGAGTCTGAAAGTGGTCAGTGTTGAAAAAGAAAATGAAAGGATCTATAAAGGGCAAGGGGAATTCCATGAATTCTGCGGCGGTATTTTTTATGTATTCAATCTTTTCTTCCATGTTCAAAGATAATTCTTTGAAAATATTTTTTTTCTTAAACAAAACTTTTTTCCACGAGAAACAATTTTTGCTTAAACCATAGCCCAGTTGGTAGGGGAGCAAAAAAAGGCCGAATTCGGAATTAATTAGGGGAAAGCTGGAAATTGTTTTAATCCTTTCAGTTTAGCTCTAGAATGAATATGCTATGTTTTCCCCCTCATACTAGGTGAGCGTGAGGAAATATGTATAGATTTATAGTAAAAAAAACATGTTTCTTAAATATCATAACAGTATCTCCAAACAGCTAACTCTGACAAAAACATTGTCAATACAAATGTTGTAGAACTTAAAATTCTGAGTAAAATGAGTACCTACACTTAATATTTTTGCTGAACATTAAGGTCACAATTCCACTTTAAATTTTTAGGCCCGTGATCAGGAGGTTGAACTGGGAATTAATTAGGAGAAAACTGGGAATTGTTTTAATCCCTTCAGTTTAGGTCTAAAATGAACGTACTATGTTTTCTTCTTCGTACTTGGGTGAATGTTAGAAAATATGTACATATTTATTTTCGAAAAACACATTTTTTTATAAATTACCTTAACAACAGCTATCTCAAAACAGCTATCTCTATTAAAAAAAAAAAAAAAAAAAAATTCAATGCAAATGTTGTAGAGCTTAAAATTTTGAATAAAATGAGTACTATCATTAGTATTTTTGTTCAACATTATGGTCGCAATTCTATTTCAAAATTTTGCCTTAATCGCTAATCAAGAGCTTGAAGCCAGGAGAGACCAAGTTAACTTAACAATATCTCAAAACAATTAACTCTATCAAAAACATTGTCAGTACAAAAGATGTAGAACCTAAAATTCTGAGTAAAATGAGTACCTACACTTAATATTTTTGTTCAATATTAAGGCCGCAGTTTTGAGATATTGTTAAGTTAACTTGGTCTCTCCTGGCTTCAAGCACTTGATGTGAAAATTTTTGAAATAGAATTGAGACCTTAAGGTTGAACAAAAATATTAATGATTGTACTCATTTTATTCAGAATTTTAAGCTCTACAACATTTGTATTGACAATATTTTTTATAGAGTTAGCTGTTTTGAGATATTGTTAAGGAAATTTAAAAAAACGTGTTTTTCGAAAATAAACATGTACATATTTTCTAACATTCACCCAAGTATGAGAAAGAAAACATAGTACGTTCATTTTAGACCTAAACTGGAGGGATTAAAATAATTTCCAGTTTTCTCCTAATTAATTCCCAGTTCTACCCCCTGACCACGGGTTTAAAATTTTAATGTGAAATTGTGACCTTAATGTTCAACAAAAATATTAAGTGTAGGTACTCATTTTACTCAGAAATTTAAGCTCTACAACATTTGTATTGACAATGTTTTTGACAGAGTTAGCTGTTTGAAGATACTGTTATGGTATGTAAAAAATGTGTTTTTTGACTATAAATCAATACATATATCCTAACGCTCACCTAGTACGAGGGGGTAAACATAGCATATTCATTCTAGACCTAAAGTGAAGGGATTAAGACAATTTTTAGCTTTTGCCTAATTAATTCCGAATTCAACCCCCTAACCACTGGGCTATATACTACTCAAGCACGTCATAATTACGATACTGTCATTATGCTATGTGTTCAGGAAATAAAAATAGTTGAACGCATATAAATGATAAAAAAATGGTGTCACGAAAATTTTAATTTTGATGTAATTTTATCAAATTTATAAGAATTTAAATTTATAATTTTCAAATAAATTTTATTTGATCATTTTAGACACAATTAAAACGTACATGCAGCACAAATATCATTTATATCATTGTTAACTAACAATATTTATTTGACACTTAATCGGGGAACACACTCGAAATGCATGGCATAATTTAGGAAAATACGGCTTTTATATTTGTCATTTCTATCTTGAAATTTTAACCATCGGCTTACTGTAAAATTTGAAGCAATTGTCTTTGACGAAATAAAGGAGAGGATTTTTATTTGTAAATAATGCTGACAAAATGTTAACCGTACACAAATTGGGTCATCATTAGTGCTCCGGCTAATACGTAGACAGTCAAACATGTGACCTATGGACTTTGATGAAAATTCAATCCCAACAAAAAATTTTCGGTAAAAAAAAAAAAAAAAGCGCCAAGTTCTCCTTAATGTTTCGGCCAGAAAAAGTAGTGATATCTGAAGTTCGCACAAGTTAAAAGTCAAACATCCCAAATCTTTCATTGAAAATGGCTTCCTGCGACTTGGCCGTTAATGCCTTCTAAAGCATTTCAAAATTAATGATTGGAAATTACGCATTTAGGAATTATTTAAATATTAAAAGTAATATTAGAATGCAAAGTGGCAAATTCACATAAAGACATTATAAGTAAAAGATTTCTGATAGCTACCATTCAGTTTCAACAAACATTAGTTTTGATTACAGATCATTTAGTTCAGGGGTGTCCAACTGTGGCCCGCCGGATACCACTAAAATTTTACAGTTATCTTTGCCTTATCTAATCGTCGAATTGCTGCGATTCAACTTGTCGACTATTTCTTTAAAATTTTAGTGGTATCCGGCGGGCCACAGTTGGACACCCCTGATTTAGTCCACTTGTGGTTTAATTGCCATTTTGTACGGTCTAAAGCTAAAGTTATTAACGTAAAACCCAAGAAATAAAACAAATTTATTTACTTCAAATCTCACAATGTGTTACATTATATTTTATTGTATAATATTGAAATCTTGTGTATTGACGAAAGATATTTTTTTCGTTTGAACATTTATTATAGTTTGTTTGCATACATTAAGAGGTATTCGATTTATAAACTGTTAAAAGCTGATACTAATTATGTTTTAGCAATTAGGGATATTATCTCCTGAACACAAGTATTTTGTTATTTTTAACTTCTTAGCCTTTAAATAGACTGAAGATGTTTAAATGCTTTTTTCAAATGTGTATTTTATTTCTGTACTCTGTGCCACAAAATGCTAAAATAATCAAAAAATGTAGTTGGCATGTAACTCATTTGTACATATTTGAAAATTTGAAAAACTCTCCCGAAGGCATTAACGGCCAAGTCGCAGGAAGCCATTTTCAATGAAAGATTTGGGATGTTTGACTTTTAACTTGTGCGAACTTCAGATATCACTACTTTTTCTGGCCGAAACATTAAGGAGAACTTGGCGCTTTTTTTTTTTTTACCGAAAATTTTTTGTTGGGATATCATTACTTTTTGTATGTTTTTTTCAAGTTTGTTATTCTAAACTATATTAATATGAAAAAACTTAAATTTCGGTACTTTTATGTTAGCCGGGAGCAAATCTCCTCATTAGCCTTTTGTTTTTTCGCCAATAGCAGTTTTCATTTTTCACATGTGTAAATTAGAAACAATGCTTTGGATTTCAAATAAAATATTTTGGTTTATGTTATTATTTCTTACTTATTTATATATTTATTTCTATGTTAAATATTATATTAAATAAAATCAGGGAAATGCATCTATTTTAAATGAGATGACTGAAAAGTATATATCTTTAAATGAAATGAATGCAATATGAACAATGGGGAGTTGTGAACAGTATTTGGCGATTTGCCACTTGCGCCCGGCTAACATAAAAATACCTAAATTTATTTTATTGAGCTTTACAAATTTATGCTTTATTTCTTTTCATATTAAAGTACTAGCAAGGAGTATTTACCGTATTAATTCCATGCTAAACGTTGCATCATGTTACTGTTATTCATAATTTAATTTACTTGCCCATTCTTTCGCCAAGTCGGAAGCTTTTGATAGAGAAATCAAGAACTCTTTACGATCATGGAAGCACATCGTATATTGTGTGTTGTTATGTATTTCATCTTTCGGGACAAATATCTCTTAACTCACTTCTGCATGTTTCCTTAGCAGCTACGATTCGTTCTCTAATGTGGAATTTTTAAACCTATTAAGTATTATTTTCTAATTGGCTCATTGCCAATTGTTGCATTTTAACTGATACGACTGGGTACAAGTGAAAAGGTTCTTATGAAATCCTTTGACAATATCTGCATTTGCATTAAACCATATTGATGCTAATATCTTTTTGTTTCACGTTAACCTTTTCAATAGACTCGATTACGGAAGAATAGAAAGGTCTACCGGCTCACTGCCATGATCCATTTGAAAATCTATCATTCTTCTCACCTGATCGTGTTGAAGAATTAGTCAGTGTACCATCGTTTTAAGATTTTAGCTAATTTTGTTCGAAATCTGAAAACTAAAATGCGAGGAACCGGATTATAGAAGATTCATTCTAACGTACATATCGATTAACAGGTTACTTGTTATAGAATTATAATAATCATAAGAAGAACTGGCAGTTTCAATGCTTTAATAGTTTCCGTAAATTCTCTTTATATAATACAGAAGTTTTAGCGGTGTAATGATTAACAACATAGTCACAGTAAGTATACTAACAGTACAATATAATAACAATAGCAGAGGTTTTGGGCAGTGACGAAACTATTAGCACTTTGGAAATATTAGTACGTTATATCATTTAACTATTCAGATGATATGCGGAAAAATAAAAATAGATGGCTCGCATTAATAATTAACTCATTGAAAAATAGCCACTAGCTTCAAATATTCGCCAAGCTTGGCGACATTTAGCAAAGTTTCGCCAAATTTGGTAATATATCATGTCAATTCTCAAATTTGGTGACAAAATTGTTTTGTTTATTCTGACGTCATAATGATGCATATGTATTATGTATTATACACATACCTATAATATGTATTATGCAAATGTATTACGTATTATATGCATATGTATAATATGTATGATGCATATGCATAAGCTCATTAACATCACTAAAACGCACTTAAAGGAATAGTGTTCCATAAATAGTTGGGATAATTGCCAGATTGACCAGAGTGCTATTGAGATTAGAATTCCGACATTTATAATAGACCGGGAGGCGTCTGCACACACCATTACCTCATCGAGTTTACAGCTGAAATTTTAGGATTAGTTAAAACTACATTAGCATATTTAAATGCAACTGGTCTGTTAAGCCATATCTTAGTAGAAACCACCTGAAGACCTAATTTTAGTGGTTAACTGATACGTTTACTATTGTATTTTCCTACATCCAAAAGTTTTTAAACATGGAGGAATGGGTGCAGGAAAACACAATGGAAAATCCACCAATTAACCCGTAAAATCGGGTCTGTAGGTGGTTTCCAGAAAGATATGACTTGGCAGACCAGATACATTTCAATACGCTAATCGATATTTAACTAATCCTAAAATTTCAGCCGTCAACTCGATGAGGTGATGATCTGTGAAGACGCCTCCCGGTCTTTAATAAAATTTGTTTTAAGGGAGTAAAAGATGGACAGATAAACTGAAAGATTTGCCTTATTAAGATTTTTGTAAAAGCATATAAAAATTCATTCAGCTTGAAATTATGTGGCACCTTTATAACTCAGGCTAAATTTCTGTAATCGGGTTTTTGGCGACCAACATATCTTATCTATAACTATAATCTTTCTTTTACAGATTTAAAATTAACAATAAATTAACAGTAAGTAGGCTAATAATACAATATGATAACGTTAGCAGCGAACTTCGGACGCCGTATCTGTCGCACATCGTTAAAGACAGTTTATTAGTTACACATTTCATTTAATTAAAAGGAGATTTTTAAACTTTCATATAGAATTAGGATATTTTTCCACTATAGGGACCTTGGCATGTTTTTAAATTCTTGGCGCAATTCGGACTTCAGAAACTGAGATATGTTGCCAAATGATATAAACAGCTATGAAAACAAACCTGATGAACTTTTATGTTATTTATACACATATAAACATTTTATTTATACATCTATAAAATATTATTTTTTATATACAAATTATTTATGTTGGTATATAAAATAAATAAACGGGTTCCTTACATTAAATAAAGTGTATACATATGGGAAAAATTGCTTGTGTATATGACACAGTAAATAGGTTGCCAGAAAATACGTTATTATCAAATTTCTTTTCTCGTCAAGGCTATTTTCTGTATTTCACCAAGGCTACTATATCGGAAACGTACAGAATTGCGGTTATATATTTTTTAATGTTTTATTGTTTTAATATCGTAAATATATCATAATCTATACTGATTAAAATTTTTAGGTATATTCATTTTTTCTATTTAACAAGCATCTTTGGAAAAGCATATATATTAAATGTTATTGTGCTTGAAATCACGTGACCCCCATCAAAACTCTGTAATCGAGTTTTGGCGAACATTGGCACAATTGAATGTGTTAAGGAACTGTTTACGGCCAAATGAACACCCCCTGTTTGAAGGGTTTAGAGGCGGAAATTCTGTGTTTTCAAATTTTTCTTGTTAAGTGTGCTACAAACCCGACTTACTTGTGAAATTTCATGATTCTACGACTTTTAGAAGTACCTTAGTTATTTGATGATGCGAAGTGAGTCAGTGACAAAAAAGCGCTTTTTCGGAATTTAATATTTTGAAAACTACTAAATATAGAAACATAAAATCGTGGAACCTTAGTTCAGTTTGACCATACGAACACGTGTATAAAAGAAAAATTTCTATATCTCTCCCTAAAACGACGTTATTAGGGTGTGAAAAGTACGCCGTTATGGTTCAGGAAAAGGTATCTTACGGCTTGTGCGAACTTGGCGGACGCACTGCGGTGCTCCCAGATATGTTTTGCAGAACTTACTGCTAATTTTGATGTTTCAAGTTATTCTTCATGGTAAATGGATTCATCCAAAATGACCCTAAGGTTTTTAGATAAGGGATATTAAAATTTAAATTATTCAAAGTGTACGTACTTATTGCGGATACGTAAAAAAATATTTTGTAATTACCCGCAGCCGACAACTTTCTGCCAATCAAAATACAGCGTGATGTAACTAAATGAGCTAGAGGAAAAAGTGTTCAACATTGACTGTTTAAAAAATATTTTGTGGTTACGCGGCATGTTTCCGACAGTCAAAATACAGTGTGGTGTAACACCATAAGCGATCTCGAAGAAGATAGTAGGACTCAATAAACTTTGTAAACGACCTCGGAAATTAGAATAAGGCTGTGGATTGTGGTGAATTAACAGAATAATTATGGGAAAATTCTGACAAAGTATAAAGAACAGCAATGTAACAGGCAAATATTTTTGCAATAACAACGGCTGAGCAGTGATGTTTTAAATAACAAAGAAAAATAAGGTTTAAGTATAGATTATAAAATACTTTCTGACTTCCGATACTTACAGAACAGTTTCCTTAAACTTCACAATTTTATTTAAAGAAACATATCTTTATAGAAAATTTACTAAACGCATAATACTTTTGTAAACCACATTTCAGAGACTACACTCTGCAGCGGGAAAGGTATTCAAATATTCATGTAAAACCCTGAATATGATGCATAGGACTGAAGAATTTTGTATATATTCTATACACTAGTATGGCAAAGTATGACTAGTATGACAAAGTATTCTATATACTAGTATGACTAGTATGACAATTCAGTTATAAAACGCATAGCACAGTTGGAAAATCATCTTTAGCGATTTCTGCCAGAAGTCGAAAATGTACTTGATTTATTTCGTAGAGCATTGACTATGGACTGTTAACCCTTAAATGCCGGGTATTGCTTTTCGGCAACATACCCAATTTAGGCTTCTAAAATACTATTAGAATAATATTGAAGCTATAATGCCTAATGTTGCCAATAAAATATATTCTGAAAATATTATTAAATCGATTTTCAACATGTAGATGGCAAAACTTGTGATGATTAAGAATAATGATAGATTCATTTTTTCAATTGTTGCTACATGCTCTTTTTGTTTTGTTTGGAAGCTTGCGAAATACCCTATTTTGTTCTGCAGTGAGCAAGTAAAATTTTTTTCTTATTATAGTTCCTAAAATTCTTGTGTGTTTAATATTATAAAATTTTATCAAGGAAAATTATTTTTTCAATTAAAGACCAATATTGCCGACTAGTAACAAACTATTTTTTAGTCGTAAACCATACATAAACAAAATATGATTATTTTATGTGTTTTACCCATGCTTTATGTAAAAAATGAAAGCCGAAAAACATTATTACAATGATTTTTGAAAAATCAGGCATTTAAGGGTTAAACGTACCTCATATTAAACTACAATATAATTCATGAAAAAAAAAACGCAAAGTACAATTAAAAACGTTTTTTTTCCCGAAAACATCATTGGTAGATTGCAAAGTATCCAATTTTTTTTTTTTGCGATACACTATATACGAATTTATCTATATAGTACATGCATTTCTTAGTATTTTAAGTATAGTTCAGTTTGTACAAGCACAAGTCAATGAAAAAACACTTTTAAATCAATTAAGTTCATACTTAGTAATGTTTGGGAATTTTTTAGTGTAGTCCTGTATATGATCTATAGAATTTATACGCACCACTTAGTATGTAACTATCTAGCTTAACATAAAAATGCATTCCATAACTGAAAACACGCATCTAGAAAATATCGCTATCACACAGTACTGTATCCGAAACATTATGTTGGTACTACTTATAAATGAAAGGTAAGTCCTATGCACTTCATTTTCAACAACAACCATCTTGTAGTTTTTCTCAATAATGTATTGGACTTACTTTATGTTTAAAGTAGTGTGACATATTTAAAAGGCACCGGATACAGTTTTTCCCCGTATCTCATTCTTCAATTGAGTTATTTTGTGCTTTTCTATAGATTAATGGTAAATGCTTTGCACTCCACATTCTACAGGAAGCATATTTTAGTGCTTATTATAAATGTATATCAATTTAATTATTTTTAAAATGATGTAAGAGAATTACTATTTCCCGGAAATGATTTTTCCGCATAGACCAAAACGTAACATAATATAACAGAATTATTTTGTTCCTGGAAATGATTGATAAATGTTACTCACTTCATTTTCAATTGCGAACATTCCAACGTAAACATAAATATCATGTATAAATTACATGACAATCCCTTATTTACGAGAGTTCGAGCACGGCCAGACAATAAACAGACAAAGCGAATTAATAAACACTTTTAAACTTTGTTAAATAGTGTTAAAACATGTAAGGGGAGAGGTGAATGTTTCAATTTTACTCATGTTGATGATATTAAATGCGTGGGCGAAATTAAAATCTCTGATTTATATGGTTGCCATAATTAAACTGATAGTACTCACAAGGAAGGTCTCCTTACGGGCATACTCAGAAAAATCTCAAAAAATTACAGAATGTTCTTCTCATATGGATATATATATATATATATATATATATATAATGCTTTCAAAAAAATTTTTTAAAAACAAATAACCCAGTGCATCAGGCGCAACGCAGCTTCTTATATGCACTAAGTGAATATAGCTCTAATAAAAGTGAATGATTATGAAAATTATTATGAAAAGAGGGTGCAAAACAACAATAAAAATCCATGAAAATTTATAACGAAAAAACAACAAACAAACCACTCCCTGCTCTTCAGAAAGTGGGAGGAGTGAAAAAAGCAGGTATCAAAAACAGAAATTGGATCCTCACGGGTTTCGCAAGATATGGCCAACCCACATACTCCAAAAGTATAACAATAGATTTAAACTTTCAAAAACACAACATAAAAAAGCTATTTTATAATTTTAACAAATCAAAACTGCTTTAAAAACAAAAATAACCAACCAATTCAAATCCAAGAAAACCGATTTAGCTTATAAAACGTAAATAAGAATTAATAAAAAATTTTTTCATTAAGCAATTAAAAGTATTGAACATGTGAGAAGGCCATATCCCCACCTTTACCCATGAAGACCTGAAGAAAACTTGCTACCTTTAAAACAATCACTACGCTCCACTTCTTTCCATCAGCAGGAGTTGCAAGCAAGGCCATAATCCAAGTTAGACCAGCGTCGTGAAGACTTGTCTTTCCATTATCCTCATAATCATTAATTTTCTTTCCAAGTCACCGCAGTTTCTACTTGAAGCACATCAACATGCAGACGTTCTTAAAGACTTTAGTCCACATCCTTCATTTATTCAAGCAGCTACCTTGGCATCCATTACAGTGTTTGGCCGCTTAGCTGTTGCCACTTTATAAAACACTTCTTAAGTTGATTTACATAATGAAAAATAAACTGGTATGGAAATAAATTATTATAAAAAAGATTAGCAGTAAATTTAAAAATCTGTGAACTCAAAAATTCTCTATTACTACAAATTCTATAAAATCTATTAATTTGTCCCACAATGATGTTATTAAAAACCTTCTTACTTAAATTTGAATACCAGTGTGGCATCGATTGAGTATTAAAATTAAAAAAATCCCGTTTATCAAAAAGCTTAATTAGTATATTGTTATCATTAATTAAAATGTCCAAATCCAAAAAATTAACATGTAAATTATCAACAGAAGCCCTATTTAATTTTAAACATGGAGGATAGATATCGTTAATCGATACCAAAAGTTTGTCATCGAATATTATTAAATCATCGATATACCTTAAAACCGAATAACTCTTATTACTGTTTAATACATAATTAAATTCATAATAAAAAAGAAACAGATTTGCAGCAGAACTCGAAAAATTAGTTCCCATACCAATACCACATACCTGATAGAAAAATGAGCTATTGAAAGTAATGAAATTATTAAGAAAACAGAAATTACATAAACTCAAGAAAAAATCTCTTTTAATTCCAAGCTCCTCCTCAATACAGAACATATCAAAAATATTTTTTAGTGTATCATAAAGTAAATCTATAGGTATATTAGAAAAAAGGTTTTCAAAATCATAGGTATACAAATTTGTGGGCGTTATGGGCGTTTTTTTAATTTTATTTAAAACCTCATTGCTATTGTCTATACACCAAAAATAGCTAGTATTTCTATATTTAAACTTCAAAAAACCATAGATGCGCTTCAAAAACTCCTGTAACTTAATATTTAAACTTTTACCTATACCTCTTGAATTACAACATATAAATCTGAATTTAATAGGCGTCTTGTGAAATTTTGGGGTCATAAACAGAAATGGAAAAGTATGATGATTATTAATAGCAAAATTATATGAATACATTTTTCTAGCCTTCTTGGTGTATGCATTAAATTTGTTTACAACAACCTTGTGACTTAATTTACATTCCTTATAAAATTTACTATTATTTAACTCATTTTTAACTTTATCAATGTAAAAAAGCTTTCAAATAATTGCATAATTTGAAGCCGCTTTGTCCACAGGTACTATTACAAAATTGTTATGTAAAAATTGAATATAATTTAAATCTTCTTTATTGAGACTATGATAAACATAATCCTTACTGTTCAAATAATTATTAACAAAAAACTCAAATTCCTTTAATATATGCCACTCCCATTCAAAAAAAGCTTCAAAGGGGGTGTTAAATTTAATTAGATTTTTAAATTTACTGCTAATCTTTTTTATAATAATTTATTTCCATACCAGTTTATTTTTCATTATGTAAATCAACTTAAGAAGTGTTTTATAAAGTGGCAACAGCTAAGCGGCCAAACACTGTAATGGATGCCAAGGTAGCTGCTTGAATAAATGAAGGATGTGGACTAAAGTCTTTAAGAACGTCTGCATGTTGATGTGCTTCAAGTAGAAACTGCGGTGACTTGGAAAGAAAATTAATGATTATGAGGATAATGGAAAGACAAGTCTTCACGACGCTGGTCTAACTTGGATTATGGCCTTGCTTGCAACTCCTGCTGATGGAAAGAAGTGGAGCGTAGTGATTGTTTTAAAGGTAGCAAGTTTTCTTCAGGTCTTCATGGGTAAAGGTGGGGATATGGCCTTCTCACATGTTCAATACTTTTAATTGCTTAATGAAAAAATTTTTTATTAATTCTTATTTACGTTTTATAAGCTAAATCGGTTTTCTTGGATTTGAATTGGTTGGTTATTTTTGTTTTTAAAGCAGTTTTGATTTGTTAAAATTATAAAATAGCTTTTTTATGTTGTGTTTTTGAAAGTTTAAATCTATTGTTATACTTTTGGAGTATGTGGGTTGGCCATATCTTGCGAAACCCGTGAGGATCCAATTTCTGTTTTTGATACCTGCTTTTTTCACTCCTCCCACTTTCTGAAGAGCAGGGAGTGGTTTGTTTGTTGTTTTTTCGTTATAAATTTTCATGGATTTTTATTGTTGTTTTGCACCCTCTTTTCATAATAATTTTCATAATCATTCACTTTTATTAGAGCTATATATATATATATATATATATATAATTTTGGCGGAACCCCGATACAGCGTCCGTAAAAAAATAACGAAATTTTCGTTTATTTGGCGATTTATCACCGGTTGGCGATGAAAAAAAAATACGGCTTTATGTAGGAAAAACTTTTTATGTTGAATTTGTTTATACAAGTTTAATTTAAATAACTTTAGTTTTGTCATTTTTAATTTGTTTTAACAATAGTTTTGTCATTTTTAGTTTGTTTTAACTACTGTTTGTGATATATATTTATAATAAAATTTAAATATCATGTTTTACGATTTAAAACAAAATTTAAATTGATTTAAATTATTTCAAGCTCAAAAATAAGGCAGATAGAACACTGTCGACTTGATTTTGTTGCTATGGAAACGACTTCGTCTTCAATATGGAAATGTTAAATCAAATGTCAGCTGACTATAACTTAAAATAGATATTTTCAACTTGCAAAGCATTGAAAATATTTTTACATTGATGAAATTAAATAACTACAGCAACAAGCAACATATATATGTAATAAAAATATATAATAACCTCTTTAATTGATTAAGTTTGAATTCATTAAAAACCGTGCATTCTAAAAAAACAATTAATAAATTTTCAGATGCATTAAAATCGTTTGCTTTTGGCTAGGAAAAATCCTGCTCGCCAAATCGCGTGTCACTTTCGTATTTTCGCGCCAAATATTCGAAAGTATTTTATTTTTTTTTACAGACTTTCTACTGAAATTCCGCCGTTAAATTTGACTGATCCCTTATTACATACATGAGTAATTTCACTAGCATTTTTTTCAACATATTCTCAGTATGCCTTGTATGGAGACCTTCCTTGTCAGAGTTTTCTATAGCGCGTTCTAATTGAGAGAATGACGCCAAATTTAGTAAGAAGATTAAACAAGACGCGGGACGAAGGATATAGCGAAAAAAAATAGATCCAATAGTCACCGCTAGGGAATAAATGGCGCTTTGTAACAGAAAAAAAAGAGTTTTAATCCCTTATTAAGCTTGAATTAAATCGTTAAATGCTCTAAATAAAAGGTACTTTTATTTCATTATTGATTCTGTATTTTTAAAAGTCTCTTTTCTGTTACACAGCGCCGCATATTGCTCTAGCGGTGACTTTTGGAAATTTTTTTTCTAGAAATCCTTCACCCCCTCGGTTATGTTTAATCTTCTTACAAAATTAAGCGTCATTTTATCAATTAGATTGCGCTACAGAACACTCTGAGTACTGTCAGTTTAATTATGGCCACCTTGTATTTGATGAACTTAAATGGAATTTATTATAAATTTTCAAGAAGAAAAAAAAAGAAATTCAAACCTTACAAAATGTTATTTAGGTCTATTTAGCTTTATGTATTGTGTTTATACTGTATTTAGGTATCATACATTTTATTAATAAACCTATGAATTGTTTTCTTTATTTCTTAACCTTGAGGACCCCGACAGTTTGTAGTACCAAAAAAGCACAGATGGTGCACCCTATGCGACATGACCTTTTAAAGACTAAATAATAATAAAAAAAAAATATGTTATCCTTACATAATGCAATATCCACAGTATGAAAGCAATAAACATAAAATTGTTAAAAACCGTATATAGTATTAGTAGTATTAATATAGTACTGATAGTTTGTGGAAATATAAAGACACGGGTTGCGTACTCCACATGCCAACGCCTTTAAAAGCCTAAAAATCACCTTTTGATGCTAAAAAATAATAGTAAAGAAGCCTGGTAATAGTATAGATGTAACAGACATCGAATTTATAAAAATGTTTAATTGACAAAGGAAATAGGGCGAGTTATACAAATGCATCGCAGCGTAGTCCATAAACAAGTGTCACTTACCAGTAAAAAATGACTAAAGAAAAGAGAAAAAAATTTCGAAATTTAAGTTTAAATATTAGTTGTACATTAAAGTGTTTTTGGAAGAGATTAAATGGAATCGCTGAAGTTAATTACGTAATTATTTAAAATTCACAAGTGTTTTTTTCACTGAGTAGATCACTCAGTATGCCGCCCAAGTCTATAATGATTATCATACCTATATTTACATATAAGGAAGTAGTTTCAGTACAGATAGGTCGCGTTGATTTAATTGTTATACCGAAATTTCCCTAATCACATGATAATATGAATATAGTTATATGTTCATTTAGTTAGAGGTAATAAAAAAAAGCAATAAATGTAACATATTTGTACATATGCTTATTAACAATCATGGCGAGTAGACTAGTTAAGTGAAACCGAAAGGAAAATAAAATCCACTCATTTGTAGTGTTTTTGAGTCTTTAAAGCTACGAACATGTTATATTTATACCTAATATATCCCAGTAGGGGATGTAAATCTTGAATATCTCATAAACCATCTGTCATTATATCCTTTATTATATCATGAGGAATAAAACAAACACAAAAGAAAACGTTAAACAAATAACTTCTAAGATAATTAAGTTTATACATAGCATTCTGTCTTTGGAAATTTAAATAAGGGAACATCATTTGTTCCAGTTTAGTTTGGTTAAATGAAGCATTAACAAAAGAAATATTTTCACGTTCGTTTTTTCTCACAAATAATGGCGTTAATTTACAAATAAATGAAATCTCAGACGTCCAATGTCATCGCATCGACTCTGCTTTTTACAATACAGAAATGTGCACACAATCTTTCTAAGCGAAAGAATAATACAAAAATAAATATGTTAGAAGACAGAGAAAGCTCTTTAATTTATAGTTTTCTTCGATTTCCATTTGTGTAGAAAGTTTCGGTTAGGGTTTTTTTTTTTTTTTTTTTTTTTTTTTTTTTTTTTTTTTATAGCTATATAAGATGTTTTATATCTTGACTGTCATACCAATTTTAAAGAGTAGCTGATTTATTGAAAAAATAAAAAAACTTTCTATTTTTGTAACAAGGAGAATATTTCTCAATGAGCAAAATTCTAATTTTGATCTAATTATAAATATACAAACGGGCGTTTTTAGCACGACGAACAGATGGAGAGGGAGACCTTTTCTTAGAATAATGCGCTTAGTATATATATATATATATATATATATATATATATATATACATACACACACTATATTGCGTATTGAAAAATAAAACATTTCAAATTATAAAATAATAGCAAACCCTGCGGCTTTGCTCGCGTAATATTTCAAATATGCCAAGTGATATTTCTATGTCTAATTTTTATTAAGACGTACTAACTAATTTTTTATTTTATTGAAAGGTAATATTTATTAAAAGGTACTTATTACTTTTAGGAATAATTCAAAAATTACTACATAAAACACAGTTTGACTAAACAGCATTATTACACTGCATTAGGCAGAAATAAGACTTAGATTAATAAAACGAAATAAAACAAAAAAAATGATAATTTAGAGTGTTTTCAAAACTACCCGGTGGACTTTTTTTCAAAATTGTATCATTCGATAGGAAATATTCCCGGGGTGGTTTATGAGAAAATATACAGGGATAGCTATGATTTTTTAAAATAAATTTCGTATTTTACTGCTATTTTCAACGAAAAGGTTGCCAGTGATTATCTTTTGGCGAAAGGTTTGTTGATTAAAGAATTAAGGTGGCTATATCTGTTAGAAAATAATACAAACACCTCGCGAATAAATGAAAAAAATACTGATATTTAATTTAAAAAACAACAACAAAAAAAAGTTTTAATAAGACATAATATTATAAAACGAAAATATTTAATTTAAACATGGAATAAATCTTTGTAATTCTTAAAGTATATATTATTGTGAAATTTTACAAATGGTATAATATTTGGCGAATTATCGCTTGCGATAAGTTAAAAAAAAATGAATCTGAAAATTTGATTTGACAATTTTGTATGGCATTTTTTTTATCTTTTTAGCTTTTTTATCGCTTGCGCCAGGTTAATAAAAACGTGTCTGGAAACTTGATGAAATAAAATCTATGTAACATTCTTTAGTTTTTTTCTTTTTTTTTTTTTTTTTTTTTTTTTGTCAATTTAATTATTATTTTTATATAATTCTCCCATCATATGATTTACAGGAAAAACTAGAAGTATTTGTAAAAATGGCTGTATTAGTGAGTTACATGCTATTTATTTATTACCTTCGTCGCCAAAAAATGTAATTTTAAGCCAAATAAGACAAAAGTGTGAAATAAGCCGAGAGAAGAGCATTTCGGAGTACATTTTTATATTCAAGCTTAATTTATATATTTAAAAAAAAATAACATTATAATTATGTAGTCAATCATTTAAATTTTAGTGTAAATGTCTTCCATATACGCACATATTCTAAAATAATTTACTTTCAAAGATTTAAAATATTTTTTACCATACTATGGAATAACATTACTATGGAAACATGCGTTTTGTTTTCCTCAAGCATGTGATTTTTATATCCTCAAACTCAGATCATTACTTATTAATTGAATATTGTGTATTATGTTATTTTTTTAACATGCCGAACATATTGTCGATTTCACTTATAGGAATATTCACTGCTTTAAAAGTTAGCATATAAGAATACTGTTAAGAAGATTTCTGCAATTATACGTTATTACTATAAAAAAAATATATATACATTTTGAAATAAATATTGCTTGCTAATTTGTAATTTGTTTTTAGCTTTTTCTGCATAACTTTCTTTTGCTTAACCATAGTTTAAAAAATATTTTATTGAACATATTGGACTAATCTTACGGAATCGTGTCGCCCGCCAATTAGTATATTGGATAGCGTATCAAAATTCAAAATATTAGACAGATTTTGAAATTTGCGATTACTAAATGGTGGCAAATGGAATAATGCCCATGGACTTATCATTTCAGCCTAGATAGGATTACATTACCTGGAATTTCGATCAGTGTAAAGCAAATTGCCCAGACGCACACTCTAGTAGCTAAACACAGCAACAAATTAAGAGTTATTTTCATAATCTGGGTTATTTACACAACAGACGGAAGATTAATTTACTCTTAAATATAAAGAAAATAGCAGACTTTTTTGTTTGTCCGTGTTATTATGCTCTTTAGAAAAATGCAAAATAAATCTTCGTTTCAGGTATTCACCAAAATGCATATTGCTAAAATTTTTGTATAAGTAACTTTATTTATCATTGTCAGATCTTAACCCTGGTACACGTGCTACAATATTGTTGCATCAGTTTTAATGTTTGATGTGAACCCTCGCTTTGACATCGATTACGGACGATTATAAAGATTTTATTGGATGCATGAGATTTATTTTTCTACAAGATTAAGCCATCGCGTTTTTTCCCTGGCTAACGGTTACATGATTTCAGCTGGTCTACAAAATGAAAAGACAGTGAAAATGACATCATTTTAGATTTATTCAAGCAATTCATCTTTAAAAACACACATTTTTATGTTTCACTTTTCTTTTAAATATGAAAGTTAAACAATCTTCTTTGTCTGCAAATAATTTATTACTTTTTTGACAGTATTTACTCTGCTAGAATCCAAAGAGGGAAAACAGTAGTAGCACAAGAGGATGTTTATTAAGAAATATAGTTAACATCCAGTGAGATTGTATTTAAACTACCAGAATCACATATTGCGCGAGATGAGAGGCCAGGAGATCAAGGACAAACAAACGAAAATAAACAACCCGAGCATTATTCAAGTTCAATGGTAAATTTCTACAATCATTGTAATGCATCTCTAATTTAATATTGTCAGATATGAAAACATTTTAATTCCGTTTGTCATAACGGCCTCATATCCCTACCAAAAGTGCACAGTGAATAATAAACTAAAAGAACTGCTTCTTAATAGCTAAATTTTGTCCAACGCATAAGGTAATATAATATCGCAATGGCGTTCCCATCTTTTCAGAAACGCGGAAGGACATTCAAGCTAAAGGTCCATAAAAAAAAAAAAAAAAAATACAAGTTCAAATTCACCATTTCGCTTAATTCAAGGTTTATTTGGAAATACTGACCAGCGCAGCGGGCCTAGCCTGCTAGTATATTATGAAGCAGCAAGCTCTAAAAGTTCCGCTCGAGTGTTTTCAAAAACTACCCGGTGGATTTTTTTCCAAATTGTTTCATTCGATAGGAAATATTCCCGGTGTGGTTTATGAGAAAATATACAGGGATAGCTATGATTTTTGATGATAAATTTCGTATTTTACTGCTATTTTGAACGAAAAGGTTGCCAGTGATTATCTTTTGGCGAAAGGTTTGTTGATTAAAGAATTAAGATGGCTATATCTGTTAGAAAATAATACAAACACCTTGCGAATAAATGAAAAAAAAAATAGTGATATTTAATTTTAAAAACAACAACAAAAAAAGTTTTAATAAGACATAATATTAAAAAATGAAAATATTTAAGCACATGATAGCACAATTATTGTGAAATTTTACAATTGTTACAATATTTGGCGAATTATCGCTTGCAATAGGTTAAAAAAATGAATCTGAAAATTGGATTTGACAATTTTGAATGGCATTTTTTTATCTTTTTAGCTCTTTTATCGCTTGCGCCAGGTTAATAAAAACGTGTCTGGAAACTTGATGAAGTAAAATCTAGGTAACATTCTTTAGTTTTTTTTTTTTTTTTTTTTTTTTTTTTTTTTTTTTTTGTCAATTTAATTATTATTTTTATATAATTATGCCATCATATGATTTACAGGAAAAACTAGAAGTATTTATAAAAATGGCTGTATTAGTGAGTTACATGCTATTTATTTATTACCTTCATCGCCAAACAATGCAATTTTAAGCCAAATAAGACAAAAGTGTGAAATAAGCCGAGAGAAGAGCATTTCGGAGTACATTTTTATATTCAAGCGTAAATTATATAAAAAGGAGTTAAATTATAATTATGTTGTCAATCATATAAATTTTAGTGTAAATGTCTTCCATATACACACATATTCTAAAATAATTTACTTTCAAAAATTTAAAAAAATTTTACCATACTTTGGAATACCATTACTATGGAAACATGCGTTTTGTTTTCCTCAAGCATGTGATTTTTATATCCTCGAACTCAGATCATTACTTATTAATTGAATATTGTGTATTATGTTATTTTTTTAACATGCCGAACATATTGTCGATTTCACTTATAGGAATATTCACTGCGTTAAAAGTTAGGATATAAGAAGAATATTGTTAAGAAGATTTCTGCAATTATTCGTTATTTATTTATTGAATAACAAACGTACGACTTGTGTGCTTGACACGAGAGCCCGCTTATAAGTCGGAGACATGATAGCACAAGGAAATATTACAACACAAGAGAAATACACCCTGAGAGTTCCACACAAAGTGTGTGTGCAATGGAACCAGCGGGAATCGAACCCACAAACTCTTACCCACAAGCGATTAGCTGACTGGTGCTTTGACCACTCAGCCGCAGAGCCCCAATTATACGTTATTACTATAAAAATAAATAAATAAACATTTTGCAATAAATACTGCTTGCTAATTTGTCATTTCTTTTTAGCTTTTTCTGCATAACTTTCTTTTGCTTAACCATTGCTTAAAAAATGTTTTATTGAACATATTGGATTAATCTTACGAAATCGTGTCTCCCGCCAATTAGCATATTGGATGGAGTATTAAAATTCAAAAGATTAGACAGATTTTGAAATTAGCGATTACTAAATGGTGGCAAATGGAATAATGCCCGTGGACTTATCATTTCAGCCTAGATAGGATTAAATTACCTGGAATTTCGATCAGTATAAAGGGGATTGTCCTGACGTACACTCTAGCAGCTAAACACAGCAACAAATTAAGAGTTATTTTCATAATCTGGGTTATTTACACAAGAAACGAAAGATTAATTTACTCTTAAATATAAAGAAAACAGCAGGCTTTTTTGTTTGTCCGTGATATTATGCTCTTTAGAAAAATGCAAAATAAATCTTCGGATCAGGAATTCACCAAAATGCATATTGCTAAAACTTTTGTATAACTAACTTTATTTATCATTGTCATATCTTAACCCTGGTACCCGTGAAACAATATTGTTTGATCAGTTTTAATGTTTGACGTGAACCCTCGCAATGACATCGATTACGGATGATTACAAAGATTTTATTGGATGCATGAGGTTTATTTTTCTACAAGATTAAGTCATCGAGTTATTTACCGGGTTAATGGTTACATGATTTCAGCTGGTGTACAAAATGAAAATACAGTAAAAATGACGTCATTTTAGATTTATTCAGGCAATTCATCTTTAAAAACACTCATTTTTATGTTTAACTTTTCTTTTAAATGTGAAAGTCTCTTTGTCTGCAAATAATTTATTACTTTTTTGACAGTATTTACTCTGCTAGAATCCAAAGAGGGAAAACAGTAGTAGCGCAAGAGGATGTTTATTAATAAATATAATTAACATCCAGTGAGATTGCATTTAAGCTACCAGAATCACATATTGCGCGAGCTGAGAGGCCAGGAGATCAAGGACAAACAAACGAAAATAAACCACCCGAGCGTTATTCAAGTTCAATGATAAATCTCTGCAATCATTGTAATGCATCTCTAATTTAATATTGTCAGATATGAGAACATTTTAATTCCTTTTGTCATAACGGCCTCATTTCCCTATCAAAAGTGCACAGTAATCAACTAAATAAACTGCTTCTTAATAGCTAAATTTTGTGCAACGCATTAGGTAATATAATATCGCAATGGCGTTCGCATCTTTTCAGCAACGCGGATGGATATTTAAGTTAACGGTCCATTTAAAAAAAGGTACTTCTTAGTTATACCGCCGGCCAAATTACAGTCGCCACATTCTAAGTTTAAATGCCAATAATGGTTGTCATTAATTAATTAATTGTAAGATTAAATGCCAATAATGTCCAATAAAACCATTAATTCGACGTTTTATTTGTATTTTTATTAATGTTTTACTAATTTATTTGTTCTTTCGTTATTTAAAATAAAAATTGTGTCAATGTATATAATTTGGCAAGTGGTTTGGCGATTTATATAATTTGGCGAAATTGGTCGACGGGATAACTAAGAAGTACAAAAAAATATATACAAGTCCGAATTCACCATTTCGCTTAATTCAAGGTTTATTTGGAAATACTGACCAGCGCAGCGGGCATAGCCTGCTAGTATATATATATAAACCCTGCAGCAAATGAAACAAACCGTCCAAAAGAAAGTTAGAGTTAATTTGAAAAGAGCTATAAAATAAAAGGCTTAAAATTAAAATTTAAACTTGATAAAGGGACGTTTGTTCATATACTCACAGTCCAAAACTTACAATGAGAATGAAAAGATAATCAATTATGTTACACAGTGCATAAAGAAATCCCCCATCGAACCCTGACCTAAGAAAGGAGATAAATTTATAGAAAAGAATTAGTTAATTAGAAAAGTTAAAATTTAAAATAAAGGCATGTTTGGTATTCAGTATAAAGTGTATCGCATTGATAGTTGATTTATAAAGGCACTCAAAATAATTCCGTTACACTATGGCCAATGGGGAAAAATCGTTTGCAGTGTATTTTAATTTTATTAATATGTTTAGTGTAAAAAAGCTATTAGAATTTCAAACATATTTCCTTTTAGGTTCTGTAAAATGGGTAGAATATTCTCTCGCATCGTTATCCTGATTCGCATCGCCTAGTATCATATTAAACAACATTTACATAAAACGCTCTTCAAGTTTTGCATATGTATGTGGAAAAATAATAAAAAAAAATTCAGGATTTTCTTTTACCTTTCTTTTAAAAAATCTTTTATCTAGCATCATCTTTAATTGAAAATCCGCAGACTAAATCGCATTAGAGGTTATTTCAGAACAAAAAATTTGATAACTATATAGGAGTTGTACTAAATCAAGTTAATTTTTATTCATTTACAGAGATATATTTTGAAGACGGATCTAAGGAGTGACAGAGAATACGTGTAAAGTTTTCATCAATAAACGAAAATCATACAAAATTCAAACAAATATCGACACAGAAGGTATTAAGTAAAAAGTGACTTTACACAGAGAGGTAATATTTCAAACCAAATAACTATATTTGTTCAAAATTTTGCTGGAAGCACATCGAAAAAATATAATGTATCAATGTTTGATGTAGATGTGAAAAATTTCTTGGTTTGGTATTAGGAAACCGGAATTTCTTTGCCAAATACTTATTAGCGAACAAAATGTTATAATATAGAAATTTGTTTTCCAAATAAAATATTTTATCAAACTTTTTGCCATTATTTTTTCTGAGAAAAATGGGCTTCAATTATACTAATTCTATTTTCCTTTTTCCTTTTTACAAAGTGCGAAAAGAATACCGTATCCAAAGTTTCACAGTAATCCCTAAAAATTATACAGAAAAGGAATACATTGTAATCTTGCATTGCCATTGAAAAAAATTATTTAACTTATTTCTTTATATTTAATATTTGTAGTACTTTTTTAATTATTTCTCTTTATATCTTTTTATTATTTGACAGTTCATCTATCACGCACAAAAGCAAACGTGCAACAAAATATTTCCTCCAACAGAAATTTAGCTAGTCTACAGCATTTATTCTATAAATGAAATGTTTTTGTGACTTTAAATAAAGAGCAGATATTTGTTCTATTTGAGATAGTAGATAATTAATACATCAAGAAAAGTTATTGTGCTCATACTCCTGCTTCTTTCAAAATAGCGATATTAATTCACAAATTGAACGTGAATTTGAGAGATCATTGTCATAAAACCGGCGCATAAAATAGATGCTGCAATTAACTATACAGAAATGCAAACATGAATTTTCTACACAAAATTTTAACCAAAAAGGGAAATAATTTATAGACAGAGAAAACTGGAGTGTTTGTTGTGTTCACCTGAATCAGTTCATAGATCTAAAGCTATGACTAGGATTTTGTTTAAACTTCAATGAGACGTTTTACGTCTTAACTTTAGGTTGTTTCATGGAGAGAAGCCTAATTTTATGCAGTTTGAAAAATTATGATAAGCAAATTTCTTCTTTCCCTTAATTAATACATTTTTACTGTCTCTTAATGCCACAAATATTTACCGTCTTCTAATGATAATAAAGGACTCAGTTTTTCATAAAACATATGGTTTGGTCGCAAATTAAAAATTTTGAAATAATAATCATAAACTCTTTTTAATATAGTATTTTAAAAATTTATTGCCATAACAAAAACAGGAAACTACCTGTCAGTAAATAACTAATCTTAAAAAATTAAATTATTGTCTCTATATTTAGTTTTATTTTAGATAAAAACTGGAAAAGGTTTATTGTTGCATAAAATTTGAAAGTAGTAATAAAATAATGGAGAAAAAGCAAAGGTAAACATTTTGGAAGGTGGAAATGTTTTTTTTTTTTTTTTTTTTTTTTTTTTATTTACTATGAATATACCCTTTTTCCTTTTTATAATATGGAAAATACATCTCTTAGTAATACAGACAACCATGGAAAATTCAATTAAGTAAATAAACTGATTGAAGAAAGTCGCGTTCATTTTATTCTGTAATCTTGTTTATTTTTGTTTAATCAAACTGTATTTTTTCACTCAGTTCTTTACAATAAATATCGAGATTTTTTTAAAAGTTTTTCTACACATTCTAATATAGAACATCTTTTCTTACTGCTAAAGAAAAACAAAGACAACAAAATGCTTAATACTTATTATTTACAACTTAATGCTTATTATACAATAGGGTGGGCCGAAATTTTTTTTTCTCTCTTTGATTTGCTATACCGTGGAAAAGGGTAGCTTAGGTAGCTAGGGTAGCTTAGTAAAATGCAATAACAAAATAAATAAATTTTTACGTTTGGCGGTAGCGCATCGGGCTTAAAATCTGAGAAAAAACACGATTTTGATAATTTTTCTAATAAATGGAAGTAAATCAAGTAACTTATATGACAAGCAGGTATAGACACATTTTAGTAGAAAACAGTATAGGAATGATAAATAAATGAAAAAAATAAATACATTTCGCAACACAATGGCAGCGGATTATGTTTAAAGAAAAAGGCATTTTTTTTTAAATGACAAATTTTTATTGAAATAAAAACTACTTTTCTGATTGTACTATTAACCGATTTGATTACCTTTATCTGATTGTACATGAGTGTAATTTAACTTTGTAATAAAATATAGTCATTTTCTTGTCTTTACTATCTTTTGGCAGTTTGTAATAAGATTTGCTTGAAAAACTAGACACGGAAGATATCGAGAAATGTGTCGTTCTTATAAAAAACATCTATGGACCCTAAGACTTTTATGATGCCTCGCTTACCAGCTTCACGCACCGTTCTACTGTTTGGGATTGACATGGTAATTGGTCAAATTTCTACTGGGCCGCTGTTTTACCTGATTAGACCTTAGACAAAATCTCTTCGTTGGTGGCTCTTCTCAGAAAAAGGTGGTGGTGAAAGTGTAGTAGAGTTCCAGTGAATGGTTTCGATGTAGTCTTAGCTAGAAAAATGATTTTGGATGTTTGAAAACACCTGATTGACTTTCTTTTAGATACTAAGTTTCTAGCCTTTATAATTCTTCTGAAACATAGGTAACTCTCGTATATGATCCCTTTTATCTACTATCATACTCAAAAGCAAATTTTCTGGATTGGCAAAAAATGCGTTTCTCTCAACAAAGAGGAAGTTTGACGATTTTATAACTTTCAATACATGTTCCGGCCCATTTGTGAAATATGTACATTTTTTTATACTTATCCATACAGGTACATAAGACTTTAGGAGAAAAGAAACTATAATCTTGTGTTCGGCTGTTGGATTTTCAATACTTAAATACAACTGGAGAATTCTGTTCTCCGTCGTTACCCACCTTTAGTGGAAAGTGTGCCAGGCTCAGAACAGATAAATCTTCAGGGCCTGCTTTTATAGTACAAATAATGTCCAGTAGGTACTGCTGATCTTTGCTTAAATTTTGCCGGTCAGTTCTGGAAATTCACACTCAACACAGTTAAATTTACCACTGGGAATTTCTCACATTTCCTGAGCTGCGTGCCAATCGGACTAATGTTTTTGGCCCAGTTGTTTTACCATCTAAAGTTTGAAACAAATGCCGGAATGGCAACTCATTGAAATGTAAGAGGCATACACCACCACCTCTCCCCCACTGTAGTGGTCTTTTAACTTCTTCTTCAACGTGAATAACACAGGTTTTCCACACCGTATTAGTAACAGTGCCATCACGTCCAATCACATTTTTTTGTTTCCTTTACGTCCACACTTCCAATTTTACCAATACGATACATTCTTTGAAAGTACAAGAATTTCAGTTTAATGATGGGTATTTTTTTGCTTTCTCACAGTTACAAATAATAGAGACAGGACACTCACAAACCTCAGGGACCATTTTACAATTGCAGTCTAATGTCATTTTCACTTACACGCAGAGACATAAACAGTAACAAAGATTTTTTTTAAATCTTCAACTCTCTTTTTCAACTTTTACTTTCCCTTATCACGCTTAAAGGACTCCATAAGATTACGATAACTGTCATGATATGCATTTGTTAACTGAACAATTCTGTAAGGCGTTACTGTCAGTATTGAAGCTTTATCAAACACAGATTTAACTTTTGGCGTCACAATAATAGAAACGTGAGAAAAATTAACTGACTTGTTGTTTGATTTCAAGACTAAGTTGTAATTTTCATGGAAGCAAAACTTGAGAACGTCTTCATAAGTTGGAAGTTTATTCACCGATAACTCTTTTGGGTGGCGAAATGACGGGCAGTTAAAGTCACTGCGAGTAATTTCTTCGGAAACAGCCATAACACAGCGATTGAATCAGTTATTAAGCGGTCATTAATTAAATCAGTCTTTAAGAAACGCGATTGAAACGCACAAGAAGAACACACTGTTAATCACTGCCAGCAAAATTCTAGTGATCAACTCACAGGAACCGTTGTGTCATAAAGCACACGCATGCGTATCGCACAGTGCATTATGAAGTGTCAGTACAAGTAGAATTGACGGGCTCGAATTCGCAGCAGGGCTCGTCGCGCTGGACTGCTACCAGATTAAAGGACTCATAATACAGCTTGAATGCGTCAATTTAAGGATATTTTAATTGCTTTGCGCGACCCTAAATAAAGTAATTTTCTTTCTTTTTTTTATTATAATGTGCTTTTTGATCTTTCTTTTAAAGCGATTTCACCATAGCAGTTTTTTATCTTTTTCGTTTATAGCTTAAAAAAAAATCCCTGACGGCTCGGGCCTACAGGCGGAGGTAGATTTCGAAGTACTAAATTCACCAACAAAACTTAAATCAAGATTAGAGATAGACCCAGTTCCTTCAATAAGAATGAGCTCCAGAGAGCTAAACATTTTGGGAAAATTCTAATATACACGAATACACACACGAATGTATATGGAATAGGTTTAAAAAATAGCTAAAGCAAATTCAGAGAAACTCAAAGTGTTAAAATAAGTTAATATTTGCATTGTCGGATTTTCGTCATGTTTTAATAAGTTTCTTCAAACTCGCATGACCTTACATATTCACACTCTGAGGTCCGTTTTATTTCCAATATGATGCAATATATATATTTTTTTTTATTCGTCAAACTATTTATTTCATTTTGTGTTTTCATGCGGAAATCTTGCTCTAGGAAACTTATGACGTAATATTCAATTTGTTTCAATTATTCAAGCTATTTATTTAATTTAATTTTTCACGTGAAACCTTGCAATAGAAAAGCATTTGTTATGGTGAGAATTTTATTTCTTTTTTTTAATTGTTGGCAACTGCTATAACGGAAAATATTTATTTTTTCCTGCCATTGTTGTGTAAGAGCTGGTTTTATCAGAATCATGTTAAGAGGGTATTCAAAATTTTGAACCTTCCCATTTCCATTACCTTGGGCCGATTTTTTCCATTTGCAATCCCCGCCGAGATATTAGTCATCTCAAAGTTGTTGGCGAGTTTGAAGACGATCCGTGCATAATTACGACTTTTATCGTGCGGACAAAATTTAGTACATACATACATACATACATACATACATACATATATATATATATATATATATATATATAAACTTTTTAGGTGGGGGTGGTTTTGGGTTCCTAGGGTCCTATAATAAAAAGTTATGAAGGAATTTTTCAAAAGTCGCACCATGGTAACGACTGCAATAGGTAGTATTTCTTACGAAATCTACCTAAAAATCGAAAGAAAACTGTTGCTTTTCAATAAATTTCAAATATTCAAGTGCGATGTGCTACCGCCAAACGTAAAAAAATATTTAATTTGTTTTTACATTTTACTAAGCTACCCTACAGCCAAGTTTTCCGCGGTATAGCGAATCAAAAAACAAAAAAAAAAGTTTTTTCGGCCCACCCTATTATACAATGTCGGTTTGAATTGCTACAATGTCGATCGAGAGTCAGCTGCAAAGGCCATCACCTCGACTTCACGGCTGAAATTACAGGATTATACGCAACTCGAGTAGTACATTAAAATGCAACTGGTCTGGCAAGTCATAGATTTGTTGAAACAAACTGCGACCCGAGTTTAGTGGTTGATCGGTAGGTTCATCATTGTTTTTTTCTGCACCCAAAGCTATGAAAACATGGAGGACAGGTGTACAGGAACAGAATGGTAAACCTACCGATCAACCACTAAAATTTCGTCTGCAGGTGATTACCACCAATATATTATGTGGCAGACCAGTTGAATTTGAATATGAGAATAGGGTTTAAACTAATCCTAAAATTTTAGCAGTCAACTCGATGAGGTAGAGATTTCTGCAGCCGCTTCCCGGGCTATAATGCTGTAGTTCTATTTTATTTAGAAATTTTTTTTATCACATAAGGTTAAGCGGGGCAACCCATGATTTTAAAATGTGACTCTGGAGACGCTGGCAATTCAGCTTCAGAAGGCTAATATTCATTTGAATTAGAGTCAGAACTTTTGTAAATGTGTTCAGTTAGGTTCCCTCTATGAGACAGAAATATTCAAAATTACATTTAAATATCTAAGAATAAACATATATATATTTTTCATCTTTCTGTCCTCGTGGGTCATGTTGCCCCATAAAAATGGGGCAAGTGGACCAGAAGGGTCTATGTTCCAAACGCGTTTTTTTTTTTTTTTTTTTTTTTTTTTTTTTTTTTTTTTGTGTGTGTGTGTGTGTGTGTGTGTGGGGGGGGGGTATCAGGTCCTTTTTAAAAAGTGTAAACAACCCAAAAAAAACTTAAACCAGGCAGTTCATGTTCATTATATATCAACTGAAGGACGTTGTAAGGGAAACCTTTGCTGTAAATGTGTCTAAAAAAAGCACTAAAAGTGAAAATATTAGATTTATTTATACAAAAAACTTAAAAATAATGTAAGTACTTATGTAGTTTAGTATAAGTAATAAGTATAAAAGTTACATGGGTATTTTAAGGAAAAAAATAACAAGATAAATCTATGAACAAACGACTACGTAATTACTTATTTCTTTCTCTTTTTCATTTCCCACAATGGAAGTTCGATATGTCCAATAAACCTGTGGAGAATCTAACCATATTTTTATGTCGAACAGAACTATTTTTTATTCGTTTCGATAATTTTCTAATAATCTCACTTTGCTTATGTACGCGTCTTCATATGTATCGAAAATTTTTGAGCTATAGCTATCATACTTAAGAAATTTGGTTTGATACCCACAACATGCTTTTAAAAAATTTTATTTGTAATTTTAATAAGGTGTTATGTAATTTTTTTTATTGCAAGCAAACATAAAAAATGGAGAAATTAATTTCCCGTAGTAAGAGAAACTAAAAAAGATATTTATAGCTGTTGGGGTAACTGTATCCCATCTGGCCCTGTTACCCCTAATACATATCCAAGTTACCCAGTTCTTGAAAAAAGTATGGGGTACTTAATAATACTAATGTATCTAATATTTAAAGAAAAAGATTGTTTAATAAAAGTACTTACCGTATTTTAATAAAAAGCCGAAAAGGTCAACCAAATGGACGTTGTTTTTAAAAAAAGAAACCTAAATTTTCGGCAACTTATCACAGAAAAGACAGAGTTATGAATGAGTTGACAAACGTTGTTTTAAGAAGTAGAGATGGGGTTGCAATGTTGACAAAAGATAAAATATAAAAAACAACAACGGTTTTTTATAAAATAGCCTATGTCCCAGTTACCTAGAGAATCCAGTTTCCCCAGCTTACTTTAAACGTATACTGCAAATTTTCTTTTCAGAGATTTTATAAGTTTTCATCAGTTTTAATAATTACTGCATCAATTACTAGCCACGAAGTTATACTTCTCTTAATACCAGAGTCAAACTTTCTAGCAATAAATCTATATTTCAGTGATGGGGGGGTCTGAAAAACATTTTTTTCCTTCTCGGCTTTTCTCGGATACTTTTAGCGTGTTTGTGTAGATCTCCTCCTATTAGAAAAATTTTAACTAGCATTATATGAATTCTAATAGATATCACTGACGAAAAAATTTCAATTATATATAATGTAAAAGTTTAAGTAAAAATTCCGACTTGCAATATTAGACATATATCTTGAAAGACTTATATCTTTAGGAGAAAATATATTGTATAAATCAAAATAACGATACATTAATATTCTACAAATGATATTTTAGTTGGGTTTTTCTTTGGCATAATGTATAATTTAGTGCAAAATACATAAAGTTTTGGTGAAAAGGCTTACAACTACATGAAAGAACTGGTAAAAATTCCGATATGAAACTTGTGGTTAAATGCCTTCGAAAATAAAGAATGTGAACAAGGAATACGTTGATCTTCATTTGTTAAACATAAATATAATTTATGTATTTTAATTTAAACATGATAAAATATAATTTTGTATTAGAAATCTCAAAAATGTAAGTACTTTGTTTACTTTAGAAGGACATTAATTTCTAAGAAAAGCTAGAAATAATTCAGATTTTAATTGGTTTAGCTCTAAAAAATAACAAAATCTTCAAAAAAAAAAAAAAAAAAAAAAAAAAAGAAATCAGTTTATTATCATTCAAGGACTCTATGGTTCTAGAAATTTACAATAATTCCTGTTTACGTGTACATGGGTTTTGAGTCCCGTTTGCATGTTTAATGTGACACTCATTTCTGTTTTTGTGTACATTTTAAAAGTTCTCGAGTTCAGTTTTTTGTCAATATTTATGAGCATACTTTTTAGATTGTGATGTTATACACATCGATTATTCTATACTAATCTCAATTTATTTTTATAAATTTTATGGCACCAATTGAATAATAAAATTTATTTTAAAGCCATGTTAATGGTTTACGTCTACTTATGTCATAGGAATAATGGTGTTTTCCATAAATTTGTTTTTCATTTACGAATTTGTTTTTCATTTATTTATTTTCATTTGTTTTCCTTCATCTTTATATTTATTTTTAAATACAAATCGTAAAGGCTGGCTCAGCTAGCTGAACTATTTATACATATATCTTTTAACGGTCGAAGATAAAGTTGTATTCTGTACGTCAAAAGCACAGAGGAAAATGGTTTCAAGATAGAATTTCCAGGATCAGAAAAGAATAAAATTGTACCGTTTAATGGGGTTGAATCAATGAGCTTATAGGCGCTTAAAATTTTCTTTCTCTGTTTGTTTCTAAAATTCACTTCATGTCCCTTTATTTGATATGCCCCTTGAAATACAATTCTGTTGAAAATATTTTTGTATACAACAGGTTAAAGCTGTTTTTGGGAAACGTAAAAATGCGTCCAAACCGCTCAGAGGGTTAATAAAATATAAGTTATTATGAGTATTTTTAGCAGCTATATTTGGAAGATTTGGTTAATCAGAACCAACGTGGAACCACTTGAGAGTGTGGAGGTAAAACCATTAATATAAATGCGGATATTTTAACTGAAGGTCTGGAGAGGTTTTCTTGAGTTGTTATATTAGGCCTTCTATTAACTCTGACAATGAAATTGTGCCCCTATGTATATTACGGGAAACACTTCACGCCTTGCAACTGTCTGGGATAAATATTATACGTATGATCAATAGACAAACAACAAAAGCAACGTAAAGAAGTATCATTTTTCTAAAAATTGGTTTTAGCTGCTTTGGGGGTTGAGATTCTTTATATTTCGGCTTAGGTGTAAATGTAATTCCATCTCTCTCAATTTTCTCATATTTGCATAACTTCTCTTTAATCTCGGATAAAGTAGAAAGTAGGGTACCGAATTATTTTGGAGGGGGGTATCATCGATTCAAGTATTCAAGCGCCGTCGTCTAACGGAATGCGATAAGCAATTTCAATATCCTTCGTCAGTATGTTCTTCTGTATCATAAGTATCTATTTTTTCGTAACCTTGTCCCCTTGCGGACACGTGTTTACATTGGCTGGTGGCCGTCTGTTTTTAAAGTTCTATCCCGAAACGCGTCCTGCGTGTGCTTTTGTTTATGGTTATTTATGCAAAGTTTTAACTATCTCGAAACGCGTCCTGTGTGTGCTTATGTTTTATGTTTATTAATACAAAATTTTAATTATCCCGAAAAGCGTCCTGCGTGTGTTTTTGTTTTACGGCTATTAATGAAAAGTTTTAATTATCACGAAACGCGTCCCGTGTGTGGTTTTGTTTTATAGTTATTAATACAAAATTTTATTTGTTGATTGTGAGTTATCGCTAGTTTTCGGTGCTTTTTCATCTGAATTTCCCTCCTTACTAAAGAATATTTGACGACAGATCAGAATTTTAGAACCTGCGAGATCTTCTTAGGTCATGACGAATGGGAAGAAGTAGCTGTTGTTGAAAATACATTTAATAAGTAACCTTTAAAATACTCATACGTGAGAATGTCAATTTATCTTAGGATGTAAAGATTAGCAAGACCGTCTTAGCTTAGCAAGCTAAATATAGGTATTATATTCTCAGAGTCATAAAATCTGGGAAGAAGGCCTACCGAAAAGTTGAGGATGTGACACCGATGCCATGCTATCAGATAATGAAATAGAATTTTTGCACTTCAGAATAAGTGAGAATTTTATCTTCCAGGATTAGCATTGCTGCTCTATTATCGCCGTCAGTTTTATTTTCCTCTAATACTGTATTAGACGCAGAGGTCACAATGAATGTTTCAGTGGAATTCTTTTGTGTTGCCCTACATACTATCTACAGAATTTAAAGTGCAGCATAAAAAATTTAAATAAACTCATAAACAATTAACATAAGTATGAAGACGAAAATTGTACGTCAAACCCTATAACTAGTTTGATAAATATTTAGATCGTGGTGCAATAGCTGTTGCAAAAATGCAAAAATACAAAATTTCATATATATATATATATATTAATTTCATATATACAAAATTTCATATATATATTAAATGCAATAATACAAAAATAATAGGATTCAATTTTAAATAGAACGTAATCACCATCGCAACCTAGAAACATTACCTATCATGGGATTTTATTCAATTAATTATTACGTAGGATAGGATTTAAAAGAATTAAGAAAACTTTTATTAATATCTTTTTAAGTTTTGATTCGATTTTCATAAAATTTGAAATAAATCGACAAAATTCTGCAACGATTATATATATTAAATTAAAAACCATTCGTTTAGGTAGTTTTTGCTCTGTTATATGCGGACAGTCGGACAGACAGACGGGCAAATCAGACGACAACGATAGGTGGTATGTATTTATATAATTACGACATTCCCCCATAATCTATAATGTAATGGAACATTTTTTATTGTATCTGTAAATAAACTGTGAACGCTACATACATTATTTTAAATACCGAACATGGCGTAGTAAATCTCAATAAAATATCAATTACGGAGCAATCGAACTATATAAACGCAAGTTAGCGTTCTGACAGACAAAACAGACAGACTGTAAGACAAACCGAATTCACAAACACTTTTCATTTATGTTGGAAAGAGTTAAAAACACATAATAGGTTGAAGTGTCACTTTCAGCGATTTACACAAATAGACGGAAGCATACTTTAATACTTTTGTATAGTCATGTATTTTAACTACTATCTTTAAATACACGTAATTATTTAGCTAAATTTTAATTAAGACTAAAACACGTTAAAAACTACTGAAATCACACTTCAGAGATTATCATCTATATACGGTCATTTATCCAATAGTTTGGATAGACCTGTATATCATTTTATCTATATTCTGCAAACATATCTTCGTATACTAAATGTAGTTCAGTGTAAAAATGCATGACTCATTTTAAAACCACCTTTAAGCTATATTTCTTCATACTCAGTAGCCCTTACGAATTCCTTTGTGTAGCCCTGTATATGAATTACAACATTTGTACCCCCACGTAATATGCAAAAATTTGGTTATACTTAGAAACTCGCATCACAAATAAAAATGCACTTTCAGCAATCACCGCTAATATACAGTACTTCGGATACAGTACTTAAAATCTTTTGTGTGTCCTGTAAATACTATGCAAAGTCTATTATACAGGGGGTAACTTGTAGTAAACCTCTGCAACGTATGTCAGTTTCATTATATGTGGAATAGTTTTTCACAATTAAAATTCGCTGCAAACAATATTTCTCCCTATATCATTATGTAATAGAATTCTTTTTTCTGGCCCTGTAAATGAATAACAAGTATTCTTTCCACCTTATGCTCTACAAAATGTATATTTTAGTGTACTTCCTAAATTTATATCAATTTCATTTGTTCAAAAGGGTGTAGCATCATTAAAATGCATTTGAAACTGTTTTTTCCCGTTGGCCGTAATGTAACGGAATACTTTTGACTGTACATTTAATTGAACTATAGATCCGAATAATAATAAAATAATATTAATAATAAAATAATATTGATATATATAGTGTGCATTATGCAGCATTACATAGTGTGGTTTTTCGCGTAAGCCATAATGTAACGGAATTCTTTTGAGTTCTTTTGGTAACAAACTACAAATGCTACCCACTATATTTTCAATAATGAACATACAATAGTAACCATAAATATTATATGTGAAATTCATGACAATCATTGTAGATTTCTGAGGGTTCGAGCGTGGACAGATAGTAATCGATAGAAAAGCAAAGCGAATTAATAAAGACGTTCCAAAATCGTTGAAAAATGTTAAAGATGTAAGAAGAAAGGGGAATGTTTTAATTTTCCTTAAGTTAATTTTATTAAATGAGTGTATGAAGGAGAAATCATTGATGTGGTTGCTGTTCCTGTCTTAAAGGAAATATGTGTTTTAATTTTTCGAACTTTTTCAAATATTTTTTAGACAGATAGACTTATTTTACTTTTTGCATTGTGTTTATACTAAATTGAATCCTAATAAATTTTCATTAATAACCCTACAAACGTTTTCTTATATTTTAAAATTTAAGGCTGTTCTCAAATCCGAAATGGCAACTTTATAATATAAGTTTTATTTTTTTTTCGAAAATGCATGAAACTATCTCTTTTGTTGTTCAGAAACTATGTAATCGAAATGTGTTTTCCGTTTTTTGGGAAACACAATAGATGTTTCAGAAAATATTTTCAAAGTGGGCGTTTTGAGCAGAATTTTGTGCGAAAGCAGAATAACCATTCAATGAAGGGGGAAAAGTCTTTGTCACGTGATCAAAATAGCTTATAACTCAATAGGTAATTTATTTATCAAAAATGGAAAACACAGTTCGATTCAAAATTGCTTCCACAGTCAGGCTTTCAAATTTTATATCTTTCCGTTAAAAAACGAATTTGTAAATGTGTCAAAACGTTTGGAGCTTCTCGAGTAAAGCAGTTGAGAACAAACTTAACGACACGAATGATTTGTAAGAACGTAAAGGCAGGGGTAACGTACTCTGCCATCAATATTCTACGCCATCAGTACGCCATTGCACTCTATGAGCATTAATTTTATATTAAGTATATACTAAATTTAAACCTAATAAATTTTCATTAATAAACCCTACAAATCTTAATATATTTTAACATATAAATACACAGACGATTTCTAAGAAAACAAAGACAGGGGCGACACACTCTATACGCCATCATAACGCCATCATACTCTATGCACCGTATTTTTACTTTCTTCTATCTTTACAAGAAGAAAGTATTGGATTCATGAAAATTTTCGAATTCCGGTTTTCGACGGATTTACACGTTTTAGGGGTCAGAGATTCCAAAAAACATGTTTTTACAAAATGTCTGTCTGTGACTCTGTGAGTCTGTCTGTCTGTCTGTCTGTCTGTTTGTCTGTCTGTCTGTGTGTATGTGACACAAATTTTGTGGGCGCTCTATCTCAAGAACTAATGCACGGAATTTAATAAAAATTTATATTCTGTTAGTCCCTAATACAATTTGATGCTGATTAGTTTTTGGTGTAAATCGCTCAACAGGTGGCGCTGCTATGCTGCATTTTTCCCGATTTTCGCAATACCTCTATCTCACGAACTAATGCACGGATTTTGATCAAACTTCAGATTTAGTTAGTCCTTGATATGAATTGATGCTGATTACGTTTTGGTGCAAATCGCCCAACAGGTGGCGCTGTTATGATGAATTTTGCAGGATTTACACGATTTCTCCAATAGCTCTATCTTAAGAACTAACGCACGGATTTTCATGAAACTTCAGATTCAGTTACTCCTTGATATGACCTGCTACTGATTATGTGTTGGTGTAAATCGCCCAACAGGTGGCGCTTCTGTGCTGCCTTTTTCACGATTGCCTCAATAGCTCTATCTATAGAACTAATGGACGAATTTTCACCTAACTTCAGATGTAGTTGTATGTTGACACAAGTTGTTGTTAATTCGGTTTTGGTGTTAATCACCCAATAGGGGGCGCTGCTATGCAGTAATTTTCACGATTTTCGCTATAGCTCTATCTCAAAAACTAATGCACGGATTTTCGCCAAACTTCAGATTCAGTCAGACGTTGACATAAATTGTTGCTGATTAGGATTTGGTATAAATCACCCAATAGGTGGCGCTGCTAGACAGCATTTTGCTCGATTTAGACGATTTCAGTGATAGTCATATCTCAAGAACTAATGCACGGAATTTCATATCTTTAGAATCCTCATGAGATGCATAGATTGCCATTTAATTTTGGCAGTGTGATAGCGAATTTTGAATTATTAACATGTATGAGATAGAAGAAAGTTTTGGGATTGGTACATCCGACTAGTTTATTTTGTGCTTATACTAGATTTAATCCTAATAAATTTTCATTAATAAACCCTACAAATCTTAAAATATTTTAACATATAAATACACAGACGATTTGTAAGAAAATAAAGACAGGGGCGACACACTCTATACGCCATCATTACGCCATCATACTCTATGCACCGTATTTTTACTTTCTTCTATCTTTACAAGAAGAAAGTATTGGATTCATGAAAATTTTCGACTTCCGGTTTTTGACGGATTTACACGTTTTAGGGGTCAGAGATTCCAAAAAACATGTTTCTACAAAATGTCTGTCTGTGAGTCTGTGAGTCTGTCTGTCTGTCTGTGAGTCTGTCTGTCTGTCTGTCCGTCTGTCTGTCTGTCCGTCTGTCTGTCTGTCCGTCTGTCTGTGTGTATGTGACACAAATTTTGTGGGCACTCTATCTCAAGAACTAATGCACGGAATTTAATAAAATTTTATATTCAGGTTGTCCCTGATATAGTTTGGTGCTGATTAGTTTTTAGCTCACAGGCTATCAAAGCCTGAGAGCTAATGTGCCCGCCCGTTCTGTATGTATGTATGTATGTATGTATGTATGTATGTATGTGCGTACGTACGTATGTACGTAACGCGATAACTCTTGATAGAAACATCCGATTTGCTTCAAAATTTTTTCCTAGGTTCACTGTGATAAGGCGCTTCCCTGATTAGTTTTTGGAGTTCATTGGTTAAGGATAAAGGGGGAAAAACGGGGTTAGTCCACACCCCACCCCCTTAATTCAGATAAATGGGTTTTTCATGCAGAATGATTCCATCTGCTCCGAATTTGGTATACCGGTTTATTATGTTAAGGAACTTCCCTGATTAGTTTTGGGAGTTCATTGGTCAAGGATAAAGGGGGAAAAACGGGGTTAGTCCACCCCCCTTAATTCAGATAAATGTGTTTTTCATGCAGAATGATTCGATTTGCTCCCAATTTGGTATAGCGGTTTATTATGTTAAGGAACATTCCTGATTAGTTTTGGGGGTTCATTGGTTAAGGGTAAAGGGGGGAAAAACGGACTTAGTCCACACCCCTTAATTCAGATAAATGGGTTTTTCATGCAGAATCATTCGATTTGCTCCGAATTTGGTATACCGGTTTATTATGTTAAGGAACTTCCCTGATTAGTTTTGGGAGTTCATTGGTTAAGGATAAAGGGGGGAAAACGGGGTTAGTCCACCCCCCTTAATTCAGATAAATGTGTTTTTCATGCAGAATGATTCGATTTGCTCCCAATTTGGTATAGCGGTTTATTATGTTAAGGAACATTCCTGATTAGTTTTGGGGGTTCATTGGTTAAGGGTAAAGGGGGGAAAAACGGACTTAGTCCACACCCCTTAATTCAGATAAATGGGTTTTTCATGCAGAGTCATTCAATTTGCTCCGAATTTGGTATACCGGTTTATTATGTTAAGGAACTTCCCTGATTAGTTTTGGGGGTTCATTGGTTAAGGATAAAGGGGGAAAAGGGGGTTAGTCCACCCCCCTTAATTCAGATAAATGGGTTTTTCATGCAGAATCATTCGATTTGCTCCGAATTTGGTATACCGGTTTATTATGTTAAGGAACTTCCCTGATTAGTTTTGGGAGTTCATTGGTTAAGGATAAAGGGGGAAAAACGGGGTTAGTCCACCCCCCTTAATTCAGATAAATGTGTTTTTCATGCAGAATGATTCGATTTGCTCCGAATTTGGTATACCGGTTTATTATGTTAAGGAACTTCCCTGATTAGTTTTGGGGGTTCATTGGTTAAGGATAAAGGAGGAAAAACGGGGTTAGTCCACCACCCTTAATTCAGATAAATGTGTTTTTCATGCAGAATGATTCGATTTGCTCCGAATTTGGTATATCGGTTTATTATGTTAAGGAACTTCCCTGATTAGTTTTGGGGGTTCATTGGTTATGGATAAAGGGGGAAAAAACAGGGTCAATCCCCCCCCCCCCTTAATTCAGATAAATGTGTTTTTCATGCAGAATGATTCGATTTGCTCCGAATTTGGTATACCGGTTTATTATGTTAAGGAACTTCCCTGATTAGTTTTGGGGTTCATTGGTTAAGGGTAAAGGGGGAAAAGGGAGGTTAGCCCGCCCCTCTTAATTTAGATAAATGGGTTTTTCATGCAGAATGATTCGATTTGCTCCGAAGTTGGTAGACCGGTTTATTATACCGGTTTATTATGATAAGGAGCTTCCCTGATTAGATTTGGAGGTTCACTGGTTAAGTATAAAGGGGGAAACGGGGGCTAATTCCCCTTCACTTATTTTTTTGAGGGGCATTATTCTTTAAAATAAGAGTATAATATACAATTAGTGTGAATAGTCTGTGAGCTCAATGCCATCAGTTTAGCTGGGCACTTTTCTTTTTTATTGGTGTAAATCGCCTAGCAGGTGGAGCTGATAAACTGAAATTTGCAGGATTTCCTCAATAGCTCTCTCATGAACTACTGCACGGATTCTTACAAAACTTCAGATTCAGTTACCCCTTGATATGAGTTGGTGCTGTTTACGTTTTGGTGTAAATCGCCCAACAGGTGGCGCTGCTATGCTGCATTTTGCAGGATTTACACTATTTTCGCAGTAGCTCTATCTCAAGAACTAATACACGCATTTTCATCAAACTTCGGATTTAATTAGTCTTTGATATGAAATTATGCTGACCACGTGTTGGTGCGAATCGCCCAATAGGTGGCGTTGCTGTGCCGCATTTAGACCGATTTCCTCAATAGCTCTATCTCAATAACTAATGCACGAATTTTCATCAAAATTCAGATTCAAGTATACCTTGATTAGTATTGCTGCTGATTATGTGTTGGTGCAAATCGCTCAACAGGTGGCGCTGCTATGGTGCATTTGTCATAATTTGCGCAATCTCAAGAACTAATGTACGAATTTCCCCAAAATTTCATGTTCAGTTAGACGTTGACATAGGGGAGAGTAGCCATATTTGGACCACCGCTTTAATTGGACCGTTGCCATTCTGCCGTTAATTACAGAAAGAGACTCCATCTACCGCTGAAATACTACTCATCAGTATGACGTCACTCATGATTAGAAGAAGCAGCCGCCTACCACGTGCTGTTTTCGGACAATTTAAAAAACCTAAAGTTAGCTGTTTTGATCTATTTTTTTCCTACTAAACGTAAGTGAATATTTTAAAACTAAGGTAAGTTGTTATGTTTTCATATACATATATGAATTCATTTGTTTATTGCGCATATTTTTCACGCGGATTTGTTTGATTTTGTTTTTGTTCTTAGTCTTGAAATTAACTGTTTAAAAAAATGGCGCAGTTGCCGTAATTGGGCAAATTTAAGTTGCTTAAATTGGACCAGATATGCGATCATAAATTTGAAAAGTAAGTAATGAATTTCGAGGATGGTACGCTTTGCACACTATTTTTTTTTTTTTTTTTTAAATAATGGATTACTATCTCCATGCAAGTTCTTTTTGTGTATCTGGATTAATTTTTTATACAGTTTAGGCCTATATAAACATAAAAATATTTTTACATGTCTATGCAATAAATTTTGTTTGCAATGTCTTTTATCTTGTATGCAATTGTATTTATTTTCTTTGAATTCTTTATTCCTACGGCATATTTAAGTTACAGAGTTGAATTCAAACATTTTCCTCCTGCAGGATATTTGTGATGGAAGACTTTTTACAGTTCTGGAGGGTGGAATAATACTTTTTTGCCATTAAAACGCAAAAAATCTCAAACCTTGATGAAAACGTTGAAAAGACATAGACAAACTGTTTGGAAGAAAAACACCCGTGACAGCAAAAGCTGTTAAAGATATAAGAAACAAAAAGCAGACAGTATGTTGGGAAGAAATTGACCTGCAACAAGGCTGCAGCTACAAATCCTCCCCAAAAGCAAAAAAATCATTAGAAATGTTATTTCCCTTGCTAAATTCCGTTAAATCAAAGTACAGAGGGAGCCAAAAAACAGTTATGTTAACATTATCGCCATATAAACTAAACATTGAAATAAAAAAAAAAGAATAAAGACAAAAAGGAAGCTTTCACAGCACAAAAGCAATTGTAACATCGAGTTTTAAAAAATAGGTGCAATGCAATTAGCAAAAAAACTGACGGAAGAGAAGAACTACAAACATAACGTAAAGAAAACTTCTGTTGCAAAAAAAAAAAAAAGTCTGATAATTCAGAATATAAAAAGAAAAATCTAGACAGTGATGACTGGTTTTGCCTAATTTGTAAGAAAAATAAAATAGCAGAAATGATTCAGTGTTCAGATTCCCATATACGGTTCCATGTTGTGTGCTCTGGAAAACAAAAACAATAAACAAAATTCATGTATAAGCTTTGCATTACTCCTTACATGATATTCAAGTAACTGACAATTAGTTCCATAATTGCTATTCTTAATTACTGATAACTTTGATTTATATTTTGAATACATTTTGATTTAAAACAATTACTCTTATTTTCAGATATTTGATTTCATTATATTTCATTGCTGTTATTTTGTTTCATTGTTTCATTAATCGCAAACTTTGCTTTTAATAAAATTACTTATATTCCCTAGGCATTAAAACAACCTGATATTATTTGGTCCAATTTAGGAGACTGGGGGTCCAATTTAGGCGACCAGTTGCTGAATTTGGACCACTTTTGACAAATTTTTCAAATTAAAATAAAATTTAAGATTTTAAAAAAGAAATTGATCTAAATATTTATTTAGTTAGTAGATGAATAGGTTGACCCTGTGTAATGATCTTTTGCAGATATTCCAAAAATTAAGTGAGTTAAGCCTGAAAATAAGTGAAGTGGTCAAAATTCGGCTACTCTCCCCTAAGTTGATGATGATTAGGTTCTGGGTTCTGGTTTAAATCACCCTATAAGTGGCGCTGCTATGCTGCATTTTGCTGGATTTACACAATTTCAGAGATAGTCATATCTCAAGAACTAATGCTCGGATTTTCATCTTTTTAGAATCCTTATGATGAGCATAGATTGGCATTTAATTTTGGCAAAGTGATAACGAATTTTGAAGTATTGTCGTGTATGAGATAGAAGAAAGTTTTGGGATTTGTACATCCGACTAGTTTATTTTGTGCTCATACTACATTTAATCCTAATAAATTTTCATTAATAAACCCAAAAATTTTCTTTATATTTTAACATTTAATGACATGGAGAAACATTGTAAGAACATGGACAGTGTAGGAACATAAAGACAGGAGTGAACTACTCAAGGCGCCTCTCGCTTTTAAAGCCTAAATAGCAACTTTTAATTGTGTTGTTGCTTAATATAGTAGTAGTATAAAAGTAATAAATTGACAATTGTTAAAATAATAATAATAATAATAATGATTAGAATTAATATAACACTGACGGTTTGTAGTACCATCAATACATGGGCTCTTTCCTACATGCGATATCTACTTTTAAATCCTAGATAACAACTTTTGTTGCTAAAGAAGAATAGGGTTTAAAGTGTGGGCACAGTATAAAACTGACAGCGCATGTATATAAAAAAAAATTAATTAAGAAAGGAAATAGAATAAATAACACAAATACAGAGACGGCTTAGTCCGTACATCAATGATGTCTTATCAATAAAATAATGAAAACGAGGGAAAAAAGTACAAAATTTAACTTTAAAAATCAATTGAACATTAACCCATTAACACTTCGAATTTTAATATATTTGTATTATTTTCTTCTTCTTTATAACACGAAAATTGCATGAACTAATTATCTATAAATGCCTTTATCTGTTTTAGAGAGATGACATCATGAGATGAATATTTATTTGCGTAAATGAAGGCTTTTTCGGTGTTTATAAATTTTTCATTTTTCAAGATGGCGAAATGTTAAAAGTAAGTACGTTTATTAGTAATTTTCAATCAAGGATCCCAGTAAATAAGTCATAATCTTAGCTTGTTAACTTCTTTAAAATATTTATTTTTTTAAATTGTGAAATTCTATGTCCAAGCCTTATTTTTTATGCATGTTTGTAACGTATAAAATATAGAGCGCTAGGCACAAATGAGTACATATTTTTATTAACCATTTAGGGAAAATTTATTTATGTTAAGTCCTTTTCAAGATGATTATTAAATAAATGCTTTTTAAGCCTCAAATACGATTATTCTTAATTTATTATTAATAATACATATAATGTTATTAGTCTGTGTAAAGAAATAAATATATTTTTTAGTAGTTCATAAAAATACTAATTACAGCTTATAATATACAATTTATAAGATTATTTTATATAAATTTATACAAAACATATAATTATTCATATCATACTATTACAAATATTTTGCATATTCCCATATTTAGTACGTTTACATTTTATCAAATTGATACAAAACTTTTTTAGCTTAATATTTTTAGTATTTTTCCAGTTCATTTTGCAACATTTTAAAGTGACTTTACCAACAAATTTAAGAAAACAAAAATTCAGGCATAAATGGGTTAAAGAGTTTTTGGAAATAGAATAAATGTACCACAGGTGTTAATCACTTAATTATTTTAAAATTTGCAACAGTTTTTTCATTGATTGAAGACCTCATTACGGTGTAAGTGTCTTTAAAGATTACCATACCATAGTTACTTATATAGGAATATCTTCGGTATAGATTTATTTTGTTATAGATTTCTTTGTTATCCCCAAAATCCACATAAACGTAGTTATTTTATTCTACTTACAGTGGCGGTCAAAAGTTTCCGGCCAGCATAAAATTTTTGGTTAATTTGTAAGTATACCCATATGAAGAAGAATCCCAAAGCGATACTTATACACTTTATTGACATAGTAGATAGGAACTTATTTATGGAATAAAAAATAAATATTAATAAATTTAATTGACAAAATTAATTGCAAAAGGAAACCCATGTTCTCAAAAGTTTCCGGCCACCTTGGCAAGTTTGAAAAAAAAATGGCATTATAACAGAAAATAACAGTGATCAACAACATTTACAATTAGTATTTTGTATTCATACATTTAGCAATAATTACTGTGGCGCAACAACGTGACATCGATTCAATGAATGGTTGTAGATCGTCAATGTTAAGTTTCTTTCACGGTTCTTGCAATTTTTTGTGAAAATGCTGTTGAATTGGAATATTTATAATTCCACACACGTTTTCAAGTTAGTTTCAAAGATATTCCATAGGTTTCAGGTCGGGTGATTGGGCTGTCCATTTCAAAAGCAGAATTTTTTTGTGCGAAAGCCACTGCTTGACGAGGTTGCATGTATGCTTTTGGTCGTTATCAGGATGAAAGAAATAGTTGCGACCGCAATTTTTCCTCCAATAAGACAGCAAATGATCTTGCAAGATGTCCTTATGCATTGCACTATTCATCTTGCCGCGGATTTCAAATAACGGACAGGCAAATTTTCCAGAAAATGCTCCCCACAGCATAACATGTCCTCCGCCATGCTTCATTGTAGGAATATCATATCTCGGATCTTATCTTTTGTTTTTAGGTCGTCGGTTGTACTGTCTGTTATTACTCCCAAAAAGATTGAATGTCGATTCATCGGAAATTAGTACTTTTTCCAGTTTTCACTTGACCAGGTTTGTATTCCTTGGCAAACGCCAGTCGGGCCCTCTGATTTTTTTTTTTTACTTATGAAAGGTTTTTTAATACCGAATGTTCCATAAAGTGCTACGTTACTTAAGCGTCTTGACACGGTAGACTGACTTATTTCAGCAATATTTTAACACCGTAAATCGCGCGGAATTGCAGCGGCATTTTTATGCGGGTCATCAACTGCTTTTCTCCTGCTAATTCTGTCCACAAGAATAGTCGTTTTCCGGGGTCCCCCGGACCGTGGCAAATTCCGAAGGCCATGGCCATCTTTATATATTTTTAAAATATCGTTCACTACAAATTTTCCTATCGACACAATTTCGCCGCAATCTCACGAGAGGATTGTCCCTTTAGCGACAAACAAATCACTCATTTAGGAACAATAAATTGTTCAACTTGTCATTTTTTAATTTCAAATACGTTGATTAATTAACAAACACGGCCAAAAAAAAAAAAAAAAAAAAAAAAAAAAAAAAAAAAAACGCTTTACAGATAGCAAAAACTAACGGATGACGAATGTCCGGAAACTTTTGCACACGCGATTTTCGAATTCTTCCCCTTTCCATCAAGAATATTCAGCATCCAATCAAAATGATCACGTGGTCAGAGGTACTTTGCTTATTCCTAACTTTTGAGGCAATTGTGCTTCTTCGCTGAAACGTTCTGCCAAACAAATCAAAGAAACTAACTGGCCGGAAATTTTGACCACCACTGCATATGTTTATTTCATTTAAGGTAATAAAATAGGCAATAAATGTAACGTAATTGCGTATTTTTAGTCGTGATGGACACATTGCTTAAACGAAGCTGAAAAAATAAAATAAATACGGTCATTTGTTGAATTTCTTTTTAAAGTTACGTACGCTCAATTTTTATGCTTAATATTCCTCGACAGAAGATATATTCCCTCACATTCTCATAAAACAACTCTCATTATATCTTTTATTATATCATTTGGAATAAGACATATACACTAAATCAAATGTTAAACAAAGTAACTTCTTCGAGAATAATTTAGTTTATACACAGCACTCTGTCTTTCTAAATTTAAATAAAGAAACATCATTTGTTTCATTTTAGTTTGGTTGATAAATAAAGCATCGATAAAAGAAATATTTTCTCTTCTTGCTTCCTTACAAATAATGGTGTTAATTTACAAATGAGCGACAACTCAGACGCTATTGTCATTGTATCGACTAGGCAATTAACGTCATAGAAATGCAAACGCAATCTTTCTAACTAAAAGGACAATATAAAAAGAAATACTTTCCAAGACAGAGAAAATTCTTTAATTTATAGTTTTCTTCTATTTCCGTTTATGTATAAAAGTTCGATTAAGATTTTATTTATAGCTAAAATAGACATTTTACATCTTGACTATCATAGTTATTATAATAATATTTATACACGCGTTTTCAGCACAAAGAATGGGTGGGCAATTCTCGTGATAGCATTTATATATACAGGCATCCCCCAACTTACGTAAGTAATGCGTTCCGGAAACCTTTGCGTAAGTCGAATTTGTAAATTCCTTAGGTAAAATTTCATCCAAACTGCAGTATTTATTATATATATATATATATAATATATACATTATTTACACAGTATTATTTTATAAATAAAGTATCATGCAGCAGTATTTACTTGTATATAAAATATAAAAGTATGAAAAAATGTAAAAACAAACTGAAAGAACACTTTTTAAATGAAAAATATCTTGCGGAATATGGAATTTATATATTTAACATTGATGAATTAATTTATATCAATTTTGTATCTACATCAAACGAACAGCTCTGAAGCTGGAAGAAAAAATACACCCATTCCTCTTCACCATAACTTTAAAATTAGGATTCGTTAATGGTTTGAATTCAGCTAACAAAATTGTAACGGTTAAACAGAGTTTTTTTTTTCTTTGCTCATTTTAATCAGATTTGTGTTTGTTTTCTTAATGATTTGGCTATATATCCCAATAAAAATATAACTATATCTAATATATAAAACTATATTATTGTTGTGGTTTTTATCTGAATACTTTATTTATAAACTGTTATCAAAAGTATGCAAATGCGTATCAAACGCGCTAGTATGTACAAATGTAATTTTCGAAATTTCTTACGCAAGTGCGAATTTACGTAAATCGAGGGATACCTGTATATAATATTTAAGAAATGAAAATTTTTAAAGAAATAAAATATTTAAACATTTCATGGTGTAAAGCTTTAATACATCATTATTTTAGCAAAAGTCTGCAAGTTAAATAATTTGCAATACAAGAAAGATATTAATTTAAAATCGAGTGAGTATTGTCGGCAGTTGTACCTTAATCTTTTCTGTAAAAAGACATTTTAAAAACAAATTAGATGGCACTTTCTAATAAGTTAAATTGTACATATCTATTAAGTAATATAATATTATGGTTGAGAACAAACTGTATTCGCATAAAACTAGTATAAATGTTTTTAAATATGAATAATAGTTTGATCCAAATTAATATTTAAATTTAGAAAACAATATTGCAGCTGCTATTTAACGAGAGAAAATGTAAATTTTTCCAACTTCACTTGAATTGCAGTTTGCTAAACAAAAGCTTTAAAAAGTATCGCTTCAAGGCTTCGTTAACATTTGAGCCACCACCTTATTCATAATAATTACATTCATCCATATTTCGGATATATAAATGAGTTTTAATGCCACAGACCCACAGAGTTCTTGTACAGAGATACTGTATTTTGCCGGACATTTTCCAAGCATAGTATAGAGAATTGTAATTCCCGGTCCAAAATCATTACTTATACGTCATGTGGTTACGATCTAGATTCTCCGATCGGCAGTCGAGAAATTTAACAAAATTTCCTTCAAAGTATAATTTAACAGACTTCAAAATATGTATGGACGCATTAAAAAAATATTCTCCAGTCGTGTTAAATAGTGCATCTTATAGAATGCTTGCTTCTCAATAAGTCAATATATGTCTATTATCAATATATACTATTTTAATAATAGTATTCTAATTGTTTTTGCGTCTTTTACTAATCACCTACGCAACTGGATCGTTCACATAAACGCACCAAAGCGGACTGTAAACAAGAACTTATTTTAACACTAAATATATGCGAGCCAACAGACGGCTTACTATATTCAATCATTTTCCGCATTCCACCACAACAAGAATCAAAACAGAATAAACACAGAGTGTTGTCACATGCGGAAAAAAAGAACAAGAAACTTAAATGAATTCGGAGCACACGAAACCAAGGAATATGCAGCAGACGATACTTACATAAACACTAATAATAATAAATGATAATAATAATAATAATAAAGAATATTTAAACAGATTAACGACATCTCATTAAAGACACTAATACATATATAAACTTTCTTTTTAAATAAACAATAAAGAAAAATCATGCGTTAAGCATAGATTATGAAACACTTTCCAACACTTCCTGAATGCTTTAACAAAACTTCGTTATTTAGGGAAATAAGGTAAATAAGGTAACTATGTAAACATTTTATAAAAAGCATATAACAGTTGGAAAACTGATTTCAGCAGCTACCGCCCATAGCCAAATATGTATTCCAATTCTTTAGAACAACCCTGTTTTTGATCTGTAGGTTGATATATATATATATACTATATCTGAGAAAATTTAATTTAGAAAGAAAACGCATAACAAGTTGATATTTCTCTTTCAGCAATCTATACTAATATATCTAAATATACTTGAATACTTTTGTACAGCTCTGTAGTTTACCTAGCACCTTTATTACACGTCCCTATTTAGCTAAGATTTAATTCAAACTAAAACACTCATAAAACTGCTGAAATTACTTTCCAAAAATCATCACCCATAGACGGCCATGTATCCAATTTTTTACGTGGCCCTGTGTATCATTTTATCTATATTCATTTCTATAAACATTTCTTAGTAAGCTAAATTCAGTTCAGCGTAAAAATGCATAACTAATTTAAAACTCACCTTTAAGTAATTAATGCTCATACTCACCAACCCGTACGAATTCCTTTATGTAGCCCTGTATATGAACTATAGCATTTATACACACTATATACTATGCATATATATAGTGAAACTTAAAAGCGCATATCATAATTAAAAAATGCATTTCGAGCAATCATTGCTAATATACATTCGGATACAGTATAGTATCTGAAATCTTTTGCGTGTCCCTGTAAATGCTATGCACTTCGTATTATACATGAAATAACTTATACTAAAGCTCAGCATGCATATAAGTTTTATTATGTTTGAAAGTGTGTAACACCACTGAAAATCTTTTGAAAAGGTTTTTCCTATTGGCCGTAATGTAACGAAATACTTTTGACTGTCTCTGTAAATGAACTAAACATGCTACAAACTTCATTTGAAATAGAGATCGTGCTATGGTTGAGGTCACTAACATCCAAAAATTTCAGAACGATCTGAATATATTTACGAAAGTTAGAAGGCGGAGAGATAAACCGGAGTCATAAACGACTTTCAGCTTTGTTGGAAAGTGTTAAAAAGATAACAACATTTTTCAGGATAAGCTATACGAGAAGGATGCACAGTGACACGAGCCCGTCACCGAGACTCAAAGACTTTCATGTCTTTTAGTTAAAAATTTTATTCCCGTAATTGTTTTTTTTTTAATCATTAATATATTATATTAATTTTATAATGGTTAAAACACTTTCTTCCACGCGATCCCCTATAAAAGGAAGGTCGATCTGATGCTTTTAAATAAGCAGCTTTATCTGACGGGATGATTCCCTACACTTTCCAACATAGTTGAAAAGTATATACAAATATTATACAGACATACATACGATAAATACAAAAAAACCAACTGGAGTGAAAAATTAGCCAGAGCCAGGAATCAAACTTGGAACAACAGCTACTAAGCTGCTGCTCTACCACTGAGACACTTCGGCCGATACCTGGCTCTACACTGTTTCACTGATAAACCATACTACTAAACTAATAAACCGGGGTGGCTCAGTAGTAGAGTGACAGCCTAGTACGCTGTGGTCCCATGTTCGATTCCTGGCTCTGGCTATTTTTTCACTCCAGTAGGGTTTATTGCATGTGTGTCTGTAGAATATTTGTATATACCTTTAACAGTTAAATATATGCGTTATTTACGTGTACTATTTATTTAACACAATTAAACGGATTGGTAAAGTTATCATACGAATTGAATATTTCCAACTGGGCGAAAACATGCCCAGGTCGGGAATCGAATATCAATTACATGGCAATTTGAGTATAATTACACAGGTTTGAACACGCAATGACAGACGACCAGACAAACCGGAATTCATAAACACTTTTCAACTACATATTAACACACATAAATAACGCACATAAATAACGAACTCAATATTTCCAACTGATCGAAAAATGTCCAGGTTGGGAATTGAACCCAGATCCTTGGCTTACAAGGCCAATGCTTTAGCATTTAAACTAACTGGACCGACTACCAGCCAGCGTATTTCGCACATATAACCTTATTAGTAACCTCAGATAACCTTATTGGAATTATTCAATTCGTATGATAACTTTAACAACCAGTTTCATTGTGTTAAATAAATAGTTCATCTACGTTATCTATCATGGAGTTCCTTTACCTGCTATTTATTCTGTTGATCTGCCTTCATGCAATTATGCTGGCTGGTTGTCGGCCCAGTTAGCTTAAATTCTAAATCATTGGCCATGTAAGCCAAGGATCTGGGTTCGATTCCCGGCCTGGGAATTTTTTCGATCAGTTGGAAATATTGAATTCGCATGATAACTTTACCAATCAGTTTGATTGTGTTAAATAAATAGTTCATCTATATTACCCATCGTTTATATGGAGTTCGTTTACCTGCGGTTTATTCTGTTGAGCTGTCTACATGACAGAGCAGATGTTACTACCAATAAGGTTATCTGAGCGAAATATGCTGGCTGTTTGTGGGCCCAGTTAGCTCAAATGCTAAAGCATTGGCCTTGTAAGCCAAGGATCTGGGTTCAATTCCCGACCTGGACATTTTTTCGATCAGTTGGAAATATTGAATTCGTTATTTATGTGTGTTTTAATATATAGTTGAAAAGTGTTTATGAATTCCGGTTTGTCTGGTCTTTTGTCATTGCGTGCTCAAACCTATGTAATTATATTCAAATTGCCACGTAATTGATATACGTTATTGAGGTTTACCATAGCATGTTCGGTTTTGAAAATGAAGTGTGTATCATTCATAGTTGATTTACAGGGCCACTCAAAAGTATTCCATTAAATTACGGTCTACGGGGAAAAATCATTTGCGGTATATTTTAAAAGTGTTACAATATTTTAAACATAATAAAATTTACGTACATTATTGAGCTACACTAGAAGATGGTAACTATAGAATATGTTATGTGTAGTTCGCGTAGAGGAAATGAAAAGTATTCCGTTATATTACGGTCTATGAAGAAAAATAGTTTGCGGCGTATTTAAATGATGTTACTTATTTACAAACATAATGAAATTGATATTAATTTCTAATGTGCACTAATACAAGCTTTTTTATAGAATACGGGATGCAAAGTAATAACAGTCATTTACAGTGACACAAAAGTATTTGGTTATGTAATGGTCTACGGTGAAAAACTCATCTCAGCGTATTTCAATTATGTTGCATTATTTAAAAGATGTTGAAATTGATATACATTACTGAGGATGCTTGTAGTAGAATATGACGTACATATCATATTTATCGGGAAACAAAAGATATTTCGAATACAATATTGTATCCGATGTGTTCTCTGTCAGGGATGATTGCTGAATGTGCCTTTGCAGTTATGGTATGCGTTTTTAACTAAATGTTGGAATATTAAATGGTGCATACATTTTACGGAGTATATACAGAGCAACAGAAAATAATTTTTGAGTATAACTTAGAATGAAGGTGAATTGACTAAAGGTGTTTTTTAATTTGAGTTATGCACTTTGAAGCTCAATTACATTGAGTATACTAAGAGATGTTTGTAGCATATAAATAAAATCGTATACAGATCTATGCAAAGAACTCGAGACATGGCCGCCTACGGATAGCAATTCCTGGAAGTGCGATTTCAGTAGTTTTAAGAATGTTTTTACCTGAATTAAAGATTAGCTTAATATATGGCATGTATAAAAATTTGTACGTAATATACAGAGCTGTACAAAAGATTTCAAGTATGATTTCATCTATTAGGAAAATTACTGAAGGTGAGTTTTGAACTATGTTGTATGTTTTTACACTAAACTAAATTTAGCATAAAAATTAGAAACTGTATGAATCTCTAGATCATATACAGAGTCGCACAAAAGAAATAGAGTACCTTTCTGGCTATGGGCGATTGTATAAATCTGGTTTTCGAATGTTTTATACGGTTTCGAAAATGTTTACTTGTGTACCTTATTTAACGTATTAAACAGCAAAATTTTGTTAAGCTATTCTGTATGTGTTGGAAAGTGTTTCCCAAACTATATCTGCCGCATGATTTGTCTTTTTTGTTTTTCTGTACGAATGTCTGGACAGCACTAAGTCTCCAGTGCTAACTGACGCATAATGGTTCTCTCATTTATCCTGTCCTCATCGAATTCCTTCAATATTAAACAGAGATTCTGGTGACCAACCAATTTCCAGCGTCCTTTTTAAGAAAAGAAATAGCCACAGTTCTGCTATTTGGCATGAACTTTTGATAGGATTTTAAATTGGAAGAACGGTTCTATATTATGATTTTAAATTTCTATATAAGAAATGTGATCATTCATTTTCTGTTAATCTTAAGCTTCTAAACAGGAGGATTGGCCCTCTTTTTCCTTAACTCAGCGTCGTATATAAATTTCATTATATATGGATTTATATATGTATGTATGTATATATATACATATATAAACCCATATATGTTGTATATGGATATTTATATATATCATTATATATGGATGTTTAACATTCTTGAAATACGCCGAAAACATCCCCCCCATACCATTATGTAACAGAACTGTTTTGCGTGGCCCTGTAAATTAATAATAACGATTCTCTACACCACATATTCCACAGAATGCATATTTTAGTGCACTTTTTAAATGCATATAAATTTTATTACGTTTGAAATGGTGCAACATCCTTAAAAATCATTTGAAAAGATTTTTTCCCGTTGGCTGTTATGTGAAGGAAATTTTTTTGACTGTCCCTGTAAATGTACTAAACATGCTACAAATTTCATTTGAAATAGAGATAGTGCTATGGTAGAGGTCAATAACATCCAGAAATTTCAGAATCAGAGTATATTTAGGAGAGTTAGAGCACGGACAGACGGACAGACAAACCGAAGTCATAAACACTTTTCAACTTTGTTGGAAAATGTTAAAAAATGATCACGGTCTTTAGTTATTATGTGAAGTTTGATTAAAATAAAAATTCGATTTAACATCTCAATTTGAGACCCTGATCTGCGGGAATTTTATTGAATCAAAATTTTCGTTCAAAACATGCAAATTATGAACGCTCAATGAAAAATACCACATATGGTACTAAGAGAGTTAATGATTTTTTTATAAGTGTATTATTGTATTTGAATATCATTATTATAGACAAAAAGTAAAAAGAATAGAAGATGAGAAATATTTATTATACTTTTAAATAATTTAATGAAAGCATATTTAAGTAATTTATTATCGTTTAATTACTGTCCGATTTTTCTCAATCTAAGGTTTTTTTAAAAGCCCATTTAACAAGCAAACAAAAATGACAATTTTATGGTCAAGTTTGATGCCGAGTCGCAACAGGAAAATAAGGGTTAATATTTCTAGAATGTACCACGTTACGGTAGATTCGTGTCATCTTGAATAAACAGAAAAAGATTTTGTTCGCAATTTTGATGACTACATATCTGTCACTTTGAAGTCAATGGCACACGCGGCAAAGGGATTCCTTTGTCAAGCGTTCTTGATTCATTATTAATATCAAGTCCCAGCTGAATGATTTACGTGAACATTGCTTTATAAACAATATATAGCATGAATGTTTTAAGAATGATATGATGAGGATATCAACTGCTGAAATTCTGTAGTTTTAAAAACGTTCAAATATCAAGAATTCAATCTCGATTAATCACATTTTATTTAAAAGGAAAATGTTAAAATAATAAATATCTTAAATAACTATTCAATAAAACATCAAAGAATATTGATAATTTCTGGGTCAATCCATTTCAAGTGGTCCAGCACTGGTTGCTCGACCATTTTTAAAAAATCTGAAATTTTTTGTACAACAACCCTAACATGATGGAAGTTCAAAATGAGTATTATTTTAATTTCATTAATTTTTGTTTGTGCATGGCGGACATCTTTGTTTCATCGACTGCAGCAATTTTCTCACAAGAAGGGTTTACGGAATTGTAAATAATTCATCGTTTATTTATCCAATTCAAGTGCGGATTAAAGAAATTTATACAGAATACATTGGGCTAAAAATTTGGTAATGGAGTAGTTTTCGAAACTAACTGCTTATTGGTAGAATTTAAGCATAAAATTTCAGTTTTTTTCCAAAATTTGTCCGTTTACAAGAGAAAATTTTTCTAGCAAGGAAAACTGTCAGCATGACATATTTTTCTTTTACAAATAGGCTGAAAGTACTTGTACTCACACGCCGAGTTCCAGATCTGGGACTTGCTTTCTCTTCGCTAAAAAAAATCCCAAATTTTTCAAAAATGACAAAAATCAAACTTTTCAGGCTTTGATATCTCTGATGGGGCACGAGATAAAAATCTGAAATATTTTTTTTATTTGAGTATTATATGGTAGTGTTATACACAAGAAATTTCAGAATGGAGATTTGACTACAACCTAAGATATGGCAAGGGCAACATGTCAAAACAATACTGCCAAACTATTGTTTTGGTTTAGTCACAGCTAAGTATTTATCTCAGAGTATCATTTAAATTTATTTTTTAGATTATCTTTAAATAATAGTAACTGAAAATAATGCCTTTTTCAATTAATTAAAAAAATAATTATGCCTAAGGCCTACATTTTGTGTGGTTTCAGTAATTTTTTGTTGTAATTTTGGTAACTAAAAGAAACCTCAGCACTTTTACATAAATATATCTACCCTATATATATAAAATCCTAATGGAACGACTGAATTGAAACGAATTTATGTAACGATTCTATGAAACGACTGATTAAACAACTGACTACGTTTCACGGCGATTTCTGCTAAAATATGGAATACTTTGCGATGAAATTAAAACCAAAAATCCGTATTGATCCACAGATCTCAAAACTGGTATTAGAATTTTAAAATTAGAATTCGTTTTCAAAATATTAACTTTTTTCTAATTTTAAATAATTTTTCTAATGATGGCAACTCAAATTTTAATCATAACAGATATTTTTTTTTTCATATTTTAGAAAAGTTTATTTTAAATTAATTTGGAGACGAGATTGACCCCCATTAAATGTATGCTAAGAAACGCATCATGTTACTTTTATTCATAATTCAATTTGTATTTCATTATCATTTTATTTAATACAAAATATTCATTTAAATTTGAAACCTTTAAAATAAATGTCTTTTACTTCATTCCTTTATTAAACGTAACGAAAAGGAAAATATTAGACACAGCTGTCATATACGCAACGGGGTACCTAATTGGCACCAAAATGGCGTTATTTTGCCTGACATGGTAACCCTGCTACTGTTGTTTATTTATTAATAAACGTTTATTTGAATTTATTTTCTTTTTATTTACACAAAATGTTATAAATTGTTTTGTTCTATAGTTATTAATTTTTTTTATTTATTTATTGTTATTTCATTTTAAAAATAACAGAAAATAATTTAAAAATACATATGTAACAGGTATTTGAAAACGAGGTTTTCGCCAAATTGTCGGGAAAAAAAAATACCCCAAAACCGTTGCGTACGTGATAATGCAACAAATCATGAGATTTAATTTTCACTCCAAAGCAACATTTTAATGTTATTACTTCTCCCGTCGACTAATTTCGCCAAATTATATATATAGCCAAATTATACAAATTTACATATTTTTTTTAAATAACAAAAGAAGAAATAAATTAGTATAACATTAATAAAAATACAAATAAAACGTCGAAATAAAAATCACTTGATGGCGTGAACATGTGTAACTTCCTAAAAGTCAAGTGAATGTGACATTTACGATCAACCATTATTGGCATTTAATCTTATAGTTTGGCGACAGATGTTTGGTCGATGGGATAACAAAGTACCGTTTTAATTTACCACTCAAAAATTAAAAAAATGATAACTGGCGAGTTAAAAAAAAGCTATTGGCGAGATTTTCACCCGCTAACATAAAAGTACCAGGAATTCTTTGAGATCATGACAACTTTTATGTAGTTTTATTCGAAAAAATAATTTTGATTCTTTAATCAAAATGGAAACCTTTCTTATGAAAGCGAAGGAATCAGCCCGTTGTTTATGGCAGTTACATGACTTGGACTATTATAATATAAACGAAATAATGGCGATAGAATAATATTCGGCGACTTATCACACCTGTGGCTGGCTAACATTAAAGAACCAAAATGGCCGCTTGGAATATAAAAAAGCGAAGGGATCCGCCTGGAGCTGTTGATGATAGTCACATGACTTAGGCTATTATTATAGAGATTGTTTTCAATTCTAGAAACAGCGCAAAGAATAAGTTTTCCTAACGATTAAAAATTTATTTTCACGTGACTATTAAAAACAGAAAAAAAAAAAAAAAAAACTTTAAAATTACTATTAAATGAGTACGTGTTAAAAGCAGGAAAATATTGAAAAATATGTTTTGAAAATTGTATTTACACGTGAATATTAAAAGGGAAAGGAAACTGAAAAATAATAAATACATTCATATGCGTTTAACACTTTCACGGACAAGGCACTTCTATTCGTAAAAACTTGATATCAGTGAATGGCACCAGAATTTACAAACAAATTTCGAAATACAAAAATGCTTTTGTTCACTTACTTAATAAAAGTGAAATTTTCATCCGAATATTCTGGTGCTAATGTGGCATTTAAGAATTAAAATTAAGTGGTCCAAAAATGAACCACCGCCCTTGAAGTGGTTAAAGCAGCAAATTTTAGTAATTGTATTAAACTGTATTATGTCAATCGTTTTATAACGCTGTTAAAAAAATACCGAGAGACAAAGACTCTGTTTACTTAATTCATTTTATTTTAGCTTCTTTTCAAACGTTTAACAGATCTTTAACCAAACACAGAAACATCCATTGGATGTCTTAACAGCAACTGATTCTACCTTAATTTTTGCAATCAAATGGAATTGAATGGAAACCCGTTTACAAGGAGATCGCTACAGGTTTTTTCAGTGTAATTCAATCTTCTCTAATCTTTTAAAAACCGATCAGATTAGCGTGCTTTTAGATTCTGCAGTTTCTGAACGGGGATTGGCGAGCGTAGCTTGCAGGGGGGAGAACCCCCTAGTTTATATATAGTATACAAGACCATAGTATACAAGACCTGAGACAAAAACAGAATAGGGAAAGAGAAAAGCTGTTAATCTTGGCATATTTGTTGAGACACGATCAAACGTGTCAAAACACATTCCTGCTTGTTGGTTTAAGAAGCACAATTTTAATGCTGCTTGCCAGTCCCTGAAACTTGTTCCTATTAAAATATGTTACTGTAAATGAAACATTATGCGATGTTACCATGCATCAGCCTGAAGTAATTTTCAGAAAGTAAAGATACCCAAAGCCTTTTCAAAATTTATACTGCAGAAAAATCACATTTTTGCATAAGAAATAAGCTAGGAATTATTAATGAATTGAGACTTGCACATAGTGATATGAAAGTATATTTCTATGAGCCAGCAGGGCCAAGATCTTCAATCAAGTTGTCAAGAGATGACAAGACGTGGTTCCTACAAATAAAATTTTGAGAAAGATCAAAATTGTGTTTTTTGAACCAACAAGCAAGAATATGTTTTGACACGTTTGATCATGTATCAACAAATATGACAACATTAACAGCTTTTCTTTTTCCCTATGTTGTTTTTGTCTCAGGTCTTGTATAAAAATTTTTATTTTCTTTATGTAAAAGTGCTGAGGTTTATTTTAGTTACTAAAATTACTTACAAAAAAAATTACTAAAACCATACAAAATGTATGGCCTTAGGCATAATTTTTTTAAAAATTAATTGCTAAACTTTGCAAAGGGCTTTATTTTCTGTTACTATTATTTAAAGATAATCAAAAACATAAATTTAAATGACACTCTGAGATAAATACTTAGCTGTGACTACAACAATACAATAGTTCGGCAGTATTATTTTGACATGTTTCCCTTGCCATACATCAGCTTGTAGTCAAATATCCATCCTGAAATTTCTTGTGTATAACACTACCATACAATACTCTTATAAAAAAAAATCAGATTTTTACCTCGTGCCCCACCAGAGATATCAAAGCCTGAAAAGTGGGATTTTGGTCATTTTTGAAAAAATTGGGATTTTTTAGCGAAGTAGCGAAGAAAAAGCAAGTCCTAGATCTGGAACTCGGCGTGTGAGTATAAGTACTTTCGGCCTATTTGTAAAAAAAAATATGTCATGTTGACAGTATTCCTTGCTAGAAAAATTTCCTCTTGTAAACGGACAAATTTTGGAAAAAAACTGAAATTTTATGCTTAAATTTTACCAATAAGCAGTTAATTTCGGAAACTACTCCATTACCAGATTTTTAGCCCAATCTATCCTGTACAAATTGCTTTATACCGCAGTTGAATTGAATAAATAAACGATGAATTATTTGCAATTCCATAAACCCTTCTTGTGAGAAAATTGCTGCAGATGAGGAAACAAAGATGTCCGCCATGCACAAACAAAAATTAATAAAATTAAAATAATAGTCATTTTGAACTTCCATCATGTTGTGGTTGTTATATAAAAAATTTCAGATTTTTTTAAAATGGTCAAGCAACGAATAAATGATTTTCTGGACCACTTGAAATGGATTGACCCTTCTCCAATCGTTAAAAAAAAATTCTATAAATGCTAACATTTAACTTTTCTATTAAAACCATGCCCTGAAATATCAAAGTTTTTTTTTTTTCAATATATTCAGTTTTTTCTTTCGTTTTAGATTTTTATTTTAGTTAGAGAGAATTTTAAATATTTCTAGTGCATATAAAAATATAATTAGGACACTGTTTGCACAATTTTTAAATGATAAATATTTGAATTTTCTTTCATATATTATTGTAAATGGGGGGAAATATAACATTTTGCTCTTTGTTTCTATAGTTACAAGATAGCCGTCGGTACAAAGACAGGATAATCTTGTCAAAACTTCCCCATGGATTATTAATATCATATCTGATTTTCAATATTCAACTTGAATAATTTCTCATAAGTTGTTTATTCTAATAGCTTTCAAAATGATGCATTAAAGACTATATTTCTCGAAAATCACTCCTTGTGCACCTCCGTTTTATAAGCACTGATAATATAGTATTTATTATATTACATACAGTTTAAATAATATGTGTAGTCTGTAACAGATTAAAGAAAAGTTTTAATGAAAGTTGTGAATAATACTGATGCGCTTTATCGATGGTGTATATAAAATCACCTGAAAATATTAAAATTAGTGCTGTTTTTGTTCAAAGGATACTAGAAATAAAAAAAAAAATCAATAGTTTTTTTGAAGTTTAAAGCTTAAAAAATAACTGAATGAAACCAGTATTTTTTACTCTTTCATTTTTATTTTCAGAAAGTAAAAATCGAAAATAAACTTTTTCGGTATATTTTTTTTGTAAAAAATTATTTTTATTTTCTATTTTATGCTTTTGTTGTTTATATGTTGGCAATAGAACCAAGATTAATTTATTCATGATCAAATAAAGTTTAAAGAAATGAGTCTTGCAGAAAATTATTTTAATTACAATAATTTGCAAAATAAGTAGGAAAAATCGAGAATTGTGACACAATTTCATATATGAGACATAACGTTGAAATCGAACAATTCAATAAATATGCAAATTCATAACTATTTGAAAGTAAAATTTTTATTTAAAATCTCAAACAAAGCTGAATGCGCAAAAATGTAACTCATATAGTAATCTAATGCCCTAGTGAAACATATTTACTTTAACTGTTATAACGTTTGCGTCAGTTATATATATATATTTAATGGTGATGCTGTCAGTGATTGACCATATTTAGGAAAACCTTAATTTTAAATAATAAATAGTATATAATTTCAAAATTTTGTCAACAATAATTTATCAGTGTATCTATACTATACCTTCAAATCAGAGATATAAAATAAATTTAAAACTTTCGAATAGTGATTTGAACAAGAAAGAATCATTAAGGTTTCAGTTACTGGGGGGGGGGGGGGGGGTGTTACACCCACCACTTCTTTAATTGCTAAAAGATGTAAAAACAAAACAATAAGTTGTTATCCAATGTATCCAATTTATTCCAAGATTTTAAACAAAGGATTAAAACTTCAAAAGACAAAGATAAAAATTATAATCGAAGTTTCTCTTTAACTTTAAAACCATCCCCAGGTATTAATTTTTCTTAAATACAAAACGGCAAAAAATTATTTACATGTTACATCATCCAAGCCATATCTAAAATGAAACAATAACACGATAATGTAACATAAAAATAATTTTTAGCCATTTTTTATTTAAAGAAATAACTACTGAGGATGGCTTTAAAGATAAACGAGAATTGTAGTTATAAATTTTAATTTAATTAAGGATTTTAATTTTAACACCTTTGTTTAAAACCTCGGAATAAAATGGTTGTTGGATAGCAAATTATTGTTTTGTTATCACATTTGAATATGAAACGTAAAGTCCTTGTTTATTATTATGCTGAAAGATGTTACATAAAACAATAAAATTATTTATATGCAAACGTTTTGCATGTTTCGTTTTCACTGAAGCCATTTTCAGGAAAATGATAATATTATGCAGACGCACGACCCATAACGCAATGCTTTAAAAATGTAATGATTCGAAAACATAAATGATATCAAGTCATCGCATTATAGATCGTGCATCAGCAGAATATTCTTATTTGTCTCTGAAAAGGCTTTGGTGAAGCTAAAACATGTAAACAGATTGAATATAAAACATTTTTTGCTGTTTTAGTTGACCCTTTTTAGCAATTAATGAAATATACTATCTCTGGGAGGTCGGATTTGTTATATGAGGCATTATCACAAAATTTTAACTTTCAGGAATAAAAATATGGTGAAATTAAACTTAATAAAATAGCATTTTAAACTAGACGAAAGCTTTAATGATTCAAATTAAACAAAAAAAAAGATGGTCCGCAGCGACGATTTTTTCATTTAACAGAGGTTTAAGTTAAACTTGCGTGGTTAATTTTCCTTACTGTTTTACCTCTCTAACTTTTCATTTTCTTCTAAATTTTTACTTATAGTGAATTTGCATAGTTCCCACAGAACATTCAAATAAGAAATAATAACAATGTAGTATTTTTAGTACAAAATTTTGGTATAACATTGTCTTAAAGGGATGTTAAGGAAGTGGCGGAAAGGGAAAAAATGGGATGGTAAGGTAAAAAAATGGACGGTAAGGAATGGGCCTGTAAGGAAAATTACCACCTATTTTTAGGCAAATCATATTAAGACTAAGTGATAGCCACAATGCCAACTAATTTTTAGCAACAGTTATTTGCATCATATTAAATTACAAAGAAAAAAATAATTTACTTTGAAAAGTGAAGGAATACACCTTGGGGACGGTAAGACTACCAATAAAGCCACAATGTTTGAAATTGATATTTAAATGCTGATTTAAATTCTGCAGTAAATTTACTGTCAAAGAATTTTTGCCATTCTTTCTCTAGGATATTTCTGCGTGAAAAAAAAAGTTGGAAAAAAAATTCTGTGGCTGCATTTGAAGTGATTTTCTGTACAATTTTCGAAATTGGGACGGGAAAAAATCTAAAACCCAATGACAGAGTTCAAAAAATAATAATAACCGCAAAAATGTGTTCAGCTTAATTTTTGCTACATATTTATATAAAACAATAGTCCCAGTTTCGGATCAAATTACTTTTATTGAAACAATTTTATACAGACAGCTCCAAACTTAAAAATAAGCATCAGGGACACGGGACGGTATAGGAATTTCCGTGTATATTTGGGCCCCCAACAAAGTCCAAAACTTATATATCTCATTAATATCGTTACACAGTTATGCAATGGAATGTTTTCCAACATAAGAGATTTAAAAAAAAAAAAAAAAAAAAAAAAAAAAAAAAAAAAAAAAAAAATATGTACAAAAATAACAATTATTATTCTGGGATTTAAAAGTCAAAATTATGTGAGAATGCGTCATATATTTAAGATGAATGCCTCAAAATATTTTATTTAGTTCGGTTAGTTCTTTATTTAGAAAAAAACTATTTTCTGTGGAATTACAATGCGAGCTTGATTCTGAGATTTTGTCAACACTTCTCTGCTTCAAAAGAAACAAAACCCCGCATTTTGGAAAAGGAGCCGTTTAAGGAGAAATAATAATAATAATTATTATTATTGTATTGCATACAACACTTAATAATGTGTATATATTTTTTCGTTTATTTGTTTTCTTTAATCTCTCGTTGCCTCCAGAGTAGTGATTGTGGAATATAATTTAAAATATTTAATAACGAGTACATGGTGTATTACATTTTAGATTCATGTAACACCATTATAAAATTTGTATAGTTATGAAAAATAATGTATTGTTTTTATTCATGCATCTTGCACACATTTTTTCTACATAAACTGAAGCAGTTAGAGTTCCCTTTTGTGAAAATCTGTAATTATTTTACGTATTGTGATTTACGTGGATGTATTTTTCACGTTATTATTTAAGAACTTTATCATAAATCATAATTATTTAACTTTCATTTCAGAAAAGAATCCATAACCTTTATCCGCCGTATATCTATTCTTGCAAAATATCTTTTTATAAAATAAAGGGAAAAATTATATCTAAATCAAAAACTGGGACTTTAAACATCTACTAAATTTAGAACTACTTTGTATAAACGTTATATGTGAAAATAAATTATGCATCTACTTTTTACTTCTGTATGGCATTGGAAAGTAATATTACAAATGTAAGAATGAAAATAATTTTTTGGCTTGAAATATTTTATGTTGTCGATCTAGACAAATTAAGAAAATGTTGAAAATACTAAAATATATGCACTCACATGCTGTAAGTACGGTTAAAATTGTATAGAATAAAGAAATAGCTTTTTTAACAATTCTGAAACAATTAAGAACGACGAATACTCTCTAAAAGAAAAAAAAAATATTTTTCATTGCGCCGTTTAAGGAAATTAACTCGCCTTACTTTCCATTTCCATTGTTTAACATTCTTCTAGGGCGAAACAATTCTCAAGTTCTTCGATAATAAATATCAGAAAGATAATTAAACATGTGATTGTAAGCTATCATTCCTCAATTAAAGAATCCAAACTGACTATTATTTTCCTGAATCCCTTAAGCTTAATGGTGTTTAAATAACGTTTAGTCATTTTAAAAAGAAAAATTTCTTGTACTCTTTCTTTAATTTAGAAGACTAATTTGTATATTAATTGAGTTAGAAATTTATTTTAAGCACTTATCGGAGAACAAAACGCGTAGTTTTCATTTTGATATCTGCATTTCTAAAGATAATTTAACTAGACAGTGTTTATAAAAAAATTTCACTATAATTTTATATTTTATTGCACGAAATGAATAAATTAAAGAACGTAGAATTTGTGGCATCCTGTATTTGACTCTAAAAATAGATAGAAATCAGTTGTGTGTGGAATTAAATAAAAACAATTTAAACAGACCGTCGTTCTCCGTCGTTGAGAGCATAGAGATTCTCCTACATTCACTTCACTTTTAAAAGCATCAGAAAAAAATGACGTCGATATTTTATCTTACAAGTAAGATATTCTGAATTTTGCCGAAACTTTTAACGCCATAAGAAGATGTGAAACTGTAGCCATTAACCTTACACCTCGCTCTTAAATTACTACTAGAAGGTAACAAAATGTGCTTAAAGTCTGCACCGAGGTTCCAGAAATTATACTTTATCGCCAATTGGAAAATTTTATGGAAAAAAAAAATCAATTTTAATAAAGGTGATGATTTAATTTGTACAAACAACATTTTTTTTTCCAAGTTTTTGCAGAATGGTTTGGTCGTTTGGATAAGAAAGGCCGCACTGAAAAACATACAGGGCACATACCTTCCTTCGGACATTCAAGGTCAGTTTTTTTCCAAGAATTACACGAAAAGCGATATTTTACTTGAATTTTTATTATATCTGTACCTTTCACAAGCTTTAGAAAATATATGAAGCAATTAATGTTTGTCCTTTTCTGGGAAAAGTTTCATGCTCGCAATTGGTTCCGATTTTAACAGCTTATATTAAAATATATAGCCTTCTGAAATATGGCAAATTTATTATGCTATAAAATGTTTAAATATTGTAATGCATTACCTGACAACTATTTGCTTACTTTGTTAGACTGACAAGGAGAGGGCTAACCTTGTTAATCACAGATTTTGATTATTTTAATATATGTTGTAGGGTAGAGACCCCTTAGTGTCAGGTTCAACGGATTTTATCAAACACTCCTTAGTTCTTGAGAAACCGGGGGGGGGGGGGTCTAATATTAGTACACAACTTAAATACTTACTTTGCAACAAAAATGCTAGGTTAGTCGTAGCTCAGTTGCTATGGCGTTTGCCGGCTGATCCGCGTGCCCGGGTTCGATACCTGAATGCGCTACATTTGTTTTCCTATTTTTTTGTTTTATAAATATACTTGTAAGTTAATAATCTCATTGTCAATTAAATTTTTTAATATTGCATATCAATTAATAATTTTAACCTATTTAATTTTTTACGTTTAACTAAATAGTTGTAATAAAACATCATAAAACAGTTAATTTTTTTTAAATCACTTTTAAAATATATTTCATATAGTTTTTATCGATGCAATGATATTGAGCAATTGTGTCAATTCGTGATTTTAAAGAAACATCATTTACGCATTGCTTTAATAAAGGAAGTCAATGCCATAATACTATTATTCTGTTTCTAAAGTAACAAGCATAATTATATTAAAAATTAGCATCATAATTAAATTACAACCGATTTTTTGCATATTAAAGATTTTTAAACATGTAATAAGTGTGCTTGCGCTTTCAATTATTTTGCTTCCCCTTTATCTTCTTTCTGCTTCTATTTTTATTTTATTTGAATATTCTTTTATTTTATCATAACTGGATAGCGCCACAAAACATTTTTTCACGTTTTTGGAATTTTTATCATTCAATAACAGATCCAATTTCTTTTTAAACCTCTTTAAAGGATGAGAAATAATAGTTTACAAATAAGAAATGATAAATTTAAGCTTGTTAATATTATAATTAATGTATGATATTAAAAATTTTAATTGAAATTATTAAATTATAATTACAAGTATATTTATAAAACAAAAAATGAGAAAAACAAATGTAGCGCATTCAGGTCTTGAACCCGAGGATCAGCCGGCAAACGCCATACCAACTGAGCTACGACTAACCTATCGTCTTCTTTGTAAAGTAAGTATTTAAGTTGTGTACTATTAGACCCCCCGGTTTCTCAAGAACTACGGGGCGTTGGCTAAAATCCGTTGAACCTGACACTAAGGGTTCTCTACCCTACAACATATATTAAAATAATCAAAATAAGTGGTTAACAAGGTTGGCCCTGTCCTTGTGAGTCAACTCTATGCTCTGTGGTATATGAGCGCACACACAAAAAAAAGGATGTGTATGAGTGCAATTGTAAAGGCTGCCTACCTATACATATTTGAAGGGGAAAAAAAGGACAAAAAAATAACTGAAGGAATGAAAATACTAGGACTTCCCTCAGAAGGATTACTCTGAACGATATTGCTGAGAACATAGATTTAATAATAACGTGTGTAAGCAAAGAAAGTGAGATGTTATCTTTAATTGTCCATATACTACGATAAATTGAAATGATGAAAATAAACGAATCGTAGAATTACAAAATCTTACATATATAAATTCGTATACACTGTTTAAAAAAATGAGAAATCAAACCATGCAAGACAGTAATGCATGGATATAAAATTGAAACTACGCAATATATTAAAAGTAAAATAGAAAAGGAAACACTAAATTATCTTAATCGGAATTTTAACTGTATAAAATGATGTCAAGAGCATAACCAGACGCTCCGCACCAATTTGAGTTACTTTAAATGACAAATATATGATGTTTAAAAAGAATGGACTATACTTTATATGGTGTGTGCTCCCCCGGAATAGTTAATATTGTACAATATTTGTTTTCCACGGATGCAATGAGGTTGTCGATAACAGTTAAGGAATTCTCTCCTCAAAATCTGATATAGTATCAAAGTACCGAATACATCAACAGTGGCATGCAATGCTTCGTTAGAGCGTGTTTTAGATATGCTCGATGGGATTTAAATGATGAGTGTATGCTGGTCATTACATACGCTGTATTGTTTTGTTTTCAAACATATTCTGCACAAGTTGAGCTGTATTTAGCATGTATTAAATAAAAGAAATCGGCAATGATTGCAACATAAAGTGTGACACAAGATCTGAATATATCGTCTGCGTAACTTTTGATCTGTCAAAGTTTCATTTGAAGTAATTTACAAATCCATACATATTTATTCAGCAAATCATGCAAGCTAACATACGCCAATAGGAACCCGATTATGAAATTTCACCAGAATAAGTTAATATATAAAAAATCTACTAATGATAATAGAGAATATGACCTTATGATAAAATATCTAGAAAAATGAATCAAATAAAAAATTCATATCACATTTAAAACGGCACTTACCTCTGTTAGTAACCTTGGCGAGAGAGAGAAAAGTCTAGAGAAGGAACACTTTAACAAGTACTTTCGGGCAACCTACTCACTGTTTCATACGGGTCTTTATTTAATATTTACACAATTTATTTAATGCTAGGTGGGTATCTATCAGTTTTGTTGCATTTAAATTGCGGAGGAAATGCAGCATTATGAAATATTTAAAGTTGCTATACCTAATAATCCCAAATTAATGGTAATTGAGATCGCTTTCCATTAATTTCATCTTTTTAAATTTTAAATTTTTTATAAACCATTCATAGAGACAATTGTAGATTTTAAAACTAACCCGAAGCAAAATTTCAAGATTTTGGGATCAGCAGTAACACAGAAATAGAAAATTTTCGAAAGTTTTTTGTTTCTGCACTATTTTATATAGCGACATTTTTAGAAATTGTTCTATTACGAGAATGTACTTTATGAAAAATACAGCCATGTCAATTTTTATGTTTATATTCCTAACAATTCCACGTAATTCGTTACTTAGATCATCTTTCAATCTTTTTCCGCTTTGTTTAGTCTTTCGATTTTTTAGAATTCGTTCTACAATGAGCATTTACGTCTTATAAATTACTGCCATGTCAAAGTTCTAGTTTCTAACCCCAACAGTATCCCAAAAATTTCAGTATTCCAAATAAATCATAGTTTAGAAATTTTCTAGAATTTTTTACGTTTATCCGTCAAATTGAACCTTTTAGAGAGCGTTCTTTACAAGTATTTACATCTTAAAAGTAACTACCGCACCAAATTTAAAGTTTCTAACTCAATCAATATCGCAAAAATCGCAATTTTAGAATTTTTTGCTCCTGCAGCAATGTAGGTTCTTGCACTAACATAAAATATAGTCTTTTTTTCGGAGCAGAGATGGTCACCAACATTTTTTTTAAGTTGGCTATGTAGTTTCAGAGATAACAACTCACAAACGTACAAGCATTAATAATATTATACACTTTATAATATTATAACGCTTTATAATATTTGCATTAGATGTACAGATACAAAAGCCATTTATCTGTTACAAACTAAAGTGACCGGCGTTGCCCAGAATTTGAAGGATATTTGTTCTGAAAAATCAATTTCAAAATTTAACATACAACACAAAACAAACATTAAAAAAAGCATTCGAAATGTTGTATAAATGAATCATATGAAAACGCTATATATAAATATATATAACAGACGCAAAATAATACAGCTATAAATAAACTTATTTCAATTTATAATTGGAGCAATAATGTTAAAATACGCCAATATTTCCCTAATAGGGTTTTTATCATGCTTCAATACATTTTTCACACTCATATGACGTTACACTATATCCACCACGTCCTTTATATTTCCAATATGACGTAATAATTTACTCTTTCACGTGGAAACATTGAAATAGAAAAGTTACGAAGTTATATTCACTTTCATTTAAATTCGCCAAACTATTTGTTTCATTTTCATTTTTCACGTGAATATCTTGCAATAGAAAAGTTATGATGTTATATTCACCTTTTTATAAATTCGGCAAACTATTTATTTCATTTTCATTTTTCACGTGGAAATCTTGCAGTAGAAAATTAATTGTTGTAGTAATAATTTTATTGTGTATTTTAATTGTTGGCAACTGCTATAACGAAAAATGTTTAAATTTGATAAGTAATTGCTGTTAAAATGGTGGTTTTTTATTAATTAAAAATTAACTATAAATTATTTCGATTCCGGATTACTTTAGTTGCCTCGGCCATATTTTAATACACATGTACGTATATTTTCATAATTTTAGCTTCCAAATTGTGGATTTTTATAGTATTACAAACAGACAGATAGACAAGTTTTCATTTTTATATATCGCCCTATTCTAAAAAAAAGTAACTAACACCGCCGCCGACGGTTTTGAATTTTTTGTGACCGGAGGTCTTTCTTCGTTAATATTAAGAAAACTATTGCATACAAAAATATGAAAATCGGTGGTATTATAGTGAAATGTTTGATCAACACTCTGATGCATACAGTTTTCAAATCGAAGAAATATTTTAAGAGATATTTAATGCTAAAGTTGGACAAAATCGTTCCATTAAAAAAGTTTTATAGGAACAAAAACTATACATGGGAATTTAATCATTTTTAGATCATTTTCTTCAATAGAAGATCCCGGTGTGCAGATTCCATTAATTTTTTTATAATTTGACTCATTTTTTGAGGTATTATTTCTATTTTAAATTCAAATTTTCAGCATTTCGACAGATATTTTTTACATATTTTAGAAAATGGTATTAAATTAAACTGTTGCCAACTGTATTACAAACAGACAGATAGACAAGTTTTCATTTTTATATATCGCCCTATTCTAAAAAAAAGTAACTAACGCTGTTTACAGCGCAAACAAGAATGTTTGCTTCAAATAAAAAAGAAATATTTACACGTTACTATTATTAACAGAAAAAAACCCCTTCAAATTAGAATTGAATAATTAGGTATAAAAAGCAGGCACTTATTGGAAATTACGCCATAAAAACTATACTTACATGTGAATTTTAAAAGAGAAAGGATATTGTAAAATAAATTCATTAACATGCGTTAGAAGTCTTAAATATAAGAAATTACGTCACATTACACTTATTATGCAAAATGAACAAAAAATAATATTGCAAAACAGTTTAAATTTAAAAATTGCGCGAGTCAAATTATTAGAGTCTAAATATTAGTCTTTTTGAAAATTTTATTATTTGTTGTTTGATGTGAGGTGTTCAGCTATAAGTATGCAAAATTTCATGTCTCCAACTTTATTAGGGTCTGAGTTAGAAAAAATGTTTAAGATACACAAGTTAGAGCCCAGAGGGTTAAATAGTAGACCTTTTTCAAAATTTTATTGTTTGTCGTTCGATGTCAGGTATTCAGCTATAAGTATGCAAAATTTCATTTCTCCAAATTAATTAGGGGCTGAGTTAGAAAAAAATGCTTTAAATACAGAAGTTAGAGACTGGAGGGTTAAATATGACTTTTTCAAAATTTTATGATTTATCGTGTTATCGCAAGTGTTCAGCTATAAGTATGCAAACTTTCAAGTCTCCAACTGAATTAGGGGATGAGTTAGAAAAATTGCTTAAAATACATATGTTAGAGCCCAGGGGGTTAAATATTAGACCTTTTTCAAAATTTTATGATTTGTCGTTTGATGTGAGGTGTTCAGCTATAAGTATGCAAAATTTCATGTCTCCAACTTAATTAGGGGCTGAGTTAGAAAAATTGCTTAAAATACACAAGTTAGAGCCCAGAGGGTTAAATGTTAGACTTTTTCAAAATTTTATTATTTGCCGTTTGATGTGTGGCGTTCAGCTATAAGTATGCAAATTTTCAAGTCTCCGACATATATAGTTTTCAAGAACGGGCTCTGTGACAGACGGACAGACAGACAAAGGAGTGAAACAGGTAGGGTTTCGTTAGATCAACGAAACTCTAAAAACATGCTGCGGATGACTGTAACAACATCCAAAATTACATTACCATCAACGATCTACCAATCCCGAATTTAGTTTATATTCGTTTTATATATTCTTATTCTTTTGTGCGGCCCTGTAAAATAACTATCAATAATATATACAGTAAAACCTCTGAATAGCGGACACTTCGAGAATGCAGACATCGAGAGAAAGATAACCTCCCGGAGCAATAAACACTCATGTCTTTTTTTAATCATCCACAATCGTTTCAAAATTTCGTTATACGAGTATTAAAAAAATCTGTTAATTTCCAGTCGATAGACTGACAACTATCTTTTAGCCTGAGTTTTTAGCCGGATTTAGCCTGTTGTATGTCATACAACAGGCCAGATTTTATACAGCAGGCTAAAAACGGTCACCTTGGTACGGAGTACTGTATTATTATTTGTTTGCCCACCAAAACTGGTTGCCACGGGTTGTTTCAAGGTTTGTGATCACGTGGTTGAAACTGATCTATTCAATATTACTGCGTGCGTATTTTTTTTTTATTTGCTCCATGTGTTCAAACCAGTTGTCTATGAAAACATCCACCGGTGAATGTGACGCACACCAAATTTCTATGACGTATGCAGATAAATTGTGCTTTTTTATCAGTTTTTTTAATATAATTTTTAAACGGTTTGGAACTTATTTTAAATAGTAGGTGCATTCAGTAGTTGGCCCTCATAGGTACCTTCTGGTGCAATCAGAAACGAAATCCGACAAATATTTTTTGAGTTATGCTTGACGAAAGGTTTTTATTAGGCTTTTTTTCTTTAGTAGGACATGACGTTAATATCCATCGTACCTGTAATGTGTCCGGACAGTAATATTTTGCTGAGTACTAACCTTCGCTTCGCTCAGACAATAAAAAGCTGTTTGCGATTGTGTTTAAACAGGTTGTTGCATGATTACAATTTTCTGACAGTTTGAATTAAAAATTTTCATTACATTGTATTAATCGTGTAAACTGTAATTGTGTTATAGTTGACCCTTTTTGCTCACTAACATTGCGCACCATATAAATTGACAGACTTTATTTTTCTAATTGAATCATATAAAACAATAAATGATTAAAAAAATGCAAGATGATAGGAAATGTTTTTCTTTTAAGGGAATGAGAAGTGTGCAGAAGAACAGGTGCTTATACGTTGCGTTGGTTGCTAAAATCATTTTATTTTAAATAAAATAATAGAAATATATCTTAACCACCTATTTTATTTTAGTACTTTATTTTTTAACTTGCATTTCAAATCTCATGAAAATTTATAATTCTACGTTTTCGAAACTTTATATTTTCCAATTTAAAATTTTAGGTAGCTTTCATTACAAAAAGCTATCTATTGCAGCCGTTCGGAAGAAAGCGATTTCAAAAAATTTTGCTATATTTTCATCGATCATGACCCCCCAGACTTCGAAACCACCCTCCGTTCAAAAGTTGATATATATATATATATATATATATATATATATATATATATATATATAGCTCTATTAAAAGTGAATGATTATGAAAATTATTATGAAAATAGGGTGCAAAACAACAATAAAAATCCATGAAAATTTATAACGAAAAAACAATAAACAAACCACTCCCTGCTCTTCAGAAAGTGGGAGGAGTGAAAAAAGCAGGTATCAAAAACAGAAATTGGATCCTCACGGGTTTCGCAAGATATGGCCAACCCACATACTCCAAAAGTATAAAAATAGATTTAAACTTACAAAAACACAACATAACAAAGCTATTTTATGAAAAAAAAATTAACGAATCAAAACTGCTTTAAAAACAAATATAACTAACCAATTCAAAATCCAAGAAAAACGATTTAGCTTATAAAACGTAAATAAAAATTAATAAAAATTCCAATATGACTAAATCATTAAGCAATTAGAAGTATTGAACATGTGAGAAGGCCATATCCCCACCTTTACCCATGAAGACCTCAAGAAAACTTGCTACCTTTAAAACAATCACTACGCTCCACTTCTTTCCATCAGCAGGAGTTGCAAGCAAGGCCATAATCCAAGTTAGACCAGCGTCCTGAAGACTTGTCTTTCCATTATCCTCATAATCATTAATTTTCTTTCCAAGTCACCGCAGTTTCTACTTGAATCACATCAACATGCAGACGTTCTTAAAAAGACTTTAATCCACACCCTTCATATATTCAAGCAGCTACCTTGGCATCCATTACGGTGTTTGGCCGCTTAGCTGTTGCCACTTTAGAAAACTCTTCTCAAGTTGATTTACATAATGAAAAATAAATTGGTATGGAAATAAATTATTATAAAAAAGATTAGCAGTAAATTTAAAAATCTGTGAACTCAAAAATTCTCTATTACTACAAATTCTATAAAATCTATTCATTTGTCCCACAATAATGTTAATAAAAACCTTTTTACTTAAATTTGAATACCAGTGTGGCATCGAATGAGTATTAAAATTAAAAAAATCCCGTTTATCAAAAAGCTTAATTAGTATATTGCTACCTTTAATTAAAATGTCTAAATCCAAAAAATTAACATGTAAACTATCAACAGAAGCCTTATTTAATTTTAAACATGGAGGATAGATATCGTTAATCGATACCAAAAGTTTGTCATCGAATATTATTAAATCATCGATATACCTTAAAACTGAATAACTCTTATTACTGTTTAAAACATAATTAAATTCATAATAAAAAAGAAACAGATTTGCAGCAGAACTCGAAAAATTAGTTCCCATACCGATGCCACATACCTGGTAGAAAAATGAGCTATTGAATGTAATGAAATTATTAAGAAAACAGAAATTACTTAAACTTAAGAAAAAATCTCTTTTAATTCCAAGCTCCTCCTCAATACAAAACATATCAAAAATATTTTTTAGTGTATCATAAAGTAAATCTATAGGTATATTAGAAAAAAGTCCTTCCGGCCAGTGCCGGGAGGAAGAGGTAGCTTTCATAATTCTTATTTTAAAAAAGCCAACTTATATCATGCAAACACACGAAGCTCAATTTAGTGGAAACCGAATATAGGAGATTCAATACTAATTTTTATCAATATAATGAATGAGAATTTCGCGAAATTAGTCAGCTTTATCCAAGCTGCTTTTCTTTAAAGTAACTTATATTTGGCTGCCAAATTCGGCAATTTCTTAAAGTGCCTGTCATTTTAAGAGAACATGGTGGATGAGGCTAAGCAGTGAACTTGGTCGAGACCATAGTAATTGCTGTGCACATGCTCACTCACATCGGAATCGGTTAATATATAGGAGTGCTGTCGCATGCAAAAAATCAGATTTTTCAAAATGTCACCCACAATAGAAATTGAAACTGCTATATCTGAGCCATTTTTTAAGGTAAAGACAAACAAAAAATGCTCCTGAATCCTTATATCAAGATCAAATACTTAAGAAAGAAACCTTTTTCAATTTCTAATTTTTTTGCACCTCACTTTAAATATATATATATATATATTTTAATTTAATGGCCGCCATTTTGAAACAAGATGGCTGATGAATCTGGCCAGCGAACTTGGTCGAGGTGTTGATGTATACTATCCACATGCCTTCTTACATCGAAATAGGCGAATGCGTGTGTTATCGCGTGACAAATACAAGATCGTTTCAAAATGTTAGCCATGCTAGAAATTTAAAGTGCTATAATTCAATCATTTTTTAAGATATAAACAAAAGAACAAATTTTCAGAAACAAAAACTGCTCCGGAATCTTTGTATCAAGGCCAAACACATAAAAAAAATCTTTTTCATTTTCCAATTTTTTAATACCTCATTTTGAATTTTAAATTTAAATTTTTTTAAATGGCAACCCTTTTGAAACAAGATGGCGAATGAAGCTGGCCAACGAACTCGGTCGAGACATTGGTATGTACTATGTACAGACCAAGTTACATCCAAATAGGTTCATAAATACGCCTGTTATCGCGTGACAAAAATCAGGTCATTTTAAAATGTCAGCCACAAGAGAAATTCAAAATGCTATTACTCAGCCATTTATTTTTAGATATAGACGAAAGAAAAACTGTTCCGGAATCTTTGTATTAAGGTCAAACACATACAAAAAAAAATCTTTTTCATTTTACAATTTTTTAGTATCTCATTTAATTTTTTTTATTTTTTAATTTTTTTAAATGCCGCCATTTTGAAACAATATGGCGGATGAAGCTGGCCAACGAACTCGGTCGAGATATTTGTATGTATTATGTACACACCAAGGTACATCCAAGTCGGTTCATAAATACGCCTGTTATTACGTGAGAAAAATCAGGACGTTTCAAAATGTCAGCCACGCTAGAAATTCAAAATGCTATAACTCAGCCATTTCTTAAGATATAGGCGAAACAAAAATTGCTCCCGAATCTTTTTATCAAGGTCAAACACATAAGAAGAAAATATTTTTTCAATTTTCAATTTTTGGTACCACATTTCAAATTTAAATTTTTCTTAAAAATTTAAAGGGCCGCCATTTTTAAACAAGATGGCGGGTGAAGCTGGCCAACGAACACGGTCGAGACATTGGTATGTACTATGTATAAACGAAGTTACATCCAAATCGGTTCATAAATACGCCTTTTATAGCGTGACAAAATTCAGGACGTTTCAAAATGTCAGCCACGCTAGAAATTCAAAATGCTATAACTCAGCCATTTTTTAAGATATAGACGAAACAAAAACTGCTCCGGAATCTTTGTATAAAGGTCAAATACGTAAGAAAAAAATATTTTTCCATTTTTAATTTTTTGGTACCACATTTCAAGTTTAAATTTTTTTTAAAAATTTTAAATGGCCGCCATTTTGAAACAAAACGGTGGATGAAGCTGGCCAACGAACTCAGTCGAGACATTGGTATGTACTATGTACACACCGAATTACATCGAAATCGGTTCATAATTCCGGGAGTTACAGTGTGACATAGGTCAGATATATATATATATATATATATATATATATATATATATATATATATCAATTTTGAACGGAGGGTGGTTTCGGGGTCTGGGAGTCATGATCGATGAAAATATACCAAAATTTTTTGAAATCGCTTTCCTCCGAACGGCTGCAATAGGTAGCTTTTTTGTAAAGAAAGCTACCTAAAAGGTTTTCAAAATCATAGGTATACAAATTTGTGGGCGTTATGGACGTTTTTTTTAATTTTATTTAAAACCTCATTACTATTGTCTATATATATATATATATATATATATAATGCTTTCAAAAAATTTTTTTAAAAACAAATAACCCAGTGCATCAGGCGCAACGCAGCTTCTTATATGCACTAAGTGAATATATCTCTAATAAAAGTGAATGACTATGAAAATTATTATGAAAAGAGGGTGCAAAACAACAATAAAAATCCATGAAAATTTATAACGAAAAAACAACAAACAAACCACTCCCTGCTCTTCAGAAAGTGGGAGGAGTGAAAAAAGCAGGTATCAAAAACAGAAATTGGATCCTCACGGGTTTCGCAAGATATGGCCAACCCACATACTCCAAAAGTATAACAATAGATTTAAACTTTCAAAAACACAACATAAAAAAGCTATTTTATAATTTTAACGAATCAAAAACAAATATAACCAACCAATTCAAATCCAAGAAAACCGATTTAGCTTATAAAACGTAAATAAAAATTAATAAATTTTTTTTTTTTTTTTTTTTTTTTTTTTTTTTTTTTTTTTTTTTAAATCCTTTTTTAATATGACTAATTCATTAAGCAATTAGAAGTATTGAACATGTGAGAAGGCCATATCCCCACCTTTACCCATGAAGACCTGAAAAAAACTTGCTACCTTTAAAACAATCACTACGCTCCACTTCTTTCCATCAGCAGGAGTTGCAAGCAAGGCCATAATCCAAGTTAGACCAGCATCGTGAAGACTTGTCTTTCCATTATCCTCATAATCATTAATTTTCTTTCCAAGTCACCGCAGTTTCTACTTGAAGCACATCAACATGCAGACGTTCTTAAAGACTTTAGTCCACACCCTTCATTTTATTCAAGCAGCTACCTTGGCGTCCATTACGGTGTTTGGCCGCTTAGCTGTTGCCACTTTATAAAACACTTGTTAAGTTGATTTACATAATGAAAAATAAACTGGTATGGAAATAAATTATTATAAAAAAGATTAGCAGTAAATTTAAAAATCTGTGAACTCAAAAATTCTCTATTACTACAAATTCTATAAAATCTATTAATTTGTCCCACAATGATGTTATTAAAAACCTTCTTACTTAAATTTGAATACCAGTGTGGCATCGATTGAGTATTAAAATTAAAAAAATCCCGTTTATCAAAAAGCTTAATTAGTATATTATTATCATTAATTAAAATGTCTAAATCCAAAAAATTAACATGTAAATTATCAACAGAAGCCTTATTTAATTTTAAACATGGAGGATAGATATCGTTAATCGATACCAAAAGTTTGTCATCGAATATTATTAAATCATCGATATACCTTAAAACTGAATAACTCTTATTACTGTTTAAAACATAATTAAATTCATAATAAAAAAGAAACAGATTTGCAGCAGAACTCGAAAAATTAGTTCCCATACCGATACCACATACCTGGTAGAAAAATGAGCTATTGAAAGTAATGAAATTATTAAGAAAACAGAAATTACATAAACTCAAGAAAAAATCTCTTTTAATTCCAAGCTCCTCCTCAATACAGAACATATCAAAAATATTTTTTAGTGTATCATAAAGTAAATCTATAGGTATATTAGAAAAAAGGTTTTCAAAATCATAGGTATACAAATTTGTGGGCGTTATGGGCGTTTTTTTAATTTTATTTAAAACCTCATTGCTATTGTCTATACACCAAAAATAGCTAGTATTTCTATATTTAAACTTCAAAAAACCATAGATGCGCTTCAAAAACTCCTGTAACTTAACATTTAAACTTTTACCTATACCTCTTGAATTACAACATATAAATCTGAATTTAATAGGCGTCTTGTGAAATTTTGGGGTCATAAACAGAAATGGAAAAGTATGATGATTATTAACAGCAAAATTATATGAATACATTTTTCTAGCCTTCTTGGTGTATGCATTAAATTTGTTTACAACAACCTTGTGACTTAATTTACATTCCTTATAAAATTTACTATTATTTAACTCATTTTTAACTTTATCAATGTAAAAAAGCTTTCAAATGATTGCATAATTTGAAGCCGCTTTGTCCACAGGTACTATTACAAAATTGTTATGTAAAAATTGAATATAATTTAAATCTTCTTTATTGAGACTATGATAAACATAATCCTTACTGTTCAAATAATTATTAACAAAAAACTCAAATTCCTTTAAAATATGCCACTCCCATTCAAAAAAAGCTTCAAAGGGGGTGTTAAATCTGTAACATAATTGCATAATAAATTTTTTTACATCCCTTTCAAAAATCTGAATAGCCGTTTTCTTGCTAATTGTTTTATTTAATCTAAACTTAGTACCTAATCCCATCATAAAATGTAAATTTTTGTTCTGTATAATATCTAAATTTCCAGTAATAACATGTTTATGGAAATCATCAATAAAATCTAAGAAATCTGTGTCACATTTACATGTTTCAGGAATTTCATCAGAAAAAGCAAGAGATCTATAATTGAACAATTTTTTACAAAGAGGAATGTTATATTTATAAGCAACAGCTATATCAACATCTCTAAGAGGGAAAAAAGTGTCATAATATCTAAAAAAATCTCTAATTTTAAAATTGTCGAAAGACTTCTGTTGAAAATTCAAAGTAAAGAAAACCCTGTCAGTTTTGGAATCCAAAAAATTCTTTAATCTAAAATTAATAAAGTCAAAAAGCAGGTCTCTAAAATGCAAATTAGAAAATTTATAACTTTTACTAGCTTTCCTAATTTTGTTTAAAATTTTAAGCTTAAGTGTGAATACTGCTTTTTTTACATTTTTAATACTGAAATTTACTACAAAATCTTTTTCAACATTACAGATCCAATCCTCTGGCACTAAACAATTTAATTTATTGGATAACATATGTGATCCCCTGGTATCTCTTTTAATTTTCAATTTACTAAACAAATTTAAAAAACTATAAACATTATCAATACTTTTTATATTGTAAGAATTTAAAACTGTATTTAGACCATAAGGATATAAAGTCCTGTGTTTCAAAATGAAATCATTTTCTATTTTCAAACGCTCATTCTGATTCTCAACATGTGCCAAAATTTCAATCAAAATGTTATCAAAAGTATGTATCTTAAAATGCATAATTTCAAAAGATGGATATTGTAAATCATCATTGTAAACATTTGATCTGTGATTGTTAATTCTAATATTAAGAGAACCAGAAGTCTCACCAACATAAGCCTGCGAACAAGTCATACATGTAATCTTATAAACAACATTATTAAACTTGCAAAATGTACAATAACCTGATGGTATATCAACAGCCTCGGCACGACTCACCAATCATGTTTTACAACGTTTATCTTTTCATTTAATATATTTCATAATTTCATTGAGGAATTTATACAAAATTCCAAAAAATTTTTTTATATTATGACTTTTTGTAGGCACTTACACCTAATTGCATAACAAACTGCACCCAATTCAACATATGACATATGAAATGACCAGTTGAATACACAGCAAAAGAAGCGCAAAGCAGCTTATCAAATTGCCAAAGTATATAATGCTTTCAAAAAATTTTTTTAAAAACAAATAACCCAGTGCATCAGGCGCAACGCAGCTTCTTATATGCACTAAGTGAATATATCTCTAATAAAAGTGAATGACTATGAAAATTATTATGAAAAGAGGGTGCAAAACAACAATAAAAATCCATGAAAATTTATAACGAAAAAACAACAAACAAACCACTCCCTGCTCTTCAGAAAGTGGGAGGAGTGAAAAAAGCAGGTATCAAAAACAGAAATTGGATCCTCACGGGTTTCGCAAGATATGGCCAACCCACATACTCCAAAAGTATAACAATAGATTTAAACTTTCAAAAACACAACATAAAAAAGCTATTTTATAATTTTAACGAATCAAAAACAAATATATTATTAAATATTTGTTTTTGATTCGTTAAAATTATAAAATAGCTTTTTTATGTTGTGTTTTTGAAAGTTTAAATCTATTGTTATACTTTTGGAGTATGTGGGTTGGCCATATCTTGCGAAACCCGTGAGGATCCAATTTCTGTTTTTGATACCTGCTTTTTTCACTCCTCCCACTTTCTGAAGAGCAGGGAGTGGTTTGTTTGTTGTTTTTTCGTTATAAATTTTCATGGATTTTTATTGTTGTTTTGCACCCTCTTTTCATAATAATTTTCATAGTCATTCACTTTTATTAGAGATATATTCACTTAGTGCATATAAGAAGCTGCGTTGCGCCTGATGCACTGGGTTATTTGTTTTTAAAAAAATTTTTTGAAAGCATTATATACTTTGGCAATTTGATAAGCTGCTTTGCGCTTCTTTTGCTGTGTATTCAACTGGTCATTTCATATGTCATATGTTGAATTGGGTGCAGTTTGTTATGCAATTAGGTGTAAGTGCCTACAAAAAGTCATAATATAAAAAAATTTTTTGGAATTTTGTATAAATTCCTCAATGAAATTATGAAATATATTAAATGAAAAGATAAACGTTGTAAAACATGATTGGTGAGTCGTGCCGAGGCTGTTGATATACCATCAGGTTATTGTACATTTTGCAAGTTTAATAATGTTGTTTATAAGATTACATGTATGACTTGTTCGCAGGCTTATGTTGGTGAGACTTCTGGTTCTCTTAATATTAGAATTAACAATCACAGATCAAATGTTTACAATGATGATTTACAATATCCATCTTTTGAAATTATGCATTTTAAGATACATACTTTTGATAACATTTTGATTGAAATTTTGGCACATGTTGAGAATCAGAATGAGCGTTTGAAAATAGAAAATGATTTCATTTTGAAACACAGGACTTTATATCCTTATGGTCTAAATACAGTTTTAAATTCTTACAATATAAAAAGTATTGATAATGTTTATAGTTTTTTAAATTTGTTTAGTAAATTGAAAATTAAAAGAGATACCAGGGGATCACATATGTTATCCAATAAATTAAATTGTTTAGTGCCAGAGGATTGGATCTGTAATGTTGAAAAAGATTTTGTAGTAAATTTCAGTATTAAAAATGTAAAAAAAGCAGTATTCACACTTAAGCTTAAAATTTTAAACAAAATTAGGAAAGCTAGTAAAAGTTATAAATTTTCTAATTTGCATTTTAGAGACCTGCTTTTTGACTTTATTAATTTTAGATTAAAGAATTTTTTGGATTCCAAAACTGACAGGGTTTTCTTTACTTTGAATTTTCAACAGAAGTCTTTCGACAATTTTAAAATTAGAGATTTTTTTAGATATTATGACACTTTTTTCCCTCTTAGAGATGTTGATATAGCTGTTGCTTATAAATATAACATTCCTCTTTGTAAAAAATTGTTCAATTATAGATCTCTTGCTTTTTCTGATGAAATTCCTGAAACATGTAAATGTGACACAGATTTCTTAGATTTTATTGATGATTTCCATAAACATGTTATTACTGGAAATTTAGATATTATACAGAACAAAAATTTACATTTTATGATGGGATTAGGTACTAAGTTTAGATTAAATAAAACAATTAGCAAGAAAACGGCTATTCAGATTTTTGAAAGGGATGTAAAAAAATTTATTATGCAATTATGTTACAGATTTAACACCCCCTTTGAAGCTTTTTTTGAATGGGAGTGGCATATTTTAAAGGAATTTGAGTTTTTTGTTAATAATTATTTGAACAGTAAGGATTATGTTTATCATAGTCTCAATGAAGAAGATTTAAATTATATTCAATTTTTACATAACAATTTTGTAATAGTACCTGTGGACAAAGCGGCTTCAAATTATGCAATCATTTGAAAGCTTTTTTACATTGATAAAGTTAAAAATGAGTTAAATAATAGTAAATTTTATAAGGAATGTAAATTAAGTCACAAGGTTGTTGTAAACAAATTTAATGCATACACCAAGAAGGCTAGAAAAATGTATTCATATAATTTTGCTGTTAATAATCATCATACTTTTCCATTTCTGTTTATGACCCCAAAATTTCACAAGACGCCTATTAAATTCAGATTTATATGTTGTAATTCAAGAGGTATAGGTAAAAGTTTAAATGTTAAGTTACAGGAGTTTTTGAAGCGCATCTATGGTTTTTTGAAGTTTAAATATAGAAATACTAGCTATTTTTGGTGTATAGACAATAGCAATGAGGTTTTAAATAAAATTAAAAAAACGCCCATAACGCCCACAAATTTGTATACCTATGATTTTGAAAACCTTTTTTCTAATATACCTATAGATTTACTTTATGATACACTAAAAAATATTTTTGATATGTTCTGTATTGAGGAGGAGCTTGGAATTAAAAGAGATTTTTTCTTGAGTTTATGTAATTTCTGTTTTCTTAATAATTTCATTACTTTCAATAGCTCATTTTTCTACCAGGTATGTGGTATCGGTATGGGAACTAATTTTTCGAGTTCTGCTGCAAATCTGTTTCTTTTTTATTATGAATTTAATTATGTTTTAAACAGTAATAAGAGTTATTCAGTTTTAAGGTATATCGATGATTTAATAATATTCGATGACAAACTTTTGGTATCGATTAACGATATCTATCCTCCATGTTTAAAATTAAATAAGGCTTCTGTTGATAATTTACATGTTAATTTTTTGGATTTAGACATTTTAATTAATGATAATAATATACTAATTAAGCTTTTTGATAAACGGGATTTTTTTAATTTTAATACTCAATCGATGCCACACTGGTATTCAAATTTAAGTAAGAAGGTTTTTAATAACATCATTGTGGGACAAATTAATAGATTTTATAGAATTTGTAGTAATAGAGAATTTTTGAGTTCACAGATTTTTAAATTTACTGCTAATCTTTTTTATAATAATTTATTTCCATACCAGTTTATTTTTCATTATGTAAATCAACTTAACAAGTGTTTTATAAAGTGGCAACAGCTAAGCGGCCAAACACCGTAATGGACGCCAAGGTAGCTGCTTGAATAAAATGAAGGGTGTGGACTAAAGTCTTTAAGAACGTCTGCATGTTGATGTGCTTCAAGTAGAAACTGCGGTGACTTGGAAAGAAAATTAATGATTATGAGGATAATGGAAAGACAAGTCTTCACGATGCTGGTCTAACTTGGATTATGGCCTTGCTTGCAACTCCTGCTGATGGAAAGAAGTGGAGCGTAGTGATTGTTTTAAAGGTAGCAAGTTTTTTTCAGGTCTTCATGGGTAAAGGTGGGGATATGGCCTTCTCACATGTTCAATACTTCTAATTGCTTAATGAATTAGTCATATTAAAAAAGGATTTTTAAAAAAAAAAAAAAAAAAAAAAAAAAAAAAAAAAAAAAAAAAATTTATTAATTTTTATTTACGTTTTATAAGCTAAATCGGTTTTCTTGGATTTGAATTGGTTGGTTATATTTGTTTTTGATTCGTTAAAATTATAAAATAGCTTTTTTATGTTGTGTTTTTGAAAGTTTAAATCTATTGTTATACTTTTGGAGTATGTGGGTTGGCCATATCTTGCGAAACCCGTGAGGATCCAATTTCTGTTTTTGATACCTGCTTTTTTCACTCCTCCCACTTTCTGAAGAGCAGGGAGTGGTTTGTTTGTTGTTTTTTCGTTATAAATTTTCATGGATTTTTATTGTTGTTTTGCACCCTCTTTTCATAATAATTTTCATAGTCATTCACTTTTATTAGAGATATATATATATATATATATATATAATCAATATATATATTCAGATATATTCCGTTTTGAATATATATATCAATCATATATATATTGAAAACGGTGGCCATTTAAATATTTAAAAAAAATTAAATTTTGAAATGTGGTACCAAAAAATTGAAAATTGAAAAATATTTTTTTCTTATGTGTTTGACCTTGATACAAAGATTCCGGAGCATTTTTTGTTTCGTCTATATCTTAAAAAATGGCTGAGTTATAGCATTTTGAATTTCTAGCTTGGATGACATTTTGAAACGACCTGATTTTTGTCACGCGATAACAGGCGTATTTATGAATCGATTTGGATGTACCTTGGTGTATATATAATACGAACGAATCCCTCGACCTAGTTCGTTGGCCAGCTTCAACCGCCATCTTGTTTCAAAATGACGGTTATTTAATTTTTTAAAAAAAATTTAAAGTTTGAAATGTGGTACCAAAAAAAAATAAAAATTGAAAAATATTTCTTTATGTGCTTGAACTTAATGCAAAGATTCCGGAGCATTTTTTGTTTCCTCTATATCTTAAACAATGGCTGAGTTATAGCACTTTGAATTTCTAGCGTGGCTGACATTTTCAAACGACCTGATATTTGTCACGCGATAATAGGCGTATTTATGAACCGATTTGGATGTACCTTGGTGTATACATAATACGTACCAATGTCTCGACCGAGTTCGTTGGCGATCTTCATCCGCCATCTTGTTTCAAATTGGCATCCGTTTAAATTTAAAAAAAAAAAAAATTAAAATTTGAAATGTGGTACCAAAAAAAAATGAAAATTGAAAAATATTTTTTTCTTATGTATTTGATCTTGATACAAAGATTCAGGAGCATTTTTTGTTTCGTCTATATCTTAAAAAATGGCTGAGTTATAGCACTTTGAATTTCTAGCGTGGCTGGCATTTTCAAACGACCTGATTTTTGTCAAGCGATAATAGGCGTATTTATGAACCGATTTGGATGTACCTTGGTGTATACATAATACGTACCAATGCCTTGACCGAGTTCGTTGGCCAGCTTCATCCGCCATCTTGTTTCAAAATGGCGGCCGTTTAATTTTTTTTTTAATTTAAAATTCAAAATGAGGTACCAAAAAAATTGGAAAATGAAAAAGATTTTTTTTGTATTTGTTTGACCTTAATACAAAGATTCCGGAACAGTTTTTGTTTCGTCTATATCTAAAAAAAATGGCTGAGATATAGCATTTTGAATTTCTATTGTGGCTGACATTTAGAAAAGACCTGATTTTTGTCACGCGATAACAGGCATATTTATGAACCGATTTGGATGTAACTTGGTGTGTACATAGTACATACCAATGTCTCGATCGAGTTCGTTGGCCAGCTTCATTTGCCATCTTGTTTCAAAAGGGCTGCCATTAAAAAAGGATCTTAAATTTTAAATTTAAAATGAATTATCAAAAAATTGAAAAATGAAAATGATTTTTTTTTATGTGTTTGACCTTTATACAAAGATTTCGGAACAGTTTTTGTTTTTTATATATCTTAAAAAATGTTTGAATTATAGCACTTTGAATTTTTAGCATGGCTGACATTTTGAAACGATCTGATATTTGTCACATGATAACACGCGTATTTATTAACCTATTTCGATGTATGAAGGCATGTGGATAGTATATCGTAATGTCTCGACCAAGTTCGCAGGCCAGCTTGATCAGCCATCTTGTTTTAAAATGGAGGCCATTAAATTAAATGAAAAATTATATTTAAAGCGAGGTGCAAAAAAACTAGAAATTGAAAAAGGTTTCTTTCTTAAGTATTTGACCATGATATAAGGATTCCGGTGAATTTTTTGTTTTGTCTTTATCTTAAAAAATGGCTCAGATATAGCAGTTTCAATTTCTAATGTGGGTGACATTTTGAAAAATCTGATTTTTTGCCTGCGACAGCACTTGTATATGAGCATGTGCACAGGCATTACTAAGGTCTCGTCCAAGTTCACTCGTTAGCCTTATCCACCATGTTGTCTTAAAATGGTAGGAACTTCAAGATATCGCCGAATTTGGCAACCAAATATAAGTTTCTTTAAATAAAAGCAGATTGGATAAAGCTGACTAATTTCGTGAAATTCTCATTCATAATGATTTTGTATTGATAAAAATTAGTATTGAATCTCCGATAATCGGCTATTGAGCTTCGTGTGTTTGAATAATATAAGCTTGCTTTTTAAAAATAAGGAATATGAAAGCTACCTCTTCCTCCCGGCACTTGCCGGAAGGACTTTTGTTATAACAGCTTGTTAAATTAAAATTTTAAATAATACATAGTTTGTTGGTTGTTGTGATTAGGGTTCCTTATATTATTGGTCACCTTCTTGAAATTGGAGCTATATTCCAATGCTAAAAACATTATAATTTAATTGCAATAAAGGTTATTCACTCGCTGTAAAAAAAGTGGTGCATAAAAAAGTAGTTTTTCAGGAGAAAGAGGGGCTTATGCTCCCCCCAACTTATAGTGGTTTCATATAAAATCATTTAAAATTTAAATATAATTCTGAGGATATTTCGTTTTATGATGCTTAAGGGGGCAGATCATGTTGACGGTAAAAAGAAAAATATATATTTTTCACAGATTTCAGAGTAGTTACCTTCAAAAGTTACAAATCTACTTCAAAAATAATTTTACAAAAATACCAATAGAACAGAAGTTATGGCTAAAATATCTTGCATAAAAGCTTTTGCTATAATATTATAGGCCAACTTTGAAGCCGTTTTTCTAAAAAATGATTGTTTGGTATTTTGTGCACTCTCATTTAAAAACTAATTATGATAGAAAATTGAAATTATGTATATTCTTAGTTCACATGCGTTAGTTTATGCTGAACTTCAATTTAGTCTGGTTTTTGTCTCAGAAAATTGTGGATTGTAAAAATAAATATACATTTTTGGTGAAATTTAGTATACTCGTATGATTAGAAAAGCCATTAATTTTGCCATATAATTTGAATATACTTTCAACTTTAGGTTCAGTGTAAAATATAGTATTATATGTAATAAAATATGAAACATTAAACATGTAACTGCAGTATAATACAAAAGTTGCGTGCAAAAAAATGCGTATTTCAATATTCATATTTTTCAAAAGCCACTTTTGTCATAGTTATTTAATTAATATTACTAAATATATGTTTGTTTAAATTACTTATCAAACCATAAGTATGTGCGAAAGTAAAAAAAAAAAAAAATGGCGTTTCATTCATTGGTTAAGAAACTACAGAGTTTTTCGTACTGCTTTAAAAACGGCCATTTTCAGGCTGTTCAACGTGTTCTGTCCCCTGAAATAACACATCTCTCACACCCACAATTTCATATTTTGTGTGAGTATGTAGAAGGTGGAAGGGACCTAATATATACGTAGGTAAATCTCAAATGAATTATATACTACATTAAAAGTAAATATTTAATTGTATATCAAAGTAAAAAAAAAAAAAAAAAAAAAAAAAAAAAAAAAAAAAAACGTTTAGTACTGAAACAGTTTGGAAATAAGATGCTTTTATTATGAAATTTTTGATATTTTAAAAACAAGCAGAATGTGTATTTGAGCACTAGTTTGCACACTTTGAATATTTCCACATATAAATATAATGTATCGAAGAAGACTGATTGTTTGCTTTGGATTATGTTTTAAATATGTTTTTTTTTTTTTTTTTTTTTTTTTTTTTTTTTTTTTTTTTTTTTACAAATTTTTACTGTTAATCGACCTTTTTTGAGAATTTATTCAAACTATGTTTATTGCATTAAATTTTGACAAATTTTACTAAAACAATATGCATATGTATATATTCTCATACACAAATTTAAGAAATTTATTAGATAATAGAAACACATGTTTGAATCTTACAACTCACAAGAATTCTTAGCATATAAACAAGTAATAAATTGAAGACAAAAAACACGGTTGATATCTTATCAATCTCAAATTAAATTAGGAGTAAATTGTACAAATCAACTATTTTAAAATAAATAAATAGAATGAGTAAAATTAACCCTCTAATTCTTACAAAACCATAAAAGGTCTGGCAGAAACTATGGTCTATTTATGAATGTCTTTTATCTTAAATTCTTGAAGAAGTCTTTCTGAGCAGTGTTGGAGGCATTCGTCTGTTTATCCGCCGGTATAGTTATATTTCGTGATGAAAATCCTTTTCTTTTTATATACCATCATACATAGTATACGGGTGAGTCTTGTAATCGTTTTAAAAATTTAAAAAAAATTGACGGATTTACACGTTTCAGACACTAGAAATTCTGAAAAAAAAAAAAAAAAAAAAAAAAATCGCCGTCCCTTTGTCTGCGTGTTAGTGTGACTTTAAACGCTCTATCTCCCGTATAAATTGAGACTGAGACTTGAAATGTTGTGTGTATATAATAGTGGGAAGAAACATATTGAATATCGGTAACCTTGATTATACGGAACTATTTTTTTCGGACTCTGGAATTATCAATCTGATAAAAGGTACATAAAAGTTTTCGAAATTGTTTATTTTAAGGAGTGAATATAGAAGACAATAAAATACATTAATTTTGCATAAATAATGAAGCAAATCGTATAGTTAGTTGCCGAGATATTTGTAATCACATTTTCCACACTCTTCGATTTTTCATGACCCTGTATTTAATTCAAATATCAATTCAAAGATATATTTTAATTGGAAATTAGACGCTTAATCCGACGCAGTTAACTGTTAGTTGATATGATTATTATTTTGTGGAGTTGGATGTTTCTTTTATGCAACTCTGTAGTAGTTGATTATCTCGTCGACCAAAAACTATCGCCAAACTACAAGATTAAATATCAATAATGGCTTATCGTAAATGTCACATTCATTTGACATTAAACACATTACACGTGTTTGTTAAGCCATCAAGTGATTTTAAATTCGATGTTTTATTTGTATTTTTATTAATCTTTTACTATTTTTTTTTGTTCTTTCGTTATTTAAAATAAAAACTATGCCAATTTGTATAATTTTGCGAGCAGTTTGTCGATTTATGTAATTTGCCGAAATGGGTAGACGGGATAATCAAGTAGTACCCGCAATTCAGTAACAGAGCATTACTATATGTATTGAACATATTTAAATATACGTTTAAATTTTATTTTGGAATTGCAATGCATTTTATAAATAGTTTACACAAGTTTTATTTTCATATTTTATATTATGAATATCCGTGATGTGTAAGTATTACGGTGGCCCCCAAACGACCAGTTTTATGTGCTTTCATATTAAAAATTAAAAACTTGTTTTTCACACATGCGATAATTAATAGAAGTACAACTGTTCTATTTTTGTCAAAAATCTTTGAGAGCTCGTGTTGAAAGAACATCCTTGTTAGAATAGAAATGTGTGAAACTAATAGAAATGTGTGGATTAATTTTATAGTAAGAGTATATCTACATTGCAATGCACAAACGTATGTGTCCGTAATCCGACGTCATAACAATGATGGCAACGATCTACCCAATCGCTTTCGTTTTACACAGCATATGTTTTTATATAAAATCGCATAGTTCCAATTTTATCACTATCGAGTGGAACAAAAATATAGTACTTTCAAATTAAAATTTGAGTAAAAACTACAACTTGATAAGAGACAATTTATGATTTTATAAACAATTTTCAAGGATTTTTTTTTTCTTTGTTTCAACAATGAAAATTAGTTTGCTACAATGATGTAAAGTAGCGTTTTCATACATACTTATAATATACAAAAGTAAAGAGAAAGTGGAAGTTTTACTGCAATTGCAAAGTAACTACCCAAGTTTTATAACAACTATGTATTTGTCAAACTCACGTAACCAACATAAATTGTAATTTTTTTTTTATAAAACGGAAGTCCTAACTCTTTTGGAACTGCTAATCCAAAATAAGTAAATCTTCAATAAATGAAAGAGTATAGACAATAGCATTACACAGTTTTCACGTAAATACACAAAAAGACAAGGTTTTTACAAGTTTACAAGTTTTTTATATAAAAAAATAGTACAAGAAGAGATAAAATTTATTTTTTACCGACATTTATTGGTTCGAAAGTTGCTTCTTGTCGCAGTGTGAGCCGGTGTTTGGCGACATATACGCTAATGGCGTCTGGTGCGTGTAATATCTGTCGTAGGTGCAAAATCTTACCAGTTACCTATGTATAATACCTCTAGTGGTGTTTTACCAGATGAAGTTCTCATCATCTGACAAAGGATCTAAATTACGAGATTTACTTGAATAGCAATGCACAGGTGCCAAACAGGATATAAATATTATGTAACCGGCATAACAGAGCTTACAACTAAGCAGTAGTTTACTTCGGAAAGCAGTAGGCACTGATTATAGAATGACGGTCGAGGCGCTCGTCAGGTTTAGTGCCTCTACGCGGCGATTAAGCGGTCACCCAACCCGATACCAGATATAAAATCCGTCCAGCTGGGTCTACCCTGCTGGTAGGGGACTAGTCATTGGAGAGAAAGAAAGAAAGTGTTCGTTGACAGGAACTAGAGTACACTGTTAAATATTTACGACGATATGACTCAGTTATTCTACCGTTGTTATTGAAAATGACAGCAAGTTGAGTTTATTCTGTCCGTAATATGGTCAATAATATAGTCAGATACGCTTAGTAACATGATTAAGCAATCATTACTTTTAAAAACGGTCGAAGGACAAGGCAGCTTGCTGCAGAATTTTTAACAGTGTAGAAATACTTATCAATGCTTTGTATAATATCTCATCAAATGTGACAGTTATTTTCAACAATGACATCTGACAATTTGATTTATAATTACTTTTGCGATACGAACTGTGTATGTTGTATGTGAATTCTGTTTGTTGCTATATAAACACAAATGAAACATTTCTAGTTTATAGTAAATGTGTTTAAGGACTAAGAATGGAAAACGCTGAAAATCAACAAAAAGAAGGCCAAAGCAACTTACTTCCCACGTTTGATGGACAATCTCCGACTTGTTTGAACTATTATTGCTAGGGTTAGCACTTGAAGCGTTCTCGTGTTTGTTATGCTTGGCATTTCAGATATGTTTTCATTCAAAAAAAAAAAAATATTTTTGATTTTTTGATATTTTTAGCATTTTTTATTCTTAGCCCTCATTTATTCAAGAAAAATAGATATTATTAAAAAGGAAGCCCAATTTATAATTTTGTTTTACTCTTTTCGGATTTTTCGATTACTCGGTAGGTAAATTATAACTGGAATAAAGATATATATCTGATGACAACTTTTTAATACGGATTTATAAATGATTTCAAAACTTTACTATTTGAATGCCTAATTTATACAGGGTGTCCCATAAATAGCGCCCAAACTCTGTGCAGCCATATTCCGCATTCGGAGTACATAAAAAATGCTCAAAGTTACCTGTACGATCCATAGATTACAAAAGAAAAAAAATTACGAAAAACAAAGTATGAGTCACAGCCGGTGTAAGAAAAAAACACTTTATTTGACATATCAACAGCAGTATTTGCGACTTATAGAGGCAAGTGTCCGTCGTGCATATCGAGGCAGGCTTGAGCGCGCCGTTTAATGGATGAGTGCACGCGTCGTGGCAGCGCGGTGCCCACAGAAGTACAAGCAACATGCATCAAACGAGTAACTAAGTCGTTAGTGTAGTAACTACGTTGCGATACCCCAATTCCGTGAGATGGCCCCATTAGAAAAAAATCCAACGGTGCTAGATCTGGCGATCGTGGCGGCCATAGAATCAGACCCGTACTTCCAATCCGGTGATTTTTTTTCACCGACTGTGACGTCATACTTTGTTTTTCGTATTTTTCTCGTAAACTATGGAACGTACAGGTACAGTTCATTGGGCATTTTTTATGTAATCCAAACGAGGAATCTGACTTTGCAGGGTTTGTGCGCTACTTATAGGACAACCAGTATATTTTATAGAAACTGTTTTTATGTATTGTCGGTTGACTATCTAAATAAATATGCTAAATATTAAAAAAAATCTACATGAACTTCAAAACTTTATTATTTGAATGCCTAATTTACACATCTTATAAAAAAAAAATATTAGGTGTTGTTGGTAGACAATCGGAAGAAATATGTGAAATAATAAAAAAATATATTTGATTTTGAAAACGACTTTAATTGTTGTTATGGACACCGTACCAAATCTTCTGGAACGTGTGTATCATAGGCTGTATAATCCAGTTTCAAATTACGCAACATTTTAATAACCCACGCTTCAAGTAACATACCAGTGTGCTGAAAATGCAATTAATCTTCTTTCAAATTCCTGTCATCTACTACTATGTATCACTGAATATTCGCAGATAGAAGAAAGCATTTTGAGGGAAAATTAGACCAAAAGTTTCTATAGCTATACATGGAACGTACTAAATTGAGAATTATAAAGGTAAAATATTATTTCCTATTTACGTATCATTGTATATATTGAGAAACATCCAGGGACACTAGATGCACAAAGGCAAGTATCCGTCGTGCATATCTAGGCAGGATTGAGCCGACCGTAGAATGGATGAGTGCATGCGTCGTAGCAGCACGGAGCCCACAGAAGTACATGCAGCATGCATCAGACGAGCAACTAAGTCGTTAGTGTAGTAACTACGTCGTGATACCCCAATTCCGTGAGATGGCCCCATTAGAAAAAAACTCCAACGGTGTGAGATCTGGCGATCGTGGCGGCCATGGAATCGGGAACGTACTTCCGATCATGTGATTTTTTTTTCACCGGCTGTGACGTCATACTTTGTTTTTCGTATTTTTCTCGTAAACTATTAAACGTATAGGTACAGTTCATTAGGCATTTTTTATGTAATCCAAACGACGAATCTGGCTTTGCAGGGTTTGTGCGCTATTTATAGGACAACCAGTATATTTTATAGAAATATTTTTAATCGGTTTTGAAATGGTAATTTTAGATGACGCATTGTATATTTTCTGAACAATGTTTATGAATTATTGAGACATTCGACGAGACCTCATACTTTGTTTTTCAATCGGATAATGTAATAATATAAATGTAAATGATCGGGAATCATTTTTCCATAGTAAATGAGGGCTAAGAATAAAAAATGCTAAAAGTGTCAAAAAATCTAATTTTTTTTTTAATAATCATTAAGAAGTGGAAATCATGTAAATTGAAGCTAATCTCAATATAGAAGTGATTAATACAAATTGATTTTATATGGCGGGACAATATTTCAAATTAGATAACAATACTTGTTTGGAATTTTGTTCACTGCAACTGAATTATGATTACATTATGATTACTTTTATATTTCAATAACATTTAGATTTCAATTTTAATCATTTTAATTAAAAAAAATAAAGTGGGACAAGAAATCTGAATTGAGAATGTCTGAATATTCCATAGACATTGTTCAGAAAATATATAATGCGTCATCTAAAATTACCATTTCAAAACTGATTAAAAATATTTCTGCATTCTTGCCGTTCTTTATAAATTATTTCTCATTATATCTTTCCATTATTTCACTGAAGATGAAACAAGCACAAAAGAAACCTTAAACGAAATATCTACTTTGACATTAACTTTGTTAGAACATAGCAATCATTCAAAGAATGAAATGTTTTTCTGACTTTAAATAACAAGACGATATCTGTTCTAGTTCAGATAGTCGATAAACAAAACACCGATAAAATATATGTGCTCATACGCCTGCTTCCTTTCAAATAACGGTGTTAATTGACAAACTGAACGAGAACTCAGAAGCTCATTGTCCTAAAATCGACGTGGCAATTAACTACGCAGAAATGCAAACACGAATTTGCTAGACAAAAGCTCTAAAAAAAAATATATATATATATTTTACACGTAGAGAAAACTCTACTATTCTCAGTTCTTCTGTATCACTTTACACATGTAAAGCTTTGATTAGGCTTTTATTTAAATTTCAACGATGTGTTTTACGTCTTGATTTTAAATAGCAGTTGTTTTATTGAAAGGTTCTTTTTTTATGCAGCATCAAAAATCGTAAAAAAGCAATTTTTATGTTTGGTTGATTAATAAATGTTTATTGACTCTTAGCGCGAGAAATGATTATCGTATTCTTATGATAAATAATGGATTCAGTTTTTCTTTAAACTTTTGCCTCTAAAATTAAAATATTCAAACAAAAATATGGATTTTTTTAAATATCGTATTCTAATTAATTACTACCAAACCAAAATAGTGATCTACCAGTTAAGAAAAAATAATAGTGATCTACCAGTTAAAAAAAGAACTAGTTTTAATTTATGGTTGATAATGCACGTTTTATGTTATAATAAAAAATGAAATGGAACTGTTGTTGAATAAAAATAATTTTTAAAGAAAGAAATCAGTAAAAAAAGAAGGAGAAAGGGGATGGCAACATTTTAAGTAACAACGCTAATTTAATTTTTACTATGAATACCGTTTAATTTTTTACAACATGGAAAAGGACATGAATTTGCAACACAAGACACATACAAGAAATGCAATAAAATTAGTATGCAAATTGAATTAAGGCATTTTCATTTTATAGTACTCTTGTTTGTTTTCATTTATTCAAAATGCATCATTTCCTTTCTGTTCTTTAGAATATATATGTTTTCTTCTCAAAAATGTTTAGTTTTTCGAAAATGATGTTCTAGTGGAAATGTTTGAGCGAATCTTTACTTAGACGAAGGAACGTCAGTAAGTAGGTAACAAACCGATATGAGAGGTCGGAAATTAGTAGTAAATTGTTTCCAAATATGCCGAAATAGGTTGCAGCGCTGTCCAACTGTAAGATGTCGATTTCGAATTTATGAGACAACAGTTGTACATGATGCGCAGGGGCGTTCAAAAGTTGTTGTCGAAGAACGAAGTGATCGTTATGTTGATATTGCGACACAAGAAACAGCACGGAAGGTTGAAGAAAGGGTTAGAGCTGACAGGCGAACAACAATAGACAGCATTAGCAACTGCAACAGGGTGTTCACGTGATTTAGCCTACAACCGACTGCTGCAGACGTTGAATGTGAGGTACACAGATGGGTGAGAGTGCAGTCCAAAGACTTTTATGCAGCAGGTTTTAGAAAACTCATAAAGAGATGAGACAAATATATCAATGTAAATAACGATTATATACAGAAATAAACACGCCTTTTTAACTATGTATCTTGGTTTCCCTTTTTTTATTGGCTTTTGTGACCTATTTACTGACTTGCTCTCGTATATATGTTATCGTCGCTGCTGAGACAGATCATATTTGTTGAATGGGAAAATTAAAAGAAAAAAAATATCATTAGCTAAATACAGTTTTAATTCACTTAACATCTGAGGTACACACTACGATTCAACACCAACGCATTCCGCTCTACAGCGATTTGGGATTCTGTGAATTTAACTGCACTTAACTTTGTTGGAAACGCAGTGATAATTAAATGTGACACATGATGCCTACACGAAATTTAGAAAGGAATAGAAGTGTGATGTTTACTTGTAGAACATTTTTTTTTTTTTTTTTTTTTTTTTTTTTTATGAAAATGCAAAAGAATGAAAGCATGTCCTGAAAATGCAATTTCGCAGTACAATACAGTTCACGGGTTAATTCATAATGTTCTTACATTCATGGGAAAAATGCTTATCTATTATATAGATAAAATCAAAAAGGAAATTTCGTTCCGAACGTCTAGATTTCGAGTCCTACTGCATGGATTTTGACGAAACTTACACTGTTAGATAGATATCGTTTCAAGGAAGGTTTTAAGCTATAACACATCGTTCTACGTTAATTAGTTATAGAATTATGACGGAAAGTTCTGTTATTTTGGACGAAAAGGTTACCATTGGCATATGATTTTCATCTTGGCATATTAAGCAATCTTTTTGAATTGAAACGTCTATAAGATTTAGAAATTAAAATATACGAAGAGCCCGAAAAAACTATTACTTATTTTATTAAAAATACAAAGAAATACAGTTTTAATGAGAAATAATAGTATAAAAAGAAAATATTTAATTTAAATATGAAAGAAATGTGTTTGTACTGCTTAAACGAAGATTCATTTTAAAAGTCGATCCATGGAAACTATACTTGGCGATTTATCATCTTGGCGGTTTATATTTGGCACCTGCATAGCGATTTTTTTCTGTTTTTTTTTAAGTTTGTCAGGGTTGATTTCAAAAGTACAGCATGCATTTTGTTTATCATTTACACCATTGGATAAGTTTTCGGAATCATTTGTATGCTTGATTTACGTATATAACTATTATTATTATTATTATTATTCAATTAAAATTTGGTGTTTCTCTTTTTCTTTCCGGACGCAAAGGTTGCTGTTGGTCATTGTTTCTGATCTTGGCACCGATATATTATGCTATTATTGAGGAATTGAAACGGATACATTATTTATCAAAAAATACGAACAGCATGGGAAAACTCAAAACTGTTTGTAATTTTATTTGAAATATATAATTAAAAAAAAAAAACGAATTTAATTGAACTTAGAATTATTCTTACGGAGATTTGTGCAATTACGCATTATTAAAAAATTTTTCATGGTGAAATACATATATATATATATATATATATATATATATATTGTTTTTTTTTTATTTATTACTTTTTAGTATAGCTGCGTATACACCCTCATTTTTCTGATAGGTGATTACAAGATTTTTGAAAAATCTTCGGTACTTGAGCACCCCACCCAATTGGCATATGAATTATGTTATTGGAAGCATTTTTCATGCTCGAAGAGAATACTTCAGGATGAATCCTATTACAAAAGATGAATCCATTTCACAATAAGTGATTATTTAGAAATTTGTTGTTTTTCACTTAAACAGTTTTCACATTTGCACACTCAATGCAGTAATGAACAATCTGGCTGAGAGTGAAAAAGTGAGAAGCTTTGTTAGTTGTTCGCGGATTCGAATACCGTATTTACCCGTTGTATACGTCGATCCCGCGTATAAGTCGACCCCCCACTTTCCCGATCAAGAAATTTGAATTTTTTAAAATTCCGCGTATAAGTCGCCCCCCCCCCCCCTCACTTTTCCGATCAAGAAATTTGAATTTTTTTTTTTTAAATACATTATTCAAAGTCACCTGGGAAAAAAATAAAGTGCTAAATATACAATAATAAAGAAACTTTAATTTTTTTTCCTTTATTCGAAATCATATGAAAAAAAGTACTAAATATACAGTAATGAAGATAATAATATAGTAAAGCAGCGGTTCCCAAACTTTTTAGTCGTGCGGACCACCAATTTTGAAAAAATATTTTTGCGGACCACCAATTTTGAAAAAATAACTTTGCGGACCACTAACTACTTAATATACAAGTTAAAAATATGACAAATAGACACCTTTATAGTTATAGTATATACACATGACGAATATATATATATATTATGTCAGTAACTAGTAAAAGATGCTGTACATGAAGAAAAAAATATTTTTTATAAAGAAAATAACTTTATTTATTGTATTCACTTAGCTATCACAATGGACTTTACCCACGAATGGCAACAGTCACGCCTCTGCGGGGAAAAACCATCCGAAAAAGACTGCTTATTGGACGAAGGGGGAGCAGTGTTAAAATTTTCTTCACACCAATTGGTGTTTTTCTTCTATTTACCCGCGGCTGACGTCACATGGGTAAAGTCCATTAGATAAAAACTCAAAAAAAAAAAAGATAAAAAAAACCTTAATTGGATTTTTGACACTGTTTGTCGTCGACGAGAGTGTCAATATCTGGATTGAAACTGGATAGTTTTAGTCTTAAATCACTCTCGGCATTCAATTTATTTCTATATTTATTTTTCAAAAAAAAAACTAAAGTTGAAAAGGCTCGTTCACATAGATAGGTTGTAGAAAAGACCATCAAGTGTCTCAGTGCAATTTTGGCAATAGCTGGATAGTCTTGCCGAACTTTTATCCAAAATGAGATGAGTGGTGTTGTCTTAAAAATCGATTTTATAGTCTGGTCACATGATAGTTCAATTAACGAGTCTTCTTCATTTGAAGATAATTTTAATTTTTTTAAGTAATTTTCTTCAAAGGGGTTTCTGAGATATTGTATTTCATCTTCAGTTTTAGGGACGAAGTTCCTAAAAATATGAAAAAGGCTTAATTACTGCTTCAGTTAGTGTTGGTAGATTTCTCCTTCATATGAATGATTAATAAAAGTATAAGACAAGTAACTAAAATTTATTAATAATTTTAAAAAGGTACTATTTGAAAAAATTACTAATTTTAAAAAATATTACTGTTTTAGGAAAATAAATGTTTTTAATTACGCTTCTTAAAAATAATAAAATAAAATTAAGAAAAATAAATAACTTTAAATTACCTGAGGTTAGAGGCCAAAGATTCAAGGTGTTCTTTTATAGTTGTAGCTGTTGTTTTATCAATTTTGACTTCGTTGGTTTGAAGAAAATCATGTAGGACTGGAAATGCGTCGAAGGAATCTTGCTCCACTTTTTGAGCCCATCGTTGAAGTTTCTTTATCATTGCTTCTATTTTGTCTTGCACAAAAAACTTATGAGCTTCCTTGCCCTGCAGAGTTAAGTTAAGAACATTGAGAGAACCAAAATTATCCGCCAAATATGCCAACCGTTTCAACCAGTTTTCATTGGTCATACAGTCTAAGTAGGATTGCAAGTTTTCCATCATAATCTCCCTCCCTCAAGAAAACCGTGAGTTCATCGAACAATCTTGTCAGCACTTTGCCTCTCGACAGCCACCGAACTTCGCAGTGAAGTAGAAGCTGTTTGTGTTCACTGCCCATTTCATCACACAAAATACCTATCAGTCTGGAGATTTTAGGTCTTGCTTTGATAAAGTTAACTATTTTTACTGCATCGTGAAGAGTTTTTCTTAAACTCTCGTCCAAACCTTTAACTGCAAGAGCTTCTCTATGTATGCTACAATGTGTCCATTGAACCAAGAGGGCGACTGATTTAACTTTGGCGAATAAACCAATATGAATTCCAGACATAGCACGTGCCCCATTCGTTGTCAAACCTACACATTTAGTCCAATCTATTTTATTTTCTTTTATAAAATGGTCAATAGATTTGAAAATCTCTTCGCCAGTTGTTTTTGTCGGCAAACATCGACAAAACAACATTTCTTCTTCAATATTGCCATTCAACTCATAACGTCTAAAAGCTAATAAATTAGCTTGTTCAGCAACGTCTGTACTCTCATCAAGTTGCAGCGAAAAATATTCACTTGTTTCAAAAAAGTAATGACAGCTTTTTTCACATTTCCCGACATTTCATCAATTCTTCTTTTAACGGTTGTATTTGATAATGGAATTTCGTTTATTTGTTTCGTACATTTTTCATCAAACAAAGCATTACTTATTATTTTTGCCGCGGGTATAATAAGTTCCTCTCCCACGGTGTGAGCTGAACCCTTCTTTGCGATTAACAAAGAAAGCTCATAAGAAACTCTGGTGCTTAGTTTGTTCTGTTTTGAAGATTTTTCCGTGGTAGATTTAGATACACAAAAATTTATTTTCTTGATTTCAAAGAAATCCAAAGACTTTCCTACACATTCAGGATGTTTAGTTGATAGATTTCTTTCAAGTTTTAAAAATTTCATACATTCGTTAGATAGCATTTCGAAACAAATCACACACTGTGTCATAGGCTCTTCCTCAGAACCAGAGAACACAAACCCACATTTTAAAAAATCAGGGTTATATTTACGAAAATATATTTTAGTTTTCCTTGCTATTTTTTTTACAACTTAGACTGGATTTCGCCTTCATTTCAAACTCACTATTGGTAGAAACAGATATAGAAGCCCCTTCATCACTTGCCAACTTCGTCTTACGACAAGATCCCGTCCGAAACCAAGCATTCATATTGACGTGAAGTAATATTAACTCACAGTACACATAACGATATGATACATCAACATAAAACCACAGCCACTGACAAAGGAGTCAATAATAAAAGTGCGGAATGCAGACGTGGTGGGGAGAAGGGTGAAGAATGTCGGAGGGAGGAGAGCGTTGACGTTGATGACTGACGAATGTAAGCCCAGCGATCAACAGCCAGCGCTTCTGTAGTGAATTGTCCCAAAAAACCGGTATTAGACCCCAAGATTTTACGGCCCAGTACCACGGTGCTCGCGGCCCACGGGTTGGGAACCGCTGTACTAAAGTAATATACAAAGTTAAACTTATTCAAGGTCCGATTCAGTGTCGGACTCGCTAAACAATTCCCAAAAATCCCCCGTCGTTATAGGCTCATCATGATACACGTTTTCAGTCTCTGTATCGCTACATTCTTCCTCGTCGTTATCACTTTCGAAAATGGCATAATCTTCTGTGCTGTCTAGTTCTTTGCTTATTCAGCATTTCTTGAACGATTTTATAATAATTTCGGAAGGAATGTGATTCCGCGCATCTTTAACCCACCAGGCAATTAATTCAACTAAAATAGTAGTTGATGCTTAATAACTGAAATTTTGTCCCAACACATTAGTAAATATAATACTGCAGTGATAAATCGTTTCTCTAAATCAGGAAATAAATTACCACACATATATTTCTTTGATTCAAGATTGAAAAATAGGACCAGCGTAGTGGGCATAGCTTGCTAGTATACTATAAATAATGAATAATTTATCACAGAAAAATGGTTTATCATAGTCAATTTTGCGTTTTGAGAGTGGAGGAGGGAGGTTGTATATAAACATTTTGTATTCCTTAGTTATACGTCTGTGACTAATACATACCATCACATGCAAAATTCCACTGAGTGAACTGTCTAAGACATTTTTAGGTGCGATAGTAAATATATAAATACGTAGCACCTACAGTCATTGTCTACTCCGTCTGTCTGTCTGTTCGTCTGTCCGCATATAACAGCGTAAAAACTACCCAATCGAATGGTTTGATATGTAATATATATATAATGGTTGCATAATTTTGTCGAGACATTTAAAACTTTATGAAAATCAAATGAAAAATTAAAAAGATAACATAATAAAAGTTTTCTTCACTCTATTAAATCCCATCCTACGTAATAACTTCACTTATATCCAATAATAGGTAATGATTCTAGTTTGCCATGATGATTTCGTACTGTTTAAGATGGAATCATATTGTTTTCGTATAACTGAATTTAATATATATACTCGTAATAAATTTTGTATTTATGAATTTTTGTATAAGAGTTCAATAGCATTTTTAACAAGATCCGAATATTGATAAAACTAGTCCTAGTATGAACGCACATTATTTTCCACGTTTAACGTACTATTTCCGACTTGTTCAATTTTGGATAGAGATCGCAGACATTCATTTTTTTCTTTAATTTAATACCGCAGTCTTCTTATTTGTATTGATTGTTCATCACGAAAATTTAGACAGCAAATATTTCGTTTATAAATTTTATAAGTTTATTTTTTAATTTAATACCGCAGTTTTCTTATTTGTATTGTTTCTTTATCACGAAAACTTATCATAAATTTTATAAGTTTATTCTTTAATTTAATACCTCAGTCTTCTTATTTGTATTGATTGTACATCACGAAAACTTACACACCGAATATTTCGTTCATAAATTTCACAAGTTTATTTTTTAATTTAATACCGCAGTCTTCTTATTTGTACTGATTGTTTATCACGAAAGCTTACACACCAAATATTTCATTCATAAATTTTATAAGTTTATTCTTTAACTTAATACCGCAGTCTTCTTATTTGTATTGATTCTTTATCACGAAAACTTATCATAAATTTTATAAGTTTTTCTTTAATTTTATACAGCAGTCTTCTTATTTGTATTGATTGTTTATCACGAAAACTTAAACAGCAAATATTTTGTTCATAAATTTTATAAGTTTATTCTTTAATTTAATACTACAGTCTTCTTATTTGTATTGGTTCTTTATCACGAAAACTTATCATAAATTTTATAAGTTTATTCTTTAACTTAATACCGCAGTCTTCTTATTTGTATTGATTCTTTATCACGAAAACTTATCATAAATTTTATAAGTTTTTCTTTAATTTTATACCGCAGTCATCTTATTTGTATTGATTGTTTATCACGAAAACTTAAACAGCAAATATTTTGTTAATAAATTTTATAAGTTTCTTTAATTTAACAAGGGGATCGTACCCGGGCTTCCCGGGTTAAAGAATATAGACGAAAAATTTTTTTAAAATTGAAAACTAATAATTTTTTTTATATGCAATGAATGTTTTAGAATGCCCACTTACATTAAAAAAGCATTTTTCATATGGAAAATACGAATTATGCAATTAAATAAATATTTTAAGTTTATCTAAAGCGATATTTTCTTATTAGCCGCATGCTAAGAGTTATTTTCCAAGATTTTGCTACTTATGGCATCCTTTTATATTCTGATAATTTCAGAGTTTATACATGTCTGATAAATTTGTGTTTTATTTATATTATTTTATTTATTTATTCACAGGGAATTTTTTTTATGAATATTAACCGTACGAAAATGAACTCTTAATTTTTTTTAAAGGGCAATCGGATTAATCGTAATCGACCTCAGCGCGATATCGATAAATTAAAAAATATTTCATGCTTTAAAATTATTTTTAAAACCATAGACAATCAGTAAACTGAGATGAACTTTGCAAACAAATTCCATTTGAAAAAAAAAAAAAAAAAAAAAAAAAAAAACTATTTGGTGATCTAAAAATTTAAATTGTACGATTACAAATATGTTAGATTTGTCTTTTTTCAATATTATTCTTTTATTTGTTTATAAAAGAAGTATTAATTTCGTTAATTTGTCTTTCACAAATATGTTAGATTGGTGTTTTTTTTTTAATATTATTCTTTTATTTTTGTTTATAAAGGAAGTATTAATTTCGTTATGCAAAAATAGTCAGAAACAAATGCTGAAAAATGTTTGTTGCTTTATGTGCAAAATGTTTATTATTATTATGTATTGAAACCGGCACGTGATAAGGTAATCTTTAAAAAAACCATGCTTAAAATTTATTTTAGAAAATATAATACATCAGTCAATGAATGCAGTTTTTAATCAAATTGCATTTGAATGTAATTTTTTTTTCCCTGTGCAAAGAAAATTAAAAATGTACGATGGTCAGAAGATTAAAAAATTGCAGTAGCGAAAATTTCAAGACCGAGATTTGATCCTGAAGTGTTGCCATTCGCAAAATGACGTCAGCGTTACGCATAGATACGTTTGTTCTTTATAATATAGATACTTAATCAGTAAAATATAATAAAGATAAGTTATTAGGATGTGGTTAACAATTGGGGTTCTTATGCTTGGATTTCCGGAATGAAAACAGCAATTTTCACCTTCTCAAAATTTGCATACGCACTTCTCATATCCATATTCATCATTTTTTTTTAAATTGTATTTTGTTTGATCATTTAAAAATCATTTTAACTCAGATCTTGAAGTCACGATTGTCTAACATCTTTTATGTGAACAGACGCACTCTTTACTTGAGATTCTAATCTCAATTCCGGAGAGTAAAAATTTCTGTAATTTATGTTTTTTAGACGCATTTGCGTTAAAATGTTTAGTTTTATCTAAGAAAGAAATCGTTTTCTTTTAAATATGACTTCATTTTCATTTAAATAAGCATTTCACCTAGTGTCTGAAACTTAGTATCAGTACACATGCAGAAGGAAAAACAATATAGAAAATTTATGAGGAAAAGAAAAATGCGTGTTTTCAAAAGCAGTATGTCATTTTCCGTTATTATGCCCCTAATATAATATTCTGCTCCTAATGGGATTTTGCGCCACTAAACCGTATAGAACAATTTTTATCAACAATTTTGAATTTTTATCAGAAAATAGCGGGAATAAAGTTCTTGTCTGCAATAATGAAAGCTATCTAATTTTCATCATTTTGAAAAAAAATCATAAAATGCTTTTAAAATTAAAATATAAAAGAGGGGATATTAAAAAAAAAAACAGATAGTGCGATCACATCTACAAAAGAGGTGCTTTCTGTTAAAAACAGTAAAATTGGTTCAGCAGAAAGATCAGGACAGATGACTTAAAAACACACTTGTGTTTTAAATGTATAGATTATATAAAATTAGGAAAAATTAAATTGAGCAAATTATGTTATTTTGATAAAATTATAGTAGAATAGCATTAAATTTTATTATTCGAGAGGATTTTCGACAAAAACTTCAGGAACACGATATTATTTTAAACCACAATTATTTGTTTGCTTGTCTAACTCGGCGAAGCAAATCCATCCAGGCGAGAAGGATCCACTTCTGTAATATAAATCGCTATTATTTACTGCGAATCTCTTTTATAAAGACACTCTAATTTTTTGTAAAACATTGCGTTTTATCAGTGTGTGATTTCGATTACATTATTTTCAAAAGTGAAGCCTTTTCACCTGTGAAGAATTTCAAAGCAGCTGGGCAGTGAAAATGACGCACTTCTACAAAACATAATTCAGGTTTAAGAATTAAAATACACGCTTTTTTTTTAAATGACGTCACTTGCATCCTCTAGAGCAATCCACTTTTACAATACAGTCTTAAACTTCGTCTATAGAAAAGTGTGCATATGACGTCATTATCACGGAATAACAGACAATATTCTTCACATATGTGCGATGTTTAGAAGTTTAAAAATTTGCTGTAGAGAAAATTGCAAAACGAAAATTTTAATTAAAATTTCAAAGTGTTGCCATTCGCAAAATGACGTATGCGTTACGCACAGATATGTTTGTCGTTTATAATATAGATACTACTGTCTTCTTATTTATATTTATCACGAAAACTTATCATACATTTTATAAGTTTATTCTTTAATTTAGTGCCACAGTCTTCTTATTTGTATTGATTGTTTATCACGAAAACTTACACAGCATATATTTCGTTCATAAATTTTATAAGCTTACATCAGTTTTAACAATAACTGAATCTAATAATATCGAAGAAGTTTTTCTTGTCTTAATATCACATTCAAATTTTGTAGCAATAAACCTATTTTATGGAATGTTATCTGCAAAAGTAAAATACGAAAATAGGCTTGCCAGCATTCCTTTTATAGATCCTTTCTTTCTTTCTAACCGATGACTAGGCCCCTACCTGCCGGGATGCCCCATCTTAACGGGTTTAGTACCTGGCATCGGGGCGAAAGACCGCCTAACCGCCCTGAAGCGGCATAAACCTGACATCTTTGCCTCGATCGTAATCCTATCTGCAGTGCCTCTTAGCCTGTATCAATACAGGTCTGATATACACTTATACTGCTATCAGCAGAGGAACTGTAAATGTGCTGTGGAAGATACCTGTTACAAAACTGTATGTTGAATTCATAGAAAAGTCAGATATTGTTGACGACAGTTCTTTATTTGAATTCTATTTCATTCAATTACTTTATAAAAATACAGATTTAAGTTGAAAAATAATCAGAGCCAACCTTGTAAAAAATAGCTACGTGAATCATTAAAAATAACTTTGGTTAAAACCGGATTAACTTCAATATACCTGGAGCTTTTCAAAACAGCTTAAATTTAAATCATAGCTAAAACCGTTTTCTAAAATCATCGTAAAACTCAAACTAAATATCTTACTGTAACTTAAACTTAAACATATTAAAATCATAATGATAACTTTAAAGAGATAAACAGAAAAGAGAGAGCGCCGCAATTGATTAGGGAAACGCAATTTATACCTTTGAACTGGACGATTCCATTTTACAAAAAGGGTAGATCCGAGAATAGTCAACTACGGAACGGCTAACGCCATCTATGAAACACTTTAAATTTAATGTCAGTTCTTTTAAATTAATTTACGTTATAGGAAACAATTAACCCTAGATCTACCGGGAATTTTATTCAAGTTTTAATAAAACGTTCTACACCAGAATTTTTATTTAAAACTATTTAACTTATTTATTTACCTTATTTTTGTCTGGTTTATATACTTAGTTTATTTTAAAGAAATTTCTGGTTTGAATGAATATTTTGTATGTACCTGTCGGGTCCAATGGACCCGTCTGGTAGACGGAGGGTTAACATTATATTCCAGGTGATGAAGGTATTGTTTTAAAATAAAGAAGATCTATAAGCATTAAAATGTAAAAAGGAAAGCTATTAAATCAATATAAGTTTACGTAAAGTTTTAAACCCATATTAGCCATAAGTGACAAGTAAAATCGGTTGAATAGATAACAAAGCCCCCCACTTGTCACTCATGGGAAAGAGAAATTTAAACAGTTAACAAATCCCTAGAATTTCCAAAATTCGCTCTGAATTTACAAAGGTCAAACAAAAATTCAATCTGAACTTTTACCATTACATCTTCAATCTTCTCATAAAATCCAACATTTTTATCCCAAATATAACTTGTCGCCTTTTAAACAGTAAAATAAAATTATTAAACATTATAAACATTAACAAAATTGATAACAATATATAACAAGAAACAAATTACCCTCATGCATCTAAAATGCAATATTTCCAACCACAGTACCTAAATTTAACTCAGGTTTAAACTTCAACAGTCCATCAGCTTCAATTAATATTCCTAATACATTACTAGATAAATTCAAATCTTTCTGAAAAGCAAATCGTTTTAATACAACATCTAACGTGACTTCATTTTAAAACAGTTTCAATATAGTTTCAATACATTTTCAATCAATATATTTCAATATAAATTTCTGAAAAATTTATACATATTCAAAACTTTAATAATCACATTCATCCATCATCTTTCATCCTTCATCATACATGGGCCCATGATTCCATTCTCTTTCATAACACATAATATACTCTATAAATGTTTAACTCATAATTTCATATTTCCACTGTATATAATAAATGCAGATTTTTTACATGTCAATAATTCAAATTACGCATTCAGATTTCTATTTCAATAACTGAAACAAGATTAAACTTTCATTTCAAATTTAGCTCAAAAAAAAAAAAAAAAAAAAAAAAAAAAAAAAAAAAAAAAAAAAAAAAACCTTAAACTAATAAAGTTCATGGTTAATCTCAATAAACTTACAACAATGTTAACGTAATGAAGTCGACTTCATGTATAATTAAACTCTTATATTTAAGTTTCACCAAGTGAACCGGGATACTAAAGTGGCATTTCCAATATTAAAATGAAGGACTTACTGAATTAAACTTTAACATGCCCGCAAATGGGGCCTTCCTGCAACAGTTACACCTTCGTCCGACACTATCCACTGTAGACTCTCTGGCCGGATTACATTTTCACCTTTCACGAGACGTTACGAAAGGCCACTCGAGCCCCGGAGAATAGAAGGGCAAAGGGTACTTATTGCATTCCGGCGGGATTTTAAATTGGTTCACAAGGCTAAACTAAATTCAATTTTTACACAAAAAAATTGATCTTATACATAACCTTATATAGTCAAAACTTTAAAATACATCTTTTATACAGAAGCTGGACTATCTAGTACAATAAATATTATATAAATACACTTTAAGGCAATGAGGGGTATTTAACAAAATTTAACAATCCAAGAAAACGTTTAATTTAAACCCTGATAATTCAAATTTACTAAGGGGCTTGGTGAAGATGTCCGCGTAATTTTCTTTACTTTTAACATACTTTACTTCAAAAATATTTTTATATACCAAATCTCTAATAAAAAATAACTTTACATCTATGTGCTTCGTTCGTTTTCAATGGGGGATTTGACAAAACTAATGGTGGCCTGATTATCAACCAATAATAAAGATTTTTCCTTTCTATCACAAATTATCCTTCGACCAATGCATTCGTCCATTATTCTATCGAACCATAAGAGCTCTCTTGCAGCTTCTGTCATCGCAATAAATTCCGATTCCATGGTCGATAAACTTATACATTTTTCCTTAAAGGACCTCCACATTATTGGTGATTTATCTAAAAGTAATAACTGACCTCCCATTGAAGTTCTGTCATCCCTGTTTGTAGCAAAATTGGCGTCTGAATATGCAGTTACATGTACATTTTTACAATTCAAATTCAATTTTAAAGATTTAGTAAAACAAACATATCCCAAAAGCTTTAATAATCCATGCCAATGTACTAATCCAGGGTTATTTTGAAATTGGCTAAATATATTTACTGCATAAGCAATATCGGGCCTGGTTCTATTAGATAGGAACGACAAACATCCCAAAACACTTCTGTATGGAATTTTAGACATTTCAAATATTTCGTTATCGGATTGAGGGGATTGGGTTTTTGAATAAACTACACCTTTGCTTTATGGGAGTGAAGTGATAGGGAACTTAAACTTTTTAAATTTTTGACAAATCTCACCAATATATGGAATTTGATGTATTGCTAGATAGTCATTACCCTCCTCGAATTCTACACCCAATAGCTTTCTGGTTTTACCTAGTATCTTAAGATCAAAATAATCAGTCAGAAGTTTAACAACCTTTCCCACCACTCTTTCATTTTTACCGAAAATTACTATGTCGTCTACATAAAGAAGCAGGATAATGTTATCATCAAAACTATACACGCAATTGCACCATTCAAACTTAACAAACCCTATATCATGCAAAATTTTGTTTATTTCAAAATACCACATTCTGCCAGACTGATGTAAACCATATAAAGCTTTTTCTAATTTACATACTAAATTTTCGTTTTCCACAAATCCTGGAGGTTGGGACATATATATTGTTTCGGCCAAAGGTGCATATAAATAAGCACATTTTACGTCGCATTGTAGGTGTGTCCATTTTTTACAGGAGACTAAAAGGGAAAAGAAAAATCTAATAATGGCAAAGTTAACAACCGGTGAAAAAGTTTCATCATAGGTTTTCCCCTTTATTTGTTTGAAACCTTGTGCCACTAGGCGGGCCTTATACCTTACAATTTTGCCCTTGTCATCTTTTTTTAATGTGAAAACCCACCTACAACCTAAGGGTTTAGCATCGCTTGGTAACTTAACTAGTTTCCAAACTCCCCTTTCTCTCATAGTTTTCAATTCTTCTCTCATGGCCTGTTCCCAAAACTTCCTTTGTGGGGATTTTAAAACTTGTTTATAGGTAGTTGGTATTTTGATGTCATCTAGTCATATATCCTTATTAATATCAGAAGTCTCCGTATTTGAACAAGAACTATCCTCTTGACCTGAAACCACTCCTTTAAATTTATTTGATCCTTTAAAACAGAAAATATGAGGTTCAAATTTAAGATGATGCTTTTTACAATACTTTTCTACATCGTTTAAGGATCTCAACCTTTCAGTTTTTCCCTGTTCGTAATAGTAAATGTAGTTACGATTACCATAAGCACTCGGGGCAACTTTTCTTAACCAAACAGTATCAGAGAGTGGAACCCCCCTCAAAACATCTTTACTTGATTTTATTTCCTCTGTGGAATTCTCCTCCTCTGAAGAGGATAAATCTGGAGGTTTATACGAAGGGAAATAATTTATATTTGAGGTATCATTATTTTCAACCTCACCTTCAAACTCTTTATCAGATTCCTTATCAAAAATAGGAGATCCTATCTCTTTTGAACCCATCACGACTCCACTGCGCCGGACACTATCTGGGAGTTCCTCATTGAAAGAAACATTAATGGTTTCAATAATTTTGTTTTCTTCAGGTAGCCAAACCCGGTAACTTTTAGTACTAAAGGCGTAACCAACCATTACCCCCCTTTTTGCTTTTGCATCAAGTTTCGACCTAAGTTGCTTGGGAACACCTATATATGCTATAGCTCCAAAGGGTTTTAAGTGTCTAACGGATGGTTTAGAGCCACTATAAAGTTCGAAAGGAGTCTTCGACTGAGATTTGTGACAAATGTGATTCCAAGTATACGTAAAATACAACGCTGCCTCCGGCCAGAAACTTCGTTTTAAACCACTTTCACTTAAAATACATCTGATGCCGTTAGCAATCGTTTGATTGTATCTCTCAACAGTCCCATTCTGTTCAGGGGAGTACACGTCCGTAAATTCGTGTTTAATGCCTCTCCCTTCACAGAAAATCCTAAAATTATCATTTTTAAACTCCCCGCCATTATCTGAGCGAATGTACTTTACTTTACGTTCGAGAAATCTCTCCGCCCGGATCACATGATTGCGAACAATTCCAAACACTCCGGATTTTTCCTTTATGGGAAAAACTGTGGCCTTACGCGAAAAATCGTCAATAATTGAGAGAAAATATCTCTCTCCGTTTCTTCCTTTCTCTCTTACAGGCCCCCAGACATCCATAAACAACAACTCGAGGGGACGTTTAGATCTAAACTTATTAATTGATTTAAATGACGTACGTCTATGTTTACTAAGTTTACATATTTCGCAAAAAAATTTTCCTGATTTAACCCGGGGAAGACCTCTAACACTTTCATTTTTGGCCGTATTTTCTATCAAATCTGGACTTACATGCGCCAATCTGCGATGCCAAATTCTGAAATCCTCTTTAGATAGATGGGACGTTTCAAATTTAACCTTTTTAGGAACTAAACTTGGAATTTTAGGATACAAATGATAAGTACCATCCCTAAGAAAAGCAGTAAATAAATATTGACCATCTTTGGACACCTCCACCTTACCGCCTTCACCAGTAAATTTTACACCTTTTACATCCAATTTTGGACCTGAAATAAGATTTTTCCTTAGTTTAGGGGAATACATTACATCAGAAAAGAAAAACAGCCTTTGGCCAAACTTTAACTTTACATTTCCCTTTCCTTCTATCGGAAAAGTAACACCATTTACAGCAACAAACATTTTTTCATCTTTTAAAGGCTTAAATTTATAAAACAAACTCTTATCACGGCAAAAATGGTGTGAAGCTGCGGTAACAAATAACCAGCTATTTTCGCTTTCACTACCACTCAAATTTGCCTGAATATAAAACAAGAAAGGATTGTTTTTTCCTTTTTGTTTAACGCTGTTAGAGTTTGATGGTGGTTCCCTCGTTTTACCTCTGCGATTCCTGTTTCTCTTAACTGGAGACTGGGCACGTTCGGAACTGGATTCGGAGGCATCAGACACACTAGAAACAGATGGAACACGTCGACTATAACTTCTAGAGTCTCTTCGGCGTTGTCGACAATCCCTCTGTAGATGGTTTGGGCTCCCACATCGAAAGCATCGAAGTCTACTTTTCTGTATATGTTGAGTCTCAACGAAAAGTTCTTTACCTTTGTCTAAATCTCGCAGGGCTAATCTTGATTCTTCGGCGATTAATTCCATTAGAATATCGTTGAAAATAAACTTTTCCTCCTTCCAACGTAATATAACTTGCACTATGCTGTCGAAATGGCTTGGGAGATGACGCAGGAGTTGAAATGATTTATACACCTCTTCAACAGGATGACCAAGGTCGTTCAGTTGATCGGCAATTCTATTTAACCTGGCAGCAAATAAATCTATCTTTTCATCTGGCTTTACAGGTCATGAACTCGGAAAACAGGAACATATGCCGTTATCTAATATCAGGCTCGAAATGTTTCTTTAATACATCCCATACATCTTTGGGATTATCTTTGTTACCTATGATTTTTCTAAAGTCCTTTCCCATATTTAAATAGATTGTGGATAAAGCAATCCTTTTCCTAGTATGAAAATCTTTCACATCCTTTGCTGTAATTCCCTTATCGGCATCAATTTATGGTTCCTTCTCAATTCCAGCGACAATATCCCATGCGTTCTTCTCCAACAGAAGGTATTTCATATCAATTTGCCAAGTTGAGTAGTTTAAAGCTCCAAGCTTATCGATCTGTACTTGCATACTCGCCATCTTCAAAAAATATCAGCCCCCCTTCTTAACAAACACAAATGTCTTTGAAATGGGGCTAAAATTTATGACTCTTCTTATTTAAATTCAACACGCTTCTATTATCCAGGTATGGCATTGGTTGCCCATAACCTCTTCTCTTAGCCTGTATCAATACAGGTCTGATATACACTTATACTGCTATCAGCAGAGGAACTGTAAATGTGCTGTGGAAGATACCTGTTACAAAACTGTATGTTGAATTCATAGAAAAGTGAGATATTGTTGACGACAGTTCTTTATTTGAATTCTATTTCATTCAATTACTTTATAAAAATACAGATTTAAGTTGAAAAATATTCAGAGCCAACCTTGTAAAAAATAGCTAAGTGAATCATTAAAAATAACTTTGGTTAAAACCGGATTAACTTCAATACACCTGGAGCTTTTCAAAACAGCTTAAATTTAAATCATAGCTAAAACCGTTTTCTAAAAACATCGTAAAACTCAAACTAAATATCTTACTGTAACTTAAACTCAAACATATTAAAATCATAATGATAACTTTAAAGAAATGAACAGAAAAGAGAGAGCCCCGCGATTGATTAGGGAAACGCAATTTATACCTTTGAACTGGACGATTCCATTTTACAAAAAGGGTAGATCCGAGAATAGTCAACTACGGAACGGCTAACGCCATCTATGAAACACTTTAAATTTAATGTCAGTTCTTTTAAATTAATTTACGTTATAGGAAACAATTAACATTATATTCCAGGTGATGAAGGTATTGCTTTTAAAATAAAGAAGTTCTATAAGCATTAAAATGTAAAAAGGAAAGTCTATTAAATCAATATAAGTTTACGTACAGTTTTAAACCCATATTAGCCATAAGTGACAAGTAAAATCGGTTGAATAGATAACAGTGCCTACTGCTCGTTTGTGTATACTATGTTTTGCCGGTTACTTAACGTTATATCCAGTTTTTTGCACCTGCACATTGCTACTCATGTTGGTCTCGTAATTTAGAACCTTGATCAGATGACGAGACCTTCACCTGGCAAGGCACCTGAAGAGGTATAATTCACAGGTAACTTGGAGGACATTGCACCTACGACGGATTTTACATGCACCAGGCGCCATTAGCGTACATGGCGGATTATAGCCAGCAGTAGGGGCCTCTATCCCGCGGCCTTAGCTGCGGATTCGATGCTCTGCCAACTGGGCCACAGCTGCCCGAACTACTTCTGAATGACCTGTGGTTTAGAAGCCGAATTGTTGGTGCAGACTTGTCATAATAAAAAGGATTGGAGGGGGGTGAGGAAGCAAAAACATTTTTTTAAAAATTTAAAAAAAATTTAAAAAATTTAAAAATTTAAAAAATGGACCGCCGCAGATAGACAAGTTGCACCGAAAGTTCATTTTGGTCCGAAATGCTAGGCAAACATAACGATGCAGGGGAATGAGACTCCGCCCATCTACCGTACCCCACCGCGTAGAAACTGACTCCGTAGACTTCCCACTGGAGAGGGTCCGGTAGCTTGTGCAGGCTATAGCCTATGTGCAACTAAGAATAATAAAGAGGCGGTAGTCAAAAGAAAAAAAAAAACCTGAAAGGGAAAGGGGTTAGCTTGTACATGTTATTACACTTAAAACTTACTTATAGCTATTTACTTAACTATCATTTATTATATATATTGTTTTAATATTATCCTATAGCAGTAGGTGACACTAAACTAACTAGAGTAATTTACTTTAGATTACTTAAATATTGCCTGGCTATTTAAAATGAATTTATATTTTAATCATTTCTAATATTAGAATCAGGATTTTATTTATTAATTATTATTATTTTTTATTTTATCTTATGACAAGTTAACTATGAATTGGCATACTATTACTTAGCTAGGAGGGAATTTATAGGAGACTAACGAGCTGACCTAGTGAGATTAATATACTAATTTCTAATTAAGCTAGCTGCTTGAGGTTGTAACTTAGATATAAGCTATGGGGGTTGGGTTTGACCTAAATTAACATTTAATTTAATAATTCATTATATTTGTCTAGTATAATATACTTATCTCACCCAGAGGACTTGTTCGTCTGAGGAGGTTTCCTTGTCTTGGTATTTGGTCACTGTCGTGGTGGTTGTCTTTTTGATATTTTGACATATTCTTGTGGGTCTTTTCTTTTTCCTTGATTAGATATATGCTTCTCACATACCGTGAGATGCTTGTCTCTATCGTAGGTGGTTTTTCTTTATGACTCTATTAATGGTGGATGTCTAAATATGAGATTTTGTCACTTTGTGAACTTGCCGCTGATGGGTTGACGACTTGTGTTCTTTAATTTGTGACCCTTTGAGTTGGCTTTGGTCACTTAACAGGTTCATTTTCCTTTGTTTGTATGTTACCTTGATACGTGAATGCGCACATGGCGATCAGTCCATTGGAACCTAATGGCTGTTATCACGATTTATGCAACATTGTTGCGAGCTATTTGAAAAGGCTTGTGGACTACTGGAGTGGGGCTTGTTCCATGGCCGATAGTCCGTCAATTTTTTTTATGATGACTGTTTTCACAAGATGTATCGTTATAATTTTCCTTTGTTGTAGTTGGCTTCTCTGTTTTATTTAAAACACATCTTTTCCCTATCCACTTAACTATCTTCCGATGATAGTTTGGGTTGGTGTGAGTGAGCCGTAGCTATCAGTTCATCATAAATGACTTCCGCCTCTCAGAAGTGCGATAAATCGATTTTTTTATTGCAAGTAAAAGGTTCCTTCACCTGCGGCCGAGGTCAACTTAATAGGTAAACTCGGACTTTTTTTTTAAATATATGTAGAATAGGTGGGATTGACTGTGGTCGTACTTTGGTAGTAAACGCTTCTGATTGAACACTCGTAGTATAGAAATAATCACGTTTTAATGTCTTGATTAAGCATAGGTTATATTTACAGAGCACATTAACTATATACAGGGCTTAGGGGGATGAAGGGGAATTTCTTACGGCAGTTTACCGGCATTCAATATATTTCGGAAGCCAAACCGGGTGCGTCTTACCAGGCCGGTCCGCAGCACCACTCTGACGTTACATTGAATCTTAGCTCTCAGGCTGCGGTTCAGAATTACTAGCTCATCAGGTTTATTGTCTTATAGAATTTGTCTACTCTGCCAGTTCTCATGGGATTTTAGCTGCACCTCTTACTGCGATCAGAATGTGGTTTAGATTGTTTTGGGAACCGCAAGCCACATCCACACTCGGGCATCTTGACAGGTGTGCGCCCCTGCACACGTGAGGGCAACCGCAGCAAGAAAAAGCAAATTAAAATTTATCTAAAAAAAACACTAACAAAAATTTTCGAAATTTTTAAAGTTAAAAGAAAGAAAGAAAGAAAAACCTATCTTTAAAAAAAAGTTTAGAGGCCGAAAAGGAGAGAACTGACGAAACACGAACGAAAAAAATGAATTTAAATTTTGGCTTTCCCATTACAATGCATAAGCTGATCTGCACTACACTACGTGAAGAAAACAAAAATCGTCTTCGAAAAAAAAAAAGAAAAAGAAAATAAAAAACGTCTTCGTGTGTCATGTGAACATGCATCGTCTTTTTCGTCTTAAGAAGATCCACCTGGAACTTCGCGTCTTTCGTCTTTAAAATATTTTTCGTCATTCGTCTTAAAAATCTAACATAAGGAAAGAAAAAAAAATTCGTCCTAAGTAGTGCGAGCAGTCAGTTGCTATACAGAGAGAAAGAAAAAAAAAATGACTAAGCTAAAAAAAAATAAATGCTGGTATTGGGGAAAGGGGGGGGTACATACTAATAATTTAAACAATTATTTGAATCAAACATTTCAAAATATATCACAGAAAATACTAAATATATACAAATAAAACACATTATACAGAAGGATGTTAAAATAAATAGTTTCTTGAAGTAGTGTGTGAAAAAAAAGAAAAACAAAACATCTTCAAAAATCCGTACATATCTGTCACTCATGGAATAGTTAAGAAAAAAGCACTTATTCCATCTGAATTTTGTTAGCTGTAGGTTGTTTATTCTAAGATAGAAAAAAAAAAGATCATCTTATCTGGCAAAGCAAAGTAATAGTCAGTGGTTTATCACAAGTAAGTTCTTGGCACTGGTAAAAAGAAGGGAAAAAGTACTGAGTCTAATCGTTGTTCACATTTGAAAAAGTAAATAAAAAAAAAATAAAGTAACATAACGTAAACATAAAGTAAACATAAAGTTCACTGGAAATGCTAATAGGGTATGTTGATAACGGTCACCACCGATCAGACAGTCTGAATCATGAATCCAGCTAAAGAAAAATAAAAATAAAGTACTTACAGTCTGCTGTCTGGATAACGTGACGATAAATAGGTGACTTTTCGTGAAATAATAAAAAAAAATATATGCACACTGATGAAGGAGGAGTAATTAGCTGTTTGACATCACATACACAAAAAAAATTAACACTTCCTACGGCGAAACAAAAAAAAACACCTTTCGCAGCGCGGAAGCTATTATTAAAAACAATACTAAAAGGAGCACACTTAAAAAAAAACACTTTTCTTCTCTGTCTTTTTTGTAGCTATATTGTGCGGGAACGAATTTTGTTTCGTTTCCATTTTCGGTGACGTGTTTTTATTTTCCTAGTATTGGGAAGAGCTGGCTCTAGTGAGCTGTAAAAATATTCCGTCATACACAGTGAAAAATATGCCTCGAGAAAATGGATGAAAGTTCCCATATCAGAAACACAGGTACGCGATGCACTTGTGGAACGTAGTATGACGAGTAAGAAGCATGGTACGTACACAAGGGAATTTGGAGCAACGAACGTCTTTTGCACAGATGCGTGGTGACGAGAGCAATTAGGGGATGGTAGGATCTGAAAAGGCACGTCCTCGCAAAATTCTGGGATACTTGAAACTAAGTTCTGTAACACGACATCCTCTTGTTTGTGGTCGAAGTCTACGTTGTTTACACTTTCACAAACGGTGATACAATTGACAGATATTTCGGGTGGAGGTGGTTTTTGGAGTGAGATGCCGTTCTGATCACAAGTGAGTATTCCCTGGGAAATTATGTCTCATCCGATGATGAGAGGAATGTTCATGCGAGAAAATTCTATGACATAAGCTGTGGTGGTATACGCATTGTCGTCTATAGAGATGGTTGTGCTGAACGACCCGATTGGTGTGACACTGCTGTTACCGAAGCCTGCGATTTGTAAGCTTGCGTCGTTGAGGGTGGGGGAACCCAGTAAGCGGTACAAATCTTTTCTTACACACGTAATGTGCGAACCGGTCTCCAGCTGCTCATCTATCGCTAAATCTTCAAATTTCACTAATTTCGTCATGTTTTGACGCGGTTTATCTAATTCTACTACTCGAATTGCAGGGGGAGAGGTGTCTGAGTTTGAAACTTTAGGGCGGATGGTCTGAGCGCAGTTATAACTTTTGTGTCCAAAATTATTACGTGAAAAACATTTAATTCCTTTGTTTTTATGTACACAATCTTTCGCATGGTGTTCAGGTTCTCCGCAAGAAAAACAAATTGTTTTCGTGGCTTTTTCCGCGTGTAGGGGTTTATTACTGACATGTGTAGGCCGCGGCTGTGACTGGCGATGGTGGGGACTTTGATCGCAAATTTGCTGATAAATTTGAAGCTTACTTTTAAATTCGGTGAGAGTTTGACAGCCAAAAAGAATTGCTTTATTGTTAGGTGTATCTCTAATACCAGTCATAACATAATGCATGAGTGATGCGTAATCTATTTTCGCTCGTTGGGCAATCTCTTTCATTATTAAAAAATACTCACTCATTTTTTCGTTGGGCTTACAAGTACGTGAAGCTAGCATTTCATGTATTTGGGCGGAAGAGGAAATATGCGCGAATTCTTGTATTAACGCTTGCTTTAACGCTGCGTACGATGTTAATTCTGGCTCACTGCGGACAAACAACAATGCAGTACCCTTGAGAGCTCTTTCGACGAAAAGAAATTTTTGCAACTCATTCAGTTGAAATGTTGTGGCTAAGCCTTCAAATATTTCTAACCATTGTAGAATGTTTTCGACTGGCTTGCCGGAAAAGGGTGTAATTAAATTTTTGAAATCGGTAAAAGAAATGGACTGACGCGGTGCCGAATGGGGGGAAATGGCAGCATTATATTGTAAAGTGGTACCAGAAAAACTCGTTAATGGATTGGATTGCAAAGTATCGCGAGAATCGTCGTCATCTGGCTCGGAATCGGTTTGTGGTGAAATGGAGGACTGGAATTTTGTTAGGTCTGCAAGGGCTTCAATAATGCGTCGTGAAATGTCTGCTTCGTTACCAGCAATGTCTAGACAAAGTACATTTGCCATAGAAGTGAGTTGAGCTAAGGGGAAGTTTTTGGCCGTTTCCGCGATTTTATCGTCAAATTCAGGATCCCCAATTTTAAATTTGAATCCCTGAAACTTCCGTAAATTTTTCCGATTATTTCTATTTTCATCAGTGCCGAATACCAGGGTATGTAGAATTTTGATTCGTTCAACTCGTGCTGAATTAATTTGAGCTAACACCGGCCGTATATCTTGCAAAAACATGGCTGAATAAGAAATAAATCTTACTTCCAAATTGGTATCCTTTTTTTTAAAGAGAACGCCGAATGGCTTGGTTATATCCATTGCGAACGAAAAAAATATCACAGACGTCTTCTTTCACACAGACAAGAAACGCGGGTGACTCGATAACAGATAAGTAGGTCAGTAGATCTTGTTTCTGTCGCTCTTTCCTTATCGGAGAGAACTTAGAACAGAATCTTCGCAGATCTTAAATATTTCAGAAGTTGGATTTCACAACAGTTTCATGGATGTCTAGAGGCTCTAAAAATAGGTGGATTCGACGAGGTCGAGCCCTCAAGTAGAATATGTGGGATTGACTGTGGTCGTACTTTGGTTGTAAAGGCTTCTGATTGAACACTCGTAGTATATAAATAATCACGTTTTAATGTCTAGATTAAGCATAGGTTATATTTACAGAGCACATTAACTATATACAGGGCTTAGGGGGATGAGGAAGAATTTCTTACGGCAGTTTACCGGCATTCAATATATTTCGGAAGCTTAACCGGGTACGTCTTACCAGGCCGGTCCGCAGCACCACTCTGACGTTACATCGAATCTTAGCTCTCAGGTTGCGGTTCGGAATTACTAGCTCATCAGGTTTATTGTCTTATAGAATTTGTCTACTCTGCCAGTTCTCATGGGATTTTAGCTGCACCTCTTACTGCGGTCAGAATGTGGTTTAGATTGTTTTGGGAACCGCAAGCCACATCCACATATATATATATTAAACCTGAAAATAAGGCAGTTAGTTAGTTTGGGGTGGCGATGCCCACTGGGATGGTATGTGTTTAGCTTTGTTCTTTTATGTTTTATTGAGAGATGGAGTCTATGTTTTCTATTAACCATCTGATAACTGCATTGCCCTTGTTTTGTACATGTTTGCTGTTTGCTAGCTGATTATGTCAAAGTTGCTCATTGTTTACTGTGATTTGAATCCGATGGTGTGGTTGTGTTAGTGGGCAGGCTGTTAGAAAGTGTTTTGGGGTTCCCAATTGCCCGCATGCACAGTTTGGCTCATCTTTGCGCTTCAATCTGTGTAAGTATTCTGGGAATGCTCCATGTCCCGTGTATATCTGGCTGAGTAATTTACAACTCCTTAGTCTGTTTGTACTTACTTTTGGGAAGTATTGATATGTTGTCCTGCCCTTGTCCCCGTAATCCCACTCGAACTGCCACTGTTTAATAATTAGTTCTTTAATTGTTTTTTAAGGTTTGTTATTGGTCTTTCTAAGTTACATGGAATTTTTTTTATTTTATTTTCTGCTGCTTGTTTGGCTAATTCGTCGGCATCCTCGTTTCCTTGGATGCCCACATGTGCTTTAAACCAGCTAATTTTGAACCTATTATTTGAGAGTTTAATTGCTTCTTGTATATCATTTACTAGTTGTGTGGTGTTAAATGGTTTGCTTAATGTTTGGATGGCTGACATGCAGTCCGAGCGGATGCTGTATTCCATCCCTGTGCTGTTGCCCCAATATGCTGCTTGTAGTATGGCCAGTAGTTCGGCTTGAAAGACACTATTAAACTTCCTTAAAGGTGCTGACCACGATTTAATTTTTTGTTCATTTTGAAGGCTACGAATGCCGAACCCGTAGCTCCTGATTCCAATTTTGAGCCATCTGTGTAGATATTTATGTCTTTGACGTTGTGTCCTATTCTTGGTTCGATTGTTTCTGCGGGGTGTGTGTTCCATACGTTTATTTTTTTTTATAGTCCTTATGATTTATTGTTGTTCCATGGAGGTTTACATTTTCTCTCAGTCTTGATATTATACCGTATGTTGCTTCGTATTTTACTTGTAGGTGTATTGGAATCAGGCCTGCAAGTACCTGAAGGGCCGCGGTAGGGGCAGTTTTATATGCCTTAACAATGGACAGCAGGAAGTGTCTCTAGCAAGAGGATAATACCTCCTTGCTCCTTGTATTAAGGTTGGGGCCCCAAATAGGGGCGGCATAAGTTAGTGTCGTTTCAACTACTGTCCTATACCAAGTTTTAATAATTTCTGGTTTTAAACCCCAGTTCCTGGATGCCATTGCTCCCAACATGTTGAATGTGTTTCTTATTTTTGCTGCTTGTGTTTGGCAATGTGTTAGCCAGTTGAGGTTTTTGTGTATTATGACTCTTAAGTATTTTATTTGCTCTTTTCCTTCGAGTTCTTTGTCATTAAATTTTATGCCTTCTATTTTATATGTGCCCTCTGTTGGAAGATTCCTTGTGTGTGTTCTGTTTAGACACAGCAGTTCTGTTTTATCCTAGTTTAGCGTTAGTTTATTTCCTGTAATCCATTCATTGAATTCTTTGATTATTTTGTTAGCTAGTTTAACTAATTTGATTTTTGTTTTTGCTCTAAGTATTATTATAAAATCATCCGCGAATGCTTGTATTCTTACGTTAATTCCACAATTTTTCTTGAGAGCCATATCTGCTGTGAGCAGCCACAGCAAAGGCCCGAGACAGCTGCCTTGTGGACAGACCCCGAATGTCTGCTTTGTTACAATAATGCCATTTTCTTCGATTGTGACGTACCTGTCTTTTAGGAAGCTCAATATCCAGTTTGTTAAATAAGTTCGATTGGGGGATTGCTTAAGGTTTTCAGATATAATAGGCCATCTGATATTATCGAATGCTCCCTTTATGTCCATTGCTATGAGTAGTGTTTGGTAACCCTCTATTTTATCGTGTTTAATTGTTTTTATAAGATTATTAAGTGCATGTTCGCACGAGATCCCTTTTTTAAATCCGTATTGCTTATCTCTCCAATATTTGTTTACTGTTAGGTGGTGGGATATTCTGCCGTGTATTATTCTTTCTAAAATTTTACTGAATGCCGGTAATAGGCTGATTGGTCTATAATTTTGGGGGTCTTTAGGGTCTTTACCTTTCTTGTGGAACAGAACCACTGTACCTATTTTAAAGATGTTGGAAAATAGTTAAAGTGGAGGCAAGTATTGTATAATGTTAAAAGAAGTTGTGGCGCTGCATTGTGAATTCGTTTTATTAGGTTATAATCAATATAGTCGAAATCAGGGGCTTTGTTTTGTTTAATGTTTTTAATTATCCTGTTCAGCTCTTGTCGCGTGATTGCAAGGGGAGTTTCTTCTTCTTCTCTTGGCTTTTCCGATGTTAATTTATGTTCTATTTTCGGGTCTGTTAAGTAAAGGCTATTTATGAAGTAGTTTAGTGTATTTTTAATTGTGACTTCTTTGTTGTCTGGCAGGATATTGACTAACCTTGATGGGCATGTTTTCTTACCCGACGCTATCTTGTATTGCGCTCCGTATGTATTTTTATCTTCTTCAGAGTATTTCTTCCATGAATCGCGTTTAGCTTTTTGTACTATTTTTTTAAGTTTTGCCCTTTCTTTTTTGTATTCTATATGTAATTTCTGTTTTTTTCCCCGTCTTCATGTTTTTGAAATTTTCTCCTAAACGCTCTGACCATGTTTCTTGCTATCTTAACCTCTTGCGTCCACCATTGCGGCGCTGTTATGACAGGTGCTTTCCTTTGTTTATAACATTTAAACGCTACTGTTTTAATTTCGTTTTGGAGTCTTAAGGTTATATTATCTAACTGGTCTGTGTTTGTTATTCTTTTAAGATCTCTAATATATATATTTCTTATTTGTTTTATGGTTTTCTCAAATTTAGCGTGTTTTCCGTATTTCGTTTCTAACATGTGTCTTTGATAGTTAGTGTTATCGTACTGAAGTTTAAATTTAATATACTTGTGGTCGCTGCCCGATTCATCATCGCTCACTTCCCAATCTGTAATTCCAGTCACTAGTTTTGATGTAGCTATTGTTAAATCTGGTCAGCCCTCTAGTTTCTTTTGTCGCCTTGTTGTACTAAAAGACGCTGGTGCTCCTGGAGGGTTTTGGACAAAGAGCGAGTTTAGGAGTAGAAAAACTGTAAGTTTTTCACCCCTGTCATTTATATCTGCGTACCCCCATATCTATGGTGGCCGGCGCAAATTGGACAGCATTCTTCTTTTTGGGTACACTGGTTTGCAAGATGATCAAAACCCTGGCATCGATGGCATCTTAGGATTGTGACATAGTTCTTTACTGGGCATTCCCTGAGTCCCAGGCAAACTGTTCTCTCTCTGAGCATGTGATTTGCCAAGGGCTCGGGGAGCGATACCGGTATGTGTACTTTTCCCGCTGATGCCCGCAGATACCGTAGGGTTCGTATCTTTTCCAGATTATCTTTGGGGCTGATGCCTATCTTCCTGCCTATCTTCGTTTTCACTGTTGTTTCATCTGTTTTCTCTGGTGCGTGGAAGATTATGATTATCTTCATCTTCATGTTTGCTGTCTTAATATTCAAAGCGCTGCTACTTTCTTCGCTTTCTGTGAGGGCATCTTTTATCCTCGTGGCTTGTGTCGCCGAATCACATACTATTTTCATGCCGTTGCGTATTTTCTTGACGTTCTTCACCCCGTCTTTGTTTTGTATCTTGCTGGTTACTTGTAGCTCCACTTCTTCTGCTGTTCTGTCTTCTTTAGCTTGGACTATTACTGTAGCTTTAGCTTCTTGTACAGCTCTTGCATATGATTTTACGACCGACGTTTTCATACTTACCAGTTCTTTTTTATCAGTTATTTCTTCATTGATCGTTGTTCTTAAGGCTGTTGATTGTTCCATAACTTCTATACTGGCCTCGGCGTGCACAGCCCTAGTCTCGATCTCCATCAGTGAATTGATCACCATTTGGAGTGCTCGTTCTATGGCCGTGCGCGTCGAAGCGGTGATTTTTGTAGATTTTGCTGCAATTGATTTAATATAGCTAATTGCCAGCTTTCCTCTTTCGACTTCTAACGATCTTCATTTATTTGCTTCTGGCAGATCACAAAAACTCATTAGCTTAATCCTGATGTCATCTGTCTCTTTATTTTCCATTTTTGAGGCATTCTGTTGGCTATCTTCGTCGGAATCGACTTTTGTCTCGTCATCGTTGGTGAGATCGAAATATTCTTGTATATTCTTCAGTGTTATTACTGTCTTTTCGGGGAGCTCTTCTTTTTTAGTTGAATTCTTCAATGATTGACCAGGTAGCTCCTTTCGAGCGGAGTCGGATCCACCTGCCACTACTGTCTTTTTTTTTATTTTGGGTTTTAGTGTTGTTGATTTTGAGTTGATTTTTGGTGCATTGTTACGTCTGTACAATGGCGGTCATAAGTTTCCGGTCAGCATAAAATTTTTGGTTAATTTGTAAGTACACCTATATAAAGAGGAATCTCAAAGTGATACTTATACACTTTATTGACATAACAGTTAAGAACTCATTTATGGAATACAAATTAAATATTAATAAATTTAATTGACAAAATTAATTGCAAAAGAAAACGCATGTTCTCAAAAGTTTCCGACCACCTTGGCAAGTTTGGAAAAAAATGGTGTTATAACAGAAAATAACAGCGATAAAGAACAGTTACAATTAGTATTTTGTATTCATACATTTTGCAATAATTACTGCTGCGCAGCAGCGTGGCATCGGTTCAGTGAACGCTTGTAGATCACCAATGTTAAGTTTTGTCCACGGTTATAGCAATTTTTGTTAAAATGCTGCTGAATTGGAATATTTATTTTCACACACGTTTTCCACATACGTTTTCAAGTTAGTTTCAAAGATTTTTTATTGGATTCAGATCGGATGATGGGGCTGTTCATTTCAAAAGTGGAATTTTTTTGTGCGAAAGCCACTGCTTGACGAGCTTGCATGTATGCTTTTGGTCGTTATCATGATGAACCAAGTAGTTGCGACCACAATTTTTCCTCCAATAACGCAGCAAATGATCTTGCAAGATATCCTTATGCATTGCACTATGCATCTTGACACGGTTTTCAAATAACGGACTGACACATTTTCCAGGAAATGCTCCCCACAGCATAACGTGTCTTCCGCCATGCTTCATTGTAGGAATAATAAATCTCGCATCTTATCTTTTGTTTTTAGGTCGTCGGTTGTAATGCCTTTTATCACTCCCAAAAAGATTGAACGTCGATTCATCGGAAAATAGTACTTTTTTCCAGTTTTCACTTGACCAGTTTTTGTATTACTTGGCAAACGCCAGTCGGACCCTCTGAATTTTTTTTTTACTTATGAAAGGTTTTTTAACACCGGCTCTTCCATAATGTTCTACGTCACACAAGCGTCTTGACACTGTAAACAGGCTTATTTCAGCAATATTTTAACACCGCAAATCGCGTGGAATTGCAACGGCATTTTTACGCGAGTCATCAACTGCTTTTCTTCTGATAATTCTGTCCACAAGAATAGTCGTCTTTCGGGGTCCCTCGGACCGTGGCAAGTTCCGAAGGCCATGACCATCTTTATATTTTTTAAAAATATTGTTTACAGCAAATTTTCCGATCGACAACTTTGCCGCAATCTCACGAGAGGATTGTCCCTTTAGCGACAAACAAATCACTCGTTAAGAACAATAAATTGTTAAACTTTTCATTTTTGAATTTAAAATACGTTATTCATGTTGATTAACTAACAAACATGGCAAAAAAAAAAAAAAAAAAACACTTTAGCGATAGCAAAAACTAAACGATGACGAACGGCTGGAAACTTTAATTCCTCCCCTTTGCATCAAGTATCTTAATTATCCAATCAAAATGATCACGTGGTCAGAGGTAATTTGCTTATTCCCAACTTTTGGAGCAATTGTGCTTCTTCTTCGCTGAAACGTTCTGTCAAACAAATCAAAGAAACTAACTGGCCGGAAACTTTTGACCGCCACTGTATGTTGGAGAGTTTATGCTACTCCTAGCCTTTTATAGATCCTATGATCTAAAAAAAAAAAAAAAAAAAAAAAAAAAAAATCCTAGTCGCGCGCACGCTTGTGCACATCATGTGTGTGGATTTCGTTCTCTATCTGGGTAATCTATATTTTTCTTAGGTAGGTTAAGTAGTAACATACTTTATTCTCCAGGAGCTTTAAAAAATACATATTTATATTTTTTTCTTACCAGGTAATAGGAAAATCTTTTACTGCACACTGTTCTCTAATTCATTAAAATTCTTGAAAGATTTTTAAAATTTAGATTTTCCTTTTCCTTTTTTTCCTTACGCTGTAATAGCATGATGCAGGGCTGTCCAATGCGAAGCCCGCGGACGCTATGGCGCTCTTTGGAAGTTTTCTCTGCTCCCTTTCAAAATTTAAGATATTTTTGTAAAGATAAAAATCCATTTTAAAAGAATATTTTTTTCTAATTAATAATATTTATATATATATATTTAAATTGTTATTAAAGCAATTAAGGTTTCTGCCCTCCTTTTCCTACAAAAACTTTTAAAAAGCGCATCCCCTCCCCCTCGCTCGCTCTTAAAAAATTGTTACTCTAGATTTATTAAAATTTATATTATCTTTACATAAATTTATTGAATTATTTTTTACATAAAACACATGAAACGTAAAGACCTTATCGCTTTCACTATGAGATGCATGTGCAAATTATAAGACCATCGATACTCATATCTTGATTACCACAGATGCAAATGTCCTCCAGTATGTCTGAATAGTACATTTTCGCTTTCTTTATGACAGAAATTCTGCTTTTAAATGTGTCGAAGATTACTATACAAAATTACTGATGGAAGTTAACCCTTGCTAAAATCAGCCTCTACCCAAGGCCTGATTACCGCACAGGCCGACTAGGCCGCGGCCTTGGGCCCACCGCAGACATGGACCCAGAACGATTGAAATGACCAAAAAATGTCTTTCAAGTGTAATTTTCTGTAATGTTTATCTAAAAAATCAAAAAGGATTTTTATTAACTGACAACAAGCATGGTTGTAAACTCACTTTATGCAAAGAGACATTTAACATTTCTAATTCGCATTGACTTATTTCTTTCAATGGTGCTTTGTCACATGTCAATATTTATGATTGTGTTAAATAATCTGTTAAAGTAAATGCAAAATTATTTGAGATACACCTATAGTGCAAATTCTGCAAAAATACAGCATAGCAGCGCCACCTGTTGAGCGATTTGCATCAAAACATAAAGAGTAGTAATTCATATCGAGGTATACCTGAATCTGAAGTTTGTCGAAAATCCAAGCATTAGTTCTTGAGATAAAGCTATTGCGGTAATCGCAAAAATGCAGCATAGCAGCACCACCTGTTGAGCGATTTACACCAATACATAAACATCACTAAATCATATCCAGGTATATCTGAATCTGAAGTTTGTTGTAAACCCATGCATTAGTTCTTGAATGGACTTTGAGATAGATTTCGGAAATCGCAAAAAATGCAGCACTGCAGTGCCACTTGTTGAGCGATTCACACGAAAATGTACAAAAAGTGAACTCATGTCAAGGACTAACTGAATCTGAAGTTTGATGAAAATCCGTGCATTATTTATTGAGATAGAGCTATTGCAAAAATCGTGTAAATCCTGCAAAATGCAGCATAGCAGCGCCATCTTTTGGGTGATTTACACCAAAAAGTTACCAGCACTAATTCACATCAAGGAATAACTGAATCAGTAGTTTGATGAAAATCCGTGCATTAGTTCTTGAGATAGAGCTATTACAGTAATCGAGAAAAATGCTGCATAATAGCGCCACCTGATAGGCGATTTACACCAGAAACTAATCAGCACCAATTTATATTAGGGACTACTAGAATATATTTTTTTTATTAAATTCCGTGCATTATTTCTTAAGATGCAGCGCCCACAAAATTTGTGTCACATACAGACTGACAGACAGACTCACAGAGAGAAGTTTTTTAAAAACATATTTTTCGGAATCTCTGACCCTTAAAACGTGTAAATCCGTCGAAAACCGTAAGTCGAAAATTTTCATGAATCCAATACTTTCTTCTTGTAAAGATAGAAGAAAGTAAAAATTAATCTAATTTATGTATTATAATTTAATTTGAATATAATACTCATTATTCGCTGCAGAAGTGTGACTATTGTATACTTCGGTGAATTTTGATAGTTATCATCTTCTAGGAAATGTTATATGAAGAATTTATATTCCAAGTGATTAAGTTAAAAAAAAAAACTTGCAAATGAAATAATAGTGCTATAAATATGCTTTATCGAAATCAAAATCAAACAAAAGAACATCATGCTATTACATAAAAGAAATAGAAATAAAAATTTAAGAGTCGAGTTCTTTTTTATATTTCATTAAATTTGTCAGTAAAATTTCATCTTTGAAGTAATTGCAGCTAGGAGTACAAAAGTGCATATTTACAGCAATTGAGTTCAAATATTCGTGACAATTTTATAAATGTAGCTACTGCATCCATCTGCTAGGTATGAAGATCTCTTATACAAATTTAAATAATATTATTTTATAATTTGTATGATATTATTTCAATAACAAAAATATTTCAAAATTAGAATAAAGATAAGGAGTTACAACTATTCATGCGGTAGAAAATTTAGTAAATAAATTTGTGTTTAATTCATTCTTTTTTCTTACTTTGTCTTATCAGAAATTTAAAAAAATTGCATTTATTAATAAAAAGCCGATTTATTTTTCAAATTGTCGGTTGTATTAATAGAAATGCAGTTTATTTAAGTAAAATAACTTTTTTTAAAACAACTGTTTTTTGATGATAAAAAAGTGCTAATAAAAATCCTTACTTCTCTACATAATTATAGAAAAAAGAAGCTGACTAGAAGATGATTAGAAGTGCATCGATTCCGCAATTTTGAACATCCTCCGTTTCCAATTTGGAAAATTTTCTTTTTAGCTAAATAAATCTGAAGATTGGTGTTATATTTACAGTACAATGCTTACTAGCCTTTCTTACATAGAATTACGTATTCACGGAAAAATCTACTTGGTACTCTATGATAATCAAATATTTTTGTTACACTGTTTGATCGCTTACATTAGTTTTCTGAAACTTTTTTTTTTCTCCCGGTATGCTATTTCTTTCTTCCAGCTAATAAAATGTCGTCTCCAAACAATAATGTTACGTTGTATGAGCCAGCTGCAAAACAAAGCAGATGAATCATTGTACTCTTAAATACTATACTGTAATTTTTTTTAACTTCTAAGCATCGTACATTTTGAATTTTTATACCGTCGTATTGGAAAAAGGTACTTTTTAATGCAATTTGTTTGAAAATTGTATCCCAATTTATTTTTGAGAAAATATTTTTTTTGTATTTTTAGCGCAATTTGTTTAATTTTGGCAAATCAAGTACTCCATTTCTGTAGAAGGTAAACAAAAAATAGTTGGAAAATTGCAATTATTTTTTTTTTGTTGCCATTTTTCATAACTACGAAAAAAAAGGAATTAAAATATGGTTCAAAAAATATATAAATCAGTGATTTCTGATAAAACATGGAGCAATTATAAACTATATTTAATTTAATTATCTATGTTAGAAATAAATAAAGGCATATGAATCATTAGATAGCCGATTTTTTTTCCTCTCTTTGTCGTGTTTCTTGAGTGGCTTTTTTTTTTTTTGTGTGTGTGTGTATTATTCAGCGATAGTGACGTAATATGAATGTGAGGAATTCTTCACAGAATGCGAAGGACATCATTTTATATAAAATAAATGCTTGTGTTTTAAGTCTTGAAAGTGAAATATATTTCATATTATCTATATTTATGTACAAATACTTTTTTTTCATCGGGGGCGACACTAAATTCTGAAAAAGCAGAATTCCCGTTTTCTTGTTTGCTTTTATTATTATTTTTTATTGTTATTTTTATTCACACAAGACTTTGGTTGATTGATCAAAGTAATTTTGTTAATTTATTTAGTTGATTGCTATTCATGGATTAGGTTGAAGAACTGTATGTTTTTAGATCAACAAAATAATTTCATTTACTGTGATTGGTCACTGTTTCCTCTAAGGAGACTATTCGCCGAGTAGGAGAAAATGTGCTATGTCGCGGCGGATGCAGATACTTCTTGACGAGGGGAGGTAGGGGAGGGTTGATACATTGACAATTTTTCTAAACAAATGGCATTAACAGCCATTGTAACAGATGTAAAGTCTTCTTTTATTAGCAGAGGTCATCATTAGCTGGACTTAGCAGTGAAGAGCTGACAACTTTTTTTTCTTTTAATTTTGGGGACTTTTGGAATGTCAATGTAATTTTTTTAAAATATTGATTTTCTTTCATAACTCTTATTATTGTGAAGATAATATCTTGTAATTTATTTTATTTGTAACGCACATTGTTTGGGTGAGTTTTACCAGAAAGCAGATTGGCATTTTGCAACTGCATTTATACAAAGGGATTGAAAATCCAGTAAGGCATGATAGGGAGAAATGATACGCTTGTATATTTGGAATTTAATAGTTTTTTTTTAAGTTGTAAACTAATATAGGACTGTAATATTCATTATTGTTTTACAGCAAGAGCTACTGAAATTGGTAAGGAAGAACAAAGAGACTATTCATAGACATTATGTAGGTTACATAAAAAAGCAGTGCGATGATAGATGGTTAGTTCGCTTTGCTCGTCATGTAGAAAGGAAAATTTTAAATGGCCTGAAAAGGAAGATGTTTCTATAATTGACGAAGGACAAATTAAAAAAAACATTAAATCCACCCGATTTTACTTACCAAAATGACAGAGTTATTAGTATTTCTTTTAACCATTTCAGCGGTGGGGGTATGTTTATGAAACCTCTTAATTTTAATTCCCAAACGCCACATTGTCACTAGCATTTTGTAAAATATTTTCCATTTAATATGAATGTGAAATATAGCCCTTTCTTATTTCCAATTAAATTTGTTGGTAAATTCCGGTGCCATTCATTTATTGAAAACTTTAGCATTGAAAATGCGATGACCTGAAAGGATTAAAGAAATCTTAAATGGGCTAAATTTATGTTAAATTGTTTGCAAATCAGCAATGTTCACTGCATTTTTTCTTGCAGCAAGATCTCTAGGGTTTTGTTTTTCATTATTTATTTTCTAAAAAGTGTGTTAATAGAATTGTTTAAATATTTTTATAAAAAACATTTCTGAAACAAAAATAAGTCAATGTCATTTCTTTTTAAATTTTACTTAAATATTTCAAGATTTATCGTAAAATTTGTATGACACATACATTGAATTGTCTACATTTTTTTCCCATTTACATAACAATGTATCAAACCTCTTTTGCTAGTACATCAATCCTGCCCAGCAATGGGGAGATTTGATACAGTAGTAATCATTCACAATGATTGGAATATATCTTTGAATGATTATTTTTTAAATTCACAATATTTTTAATAAATGAATAAAAGGTCACTTTATAAGAAAACACGAAAAATTTGTTTAAAAGTAGGTTTCTAAGGGTTGTAAGAAATTAGTAAAAAAAAAGTGTATCATATCTCCCCTACCTCCCCTACTCACCTTCTGTACATGTATTTTACGCTGGTAAAAGTACGTTGTAGGCATTGAAGAGTTCGGGTAGACCAAAAAGAGAATTTTAAAGATAGAATTCTTGAAAAGGTAAACATTTCTTCTAATTATTTTCGTCTAATCATATTTTTTAATGAATATGTTTAATATGCATTATTATTGTATATCTGACGTGATCATTTTCTTTCTATATAGTATATTAAAGAAACGTGTCTTCACCGTAACATTTAGAGCTGTCTTCGTTAGTTAGATCTTTTGAATTGAATGGATAACTAGTAAGTAGTTATATAAATCCCTTCTATTTTATTTTAAGATTTTTTTTTCATTTTGTTGCAATAACTATAATGTACATTTATATTTTGTAATTTAATTTCTTAGAAATTATCTTCTGGCGATACTGTGCATTTTTTTACGCTGTGCTATATTCACTAATCTAATACTATGAATTGAAAATTGGCTTATCTGACTTTAAAAGCAATATTTTGAAGTAAAAACAAATTATTTCATTGTCATTCTGCTGAAGTTTTTTTCACTGTGTTTATAAACATGCGTTACTTTTAGAAAGGGAATAAATAAGTTTTAATTATTTAACGCTATTTTACTGCAATAATTTAACGCTTTATGTTTTGAAGGGCGTTATTTTTTGAAATAAGAGTATAATACACAATTACTGCGAATAGTATGTGAACTCCATGCCATCAATTTAACTTAGCACTTTTCGTTTTATTTGTGAGAACTGTCATATAAAAATTAATGCGTAATTAGAAACGGGCTGGTGATATTCAGTAATCAGAATATAGGATGAGATTAAGAAGCCAACTTACTACGTCACTCTGACAAATGTTTCTATATTTTCGTTTTTATGCATAATCAAATTCAGAAATATGAGTGGATAAATGTATTATTCAGATTCTATGTTCCAATATATTATTATACTAGAAAGATAGCCCGTCAAAAATGACGAAAAATGAGATATAAAGTTATATACAATCATGTGCAAGAATACGAGTGGTTTTCTCCTGCTTGTTTCGCAGCGATAAATGAAAATAACACATTTTAAAATGTGGAAATATGTTGCCAATTTTCTTCTTTGCCAAGGCAGTTTTATATATTTCGCCAAGACCCCTATACAGAACAAAATAACGAGAATTTAATTTCTGTATCCGGCTACGTATAAGCACATTAAAATTGGGCTGTTAGGAGCTCAGATACCACACCACCGTCTAGTGGCGTTTATTTTATTAGTAGCATCGGGATGAAGATGTAAAGACGTAACATTTTGTATATTACACTTTAAAGTTTGATCCATAGATTTTGAAAAAACCTTTTATGCGCGGAGTTTAAATTAAATAGCGCGGAGCTCGATTATGTAAGATTAATGGGTATCAATGGGAACTTCGTCAAATTAGCCAGCTATCGCCAAGTTGGCTTCATATATGGCAATTTATTTTTTCGCCAAATTTTGTGGTATTGCTCCAAATTTCGCGTTATTTTGTCAAGTTCATCAGAATTTGGCGCTATTGTGGCAACCCTGCTTGTACTTTTCAACAATTACTCATTGTTGAAGCTGGTACCGATTTCTCCATAGGAAGCCTAACCCTAACATGGCAACGATTAACGAGGCTTTCCAAGCGGAATTGTGAGGCACACACAGAGACTTGGATTTTATATAAATAGATAGGGTATTTCAGCATAGCGGTTACCAAGTTTCAGGAGCGATAGTAGAGTACACCTACACGATGGGGAATCACATAGCAATACATGGTCGGTAACCCTTTCCTGGAGTGGTAGTGACGACACTAAGCACAAGAAAGGAAGTACACGAACAGGTTGAGACATGTTTATTAGTAAGCATAGATTAAACTTTGTGCGAATTTTAATAAAAAAGCTAAAATCGTTAACAACGATTTTACGCACAGTTAGCGTACATAACGACAAAAAATTCCCATACGATCGTTTCGAGGATTCCTATATCACCTTCTTCAGTGAGGAAAAAAAGGGAGAGAGAGAAAGAGAGAATTAAAATGGGTTCGAAGAACCTCTCGGTTATAGCCCCGAGTACTGGCTTATGGGCAGATTGAAAAGGAAAAAACAAGAGTTTAAATATCTCCAGGAAATGACGTAATGAACCAGAACTAAATGAAAAAAAGAGTCACTCAGCAGCTCACTGAGGAAGGGTATCCAGAATTCCTCGAAACGATTGTATAGGAATTTTTTGTCGTTCTGTATGCTATTTGGGCGTAAAATCTTTGTTAAAGATTTTAGCTTTTTTATGTTTATTATTCTTAACACAGCAGAAAAATAAGGAATAAGAACAAAAAGAGAGACAATGATCGTCATCAATAAACATGTTCGAAATTACGACTCCGGGCCTCACCTCTTCGGCGCATGGGATCTGTAATGTTCTCTAAAATACCTGGCATGTCCCGTACTTCCCTATCAGCTGTTTCGATCCGCGAAAGAAGTTCATCAGCACTGTCTAGCATTGGCCCTATGTACTATGAATAATAAACATGTTTTTTCACCCTGCTTTTGTCCTTCCTTTCTTTTGTTTTGTGCCGTCACTACAGTGCCAAGAAAACGTTTCCGACCATGCACTGAAATGTGATCTCTTATCGTCTAGGTGTAGTCTATCTCTCCTGAAATTTGAAACCGCTGCGCTGAAAAACCCTGTATATTTACTTTTCCACGTTATAAAACATTTACATTAGTAATAAAGTAGTATGTAGAAAATAATAATTTATACATAAAATACACATTGTTCTTTTTTATACAATTTATAATAGTTTTATATTGTCTCATTTATAAAAGTATATATTAACTTGAAAGACAGATATTTTTAGATGAATTCAAAATAAACAAAAATTTTGGTATTCTATAAACAGTGTCTATATAAATAATCTAAATAAAAATTTCCCCCTGAATTTAACAATAACTTAAAATGAGATAATCCAATTTTATTTGTTCTGAAGGTATTTTTATTGCCAGTAAAATATTATGAATCTATTTATAGTTTATATGTACACATATAAAATATTAAGTCTTTAGTATTAATCTGAACCCCAATAGTTTCTAGAAAAGGATTTACGTCTAGATTTATAAAACATTAATTCCCTATTGAAGGATATTTTAGATTATATGACTTATATTTTTGGAATTTGGAAATTTAACGAAACTTTCAGCATTATATTTCAAAATAGGCCAGAAAATAAATCCGATATCAAAAACCAAAGCTAATTCCTATAATACTCAGTATTTTCTTTCTCTACATAAGAAATAAAATAAAATAGAAAATAAGAATGTCATAATAAGCAATCTTAAAAACGACGTAGGAAGGAATGTATCCTTTCCTCTTGATACAGGTCTAAACGATATTTTTAATTATGTACTAATTCGGGTTACCTTAAATCGGGTGCTTGGTCAAGCACCCCGAATGTCCTACTTCACTGGGGGGAGAGGTTAAAGATTAGTTCTTTTTTCCTTGAAATTATCCAAAATTTGGAATCGCTGCGAGGTCCGGAGGAATCAGGATTTTTCAGTTTGTACAGTATAGTGTACCTGAATTGATTTTAATCATAAATTAACCGACCAAGTGCAAGTATTACTCGTGCACAGAGGGTTCAATACAATAAATGCATGTGTAACTGGGCATTTCTTTACACAAATGTATCATTAAAAGTGCCGATGACGCATCATGTACTCCGCCCGTGTCTTTATGTAATTCCAAACCATCCGTAAATTTATAGGTTAATATCTCGGCTAATTACCAATTTTCTTTTTCGAAAATCATTATGAACAATCCTTTTATACTGCTGTGACGATATGTACAGTCATGGAAAAAAAAAGTACTCCTCAACAAATTACCTTAGAAGAAAGTTACTGGTACCAAACGATAAGAAATAAAGCCTTCTTTTAAATGACGTATATAAAATTTGCTTAGGGGGCAATCTACTTACTAAAACAAATCATAACTTTGTTTTTTTCAATAGCAGTACACAATTCTGATAGCATAAATGAATTCTACGCTCGTTAATTAGCCTAAAAATAAATTTTTATGCAATTCGTACCATAAGTTTCTGAGAAATTAATTATTTTAAAACGAGCGTGTTTTAAGGGCTGTATCCAAATTGAAGTTCCGTACTCGATTGTTAGCCGTGAGAGCCCCCTTCTTGATCAAGCGTTACTCAAGCAGTCAATGAAATATGCTAGCTTACAGGACAGCATATGAAATTTCAAAATATCTAGTCAGTTCTATCATAGGCGGCCTCTTAAACCATCATTTTGCCGTTTTGTAAGCCTAATTTGAAAACTACTTGGAACAAAAATGTGAAATTTTGGATTTCCATAAAGCAGGACTATAGCTTTTAACTTTTCATAAGTAGGCGCTACAATCCTTAAAAAGGGACTCATGACTTCAAATAAGAAACACCACTCTAGACGTTAGTGCAATGTAATGTTTAATGAATATCTGTACTAAAAGACATATTATTTACATGATTACTTTACATATTTACATCGCAAAGTTCAGAAGAAATCCGCTGAAAACATTTTATCATTTTTCCTTCTCTCAAAACAATCTCCGGGGAATTAAAAAACAAGACAGCTTGCATTTCGAACACCTGTCCATTGCATGTCTCAGAATTCTCTGCGGGACAGCTAATCCGTAATGAATCATGGGAAAAACCTATTTGGCAGCCCGATAAAATTAGAGACTGTCGTTTAGTGCTGCCATCTAGGGAATCGGTATTTAAATATTTGTTACATCCCCCCATCTGGTTCCTTAGACGTCTCGGCAAGGGACCAGGAACATTTTAGTTTGTCCTACCACGTTTCTTGAGTGGAATAACTGGTTGGTCGGTAACATTGTTACAAAGTTTTAGTGCCGATGTATGGTAAGTTCCTAAGGGAACTTCGGGAGCTTGTAAACTGGCAACTTCATAGGAAGTAGGCGAGCGCTGTGTGAGCACTACATAGGGTCCGTCACGCCGAGGACTGAATTTGGCAGTTCTTTTCTGACCAGCCTTGCTAACGGGATGGATTTCTACCCATACATGATCCCCAGGAGAATACTGAGGTCCTTCTATCCGTCTTCTGGCCACATACAGTTTTCTTTTGCGTTGTTCGACTAAATCTTTCACTTGCTTAGTGAATTTAGCAAATTTGTTTGGTTTCGGGCTTATCTCAATGGAGACTGTACCGATTTCACATGAGGATGGGGTGGCTCCTCCTCCTGGCTGAAAGATGGTGTCATACCTTTTCAACAAGTATTTTAATTCTGACTTCTGGCCAGAACATTCAAGAGGCTTTGGAACAAGATCTGCAAAGCCATATTTTATATGAGGCAAATAGCCGAAGTATTAACGTTTGTTTTTAACATCTGGTACAAAACCTGACTTGTCAAGAAAGTCTCTTCCTAAAAGGGTTCTGTCCCCTTTAGCTTTAGGTAACACAATAAAATCTGTACGAAATTTTCTTCCTTCAATTTCTACAGTAACAGTCGTGGTCAAACTGTCTTCTTTTGACCGTTGTCCATTTGCTAAGGACATGTGCAGAGAGGTCCTCTGAAACTTAGCACCTTTTTCTTTTAACACAGAATACAACGATTCACTAGCCAGGCTGTGACTAGATCCGGTATCTACGCTGGCTGTGTCATAGACGTCATTAATTTTCCGGTTTACTGTGGTTAAATGTGTGGTTGTGGTTGATCATGTGTATATCTGTATTTGCTCAAACTGAGAAGATTAAGTTTTTATCACAGGGTTGCAAGTAGGGCACTTAGCACGAATAAATACCGGAGCACCACAACCATAACATTTCAAAGTTGGGCGATCTTCAATCAGTGCTGATGGATTCACCTTTCCGTTTTCTGACGGGGTTGTCTTCTTTAAGTAGAAGGATTCATTTTGAAATGAGTTATTAAAAGAGCTCGATGGTACGGTCTCTTTTGGTTTTGACCAGTTTTTATTTTTCTGGTGGATTTCCACTACTTTGGATTTTGCGGGATTTTCTCTTAGGACATCGTAAGCACTTAGCTTGTCTACTAATGCATTTGGATCATTTAAATCAGTCCAAACGTCTAAGAAATGTTCTCTATGCTGTGGGGAGCACATTCTCTTTAATTTGTGAGATAAAATAAGACTTCAAATCTTCGAATGAAGTTATGTTGAGCTCAGATAGCCAACCTTCAAAGTAGGTTCTAAGCTCGAAAAAATAATCTTTCCAGGTAATTTCTGGAATTTTCTTGTGCTGAACGAACAGGATTCTAAATTTTTCAGCGGTCAATTTGAATCGTTTCAACAACATCGCCTTGATGTGTTGGTAGTCCTGGGCTTTTCTTCCGGTTCCCTAGCAATGAGTCTAGCAATATCACTAGGTAAAGCGCTTATGAGATACGTAACCCAATTTTCTTCCAGAACCCCTAGTAGCTTTAACTGTCGCTCACACAGCACTAAGGAGACGTTTATATCATCTTCGTTTGGGCGAAAACGGGAAATCAATTTTTGTAGGTCGATTCGCGGTTTTTCGTAAGTGCACCTATTATTTTCTAACTCCGAGTTAGATGACGAAGTCGGATGGGTAAGGCGTAATTTTTTGAGTTCGAAAGTCCGTTCGCGCTCTAAATTGTCTTGTTCGATTTTACGTTGTTCTTGTTCGAAAATACGTTGATTTTCTAAATCAAAGCGCTCTTGTTCAGCTTTTCTGTTCTCGACTATAGTTGTAAGTAAGTTTTTAGTATAATCTTCGTCGTAATCAGCGTGCGTTGTAATTAAATTACGTAAATCGACCATTCTCATTTCATCGGTGGCAGTTAAGCCTAACTCATCGCAAAGGATGCGTAGATCCTCTTTTTTGCCCTTCCCGAAAAATGCCATTTTGCTTAAATTTAACAAAATTATCAACTAAAATAAAATTTTCATTTAAAAATTTCACTTCAAGAACTGGAATTTGTATTTAAAATTTCAAGCAAAATTTTCTAGAACAAGAATTTCAATTTAAAATTTTCAATTAAAAATTTTCAATTTCAAGATCGAAATTTTAGATTTTTCTACGCAAAACTATCCTTACACTCAGGGATTTCTTCTTTACAGAAATCATAACACACACACATATATATATATATATATTCAAAATATAATATAAATATAAATGCAAATTAATATAATATCACAAAATATAAAACTTTATTTATTTAACTCTTTCCTTCGGAACGTAACCCAAAATTGAACTATTTCAATTTATCGTTACGTAATACGATATTACTATACTTTTAAGAAAACACAAAAAAAAAAAAAAAAAAAAAAAAAAATCTATAACTTCAATGTTAACTCTGAAAATAAAACAAAACTAAATTATTATTACACTGTTCTTAACTTTTAATTTCTTTTAAGAAAAGAAAAGAAAAAAAATAATATTACGTTAAGCAAGAACTTTTAAAAACTTTCTTCTCAAAAGCACCCTTTCTATTTTTTTTCTAAGAACACAATTATTAAAAATTAATTAAAATTACTTTGCTAGCAAAGTAATTCAAAATTGCTCTTAAAAGAACACAATTTACTTCTGTTCTGGGAAACAAAATTCCTTTATTTATTTATTTTTTTAAACCTTTTAAAACAAATTCAAATTTAAATGTTTAACCTATAAGAAAACTTATTCATATAAAAGTTCTGGAACTTAATTTCGTCATTTCATAAACCAACGTTATTCAAAATGAAATTCAACTTACTAAGAAAAAAAATATTTATTCTAACGTAAATATCTGTCAAACGATACCATTTTAATAAAATACAGTTTATTAAATTCAAAACGAAAACGTTTTCTCAAATTAGAACACAAAATATAATTTTCACATCAGTAAGCAAATATCTATCTTAACAGAACAAATCTTGTTCTTAAATTACCCTTAATCTAAATTGATCAAAATTTTTACATTCAGAATTTAATTCTTACAGAAAACTTTTACGTTATGTAAGATTTCTAACTTCAGAACATTTTACCTCGTCTGTATGTCATGGTAAAACAGAAACAAATTATTTTCTTTATATACTTTCAAATGCTATCTTAAACAATTTTAATATCAAACGTTTAATAACAGAAAATAAACAATATGAGAATGTACAAACAAAAGTTTCTTGAAATAAAATTAAACACTTATCTTGTTATAGCTGCTACACGCATCCATATTTTTATAAGCTTTCAAGCAGTAAAACTTATTTAAGAATAATGTACTCTCTGTCACCGAAGTCGACGTTCTGTTAACAGAGTATTAAAACACTTTTCACACCACTATTTGACACATATACATGAAGCTCATGTAGAACTACGATCTTTCGTAGAATATATTTTCCTTCAAGACTGTGGAGAATACACGGCATATTTTAATTTGCCTTAGCTTGTATCTCAGAAGCGACGTTAGTTGCAACACATGATAAAATACTTCGATAAAGCACCATCTTCTTTCGAAGGATATATTTGATTTCGAAATAGCTGAGAACAAACGGCATTTGTAATTTTCCTTAGCTGATATCACAGAGACGACGTTAGTTACAACAGATGATAAAATACTTCGATAAAGCACCATCTTTCTTTACTCGGTCGGTCGTAGATTCAGGGCCGAAAGTTGGGTAGCCATTTATAGCTTTTTACTTTTCATAAGTAGACGCTACAATCCTTAAAAAGGGACTCATCACTTCAAATAAGAAACGCCACTCTATACGTTAGTACAAAGTAATGTTTAATGAATATCTGTACTAAAACACACATTATTTACATGATTACTTTACATATTTACATCGCAAAGCTCAGAAGAAATCTGCTGAAAACATTTTATCATTTTTCCTTCTCTCAAAACAATCTCCGGGAAATTAAAAAACAAGACAGCTTGCATTTCGAACACCTGTCCATTGCGTGTCTCAGAATTCTCTGCGGGACAACTAATCCGCAATGAATCATGGGAAAAACCTATTTGGCAGCCCGCTAAAATTAGAGACTGTCGTTTAGTGCTGCCATCTAGGGTATCGGTATTTAAATATTTGTTACAGGACTTAATAAATCTAAATCCATAAAAAAAAGTTGTAGGTTGCAATTCATATTTTTTTCGAATATTAATTTCATAATTCATAATTCATATAATAAAATTATAAAAATTGCAAATTCAACATATTTATGTTCCGGTGTATTAGTATTATTCTAAGACAAAATATTAGCACATTAGGAGCATAATTTCAGGAGATATAATTAAAAATATGGAAATGTAATTTAACGTTAGAAGCATTAAATTTAGACTGTTTAATATTCAAATGACTTGAAAATTGGTGTCTAGGCATAGTTTGAACCGAAGATTTGAAATATCTTGTTAAAATTGGGTATTGCCATTGAAAAAAAAATGAAGTTTGGATTCGTTTTAATATGTATATGGCCCCCTGAGAAAATTTTATATGTATCATTTAAAAGTAGACTTTATTTCCAATCGTTCGGTACCAGTCACTTTCGTCTACGATAATTTGTTGAGGAGTTAGTAGGGGTTAAAAATAGCAATTAAAGCCTTTGTGCAGGAATATTAAGAAGCAGTAAATCAACGTTTAAAATGCACAAATAATGCGTGAAAAGCAGCAAACAGCTGTTTCGAATCTACAGCAAGATTCTACTTCAGTGCAAGATAGGGGAAAAAGAACAGCGTGCTAGAAAAAGCAAGGCTGAGCAAGAGAATCTCGCTGTAGATTCGAAACACCTGTTTGCTGTTTTTCACGCATTATTTGTGCATTTTAAACGTTGGTTTACTGCTTTTTAATAGTTAGTAGGGGTGTTTACTTTTTTTTCCACAACTGTATCCTCAGCGCTCCTCAACTCCTTTGCAGAACGCCCGTGAATCGAAATTTGTGTGTAACGGGAAAATATGATTTTCTGAAATAGTGTGTGACCTAGGGTAAACATTATAGATTTACTGCAAGGTTTAATTTAACTTCTACAACCCCTAATTTTTTCGTAACTTTAGTTTCAGTAGGTTCGGAAATAGAAGTGGGAGAGGTATATTTTTGCATTACATTGACGATATATCTGAAGACATAATACCTAAAATTAAAAAAAAAAAAATGTATTTTTAAGTTCGGCGTTACGAAAGATTTCACACAATATACAAAGAATACTTTTTTTTTTTCAAGTAACATAATTAGTTCCTCTACAGTTTCCCTAAATATATTTGTGAATGGTTAATAATCTATAAATATGTGGGTCATTAGCATTTATTACTTCAGCCAATTTGAGCATTCCGCGTTCCACAGTTTACGAGTAAAATGGCTGTGACAGACGCAGATACAAACACATGAGGGATCTTATAATGGTTACGTTTTTACTTTTTAAGTACGGAACAATTAAAATTGAGCAGTTGGATTAAAATAACAAGCGAATTTTCTATACTTCTAATTCTGGTTTTCTAATTTTTTTTATCATTTTTGTAAAGATTTACGGTTTTACTAAATTTAGGATATAATAATAACGAAATAAGGTTACATTCAATTTCTTTTAAACAATATTCCTACTATAAATCAAAAAACTGTAAAGAACACAAAAGATAAATTTATTTCAAATAAAAATTAAATAAAGTTGCGAGAACTAAATTATTTGCTTAATATATTATTTGCCCAATATGTCTGGTTGCACTGGCCACGTAGTTTTTTTGTCTTATTATCTATATGTTTAAAAATGAAAGCTGTGTCTTCAGCCTATGTCGTCAGTCTTCAGACCCGAGCTTTCTATTGCTACAATTTTACTATTTTTTTAACCATTTGGAAATGGTTGTTGTTTTTGGTCGAGGATGGGGACAAATGATGCTAGCATTTTATTTTTTTTAACGAAATTCACCGATGTTCTTTACTTTTAGAAGAATTTTTATTTTAATAGGTAATATAAAGGCATAAAATCGTTAAAAATTGTTTGAATAGATAATCGAAAGGCATTAAATCGTTTAAAATTGAAGAAGTTACAAAATGGGTAGGTCAAAATTATCAGATATGGAAAAATCCAAAGCCAAAGAGCGACGCCGAAATGAAAATCGTCTTGCAAAGCAATAATTGAGGTCTTCAACTCATTACACTGCAAATAGAGGCGTCTTAAATTCAGACACCTATGTGACTGAAACAGTAATTCAGACACTTAAGTGTCTAAATATGAAATTTAAGACATCATACATGTCTAAATTTAAGGCACATAAGTGTCTTAATATGATAATGATACAAATAAACACAAAAAGATGTCTGAATAATAGTGATATGCCTGAAATTAAGACATTTAGAAATTTAGACACTTAAGTGTCTGAGTGCAGTACAATTGTATCAGATCTCTGATGACTTTATGCACAACTGTATTGCAATATGTACGTCAGCACCATCAGAATTTTTTTCGAATGGAAGAAAGATGTTTCAAAGACTTTTCCATGTACTAAATTTGGTATAACTTTATGAAAGAAGTAATTTTATTAAGTCATGGGACGTCTAAGAAAATTAAGTTCGCCTACTAAATATTGAAACTAGGTTATTTTGACCCAACAAATAATTAAATAATTGCTTTTGACAAAATATAAAGATTTTCAAAAATTACTTGCTGTCATTGGCGTTCGCAAAAACGTCGAAGGAGGGACCGCACAACTAAATACTGAGTGATATGAGTACCAGCAGAAAGAAATGTAGGGAAGGGCAAGATTTTGTAACACATGTCCCTGCGGTCTATAGTTTAATCCGTTTTTCTAAATGCAGAACATAAACATGAAATAGACTAAACTATGAATCTTTTGCCAAGAACTCATCGTGCAAGACAATTGTTAAAGATATGAATATAAAAATAAATATAAAAATGTAACAGTTAAGAAATATTAATAGTTCAAAAGTATGTTTCTAATGGCATTTTTCAAAATGGAGAACAGCGGTTCTTTTCAAAAGTATGTTTCTAATGACATTTTTCAAAAAGGAGAACAGCGTTTCTTTTAATTATTATATATTTTCTTTATTTCAGAGGACTTTTCCCAATTGAACTCCCCTCCCCGTTTAACATAAAATGTATGAACACGAAAAGAACAGAATTAAAATATTCTGCGGAGGGTTCAGGTGTGGGAGGTTGGAGCTTCTCTGAAGGAAAATTCTTAATAACATTTTCTCTTAGCGTTTAATTATTATATACCCATTCAAAGAAAAAAAATATTTTTTTTAATAATCAACCATAAAGAAAATATAATTAATTAAATTTAAAAATACGGATAGGGATAATTCACCTCCCCGACACCTTCCTTGCCAGTGCTTGTGCTTTATCAAATTTCAATATGATTTTTGCAAGTGCTACAACAAAATCTGTATTTAAAGTATGTTTCCTGTATGCCTGAAAATACAAAAACTGTAATAAGTATATTAATTGATAAAGGCAACGCATTATGAAAAAATACTAAATAAAGAAAATAAAATACTATTTCTGATTTCTTCTTATTCACTGTTCTGTTTCTGGCTGATAAAAAATTTTAATGATCTCATCTGAGAGTAAACCCTAGGCTGAGACAAAGCACTGGGTTAAAGCGCTGACTTCGCCTATTTCCCTTTGCTCAAAGTCCACTGGCGTTTGGCGCGTTAAAACGGAATGTCTTTTCATTAATTTCCTTGATTGAAGAAGTCGGTCCAGAATCCTGATATTTTTATATAAAAAATTCCGTAATTATTCATATTTGTGTCATCATTTGTGCTTGTGCCAGTTCAATGCGTGTATACGCGTGTATACGCAGCTATAAAGTTATATATTTTTTAGGGGGAATTTGATCTATATTTTTGTTCTTCAAATTTCCTGCAGTCACTATGTATAAAAATTAATCGTTGTTTCTGCTTCCGAAGATTGAGTAATAAGAAAGCAGTTATGAAATAACTGTATTGATTTCCTGGAATGATTATATTTAAGTAATTTACTACATTACTCAATTCACAACATTAATCTGTCTGAATGTATAAAGCAAAGAAAAAAAGAATAAAGTGTGTTTTTTATCGGTGGTTATATTAAAAATGGATTTACATTTCACATTTAAGGACATATTAGCAAGGTAAGAATTTTACGCGATTATTTAAAAATATATAATTTTCATGTCGAAATAGAACTTTTCTCGAAGATAATTGTGAACATATCTCTAACATTATATTAATTACTTAAATTACGAATAAAAATAATATGCATTTATCAAATTTGTATGTTATGTCCAATAAATATTTTTCAGTATTTTTACAAGATGTGAATTTTTTTGTCTTTTTTTAACTAAATTTATATCATTTTCAGGACTATTAAAATTGTTTATAATTCTTTTATTCTCCACTTTATAAACAAAAGTTTCTTATGGAAAATAATCTGACCTTTGCTTGACATAAGCAATAGAAGCACAGTATTGCTTTAGTTGATTGTGTATTAACACCAAATCTGTCACCATTTTTTGCATTATAATTTTGAAAAAGGAAGTTGCTGTATTATATATTTTTTATGTGAGTATAAACTATTAATTTGTCTGTAAAAATGTCAGTAAATATTATATAAAAGCTTGATTAGTTTATAATCTATATAAAAAATAAAGCAAAATCGAAAAAAATGTTGAATCATTTGCTGAAAAAGAAATACTCAGCTTTGGTTTAGTAGCCTTTTTTTTTCACTTTGGTCTGTTAATAAATTTAATCGATATGTAAAATAATTCCATCTATTTAATCAACGGGTTTTATCAATATAGTAAATTCCTCATAATATTTTCTTTCGCGGTTAAAACTCTATTTTATTTACCCGAATTTTAATTAAATTGTCTTTTCGCTGAGTAGAACATGTATTTCACTCAACTTTTAATATTATAGGAAAATTGTAAAATAATCAAACACTTGTTGTGATTCATTTTTGTATTTTAGAATAAGATATGTGCTTTTATGGAGGGGGGGGGGTTATTAAATTAAAAACATTTCAAAACTACTGATTTTTGTGAAATAAGTTTTCAAACTGAAATAACTTATGTAGTAAAACATTTTTTTCCCCTTAATTCTTAAATGCCAACTTTAAAAAAAAATCTTAGAAATAATCCACATAACATTATTTGTTTTGAAAGTAATTTTTAATTGTTTTGCATTGTCCAATTTATGTCTTCTAAACTATGTGTATGATAGATAAATCAAACAAATTATTGTGACTTTATGATTATAAGTAATAAAATTCAAATGTTCTACTTTTTAATAGTTAATTTTATTAAAAATACTTTTCTATAATAATAATAGCTTAATGATTTACTATAAAATAAGTAAGGAAATAAATCATTATTTATTTTGTTTTATTGCTTAAAGTTATATTTAAGTTTTGTAAATGCTATGGACATTTTTGCTTCAGACAGTGGACATAAAACGTGATAAATAATTATAAAAGCATCAGAATTGAAGTTATGGTGAAATGTTTAATGTTTTATAAATACATTTTAAATTGTTCCTATGGGAAGTAAAGCTTTATTAAAAAGTTAGAAATTTCTCCAGTATTTAATTGCACGATGAAATAATTTTTTTAGACTATGAAAACTTATTCAAAATATAAAAATTACATTTATATGTATTTCCTGTGTTTCATCTGTATAACATATTTAAATTTTAAGACACAGAAATTTTCTGACAACTTTCAACGTCAAAATTTTTCTGATTTTTTTTACAGGATTATTTTTTATTATCATCGAAAAATGCATCCATTTTCGCAAAACAATTGATTGTACTGATTATATATCATATTGCATACTTTTAGTGTAGGATGAAGTTAAAGGCAAAGGATATATTCATCCAAACTTATAATTACATGTTCATATATATATATATATATTAAGTCATCAATACGTTTAATTTTTTTGTTACTATATATGCAGTAGGGTGTCAACGATCTTAATCAGTTGCTTTAAATCAGCGATTAAACCGTGATTTTAATCAACCGATTTTTTAAAAAATCATTGATTAAATAATAAAAAAATTAAATGTTTAAAATGTCAATGAAAAAGTTTTTAAATCTAGGATTAACATAATTTGAAAGTTTCTACAGGTATTTTGACTTATGAATAAACAAAAAAAAAGAGCATTTAATAATTATATCTAACCTTAATTCCTGATTATTGTGAGAAATTAAAAACAGTTAAGTTTGTAAAAAGCATGCTTTTTTGTCCAACATAAAACAGTTTCATTTAAAAATGATATTTAAATCTAATATAATTTACAATGTCATAATTTCCTTTAGGTAATCAATTTATGCATTATTTTATATAAAATAAATATAGCAAATGTATAAAATTTCTGCAGATAAAAGAATAAATAGTCAGTGCCTTAGTTTCCATTCTACTTTTGTAATAATAAATTAATAGCAATCTCGAGTCAAAGAAGAATGAAAGAGTGGCATCTGCTCAACAGCTAAATTGTAAATGAATGCATAAGAGGAAAAGAACTAATTGGTATAAAAATGTTAAGCACAGCAAGAGCTTCTTCAGTATAGGTTGAATAAATGTTTTTTTTTCTTTCAAATTTATATTACTAAATAAAAAAAAATAAGAATTGAAAAGGCAGCAAAACTTTTCTTAAAAAGAAAAAAAAATGAACCATTGAAAGCTAATAATCCCCACTGAGATGTAATAATGCTGCTATATAAATATTTTGAGGATTTCAGATATAACTGGTTATCCTTATATTTATTCTGTATGTGTGTATGAATGGGTTTAACTCATTTTCATATTTTTTTTAGTTAGCATACACATATATGTGTGTAAGTTTAGATTTTGGTGATTATCAGTAATTTTTCTAACTACAAATGCAAAACGAACTGCAAATAATATTTTTTAGTTTTGTTATTTATTTGTGCTACTAACTAATGGAATTACTTATTTGCAGTTTTTATTAATTCTGTAATTACTTTCTATTTCTTCTGGGCCATTTTTAAAAAATTCACCTGTAGTTGTAGCCAGAGATTTCTTGTAAAAAACTTCCCATTCAACAGCATTTCTAAATTCATGCGCCAAGACCTTGCAAAAATAATAGAACTTTATTGCTTTAGAAAAAACACGATATTATTAAAACATGTTGTTATTTAATTGTATTTTTTAATTTGTGATTCCTAAAATTGTTAAAAATTAAGGACACTTTATTTATCACACTAAAAATTAATTCTTTTTTTTTCTTATATCATTACTAAACACATTACTAATATATTTCCTCATGAGAGCCTCCTTTTCATTCTAAAATGAATACTACATTATTAATTATCATTTTAATAATTAAAGCTTTAAAATGTATAATGTGTTACTAATTAGAGAGTTAATTGTTTAATAATTATTAATTTGAAGTAGTGTTAACTATTTAATATTAAATTCAGTTATTAATAATTTTAATAAATGTTAAATATCACTCATATTTAATAAAGTTTTACATAATTATTACAATATTAACCTATATAACATTATTGTATATTAACTAATGAAACTACTAATTTGAAGTTTCTATAATTTCTGTAATTACTAACTAATAATTATAATTTTATTATTAATTAAAGTGCAAAAACATAGATCATGTTAGCAATTAGAGGGTTAATTGTTTTGGAAACCTAAAACTCTTGGTAGCTGTTCAGTATTTGAATGCTGGGAAAAAAATCATAAAAATCCTATTTAAATTAAAAAAAAAAAAATCCGATTTTTTTGCATCCTATAATATGTACTAGGGGGGAGGGACGCCAATGAATGTTAGCCGCCTGTACTGGAACTTATTAGAACCACATTACCTATACTGTCAAAAAAAAAAAATATATATATATATATATAAATAAATAAATAGGAAAATGTTATACAACAAAGCAGGGATTGGTTTATTTCTGAAGGAGTGAATCATTTTATATAAATGGGAATAACATCTTGTAATAAAGCACAGCTGATTGCAGCGTGGACAAACTGGACTGTTTCTATGGGCCTTTAGCCCCTAAATTTGGTATGAAATTTCCATAAAGCTGATATTTTACATTTGTTTTGATCTTATACTTATTTTAATTAATATTTTGTACTTTTAGAACATGATCAGGCTAAAGAAAACGATATATTTATCCAAATATGTATTTGACGGCATCCAGCAGGCTTAATTTTTTTGTAACAGTATATGAAGGAAGTGGGGGGAGGGGGAGAATGAATACTAGATCTTTGGACAAGAATTAATTTTAAGTTCTCACTAAAAGTAATAAACATTTTTGATGCCGTAGCGCATATATGATATCACATAAATACATATTTAGGTGAATATATATATATATATACAGATATTATCGTATTCTAAAACTACAAAATACTGATTACAATCCTCATGAGGTCATAACTAATTTAAAATTTCAGCTTTATGAAAATTTCATGCCCAATTCGGGGTACACTAAAATCAGGGGGCAGAGAAGCATTCTATTTTTCCCACGCTGCAATCAGCTCTGCTTTATGGTAAGAAATTATTCCCATTTATAAAAAATGATTCAATGTGGTCAAACATGGCTGCATATATGGCTTAGAAATAAAACTGGTCAAAGATGGCTTCATATTGGCCAAAAAAAGGCTCAAAGATGGCCGCAATTAAGACATTTGAAATGTCTGAAATGCAGACGTAAGAAGTGTCTGAAAAATTTAAGACATTTTAAAACATCTTAAAATTGAACACTCTTGTTTCAGACACCTAAGTGTCTGAAATTCCGACACAAGAAGTGTCTGAAAATTTTAAGACATTTTAAAACGTCTGAAAATTGAACACTTCGTTTCAGACACTTAAATATCTGAATTTCAGACATTTCAGTTTACAGTGTATGTAGGCCATGAAAATCGAAATCTTCAACTGATTATGTTGTCCATGAAAATCGACGTCTTCAACTGATTATGTTGTCCATGAAAATTGATTACAGTATAAAAGACGAACGCGAAAAAGGAAACAATCTAATGTTCAATCGATCGATAGTAAAAGGCCATGTTTCGAGGGGCTCCAATACACTAGCCACTGCGTTTTACAATCGGTCGATTCCAACCGGGGAATATTGAGCTCAACGTAGGTAATTTGTCGCAATCTGTGGATGATTCGGTGGAACTGCTTTCGATTTGTAAACTGTTTTACTTCTCGAAACGGGACTTGGCGTGTTCATCGATGAAGGTTTTGGTCGTCTGAAGTTTGATCTTTGCGATGTGTTGTTGAAGAGGATGCGACGGAATTTGGTGGATAAAATAAATTCCAAATGGTGGTTGTAATCTATTAAAATACATTTTTTTAATGAAAACTGTTTTTCTGTAGATATGCCCGCACTAGCTAATTTTTTAAAAAATTCATATTTTTATATTTCAAATTTAATTTTAAAATTTTTTATTAAATTTCTTAAAAATGGTGGTAATCGAAACTTCCATTGTTGCAGAGAAATAATCGGTTTTATTTATCTTTATTGATTATATCTTTTATGATTCCCTTTTTTTCACAATTAAAAATAAATTTTAAAAAATATGAAAAGAAAACGACGAGACGCTTTAAAAAAAACATGAACTTTTCTATATAAAGCTGTTACATTTCAATAATTTTTCATTCCGCCGATACGGAGTTTGAGACACCACGCTAAGTTCTTCGGTGAGTGAAAATGACGTCTTATTAAAAGAAAACGATAATTTTCTGTCATAAAACTATACTCTTTACCACGAATGTGTCTAAAAGACATGAATTTCTAAAATTTGTATTTACCGGTATCGAGATTAGAACCTACAGTCAAAAGAGTGTGAATGTTTTCATATGAAGTTAAAGCGGTTGTAGCTGACAATCACGATTTAAAATTTGGAAATATATTTAATAATAACCTATTGCACGTTAAAATATTTTAAAATGCTGAATACGGATAAGACAGATGCGTATGTAAATTTTGAAATGGTAAAATTAGCATTAGGTTGAAATTTCACATTCTAAAAATTCTACGATTGTGTCTAAGTGAATTAATTTTTGCTGGTTTTTCATTCCGTAGTGCCAAGTATAAGAGCCTCAATTTATAACTCCATCATTATTACTAAACTTAATTACATGTTACTGATTACTTATACGAATAAGGTTTAATATTTGCAATAATTTGAACAGTTCAAGCTTTTGAAAATATTATTTTGGTAATGTCAGGTAAGACTTATATGAACCACGTGCGATGGGCTTTTTTTTATTGTGATTATCTCTGTAGGTTAATAAATCAATGTAACAGTTCCTTTTTAATCATTTTCTTTCGTCGAAATTTGACGGATTTCAAATCGTAGATATAATAAATAGATTTTGTTACAAGAAAAAATTTATTTGGTTCTGTACACCAAAAGCATTTCGTAACCATAACTATATTAAGCTAACTGTCATATTTATGTTTCGTTTTAAAATGTACATATTTAAAATATACAGATTATTTATTAATTCGTTATACAGATACTTTACTAACAAAAGCATTTGGTCAGCCCAATCAAAAGTTTCGATGGGGCTATATTAACCAAATTATTTAGTTCGCTCAACTCCTTTTTTTGCCGTTGTTTTATCTGAATACTTTTCTCGTGTTTCAGCGGCATAAACTAATAGCTCTTTCTTGAATAAAACCTCTAAAACTTCAATAAAAAAAAAAAATCAAAAATTTTAACAAGTTGTAACTTCTTATGCAGAAATGAAATTTTATGCAAAAAAGAAAGTAGCACCACTTTGTGTAATTTTGAGCAGCAATTGTCGCAGAAAAATGTAGAGGAAAATGTCAATCGATACTTTTATTAGATACTTTAAACTTTATCTTAATTGGCTAAAATGAAAATGAAAAATAAACTTTAAATTTTTCAAGAGTAACCATCAGTTTTGGCACAATAGTAAAATAGTTTATGAATTTGGATTGCCTGTTTATCTGTGTGCCGTCTGTTTATCTGTCCTTGCTTTAACTCGTATAAATAAACTTGGATTGCCATACAATTGATATATGTTAATCAGGTTCGTTATAGCATGTTCGGTATTGAAAATGAGTTGTATAACCTTTATAAATCATTTAGAGGAATACTTAAAAGTATTCCGTTGCATTACTATCTATGGGTAAAAATAGTTTGTTGTATATTTTAATAACGTTACACTATTTCAAACATATTGAATTTGATATATATCACTGAGGTGCGCTACAATAGACTTACTATTGATTTTGGGTGTACATAGCATTTATCGCTCACTTTTAATCTCGTAAGTATATTCGTTTGTGTGATTGCTAAAGATTTAAAAAAAAAATAAAACGCTTTGCGAAATTTTGGTTGACAAGAGGTCATTGTACATTTTCATTTGTGGTTATACCATGTTTTCCCTGATTAAGAAACACTTTAATTTTTTACAGTGCATGTACTAGTGCTCCCTATTAAACGTTTCTACGAGTATACGTATAATAGGTATTATACGAGGTACGCATTTCAGATACGTATAATATGACTACGACAGCTATACGTATTATGCAAAACAGCATATACGGTGCATCGTATATACGGATCTTACCGGAGCGGTTAAAAGTATAAACGCCTAAACGTTTTTCGTTCAAGGCATGAAAACAGTTGTTTTAATGCTTATATGCGGATTGGAAACATTGAGAAATATCCTCTATTAGAGTCCCGTATATAGAGTGGTTTACCGGGGCCATCGCGATTCTTTGTTCAAAGAAGCACGATGGCCTGGGGTTTACCTACCTTCTGGTTGGTGCACAGGTACTTAAAAAAAATCTGAATACTTTTCCTCTGTTTAGATTTTGGTATTTTCCCTAAAAACTAAGCTATTAATTATTAAATGTTTTACTACTGGTAGTGGATAGCTTCAAAGCTACCTTTCGCAGATCTGTAGCACAGCTTCTTTTGATTTATAGCATGGGCACTTCGCAAATTATTTTTGCATGCGACCAGAGACCAGAATTAAATTTTCTTTATATTTTATAGTGACATTGATCAATCCGACTCCTGGGAAGTTTTGTAATAGTACCTTTATTGTATTTAAGAATATTGTTTTCTAAATTTAAAACATTTTGAAAATATAGTTTACTCTGAGAAAGAAAAGATAAAGCAAACCATATCAAGAATGTGCAACTGTGTTCTAAAACCGGCAAGTTCGTTATTTGCCAGTCTATAAGTAATCGAAATTTATAGGTACTTTATACAAAAATTATATATGTCAATGTTAACAAATCTTAAGCGTAATGCCTTACATTTTGTATAAAAAATACCATGAGTAACATGATTAAAAAAACGGATTTTCATTATACATTAACATAGTAGAAAGCATCACCTCCGTAGAAATAAAAACATTTACGCGCGGATGCTATCTTTATGTAACACATACGAATAAAGAAATTTTAAAAAGATTAAAAAGAAAAAAACATACTTAAGAAGGATTCACAATAATTCTGAAATAATTTTACTCTCATTCTTTGCTCAAAAAGTGTTTAATTTTGCTAGTTACTTACAATGAATACAATATGTATATATTATATACACAATATATAGATATAATGGGGTATCGGATCTCAATATCATGAGATTAACAAAAAATCTAAATAAGTTCAAAGTAAAAATTTGCGTAAGTACTTTTTCAATGCACGGTAATAACTTTCGGTTTTGAAATAAAAACACTAACATATTAACATTTTCAAACAACTATGTTTTTTTGTTACTATGTTACCTGTAGATGAAACATTTCGTTTAGGACAGGCAAAATCAACAACTGCATCTACTTATCATTCCAAAACACTTTCTTAATAGATATACGTGAGAATGTTCACTCCGAAGAGTAGCTCGTCAACAGAACTAATACCACACTTATTTTTAAAACCATTATGAGAGCATAATTAAAACACCTATAATGGATGCTTTCAGCAATTATTATTTATTTATAAAACAATTTAAACTGTTCCAGCAAATTTATATAATATTTTATCACTTAATTTAATGAAAATTAGAAGAAAATAAATGAAATAAAATATTTAAAGAGAAAAATAACAAAATGTTACATATGAAACACAATATGCAGATTGCTACAATAACGCCACCGATTTCCAGCTTATTCTCCATTCATTAACGTAAGACTGATGAGGTCCATTGTTATTAAAATTAGATACGATACTTGAAACATACGTATACTTAAATATACGTTTAATCCATGTACCTTTATACGTATCCGGATACGTATAAAGTATGTTTTAAGGTATTCGTATTTCAAAGAAGCGTATTATACGTATATACGTATGTCGTTTAAACGTACAGTCACCTCTCACTTATGCGCCTCTCAGTTATACGCGTCTCTCAGTTATACGCGAATTTCGTAAGGTCCCGCCACGAGGAATAGGAAAATAATGCTATAGGTCTCTCACTTATAAGCGGAACTTTAATTTGTCTCTCTCAGTTATACGCGGAAATAAAACGCAATTCACAAACTATTAATTACGTGCTAAAGGTTTTTTAATCTATAAAAAAAATTCTGCAGGTGTCAATGTCAAAAGACCGTCCCGCAAAGCGACTGAAAGGGTGGAGATGTTGTTACAATTCAACTTTTCCCTCTCTCCCCTCAGTTCTAATGTTTTTTTGTTTTCTTTCTTTCTCTTTTATTTTTATCAAGCTACGCGTGTGTTTCTTTCCGTCTTTGCTTTTAAGGTAGCATCTGGATTTTAATTTTATTTTTAATTTTTTTTTATGTGCAATAAAATGAGTAAAAGAAAGTTAACAATTTCGTTCAAAATAGAGGTTATACGAGCAGCAGAAAATGATCCTAAACTGTCAAAAATAAGTTTAGTTCGGAAATTCGATTTGCCCGAATCAACGCTCAGAGGGAGTTTAAAGAACAAGGACTCGATCAAAAAAATGAACAGTGAATATTCTACACAAGCGAAGAAACGATCAAGAATTCAGAAGGGAAAATTTGAGATTTTAGAAACCACTTTAATTCAGTGGTTTAGAGAAATGAGATCTTCTAATTTATCCATTAGTGGTGAGTTTTTCAAAGAAAAGGCACTCACTTTGTCATCAAAATTGCGAATCGAAATTTTTTCGACTTCTTGGGGATGGCTAGAAAAACTTAAGAAAAAACACGGTTTAACAAATCATTGTCTGAGTGGTGAAGGCGCAGTTGTTTCAGGTTCAACTGTTTATGAATGGATTGCAGATCTTCAAAACTGAAAAGGTCGTTGTACAAACACGACCTAAGCAAAAACAAACGACCATTGATGACTTCTTTAAAGAGGACTAATTAGCATTTTTCTTTTGTAAGTACTATATCTCTTTCTATGTAAAATTAAATTTTACGTTTATTGTATTTTTTAAATTAAATTTTATAGTGAAAGTCTAAGATTTTTTTAAAAGTACGATATACTAATATTACACCAATTTTATTTTATAAAATGTTATTAATCATAATTTTTATATTGCAAAATGCTTTTTTCCCATAATGTGTATAAAGAATTACTACATCAACATCCTCTCAGTTATTCGCGGCTCTCAGTTATGCCCGATTTTAAATCAATTCCTTCAAATGCGTATAAGTGAGAGGTGACTGTATAACTGAGATACGTATTCCATCGGGAGCAATAGTATGTATCACAGATAAGTCGTTAATATTTTCTCTCTTTTGTTTTTATTTTTTATTGATTCATTTTCCCCTAATAGTTATTTCTCCGTTTTTTCTTATCATGCCAATAGTATTTAGGTATTTTAGTCACTATTAAAAACACAACGAACTACACACTAGCACAATTTTCCCTTTTCGGCTGAAATTTGAACTACTTTTTTTTTTCTTCAAAAAATGGAAACCACGTACATAAAAACCTCTAACTGGCGGTGGTATATTATTTATACCAGAAAATTTTATTCTTCAATTCCCACAATTATAGTTTAATTTAGAAATAATATTTTGATTTTCTAATGCTTTCATAAAAGATATAAAAAGGAGTAAATGGTAAATTATAAAATTAGCAAAAATGTGGGAAAATTTAAAAAAAAATAAAAAATCCGTTTTTTTTTCATGTTAATCCCAGGAATATACGAATTTTTGAAAATTTGTGAAATTTAAAAGTTTAGTTTATGACAACCACATCAGGGCCATTACGAAGTACTTGAAGCATATTCAGGTTGAAGATACTGACATTTTTTTTATTGAAATTAATAGAAGGAAGGACTGCAGTTGAGCCTATAAATTTTAAACTATGCTACTAGACTTAAATTCAGTTCAGTCTTCGAATTAACACTCCAAATATTAAAATTCAAACAACTAAATCTAAATCTAACCTACGTTCGAAAGGTTGGCTGCTTAAACTATACAATATGGCTTCTGAAGTAAAAAAAAAAAAAAAAAACACTCTCACTAAAAATAATTTGATAGCAGACAAATTGAAAACTTCCGTAAACATACACTAAATACTAGCACTCGTAGTTGCTGCAAACACTTTGTTAAACTATGAACAAATACTCTCTTAGAAAAAATTGCGGTCCGTTTAAACTAACAATATACCTTACATATCTCAGAGCACGTGCCGTCGATGCGAGCTCCAACTCTCAAAAAGCAAGAACTGCAATCTAGCTTTGCTCGATGATGCAGGATGAGACTGAAAATGAGCCTCTAACCAAGTTCCAATTCCACATTTATTCCTTGCAGATTGGAAATAATGTCATAATTAGCATAAAACCACAACGAAAACCTCGAACCGCAGAGTCATGTGGACTCGGACTCACTAGAAAAAAAATTAATATAAAATTACTGATAGATGTCGCTTTAACGTACACGTTAGTGAGGAAAAATCACGCTCTTTCTCAAAAACCAGACTACCTTTTTAATTAGTACCCGGTTGTTGCTACAAGTGGAACTTTATTATATACATGTAGAGATATGATTTAACAAGAACATTGTTTAATTAAGATTAAAAAAAAAAAAAACCTTTAGTCTTGTTAAAAATTTCATTTGATATATTTTTTAGGAAATAATTTTTATTCAGAAAACTTAGTAATCGCCATTTGAGAATTATTTTTTCTAAAATCTGCTTTATAAAAAAGTTTACTTTTATCTAATAATATTTTCTGAAAGCTTATAAAACTTTACGCACATAAACTAATAGTTTCCCAGAAAAGTTACTTCAAAATAAGGCAATTACATGTTGGCGGTAAGAAAATTGTCAACAATCCTTAATGCTACTTCATATAACATGTTACGATACGCTAATTTGCACGATGTGGAAAGTCGTTCGGTTCTATCCCTAATTTTAAATAGAAAACTTATAGCTTTTGTTAAATGCCTTAGTAATGAGGATACAAATGCTCTAGAAAGCACAACATTAGGGAAATTTTCGGTTATTTAAATTCAGAAAATGAGGAAGTATATTCCAGTCTGGGTAATTTAGAACTTTCTAAGTGATTCTTTGTTAGGTAATGTTGTAGAAATATAATGACAAATTAATTAATTTCATGCTGTTGAAAATGTCCAGAATTTTAATTTTCTGTATTCAAACCTTTGAATTGCGGTGGCATATTATATATCCCACTTAATTTTAATCTCAAAATGCCACAATTGGACCAGTATTTTTTAATAAAATTTACGTAAGGAAAAGCTATTATTAATTTCCAAGTAAATTTGTTCGTAATTTCTGGTGTCACTAACACATTTCAAAATTTTAAAAATAAGAAAATTTTGCACTTGAAAAGGTTAAGAAAGTCTTTGTAGAAAATTTAGTTACTGTTTATCTAGTTATTTCTCATGTTCCACAGTGACCATGTGACAAATGATGAAAGTGGCCAGTTTCAGTTTGATACTCGATTGTTGGAAAACAGCCGCACGTATGCACGGAGCAAGATCATGCACATAGGATCGGGTTTAGAGGTTTTACCCCCACCCCCTTGATTTGGTCTCTGTATATTTTCTTTCATTTTAGCGATAAAATCATCTTTATTTCATTATTGTGTAAGCTCCAAAAATCTTTGTTCACTTTCGGACAATTCAGGGTATTTTTTATGACGATAGTGGCAATCTGCGATATCGTTTTCGCTTTTATATCTCATACTATATCAGTTCTAATTCATTCATAATTTATATTTTTACATCAATGAACATGGAAAATATGTTTAAGAAATATTGCTGAATTCATCCACTTTTTACATATTTTTAATTACTTCCAAGTATATACTGTTTTTACTTTTACTTGGCATCTAGTTTTTCCCACAGCGTTGAACTCTTCCGGTGTTGGTGTTGTTTTATAACGGTCAATTACCTACACGAGTGATATAGGCCCCTCGTGTATATATATAGAAGGGGGGGGTGCTCTCTGTGGGGGGTCTTTCTAACGGAACATAACCCGTATTTACGCAAGGAAATCCAAGGTTTGAAAACCACGGAAAACTCCGAACGATTAGCCCGAGGAGCTCGATTGGTTTCGAACCCAGTACCTACCGTCTACCAGCTTTGACAGCAGAACCTGTCGACCACTGGTGGAGTTTGATCCCTTCCGGAAAGAGGAAATTTCGTAAAATGGCGACTCTATCTCACCTACTGACTTTTCATAGAAAGGACATCCACACAATTCATTAAGCGTTTAAATCCGTAACACGGTCATGGCACCCGATGCACTACGATATTACCACAATTTACCGACTGAAGTACTGGCACACAGGATGCTACATTACTCCAATTTTCTGATAGTAAAAAGTGCTGCATAAAAGGGTTTGCCGTTGGTACTTTCCCATTATTCCACAGCTTTGCTGTGTTTTCTAAATCGCTCGAAACATATCGCGAAAGAAATGAAAAGGACTCAGTTTTCATGTCACCTAATGATTTCTAACCATACCATGATTGCTTATTTTGACCAATTATCTTTATTCCTATTGTATTATCATTTCATATTATGCATCATTAGTTTAAAAAAATCTAGATGTTTTCTAGATTTCAATCAACCAATTGAGTCCACACTCAAAATGAAAAAAAAAAAAAAAAAAAAATGCAGTGCGAGAAGTAAAACCTTCATCATTTTAAGCTACTTGTATCCTGTAAATTGTACTCTAAATAAAAGCATACAACTTTTAATTTGTGATCACTTTCAAATAAAACCAATCAACTGTTTTACATTATTCATAAAATGCAACAATGAACATTCAATATTATACATTATCAGATAAATATTCTAAATCGATAACAAAAATTCTAATTACAACATATTTTTAAGAGCTGCACAAGAAAATAGGTTTTTTCGAAGTATGCACCAAACAAAATTTACAATATTCAGTATTCTGTAATAAGTTTTTTAAATATATGCGTGTGTATGTGATTTTACGACATACGATTCAAAAATTCAGCGACTGAGGCATTACCGTCTCAATACTCAAGGCCTCCGGATTGATTTCGTGACGTACCAAATGAAGATTAACCCCTTTTAGGGCAAGCAATTGCGTTTAGGTAATGCTTAATTCCTACCGGAAATTTAGAAAAAATTTATTTCAAAATAAGGAAAAGCAATTTTACGACTTTTCTCCACTAAAGTCAGAAAACCAAAATTTCCTAAAATTTTTCTGGTGCAAATCCTGATTAATCATAGGTGGGATAAAATATATCCCACCGCCCCTCAAGGGGTTTTAAGGGGCGGGGGTATATATTATATACCACCTACGATTAATCAGGATTTGCACCTGAAAATTTTTAGGAAATTTTAATTTTCTGACTTTAGCGAAGAAAAGGCGTAAAATTGCTTTTCCTTATTTTGAAATAAAATTTTTCTAAATTTTCGGTGGGAATTAAGCATTACACAAACGCAATTACTTGCCCTTGAAGGGGTTAATCTTCATTTTGTACGTCACAAAATCAGTCCGGAGGCCTTGAGTATTGAGACGGTAATGACTGAGGTCATTCCTGACGACGAAATCAAGTACTTAAACCGCTTGAAATGGATTCTCCCAGCCATCCCCTATCTCCCAGGTTGATTTAGCCAATGCACAGTGGAGCATTTTTCTAACTTAGCCGGCCAAAAGTCAATTTTTCGAAACGCAGTTGAGGAGAGAAAAATGTAGCTAATTAAGAAGATAAATAAATGGGGATTCACCGTACATTTATATTTTTTTTTTCTGTTGTGCGAGAAAATTGGTACCAGGGAAGGTTAAACTTGTTTGTAGCAGTAAGTTTTTTATTTGTACATTAAAGTTCCATTTTGTGACTGTTTATTTCACTGTGATTTTTTCCCCATAAACTTTTGCTTATACCATATAGTTCTGGATTCTGAAAGCCCATGTATATATGTTTACATTTCACATGAATATATTTATATTTGTTAATTTAACAGATATGATAAAACGACATAAAATGTGCCGTATATTTTTTTAAATGTGTGTTGTTAATTTCAATATTCTATAAAGCATTTGTTATACATCAGGGTCGATCCGGATGATCTTTTTTAATCTAAATGACAGTTCACGATATGTAGTTAATAATTTTGAAAACTGTAGCTGCGAAAAACTGCGATCTTAGAAGAATTCCATTCAAACACACAACTGTATGTTCCTGTAAATGACAATTTTTGAATTTCCCTTTCGATTTGAAAAGTATTCTACGATAGATAAATTGAAATTATTGTCAGAATGTATCGTTGCGGACATAAAAATGGTCCAATTTACATATCTGACCCATATTTCTTTTAATATTGCCTGCGCCTGTTTCTGAAGTTCTATGTTACTTTTTTTTTAATGTTCTAAATTTAAAAATGATATATGTCTTCTTAGAAAATGTTGCGCTGTTTTAGTTTACATCTTATAAAATCTGCTTCCTAAATACATCTAGTATTTAATTATGGATTGTGAAAGTCCAGGTAAATATATTTTTGTTTATATTTATTTATTTAGAAGATTTTGTAAAGAGGCAAAAAATCTATCGAACATGTTTAAAAATTGTGTTTTTAATTTCAATATTCTATAAAAAATTCGTTACACTTCCCGATGAGTCCAAATGATTTTTTTATACTTTAAATGAGATCTAGATATTTAATTAATAACGTTGAAAACATTATCTACGAATAGTCGATAATTTGGAATACTTTATTTTAAGCACGTTGTGTTCCCTTAAATGATAAATGTTTCATTTTCATTAAAATAAATTAAAAAAAAAATATTTTAGGAAAGATAAATTGCAAATATTGTCAGATAGTATCGTATACGACATAAAATAATTAAAATTTATATTTATGATCAATATTTTGTTCAACTTTTATTTTATGATTCGACAGTTAATATTTGCTTGTAGAAATAGTTTGATCTGCCGTACTTTCAACTTCGATTATGCGACTACTTATTTAAGTCAGTTTTTTGTTTTAAACTCTTACTTATATGAATCATTTTTAGATTTCAAAAGAGCCAAGTAAATATGTTTATATTTCAAATCATATGTTTATATATGGTTTTTAAAATCTAAGATCAAGCATCAAATTTATATTTTTAAATTTGTATAGTGTATAAGGAATTTTTTATGCTTTCCGATGATTCTAGTTGATGTTTTTCAGTTTAAATGCATCAGCTATGCAGTTAATAACTTTTTAAAAAAAAACTGTCAGGATGTCAGGATGTATTTTTTTTTTACACAAACTTATGTGTTTCTATATATGAGCATTTTTAAATAAAATTCTAAAAGCTAAATATCTTTAAAATTAATTACTCTTATTATTTTCTGTACAAAATTATTTCAGGTTCATCAGAAGTTAAAATTATATCAAGACAAGAACTCTTCAACCTTATGGATAACCAGAATTTGCCTGATTTCGATAAAAAACTAGAATTTCTCGAGGATTATCTTGTTAACAAAAATAATTATTCAGGAAACCAAAATCTACAAATAAAAAAGGATTTTAAAAAATATATCAAGCCTGAATTTCAGAAAAGATGGCATGAATCAAGTAGGAATAAGCATTCTTTCTTTCAAAAAAATTCATATTGGTTACAAGGAACATAAAAAGGCACAAAGGGGTTTAAAGATTTAAAAGTTAAAGATATTAAAAAAAATTCTAAACTTAGTTTAGAAGTTTGATGAACAATGCGCTCTCAGGAATTATTTTTCTAATCAAACCTTTTAAAAGTGACCAGGAAAAAACGAAATGTGTTTCATTTTCTTCAAATAAATGGGTCGCTCATGGAGGGAGTTCAATTGGTGTGGTCCTTGAATGGAGGTAAAATTAGTATTGAGCCTATGGGAATAAATTTCGTTCCATGAAAAAGGGTTGTTCAGGTGGTCGCTTAATAGAGGTGGTCGCACAGGGAGGTTTCACTGTATATGAAAAAATACATTTGTATTGACGGATAGAATACAATATATTCACTAATATTCTGTTGCATTAAAGTCATTTTTACATATTGCAATGTTTTCCATATACCCTGTATATATATATGTGTGTGTGTGTGTATATGTAATTTATTTTTCAAAGAAAACTACTAAAAAGTGATAGTAATAAGATAAACTAATCAATAATAAGCTTTAGCCCAATTTTTCAGTAAGAAATATTTTGGCCGGCTAAATCCGCCAAATACTCCACTGTGCGGCGTTTTAAAGAGGACTAAGAGTCCATCGAAGACGATGAACGACGCTTTGGATGATCTTCGACTTCACGGAACGCGGAAAATGTTGATTTATTTTATGCATTTTACGTCGTTTGAGGGAATCCATTCGTCGTAAATGTCCTCAGTTCTGGCAGAGTGGCGACTACTACATTCTGCATGACAATGCACCAGCACATCGACCCCAATAGGTAAAACATTTCCTCGTCAAAATTCGCACTAATGTGCTTCCACATCTCCCCCATTCACCGGATAGATTCACCACTATCACCCCGTGTAACTTTTACCTATTCCCATCAATAAAAAAACATTTACAGGGACGCCGTTTTGTGTCATCAGATGAGGTGAAGGCAGCATCGCAGGCAGCCTTACGTGAGGTTGCGAAAAATGGCTTCCAGCAGTGCTTTCAAAAGTTATACGAACGCTAGCAGAGTGTATCGCCGCTCAAGGTGACTATTTTTAAAGGTGGATGTGCTTCAGTGCTGTGAACTATTCAGGGTAAGATTTTTTACACCTTGCCCCCGAACTTTTGGACCGTACTTCGTATATGAAAGTAACGAAAATAATTACAAAAAATTAATATAATATACCACATTTAATAGATTCCGAAAATGAATATATTTATTTAAGTTATTTTAAGTTGTACTTAATAATAAAGAATAAAATAAGTCGGTGCAGAAATTAGCTCCGCCTATCTTGAGTAAGTGGAAAAAAAGAAGATTATTTTTATTTTCTCTTTCAATTTTTTTCATCACTATATCATTACTTGTATCATGTAAATTGTACAGAGCTAAATAAAAGCATTCAACTTTTAATTTGTCATCACTTATAAATAAATACAATGGACTGTTTTACATTATTCACAAAACACAACAATATTAAATATTATGCATTATCAGATAAACATTCCAAGTCGATAACAGAAATTCTAATTACAACATAATTTTAAAAGGGGCACAAGAAAATAAGTTGTTTCTAACTGTGCACAAAAAGAAATTTACAAAATGTGTAGAATTCTGTAATATTTTCTTTGAATATATGCGTGTGTATATGAAAGTATGTGAAAATAACGAAAATAATTAGGTAAAACTAATATAATAACCATATTTAATAGATAACGAAAACTAATATTTTGATTAAATTAATTTTAAGTTGTACTTAATGATAAAGAATAAAACAAGCTGGCGCAGACTAAATTAGCTCCGGCTATCAAAAAAAGTGGTAAAAAAAGATCGTTTTCATTTTCTCTTTCAATTTTTTTCATCACTGTATCTTATTAATGAAGTAAGCTCCTCATTAGTTTCGTCATATATTTTTTTTGTATGTGTTTATAGTTTGAAATAAAGATTTTCTTTCCTTCAAGCATCGTGTCTTTTATGTGACAAGGTATTATTTCAAATCCTTTACGTATAAGTTGACATTACGAAAGGATTAGAAGTAATCCTTCTCTGTCCTCAAGAGGGTAATTGTATTTTAATAGGCTCATGAGGGTTTCAAAATGTAGTGTGTGGAAGCGGTTTATAATAAGAAAAGAAGTTTTAAATGAATTTATGTACAGTACTATTATGAAATACAATAAATAACTATTTTTAATGATTGTTTGAAATATTAAACATTATTTTTAGATAATTTACTAACAGAAAAATCTGTTGTATGCCCATATTATAATTATATGTTAATTGATATACCATGCTGTCAGGTATTATTGCCGTAACGTCACTGAAGTCTTACTGTGGAGACAAGAAAAGTTTTGGTTTCTGTCTGTTAGTCTGTTTGTCTGTCTGTCACTTCCACAATAACTGCAGCAAAAAGCATCCGATTAGCGTGCAAGTAAGTGGGCATATTCGTGAGGTACCCGTACGTAGCTGTATAGTTTTTGGTTAAATTTGGTTCATTCGTTCGGAAAATATGGAACATTTTATTTTGCTCCATAATGCTTTTCTATGGCAAGTCAGACGATTTTCAAATTTTCATTTGTTGGAAGAAAACGGCACGTTTGATTAATGTATTTAAATGCTAACTTATGAATGCTAACATTTACAAATAAGGATTTTAAATTACTCCAATTAGTTTGAAATTTTGCCATGCTATTTACCAGATTTATTAAATTTGGTAAAGTACAAACACCACCAAACAAGTATATTTTTTTGGTGGAACTTTATGCATTTTTTCCAATAACTTAAAGCATTTTGTTTTATCAATTTACTTATTTGACATAGTACATATTTCATTTTTTTTTCTTTCCTTTCATCAGTTGCCTAGCAACGCATTTGATCCTAATAATATTATTACTTTATTCTATCTTTATAAGAAGAAAGTATTGGATTCGTGAAAAATTTCGACTTCCGGTTTTCGACGGAATTTACGTTTTAGAATGCCCAGAAAACGATTTGATGGTTTTTAGAAAATGTCTGTCTGTGAGTCTGTCTGTCACCCTGTCACTCTGTGAGTCTGTATGTGACAAAAATTTTGTGGCGCTCTATCTCAAGAACTAATGCACGGAATTTCACAAAACTTTATATTTAATTAGACCTTGATATAAACTGGACCTGATTAGTTTTTGTTGAAAATCGCCCAACAGGTGGCGTTGCTATGCGACATTTTTCACGATTTCTGCAATAGCTATATCTCAAGAACTACTGCACGGATTTTCATAAAACTTCAGATTTAGTTAGTCCATGATATCGTTTGGTGCGGATTACTTTTTTTTGTGAAAATCGCCCAACAGGTGGCGCTGTTATGCTGCATTAACATGATTATCACAATAGATCTAACTCAAGAAAAAATGCACGAATTTTCATCAAACTTCAGATTCAGTTAGTCCCTGATATAAATTAGTGCTGTTTAATTTTTGGTGTAAATCGACCAACAGGTGGCGTGCTTCATTTTTCACGATTTCGGCAAGAGCTGTATCTCAAGAAATATTGCACGGATTTTCATCAAACTTCAGATTTAGTTAGTCTTTGACATGAATTGACGTATAAATTAGTGCTGTTTAATTTTTGGTGTAAATTGCTCAACAGGTGCGCTGCTATGCTGTATTTTTGCGATTTCCGCAATAGCTTTATCTCAAGAACTAATGATTGGATTTTCAACAAACTTCAGATTCAGGTATACCTTGATATCATTTAGTGCTGTTTATTTTTGGTGGAAATCGCTCAACAGGTTGCGCTGCTATGCTATATTTTACAGAATTTCCGCTATAGCTCTATCTCAAGAGCTAATGCACGAATTTTCATCCAACTTCAAATTCAGATATACTTTGATATGAATTGGTGCTAAATCGTTGTTATTTCTTGTACTATTTAAATGATTTAATTCACGTGATTTATATAGAAGAAAGTTTTGTGATGGCCACAACATACTAGTTATAAATGTCTGTATAAAGTTCAAGTAAAGCCAACGTCAAAACGGATGAATTAATGCATTTGTATCTTTGCATATAGATGGATTTTTGATCAGAAATAAAAAAAGGCAATATTTTATTTATTTTATTCAAATATTTAGCTTAAAAATACAAAATAGATCATTTCCATAGACAATAAATGGATATTTTTCCATAAAATTTACCAATATTTCTTTAATCGTTGCCAAGAAAATCAAAACCCGGAATAATGTTTTCTTTTAAACAATTTTTAACCGAGAGATTTTCACGTGAAAAAGTTAAATGAAAAAAAAAAATTAAAAAAATGAATACGGGGTCATACTGGAAATAAAAAGAAAATTCTCAAGTATTTCTTAATATAACAAGGAAAAAGGTTTTGAGTAAGAACGAATAGCAGGTGGATTAGCCGTCATTTTTTGAAAACAAAAATGTTGGAATAAAGTGATCTTGGGTAAAATAAAATTAACTAATATTCACGGAGGAAAGAAGTGCAGTATGCTTTAAAAACAGTTTGCAATATGATACGCGTTATCGCTGTGATTTAAATGCCCTCATTCGGCCCAAACAAAACAAGCATTTGGAACAGGGACTGAATTTTTTGACTTTATCCGTGCATTTTTTCTCTAAATAAAAGTGACCTGCTTATATTTAAACATTCTAAAGTTGCATTTCATTGTATTATGAATTAAAAACTGTATTACTAAAAGCATTCTTTATTTCAAAAGCATGTCGTTGTGATTGGACCGAATGTAGCGGATTTTCGGGTTATATTTTCGGCGTCACTTTAAGATTTATCGTCTGCGTACGGTTAACATGAAGATTTTATTTCTAATTTTTCGTTTATTATTTTTTTTTAAACTTTTGCTTATCCTTATAAGTCACAACGTAAAAAAAAAAAAAAAATAAAATAAAATAAAATAAAATAAAAATAAAATAAAAAAATAAAATAAAAAAATTAAGATATGCTATAACCATCCTCACAATCTCACAATCAATAAAAAATCACGAATGTAAATTTAAATAGACTACGGGTGTTCAGGGGGGGGGGGGGGCAGAAACCGTGAAGGAATGCAATTTTTGATTTAAAAAGTTACCAGAATGAGCTGCTCATCAGAATCTCAGAATGTCATTGTATAACCACTTGTATCAACATTGAAATTAGAACTCAAAAACAAATGCTTCACCGATGGCAACAACGTTGGTCTACACTGTAGGTGGGTCAATACACGCGTGACTTCATACCTAAGGTCTCACAAAACATTTTCATAAGTAACAGATACCTGTATCTCTTTCTCACAAATTATGGACCCTTCCAACAATACTTATATACCATAAATAAACGTGACTCACCTCTCTGCATTTGTGGATCCTTATCAACACCATTACACTATATTTTACATTGAACATTAACGTCCCACTATCACGTAAAAAAGCCACAACAGATGACACTGCCTGACTGGCTAACTTACCTGCTCGACCGTCCAGTTCTCCTGCAACGTATAGCGGATTGTATGAAATTTTTAGAAGACAACGAATTTATATTTACCAATCACCCCCCCCCCCCCCTTTCTGAGCTAGCTGAGCAGCTCATTGTTTTCAGCTCCCATTTCAGACAGGGGCCCCTGTTTTGTACATAATGTAAATATTTGTCTTATTTCCTTTGGTTTGTTTATTTAGTATTTTTATTATATTTATCAGCATATGCATTTCACTTAAAGTTTTTCAGCTCTAATATTCAAAAAACATGTCTTGTAATTGTTTATGCATGTATACAACATAGTGCAATTGCTGTCAATGTATGTACTGATGACACTTAATATATTTTTCTGTATGTTAATAACTGTTTTAAAACTATTGTCATTGTTAATGTATCTTACCATATGCAGTGGATTTGAGTCTCCCCCCGGGATTGCACTTATACTCTAAAGCGAAAGCTGGGTTCCCGGGGCGGTCATCCCTGTCATCCCTGTATAACCACTTGTTTAACACTTTTAATTTCTGAAAGTCTACGAAGTATTTTTTTTTTTAATTCTTATAAATATTTGTGTATAATTTTAAAACTTTAAAAAGCAATTTGTTGGAAGTTGAATATTACGCAAAGAGTGTTAAAAACAATGACTTGCAAAGATGACGTTGAGGCTCCTGATCTGCAGATTTAATAGTTATTATATGGAGAGAAGCATCAGTACAGACTCTTCGTTATATAATACTTTTGGTTATTAAAAAGACACATTATTTTTCTTAAAAAATTCTTCTATATTGTCTCTAGAAATTTACTTTAAAAACAATCATTAAAAACATATTTAGTTACTTAAAAAACCTATAGTGTCACTTAAAAAAAAAAAATAAATAACTACATATATTTTTAACAGACTATATGTTTTTTTAAGAAACTAAATATATTTTAATGATTGTTTATGATGCAAATTCATAGAAATAATATAGAAAATTTTTTAAAGAAAAATAATGTGTCTTTTTAATAACCAAAAATAACATATAACGAAGGATCTGTCCTGATGTTGCTGCTCCACAATAATACTAACTAGTAAATCTGCAGATCAAGAGCCTCAACGTCATCTCTGCAACTTATTGTTTTTAGCAAACTTTGCGTAATATTAATATTTCTACAAAAACAAAATTTAAACTTTTTAAATTACACAAACATTTATAAAAGGAAAAAAAAATATTTCGATGGTTTCAGACATTAGAAGCGTTAAATTAAACACGTTGTTATGTAATGATATTCTGAAATTCTCACGAGCTACTTATTCTAGAATTTTTTATATAATAAAGCAAATTTCTTCAGGGGGGCGCCCCCCTGAACCCCCCATTGTGCAATTTATTTTGCATTTGTAATTTTCTCTTGATTGAGTTAATGATTATCCTATATCTTAGATTCCTTTTTACACTGCGATTTATAAGGATGAGCAACAATTTGGTCGAGCATTTTACGTTATCCTAATATCCATACAGCAGTATTTACTTGCCTGCTAACCACAAACACCTGTATCTAATGGATAAAGAACTTTTGGAAATGTAAACTGAGACATCTAATTTAGAAATCTAATACCTTTATAATTTTTGTTTCCAAAAAATAATTTTGATTACCATTCTGCAACATTTATAACTAAGATCTAATCTAAATATCTAAAAATGTACTCGATAGCATTAACTTACTAAAATCATCCTAAAGTAGGGGGACTTCTAAACCTAACGGTTAATAATTCATCATCGTGTCCACTTCCAATTGACTAAATAGATAAACGTGATTTGGTGCCTTTAAGTATTTTTTGTGATAGCCTTTTAATAGTATCCACATTTAATTTAAAATCGTGATGTTACAAACACCGTTGAAATTTGACGCACACCTGTGTTCAGGTCAAATTACGAAAGGTTAACTAACCTTTTATTTTCCTTAGCCAGGCATTTTGTTTCATTTTTTGTAATAGGGATTATTTTAATAATTTAATTTATTTTACGCTCTACAAGCTGTTACACGGTACGTTGTTCACGTAGCATTAAAATAGAGATAAATGCATTAAATAAAACATTTCACTCCCCACCAGAAATGGCAAGTCTCAGGCACTTTGCACAACACTATTATCTTACAGAAAATGTTGTTCTTTTAAATCGCGCAAATGTTTCATTTAAATAAAGTAACATTTTTTGTATTAAAATACTGGTATCCAGAACGCCGGAGGCTTGTCAGCTCTGCTCCTCTTAATAAAAACATATATAGTTAACCAACACTTTTTATAGGAGACAATACGGAATTTCTTATTTGTATGGCCTTACATATACCTCAGTCATAAAAGTGTAAAATTTTGTGCCAATTAATATACACAATTGCGAAAATAAAATCGCAACCAATGAGAATAGGAAGGCCAAGTAAAATCGAGGAATCATTCTTCGTAGTGTTGGGAAAATACCACTACAAAAATTATTTTAGGTGGTATTTGGTGTGAAATGTTTATATGTACTCATTCCTGTCCTATTTATCTTTTTATTATTTGTAATTTGCTTATTCCATTTTCCTTTTGCACGTGAAAATCTTACAAATTAAAATTAACTCTTTGGGAGAAATTGTTATTCCTTTTTTTTTTTGGCAACAATAAAGTTTATAAAGTTTAATAGAATAATGTCAGTTTATTCTGTATGAAAATAACGAACTTTTTCATTTATAATCAAAATAGTTGAATACATAAATAAAAATACTATTCTATATAGTATATAAATACTATTTTCATTTCTGCGTTTAAATCAATCTATATGCAAATATCTATACAAAGGCATTCATTAATTCATGCCTTTTAACTTTGATTTGACTTAAAAAAACATACATACCTTCACATTTATGATATTTTTAGATGAGATATAGTTGCTACGCAACGGTTAAAAGAAAAAAATGAAATATAAGTAAATTCATAAAATAAAATGTTTTATATTATTCGAACACATGTATAAAATTCCATCATAAGTTATACACCTAATTTAAAAGCTCTGACAAATGTTTTGACACAATTGCAAACTAAAAGGAATAATTTAATACTTTTATTTAAAAATTTCAGCATCCAAAATTTACCATTTAAATCTATTATTCATATGAGCGATTTCTTTCAACAAATGAAAATTTGAAAATCGTCTGACTTCCCATAGAAAAGCATTATGTCACAAAATAAAATGTTCTATATATTCCGAACAAATGAACCAAATTTAACCCAAAACTATACAGCTAAATCCAAGGAGCTCACCGATATACATCCTTAATTTCAAGCTATTCGGATGCTTTTTACGGCAGTTATCGCGGGACAGACAGACTAACTAACTAACTAACTAACAAACAAACAAACAGATGGAAACCAAAAAATTTCGGGTCTCCACAGTAAGCCTTCACTGATGGTTCGGCAATAATGCCTGATGGTAAGGCATGTCAATTAACATATACACTGCTCAAAACAATTAAAGGATATTGCAGTTTTAGGTGGATTTTGTATCTGGTAAACTGTTTAGCTGATTGATACATGGTCGACAGACATAGTAGGTTATATGAGAATAAATTACACATGTTTGGCAGAAAAAATGCATTTTATTGCGCATTTGTGTACTAAAGGAAAAAAACACAATTTGTGCATATGAGAAAAAAGAATAAGAAAAGGTGTTTTCTTCACAGAAAATCATTTTCAGTAGGGGGTATGGTTTCCACGGGCGGCCAGCAACGTTGAACACCTTTGAGGCATGAACTCAATGAGGTTATTAATGGCGAGTTGGGGTGTTCTGCCCCACTCTTCCAGAAGAGCTCTTTCCAGTTCTTGGAGAGTTTGTGGGGGTTGTTGGCGGCCAGAAACCCGTCTTCCTAGAGCGTCCCAAACGTGCTCGATTGGATTCATGTCTGGAGAACACGCTGGCCATTCCATTCGAACGATTCCTTCCTCGAAAAGGAAATCCTCCACCAGGTTTGCACGATGTGGCCTGCAGTTATCGTCCATTAAAATGATATTATCTCCGATTGCTGCAGCGTAAGGGACTACAATAGGTCTGATGATCTCATCCCTATATCGGCGACCAGTCAGAGCTCCATCTCGAATGATGTAGAGGTCAGTGCGCCCGTCAATGGAGATGCCACCATACATCAACACTCCTCCACCGCCAAATCTGACACTTTCGTGCACGAACGCAGGATTATTCCTACTGCCACGGTCCCTCCAGATGAAAATACGCCTATTATCCGGATGCACAGAAAAACGGGACTCGTCAGAAAACAGAATATTGCTCCATTCACTTCTCCTCCGGTTTACATGCTCGGTTGCCCACTCCCTGCGGTCATACCATCGGTCGGCGAGCATACAGACCTACAGCATGGAGCCGGTTTCGGACAGTCTGAGTTGAAATCGTGGTGCCTGTAGCCGAGCGAAGGTGTTGTTGGAGAAGAGTGGCGTTCATGGTTCGGTGTCTCCGAGCTGTTAACGCGAAATACCGTTCTTCATTGGGCGTTGTTGCCCGTCTACGACCTTGCCCTGGTCTTCGGCCTGCACATCCACTCTCCAAAAAACGGTTCCAGATCTTGGAAATGACACTTTGTGACACTCCAATGGCTTGCGCTACTTCGGCTTGAGTTTGGCCCCCTTCTAACCTACCAACAATTCTCAAAGCTTCTGAATCTGTCAAATGACTTCGCTGAGACATCGTACTCATCGAAACAAAGCAATCACTGAATGCCGATCATCCTTGTCTTCATTATCTTTTATCCAGTTGAAAGTCAAATTTCATTCGCTGCCGCTGAAGCGGCGTTTTTGACGTCGAACTCAAAATTTGCATACTCCACAGTTTGAAAACCAGAAAAATTTGCATTTGTGATTCTCTTCTTCTATTTTCGGCAAAAAAAATTTCGTTTATATCTTTATTTTATATAAAACTTTAAATATCCTTTAATTGTTTTGAGCAGTGTAATTAATAAATATCATTCTGTCATTCTTTATTTTCTATGTAAATTGTCGCTTTAATAATAAAAAAAAAAGCTAGTTTAGCATAATTTCACGAATTTTGAAGTCAAATGTCGGAATTTTTTTTCATTAAAGCTGCGGTCGTGATAATACGACGAAAAAGTAAGACAATTTTTCTTTTTCGATTTGTTTCTTCTACTTTTCTCCACGATGTCTTACTAATGAAGTATGCTCTTATTAGCGTTATGATGATTGTCCTTTTTGTGCTTACAGTTTAAAATAAAGATTTATTTTCGTTCAAGCATCGTGCCTTCTACGTGACAAGGTACTAATTCAAATCCATTTTACATGTAAGTCGACATTACGAAAGGATTAGAAGTAACCCTTTTTGTCCTCAAGAGTATAATTGCATTTTCATAGGCTTATGTTAGTTTGAAAATACTGTGTGTGGACCTGCTTTATTTAATTAAAAGACATTTTAAATGAATTAAAGTACAACACTATTACGAAGAGCAACAAAAAAGATCCATATTTTAGATATAATTTTAAATAAGAAATATTAATAACAAACATTGATCAGAAAACGCTTTTACTCTATGAAATTTTTCGACGACATTTTAAAGAATTCATCTTACTTTTGCGTTATAATGAGAACTTTGGCTGATAGAAAAAACACATTTAAGACCACCAATTTGTGAAATATGAGAAACTATTTTCTCACGAGTTGCAATTTCGAAAAAGATGATTCCTCTTTGAGTTTAAAAGGACTCCGTGCCGTAAACTTCGAGGACTCCTTGAAATCTTTTCAGAAGAGCAATGAAATCTTTTTATTTCTGTAGCCATGACAAGCTGCAGTTGAATATTACCTTGTGGTCAAACAATAACAAGTAAGAAAAATCATGCGCACAGCATAGATTATTAAACACTTTCCAGCACTCCCTGAAAGCTTTAACGAAACTTCGTTACTTAGGGAAATAAGATAAGTAAGTAAACATTTAAAAATCTGATTTCTGTAGTTACCGCCCATAGCCAAATATGTATTCCAATTCTTTTGAACAGTCCTGTATTCGATCTGTATATTGATATATATACTATATAATGGGAAAATTTAGTTTAGCATGAAAATACATAACAGGCTGAAATTCATCTTTCAGCAATTTATACTAATAGATGGAAACATACTTGAATAATTTTGTACAGCCCTGTAGTTTACCTAGTACCTTTATTACACGCCACTATTTAGCTAAAATTTAATTCAAACTAAAACACGCTTAAAACTACTGAAATTACATCTCCAGAAATTATCATCCATAGACGGCAATGTATCCAACTCTTTGCGTAGCCCTGAATATCATTTTATATATATTCTACAAATATTTCTCAGTACACTAAATTCAGTTCAGCGTAAAAATGCATAACTCCTTTAAATCCCACCCTTAAGCAATTTATGCTCATACTCAGTAAACATTACGAACTCATTTCTGTAGCTCTGCATATGAACTATAGCATTTATACGCAATTATAGTATGCATAAATATAGTGAACAAGCAGGTAAGTGTGATCACAGATTGCACAGAGGGTTTTGTTTAATATTCCTTTCAAAACACTTTATCCTTTTGAAAAATCTGTTAGTTCCACATTTCGCAACCAGGAACGCACTCTATTCTAAACAAACCTCTATCCGAACGAAACACCGTTTTATATACTATCCGTAGATATATTAGTCGAGGGGATTGGGCCGATAGCACCGATATAAGTAGGCGCCCCTGGCGGTAAAAATTGGAACTAAAATATATAAGGCTATGATGCATAATATGAAAGAATGGTCAAAGGGGTGTCGGCAAAAGTTGGAAAACTGCTCCCCGGGTGAAAAGGGCGGAGGTTGGAAAAATTGCTTAATACACAAGTTAGAGCCCGGAGGAGTAAATAATGTAAGACTTTTTGAGAATTTTATGATTTGCCGTGTGGTCTGAGGTATTCAGTTATACGTATATGCAAAAATTCATATCTCCAACTTAATTAGGGGCTCTCTTAGAAAGAATTGCTTAAAATACATATGTGGTAGCTCAAAGGGTTAAACGTAAGACTTTTCCAAGATTTTATTATTTGTCGCCTGGTCTCGGGTGTTCTGCTACAAGTATGCAAAATTTCAAATCTCCAATTTAATAAGGGGCTCAGTTAGGAAGAATTGCTTAAAATACGCATGTGGGAGCCCAAAGGGTTAAATGTAGGATTTTTTCAAAATTTTATGATTTATCGTATGATATGTGGTGTTCAGCTATAAGTATGAAAAATTTCACGCCTCCAACCTAAATAGGGGCTCACTCAGAAAGAATTGTTTAAAATACACATATGGGAGCCCAAAGGGTTAAATGTATGATTTTTTTCAAAATTTTATGATTTGTCGTTTGATGTGATGTGTTCAGCTATAAGTATGTAAAATTTCACGCCTCTAACCTAATTAGGGGCTCACTTAGAAAGAATTGTTTAAAATACACATGTGGGAGCCCAAAGAGTTAATGTACGACTTTTTCAAAATTTATGATTTGTCGTATGATGTGTGGTGTTCAGTTATAATTATGCAAAATATTAAGTCTCCAACATGTATAGTTTCTGAGAACGGGCTCTGTGACAGACGGACAGACAGAGGAGCGAGACGGATATGGTTTCGCCAGTTAAACGAAATCCTAAAAAAGCGCATATCATAGTTAAAAATGCATTTCGAGCAGTAATTACTAATATACAGTGATTCAGATACAATATTTTATATGAAATCTTTTCAAATACACCGCAAACAATTTCCCCTATACCATTATGAACGGAATTCTTTTGTGTGGCCCTGTAAGTGAACAATAACTATTGTCTGTACCGCATTTTCACCAGAATGCATATTTTGGTGGGCTTCATAAATTAATATAAATTTTACTATGTTTGAAAGAGAGTAAAACCATTAAAAATCATTTGAAACGATTTTTTCCCATTGGCCGTAATGTAACGGAAAATTTTGACTGCCCCTGTAAATGCACTAGACATGCTACAAACTTCATTCGCAATAGGGATCGTGCTATGGTAGAGGTCACTAACGTGCAAAATTTTCAGAACGATCCGAGTATATCTACGAGAGTTAGAGCGCGGACAGACGGACAGACAAACCTAAGTTATAAATACTTTTGAACTTTGTTGGAAAGAGTTAAAAAAGACTTTTGAGAATGTCATCATTTTTAGGTTAGTGATATGATTAGTAATAGAAGTGATAGGATAGTGAATTCCACCCAAATTAGTTTTTCTCTGAGGAGAAAAGTTAATGAGAAGAGAAAAGGCAGTTTTTGATAGCGAGGTGCAGGAGATAGGGTAAAGTGCCCATATTTCGTCCCCTTTTCTAATTTTGTCCCCCTTAACTTCTCCGCTTCTGCTAAAGTGGCGCAAATTATGACGCAAGGAACAGGAAGGGCAGGTAAAAGGGGTGAGTTTTGAAAGTTTCGTTCGACAAGAGGCATTCATAAATCAAAGGTGCCGAATTTTCTATTTTTTTCTATTTCTTATTCATTGCATGTATTTTACGTAGGCAAGATGCTGACAGTAGCATACAGTGAGTTTTAGGAGGTTCAGTTCACCTTACGGAAACTGAAGCTCCGCCATTATGGGAAGTAGCGTGGTGCACCTTTTGTCGCACCTTGCAGTTCTTATTTTCGTCCCAGAGACGAAATTAGGAATGCTTTTTCATGGCAATTTTTTCAATTTTTTCTTCATGTTTGGATGGCTATTGTTTTGTTGTGTTATTTTTCCACAGATTATTAGTACTTTTATTTGTGCCGTACTTTCATGCAAATTAAATTACCTTACTCATTTAGAAATAAATTTTGATTTTGTTATCAGCTAAGCCTAGGCGTATTGGATTTTTTGGGGGAAAGAAATCGTGACCATTTCTTTTCCTTTTGCATTTTTTATATATTTTTGAAAAGACAATTTTTCGCATTGTTAATATTTTTGGTACTATATGTGAGTACGTTTCTATATGCGTGGGTAGTTAGTCTATATAAAATCCTAATTTGGTAGATTTTCTCAGAAAATTACAACATTCAGGGCCTAAAAGTGACTGGGAGGGGGGCAGGGCGAAATATGGACACTTCACCCTAAGTGTATCTCTAGGAGGGCAATTGGAGTCAGCCCAGCAAGAGAAAATCTATTAGACGCACGAGAAATGCTAAATAGATTGATAGCGGAGAAGTTCAGGATACAAAAAAAGACGGGAAATATAAGAAAGAAGATAAGACCGTGAGAGATACATTTGAATATTAGAGAGGATTTCTTCCAAATTTCGCAAAACATAACTGAACTATTTTTGAACTATTAAAAATAGTGTATTGATTTTCTCTGCTTATATTAGTCGACAACTCACAAATTATTTTTTTTTGTTATTTTCTTTGGATATCTACTCAAGACTTATTTATTTCAATAAATAATTATATAAATAATCTAAAGAAAATAGTGCGTGTGTCATGCTACCTGTCATCCTATCGACAGCGCGTATTTCCTTAAAATATATAACATTTGTTTTGGCATATTTCTGCGTCAATTATCGGAAATAGTCTTCCCTAAATATGTAATACCTAAAACAAATTTAATACATCTAGTATTATTACATTCCAAATTATAATATTTTTAATTAATTATTTCCATTTCCATTTGCACATAAAGAATAAAATAAATGAGGAGTTAAATCGCTTTTTCAAAAAAAAAAAAAAAAAAAAAAAAAAAAACACAAAACCACAAAAAGGGCAATTATTAAGAAATTAAGGAAGAGCTTACTTCATTTAACAGTTATGGTGATGAAACAATTTATAATGACAATTTATAATGAAACCCTAAAAAATAATGATAACTAAACAATTTATAATGAGACCCCACTCATGCTAACCTCAAGGTTTTTTCCAGATGTTATTCTTGCTACTGAGAAAAAATCAAATCCAGCGAGACAGTATTCACTATGCTCCTGTATAAGAGATTCCAGAAGAAATCTAGTAAGCAAAGGGACCAGACACAATTATACCGAATGTCAAGTATTTCTTTGTGCTGCCCCTTGTTTAAAAAACTATCATACAAAGAATAATATTTAACCTTTTTCATCTGCGCGAGGTAACTTGGGATAGTAAACTGATGAAACTAAATGTTTTCACACCAGTAAAAAATTAAAATTCAGATTAAAACCTTTACATAATCAATATTTAAGATTGGACTTTACACTGTATGATAACTATATGAAAAATAGACCGAGTGTGTTGGTTGAAACTGTCGGGAAGTTTTTTAAAATCATTTTTTTAACATCATTTCTATGTTTAAACAACATGCAATTTAATGTGAAGTAGATTTTAAATGTGTTGTATAGTTTCCCATTGTACACTGTTTAACACTGTATTAATATTTCTCATATACCTTTATATTATGCTTTGTTTGAGTTCCTTGCATTTAATAATGCAACTAAAAAATCTGGTGATTTTTTGCAATTTTTTTCTCTAAAAAATTGTTAAGGGAAGCGGTTAAATGAATTCAAGAACAGCACTTATTTGCATTGTAAACTACTATGTTGTAGTCACAAAACTTTCGTCTATGTAAATCAAATAGTAATACAGTCGGACCTCTATTTAACGAAGTCGCTAAATCCTGAAAAAAAGTTCGTTATGTGGAAAATTCGGTAAATAGTGATGAACCTTTTTAAATACTTTAAACTACACAAAACAGATTTTTAATTCATAAACACTAAACATTATTAAAAAACGTATGTAATAACATTTTTTTTTTTTTTTTTTTTTTTTTTGTAAATCATATTTATTTTTATTATTATTATTCATTTTATCCATCAAAAAGAAATCTGTAAGGACAACAAGAAATTAAAAAATATATTGTCCGAAAATACACTGTATTTTCAGTTTTAAGAAAATATTTACATTAAAATTAAGGAATTCTAATGACATTATCGTATTTATTATAACAAGTAATTTTAAGCATTGTATTACTACATGCGTCCTTAAATTTAATTACTGAAACTTATTTACTACAGAACAGCCCTTTTGAGTGTGAAAGCGGGATATTGAAAGTTTGCATTTCCTGGCTGAAATGCAAAGAATGACTGGAATTTTTCTGATCTCGTTGAGTTAGGCACCTGGTAAAACTAATTCAAGGTTATTGAGCATTATAAAATGTGTAAAAGAAAGAATAAGTTTGAAGTGTTCGGAAATATTTTGAGAAATAGGGAGAAAAAAAAATTATATCAGAAGAAAAAATTCGTTAAATAGAGAATACACTTCGCTATTTGGAGGTTATTTTACGAAGAAATTCGCAAAATGTTGTTGGTTCCGAGGAAAATTTCGCAAAATAGAGAAATTCGCAAAATAGAGGATCGTTAAATAGAGTTTCGACTGTACAACCAAAATGAAATGACAATCAAATCGTTCTTGAGATATAGCTATTGCGGAAATACTGAAAAACAGATCATAGCAGAGACACCTTTTGGGCAGTATAGACTGAAACCTAATAAGTATCTATTTATGTTAAAGTCTAAAGAATATGAAGTTTAATTAAATGATGTGCATTAGTTCTCCTGATACAGCTATTGAAGAATCGTGCAAAATTCAGCGTAGCAGCTCACCTGTTTGGTGGTTTATACTAAAAATTATTCACTTGAAATTTATACCAAGGTTTAACAGAGTATTAAAAAAAATCTGAGTTATTAAATTTAATAGATATTAAAAAAAAGGAACATAAACATGATAAATCCCAGTTTTGAGAAAAAGTCATATAAAGATTTAAATGGGCATTAAGCTGTGAAGTACTCTTAGAAAGAATGAATAATTTCAACATTATTTTTTATATACAGGGTGTCCGATCTCAACGGTGTCTAATGGCTAATTCCTAAACCGTTAGTCATAGATATATAGTTCCAAATACAAATTTTTTTTTATCAGGTAAAGAAGTATTTTAAAAGCGATTTGGGTCAATAAAAACGTTTCTTAAAAAATTACGAAATTTAAATTTTTATACGGTCCCCCGTTTTTGTAAGTTATATTTAGTAAAATTTTCATTTTACACTGACAAGTAATACACAATAAGTCCCGTTATTCTACGATTAAAATTGACTGAATAATAACTGTTTAAAGTTGGAGCATATTTTTATTTCTGCAAATTGGAGGTCATTCACAAATTTAGTCGAAATATAATTTCGTCACATATATGAAAAAATGGGTGCGAGTAAAATTAACATTGTAATATAAATTTGAAATCATTACGCATTCTGACATATTAATACAAAATATAAAATCTGTAATAAACATTTAAGAAGAAAGAAAAAACAGAATTTTTGTTATATAAAATGATGCTAAATTAACAGCCTCAATTCTTTACAAAATGATACGTATTTTAAAATATTATTAGATTACACTAGCCTGCAAAATTTGGGTTATGTCATGTTTTTTAGCTTTTGATAATTGATTCTTATGTATTCTGTACCGCTAAATCTGAAATTGAAATTTCATTTTTAACCATCACATCAGGAGATTTCGCAAATTTCAAAGTTAAAAAGTTCAAAGTTAAAATTGAATCTCCTCCCTCATCTCATCGGATCACCCAACTATTTTGCTGTAAGAATCCCAGGATAAGCAAAAATATCAAATAAATTATTGAATAAAATAAAATAAAACAAAAAAAAGTTTTTATATGTTTTATAGTACGAGACTTTCGCTATATTTTAACTTACACATTTACGATTTGCAGAAAAATTCTAATGTGTTGGTTAAAAATGAAGGTGATTTTCAGATTCAGTGTAAAAAGTACGTAAAAATCAATTATCAAAAGTTAAAAAAACACAACCATCTTCTCTACTTTATAGTATCCGATTTTTATTATTCTTTAAATTGACAATTTATGATTTGCGAAATATCCTGAGATGATGGTTAAAAATGAATGTAATTTTCGGATTCAGTGCTAAAAAATACATAAAAGTTAAAAAAAAACCAACAATCGTAGTCTTGTATTATCTAATCTAAAACTTTTTATTATACTTCTTCGCGGTAATCTATTCGAAAAGTTTTTGTGTTATCCTGTAAAATAAGTATAAATGGTAACTACCGAAAATCATAATATTATTAGATTGTTATTGGATTCGCGTCAGTATGTAAAATGTAATCTCGATCGGATATTTAAAAGTGAGTTAAATTTTGAGTACAAATTTTGAACTGGAAAAACATACGATCGTTGAAGTAACATAAAAACTTATAAAAATAACATAAATTTTGTTAAAAGAAATTATAAAAGAAACTGTCTCAAATCCTGGCAAAATAAAACATATGTTATTTTAGCCAATCTGAAATTTAATAAATGTTAACTTATTCGTAATACTTGTACGATTTTTTTAAAAGCGCAGATACACATGAAATAAGATCTTCGAATACTTTAAGCACTTGGTACGTGACCCCTCAAAGCCAAGCCGAACTCATTTGTTTTCAGAGCAAAAAAGTGGTATAAGTCATGCATTTTTAAAGTTTCATAACTCTTCCAATCTTAGTGTATATAAATGGGACTTTTTTTGTCTTACTTGTCAGTGTAATAGGAAAATTTTACTAAATATAACTTATAGGACCTAGGGACCGTATAAAAAAATTAAGTTTCGTAATTTTTTAAGAAATGTTTTTATTGACCCAAATCGATTTTTAAATATTTCTTTACCTGATTCAAAACATTTTTGTAACTGGAACTATATGTCTATCACTAACGGTTCAGGAATTAGCCATGGGACACCGTTGAGACTGGACACCCTGTATAAACATTTGTGGCAAATCGTTGGAAAGATAAAAAATTAAACTATTTAGTGATACAAAAAAGTAAAAATCGATTCTTTGGTTGAATTTTGCTTTTTGAATACATAGAAAAACGGATATTAACAATAGAAATAATATATATGATATATTACAAATATTAGCTGTATATACCGGGTGTCCCAAAAATGAATGATGGATTTTAAAATTCAATAACTTACAAACTGTGACAGATATTAAAATAATTTTCAGAGGAGGGTTATGTAAGATGTCAGGAGTTTGCATGCTGCGATTCCCAGTTTTAGTTACAAATAACAGTGATAGATGGTGCTGGAAGCAATAAGCGCTAAATCCAGGCTCGGCTTTTCGACGTCTTTCTTCTCCCATGCAAAAAAGGAGATTAAAATGTTTTGCATGGATCCTGAAGTACCCAAAACTTGGGTCTGGAATTAGAGCCTACTTCTCGCAGTGCAATCTATTGTTTGAAGTTTGAACTAAGATCAAGAATCACAGTTAAAAAAAAAACTCCTCACATCATTTTTTTTTCAATTTTTTCTTCATGTTTGGATGGCTAATGTTTTGCTGTGTTATTCTTCCACAGAATATTAGTACTTTTATTTGTGGCGTAATTTCATGTAAATTAAATTACCTTACTCATTTAGAAATAAATTTTGATTTTGTTATAAGTTAAGACAAGGCGTATTGGATTTTTTGGGGGAAAGAAATCGTGACCATTTCTTTTTCTTTTGCATTTTTTAGATATTTTTGAAAAGACAATTTTTCGCATTGTTAATATTTTTGGCACGATATTTGAGTACGTTTCTATATGCGTGGGTAGATAGTCTATGTAAAATCCTAATTTGGTAGATTTTCTCTAAAAATTACAACATTTAGGGCCTAAAAGTGACTGGGGGGGGGGGAGAGCGAAATATGGGCACTTTACTCTAAGTGTATCTCTAGGAGGGCAATTGCAGTCAGCCTAGGAAGAGTAAATCTATTAGACGCACGAGATATTCTAAATAGATTGATAGCGGAGAAGTTCAGGATAGAAAAAAAGACAGGAAAGAAAAGAAAGAAGACAGGACAGTGAGAGATTCATTTGAATATTAGAGAGGAGTTCTTCCAAATTTCGCAAAACATAACTGAACTATTTTTGAACTATTAAAAATAGTGTATTGATTTTCTCTGCTTATATTAGTCGACAACCCACGAATTATTTTTTTTTGTTATTTTCTTTGGATATCTACTCAAGACTTATTTATTTCAATAAATAATTATTTAAATAATCTAAAGAAAAGAGTGCGTGTGTCATGCCACCTGTCATCCTTTCCACAGCGCGTATTTCCTTATAATATATAACATTTGTTTTGGCATATTTCTGCGTCAATTATCGGAAATATTCTTCCCTAAATATGTAATACCTAAAACAAATTTAATACATCTAGTATTATTACATTCCAAATTATAATATTTTTAATTAATTATTTCCATTTCCATTTGCACATAAAGAATAAAATAAATGAGGAGTTAGCTACAGACATGACAACTAACAAAACATAAGATCATTCTTCATTTTTCTGTTGTTTCTTCCCTTTTTCATCACCATAACTGTTAAATGAAGTAAGTTCTTCACTAATTTCGTAATAATTGCCCCCCCCCTTTTTTTTTAAATAGCGATTTATTTTCTTTAAAGCATTGTGTCTTTTATGTGACAAGATTATATTTCAAATCCTTCACAAAGAAAGTCCAAATTAAGGAATGATTAGAGATAATCCTATTTTGTTCTCAAGAGCTTAATTGCATTTTAATAGATTTCTGGTCGCTTCAAAATGGCATATGTGAAATTGTTTTCTTTTATATAAAAAAGATAATTTAACTGCTTCCCTAGTTATTCAGAGTTAAAGAAAAGAAAGAAAATATTCTATTTTGATTTCAAGTTTGCCAAGTTTTGTTGGAAAGCTTTGGAAAACCTGACTGGACACGTGTTTTACCCGATTGTACGTACGGCGACTGCTAGATAAGTAAGGGCAGTTGCGTTGAGAAAGAGTGAAAAAAAAAAAATGGCTACTGCGCACGAAAGTGAAAGCGATGCAGATGATTTTTCAGATAATGATTATGATGAGTTGGACATTCAATATAGTGGAAGTGATTCATCTGTAAGTCTTTACGTAAGACGATAGTTGAAATGATTTGGACGATCACCTAAACAATTTATAATGAAACCCCACTCATGCTAACCTCAAGGTTTTTTCCAGATGTTATTCTTGCTACTGAGAAAAAATCAAATCCAGCAAGACAGTATTCTCTTTGCTCCAGTATAAGAGATTCCAGAAGAAATCTAGTAAGGAAAGGGAGCAGACACAATTATACCGAATGTCAAGTATTTCTTGGTGTTGCCCCTTGTTTAAAAAACTACCATACAAAAAATAATATTTAACATTTTTCATCTGCGCGAGGTAACTTCGGATAGTAAACTGACGATGAAACTAAAAGTTTTGACACCTGTAAAAAATCAAAATTCAGATTGAAACCTTTAAAATATCAACAATTAAGATTGGACTTTACACTGTATGATAACTATGAAAAATAGGCCGAGTATGTTGGTTGAAACTGTCAGGAAGTTTTTTAAAATCATTTTTTAACATCATTTCAATGTTTAAACAACATGCATTTTAATGTGATGTAGATTTTAAATGTGTTGTATAGTTTCCCATTGTACACTGTTTAGCAATGTATAAATGTTTCTCATATACCTTTATATTATGTTTTGTTTGATTTCCTTGAATTTAATAATGCAACTAAAAAATATGATGATTTTTTGCAGTTTTTTTTCTCCAAAAATTGTTAAGGGAAGAGGTTAAATGAATTCAAGAATAGCACTTATTTGCATTGTAAACTACTATGTTGTAGCCACAAAACTTTCGTCTATGTAAATCAAATAGTAGTACACCCAAAATGAAATGACAATCAAATCGTTCTTGAGATATAGCTATCGCAAAAATACTGAAAAACAGATCATAGCAGAGACACCTTTTGGGAAGTATAGACTGAAACCTAATAAGTATCTATTTATGCTAAAGTCCAAAGAATATGAAGTTTGGTTAAATGATGTGCATTAATTCTCCTGATACAGCTATTGGGGAAATCGTGCAAAATACAGCGTAGCAGCTTCACCTGTTTGCCGGTTTATACTAAAAATTATTCACATGAAATTTATGCCAAGGTTTAACAGAGTATAAAGATTGATGTAATTCCGTGCAGTAGTTCTTCAGATAAAGATACTGTGGAAATCATGAAAAATGCAGCATAGCAGTGACACGTCATGGACGGTTTACACCGAAACTTAATCAGGACCAATTAATGTCAATCTAACTTTATCTGAAATTTAAATAAATTCTGCATATTAGTTCTTGAGATAGAGCGAGAAAACAATTTGTGTCACATACAGAGAGACATACATATTCATGGACAGAGATTTCTTAAACTAGCAGGGTGAGACAATCCCAAAACTATATTCTGTCTCTTATACGCTAATACTTCAAAAGGCGTAAATTTTTCAATTATGCATGTTAGAAACAAAAAATGACTACCTAAAATTGAAGACCATTCACAACAGTCTTAATTAATATCTCGGCTAATTAACCAAAAAAAATCTCATTCTTTGTTGCCATCGGATCTGTATTCGCATATACATATACTAATTTGCTTAAATTTACTTTCGTTGCTTCCATAGCTATGGTCAATATACAGATAGACAGACTCACAGAAAAAATCTTCTATTAATATAGATATTTGTATCATATAAGTTTAAAATAATTATTATAATCTCTTGCGCATTAAAATCCCTAAATGACTGTGTGACTGTATCCGTAACACCTCCGTCACCGGAGGTAGTACAGCTTATAAACAAGTACCTATTCTCTCATTAAGCCAACCGCAGTTAGCCGTGATTTGAATTAAAAACTAATTAAAATTGGAAAACGCCGATTTCACTTATTATGTCTACGCATGTCGGGTCTTTTCTCTGTTCTTCCAGCAGGCGTAATGAAAGTGTTTCTTCTCGTCATTTTAAATCGCATTCCTGCGCAGTTATAAAACTATCAACTTATTCAGGTTACCTTTTCTATTTTAGGAGTATCTTTTATTAAAAAAATATTAATATTTAAAAGAACAATATATGGATTCGGATTATATATAAAATGTCTAATGATTTATTATACGGACCATGTCGCATAATGATTCTCAAAATAGAATTCCTATAAAAATGATATTCATTTGAAAAAACGTATTAGCTTTTCAAACGCAAACGCAAATTCCTTTTATTGGGAGTTATTTGAAATCATTAAATTCAAGTCAAAGGAACGAATTTATGACCAGTTATTTAAACAGTTAGAAAGACAGAGCACATGCAGACGACAAACGGCAGACTGACAAATTGGAGTCATTCCGTCTGTCTATGAATAAAAACAACAAAAACAACAACAACAAAAATTTTTAAGCGTTAAAAATAAGCCATCGAACTGAAGTAAATCCAAATATTTTTGTGACATTTATTTTTCGAGATTTCAAGATGTTGTCAGCTATTGTGTGCCTAGTTGGAAATAAATTAGAATGTAATTTTTATTTGCAGGTAACGTAAAAACTAAAAACATCATCATAAAAGTCAACAGCTTATAGATTTTTCTAAATGACGTTATTTAAATACTGGAAAATAAATATTTATCTTGAACTTTCTGAATTAAAGAAATGCTCAAATAAATCGCTTTAAAATATTCTAAAACACTTTTAAAACAGAAAGAAGAAAAAAAAAGGATTAACTGGGATTATGAACGAATAAACTCATTTTTGATTAATTAACTTATGTTGATTTTATAAAGGAATTAATTATAGTATTAATAGTTTTATCTAAGAAAAAAAATTAACTAGTTAAAACTTTTTTTTAAACCTACAAAATTTTGATAAGATGCAGAGGAAATATGCCGTCTATAAAATAGTAAAATTTAATTTCTTACTTTTTTTGCTTTAATTCCTTTTTTAATAGCAAACACATCCACTGTAATATTTTTTGGTCATCAGGCAATAAGAACTTACATTTTCATATTTTTCTCTTTTTCCACAAAAATCTGCCAATTATTACTATTATTATTTTACAATTACAGTAGTAATTCATTCACAAATATTTACATTTAGAAAAATCCTTTTAGCTTTTATGTTAAAAAATGTGTCCTGCATCAGTTTTGATAACGTGAATTTAGCTATATCACCCTAACTCCAACACAGTTCGATTTAGATAGTTGGTAGTATTGATGCATAAACTAAGCTGAATGTCCATTTAAATCTATAGCCGACAAAAGTTATACAATAACCCATAAATGCGCCATTTTTTTCCTTTAACTGATCATGTTGATGAGATTATTTTAAAAATCTATCATATCAGTGTCATATGATATATTTGTGACCATTCTCTAATGTTAGGTGATGATGTATAAAAATATAAAAATTGATAAAATAATATTTTCTTAGTGTTCCTTTTACAAGTCCAACATTTTATATCCACGAGCTACTAAATTCATAATCGTAATATGAATTTCTAATATGAAACTTCTAAAATTGTAAAAATAGTTGTGCAATAATGATGAATGAACACCCATTTTATTTATGTGGGCCTTTTTTCATAACAAACTTATCGATGGCTCAAGAATTCTCAAATGACTAGATTAGTTTTGTTTTAAGTTTGAACATACATTAAAAAATAAATTTTGATTGAATCATGAGTTCCGGCATAGGGATGACAATATTTTCTCTTATAGGAATATTAAGACTTAGGATTATCCTTTTTTTTTAGTGCTTTAATCTACCGATTGTAAACTGAATCATATTTTCAATCCAGGTATCTTCTATCTATATTATAAAGGACAAACATATCTGTGTGTAACGCATACGTCATTTTGCGAATGGCAACACCTTGAAATTTGAAATAAAATTTTGGTTTTGTAATTATCTCTACTGCAAATTTTTATAGTTCTAAACATCGCACATTTTAAATTTTTACATCGCCGTATAAGGAAAAAAATGCTCTTTTAAATGCAATTTGTTTGAAAGCTGTATCTTAATTTATTTTTAAGATATTAATTTTTTTGTAATTTTTATTACTTTTTTTTTGTAATCGTGGCAGCTGAAGTGCTCCATTTCTTTTGAAAGTAAAGGGGGGGGGGGGATAAAAATAGTAGATTGTTGTATCTTTTTGTTGCCATTTTCTCATAAAAACCGAAAAAAATTGAAATTAAAAAACATGCTATGTCAAGAATATCGTCTGTTATAAAACCCAGTGAGTTTTGGCTTTATTTCGTTTTTATTTTGTCAATTAAATCATTTTGCCGTGCCGGCTCCATCGCGAAATATTAATAAACAACTTGCACATGATAAACGTTCAGAATTTCTTTCCCGCTAATTTTCTGCAACGAAATTAAAGCTCCATCAATAAATAAATAAAAGAATAATATATAAAATAGCACGAAAATAACATAGATGTAATCGAAAAATTTAAATTTTTAGAGCCGAATTGGGAAAATATGTGGTTTTAAATGTAATTTGTATGAAATAGAGTTTCTAGGCAACTGTTAAAGTAAAAGAGAAAAAATAATCTATATATTAAAAACACAAGATAGTTTTTTAGACATCTTCCCTGAACTTTCTATTGTACCAATTTTGCTAATAATTCTTTTTTAAAATGAAAGCTGTTCATTTGTAGATGTCCTCGCGCTAGCTATTTCTCTAAATATTTCCATTTTTATATTTTTAATTTAATTTGAAAAGTTTTTTGAAATGTCATCAAACTGGTAGCAATCGTATTATTTCCACTGTTGCAGAAAAAAAGAAATATTGGGGTTTATTTATCCTTATTGATACCATTTACTCATTACAATTAAAAATAACTTTACTTTAAGTTGGAACAGAAAATGACATAACTATTTAAAAAAACATTTAATCTCATAAAGCTAATGTTACTATATATTTTCATTCGGCTGATACTGAATCAGAGACACTTGGCGTAATACTTCAAGTGCCATATTTAAAAGAAAACAATCCTTTTCTTTGGAAAAAACTATATATTTTTACACGGATGCATCTAAAAGACATCAGTTTCTGGAATTTGTACTTCGCGGTACTGAAATTAGACCCTCAAGCCAAAAGAATACATTTTCACATACAAAGTTTTAGCTGACAAACGGAACTTCACGTTTGAAAATCTATCTATATTATAAAGGAAAATTATGTCCGTGCGTAAGGCTGGCGTCATTTTGAGAATGGCTACGCTTGACGATTAAATGTCGGTTTTGCAATCTTTGCTACTGCAATTTTTTGAATTTCTAAACATCGCGCATCTTCAATTTTTACACCCGTTATATAGGGGAAAAAATCTACTTTGAAATGCAATTTACTTGAAAACTTTATCTTGATTTATTTATTATGTATTTTTAAATAATTTTCAAGCATAATGTTTTTTAATCTATATCCATTGCGTATAGGCTCCATTACGAAATAAGCCATTTGCACTTAAAATAATAAATAATTCAGCATTTGTCCCTTACTAGTTTTTTATAGCGAAGTTAAAATTTCATCAATCTATTATATTAAACAGTGACTGTCCGTTTGTATTTCAGAGCTCTTCCTCCTAGAATATGGAATGTTGGATGATCAAATTAACGCCAGTTATCCGTATGGGCCCTAGGATGTTAAAAGTGGTCGTAGAATGTTAAAATTGGATTAGTTTTCGAGAGATAAATTTTTACGTTATTTTTAATGATATTTCTGTAATGATGGAAACTAAAATTGCTCCATTTCTGAGGATAAAAGAGAGAAAAGGGAAAATGGCAATGATTATTGGGTATCATTGTTTGAAATCATTTTTAGATTGAAATTAACGTTTATTTGAATAAATAGTGAAAAGATTATTGTAGTTTTCAAGAAACTTTCAAGAAATACAAACCCACACATATTCAAGCTTCAGGAATCCGTTTATTTTAGAAACACAAATTCGACTCTCGACAGGAACATTGAGATAAATTCTGTTGACGTCAAAAGAAAAAAAAAACGTCGTGCGTTATTTTCATTTAATTTAAAGTCGAAAAGTAGATTTTCAATTATTGCCTTAAGATGGCTAATAAAACATTTCAGAAGCGGTCATTAAAAATGAAATATTTTAGCAAGAAAAAAATAATTCTCTAAAAATTTATTTTAATTCATAAATATAAAATGCTTCTGAATAAATTCGTCCAAACAAATTCATTTTTGTATAAGTTGACCCAAATGACATCATTTCTGCCAACTCCGAAATTCGAAGGAAAATCTTGGAAGAGCGAAAAGCTCGAGGCAAATAAAGTTATAGTATATGTGCATTTTTATTGGGAAAGCTTTTAACTTAAATTGTAAATATAAATTATTTGAAATATTGTACTTAATAAAATTAATATTGTAATGGCTTTCTAAATTTACAATAAAGTTAATATTTCATTTTTCGCAAAAAAATCGATTGTCTCATGAAATTCAAAAGCAACACAAGGGGTTGCTACGCAACTTGAAATAATAAAGAAAAAGTTTGTGTGCAAGTGTGTGTGTGTGTCGACGGGTGTTCTGAAGAGACCGCTGCACGTAGAGCTACAAATTTTGGGGGAAAGGTACCTCTATACATGACATTTTGCCCCTGAAAGCCCGATTTTCGTTTTTTTTTATTAGACTTTTTTTATTTAATTGTTTATGGGATTTTGAGCTTTAAGTTTCGAAGCGACTTTCCCCATTTTTGAAAGGAATATGGTCTCATTATTTTAACCAAATACAGTAAATTATGTTATCTTTTCAATAAAGTTTATTCGAAATTCGTACAGCGATTTTTGAATTTTCAGCGGTTTTTTTTATGCGAATTTTAGTTTTTTCGCATTTTGCAACTATTTTTTGATATTGGTAAAAGGAGTTTGGTTTCAAACTTTTAGCCTAACGTACTAAATTTTGTATGCTACGAATCTTGAATTTCAGTGATTTTTAATGCGATTTTCAATGATTTTTTAGCGATTTTTCGAGATTTTTTGCATTTAGCGTCGATTTTTTGTCATTTATGAAATATTTTCGTTTGCAATATTTTTTCCCATTAGAGTAAATGTTACCCCTACAGTGTTTTAAGATTTAGTGATTTTTAATGCATTTTTCAATGCGATTTTTAGCGTTTTTTGGAGTTCTACGGCGATTTTGGCATTCGAAAATAAAATTTGGTTTCAAACTTTTAGCATAATTAGTATATTACATATGGTAAATTTCGCCATTTACGATTTTGAATTTTTGTGATTTTTAACGCGATTTTAATGTCATTTCAAATGCGATTTTTAGCGATTTTTGAAGCTTTTTTACGCGCCGTGTAGATTTTTTATTATTCACGAATGATTTCCGATTACAATGTTTTACCCATTAGAGTAAATTTTGATCTGTGCATTTTTTGATACGACTTTTGAATTTCAGCGATTTTTAATGCGATTTTCAGAGTAGAATATTTTACCCCATAAGAGTAAGTTTTGACCCCTGCGATTTTTTAATATTTAGAAATTTTTAATGCATTTGTCAATGCGATTTTGAGCGTCTTTTCGAGATCTACGGCGATTTTTTGACATTCGCAAATAAAATTTAGTTTCAAACTTTTAGCCTAATATAGTAAATTTCGCCATTTACGACTTTGAATTTTATCGATTTGTAATGCGATTTCCAATTCAACTTTAGCGATTTTTCAAGATGTTTTACGTGCCCCATCGATTATTTATCATTCATGAAATATTTCCGATTGCAATGTCATACCCATTACAGTAAATTTTGACTCCATTAATTTTTTAATATTTAGCGATTTTTAATACATTTTTCAATGAATTTTTAATGCATTTTTAAATGCAATTTTTAGCATTTTTTCGATCCCCACAATGATGTTTTTACATTTAAAAAAGTAATTTGGTTTCAAACTTTTAGCCTAAAATAGAAAATTTCACCATCTAGGATTTTTTAATTTTAACAGTTTTTAATGAGATTTTAGCGATTTTGCGAGATTTTTTATGCTTCGCGTCGATTTTTTATCATTCATGAAAAAATTACGATTGCAATGTTTTACCCGATTACAGTAAATTTTTAGTCCTGGGATACTATTATATTTAGCTATTTTTAATACATTTTTCAACGCGGTTTTTAGCAGCTTTTCGAGACGCACGGCGGGTATTTGATATTCGGAAAAGCAATTTGGTAGCTTAATATAGTAAATTTTGCCATCTACGAATTTTCAATCTTAGCAATTTTCAATGAGATCTTTAGCGATTTTTTGAGATTTTTGCGTTCAACACCGATTTTTGTCATTCCTACAATATTTTCGATTCAATGTTTTACTCCATTAGAGTAAATTTTGAACCCTATGATTTTTTAATATTCAGCTATTTATAGTGCATTTTTCAATGAGACTTTTAGCGGTTTTTCAAGGCTCACGGCAATTTTTGCACATTCGGAAATAAAATGTGGTTGCAAATTTTAGTCTAATATAGTAAATTTTGCCATTTACGATTTTTTATTTTAGCGAATTTTAATGCGACTTTTAAACGGCTTTAAGAGTCTCACGGCGTTTTTTCGACATTCGAAAACTTTTAACTAATATAGTACATTTTGCCACCTAGCTATTTCTAATTCGATTTTTAGAGAATTTTTACGTTTCGCGTTGATTTTCTTTCATTCATAAAATATTTCCGATTTCAGTTTTTTAAAATATTGTAATAAATTTTGACCTCTACGATGTTGAACTACTTAGCGGTTTTTAATGCGATTTTTAGCGATTGTATGAATACCACGGCGTATTTTTGACACTGGTAAAAGGAATTAATTCAGTTTCATTATTTTAGCTTAATGTAGTAGATTTTGTCCTCTACGAATTTATAATTTTAGCAATTTTTAATGTGATATTTAACGATATTTAGAGAATCTTTGCGCTTTGTGTCGATTTTGTTATGTATGAAAGAATTCATGTTATACTATTTTAGAAGATTAACGTAAATTTTGTACCCTGCGATCTTTAAATTTTAAGCGATTTTTTTTCAATGCGATTTTTAGAGTGCTTTTGAGTCCTACGCTGATTTTCTCACATTCGGAAAAGAAATTTTGTTTCAAAAATTTAGCCTATTTTAGTAAATTTTGCCATCAATGATTTTGAATTTTTAGCGATTTTTAGCGTTTTTACGAGATTTTTTTAAGTTCAACGACAATTTTTTGTCATTCTTGACAGATATCCGATTACAGTGTTTTGAGTCGATTTTTTCTAATTAATAAAATAATTCAAATTACAATATTTTTTCCCATTTTAGTAAATTTTGTCCTCTGCTATTTTTGAACATTCAGCGATTTTTAATCCATTATTCAAGTCTCACGGCGATTTTCAGACATTCACAAAAGGAATACAGTATCAAACATTTATCCTACTATAGTAAATTTTGTCTTCCGTGATTTTTGATTTTTAGTGATTTTCAATGCGATTTGTCGAGTTCCGCGGCATTTTTTTAACATTGAATTTTTAATATGATAGTAAATACTGCCTTCTTTAGAATAAAGTTTATTCGGATTTCGTACCGCAATTTTCGAATTTTTCTTGGATTTTTTATGTGATTTTTAGTGTGTTTTCGCGATTTGCTACGATTTTTACACATTAGTAAAAGGAATCCAGTTTTAAGCTTCTATTCCAATATATATATATATATATATATATTTCTCTCTCCGATTAAGCTTCTTCGAAATTCGTGCACCATTTTAAAATTTTTCGCGATTTTTTATTTTCATTTTCGTACTTCGTGCTGCTTTCAGGTGGACCCGGGCAATGACGGGCATATTAGCTGGTAATACATAAAATAAAAAGATAAAACACAATTTATTTTAAATAAAAAAATAACAATAAAAATTAAGCGTATAAGTAGCAAATAATATACCTTAATTATAATTGCCAGCAATTATTTAAATTTTTAAAACTAAACAGGTAAGATTTTATGAATATAAGAATATATATATATATATATACCGAGTGTCCCAAAAATAACTGATGGATTTTAAAATTCAATAACTTGCAAACGTTTACAAATATTTAAAAAAAAATGCAGGAGGGTTATGTAAGATGTCAGGAATTTTTATGCTGCGATTCCCAGTTACAGTTACAAATAGCAGCGATAGATGGTGCTGCAAACAATAGGCGCTAAATGCAGGCTCAATTTTTAGTCTTTTCTCTACTCCCATGCAAAAAAAAGAGAATAAAATGTTTTGAATGCATCCCGAAGTACCAAAAATCGGGTCTGGAATTAGCACCTATTTCTCGCACCGCCATCTATTGTTTGAAGTTCGAACTAAAATCAAGAATCACAGTAAAAAAAAAAAAAACTTCCGACATCATACATAACCCTCCTGCAAGAATTTTTTAAATATCTATCAACGTTCGCAAATTATTGAATTTTAAAACCATCAGTCATTTTTGGGACACCCGGTATATACTATTAATAAAACATGAAAACTCAAAAAATGTCCAGATTTTACAGCGAACTCCTTATGGTCTTCTTAGACGTGAACTCTATTTTATACATGCGAATGAAGTGGACAAGCAGCTGATTATCTAAATTATATGCATTTGAGTGTTAAAGTAGAGAATTTTGTTTTAGACATTATTATTTCTATGCGACACTTCTGTGACACGTTACATAAAATTTGATTATTAAATTACTCGCAGCCTTAGTAAAATGATCCCAAAGTCTTTTTCCCATTGTAAAACGTTTCCACGACAGAGACATTGGAGATATTAATAAAAAAAACATATAATTGTCTAACCCAGATCTATGGGAATTTTTGTCTGTGTATATATGACAACTAGTCATAATCTTAACCATTAAATCAAAAGTTAATATCTAACAAAATGACTTGCATGTGAGAAGAAGTGCAATGCGTTTTGTGATTTCATGGAAATATTTCTCTCATCTCTATTCAACGGAGCCTTAGACGTTGTTGTGGGTGCAATCCTGTAAAGTTTAAAGGAACTGGGTAGTGTTGGTGAAATTCCAATAATTGGTATATTTAGGACAAGTGATTCTCTAAGCGATAGGGGTGACGAACGTTGAAATTTAATACAAAGTAACTACGCAATATAAAGTATCTACTCTTATAAAAAACACGATTTCCGTATTTACAATTTATAAAATTAAACATATAGTTGTTTTTGATCAATAATTTTCGTATTAAAAGAAAGTCTTTATGCTCACCCTGTATTATTGATAGCCACTGTCGCTTTTAAAGGACTTCAAATAAAGATGTCAAAAAATCCTTTATTAATAATTTTCACATATTTTGGAGAAAAAAAATTCCCAGATCTTATTTTGATAAAAAAAAAAAAAAAAAAAAAAAAAAAAAAACTGCTCTTGAATGTTTAATATACCGGGTGTCCCAAAAAGGACTGACTGATTTTAAAATTCAATAACTTCCAAACGGTGACAGATATTAAAAAAATTCTTGCAGGAGGGTTATGAATAAAGTCAAAAGTTTTTTTACAGTGATTTTCGATTTTAGTTCGAATTACAAACAATAGATGGCGCTGCGATCAATAGAGGCTAAATTCAGGCTCGATTTTTGGTACTTCGTGCCCCGGATAATACATTTCCATCTCCTTTTTCTGCATGGAACAACAGAAAGGACCAAAAATCGAGCCTGTATTTAGCGACTATTGCTTACAGCGCCATCTATTGTTTGTAATTCGAACTAAAATCGAAAATCACTGTAATAAAACTTTTGACTTTATGCATAACCCTCCTGCAAGAATTTTTTTAATATCTGTCATCGTTTGGAAGTTATTGAATTTTAAAATCAGTCAGTACTTTTTGGGACACCCGGTATATACGTATGCTACCGCATTAATGTTGAATTATTGATTGATTTTTATTTTTGTTGTTGAAGTCAAATCACTTTAAACTATTCCAAATTACTTTACATTTCCAAAAGGAAAAGAAAAAGGCCCAACCAAGATTATGAAAGTTAAACTATTTTTTTCTTTAATTAACTTACGTTAATTTAAAAAAAAGATTTTATTGTAAATAGTTTTCACTTGAGAAAAATAAATCGAAAACTTTAAAGAGAATTTCTTGCGAAGTTAGCTAAAAAAGATTAAGAGAAAATATGCTATCTGTGAACGAAAATTTTATTTCTTACCTTATTCGCCTTAATGGCTCATTGAATTGTAAACATATTGAATTAAGCCACTTTTTATTGTTTCATATTATAAAAAAAAACACACTAAATATTTTCCTAAAAAATCAGTCAGTTATTTTCAATTAAAATTGTAATCAGTATTATAAAGTGTGATCACTACAGCCCTGCATCGATTCTAATAATACTACTTTATCCGCATCGGTTCTAATAGTACTATTTTACAGGCATCGATTTTAATAATACTATTCCACCTGCATGGGTTCTAATAATACTATTTTACCTGCATTGATTTGTGGTATATTTCACCGATCTGGCTGGACAAAAGTCGATTTTGTAAATTACAACATATGAACGAAAAAATTTGATACATGACAAAGATAAGTCAATGGATTCACCTAATACATTTTTCACTCTTTTTTTTTTCATTTGTCAAAACTAGAGAGAGGTGTGTTCAAATAGTCTTATAATCCTTTTGCAGAGTGACGATTTATCTTTAGAAGATAAATATCTTTATTTTTGAATGTTCATTGAAATGAACACAATGAACACTATAATTGTTGTAAATAGAGTAGAAGAAGACACGTGAGCATACTTTTTTAAACATTCAATTTTGGTAATGCAAAAAAATGATTTATAATAAGGCATCTTTTTGCATTATATTTCTATTCAGATTTCCAAAACTCAATGCTTTTAGTTACACATCCGAATATTTCAATGCAACATTTCTTTTTATCATAATAAATCTAGACATTTACGTATATATTTTTGTTGAAAATTGCTTTCCATGTGCCAGCTTTTTAAAATGAAGTTATACAAATATTGCTGTTCCAAACTGTCATTTAAGCATCTCAAATTAATGTCTTAATTTTAAATTTATATTTATTTTATGAGCTGAAATTGGAAGCAAATTGTCATATATAATGACAAAGCGGCCACATGTTTGTATTTGACAGATATTTGGAGTGGACAAAAAAATTTTAGTTTTTTGTAAAAACCGTTTACAAGCGACATATTTATTCTATTCTTTATTCTCGTTAGCTTTCTTTTAAAAAATAGAATTAATTCATTATTTTTTATGGAAAATTATTTTCTACTATCCAGCTAAGTTAATTTTACAAGTTTTTAAAAATACATTTATTTATTCTGCATTCATTATTATTTATATTTTTTGTTCATTTTATTCTAGAGTCATAAAAGACCAAAAATGATAGGAAGACTTCCGTGTAATATCATACTGCAGCACAAATTATCAAATGTACATAAAAATGACATTTTCTGGAAAGTTACTTTTTTCATAACGATGAAGATGAAACAAAAATCTTCAAAGGCTATTCCCTTTATTTAAAATCTAAACTGAAGACTATAGTGTTTGAAACCCAAAGAAACAAACATATTCACGAAAAAGAATAGTGATCGACATAAAGGAATGGAAAAGTAAATCGACTGCAAAAGCTTTTTTGAATTAGGCAGACGATACAATAAAAGAACTGTTGAAACTTAAGAAGTTCAACAATTTTTTAAGAATTCAAGCATGCTGATAAGATTAATTAAAAAGAATTTCTGACTCTAGAAGAAGACCATGAGGTTAAATATATAGGTTGTTCGTAAAATGAGCGAAAAGGACATACAAAATCGTTTTCAATAATTCAGTAGAAATAAAAGAGCAATTAAATATCACTGTTGCAAACATTTATTATTACTTACGAATCTATTCAGAAGCTATTGTAAAAATATACGAAGAATTTAAAAAAAAAAGTTATCTTTCCATAAAAACTGCACAATGGACTATGAATGGATTTATACCCATACAAAGAATTATATAGAGACTTGGGTGGAAAATAATATCCAAAATTTTCTTTATCTTACAGTAACACATTTATTAACTCTTTGCAGGCAATCCTGGATATTTAAATGTCATGTCTTTAATGTACCTTCAGTGGAATAACAGCAGTGCATTCAGAAATTTCAAATTAAGTAGAAAAGCGTCCTTTAATTCTTCGCGGCAAATGAGTTCTTAATGAATCCTAACAAATGTTAAGAATAATTTCACATTCATAATTATTTTCATTCAACAATTAAGAGTATAAAACTAAAAAGAATGAAGCATTTTTTATTGAAAAGTAATATTTCTTTTTTAAATATTTATTTATCTATTTAAAAATGCTTTTAAATTAGCTTAACAAGAAAAAATTGTTTTGGCTGCCTATATCTGCCATATGTCCGCTTTGCGTTGGTTCATTCTAATCGAGTAGTTGCTTATGGGTAGCATCGACTCACTGCTTTTGGTGCAAATCATGTTGCGTCTACATTCGCAAAGAATTTTTGCATTAAATCTAAGAACATAATTTTAGATATTGCCTGATCATTTGCATTTTTTCAAATTTATTTTTAGTGTTGATTTCAATTAAGGACTTCTGTATACACACATTGATTCAAATTCAATTAGAAATGCACAAAAAGAATAATTTCGAAAGCTGAAATTATTCTACACATCTTGTCCGTGACTAAAACAACCAATATGTAAAATGTAACACTTGCTCGATATTATACGTTTAAATTTTATTTAGGTTTACTAACAATTAACATCTAATTTTGATGTTCACATCGCTGATTTTTACAGTGACATTCTTTTCCAGAGTAGAAAGTCAAAATCGGTATACCGATAGACAACGAAAATGAAGTGCTGCACCGATCTCTGCTGCTTTTCAGCCTATCTTGATTACATGGCATTCCAACAGTCAGTAGAAACCAACCTATTGATCACATGGAATTATGACAGTCGATAGAAGCTAGCGTATCTTGATCACATAGCAGCTAAGAAGAATGGAAATTTCATGACCTGACTTTATCGTTAGCTGAGGTATATCAACAACAAAAGTTCGTTGCTATTACTGACTTGCTGAATTTAACTGTCCAATGACCGTTCAAAATAAATTTAGGCGAGACTATCTTCGACAAACACAACCAGACAGAAACATCATAACAGCTCGAGATAAATGGCTGATTAAAGCGGGTTTCTTAGATAATCAGATTATAGCCTGTACGACTGTCATGGTTCAAGAAAAAACATATAAATATACTATGATAATCTATAATTGTTTAGTTGCCATTTGCGAAAAATATCACCATTGTCATACTTACATGATTGAGTGAGTTATTTAATTTTCTTATTGATACGGTTTGACTGTAACATCCAATTGTATGGATTGCTTTTTATTCAATACCAGTATACGTTTACCTTTATTTAACCAGTAGTATTTACTATTACTATATACGTTTTATAATTATTAGTATTTAAGCTAACAGTATGTATATAATTCAGAAATGTGGACAAATCCTTTAAAATGTAAATTGGTTTGATATAATTCTAAAAGATATTTTAGTACAGTAATATTGAGATCAAATTCGAATACGAATAAATGAAAGCTAATAAACCTTGTGCTCACCATTAACATTGTTTTAAACAATTATAACGACATTCAAATTTCTAAACATTGAAATATCTTTAGCATGTTTTCATTTCTATTTAAAGAGTTTTTCAGTACAGAGAAATGAACATTTATATTAAGGTTAAATGCGACATTACAAATCTAATGAAGAAAGAATGTAGTGGTTCCTGTTAAAATCTTCAAATTTCTATAAAGATTACTAATGTAGTCAGCTTTTCAAGAAAATTAAACTATAACAGAAAAATAGAAAATCCTAAACAAGAAACTTTAGTGGCAAACTGTTTTCAGTAGACTTTGGAACTGTACTTAATATTTTCCATTTTTTCGTACTTGAAGTACGTAGTGCTAAGGTATCTTGTGCATTCTCAATTTTTCAACTTCTTTTTGACATAACCATATGTATGAAATTTAATCAGTTAAAGGTTATTCAAATTTTTAACACAACAAATGCATATGTATTACTCACATTACGATGATATTGATGAATGGAAACAAGGTACAACATACAGAAAAAGTATGTGTGCCACATAAAATATAAGCTAAAAAAAAAAAAAAAAAAAAACAGAGACGAATCATATACAGTGTGTGTCATGTATTTGAGAACACACATTACCGGTGAAATATGACTCTGCATATGATAGTTAAAAATATTTTTCTTTTACATATAAACATGTTAGAAACTAGATTAACTGAGAAAATGAATATGCATGCTGTCATTGGCTCATTGGCTGAAGAACACTCCGATTGTCATTTGGCTATCATTTGTTCATCGCCGAATTGTTTCATCAAAACCCTATTTCCAATTAGCCATATACTTGTTTATTGCTTTGAAGTTCACGATGTTCAGTATGCTTGCAATTTTAGAAGCTTCTGAAGCCAGGCCTTTATCGCCGAAAATTCTGCCTTCAAAACGCTCAGTATCTAAAAATTGGAAAAGTTCTTCGTCCAAATCTCCAGACAATAGCTTTCTTCCAAAACCTATCTTTTACTTTTCACATTTCAAATCGCATGTGACCGCAGTGTAGCTTTATTGCTTAACCAACTACAAAACGTTTTCGGTCTTTTTGGAACTCTGTTGATTTTTTGGGGAAATTGAATCAATTTGTTTTATGCCATTGAAGTATATCTAACTTTTCTTCGGTGGTATAACTATTCTTAACTTTAGGTATGATTAATTTCTGGAGCACATGTTGAAACATAAAGCAAAATACAGTCTAGCAATTTTGGCGTAGAGCTCGTATTTCCGTTCAGTACGAAATACAGGTTGGGACACCTGACCCATGCCCAAGATAACCATTGGGATAAGTGCTGAGGTAAGAGTGTTGACACACGAACGCTCTGTAAGAAGCGCACCCATTCTAAGATTCTCCCATGTGCTCGGACCACGAATGGTCTGGTAGCGCGAATAGAGAAGTATGGCATGCTGATATAATAATATGTAAAGAGATTAGATTAACATTAATTGCATGAGATATAATCATTTAGGAGATATGGAAACAAACTTAAGGAATTTTCTTAAAAAACTGAAAGATTGAAAGAGTAAGAAAATAAAACTTGAATCGCAGGGCTTATGAATGGCACTTTTCAAAAAAGGAAAAATTCACATATATGAGAGAAGCTTATATTTGGAGTGGGAGCTTACTTTCGGTACTTTACGGTAGTTATACCAATGCTTAATTGAAATGTCTAATTTAGACATACATTCAAAATATGTGCTTGAATTTATTTTTGAACAGATGGTCTAAACAAAGCATACTACAACATCAAAATTTGTGCTTTGTTGAATGGATTTTCTTACTGTTAAATATTTTCATTTCGAGATATTTATTTTACAAAATTGTCACCACCGAAAATATTTTAAGGAAAATTTGTTTTCATACAATCTAAGTATACTGTCGTTAAAGAACATTATAATATAAAAATTCTTCCTTAACCTCGAGTAAAACGACTACATATATTGGAATACTTAATTAGGGAGCCGCTTCACTACGTGAAACAAAATGCCTGAACTTCACAAGAAAGGAGTCCCTAACTAACTGATCTCGAAACTATAGCCGTTAATACGAATTTTATTGGAGGTCAAAAAAGGATTTTTAGTTCTCACACGCATCATCTTGTTATATGTAATTAAATACAATAAATTATATTAAATGTTTCAAACATGAGTTAGTTAGAAGAAAAAAATCCCTGCCGGCTCGGTCTACAGGAGGAAGTAGATTTCGAAGCTACGTACTAATTTTGCCAATAAAAAATAAATCAAGATTAGAGATAAACCCTGTTTAACAATTTTATCTTTCGCTTTGGACGAGTTTTTAATTTCATTTTTCTATAAGAGCTGGTTTTATCAGAATCATGATAATGCGATCATTTTTTCTTCAACCCTTATTTTTGTATTCTTTTTTCTTTGCTACAAGAGTTGGGCCTATCAAAAACTTAAAGTCCACATTAAAGTTGTAGATAATATTAAGAAGGTATATAATAAATTCATACAGATTTATATAGTGTGAATTGGCGAAGTTATGGATTTCTTTTTTCTTCACCCCCCCCACCCCCCCCACACACCTTTTTTTATTTTTGTTCTTAATTTTGCTTTGCGGTACGAATTGGTCCTATTAAAAACTTGTCAATATAAAAGTTGTAGATAATATTTAGTAGATTTATAATAAATTTAATTGTATTTGATATCTTGAGAATTGACGAAGTTATGAATTTTTTTCTCCCTAAAACCCAATTTTTTCACCCCTTGAGCCCATTTTTAATTTTATAAAAAATTTGTGATATATAAATTTATGGCTTTTTTCCTAGAAGTAATAATAACTTTAAGCTGATTTGATATGTATTATAATTAGGATGTTATGGAATTTTTCTGTTTTCACAAAACCACTCCCTATTTCCAACTTTCCGATTTTGTCCGTTAACGAACTTGATCGAGACTTTCTGCCCCTTGATTTTAAGTATCAGTTTTGTAGAGATTTGTGCAGTACTATAAAAGTTATTGTGTCCATGAAAAAGCTATATATATATAGATAGACAGATAGATAGATAGATAGATAGATAGATAGATAGATAGATCTATAATATAGAAAGTTTTTAACTCGGAGTGGTTTTGGCTTCTTGGGGTCATGATTGGCGTAGATCTGCAAAAATTGTTCAGAAATTCCAAACATGGGGGAGAATGTAATAGGTAGTATTTCTCACGAAATCTACCTAAGAAGAGATTGAAAATCGATTAAAAGCGATATTATAATTTAATACAATTTAATTCAAACAATATTTTTTTGGAAACTGCACGTTAAATTAAAATTAACAGATATATATTTTTAAAAACATATTGCCGAATTAAACAATCCCCCCCCCCTTTTTTTAGGTCAGATCCTTTTTCAAACTTTCCAGTTTATTTACAAATTACAGAAATATAATATAACATACAGAGAGGAATAAAGTCAACTGTCAGAGAATATAAATTTAGCAGTGTATAAAATTTGTGATATATAAATTTATGGCCTTTTTCCTAGATATAATAATAACTTTAAGCTGATTTGATATGTATTATAATTAGGATGTTATGGAATTTTTCTGTTTTCACAAAACCACTCCCTATTTCCAACTCTTTGTCCGATTTGCCCGTTAACGAACTTGATCGAGACTTTCTGACCCTTGATTTTAAGTATCAGTTTGGTAGAGATTTGTGCAGTACTATAGAAGTTATCGGGTCCATGAAAAAGCTATATATATATATAGATAGACAGATAGATAGACAGACAGATAGATAGATAGATAGATAGATAGATCTATGATATAGAAAATTTTTAATTGGGAGTGGTTTTGGCTTCTTGGGGTCATGATCGGCGTACATCTGCAAAAATTTTCAGAAATTCCAAACATGGGAGAGAATGTAACAGGTAGTATTTCTCACGAAATCTACCTAAAAAGAGATTGAAAATCGACTAGCGATATTATAATTTAATAAAATTTAATTCAAACAGTATTTTTTTAGGAAACTGCACGTTAAATTAAAATTAACAGATATATATTTTTAAAAATATTTTTATTGCCGTATTATATTTTTATTGCAGAATTAAACAAGCCCCCTCCCCCTTTTTTTTAGGTCAGATCCTTTTTCAAACTTTCGAGTTTATTTACAAATTACAGAAATATAATATAACATAGAGAGAGGAATAAAGTCAACTGTCAGAGAGTATAAACTTAGCAGTGGATAAATTTTATTTATTTGATGAATTTTTAAAATCATTATATATGTTAATACAATTTACGTTTTAAATTTACAACGCTCTTTATGTTCAACATATTCTTATTTTTCTATATAGCATGCTCGCAAATTACATTAGTTAAAACTTCAAATTTATATATTTATTCCGATTTAAAACAATTTATTTCAAAATATATGGCGGATAGTAAGAAATAATACGTGTATAAGTAAGTAATAAATGCGCATATGATGCAATACGCCTGCCTAGGTGTAGAAATTTAAATTGAATTTTTAGCTCATAACGCAAACATATAGTTACAAGTACGTGCATGTTGTTATGTAAATGGTATTTTGTATAGAAACCACAAGTAATAGATTTTTTTATACACCAATTAATTAAACATTATTGATTTTTAAATTAATAAACATGTTAGCTGAAGTTATTTAATTAAAAATAATTAAAAATAATTATTAAATAACGAATTTAGAATGTATTGATACATTCTATAATTATCATTGAAATAATCTGATTCAAGGATATGTTGTTATAAACATATAAATAAAATAAAATTCAAATAACAAATATGGAATTTAGAAAGTATCAATATATAATAAAAATTCCCCTCTCCATTTTATGTTATTATGTATATGAAGCTTCCTAGGTAACTTTATTTCCTTATGCTATGTTGACTTTCTGCACCTCTGAAAAATCATTTTTTAAAAATTGATGCTATGCAGCTTATTGTAGAAGTAGGCTTAATAATATTTACTTTCGAAAATTCGTTTTGTTTTACATGTTGTGTAAACTTAATATCAAAAGTTCAGAAACTGCAGTTTTTTGTTATCGCTTGCCAAACAAATTTATCTATAAATTAAATTTCGTTATTATTAACTCACAATTCAAAGATTATTCGTGTGCATGGTATTTCATAAACATATTGCTTTTTTAAAGAAAAGAAATTGTTTTCTAATCCTCTTTATAAATTTATCTAATATGATACAGAAAAAATGTGTTTTATAAAGTAAACATGACAGAAATATTAAAGTCCTGCATATAATTGGATTTTTACTCACTTTCCCGCCTGAATCAAATTAATGCTCGAAATAAAGACATAGTTCTGGGAATAACAAGTATAAGATGTTAATTTTTTTTAAAAACTGAAAATAATAAAAAAGTTTTAAATTTGTAGCTAAAAATAACATAATTTTTTAGCCCCCGGTATGCTATTTCTTTCTCCCAGATTATTTTGTGTCGTCTCAAAAAAATAACGTTACGTTGTATAAGCCTGCCGTAAAACAAAACAGATGTATAATTGTACTGTTAAATTGTCTACTGCAATTTTTTAAACTTAGTATCGCACATTTTCCATTTTGCGGCCGCCGTATTGGGAAAAAAAATTTCTTTTAACAGCAATTTTTTTGAAAACTGCATCATAATTTATTTTTGATATACTAATTTTTTTGTAGTTTTAAGCAAAATTTGTTTAATTTTGGAAACTCAAGTGCTCCATTTCTGTAGAAACTAAACGAAAAATAGTAATTACATCTTTTGTTGCCTTTTTCTCCATAAGATTTGAAAAAAAAGTGTAATTAAAATACGTGCTATTTTGAGAAAAATATAAATGAATGATTTCTGATTAAACATGTAGCTGTTATAAACTAAATTTAATTTTAAGTATCTATATTAATAGTAAAAACAAATGAAGGCGTATGAATCATGAGATACGCTATTTATTTTTTTATTTTAATTTTATTTTTATTTATTTTTTGTCGAGTTTCTTGAAGGACGAAATATTTTTTTTATTATTATTTGTGTATTATTCAGCGATAGTGATGTCCTATGTGTACTTTACTGCAGATGTTGTTTAATACTGCATCGTAAATGAGGAATTTTTTAGCGGATGCGAATGACGTCATTTTACTTATAATAAAATCGCGTGTTTAAAGTCTTAAAACTGAACAACAGTAGAGTTCCGATTATTCGAGTCCCGCTTAACCGAGTTGCCACTTTAACCCGGATATTTTCTTCTGGTGGGCTGATGACTTCTATTATTATGAATCAGCCATTATAAATGAAGTGTTAGGTAAAGATGAAAGAGCAGCAGTTTTTTGAAAAAAAAAAAAAAATGGCCATTTTTTTTTTTTTTTTCCGTTCTGACCAGAAAATCGGAGTTCTAACTTTTTACGGTTGCTCTTTCATCTGCTCTTTTATAATGGCTGTTTCATAATAATAGTCCACCAGAAGAACAGGATCCATTCCAAAGGTATAAGTTCGATTAACTCGCATAATCGAGACTCTACTGTGTCTATATTATGTACAGTCGTGGAAAAAAAGTAAACACCACCTACTAACTCCTCAACAAATTATCGTAGACGAAAGTTACTGGTACCGGACGATTGGAAATAAAGTCTACTTTTAAATGGTGTGTATAAAATTTGCTTAGGGGCCATATACATATTAAAACGAATTCAATCTTCACTTTTTTCAATGGCAGTACCCACATTTAACGAGATATTTCAAATATTCGGTTCAAAATATGCCTAGAACCCAAATTTCAAGTCATTCGAATCATAAGTTTTTGAATTATAGGCGTACAAAATTTAGTACTTCTAATGTTAAATTACATTTTCATATTTTTATTTATATCTCCTGAAATTATGCTCCTAATGAGCTATTTTTTTGTGTAGCAATAACACGAATATACCCAAACATAAATACGTTGAATTTGCAATTTTTATAATCTTATGATATGAATTATGAATTATGAAATTAATATTCGAAAAAATTATGAATTGCAACATACAATTTTTTTGATGGATTTGGATTTATTAAGTCCTGCTTTATGGAAATCCCAAATTTCGCAATTTTCTTCCAAGTAGTTTTCAAATTATGCTTAAAAAACGGCAAAATGATGGTTTAAGGGGCCGTCTGTGATAGAAGTAAGTAAATTTTTGAAATTTATTCTGCTATCCTGTAATCAAACATGTTTTATTGACGCTTAAATGGGCCTTGATCAAGAAGGCGGCTCTCTCGGTTAACAATCGAGTTCGGAACTTCAATCTGGATACAACCCTTAAAATACGCTCGTTTTAAAATAATTAATTTCTCGGAAACATATGGCACGAATTACATAAAAATTTGTTTATAGGCTAATTGGAAGGTGTAGAGTTCATTTATGCTGACAGAATTGTGTACTGCTATTCAAAAAGTTATGGTTCGTTTTAATATGTAGATGGCACCTTAAACAAATGCTATATACATCATTTAAAAGTAGACTTTATTTCAAATCGTTCGGTACCAGTAACTTTCTTCTACGATAATTTGTTGAGAAGTTAGTAGGGGGTGTTTACTTTTTTTTTTTTTCCACGACTGTACATATATTTTTTTTTCATAGGGGGCGATGCTAAATTGTGAAAAAGCAGAATTCCTGTTCTCTAGTTTTCGTTATTATTATTATTTTTTTTAATGTTTTGTTGTTTTTGTATCTTGATGTTAAAATGTGAAATAAGTCTTGATACTAAAGTGCATTATCGTGGATAAAAATATTTTAAAAATCTATAGAATATAAAAAGTTTATTCCAGGGCTTCTTTTACATTCTCCAGCTGATAAACTTATAACCGCTTTTAGAATTTTTGTATATTTTATTTTTTTTTTTAATTTGCAGATAAATTTCAAACTTTCAAATAGGATCTGACCTCAAAGATGTCTTATGTTTGGCAGTACGTCTGTAAAAAGTATACCGAGAAAAAAATATAAATATATATATAATTTGAATTTAAGATGTAATCTTAAGTCGAAATATTTATTCATTGTTATTATTTAAAAGACTTTTACATTTTACGAATAAATATTACTTTGCTTTGAAGTTACATTTGTTATAATTATCGGTACATCCTACATATAGCGATTTATATCAAGGTACACATGATCATTATTTTTTTAACAAAAATATTTCTGAAAAAAAGGCAATGACTTTACTTAAAGTTAAATTTTATTTAGAAATCATACAATTTCTGAGACTAAATAAGACAAAACTGCTATTTGGAAATTGTGGGGCCAAAATGTAGGAATCGTAGAGAAATTGTATATATATATACATAAATATGCGTGGTGTTGCCGAATTCGAAAGACAAATTAAAAGGGGGTGATAGCCGGCATCAAGAGGAACAAAAATTGCAATGGAACATGGTGTCGTAAACCAGCTATTTAATAAAAAAAAGGATATTATGTCTTTACTCAACTTAAGTGGCTGCTAATAACTTACAAAAACTGAAGAAGTTTATAATGAAACTTTTAACAGACATGCTCACTAGTAAATGCTTGGTAAATTTTATGTTGTAAATTTGATAACGTAAAAAATTGGTAGAAGTTTTCATTATACGCACCAGCAGTATGCACTTCATGCTTCGCATTGTACGGTGTCATCGATTGCGAGACCACCCATTTTTTCCAGAACCTTTCGTGATATTATCACATTTCATACTAAACGAGGTTACATTTTCACTGAAGTATTTTTATTTTTCTAAAAAAATATTACCGTCAACCTGAGTTCAGATAGAGTGAAACACACTTTATTTTTGATTAAATAAGTGGTTTGCGACCCCATGTACTATGGAAATTTTTCACACTCTTGATACCCTCTTAATTTGCCTGTCTAATTCGACAACAGCCTGTGTATAGTGGTGCCTAATAAAGTCTTGCACATCCCATTTTAACTACAGAACGGTGACAGCTATAGCATAAAAAATGGTCTATGTATAGTATAGTGGCTAAGAGCTGCAATGCGAGTTAGCGGCCATTGGTTTGCTTTTCTATCTAGAGATATGGGCGATATATGTAAAAAAAAAAAAAAAAAAAAAAAAAAAAAACGTCAAATATAGTGTTGTAAAGCGTCTTCGATTTAGTAATAAAATATATCTTGCATGCAAAAATAACTTTATTTGACTCCCTGAAATGTAATTTGTTTATCGTATTGCTAGTTTTTAATACGCCATAACTTTATAAAAAAGTGCAGCATTATAAGACAGATGCATATTTATTAACAAGAGATAACACATGTAAATGATATACACAATATTTTAATAGGAAAATCAAGTTAAATATGCTTCATTGAAAGTAATACAGTAATACCCCGACTTACGTCACCCCCGCATTTACATCGTCTGTCCTCAAAAAAAAAAAAAAAAAAAAAAAAAAAAAATCCCTTAATTATGACGCACCTTGATCTTTTTTGAAGGCATTTGGTTTTATGAAGGGAAACTTACCTAAGACAGAGAAGTGATAGTGACAAACTAATAAAAATAGTCATTAGGAAAAACTTAGAAAACTCACTCTGCTGTTACAATGAGTTTCTAAAAGTGAAAAATGAAAAATCGTAGGTTCAAACATTGTTGCAAGATTTTTTTCGGATTCTTAAAGGCTCGAACGGAGCAGCTAGAACAAAAATAAATTGAAAATTTACAACTTATTGATTTATTACAGATTCTGGTATTGTAAATGCATTTTTGTGCTAGTGTAAATGTATGTAACAAAATCCCTAAGTACAATAGAATATATTCATTAGATTTTTTATTTTTTAATTGTTAAACTTTTTTGCTTATCTGCATGTATCTCGAATTACGTCGTTTCCGACTTACGTTGCTAGTCTTGGAACGAATTGCTGACGTAAGTCGAGGTATTATTGTATGTCTGTCATCGCCGCTACATCACCTTTGGTGAACACATTGAGCCTAACTTTAGTTTCCCATTATGAAAATGTACTTTGCTTATATGTTTTAGTTTTATAGGTAAATTTGTCTGCATCAGTGCCACATGTGCCGTAAATTTCTACATTCCTCCATGCAGGGATTAGCGTATTCGAGCTCTAGATTCCTCATAAATATTTACATTTGACGGCTTCTAGAACAGTTATTTCACTTTCATACTAAATCGAAGGTTCTGTATAACTGTAATTGACATTTTCCTCGTATGTCGTATAGAAACACAAACTCCGCAGTTTGCCGATAGGTGGCTCTGTAAGCCGCATCGTTGTATAGCACATACCCACTTTACTGTACATAGACATCACGTTTATGACTACAAGGAAATATACCCGAGCTTCTCGCGTTACAGAATATAGATGAAAACCAGTTATTTAATTATAACTATGTTAGATTTTTTTACATTTATTATTTTTTTTTAGAATGCGCAATAACAATACCAAAAATCATATTTATATGAAAAATAGTAACTAGATTAAGTAAAGTTTCGAAATTTATTAAAATGATAGCTTTGTATTACCTCGCACCAGCCAAGCATCGCCAAAAATCGCTATTTACAATCAGCCTTTTTTTATTCTAATTATTTTAGTGGCTTTGGTGTATAGTTTGATCACGTCATAAATTTGAATTTTATGTATATTTTATTGTGTCTACATTTGGACTTTAATGGGGATGTACAGTATTTTAATGGGCAACATATATAAATGTATTTATATAAAAGTAGCACTAATATATGATATGGATAAATCCTATTAAAATTTCGGCATATAAAAAATAACATTGCTTTGTTTCTATATTTTTTGCTTTAATAAAACACTAGGGAACACTTGGGAGGCTTCCGCAGTACAATCTTTGAATTTATTTATTATTTATTTATTTATTTATTTATTTATTTTGCTGCTACTTTTATATTAATTTTTAATTAACAGCAGCTTTTATGGAGAACGTGCTTTAGCGAAATTTGAATCAAAATTTAATACCAAAATACTTTTGAAAATCTTGTCGTATTCTACCTCATTCATCGTTGTGCATTTTGTATGTGCAAAGAAAAAGAGAAATTGACGTCATAAACACTTTGTATCAGTGGACCCATGTGAGAGATTCGCATTCAGTCAAATATTTTTTAGATGCAGCTTCATTAAACTTTAAGGAGTCTCATACCTTTTAAAATCCCCGTCGCCAGTGCAAAAGTGATGTGGCTTACATTTCTCATAACTTTTTAAATCCTTATTGAAATTACATAGAACTTTCTAATATGTTTAAGCCATATATATGTAAGGCTTTATAAAATATAAAAATAAACACTTATAATATAATAAAAATACAGTTCATATAATATTTCAAAAAATTTTCACATGTTATGTCACAATCCGCACGATAACTTATCCTAGAATAGATATATCAATATAACATTTATCTTAAAAATAACTTTAACCTCTACTTTATAGAATGAATTAATGATATATAAATCGTTTGACAGAAACTATTTTAAAATAGAATTAAATTTGAAAATTGAATAAAAAACTGAAAAAACAATTAATTAATGATTAAAAAGTAATGAAAACATTTACTTATCTCAATAATAGTAATGCCTTCTATAAAATATATGTTAGAGCTCATTTTAACATAAGTTTTATCTTTATATATATATATATATTCTAAGTTAAGTTATCGTGCGGAATGTGATACAGCATGTGGAATTTTTTGCAATATTAATTGAACTGTATTGTTTATTATACTATATTATAAGTGTTTATTTTTACATTTTATAAAGCCTTAAATAGTGCTTAATCCTTAATGGCATAGTGATATAAATTCCCATCGCCTTTTTATTTAATTTTTTATACATTAATTAAGTTCTTACAACCACTATATTTATATAGAGATATTAATCCTCCTAAAATTACAAAAATAATGCTACTAAATAAAGTTAAAAATCTATCTTAAGATTTCTGGAGCCTAATTCTTAATATAAAAATAAAAAACACAATTATAAAAGAATAATTCATGCAATTAAGTGTTAAATAAGTTTTAGAGATATATTTAATTTAAGGGAACCGGGAAAGCGCTATCTCTGCCATGTTAAATTCACCAGCTTTATGTACCTTTTTCTCAGAAAAGGTTAAAGATAGAGGTCTAGATTTTTTAGCGTAGTTAGAAAAACATGATTTATGTATTTTAACAGACCATTTTCTTTCTAAGGGAAACTCAAAAATAATTAATTATTTATTGAAAGTCATATTAAAATTAGCATTTCTGGTAAGATTTCATAGCCTAAAATAAGTAATTCTCAACAAATCATTAAATACCTGTGTTAAAATATACAATATATCATAATATGAGTATAAAAAAAAATCGGAGTTCTTAAATTTAATAGCTATTGAAAAAAAGGAACATAAACATGAAAAATCCAAGTTTTGAGAAAAAGTCAATTAAAGATTTAAATGACTATTAAGCTGTGAAGAAAGCTTAGAAAGAATGAATAATTTCAACATTCTTTTTTAATATACAGGTTGTCCGATTTCAACGGTGTTCAATGAGTAATTCATAACCGTTAGTCATAGACATATAGTTCCAATTACAAAAAAATTTTAAATCAGGTAAAGAAATATTTTAAAAGCGATTTTGGTCAATAAAAACATTTCTTAAAAAAAAAAAAAAAAAAAAAAAAAAAAAAAAAAAAATACGAAATAGAAATTTTTATACGGTCCCCCGGTCCTATAAGTTATATTTAGTAAAATTTTCAAATAATCAGTAATACACAATAAGTCCCGTTATTTTACGATTAAAATTGACCGAGTAACAGCTGTTTAAATCTGGAGCATATTTTTTTGCTGCAAATTGGGGGTCATTCACAAATTTAGTCGAAATATAATTTCGTCAGACATATTAAAAATGGGTGCGAGTAAAATTAACATTGTATTATAAATTTGAAATCATTACGCATTCTGGCATATTAATGCAAAATATACAATTTGTAATAAACATTTAAGAAGAAAGAAAAAACAGAATTTTTGTTAAATAAAATGATGCTAAATTAGCAGCCTAAATTCTTTACAAAATGATACGTATTTTAAAATATTATTAGATTACACTAGCCTGCAAAAGTTGGGTTAGGTCATGTTTTTTAGCTTATGATAATTGATTCTCATGTATTCAGTACCGCTAAATCTGAAATCGAAACTTTATTTTTAACCATCACATCAGGATTTTTAAGTTAAAAAGTTCAAAGTTAAAATTAAATCTCGTCCCTCATCTCATCGGACCACACAGCTATTTAGCTGTAAGAATCCCGGGATAAGCAAAAGTATCGAATAAATTATTGAATTAAAAAAAGAAAAAGTTTTACATGTGTTTTATAGTACGAGATTTTCGCTATATCTTAATTTACACATTTACGATTTGCAAAAAAATTCTAACGTGATGGTTAGAAATGAAGGTCATTTTCAGATTCAGTGCTAAAAGTACGTAAAAATCAAATATCAAAAGTTAAAAACACAAACATCTCCTTTACTTTATAGTATCCGATTTTTGTTTTTCTGTAAATTTGACAATTTATGATTTGCGAAATATCCTGACATGATGGTTAAAAATTAATGTAATTTTCGGTTTCAGTGCTAAAAAATACATAAAAGTTAAAGAAAAACCAATAATCGCAGTCTTGTATTATCTAATCTAAAACTTTTTCTTATACTTCTTGGCGGTAGTTTATCCGAAATTTTTTGTGTTATCCTGTAAAATAAGTATAAATGGTAACCACCGAAAATCATAATAATATTATATTGTTATTAGATTTGCGTCAGTATGTAAAATGTAACCTCGATCGGATATTTAAAAGTGAGTTAAAGTTCGAGTACGAATTTTGAACTGGAAAAACTTACGATCGTTGAAGTAACATAAAAACTTATAAAAATAACATAATTTTTATTAAAAAAAGTCGTGAAAGAAACAGTCCCAAATCCTGACAAAATAATACATGTTATTTTTGCCAATCTGAAACTTAATAAATGTTAACTTAATCTTAACACTTGTACGATTTTTTTCAAAGTGCAGATACACATGAAATAAGATCTTCGAATACTTTAAGCACTTGGCATGTGACCCCTCAAAGCCAAGCCGAAATCTTTTGTTTTCTGAGCAGAAAAGTGGCATAAGTCATGCATTTTTAAAGTTTCATAACTCTTTCAATTTCAGTGTTATATGAATGGGACTTTTTTTTTTTTGTCTTACTTCTCAGTGTAATAGGAAAATTTACTAAATATAACTTATAGGACCTGGGGACCGTATAAAAATTTTAATTTCGTAATTTTTTCAAGAAACGTTTTTACTGACCCAAATCGATTTTAAAATATTTTTTTACATGAATTAAAACATTTTTGTAATTGGAATGATATGTCTATGACTAACGGTTTAGGAATTAGCCATTGGACACCGTTGAGAGGGACACCCTGTATAAAAGTGTGTGACACATCGTTGGAAAGATAAAAGTTTAAACTATTTGGTGATACAACAAAGTAAAAATCGATTCCTTAGTTGAATTTTGCTTCCCCGGTCCCCTTAAGTAAGTATTTTGAAAGTTATGAGAAGTTGAAATTATATCCCTTTTGCACTGGCCTCAGAGATTTGAAAAGATATGACACCACTTAAAGAAAATTAAAAATACAAATATCTGCAAATAACATAGTCAAACTACTAGAATATAATTTCATTCATTCCCTCTATATCCCCTAAGTAAAAAATGGTTTAAGATAGCAAAAAGCACGTGCCAAAAAAGTATTAACAATAGTGTTTTAACTGTGTTAAAGAATGATGTCATCGCTTCGGTATAACACGTGACAAAAAAAATAAACTGAATGCATATAAATTGCAATTTAATCTAATACAGTAAACGGTAGCTTTAGGGCTACGCGTGAAATTCTACTGATTCAACAGACTGATTGTATCTATTCTTCTATACATTCCAATTTCAATTTTCTTTTTAATCATTAAGGTTAGTTGGGGCAACTGGGACATGATTTTACAATGTGACTCTGGAGCTTCTGACAATTCAGCTTCAAAAAGCTAATGTTCATTTCAATTAAAGTCTGAACTTGTGTAAATGTGTTCAGTTAGGTTTCCTCTATCAGACAGAAATGCTCAAAATTACATTTTAATATTTAAAAATATAAAAATATGTATATTTCATCTTTCTTTCCTCATGGATCAAGTTGCCCCCAAAAATGGGGTAACTGGACCAGGGGGGTCTATGTTCCACACGCGTTTATATTTTTTCATATCGGATATCAGGTCCTGTTTGAAAAAGTGCAAACAATTTAAAAAAATTTAAACCAGGCAGATCATGTAAATTATATGTCAATAAACAGCGTTGTAAGGGAAACCTTTGCTGTCAGTGTGCCTAAAAAAAGCACTAAAAGTGAAAATATTTGATTTATTTATACCAAAAATATAAAACTTAAGTAAGTACTTAAGTACTTTAGTATAGATAATATGTATAAAAGTCACATGGGTATTTTAAGGAAAAAATAGTAAGGTAAATCTCTGAACAAAAGGCTACGTAAGTACTTAATCTTTATCCAGGGGTCGCATTATGTAGGGAGAATTTTATTGTTCCTTAAAGAAATGTGCGATGAAGATATTATTTTCAAATAGTGGCAGGGACGATAAAAGATTCCCTATAGCATAGCTGCCAACTTTTACGCTTTCCTCTTACCACTTAAATATTGTAGTAAATGTTGTCTTATTTAATCGTCGAAATCTTATGATTAAAAAAAAAATCTCTATTAAATTTTAGTGGTAGCAAGAAAGCGTAAAAATTGGCAGCTATGCCTGTAGAATGCGATCCTGTGTATAGTACAATTTCAAGGTCTGGCTATTTGGCTTTCAGGGGCAAGGTACTCGCATTCGTAAAATGTTGAAATAATTTAATGACACCAATATTTACAAGAGAATCTATCTGAAAACATGCAAAAGTATATTTTCTCGAACTTAATAAAGGTTAAATTTTAATTATAAAATTCAGGTGCCAATGTGGCAGTTAGGAATTAAAATTAAGTGATGCCATAACGGCGTCACCGCCTCTCAAGGGGTCAAGAAATTTGGTTTGATACCACTCAATATGCTTTTTTTCTAAATTTCATTACGTTATTTTAATAAGATATTCTATCATTTTCTTTATTGTGAGCAAAAACCAATGGAGAAATTTACTTCCCAAAGTAACAGAAACACACAAAAAAAAAAAAAAATTATAACTATTGGGGTAACTGAATCCAGCATGGCCCAGTTACCCCGGATACATGTCCCAGTTACCCCATTCTTGAAACATTTATGGGGTAACTGGGACACCGGGCTTACATTTAAAACATTAAGTAAATATGTATGGATACCTAATAATATTAATGTAGTTATATGTCTAATATTTAAAAAAAAAAGATTGTTTAATAAAAGTACTTACAGTATTTTAATAAAAATCCGAGAAAGTTCAACCATATTGACGTTGTTTTTTAAAAAAGAAACGTAAATTTTTGACAACCTATCACAGCAAAGTGAGAGTTATGATTGAGTTGATTCACGTTGTTTTAGGAAGTAGAGAATAAGGGGCATTGCTCACAAAAGCTAAAACTTAAAAAACACCAACTTTTTTTATAAAATAGCCTATGGCCCAGTTACCTCGTGAATCCAGTTACCCCAACAAACCTTAATATAAATTAAAATGTGCAGAATCCTTACCTTTATACCTTTTTTGTACTATATATATTTTTTATAATAATTTTTGTATATGATACAGAGCTGTATTTTATTTTTGTAGCAACACTGGTTTGAGAAAAACCTCTCATTTAATTTATGAAAACAATACTGATTTAATTTGTAATTAACTGCAAATTTCAATAAAAAACTGGTTTTTAATGAAATAAGATTTTATTATGTAAGAAATCGGTTAAAAACATTTCATGTTGCCTCATTCATATTTCTGCGGTTTTTGAATACATAGAAAAAGGGATGTTAACAATATAAATAATATATATGGTTTATTACAAATATTAGCTGTATATACCGGGTGCCCCAAAAATGACAAATGGATTTTAAAATTCAATAACTTACAAACGGTGACATATATTAAAATAATTTTTGGAGGAGGGTTGTGTAAGATGTCAGGAGTTTGTATGGTGCGATTCCCAGTTTTAGTTACAAATAACAGTGATAGATAGCGCTGCAAGCAATAAACGCTAAATCCAGGCTCGATTTTTCGACGTCTCTCTTCTCCCATGCAAAAAAAGGAGATTAAAGTGTTTTGAATTGATCCTGAAGTACCCAAAAATTGGGTCTTGAATTAGCGCCTACTTCTCGCATCTTAATCTATTGTTTGAAGTTTGAACTAAAATCAAGAATCACAGTAAAAAAAACTCCTCACATCATAGATAACCCTCCTGCAAGAATTTTTTTAATGTCTGTCACCGTTTGCAAGTTATTGAATTTAAAAATCCATCAGTCATTTTTGCGACAAGCGGTATCTTGTTTGAATAAGAAATGTGCATTAACCATTTATGTACTGAATTATGAAATCATGAAATTTTTTTCTTCTAAGGCATTTTACGTGAATTATGTAAACTACATTAGAAGATTTACATAATCTTGTACTAAATTTTAGAAGGAATGAAGATTTTAGAAGGATTAATGAAATTTCAATTTATAGGGTTTTTGTGCAATATTTATAATCCCTCTCAAATGACTTATTTTAAATATTTTTTTTAGCATTTTGTAGAATTAGGAAATGGAAATGTACAAATATAATGTTCTTACAATATAAATATAGAGATATTTCCGAATTGAAAAATCCTCCCATCCAAAGCCATGAAAGCTGAAAAGATGCAAAGGCAAAAGAAATCCTCCTTTTAAAAATAATTTTGTTTTGTGTAACCAATAATGCTTTTGGAACAAGCTAAAGTAATGTATCTATAACTCATTCTAAACTGTATTACAGCTAATCGATGTATTAAATGAATTTTATAACAAGTTGTTGTAATGGTACTTATAAGTACCGTAAGTAGATAAGGGGTTAATTTCATATTTTCTATTAAAACAAATGTTTATGTTAAATTTCGAGTATTTATTTTTCCCAATGAAGAATAAGACATCGGTTAGCAAATAAGGATCATGATAAATGGATAGCACTTTCGAATGCTTCGCTTAATCTGTAGTGCGTTATCTCAGTGACCACACCATTTCACAATGTACAATACATTCGAATTTCAGTAGCGAAGGGAAGTCATGCCTCATTGCTCTATCGACGAAAGATAAAAGTGTGTATTTATGCGTTGTCAATCCCGATTTATTAAAAAGTGGTTTTGACAAGATAAATTACATTCTATAAACTAAACTTATAATTTTAAGATGTTAAGAATAATTAATTGTAATAATACATTTTTCTTGTGTTTTCTTTGTGTACATTTACACTCTCTGTCATTAATTAAGTACGTTCTTGTTTCGAAACGCAAGTGTTGTAACAGAAGATTTAAATGAAGTACGTAAATAATATAAATAATTTGTCTAGTATGGTAATTGATGTTTGTAAGATCTTGTTCATTTGTTGAATTTAGCAACAATATTTGGCGACAAATCATTTCCTTAAAGGCTTTAGAAATTAAATTTTTGCTTTCAACAGAATTCACACTTACCTATATGCACGTTTAACATAATATAACTTTAGGTGTTATGATCGAAATACAGTACTCCTTTATTATAACGCGTTTGTCGAAAGACAAAAAATTAAAAAAAATCAAATGATTAACCTCTCATTTTGAAGTCGGCGACGAAACGTAGGGGCTAATAATGCCAGATTAGGTTCACTCAACAGTTGTCACATATATTCTGTCCCATTTCCTTGGTAATTTTCGCCATAAAATCCGTTGCAAAATTGTTCAAAAATGGTTTAAAAATTCATGAAATATTTAATGCAGCGACCGATTTGTACTAAATTCATTTAGTTTATACGACACAGGTTTAGAAAATATTACTTCAAATGCGAGCTCAGTCGGAAGTACCATTAGGGATTTTTCGTCTTCAAACACACAAATAAAAAAGAATCAAGATTACGGGCTGCGACAGGCGACTATTTTTTAATTATACCTCACACCACTTTCTCAAAACAACAACAAAAAAAATATTGACATACTATTCGAGGACATTTTCATGAGAAATATACTACAAAATCAGTTTTTTTAAATAGTGGTGCGAAATAGAATCGAAAAATAGTCGCTTGTGGCAGCCCTGAGATTACAACACTTTCCTTACATCGCGTGTAAGGGAAAATAAAAGATAATATACATCTAAAAAAATAATTTTTTTTGTAATAAAAGGCTAATTTAATGAATATTGCATTTGGTATGTATAATTAAAAACGAAAATTTATCTAGTAATTCATGTGTAGATTATCCGAAAAAATTTAGAAAGATGGACATTAGGCAGAGTGGAAAGATTATTAATCACTTCATAAAGATCCATATCTCCCATTAACTAAATTGAACTGAAACAAAATTAATCCCTGATAATCTTAATTAATTTTATTGTTTAAAAATTATATATAATATTAATAAAATTAAAAAATATCCTACCAATAATCACTCCGGCAATGGGGTGATTATTGGTCATAATTTGAGATCATGTACCAACATTTTAAACAATAAAAAAAACACTTAAAAATTTAATAAATGGTTAATTTAAACATTCTTGGAATAAATTTAGAACTTATTTTGTTTGTAAATATAAACAGAGTTTTGAAAAAACTTTAAGAAAAGAACATTACTAAAATGGTTGGATGTTCAATTATATTTCACAAAATAATACATTTATTTCAAATAAATTTCACAAAATAACACATTTATTTCAAATATATTTTACAAAATAATACATTTATTTTCAAAATCGTCTTTGGTATTTCAGGTATGAAGCTCGCATTTCATTTTCTTCAAGGACGTAATAATATACCATATCACAGAAATTGACACGAATCAAATATTTCGGTTTTCAGCCAAACATTTTCACTTATTGAATATGTTATCCTAGATATAACGTTGGTGCTTTGGTAAAAGAAATGATTTGGGTAAAGATTTTTAAAAGATTAAAAACAACATGAAAATGTTGATTACAATTCACCTGAGAAAAGACTATTAGAGGTGAGTTTGCATTTCTGTTTTCTGAAACACAAGCCATAACAGTCATACATACACACTCCCACTACTGTTGTTCTTTATGTTCGTTCACCTTTTCCTCCTACAATCTTTATTCTCGATGGATTAGTAATAATGCAGTTTCATGGCGATTAAAATATGATCAGTCTCATCAGTAAAATCATGTTGATAAAGTACATCTTCTGATAAATCATAAAACTCATAAATTAGAAATGGTTCTTCTGTTCCTAACAGGTTAATTTTTGCGAGTGCAGCCCTGTATTCGATGATAGGTGATGGTTATCCATTAATAACCTAATATAATCCTCTCCTGGTGTCTTATGTTTAAATCTACGATACTTTCTAAGATAAGATCCAGTCTCACAGGAATAACCGAAATCTCTACAAATCTATAAACTTCTACATGGATTTCCTTCCCATTTGAGCAAAAATCACATTCAGCCATCAATCTTATGCATGCTGCTAATTTATTTTATTTTTCTGGAGGTATGTTAACTGGATTTCCAGGTTTACGATGTAAAATATATATTTTCCTTGCTTTATAAGTATAGTTTTAAAGTAGAGATTTAAAAAATCGTGTGATATGTAGCTGCCCGAATACTTGCATTATTTTCTTTCATGTGCAGCCATGCTTCCAATAACTTTCGATGACGTTTCACATACTTTTTTACTTACATATTGCTTTGGCATTGTTTTATTATATTTTTTCTTAAAAATGAAATTTCACATAAATTTAGAAATTGTTTTCAAAGCATTGATGTGAAAATCAAGGTCAGACATAGCTAACTATTTATTTAAACCTGTGTTTTTTTAATTTGATTTCACATGTAAACAAAAATAAACTGTAGCATGTGTTCATTATCTAAATATGCAAGTTAAATTTTCAAACGCATCCCAATATCTCTTGCAGAAATTGCTAAAAAATGGTTTAGGTATTTGAAATGTATCAAAATTGTGTTATGAGTTCCTTTCATCTTACAGTTTTATAAATTGATGATGAGGATGCTCATTGCCGAAGACATCATGTAATTCTTCATCTTCTTGAAAATATTGACACTAATTACTTTTTCCTGCTTTTCACCTTGATATGTTATCTTTTCCTGGTCTTACAATTTATTGCTCTTTTCTAATTCTGCATGTGTTTTACAATTTTTTGTATATTTCTCTACTATTATATTAATTCATTCTATTTGTTATGTATATATTTTTTAATATACTGTGCCGTTAAATAGCATTTTGAGTGGGAAATGAGTTTTGCCCTTATTCGCGTTTCTAGAGGTAAGGTTTCTGGACATTGGCATATCGATGAATTTTTTCGACCTCTCCGGTATGTACCGAAGGTTGTGAATATATGATTCCAGGAGCCCTTATCACCGTATTGTCCAAGTTCAAGTATAGTTCTCTGAGACATCCACTTTCCCATGCTAGTGAAATATTTTCCGGCTTTCTGATTCGTTGCCTTTGAGCAATTTCATTGATTGCTGAAGCTGGCAGTCAGGGTTGTGAATGTTAATTTTGTAATATAGGATTTATTTTTATCTTTTTGTATTTTCTGTATTTTTAAGTTATTATTTTATTGAATTTATTTTATATAAAGAAAACAAATGTATGATCCTATGGTTTTCTTCATCCCTTAACTTCGGCTGGCTTACCTACCAATTACAATGCTCAGGAATATGTTCTTCAAATTCCACTTGCTCAACATCTACGCATCATTATAGTCCGATCGTTCACTGGTAAATAAACGAAGGCACAAGGACATAGTAGGCATTATTACATTTGTTTATTAGTTCATTACTTTTTCTGCTTCTTCACTATTATTTGGTAACAAAAAATCCCAGAGTGTTGGCAGCTAAGCCTCTGCGTTCTTTCTGTACGTGGAATGGTCTCTGCTCACATAATATGTGTTGGATGGTCACGAAGCACCTGTTTTTAAACAGAGAAAGCTTAATATTCAGAATTTCTGTTATGAATAAGAAATAGCTGAATGTAAAGGGATGCCAAACAGGCAAGCCTAATTTGTAACGTCCGTAGATGTATTTTGCATTATTATATTATCATGGAAATTATACCCTAAATCTTTAACAAATAAATTAGAAATCAAATAATGATGATAAGCCTATACGATCATCTATATAAATCATAAATAAACTGAAAGATGAAACATGAATTGTAATAAAAAATTGTTTTGTATTATTCTATTGATTTTTTTATTGTCAGATAGTAACCTTTTTCGTAGAAAGACTTATGTATATTTTTTTGGAGAAATGTGAATCGTGATTTCCTAGCTCAGATTGTGATGATGCAGTGGAAACAAATGCTGGGAATACTTCTTTTGTTTTCATTAATGGTATAAAAATCGCTATCATAGATTTCCAAATCTCTATAAATCGTCAGGATTCCAGATGACTCCAGTTGAAATTCAGCTGAAGCCTGAAGTATCATTGACCTCTATTGAAAAATTTGAAAGAGACAACAGAACCTGAGAAATTATATAGAAAACACCTGATATTGAAGTATTTTAAAATCGGAAAGTTACTGAAACACTTTCAATAAATATTGTACATAGCATGTAGGTAGTAAAACAACAAATTATTCGTTCGGCAAGGGAAAAGAGTTATGCAATATTAACGTGATGTCACAGAAATAAAATGTAAAAATTGTTATTGTTATTACTATTATTATTATTATTATTAAAGTTACTAAAAACGAATCAATTTCTAAGAAAAAAAGGAAATTTAGCTAATTATTATACATTAATTATAATTAATATAATTGAATTATATTATGTATTTATGTACATTTCAGCATGAATAAAATGTAACATTTTATTTTATATCGATCATCGAAATCACAACTGGCCTTTGAAATCCATTTACAGAAACAAAGTTCAGAGCGAATGTCTTAAAGAATCTATTAGAGAAGAGATAGATCATTACATTCTAATTAAAGTGAAATTCCCAAATTTGAAATTCGATTTTCTAAATCCTTTGTTGCATGTGCCTTCGAATTTATATCCATGCAAACTTTTGTTTGCTGTATAAGCTGGCTTTAATTGGGTTTGATATAAATATTTGAGATTCCACTTGGTGTCGTCGTTGTTGGACCCTTCTTAGCCCTTTTTATTAAAATATGATAGGATAGCAAACCTGCAGGATCAGCAAACCAAGATGAAAAAACGAAATATTAAGTAGAGTGAACTGCGTGTGCTCCAACAACTGTAAAAAAATCCGACCAGTTTTCCGGCAGGAATCGAAAAAATAGTTGCCCTTATCGTACCAGAAAATTTTCCGACCCAGCTCGGAATAAAATCCGTAAAAAAAAAAAAAAAAAGGAAATAGTCAATAAAACGGTATTTTACGGATTTTATTCCGATTTTACGGATTTTGTCCCGAGCTGGGTCGGAAATTTTTCCGGTACAATAAGGGCAACTATTTTTCCGATTCCTACCGGAAAACTGTTTTTTTTTTTTTTTTTTTTTTTTTTTTACAGTGTACGCTTTCTATTTAGAAAGCATGCATACCTGTATAATTATAAAAGATGATATAAATCTCTATAGCAGTATGAGTTCCTACTGAAGACTGAACAGAAGAAAATTTCTATCATCGAAATCGTTATTCGAATTTCAAATACTGATATAGCTTCAAAATCCAGAGCGACTACTTTAGGGAATCTTGCCGAGATTTTCTAGATCACTCCGTTCTAGTTGAAAAGATTTAAGTGCATCTCCCCGACTTAGAAATCGGCTTTTGTAAATCCTTTGTTATAAGCTGAACTAGTTCATTCAGATTTATTATCTGCTTAAACCTTCCGAAATAGCCTTTATTTTGAAAAGAAAAAATAAAATTCAAAGATCTATATCCAATATTCTATTCGTTTTATGTAGCAGATAGTTTTATGAAGTCATTTATTATAACCTTTACATCACCTTTAATTTCATAAATACGCGTTTTAGCGCCAGAAAACACCGATAATTCATAAAATTTAATGCAACATAACTTGACAATGAGAGGGGAGACTAAAAATATATTGTGGGGCTCAGATACCCACAAATATACCATCATTATAAAAAGTTAAATTTTGTACTTTATAGATAAAATACTATCTTTTTTTTTCGAGTGTATATGACGATCTTTTGTATACGATGCATCCCAAAATTTAAATAAATTACTTAGAAAACACATAAGCTGAGTCAAAATAGCTCGTGAATTTTGAAAATTACGAAAATGCTCCTTCAATGTAAAATTAATATATTTCCCTCGCCATCCACAACACAAATCAAACATATAAACTCAAGGAAATACTTTATTAAGAATCATAAATGTTGTTTAATATCCTTTGTAATCTAATTTTTACTAATAAAATGAATTTTATTTTTACATTAATACATTATTAATACGTTAAAATATCTCCTGAACTTACATTTAGAAACTGTTTTACCTCACAACTGCAGTAACACGTAAATATTTAATTAATTCAATTAATCTTTGAAAGAAATAGTTTTGTAAAATTAAATATGATTTTTTATTTATGCACCGTCACCGGAAAAACTAAAAGAATAAGTATAAAAATTAATTTAACTTGATCTTCTTTTCTTTCTTTTATTGTAGTATTATTGTGCTATGTATAAACTTTTTCCTCATGGCTCCTCTAGGATTTGCTACATACATACTCATATACAGGGAGTGGAGTAGCACTGCTACTGGGTATCCCCTAGAACTGCTCTGCTGTTAGCTGTTCGCTGTTCGCTGTTCGTTGTTCACTACTATGTGCGTGAAACTTGCAAAATATCTGTATTCTGTCAGGACTCGCATATCACCAAAGTGTAGAGAATCCTATTTATTCAAATATAAATAAATAAATAAATAACAATGTAGGAAATGAGATATATGTGAGATAGGCAAATGTTTATGTACTTTTCAACAATTTTTATACATATGTAAATTTGTTATAAAGTATGTGGAATGCCCTTCCTATAATGCAAGCTTAATGTCTTTCTCCCATTTTACCAATTATAAACTGATTTTTTTACTCCATTCGAATGCTTTCTGAATGACATTTTACATCTTCCACATGCGAAATTTTCATTGAATTTTCTTACTTTACTGTAGGAATGGCTTATATTATTATACTAAGTGATATCCTTGACTTGTGTGTCCACTCTATTACATTTCAGTCGACTTCATTTAAAGAAATAAATGTAAAGTACCTATTTATAGCTATTATTTTATTTATAAAGCCAGTGTAAATTACGTTGGTGAGTGTAACAAATGATGTACAAGCATACATACATATCATACAGATATAGATGATTTTTTGGGTATTGAGGAACATTATTTACATTTTTATTTGTCAACAGAAAAAAAAAAAAAGAGATACATTGAAAGTTAGTATAGTACAAATTTTAAATATTTCTTAACATATTTTTAATGCGTTTAAAGGGGAAGAAAAAATACATATCAATATTTAACTCTTAAAAAAATGTTACACTTTTCGGGTAATGGCAACCAGCCAGATAATATGGAATAGGATTAAGAGAATGGTAAAATTGCGAAAAAAGCCACGATTTAAAAGAAAAACCAAAATTATTTAAGGAGTAAACCGCAGTACGGCATCTATATATCATCAGATTCTTTGAAAAATTGTTGCAATCTTTAGAATCGCCTCGAAACAGTTGTCCAGCTGATATTCTATATTACCCGGAGCACGCCATCTTGAAACTAGTCGGATATGCCATTCCCAAAACTTTCCTCTATCTCATACATGTTAATACTTCAAAATTCTCTCGTACAAAGCCAAAATTAAATGGCAATCTATGCCCATAATGAGGATTTTAAAGACATGAAATTCTGTGCATTAGTTCTTGAGATATGACTATCGCTAAAATCGTGTAAATCATGCAAAATGCAGCATATCAGCGCCACCGGATAGGTGGATTTACACCAAAATCTAGTAATCAACAATTTATCTTGACGTCTAACTGAATCTGAAGTTTGAAGAAAATCCGTTCATTAGTTTTTAAGATAGAGATCTATTGCAGAAATCGTAAAAAATTCCACATAGCAGCACCACCAGTTGAGCGATTTACACCAAAAACTAATTAGCACCAGTTTATATTAGGGACTAACTGAATCTGAAACTTGATGAAAATTCATGCATTTGTTCTTGAGATACAGCTCTTACGGAAATCGTGAAAATGCAGCACAGCAGCGCCACCTATTTGACGATTTACACCAAAAATTAAACAGCATTAATTTATATCAGGGATTATTCAAATCTGAAGTTTGATGAAAATCCGTGCATTCTTTCTTGAGTTAGGGCTATTGCGATAATCATGAATAATGCAGCATAGCAGCGCCACCTGTTGGGCGATTTTCAACAAAAACTAATCAGCTGCTAACAATATCCTGGACTAACTGTATATGAAGTTTTATGAAAATCCGTGCAGTAGTTCTGGAGATATAGCTATTGCTGAAATCGGGAAAAATGCCGTATAGCAGCGCCACCTGTTGGGCGATTTTCACCAAAAACTAATCCAGACCAGTTTATATTAAGGTCTAATTGAATCTAAAGTTTTGTGAAATTCCGTGCATTAGTTCTTGAGATAGAGCGCCCATAATTTTTTTTTCACATACAGACTCGCAGAGTGACAGAGTGACAGATAGAGTGACGGACAGAGTGACAGACAGACATTTTCTAAAAACCATCGAATCGTGTTCAGGACATTCTAAAGCGTATAAATCCATCGAAAACTGGATGTCGAAAATTTTCACGAATCCAATACTTTCTTCTTGTAAAGATAGAAGAAAGTAAAATGTAACCTCTTCACTCATCAATAAGTTAGCATAGAGAAAAACGGACTAACACAGCAATAAATGTAATTGTTCACATTTATACTGAACTTGCTTAATATCACTGACAATGAAATTTTATAACTAGTAAATCTGCAGATCAGGAGCCTCAACGTCAGATCTGCAATTCATTGTTTTTAGACACACTCTAGTAATATTCAATTTCCTGCAAACCGCAATTTAAAGTTTTCAAATTACGTAATTATTTATAAGAATAAAAAATACGATGTCTTCAGACATTAGAAGCGTTAAATTAAAAGCGTTGTTATGGAAGGAAATTTTGAATTTTCATGAGCTACTAATTCTGGTATTTTTTGTAAATAATACAGTATTCAGGGGGGCTCCGCCCCCCTGGTCTCATTAATTTACATATGTAACTTTTTATTGATTGCGCTAATGATTATGGTAAATCTTTTTACACTTCCGAGCTTTATTCTTCAATACTGGTGGGCAGAAAAGGATTTACATTGACTCAATTATATTAAAAGTTTAGGTTTTACGAACGAAAATGTAATTTCCTTTTAAATATAAAAAAAATTTTCATTCATATTTTCTGAAATGAGGCGGCATTAAGAACTAACACTCGTCAAAAAATATTTTTTCAGGCAATCTAGCTAATGTTTGGTTTTTAAGAATGAAAATGTTTATTTCCCGATACAATGACGTCCTTTTCGACAGCGATAATTTTGCGATGCATAATTTTGACATTTACTATCAATTTGCTTTTCAAAATTTTTTTTTTCTCATTGAAATTTTCGATTAAAAATTAAATATTTCTGTTAGCTGCGTCCAGACGATAAACCGTGAGATATTAGTAACGTTTTTTTTTAATAAGAAGAATTAATATCATAACACAAGCCCCTTTTATTTCAACCTCAAAGCGTATTTGTTTTATTTTTGATATATGAGATTAAATTCACCTTTCCGTTGCTAGGAAACAGTTAAAATAAAATTAAGACAATGAAATATGTGATTGAAAAAAAGTAAATTAAAACAAGTTGGAAATTGCTCGTCAAACGTGGCAAATGAGGTGCGTTCGTACTATAATCATTTTTATAAATATTTTTGATCGCTTATTGTACTGAATGTATATTTTAGTGTACTTCAATAAGTGCATATCCATATTCATTTCATTCTGTTCGAAAGACTGTAATATCATTAAAATGCACATGAAATATTTTTTCCCCATTGGCCGTTATGTAAACGGAAAACCTTTGACTGTCACAGTCATTAAGCTATACATCCGATTTTCATAAAATTTAAAATGACTCGACAAAATTTTGAAACAATTATATATTTAAAATTCCAGACCATTCAGAAGACTGCAACATCATTAAAATGCACTTGCAATAATTTATTCCCATTGGCCGTAATGTAATGGAAAACTTTTGACTGTCCCTGTATTTAAACTATATATCCGATTTTCATAAAATTTTAAATGGCTCGACAAAATTTTACAACAATTATATATTTAAAATTTCAGACCATTCGGAAAGTTATAACATCATTAAACTGCGCTTGCAATAAGTTATTCCCATTGGCCGTAATGTAACGGAAAACTTTTGACTGTCCCTGTAATTAAAGTATCTATCCGATTTTTATAAAATTTGAAATGACTCGACAAAATTGTGCAACAATTATATATTTAAAATTTCAGACCATTCGGTCGAGTAGTTTTTGCTCTGTTATATGCGGACAGACGGACGGACTGAACGACGACTATAGGTGCTACGTATTTATATAATTACGAACGCACCTAAAAAAGAAAGTATTTTATATTATTGGAACACATATATAAAATCCCTCCATAAGGTATACACCGAATTTAAAAACTCTGACAAATGTATACACAAAATTTCGAACTAATATGAATAATGTATGGTTCTAATTACCAAATTCCATCATCCATAATTTATCATTTAAATCTTTCAATCATATGAGCCATTTTTTTTCAACAAATAAAAATGGAAAAATCGTCTGAATTGCTATAGGAAAGCATTAAGGCGGAAAATAAAATGTTCTATATATTCCGAACGAATGAACCAAATTTAACCAAAAACTATACAGCTAAATCCGGTGACCTCACCAACATGCCTCCTTAATTTCAAGCTTATCGGATGCTTTTTACGACAGTTATCGCGGGACAGACAGACTAACAGACAGAAACCAAAAACTTTTCGGGTCTCCATAGTAAGCCTTCACTGACGTTTCGGCAATTAATACGACTTTTACCAAATTTACCTGCAAAAAACTGCAAAAACAAAGAATAAGTCTTTATTTCATGACGTCGCTCCAACGACAGGTATCGAAACTGAACTGCGCACATTGACTCAAGGGGGTACTAGGAAGTAATATGGCATATTTAAGATTCGCTGCAACACAATATGCGCCATACATTGAAGTATTCCATATTTTCTGACTATTTCATAATACCGGGCTTCATCTATCAATATATATACTTTATTTTATTTTAGTACTAAATTGTAATAAATGAAACTTAATTTATGTAACTTAACATTGATATCTAAAGTTCTAACATGGTAAAAGTTGTACATATATTTATTAAAAGGTATTTATAAGCCTTTCAATTTACGTTATTCAGTTTTAGCATGTTATAACTTTAGTTTATCGAATATCTAATTAAATCAAAGGGAATAGGTGTGCATCCATTTTAATCCGACAACTAACTGTTATATAAAAAAAAAGAAGGGACAGATATATATATTTTTTCTTTTTGCGGGATAATTGTTAATAATTTGAGGATCGTATTAAAGCACACTTTCTGCCAAATCAATGAAAATATATTGAAATGTATATATATGTAAATTAAACAGATAAATTAATATTTTTGGTTCTTTTTATCTCTCTCTCTATATATTATTTTTAAATAAAGTACCATGAATGCATAATATTCACAATACAAGCATAAGAAATACAAAAGATAATATGCAAACAGAAAAAAACGTACATCTTCACTTTATAAAAACTCCCCAGTTTATAAGAGATTTTAAAGGCAAAAACAGCGCCTTACAAGGCGAAAAATACAGTATTTTGGTGCATATTGATTTTAATATGATGAAAAACAACATATTAAATATTTCGTAAAATTGGATCTATTCCTCTAAAAATAGACGGTTTAGAAATTAGCTGTTAATCACCAGTAATAATAAATACAATACACATAGAAACACGCGTAAAATCCAGTATCGCAGGTGCATTTCAAAACTGTATACAGCAGATTGCAGTATTTCCCCCACTGCCTCATCTATAGACACTGGAAGCTTTAATTGGAACGACACTGAGTTTAAAACCACAGAGAATAATCATGCATCACGCACAGACGATTGAACCTTTCCAATAATATTTGACATAACTTAAGTTTCACATCGTATAATCTTATGTATGCATTTTTGATTGAGAATTCCAAATGCTATGCCAAACATGTAACACAGTAACATTGAGTTCAATCGGTAACTATGTAATACTATTAAAACGTTTTTAAAAACCACCCTTATATTCGAATAATTGATGATAATACGGTAAAGTGCACAAATTCCGTCCCCCTTTACTTCTCCACATCTCCGAATGTGGCGCCACTTATCACACAATGCACAAAGGAGCGGAAGGTAAAAGGCCACAGTAGTGACAGTTTCATCCATCAAGACCCATACATATATAATAGATGCCGATTTTCCAATTTTTAGAAGACCTGAGTTCTTCTTAATTCATTTGTAGAAAATTTTTTACTGTACAGTAAGTATTTATTTCCTATTCATTGCATATTTTCTACGTAGATAAGATTCTAACGTTTGCATACAGTGAGTTTTAGGAAGCACAATTAATCTTACAAGAACCGAATCTTCGCCATGTTGGGAAGTAGTAGAGTTCCAATTTCGCCCTTCTTGCAGTTCTTATGTTCGTCCCAGGGACGAAATTAGGAGAATTTTTTTTTTCGACGAAACCTCATCCCTTTTCATCTGGCTAAAATTTCATGGTAGCTGATAGATCAACCACCATCAAGCAGTCAGATTCAGCAAACTGTTGCTTCTATCAGACCTAAAGAGATCCAGTGATAAGTGCCAGTGATCACACCAGCAACTTCTGCTCGAAGATTTTCAGCAACATTGATCACTGAATCTCTACATAAAAACAAAGTGAAGGATTTCCAGGCGAACAAGAAAACTTCAGCTGAAAAAAACAAAAATCTGTCACCCACTACTGTCAAGAAAAAGGGTAAAAATATACATGCAAACAATCCAAACGTGACATACAGAGAGAATCCGATAATGAAAGCGACTCGTCTGTTGACAATCCTTATGATGATAATACAAGCGATAATGATGAATGGTCCCATATCTTCTTGACTAATTTTTCTGAGGATAAACACGGATAACAATGGGTTCAGTGCCTTCAATGCTGCACTTGGTCACACGAAAACTACACAGACCAAAAAATAATACAAAATTTATATGTTCCTCATATTTGGATAGTTAATGTTTCTTTATGTTATTCTTCCACTGATTAATAGTACATTTCTCTGTGCCTTAATTTAAGGTAAATTAAATTACTTACTCATTTTTAAAATAAATTTTGATTTAGTTATAAGTTAAGCCTTAGCTTTTTGGATTTTTTGAGGGGGTTGAAATTGGGACTATTTTTTTCTCTTTTGACATACATAGGTACTTTTAAAAAACGATTTTTCGCATTGTTAGATATGTATATATATATATATATATATATATTTGAGATTTGCCTATGTTTCTATGTGCATGGGTAGTAGTCAATATAAATCCAAATTTGGTAAGTTTTCACTGAAAATTACAACTTCCAATGTCTAAAAGTATCTGGGGAATGAAAATCGGGCACCTTACATCATATTCGATTTTTTTAAGCTAGGTTAAAAATTATACATGTTGCAGGAAATTTTCAAGAGAGAGCAGTTCTATAAAATGTTAGTAAAATATATAAACATTATGATGTGTTTTACATAAATATTATTATTTAAAATTTTTCAATTAATTATAACCTGTAAAGGGAAATGTATTTATATTGGCTAGTCTTTTAAAATAATTATAAAAAATATACAAATCATTTTTAATTTTTTTCGATTAAATAATATATTTAACTTAAATTTTAAATACGATGCGTTTGATTTAACTTACGACCGTTACATTTCCTACCGAAAAATAATAATTTTTATCTGTGATGATATTTAAAAAGGAATGTATTCGAATTCCTACTTCGTGGCACTGTAAAGTTAATGTGCATGCTACACACATCAGTTTCATTAGCGACATTGTGTAAAGAATCACAAAATATTCTTATATTTCGTTGGGATGTGTTTCGAAACGTTTTCCAATTATATTTTATTGTGCTAAATTAATAAAATCACATTAATTGTCAGAAATTCCTACATTGTATTCGTAGAGAAATTTCATCAAGCATAATAAAATCAAAATTTCTGCCGATTTTCATTTTTCAATTGTAAGAATTGCTTTGAAAGAAAAAAAAAAGCAAACTGTATAATTTTATTAGAAAAGAAATAAAATAGCGCAAAAAATAGGAACTTCATTTTTGCAACAGAGAGTTTAAATGATATTTTCACACACGTTTTAATTTTTATTCACTTAAAAAAAAAAAAAAAAAAACGCGTATCAATCATAAAACATTTGTTCATACTTTTAAACAGAAATACGAACAATACTTCAGATGTAGTAATTACATTTTAATTATATTTATTTTTTATTAATCACATTTAATTAATTCTTAAAAAAAAAATGCGTCCTCTTGATAAGCAATTTAATTACTGTACTGTCATTAAGAGGATGGAAATTTATCAGGCATAAATTATTTATAAGTACTAAAAAATTACTCAAGAGGGAGAACATATACAATCTTGCATTTTCCGAAGTTGTTCTTCGTGAAAAATCAATTAATTAATTACTTTGTTTTTTCTTTCTTTTATTTGCCTCATTTAAATGTTAAAAAAAATAAACTGTCTAGAATTTTTTCCCACCTTAGAATTGAGGCATTCAGAACAAATGTATGTCTAATTCATTTTTTTCATTGAACCAAATTTGAGATGAAATCTTGCTCTGTAACAACAATTTGTTCAGCACCATATACTATTCCCGGGTTAAAAAAGAAGCTATAGCTCGCTCTAGGCTCCTTGGATTCTGAATGAAATGTGTTATTGCTCTTTAAATTAATATTCAACTGTCTCTGGATAATGTTTTATAGCAACTCTGACTTACTGAGAATTGAATAAATGCATCAGAAGCTTTACATTTACATTTGCATTTTGAATTTCGAAACATTTTTTCAACAACGATTCAAACAACGATTTCTTTTTTCTTTTTCTTTTTTTTTTTAACCTCAAATTCAATCTCCTTCAATTAATGTGTAAAGACAGCTATATAATTTCACGTAATACTTGATTTCGTATACAAAAACCTGTGAAGAAATTAAACACCAGCATGAAATGGGATATTTAAAGTATTGAAAATACTGCTCCTTGTTTTAGCGATAATATGTGAATGTCCCATTACATGTTTATCGCTGTTTATGTGAAGAAACGATCTGAAAGTAATAAATCTATATTAATAAAATTAAGTGTTTGTTTTCTATCCCTATGGGCGATAGCCAGAGCACTAGATCAAAGGTAAAGATCTTCCTGAACTTGCTTTATAATAGAAGACGGTCGGTTCTGCTGCACCTGGGACTCATAATTGTAATTGTTTGGTTGGAATTTTTATTGAATGCAAATTTGAGCGCTTTTTAAATCTGCACAGTTCGCCCTCGATATTTACTTTCGATTTCAATCTTTATACACCTACATAATACATTTTTTCCTCCATTGAATTAACTTGATTCAGAATTAGTACATCTGTTATTCTACAATATCGGCCAATTACTCTGTATGCACTAGAATGCTCAAATTTAATTAATCGAAAATCCATTCAAAATTAATCATTTGACGACATTTCCTTTAAGACTCTTGTAAGACATTAGGGATTTTAAATTTAATAACAGTCTTGATCTTTTGAAATGCTTCGAAAATAGATGTGAACCCCTTCCACCCCCAAAAGAAATGGTTTTATATAGCATCATATTTGCATACATAAAAATGTATGTATTAACTATAAGTAAGTGCATAAAAGAAAATAATACCGATTATATAGGATTATAATAATAATAACGCTTTAGCAATGTAACGAAGCAAATATCTGTCACATTGCATAAATTTGTATAAACTTACCTATGTAACTCTAGGCACTGGCAATGATATTTTTTTTTTGCTATACTTATATACTTTATTCTCTTTCTTCATTCATATGCATTATAAAACAGTTAATCGGATATATCTTTGAAACCTTAATATGTATAATTTTTAAAATAAAGATAGCTTATTTAATTTTGCAGTTTAAAGTTGCGTAGTTTCATAATTTTATAAAAAAAAAAAAAAAACAGTAAAAACGAAAAATGTAAATGAATGTGCATATCAGAAAGTGCCTTTTAAGTTAGTTTGGTAATTTCTCAAATATTAAATTTATTAAAGTTTTCTGAAATTAGTTTTTAAGAGACTTTGTCGTTCAAGATTTAATGAAATTATTCTTACGAAGAAAATATAAGAACCGTCGCTTTTAAAATTACAGGAGTGAGTTTCATAAACCATCTCAAAGTGTTTTATTCAGAAATTTTTATGTCATTGTTATTTTAGAACATAATGTCGGAATTCCGTATTTGACTCTTTAATGACCGAATGCATTACTGGAAAGCACAAAAGTTACGAAAATAATTAAAGTAGGCATTAACATAAATACTCACTGGCAAATTATGTAAATCACCTATTATTAAAGAACTTATTATTATTATGAGTTTAACTCATATGTGTGCCTTTAAAAATGTTTTTTAAGATTCATGACATTTCTGAATCATTTGAAATAAGAGTTACTTAATTATGAAAACGAAACCATCTGTGTATATTAGATATCGGACGTGTTTTTACCGCTTGGTCCCATATTAGTTAGAATAACATTGATTGCCCTGTTTGGATCTCAAATACGGGACAAGATGGTGATCTCTCAAAAGCCAAACTGTAAGAATAATACATTTTAATATAAACTAAAAAAGATTATAGATTCATTTGTAGGTACTTTTCCAGTATAGGCGCCTTTGCGAGATAAAGAAAATGGCCTTTTAAGAAGAAAAGAAATTTTCCATGCCTATTTTCTGGTGACCCATTCACGGCTTTATATAAATAATCAATTTTTTTCATTATTTGTAGAATTTATTTAACATAAAGAAGCCATTTATCTGTTTTTATATAAAAACAGAAGTTAATTGTGTGCAAAATAAATAATAATAACATGTATAAATAAACTCTTTACACACATATATATATATATGTAATAATAAAAAATTTCGCCTTTTTATCTTAGTAAAACTGTTCCAAATTCAAAAAAGTCAACAGGATTCGAAATTTTTATTGCATGTTGCAGTCGACTTTTGTGACATTCCGGAGGTACTCGTATATATTAAAGTAAATGTAGTTTAGTAATCAAGGCCAAACCTCCGTTATCATGAGACAACCGGAGTGCAGTCATGGTGGCGAATTAGACGACAGGCTCCATAAACTTTGAAAGAATTTCCCATGGGATAATTAATAGAGAGGCATCGTAATTTAAACGTTGTTTATTTGGCAGACACATATCGTAACATTTCCAGTACCTTATCTATCAACTCTCGAATAATCGCTGATCCACTTCATAATAAACTTAAGATGTTAAAAGTATTAGAATCTACACATTAAGAGTCATTAACCCCGAGTGACGTGGATTTATTAAATAACCAAAAAACGTAAAAATCTCTTGCTCCTCGTCAATGCTACAGTATAAATACTCAAAGAAACAAAACGCAGGCGGATACATTACAAGTAAAAGAACAAGTCCCGTAAAAGTAGCCGGGAGGACGCGATGAGATGCAGAATGCGATAGGACTTAGCTCCAGGGGATGGGGGAAAGCACGTGTGATGACGGTGTGATCTCTTAAGCCTCGGCGTCAGAATCATTACACAAACAATTGTTGGCGGGCGGCAGTCCATGTAATTATGGGAAATGGATTATCAGAGAGCAAATGCTATTAAAAACATTCGAAACAAAAAGATTTTAGTTATAGAATAAAATGAAAAAGTAATTTAATGGATTTTATAAGATTAGACGAATGGATTAAGGTTTTTAGAATAATAAAAGAATACGCATTTAAAGAATGGAAAAAGATAAAAGATATTTAAGATATTATTAAAGCTAAGTAAAAAAGGGGTAAATATTAAGAATTTGGAATAGTTTTAGTAAGATAAAAGGGCGAAAATTTTTATTATTACATATATATATATATATATATATATACATATATATATACATATATATATATATATATATATATATATATATATATATATATATATATATTTATATATATATATATATATGTATATATATATATACATATATATATATATATATATGTATATATATATATACATATATATATATATATATATATTATCACCTGCTAGACTAAAATAAAATACTTGATCATGCATTGGTTATGTTGCAAAAAATTCTTACCACCAATTGAAACATTACTGCTGGAGGCATCAAAATTGTAGAATATTGGCAGCTGTGGACAGGCAGTCCACTTTGCTGTTGACCAATTTAATCAACTATATTGATTTGTATGTAGTAGTGGGATTTGCTAAATCCAATCGAAACACCAGGGATTCATGACAAAATCTATTTCGATGATAAGGACATATGAGTGGTAAGCAAAATATTACGAAATCTGGTAGTTTCCCCATTAAAACAGAGGTTACTTTAAAATGTTTTTTTCATCCGCACATAAAAACGTGAACAACTCCGACATTACAAGAGTTTTTGCTGAGTCTTCGGGCAAGAGCTCGAATTACTATTCCATGTAACAAGATCTTAAAGCACAAATTTAGATATTTCTACTTGACGGTAAGATACCTGATAACAGAGTTTTAAACCAATCGAACAACGCAGAATTCTTCTTCTGACAGGCAGTTTTGTCAGTACTCGCGTAGGAATGCATATTGAAATATAAACTTCGTGACGAACCAAACAGATTCAAGAAAGAGACACAGAATGAAATGCTCTCAGTTACTCAACAAATGGAGAGCGAGAGAGGAAGCGTAATGCAGAATGAGTTCCGTATCTGCTCACAAAGAAATTTCGATGTAATACGCCGGACGCCAGACAGGTGCGCGGGAAGCTAATTCAGTGAATAAAATAAGATATATTAAATTGACTTTTAAAAGCATTCGAAAAATAAAAAGTATCTTCTCTCGGAATATTACAATTTTGGTACCTGATAAAAAATAATGAAGGGATTAAATGTTTTAGATTAAGATTTTAAATAAGATGATTATTAATATACGCGTTTTAAGTTTATAAGAATTTAACCGGAAGTAAATAATATAGATTATTAAGAAATAGCGAAATAATGAATGTCCCAGATATTTAGAATAATTTTAATAAATATTGCAAGTAAAATTTTTGTATGAAAATATCCTCCCACCACTCAAAACCAATAAACTGGTAGATTCGTGACCTACAAGTTCATTAGAGAAAAGCATGAGTTCAGATTACAATAGACTTACCATGTAGTCTAAAAATTTTCTGTGATTCTGTCAAAGCCAAAATCAGTAATTTATTTCTTAAACGCGAATATGAGGGTATTGTTTTTTAAACTACAAGTACAATATAATTTTTTTTTCTAATATGGAGAAATAATGTACAAAATAATTTGCCAATTATCTTACTAACAAGTTATTATCTTACTTACTTACAGCATTAACAGATATTGACAATACTGGCAATTGTCTAGGACTTTCATTAAAAAATTATAGTTCTTCTCACATCACGATTAGATATTTGTTAATCTATTAGTTAATCGATAGTTAAAAATTTATAAAATTAATCTCAATAACTTAGGACTTTTCGATATAAATTATAAGTTAGGTAATAAATAATAAGCTCATAAACAATGTAAAAACATAAATAAAAGGAAAAACATGAATGTAATAACAATAATAATAATTAATTTTAATTTTAACAATATTACAAAAATTTCAATTCAGTCAAAATCTCTTTTTGTTTTTTAACTGGGATGTTTTTAAGTCCTGATACTATGCTACCGTCCATCGAAATTCGAGCATGAGTTCAAAATTGAACATTTTTGACAGTTTCTCATAGTAACTGTTAAAAACTAATGCTATATGCACTCTATAGTATTGTCTTATTATGGTAATAGTGATACCTTACTATTAACAACTTTCCATAAATTCTATAATTTCATTATATTCAGATGTTATCAACAATATCAAAAGACTAAATCTAATTTATGAGTATACTCATTTACTGACATCATTAATTTATAACACTTTATGTCTCCAAAATTACATCATGAATGTATACGTATTCACAGTACTCACACTATTCTTTCTTACCCCCCTTTTACCTTAATATTCAGTAATAATATTCTCTATAAATTCTATCATGCAATAAATAGCAATAGTAATATTAATTGAATAATAATAACAAACAATAACTCAATTTTCTCATCAATAACTTTTAAAAGTTATACTTTAATTTATTATTTCAGTAAACAATAATAAGAGATTTTTGTATTCAGTGACATTGACTGGTAAAAAGTAACATAGCATAAAAGGTAATCTCCTATCAATATTAGGGTTAGTAAGAAATAAATTTATACTAAGTCGAAAGGAAAAATAAAAATAATAAATAATAATCTTAGCGTTCTCCAGCAATGTCATTGATATAGAATTTTAAAAGGTGTTTTCAAATATGTCAAAACTTTCGTTAATTTTTCACATGCGGAGATACGCAATCAATAAAAAAATATATATAATAAATAAAAAAAAAGGAAAACAAATTTGTGTTTGAAATCTAGGATACTTGCATAATCAATAATTATTCGCATAAATTCTATCATGCTTAATTTTTATAATACCTATTCAATAATTTTCATATTTAAATTAATTTAATTTAATCCAGTTAACTTTTATTAATTTTAATTTTATTGTTCCAATCCAATTCAATTCAATATAAGAAAATTTTAACCTAAATCAACGAAGTTACTCCTGCATAAAAAAACAAGAAAGAAAAATCATGCGTTAAGCATAGATTATGAAAAATTTTCCAACACTTCTTGAATGCTTTAATAAAACTTCATTATTTAAGGAAATAAGGTATATAAGATAACTAAGTAAGCATTTTGTAAAACATATAAAACCTTTGAATAACTGATTTCAGAAGTTACCGTCCACAGCAAATATGTATTCCGATTCTTTTCAAAAGCCTTGTATTTGATCTGTAGGTTGATATATATATACTACATAATGAGGAAATTTAGTTTAGTAGGAAAACGCATAACAGGCTGAAATTTCTCTTTCAGCAATTTATACTAATAGATGGAAACATACTTGCATACTTTTGTACAACCCTGTAGTTAACCTAGTACATTTATTACCCGCCACTATTAAGCTAAAATTTAATTCAAACTAAATACTCTTAAAACTACTGATATCACATTTCCAGAAATTATAATTTATACACGGCCATGTATCCAATTCTTTGCGTGACTCTGTTTATCATTTTAGCTATATTCTACATACATTTCTTAGTAAACTAAATGCAGTTCAGATTAAAAATGCATAACTCATTTAAAAACCACTTTTAAGGAATTTACACTCATACCCAATAACCGCTACGAATTCTTTTGTGTAGCACTGTATATGAATTACAGCATTTATATACACCATATACTATACATTAATATAGTGAACATAAAAGCGTATAACATAATTAAAAATGCATTTCCAGCAATCATCACTACTGTACAATATTTCGGATATAATATAGTAATATAGTATCTGAAATCTTTTGTGTATCTCTGTAAATATTCATTTGACCCTTACAAGACTCCGGGTATGGACGGAATCGTACCTGTTTTGTTACAAAAGGGGAAAACGATTTTAGTCCCAGTACTTAGTCAGATATACAGGGCATGTCTCGCTTTTGGATACATTCCAAATGCATGGAAACATACCAAGGTGGTCTTTATCCCTAAACCTGGGAAAGACACATATTTTGAAGCAAAATTTTCCGGCCAATTAGCTTAACATCATTCATGCTTAAGACATTGGAAAAGTTAATGGATAGGCACATCAGGGAACAGATCTTGAGTGTAAATCCACTCTCGAGCTCCCAGCATGCCTATCAGACTGGCAGGTCAACTGACACTGCTCTTTATAATCTTTCCTTTGTTCTTGAGAAAAAGTTCTAAGGCAAATGAAACTGCTTTGGCAGTCTTTCTTGATATTGAGGGTGCCTTTGATAAGGTATCTACGGATGCCATCCTTAGGGCATTGGCCAATAGGGGTGCGGATGAAGTAACTTTGAATTGGATCAACTGTCTGCTCAGGGATAGGTCTATCCATACTGAGTTGTTGGGGGATGCAATTCATGTTAAGGTAAAGAAGGGCTGCCCACAGGGCGGGGTACTTTCTCCTGTACTTTGGTGTTTGGTGGTGGATGGACTCCTTGTTGAGATTCATCTGCATGGTGCATACTGTATTGGGTATGCTGATGATATTGTCATCATCATTAGAGGAAAGTTTGAAAATATTCTTTCAGACATCCTCAATAATATCCTTAAGAAGGTAGAACGGTTGTGCAGGAATGTTGGTCTTTCTGTTAACCCAGAAAAGACGACTCTTGTTGCTTTCACTAGGAAAAAGTCAATCAAATTCAATGAGATTGTGTTTTATGGGCGCACTTTGAGTTGCTCAAAGGATGTGAAGTATCTGGGTGTCTATTTCGATGAGAGATTGTGTTGGAAGAGGCACATGGATTACTGCATCAATAAGGCCAAAAAGATTTTCTGGTCATGCAGAAATGCTATTGGTAAAACATGGGGACTCAGGCCAAAAGTGATCTGGTGGATATACAATATGGTGATCTGCCCTATGATCAATTATGGCAGTACAGCTTGGTGGTCAAGAACAATGACTGACATTGCCAAGTCAGAATTAGCAAAACTGCAGAGGATGATCTGCTTGTCCATGACAGGTGTACTTAGGACAACTCCTACATCTGCTATGGAGCTGCTGTTGGGTATGTACCCACTGCATATGATTATTGAGGCAGAAGCATTGCTCTGCTCTTATAGACTCATTTTACATGGGCAGTGGCAGAGTTACTCGGGGTATCTTACTTGGGGCAGGCTTAACTGTAAAATCAGTAAGCACCCAGTCTTTATCATGAAGGGTGACGGCATGCCTTTAAAGCATGTATTTGATAAGTCGTTCAGAGTTAGTCTTCACTCTAGAGCTGAATGGGAGACTCTTTCTGTAACGGAGCTTAAGACTGGTATGATCTGGTTTACTGATGGTTCCAAGATGAATACTGGTACGGGAGCTGGGGTGTGATGCCCAGCTGATGGTACATCCTTCTTTTACCCACTGGGTAGATACGCCACTGTCTTTCAGGCAGAGGTCTATGCAATACTCATGTGTTGTTACATTTGCATTGAGAGGGGGTATAGTGGCCTGTCTGTCAATATCTACTCTGACAGTCAGGCAGCATTACTTGCCTTACAGAAACGTACAATTACTTCTAGGATTGTTTGGGAGTGTTACTGCTCTTTGAACAGGCTTTCCAGTAATGGTAATGATGTTGCTATACATTGGGTACCTGGTCATACTGGCATCCAGGGTAATGAGCTTGCTGATAGTCTAGCAAGGAAAGGGTCGGTTACTCCATTAGTTGGACCTGAACCAGCTATTGGCATTTCCAAAGAATGCATTAGAACTACTGTTTTTAGAATTTTAAGAGAGCAGCAGTATCAAGAATGGCTTGACTCAAGAGGACAGAGACAAGCGAAAGAGCTCAATAGCGGATGCCCTAGCATAAGGGCAAAAGAACTCATTGGGCTCAGGAGGAATAGTCTAAGAAATATGGTGGAACTGTTAACAGGACACTGTAGACTTAATGGACACCTTAGTACCATGAAGGTGGTTAATGACCCTCTTTGTAGGGGTTGTAAGTATGAAGAGGAGACTGCCTTACATGTGCTCTGTAACTGTGAGGCATATGCTGCTCACCGTTTCGAACACATGGGTCGACATCTGATTGAGCCATGGGAAATTCAGGATATTCCTATCAAATGCCTGCTGAATTTTATGTCAGCTACTGGTCTATTTAAGGACTAAGTGAGGATGTTTTTCTTCTTTCATTTTTGGGGGATAGCACAATAGACCCCTGGTCCCGCTGCTTTGGCTCACCCCCCCCCCCCCCAGTAATACAATACAATACAATCCCTGTAAATGCTATGCACTTCGTATTATACATGAAATAAGTTATAGTAAACCTCGGTGACATGTATTAATTTCATTATACATGACACAATTTAACATAATTAAAATACACCGCAAACAATTCCCTCCACCCGTAAACCATTATGTAACGAAACTCTTTTGTGTGGCCCTGTTAATGAATAATAACTATTATTTGAACCGCATATTCTGCAGAATGCATATTTTAGTGTACTTCATAAATGCATATAAATTTTCATATGTTTGAAAGCGTGTAACATTAGAAACATTTTAAACGATTTCTCGCCATAGGCCGTAATGTAACGGAAAACTTTTGACTGTCCCTGTAAATGAACTAATAATGCTACAAACTTCATTTGAAATAGGGAACGTGCTATGGTAAACGTCAATAATATCCAAAAATTTCTAGGAAATCCGAGTACATTTACGGGAGTTAGAGCGCGGAACGACGGACAGACATACCAAAGTCATAAACACTTTTTAAATCGTGGAAAGTGTTAAAAATCTAATTCAAGTAAATTTTCGGCAGTAATGTTATCGTGGATATTTGAAGAACACACTGTTATATATAAAAGCTTTGATTAGTAAATTATAATTTATTTAATTAATTTTATGACTACTATAAATTTAATACTAACCACTTCACGGGCGACAAGTATGGGAACAGGTATCGGGAGCTTTTGCCTCCGAGTTATCTTGGGCCAACCGGTGAAATGGTTAAGCCAGGGATTTAACAGCAGTTTGCTGTTGTTTCTCATGCGATAACTTTAAATGATCTAGAGGGAAAAAGGGAGTAATTTTGATACATGGATTATCTCAGTATTTCGAATCTTGTTAGGTAGTAATCTTAGTAATCAGGTAGTAATCTTGTTTTAGGGGGGGGGGGGGGAATCGTAAATTAACTGGCCAAAAAGTAAATAAGTAGGAGGGAATCTGGTTATGGAATGGGGTGTATTATTGTATTCAATAACTACTTCTGTCAGAAGGTTTGCCAAAGGAATTTTATAGGTAGTAGGATTGACTTTACTGAATTTATTCATTTAATTTATTTATCCGGTAGTTTCCGGTTATTCCGGTAGTAAAACAGTGGCCAAAATCACATTAAAATGTTTATTCAACCACACATAAAAACGTGAACAAGATCTACATTAAAAGAGTGTTCCCTGAGCCTTCAGACTAGAGCACGAACTACTATTCCATGCTAAAAGCATCTTAATGCACAAAATTAGATATTTCTACTTGATGATAAGACACCTGGTAGCAGAGTTTTAAAATAATCGAACAACTCAGGATCCTTCTTCGGGGTCATGCACAGCGGTTTTGTCAGGACTCGCGTTGGAATACAGATTGAAATATAAACTTCATGATGAACCAAACATATACAAGAATGAGGGTCAGAATGAAATGCGCTCCGTTATTCTATAAATGGAGAGCGAGAGAGGAAGCGTAATACAGAATGAGTTCCGTATCTGCTCACGGAGGGATTTCGATGTAATACGACCAACACCAGACAGCTGCACAAGAAGTTGATTCATGGAATAAAAGAAGAAATAGAAAATGTCTTTTAAATACATTCGAAAAATAAAAAGTAGCTTCTCTCAGAATGTTACAGTTTTGGTAGCTGATAAAAATTGATGAAGGGATTAAAAGTTTTAGATTAAGGTTTCGAATACGATCATTATTAAGATACGCGTTATAATTTTATAGGAATTTAACTGGAAATAAATAATGGGGATTATTAAGAAATAGGGAAAAATGAATGTGCCGGCGATTTAGAATAATTTTAATTATTCTAAGGATATTGCAAGTAATATGTTTTTATAACACACACACACACATATATATATCTACATATATATATACATACAAAATTATATGAAATAACCCATCTTTACTATGAATTAACCTACAAGCTCCTCTGACAATTCTGTGTGTTATTCATAGTTTCTTATTTTACATACTGGTTTCCTATGTTCATATCTATTTCATCTTTAGAATTTTACCAATATGCTCATATATTTGTGAATTCATCTTTATTATATATATATATATATATATATATATATAGACATATCTAAACAAGCATAACAATGCATTAGCTTTTTTTTCTCCATGAGTGTTTATATCATTTGGAAACAAAAATTACTTTCTGGCGATAAAATTGCGCTACCATTTTTTATTTAATGCTAAGGCCCCTATATTGCAAAAGTACATTTTTATATATTTACTATTTTTATGAATGTCTATGAGTAACTACCAAAGAGATGCTCCAATTTGGATCATTATTCATTTGTTAGAAAATACTCGTTTTACCGGTTTTCATATAGATATTTTTCGGACTCGAAAGATAGCATATAGTAACACTTACTCTTGCTTGTCTTTTTTGAATTTAGTACTCTATTAATTTTCATAAATATAGGTCAATCTTTAAGAATTTTGAATATGTTGTAGAGTACACAATCCATAGATATTTTTGAACAAGTCACCATTTCACACATAGTATTGTAGCAAATACGCATGAAAATTTTAATACAGAATCGTAAACTACGTGTCAAAATGAAAGAAACTGATGTTAATGTCATGAAGAAATTTTGTTGAGAAAATACAGATTTTAATTTTGCATAAAAAACTTCATGAACAGTGGATTCAGTCTTATATTTTTTAATAAAACGATAAAACGATACATACAAATAATAGCTGTAAAAGACAATTCGGAAGAGGCGCCTCGGAAAAAACAGAAGAGACCACACAACAAGATTTTTACAGGCAAAAGCACAGGCTAGAGCGATTCAAATTATCGCCACACTTTCAGCCTTTGGCATAACAAAGTCGCCAACCTTCAGATTTGTTGGCAGAGATGCTTAGGAAACCACAGTGAATGATATAAAAAACTGGTGGAACCAGAGAGAAAAGTAAAGCTCGATCTAAAAAAGTTACAGTAAAATATTGGAAAATAGTTTCAGTTTAAAAAAGTAAGTAGTGCGTAGAAAAGTAATGGAACCAGATTATCTGTAAAGCTTATGAAATTACCCAAATTTTTGTTGATAGCTGAAAGTGTGGACTGAGCTTTACTGGTGTCTTAAAATCAATCAGGGATATAAAGAAATTTTTAACACATTCTGAATTCCAAACATTCATAACCAGTTTAAAAATTTGGGTTCATAAGAACAGGATAGAGGCTGATTTGGTAATGAGCGAGGTCAGTTCAGTTCGAAGTATGGACCAAATTCCATTCCAAGAGTCACAGATAAGACTGGAACATCAAAGCCCAAAGTAAACACAAACCCTAAGCATGTACAATTCAATCATATGCTAACTACTTGTATGGCTTATGTTCATTGACATAAGGTTCCCTTTTCACAGGCTCCCTTTAATTTCCCCATTTAAATTTCCCATAATTACATGAAATAAAAATTATTATGTTAGATGTGTTATGTCAGAAATGTCAATAACAGCAATTCCTCAACAACCCGACTATATTAATGTTATACTTAAATTATTACTTCAAGAATTACATTCTTCTAGCTTTGTGGAGTTTAGCTTGACATGATGCAATCATGTCCACAATTCTGGGCCTGCCAGAAATTTTTAGTACATAACTATACATTCTGTTTACTATACTCAGTATTCATTTTGAGTGGATAATATGATTCTGAATATAAGGCACCAGTAAAGCTTAGTCCACATTTTCAGCTATCAACAAAAATTTGGGTAATGATTGCTCGAAATGCATTTTTAATTATGATATGCGCTTTTTTAGGGTTTCGTTCATCTGGCGAAACCGTATTCGTCTCGCTCCTCTGTCTGTCTGTCTGTCTGTCAGTCTGTCACAGAGCCCGTTCTCAGAAATTATACATGTTGGAGACTTGAAATTTTGCGTACTTATAGCTGAACACCACACATCATACGACAAATCATAAAATTTTGAAAAAGTTGTATACTTAACCCTTTGGGCACCCACATGTGTATTTTAAACAATTCTTTCTAAGTGAGCCCCTAATTAGGTTGGAGGCGTGAAATTTTACGTACTTATAGCTGAACACCTCACATAAAACAACAAATCATAAAAGTTTGAAAAAGTCGTACATTTAACCCTTTGAGCTCCAACATGTGTATTTTAAACAATTCTTTAAAAGTGAGTCCCTAATTAGGTTGGAGGCGTGAAATTTGGCATACTTATAGCTGAACACCTCACATCAAACGAAAAATCATAAAATTTAGAAAAAAATCGTACATATAACCCTTTGAGCTACCACAAGTGTATTTTAAACAATTCTTTCTAAGTGAGACTCTAGTTAGATTGGAAACGTGACATTTTGCATACTTATAGCTGAACACCACATATCATACGACAAATCATAAAATTTTGAATAAGCCGTACATTTAACCCTTTGTGCTTCCACATGCGTATTTTAAGCAGTTCTTTCTAAATGAGCCCCTTATTAAATTGGAGATTTGGAATTCTACATTCTTATAGCAGAACACCTGAGGCCAGGCGACAAATCATAAAATCTTGAAAAAGTCTTACGTTTAACCCTTTGAGCTACCAAATATGTATTTTAAGCAATTATTTCTAGCCCCTAATTAAGTTGGAGACATGAATTTTTGCATACGTATAGCTGAATACCTCGGACCACACGGCAAATCATAAAATTTTCAAAAAGTCTTATATTATTTACTCCTCCGGGGTCTAACTTGTGTATTTTAAGCAATTTTTCTAACCTCCACCCTTTTACCCGGGGAGCAGTTTTCCAAATTTGCCGACACCCCTTTGACCATTCTTTCATATTATGCGCCATAGCCTTACATATTTTAGTTCCGCTTTTTACCGCCACGGGCTCCTACATATCTCGGGTGCTATCGGCTCAATCCCCTCGACTAACATATCTACGGATAGTATATAAAACGGAGTTTCGTTCGGATAGAGGTTTGTTTAGAATAGAGTGTGCCCCTGGTTGCGAAATGTGGAACTAACAGATTTTTCAAAAGGATAAAGTGTTTTGAAAGGAATATAAAACGAAATCCTCTGTGTAATCTGTGATCATACTTACCTACTTGTTCACTATATTTATGCATACTATAAAGTGTGTATACATGCTATAGTTCATATACAGAGCTACAGAAATGAATTCGAAAATGTTACTGAGTATGTGCATAAATTGCTTAAAGGTGGGATTTAAAGGAGTTATGCATTTTTACTCTGAACTGAATTTGTGTACTATGAAATATTTGTAGAATATAGATAAAATGATATACAGGGCCACGCAAAGAGTTGGATACATGGCCGTCTATTGGTGATAATTTCTGGAAATGTAATTTCGGTAGTTTTAAGCGCGTTTTAGTTTGAATTAAATTTTAGCTAAATAGTGGCACGTAATAAAGGTACTAGGTAAACTACAGGGCTGTGCAAAAGTATTCAAGTATGTTTCCATCTATTAGTATAAATTGCTGAAAGATGAATTTCAACCTGTTATGCATTTTCTTGCTAAACTAAATTTCCCCATTATATGGTATATATATCAACATACAGATCGAATACAGGGCTGCTCAAAAGAATTTGAATACATATTTGGCTATGGACGGTAATTACTGAAATCAGAATTTTAAATGTTTACTTAGTTATCTTATTTATCTTATTTCCCTAAGTAACGAAGTTTCGTTAAAGCTTTCAGGGAGTGTTGGAAAGTGTTTCATAATCTATTCTGTACGCATGATTTTTCTTACTTGTTTAAGACTTGGCTGGGAGTGTAGATTTCTGATCATTAGGTACTAACACGAACAAAGAATACATGACGGCGACTTTGATAAGAAAAAATAATTAAAAATCCAGTCATAAACCTTTGTTTTTTATAACTGTGCCCCTGTTCTTAATTATAAAATTGACAGTTTTTGTTTTAAATTTATGTATTTTAAATATTAAAGATTTAAACAATCGTAGATTTCATAAGGATCGAAAGATAGGATGTCTGTCACATCTTTCTTTTATCTTGTCTTCGTTTTTTATTTTTTGTTCTCTTAAACCTTGATCGCCGAGCAAAAGGGTAAAATTGTAATTTTTTTTCTCTGTAATTTTTTTAAAAATCTAAAAAAAGGTGATTTTTTAAAAAGACATAAAAAATTTAATTGGGTATATAAGAATATAAGCCTTGTGAGTATTACTCATAACAAAATGTTTTATAACTGCATTATATTTCTAGAATTATATTAATTTAAATATTGCTTGTATTGCCGTGAAACCTACAGCTTAGTGAACGGATATATCAGTTCGCGGCGGTGGGAAGGTTAAGAGCTATTATTTAGAAATTCATACAAATAAGTGATATTTTGATAGTTGTATTTTTTAATTGGCTTGATTTTTTTATGTCGAAGTAAATCATATTTAATTCCTATTGTGCAATTTTGAAGCCCTGAAAAAACTTCATGTTTCCTGTAGAAAATTTCAAAGTTCAAGATCATGAATCCCTCTTTTCATGAAAATTGAAATGCCAATATGTTTGGATTGCTATATCTCTCGAAAGCAACAACATCCCAAAATTCTTTTCTCATAAACTGTTAGTATAATAGTACATACATAGTAAAATTTACTTGGTTCCATGGGGCATTGTTAATTTTCATTGTTATGATGCTACAAAATGCAATCAAAATGACGTTTTTTGTCCGTTTTCTGCAATTATTATCTTATTTAAGGGGTCTCAGGACTCTTAAAATTGGAAAAAAAGAAAAAAAAAACCATTTTCAACATTTAATATCTTAAAATGTATTTGATTTTAAGACACAATTTTAATTGGAATAAAATATATAAGTATGTTCTTACATTTCGGGTATTTAAAAAAATTATAAGATGCAGAATTAGCATTTACAGGGGGCTCCAAACTGTTAAATATTTTTCGAGCCAAAAAGCGGCATAACAGCTTACGCGCACGATTACAAAGTAAGTTTTGCAACTAAAAAAAAAAAAAAAAAATTACCTACTTATACTTCAGATTGTAATAATTACCCTAAACCTAAATAAATTTGTATTTAAAGCTTTTTTATATTTTTAATACAAAGTTGTATTTAGCTAACGCAAAATTAAGAAAATTTCAACAGCATAATCACCTAAAAAAATATTATTTTGAACAATAAAAAGGAAATTTTAGGTTCAGTTTATACAGACTAACATGAAATATATGTTTTCAAAATTTCATGAAAAAATATTCACAAGTTTTTGAGGTATCCTGCGCCTTATGCCCAAAAACGTCATTTGGAGAAAAATGGCTTCAAAGTTTCCGAAACGACGCTTCAGTTATTGAACATGTATAAATGTAAAAGCCATAACTTCATTTCTAATAGGAATTTCAAGGAAACAATTATATCAAAATGTTCAGAAAAGATAGGAGTTTAACATCTAAAAAAATTAAAATTTCGAAAATTTTAAATCTTTAAGAGTCCTGAGACCCCTTAAGCACTAGTACCCCAAAAATTTTCTTATAGAATATGAGTGTTTACTATTAGGACAAGCTAAGTAATATAGAACTTTACCGGGATATCGAAGCTGTTAGCAGATATAATCTGTTACATATTCAAAAGTTTAAAAATCTGCAACTTTTGAATTAGTCCTATCTGAAACAGCATCACAGTTGAATAAAACAAAATATATCAGGTAATAGTTGAAAATATTTATAAAAACATGGAAATGAAAAATAAGTGGGCTCTCATGCTATTTTCAGAAAAAAAATGACAAACGTTACAAAAGGGCAGTGTAAATATCAAGCTTTTTCCCTATAAGTAAATGGATTATCTCGTTTCTCTTTCCCTTTCCTGTGTTTTTACCCTATGAGGAAATGGAAAATCACTCTTCTCTTTCTCCTTCTATGGTAAAAGCTTGATTATTGGACTGCCTTTTTGTAACTTTTTTCATTTTTTTTCTTCCGAAAACAGCATGAGACCCCACTCATTTTTCGTTTCCATGTTTTTGTACATATGTTCAACTACTACTTGATGTATTTTTTTAACCATTTGGAAAAATGGTTATTGTTCTCGTCAGGATGGGAAATCAAAAGCATATCTGAAGGTTTTCATTGGTTTAATCTGCAATTTATTCGTTTTCTGATTGGTCTATACAGTAATCTGTATTTCCCTTTAATTTCAACAACGATGGATACTTTCTGTTGCCACTATGACAAAAAACCAATAAAAACTACAAAAAAATTAATAACTCAGAAACAAATTGAGATACAACTTTCAAACAAATTGCATTTAAAAGTACATTTTTTTTTTCTCTATCCGACGGTGTAAAAAGTAATATTGTCGGATGTTTAGAAGTTTAAGAAGGAAATTTCATTTAAAATTGGCCGTCAGATTTCTTGGAAATCTTGGAATTCTTGGAAATCTGACGATGGAAAAGACTTTTCCCGAACAGCCAATAAAATACTTGGATATTTACGTAAGTTTCAGGTGGATAATATTTAAGTTTCATGGAATCTGACGGGTTGCAGGCGATATTTTGGCTTGCAATTATTACGTGTAATAACACTATTAATGTTTAATTCATGGCGTACGTAATGTATGATCAACTCCGTGCTATTTTTTATGTCTTAAATTTTAGTCTTCAAAAAAATCGTTTTCCAAATGGTCGTTGTAATTTGATAAATTGCTTTTATTTTATTTTTTTTATTCAACTGTGATGCTGTTTTGAGATAGGACTAATTCCAAAGTTGCAGATTTTGAAACTTTTGAATATTTAACAGATTATAGCTGCTAACAGCATCATCGATATCCAGATAAAGTTGTATATTACTTAGCTTATCACAATAGTAAACTTTCATATAGTATAAGAAAAATTTTGGGGTACTATTGCTTAACTAAGATGATAAGTGGAGAAAATGGACAAAAACGACATTTTGATTGCATTTTGTGGCAGCATAACAAGGAAAATTAACAACGCCCCATGAAATCAAGTAAATTTTACTAAATATGTAGTGTTGTATTAACAGTTTTTGACAGAAGAATTTTGTGTTGTTGCTTTCCAGAGATATAGCAATCCAAATATACCGGCATTTCAATTTTAATGAAAAATGGGATTCATGGTCTTGAACTTTCACATTTTCTACAGGATACAGGAAATTTTTTCAGAGCTTCAAAATTGCAAATTATTCATTAAATATGATCTACTTCAACATAAAAAAAAATCAAGTAAAACAAAAAATACAACTATCGCACTTTGTCTGATTTTCAAAATAATGGCTCTTAACTTTCACAAATACAGTGCGTGTAAAAACTTTAAGGACAGCAAAAAATTGTAAAAATTTTGATAAATTGAAAATGCGACAAGTGAAATGGTAATATAATGTTGATCCTAAAGTGGAATTACTAATGTAAAAGTCAACAGAATGTATCTGTGTCCTTTTTATTCCGAAAAAATCATGCAAAAAACCCCCTATTTTTGACTGTATAAAAACTTTAAGGACACCAGTATTTTTTTAAAATAGAAATGTTATATATAATTATTATTAAGTATTGACTAAAACAGATTTTAAGACCGAAAGCGAAAGCGAAACCGAAATTTGGCGATCTTCCTACTTTCGGCCGAAAATGAAAATGTTCAAAAACTTTTTAAAGTACTTAAATTGTATATATTAAAGTAATTAATACATACATAAATATATTATTAATTAATTATACGTATTTATTAAATATGCATAATAAATAATTAAACATGCGTATTTATGAAATATGCGTATTTATACGCACAATTATATGTGTGGCCCAAATTGTCTCTCTGTGCCTTAGATTTCATCTGTTTTTTTATATATAAAATAAAACGTAATTAATTCATTAACGACACAGAAAAATTTTCTAATTATACGAATTTCATTTAATTAAAAAATATTTTAGTCTTATGTATACACACCTCGATTTATCTTTTATAATGGTTTCTGTAAATGATAATCTGTTATACCAGAACTTTCTCAAACAGCGTTCGAAACGCATCTGCGGTTTCAAACTGAAAATTTTCTGTTATTGTTATGTCTGTAGCTTTTAATGTGCATGTGAAAAAGTTTACTTATATATGCATTGCTTGCTTTATAATCTGCATTCACGTCTTGAGTCAGTCATGGCTGATAGCTATAAACAACGAACTTCATAGCAATAAATAGTATCATTTTAGCCGGCCTATAAAGCTCAAATCGATGAGAAGTGTTGAAATTTTCCAAAGGAAGAAACGAGATTTTTCGAATACTGATGCGGTGAAACTCAGATTTCGGATCGAAACTCGACCGAAACTATCAATATTAGAAAAATCTCGTTCCTTCCTTCGTGAATTTTCAACACTTCTCATCGATTTGAGCTTTATCGGCCGGCTCAAATGAGACTATTTATAACTACGAACTTCGTTGTTTCTAATTACCCGTCATGACTCAAGACGTGAATGCAAATTATAAAGCAAGTAATGCATATATAGCTAAACTTTTTTACGTGCTCATTAAAAGCTGCAGGCATAAAAGTAATAGAAAATTTTCAGTTTGAAACTGCAGAAGAGTTTCGAATACTCTTTGAGAAAGTTCTAGTATAACAGATGATTATTTACAGAAATCATAATAAAAGATAAATCAAGGTGTATATACATAAAACTAAAATATTTTTTAATTAAATGAAATTGTATAATTAAAAAATCTTTCTGTGTCATTGATGAATTAATTACATTTTATTTTATATAAAAAAAAAGATTGGATCTCAAGCGCAGAGAGACAATTTGGGACAAACATATGATTAATTAATAATCATGTATATTTAATAAATACGCATAATTAATTAATTATTATACATATTTAATAAATACGTATAATTAATTAATAATATATTTATGTATGTATTAATTACTTTAATACATACAATTTAATTACTTTAAAAGGGTTTTTGGACATATTCGTTTTCGTTTTCGGCCGAAAATAAGGAGATCGCTGAAATTCAATTTCGGTTTCAGGTTCGGCCTTAAAAAAAGTTTTGGTCGATCCTTAATAATAATTATGTATAACATTTCAATAAAAAAAGATACTAGCGTCCTTTAAATTTTTACACAGTCAAAAAATAGCTTTTTTTTGCATAATTATGATTTTTTCGCAATAAAAAGGTCACAGATACATTCTGTTGACTTTTATATTAGTATTTACACTTTATGATCAACATTAAATTACCATTTCACTTGTCGCATTTTCAGTTTATCAAAATTTTTACAATTTTTTGCTGTCCTTAAAGTTATTACACGCACTGTATATTATTACTATAATTTGCCGCATTTATTCCCGTCTTTTAAAAAGTATTCTAAATGTAACATTTTTTTGAATAATTTAGAAATACCTGTAGCATCAGTCTTAAAAATAAATGGCAACACAATAATATGAAACTTGAAGTTAAAAATCGCGTAAAATCTAATTTACCAAGATTAACTTTGTCATAAAATGAGGAAGCTTTTGTTATTGTAAAAAAAAAAAAAAAAAAAAAAAAAAAGGTATATTTTTAATTGTATAAAATACAAATGAATAAATGTAAAAAGGAAATAAAACTCATTAATTACAGTCTTCTTAATCCAGAATCAAATTTCAGTCAATTTCTGTCATTTAAAACCTTTCTGATCCACTTTACTGCAGGCAAAAAAAGCGAAAGGTACAATCTTTATCTGCATCCTTTTTAGGTGTGTTCGTAATTATATAAATAAGTAGCATGTAGAGCAGTCCTCTGGTCCGTCTGTCTGTCTGCATATAACAGTGCAAAAACTACTCAACAGAATAGTTCGAAATTTAATATATATAACCGTTGCCTAATTTTGCAGATTTATCTCAAATTTTCTGAAAATTGAATCAAAACTTAAAAAGATATTAATAAAAGTTTTCTTCATTCTACTAAATCCTACCACACGTAATTAATTTATTGAAATCCCATGATAGGTAATGTTTCTCTGTTGCCATGGTGCTTACGTCATATTTGAGATGGAGTTATATTATTTCCATATTACTGAATTTAATATATATAATCGTAACAAATTTTGTATTCATGCATTTTTGCATAAGAGTGCAACAGTTATTGCACCAAGATCCGAATATTTAAAAAATATATATATATTTACAGTATGAACGCATCTTATTTGCCACGGTTGACGTACAAACTCCGACTTTTTTTTTCTTGCTGAAAGTCATATTTTCACACTTATTTAATTTTCACATTTTGAATAATGAATAACCATGAGACCCCCAAAGATCTTGATGTATAGATATCTTTTGATCGCGATTTTGAGGGATTAGTTTTAGATTAATACAGGGGAGATTGTAGAGAAATAAAGTGGAATATATTTCAGCGTAATGAGAATGATCATGTTTCCGTAAATAATATTCATTTAATACGCTGTAGAATGTTCCCACACAATTCAAAATTTTTACATAAAAACTAAAATTGTGACAATTGATTATCACTTATTATCAAGTAAGAGTTAAATTCAAGTTGTACTATCTGAAATATATTTTATTCTCTCTTTCTGGTAAAAAGAGTCAAGCATTTTCACATAATTATGTGTTTAACATTTTCACGAATAAGGGAAACATTTTCCCCCCTTTTAAAATTGGTGATTGTCATATTTAATTATAACCTTATCAGCATTTTTTATACAGAATGTCAAAATAGAACATATTTCGAAAGCAAATAGTTAAAAGTTGTGCAAATTGTGCTAAACGCCGCATAGAAAATAGGACGTATAATAAAAGTACTATGTGCAATGTTCATCTTTGCTTCTCAAGCAAAAGAAATTGCTTCGCAGAATATGATAATTAACACTTTGTATAGTAATTTTATTTCATAATTTTGTATTATTTTAGTTAACATTTTGTTATATTAAACCAAAAAATAAAAGACGTCGCATTTTAAGCCTAACTATAATTTGCGTTACCTTTATAAGACATTGGGAAAAATATTTCCCATAAAATTCCAAACAAACTACAAATTGTTATGTATTTTTCTTATAATTTTTATTTATTTTACCTCTAAACAAACTAAAATAAACAGTTACATACTAATCTTTACTCATAACAACCGTATGGTCCTGTAAGGGATAAAAACATAATTGTTCAGAGAATATATTAAAAATACTTTAATAACAACTTCATACATAGAAAATTATATATCATATGCTAGCATTTTAAAATTAAATATCACTGAAAATAATGTTACGCTAAATGTAAATGTTAGAGAGAAATATAAATAGATATTAGTTTACTGAGTCGAAACTTTTCTATCTTAGATAAGAAATAGAATATACGTATCCTAAATAATCATATTTTCTCACCATTTTCATCTTTACATCGTTTGATGAATGACTAAACCTGGAGCATAGCCCAAAGAACTTGAGATAGATATCTTCTGATCGAGATTATGATGTTTAAGGATTATACGAGTACCGTAGTAAAATATAGAGAAAGAAAGTTGAATAAAATAAGTATATATTTCCTTGTATGGAGAATTATCTTGTTCCGACAAGCAATATTCATTTAAATGGAAATGAAAATGCACATGTATTTTATTGATTCCATATAAAGGATTCAGGAGATTTTTAATATTAAATAAGGCAGAAAATTCAATTATTGCGTACGTAATATAGACGCTCTATAAATATTGTAATATTTTTTCCTTAAAAAATTATCATGAAAGAAGATATTCAAATACACAATTCAGAATACTTATAACACATTCAAAAGCTTGTTTAGCAATTAGCTGTTAAAAGAATTCGAATTATTTTATACAACCCGATATATAATCTACAAATTTTACACACACCACATATTATGAAATATGGACAATGTACAATAAAACTTAAAATGCATTTCTAACAATTACCATCCATAGATTGCAATGTGCCCAATTTCATTTGGATACATGGATTTACTGGTTCATACGTACGGCTCATTTTAAAATAATTTTTTCTTCGGTCAAATTATAATTTGGTACAGCCAGAATTAAAGAAATTATTTAATCTGTTACTCCTTGACCTGTCCTTACCAGCTTTATCCGAAATTTTCTTTTTCTTAACTGTGCTTATAAATTTTAAACTATAGAAATTTTTAAACTTGCCAATCTCTATCGTTTCATTTTTTAGTTGTAAATTTGAATTACACTCTTATTTTCATTATAATAACACCTTTTTATAAATTAATAATTGTTATTTCAAATAAAATGTTTACGTAGTTTATATACTACAGTTAGACTTTTTATTCCCAATGACTCATTTATTATAAGACAATCATCCAGAAACTGGGCGTAATTTTGAAGACAACTCGGTAGCCGTTCAAAGTGTTCAACTATTAAGCATTTTCGGTTACTTAACACAAATTTTTATGTTTAAAAATATTGGTAGGGTAAAAGTATGTGCATTATTAAAAATGTTATTAAAAAAGCTCACATTTATCCCTTATTTACACATGTATGCCTTTGGTAAAAATAAAACGTTTTTGTTCTTTCCCCTAATTAAGAGGATCATATTTAATTGAAGCAAATATTAAAAAATATTTTACACAAATATCTCTTTGGTAAAAATAAAAACTTTTGGTTCATTCTCCTAAATAAGAGGATCATATTTAATTAAAGCAATTAACTTAAAATATATATATATCCGATGTCAGGCTATACCGGGGGAGGTATTCTGTGGCTGAAGGGTCGACTTTAAACCGCCCAAAAAGACGAAAATATTTTTGCTTTTTCTTTAGGATCACCTACACAACTGTGCAGGTCAGGTCTTAAAGGGATATAAGGTTACAGTTTTCTAAACTCCAGAGGAACTTTAGCTATGAGGATCAAATTTATGATTTATTGCTGATTTGTATTTGATCCCAATAATATTAGTATTTTTCATGATCTAGTATGTCTGTTTCTCATTCAAATTGCAAAGTGTTTGGACGACATTCGAAAAAAAAAAAAAAAGACTGTTAATTTAGTTACAATTATTTAAAAAATGATAATCTCTAATATAAAGTAAGTTTCTTTGTCTTATTTAATATTTTGAGCATATAAGGACATATAAAAGAAAGTGAACCCACAGGGAGTACAATAAAATGGACACTACTCGAAAACATTATATTTCACAGGAAAAGAAAAATTAGATTCTCTCTCTTTTTTTTTTTTTTTTTTTTTTTTTTTTTTTTTTAACCATTTGGAAAAATGATTATTGTCCTCGTCAGGGTAGGAAATCAAAAGCATATCTGAAGCTTTTTATTGGTTTAATCTGCAATTTATTCGTTTTCTGATTGGTCTATACAGTAATCTGTATTTCAATTTAATTTAAAAAACGATGGATACTTTCTGTTGCAACAATGACAAAAGAGTAATAAAAACTACAAAAAAAATTAATAACTGAGAAACAAATTGAGATACAGCTTTCTAACAAAATGAATTTAAAAGTGCATTTTTTGTCTGTACGACGGTGTAAAAAGTAATATTGTGGGATGTTTAGAAGTTTAAGAATGAAATTTCATTTAAAATTGCTCGTCAGATTTCTACGATGGAAAAGCCTTTCCCCGAACAGCCAATGAAATGCTTGTATAATACCTAAGTTTCAGGTGGATAATGCGAAAGTTTCAGGGAATCTGACGAGTTGCAGGCGATTTTTGTCGCTTGCAATTTTTACGTGTAATAACGCTATTAATGTTTAATTCATGGCGTACGTAATGTATGATCAACTCCGTGCAATTTTTTTATGTCTTAAATTTTAGTCTTTGAAAAAATCATTTTCCAAATGGTCGTTGTAATTTGTTATTTTTTTTTCTTTACTGTAATTTCATTTTATAGCACTTAGCTCTGCATGCAGCTTGTAAAACCTTGCACAAAAGCATAAAACCCTTAAGAATGAAGACGTGGAAGAGATTTTCAGAATCGAGAAATTTTATCCCCTTCTGTACAAATTATCCACTTTCTGTGCTGTCAAATGGACATATAGCGCAACCTAGTGATTTTTTGTGTAACTAAACTTATGAAACTTTTTCTATATCAAGATGTATCTAAGTCAGACCAATTACTGCAGCAATACGCAAAATGAATTTTTTGTAGTTGTGTCACTTTTCTTGCGGGTGAGCTATGTGTCAATAACTGATCAAAACAACAGAGTGGGAAAAATAGTTTCACAAGACTATTAATTTAAACTATATCAAAAATAATATTTAAATTTATTTTCTTAAAATTTTTCTATTATTATAATTATTATAATTATCACTATCATTGTTGTTGTAATTAAAAAATTAATAATTCTGGCTTAAACTATTAAAGTATACAAATATTAAAACACAATATATTTAAGGTGAATATGAAACAATTAACTAAAGCTTTATATAAATATAATATTTTAATGTCAAACCTCTGAAAAATTCTCTGAAATGTACTTAAAAAAGTCAGTAAGCTTGAAAGAATAATTCGTTTAGTATTATTTAGAAAGAATAATTGCGCTTATATATAATTAATACGAGGGTTACTCTGAAATTATTGAGATACGCTCAGACGAGAATTTACAAAATAAAAATAACGGTTTAATTTTAAAATACAAAGTATTTTAACACAGCAGACGATTTTTTACTGACTTACTTCCACTTCTTTAGCGTAGAATAAATTTTAAACAGAAGAGAAAATGGAGTTGACGCGAAAACATTTTCGCACTATGATTTTCTACAATTTTAAAGCAGGATTAAATCAAGAAGAATGCGTTCAACGGTTGAAATTAGCATTTGGTGATGAATCTCCAGCTCGTGCTACTGTATTTAGATGGTTTAAAGAATGTAGCAGAGGTCGCAATTTTCTTCAGGATGAAGAAAATGTGTCTGCCATACCGAAAAATGTTAATGGATGATAATCGCTGTACCTGTCAAATGATACAGAAGGAACTTAACATTGGATCCGCAGCCATACACAACATTATTCATGAAGAATTGCATATGAAAAAAGTAGTTTGCCGTTGGGTTCCCCATAATCCAACTGAGCACCATAAAGAGGAACGTGTCAGAATCAGTAAAGAAACTCTTAAATTGCTAAATGATGGTGGCCACCGCATCATTTCTAAAATTGTAACGGGTGATGAAACGTACATACCGTTTTTTTGACGTTCCAACACGTCAAGAAAGGAAAGTATGGGTATTTGAATATGATCCTACGCCGACAATGGTGAAAAGACAAAGCGCACTGAAAAAAGTGATGTATGCCGTTTTTTTCAGAAGTACGGGATTGGTCAAAGCCATCAAGTTGGAAGTACAGAAGACAGTAACAGCAAACTGGTATACTACTAAATGTCTTCCAGAAACTCTACAAGAAGTGAATGTTAGGGGACTAATGCTTCACCATGACAATGCATCGTCACATACAGCCGGATTAACAGTTGAGTTTCTTAAACAAAAACGAATTAAAGTGATAGAAAATCCGCCGTATTCACGTGATCTAGCTATGTGTGACTTTTGGTTATTCTTTAATCTGAAAAAGAACTTACGTGGACGTCGTTTTCATTCAGAAGAGGAGATTGATGTGGTTATAAATGCATTATTTTCATCTATTCCAAGAAATGAATGGCTTGAGGCATTTAATCTGTGGAAAATTCGTCTACAAATGTGTATTGATGGAGGAGACTACTTTGAACACAGCTAAAATTTTGTAAGTATAACTTTAAAAACCTAGTTGTATTTCAAAAATTTCAGAGTGACCCTCGTATACGTTACAGAAAAAAAACAGAATTTTAAATTACCAAAGACTCTACATTTTGTACTAAAGAATAATAAAACAAAAGAAAAGTGAAAATTAAATGTTTTCTATACGGAAAACGGAATTTTAGCTACGCATTAAAAGTTTGGTAACGGATTTTTTTTTTATTTCCAACAAACTTTTAATTAAAAAAATATTCAATATATTGATAAACATATAACATAAAATGAATATGAGTTTTTTTAATCATAAATAGGATCATTGCTGATCTTTTGTGTCATGTCACGTTTTATTTTACAAACATTATATTTAATACTTCTATCTCAAACAGTTTCATTATGTGCTTTCGCATATTGTCGCCATTCATTTTTCAAACATAATTTCATAAATACTATGCACTGAAAAAAAAGTAGTAATTAAAGAAATTTATAAGAGGTTTAACAGAAACATAAATGCATAAAATCAATATAAATGCAGTAAAACAATGAAATAAATTCTAGAAACATTTATGAAAGTTCACTGTTCACATTAACAATTATCTAACATTTCGGAAACATATATTTATATTCATACATTCTTGGGAGGGAAACAATCAGAAACCTCAAAAATTCTTAAATTAACAAGTTGGAAATTGGACGTCAAACGTGGCACATGAGGTACGTTCGTACTATAACTAGTTTTATAAATATTTTTTGACCCACATATTGTACTAAATGTATATTTTATTGAACTTTAATAAGTGCATATGAATTTCATTCTGTTCGAAATGCTGTAACATCATTAAAATGCACTTGAGATATTTTTTCCCATTGGCTATAATGTAACGGAAAGCTTTTCACAGTCCTTGTAATTAAACTATGCATCGGATTTTCATAAAATTTGAAATGATTCGACAACATTTTGCAACAATTATATATTTAAAATTTCAGACAATTCGGTTGGGTAGTTTTTGCTATGTTATATGCGGACGGACAGACAGACAGACCGAACGACGAATATAGATGCTACGTATTTATATAATTCCGAACGCAACTAAAAAGACTGTTTAAATAACAGTAATGTTTGGAAAATACATTATTTTTAACTTCCAAATCGGTTTGTGCAATATATATTTCTTTTCCTAAGAGTTTTTGAAGAAAATATATCCAAATCGGTGGTAACTATAGTACATAAAGTTTTACTATAAGAACATGTTGCAATCACTTTGAAATTTAATGCAATACACTAATCATTTAGATAATCCTGTAGGGTAAATTAGATTTAGAAATTTTAAGATTTGGTAGAGGGGGGGGGGAGATAAAACATTTTTCCTAGGTTAATATTGTAAACTTTTCTTTACAGGTTTAACTTAAACTTAATTTTACCGCATTGATTTAAAATTTTAATAGCCTAAAATAAATTTCCATGTGGTGTTCCAGTAAAATTGTGATTTCGATATTTTAATAATTAGTGGTAAAATACTCTGTTTGAAAAAAAAATCCCGCAGGATTTCCATATGTAAAAAAAAATGTTAGAAGGAAAACAGTACTTTTTACAACTAAATATGTATATTTTTGCAGTAAAATTATTCACAGGCTTTGGTAGTATTATATAACTATTACTAAAAATTTTCAAAGCGTTTGTACTATAGGAACTAATTTTTTGCACAGTGGGTTTTCGGTTAACGAACTTAATCCGTTCCAAAACAGTGTTTGTTAATCGATTTTTTCGGTAACCGATCATATTAGATTTAGTACATATTTGTACGGTAATCCAGTTAACTCGTTCTTAAAAGCTAAATAATATGTAAAAAATAATATAATTTTTCCCTTTTTAATACGGCTAATATACGTCCTTATTTAATATGGGCAGATCGTATTTTGATGGCTTTGTCCGTGTCAAACCGTTAAAAAAAATAAATGGCATGCAATTTGCAAAAACTTTTAGGATTGCATTCATTGACTTCATTGCATTATATCATATCAGTTTGTCACTTTGACATTTCAAACACACTTTAGATCTCTAAAAGTTTCTGTTTACTGCAGGGCCCGAAAAAACTTAAGTGGAGCCTAGAGCCTGTTAATAGTTTGAGCTAAAATTCGATTGAAATAATTAATTTTCACTTTAAAATATTTCTTTGTAAAGGGACACAAGATCTAAAAATTAATGCTTCTAATCTGTTCATTATAATTTGGGGACCCTAAATGTAGGACCCGAACCGCCGGTAGCCCATCAATTACTTGGTCTATACGTATGAAATTATTAAAATATTCCCTATGTTGAAAATAGGTGCATTTAAGTACAACTCGTCAAATCTGAAACATAACATTTCTTCTTCTTGAATTTGTTTTGTGAAATGTTCGTTAACCGAATATGTGTTCGTTATCCAAACACAAAAATCTCTATCATTTAACAATTTTATGCACTTTTAAATCCTTGACTATACTGGTATTTATATAAAAATATAAGATCAATGCAGACTGGTGCTGGAGTTGTAGCCCCTGTGCACACTGCCGAAGGCGATGGGGAATTTTGTTTTCCCAATTTTGTTTGGGTATATTTTAATTTGAAAATAAAACATTATATAGAATCGACTTTATACATTTCTGAAAGTAATTGGACCAATAAATTACAATTGTTTAATGCGTTTTTCGGTTAAATATATAAAATCTTTCAACATTGATTTTAGGTACATTTTCGGTTACTATCGCAGGTCGGGTAACTCCGGGAGGATCAGCTGATATTTTAATAAAACATATTTAAATTGTATGTTATGTTTACATGTGTAGTTTAAACGTCTGGTTATTGGTGCAGTTTTTGTTATTTATCTAAAGAAGTAGATTATATGATGTAGTTTATTGACTAATGCTTTTTATTTTTCGTATAAAGAACCTACAAAGTGTTTCTGATCCATCTTGAAAAAGTCCAATCAGTGAGGTTATGTATGTTGTACACTCGTCAGCAAGGACTGCTGTATGTCAAAATTATTGTTCTCTGATATATTAATTTCCTTATTTTCAGTTTATCGAAACTTAAACGCGATTGAAGAAACAGCGAAAGGCTGTTTCTTGCAACGTTTTCGGTATTAGAGAAGTTCTATTTGATAAAATAGTAATTGCGTTTTTAATATATATCTATACCATATATATATGTGTGTGTGTGGCATTCCGGCGACATTCGTATATCCCGAAATAAACGTAGTAGAATAATAAAGGCCAAACCTCCGTTATCATGAGAATATCGGAGTGCAGTCAGAGTGGCGAGATAAGATAAGCTCCATAAACATTGAGAATTTTCCCATGACATAATTAATAAAGTCATCGTAACTTTAAACTTTGTTTTTTTTTATCATTTTCGAAATTCGACAGTTCTACAGAGTTCTCAACACGGATTCTTAGAGGGTAAATCGGCTGAATCAGCGATACAAGAAGTTCTCTCAACAATTGACTTACTTCAACAAGAAAACAACTACATTTCATTAATATCATTAGACATCCAAAATGCTTTTGACAACTTACCTTGGGACGCAACAATCCAAGAACTGGAATTTTTGTGGTTGGAGGAGCCATATGTTAATATCCTGAAATCCTTTTTATCTCACAGAGGAGCGAAACCAAATTGGCTAGCACAAGAAATTCATTGGTTTAGGAAGGGGTGCCCACAAGGTTCATGCTTTGGGCCCTTTCTATGGAGAATCTTCCTAAACGCTCTCTTACGCCATTTAAAATCGTTAGGTTACATAATAATAGCTTATGCAGATGACATTTTAATTATATTAAATGGTAAAACAAGGCGATAATTAGAAAAATTAGGAAAGGACATCTTAGATTATATTAGTAGGTGGATGTCAAATCACAACATGAAAATATCTTACAATAAATGTAAAGTTCTTCACCTTAGAAGACCAAAATTTTTGAAAAGAGCTCCAACACTCAAAATTGACAACCATTCATTAAAAAGTGAGCGAACTTTAGAATACTTAGGTATCGTTCTGGATAGTACGTTGTCGTTTCTCCCCCATTTACGAAAGAAAAGGCAGGAAATTACACAACTTTCGCAAGACCTATTGAAGTTTGCCTCAGCTTACGGAGGGGTAAACAAATTAATTCTGAAGATTTGGTACAATAGTATCTTGGAGAAGAAAATCACGTATGCTGCAGCAACTTGGTTTCACCGGATAAGCAAAGCCCATGGGCTTCGTCTGATCTCATCAATACAATACCAGTGCCTATTATTAGTTTCGCGTGCCTACAGAAAAACTTAGGCGGATACCCTTTGTGTTTTAACAGGTATTCCGCCCTTGGCACTTCAACTTGAATATATAGCAACAACAGGAAGAGTCTTACGTCTTGGAATCCCGACAGGAAATCAAGAACCAATATTTTACCAACCAAAAATGAAGTCAGATCAAGTTGAACCATTTAAAGAATATTTCTTTCAAATAGATCCAGAAAATACTCCACATGTAGAAATAAACATTTATACGGATGGTTCTAAGATGGAAGATGAAACGGCATATGCCTTCTGTGTGTATCAGAGAGGAGAGTTAATCCACGAGGATCAAACTAAGTTAAGTAAAGAAAATACTGTTTTCCAGGCAGAACTCCTGGCCATAGAAGAGGCTGTGCTGTGGATTAGGAACTCCCCTCATAAAGAAGTATTAATACACTCGGACAGTCTCTCATGTCTCTTAGCAATAGAAGATGTTTTTTCAAAAAATCTCATCGCAGTACAAATTATCAAACTACTCCAAGAAACAAGAAAAAAGATCTTCTTTAAATGGGTCCGTGGACATGTGGGTAATGTGGGGAATGAGCATGCAGATTCTTTGGCAAAAGAAGCAACCAAAGCCACATCACATGCCAAATACAAATTCTTTCCCAACCCTCCTTCTTACTTGAAGAAGCTTCTAAAATCATCTCTACACGAACAATGGCAGACTCGCTGGGACTATGGTACCACAGGACGGTACACATACGCTTTAGCCCCAAAAGTCTCGGAAAAGAGAATCCTGCTGCATAGAAATCTTTTTCTGTTTGCCACTAACCACGGCCCATTTTCATCATATCTTTATAAATTTGACAGGGCTCCTTCTCCATTATGTGTATGCGGTCAGCGAGCTACATCATTGCATTATATCTTTAACTGTACCCTTACATCATATTACCATATAAGAAAATCTCCAAAAATTTCTTTGTCTCAGTGGTTCTCAGTGGTTTTGTCAAATCCATCATTTTGTCAAAAGATAATTGAATGTATGAAAGTTTTAGAAAACAACCATTATTTGTTTCAAAATGTTTTGCCATTTATAGATGATGATGAGAACGTATCTTAACAAATAGACAGATACCACCAATTCAAAATAAACTCTTAGCCACAAACAACACGATTGAACTATAATTGAACAGTTACAAGAACAATAGACTTTTGAAATTTTGTGTGTGTATATAATTATATAATATTCATCATAATTATTCAATATTCTACCCATTTTTTATATTCTACATTATTTTTAAAATTATGAATCTCTTTCTAATTTAGTATACATATACGTAGCTTTTATTGTATTTTTGCAGAACACCCAGCTTTGCAGAGTAATTGAGCTTTTGCCGCTCCAACAAGTTTAAAAATCCTATTATCTATTATCTCATGATCTTATTAATTACAAATATCTAAATTTCTCTCGTAAACGCCCAGTAAAAATTGGGCTTTCCATCGTGTATATATTGTACTTATATTGTATTTAATCTTAATATTCTCAATTGGCTTTCCTGTAGGTCCCTTCGGGCCTTTTATTTATTATTATTATTATTATTATTATTATTATTTTGTGTGTGTGTGTGTGTGGTGACGGCGGTAGTAAATGGAAACCGCTGGGTGGGGCTTGTGAGTGCTTAAGCCATTTGGTAGGCCTCCCCACCTAGCTGACCCTGACCCTGACAAAAACATATCAAAACATTTCCAGTAGTTTGTTCATCAACTCTCTAATAATCGATCATCCACATCATAAAACTTAAGATGTTACAAGTATTAGGATCTACACATTAGAATCGTTCACCCCAAGCGACGTAGATTTATTAAACAACCGGAAAAAAGTAAAATCTATCGCTCCTCGTCAATGTAACGGTATAAATATTCCAAGAAACATAACGCTGACGGATACAATATCAGCGGCAAACCAATTCCAGCAGAGAGATGGAGAGGAATGGGACAAGAGACAGGCTACGATACGATGGGGAGGGCGTGACGCCGATAATGAACTCCTTATACGGCGTCAGAATTAAAACGCAATTAAATGCTAGCGGGAAAATGGAATTGTGGGAAAGAACACCATCGAACAAATGCTATTAAAACATTCGAAAGTAAAATAATTTAGTTTTAGAATAAAATGAAAAAGTAAATTAATGGGTTTTATAAGATTAGAATAATAGATTAAGGTTTTTAGAATAATGAAAGAATACGCAGGTTTAAATGTATGAAATAAAAAACAAAATGTATTAAGATATTATTAAAGGCAGGTAACAAAGGAAAAATATTAAGAATTTGGAATAGTTTTACTAAGATAAAAGGGCGAAAATTTTTATTACTACATATATATATATATATATATAAGACGTATAAAACAAGAAATTCTTAATAGCATTTTAACGAGTCATATTTAAATTAAATATTTTCGCTTAGATTTGTTTTAAGATTTTACGCACTACAGAAAATTTTAACAAACAGAAATTTTCTCCCGTATTTTTTCAGAGATTTCATATCAGTATAGAGAGTAAATTTATGCATCAGACATTTAAAAATATATAAACTAAAATTATGCAGTTATAAAGCATTTTTGATCATCAAGTATTGCTAGAATAAAAATAATAAAGCACTTGCGTAGCTGTATGTAATTTAACCTGTATTCTAGCGATAAAAGAAAGAAAAATAACATACACTGTTCGTATCCTAATCAATATTGTTTCTAAATGTACGAAAGACTGGGGAAGACCCATTTTTTATGAAAAAAATTCTTTATGTTTTAAAGATTGAACCAAGGATAAAGTTTAATTGATCATTGTATTCGTTATACAATCAATTAGCAAAATAAAATTGTGACACAAGTATAATATATAAGAAACTTGAAGAATGACTCATGTTAATCATGAGAAAATTAGGGGTCAAGGCTCCCCACATATGGGATGTTTGATCCACATAATTTTATATTGAAATATTTGTTAAGGGAAATAAAATCAGTTTAAAAAAAGGCAGAATAACTTTATGCTACATGATTTAATTATTATTAAAAACATTTTGCGGTTTTTTGCGTACCAGTTATTGGTTAAATGAATCATTTCGCTTAGAAAACAGTAGAACTGCATAAATTTACGAATAGTACTGTTTACGTAACAACTTCAAAATTTAATTACATTAATATGAGAAATTGGCCAACTTTTTCCAACGGATGATTGCACTTGACACGCATCCGATGTCCCAAATTCATCGTAATTCTATTGTTTGAAAACAAATGATATTTTTAGGTGTATTAATGACTAGATTTTGAAAATTCAATGAAATGATGAATGTTGATGAATATTGATGATGGTGGTTTATTGTAAAATGAATTGTATGTATACTTAAAATTATGTATTTTTATAAAATGTAAGAGAACAATATACATGGGTGGTTCAATAATTATTGTCCTTAGTGTGTTTAAAATATTTGGACTGCGTTAGTTGTTGTGGAATATCGAAGCCTAATGTCTTAGATGCCTATATAGTTAATCTAAGAACCGTAGCTGCTATATTATCATAGTTTTGGAGAGAGGAGTGAAAAGGTGGGGGGAGTTAAAATCTGATTTTTAGCTTATGAGGCTAGATTTGTGACAGTGGATAGACGTAACTACTGTCGTTTGGACTCGGGATCATAGTGATGTCGCCACATCTCATCCGCTGTCACAAATGTAGCCTCATAAGCTCCAAACCAGCATTTCACCCTCACTCCTCCCCCCCCCCTCCTTAAATACTCCCTCAAAAATAGGTCTTTAAAGTTCACTCCTTCCTTCAAAACTACGTTGATATAGCAGCTACGGTTCTGAAATTGAGCATATAGGCATTTAAGACATTAAGCTGCAATATTCCACATCGACCATCGCAGTAAAAATAATTTGTATACACTAGGGACAATAATAATTGAACCACGCTCGTAATAATAACAGAAAATCAAGAAAAATAATTTATTTAAAAAGTTAGTACAAAAACAATGGGAATAAAATCAACTCAAGCTCTTTGAGAAAAATACATGGAAATAGATATTAAACCGTTTTTCTTTTTCCGGACCTTGAGCTGTCCATTGTTCTTTGTCTTTCTCTACAAGGAAGGCTTCTCGTCCATTTCTACTTTTTTTTCAGTATCCGTTTGCGGGTTTTTTCCTCCGCGGTATTTGTAAACGAGGTATCTTTACAGTAACTAGGGGATCGTACCCGGGCTTCCCGGGTTAAAGAATATAGGTGGAATCATTTTTTTAAATTGAAAACTAATAATTTTTTTATATTCCATAATAATTTTAGATTGACAACTTACATTAAAAAAGCATTTTTCATATGGAAAATACGAATTAAATCAAATAATTTTTTGAAATTTATCAAAAGCGATATTTTCTTATTAGCCGCATGCTAAGAGTTATTTGCCAAGATTTTGCTACTTATGGCATCCTTTTATATTCTGATAATTTCAGAGCTTATACATGTCTGGCAAATCTGTGTTTTATTTATATTATTATATTTATTTATTCATAGGGAATTTTTTTAATAGATATTAGCCGTAAGAAAATGATGAAGTCTGTATTTTGTTTTAAGGGCAAACGGATTAATCTTTCGTAATCGAGCTCCGCGCGATATAGATAAATTAAAAAATATTTCATGCTTAAAAATTGTTTTTAAAACTATAGACAATCAGTAAACTGAGATGGACTTTGTAAAGTTATTCCATTAAAAAAATCCTATTTGGTGATCTAAAAATTTAAATTGTACGATTATAAATATGTTAGATTTGTTGTTTTTTCAATATTATTCTTTTATTTGTTTATAAAAGAAGTATTAATTTCGTTAACTTGTCTTTGACAAATATGTTAGATTGGTGGTTTTTTTAATATTATTCTTTTATTTGTTTATAAAGGAAGTATTAATTTCGTTATGCAAAAATAGTCAGAAACAAATGCTGAAAAATGTTTTTTGCTTTATGTGAAAAATGTTTATTATTATTATGTACTGAAACCGGCACGTGATAAGATAAACTTTAAAAAAATCATGCTTAAAATTTATTTTAGAAAATATAATACATCAGTCAATTAAGATAAAGTTTTTAAACAAATTGCATTTGAAAGTAAATTTTTTCTCTATGCGACGAAAATTGAAAATGTAACGATGGTGAGAAGATTGAAAAATATACTTTATAAAGATACTCTAAATTTTTGTAAAACATTGCGTTTTATCAGTGTGTGATTTCGATTACATTATTTTTAAATGTGAAGCATTTTCACCTGTGAAGAATTTCAAAGCAGCTGGTCTGTGAAAATGAAGCACTTCTACAAAACATAATTCAGGTTTAAGAAATAAAATACACGCTTTTTTATAAAATGACGTCATTTGCATCCGCTAAAGCAATCCACTTTTACAATCCAGTTTTAAACTTCGTCTATAGAAAAGTGTGCATATGACGTCATTAGCACAGAATAACAGACAATATTCTTGCCATAGCCCATATTTTAATTTCAACTTTTTTTTTAGGTTTTATGAGAAAATGGCAACAGAAAGATACAGTATCTCCTATTTTCGACTATTTTCCGTTTACTTTCAATGACTTTCAATGAAATGAGTTACTTTTGTTGCCACGATAAGAAAAATGGTATTAAAAACTACAAAAAAATTAATATCTCAAAAATGAATTGAGATACAGTTTTCAAACAAATTGCATTTAGAAGAGCTTTTTTTCCTTATACGACGGTGTAAAAATTTAAAATGTGCGATGTTTAGAAGTTTAAAAATTTGCAGTATAGAAAATTGCAAAGCCAAAATTTTATTTCAAATTTCAAAGTGTTGCCATTCGCAAAATGACGTATGCGTTACGCACAGATATGTTTGTCCTTTATAATATAGATAGCACAGAGTTGAGCATTTAACCCCGTTCTTCCTATAACAACATGAATCACCTTTTCATCCCTTTGCACATTTGTATAAGTGCTTAGATAAAAACCAAAAAACTGATACTACATAAAGAAATTGCTTGACTGGTATACACAAGATCGAGTATTGATCATATATTTCAATGGTCAGTATGGGAATGGGATAACTCACAAATAACGAGGACTCTGAACAGAAAATTTTATCCTCCAAGTGGATGGTTGGACCGATTTAAAATCATATTTAATCACATCCCGTAAGGCATGGTGACGTCACGGCGACGTCGTTGTGAAGTCACACTGTGATTTTGTGACCATCGATGTGACGTCACGTGACGCCGATGTGACGTCATAGTGACTAGAATGCGAGGTCGTTATGGCCGTTTTAGAGGTCGTTTGTGACGTCACATTGTGACCACTCTGTGAAGTCACGGTGTGACAAATTTGTGAAAAGTGTGTCATTTGTGACTATTTTGGCATTAACTTTGTGACTAACCTGTGACGACAGCGACAATGCTTTGACGTCACACTGTGACTAATTTGTGAAATATGTGTCATTTGTGACGAACTTGTCATAAACAATGTGATGATTTCAAATGAAAATCAAATTTCCAATTAATTGCTTAAAAGGGCAAAGGCCAACATAGAGAAAAAGATTCCAAGCCGGGACTCGAATCCGGGCCATCAGTGTAGCGCACTGACATTCTACCGACTAAACCACATGGAACGAGACCCAGCCTGGAAAAGTTCTAACTAGTACATGTTGGCAAGGCTACAAACGCAGCACAAGATGGAATATTTATCGTGAGCCGCCAACATCGGGTAAACACGAAACTTAATTAAATCCAGCATCGATTTAAACTATATAAATACTTTTAAATTTTTCCATAGAGAACCATTCGCCTTGCATAAAATATTTCAAATAAAAATCAAATTTCAAATTAATTGCTTAAAATGCAATTTTAATTTGAAATTTGATTTTCATTTGAAATATTGTATGCAAGGCGAATGTTTCTCTCTGGAAAAATTTCCAAGTATTCATATAGTTTGAATCGCTGCTGGATTTAATTAAGTTTCGTGTTTGCCCCGTGTCGGTGGCTCATGATAATTATTCCATCTTGTGCTGCGTTTGTAGCCTTGCCAACATGTACTAGTAAGAAATTTTCCAGGCTGGGTCTCGTTCCATGTGGTTTAGTCAGTAGAATGTCAGTGCGCTATACTGATGGCCCGGATTCAAGTACCGTTATGGAATTTTTTTCACTATGTTGGCTTTTGCGCCTTTTAAGCAATCAATTTGAAATTTGATTTCCATTTGAAATATTGTTTGCAAGGCGAATGTTTCTCTCTGGAAAAATTTCCAAGCATTAATACTGTGATGATTCTTGTTATAAACACTGTGATGAATTTTAAAATAAAGTTTTGTTTGATTTACAATATTATCTTTTTACCGTACTTTTTAGCAATGTATCGCTATTTTGGAGTCCTATTCTTCTAAAATACTTTTAATTTTTACACTGAAAAAAACAATGCTTATCAACTGGCATTCTTTTTTATTAAGTTCTAAGCTTGATCTTGAGTTCAAGCTTTATATTAAGAATGTTTTGTGTGTTGTGATTTGTTATTATTTTATTAAATACGAACATGGAGTCTAACGGATATTAATACATTTCCTATTTAAAGAAGAATAAGATAAGCCATATTTATTTAAATTTTTTATTCCCGTGTATATTGTATTTTGTTAATATGAGCTAAACAGATTTGGTATGATTTATAGGAAATGGCTGATCTGGGAAATAGAAAAAACAAGTAAGAAAAATCATGCGTTAAGCATAGGTTATAAAGCACTTTCCAACGCTTCCTGAATGCTTTAACTAGACATCGTAATTTAAGGAAATAACGTAAATAAGATAACTAAGCAAATATTTTAGAAAACGCATAAAACATTTGAAAAACTGATTTCAGCAGTTACCGTTCATAGCCAAATATGTTTTCCAATTCTTTTGAATAGCCCTGTATTTCATCTGTAGGTTGATATATACTAGTATATAATGTGAAAATTTAGTTTAGCAAGAAAATGCATAACAGGTTGAAATTCTCATTCAAAAATTTATACTAATATATAAAAAAATACTTGAATACTTTTGTACAATCCTGTAGTTTACCTAGAATCTTTATTACACGCCACTATTTAGTTAAAATTTAATTCAAATTAAAACACTCTTAAAACTGCTGAAATCACATTTCCAAAAATTATAATTTATAGACGGCCATATATCCATTTCCTTGCGTGACCCTGTGTATCATTTTATCCATATTCTACAAACATTTCTTAGTAAATTAAATGCAGTTCAACATAAAAATCCATAACTCATCTAAAAAAACCTTTAAGCAATTTGCGCCCATACCCCTTAACTCTTATGTATACTTTTGTGTAGCCTTGTATATGAATTATAGCTTTTATATACACCATATACTATGCATAAATATAGTGGATCATAAAAGCGCATATTATAATTAAAAATGTATTTCCAGCAATTATCGCTAATGAACAGTACAATATCAACTTTTATAAATATCATAAATTATAAATATTTTTTTATAAATTTTATAAATATCAAATTTTAAAAAGTATAGTAAAGCAGTTTAATCTATAAACTTGTTATCAGGCATGAAAAACACTTTATTTCAATGCTTAATTGTCATATTTTATTTTTTAATGCGAAGTATCGAACGTGTATCGAAAACGTAGAAAATGAGTTTACAATCGAAGAAAATTTAATAACTGATTCTGAATGTCTACAATTAAATGTTTGATTAAAATCACGAACAGCAAAAACGTGCTTACATACAATTAAAAAAAATAAATATACCAATTTGAAAAACACTATATAATTAGTATTTATAATTGTACTATTAAACAACAACAAAGTACAATAGATGAATTAAATGTATTATTAGATTTAACAATTTCTCAAAAATCTCTCCATATGTTACAAGGAATTCCTATTATTTTATAATTTTGGCAAATGTTAAATCTGAAAACATTGATATGAAGATTTAGGATTTTGAATAATAATTTAAAATATTATTAGCAATGAAAAAAAGTCTTTCAAAAGTTTCACTACTATAGTATGTAAAACGGCATTTCCCATTCAGTATAATGTTAATTTCTAATCTGAAAAACAATCCCAGAACAGTCTCTTTCTATAGGTATAATATAAAACTATTTAACTCATCTCACCAAACATACAAAACAGGAACAAACAATTTAAATTAAATAAGACTTACTTTTTGAGCTCCACAAATTAATTATTAATATCCGCGTGTATCCGAAAATGGCGACGTCTTTTTCTTCCATTAAAAAAAGCACACGCAAAAGCTTACATTTTAGACTAGTAACTTACCGCATCTTTTAGAACAAAAAGTTCTCTGTTTACCCTGCGGTATCGTGGCAGACGATTTGGGGCAGGTGTGAGTTTATTTCCTTTTATATAAACAGATATGGAACTTATATGTGCAATCATTTTATGAGACTGTCTGTATTTATTTTTTTGTATTTGAAGAATTTTCCAATGTATTTTACCTTTTCTTTTTATCAGTTTTAACCCCCCCCTCCCTTTTTCTAAGTAAAGATTGTTTCACACAAATACAAAATATCTTCCTAAAAAATAAAAAGATATAAATAAATATCGAGGATAAAAAAAATTTCTTTGTCAATCGTCATTCTTTTCATGTTAATTTCCTGTAAAATAAAACAATTCGTAAAATAACTTTTTTTTAGAGTCATATCTCTAAAAAACAAATTTGAAATACGAATAATAAATTATATCATGGGTTTTGCATAAATTTTGTATTATTTTTATTTATTCGGAAAATGCTAATTTTATTTTAAAAGTCTGAAAGAAGTAGAATTTAAAAAAAAAATAGTTACTTAAAATAGGTACACTAACAGGAAAAAATATGACTTGAATGCAAATTATAAAGCAAGAAATGTATGTATGACTAAACTCTGAGGACTCTTTCTACGTGCTCATTAAAAGCTGCAGACTTAACTATAATAGAAATTTTTTAGTTTGAAGCCACAAAAGTGTTTCGAATACCAGTGGTCGGTAAAAATAAATTAAAAATTTTCCTTCCTGCAAACTAAATATTTAAAGTGTATATATTTAATATTCCTAATTCTAAATATGTTATCCAAATTGCTCCAGCACGTACAATTTTTCCGAGAAACACTTTTATAATAATAAGAATAAGAGAAGGATTATTATATTAAATTGCAATACTAGATAAAATTGAAATCAGGAAAAAAGTATACTTTCACACTCTTAGATATCAAATTGATAAAATATAGCATGGAAATCTAGTTTGTTGATACTTGTACCGTGCATTTTCCTTTATATGCCCCCCCCCCCCACCATCTTTTCGTGTCGGAATTTACTACTTGCTACCCACTAATATATTTTCATTCCTTATGCCGCTGTAACGCGGGCCTTTTTAAAACATTTCTCTTCATTTTCAAAGATTTTTGAAGTTCATATTTTTCTCACACTGTGACTTACAATATGGGTTACAATTTTTTACAATTTATTACAATTTTTTTTGTGAGTGTGTCGTGACCTACGTTACACGCAGTGACATAACAATTCTTTTTTATTGCCAGAAAAATAAAATTTTACAATAACAACATGTTTTGAAGATTTTTTGTAATTTTTTAAAGTTTTCTAAGAAGTTCACATCTCATTCACAATGTGACATCACTGAGTGGTGGCATTTCGGTCACAGATGTGACGTGACCACAGTGACTCACAGTGACGTCACAACGACGTCACTGTGACCGTGCATGCTATGAGGGATGCAAACATGTTGCAGCAGTGATTAACGATGATGCACAGTTTTGGAGAGCCAGCATGCTTTCTAAAATTGGTAAATTATATATTGGTTGTGACATCTTCTATCTGCGAAATCTAGACAGATCTTCAATGTAATCAACTGATATTTGATAAACCAGTCACAGTCCAATGGGAGAAATATATCATTATCAAAATTACATTAATGATATTGTTGGCAGGATTGAGGTTTAGCAACGTTCAACTGCTTGCTAATGCAGGCAGCATGGACAAAAGTAAGTGCCTTGTGATAGGTAATTTAAGAAATTCTCACTGCCTAAAAAAATAAAAATATAAAGATTTTTCTTTGAATATGCAAATCATAAACGAATTTGGATGGCTGAGTGCTATGTTTGTTTCATAGGTGCTCAAGCCTCTGAACTGTTCACGTTCAGCGTACCCATAGAACATTCACAGTTTTAAAAAAGTCCACGTTGAGTTGTAGTCATCAGATTCCAGGTGTGTCCGCATACTGATTAAGACGTATTTAAAGAAAACAAAATTACCAAAAGTCTCTTGTTAATTGATTTTCCATAAAAAGGCATGTGTTTTTTACAGGCATGCGCCACTTTGTTTAATAATACAGCCTCTGTACGTTCGCATAACGCATAACGAAAACATAAATGCAAATTACTGTTTCCAGGAGGCACGTTTTACTCCAAGTAAATGTGATGCTCAACGCGAGGAATTGAATCACTATTCCTGTCTCAATAATGTAATAAAGTGAGACAACTCATCGGCTAAAAACATATCTTCCTTCAAGAGTAATTTAAATCGACAAAGACATCAGGACAACCGTATTGATATGTGTCGATATATTGATTAAGGAGTAATTAAAGCCCGAAAAAAACTAATAAAAGTCTCTTATTCATTGATTTCACATAGAATGACATGTGTCATTTGCACGCTTGTGTCATTTGTTTTAATAATGCTGCCTCTGTACATTAGCATAACGCCAAACGAAAACACAAATGCAAACTGTGTCCAGGGGGAGGTTTTACACCAAGTAAATGTCAACGCGAGGAATTAATGACTACCTCCTGTCTCAATATTGAAATAGTGTGAGACCACACACCGTTTAAAACCATATCTTCCTTCAAGATTAATTTACATCAACAAGTACAAGCGACAATCGAATTTTAGGAGACAAAGGTGCCAAAAAGATATCATCATGTTATATTCATGACTCCAAGAACAGAGGAGGTAAGGAAAAAGATGATGACTAACTTGAACCGAAGCCTATTCTCACATTATCTACATATTAGATATGATGGAATTTATTGATTGTGAGGATTTTCTTTTAATGTATGTTATATTACTACTATGTTTCATATAACATTTAACAGGCAAAAAGAAACTGAAATTCATGTCAACAAGTACAAGCGACTTTCGAATTTTAGATGACATTGTCAAAGATGCCACAAAGATATCATCATGTTTTGTTCATGACACCCAGAACGGAGGAGGTAAGGAAAGTGACAATGACTAACTTGAACCGAAGACTATTCTGACATTATCTACATGTTAGATATGACGGAATTTATTGATTGTGAGGATCTTCTTTTAATATATGTTATATTACTACCATGTTTCATATTACATTTAATAGGCAGAAAAAAAACTGAAATTCATATCAACAAGTACAAGCGACTTTCGAATTTTAGAAGGCATTGTCAAAGGTGTCAAAAAGATATCATCATGTTATGTTCGTGACACCCAGAACGGAAGTGGTAAGGAAAATGACGATGACTAGCTTGAACCGAAGCCTATTCTGACATTATCTACATGTTAGATATGATGGAATTTATTTTTTGTGAGGATTTTATTTTAATGTATGTTATAATACTACTGTTACATTTAATAGGCCAAAAAAAAAAAAAAAACTGAAATTCATATCAACAAGTACAAGCGACTTTCGAATTTTAGGAGACATTGTCAAAGGTGCCAAAAAGATATCATCATGTTATGTTCATGACATCAAGAACGGAGGAGGTCAGGAAAATGACAATGACTAACTAGAACCGAAGCCTATTCTGACATTATCTGCATGTTAGATATGATGGAATTTATTGATTGTGAGGATTTTCTTTTAATGTATGTTATATTACTACTATGTTTCATATTACATTTAACGGGCAGAAAAACTGAAATTCATATCAACAAGTACAGGCGACTTTCGAATTTTAGAAGACATTGTAAAAGGTGCCAAAAAGATATCATCATGCTATGTCCGTGGCTCCAAGAAAGGAGTTGGTAAGGAAAATGACGATGACTAGCTTGAACCGAAGCCTATTCTGACATTATCTACATGTTAGATATGACGCAATTTATTGATCATGAGGATCTTCTTTTAATATATGTTATATTACTACCATGTTTCATATTACATTTAATAGGCAAAAAAAAAACAATTGAAATTCATATCAACAAGTACAGGCGACTTTCGAATTTTAGAAGACATTGTCAAAGGTGCCAAAAAGATATCATCATGTTATGTTCGTGACTCCAAGAACGGAGGTGGTAAGGAAAATGACGATGACTAGCTTGAACCGAAGCCTATTCTGACATTATCTACTTGTTATATATGATGGAATTTATTGTTTGTGAGGATTTTATTTTAATGTATGTTATATTACTACTATGTTTCATATTATATTTAATGGGCAAAAAAAAAAAAAATAAATAAAAAACTGAAATTCATATCGACAAGTACAAGTGACTTTCTAATGTTAGAAGACATTGTCAAAGGTGCCAAAAAGATATCATTATGTTATGTTCATGACTCCAAGAACGGAGGAGATAAAGAAAATGGCGATGACTAACTTTAATCGAAGCCTGTTCTGACATTATCTACATGTTAGATATGACGGAATTTATTGATTGTGAGGATATTCTTTTAATGTATGTTATATTACTACTATGTTTCATATTACATTTAATAGGAAAAAAAAAAAAAAAAAAAAACCTGAAATTCATATTAACAAGTACAAGCGACTTTCGAATTTTAGAAGACATTGTCAAAGGTGTCAAAAAGATATCATCATGTTATATTCGTGACTCCAAGAACGGAGGTGGTAAGGAAAATGACGATCCCAACAAAAAGTTTTCGGTAAAAAAAAAAAAAAAAAAAAAAAAAAAAAAAGCGCCAATTTCTCCTTAATGTTTCGGCCAGAAAAAGTAGTGATATCTGAAGTTCGCACAAGTTAAAAGCCAAACATCCCAAATCTTTCATTGAAAATGGCTTCCTGCGACTTGGCCGTTAATGCCTTCTACAGCATTTCAAAATTAATGATTGAGAAATTACACATTTATGAATTATTTAAATATTAAAAGTAATATGAGAATGCAAGGAGGCAAATTCACATAAAGTCATTATAAATAAAAGATTTCTGATAACTACCATTCGGTTTCAACAAACATTAGTTTTGATTACAGATCATTTAGTCCACTTGTGGTTTAATTGCCATTTTGTACGGTCTAAAGCTGAAGTCATTAACGCAAAACCCAAGAAATAAAACAAAATTTATTTACTTCAAATCTTACAATATGTTACATTATATTTTATTGTATAATATTGAAATCTTGTGTATTGACGAAAGAGATTTATTTCGTTAGGACATTTAATACAGTTTGTTTGCATACATTAAGAGGTATTTGATTTATAAACAGATAAAAACGGATACTAATTATGTTTTAGCAATTAACGCTCCTGAATACAAGTATTTTGTTATTTTTAATTTCTAAGCATTTAAATAGACTGAAGTTGTTAAAATGCTTTTTTCAAATATGTATTTTATTTCTGTACTCTGTGCCACAAAATGCCTAAAATAATAAAAAAATGTAGTTGGCATGTAGCTCATTGGTACATATTTTAAAATTTGAAAAACTCTCACGAAGGCATTAACGGCCAAGTCGCAGGAAGCCATTTTCAATGAAAGATTTGGGATGTTTGGCTTTTAACTTTTGCGAACTTCAGATATCACTACTTTTTCTGGCCGAAACATTAAGGAGAAATCGGCGCTTTTTTTTTTTTTTACCGAAAACTTTTTGTTGGGATATCACTACTTTTTGTATGTTTTTTTCAAATTTGTTATTCTAAACTATATTAATATGAAAAAACTTAAATTTCTTTACTTTTATGCTAGCCGGGAGCAAATCTCCTCATTAGCCTTTTGTTTTTTCGCCAATAGCAGTTTTCATTTTTAACATGTGTAAATAAGAAACAATGCTATGATTTTCAAATAAAACATTTTGGTTTACGTTATTATTTCTTATTCATTTATTTCTATGTTAAATATTCTATTAAATAAAATGAGGGAAATGCATCTATTTTAAATGAGATGACTGAAAAGTATATATCTTTAAATGAAATGAATGCAATATGAACAATGGAGTTGGGAACATTATTTGGCGATTTGCCACTTACGCCCGGCTAACATAAAAATAACTAAATTTATTTTATTGAGCTATACAAATTTATACATTATTTCTTTTTATATTAAAGTACTAGCCGCCTCTAGCAACCAGTATTGACCGTATTAATTCCATGTTAAACATTGCATCATGTGTCTGTTATTCATAATTTAATTTACTTGCCGATTCTTTTGCCAAGTCGGAAGCTTTTGATAGAGAAATCAAGAACTCTTTACAATCATGGAAGCACATCATATATTTTGTGTTGTTATGTATTTCATCTTTCGTGACAAATATCGCTTAACTCACTTATGCATGTTTCCTTAGCAGTTACGATTCGTTCTCTAATGCGGAAATTTTTAATCCTATTAATTAAACTTTTCTAATTGGGGTCACTGCCAATTGTTGTATTTTAACTGATACGACTGGGTACAAGTGAAATGGTTCTTATGAAATCCTTTGACAATATCTGCATTTGTATTAAACCATATTGATGCTAATATCCTTTTTTTCACGTTAACCTTTTCAATAGACTCGATTATGGAAGAATAGAAGGTCTACCGGCTCACTGCCATGATCCATTTGGAAATCTATCATTCTTCTCATCTGATCGTGTTGAACAATTAGTCAATGTGCCATGGTTTTAAGATTTTAGCTAATTTTATTTGAAACCTGAAAACTAAAATGCGAGGAACCGGATTATAGAAGATTCATTCTAACGTACATATCGATTAATATGTTACATATTATAGAATTATAATAATCATAAGGAGAGCTGTCAGTTTCAATGCTTTAATAGTTTCCGTAAATTTTCTTTACATAATACAGAAGTTTTAGCGGTGTAAAGATTAACAATATAAGCACAGTAAGTATAATAACAGTACAATATAATAACAATAGCAGAGGCTTTGGGCAGTGACGAAACTATTAGCACTTTGGAAATATTAGTACATTATATCATATAACTATTCAGATGATATGCGGAAAAATAAAAATAGGTGGCTCGCATTAATAATTAACTCATTTAAAAATAGCCACTAGCGTCAAATATTCGCCAAGCTTGGCGACATTTAGCTAAGTTTCGCAAAATTTTGTAATATATCATGTCAATTCTCAAATTTGGCGACAAAAAATGTTTTGTTTTTTCTGACGTCATAATGATGCATAAGGCATTATGTATTATACACATACCTATAATATGTATGATGCAAATGTATTACGTATTATATGCACATGTATAATATGTATGATGCATATGCATAAGTTCATTAATATCATTAAAACGCACTTAAAGGAATAGTGTTCCATAAATAGTAGGGATAATTGCCAGATTGACCAGAGTGCTATTGAGATTAGAATTCCGACATTTATAATAGACCGGGAGGCGTCTGTACACGCCATAACCTCATCGAGTTTACAGCTGAAATTTTAGGATTAGTTAAAACTAGATTAGCATATTTAAATGCAACAGTCATATCTTGGAAGAAACCACCTGAAGACCTAATTTTAGTGGTTAACTGATAGGTTTACTATTGTATTTTCCTGCATCCAAAAGTTTGGAATCATGGAGGATTGGGTGCAGGAAAACACAATGGAAAATCCACAAATTAACCCGTAAAATCGGGTCTGTAGGTGGTTTCCACAAAGATATGACTTGGCAGACCAGTTACATTTCAATACGCTAATCAATATTTAACTAATCCTAAAATTTCAGCTGTCAACTCGATGAGGTGGTGATCTGTGCAGACTCCTCCCGGTCTTTAATAAAATTTCTTTTAAGGAAGTCAAGATAGAAAGATGGACAGATAAATTGAAAAATTTGCCTTATTAAGATTTCTGTAAAAGCATATAAAAATTCATTCAGCTTGAAGTCATGTAAGACCTTTATAACTCAGGCTAATTTTCTGTAATCGGGTTTTGGCGACTAACATATCTTATCCATAACTATAATCTTTCTTTTAAAGATTTAAAATTAACAATAAATTAACAGTAAGTAGGCTAATAATACAATATAATAACATTAGCAGCGGACTTCGGACGCCGCATCTGTCGCACATCGTTAAAGACAGCTTATTAGTTACACATTTCATTTAATTAAAAGGAGATTTTTAAACATTCATATGGAATTAGGATATTTTTCCATTATAAGGACCTTGGCATTTTTTTTTAAATCTTGGCGCAATTCGGACTTCAGAAACTGAGATATGTTGCCAAATGATATAAACAACTATGAAAACAAACCTGATGAACTTTTATGTTGTCCATATATGTATGCATACATATAAACATTTTATTTATACATGTATAAAATATAGTTTTTATGTACAAATTATTTCTGTCTGTATATAAAAATAAATAAACGGGTTCCTTACATCAAATAAATTGTATACATATGGAAAAAATTGCTTGTGTATATGAAACAGTAAATAGGTTGCCAGAAAATGCGTTATTGCTAAATTTCTTTTCTCGTCAAGGCAATTTTTTCTATTTCGCCAAGGCTACTATATCGGAAAAGTACCGAACTGCGATTATATTTTGTTAAATGTGCTATTTGTTTTAATATTGTGAATATATAATAACCTATACTGATTAAAATTTTTAGGTATATTCATTTTTTCTATTTAACAAACATCTTTGGAAAAGCATATATATAAAATGTTATTCTGATTGAAATCGCGTTACCCCCTTCAAAACTCTGTAATCGAGTTTTGGTGACCAACATTGGCACAAGGAACTGTTTACGGCCAAATGAACACCCCCTGTTTGAAGGGTTTAGAGGCGGAAATTCTGTGTTTTCAGATTTTTCTGGTTAATTGTGCTACAAACCCGACTTACCTGTGAAATTTCATGATTCTACGACTTTTAGAAGTACCTTAGTTATTTGATGATGCGAAGTGAGTCAGTGACAAAAAAGCGCTTTTTCGGAATTTAATATTTCGAAAACTACTAAATATAGAAACATGAAATCGTGGAATCCTAGTTCAGTTTGACCATACGAGCATGTGTATAAAAGAAAAAATTCTATATCTCTCCCTAAAACGACGTTATGAGGGGGTGAAAAGTATGCCGAAATGGTTCAAGAAAAGATAGCTTACGGCTTGTGCGAAATTGGCGGACGCACTGCCGTGCTCCCAGATGATTAACTTGAACTGAAGCCTATTCTGACATTATCTACATGTTAGATATGATGGAATTTATTGTTTGTGAGGATTTTCTTTTAATGAATGTTACATTACTACTATGTTTCATATTACATTTAACGGGCAAAAAAACTGAAATTCATATCAACAAGTACAGGCGACTGTCGAATTTTAGAAAACATTGTCAAAGGTGCCAAAAAGATATCATTATGTTATGTTCATGACTCCAAGAACGGAGGAGATAAAGAAAATGACGATGACTAACTTGAACCGAATCCTATTCTGATATTATCTACATGTTAGATATGATGGAATTTATTGATTGTGGGGATTTTCTTTTAATGAATGTTACATTACTACTATGTTTCATATTACATTTAACGGGCGAAAAAACTAAAATTCTTATCAACAAGTACAGGCGACTTTCAAATTTTAGAAGACATTGTCAAAGGTTCCAAAAAGATACCATCATGTCATGTTCATGACTCCAAGAACGGAGGGGGTAAGGAAAATGTCGATGTCTAACTTGAACCAAAGACCATTCTGACATTATCTACACTTTAAATATGATGGAATTTATTGATTGTGAGGATTTTCTTTTAATGTATGTTATATTACTACTATGTTTCGTATTACATTTAACATGCAAAAAAAAAAAAAAAAAACTGAAATACATCGAGATTTAACAAATACGACAGGGTTTTTAACGATTTGGAAAAAATGGTTATTGTCCTCGTCAGGGTAGGAGAAAATCAATTTAGTATTAGTACTTATAAATTTGTACAACTAGAAGTTAAACAACGGCTTTTTTTACTGCGTTTTTCTTTTTTTCTTTTTTTTTCTTCTTTTTTTTAACCATTTGGAAAAATGGTAATTGTTCTCTGTCAGGGTAGGAAATCAAAAGCATATCTGAAGCTTTTTATTGGTTTAATCAGCATTTTATTATTTTTCTGATTGGTCTATACAGTAACCTGTATTTAATTTTACTTTCAACAGAGATGGATACTTCTGTTGCCACTATGACAAAAAAGTAATAAAAACTAAAAAAAAAAAAAAAATTAATAACTCAGAAACAAATTGAGATACAGCTCTCAAACAAATTGCATTTAAAAGTACATTTTTTATTTGTCTATACGACGGTGTAAAAAGTATTAGTGTGGGATGTTTAGAAGTTTAAGAATGAAATTTTATTTAAAATGCGTCGTCAGATTTCTTGGACGATGAAAAATCCCTTTCCCGAACAGCCAATGAAATGTTTGGATAATACGTAAGTTTCAGCTGGATAATACGCAAGTTTCAGGAAATCTGACAAGTCTCAGGCGACTTTTGTCGCTTGCAATTTTTACGTGTAATAACACTATTAATGTTTAATTCATGGCGTACGTATTGTATGATCAACTTCGTGCGATATTTTATGTCTTAAAATTTAGTCTTTGAAAAAATCATTTTCCAAATGGTCGTTGTAATTTGTTATATTGTTTTTTTTCTTTTATATTTTCTATATTTAATTTTTCCATGCTAAGAATATACAATTTTTCCGCAAAGATAAATAAAAATATTTGTAATAATAATTTCATGTATATTTCTTTTTTATACCAATTTCTTTAAATAATTTCATATACATTTATTTCTATGTTGTTGGGACAAACAGAGTGAAAAACAAGAAAAAATGGCATTCCACTGTTGTTTCACATGTTAAACTATATAAAGTAATACTTTAAAATTATCTAAGCTATCTCATTTTGGATGTTTAAAAAACGCCGTTTAATGATAAATTATCGAGATAAAGTAATTAGCTAAGATATGTTATCAAAAAATAAAATTTGTAAAATGAGAACATAATTTATTTTATGATTTTTTTTAAAACTTTTGTTTTCATTTCTCTGAAAAGGGAAACAAAATTTGTTTCATTCTTAGTATTAGTCTGAGAAAACATATCAAAATTATTTTCTAATTATATTCACGTTTTCTAAAAAAGAATAACGCGTAATATTTTATCAAAATGGATATAAGGTTTTTCTATTTTTCTGTATTCTTATCTTGTTTTTTGAAACACGGTTTCATATAACTTTCATTCTTTCGATTGTCTTTTTTTTTATAAATTTATCTTTGAGTGTTTCAGCGTTAAAACAAAGAAAATGTATTTTCAGAAATTATCCTTCTCATTAATTCAAGCAGAGGTTCAAAAAAGTATTTGAAATTTTACACTACAAACAGTTAAAAAAAGGCTAATATTGCTGTATAAATATTTTTGATTGCAGTTAAGATTAATTTACTTTACTTAAACCAAAGTAAACACATAGCTGAAAAAAAATATATATGTTTTTTTTTTTTTTTTTTCGTTTTAGAATCATATAGCAAAGTGTTTGTTCTTTTAAAAGACATTTTTTTCATCTCTTATAATAAATTAATATTCGGCATTCTATTTTTATGCACTATATATACAAACAACTGGCCATTTGACGAACGCTAAATTAAAATATATCGAAAGGAACCAGAAATGTTTTCAGAAAATAAATTAAATAAAATCCCACAGACATAAGTTCAGCAGAAGAAGTTAATTAGTTACAAAAAAGTTATGGTGTTAAATCTTTCTATAGAACTTTAAAAGATTCTTGTGGCAAAAACTTAATTCAATGATGTTCATTTCTGAACTTTCTTAACCCTTTGAAAGGGGGGCTAGTTCATTTTTAGTGTTTCGTTCATCTGACGAAACCCTATTCGTCTCGCTCCTCTGTCTGTCCGTCCGTCTGTCTGTCACAGAGCCCGTTCTCAGAAGCTATACATGTTGGAGACTTGAAATTTTGCATACTTATAGAAGAACACGACACATCATACGACAAAACATAAAATTTTGAAAAAGTCGTACATTTAACCCTTTGGGCTCCCACATGTTTATTTTAAACAATTCTTTCTAAGTGAGTCCCTAATTAGGTTGGAGACTTGAAATTTTGCATATTTATAGAAGAACACGACACATCATACGACAAAACATAAAATTTTGAAAAAGTCGTACATTTAACCTTTTGGGCTCCCACATGTGCATTTTAAACAATTCTTTTTAAGTGACACCCTATTTAGGTTGGAGGTGTGAAATTTTGCATACTTATAGCTGAACTCTTCACATCAAATGACAAACTACAAAATTTTGAAAAAAAGTCGTACATTTAACCCTTTGTGCTCCAACATGTGTATTTTAAACAATTCTTTCTAAGTGAACACTAATTAGGTTGGAGGAGTGAAATTTTGCATACTTATAGCTGAATACCTCACATCAAACGACAAATCCTAAAATTTTGAAAAAGTCGTACATTTGACCCTTTGGGCTCCCACATGTGTATTTTAAACAATTCTTTCTAAGTGAACCCTAATTAGGTTGGAGCCGTGAAATTTTGCATACTTATAGCTGAACACCTCAAATCAAATGACAAACCATAACATTTTGAAAAAGTCGTAAATTTGACCTTTTGGGCTCCCACATGTGTATTTTAAACAATTCTTTCTATGTGAGCCTCTAATTAGGTTGGCGGAGTTACATTTTGCATACTTATAGCTGAATACCTCACATCAAACGACAAATCATAAAATTTTGAAAAATTTGTACATTTAACCCTTTGGGACCCACATGTACATTTTAAACAATTCTTTCTAAGTGAGCCCTAATTAGGTTGGAGGCGTGAAATTTTGCATACTTATAGCTGAACACCTCACATCAAACGACAAATCATAAAATTTTGAAAAAGTCGTGCATTTAACCTTTTGGGCTCCCACATGTGTATTTTAAACAATTCTTTCTAAGTGACACCCTATTTATGTTGGAGTTGTGAAATTTTGCATACTTATAGCTGAACACCTCACATCAAGTGATAAACCACAAAATTTTGAAAAAGTCGTACATTTAATCCTTTGGGCTCCCACATGTGTATTTTAAACAATTCTTTCTAAGTGAGCCCCTAAATATGTTGGAGGTGTGAAATTTTGCATATTTATAGCTGAATACCTCACATGAAACGACAAATCATAAAATTTTGAAAAAGTCGTACACTTAACCCTTTGGGCCCCACATGTGTATTTTAAACAATTCTTTCTAAGCGAACCCTAATTAGGTTGGAGGCGTGAAATTTTGCATACTTATAGCTGAACACCTCAAATCAAATGACAAACCATAAAATTTTGAAAAAGTCGTACATTTAACCTTGTGGGCTCCCACATGTGTATTTTAAACAATTCTTTCTAAGTGACACCCTACTTAGGTTGGAGGTGTGAAATTTTGCATAATTATAGCTGAACAAACCATAATGACAAACATCAAATGACAAACCATAAAATTTTGAAAAAGTCGTACATTTAACACTTTGGGTTCCCACATGTGTATTTTAAACAATTCTTTCTAAGTCAGCCCCTAAATAGGTTGGAAGCGTGAAATTTTGCATACTTATAGGTGAACACCTCAAATCAAATGACAAACCATAAAATTTTGAAAAAGTCGTACATTTAACCTTTTGGGATCCCACATGTGTATTTTAAACAATTCTTTCTAAGTGACACCCTATTTAAGTTGTAGGTGTGATATTTTGAATACTTATTTCTGAACACCTCACATCAAATGACAAACCATAAAATTTTGAAAAAGTCGTACATTTAAAACTTTGGGCTCCCACATGTGTATTTTAAACAATTCTTTCTAAGTGAGCCCCTAAATAGGTTGGAAGCGTGAAATTTTGCATACTTATAGCTTAACACCTCACATCAAATGGCAAAAAATAAAATTTTGAAAAAGTCGTGCATTTAACCCTTTGGGCTCCCATATGTGTATTTTAAACAATTCATTCTAAGTGAGCTCCTAATTAGGTTGGAGAAGTGAAATTTTGCATACTTAAGCTGAGCACCTCACATCAAAAGCAAATAGTAAAATTTTCAAAAAGTCGTACACTTAACATTTTGGGCTCCTACATGTGTATTTTAAACAATTCTTTCTAAGTGACACCCTATTTAGGTTGGAGGCATGAAATTTTGCATACTTATAGCTGAACACCATCATGCGACAAATCATAAAAAATTGGAAAAGTCGTACATTTAACCCTTTGGGCTACCACATGTGTATTTTAAGCAATTCTTTCTAACTGAGCCCCTTATTAAATTGGAGATTTGAAATTTTGCATACTTATAGCAGAACACCTGAGGCCAGGAGAGAAATCCTAAAATCTTGAAAAAGTCTCACGTTTAACCCTTTGAGCTACCACATATGTATTTTAAGCAATTCTTTCTAAGAGAGCCCCTAATTAAGTTGAGACATGAATTTTTGCATACGTATAGCTGAATAACTCAGAACACACGACAAATTATAAAATTTTCAAAAAGTCTTATATTATTTACCCCTCCGTGCTCTAACTTGTATATTTTAAGCAATTTTTGTAACCTCCACCCTTTTCATCCGGAGAACACTTTTCCAACTTTTGCCGACACCCCTTTGACAATTATTTCATATTATGCACCATACCCTTACATATTTTAGTTCCACTTTTTACCGCCAGAGGCGCCTACTTATCTCGGGTGCTATGGGTCCAATCCCTTCGACTAATATATATACGGATAGCATGTAAAATGGAGTTTCGTTCGGATAGAGGTTTTTTTAGAATAGAGTTCGCCCCTGGCTGCGAAATGTGGAACTAACAGATTTTCAAAAGGATAAAGTGTTTTTTAGGGTTTCGTTCATCTGACGAAACCCTATTCGTTTCGCTTCTCTGTCTGTCTATCTGTTTGTCTGTCCGTCCGTCTGTCTGTCCGTCACAGAGCCCGTTCTCAGAAACTATACATGTTGGAGACTTGAAATTTTGCATACTTATAGACGAACACCACACATCACACGACAAATCATAAAATTTTGAAAAAGTCGTACATTTAACCCTTTGGGTCCCACATGTGTATTTTAAACAATTCTTTTTTAGTGAGTACCTAATTAGGTTGCAGGCGTCAAATTTTTCGTACTTATAGATGGACACCTCAGATCAAACAACAAATCATAAAATTTTGATAAAGTCGTACATTTAACCCTTTGGGATCCCACAAGAGTATTTTAAACAATTCTTTCTATGTGAACCTCTAATTAGATTGGAGGCGTGAAATTTTGCATACTTATAGCTGAATACCTCACATCAAACGACAAATCCTAAAATTTTGAAAAAGTCGTACATTTGACCCTTTGGGCTCCCACATGTGTATTTTAAACAATTCTTTCTAAGTGAACCCTAATTAGGTTGGAGCCGTGAAATTTTGCATACTTATAGCTGAACACCTCAAATCAAATGACAAACCATAACATTTTGAAAAAGTCTTAAATTTGACCTTTTGGGCTCCCACATGTGTATTTTAAACAATTCTTTCTATGTGAGCCTCTAATTAGGTTGGCGGAGTTACATTTTGCATACTTATAGCTGAATACCTCACATCAAACGACAAATCATAAAATTTTGAAAAATTTGTACATTTAACCCTTTGGGACCCACATGTACATTTTAAACAATTCTTTCTAAGTGAGCCCTAATTAGGTTGGAGGCGTGAAATTTTGCATACTTATAGCTGAACACCTCACATCAAACGACAAATCATAAAATTTTGAAAAAGTCGTGCATTTAACCTTTTGGGCTCCCACATGTGTATTTTAAACAATTCTTTCTAAGTGACACCCTATTTAGGTTGGAGGTGTGAAATTTTGCATACTTATAGCTGAACACCTCACATCAAATGATAAACCACAAAATTTTGAAAAAGTCGTACATTTAATCCTTTGGGCTCCCACATGTGTATTTTAAACAATTCTTTCTAAGTGAGCCCCTAAATATGTTGGAGGTGTGAAATTTTGCATATTTATAGCTGAATACCTCACATGAAACGACAAATCATAAAATTTTGAAAAAGTCGTACACTTAACCCTTTGGGCCCCACATGTGTATTTTAAACAATTCTTTCTAAGCGAACCCTAATTAGGTTGGAGGCGTGAAATTTTGCATACTTATAGCTGAACACCTCAAATCAAATGACAAACCATAAAATTTTGAAAAAGTCGTACATTTAACCTTGTGGACTCCCACATGTGTATTTTAAACAATTCTTTCTAAGTGACACCCTACTTAGGTTGGAGGTGTGAAATTTTGCATAATTATAGCTGAACACCTCACATCAAATGACAAACCATAAAATTTTGAAAAAGTCGTACATTTAACACTTTGGGTTCCCACATGTGTATTTTAAACAATTCTTTCTAAGTCAGCCCCTAAATAGGTTGGAAGCGTGAAATTTTGCATACTTATAGCTGAACACCTCAAATCAAATGACAAACCATAAAATTTTGAAAAAGTCGTACATTTAACCTTTTGGGATCCCACATGTGTATTTTAAACAATTCTTTCTAAGTTACACCCTATTTAAGTTGTAGGTGTGATATTTTGAATACTTATTTCTGAACACCTCACATCAAATGACAAACCATAAAATTTTGAAAAAGTCGTACATTTAAAACTTTGGGCTCCCACATGTGTATTTTAAACAATTCTTTCTAAGTGAGCCCCTAAATAGGTTGGAAGCGTGAAATTTTGCATACTTATAGCTTAACACCTCACATCAAATGGCAAAAAATAAAATTTTGAAAAAGTCGTGCATTTATTTTATATTTATTTTTTTTTTGTTGTTGTTGTTAAATATATATACTGACATGTCTGGTTTTATTATTATTTTTTTATTAAGGCTAAACAAATATTGTTCTTACAAACTGCAATCTAAGTGCTGAAAATTACTACCTTAAGTTGTTATTTCTTTATGACATGAGCTGAAATTCAAAACAAAGTATCGTGGATAATCACAAAGTGTCACGGGTGTATATTTTACCGATTTTCGAATTGGTAGAAAAGCATTATAGATTGTTTTAACAACTATTTAGAAGGTACACATTTATTTAATTTTGTATTCTCTTTAGTATTTTTCTAAAAATCGCAATATGTAATTATTATTTATAGAAGTTTATGGTTCTGCTATTCCAATGAGTTGAATTTACTTTTGCGTTTTAAAAACTAGAAGCAAATATACAGATTTTAAAAAATAACAACAACATAATTTTTTTCGATCTAATATACACTTTGTATTTTGTATTCATTTTCATTTAGATTTTGAGTTCATTTTGTTCTAGAACCATCAAATGTCTAAATACTTATTCAGAGAAAGATATTTAATATCATACATCAGCAAAAATTATAAAAATTATGTAAAGTTTACATTCTTTTGAAAAACAGTTTTTCCTTTTTATGAAATAAAAATTTCAGGCGTGATTTGTAATTTTAAAAATGTGATCTGTGCAGAATAGGAGTTTTCAACACAAAAATGCAAACTTATTCATAAATAAGAATAATGATTTGAATGAAGGAACTATTTCTATTCCAAGAAATGTAAATAGACTTGAAAGATTTCATTGAATTAGATGAATGATCACATAAAAGTAAAGCTGAAAGCTTAAGACATTGAACAAACGTTTAAATATTCGAGAGTACTGAGCGGCTACAGAGAGAAAACTCTGAAAAGAGAAGTGCTGCCCAGGTGCTTAAAATATAATTTGTTCACCAAAGTTACTACAAATCCTTCTATATATAAAAAAAAGATTTGATTTGGAAATGGACCAATGAAAATCTGCGTAGATATTCCCGGCAGATCGGCATCTAATTTTAATGCTTATGCATGGCCTTCCTTCGTTAATAATGAAAAAACTGTTGCACACAAAAATGTGAAAATCGGTAGTATTATAGAGAAATGTTTGATAAATACGCTGATGCAGACAGTTTTTAAATCGAAGAATTATTTTAACAGATACTTAATGCCAAAGTTAATCAAAATCGTTCCATTAAAAAAGTTTTATAGATCAAAAACTGTACATAGGAATTTAATCATTTTTTAGATCATTTTATGCGTCAGAATTTCCCTGTGTGCAGACTGCATTTAGTTTTTTAATTTGACTCATTTTTTGAGGTGTTATTTCAATTTTAAATTCAAATTTTCAGCATTTCGAGAGATATTTTTTACATATTTTAGAAAATTGTATTAATTTAAACTGTTGCCAACACTATAAACAGTGCAAACAATAATGTTTGCACTGTTCATTTCTAACAAAAGTATTTTTACGTGAATATTAAAAAGAGAAAGAAAAGTTTGGTGAAAAATACGTCAGATTATAATTGTCAGATTCAAATTATAATTCATTCTTCCGAAATATTTTTAAAGCCGATCAAATTAGCATGTTGTTAGAGTCTGCGGTGTCTGAACGGGGGATGACGAGCGTAGCTCGTAGGGGGCAGAACCCCCTAGTAATAATAAAAAAGAACTTTTAAATAACTCAAGTAGTAAAAATGAAATATTACCTTTGCAAAAATTTTTATTACTCATTTACGCGAACCGGTCCAGAAATTAAATTATCCAAAGAACTTAAAAGAAAACAATCCTCCCTTAAAAATTGTATAATGAAAAAAAAATGAACTTCTAATCACAAAAAGAGTTATGCAGAAACTCGCGCGGAAAATATTATCCAATATTTTTTTTCATCTTACAGTAGCACAGTTGTTAACAAAGTAAGGACCAGCATGTTTTACAGGCATTTTATGCAGTTTGTTAAACACTTGCTTTTACATTATGAATAACTGAAATGGGTTGTTAAAGCTTCAAAAATTCCGAAATTTTAAATTTTTTTAGATGTTAAACTCCTATCTTTATTGAACTTTTTGATATAATTGTTTCCTTGAAATTCCCATTAGAACAGAAGTTGTGGCTTTTAGAATTATACTCGTTCAATAGCATAATCGCCGTTTCCGAAACTTTGAAGTCCTTTTTCTCCAATTGTTTTTGGGCATAACGCGCGCGCTGAATCAAAAACTTCTGAATTTTTTTTCATGAAATTTTCTAAACATATGCTTCATGTTAGTGTGCATAAATTTAACCTAAAATGTCCTTTTTATTGTTCAAAAAAAATATTTTTTTAGGTAATTATACTGTTGAAATTTTCAAGATTTTGTATTTGCTAAATACAACTCTGTATTAAAAATATAAAAATTCTTTAAATACAAATTTATTTAGGTTCATGGTAATTATTGCAGTCTGAAGTATAATTAGGCAACAAAATTTTCATTATACATTCAAAATTTATTTTGTAATCATGCGCGTAAACTGTTATACCAATTTTCTGCTCGCCAAATGTCTAACACTTTGGAGCCCCTATAGATGATAAGTCTACATCTTGCTATTTTTTAAGTACATAAAACGAAAGAACGTTTTTATATCTTTCACTACCTCTAAAAATTGTGTTTTAAAATCTTATACATTTTAGGATATTAAATGTTGAAATGGTCTTTTTTTCTTCTTCTCTAATGTTAGGAGTCCTTACACCACTTAATTAAATAAGGAAAATTTCGCATTTCTCTTTTACTGGTATCAGAAAAAAATTTAAAATCACAAATGTAATGTTGCGAAAATGCAACCTTAAAATGTCTTTAATGGGTTAACGATTTACAGTTCTGGTAATTGAAAGTCCATTTCTGGATGTTCCTCCAGTATAGAAACAGGAGTGCAAAGGGTTAATTTGTTAGTGTGATTTATAGAAAATTCAAGTTAAAAAGAGAAGCGTACTTTAATTCTTAGATCAAAATGGGTCTTTAATGAATCCCAAAAAACACTAGCTTCATTACCCGACTGAAATGAAGGGTTATGTGTTTCACGTGTATCTGTGTATGTGGATTTCTTTATACCCTCGAAACATCCCAACGGCTGGATGGATTTTTATGAAAGAGGTCTTTATCGATTCGTCTTAATCTTCCGATGGTAATAGGATAGGTTTTGTTTTTATAAATTAAAAATGGCGGCCGTAAAATAAAAAATGGTGGTAGAGACGAAAAAAAATTACGCACCATATTGAGTGGCCTTTTATTGGATAGGTCTTTCAAAAAGAAGACGATGTTTCATTGATCATTTTGTAGTCAGAAGCTCCGTTTAAATATTACACAACCTGGAAGTTGTGTACTTTGGATCTCTTCCTTAATGTAACTCTAACCTTCATAATAGACATCTATAGGCCTCATCAAAAGAGTGTTTGTAGATAGGACCTAATGCTTAAACACAACTTAAAAGTCATCAATACAAGTAAATAAAAAAAAAAGGTAAGTAATATAAAAAATAGTTTCATATGATGAAAAATAATTAATTACTTCTCTTTTTAGGCAGTCGGGTTTTTTGATTTTTTTAATTTAGTATATTATTACAAGAAATCAGAATTAAACATTTAAAAAAAAAAAAAAAAACTCATTTACTTATACAATTATCTGGCGTATCTGTATTTTTATAAGTGATTTTTGCCGCGGAACTGCAATACGGGACCTATTCAGCCCGTGATTATGCTAATGTATGCACAATTTCAGAACACGTGATTTTGTTTTACCTTAAAAATTTCCATTAGAATCTTCTGTTATTGTAACATGGGTTTGGAAATAACCCATGATTCTGAATATTTTAATAAATGATAATTTAAAAATTAAATTTCCTCATTCAGCCACTTTGAACGCGGAATAAAATTATTCTTCCGAAAAGAATTTTAATTATCGCCAAAATATTTTGCATATCTCGAAAAGAAATCTTTAAATGGAAACTGCTTAATTTATTGGCTTTTACGGGGAAAAAAGAACATTATTAGCAAAATCTTCATTTTGGGAGCGGTGGGATTCGAACCCACGCCTCATAGAGACGGGTGCCTAAAACCAGCGTCTTAGACTTCTCGGCCACGATACCTCGATTGAAGTGCATGTAATATTTGAAGATATATTTGATATCTAGCGAATAAAACAATCTGTAAAGCGATTAGAGTTTATTATTACGGGACTGAAAAGACGGGTTTTGTGTTTCACGCTTATCTGTGTAAGTGGATTTCTTTATACCATCGACACATCCCAAAGACTGGATGTATTTTTGTGAATGGGGTCTTTATCGATTCGTCTTAATCTTCAGATGGTTATAGGATAGGTTTTGTTTTTATAAATTAAAAATGCTGGCCGTAAAATAAACTAGTATGTTGTGGCCATCACAAAACTTTCTTCTATCTCATACTTGTCAATACTTCAAAATTCATTATCACAGTGCATCTATGCTCATCATGAGGATTCTAAAAAGATGAAATTCCGTGCATTAGTTCTTGAGATATTACTGTCCATGAAATCGTATAAATCCATCAAAATGCAGCATAGCAGCGCCACCTATTGGGTGATTTACACCAGATCCTAATTATCATCCACATGTGTCAATGTCTAACTGAATATGAAGTTCGGGGAAAATCCGTGCATTAGTTCCTAAGATAGAGCTATTGCGCAAATCATGACAAATGCAGCATAACAGCGCCACCTGTTGATCGATTTACACAACCACATAATCAGTATCAACATTTATCAAGGTGTACTTGAATCTGAAGTTTGATGAAAATTCGTGCATTAGTTCTTGAGATAGAGCTATTGAGGAAATAGTGCAAAATGCAGCATAGCAGCGCCACCTATTGGGCGATATTCATCAACACGTAGTCAGCATCATTTCATATCAAAGAGTAACTGAATCTGAAGTTTGATGAAAATATGTCCATTAGTTCTTGAGATACAGCGATTGAAGAAATCGTAAAAAATGCTGTATAGCAGCGCCACCTGTTGAGCGACTTACACCAAAATGTACAAAATGTCAATACATATCAAGGATTAACTGATTCTGAAGTTTAGTGAAAATTGTTGCATTAGTTCTTCAGATACCGCTATAATGGAAATTCTGAAAAATGCAGCATAGCAGCGCCACCTGTTGAGCGATTTGCACCAAAACACAAACAGCGCTAATTCATATCAAAGTATACATGAATCTGAAGTTTGTTAAAAATCCAAGCATTAGTTGTTGAGATAGAGCTATTGCGGAAATTTTTAAAAATGCAGTATAGCAGCGCCACCTGTTGAGCGATTTACACCAAACTGTACAAAACTTCAATTCATGTCAAGGATTAACTGAATCTGAAGTTTGATGAAAATCCGTGTATTAATTCTTGAGATAGAGCCACTGCGGGAATTGTAAAAAATGCAGCATAGCAGCGCCACCTGTTGAGCGATTTGCACCAACATGTATTCAACATCAAGTCTTATCAAGGACTAACTGAATCTGAAGTTCCATGAAAATCCGTGCTTTAGTTCTTGAGATAGAGCCATTGCGGAAATCACAAAAATGCAGCATAGCAGCGCCACCTGTTGAGCGATTTGCACCAACACGTAATCAGCATCAAGTCATATCAAGGACTAACAGAATCTGAAGTTTTATGAAAATCCGTGCATTAGTTCTTGAGATAGAGCCATTTCGGAAATCATACAAAATGCAGCATAGCAGCGCCATCTGTTGAGCGATTTGCACCAAAAACTAATCAGCATCAATTTGTATTAGGGACTAACTGAATATCAATTTTTATTAAATTCTGTGCATTAGTTCTTGAGATAGAGCGCCCACAAAATTTGTGTCACATACACACAGACAGACAGACAGACAGACAGACTCACAGAGTCACAGACAGACATTTTGTAAAAACATGTTTTTCGGGTTCTCTGACCTCTAAAACGTGTAAATCCGTCGAAAACCGGAATTCGAAAATTTTCATGAATCCAATACTTTCTTCTTGTAAAGATAGAAGAAAGTAAAAATTACGCACCATATTGAGTGGCATATCATTGGTTAGGTCTTTCAAAATGAAGACGTTGTTTCGTTGACCATTTTGTAGTCAGAAGCTCCGTTTAAATATTACACAACCTGGAAATTGTGTACTTTGGATCTCTACCTTTACTGTAAGTCTAAACTTCATAATAGACATTCTAGATATTCTATAGACCTCATCAAAAGAGTGTTTGTAGATAGGAACTAATGCTTAAACACAACTTAAAAGTCATCAATACAAGTAAATAAAAACTAGTATGTTGTGGCCATCACAAAACTTTCTTCTATATAAATCACGTCAATTAAATCATTTAAATAGTACAAGAAATTACAAGAATTTAGCACCAATTCATATCAAAGTATATCTGAATTTGAAGTTTGATGAAAATTCGTGCATTAGTTCTTGAGATAGAGCTACAGCGGGAATTCTGAAAAATGTAGCATAGCAGCGCCACCTGTTGAGCGATTTACACTAAAAATAAACAGCACTAAATGATATCAAGGTATACCTGAATCTGAAGTTTGTTGAAAATCTAAGCGTTAGTTCTTGAGATAAAGCTATTGCGGAAATCGCAAAAAATACAGCATAGCAGCGCCACCTGTTGATCGATTTACACCAAAAATTAAACAGCACTAATTTACACGTCAATTCATGTCAAGGACTAACTAAATCTGAAGTTTGATGAAAATCCGTGCAATAGTTCTTGAGATACAGCTCTTGCTAAAATCGTGAAAATGCAGCACAGCAGCGCCACCTGTTGGGCGATTTACACCAAAAATTAAACAGCACTAATTTATATCAAGGACTAACGAAATCTGAAGTTTGATGAAAATTCGTGCATTTTTTCTTGAGTTAGAGCTATTGCGATAATCATGAATAATGCAGCATAGCAGCGCCACCTGTTGGGCGATTTTCACAAAAAAGTAATCAGCCTTAAACTATATTCTGGACTAACTGAATCTGAAGTTTTATAAAAATCCGTGTAGTAGTTCTTGAGATATAGCTATTGCAAAAATCGTGAAAAATGCCGCATAGCAGCGCCACCTGTTGGGCGATTTTCACCAAAAACTAATCAGGTCTAGTTTATATCAAGGTATAACTAAATAATAAGTTTTGTGAAATTCTGTGCATTAGTTCTTGAGATAGAGCGCCCACAAAATTTTTGTCGCATACAGACTCACAGACAGAGTGACAGAGTGACAGAGTGACAGAGTGACGGAGTGACAGACAGACTCACAGACAGACATTTTCTAAAAACCATCAAATCGTGTTCTGGGCATTCTAAAACGTGTAAATCCGTCGAAAACCGGGAGTCAAAAATTTTCACGAATCCAATACTTTCTTCTTGTAAAGATAGAAGAAAGTAAAAAGGGTAAGTAATATAAACTAGTCGGATGTACCAATCCCAAAACTTTCTTCTATCCCATGCATGTTAATACTTCAAAATTCGCTATCACACTGCCAAAGTTAAATAGCAATCTATGCATCTCATGAGGATTCTAAAGATACGAAATTCCGTGCATTAGTTCTTGAGATATGACTATCGCTGAAATCGTCTAAATCCAGCAAAATTCTGCCTAGCAGCGCCACCTATTGGGTGATTTATACCAAATCCTAATCAGCAACAATTTATGTCAACGTCTGACTGAATCTGAAGTTTGGAGAAAATCCGTGCATTAGTTTTTGAGATAGAGCTATAGCGAAAATCGTGAAAATTCCTGCATAGCAGCGCCACCTATTGAGTGATTAACACCAAAACCTAATTAACAACAACTTGTGTCAACACACAACTAAATCTGAAGTTAGATAAAAATTCGTCCATTAGTTCTATAGATAGAGCTATTGAGGCAATCGTGAAAAAGGTAGCACAGAAGCGCCACCTGTTGGGCGATTTACACCAACGCATAATCAGTAGCAAGTCATATCAAGGACTAACTGAATCAGAAGTTTGATGAAAATCCGTGCGTTAGTTCTTAAGATAGAGCTATTGGGGAAATCGTGTAATTCCTGCAAAATTCATCATAACAGCGCCACCTGTTGGGCGATTTACACCAAAACGTAACCAGCATCAATTCATATCAAGGACTAACTAAATCTGAAATTTGATCAAAATCCGTGCATTAGTTCGTGAGATAGAGCTATTGCGATAATCGTGAAAAATGCAGCATAGCAGCGCCACCTGTTGAGCGATTTACACCAAAAACTAATCAGCATCAATTTGTATTAGGGACTCACTGAATATAAATTTTTATTAAATTCCGTGCATTAGTTCTTGAGATAGTGCGCCCACAATATTTGTGTCACATACACACAGACAGACAGACAGACAGACAGACAGACAGACTCACAGAGTCACAGACAGACATTTTGTAAAAACATGTTTTTTCGAATCTCTGACCCCTAAAACGTGTAAATCCGTCGAAAACCGGAATTCGAAAATTTTCATGAATCCAATACTTTCTTCTTGTAAAGATAGAAGAAAGTAAAAATAGTTTCATATTGATGAGAAATAATTAATTAGTTCGCTTTTTACGCAGTCGGGTTTTTTGATTTTTACTTTCTTCTATCTTTACAAGAAGAAAGTATTGGATTCATGAAAATTTTCGAATTCCGGTTTTCGACGGATTTACACGTTTTAGGGGTCAGAGATTCCAAAAAACATGTTTTTACAAAATGTCTGTCTGTGACTCTGTGAGTCTGTCTGTCTGTCTGTCTGTCTGTCTGTCTGTCTGTCTGTGTGTATGTGACATAAATTTTGTGGGCGCTCTATCTGAAGAACTAATGCACGGAATTTAATAAAAATTGATATTCAGTTAGTGCCTAATACAAATTGATGCTGATTAGTTTTTAGTGTAAATCGCTCAGCAGGTGGCGCTGCAATACTACATTTTTCACAATTTTCACAATAGCTCTTATCTCAAGAACTAATGCACGGATTTTGATCAAACTTCAGATTTAGTTAGTCCTTGATACGAATTGATGATGATTACGTTTTGGTGTAAATCGCCCAACAGGTGGCGCTGTTATGATGAATTTTGCAGGATTTACACGATTTCCCCAATAGCTCTATCTTAAGAACTAACGCACGGATTTTCATCAAACTCCAGATTAAGTTAGTCCTTGATATGACTTGCTACTGATTAGGTGTTGGTGTAAATCGCCCAACAGGTGGCACTTCTCTGCTGCCTTTTCCACGATTGCCTCAATAGCTCTATCAATAGAACTAATGGACCAATTTTCATCTAACTTCAGATTTAGTTGTATGTTGACACAAGTTGTTGTTAATTAGGTTTTGGTGTTAATCACCCAATAGGTGGCGCTGATATGCAGAAATTTTCACGATTTTCGCTATTGCTCTATCTCAAAAACTAATGTACGGATTTTCTCCAAACTTCAGATTCAGTCAGACGTTGACATAAATTGTTGCTGATTAGGATTTGGTATAAATCACCCAATAGGTGGCGCTGCTAGGCAGCATTTTGCTGAATTTAGACGATTTCAGCGATAGTCATATCTCAAGAACTAATGCACGGAATTTCATATCGTTAGAATCCTCATGAGATGCATAGATTGCCATTTAATTTGGGCAGTGTGATAGCGAATTTTGAAGTATTAACATGTATGAGATAGAAGAAAGTTTTGGGATTGGTACATCCGACTAGTTTAAATTGTTTAAGAAAGATACAGCACATTCATTGTGATCGAGTTTTTCTGGCAAATCTACACTGGTTTTTTTTTACAGTGCAGCGGGTAATGGGTTAAATTTGAATAATATGAAAATTCTGAATAAAAGACGGTTTTGAACGTTTTATGAGCATACCCTTTTTCTCAGATAGAGTAATTCAGGGATTTATGCCGCACATTTTTTTTTTTTTTTTTTTTTTTTTTTTTTTTTTTGAATTTGTGTATAAAGTCCCAGGGGGCATAAAATTAAAAAAATCATGCTGTGCTATTTAATGTTAAAGATACAACGAGTATACTGTGACAAAAAAAAGAAAAGAAAAAAAAATTACATTTTTTAACAACTTTTTTCTAAAACATTACACTACGGCGCGTCGCCCGTACGTTCAGGATGAGACTTCGCACTTGTGCGGTAGTTATGCCGGGTTTATAATAAGAACAGAATGAAATTATAAATAAAAATATAAAAAAAAATATTCATATCTGGACTATAATAACAAAATGAAACTAAATGAGTATGGAACGTATTAGTAGATTCAAATTAATAATTGTTTGCCTACTTTCACTATTAAAATTATCGACTTATTCTTTACATTAAATTTTAATTGTTATTTCAGCAACAACTTGACATCAATGTATTAGAGAGGGGGGGGGGGGGGGGAAAGGAAAATTGCGTTTACATAATTTATTTGTTAACTCTTTCGGCACCGGGGGCTTTTACACAAATTTTATTCGGTTGGCACCACTTTTTAAGAAGACGTTACCTTTACTTAAATAATCACGGAAATGTTCTAATTAAAGAAAGCAAAAATTACTTTTCTTTTTTACTGGTGTTAGAAACAAATTCCGTATGCTCTTTATGAAGGTGTTTATATGCATCTATGGTCCCGAATGGGTTAAGAGACCTGTTTTTCGACTAAATCTACAGAAAAATTGTCGAAAAAGTACAGTCTTTATGTAACTATATTTGACACATGATGCAACGAAGCCAATTACACTTCCTCTTTTTGGGAGTAGTTTTCTAAACATTCCTTGCAAATAAATCCTGCGTTAAGTGTAATCCAATTTTTCATTATTATCATCTTAACTTGCATCTTTCTTGCCTTTCTTACTTTTTATTTTTCCCTTTTTCTCCTTTGGTTTTAGTAAACTTGGTTTCATGTCTAATATGGTTAGTCTGAGCAAATAGAAAAGGAAAAGTTAATAACACTTAATCATCCCGTACAAAATAAACTTCGGCATGTATACCGGAATAGCAGTGCGGCATGTAATCCATTTTGAATGGTGCAGACGTCGGCCATCACAGTTACCTGCCATCGCTAAGGAGAATAGCTTAACCATACACACAGTACTCTATACAAATGCTATACTTTGTTTTGACTTCGAAATCATGCATGCATTTAGTAATCTACCCTATATATATAAAATCCTAATGAAACAGATATTACGAAACGAATTTATGTAACGATTCTATGAAACGACTGATTAAACAACTGATTATGTTTAAGGGCGATTTCTCCTAAAATACGGAATACTTTGCGATGAAATTAACACCAAAAATCCGTATTGATCTGCAGATCTCAAAACTGGAATTAGAATTTAAAAATTCGAATTAGTTTTCGAAATATTAATTTTTTTTCTAATTTTATATACTTTCCTCTCATGATGGCAGCTCAAACTTTAATCATAACAGATAATTTTTCTCTTCACATTTTAGAAAAGGTTACTATTTTAAACTAATATGGCGAGAAGTTTGGCCTCCCTTAAATGTATGATAAGAAATGTATCACGTTACATTTATTCTTAATTCAATTTGTATTTCATTATCATTTTATTTAATACAAACTGAAACATTTAAAATAAATGGCTTTCATTTCTTTATTTTTTTTAAACGAAATGAAAAGAAAAATATTAGGCACAGATGTCATATACACACCGAGGCACCTAATTGGCGCCAAAATGGCATTATTTTGGTTGACATGGTAACCCGGCTATTGTTCTTTTTTAATAATAAATGTTTATTAACTTTATTTTCTTTTTTTAAATTACATAAATAGTTTTGTTCCATAGTTAATTATTTTTTTTTGTTATTTTCTTTTAAAAATTAAAAATAATAGAAAATAATTTAAAAATACGGTACTACTTAGTACATCGACTCATTTCGCCAAATTATATAAATCGCCAAACCTCTCGCCAAATTACACAAATTGACATAATTTTTATTTTAAATAACGAAAGAACAAAGAAAATAGTATAACATTAATAAATATATAAATAAAACGTCCAAATAAAAATCCCTTGATGACGTAAAGACGTGTAACTTGCTTAAAGTCAAGTGAATGTGACATTTAGGATCATCCATTATTGGCATTCAATATTATAGTTCGGTGATAGATTTTTGGTCGACGGGATAACTAAGTAGTACCAAAAATACATATGTAACTGGTATTCGAAAACGAGGTTTTCGCAAAATTTTCGTAAAACAAATCACGCCAAACCCGGTGCGTGTATGGCATCTGGCCAAATATTAAATGATGTAACAACCGATGACATTTAATTTCAACTTCAAAGCAATGTTTTAATTTACCACTTGAAAAAAAAAAATGCTAACTGGCGAGTTGAAAAATAGCTATTGGCGAGATTTGCACCCGACTAGCGTTACAGTACCAAGAATTCTTTGTTACCATGGAAACTTTTATGTAGTTTTATTCGAAAGAGAAATTTTATTTTTTAATCAAAAGGGAAAACTTTCGGTACAGATGTCATATACGGACCCATATTGGCGCGATTTTTTCCTGACGCCAATGTCATATACGCAACGGGTACATAACTGGCACCATAGTATCGTTATTTTGCTTGATTTGATAAGCCGGTTGTTGTTGTTTATGCTGTTGATCTTTTCCCCAAATTAGCGTCGGAAAAAAATCGCACCAATATGGGGCCGTATATGATATATGAGCCAAACTTTCATACGAAAAGCTAAGGGATCAGAGCGTATTTATTTATGGCAGTTACATGAGTTGGACTATTATAATATAGATGAAATAATGGCGATAGGATAATATTTGGCGGCTTATCACCTGTACCTGGCTAACATTAAAGTACCAGAATGGCACCAGGAATATAAAAAGCGAAGTGGTTCGCCCGCAACTGTTGATGATAGTCACATGACTTAGGCTATTGTTATAGAAATTGTTTTAAAATACCGGGAGACAAAGACTCTGTACACTTAATTCATTTTATTTTAGCTTCTTTTCAAACGTTTAACTGATCCTCTTTAATCAAACACGAAAACAACCATTGGATGTTTTAACAGCAACTGATTCGGCCTTAAATTTTTGAAATCAAAGGAAATTGAATGGAAACCTGTTTAACCCCTTCGGGACGGGAGCCTTTTACGAATTTTTTAATCATTTGTCGCCGTTTTTAAAAAACAGAAATTTGTGTTTTCTTGAATCGAGAAAATGCGCTGATTAAATAAGGCAAATTTTACAGTAAAATTTTACTGGTGAGAAAAACAAGGATTCTGAGCGCTTCATGCGTCACGTATACGTGCCGCTCGTCCCCAAGGGGTTAAAGGGATAATTCAATCTTGTATAATATATTTAATACCTATCAGATTAGCGTGTTTTCAGATTCTGCAGTATCTGAACGGGGGTTGGCGATTGTAGCTTGCAGTGGGCAGAGCCCCCTAGTTAGTGTATAAAAAGTATTTAAACATATTTAAAAGTTTGTTTAAAGTGTATAAACATGTTTAAAAATTTGGACAGTGAAATCATGCACTTATGTTAAATAAGGATTGTACTTCTACAAATAAACATCGAAATGGGATTCACGCTATAGGGAAGAGTAGCCTAATGTAGACCAGTTCGCTTGTTTTCAGGTGTAACTCACTTAATTTTTGGAATATCTGAAAAATATCACTACACGGGATAAATCAATTCATCTACTAACTAAATAAAACTTTAGATCTTTTTTTTTTATCTTAAATTTTATTTTAATTTCAAAAATTTGTCAAAAGTGGTCTAAATTCAGCAACTGGTCGCCTAAGTTGGACCACCAGTCTCCTAAATTGGACCAAATAAAATCAGGTTGTTTTAATGACTAAGTAATATAACTTATTTTATTAAAAGCAAAGTTTTCGGTTACTGAAACACTCAAACAAAATAACAGCAATTGTCATATCTCAATAATAGTTGAGATGTGTATTAATAGATGGCAGCACCATACACGGACAGTCTGGAATTGTAAGGCTTTGCACGTAGCCGAGAATATTTCTGCGCAGTTGTAAGATGTGTTTTGTTCTGAGAGCTGCGCTTAGCAGCTGCTGTAAATAAAGTATATAATAAACTATAAGTAATATTATAGTTATGCATTCTTCCTTAGTTAGGAGTAATTAGTTTATAATAAGAGTGCAGCGGCGTTATAAAAGTGACGACGAAATGGGATTTAACCCAAACTAAAAAGCAGTGAAAAAAATTTTTTCGTGTGAAAAAAAAAAAAAAAAAAAAAAAAAAAAAAAAATATTTTTCGAAAGAGAAAAAAAAAAGTGGCACGGAAAATGGCCGAGAATGAAATAATTACTCTGGGACGCTTGGAAGAATATAATGCAAATGTTCCTTGGACTATTTACGTCGAGAAAATTGATTTTTATTTCTCAGCGAACGGCATCAAGAATGATGAAATGAAAAAAAATATTTTATTAAGTTCGGTTGGAACAACAACTTTTGCTATTTTACGTGATGTTATTGTTCCAAATACGCTGAAAGAAATCAGTTACGAGGATCTTTTAAAGAAAGCTAAAGATCATTTTTCACCACGCCCTAGTGAAATTGTGGAACGATTTAAGTTCCAGAAACGACTAAGGAAGCAAGGTGAGAATATAGCCGATTTTATAAGAGATTTACGTCGTTTATCCGAATATTGTAACTTCGGGAATACGCTTAATGACCGCCTGCGTGATCAGTTGGTGATTGGCATCCAGGATGAGAAAATACAGCAAAAATTACTGGATTCTAGAAACTTAACGTTCCAAACAGCGATGGAAATAGCTGAGTCATTTGAGATAGCTGATGCTGGAGTGAAATCCCTACACATCGGAGATAGCACAACTGTCAATCAAGTGCGTGTTCCGAAAGGAGAGAAATCGAAAGTGCAGACGTCCGCTCATGCACCTAAGCCTAAAGAAGATAAATTCACGCCTGAGAAACCGTGTTATACATGTTCTAAAAATCATAACCCCAAGTTATGCCCTTTTAAATCTGCAGAATGCCATTTCTGCCATCGATTGGGGCATTTAAAAATTTGTTGTCGTAACAGAAACTTTGGAATGAAAAGTGAGAAATCTTTTAAGAACAGAACAATTAAAACTGTTCAGGAAGAATATTGTTTAAATTTTATGGACGACAACTCCAATAAGGTGTCATGGATTAAATCGGTTAAAATAAATGGTGTAAATATACAATTTGAAATCGATAGTGGTGCGGCTCATACTATCGTAAGTAAAAGTGTTGCTCATAAATTGTTCTCAGGTAAGCTGCCTTTAATTAAATTTAATATTAAGCTACAAACTTATACTAAAAACTCTTTAAGTGTTTTGGGGGAATTAAAAGTAAATGCTGTTGTTAATGAATATTGTATACCTGATTTAAGAATATTGGTAATTAAAGAGGAGGGTCCGAGTCTAATCGGAAAAACTTGGTTAAAAGCATCAAAATTATCTTGGCGTAATGTAAATATGATTAAAAGCATTTCGAAAGATGATTTAATTAGAAATTTTCCTAATGTTTTTGCTGACGGGATCGGAAAAATCAAAGGTCCTCCCGCGTCAATAAAATTGAAAAAAGATGCAAAACCAGTTTTTCTTAAGTCTCGACCTGTTCCTTTTGCTTTAAGGAAAGCTACTGATGTTGAATTGGAACGATTAACTAATGAGGGTATTTTAAAACCTGTTGATCATTCAGAATGGGCTAGTCCTATAGTAATTGTTCCTAAGCCTAATGGTTCTGTTAGAATATGTGGTGATTATAGAGCAACAGTTAATACAAATACTGAAAATGATAACTATCCTCTTCCTAGAATGGAAGAATTATTTTCTAAATTATCAGGTGGTAAATTTTTTACTGTTTTTGATTTAAAAGATGCTTATTTACAACAGCCTGTAGATAAAGAAAGTAGTAGAATTTTGACTATAAATACTCATAAAGGTTTGTTTAATGTGTTACGATTAGTATTTGGGGTAAAATGTGCTCCTGGTATGTTTCAAAGAAAAATTGAACATATTTTAAAAAAATTTGAATATGTTGGTGTATTTTTAGATGATGTTATTATTAGTGCTAGTAATGAATCAGAACATTCTGAAAGAGTTGAAAATGTTCTGAAATGCTTTTCTGAGCATGGTATAAGATTAAATAAGGAAAAATTAAAATTTATGGTTTCGGAAGTTTCTTATTTAGGCCATAAAATATCTCAGGTAGGAATTAGACCTATTCCAGAAAAAGTTAATGCTATTTTGAATGCTCCTATTCCAAATAATGTGTCACAATTGCGTTCATTTTTAGGCTTAATTTCTTATTATAGAAACTTCCTGCCTAATATTTCAGATGTTTTAGAACCTTTACGTAGATTATTAGATAATAATGTAAACTGGACATGGTCAGAAAAGCATGAAAAAGCGTTTCAAAAAGTGAAAGAATTATTATGTACATCTCCTGTTTTAGAATTATATGATGTAAACAAAGATATAGTTTTAAACTGTGATGCTTCTGAATATGGTATAGGGTCAGTTTTAAGCCACATTGTTGAGGGTAAAGAGAAACCTATTGCTTATGCTTCGAGAACTTTAAATAAAACAGAAAGAAATTATGCCATGATTGATAAAGAAGCTTTATCTGCAATGTTTGGTGTCACTAAATTTCACCAATATTTAGCTGGAAAAAAATTTTAAATTATAACAGATTATAAACCTTTAATTAGATTATTTGATCCTGTTAAAAAGGTACCTGATACATTATCACCTAGAATGCTGAGATGGTCATTAAAGTTAGCTGTGTATGATTATACAATTGAGTATCGCGAGGGTAAAAATAATAAAAATGCGGATGCATTAAGTAGATTTCCTCTCCCAGAAACTGTAAATATAGTGAGTAACCCTGCGGAAAAAATGTTCGTTTCAAATAATGATAATTGGCCTTCTACTTCTAAAACTATTGCAAAGTGGACAACTGAAAATTCTGTAACTAAACAAATTTTAGAGTGGGTATTACATGGGTGGCTGAAAAAGTTTAAACCAGAAGAATATCAACCATATTTTCGTAGAAGGGAGGAAATATCCTGTCTATAAAATTGTCTATTGTGGGGACATAGAGTGATCGTACCAGAGGATGACCGTGAATATATATTAAAATTACTGCATTCTGTTCATCAAGGTATATCGAGCATGAAAGCGAAAGCTAGGGGGGTAGTTTGGTGGCCAAATATGGATAAAGAAATTGAACAAATGCTAAATTCTTGTGATAGATGTCAGATGTTTGCGAGGGATTGTCCCACAATGGAACCCTTGAAATGGAAATCTGAACTGCCCTGGGAAAGGATCCATATAGATCATGACGGTCCTTTTGAAGGTAAAGTGTTTTTAATAGTAGTCGATTCTTATACTAAATGGTTGTAGGTAGAAGTAGTACCCAGGTCTGATAGTAAAACTACAATTAAGGTATTAAGGAGAATTTTTGCCACATTTGGATTACCTGTTGAATTGGTCAGTGATAATGGTCCCGCGTTCACAAGTGATGAATTTGAGGAATTTGTTAAAAATAATGGAATTAAGCATACTCCTGTTCCACCTTATCATCCGTCTTCGAACGGACAAGCGGAAAGATATGTGCAAACTGTGAAAAATTGCCTTAAAAAGCTAGATAAAAGTGACATAACATTGTCAATTTCACGATTTTTGTTAGAAAATCATTCCACTACTCATTCGGTGACTGGTAAAACTCCTGCTGAATTAATGTTTGGAAGGCCAGTTCGAACAGCCCTTCACTTGGTATTACCATCAAAACCTAAAATGCAGCAACCCCTGCACAAATATAAACTTCATGATTTAGTTTTTGTTAAAAATTTTGGAAAAGGGGAGAAATGGGTAAAAGGAAAAATTGTGAAATTATTGGGGAGTAGATGGGTTTTAGTAAATAGATGTGATGGAGCAATGTGTAAACGTCACGTTGATCAGTTGAGACGTAATAAAGAGATAAGTGATGAAATACCAGAGAGAGTTGTAGAGATAAATCGAGATGATAAACTAATGTCAGACAAAGTTGAAAATATGGGACATAGTGGTAAAAATTACAGTAATTATGATAGGTATGAAAGGGTTAACCAAAACCTTTTTTCTGGAATTAATGGAAAAATAAAAGAACAGCTTAATAATGATAATACGATAGAACCAAGCCAATCTCAGCCTTCGCATGATATTGTGGCAGGTACAGTTGTGAGTAATAAAAGTGGTGTTACCACAGATAAAACTGTAAAAGACAAATTGACTAAAACCAATGACGAGGACTGTCAGAAAAGTGCTCCAGTTCGAAGAAGTCATAGAACAAGATTGCCTGTAGTTCGTTTGAACTATGAGGGGAGGGGTGTCATATCTCAATAATAGTTGAGATCTGTATTAATAGATGGCAGCACCATACACGGATAGTCTGGAATTGTAAGGCTTTGCACGTAGCCGAGAATATTTCTGCGCAGTTGTAAGATGTGTTTTTTTCTGAGAGCTGCGCTTAGCAGCTGCTGTAAATAATGTATATAATAAACTATAAGTAATATTATAGTTAAGCATTCTTCCTTAGTTAAGAGTAATTAGTTTATAATAAGAGTGCAGCGGCGTTATAAAAGCAATGAAATACAATGAAATCAAATATCTGAAAATAAGTTTAATTGTTTTAACTCAAAATGTATTCAAAATATAAATCAAAGTTTTCAGTAATTAAGAATAGAAATTATGAAACCAATTGCCAGTTACTTGAATATTATTTAAGGAGTGATGCAAAGCTTACACATGAATTTCGTTTATTGATTTTCTTTTCCAGCGCACACAACATGGAACCGTATTTGGCAATATCAACACTGAATCATTTCTGCTGTTTTATTTTCTTACAAATCAGGCAAAACCAATCATCACTATTTAGATTTTTATTTTAGATTCTGAATTATTAGACTTTTGTTTTTGCAACAGAAGTTTTCTTTACATTATGATTGTAGTTCTCCTCTTTCATCATTTCCTTGATAATTGCAATACGCCTATTTTTTAAAACTTGATGTTCCATTTGCTTTTATGCTGTGATAGCTTCCTTTTTGTGTTTTTTTTAATTTCAAGGTTTACTTTATATGGAGAAGATGTTAACACAACTGTTTTTTTTTTTTTTTTTTTTTTTTTTTTGCTCCTTCTGTACTTTTTTAAAACCAAATTTAGCAAAGGATATAATATTTCTAATGATTTTTCGGCTTTTGGAGAGAATTTGTAGCTACATCCTTATTGCAGGTCAATTTCTTCACAACTTGCTCTCTCCTTTTTATTTCCTATATCTATAACAGCTTTTGCAGTCACCCTTTTTTTTTTTTTTTTCAGACAGCTTGCCCGTGTCTTTTTCAACATTTTTAACATTATATTATAAAAGTGTTTAAAAAAATATGCTCTATTGAAAAGTACTCTACGATTAATTATACGCAAACATTATATATTCAACAGTGTTGAATACCCCACCCCCCTTCTCCCGGAAGGTTTGAGGTTTTATGCGTTTTAGTGGCTAAAAAGTGTAATTCCACCCTCCAGAACCTTAAAAAGTCTGCCCTCCCTCAGGGATTCGCAAATATCCTCCAGGAAGAAAATGTTTGAATTCAACTCTGTAAACCAAATACGCCGTAGAATAAAGTATTCAAAGAAAATAAATACAAATACATACAAGATGAAAGAAATTGCAAACAAAGTATATTACGTAAACATGTAAAAATATTTTTTTGTTTATATAGGCCTAAACTGTATAAAAAATTAATCCAGATATTCCCCCCACCCAAAATAAAAATAAAAATAAAAAAATAAAATAAAATAAATAAAAAGAAACTTGCATAGAGATAGTAATCCATTATAAAATATTAAAAAAAAAAAATAGTGTACAAAGTGTACCATCCTCGAAATTCATTACTTAATTTTCAAAATTTATGATCGCATATCTGGTCCAATTTAAGCAACTTAAATTGGCCCAATTATGGCAACTGCGCCATTTTTTAAAACAGATAATTTCAAGACTAAGAACAAAACCGAAATCAAACAAAGCAGAGTGAGAAATATGCACAATTAACAGATGACTTTATATATGTATATGAAAACATAACAACTTACCTTAGTTTTAAAGTATTCACTTACGTTTAGTAGGAAAAAAGTAGATAAAAACAGCTAACTTTATGTTTTTTTAAAATTGCCTGAAAACAACACGTGGTAGGCGGTTGCTTCTTCTAATCGTGAGTGACGTCATCCTGATGAGTAGGGTTTCAGCTGTAGATGGCGTCTCTTTTTCTAATTAACAGCAGAATGGCAACGGTCCAATTCAAGCGGCTGTCCAAATATGGCTACTCTCCCCTACACTGGTTAAATTAACTTCATTGCGCACCGATACTGTGCGTTTGACGACCATCTATCGATAATTATAAGAAATACAAGGGATGCGGCACCTATCGCGGAGGCGGCGCCTCTCCCGGAGTTACCCTATATATTTTAAATATCTTTAAAATTTCATTAAATACTATTTAAAGGTACATGTGATACTTACATGTGATTATTTACTTACACGCCAACGTTAGATATTTATACCTTAATAATGCCCCCTAAAACAAGTAATAAGGATTTTGAATACTTGTAGTACCTAATCTGTCATGTGGTATTCATTCCAGTCGATGAAAATATTTTTTGTAAAAGAGATGCATTACATTTACAATATAATATGAGCTAAAATTACTATAGAAAAATAACTAGTGGAGTCTAACATGGATATTTATTTTATATATATTGCACTGTACATGTAGTCAAAAAATGCAATAAAAAGCAGCATAGCTGATTATACGTTAGCTGTCTAGAATTTTTGTTATCGCTCGTTTTCCCTGATTTATGCAATAATCACATGTTTATTAACGCATTGACCGAACGTTATTGTCATACGTTGTGTATTATTATTATTATTATTATTTTTGCACGTGAAGGACAGAATGTCACACAGTCAAACTGTTTTTAAAATGTCCCTCTGAAATTATTATATTATAAAATTATTATCAACATATTTTATTTCACTCACTTTGTAATAAAAGGAAAATTTTTAGAAAAACTCTATAGAATATTAATAGAACGAGCCTTAAAACCAATGCACTTTTCCGAAACATTTTGTAAGGAAATTTTTATACCCCAACGTTTCGTATCTAATCCATTCTAAGAAATATCTACCGCAATTGCATTTTATCGTTAAAAAAAAGCAAGTGTCTTTAACTATATTTCCTTAAAAAATATTCTTTATTAAAAAAATGATAATTTAGAGACTATTTTTTCTGGAAATTAAAAAAAAAAAATGTTAATATGAATCTCCTCTGAAAATGTAATTTAATGAAATAAATGCTAATATTTATTTAGCAGAGAGAGAAATCTTTTATCATTAGTCTGTCGGAACCTTTAAAAAAATGTTGACATTTCGCCACTCATAAACTTTTGAAACAGAAAAAGAATTAAAAAAAAAAAAAAAAATACAAATTAATGTGTGTTTTCCTCGGCGTTAATTTGTTTGGTAAATGGGGGCTAAAAGTATATAAGAGTGAAATTTATATTTTCAGAATAATCCACACTAGATTTCTTGAAAAAAGTATAGAGTACGAGAAATTTGTGAGTGTGGGGTGCAAAATAAAGTTAAAATCTTTATCGTTTTAATTTTTGGTATGAGAAAATAGTAAATTCTGTTGAATTTTATTTTTGTAAATTATGTTTCTTTCATTCACAAATCCTAAGTTGTACGTCAAATGTGGCAATCAAGGTACGTTTATATATTAGTTTTATAAATATTCAGACCTTGGTGCAAGCTATTTCGCTCTTATGCAAAAATGCAGATCACAAAATTTATTAAGATTATATATATATATATATATATATATATATATTAAATTCAGTAATACGAAAAAAATATGACTCCATCTTAAACAGGACTTAATCACCATGGCAACCTAGAATTATTACCTGTCATGGTATATCATTGAAATAATAACGTACGATAGATAGCATTTAACCGAATGAAGAAACCTTTTAGTAATATCTTTTTAAATTTTGATTCGATTTTCATAAAATTTAAAGTGACTCGATAAAATTCTGCAACGTTATATGTATTAAATTTCAAACCATTCGGTTGGGTAGTTTTTACGCTGCTATATGCGGACAGACGACAGACACATGGACGGACCAGACGACGACTACAGTTGCTACGTATTTATGTAATTAGGAACGCACCTAAAGATGCAATTAACTGACTTTTTTAAATACAGGATAACAATCAATCATACAGGTAGAGTTTAAAAAGTTTTTTTTTTTTTTTTGTGTAGTATTGAATGATTAATACTAAAGTAATTTAAGTAAGCTTGTTAAACAGTTATAATAATAAACTGTATCTTAAAAAGGAACATTTATTTTAAATATTTGCTTATCAGAAACGATAATAACAAAAGTCAATGTATATGTGCTCAAGTGTATTTAAACCTTTAAGCGTCCTAACCGTGTTTTTCCGTCACATAATATTTGAATAACTCAAGGACTGATTTAACACAAAAACAAAATGCATATTAACTTTTTCCTTTCCTTTTTTTCAGTGCATAAGATAAATAAATATATCTATAAGGTAATAATAAACATATCCTCATGCAAATAATTTTCGTAACTATTATCTTATGATTCATTAAACATACATGAAAAATTCTGCAGGACGCTTAAAGGATTAAATGAATCTAATTCTTGTTAATTAATAATAAAGGGGAAATGTTTAATCTAAATTTTATTAGTGTAATGTATCCATACTGTTTCAAACCACGGTAAGGGTTTTTTTTTTGTTGTTGTTAATTGCGATTTAATAAATGTTTTGTTTTGTGTAAATTAAATTTATTTCTATTTCTGGCAAACTGTAACTGCAGCTTTCTTTACTCGGTGTTTAAAGAAATCTGCGCATGTTTCTTCTATAAAGATACGATTAAACTTTAATACAATGAACATGGTCGTTCTGATGAATCCTTTTTAACATGTAATGTGCTCGGCATGGTTAAAGTGTTCATATTAGTTTGTGAAATATGATAACTGAAAAATTTTTCGAGATTAAACATCTTAAATTCAGGCCAGAGCGAAGTAAAAAAATGCAGAGTAAGAAGTCATTACCAACTGATTAAAAGTTGAAGACACGTTGAACTTTTCAAACTTTTAATTTAATTCACAAAAGCCCACATCATTACTTTGATGTCGAAAAACTTTAAAAGTCATTAAATATTTAAGAACAAGGTAAATAATATAAACATACTATAAAACACTAGTAACATGTTGCTTAGACAGTTAAAAATTACATAATTTCAAAATGAAAATAGAGCTATCTTATATATCATAACCACCGACCAGAATATTTCATTTTCACTCAGTATCATACAGCACGATCGTGCTGTATAGTAGAGCTCAGCCGCATCTTTTACGTTTTGAAACATGATAAAAAGACAACAACTCAATAACAATCCAAACGAGAAAACATTCAGTGATCATACAGCACGATCGTGCTGTATAGTAGAGCTCAGCCGCATCTTTTACGTTTTGAAACATGATGAAAAGGCAACAACTCAATTACAATCCAAACCAGAAAACATTCAGTGATGAATAATGGTTTGTTGGAAAGGTCTTAATTTAGTGATGTGCCTTTCGAAGGTCGGGTCAAAAAATATCCAATATTAAGGGAATGGAACCCATTTAAACTTTACATAGTGTTTCATAATTTAACAATATAGAAATATCTCCTTCAATCATTCTTTCTGTTGCCACATCGAGCGGCATAATAATTTAAAAAAAGTGATTACACGCGTATTTTGTTTTAAATAAAAATTAGATTTTCTCGCTATATTTTTGCATTTTTCAAATCGACGTAATTCTAATCAGAAAAGGAAAATATTTCCTATATATATGTAAAAACTTTAAATAAACACGTGTTAAAATGACGCAGAATATTCATTTGAATGTTTTTAATGTTTAGAAATCTATTTTAATACAGGAGTTTTAATTTAAAAAAAAACAATTTAGGAAAAGATAATGATAAAAAAAAAAATCGTTTGCTAGGTATGACGTCAATTTCTGCTTAACTGACATAACTTTGTAATGATGTTTTATTCTGAAAAGAGACTCCTAATATTCTGAAATTAATCCTTATTATTATCATCCATAAAAAGAAAGATTTATTTTTAAGTCATACGAAAGAAATTTTCGGTAAAGGCTAGTTCATTTGGTTGTATTTATTGCATTTTCCTGCGTATTGTCAAGGAAATCGTATACTCCTACTGCACGCGCCAAAGAAAACATGCATTTTAATTTTAAAAGCTCAAACACTTTAGTATAATTGAGTCATTATAACGCCAAATGAAATTCAATTTCGCAAGTTTAAAAAAATTAATATTGTTGGACCGAAAGTAATAATCTAAGACAGGGACGGCGAACTTATGGCACGCGTGCCATAAGTAGCACGCTGCAGATTTTTTTTTTTTTGGCACGGCATAGATTTAAGTTTTACATCAAAATATAGTAGAATTTCACAAAATGCATTAATTAATATAGATGTCATCTGTGTCACTTGAATCCGATAAGTTCGGTTGATTGTGATTGTCACACAGATTGAAGAAATTGAAATATAGCTTAATTTATCAGAATCTAGCTTAATATTGGCTCTGAAAATTTTGAGAATTAGAAGATTATTGCAAAACAAAAATTAAAAGTGTAATAAACAAAAATGCTGATTTTAAAATTATAACAACTTGGAATTCAATTCCAGACACTAAAAGCTATAGTTTCTGGCGCTTGCTATTTTGACAATTTTTTCTGCAAGACATTCTTTTCGTAAAAAATAATGAAAAATTCAACTACAAACGTCTTTTCAAGTGAGTGCAATTAAACTTGCATTCTATCGAAAATAACTAAGTACAAAACGGATATAAATTATTTGGTATTTAAAATGAGACAACAGAAATAATATTTTTAAAATAAATTTTTACAGTATAACATCAAATATCACCTGTATTTTTTTAATGCTAAATACAAAATTTTAAGTAGTTTTGATTCATTAATATTTCATCCATTGTTTTTATTGTTGGCACGTCATAATCACGTAAAGTATATTTTGGGGAAAATTTGGCACGTTGTCGTGGAAAGGTTTGCCATCACTGGTCTAAGAGCTAGCAACGTTTTCATCACTTGATTTTAGCAAGGCTCATTTTTCTGTATGCTCCTTCGTTTTATGGTGTAGTATGTATGCGAACGGTCTGGCTGGCGGCAGACGTTACGTTTACCTGCTGGAGAAGGGGTTATGCAGATGAAAAAAATTCAAAATTACGTCATTTTAGCAAGGCTCATTTTTATTAATGAGGGGGGATACTGGACAGATAATTACACTTGTTTATTTCCTATTTAATTTACATCCAAAATTGTTAATTGGTTCAAATTATCCAAGAAACCTCATAGTAAATTGGTATATAATTTTATATACCTTAGAGAAATTCAAATAACATAAGTGATCGTAATTACGTAATTCTAGTAGAAGAGCAACGCGAATAATTAATAAAATTAAATTATAATCCGCGTAAAACTGTAATTATTAAATTTAATTAATTACGAATAAAATTAAGAGTTTGCGTTGTGAATTATTTAGACGAACTCTTCCACTTATGAATTAAACTAAAATTTAAGCTGTAAAAATAAGTTGACACACCTTAAACATTTATCAATTAAATAATTACAGAAACTTTTTAAAACTTGATTAAATATTTTATTTATACATTGAACACAACTATATACATATACACATTATATTAATTCAAAAAAAAAAAGAAAGCAACACTTTTGTTCGCTGCTCATTATTACATGTATATTTAATCTTTTTTTAAAAAAAAAGACAACGTTTTCATTCACTCTTATTATTATATATTTTCTTTTTGCAAAAAAAAGATAATTCTCTTTCATTTTTTTAAAATACCTTAATTATATTTACTTATTGGTTTTGTTGGATCTCAGATTGCTCTCTACCACAAAATATCATAAAAGGATATTTATAATTTCTCATATAATTTAAAGTGGTAAAAGAAAAAGCTTAAGGTAATACCTTATATCATATACGGGATGGTGGCCTTTATTCATCAAATTCAGAGCTGTCGCGTTGCTAAGGATCATATCCAAATATCTTCCGGGTTCAGCTTCTTATCAGAGCGGCGAATTCGGGATGGCAGGATGCATAGCTACGGACCGCAGTAGAACAATCCATTTTATTTCAACATCAGGAAGACATCCTCAATTAGGCTTGCTTAGGCTCACTCCGATATGTCCATCTCGCCTGGGCATTACTAGGGCTCTCTGGATTCATTGCACGGGCTTTCAGGATAGCTCCTGCGTCTTCGACATCTTTTTTCAGACTCTCTTTTTCAAACCTTTTTCTTCTGGCACACCAACTCTTGCAGTGGGTGGAACTATTTGTCTAGTCCTCCCTTATTGGATATGAGAAGATATTGCATTATCCTTAGATAGACCTATTAGCTCACAGTCTGCAAATGGCCCCTTACATATACTTTAATATTATTATATGCCTTAAAATTTGGGTGGTCTGAAAAGCCATAAATTTATTCCAACACTTTTATTAAGGCCATAAATTTATTCCAACATTTTTATTAAGGCCATAAATTTATTCCAACATTTTTATTATTTTACGATTTCTAATTATACACCACTTTCCACTGGCTTGTCATAAAACGACACCATGGCGTCTGGCTATTGTTGTTATCTGAGATCCGAACTATATTCAACATTATACATTCATTTTACAATACAACAATTTTTTTAAAAATATATATTTAATATTTAAAATCAACTTAATAATTTTTGTATGAACTTACACTCCTATTTTACTTAAATATATAAACATTATTATTTTACACTCATAATTATATTTTATAAAAAAAATATTTATACAAACAGAAATAACAAATTACGCAATTTTACTTTGATTTAACCAACATGGTGCGGGAACATATTATTGTTATATGTTGCCCAGCATCTCTCCGGTTAGTCGGGAAAAAAAAATAAAAACTGATTGTTTTTTTGTTTTTTTTTTTTTTTGTAAAGCATAAAAGAATGTACGTGTCCATATGACTGTGTATCTACACAGTTTTTGAGCCAAGTCTGTAATGTTCAATTATCAATGGTTCTGGTATATTTTATAAGAAGTTCTTCTATTTTTCATAACAGAAAGTTCAACACATGATAGCATAGTTGTCTGTTGACATTCACATTTATAGAAGACATCTGTACTGAAAATCTGACATCTTCCTCGAAGCCTTTTTTCTTTACCACACACATGTTTAATAATTTTGTAACTTTACAGTTTAAGTGCCCAAAAATACATTCAAAGCTATAATTTTGTATGAAACTAATATGCCGAAATAAACCTAAATACAGGAAAAATAATGGCATACACATTTGACATATCATTTTATCACATATAATCTTATGACACAGTGTTTCATTTAAAGCACATTTTGTACTGAATAAAAGTAAATACAATGTTTGTAGTATGACATGTTATATTTTCACATAATTAATCTGATGTATTCGAATCATACTCAGAAAAATATTGTTTACAAACTGGTGACCTTATTTTATTTATTTATTTTTTACCTCTAACTTGTATGATACGTCAAAATATACAAGCTATTTCATCTCCTTTAATATATCATTACGTAATGCCTGGAAAACAGGGTAGAAAAAAAAAGAAGGAAAAGAGAATAAAACCAGTTTTTGACCTTCCCCCATCCTCCCAAAACGAGGGGTCGGTCAAGCTACTAATCACTTTTTGCTGAGGTGATTTGGGCTGTGACAAAATTTTACGACTTCCAAAAGTATGTATTTAAAACAATTTCATGCTTGTAATTACCTTATGAATTAGTATAATTTCTTGATATACTTTCTTCTTAACTGACTGTGCATGCCTGTATGTAATTTTTAACATAATCTATGTATAAACAGTGTATGTATTTGTATCATATCTAATGTAAACCTTCTGCTTTTTTTTATTATTTTGCAGGGGAAAATGGCGACACTAGCATTTGAATTCTCCTGCCTCGTACTGCAACTGAAGCTAGCGTCCATTTATGCTGTCAGGTTCAGATATAAACAAAATTGCCTTTCAGGATTTAAGAAAAAATGCATATAATTTTCTTTAACTGATTACATTGTATACTTTTAGACCTTTCTAACAAACACAAATTTTGATTCATGATATTGTTTACTATTAAAATGTAAACAACACGGAAATATGACTTCTACAGCCTCTCAAAATGCAAAATATGCATTACGCTGACCTTAAAAATGCGCCTTCATTTAATACTATTAAATTGTGTTGTCAGAAAATGCCATTGGCGAAGAAGAGAACAATTTTTTGTCTTTAACTATTATTTATTTAGCCAACAATTCTATCTTAAAAGATTGTTAAATTTTCATATTTATTTATTTATTTATTATTTTTTTTTTTTTACTGAATGGAATAAAAATTTATTTATTCAAAATTTTATTTATCATTAACATTCCGTATGTGAATTCTACTGTCCAAAATTTAATGATATGTTTAAAAATAAAAGATAATAAATTATTATTATTAATCAAACATTAATAATTATTATTTAATTATAAAAAAAATTATTAATACACTTGTATAATTTTAAAAATACAAAAGCAAATGATAATTACTACGTAAAATCGTATGCAGCCATCCATGAGTACCCGGCCGGACCAAAGAACTTCTGCCAGCAGAAAAAATCTTTGTATACTCACAAACAATCCACATTCAATTTTTTTATATAGATCAAGTTTTTAAAATAATTACTGTACGTACTATAAAAAAATTAAGTAAATAAATTTATTAAGCCATACTACATATTTTAATAAAAATAAGGCCAATATATATAAATATATTTATTTATTTATTTTGTTTCCTTATGTTAAATTGGCCAAATTATATAAAAAAATTATGAACTCACACACTCAAATTTATCACTACTATGTATATTTATATGTGTCTAATTTAGAATTGCATTTAATTCTAAGGGAAAGAAAAGAGAAAAAGAATACTTAAATTCTAAAATAACATAAATTTATAAAATATTTTATTTTTAAAAGAAAATCTAATTTCTAGCTGATTTCAGCAAGATGTCATTTAATATTTATATTAAATAATTTTTCTAATACATTTTATTAATTATTAAATTCGCATATTTTTATATATACAATAAAAATATAATAGTCTTACATAAAATTTTACACTATAACAATGTTATTAATTAATTTAACTTGGATTTAAGCCTACTTTAATTCTAATTGAATACCGTTAATAAAAGTAAATTAGCTTATCAAGTTAAATATAATATAAACTATGTTTGTCTAATGTTAATTTTGCTGAAAATTCCATAAATTTTAACTGTAAATGCTAATTGCTATACCTTTGTTATTTATTTTGAAAACAACACCAACTTATATTTTTATTTATTATTTTTTTTATTAAATCTAGGAACTATACACTGAGCTAGACACTCCATAAATGTGTAAAACCTAAAAATCAAAAGTTTTCCTAAATAAAACTCAAAATGCTGCTTTTTACAATATAATATTACTAATTTTATTGTTTCTGAGCATAACATCTAGTAATTATACCATACTTAATTTTTTCTACGATTCCTTTTTCAGCCAAGAATCCCGAAGTTTATTCCTAAGTGATGACCTTGATTTACCTTGATTTACCTGTGAATAAGTTTCTACAAATATTTTGTTGGTGTTGGTGCATACCCAGCCGTAGGCCAAAATTGCACCCTATACAGAAAGCCTTTGGTGAGAAAATTTTAATTTTGCTTCTATTAATTATTTGTGTATTTGTTTACTATAATTTTGTGTGCAATCATATTGAAATAACTTGCCTTGTCCATTGTTATACATATATATGTTTTTTTTTAAAAACCAATGTGCTACACCAAAATCCTTTTTTATTTTTTTATAACACTTTTGTTCATAAAACTTATCCCTGCTGTCTAAATTCTAGACTTTAGCATATAAGTTGTAATTGAACTACCGGAATAAATCTTAGCACTTTTTGTATATTTTATTATATTTAGGCTTATAGCTGACCGCTATCCTAATATAGAGTGCACTAATAATTTATTCCTTGTCAACCATATATTTATATAAGAAAAAAAATATATATATGAGTATGCTATAAAGCTGTTCTAACTACCCTGAACCTATAGCTTACACCTACTCATTTTAAAGAGTAATTCTGAAATTCTGTCATCTAAATTGTAAGGTTATTAGCAAAGGCTACCCTTATAGAAGACAATTTTTTTTTTTTTTTTTTTTTTTTTTTTTTTTTTTTATTACTCCAACATTATTCACTATTAAATTAATTAAGTTTTAATGTTATTTGGCTTTGTTAAGATTTTATATTTTCTAATTCATATTCGAGAAAGAAAAAAAAATAAATATATATAAATTTCGCCTGGAGAAAAATATTTCACTGCTCCAGTGAAGTTTTGTGAAGCACATTTCATAATTTTATAAGTATGTTTTCGGGTGCGCCCTGCACATTTGCTCAATATTGTAACCCTGAGACAAATTGGCGTACCCATCTTCCTATCCTTTCTTATTATTATTTTGAATTTTAAAAAGGCAAGTTATTAATTTTGTTTCAACTTTTTTTTTTTTTTTTAGTTAAAAGAGAAAAATTTATTTTTAAATTTTGAAAATTTTGAAATTTTGAAATTCGATTAATTATGTATTTTGTTTTATTTTTAATACCAATTCATATCCCATGGATAATACTGGGGAGGGGGGGAAAAGGTAATGATCTTGTATAACATCCCCGAATAAGTTTGTATATGGTGTATAACCATATAACGACCTATTTGTATTATGGTGGTCTTTTTGATCATTTAAATCTGGGTCTGCATTCTCAGAATATTTATTTTTTGTTTTATAATACTTTTTAGTAACTTTGTCACCCTTTTGACTCGTATTTTTATTTAATTCAAACCAACAATTTTCAGTTGAGTGCGATTTTCTCTGACAAATGCCACATTTATTTTTGTAATTTTTATAACCCTTAATTTTTTTCTGAGACCCCTGTAAATTCGTAATTTCCGCCTCTGTATGACCTGTTGCATATTTCGGAGCGTACAATTGATCCATATGTCGTTTGATCGGCTCTATTGATTTATCTGGAACATATTGTAATAAATAATTAAAGTTTCTAAACTTTTTAGTAACTTTGTAGGGTCCTTGAAATTTTGACTCTAATGCGCCTGGTTTTCCAATACATTTTAAATATACTGTTTGACCCAAATTTAAATCCTTTACTTTTTCGTATGCCTCTTCATCTATATATTCTTGCATTATTTTCTCCTGGTTTGCAAGGGATTGAATTTTGATTTCCTTCATATGCTGTATTCTGCTTTTAACATAAGAGTGGGTATATATTTCCTCGGAAGGAATATGGGCTGTGAAGGGATTTTTTATTTCCCTTGCGAAAAATAGCAGTGAGGGACTATATCCCGTAGCGCGGTGTTTCGAGGAATTATACGCTAGTTTAAAAAAATCCAGTCTTATGTCCCATTCCGTAGTGCGTTTCGACATAGCTACAATTGATGTTTTTAATATTTTATTGGTAACTTCACAAAGTCCATTTCCTTGCGCACGGTATACACTCACAAATTTCCTTTGTATGTTTAAAGATTCCAAATATTCTTTCATAATTTCGCTTCTTAAATATTTTGCATTATCAAAGATAATTTCTTTACAAATCCCATAATTTGCAAAATATTTATTTAGTACATTTAATATAGTCTGTGACTCTACGTTTCGTAGGGGAACAGCTTCCAGGAATCTCGATGTCGAATCAATTATAATTAAAATGTATCTGTTTTTCCTTAACGTGAGGTTTAAAGGTCCAATGACGTCAGCATGCAGGACTGTACCGACTTCGTGATCTTTCACCATTTTTTTAACAGGGACTTTTATTGTCGTGTGTTGTTTAGATGTGAGGCACTGCACACAATTTGCACAATACTGTTTAATATCTTTGTACATTCCGTGCCAAAAAAGCCTTGTTTTCACATTATCATAAGTTTTTTGAAATCCGAAATGCGCTTTATGAGCTTCTTCTATGGCTGCAATTTTTAATGAATCCGGGGTAATTAAAAGCTCCTTTTTATCTGAACCAGGTTTTTAAATTAATAATTTATTTTGATTTAAAGTAAATCTCTTCGTGCTTCTAATATTTTTGTCTTTTTCGATTTTATTTATTATAATTTTTAATTTTTCGTCTGCGTATTGCTCCGATTTAATACTTTCGTCTGTAAGTGCTACGTTACTTGCAAACAAATTATTTTGGAGTTCTCTGTCTGTTGTAAGATTATCTAAATTCCTGCTCAAATAGTCTGCTGGATTGTTAATTCCTTCGACGAATTCGAAGTCGAAATTAAAGTCTTGTAAATCTGCTACCCATATGTTTATAATTTCCGATTTATCTTGTAAATGTAAATGCTGAGTTAGTGCTTTCGAATCCGTTAACACAGTAAACCGTCTACCCGAAAGCATATATTTAAAATGCATAATTGCTTCATGCACTGCTAATAACTCAAATTTAATACTCGGATAATTTTTCTCCGGTTCTCTAAGTTTTCTCCCAAAAAATTCAACAGGTAGCAAATGACCATCCTTTTCTTGAGCTAAAACACCTGAAATTGCAACTTTGCTCCCATCCGTGAATAAGAAAAATTCCTTGTTAAAATCGGGGGGTCTGAGTGTTGGTTTTTGTACAATTTCTTCCTGAATTATCAGAAAAGCTTTTTCTGCTTCTGGAGTCCACTTGAATTTAACTTTATCTTTAGTCAGTTCTACTAAAGGGTTAACTTTGTCTGAATAGTTGGGTATTAGTGTCCGAAAATAATTCACGAAACCCAATAAAGATCTGACCCCCTTTTTCGATTTTGGTCTGACTAAATTTTTCACCTTTTCTATATTCTTTTGTGATGGAGAATATCCCATTTGATTCACACTAAATCCTTTTTGAAAATGCATGAACATTGCCCATTAAAATTTCTCGAAATTTTTGTTGTACTTCCTGTGATAAATGGCTTAATTCTAAATCCGTCTCTTTAATTTCTGCTTCTCGCAATTTTCTTACATCTTCTATATTTAAATTATTTATTTCATAAAATGTCCCTTTCTCTATATTATCAGTTGAGTCATCTTGCTTGCACTCAAAGTTCTTTATAATTTCCCCCATTTTAGTTCCTTTCTGAATAATTAACTTTTCTAACAGTTTATTCTTTATTATAATATTTATGTTATTATTTTTTTGAACTTCGTGTAACGAAGTCTCGCATGAAAATTTACTATTTTCTTGAATGGGGTCAAAAATAATCACATCTGACAGATTTATATCCTCTGGGCATTTTAATTTTACAATTTTCGATTCTTCAGGTTGGAGAAAAATTCTATTTTTAGTAATGGCAAACATAATTTTATTTGAATGTTCCCCTGAATTACATTGCGTAATGTTATTCACTTCATAATTATTTACTTCACTTGCAACGTTTAAGTTAATTTGTTGATTTTTAAATTTTAAGGTTTTATTGCATAAATCCAAAATCATATGATTTTGTTTGAGATAATCGTACCCTAATAACATTTGGTACTGCCTATCAAAATCATCATTAGTGACATAAAATGTGCCTGTTGTGAATATGCCTTTTAATCAAAAAGTTAATTTTACACATTGTTTAAAAAAAATCTTTGAATTCGTTAAAGTTTTAATTTGGATCTGATTGCCCAAATATTTGATTTTGACGTTTGTATCTTTAATTTTTTTGAATAAAGAAGGTGATAAAAGGGAAACGGCAGCACCAGTATCCAATAAAGCTTGTATTTCGACGCCCTGTATACTTAGTGATATAATTGGCAGACTATCTTTGTCTGCATTTGTTATATTTGCGATTATTTTATTTATTTTATCGATTTCCGTCTCTGAAAATCCCGAATCTTGATCCGATTTCGCTGTTTTATTTGCCCATTTTTTTTTCTTTTTGCGCTTTTCAAATTGATAACCATTTTGATGATAATTCTCAGAAATATATCCAAAATCCCTATTTCCCGAATTCCAGTTAGGTTGTGAATAATCATACATCCCATAATGCGTCGGGTAATTAAAGGAATTGTAGTAATCATTATAATATCGTTCATAATCATTATAATGAAAATTGTTATTGAAATGGGAACCCTGATAATTATTGTGTTTATTAAAGAGTTTCTTATTCCGCGGAACACTATCATCTCTAATTGCATGGTTTTTTTCTTTGATTTTTTTAGTTTTTCAATCTCCCCTTTTAATTTCTCGATTAGCTCTTTGTTTTGCTTACTTGATTCTATAATGTTCTCATACAGATCTTTGTTTTCTTTATTTAGTGCGCTAATTTCCTCAAACTTTGATTCATTATACGCACTTTCCATAAGTTTTGCTAACTCCTTGAAGGACCTGGGCGCATTTTTACGAACATCTAGTGCAATATCCGGTCTAATTGCATTTAGAAAATTCGACATTTTAAAGATTTCGATAAAATTCTCTTCCTTATTATCCACATTTTCGCCTGCACTTTCGATATAAGATTTTACACCCTTTTTAAACTCCAAAATGAAATCCTCTATCGTTTGACTTGCGGCCTGTTTTAAATTTAGGAAATTGCTCTGAGCATTAAGGAAGCTTAGTTTAGTACCAAATAACTCAGTACAAAATAATAATTTTTAAATAAATTATAATTGGTCTCATTATATTTTTCAATCTGTTTACTTAAAATATGTTTTGCGTCCCCAGTAATTTTAGCCTTTAAAATTAATAATTTAGTTTCTTCCTGTATATCTTTCGAATTCAAAATATTATCAAATTCATCTAAGAAAAATATAATGTTTTTGTTCTTTTTATTGTCAAATGGTGACACTAACTTAATACGTGTATCTATATCCAGCGTCTGCGTCATTTTTAACAAATATTAGTAATCAATGTATACTTTTTCAAAATATCAATTCAAAAAATATCCTATACCTCTTAAAAGAATATTTTGCATCTCATACTATTTTCTCTATATTACAACATATGTATGAAAATATTCTAAATTGCATAAATACATAAAAAACAACAGCACTAAAATTTAAAAAAAATATTTCTTAGCAGATGAAGTTGTTTTGTAGATTATTCTTTTACACATAAATACCCCTAAAATGTTTATAATACACGTATATATAAAAACACCATAATTTCATTTAACAGAAAAAATATCTGTCTTTTTCTACAGAAACAACAATCTTATATATATATATATATATATATATATATATATTGTACCACTACTTCGTAGTACGACTCATAAATTTTCTTTTGTATCACCTTGATACAATTTCAAAAATCATGATCTATTGACATTTCAATCATTTTTTTACCAGTCATATTATAAAATTTTACTCATTATTCTTCTTATTATTATTTATACAGTATATATATATATATTTTTTTTTTACAAATGTGTCATCCGTGATGTGAATGCCATTATTTCTCAATGGTAACTGAGATCCAACCAAAAGAGAAAAGAGAGAAAAAAAATTGTAATTCCTAAATTTACCTATTATAAATCCTAGAATTATTTTTTTCATTTCTTTTTTTTTTTATTGCTAACATATATTATTCATTTTATTTATTTAAATTATTATATGTGTGTCATTATTGTTACAATATTAAAATTAATTTTAATAAAATTTTAATCAATTAAACTTACATACCTACAATATCTTTAAAATTGTGACAATAAAATAATACTTAAATTTATTTTCCTTTATTATTATTATTATTATTATTATTATTATTATTATTATTATTATTTCTAATGACCTCAGATGAACGTTCCTGAGTCATAGCACCATTTTTATTAATGAGGGGGGGATGCTGGACAGATAATTACACTTGTTTATTTCCTATTTAATTTACATCAAAAATTGTTAATTGGTCCAAATTATCCAAGCAACCTCATAGTAAATTGGTATATAATTTTATATACCTTAGATAATTTCAAATAACATAAGTGATCGTAATTACGTAATTCTAGTAGAAGGTCAACGCGAATAATTAATAAAATTAAATTATAATCCGCGTAAAACTGTAATTATTAAATTTAATTAATTACGAATAAAATTAAGAGTTTGCGTTGTGAATTATTTAGACGAACTCTTCCACTTATGAATTAAACTAAAATTTAAGCTGTAAAAATAAGTTGACACACCTTAAACATTTATCAATTAAATAATTACAGAAACTTTTTAAAACTTGATTAAATATTTTATTTACATTGAACACAACTATATACATATACACATTATATTAATTCAAAAAAAAAAAAAAGAAAGCAACACTTTTGTTCGCTGCTCATTATTACATGTATATTTAATCTTAAAAAAAAAAAAAAGACGACGTTTTCATTCACTCTTATTACTATATATTTTCTTTTTGCAAAAAAAAGATAATTCTCTTTCATTTTTTTAAAATACCTTAATTATATTTACTTATTGGTTTTGTTGGATCTCAGATTGCTCTCTACCACAAAATATCATAAAAGGATATTTATAATTTCTCATATAATTTAAAGTGGTAAAAGAAAAAGCTTAAGGTAATACCTTATATCATATACGGGATGGTGGCCTTTATTCATCAAATTCAGAGCTGTCGCGTTGCTAAGGATCATATCCAAATGTCATCCGGGTTCAGCTTCTTATCAGAGCGGCGAATTCGGGATGGCAGGATGCATAGCTACGGACCACAGTAGAACAATCCATTTTATTTCAACATCAGGAAGACATCCTCAATTAGGCTTGCTTAGGCTCACTCCGATATGTCCATCTCGCCTGGGCATTACTAGGGCTCTCTGGATTCATTGCATGGGCTTTCAGGATAGCTCCTGCGTCTTCGACATCTTTTTTCAGACTCTCTTTTTCAAACCTTTTTCTTCTGGCACACCAACTCTTGCAGTGGGTGGAACTATTTGTCTAGTACTCCCTTATTGGACATGAGAAGATATTGCATTATCCTTAGATAGACCTATTAGCTCACAGTCTGCAAATGGCCCCTTATATATACTTTAATATTATTATATGCCTTAAAATTTGGGTGGTCTGAAAAGCCATAAATTTATTCCAACACTTTTATTAAGGTCATAAATTTATTCCAACATTTTTATTAAGGCCATAAATTTATTCCAACATTTTTATTATTTTACGATTTCTAATTATACACCACTTTCCACTGGCTTGTCATAAAACGACACCATGGCGTCTGGCTATTGTTGTTATCTGAGATCCGAACTATATTCAACATTATACATTCATTTTATAATACAACAATTTTTTTTAAATATATATTTAATATTTAAAATCAACTTAATAATTTTTGTATGAACTTACACTCCTATTTTACTTAAATATACAAGTAGTATATAGGGGATCCTTTGGCACACTTTTTATATTCCACTAAATGCAAATATTTAACGATTTTTGTAAGATTTTGCTCAAAAAATTTGACTGTTAAAATATCGGGGCTGTAACGATTTTATAACGATTTATCGAGCAAATGATGATAAAAATTGCATTGTGTGGATATTTTTATTTTTTCTACTAAATTATGTAAAGAAGAAGTTTTAAGAAAAGGTTATAGAATAAACAATTAAAAAAACCTGATTATAAATAATAACGTAATCAATTTAGATAAAATAATCATCATTTTTAAATGTAAATATTTAATTATTATAGTGATGAAAAAATTTAGTCTGATTATAGATTGACGTACTTTCTTAATAGTCTACCAAAAGCTGATAAACAACCTTCCTCTAGGATAATATAGATAGGAATAAGAAAAGCAAAGAGCAGCGTTATATAATAAGTTATCGGCATTATAACCAATCCTAAAATCTTTAGTAGCATTAAAAGCTATAGAATAGTATAAGTTATTATCTCCGGGAATATAAATATGAAACCATTCTTTAGTTTCGGGTATTAAATTCCAATTGTCATCACATTTAGTTTCTATCCAAAAATAAACACCAGGTTGAGAAAATTTAGAGGCTTGATCCATTTTGTATATTTTAGCGGTCAAAGTTAATTTTATTGTATCATTGAAACTATTAAATATAGTATAATTATTAGAGTTATCGATGCTATGATTTGTAATAACGGGGTCAAATTTAAAATAATGAAAGGTAGGCGAAAGACAATTAAAGAGTAAAGTACTTATGACAAAATATTGTAACATTTATTTCTAAATAAATTTTCGATAGATTAAATAAAATCCATTCGAACAAAGTTTAGACAGATGAAATAAATAAGAAATATCAATTGCATTATATTGAAGTCTGAAATAAAAGTTAAATGATTTTTATGATATGTTTTAAATTTTGAATAGATAACCCATTCTCTATTTTTATTAGCAATTATAAATACTATTCTGTTAGTTCGATAAAATAAAAAAAAAATAGTTTGTGTGGAAATGAACCCATCTTTGCCATAAAAGAAATTTGTACTTAAAAACAGATATATTTTGGATTTCCGTAAATATTATTCTGGTAGTTTGATAGTTCGATAAAAGGTCCATTCGATTATTGTAAGATTTAAAACAAATTGTAGGATTAAGCTTTTTCTAATTCATAATCATAAAAGCCGTCATTATTTTTTCCTTTAAAATGAAAGATATAACCACCTTCATTCAGTTTTTTTATTGCTGCTTCAGAAATTTTTCCATGACTCTTTTTAAGAAAATAATCCTTTTCTACATCATTAACTTCTAATCTTGAAATAGTGGTATTTCCAAATTTTGTTTGAATTTTCTTCAACGAAATCAATTTGTATTTCCCTGTCTCTAAATCTTTTAACTTATGAGTTACAGGGAACGATCTGAGACTGTTGAATTCTTCCATTTATTAAGAAACAATTTTTGAAAGAAAATTTTTATAGTACAGACATCTGTACATAGAACAACCCGGTCCTAGGATTCGAACGCATCTCGGTACTTCTAATATTTTTATAGGAATTCCCCATTCTTCAAAGGTACTTTTCGGAAAAACTCCTCCTTTAAAAGCAAATGTGCCTCCGTATATCTGATGTAATTGTAAGAGATAATCTTTTACATTGTCGCTAGTAATCCATAAGCCTGTATTATCTGAATATCGTTTAAATCTTAAACCATGGATATCGTTAGTACATCTACGAACTATTCCATGGTCTTGATCACCTAATCCATAGTTAGGTGTAAATACAGAAATCGTTTCACCTATTCCTTCTTTTAAATGAACCCAGCTTATTTTTCTCGCTATAGATTTAAAAGGAAGTATAAAACCTTGAACATTTATGATAAGAGTGACATCGTCCATTTATTAGAAAACATTTTTTTTATAAATTAAATATTCGGCTTAAAATTCAAATGGTACAGTATCAAAGTTATCTAAAATTCTTCTTTTATCATATCCAAATATATATCTTTTATTCATTTTATTCACTTTAATACTTCTATCTTTTTGTATCTGAAATTGGTTTATTTCTACATCTATATGGTCAATTTCCCCAGTTATTGTTTTCATTCTCTCGGCAAAATTGAGCTTAGTTTCGCTCTCATAACTCATTTTAAATCCTTTTACTTTTCCTTTTACAGAACCATCGTTCAGAATATAACCATAATCTTTACTTGCTCCAGATATCCACGATTTCATATATTTATCTTCTCCTAATTCATCGGTCCACTCGCCTAACATACAACCCGTTTTTACTTTATTGGAGCCATCATCGATATACACAATACTATCTGTATCGTAATACATAACTTTATCTCCTAATTTATCAAGCATTTCATATAATCTTATTCTAGCCGAACTGGTTGTAAAAGCCGCTATATAAATATTCGTATTAAAGTTATTCTTGACATATTCATCTTTCATCTTATAATCCATTTGCACACACTCATCATTTAAAAATATCATATTCAAGTCTTTAATGCGGTCGTTCAGTATAATTCTATAAAAATCTGCCAATTCTGTTACATTCTCTGTTTGTTTCATATTTTTTCTCTGTCCGAACTTTCCCCATAAAGAGTTTAAACAAATTTTAGATATAAATCTCATTCCTGGGTTTTCTTTGATTTCTCCTAACCTTATACCCAATTTCTTTTCTACGTACCTTTTATATTCTTTTTCAGTTTTGAAATTTTCAGACCATTTATCATCTGTTTCTAATTTGATTTTCAAAAACATTTTAACATAATCCTTAAATAATGTATTAGATTTTTTTTTCAAAATGCCAAACTTCATAGATATTTAAAATCTTATAACCTTTTTCAATAGCCAGTTCAACTTCGGTAGTTGTCCACGTACCAGTGAAACTTCTCTCTTCATCCGTATGATTACATTCATTATTCCGCATATCATAACATTTTTTACATTGTTTCTTTTCGCATTTTATAGGTTTTGAACATAATTTACACAAACTAAATAATAATTTTTCTCCTTTATAAGGTAAAACAGGATGATAGAGCTTTCTAGGTGGAAGTACTTTACATTGTATCAAACCATACCAATTTTTATCATATTTTTCCGGATTATAAATCTTTACCGGATGACCACCAGGATAGTAATCAAAGTAATTCACTGTTGGATAAAGTGAACAAACATCGATATATCTACCCTTTTCGATTTCTTTCATTTCGTAGATTAATTTGGTAGGTTCGCACCTACCGCCGGTGAATGCGTTTCTAGGATTTAAAGGTTCTACAAAATCTCTTTTCCATTCATTTTTCATATATTTTTTAATTTCTTTGTCACTATCAAAATCGCATTCCCATATTTCAATCAATTCAAATCCTTTATCTTTTATTTTTTTATTTATTTTTTGAGTTCTTTCATACAAATCTTTCATACATATCTGATTTTGAAGATTGACAGTGGATTCTGTAAAACAGCGAGGACAACCGTGCCAATGACATCCTTGAAACTGATAAACAGTGTTATTATAAAAACCGTCTACTTTATAAGTTTTATCACCTAATTTCAGTTTTTTCTCACCACCGTTTAAAGCATGCTGTATTTTGATATTGTGTTTTTTAGACAGATAATCTAGCCAAATGATCGATTTCTTACTGAATTGATCCTTTGGAATACACTCTTCATCAATCGCTATTGTATTCAGTTGTGTGAATTTATCTCTATATATAGCCATACAAACGCCTGCTAAAGTGACATATTTAAAAGGATCAATATTAGCAATATTTAGAAATAATCTTCGCAATTCTAAACATCCTTTTCTTAAAATATCAACATCAGATCTACAATATTTTATAATTTCTTTTTGAAAATCAAATGTTTCGTTTTTTACCGATTTATACCATTTATCAAAAGTTTTTCTTTGATCTAAAGTCATAGTATCATAACCATAATAGTATTTTTCAGGATATTTTCCTACATAATTTTGATTTTCCATAGTGTTAAACAAATGAGGAAAATACCCTTTTGCCAATTCCGTTAGTCCAAACGTTTTAGGAAATTTTCTTAACGGAATCAGTGTAAAATTAATAGAATCGATAAACCTTATATTATATACGGTTGCTTGCATATATATGAGCTTATTTCCTTGATATATTGTAAACACTTTAATTTTATTTTTAAAGCAGTATTTAGCTAGAAATTGAAAATCGAATCCTTTTCCATAATGCGCTAATACTGTATAACCGCAATGTTTATTTTGGAATAACCATTTACAATATTCATTTTCGTTCTGAAATATTTTTGCTTTTCCGTTAAAATCATGATTTATGACTAGATTGACTTGGTGATTTCCTGTCTCTTGATTCGTTTCAACGTCAAAAAACATATATTTTTCTGTAAATGCTGACCTTTTACATTTCTCACACCATTTCCCTCTGTCTTTTATATTTTTGGGACAGATATTTTTACAAGTTCCTCCCTTAGATTCTTTCCTACGTATATAACATTTATGATCTTCCAAAACCCACTTTCTGCAGTTTTTACATTGTCTTTCTCCACATTTATGATCTTTCGGTCCTCTTTCACTTCTACTGATATTTCTCTTACATTTTAAACATTTCCACAGTGTTTCACAGACTGAGTGATTTTTATGATTTTCGAAGCAGTTTTTTCCTTTAAAAGATCTAAAACAATCATTACACTGAATATCAACTCCTTCGCAATTACTCTCTTTCCTAAAACATCTATTGCATTTTAAAGAACATTTATGTTGATCACTTCTTTTATAACTGACTTTACAATAATCACAATAATTGTTTTTTCCTAAAAATCCTGTAACCGTTGTAATGACATCAAAATGATTTCTATTTTTTAAAATGTAAACACAATTATATTTATAGGCACCGCTGTATATTCTTTCGTTAAAATTTTCTCTGCAAAATATAGTTATTTGAATATTTAAAAAAATTTCGAATTGTTTAACATGCTCTAAATTACACATTTCTAACGGAATATCACACATTTCATGCAATTTTATCGCTAAATCTTTTTGTAATTTTCTACCCATTTTTATGTATCTAACGTCATTATCTGTAAGTTTTTCTAGATTCAATTTTTCGCATAAAATTTTACGATTTTGAATAGCTAAGGCTGTAACGATTGATCTAGCCAAACAGATATTATCGTCATTTTTAATTTGCAGAATAATTTTTTTATTGACAATATCGTTATTGTTCAGTAATTTCGATCGTTTACCGCCTTTAGGCAAATCAACGACAGTAAAAAAAATTCACAGTCTTTAATATCCAGCTCTTTGTATTCAATTTTATGTGTTAAAACATCTAAATAGGTGTCATAGGCTTCTTTCGTTGACATCATTTTAGGGTGAAAGGGTTGCGTCAAAGAGGGATTGTCTACAACAATTTGGACCTTTCCTTCAATTTTTCCAATTGCTCTTCTGAATAAATCTTTTAAGATACTATAGTACTGGCCTGGTGTGAGTTTGTTTATTTGTCTTATTTTATAAACATACATGTAAGTATTAAATTTTTTTATAATTTTTTTTCCTGTCTCAGCAATTTCGTAATCAGGCCTAAACAGATTTTCTAAATTTGTTTGCAATTTGACTTTCTTTTCTGTCTTTTTAATCAATTTTTCATCTTTATATTTCAAGCCGTAATAATCAAAGAGTTTTTTAAGTTTTGGACGGTTTTTCGGTTCATTTATAAATTGTTTCAATTTTTCATTCAAATCAGGAAATAATTTTTTAAGGTTGACCGCTGTTTTTATCTTTTTTTCTTCGTTATTTTTTGGATTAAATTCTGCTGTGTTATTGTTAAATTTTAAATCAAAAGAATCGAATATTTTTTCAACTTATTTCTTTTCTTAGGATTTTTGATAAATTTTTTCTTCATTTCATTTAAATAATCTGTTGCGTCTATTTTTAATAAATCTACTAAAACGTATTTATATTTCCCAGCTTCTTTTATATATCCCAGTATCAATCTAATTAAGTCATCTTTTTTACATCGTTGGGGTTAATTTATATTTAAAAGTTTTACGACCTGCCTTAATTTTGAAATATGTATTTTTGAAACAGATATCAATCTTAGAGTTTCCTCCATTTATATAGAAGAAATTTTATAAACACTTTTTCCCCACGATTCTAATTTTGAAACTATCAAGGTCCAATTGAATAATTTCTGAAAATGCAACATTCAATATAATACTTTCAACTAAAAAAATACGTTCAATTTAAAACACAACATTGAATATAATATTTTCAACTAAAATGCAACATTCAATATAATACTTTCAACTAAAAAAATACGTTCAATTTAAAACACAACATCCTAAACTTATTTTGACGTTCGTTTGATATGATAATTGCTTTTTAAATGTCTTTTTTTATGAGCTAAAGTGTATTTTTTACCACATTCGCAATCAATTTTTTTATTTTTATTAGCTAAATGACAACTTTTGCAATTAGCGTAATGTTCCGTTTTGCCGTAACGAAATCGAGTATAAAATTTGTCTAAAGGTTTAGTCATCTGGCAATGCTTGCAAACTTTAGACAGCTCCATTTATTAAGAAACATTTTTTAGAAAGCTATTCCAAATGTCTTCGTTTTTCTTATTAAATTTTACTTTCAAATTATTATCAATATTATAATAATCTAATATTTTCTTTATGAAATATAGGTAATTTATCGACTTTTTATAGTACACCAAATCTAAAAATTTAATAAACATTTCTTCAGCTTCATATGTAATATTTAACTTCAATTTCCATTTCAATGCTTTAAAACGACTTATTCTGGATTCACGTCTTTCACTTAAAAAAGCATCTATATTTTTATATGTAAAATATTCACCGTCCGAATCGTACATTATTTCACATTTTTTCATCTGGTCATAAATTTTCAGATATTTTTCGGGTATTTGACATTTGTTTTCTTTGTTAAAAGAATCAGAATCATCTATTAAAACGTCTTTAAAAAAAGTCACAATTCATTTATTTAAACTTATTTTAATGTAATGCATTTCCCCGTATAGACGGGAGTTTTGATGAGTAATTTTATAAACATTTTAGCGGAAAATTAAATTGACTTGATATCTTTTACGTCAACCCAAGAATTGAATTCGTCGGAATAACCTAACCATTTAACTAGACATTTACTGCCTTTCTTTTTTATTATTTTTTCAATTTTAAACGTTTTATCTTTCTGATTATATTTAACTAATTCCGGTTCATAATAAGTTCCTTTTATTTCGTTGCCATTCAAATCCTGTATTCTATAAGTAATTGGGTCATAAGTAATTGGGTTATTTAATATTTCTGAAACAATGAAAATTTCTTCAGTAAAAGTGGGTTGGTATCCGCGGGTAAAAGCAGTCTGGTATTTCGAAATTCTTATTCTATCGCCAACCTTGAATTTCGGTTTTCTTATTATTTTTTCTTCGTATAAATTTTTATAAACTTCAGATTCGTTTTCTTCTCTACTCGCTTCGCTAGGCGTCATTTTGATAGACCTGTGTCTGGTATTATTATAGTTTTTAACTAATTCGTCCAATACATCTATATATCTTTTAGTATTGTTGGCGGCTAGATAGGTTCTAATTTTTTTAATAATTGTCCTGTTAAATCGTTCGACAACAGAACATTTTATTTCAACATTTTCTGTTGTAAACCACTGAATATTATTATCTTTAAACAATTTTAAAGTTAACTTATTTACGAATTCGGTTCCTTTGTCAGTTTGCAGTTTTTCAGGGATTCTTTCTTTAAATATCTTTTTAAATGCCTCAGTAACTTCTTGCCCTGTTTTTCTTTTTATCGGAATGGCATACGCGTATTTACTAAATATATCTATCACTGTCAATAAGTAATTAGTTCCGTTATTATATTTACTAAAAGGTTTGATAAACAATAAATCTGCTTGCCATTGGTCATCGATATGACTTACATAAACCCGTCTTCGTTTAAATTTGCGAATTAAAGGCTTATGTCTGGTATAAACATCTTGGCTGTGTAAAAAATCTGTAATTTGCTTTTGACTGAAACCTGTTTTCCGTTTTAATTCATTGATACCACAGTAACCAGATTTGGGATTATAATATATTTTTTCTAAGATACTGTTAGGATCTTTCATCCCTAAGATACTTTTAGGACCTGAGGATTTCCTAAAAAAACACTCTTTTTAGAACCACAATTTAGACAAATACCTTTCAACATTGGCTTGTTATTTTTAGAAATTGCATTTTTAATATCTTTAGTTTCTGTGTGGTTTTTACATTTTAAACAATAGAGCTTTGTATTTATAGATCCCATACCAAAAGATTTTTTAGCTTTAATAATCGGTTTTACAATTCCTCTTTCAAATCTTTCTCTAATCGTAGGATTTTGAATATTATCTAATTCATCAATCATATTCTTATCGCATACTTCATTTCTACTTTTTGTATCTTTATTTTCTAAATAACATTTGTCATGCTTATATGCAATTTCATCCACTCGGTTAACAGGTTTAGATGAATTTTTATACGTTAAATCAGGATTTAATCGCGTTTGCCCCCATAATAATTGTGTCCCCGGGCCAGTGAAATTATGGCCAGGTAAATGCATTTCAAAAGGTAAATTACTAATGACTTTATTCAGAAAACCTGATCCAGTTTGTCCGCATTTTAAACATCCGCCTTTAAAATTACCCTTTTTAGTTAAAGACGTAACAACAAATTTTTTACTTTTACAACTCATTTATTAGACAGCAAAAAGCTGACGCTTTCTAAGAAGAATATTTATATCCATTCAACTTTACTTTTTTCACATACTTTTCGATTGGGAAATATACTAAATTATTTATAAAATCTTGTTCTCTAACATACACTTCTTCTTCTGCAATTTTTTTAGCTTTCAACAAATTTAACCGTTGTTTATAAAAATTATAACATTGCTTGTATTCTTCTTTTCGTTCCAAAATATTTAAAGATTTCTCAATGACTTCTACAATTCCTGCACTCAAACTCAAAGCGGCCAGTGGTATAAACGCAAAAGCTGATAATCCCGAAGCACTTAGCATAAATTTGCTAACAGATAAGGAAATACTTATCTTTTGATACAAATTGTAACTTTTCCTATAAACATATAATCTCTTTTCTAAATATTCTTCCATTTATATAGGTTCAAAATTTTTTCTGTATCTCATTTCGGAATTTACTAAATCTAGCATAAAGAAATTACCCATACAAGATTTATATTTTTCTAGAAATTCTTTTTTTGTTAGATTTCCGTCTATTTCTCTTATTATCTGATTGATTTCCCTAGGCTGTAGTTTAAAAAATATGAAGTAATTACAATTTTTTCTATTATTTATAGGAGTTGAGTAATAAGACTGCGTTAAATAAATAATGGATGCATTTTTCTTTCGACCTCTTATAAACAAATCCTCTATAACTTTCTGGTCTTTTTCTGTAACACAATCGTCGAAAACAACGAGATTTTTTTCTGAGGAATCTAAATCGTCGACAGTAATAAATTCACTCAAATCTGAAGAAAATAATACATTCTTTTTATATTTATCATACAATTTTAATAATTGCTTTCTTTTATTTTTACTTATTTTTTTACATTTTAAAATATCGTCTTTTTCAACACCTTCAAACAGTGTATAATTTTCTTGCAATTTAGAATACTTTGGCTCGGAAATATCTTTTGCGCATAAATATAAAGCGTCGAAATCTAATCTTAAATTACTAGGATTCTCAAAACCGTTTAATAAATTTATTAGTAAATTTGTCTTTCCACAACCTGACTGGCCGATTATTAATAATCTGAAAGGATGTCTGGGTAAAAAACGATGTTGTTTAGGGTCAGGTAATTCTTCCGGTTCTGTGTAATCTTTAATTTTAATCATTTATTAGACAGCGAAAAGCTGACGCTTTCTAATGTTACTGCCAGTAAAAGCATATTAGCTGTCAGTAAAAATAGACGGCGAAGCTGTCGCTTCTAATTAGCTGTCAGTAAAAATAGGCGGCGAAGCTGTCGCTTCTAATTTAAAACTATATAAATGGATAAAATAAACGATTTAGAAAAAGATCGAAATAAGAAACAAAAAGAAGAATTAAAAAATGCAATAAAACTTGTCAAATTAAAAGCAAATATTAGAAAAAATAATGAAGAACAGCGTGATAGAAAGCTAGGTATAGACAAAAGTTTAACTGAATTTCATAAACCTGTCACTAAAAAATTAGAAGAACAGGATAAAAGTAGAAAAGAAAATATTAAATCTATCAGTGATAAATTGGACGAATTAAATATATCTTTACAGCCTATTGCAGAATCATCTAGAATTATTCCTGAAGCGATCGAAGATGTCAAAGAATTATATAAAGAACCACCACTTATTTATAATGTTGATCAGTATTTAGATACAGATTATTTAATAACTGAAAAATTATACAGACCTTCGAAACTCCTAGACAATAAAGTAAAATTAGATGAAATGTATGCAAAGGCTAAGGAGTTAAAAGAAGAATTATCGAGGAAAAAAGGCAACTTACAAAGTACAATTACGCGGGATAAAAATCTTTCAGAGGAGATATTAAGTCAGAAAAAGGATGAATTAGACACTGTTAAATATAAAGAAGATGAGCTACAAAAATATCTGGCTAGATTAACTACAATTTGAGGTAGCGAATGAAAATCGGTAAAGGATTAGATTTATTATCTGAATTAATTGAAAAAATATGTCAAGGTAGCAAGTCGAAAAAATTAAAAAATGAAGAAAACTGCTAATAGACAAACTTATTAAAACTAAAAAAATAACTAACGGAGATAAAGAACGATTATACAATCAATTTCTTCTTAAATAAATGAGTTATGTAAAAAAGAAGATTCATTTGAGTGACGGACAGATTAGTAAATTGAAATCTGCTCTCAGAAAAAAAGAAGAACTGACACTGCAGATAGACAATTCTAAACCTCCCAATTATGAAATGTATTTAACTAAAACACAGATTAATCAGATTAGTAAAGGTAAAAGAATAAATATAAGCAAAACTCAATTAGATAAAAACGGTGGATTTTTACCTTTTTTAATTCCTATTTTAACATCACTAGGACTCGGTGCTGCGAGTGGTGCAGCGGGTTGGGGAACTAAAAAAATCCTGGATAAAATTTCGGGATCTGGAGTTTTTCAACCTTGGGAAAACAAAGGATCTGGTCTTAAAAAAACGCCAGCTTCCCTGTCTAAAAAAAAAAAATCCCGATAACAAAATTGGGTATATCGGATAAGACGATTAAGGAAAATATGAAAGATGAAAAGGGATTCAGAGGTGTTTTCACCTCCGATTTACTTCCTAAAAAGATGCGGTATTATTAATTTAGATATTTCGACTGGTCCTGGAACACATTGGGTTTCTTATTATAATGACCCGAAATATAACTATGTAGAATATTTCGATCCTTTTGGGGAATATATATATAAAAATATCAAACTCAGAGAAAAATATATTCCTGAAAATATTATGAAATTTCTTAAACTGTCCAATAAAAAAGTCAATATAGCTCACAATGATAGTTTTTTACAAAAACCTACTTCTGTAAACTGTGGATTATTTTGTATGAAATATATAAAAGAAAGAAATACCGGTAAATGTCCAGAATGTGTACTTAATTCATTTACCCAACAGCCTAGCGATTATAACGAAGAGATTGTTTTTCATATTTAAAGAATTTTTACTGTCTAATAAATGATCAAATTGAAACCAAAAAGTCATGAAAAATCAGAGGATTTCACTGTTGAATTTCCTAAACCTCTTAAATTAAAAAAAATAGCATTGCAATCTTTTACTATGACAGTTTCATGGTTTAACATAACAGATAAAACTAATACGTTTGACGTATACACAGATGAGAATAATGTTAAATCTATCACTATTCCTTATGGTAATAAAAATGTTGAAGATTTAAATATAGATGTAATGAAAGTGTTTGGTTCAGACGATCCTCCGGTAAAATTTGGTAGAATACAATCTAGACTGAGAATGCTTATTAAATTAACTAAAGGTTGGAATATCGATTTAACAAAAAGCGTTTTCATAAGTTAATAGGCTTTGAAAAAAAAGTTTACGAAAGTCATGATGAAGAGACTGTAATAGAAGGTGAAAATATAGCAGATATAACAAACGGAAACGACATTATATATATTCATTGTGATGTAGTTAATGGATCTTTAATCAACCAGAATAATTCAGAAGTTATTTATTCTTTCACACCGAGGGATGTAGCGGGTGTTATCATTTCGAAAGAATTCAATAATTTAATATATTATCCTGTGAATAGGGATTCAATTCGTAGAATAAGAATGAGAGTTACGAATCAAAATGGTGAATTAATTGATTTAAATAAAGGTTTAATTGAGTATAATTTTCGAGTCGTAGAGGAAAACGAAGACTATGTTGAAAAAATATATCAATTGATATTAACTAAATTTTCTCAATAAATAAATGAATAAACACAGATTATATAGGAAAAGTAAAAGAATTCAAGGAAAAGGATTTTTTAAATCTAAATAAGTAGATTTGAATGAAAAAACAGTAGTTGACAGATTGACTGATGCTGACATATTGAATGAAATATTTTCAAAAAAGATGAAAGGAACAGGTCTAAAAATTCTTCCTAAATAAATGGAAAAAATTTATGATCTAAGAGATACTCATTATTATTATAATAACGATATAAAAAGTAGCGAATTAAAAAAAATAAGATTGCCTAGTACAAGCCATAATGACAAAAAAGAAAATACTACGTTTCATTTCGAAATTACAGATACCAATGATCCTATTTCATTATCGAGAGTTATCTGGAGACAAAGTGGAAAATTGTAAAATCCAGCGGTGCATCTATAAACGACGATAATGTCGCAGCTGTATGTTCTATGAAAGGCGTAAAACTTCAGATAGGTAAACAAATAATCGAATCAGTTGGAGACTATCACTCCTACATCCTGCAGGTTAAGAGACTCAAGGATTATACCAGAGATTATTCAACATCAGAAGCCACCAATATAGGTTTTTATCCGGATACCAATGATAGTGCTGATAGAAATAAAAGTTTACTTCAAGACGATGGTACGATAACTGCTACAACCCCTATAAAGATGTCGTCAATAAATTAAAAATTGTAAAAAATGAAAACTACAATAAATGATTTAAAAAAAGATGGGAATTGTCGAAAAATAGCAATTCAGTTACAACATGGACACCCTTAAAGGAAATTTTTGATTTCGTCGCAGAATATAAAAAAGCAATTTCTGGTTTTATAATAAGACTGGAATTCCAAAGAGACGATAGTAGAAATATGATTTATACAGACGATGCAAATCCAGATTATAAAGTAGAAATTGAAGACATAGCGCTGTGGGTGAGATACGTCGACTTTAAAAATGGTGCGGAGATTCTCTATAATGAATTAAAATTATCTAATACGGATATAGAAATAAACTGGAATCAGTATGAAATTAACAGATCTAGTCCTATTAATAAATATAAAAGTGGTTCTGATTCTATATCTGCTACATCCGATGAAGTTTTAAGATTATTTGTAATACCGCAATATTTCGAAAGAAATGAAAATCCTAAAAAAAATAATATGATATTTGATAATTTGGATATGATCGAATGTTGGTTGATGATTAACAGATCGCCGTTACCAGCAGAGCGATATTCGATGAATTTTAGTAAAAAGGATTATAATAGATTATATGAATCTTTTCTGGAATCAGTTCTCAATAATCTAAACACAGAAACCGGATGTATGGTAAATTATTCAGATTTTGGTAAATTATATCCTGTAATTCATTTTGATTTGTCAAATCATGTAAATTATACCTCTTGAAAATTTGAGAATAGAATTCAATTGGAAATTAGAAAATGAAACAACCAAAGAATATGTATTTTACTATATTTTAGAAGTAAGAAAGAAATGTATATTAAATATGAATAAAAAAGAAATTACCATGATTAAAACATTAGGAGAATAACATTTTTTTTTAGTCTTTATAAATGGCTGTTTATTATCCGCCGTATGATAATCCAGTGCGAAAAGGCCCTATCGGACCCCCCGGTATAGGTTTTAAATTAACGGACGATGGTCATTACGATATGGAAAATAAGATATTAAAAAATGCTTCAGGTCCAATCGATGATTTAGATTTAACCACTAAAAGTTTCGTTTTGAATAAAATAGAGAATAATCATTTTGAAATAACGGAAATTATAGATAAAAATAAAACCATATTCGATAATGAATTTTTATTGTTTACAGAAGAAACAGGTAATAGAATTAAAGAATTGGATGAAAAAACTTTACATTTTATCGATGGAAAATCTATTGACGCTAAAGGAAAAAGAATAGTAAATGTTGCAGATCCAATAGATGATCAAAATGCTATCAACAGACGCTATTTTGAGAAAAATGCGTTAATATTAAAGAATGATAAATTTGATTTAAAAAATAAAATAATTACGAATGTTTCAGAACCCGAAAACGATAAAGACATAGTCAATAAAACATATGTAGACAGTAAAGATATCTGGGTTACTATAAAAGATAATTTTAAGACTTTTAAAGAAAAAGAATTTACCAAAGTAAATTTCGACTTGATGAGTTCTAAATTACTGGATCAAGATATGCGATTATCTACAGATATGGATATGAAAATTACTATATATTTAACAGATAATAGTAGATATTTTATTGATGATAGGCTATATATGGATACACTAATACAACTTAAAATCGAAGATGAAATAGTTTTATACAGACAAACAAATGCTAATCATGAAACTTATTTTGTTAATGGAAAACGCGGTGAGATCCTTACAGTCTGGATAAAACCCATAATACCACTCACTTTAAAACCTTGGATGCATATTGAAAAAATCCCCTTTTAAAAATATTTCATTATTAAATGGATATCAACTGGGACGAATTTTCTAAAACTAAAAATTTATCCGAAGATGTCCTACGAAATTTGAAAGATCAACTCAATTGGAAGTTAGTTTGTAGATATTCAATATTATCCGAACCTTTTATGGAAGAACTCATAGATTATGTTGAATGGAATGTTATATGCATTTTTCAAACACTTTCGGAAGAGTTTATCGAAAAATACAAAGATGAATTTGATTGGAATTTAGTTTCTAAAAATCAAAAGCTGTCTGAAGAATTTATACTAAAACATTCGAATTATATAAATTGGGTTGTTATATCTCAATTTCAAGTCTTAAGTGACGAATTTATTCAAAAATATCATGAAAAATTAGATTTACATAAAGTATCCAGGTTCCAAAAACTTTCAGAAAACACAATGTGCACTTTGGAAGAAGGATTGAATTGGATGCTAATAGCACGCTTTCAAACATTTGGTGAAAGATTTTTAGAAAAATATATGCATAAACTCGATTTTTGTAATCTCATTGAATATAAGTTTGATCAGTTACCAGATAATTTTTATAACGATAGATGGAAAAAAATTCTTTCCGTTCAACTGGGTGAATTAAATAAAAAATTTGGCCATTATTATGAAGAAGAAGAACCTCATAGAGAGAAATTGGTGGATGAGATTTTGGAATTGAAAAGTATTTTAATCCGATTTATTAATGAATTGCGACTGCTTTTGAATAAAGACGAAAAATAAAAGTGTTTATAAAATTGCTTCTACATAAATGGTGGCAGCTCAAAGGTGAGATGATATTTTAATTAATAAATATAAAGATTTATTTATTCTTATTAATATTATCTTAGAAGAAGGTTTTTATTTCTTATTTGTCAGGCATTCAGATTAATTTCCGTAAGAGAAAATGCGATTAAAACCGAACGCAAACAACATATTCAAGGACTCATTTATAGAACCCTCTTCGAGCTCTGATAAGAGATTCAAAAACTGATACCGATTCAAAGATTGATAACAGATACAACAGCCGTGCGATTTACACTGAGCTGAGCGGAAATGCGTTCCAAAAAATTTTTGATTTCATGCCGTGCGTCCATCCCCTGCGTCCGTTCTAATCGAAAATTCTGGAAGCTATGACGTTGCATTGATGACGTTACACTGGACGTGGTTCGAATATAAATAGAAATGAATATTGAATAAAGAGGGTTATATCTTTCATTTTAAAGGAAAAAATAATGACGGCTTTTATGATTATGAATTAGAAAAAGCTTAATCCTACAATTTGTTTTAAATCTTACAATAATCGAATGGACCTTTTATCGAACTATCAAACTACCAGAATAATATTTACGGAAATCCAAAATATATCTGTTTTTAAGTACAAATTTCTTTTCTGGCAAAGATGGGTTCATTTCCACACAAACTATTTTTTTTTATTTTATCGAACTAACAGAATAGTATTTATAATTGCTAATAAAAATAGAGAATGGGTTATCTATTCAAAATTTAAAACATATCATAAAAATCATTTAACTTTTATTTCAGACTTCAATATAATGCAATAGATATTTCTTATTTATTTCATCTGTCTAAACTTTGTTCGAATGGATTTTATTTAATCTATCGAAAATTTATTTAGAAATAAATGTTACAATATTTTGTCATAAGTACTTTACTCTTTAATTGTCTTTCGCCTACCTTTCATTATTTTAAATTTGACCCCGTTATTAGAAATCATAGCATCGATAACTCTAATAATTATACTATATTTAATAGTTTCAATGATACAATAAAATTAACTTTGACCGCTAAAATATACAAAATGGATCAAGCCTCTAAATTTTCTCAACCTGGTGTTTATTTTTGGATAGAAACTAAATGTGATGACAATTGGAATTTAATACCCGAAACTAAAGAATGGTTTCATATTTATATTCCCGGAGATAATAACTTATACTAATTTATAGCTTTTAATGCTACTAAAGATTTTAGGATTGGTTATAATGCCGATAACTTATTATATAACGCTGCTCTTTGCTTTTCTTATTCCTATCTATATTATCCTAGAGGAAGGTTGTTTATCAGCTTTTGGTAGACTATTAAGAAAGTACGTCAATCTATAATCAGACTAAATTTTTTCATCACTGTAATAATTAAATATTTACATTTAAAAGTGATGATTATTTTATCTAAATTGATTACGTTATTATTTATAATCAGGTTTTTTTTATTGTTTATTCTATAACCTTTTCTTAAAACTTTTTCTTTACATAATTTAGTAGAAAAAATAAAAATATCCACACAATGCAATTTATATCATCATTTGCTCGATAAATCGTTATAAAATCGTTACAGCCCCGATATTTTAACAGTCAAATTTTTTGAGCAAAATCTTACAAAATCGTTAAATATTTGCATTTAGTGGAATATAAAAAGTGTGCCAAAGGACCCCCTATATACTACTTATATAAACATTATTATTTTACACTCATAATTATATTTATAAAAAAATATCATACAAACAGAAATAACAAATTACGCAATTTTACTTTGATTTAACCAACATGGTGCGGGAACATATTACTGTTATATGTTGCCCAGCACTCATGTTTCTATATGCTCTTCGGTTTTACGGTGTAGTACGTATGCGGACGGTCTGGCTTTCGGGAGACGTTGCGTTTACATGGGGGAGAAGGGGTTATGCAGGCGAAAAAACTTCAAATATTCGTCATTTTATCAAAGCTCATTTTTCTATATGCTCTTTCGTTTTATGGTGTAGTATGTATGCGCTGTGGCTGGCGGGAGACGTTGCGTTTACCTGCGGGAGAAGATTTTATGAAGGTGAAAAGACTTCAAAATTACGTCATAAAACACTTCTTACCTTCCTTGTACCTTTCAAGGCCGATGTTGAGAAAGGTTGTATGAAGGAATGTCTTTAGTTTGTTGGTTAGAAAAGTATAAATATGGCTTTTGGATTAAATAATCCCGCGCGTGTACAAACGTTACATTTCTATACGTTCATCCGTTACGGGATAACACACACTAAAATAATTTTACTGAAGGAGTGAAATAAAAGCTGCCTTCATATTTTGATGAAAGTGTATTAAATGTAATTACTGTAAATTTTATAAAATAATTCATGTTGTAAGAGGTAAAACGAATCGCTGCATGTTTTCTGAGGAAAAAAACCGCCATTTTTACAGAAACTGTTATAAAATCGGAAAATAAATATGAAACGCGTGCTTTTTTTCCCTAAAAAGATGTAGTACTGATGCATTTTACAATATAGAGTAGTAGATTTTTTTTAAAGCGCATTTAGCCAAAAATGTAATGGGAGACAAAATGAGGTGAGATTTACCCCACGCGTGTGTTAACGTTACAAAAATAGGTGCATGCGCTTATGGTTCAGTTAATTATGCCCCAAACGACGCCCGGTAACATGCGCCAATTGTCTGTAAGCTCAATTATATAAGTTAACCGTACCAAATACACCAGTTGTCAATAGACTCGTTTACGTAATTTACCTCCTTAATTAATGCATACTTTACAAAGGACAACTACTTTCCAATTTTCCTAATTCTTTGGTTACAGTTAGATGTAAATATGTTAGTCATTATCGTGATACTTTAGTTTGACCTCCGAAATATTACTATAAATATCCAATATTAGTAATATTTCTGATATTATTTGCAGGTGCATTGTATAATATTTTCAATCACTTTTGATCATTTTTCTGCATTCAGTCGTTTTCAGACTTTTTTTTTTTATTTTTAATTCAATTTAAGTTCCAAAGACAGAAATTTTCCTTTTTTATAGTTCCTAGCTTTTTGTGTGTTTGAGGGGTTGGCCTAGGATACTGCATAGTCCCTTCAACCAGAGGAGCGTAGTTACATAGCAGAAAAATTCAAGAGATCACACTATGTATAAAACTTAGTCTAAGGACTAGTCTGGTGGTCAGCACTGACTAAAGTATAGGTCAATATCCCAATATGGGGTTTAGCAATAAGTATGGGGTCATCAGAGCTCTTGAAATACACTGGTGAACCAATGTTTCTGTTAGTTTTTGATTGGGACTATTGGTTGGGCCGGCTAATTGGGATCATTGGTTGGTTAATTGGTTAATTGGGGCGGTTGTTTGGTTAGTTGAAGTTGGTTGATTAAGTTCCTGAAAGGATCTGAAAAAGATGTGAAATGATATAAAAAAACTGGTGGAACCAGAGAGAAAAGTAAAGCTCGATCTAAAAAAGTTACAGTAAAAAATTGTTAAATAGTTTCAGTTTAAAAAGTAAGTAGTGCGTAGAAAAGTAATGGAATCAGATTATCTGTAAAGCTCATGAAATTACCCAAATTTTTGTTGATAGCTGAAAATGTGGACTGAGCTTTACTGGTGCCTTATATTCAAAATCATATTATCCACTCAAAATGAGCACTGGATATAGTAAACAGAATGTGTAGTTATGTGCAAAAAAATTTCTGTCAGGCCAAGAATTGTAGACATGATTGCATCAAGTCAAGCTAAACTCCACCAAAGCTGAAATAATCTAAACCATGAAGTAATATTTTAAGTATAACATTAATATAGTCAAGTTGTTGAGGAATTGTTGTTAGTAACATTTCTGACATAACACATGTAGCATAATAATTTTTATTTCGTGTAATTACTGTGAAAAGGGACCCTTATGTCAATGGACTTAAACCAGACAAGTAGATAGCATATGGTTGAATCGTACATGCTTAGGGTTTTCAGATTATTTTGGACTTTGATCTTTCAGGCTTATCAGTGACCCCTGGAATGGAATTTGGTCCATACTTCGTACTGAACGATCTTCCATGTTCTCGATACCTCTTATGTTCTCGCTCATTTCCAAATCAACCTCTAACCTATTCTTATGAGCCCAAATTTTTAGACAGGTTATGAATGACTGGAATTCAGAATGAGTTAAAAATGCCTTTACTTCCCTGATTGATTTTAAGGCACCAGTAAAGCTCAGTCCACATTTTCAGCTATCAACAATAATTTGGGTAATTTCATGAGCTTTACAGATAATCTGATTCCGTTACTTTTCTACGCACTACTTACTTTTTAAACTGAAACTATTTGACAATTTTTTACTGTAACTTTTTTAGATCGAGCTTTACTTTTCTCTCTGGTTCACCAGTTTTTTATATCATATTACATTGAGTTAATAAATTATATCACACCACACACTTTCTGAAAATTTTGCATAAAGCAAGATTCTGGAAATAGTAACAGAAGAAAAACTGACCGCATTCAGCGATATGCGGAAACTACGTAGAATGCGAAATGACTAACGAAATGAGCAGAAAAATCGATAATATGTGGATGCAAACTGTTTTTGCTGGTAGCTCGGGACGAGGTATTTTTCAGGAGGATTAAAAATGCGTTAAGACACTTTTCAAACTTTCGAAAAACTCGCAAGCCTGCCTGACAATAATGTGATAGACACAATAGTTTTAAAGTTACTGTAAGTCAGATTTTCGACGTTTAAGTAGAGCTGCAAAACGTCGGTTTATTCCCAGGTTTTAAACTCAGAAACCTGCTTTACTCCCAGATTTATTCCCAAAAGAACTAATTTATTCCATGAAAACTAGTTTATTCTTCATTTATCCTCATGGTTCGTTCCCGGTTTTGAACCGGGTTTTCTCCAGTCTCTTTACTCTACGTGTAAAGAGAGAAAGAAGAAGCGAATAAGAAAAGACGAAAAGAGTTGTAGATATTTTCACTAAGAGAATCCAAATCTCATAAAATAGAATTCGGTATTACTTGATTATTCCGTTGACCAAAATCTAGCGCCAACCTGTAAGATCAAATTCCAATAATGGATGATCGTAAATGTCACATTTACTTGACATTAAACAGGTTACACGTTTTTGTAACTTCATCAAGTGATTTTTATTTTGACGTTTTATTTGTATTTTTATTAATGTTATACTAATTTATTTGTTCTTTTGTTATTTAAAATAAAAATTATGTCAATTTGTATAATTTGGCGAGTAGTTTGGTGATGTATATAATTTGGCAAAATTGATCGAGTGATAATCGAGTAGCTTCTATAATTCTAACCACAGATTTTATTTAGTAAAGTATAAATAACTTTTGTTTGCATTCAATGAAAATACTTTATTAAACTGGAAAACAGGAATTCTGCTTTGTCAGAATTTAGTATCACCCCCGATGAAAAAAATAATATATGTATATAAATATAGATATAGTAGAATCCCGATTATCCAAGTTAATCGAACAAACCTTTGGAATGGATCCTTTTCTTCTGATGGACTGATGGCTTCTATTTTTATGAAACAGCCATTATAAATGAAGTGTTAGGTGAATGGGAAAGAGCAGTCGTAAAAAGTTAGAACTCTGATTTTCTGGCCGGAATGGGGAAACAAAAATGGCCATAATTTAAAAAAAAAAAAAAAAAATATGGCCATAACACGCGATTTTATTTTATATAAAACGACGTCATCCGAATCAGCTCCAAAATTCCTTATTTACTATCCAGTCATAAACAACATCTACAATAAAGTATGCATAAGACGTCACTTTCTCAGAATAATACACAAATCCAGCAAAAAGAAATCAGCAAGAAATTCGACAAAAAATTGGCTATCTCATGATTCATATGCTTTCATTTGTTTATAATATTAATATAGATACTAAGGCTAATGACAGACGAACGTTTTTTTGCACGCTTTTTTGCTTACGTATTATCCATTCACAATGCTGATAGCACTGTGAATTGGCCTTAAAATTAAATTTAGTTCATAATAGCTCTATGTTTTATCAGAAATCATTTATTTATACTTTTCAAAATAGTAAGTATTTTCAAGTATTTTAATTACACTTTTTTTTTCAGTTGTTATGGGAAAATAGCAACAACAAGATATAATTGGTATTTTTCAACTATTTTCCCTTTACTTTCTACAGAAATGGAGTACTTGAGTTGCCAAAATGAAACAAATGTCGCTAAAAACTAAAAAAAAAACTTAAAAAAAAAAATCTCAAAAATAAATGAAGGCGCAGTTTTCAAACAAATTGCATTTAAAGGTACTTTTTTCCCGATATGACGGTATAAAAATTGAAAATGTGCGATGCTTAGAAGTTTAAAAAATTGCAGTAGACAATTTAACAGTGCAGTGATACATCTTCTTTGTTTTACAGCTGGCTTATACAACGTAACGTTATTTTTTGGAAACGACACAAAATAACCTGGGAGAAAGAAATTGCATACCGGTGGCTAATAACATTTCAAAAACATGGTATATTAGATTAGATACATCTAATCTACTTATATATATATAACCCAAACGGAAATTTCGTTCCGAACGTCTATATTTAGATTAATAAGTTATTCACAGAATAACTTATTATTTACTTACTTATACAGAATTACTATTACACTATTACTTATACAGAATTACTTATATAGAATCCATTTATATACAAAGTATATAAATGGATAGTAAAGGGGAATACTAAGTGAAGTTAAATGTAATGTTTTTTTTTTTTTTTTTTTTTTTTTTTTTTTTTTTTTTTTTGTATAGAACTGTAAAATAATATATATATTTTAAAAACAATTTAAAATGATGTGGCTTTTTTTTAAGATAAAGAAAGAAAACATTAACAAAATGAAAATGCTTTTAAATATATGAAGGATGTATACAAAATAAAGTATTGCTGCACGTGGAAAATAAAGTAAAACCTGATAATAAGGTAAATAACTTAAAAGTTATGGATTATATGTCTATATTTAGAGTTCTGCTGCATGGATTTTGATGGCACTTATACCGTTATATAGGTATCATTTCAGGGAAGGTTTTAAGCTATAAGCGTAGATTAGTTATAGAATTATGACGGAAAGTTCTATTATTTTGGACGATAAGGTTACCATTTTATTTCTTGGCGAAATTTATCGTTGATAAAAAAATTGAAACGGCTATTACACCCCGAAAAATAAAATAAAAAAACTGTTATTAATTTTAATTAAAAGAAAAAGAAAAGAAGAAAAAAATCCGTTATAATGAGTGATAAGAATAAAAAACGAAAATATTTAATTTAAACCTGAAAGGGAACGTTCGTAATGCTTAAAAAAATTCAGTTAAAATATTGCAATTGAAATAAGATTTGGCTCTTTATCTTTTGCGTCAGGTTAAGAAAAATGCATCTGAAAAATTGATAGGATGATACCAAGAAAGTTTCCATAAGCGAATGCTCAGAAATATTTGAAAAAATTATATAATATTCTTCTCATTAGGAATATATAAAATAGTCTTCTCATGACATATAATATGTTTATACAAAAAAAAAAAAAAAAAAAAAAAAAAAAAATCCGTAGAACCCCGATTTAGCGTTCGTAGAAAAATAATGAAAATTTAAGTATTGGGCGATTTAATGCTGGTTGGCTGCACAATAAAATTTTGAATGATACTTTTTTTATGATAAAAAATATTTAAGTAAAACCTGTTTCTACTCTTCATACGAAGAAGATTAAGTTTAACTTAAATAAATGCATTTTTATTACTCCAGTTTTGTCATATACCTTTATATGTGTGTATATTAAAATTATACTATCGTCATTATACGGTATAAAACAAAATTTAAGTTTATTAAATTTGTTCCAAACTCAAAATTAATGTTCGATTCGGAACAGTGGCAATTTAACTTCGATATTGTTAGTATCAGAAACAAGAAATGAAGGTTATTGTTGCCATGGAAACAAGTATTTAATATAAAATGTTTAATGGTAGCATTTTTAAGTAGCCAGCTGCTTTTAAAACAAACTTAAAACGATACTACTTGATTATCCCGTCTACAAAAAACTATCGCCAAACTGTAAGATTAAATGCCAATAATAGCTGATCGTAAATTTTACATTCACTTGACATTAAACACTGTACACGTGTTTGTTGCCACATCAAGTGATTTTTAATTTGACTTCTATTTGTAATTTTATTAATGTTTACAAATTTATTTATTCTTTTGTTGTTTAAAAAAAAAATGTTTTGTCAATTTGTATAATTTGGCGAGTAGTTTGGCAATTTATATAATTTCGCGAGTAGTGAGGCAATTTATATAATTTGGTGAAATTGGTCGACAGGATAATCAAATAGTACTCTTAAAACTTTTCTAACCGGTGAAGCTATGTGAAATTAAATAACTTTTGCATCACGCAATCTGTATATATTATATACACTTAAAGATAAAAAATAATACGCTAATCATTCGTTTAGGTTTAAATTCACTAGGTTTTAATCATTTAAACACTTATTTAACAAGCAATTTTCAAATGCATTTAAGTATCTTGCATTTGGGAAGGAAATATGTTGGCTAACCAAATAGCATGGAACGTTCGTCTTTTTTGTGCCAAATACTGGAATATATATTAGGGATGCAACGGATATCCGGCAAATATCCGATATCCGGCATATCCGGCTGATTTTTCAATATCCGAAATACCATCGGATATCCGAATCACAATCACCGGATATCCGACTTCTCTGCCGGTTATCCGGCAGAATGCAGCGAAGCGAATATACAAAGATAACAGAAATCGTTTGACACCAAACAATGCCGAATAATTTTGTTTATAATGTAAAATATGAAAGTAAGTTCACTATTCATGAGTAAAAGGTAATTCTCAAAAGTTTAAAGAATTGCTAGCTTTCCTAACATTGATATTTGAACTCTTTATAATAAATTTAAGAATTTACGTATACTTCTTTTAGAAAATTGTACCTTTACTTTCAGAATGTAAACAAAATTTGAAGTTGTTTATTAAAGTATGACTTTATTAATTTTCTTTCTTTCTTTTAAGTTTAACACTTAAACAGGCCTATTTTTAGAAGAAAGTATTGTAATAGAATTTTTTTCGATTTCCTTTTTTCGACGGATTTAGATGTTTTAGGGTTCAGATATCCGAAAACATGTTTATACAAAAGGTCTGTCTGTCCGTGTGTCGCCATCGTACCATCAAAAAGTGAATGAAGTTATGCATAGAATTGAACGAAATTTTTTGTGAATGTTTTTGGCTATAGCCAGGCGGCCCGCCCTCCTTCAATATGGAAACATTCCACTGGAAGGGGGGGGGGGGGCACTGTAATCGTGATTTTTGTGCCATTTTCATTATTGTACCATCGAAAAGTGTATGAAGTTATCCATATAATTGAACAAAATTTTTTATATTTGTTTTTGGCTATATCCAGCAGGTTCTTCTTTAAATTGGGAATATTCCGCCAGAATGGGGCGATTTAATAGCGATTTTTGTGCCACTTTCATTCTTGTACCATCGAAAAGTGTATGAAGTTATGTATAGAATTGAACTAATTTTTTTTTTTTTGAGGGGGGGGGGGGTATGTTTTTGGGTATGGCCAGCAATAATACATATAATACAGATATATATACGAGTATATATACGCTATATAATATATATAGCGTATATATATAATATATATACGCTATACGAGATATATACGCTATAATACAGATTTTTGTGTTATTTTCATTATTTTACCATTGAAAAGTGTATGAAGCTAAGCATAGAATTGGACCAATTTTGTGTGTATATTTTTTGCTATGGCCAGCAATTTCTCCTTGAATTTGGAAATATTCCGCCAGAAGGTGGCACTGTAACAGATTTTTGTAAAATTTTCTCAATTTTTTGTAGTTTTTTTTTGTATTGCAGTGATGGAACAGCTGCTCCAATTGCGCCAAATCGATAATGCTGCGCATTTCTGCGTCAAAACGATCACTTTTCAACAAAACTGCGTCAATTCGATAATAATTCTTCAGCCAAATCGATCATTTTCCATCCGAATTTTGCCAAAATATGTGAATTTGGTCAGAAGATCGCGAAAAAACACGCGACGTTTGTCAAATGATCACTAAAAATATAAATGTTAATTTTAACAAAGGACCGCTAATTTCGTCAAAAAACGAGGTCAAAAGATCGCGAAAATACGTGATTTCGTTAAGATCTCGTGAATAAAACGAAAACTGCGCCAGAAAATCGCAGAAAACACGCAAATTTTGTCAAAAAACGAACAAAACACGGCCAAAAGTTCGTGTAAAAACGCTAATTTAAAAAATAAAGAAAAAACTGCAAATTTCATTAAAAAAAATCTCAAATTTCATCAAAAGAGCGCGAAAAACACGCAAATTTCATCAAAAGATCGCGAAAGAAACGTGAATTTTGTCAAAGGAGCACTAACTTCGTCAAAACGCGGTCAAAAGATCGTGGAAAAACGCGATTTCGTTAAAAGATTGTGAATAAAAAACTCAAATTTTGTCAAAAGATCACGAAAAACGCGCGAATTTCGTCAAAGGATCATGAAAAAAAAACGTAAATTTTGCCAAAGGTTAGGTAACTTCATCAAAAAACGAACAAACCACGGTCAAAAGATCGTGAAAAAACGCTACTTTCGTTAAAATATCGCGAAAAAACCCGCCAATTTCATCAAAAGGTCGCAAAAACATGCAAATTTCGTTAAAGGATCGCGAAAAAAACATGAATTTTGTCAAAGAATAGCTAATTTCGTTAAAAGATTGCGGAAAAACGCAAATTTCATCAAAAGATCGCGAAAAACTGCAAATTTCATCAAAAGATTGCAAAAAATGCAAATTTTGTCAAAAGATTGCGAAAAACAGCAAATTTCGTTAAAATATTAAAAAAAAACATGCTAATTTCGTCAAAAGATAGCGAAAAACACGCTGATTTCAACAAAGGATCCGAATAACGCGCGACGAAAAATACGCGAATTTTGTCAAAAGATTGCGAACAATATGCAAATGAGGTCAAAAGATTGTGAAAAACACGCAAATTTCGTCAAAGGATTGCGAATTTTGTGAAAGGGTCGCAGAAAAAACACGAATTTCGTCAAAGAATTCCAGACAAAACGTGAATTTCGTCAAAGAATACCAAAATGACATTTTGATGCTCCAAGTTATTTTCTGCTCCAAAATGAGCATTTTTGCTGCTCCAAAATAGTTATTTTGTGCTCCGAAATGAGCCATCACTGGTACTGTATATTGGCGGCTCATGAAGCGAAGGGAACTTCGCATCCTGCTAAGCTGGCTATTCACAAACAGCTTGGTGTACAACAGAATAACGGAAAAATTATTGATTTTAATAAATATCATGATAGAGATTAACTTATTCTTATTCTGATTAATTGACTGGAGCAGAAATTTTAGACCAAAATCAAAGTTGGTATAATATTGAACTAATAACATTGAAGTATTAACATTTGGAACTACTTTTTGAAATATTAAGATGTATGAGATAGAAGAAAGTTTTGGGATTGGCAAATCCAACTAGTTGTTTTCGTAACTTCATTATAAATATTTAAAATTAAAAGTAATTTTCTTTTTACTTATAAATATAAAAATAATTTAAGTTAAAATAAAACTAAACATGACTTAGAGCAAAAACAATATTAAATAATTAAAACAGAAAAAGGGCATCAACTAAACCTATGTTTGGAGAAAATAACTCTTTAATCATGGGTAAATTAGTAGATATTTTATGTTTAAATTATAAAAAGAAAATATGTAGTATTTCTTTGTGAAAATACTCTACAATTATACGCATATTAATTGGTTAAAACTTGTTGTACGATATATCAGCATCTCATTGTACAAATTAATTAATTAGCAATTATCAATATAGTCAATCCCCTATTCAAATCCAGTAGCAATTATCAGCATTTCATTGTATGAATAAACAGAATATTTTTATGTTTAAATTACATTTTTTATGCAATATTCTTAATATACATTACAGGGCTTGAATTTCGAGAAGGGATGGCAGGATTCATGCCCTAAATATTATTATTGTGCCCTATTGTGGGCGGGCGTCTCCTGTTTCCAAAAAATCACTTTCCGAAAATGTTTCTTTGTAAAACGACGATCAAGTCTGAGGACCGACTGACAAATTTTGTGATATTTTCTACTATCACTGGGCAGATTTCACAGTTTCTTCTTAGACAGATTGACAAAATTCATGGTTGTTTTTCTGCATCCGACTGAAAAATTTTGCGCTTTTTCTCCACGACTGATTGACGAATTTCACAATTTTTTCTAGAGACCGATCGGTGAATTTCATATATTTTTTTTTTTTCTTGAGATCAATTGATAAATATAGCAATTTTATTCTGTGACCGATTGGCAAATTTCCCTGTTTGTTCTTGCGACATACTGATGAAAGTAACGATTGTTTTTCTGCATCCGATTGAAAACTTTCGCATTTTTTCTCTGCAACCGGCTGAGGAATTTCACGATATTTGCTCATGACAGATCGGTTGACGAATTTTGTGATATTTTCCCGCTGCCCATTTCCCATGCACTTCAGTTTTCTTCTTGCGACCGGTCGACAAATTTTTTTATTTGTTTTCACCATGATTGACGAAATCGGCGATATTTTTTTTTTATGACCGATTTATGTATTTTGCGATGTTTTTTCCCTATGCCCAAAATAGGAAATAACTAAAAGGGCAGTAATGGCCACCGGAGACTGAGCCCTACCAAACTGGCAAATAGTCAGCACTCAACAAAATGAGATTACACTTGTGGTACACATGAAGAAAAAGAAATTTGGTTGAACTTAAAAAAACAGGTTTAGAAACAACAAACTAGTTGATTCTTGCAATTCATAGAAATTAGGGCATGACTTTTTGAAATCAACCTTTTATCGTGTAATAGAAAAAATCAATTGACTATTTACTTTTCAAACTTTGGATATGGATTTAAAATTCCAATGCATAGAACACAATTCAATTAACGAAAATACCAGGGATTACAGTTTTGACTATAATTCCATTAAGGATATAATAAAACAAGTTTGTTCAGAAGTGACATACATTCACCGTAGGATATTGACAATAGAATCACCGATATGCATTATTCATGCAAGTAAGTTAAAATTGAATGCACATCAGATTTTGCAAAGTTTTCTAAAAATTTTTAACAGAGCATAACCATGCGTTTCCGATAATTTCTAAAGTTATAAAAGTTGGTCTGTGCTGTTTGTCGAAAGTGTAACTTGTGAAAGAAGCTAAATCACGCAAAATGGAATAAAATCTAAATTAAGAAATTCATTTAGCAATCCAATTGTTAATTGCCCATAACATTAGGTGAAAATTGAAAAAATAGACATGGTATATATAAAGCTTGATTTTGTTCCTTTGCTTTAATAAAATAAAAGTTTCTGGATAATTATCTTGAGTTGTTAATTTAAACTATTTCAATGATATTTTGTCATGTCTGTATAAATGTAATTCTTTTAAAGTGGCACATAAAAAATCACGGGGTTTAAAGATTTTTTTTTCTTCCCTTTCTAACAGTTCTACTCCCCTGCATTTTTAAATGTTGGGTGGGAAACTCCCCTCCTGGGAGAAAACTTGAATTTCAAGCCCTGATATTCAAAGATATAGTTTTTGTAAATTATATTTCAATACATTTAAAATGTTTTAAAGATGTGTGAAACATGTTTGTAATTTATTGTTCTGAGATGGCGTTATACAAAGAAATAATTCACCATATAACTAAAAACATATCTAGTGCCGGATATCCGATCGGATATCCGGCCGGATATCCGAATCCGGCTGGCAAAGGAGCTTCGGATATCCGGTATCCGATATCCGGCAAAATCAATATCCGGTGCATCCCTAATATATATATATATATATATATATATATATATTTATCAGATTTTTACTGAGATTCCGCCGCCAAATTTGACTGATGTTTTACCACATAACGAGTGGTTTTAAAAGCATTTTTCTGTTCAAAATAATTTAAGTATGCTCTTTAAGAGACCTTCCTTGTGGAAATAATTTTGTTTTTGATTTGTTCTTTTTTATTTCTAACTCCTCCATCATGTGACTTACAAACGAAACTAGCAGATGTAATTGTAAAAATGATGGTACTGATGATTTACATGTTATATGTTTATTTGTGATTTTTGAGTTCACTTTTGTCGCCAATCAATTTGATTTTAAGCCAAAATCACGTGAGCGTGAATTAGGTTCAAGCGATGTTTACAATAAAAGTGATTTTGCCAAAGTACGAAAGCATTTTTTAGAGTATTTTTTAAAATATAAATGTACAGTATATAAATAGCAATTAATATTTTAAAAATTGAGTCAAATATTTTAATTTTAGTATAAAAGTCTCCCACATACGCAAATACATACTGTAAATTAATTTAATTTCAGACATTAAAAAAAATTCTCAATATACTTTACTGCGAAAGCATTTCGGTTTATTTTCCCCAAATTTGTGACATTGACCCAAATTTGTGAGTTTATAACCTCGAAGCCAGATTAGCTAATATTCTCCATTCTTTTTTTAATAAAAACCATATCGCCCATTTCCCTTATACAAACGTTCAATACTTGCAATGTTAAGTAGTAAAGATTATTCTTAAGAAAATGTAAGGAATTATGTGTTATTTCTATCACGAAAAAAGACATTTTGCAATGAAAATTGCTTTCTAAAATCAGTTTTCGATATTCCATCCCATTCATCATTTCTTTTAGGAAAAGTTATAAAAAGATATTGGATGAATCTTTCATAATCAGCCACCCTACAATTGGCGAATTTACTATATAATGTTGGAAGATTCGTTTATATTTGAAAGGAACCGTGGACGGTAAATCCGATTTCAGAAGATAACGCGAAATTTGTACTTAGCGATTAGTAAATTTTTGTTTTTTTATTTTTTTATTATGGAGCAAACGGAAAAAAAGATTTACTATTATATATTTTTCATATGCAGTTTTTTTACTATCACTGAAAAAGCATTAATTTGAATGTACAAAAAAAATTTCAAATGCTAAAGATGGCCAATGGAACAATATTTGTTCATTTATCCTAGGATTTTTCTAAAAATGACCTCAAATTCAAATAAAATTTCAATCATTATAAAGCAATTTTGGCTGATGAGCAGCCCAAGCAGCTGATCGTAGTGACAAATTTTAGGTTTATTTTATTATCACTAAAATCGCATTACTTTGAATGTATAGAAAAATTAAAAAAAATGTTTATTTACCCTAGGTTTAAAAAAATGCACCTCAGATTCAAATAAAATTTCAATCATTATAAAGAAATTTTGGCTGATGCACAGACCGGGCAGCTAATCGTAGTTACAAATTAAAGTTTTTTGTTTTATTTAGGCAACAGACTGATGAATAGCGACATCGTGAAAATAAAAGCCTGTTTATTTATACGTCTTATTACACTCATTAGAGAAAAGCGAAAAAAATCTTCGGTTAGCCTAAAAGATCACTACTAAAATTTTTGCATAACTAACATTCGTAACACTAATCATTCGTAAAGATTTTTGATAGTGAAATATCTAAAATTCTATCAACAGCAATTTGAAATTATTTAATGGAATGTAGTTTGGCGTGTAATTTGTAGCCATACCGTTACGAACATTTCTAACGTTTCACATCAAACTTGGTTGTGGATCCGATTACGGATGATTGGGAAGATTTTATAGAATGAACACTAAAGGTTTAGTTTTCTATTTGAATTAGTTATCGAGGTTATTTTCCTAGGTTAATAGTTGCATGATTAAAATTGGTATATAAAAAGAAACGGCCGTTAAAAACATTGTTTTAATTTTATTCGCATATTTCCGCTTTAAATTTCCACTTTTACATGATTCACATATTTTAAAATGTAAAAGTTAAATACTGTTTTGACTGTATTTACTCTACTGGAAATCGAAGATAAGAAACTGTAGAAAACCTGCCAAAAGAAGACGTATATTACCAAATACACTGCTCAAAACAATTGGGGGATCACATGGTTTTAACGAAATTACGTAAATATTTACAGCGACACATAACGTAAAATAAAACATCCATAATTTAAAGTGTTGTAGAAAACAGATAAAGAAAACTTCACGTGTAAATTAAAGTTTATGACGTCAAAAACTAGAAAAAAAAGATAAGTGCAGAAATCGTGATTTTGCAGAAACGTTTGTTTCACTGCCTCAGTTGTAAAATTCAATTGCTCAGTTTGTGTTTTGAGAAAATGTGGCTTTAAAATTTCAGAACAACATGATTTACCGCAATCCATGACTTGGCGTGTTATCTGGACAGCTGAATTTGGGAAAACACAACGAAGTGTAGTGGACGCTGTTGGTGTCGCAAGAAGTGCCCATGAAAGGCTGTGGAATCGATTCCAAGACACATGCAATGGTAGTCATCGAGAAGTGCAAAGACGAAAATGTGTTAACACAGAAACTCCTGTTAACAGCTCGTCCAGACGGAACGGACAATGCTACTCAGCTGCAAACACAGTTGTTCTTAGCCACAGGACGAAGGATGTCCAGCCAAACAGTCTGAAATAGGCTTCATCAGGGGGGTCTATATGAACGTAAGCCAATGGTCTGTATTCCGTTGACCTCAAGCGACTGTGCGGCCCAAACAATTTGGGAACTGAACATCGAGTTTGGAGGCAACATTGTTGGAGTCAAATTCTGTTTACAGACGAGTCCCGATTCAGTCTGAATGTGACATCTGGTGTGCATGGAGAGAAAGAGGCACTCAAAATAATCCCACATTCGTTCGTGAAAGATCACATTACAGACGAGGTGGGTTGATGCTATTGGCTGGAATCAGCATAGGTGGACGTGCGGGCCTGCATATAATTTGGAATTGCACTTTAACGATCCGAAGTTATACAGACGAGATACTGTGACCTCATGTCGTATTTTATGTTGCAAAAATTAGTGATTTATTTTTTTCTCATGCATGATAATGCCAGATTTCATACAGTTCGTCTTGTGGAAATCATGCTTGGAGATAAAACAATACAGCGTATGGAATGACCAGCATGCTCTCCTGACCTAAATCCGATCGAGTATGTTCGGGGCATGCTCAGACGATGCATTGCTGCGAGACCAAGGCCTCTTTTTACTGCCAGGGACTTGGATACTGCAGTTTTTGAGCAGTGGAAAAGTATTCCTCAAAGTGTTATCGATAACCTCATCGCATCCATGGAAAACAGGTATACAGCAGTCTTAGCTGTTCGAGGAGACCACGCGCCATATTAAAAATCTTGCATAATTTCTAAACAATACTTTTTTTTTATCATTTACATGAAAACAAATTGATGCCCTAAACCATCTTTTCATGTTATTTTCATCTTTTCGAAGAATAAAAGCTGCCTTACAATTTTTTTTTGCGTCATTTTTTTCTGTACTGCGCATTGATACACGTGTACTATCCATTTTATGCAGGAAGCCATTTTCAATGAAAGATTTGGGATGTTTGGCTTTTAACTTGTGCGAAATTCAGATATCACTACTTTTTCTGGCCGAAACATTAAGGAGAACTTGGTGCTTTTTTTTTTTTTACCGAAAACTTTTTGTTGGGATATCACTACTTTTTGTATGTTTTTTCAAGTTTGTTATTCTAAACTATATTAATATGAAAAAACAATAATTTCGGTACTTTTATGTTAGCCGGGAGCAAATTTCCTCTTTAGCCTTTTGTTTTTTCGCCAATAGCAGTTTTCATTTTTCACATGTGTAAATTAGAAACAATGATTTGATTTTCAAATAAAATATTTTCGTTTATGTAATTATTTGTTATTTATTTATTTAATTATTTCTGTGTTAAATATTCTATTAAATAAAATGAGGAAAATGCATCTATTTTAATTGAGATGAATGAAAAGTATATCTTTAAATGAAATGAATGCAATATGAACAATGGGAGTTGGGAACAGCATTTGTCGATTTGCTACTTGCGCCCGGCTAACATAAAAATACCTAAATTTATTTTATTGCGCTTTACAAATTTATACTTTATTTCTTTTTATATTAAAGTACTAGCCGCCTCTAGCAAGCAGTTTTTACCGTATTAATTCCATGTTAAACGTTGTGTCTTGTTACTGTTACTCATAATTTAATTTACTTGCACATTCTTTCGCCAAGTCGGAAGCTTTTGATAGAGAAATCAAGACCTCTTTACGATCATGGAAGCACATCATGCATTTTGTGATGTTATGTATTTCATCTTTCGTGCCAAATATCTCTTAACTCACTTATGCATGTTTCCTTGGCAGTTACGATTCGTTGTCTAATGCGGAAATTTTTAATAGTAATCTTTTCTAATTGGGTTCACTGCCAATTGTTGTATTTTAACTGGTACGACTGGGTACAAGTGAAATGGTTCTTATGAAATCCTTTGACAATATCTGCATTTGCATTAAACCATATTGATGCTAATATCTTTTTGTTTCACGTTAACCTTTTCAATAGACTCGATTACGGAAGAATAAAAGGTCTACCGGCTCTCTGCTATGATCCATTTGAAAATCTATCATTCTTCTCATCTGATCATGTTGAAGAATTACTCAATGTGCCATGGTTTTAAGAATTTAACTAATTTTATTCGAAACCTGAAAACTAAAATGCGAGGAACCGGATTATAGAAGATTCATTCTAACGTACATATCGATTAACAGGTTACATATTATAGAATTATAATAATCATAACGAGAACTTGCAGTTTCAATGATTTAATAGTTTCCGTAAAATCTCTTTATATAATACAGAAGTTTTAACGGTGTAAAGATTAACAACATAGTCACAGTAAGTATAATAACAGTACAATATAATAACAATAGCAGAGGTTTTGGACAGTGACGAAACTATCAGCATATTGGAAATATTAGTACGTTATATCATTTAACTATTCAGATGATATGCGGAAAAATAAAAATAGATGGCTCGCATTAATAATTAATTCATTGCAAAATAGCCACTAGTGTAAAATATTCGCCAAGCTTGGCGACATTTAGCAAAGTTTCGCCAAACTGGGTAATATATCATCCCAATTCTCAAATTTGGTGACAAAAAATGTTTTGTTTATTCTGACGTCATAATGATGCATATGTATTATGTATTATACACATACCTATAATATGTATGATGCAAATGTTTTACGCATTATATGCATATTTATAATATGTATGATGCATATGCATAAGTTCATTTACATCACTAAAACGCACTTAAAGGAATAGTGTTCCATAAAGAGTAGGGAAAATTGCCAGATTGACCAGAGTGCTATTGAAATTAGAATTCCGACATTTATAATAGACCGGGAGGCGTCTGTATACACCATCACTTCATCGAGTTTATATCTGAAATTTTGGGATTAGTTAAATCTAGATTAGCATATTTAAATGCAACTGGTCTTTTAAGTCATATCTTGGTAGAAACCACCTGAAGACCTAATTTTAGTGGTTAACTGATAGGTTTACTATTGTATTTTCCTGCATCCAAAAGTATGGAAACAAGGAGGAATGCGTGCAGGAAATCACAATGGAAAATCCACCAATTAACCCGTAAAATCGGGTCTGTAGGTGGTTTCCACAAAGATATAACTTGGCAGACCAGTTACATTTCAATACGCTAATCGATATTTAACTAACCCTAAAATTTCAGCCGTCAACTCGATGAGGTGATGATCTGTGCAGACGCCTCCCGGTCTTTAATAAAATTTGTTTTAAGGAAGTAAAAGATAGAAAGATGGACAGATAAACTAAAAGATTTGCCTTATTAAGATTTTTGTGAAAGCATATAAAAATTCATTCAGCTTGAAATCATGTAACACCTTTATAACTCGGGCTAATTTTCTGTAATGGGGTTTTGACGACCAACATATCTTATCTATAACTATAATCTTTCTGTTACAGATTTAACATTAACAATAAATTAACAGTAAGTAGGCTAATAATACAATATAATAACTTTAGCAGCGGACTTCGGACGCCGCATCTGTCGCACATCGTTAAAGACAGTTTATTAGTTGCATATTTCGTTTAATTAAAAGGAGATTTTTAAACTTTCATATGGAATTAGGATATTTTTCCACTATAGGCACCTTGGCATTTTTTAAAAATCTTGGCGCAATTCGGACTTCAGAAACTGAGATATGTTGCCAAATGATATAAACAACTATGAAAACAAACCTGATGAACTTATATGTTATTTATATGTCTATTTATATACATATAAACATTTTATTTATACATGTATAAAATATTATTTTTTATATAGTAATTATTTATTTTGGGGTACAGATGTCATATTCGCCCCATATTGGCGTGATTTTTTTCGGTTGCCAATATGGCGAAAACATCAACAGCATAAACAACATAATCCGGGTTACCACATCAAACAAAATATCAACACTTTGGCGCAAGTTAAGTACCTGTTGCCTATATGATATTGGCGACTAAAAAAAATCGCACCAACATGGGGCGAATATGACATCTGTACCTATGTTGGTATATAAAAATAAATAAACGGGTTCCTTACATTAAATAACTTGTATACATATGGAAAAAATTGCTTGTGTATATGACACAGCAAATAGGTTGCCAGAAAATATGTTATTATCAAATTTCTTTTCTCGTCAAGACTATTTTCTGTATTTCGCCAAGGCTACTATATTGGAAACGTACCGAATTGCGGTTATATTTTGTTAAATGTTTTGTTGTTTTAATATCGTAAATATATCATAACTTATACTGATTAAAATTTTTAGGTATATTCATTTTTTCTATTTAACAAACATCTTTGGAAAAGCATATATATAAAATGTTATTCTGCTTGAAATCACGTGACCCCCTTGAAAACTCTGTAATCGAGTTTTGGCGACCAACATTGGCACAATTGTATGTGTTAAGGAACTGTTTATGGCCAAATGAACAACCCCTGTTTGAAGGGTTTAGAGGCGGAAATTCTGTGTTTTCAGATTTTTCTGGTTAATTGTGCTATAAACCCAACTTATTTGTGAAATTTCATGATTCTACGACTTTTAGAAGTACCTTAGTTATTTGATGATGCGAAGTGACTCAGTGACAAAAAAGCGCTTTTTCGGAATTTAATATTTCGAAAACTACTAAATATAGAAACATGAAATCGTGGAACCTTAGTTCAGTTTGACCATACGAACATGTGTATAAAAGAAAAATCTCTATATATCTCCCTAAAACGACGTTATGAGGGGGTGAAAAGTATGCCGAAATGGTTCAGGAAAAGGTAGCTTACGGTTTGTGCGAACTTGGCGGACGCACTGCCATGCTCCCAGATACAGCAGTAAGCTCTAAAAGTTCCGCTCGGGTGTTTTCGAAAACTACCCGGTCGATTTTTTTCCAAATTGAATCATTCGATAGAGAATATCCGCGCGGTGGTTTATGCGTCAAATATACAGGGATAACTATGATTTTTGGTAATAAATTTCGTATTTTATTGTTTTTTTCTGCAAAAGGGTTGCCAGTAATTATTTTTTGGCATCATTTTATCGTTGGTTAAAGAATTGAAACGGCTATATCAGGTAGAAAATAATGTAAACAACTCGCAAATAAAAAAATTAACTCTGTTATTCGTTTAATAATAAAAAAAAGAATAAAAAACCCTTTTAATGAGAGATAAATTTATGAAACGAAAATATTTAATTTAAACACGAAGGAATGTTTATAAAACTTTTTAAAAAAATAGTATGAAAGAAGCAATTGATACATTATTTGGCGATTTTGCGCTTGCGTCACGTTAATAAAAATGTACCTGAAAAATCTTGAAGAAAAAAAATTAAATAACATTCTTTTAGTCTGTTTTGTTTTGTTTTGTTTTTCAATTTAATTAGCATTTTTATGTAATTCTCCCATCATATGTATTAGAGGAAAAACTAGAAGAAGTAATTGTAAAAATGGCTTTATTAGTGAGTTACATGCTATTTAATTATTACTTTTGTCGCCAAGCAATGCAATTTGTCGCCAAGCAATGCAATTTTAAGCCACAAAGGCAGAAGCGTGAAATAAGCCAGGCGAAGGTCGCAGTAATGTTTTTGTTTAAGTGTAGGAGAAGATTTTGGAGTAAATTTTTATATTCAAATGTAAATCATGCAAAAAGAAGTTAAATTTATAATTATGTAGCAAGTATTTAAAATTTAGTGTAAATGTCTGCCAAATACACACATATGCTAGAATAATTTAATTTCAGAGATTTATAATATTTTTTATCACAATATGGAATACCATTACTATGGAAACATGCCGTTTTGTTTTCTTCAAGCATGGGATTTTTATATCCTGGAACTCAGATCATTACTTATTATGAAACATTGCGTATTATGTTATTTTTTTAAGATGTCGGACCTGTTGCCAATTTCACTTATAGGAATAATCACTGCTTTAAAAGTTAGGATATAAGAAGATTATTAAGAAGATTTCTGCAATTATGCGTTATTATTATTGTAAAAAAAAAGCCAAAATTTTGCAATAAAAATTGCTTGCTGAATTTAGTTTCAGATATTTTTTCTAATTCGTCGCTTCAGCTAAACAAATTAAGAGTTATTTTCATAATTTGGGTTATTTACAAAATAGACGGTAGATTAATTTTCTCTTGACTATAAAAAATTAGCAAGCCTATTTGTTTGTCCGTGTTATTATGCTCTTTAGAAAAATGCAAAATAAATCACCGGTTCAAGTATTCACCAAAATGTTTATTGCTAAAAATTTTTGTATAACTATATTTATCATTGCCAATTCTATTTAAGACATGCATATTTATTTATAAAAAATCTATAATTGACTCGACAACAATTTGACATTATTTATTGGATCATAACTTGGCGAGTAATTAAGTTCGTTTTGTCATTAACATCATAAATGTTTAACAAAATTGTTGCATAAGTCTTAATGTTTGACGTCAACAGCCACAATGAAGATTTTATTGGATGCAAGAGGTTTATTTTTCTACAAGATTAATTCATCGACTTTTGTAACGTGTAAACATTTACATGATTGTAAATGGTCTACAAAATGAAAAGGCAGTGAAATGACGTCATTTTAATTTTATTCAAACAATTCCACTTTAAAAACACACTTTTTTATATTCCGCTTTTTCTTTAAATATGAAAATTAGACATTCTGTTTTGCCTGCAAATTGTTCAATACATTTTTTATGGTATTTACTCTGCTGGAATCCAAAAAGAAAAAACAGTAACAGTTGACCTGTCACAAGAGGATATTTATTAAGAAATATAACGTAATATTCAGTGATATTATATTTAAGCTACCAGAATTACATATTGTACGAACTGAGATTCCAAGAGTTCAAGAACTATCAAACGAAAATGAACCACCTGAACATTATTCATGTTGAATGGTTAATCTGTGCAATCATTCTAATGGATTCCAATTTAGGAATGTCAGATCAGAGCCCATTTTAATTCCTGTTGTCATAAAAGTCTCATTACCCTACCAAAAGTGCACTGTTAATAATCAACTAAAAGAATTGCTGGTTAATAGCTAAATTTTGTCCAATGCTTAAGATAATATAATATTTCAATGGCGTTCGCATCGTTTTCAGTAACGAGCAAAGCCCAGCTGAAGGTCCATATTGTTTAAAATGCAAGTTCAATTTTTTTCGTTTAATCCAAGGTTCATTTGGAAATACTGACCAGCGCAGCGGGCAAAGCCTGCTAGTTTAAAAAAAAAAAAAAAAAAAAAAAAAAAGTCAATTTGTATAATTTGGCGAAACTGGTCGACTGGAGAAGTAATAACATTAAAACATTGCTTTGAAGTTGAAATAAAATTTCATGATTTGTTGCATTGTCACATACGTTTGGCGTGTTTTTTTTTTTTTTAAGACAATTTGGCGAAAACCTCGTTTTCAAATACCTGTTACATACATATTTTTAAATTATTTTCTGTTATTTTTAAAATGAAATAACAGTAAAAAAATAATTAATAACTATAGAACAGAACAATTTATAACATTTTTTGTAAATAAAAAGAAAATAAATTCAAATAAACATTTATTAATAAATAAGCAACAATAGCCGGGTTACCATGTCAGGCAAAATAACGCCAATTTGGCGCCAATTAGGTACCCCGTTGCGTATATGACATCTGTGTCTAACATTTTTCTTTTCGTTTCGTTAAAAAAAAAGAATGAAGTAAAAGTCATTTATTTTAAAGTTTTCAATTTTAAATGAAAGTTTTGTATTAAATAAAAGGATAATGGAATACAAATTGAATTCTGAATAAAAGTAACATGATGCATTTCTTAGCATGCATTTAAGGGAGGCCAAACTCGTCGCCAAATTAATTTAAAATACCCTTTTCTAAAATATGAAAAAAATATCTGTTATGATTAAAATTTGAGTTGCCATCATTAGAAAAAAAGTATTTAAAATTAGAAAAAATTAATATTTCGAAAACTAATTCTAATTTTAAAATTCTAATACCAGTTTTGAGATCTGTGGATCAATACGGATTTTTGGTGTTAATTTCATCGTAAAGTATTCCATATTTTAGGAGAAATTGCTGCGAAACGTAATCAGTTGTTTAATCAGTCGTTTCATAGAATCGTTACATAAATTCGTTTCAATTCGATTAATTAGGATTTTATATATATAGCGTAGATATATATATATATATATATAGTCGCAAAATTACTTCATAATTTTCGGTCAATCCAAAAAGAAATTATTAAGTTAACTTATACAGGAGGGGTGTTCAAATGAAAAGATACGTAACGTCGTATCAACCAAACCGTATGAAATTTGAATATGCCGCTTTCAGATAATGTAGTGAAACAATAAGAGACGCGATTGGAGTGTCTGGCGTGGCTGTGCACATGCTCTTGAAGGAGGAGAGGAGTAGGCAGTTGTGTGTTCCTTCCAATTGACGCGGAAATGCGTGTGGGAATATCATTGGTTTCCCATTGCAAAATTCGACGATTGAGTACCTGCGAGGTGTCTGATGCACCGAGAAATTTGATGACACCTCGCTACCCCTCAATTGTCGAAATTTGCAATGGAAAAGCCATGGTGTCCTGAGACACATTGCCTGTCAGTTGGACGGAGCACACCACACAAAACTGCCTGCTTCTTTTCTCCTTCATGAGCGGGCGCCCGAGCATGTGCACAACCACGCCGAACACTCCAACCGCGTCATCTGATGTCTCACTACGTTATCCCAAAGCGGCATACTCAAATGTCAACCGGTTTGGTTGTTACGACGCGCGACGTTCGTACCTATTCATTTGAACACCCTTCATATGTAGTACTGCTCTGAATTCAGTGAAAGCTCTTTACAAGCTTCAAATGCAAAGGTGAATGGATTATTTTATTGTTATATAAATTCAGTTTGACATAAATACGATTTTACCAATGCCACATATGTGGAGATTTCGCAAGAAACACCTGCATTAGACTGGGTGTCTCCGTATTTTCCGCTTCGAGATTAAAAAAGGAAACGAGCCTTAACGAAGCTGTGTGAAGTGAAAATGCAGAAGAGGTAAAGAGAACGAAATGAGTTCGACGACGGAAGGTTTTGTTAAAAAAGAACAGAACATATTTCGGAGAAATAAGATTGAATATTTACACGACGTAAGAAAATCTCAGAAATATATTCAACGACGTCCTGAATTATAGACTTTAAGCTAATTAAAGAACGAGAAGAGTGTTTATATCTGTATTTTTTGTGTGCGTATTCGTCTCAATAAATGTCAGTGTTCGTCCTAAAAGTGAGTTGTGAGTTATGTATGGAGTCTCACCCCCATAAATTGGCGTCAGAAGTGACAGTTAACCCACCAATATGATTAATTAGAGTTATTCATCCTACATATTCAAGCCGGATATTCTTCTAACGGTGAGTTCATTGCTATTATTTTATTATGAAGTTAGTTGAAATACCAGAACTGGACGTTGCATTTAAAAACGAACGAACGCATAAAATTAAATTGCTGCATAAATTCCTATTTGATGCTGACGGTGATCGCTCTAATAGAAAGAGAATACGTGATTTTACTGGTTTCGGTTTTCAAACCGACAGCACCGAATTCAAAAATAAAATAACTAAAGTTCAAACTGATTTTTCATTAAATGATCTGATTACAGTGTGCAATCTACTTTGTATTGATAATGAGGGATCTTTAAACGATCTCGCAACCCGATTAGTGACATACCTTTCAGACTTGACCTTACTACAAAATAATATTATACAAAATGAAAGTGACACTGACTCGGAACCCGAACTGCCTTCAAATAATATGACTTCAAGTAATAACACTGAATTATCAAAATTTGACAAACAACAGCAATTTCCAGTTCAAAGTTTTATGCCATCGTCTATGAATTTTACTGATATTGAAAGTGTAATACATCCTTTCGATGGTAGTTCTTTTAGTGATATACAGGTATGGTTTAATAATTTTGAGGATGTTACTAATATGTTTAATTTATCTAACTTTCATAAATTCATATTTTGTAAAAGATCATTACGAGGAAAAGCCCAGTTATTAGCACAAACAGAATTTCATATCAATTCATATGACAAACTTAAACAACTCTTAATATCAGAATTTAGCACCACTTATAATTCTGCCGAGTTACATGATATATTAAATAAACGAAAATTGCAAGAAAATGAATCAATAGAAGAATATTTTCTTATCATGAAACAAATATGCTCGCGTGGTAAAATCGAGGATTCCGCATTAATGCAATACATCATAAACGGCATACCCGACCCCGTTTTCAGAAAATCAATGTTATATGGATGCCAATCCATTGTAGAATTCAAGCAAAAGCTCAAAATTTATGACAAAATTCGACATGACTTTGAGAACACTAAATTTCGTAAAGTCAAACCTGAAATGCCAGTGAAAGAGAAATCCTTTCGACCAAAATCTGATATTTTTTGCTTTAATTGTGGTTTGTCGAATCATAAAAGTAGCCAATGCAGACATAAAGATAAAGGCCCTCGTTGTTTTAATTGTTCGAATTTTGGCCATAAATCGGCTCAATGTGATCAACCAAGGAGGCCTAGAGTTAAGTCAGAACCCTCCAATGTTTCCACTGTCACGTCGAACACTTTCATGACCAAACAAGTCATTATTTCGTCTGTAAATGTTACATCACTGGTAGACACAGGTAGTGAAAGAAGTTTACTAAAGGAAAGTATTTATCGCAAACTCCCTACAATTTCGAACCTTGAACATTCAACTATCACATTAACTGGATTAGGAAATACTATAATCAAACCCCTACGTTTTTTCTCTACGAACATTATGATAGATGATTTTAATTATACAACTAATGTTTATGTAGTCCCAGATTATTCCATATCTTTTTATCTTATTATTGGTACAGATATCATTCAACAAAGTATTTTAACAATTTCTGGAAATAATATTTCAATGCAAAAAATCGAGAAAAATGACGATACGTCCAATAATTTTTTGATTAATATTGCTCATGTGTTAGACGATCTTAATCTTGATTTATCTCATATTACCAATGAAACAATACGTTCAAAAATTTCAGAACTTATTCAAAATTATTCTCCTAAAAAAATAAAGACAACTGATGTTAAATTATCAATTCATCTGGAAAACGAAGAACCTGTTACTTGTCCTCCCAGGCGCTTGGCGCAAATAGAGAAAAACTTCGTCGAAAAACAAATTTCTGAGTGGCTCGAAAAAGGAATTATTCGTAAAAGCACTAGTAATTTTTCATCACCTATTGTCCTAGTAAAAAAGAAAGATGGTTCATATAGATTGTGTGTTGACCATAGGAAGTTAAATTCTAAAACACATAGACAACGTTTTCCCCTCCCAGTAATTGATGACATTATTGATCAGTTGCATTCTGCAAAAGTATTTACTACTCTTGACCTTAAAAATGCTTTTTTTCATGTCGAAGTAGAAGAAAATAGTAGAAAATATACTTCTTTCGTAACATATTCTGGTAAATTTGAATTCTTATATATGAATTATACCCTTAGCGATGCACCGTTAGTGTTTCAAAGATATATTTATAACGTTTTTCGAGACCTCATTAATGAAAAAGTACTTATTGTCTATATGGATGACTTCATAATACCAGCTGAAAACGAAGTCGAAGGACTCCAGAAATTACAACGCGTCCTTACAACTGCATCCGAATATGGTTTAGAACTGAATCTCAAAAAATGCCACTTTCTACAACGAGAAATTGATTTTTGGGGTTACCACATTAAAAATGGTCAACTGCACCCATCCCCCTTAAAAACTAAAGCTGTCCTTAATTTCCCAGAACCTAAAAGTATAAAAGATGCACATTCATTTGTCGGATTAACTTCATATTTTCGTAAATTCATTCAAGATTACTCTTTAATAGCTAAGCCTTTAACAGATCTTCTTAGAAAGGACACTAAATTTCACTTTGGCGACCAGCAACGAAATGCATTTAATCAGCTGAAACATATCCTTTCTTCAGGTCCTGTTTTAAGCATTTATAACCCTAGTAACGAAACAGAAGTTCACTGTGATGCATCTATTGACGGTTACGGAGCAGTCCTCCTTCAAAAGTCTTCTATTGACAATCAATTTCACCCTGTCTATTTTATGAGCAAAAAAAACCACAGATGCCGAACGTAAATATTCGAGTTATGAATTAAAAGTTCTAGCTGTCATAGAAGCCCTTAAAAAATTTCGCGTTTACATTCTAGGTATTCCTTTATAGTCACAGATTGCAACGCATTCGCCCTTACTATGAATAAAAGAGATCTTTGCACCAAGATTGCTCGATGGGCTTTAAGGTTAGCTGACTATAACTATACAATCGAACACAGACAAGTTACACGCATGCGCCATGTCGACGCTTTAAGTATAAATCCAATATGTATGGTCATTCAAGATAGTTTTACTACCAAAATCATACAATCACAGAACACTGACGAACATATACAGGCCATCAAAGAAATTCTGAAAACAAAGCCATATGACAACTATTTCCTTAAAAATAACGTTCTCTATAAAAATCATAAAGGTATCGATCTGATAGTTGTGCCGGATGAAATGCAGCTAAATGTCATTAAACACGTTCATGACAAAGGACATTTTGGCCGTAAACGCTGTGAAGAACTCCTTAACGAAGACTTTCTCATCCCTAATATGTCAAATAAAATTGATAAAATTATAGCGAATTGTGTAACATGCCTTTTGTATAATCGCAAACGTGGCAAACAAGAAGGTGAATTACATCCCTTACCTAAAGAAGAGACTCCTCTCCAAACCTACCACATTGATCATTTAGGCCCTCTTGAAACAACCAACAAAAATTATAAACATATTTTGTCTTTAATAGACGCATTTACTAAATTCGTCTGGTTGTATCCATGTAAAAGTACTTCTGCTACCGAAGTTATATCAAAACTACGACAACAAAGTCATACTTTTGGCAATCCTTCCATTATCATTAGCGATAAAAGTCCTGCATTTACAAGCAAAGAATTTGCTGATTATTGTCAAGATGAAAATATAAAGCACGAGACAGTTACAACTGGCCTTCCCCGTGCCAATGGTCAAGTAGAGCGACTTAATTCCACCATAATTTCTGTAATCTCTAAAATGTCCAAAGACGAACCGACCAAATGGTTTAAACATGTTCCTAAAGTTCAACAAGTCATTAATTCAACTTACCAAAGAAGCATTAAGAGAACACCGTTTGAAATATTATTTGGTACAAAAATGAAACTGAAAGAAGATGTACAAATTATTGACCTCTTAAACAGTGCAGTCGAAGAACAATTTATGAAAGACAGAGAAGAGCTCCGTAAAGAAGCCAAGAAGAATATTCTGTAAATTCAACAAGAAAATCGCACGCACTATAATTTACGACGTAAGAAACCCCGTAAGTACAAGCTTGGTGACCTTGTAGCAATTAAGAGAACCCAGCAAGGACCAGGTTTAAAGTTGAAATCTAAATTCTTAGGTCCGTATAAAGTAATCAAAGTGAAGTCTAACGACACCTACGACGTAACGAAAATCTCATCAACTGAAGGACCGATAAATACTAGCTCCTGTGCTGAATACATGAAACCTTGGCCTGACGAAAACTGAAACTTTAAAAAAAAATACAATGTTACGCTACTTCAACTATGATGTGCAGATTAATTTTTCTTTTTCTCTTTTCCCCTAAGAACAGTTACTGGTTTTTGTTTTTTGTTTTTCAGATTCTATTTTACCACATGTCGCTGCGGCAGCTCCAGATGTCAGGACGGCCGCTTGTGGAGATTTCGCAAGCAACACCTGCATTAGACTGAGTGTTTCCGTATTTTCCGCTTCGAGATTAAAAAAGGAAACGAGCCTTAACGAAGCTGTGTGAAGTGAAAATGCAGAAGAGGTAAAGAGAACGAAATGAGTTCGACGACGGAAGGTTTTGTTAAAAAAGAACAGAACATATTTCGGAGAAATAAGATTGAATATTTACACGACGTAAGAAAATCTCAGAAATATATTCAACGACGTCCTGAATTATAGACTTTAAGCTAATTAAAGAACGAGAAGAGTGTTTATATCTGTATTTTTTGTGTGTGTATTCGTCTCAATAAATGTCAGTGTTCGTCCTAAAAGTGAGTTGTGAGTTATGTATGGAGTCTCACCCCCATACATACGACAGTATTTTTCTCCAAAATAAAAATTGTAAGAAACATTTTAAAAAGTAAAAAAATTCAAATGAAATAATTTCAAAGAAAGTATGCTTTAACCTTAAAATTGTTTATTTCTCAAAAAGAGTGGATAAAATAATTTTAAAATGTCAAAATGAATATGTTCGGTGATTATGAAAAAAAAAAAAGAAAAGAAAACACTTGATAAGAGAGACTCTACCTATATACCGATCAAATTTTTGTTTAAAGTATTTTGAGATATGCGTTTAAGAATCATATAAAAAAAATAGTTAAGCACTAAGAGTTACTGTTGAAAGAACAAAATTTTGAAAATTTTAAATTGAAACACGTACTTTTTTTTTATTATTATTCAGATGTGATCTTCATAATGAAAACCATAAAAAGCGTACGAACGGTTCCCGGAGCACAGAAATCGCCGTCGCTAGACAAACTTTGAAGAAAATAGAAAACAACTGTTGTCCTCTCCAAAGTACAACTTTCTTTTCTAATGCCTTCCCATTTCACAGTGTGTCTTCTGCTCTGATCCAAGCCTAATGAATCTTCCTCAAAAAGAGAAGAAGAGACCAAAGTACGCATATTTACTGATTCGGCGTTAGGCATCATAATTGACGTCGTCGGACTAAGTGAAACAAAATGCACTATGGAATATGTGTCGCGTATCTTGCTTTCTAGAACTCTGAACAACACGCCACTTACAGGGAAAGAACTTGGGGAAAATGTAAAGATTTACTAGCTGAAAGGAGAAAATGCCAAAGAGGTATTGCGTGCCTAACGCAGAAACTATGGGCTATGCCAAGGCTCGTGTACTTTAAAAGCTGTAAGGGACTTGACACTCAAATTTGAAAAGGAACTGTTTGCACATGCGATTGAGCTCGGCCTGGAAGGTGTGCCGTTCCTGCCGAGGTTGTTTCAGAAGTCCAGCTTACGAAAAATTACCATCAACTAAATTAATAATTTATAATGAAGTTCTAAAATTATTACAATGCAGTATAATAATCGGAACCACACCTGTTTACTTTTAATATATATATACATATATATATATATATATATATATATATATATATATATATATTTCGAGAATATCAAGAAGACATTGAAAAATCGAATACAATATTCTATATTTAAATACATGAATTAAATTAACTTAAAAAAAAAATAGTGTAAAAATACAATTTTTAGTTACTGGTATTATAAAGACTAAATCATGAAATATAGTACTTTAAATACACTTATTTATTTCTATTTCCTGTGTATGGAACAAATATAAAATTATTCAAAAATTTCAATACATATGATTTTTAAATTTTTTATATATTTCAGATATCCTAACAATTGAATAAATAGTTACAAAGAAATAATTCTATGCATATTGCTATTGATGATATACATATATATACTATGTTATAGGATAAGATATTGCAGGAGTGCGCACTTTAGCTATTTAATTAAACAACAATAAATGAAGAGATTCAAGAGATGATGTTATACTTTATTTATAATGTTACATATTTAAGCAAACACACAAAAAAATGCATTCGCCAACGTATAAGAAACACTTTCGTCATTATTTTAAAACAAGAAAAAAAATCATGGGTTAAGCATAGATTATGATACATTTTCAAACACTTCCTGAATGCTTTAACAAAACATTGTTATTTACGGAAATAAGGTAAATAAGATAACTAAATAAACATTTTAGAAAACGCATAAAACATTTTAAAAATTAATTTCAGCAGTTACCGCCCATAACCAATAGTGCCTTTAGTACACGCCACTATTTAGATAAAATTTAATTTAAACTAAAATACTCTTAAAATTACTGAAATCACGTTTCTAGAAATTATCATCCATAGATGTATTTGTATCCAATTGGATAGCGTTACCCTGTATATCATTTTATCGATATTCTACAAAAATTTCTTAGTAAACTAAATGCAGTTCAGCGTAAAAATGCATAACTTCTTTAAAAACCACATTTAAGCAATTTACGCTCATACTCAATAAACCTTACGAATTCTTTTGTATAGCCCTGTATATGAACTATAACTTTTATACACACCGTATAGTACACTGTTAAAAATTTCTGTAAAATCACAGAAAAAAAATTGAGACTCTCTGCAAATTTACACTAGTTCTTGGTTAAATGCATTCGATCGAGTTTCTCGGTCAAGACTCTCTGTAAATTTGCACTAGTTCTTGGTTAAATGCATTCGATCGAGTTTCTCGGTCAAGAATCTCTGTAAATTTACACCAGTTCTCGGTTAAATGAATTCGAAATATTTTAAACATTAAAAATTTAGAAAATAAAAGTAAAAATGTGTGTAATACATTTAAAAAATACGTCTTAATCAATTAATAGTTGCATGTTAATTAAATTATGATTATGCGTTTTTCGATGAAATTCCCATACTCGCACTCCTTGCTCTCGCCAAACTAACGTATTGTAAAGGAAATTATTTTGGAAAAAACCATAAATTGGAGTCATTAAATTAGGTGTGTTTTCTGGGATATACATGGAATGCCCATATAAGTGTAAAACTACATTACTCTCTTCTATCATTACAAGAAGAAAGTATTGGATTCGTGAAAATTTTCGAATTATGGATTTCGACGGATTTACACATTTTAGGGGTCAGAGATGCTGAAAAACATGTTTTTACAAAATACTGTCGTCTGTATCTGACACAATTATTCCAGGCGTTCTATCTCAAGAACTAATGCACGGAATTTATTAAACCTTTAGATTCAGTTAGTCCTGATATAAATTGGTGGTTATTAGTTTCTGATGTAAATCGCTCAACAGTTGGCGTTGATGTGCTGCGTTTTTCACGATTTCAGCAATAGCTCTATATCAAGAACTAATGCATGGATTTTTATAAAACTTCATATTCAATAAACTAATCCTTGATGTAATTTAGTGCTGATTAGTTTTTGGTGTAAATTACCCAACAGGTGCTCTGCTATGCTGCTTTATTTAATAATTATCACAAGAACTAATGCACGAATTTTTCATCAAATCTCAATTTCAGTTAGCCCCTGATATAAATTTGTACTGATTAGTTTTTGGTGTAAATTACCCAAAAGGTGACGCTCCTATACTGCATTTTGCAGGGTTTACACGATTTTAGCGATAGTCATAACTCAAGAACTAATGCAGGGAATTTCATATCTTTAGTATCCTCATGGTGGAGATAGATTGTCATTTAATTTTGGCACTATGATAGCCAATTTATTAAAAAGTATGAGATAGAATAAAGTTTTGGGACTGCCGCATACGATTAGTTTTATGTATTAATTTAGAACAATTGATCAATAATGTAATTGTTAGTCAACCCACAAAAACAAATGAAAATCATTTAAATAGTTTTTTTATTCGGATAAAAAGTGCTGTTAAAATATTTCAGATAAAACAAAAATTCACATAAAATAATAATTTATTTTCAAAGTTTATCAAGAAAAATATTTTAATTATAGGTACAATAAAAGAATGTTTTAATATTAAAAAAAATCTAAAATGCATTTTTTTTTTAAATAAACAGAGGCAATTAATTATTATAAAACTACAAAATTTTGAATCTGAAATTAATCACGAATCAAAAATCTAATCAAAATTACTTTTTTTTAAGAAACAGAAAACAAAATATTCTTTATACAGATAAATTGAATAAAGAAAACATATTATATGGTTACTAAAAATGTAATAAAATAAAATATAAAATCTATAATTATGCATGTGTGTTCTCAAGATTTTATTATAGTGCAAAAGAAAGTTGAAATTTATTTTTTGTGGCTAAGTAAATGGGAAATTTTTCTATTACGTATAATAGTTTAGAAATCAAAAATGTTTTGTTTCAAATGAAAAATGTCTTAAGTAAATTTTAAAAAAAAAACACTAAATCTATTAACAAATATAGAATGAAAGGAATACGCTATAAATAAAAAAGTGGATTATTGCTAATCTCTATGACGCATTACTCTGTTTTTATACGTCTTGTTTAAAATATGTTTAGGATTTCTTTTTCACAGTATAATTACGTGCTTCAGGAAATTATGCTCATTAATTCAACACGCATACAAATAAAAACTATTCACAGATTAAAATTATTAAGCACTTTAAAAGTTCGTGGCAGCGTAAGTAAAATAACCAGACATGACAGTCACAGTACCTGTTGTGTCTCATACATCATAATATTTCATAATTCGTTGCCACAGTGTCAGAATTAAATGACAATTTATGTCCATCATGAGTGTTCTAAATGTATAGATTCGTTGAATTGTGTGCATTTAAAAAGGAGGTATAAACATCGCATCTTTCAAACAAATCATTGAATTCCTTCACACAATCTCTTAGATGTTTGTAACCGAAATTCCCAACCAAAGAAGCACAAAAACGACAACTTCACGCATCACACACGCAAGAGTAATAACGATTAATTTATGCGAAAGTGTAACAGACTATGAGGTTTTCTTAAATTCCGTGCATTAGCTCTCAGGTTAGGAGCCCCCTCAAAATTTTTGTCACATACAGATAGGTAGATAGAATAAGATATCCACAGTCTCAAAGGCAAACGTTTTCTAAAAACAATCAAATCGTGTTCAGGGCAGTCTAAAACGTATAAATCTGGCTAAAACCGGAAGTCGATTTCTTTCAAGAAACCAATACTCTCTTCTTATAAAAACAGAAAAAAAAACATATGGCGTACAGTGTGATATAAAAGTCACAAATAAAATAAATATTTATTAATTTGAAAACTATATAGACAATATAAGGATAGGTTTTCAGCTAACTATATAAACAAAAATGGTAACTTTGTTAGAAAAGTATATATAGAGCCTAACTAGCTGGATTTGTCACCGACAGTTCATGCTCTAACGGTCACAAAGATATTGTTCTGTGACGAGAATTACAAATTATTTCTCTAAAACGTCTTTTACAATATCCCCGTGATGAGTTGCGAAATTGTTTATTGCTCGTTAACCCTTTATCGGGCACATCAGTTCTGTGGCTAAAATGTTGAATTTATATGAAAATAAAACGAAATATTTCACTAAAAATTCCGGTGCGAATTGACCAGTTTTCAATAAAAATTAAGTGGTAAGTATATTAGCACTGCCCGATAAAGGGTTAATGGTTTGGAATCATAGCACGCACAAAATCAACAAAAGAAATACTTTCCATGACAGGTAAAAACAAATCAGAGCCTCTTCTGTCAGGGAGGATCCATGACTGCATGGAAGAAATCCTCTTCTTTGTAGGTGCTTTGTTTGCGTGTTAAAATTCACCTCACGGGACAAAAGGGGGTTCTTTTATCGCTATTCCGATGTGGAGCGTCTCTGTCGTTCTACAAGTAAACATAATCCCTATTTTGTCAGGTAATCTATTCACTTGTAGCACGACAGAGATTCTCCACATCGAAGAAGTGACAAAAGAACCGACTTCTGTTGCCCAGATTTTAAACGAATTTTAACGTTCAAACAAATATTTTGCATATTAATAGCTATGCATCTTTTAAAGAGTGTTTATGCAAAAACCTGTATAAAAAATTATTAGGAAAATGTATCAATAATTCAGGAATAAATCTCTTATAAAAATTAGTTATTAAAAGTTATTCCATGCAAAGTTAATCTGAAAATGTTTAAAAACTGATAATAAATTAAATGACATACATGTAAAAGGATTGAGAGACTTAAAGCTGGAAAAAAATTGAAAAAACAAGTTAGCCTCCTGTGTCAGAAAAACCGTCTTTTGTCAGGGATCCTCTTCACTTGTAGCACGAAAGAGATTCTCCACACGGAATTAGCAACAAAAGAACCACATATTTCGCGAAGATACGAGATCAACTTTAACGTGCAAACAAACAAAGAGAATTTCTTTCATGATCTTAGTCGGCCGCTTTGGTGATATCTCCGAAAACAGGACTGCGATGTCGTAGCGAAAGGGTCATTCGGATATTTATGACAAACGCTGGAGATAACTGATCCTGATGATTTCATTGGCTTTGCTTCAAACCTTTGAAGAGCAATATACCAGGTCATAACTGACCAGAGTGTCTTTGCAAAAGAAACTCTCAAAGAAACAATTTATGACTCTTGTCGCAGTATTTTGTCTGTTCGCAGTGATAAGTTATCATATTGCAGAAAATAAAGCATAAATCCTTTTCAGAGCTTTGCAGAGTATCTTGTCACGTCTGAAGCTATTATTTTTAATGACATTTGCCAAGTTGATCGTATGTAATCCTAGTTCAATTGTTAACTATACTGCGCCTTTTATAAAACAGTAGATACAAATGTCAATGAAACGCCAATTGTTGGGAGGAGGATATAATTGTTATGACAATAACATTTTGGCGATGAACAAAATTCCATGCCCTTTTTTTTTTTAATTTATTTGAAGTTGCATCGTGATATTGTGTCTATTTTTCGATATAATAATACTAAATTTCATTTTTGTGTGATTTTCGGATGAAACGGTACTTAAGTGAATTATATAATTTTTAGCGAAATCAAATTTTAAAGGAAATAAATATAAAGAATAATCTATTAAAACATTTTGTTGCATGCTCTAAAACTGGCACATTACAATCGTTAAGGTTAGTATTTTCCTACTAAAAGGATCATGCTGAATGAGAAAAAAATTATTTTATATGCAGTAATTTTTTATTATTTGAGTTACAGCTTGTCCACTATAGTAGACATTATGAACACAGAATGGAAACGTAGTGCAGTTAGGAAAATATGATTTATGATAATTTTCTTCTAGATTATTATCATATTCTAAAAATAATTGTGGTTAAAATTGAGAAAACATTCATTTAGGGTTAAATTTCTATAAACAATTAGTTTTTGCATTGATGCTAAGGTAAATGTTTACACATGAATAATTTGACTTCCTTTTACACAGTTCCGTCTTGCATCGTTGTGCACTTTAGGATCTTTGACGGGAAGAGCGTTCCACCTTATCATATCTGGTGTCTCCTTGTGTACAGAATTTGCTCTTACTGGCAATTGTCTTAGTTGTTTGTTTTCCAGCACATCACATTTTTCAGTCTGGAATCAAATGCGGTTCACCAGATTGTCGCATCACAGACTGAATGAGTCCCTTTGCTTCAGACAGTTTAAATTTCCAAATTGTTTGTCGCAATTTGGAAACAAGTTGCGGTATAAAAGCCACGCATTGACAACAGCTACATAATTTAAATGGGATATAATTCTTTTATACAACATCTTGGTTTTTAGGCGAGTTCTGTATAATGCCACCAACATGTCACATTTATCTACTCATCCCATATTTTGGTTGTAAGCTTCAGTCAGAGCTGGCTGATGAATTCAGTGTATTATTTTGTTTTCTAGTTGTATCGCTTTACTTTCCTCTTGTGGTCAACACTGTGTATATTTGAAGCAACAGTCACCAGTTTGTTGTCAAAATACTGACATAGTAAACTAATGTGCTCCTTGTCTACCATGTAGTCGATAGAACCTCTTCCAGCAATTTTCATCCCTTTCTCTGGTTTTAGAGTACAGTGTTCTGTTCGATCTTTGCGTAAGGTGCAGGTTGCAAATAGATCAATACTTTTCAAAAATACTACGAACTTCGGTGAAACAAAGATATTATCGAAAAAAATATGTTCCAATTAGTATTGCTCGAGCCACTATTTGGAATGATTCCCCAATTTCAAGAAGCATATTAGACACCACAGACTTTTTAAAATTCATGAACAAATCCAGATTGTACAGCTCTTACCCACAGTTTGTATCCCTACATGCATGGTATTTTTCCATATGCACTTTTAAAGAATACTTACCTTTGAAAGGTATCTTAGCTCATTTACTAATTGACAGAACTCTTGTTCGGAAACATAATTGAAATTTTGGTTCAAATGAACTATGATATGTGGAATCTTTTGCTAACGGTCATAGTCAACATGTTTTGGGGATTTCTCTAAAGAAAAGTCATTTATAAGAAGAACATACATTATCTCTTCCCAACAATTTACAGGCATGGCAACTGCTACTAAATGTTGTCGAGTTTCTGGAGACCAATACCAACGTCTAAAGGGTAAATCTACAACAGCCATGAAACGACTAATGCCTAAATTACTTTTATTTCATTAACTGTAATTTGTTTCATTTTTCTGCGATTTGATAATCTACATTATGTGGCTATTGTGATCGGACACTTTCAATTTTAGACATCATGTCAAATATTTAAAGATATATTTGTCGGATTTTTCTGGAACTTCAGGATTATGAAGAATATGTTCGACTTCATATGATCAGAAGGACAATTAGGGGCCAACATAAAATCAAAGAAAAATAATAATATTTGGGATCACACTGTAAAATAAAATGCACACAATAATCTATCGCTATAGTTTACGAATATATGGATATTGTACAACATATGTAGTTATTTGTGGAAGTAGAGAACTTATATTCATGGAGATATATTGATTTTTTTTTTTTTTTAAGTTCAAACTTTTTCAAAATTTTTTTGCATGTTTTTTGTTTATATCCTGCAGGTTTTTTTTACCAAATTTAATTCCAGCTTTGTAAAATTTAGCAAAATGTAGTAGAAATAATATGGTGTAATTGGAGCGTAAACATGTTAGATATTGGTTGAATTATGAGCAGTTGAATGCAATAACTTTTATCTGCGCATGCGCGCACGATAATTTTTTTTTCTCATGATTTGATAGTCAACCCTATGGAAAAACTCTAAAAAAACACAAGTGAAATATCGTGAAAATTCAGAAAGTTATTGGCAATATAGTGAACGAATTTTTATTTGCTCTCTAAAAGCTGCTGAATGATAAGGGATTTTCCACAAATTGTCGTTTTGTATGAACTGGATTTCAGCAAAGGAGTTTGTACTTAATGAATGTTAACGAGTATATTTAGAAGAAATGCTTAGATTTTTTATACTTCTTTTTTTTTCTTGGAATTGGCTCGTTCTTGCGATTTTCCAAGAAGATCTCAAGCAGCCATAAAAAATAAAAATTGATCAAAAGTAAAAATTAAAAATGATAATTTATGGAAAACCCCTTATTATTTAGCTGCTTTTAGAGAACAACTAAAAGTCAGCTCTGTCTATTGCCGATATCTTTCTGAATTTTCACGGTATTTCACTGGCTCTTTTCTTTTATGAGTTGCTCCATAGTGTTCAACATCAAATCATGAAAAAAAAAATATTTCTTATCGTGCCCGCATTCGCAGATAAAAATATTTCATTCACTGCTCATATTTAATCAAACATTTAATATATTTATATTCCTATTACACCATATTATTTCTACTACATTTTGACAAATTTTCTGTAACTGCTGTTAAATTTGGTAAAATCCCTGCAATATATGAACAAAAAACATGCAATTTTTTTTTTTATTAAAAAAAAAATCGATGTATGTCCATAAACATACGTTCAATTCTTCCACAAATGAATACATATATTGTACAATATCCATATATTCGTAAGCTATAGCGATAGATCATTTCGTGCATTTTATTTTACAGGATGAACCCAAACATTATTCTTTTTCTTTGATTTTTTATTGCTCCCCTAATTATCTTCTGATCAAACCGCCGTTGATAAATATGAAGTAGACATAGTTTTCATAATTCTGAAGTTCCAGAAAAATTGACTAATATATCTTTAAATATTGGACAAAATGTCTAAAATTGAATGTGTCCGATCATTTAAGGCCACATAGTGTATATCTGCTAGACTCAAATGTTAGTAATTCACAAAGTTTGTTATCAAACATTGTCTTGAACATCTGAAGTGGTGTGTTACTACGTTAAGGCTTGTTTTTCTCTTTTCAATATATTTGGTGGATGAGCGTGAGGAGCAAGTGTTTTCTTTACCCATTTTCATTTCTTTGGCTTTTGCTTTAGTGTATTTGTGTGTGTGTGTGTGTGTACTGGCAAATGAGCTCCAGGTTAACTTTCATCAGTTGAATTCACTCCAATGTTTTCATCATCGCTAATTTCATTCTCACTCCCATGGTTTGATTTCGGATAATAATCTTCATCATCAGCATCGGAGTCCAGTAATTAATCTTCACTATCTGATGGGAAACTTTTATTCATAAGACTTTCTATTTGCTCTTGGCTCAAGTATATCCCTTTCTTTCGCTTTCCCCTGTAATATAAACAACCCATAAATAAAACCTTTTCATATAAACAACAACGAAATTTCTTTAATTCAAATATGTTTTCATTTAAAAAATTTAAAAATATAAAAAAAATCCATTGATATAAATTTTAAAATTGTTTATTGTTATTTTATTGTTTTCAATTTTGTCATACAGATATATTGAAACGGAACACATACGTGATTCTTTTTATAACTAATAATTTGCATAAATAAATGAAATGAGGCAATTATAACTTTTAAAAATTTTTAAAAGGTAAAAATTTATATAAAATATGTCTGCATAATTTTAAAATCACATAAACGCGTCAAAATTACAGTATTTTAAAATTTTCACTATTCACACTCATGACGTCCACTTTAGTTAACAGAGTAAAATGTCATAATATTGATGCTGTGCATGGCGTCCACTATACAGGGTGTCCGGTCTCAACGGTGTCCAATGGCTAATTCCTAAACCGTTAGTCATAGACATATAATTCCAATTACAAAAATGTTTTAAATCAGGCAAAGAAACATTTTAAAAGCGATTTGGGTCGATAAAAACATTTCTTAAACAATTACGAAATTTAAATTTTTATACGGTCCCCCGGTCCTATAAATTATATTTAGTAGAATTTTCCTTTTACACTAACAGGTAATACACAAAAAGTCCCGTTATTCTACGATTAAAATTGACCGAGTAATAGCTGTTTAAAGTTGGAGCATATTTTTTGCTGCAAATTGGGGGTCATTCACAAATTTAGTCGAAATATAATTTTGTCAGATATATTAAAAAATGGTCGATCGTAAAATTTACATTGCAATATAAATTTGAAATCTTTAATTATTCTGACATATTAATGCAAATATACGATTTGTAATAAATATTTAAGAAGAAAGTAAAAACAGAATGTTTGTTAAATAAAATGATGCTAAATTACCAGCCTCAATTCTTTACAAAATGATACGTATTTTTAAATATTATTAGATTATACTAGCCTGCAAAAGTTGGGTTATGTCATGTTTTTTAGCTTTTGATAATTGATTCTTTTGTATTCTGTACCGCTGAATCTGAAATTGACCTTCATTTTTAACCATCACATCAGGATTTTTCGCAAATTTCAAAGTTAAAATTGAGTCTCCTACCTCGTCTCATCGGACCACTCAGCTATTTAGCTGCAAGAATCCCAGGATAAGCAAAAATATCGAATAAATTATTGAATAAAAAAAAATAAAACAAAAAAAGTTTTACACATGTTTTATAGTAAGAGATTTTCGCTATATTTTAACTTACACATTTACGATTTGCAAAAAAAAATTGTAACGTGATGGTTAAAAATGAAGGTCATTTTCAGATTCAGTGCTAAAACGTACGTAAAAATCAAGTATCAAGAATTAAAAAACACAACCATCTCCTCTACTTTATAGTATCCGATTTTTGTTATTCTTTAACTTTTGCAATTTATGATTTGCGAAATATCCTGACATGATGGTTAAAAATTAATGTAATTTTCGGATTCAGTGCTAAAAAATACATAAAAGTTTAAAAAAACAACAACAGTCGTAGTCTTGTATTATCTAATCTAAAACTTTTTCTTAAACTTCTTGGCGGTAATCTATCCGAAATTCTTTGTGTTATCCTGTAAAATAAGTATAAATGGTAACCACCGAAAATCATAATAATATTAGATTGTTATTGGATTTGCGCCAGTATGTAAAATGTAATCTTGATCGGATATTTAAATGTCAGTTAAAATTCGAGTACAAATTTTGAACTGGAAAAGCATACGTACGATCGCTGAAATAACATAAAAACTTATAAAAATAACATAATTTTTGTTAAAAGAAAGCATAAAAGAAACAGTTTTAAATCCTGACAAAATAAAACATATGTTATTTTAGCCAATCTGAAACTTAATAAATGTTAACTTAATCGTAATACTTGTACGATTTTTTTCAAAGCGCAGATACACATGAAATAAGATCTTCGAATACTTTAAGCACTTGATATGTGACCCCTCAAAGCCAAGCCGAACTCATTTGTTTTTAGAGCAGAAAAGTGGCATAAGTCATGCATTTTTAAAGTTTTATAACTCGCTCAATTTTAGGGTTATATGAAAAGAACTTTTTTTGTCTTACTTGTCAGTGTAATAGGAAAATTTTACTAAATATAACTTATAGGACCGGGGGACCGTATAAAAATTTACATTTCGTAATTTTTTAAGAAATGTTTGTATTGACCCAAATCACTTTTAAAAAATTTCTTTATCTGATTTAAAACATTTTTGTAATTGGAACTATATGTCTATGACTAACGGTTTAGGAATTAGCCATTGGACACCGTTGAGACCGGACACCCTGTAGTGGACCTCATGTAAAACCTTCCATAAAATAAACAAAAAAGTATTTTTATACTTGTTTTTCAATTGTCTATTAGCCAAGTCATCTAAAAACAATAATTAATGACCAAAGTATCATTTAAATACTATTATTATACGTTTAGAAACATTTCAGTTCATGCTGAAAATTTTACTGGCATTCTGATGGGACATCCATATTAATTCTATCTAAAGAAGTTAATTAACCGTCTTGTGGTGCCATCTGGATTTTTCTCCTGAAAGCACGAATGTCAAAATGTAGCATAAGCCTCAAATAGGAACTGTGAATGATATAGGTTGGATAAGAAAAAAATTGGCAATTTTGCCCACTGTAGTGTACAGTATTCAACAAAGGATTAAGTGAATGACACCCAATGACCACGATATGACATACCTTGGAAATGACGGCTATAAGGCTAAAGAACATTTTCTGTTAACCTTTAAACCCAATTCTGTCTGATCAATCCAGACGAGAAAACCTCGGCCATATTCTTAAATCACGAACATTTTTATTATAATAGCTAATCAGAATAAATTCAAAGACCAAGGTTAAAATTAATTAATTTATACCAGTATAATAAATTGAAAATATAATATTCTTGATAATATCCAAAATGATTAAACGCTAGCCGATTAAGAACGTTATCTAATTCAACTGTTAGTGAACTCTAAAATTAGCTAACGTTTTAGACTAATACTAATCTTTATATACCAGATTAAAAATTTAAAGTTTCTGAATAAATTCTTAATAAAATCGAAATTTTACTAAGACTCTCTTCTTCGGGAACGTACAAAGTGAATATATGATGCCCAGTAGTGGACCCTAAAAGACGAGCCATTCATCGCTTGAGTTTGGTGTTTATCATACCCCTTTTAGATCCAGTCCGCACGATCATGCGGGTTAGACATTCATTTAAATGTTTGCTTCTGAGTCGTATGCAATAATAAACAATTTAAAAAATCAAAAAACTCGACTGCGTAAAAAGCGAACTAATTACTTATTTCTCATCAATGTGAAACTATTTGTTTTTCAATTCCTACTATTAGCTCACACTCTCGCTATATATATCTTGTTCGAATTTTCAATCGTTAATAAATTACTTATTATTCATCCAATCAAGCTCAAATAATTTTTTTTAAACTTGTAGTGGATGACACTTGATGTTAATGCAGTTTTTTTTCAAATACTAATTCATTAATTAAATTAAATTAATTAATTTTCAATAATCGAGAGATCCCTCTTCTTGATCAAGGTATTTTAAGACCGAGAGAGCCCTCTTCTTGATCGAAACTTTTTAAGCACCAGTCAAGATGAAAGAATGGGAGAAAAAAATAATTCTCTTATTGACCTAAGTAGGAATTGACTTAAAATATTTTTTTTTATATTACTTGTTTATATTACTTACCTTTTTCTTATTTACTTGTATTGTTTCTTTTAAGTTGTGTTTAATTGTTCGTTCCTATCTATAAACACTGTTTTGATGAGGTCTATAGATATCTATGATGGTTAGAGTTGCAGTAAAGCTAGAGATCCACAATACAAACACAACTTCCAGGTTGTGTAATATTTAAACGAAGCTTCTGACTGTAATATATTCAATGAAACATCGTCTTCATTTTGAAAGATCTATCCAATGATATGTCACTAAATAGGGTGTGTAAATTTTTATTTTCGTCTCTAACGCCATATTGCATTTTACGGCTGCTATTTTGAATTTATAAAAACAAAACCTAGCCTATAACCATTGAGCCGTTAAGACAAATTGATAGAAACCTCATTCATTAAAATCCATCCAGCCGTTGGGACGTTTTGAGGGTATAAAGAAACCCACATACACAGATACGCGTGAAACACATAACCCTTCTTTTCAGTCGGGTAAAAACCCGAATCGAACGATCGTTCTGGTTTACAGAAAGAGTAAAGTAACATTTTTATCATAAGATAGCGGTTGTAGTACATGTTTTAGTGTCAGCCGGCATGACTAGCTTTGTTTACAAGTACAATGGATACAGCTCATCGCATCGGGTCTAAAGAGCTATAGAAAATAATTTTTGTTTCACACTTCTAAAACTAGATACAACACAATAAATAAAACAACTTGAGAGGTTTAAATGGTTGCATTACATAATTTCATTAATTTACCTGCAGAAAAAAGTAGCTGATTTAAGTTTTGTTAATAGTTTTTATTTTTATCATCATAAGAAAACAAATGCGCACTTTAAAATTTTTACACGGTTCATGGATCCTATGTTATATGTAGAACAACGCTCTTTCTCAACGCTCTAACATCTTAAACGTAAAAAATTCAAACCTTTTACGACTAAAACAGACCAAGTAATGATATATTGGATTTTATGAATTTTAAACATTTTCTTATACTTAAAATACGCTTTTCCGTTTTTAGTGCATGTATAGAGCGAATGATATGGAAAGCAATTAATAAAAATTTTCAATTTTAATAAAAGCGAATAGTAGGCATTAAAGCAAGATTTCGGTCGTTGAAGGGCATTTTTCTCCCTCTAAGTTTGCCTTGGTCTGTCTATTCATATTTTTCAACTTTCAGAAAATGGAATCTCATGGGTTACAGCAGGTTTTTGCTGAAAAAAACCTCTAAACTCTCATCGCATCCTCCAAAATTTTCAGAATTCCTTTGCCTTCTCCATCATGCAAAATTTGAAATAATTTACATTACATTTTTATTGATATTGTCGTAACAAACAATAACTGGTCATTTAAATTACACTTTCTTCAAACACGGTATATCCGCTTCTTTCTATTGTCTACGATCAGCTCCGATCAGTTCTTTAAAACACTTTAACTTAAAAAAAAAAAAAAGAAACTGCCCTATTTCTTACGTTGCAATAATGACAGTTAAGCATTATATCATATAATTACGAATGGAAGAGGGGGGGAGAATTGTTTTTCGCTTTTTAACTCTTTCCAACATGTGAAAAAGGGTTTTTTCTGTCTGTGCGTCTGTCCGTTTTGTCGTACTCTAACTTTTGTAAATGTACTGGAATTCCCATGTAATTTTTATTTGTTATTCAAGTTTTCAGAAGAATGTTCTGCATTGAAAATGAAGTGTATAGCTTTTGTAGTTTCTTTACATGGCAAACCGAAATGATTCCGTTACGTTATTGCGTATTAGAAAAAAATTATTACGATACATTTTCAAGATTTTATAAATCTTGAAATGTAATGAATTTGAAATTCCTAAATGAACCAGACAAAACTGTGCTTTTCTTGAACTATAAAATCAATTGCATTCGTAGTTCGTTTACAGGCACTCAGAAAAGAATTTCATTACATTACCATCTATGGGGAAATTCATTTGCGGTGCATATTTTTGATGTTATGATACTTTAAACATAATGAAATTAAAAAGGATCAATAAAGTGCACTATAACACGTTTTTTACAGATTAAGGACAGTCTATCATTTATCGTTTATTTACAGAAACGCTAAAGATATTGCATTACAGGACTGACTGTGATCTATATCTAGTGGAAGAGAACTTTTCGTTGAGATATACATTTTAAACTTATCCAATTTCTAGTACATAAAATCATGTGTATAAATTCTAGAGATCATATACAGGGCTGCACAAAAGAGTAAGCGCACATTAGCAGATAATGGCAGCAATTGCTGAAAATGGAATTTGTCAAATTGTTTTTTTAATTACTGGTTTAGATAGTTTAATTCATACTATGGGAAGAAAATTGAGTTACTTATATTAGACGTTATGTTTCTTATATTTATTCAGTCAGTGTTCAAAAATATATGCCTGATGCATAATCTGATTTTTTTTTTTTTTTTTACATTTAAGACTGTTTTTCAAAACGTTTTTGGTTTTAATGAAGTTTGTCATAGGAATTTTTGGTAACATGGTTTCCATGAATGTAATAATTTTTTTAATAACTGCTATAACTATGTTTTATAATAACTGATATAATTTACTATTGAAAGGATTTATATTCTTTTCAAATATATATAATATTTTTGAAAAAGAATGCCTTATAGGACCCAAAAAACTCTAACATTGTACTGTTTTCTATTTATGTTCATGTCAGAAATACCTGCAGCAGAACCAATTTTGGACAATTCTTATTATTGAATTGGACAAAAAAAGTGTTTTTTTTTTTTTTTACATGGGAAAAATAATAACTAATATTCTAATGTACTCTGCATATTATTACACCAAAAATCAAATTCTTTATTTTAGTGTATAAATTGTTTAGGGCAACGAAAAACTAATAAAAGTTTATAGGTAGAACCATTTTATACAAAACTCTATAAAATTGTAAATAATCAAATAATGAACTAACTCTGAAGTAGTATAAACTGTTTCATGTATTAACATCTTATTTTAACAATCAGGTAAAATTCTTTTACCTGATAGCTTCATGAAATTTCACTTCCGCTTCTCCAGATGTGTGCAACTTATGCACCAATAGTAGACACCTGAAGCACTATTGGTTCTCTTGAAAAAAAGAAAAGTATAAATTATATACAAAGGATTAGAATGACGAAAAATGCTTAACTCAAATAAATAACACAGGAAAATAAAATATATAATACTCCATTAGTTTTCTCCCATAGTCACTATGGTACAGTTTGAAAAATCCCGACCTCCCATCAAAATTTTTTTTTTAATTCTTATTTTTTATGTTTTAGAATTATTTATACTAGTGTAATAAATTATATAAAAGGCAGTTTTTTGGAAAATAAAATATATTAAAGGAACAATATTTTAACTAAAAGTTATCTTTTAAAGTAAGCTATAAGAATATGCCAAAAAATGCCGCTTTTGAAGAAGCTATAGAAAATAAACATCCCCACCAACACAAAAACACAATTATTCCAAACAGTTTATGAACAGTTACCAGTTAAGAATGGTCAATAAATCCCGGTACATTACCACTTCAGGTACATTAACCACTTTAAGGTCTTCGTTGATGGATGTGTAAAAAGAAGAAAAAAATTACATTCTTAAATCTGTTTTTATGCTCTTTTATTTAACTTAACTGGATTTATATATGCAACGATGGGTCTTTATAATCGATTTGTTTTCCACTTCTTAATGTTCTAGAATTAAACGCGATTTTGAACGGAATACTTAAATAATGCCAAGTGGTATTTATGTGCCTATTTTTATTAGAAAAATTACACTATTAGGAATAATTAAAAAAATTACTAATGAAGCGACAGTTTGAATAAACTTCATTATTAAATTGAATTAGGCGAAAATGAGACTTACAAGGGAACCACTTTTGGTGCTGCTCGCACCTAGTATCGAGACCTGGTGCATTTTCTAGCCCTATACATAAAAGTTAGAGAACCGATAAAATTTCTCTGTTAAAATCATATTTTATATACTTTTTTATACTTTTAATAATTTTTATTATTACATTATTATTTGTTTATTTCTCGCCAAATGTTAAGTCGCCAAATATGGCGCTACAATTTATCTGCCCGCTTTATTCGGGGACTAAATGTACAGTACATATTATAATTATATCAGATTACGATTTGTTTGTGAATTGATAGCATAAGAAACAAGAATTGTGTTTTTCTTTTTTTTCTATGCAGACGATAAATATATAAATATTAAATATAATTCTACTAGCAAAACCCTCGGCTTTGCTCGCGTAATAGTTGAAATATGTCAAGTGATAGTTGTATGTCTAACTTTTATTAGAAAAAAATATACTTTTAGGAATAATTCAAAAATTACTAATTAAGCCACAGTTTGACTAAACTTCATTATTACACTATATTAGGCAGAAATGAGACTTAAATCAATTAGAAGAATTAAAACTAATTCGAAATAAATGATAATTTAGAAAGTATTTTGAAGCTTTCATGCTCATTTCGTACACTCATTTCAGTATTCATTTGAAGCTTTCAATTTTTTAGAAACCGTTCTTAGTACGCATTTGCGTCTTAAAATTAACCATCCAGTCAAATTCCAAGCTTCTTCTCTAACGGTCTACCATCCATAGGCGTATCCCGGGGGGTGCCCTGGGTGTCCGGGCACCCCCCCCCCCGTTTGCGCAGGCTCAAGCACAATTATTTAAAAAATTTAAAATCTACAAAAGAAAAAAAGAAGTGAAAGCAGAGTTTAATTAGTTTAGTTCAGAAAACTAACAGCCTAAGGTTTGAAATGTGATTAAAAAAGAACCCCACGTTCTTTTTTTTTTCTTTTTTTTTTTTAAAGAAAATTAAGTTGTTTATCTTTTTTAAAACTAGAATATTTACAAGAATCTGTATTAGTCATAATAAGTAAAAAAGGTGGCTTTATAATCCCACTTTCACGTCTTTTGTTTGGGGGAGATTTTTTGTAATACCGTTCTTTATATTTCATGTTTCTGCAATTTCATGAGAAATTAAGGCTGTTCTCAACTGCTCTGCTCAACAAGCGCAAAACGTTCTGACACATTTACAAATTCATTTTTTAACGGAAAGATATAAAATTGGAAAGCCTGACCAGGGAAGCGATTTGGAATCAAACTGTGTTTTCCATTTTTTGATCAATCAATTATGTATTGAGTTAGAAGCGATTTGGATCACGTGACAAGTACATTTTTCACCCTTTCTTGATTGCTATTTCTCCTTTCGCGCAGAAATTCTGTTCAAAACGCTCACTTTGACACTCTTTTCTGAAAGGTCTATTGCGTTTGCAAAAAACAGCTCAATGACATAGTTTCTGAATAATAACACCAGCTAGATTCATGCATTTCCAAACAAAAATAAATTAAAACTTATGTCACAAAGTTTCCCTTTTGGATTTGAGAACAGCCTTAACTCAAGTTCTTGACGAGGATAGAAACTATTTGTCTCTTTGCTTTCATAGTTTAAAATCTAGAAAGAAGCAAAAAAAAAAAAAAAAAAAAAAAAAAAAAAAAAAAAATTGAAAGGAAATGCAAATGTGAAATGATATTCTAAAATGCAATTAGCCGGGGGAAATAGGAGGGAGTGTACAGACCCTGCCTTCTTTGAAAATGAAAAATAATAGCACAAAAAATTCAATTTAATCTGGAGGTTGGTTGTTTGGTTTAATTTCGTGTTTCGCGGCCATTTTTTGATATTCGTAAAAGGAATATGGCTGCAGTCTTTCAAGTTAATATAGTAACTTTTTTTCCTCTGAAAATTTTTATACGATTTTTAAAGTTTCTTCTCGTTTCGCGGCGCTCTTTTGAAAGTAAGAAAAGGGAACGCGGTTTCAACCTTTTAGCCCAGTGCATTAAATTTTGGCCAAATTTGCGATTTTATTCTGCGATCATTTCATGATATTTACAATTTTTTCCCGAAATCGTTTGACAAAATTCACGTCTTTCTACGCGATTTTTTGTCGAAATCCGCACTTTTCACCACTAACCTTTGACAAAATTCGTATTTTTTACCGCGATCCTCTTACAAAATTCGCATTTTTTATCGCGATATTTTGACGAAATTGGCATTTCTATAGCACGATCCTTTGATGAAATTCGCGTTCTTTTTCTGCGATCTTTTGACGAAATTCGGTTTTTCTTTCTGCGATCCTTTGACGAAATTCTCGCTTTTGCCGCGATCCTTTGATGAAATTTATTTTCTGTTGCGGCCGATTGACGAAACTGATTTTTTTACACGGGTCATTTGTCGAAATTCGCGATAGTTTTGCGCGACTGATCGGGAAAATTCTCGATATCTTTCCGTACCAATTAACACTCTACACATTTCTGCGACATTTTGACGAAATTTACAAAAATTTTTCGTCAGTCGTTTATCGAAATTCGTAATTTTTTGCCTAATCTTTTGACGAAATTCAGAATTATTTTCTGCCCTCTTTTATCGAAATTCCCGATATTTTTCCACGATCGTTTGAAGAAATTCTCAAATTTTTGCGGGACCGATTCACGAATTGACTTTGAAAAATTCTGTAAAAGAATCGGGGATTTCAAAAAAAATTTAAAATACGTACTGAAGAATCACTGGTCTGTGAAAGAATTTGGAGAGGGGAAATACTTCACAGCATTTTTTATTATGCGGGACTTTCCTTTTCTGTGCGCAAAGCGCGTGATCCCACTCATTATTTCAAACCCTATCCCTCAAAGAAAAGTTCATGACTAGTGGAACTTTTTTTTTTTTTTTTTTTTTTTTTTTTTTAAACGAACGTAGAATTAAACAGTTCTAGGATTGATGTGGGGATTGCCTTCGGCAACGTACTCCCAAGCAAGCTACGACCTCTTCTGTCACGAAAGACGCAAATCTTGAATTATTGCGTTTTTTAATTCAAGCCAAATTAAATTTTCAGCTTCTTTATAATAACTGATTTGACATTCCCCCAATTCGAATTTAATCACGGCAATTGCAAAAATTACCGAAGAGTTTTTTCTGTTTAAAAAAAAGTAAAAAAATCGCCTCAAAGCACGAAAACCACCGCTAAAAATCGCATTAAAAATTCGGAAAAGATTAAAAACCTACAGGGAACGAAATTAACTAATTGGGTGAAAGATTTAAACCGGAATCCTTTTACGAATGTAAAAAAAAAACCCACCACGAAATGTTAAAAAAACCCTCTAAAAATAACATTAAAAAATTGTTAAAAATTATAAAATCGCTGTAAGAATCTAGGAAAACACTTTATTGAAAAGAAGACAAAGTTTATACTCGATAAAATATTGAAATCGGATTCTTTTTTACTAATAAAAAAAATGCCGCAAAATGCAAAAAAATTCGCATAAAACATTAATTGAAAAATTCCAGAAATTGTCTTCGATATGCATGACTTCAGGCATACAGGTCCTGTCAAATCTTACGACTGTGCGGGCTGCATTGTTTTTACAGAGTTCAGCGCTCGCGTATGCACACACACATAGACATGCAAGCACTTATCTTTATTATTAAAGTCGCATCATAATAGTATAATTTTTATCTTGATAAAATTTAGTGTATATTATCATGACCTACTTAATATATTCGACACATTTTGTGCTAAAAACATGAATTACCGTAATTCCCGGTCTATAATCTGCGGATCAAACAATTACATTCGAATCTAGAAATCTTGTTCCATAAAACGTAACTTATTAAATTGTGATAAATATTTAACCCCAATAATGAAATAAAATTTCTGGATCGAAACATGATTGTTTGATACACAGATTTTAGTCCATTCTGAAAAACTTCTGTGTGTATGTACTGGTGTACCGCATGTATTATCTGAGATTTATCATCCCGCAAAATTTCATCTACAATACTTTGACTGAGATAATTTTAGATTGCATGCAGTGTTCCTCTGTGCCTATAGAAGTTTCCAGCATGATTAAAGCCCTTTTTAGGTGCGTTCGTAATTATATAAATACGTAGCACCTATAGTCGTCGTTCAGTCCGTCTGTCTATACGTCTGTCTGTCCGCATATGAAAGAGCAAAAACTACCCAACCGAATGGTCTGAAATTTCAAATATATGATTGTTGCAAAATTTTGTCGAGCCATTTAAAATTTTATGAAAATCGGATGTATATTTTAATTACAGAGACAGTCAAATTTTTTCTTTACATTACGGCCAATGGGAAAAATTATTGCAAGTGCATTTTAATGGTGTTACAGCCTTCCGAATGTTCTGAAATTTTAAATAGATAATTGCTGCAATATTTTGTCGAGCCATTTAAAATTTTATGAAAATCGGATGCATAGTTTAATTACAGGGACAGTCAAAAGTTTTCCGTTACATTACGGCCAATGGGAAAAAGCTATTGCAAGTGCATTTTAATGATGTTAAAGCCTTCCGAATGGTCTGAAATTTTAAATATATAATTGTTGTAAAATTTTGTCGAGCCATTTCAAATTTTATGAAAATCGGATGTATAGTTTAATTACAGGGACAGTCAAAAGTTTTCCGTTACAACACGGCCAGTGGGAAAAAATTATTGCAAGTGCATTTTAATGATGTTAAAGTCTTCCGAATGGTCTGAAATTTTAAATATATAACTGTTCCAAATCTTTTCGAGCCATTTCAAATTTTATGAAAATAGGATGTATAGTTTAATGACAGGGACAGTTAAAAGTTTTCCGTTTCATTACGGGGAATGGGGAAAAAAATATTGCAAGTGCATTTTAATGATGTTACAGACTATGCACTTATGAAGTACAAAAAAATATACATTAAGTAATTGGGGTGAAAAAAATAATTATAAAACTAGTTATAGTACGAATGCACCTCATTTGCCAAGTTTGACGATCAATTCCCAACTTGTTTAATCTTTATAAGAAGTTAGGGTGCCAAAATAATTTACACTTGTGACCACTCATAGTCACTGTCTTATGTCACTGCTGCAAGGAGATTTACATATTCATTTTTTTTCTTTTTTACCATTAGATCTAGTTTTGATGCTTTGAATCCCTTCTCATCCCTCCTCACGCAAACAAAAATCACGTTTGAGCTCTTTTTAAAAGAAATACCAGACAACTATACCTTCTAAGATGAAAACCTGTCTAAAACGGAAATTCGACCGGTTTTATAAGGTACCGTTTTAGCAGGTTTTACCATATAAAATATTGTTTGTATCCATCATGTTCAGGTTAAGAAGTCTGGGCACCCCCCCCCCCCCCCGTTCAGAAGGCTGGTTACGCCTATGCCATCTGTCTGGTGGTAGTGGCATTAACATAAAACACCTATGTTGAAACAGACACTGTCACCATTAATTTGCCAACATTAATTTAGAAATCGGTTTAGTATTGCCTAATATTTCATAGAAAACGTAATTTAGAAAGATTTAAAGGCTTATTTAGAACGTTTGTTGTTCCTGCAAACTCCAGGTTGTAGCGGTATCGGCATAAAATATAGCCTGTGTAGGATCACAGATTCCCAACATTGATTCGCAACCATTACTTTTGTAGTCGGTTTATTATTTCCTGAGATTGCGTACAAAACGTAATTTAGGAATTTTATAGAATGCTTTTTGCTCCTTTCCTTCGCTTCACCCCTTTTAAATTTCAAATTTGTTTTCGACAGTTCTTAGAGGGTATTTAAATTTTATAAAGAACTACCATACCATATTTAAAGTTTAACCCCTTAACCTTCGATTTACGTTTGAACATCCTGGGTCTAAAACGTAAACAAGATCGCGCAGACTTCGATCCATTCCACCGTTCGGCAAATCCATAGCTGACAACTTTTACGCTTTTTAGCTACTACTAAAATTTAATAGAGATTTTCGTCTTGTTTAATCACGGCTTAATAGTGACTTAACAGTGTAATCACTTTGAGAGGCTTCTTAGTTGACTTCAACTTTACGCCTAGTCTATTGATGAATCTCTTAAATGAATGAGCCATTGGGATAGAAAGCCCAGCTGTAGTATAAATATACTATGTAAAAAATTTATAAAGAATAAAAATATAAAAAATGTAAAATTACTTTTAAAGAAAGTGTTATTAGAAATGTAAAAATTGTAAGAAACATTACTAATTTAGAATTAAGAGAGAAAATAAAAGTTAATAATTTAAGTTTAAAGCTATATAAGCACAGTTAAGAGAGTTAAGAGAAACAAGCTCTAGGACAAAGCTGGTAAGGGTAGGTCGGCAAAGAGTGTGATGGATGTTATGTCAGAATAAAACAAAAGTGCTTTTCAGAATCCATACATTATTTTTTCTCTCTGTTACAAAGTAACGGTATAATGACCGTAAGATCGCAATTGTCATAAATAACAGTATTTTATTATTATTATTTATAAAAAGTTAAGAAAGTGATTATAGATTTTAATGTAAAAATAGACTGTAGTGGGGAACTCAAAATCCATCGACATCCATAATAATGGAAAATTTGCGTCTTTCAGGTGTTCTGGCTCGCAGGCGTCGTAATCAGGCAAATCAGCAAGTATTTCATTTGGGAAGTTGTAAAGGTTTTTGTAAAATTTCTTGGAGAGGTCAACTACTCTTTTTTCTAAAGGTAGGGGCATGAAGGTCGCTACGGATAGTGGTATTACGTAAATAGCGGCAGACATTACGAATAATGCGGAGCTATTTATTATGAAGTCTACTATGATTGTCCTTTGAGGAGTTATAATTGAACCCCAAAATGGGGCAGGCGTATGTCATTATAGGTAGAATACAAGAGTTATAAAGAAGATATTTGTTATAAGTAGCCAGTGTTGAGTTGTTTAAGAGATTTTTAAGTGCCTGAGAGGCCCCAGCGACTTTTCCCCTGATGGTTCGAAAGTGATGGCTCCAGATAAGCCTTTGGTCAATAGTGACCCCCAGGTACTTAGCAGTATTAGTCCAAGGGATGGTAGTGTTATTGGTAGTTAGTCTTTTAGGGTAGATACACAGGAAAAGTACACATCAGATGTTTTACTTTCGTTGAGGCGAATACGCCATAGGTTACACCAGTTAATGAAAAGTTCTATATGTGAGTCTGTAGGCGTCTGTATAGTGTATACGGGTGGTGCGCTGATGCATAGATTGCGGTGTCGTCTGTACAGAGAGCTAAGTAAGTCTGTAGAGAGCGTGGTATGTCATTAAATAATAGGTTGAACAATAGGGGACTGAGGACACAGCTCTAAAAGATCCCACTTAGGATTAAGACGATAACAGGGAGGATATTTTTAATACGGACGTGGAAGTAGCGGTCGCAAAGGTAAGAAAATATTAAAAAGATTCGTCTGACAGGGAATCCAAGCTGAATTAATTTGCAGATAAGGACTTCATCCCAGACTTTGTCAAATGCTTTTGCGACATCCAAAAATGTGGCAGTAGCTGAAATCTTCATGTTAAGCTTTTCACTTAGAAACTCTACAACACGAAGCAACTGATGTTGTGTTGAGTTCTTGGGCCTAAAGCCAAACTGCTCGGGCATAAGTATATTGATTTGAGCTACGTGTTGTTGTAACTGGGCCCTGATGATGCGTTCAACAACCTTGCTGAGAGAGAGTAGAAGAGAAACGGGTCTGTAGCTAGTAGGATCGGAAAGGTTAGTTGAGGGTTTAGGGATAGGAGAGATTATAGAAATTGGCAGACGGAGCGGTTGCAAAGGTAAGAATATATTTAAAAAATTAGTCTGGCAGGGAATCCAAGCTGAATTAATTTGTACATAAGGACTTCATGCCAGATATTGTCACATGCTTTTGCGTCTTTCAAAAATGTGGCAGCAGCTGGGATCTTCATGTTGAGCTTTCACTTAGAAACTCTATAGCACGAAGCAACTGATGTTGTGTTGAGTGCTTAGGCCCACAGTCAAACTGCTCGGGAATATGTATATTCTTTTGATCTATGTGTTGTTGTAACTGGACCCTGATAAACGCGTTCAACAACCTTGATGAGAGATAGTAGAAGAGAAATAGGTCTGTAGCTTGTAGGGTCGGAAAGGTTAGTTGCGGGTTTAGGGATAGGAGAGATTAAAGAAATTTCCTAATGTTTTGGAAATAATTAAATTTAAAAATAGAGTTAGTGAGGTGAGTTATATAGATTATACAGTTAGTAGGAAGATTTGTAAGTGCGGTATTAGATATTTTATAGTACCCAGGGGCCTTAAGATTTTTAAGTTTTTGATACTATTATTAATAATAATAAGTTGTATAGTAATGGGGGCTCATCAGGAGGGTTGGTCAGGAAATTGCGAACAGTTTGTTTAATCACCAGGTTTAGACGATGAAATAAGATAGTATTTACTATAAAATTTTAGTGGTAAGAAGAATTTTCCTTTGGCTCGATCATTGTACCAGGGGCCATGCCCTTAATATTTACAATTGGGATACCCGTAATATTTACATATGGGTCAGGCCCGTGAAAATCGGTTTCGGGCCGAATACAAGACCACGTGTCTCACACGTAATATTTGGTTAAGCGGTTAATTATCAGTTCAAACAATAAAAAATATATTAATCTTCTCATTTTCTGCATGAAATATATATATATATATATATATATATCTGCATTTTCTAGATTTTAAAGTGGAATATGAAATTATTGGAAATTTCAAAACTACATTTTATTTACAATCAAATTAGGCTGAAAGCAATATTTCATAATTTTAGTTGTTAAAATAAGCTATATGAAAGTTATATTTTCCTACATTAAAAGAAAGATTGTAATTGTTTTTATTTATTTGTAAATAAGAGTAATGTTTGCAAATTTAAATAGCTTTTCTTTTGTTTTTATTTAGTTTTTATGGTACCAGATATAATATATAATTTGCACTAAACACTGTATAGTTAATTTATAATAATTATTCCTTAATGTATGCTTTTTTCAAAATTAATGATAATTTAGCTAGCTTGCGCACGTGATTTAAAAAAATATGTACCCTATAGAACATTGAAACTGTTAATATAAGTTTAAGAATATTACAAAAATAAAATGGACTAAAATCTAACGAATAAACAAAAAAATTCTAAAGTTTTTTTTTTATTTTCAAAATAAAAACATGAAAATTTTGATAATTTTTGTCACTCGAATACTCATACATTCAATAATTTTTGTTCAATTTCTTAGATTTTATTTCAATTCGAAGAAAATGTGCTAGTAAAGATAAAATTTCGAATCATTACTTTTAATACATTTGGAGTTGTAGTGAGCGCAATTAAAAAAAATATCGATTTTGAGAAATATCAATTTAAACACAAGAATTTCGCTTGAAACAGACCAAGGCTAATTTAATTTGTTTACTATAACGACTGCAATTTTACGAATATTTTGATGTGAAAAGCAGAAAAACCAACGTTTAAAATGCACAAATAATATATGAAAATAAATAATATATGCTGCTTTTCATATATTATTTGTGCATTTTAAACGTTGGTTTTTCTGCTTTTTAATATTGTTGCACAAAGGCTTTATTTGCTATTTTTATATTTTGATGTGGTTTGTGGCAAATTGTTCAGAAAAACATTACCTGTCAAATGAATTAAAAAATAAAAATCGATTTTTTAAATATTTTAAAGGGTCGTATTTACCCTTAATGATGTTCTCTGTAGAATTGGCCACAAAACGTTTTCAAAGCATTTGAATGTGGATTAAATAACATATCTGTCGTTCGAATTTTGGATATTCTACAGTACAGTACATGTGACAATGGTCTGTAGCATATTCACCAATTAAAAGCTCCATCGGATGATCCGGTTGTGGATCGTCGTACTCTCACACACACACAAATCATGATTACAATACAGGGTTATTCGAAATGATGGACACATTTTCAAAAAATTGTATTTATTAAAGTACAAATCCAAAATGAACAATCTTTATACAAATGAAAAGAGGAAGTTTCAAAGTTTTATTAAATACATTATAAATGTTCATTGTGTCTACCGTTAATACCGAATTTGGTACGAAAAGAGCGTTGCACTGCAATTTGCGACTCACTTCTTGCGAAATCAAGAACTCAGAAAACCTTGTGCTCCACAGTAGCCATCTCACAAACAACTGGCAGTGAAACGAAACTGTGGCCTATTGCCGCGCGACCTCTAACGGCCGCTTCTGAAGCATCACTGCTTTGAAAGCCGTGCACTTAGTAACAGCAGATACGCTTTCTCGTGTGTGGGACGAGTTTGGCTATCGCGTAGATGTTTGCCGTGCAGCAAATGGTGGATACATTGAACATTTATAATGCCTTAAAAAAAACTTTGAAGCTTCCTCTTTTCATTGGTATAAAGATTGCTTGTTTTGGATTTGTACGTTAATAAATACAATCTTTTGAAATGGGTCCATCATTTAGAATAACCCTGTAGTTTTTTACATTTTCGTATAGTAAAAACAGGCACAAGTTAGAGCAGGGATCACAAACCATTTATCACACTCCGGACTTTTTTTTTTTCAAAACATATTTTACGTCATAATGATGTACCAACAATCAAAAATTTAGTGGATTAAATAAATAAAGAATCAAAACTACTTGAAACTGAGTTTTTAAAATTAAACAAACATGTGTAACAAGGACTGTTATATTTTAGATAGTAATTTTAGCAAAAAAATGTGATTTCTGTTGTTGCATATTAACTGTCAAATAATTGATATCTGATTCATATTTAGCCATTTTAAAGAGAAAACCAACTGAACTGGAATAATCTGACAAGATATATCTAATTGTGTTTTTCATATTATTCATTTCCGACTTTCTTAACTCGGAGGGAGAATATTTAAAATAGAAGAACCAGATACTTTAAACGGCTCTTCGTATATGGAACTGAATTCAAAGTTCCAATAATTCTGTTATCGGTACATTTGCTAAAATGTCTAATTATCTTCTTCTTTGGTAGTCAAATCCTCCCTTAACCCTTTATGTACTGAATTATGAATTCATGAAAATTTTATCTTCTGAAGCATTTTTCGTGAATTGTTTAAACTACATTAGAAGATTTACATAATCATTTAATAAATTTTAGAAGGATTTTAGAAGGATTGAAGGATTTAGAATGATTAATTAAATTTGAATTTATAGGGAGTTTGTGCAATGTTGATAACCTCACTCAAATCTTTTATTTTAAATATTTTTCTTAGTATTTTGTAGAATTAAGAAATGTACAAATATAATGTTCTTACAGTAGAAATATGGAAACATTTCCGAATTGAGAAATCCCCCCACCCACACCTAACGCCAAGAAAGCTGAAAAGATGCAAAAGCAAAAGAGATCATCCTTTTAATTTTTTTTTTTTTTTTTTTTTTTTTTTTGTAGCCAATAATGCTTTTGGAACAAGATAAAGTAATGTATCTATAACTCATTCTAAACTGTATTACAACTAATCGATCTATTAAATGAATTTTATAACAGGTTATTTTAATGGTACTTATAAGTACCGTCAGTAGATGAAGGGTTAACCGCTTAATTCTCGCTACCGTGACATTAACGATTTTTTTTAATTCAGATTTTTTTATTCCAACCAGTTTTATAAAATAGTGTAATAGACTTTATAATGGTATCATTTTTACCTGTCATTAAATAAGGTAAATATTACTTTTTCAGAAAAGTGGTAGCAACAAGCAATTTAAATTTTTAAAGCGTAATGTAATGCGACCGTTAAGGGGTTAATTAAAATAAAAATATTCGAGCTAGCATTAGGATATATTGGCATTCATTAAGTTGCATTTCAGTTTCTTCAAGTTTTAACAGATTGAATTTAGTCAAACCCAAGTAGTCTAAATTCATGTAATTTGTGCGGTTTTACTATAGTTTGATTTATAACATTAATCAACATCGTGCCGGATATATTCTACCGTATGCTACAGGTTCGGAGCCCTAGAAGTTTAATTAAAATTAAGTAAATCATAAGGTTAATATTCTTGGCTTGTATTTTATCTAAATTTATTCAATGTGCATCTTTATTTGTAATAATTTTAAACTCATACTACCCGCTCAATGCTTTACCTACTTCCCTAAACATGTGAACATTTATAGATTTAATGCCGCCATCGAGAGCAGCATAATTTTAAGATTACTTAAAATCACAAAAAAAGCGAACATAAATACCGTTCACTTTACTTTAAAAATTTATCTGGAATTTTTTTCTGGTTGCAGATTTAAATATTATTATTTATTAAAGTTTCCTGAAAAATAATCGATTTTTAGGAGAATTCCAAATGTATTGTAACATATATAGCAAAAATTGGCTTGTATGACACCAACGTAATATTTTTTAAAACACAATTAACAGGTATTTACTAACACTTTCTACAGGTGACACGTTTTAAAATTTTATTTATGTTTATTTTCCTTCTAACTTTTAAAGCTAATAAATATAAAAGTAAATCTTCGATGTATAAAAAATAATTTTTCATTATTTTAATCTAAAATTTACAAAAATAAAATAACCATAAATCTAAAAGTTAAAGGGTCTCATTGACACTTTTAGAAATATTAATGTTATATATATATCTAAACATTGCTTCTTTAACGACATTTCTAGTGCATTTGTTTATTAGATTTCGTTTTGAACAAAACTGGTTATTAAAACGAAAATATTGTTAGTTTGTACTAATTACAATATACTACATCACAACAAATATAATTATTTAACAGTAAATTCTTAAAGTGATTATTTGCTCGAAATCTAGTAAACACAACGGCATCTCGTTTTTGAAATGAGGCTATTGCATCAATGTACATAATTAAGGGGACAGTGGACATTAAAAACCAAATCTCTATTTTCAGTGGATTCATTTAAAAACTGGCGGACGTGTTAATGGTAAGCTTAAATAGTTATATTCAAAATTTGGTGATAAAATAATAAAAGGTTTTTTTAATTATTTAATTTTTAAATTATCAAAATAATGAATAATTGCCATATTTTAAAAGGTACTATGCGCATTTCTTTTGCATAAAATAAGACAATATTTACGCATAAGATACTTTTATATATTACAATAGAAGTTGGAAGAATTGTAAATGTTCGCTGAATATATATGTAGGAAAAATATATTATGTTAACTATGCTTCGTTTCTCCAAAAAAGTAGCTATATATTTTCATATTCACATAAATTTCAACATTAAAATATTTCAGAAATGCAACTTTTAATGCTAACATGTATTATTATTGTACAGAGGATATAAAGTGTAAATTTTAAACAAATCTGATACTCAAGCAGGACGGTCATTCTGCCAAGCCAAACTGAAAAAAAATGCTAACCCCGCCAAACAAACAAACGCCAAGAGTAACGGCAAGACACCGTAACTGCTTATTATACTGAAGTCAACTTCTCCATGTTAAATCGACCAAACATGGCAGCGTAAAATTTCCCTTATCAAAAGAACTAATCATCGCAGAAAAATAAAACCAAAACCAGAAGGGCCTAATCAAGAAGATCTTCAATTTGAGATCAAATGCATCCTCATAAATTAATTATAAACAGAGATACATTTTTTTTTTAAAATAACGTCGAGATACTGAAAATGACAGATTTATTTTCTTCGTCACACCTTATGTTTCAATCGAGGTAGAGACTTAAATAATGAACAGAAAAAAGTAAGGATTGAATTTTTGGACGGATATTTACTCAATCTAAGTGCTTTTATAAAATTCAGTTTTAAAAACATAAATTTTCTATTCATAATAAGCGAAAAACTGTTAATTAATTCTGAAGTTTACAAATTATGCCAAATAGCGATAAACCCGCCAAAACATTTTAGAAATCTTATACTTTTCTTTTATATTATCCTTTTGCATTGATTTCATCGAAGAAAACTATGGCTGAGATTCAGATAGATTTTTCGTTGTTAGCGAAATGAGTTTGACCAATCAGAAGCCTGCATGTTTGAGAATATTTGCTGTTTCTGGATCCCGACCTATGTCATGAAAGTTTTGAGTCATTTTTTTAGTGGCATGGATGAAGTGCAATGTTTGTAGAAATGTAGGCTAGGATCCAGATAGATATTTCGCTGTTAGCGAAACGAGATTCACCAATCAATAGACTGCATTTCTGCAAACAGCGAAAAGTGCAGAAAAATGCAGGCTTCTGATTGATGAATCTCGTTTCTCTAACAGCCAAAAATCCATCTAGATTGTGCCCAATGGGGGATATTCCAAATATGGGTTGGAGGCTGAAAAAAGTCACGTGATACCGGTAATTTACCCAAGGAACTTCTAACTGATAAGAAGGAAAGATACTACTACTTTGCCTCATGAACCGTTTCATTGGCTATCGGGGATTTACATTACACGTCTACAGAGCCTTCCCTTCTTTACGATAGAAGTTTTTACGTTGACCACGTGATCAAAATGTAGATGGAATATCCTCTATTATGTTGAACACAATTTTGCATTTCCACATCCAGGAAGGGTATTGATTGTCATAACAACAATACATATTCGAAACTATTTAAGGCACTGATTCTGAACTCCTTTGCTATACATACATTTCGATATTAAAGAAGTTGTTGTTTCCATAGTAACAGTACTTTTCTGTATTGCTTTCTCTAAAACACAAATATAGAAATTTAACAAAGAGCGCTCAGAATCAACACCATAACAGAGAGCCTTTACACATAAGAGTGTTGATATATGCGCAGGAGGCATGCTCATTTCAAGTTTTTGCCGAAAGTACGGCTACAGTGTCCAGAATACCTTGAGTGGAAATATGCTATCCAAACAACGCTGAAAATTTGTATCCCTTAAATGTGCGACGATACTGCTAAAATCCCAAGTATCGATCACAGCGACATCTGCGGTATTTAGTATTACATTGCGTAGACTAGCAATATCTTGCAGTTTGAGAAAATATCCTGCAGATGTCACTGTGATCAGTATGTTTCAGCAGCATCGTTGCACATTTAAAGGATACAATTTTTAGCAGTTTTTAAGTATTACAGGGATATCCAATTTCCACACTATATATTCTAGGCGCTATAGTACGGCAATCCACTTTCTTGAATAGAGGATTTTCTATCTATGTTATGATCACGTGGTCAAGGAAAAACGTCTAACATAAAGAAGGGAAAGCTCTGTTTGCCGTAATGTAAATCCCCACAAGCCAATGAAACAGTTCACGGTAGAAAGCAGTAGTAATTTCCTGTTTTCGCTCTCATCAGTTACAAGTTCTTTAGGTAAATTGCCGGTACCACGTGACTTTTTCAGCCTTGATCCCATATTTGGAATATCATCCATTAGACGATACGCGGATGGACGAGCTTTATTAGACTAAGGAAATAATTCAATATGCATTAGCCTGACGATAATGACACGCTCGCAAAGACATTTAACGATTTGTTTTTATCACTTCTACCGATAAAATTTTATTGGCCATGTGTCGCTACTTTGTTATAGCGACACACTTGTTCCTAATTGGATCCCGGCCTTAATGTATCAAAATACGGAGTTTGCTTTCTGTACTATTCCTGAGCTCAGTTATAACGTCTAGAAATATAGACCAGGATCCAGGTACATTTTTGCAAACAGTGAAAAGTTAGCAAAAATTCTGGCTTCGGATTGGTCAATCTCGTTGCGATAACAGAGACAAATCTGCCTAGATCACGGTCATGGTGTGGAAACCGGCTATTCCAGTAATACTTTGAAAATTACTAAAAAATGAATCCCATAAATATTAAAAAATACTGAATGACAAATGTCGATAGCAGCAAAGTTTTCTAGATCTTCTCTGAGCGAAACGTTTTCTCAATTGATGTTTTTTGAAATAGTTACATTGGAATTACCATATGTCGCTGTGATCGACATTCATCGTTCAGCCTCGTTCAACATTTATGGGATACAATTTTTTAGCACCTTTTTAATAAGCCGATTTTTAAACTATATCTTCCAGACACTATAGCTCCGTTATAGGCCTAGATTATATGTTGTAGAAATCGGCTATCCCAGCAATACTTAAAAAAGCGCGGAAATAGTGAATCCCTTAAATGTACAACGATGCTGAATTCTAAACAGTCATTTGCAGCGACATCTGCAGGATATTTTTAAAAAAGAAAGAGACACGTGTAATGCACCGCTATAGCGTCTAGAATACATAATGTGGAAATTTGCTATCCAAGCAGCGCTAAAAACCTGCATCCTTTAAATGTGCACTGACTCCGAAATCCAGGGAGCTGATCGCAGCGACATCTGTGATATTACTTTCAAATTTCAAAATAAACATCGTATTAATACAGCGGGCTTGACACCAAGCACACAGATCAGATGTATGTTAATAAAATGAAACAAAAAAATGCTACAGCGTCTAGTCCAAATTACAGCGCCTGGAATATATAGTGTGGAAATTGGCTATCCCTGTAATACTTAAAAAAGTGCTAAAATATTGTATCCCTCAAATGTGCAACGATGCTGCTGAAATATACAGATCGCAGCGACATCTGCAGGATTTTTTCTATAACTTCAAGATATTGCTAGTCTATACAATGTAATACGAAAATCCTGCAGATTTCGCTGCGATCGACACTTGGGATTTTAGCAGTATCGTCGATCATTTATGGGATACAAATTTTTAGCGTTGTTTAATAACATATTTCCACACTAGATATTCTAGACGCTGTAACCAAATCGTCATGAAGTTTTAGGAAATATCCTGCAAATATCGCTGTGATCGGCTCATTGGATTTCAGCATCATTTGAAATTTAAGAGATATTTTAGCACTTTTTTACAATATTTTAGCACTTTTTTAAGTATTACTGGGATAGCCGATTTCCACACTATATATTCTAGGCGCTGTAGCACCGCGGCAGCCTGTCATTTTCGTTTGCCTCGGAGTAGATATAGATGAAGTCATTTGAAGCTGTTTCTAAACTGTGACCAACAACATATAAGGCCAGTTCATAACGTCACACGGAGTTGATTATCTGTACACGGCAATGGACACACACAAAAAAAAAATCGCCGCGCAGCTTTGTGCTAATCATCGTGTAAAGGTGATCCACCTCTGAGGCTAACGAAAAAGACAGGCTACCGCGGTGAGTCCGATTCTTCTTTTTTTACAGACCGCTGGAGTCACGTGATGCTCGAATGCACCAATGAAGGTGCGCGAAAAGAGCATCACGTGACTCCAGCGGTTTGTAAAAAAAGAAGAATCGGACCCACCGCGGTTGCCTGTCTTTTTCGTTAGCCACGATCCAACTCCGTGTGACTTTTAAACATCATGAACTGGTCTATTATGTCATTGGCGCGCTAACACCCTCTCTCCTGCGTCCACCTTATATAGCGGCATCTTGTACTGGAGACTGCTAAATGGGCTGCTATCGGTCAAAATCAAGAGATTAAAGGGCAGTGCGGCTAAGTGCATAAGACACCATGCCGCTAATCGCTTGAGAGCGTAGGTGGAAGCAGATTCGAATCCCGCCGTGATCCGCATGTGATATGATGTATGTGTTCAATAAAACAGGCAAACAAACAAACAAGCAATAATGAAGGTACAGTTGGCATGGAAACAACGACTTCTTTAATTCGTATAGAAAATTAATGAATAGTAGTAAATGACTCAAGTTTAAAATGTAGGCAAATGGTCTGGAAATATCAATGGCTCCCATCTAGTATTTCATAAAAGTAATTTATTATATTCACATGATGTATAACTTGATGCAACTCTTAGCTAATGAAAATTCTGCAACAAGACTTATGTAGGTAGATCTTTTGAATGAATAATTCAGAATTCTGAGAATAAAACGAAATTCTTAAGGGCTCTTCCTCACCCCCCCCCCCCTCAAAAAAGGAAATACGATAGAAAGATATAAGAATTTGGATAACTTCAATATGTCTGTGATCTTTTGTCAGAGTTCAGAAAAAGAGTCTGGGTAATAAAAAAAACATAAAACAAATTTGACGAACGATAAGACTATAGATTTCAGGCATTTTTTAACCGAAAAATATTTAATTCTAATGTATATGCGGCTTAAATAATAGACTATTAAAGATAATCAATTTAGGGGGAATTTTATAGTAAATTAATATCCTTACATTTATGCAAATAGGTATGGATAAACAGACATGAGTAAAATTACATATTTATTCTTTCTTCTCTATAACACGATCTAAATGATGATGAAGTTATATGTAGAGTTTATATCTTTAAAATTTTAGATTTTTTTTAATCAAAAATGTTCTTTTATTATGTCTAGAATTGCTAGATTTACAAATCTTCGATTCTTTAGATGCCTGCGGGGTTTCATTCTCGGATTAACCGTAGGTATTTGTAAAGGTAAATTTATTTTGCAAAACCGTCAGCAAAAAAAAGTTAGAAAAACAATTAACTGACAGACTGACTGTAAATATAAATTTTATTTCAACTCTGTTTTTTACTAAATTTTCATCTTTCGTAGAAAAATTTAAGGAGATATAAATTGAGAAAGACTGATACTTTGAAAGAAGAAATTGACTTTCCTTACTTTTAAATTATTAATCACTCTAAAAAATGAATGATAGGTAAACAAAATGTATACCATTGTGTTTGCTCCCTGCTTATAAAGGCTATACAAGGACTAATTTTAATTTGAGCTAGTAGAATTATTTCAATTATGTATAATTTCTTTAAAAAAAAAGAATCTACTAAAAAACAACTTTTCAAAAGTAAAAAAAAGCCAAGCAAAAAAAAAAAAAAAAAAAAAAAAAAAAAAAAAAAAAAAAAAGGTGAGCGTTGTGGCTAAAAAATAGTGTGATATCAAATTTCCAAGCTTATATTATGGTACTTATTTAACATTTTCCATTAAAAATTTACCATATGTAAGTCGAGTACCTAAGTATGCGTTGATAGAAAGCCTTTTCTCCTTTACTAAATACATCATAACGTGTTTCTGAAAATTAATTTTTTTTTAATTATGCATGATGGGCTTGGCGGCCATCTTTCCATATTTTACACAAATTTCTAAGCACTCAAGCTCGTAATATATTTGCATTATTAAGAATTTCGAACTTCTAGTTTTAGCTACAGAGAGATAAATTAAGAAAGTTTTTATTTTGAAAAAACAAATTGATTTTTACTGCTTTAACTAATTATTTAACCCGCTCCGAAAAAAGAGAATCATAAGATGAAACCTGATGTTACTTCAGCTTTATTTTAAGACACAAATTTTTAGGCACTCATTTCCATAAATTAAAAGAATAAAATGTTTGCTTTAGTAACAATTTCGAACTTCCAATCTTAACAATGAACTTGTGTGCTTAGAAATTTGTGTAAAATATGGAAAGATGGCCGCCAACCCCATCATGCATAATTAAAAAAAAATTAATTTTCAGAAACACGTTATGATGTATTTAGTAAAGGTGAAAATGCATTCTATCAACGCATACTTAGGTACTCGACTTACATATGGTAAATTTTTAATGGAAAATGTTAAATAAGTACCATAATATAAGCTTGGAAATTTGATATCACACTATTTTTCAGCCACATCGTTCACCTTTTTTTCTTCTTTTTCTTCTTTTTTTTTTTGCTTGGCTTTTTTTTACTTTTGAAAAGTTGTTTTTTAGTAGATTAGGAATACACATGGAACGTTTCAAAGGTTAGAAATGTGCGAAATTTTCAATTTTTAGAAAACAGCATTTTAAGTATAACAAACTGCATAAACATATACAGTTTTTTCAAATATAAAAGCCTCTATATTTTCAATTATATTGCCTCAGTTTTTTTATATATATAATACCTCTACAAAGAAGCGTTAGAATTGAAAAATTCTTTTTGCATCAGATAAATTTGAGCATCTAGTTTTATAATTCTCGAAAAGGATAAACCCATTCCTTTGTCAAATTTCGTGATTTTGAATGTCCACTACCGCCTTGAGAAATAAACAGAATAAGAGATAAAATCTTACTTTGATTAATAGGATATTTAATAGAAGGGTTGACGAATGAGAGGTTAGTAATTAATTCCTTCATTTTATTTTTCCGGAAAAAAAAATTAAAACTCTGTAGACATAACGTGTATTGTATATTTTAACCTGAACACGCCTAAATAGTTTCTTAAACTTAAAAACGAGTCGTTAGCAAACATTAAAAATTTAGCATTTACAAACAAAATGTCTGTCTATTCCATCTCCAACTTCAATCATTATAATGTTTCCAGTGCTATCAACATTAGGAAAGTTTTAATGAAATCTCTGTATATTAAATCTACTAAAAACCAACTTTTCAAAAGTAAAAAAAAAAGTCAAGCTAAAAAAAGAAAGTTGAAAGTTGTGGCTAAAAAATGGTGTGATATCAAATTTCCAAGCTTATATTATGGTACTTATTTAACATTTTCCCTTAAAATATTTACCATTTGTAAGCCGAGTGTCTTCGTATATGTTGCTAGAAATCTTTTTCTCCTGTACTAAATACATCATAACATGTTTATGAAAATTCAAATGTTTTAAAATTATGCATGATGGGCTTGGAGGCCATCTTTCCATATTTTACACAAATTTCTAAGCACCCAAATTCGTAATGGCAAGCGTAATAAGTTTGCATTAATAGCACTTTAGAACTTCTGATTTTAACTACGGACAAATAAATTTAAAAAGACTTTTATTTTCAGAAAGGAATTTGATTGTTACTGCTTTTAAAGGATTAATTACTCTAAAAAAGTAATCATAAGAGGAATCGCGAAGATGCGTCAAAAGTACCTTAACACACAAATTTCTAAGCACACAGTTCCATAAAGGAAAGGCATAAAATGTTTGCTTTAGCAACAATGTCGAACTTTGGATTTTAACTGCAAACTGCTAAATTGAAAAACGCTGATATTTTGAGAAAAGAAACTTATTTTCATTGCTTTTAAATGATTATTTACTCTATGAAATAAATAACAATACGAATCCTTTAGATAAATCACTATTATTTTAAGGCACACAATTCTCCGAATACAAGTCCGTAAAGGAAAAGCTTAAAATGTCTGCTTAACCCTTACCGGCGCGGAATAATTCTGTTTATAAACTGATGAAAAAATGAACTGACACCGCAATTTATAAACGAATTCATTAGAAAATACGAACTTGCTTATTTTCATGTACATTATAATAGGAAAATTTTAGTTAAATATTCTTGGTGCCGTTTGTCAGTTTTGGAATTAAAATTAGGTGTCCTTTTTTAAGGACACCGCGCCGGAAAGGGTTAAGTAACAATTTTGAATTTTGGATTTTAACTATGGATTTGCGTACATATAAATTTGTGTAAAATATGGAAAGATGGCCGCCAAGCCCATCATGCATAATTTTAAAACATTTGAATTTTCATAAACACGTTATGATGTATTTAGTACAGGAGATAAGGATTTCTAGCAACATATACGAAGGCACTCGACTTACAAATGGTATTTTTTTTTAATGGAAAATGTTAAATAAGTACCATAAAAGCTTGAAAAATTGATATAACACCATTTTTTAGCCACAACTTTCAACTTTCTTTTTTTAGCTTGGCTTTTTTTTTTTTTTTACTTTTGAAAAGTTGGTTTTTAGTAGATAGAATATACATATATATATATCATAAATCGTAGATAAAAGAACTCCAACCAAGGAACTGAGCGAATATTGTGTTGGCTGGCGTACAGTGTCGAAGTATATGGTGTGGAAATAAACGAGCGAAACCACATAAAAAAATTACATTTTCACCAGAGGGCGATACCATCGAGTCTCTTGTTACTAATCGATAGAGATCAGGTGTGTTTTTAGGTATTTATGATGCAATTTTAACTACAGGAAACTAATTTTTGAAAGGTAAATTTTGAGAAAAACAGATTTAAAAAGATTTATGTTGTAATATGCGATATATTAGGAATGAACGAAAATTCCGGCATATATTAGGTAATGAGGTTTCTTTATTTAGAACATCAGATTTCACACCAGGTAATTTTAAATAGTAATTTTATTTTATTTTATTTGTGAAATATTTATCATAAAGTAAAAATAACTATTAAAACTTTCTGGTGAGAATTCGGAATTTCTAAATAAATTAACCGCTTTCAAATAGGACGTTTCATACTTAGTGACGTAAAATTTTAAATACGTTAGCACCACATATTTTTAGACGCTGTAACTAACGCTTAGTCTTCACATACTTTCAAGCAATAAATTCCAAGGCAGCGCTGCCTACGAAAATGTAATTGTTTTGATACATTCTAAAGAAATACCGGTATACACAATAACATACTATGTATTTCTAGTCACTGTAGCTATATATATATATATACAGGTATATCTTGTTATTTTGTTATTTGAATTTCATACACAAATTTTATACGTATTTTGACTGTCTTAATGGTTTGTCTTAGAGAAAAATTTTAAAGAAAATGTCGTGTAATTTTATGTTAGCATCAAAAAATGATAAATCGCCTAATATTGTTACCACTGACAACATTCGTATTGCGTTCGTTTCATTTAAAATACACAATTTCCATTTCAAATACTACATTCAGTTAAAAATACATGCACACAGGATACAGTATAGTATCCGAAAGCTTTTGTATGTCCCTGTGAATGCTATGCATTTCATACTATACAGTAAGAAACTTGTAGTAAACATTAGCAATGTATACCAATTTCACTATATAAGAAATAGTTTAACATAATTAAAATACGCCGCGAACAGTTTTTTCCCCTATATCATCGTGTAACGGAATTCTTTATGTAGCCCTGTAAATGAATAATGTCTTTGCGTCAGATATATAATGCATATTTTAGTGAACTTCATAAATGCATATGAATCTCATTATGTTTGAAAGTGTGTAACATCATTAAAATTCACTTGAAACGATTTTTTCCCCACTGGTCGTAACGTAACAGAATTATTTTGGCTCCCTGTAAACGAACTATAACTGTTACAAGTTTCATTGTCTTCAATAACGTTCAAAAATTTCAGGGTAATCTGAATATATTTACAAGAGTTTGAGCGCGGAAGACGGACTGACGGCCGAACGACCAGACAAACCAAAGTCATAAACATTCTTGAAGTACGTTGGAAAGTGTTGTTAAAAACATTCCAAGGTAAAACCGTATTTCATTAACTCATGCGAAAATGACGTCAAATATGTTTTCTAAGTTGGTTCACTGTACATAAACAAAGTGACTATAGTTTACCATGTTTTTTTTTTTGTTTGTTTGTTTTTTTTTTTAATTTGAAAACCAAATTCAGCTCAATTCCTTTTCAAAAATTTTGTTTAGATTAGAAAATGAAATTTTAAATGCGGAAAACATTCAATGCATACTTCTTAGAAGATACCTCTTCTCTCAAAAATTAATTTTATTTTACAAATATTTCTAAAAATGTAGCTTTTATTCAGTTTTATTTGAAAAAATAACCTTGATGGAAATTGTTGGTCTACCAGATTGAAGTTGAAGTACTTTTACCGTATTATAATGTGGATAGTATGCCTTCTTTGGCGGATTTATCGTTGTTTGGCATTATTTGATAATATTAGAATTAATTAACAGTTTTTTACTTTTAATGACAGAAATTTAATTTTTTTGAAGCTGGATTTTATAAAAGCACGTAGATTGGGTTATTACCTGTCCGAAAATGCATTCCATACTTTTTTCTGTCCATTATTTAAGTCTCTACCTTGATTGAACTTAAATATGTTTGGCGAAGGGTTTTTTTTTATCATTTTCAGTTTCTCGATGTTTTTTTAAAAATCCTGTATCTCTGTTTATAATTATTTTATAGAGATGAGTTTGGTCTCAAATTGAAGCTTTTCTTCAGTAGATTCTTGTAGTCTCAATTTTATCTCTCTGCGATGCTTTCTTTCTTATATATCTGAAATTTCAAAATGCTAAGTTTGACCGATTTAATATGGAGAAGTTGTCTTCAGTATAATATGCAGTTTCCCGATTCTGGCTTTTGGTTCTTGGCATTTGTTTGTTTGGCGGGGTTAGCATTTTTTTTTTTTTTCTTATAGCTTGGCTTGGCAGAACGACCGTCTTGCTTGATAAGGGATATTCTTAATTTCGGAAGAGATTTTTCAGCCACGGAAAACTACATGGAATTTTTACGATTTATGTTGAGCAAAGAAGATTTTATAATTCCTTAACATGTGATCTGTGTGCTTTTTTATAGATTTAAATGCCACAATTGAAAGGCATAATTTCAAGATTAAAAAAAAGGTTTATATTCAACAATATAGAAAAGCCGTTCATTTATTTAAAAAAAAATTGGAATTTTTTTCTGGTGAGAGTTCTAAATTTTTTTTATTTATTAAGGTTTCTTAACCCATTTGTGTCTGATTCCCCCCCCCCCTCTTCTCAGTTCTTTGTTTAATTATAACTGCTATATATATGACACAATGGTAATTCCAGTGTACTAATATGAATAGAATACCCTGTTTCGAAATTGTGTAAAATAAAGGTAAAAAATTTAGAAAAAAGTAATATCTAATAAAAACTCATTTATTTCCGAAAAAACACAACAATTTTGGGAGCTATGCATAAATGGGTTAAAAATACCGAATTGATTTTCAGGAAAGTTCCAAATTTATGCTAACAGGTATAACAAAAATGGCTTGAATGATACCAACTTTTTTTTTCTTTTAGCACTATTTACGGGTATTTACTAACAATTTTTACAGGTGTGAAATGACAAGTTTCAATTTTTGATATATGTTTATTTTCCTTCTAATTTTTAAAGCTAATAAGCACAAAAAATTAACATTCGATATATTAAAAATATTTTTTTTATTATTTTAATCTGAAATTTACAGATACAATAACCATAAATCGAAATCTTTTGAAGGGTCTCATTTGACACGATAGAGGACTTTAATAAACATCTGTTTGAATACTAAATTTCTGAAGAGTTTTCTAATGAATTTCTTTATGATATTTCATTTTGAACAATTCTGATTATTAAAATAAAAAAACATTGTTAGTTTGTATTCGGTACAATATACTGCAATACAACCAAAACAATTATTTAATAATAATTAATTTTAAAAGTATGATAATACGGTCGTAATCCCGTAAACACAATGGCGTTCGTTTTTTTTTTTTTTAACGGGACTATTGCTTCATAGTAGATAATTAATAAAGAAAGATAGAGTAGAAGAATAGAAAGATAGAAAAAAAGATAAAATATTACTTTAATTAATAGTATATTTAATAAGGGTGTTAATCAATGAAAGCTTAGTAAGGAATTCTTCCATTACAATTGTTCTTTTTAAAATTAAACCTCTGTACATATAACATGTATAATTTAATCTTAACGAAATTCCACATAAAAAGTGTCTTAAAATTTTCTTCAGATGAAAGTTACCTTAATATTGAGATGCAGCTTTATCATTAGCAAGGGGAACAAATTAGAAAACATTAAAAATTCAGCATAAACAAACATGATGGTTGTCTAGTCCATCTCAAAGTTGAATAATTTTTGTATTAATTTATTTTTTTGCGTAAGCACAATTTAATAATCACATATATTTTATCAATTTTTGTTTGCAATATTCTCAGCATTGACAAACTTTTAATCACATCTCTGTGTATTAAGTAATGAATATTATTAATTTCGTGCAAGATTTTCCAGCCACAGAAAAAAAAAAAAAAATATGGAAGTCATTCTGAATGTTGGGCAAAGTAGATTTTATATTTCCTTGGACTAGACTATTTAGACTATATACTTTTGAAGAGAGAATTCGCGTAAAGTATAAAAAAATGATAATAAAGCTCGTACATGTTGAAATTAAAATAATTTTGAAATTATTTGTTAAAGACAACTGTATAATTATTTAATAGCACATTGAATTCTTTAAGAGTTTCTAGAAAATTGAAGAGTTTAGAAAGATTTATTTTTTTTTCATGTAATCAAATATTCTTCTAAAAAGCTATTTAAATAAGGTATACAAATTGTATAAAACCTTAGTGATTCTTGTGTACATATGACTCGTCCAAATGAAAGTGGCATTGCCGTAATAACTCCGCCATATAAAGAGAAATATGACTGCGCATGCTCCTATAGAGGTCACAGAGAGATGGAAATGCATGTTATATCGTCAGATTGCATTTCCGCCTATCCCAACCGTTATAGAAAAAATAAGAAACTGCGCATGCGTGGGGACTTGGATTTAAGTTATCTTACTAGAAAACTTGCACAGGTTTACCGAGGCAACTGCATGTGATCATGCTAAATTGGCGATTACTTTTTGGCGTTCGAATAGCTTACGTAAATTTATTTGATTTGATATTTATAATGAATTTACCTGAACAATATACACATATTCCTGTCAAAAGAGATAAAAATATTTTTTTAAGCAGTTTTGACCCTTTTTCTTCTGTCATCAATTTTAATGTGATTTATAAATGAGGACGTGAGTTTCAAAACTCGCCTTATCCAAAATTTAAAAGTCGAGTTTTCTGTACTAATGTATTCTGTTGATAAACCTGCACAGAAAAAAAAATACTATAAACTGTAAAAAAATATTTTATCCTTTATTTTTGGGTTCTTAAAATATTGGTTTAGTTTCAAAACTCGCCTTATCCACTACGTAGTTGGCAACAAAACTAGCTTTATCCCTGCGCATGCGTAGACAAACGGACGACTAGCTTATCAGCTACTATCATAGTAATTTTCCTTCATTTTTCTGCGACCTGTTGCTATTTTCGTTTAAAGTTTTTACCTGTTCTATTCATATAAACTAATTGAATAAGTTTTACAGCATGTCTTATGTATAACGGACAGTAAATAAACTCTTGCATTTTGTGGGGAAAGTGGGAAGAAGAGAAAAAGTAATACGAAAACATGGGCTAATAATGTATATAGCAAAAGAAGATTAAAATGCAAGTACAAAATGGAGAATCTCTATATTTCTTACTATCAAAAGGAGTTAAAATATTTTAATTTTTATTCTCAGGCATAAACCTAAGGCATTTCCGGTCCTCAAAGTGCATTCACCAAAAAGAGAACTTCGAGCATTCAACTCCCTCAATGCAAGATGTATGACGCTTCCACCAAACTTTCTTTTTTCAAGCAAAGACAAAACTGCATAATATTACTTCATTTTGAGGTTCACATCTAAAAAATATCCTTCAAGAAACCGTCCAGGTGATTGGGCATGAAACATTCAGAAAAGTAAAATTTTCGCCTTGAAAGTTTTTTTTTAAGTGCATCCCAGTGCGGTTTCAAAGACATTACCATAAGGTACTATATAAAGATTAAGAACCATGGTCATCTTCAAATTTGTGGAAGTGTGTTTCGGAAGATTCTTGGGATATCAATATTCAGAGTGTAAAAAATGTGCTAGAGGCATCTAAAAACTGGACTTTCATCTTAAAAAGAAGGGGGAGGGAGTCACCGTGACGCAAGAGAAACTTATGGATGTCCACCTAGTGTTAAAAAAACATTTTGATGAAAACTGGTCAGAAATGAAGGTGCTTACTTTTCATAAAACGATCGCTTTTAAAATATTTTATTACTTGATTTAAAACATTTTTTTTTAATTGGAACTATATGTCGATGACTAACGGTTTAGGAATTAGCCATTGGACACCGTTGAGACCGGACACCCTGTATAACGTGGTACAACATGTTATAATTGTAAGTGAATTTATAAAACAAAACTTAAAAGTACTGATTTTCGACATTATAACGTGCTTTATTAAAAATATACGTATATTAAAACTACTTGTTGATAATATGATAATATCGATAATAAATGCCTTATGTTACGGTATAAACAAATACTGTAAAATATATACACGTATATAATCTCTGGCGCCTTCTGCTAGGCAGACCTATATTGGCTTGTTTTAGCTGTCTCCTAAAGTTATGCACGGAACTGACTAAGCTACGGGAAGAAAATTTGAACGATGAAAAAAAATAACAGTGGAAATAGAGAGTTGATGTGAAATAACATACGGATAGAATAAACCAGACTTTTCTTAATATAAAATAAAATAAAAATGCAATAAATAATTCACAGTAATAAAAGGGAAGCGAGAGATAATGTCACAAAACTTTATGAAAATCTAATATCTGTTACGGATTATGCAACCAATAGATTTCTGATACTTAAGATAGAATTTCTTCAGCAATGTTTTATTTTCTTAACGCTTCAAAACGGAAAAAAATGAAACATTTCAAAGTAATTTTTTTCAATTGATTTAACCCTATTCAATTTTGAAGTATCACATGTGATACTTCTGAACCGAGGAGGACATAAACTAAACTATTTGATGTTTTGACAGTTTTACATAACTGAATGCTTTTGGCTTTGACTCAAGACAAAAAAATGGCAGCACTGATGCTTATCTCCTCATAAAGAAAGTATAATTTTCTACTCTTGAAATTTCAGGAACCCTATGAAAGCTGCTAATGCTATATTATTCCGCTTTATTAGGTAGCTTTCTTTACAAAAAAGCTACCTATTGCAGCCGTTCGGAGAAAAGCGATTTCAAAAAATTTCGGTATATTTTCATCGATCATGACCCCCAGACCCCGAAACCACCCTCCGTTCAAAATTGATATCTCTCTCTCTCTCTCTCTCTCTATATATATATATATATATATATATATGACCTATGTCACACTGTAACTCCCGTAATTATGAACCGATTTCGATGTAATTCGGTGTGTACATAGTACATACCAATGTCTCGACCGAGTTCGTTGGCCAGCTTCATCCGCCGTTTTGTTTCAAAATGGCGGCCATTTAAAATTTAAAAAAAAATTAAAACTTGAAATGTGGTACCAAAAAATTAAAAATAGAAAAATATTTTTTTCTTATGTATTTGACCTTTATACAAAGATTCCGGAGCAGTTTTTGTTTCGTCTATATCTTAAAAAATGACTGAGTTATAGCATTTTGAATTTCTAGCGTGGCTGACATTTTGAAACGTCCTGAAATTTGTCACGCGATAAAAGGAGTATTTATGAACCGATTTGGATGTAATTCGGTGTGTACATAGTACATACAAATCTCTCGACCGAGTTCGTTGGCCAGCTTCATCCGCCAGTTTGTTTCAAAATGGCGGCCATTTAAATTTTTTTTTTTAATTTAAAATTTGAAATGTGGTACCAAAAAATTGAAAATGGAAAAATATTTTCTTCTTATGTGTTTGACCTTGATAAAAAGATTCGGGAGCAGTTTTTGTTTCATCTATATCTTAAGAAATGGCTGAGTTATAGCATTTTGAATTTCTAGCGTGGTTGACATTTTGAAACGTCCCGATTTTTCTCACCTAATAACAGACGTATTTATGAACCGACTAGGATGTACCTTGGTGTGTACATAGTACATACAAATATCTCGACCGAGTTCGTTGGCCAGCTTTATCCGCCATCTTGTTTCAAAATGGCGGCCATTTAAAAAAATTAAAAAATAAAAAAATTTAAATGAGATACCAAAATATTGGAAAATGAAAAAGATTTTTTTTGTATGTGTTTGACCTTAATACAAAGATTCCGGAACAGTTTTTCTTTCGCCTATATCTAAAAAAAAATGGCTGAGTAATAGCATTTTGAATTTCTCTTGTGGCTGACATTTTAAAACGACCTGATTTTTGTCACGCGATAACAGGCGTATTTATGAACCTATTTGGATGTAACTTGGTCTGTACATAGTACATACCAATGTGTAGACCGAGTTCGTTGGCCAGCTTCATTCGCCATCTTGTTTCAAAAGGTTTGCCATTAAAAAAAAATTAAATTTAAAATTCAAAATGAGGTATTAAAAAATTGGAAAATGAAAAAGATTTTTTTTATGTGTTTGGCCTTGATACAAAGATTCCGGAGCAGTTTTTGTTTCTGAAAATTTGTTCTTTTGTTGATATCTTAAAAAATGGTTGATTTATAGCAGTTTGAATTTCTAGCATGGCTAACATTTTGAAACGATCTTGTATTTGTCACGCGATAACACACGTATTCGCCTATTTCGATGTAAGAAGGCATGTGGATAGTATACATCAACACCTCGACCAAGTTCGCTGGCCAGATTCATCAGCCATCTTGTTTCAAAATGGCGGCCATTAAATTAAAAAATATATATATATTTAAAGTGAGGTGAAAAAAAATTAGAAATTGAAAAAGGTTTCTTTCTTAAGTATTTGATCTTGATATAAGGATTCAGGAGCATTTTTTGTTTGTCTTTACCTTAAAAAATGGCTCAGATATAGCAGTTTCAATTTCTATTGTGGGTGACATTTTGAAAAATCTGATTTTTTGCATGCGACAGCACTCCTATATATTAACCGATTCCGATGTGAGTGAGCATGTGAACAGCAATTACTAAGGTCTCGACCAAGTTCACTGCTTAGCCTCATCCGCCATGCTGTATTAAAATGACAGGCACTTTAAGAAATTGCCGAATTCGGCAGCCAAATATAAGTTACTTTAAAGAAAAGCAGCTTGGATAAAGCTGACTTATTTCGCGAAATTCTCATTCATTATATTGATAAAAATTAGTATTGAATCTCCTACATTCGGTTTCCACTAAATTGAGCTTCGTGTGTTTTCATGATATAAGTTGGCTTTTTTTAAATAAGGATTATGAAAGCTACCTCTTCCTCCCGGCACTGGCCGGAAGGACTTTTTTTCCATGCTTCATACAATCTATCGGCATTACACGCATTATTTTGTTATTTGCAAAATACATCAAATCATTATCAAGCGTTTTTTCCCTTAAACAAGAACGAAAAATTGTTCACCAAGCAAAGATTCTGAAACAGCTTCCAACACTAACAGGATTTTATTAGCCCCCAGTAAGCTATTTCTTTCTCCCAGCAATTAAAATGTCCTCTCCAAAAAATAACGTTCCGTTGTCTAAGCCAGCCGTAAAACAAAGCAGATGTATTCTTGTACGGAATAATCTGTACTGTAATTTATAACTTCTAAGCTTCGTAAATTTTCAATTTTTATAACGTCATATTGAGAAAAAAAGGTACTTTTAAATGCAATTTCTTTGAAAACTGCATTTTTGAGATATTAATTTTTTGTAGTTTTTAGGGCCATTTGTTTAATTTTGGCAACTCAAGTACTCCATTTATGTAGAAAGTAAAAGAAAAAGAGTTGGAAAATACCAATTATAACTTTTTGTAGCCGTTTTCTCATAAAAACTGAAAAAAGTCACTAAAATACGTGCTATTTTGATAAAATATAAATGAATGATTTCTGACAAAACATGGAGCTATTATAAACTAAATTTAAGTATTTATTACAAACTAATAAAGGCGTATGAATCATGAGATAGCCGATTTCTTTTGTCGAGAATCTTTAATGAAGAAATATCTTTTTTTTTTGGATTTGTGTATTGCTTAGCGATAGTCACGTCGTATGCATATTTTACTGTAGATGTTCTTTACGACTGGATCGTAAATAAAGAATTCTTCAGCGAATGCGGATGAGGTCATTTTATAAAAAATAAAAGGGAGTGTTTTAAGTCTTAAAACTGAACTATCTGTAATTATTTACATATATATATTTTTTTCATCGGGAGCAACACTAAATTCTGAAAAATCAGAATTCCTATATCTAGTTAATAAATATTTTTCTTAGAATAAAATAAGATATGTAAATAAACAACTTAAAAAACACTTAACTCGGTAAGAAATCCATTTTGCGCTATTTCATTCTTAAATTCTGTCCATATCTACTGTGCGAAGTCCTTCCTGTAGCCCTTGATGCGATCTGTAGAATTTATTCCATCTACTTAATGGAGTCAAAATGAGATCAGCTTTAAAATGCATACCACAGAGAAAAACGCACTTCGAGTAATTATCGATTTTAATTACTAATTTAAGCGAATTTTTTACTATGTATCTGGAAAGGAAGGACAAATGCAATGCACTCTATCTCAATGCTAGTCCAGTTCAAGTAAGTGCATTAAACTCATTATACAGTAGGACCTCTTTTATCCGAATCTCTTTTAACCAAAATCCATTTTTAAAGCCTTTTTTTTTTTTTTTTTTTTTTTTTTTTTTTTTTTTTTTTTTATTGCCACATTTTTTGTGTGCAAAATCCATTTTGAAAGCTTTTTTCTTTTATTTAACTATCATATTCCTTGTGTGCAAACGGTCCTTTCCGAACTATGAGTACATATAAATATTTTCGATCCCCTTTCTTAGAGTTCCTTTGAATTTTATTTGAGGTCCTGTAAGCTGCGGAGTGTAACGAAGAAAAAGAATAAATTAGCAATTCCGAAGCTTTTGGATGCTTTAAAAGTAGTTTGGGACGGCCGGAGCAGCAGGAAGACTGTTATACTAGAAACCAATAATATTAAACAACTCCGTAATAGAGCTTCAAAGCAAAGACAATTGAAACTGGGAGAAAAAAACACCTTTTCTAACACTTGTGATACATGTGAACAGTACTTAATTTCAAAATCAAAATTCATGTAATTTATTTTTGTTTCTATTTTGCTATTGCTTTGTACTTATTACCATAATAAGAAATATTGCATAGATTTTTCCTTAATCTTAAGATCTAAGCATTTTCGATAATCCGAATATTTCGATTTTCCGAAAGATGGCCGGTCCCATTTACTTCGGATAATCGAGGGTGTATTGTACTGAAAAAAGCTGTCGTAATAGAGATGCAACAATCCCTATTTAAAACTTTAATCCTCTGGCGCTGAAATCCCCCTTAGCTTTTTATTGAGCATTTGTTACAATAATAAGAAATATTGCATATATTTCTCCTTAATCTTAAAATTGAAGCATTGTCGATTATCAAAAATTTCGATTTTCCGAAAGATGGTCGGTGCAAATTACTTGGGATAATCGAGGTTCTACTGTAATTTGAAACAGTTTAACATGAATAAAAGGCACCGCAAACGATTTTCCCCATACACGAAATTTTTTTGAGTGTCCCTGCAAAAGAACTATAAATGCTACACACTTCATTTCAATACTGAAACTTCTATAGGATAATAATTCTTCAATAAAATATAAAACTTCCATGCCAATGAGAGTATATTTACGAGAGTAAGAACACGGACACACTGACGGCACTCAGGCGAATAACAGACAAACCGAATTCATAAACACATTTCAACTATGTTGAAAAGTGTTAAAAGCTATTATCGAAAACTCAAGCCACTTTGGACTTTTTTTGAAATACAAAATCTCACATATCGATTTCGTGAATATAAAGAGGACCTGTTTATCATCTTGTAATAATCTTTCTATAATCTTCTTGTAATAATCTATCTTTTCCCTGTCATTAATAACAATAATAATTACATTTTTCTGAAAAAAAAAATATCACTCTTTAATCACTTGCGCTGGAAAAGCGCGCGTTGAGATGTTTTTGTGAAATAGTTGCGTGGCTGTATGCAACTTATTCACAAAAACATCTCGATTACACTGCACGTCTTCCTGGAGAATGTGGGTAAATAAATGAAAGTTGTTTTTACTTTATGAATTATAAATCCCAGAGCAAATTTAAAGATGCAAAGCAATCTTTTTAGGATTCAAATATTACGAAAAAAAGAACGTTTCATTTCTTTAGATATTGTACTAATTTCTTCTACAAACTTCGGTTGAACTCAACTTCTTAATTAAAAAAAAAAAAAAAAAAAAGAACAACTTAGTTTCGATTTCGTAGCGAAAGTTCGATTTAAATGATAATTGATAATTGATAATTATGATAATCGACAATGACAATCGACAATTTTTGATGCTATTTAAATAAAAAAAAAATCTAGTTAGAATTATTAGTGAAATCATTACTTATTTTTTACCCAGATATCCATATAAATGTCTCCGAAAAACAGAAATTATTAAAGGTAAATTGATAAACATTTAGATAATGTATGTATGTATATACAGTAAACCCTCGATTTAACGTACTAATTGGAACTAAGATGTGTCCGTTAAATCGAAAGTCCGTTAAATCTCAAAGTACTATTTATAATATTATTTTGTTATAATTATAGTACATATATATATTATTACGTACTTGTAATTACATATATTATTACAGTGCAAATTACATATATATATATAATACTAGGGGGCTCTGCCCCCTTCAAGCTACGCTCGCCAACCCCCGTTCAGACACCGCAGAATCTGAAAATCTAAAAATCTAATGGGTTTTTAAAATATTAGAGAAGATTAAATTGTACTGAAAAAGCTGTGCAGATCTCCCTGTAAACGGGTTTCTATTCAATTCCCTTTGATTGCAAAAATTTAACGGAGAATCAGTTGCTGTTAAGACATCCAATGGTTGTTTTCGTTTTTGATTAAAGAGGATCAGTTAAAAATTTGAAAAGAAGCTAAAATAAACTGAATTAAGCATTCAGAATCTTTGTCAACCGATATTTTAAAACAATCTCTATAACAATAGCCTAAACCATGTGACTATCATCAACAGTTCCGGGCGGAACACTTTGCTTTTTATACTCTAGGTGCCATTTTGATACGTTAATGTTATCCAGGCACAGGTGATAAGTCGCCAAATATTATTCTATCCCCATCGTTTCATCTATATTATAATAGTTCAAGTCAAAAAATGCCATAAACAAATACGATCTGATCCCTTCGCCTTTCATATGAAAGTTTGGAACAAATGTCATATATATTGGCGCGATTTTTTTCCAACGCCAATTTGGGGAACGCATCAACAGCATAAACAACAACATCCGGCTTACCATATCAAGCAAAATAACGATACTTTGGCGCCAGTTAACTACCCGTTGCGTATATGACATTGGCGTCAGAAAGAAATCGCGCCAATATGGGGCCGTATATGACATTTGTGCAGAAAGTAAAAAAAAAAAAGCCGGGTGCAAATCTCGCCAATATCTTTTTTTCAACTCGCCAGTTAGCATTTTTTTTTTTTTTTTTTTTTTTTTTTTTTGTTCGAGTGGTAAATTAAAACATTGATTTGAAGTTGAAATTAATTGTCATGGTTTGTTACATAATTTAATATTTTGCCAGATGTCATATACGCACCGCATGTTTGGCATGTTTTTTTTTTTTTTTTTTTTTTTTACGAAAATTTGGCGAAAGCCTCGTTTTCGAATACCAGTTACATATGTATTTTTGGTACTACTTAGTTATCCTGTCGAAAAAAATCTATCGCGAACTATAAGATTAAATGTCAATAATGCTTGATCATAAATGTCACATTCACTTGACTTTTAGCAAGTTACACGTGTTTACGTCATCAAGTGAATTTATTTTGACGTTTTATTTTGATATTTATTAATGTTATACTAATTTATTTGTTCTTTCGTTATTTAAAATAAAAATTTTGTCAATCTGTACAATTTGGCGAGTGGTTTGGCGATTTATATAATTTGCAAAATTGGGTGACGGAATAACTACTACATTGTACCGTATTTTTTAATTATTTTCTATTATTTTCAAAAGGCAATAGCAAAAAAATAATTAATTTCTATAGAACAAAATAATTCATATAAAAAAAAGTAAATATACATTTATTATTAAATAAACAACAATAGACGGGTTACCACGTCTATCAAAATAATGCCATTTGTGTGCCAATTAGGTACCCCGGTGCGTATATGACATCTGTGTCTTTTTTTTTTTTTTTTTTTTTTTTTTTTTTTTTTTTTTTTTAAAGAAGTGAAAGCCATCAATTTAAATGTTTCATTTTTAAATGAAAGTTTTGTATTTAATAAAATGATAACGAAATACAAAAAAAAGCATTATTCTTAGCATAGATTTAAAGGAGGCCCAACTGTCGCCAAATTAATTTAAAATAGTAACCTTTTCTGAATTATGAAAAAAAAAATTCTGTTATGATTAAAATTTGAGTTGCCATCATTAGAAAAAATGTATTTAAAATTTGAAAAAAATTTATATTTCGAAAACTAATTCGAATTTAAAAATTCTAATACCAGTTTTGAGATCTGTGGATCAACACGGATTTTTGGTGTTAATTTCATCGCAAAGTATTCCATATTTTAGGCGAAATCGCCGTGAAACAAATAAGTTGTTTAATCGGTCGATTCAAAGAATCGATACATTTCAGGCGTTTCATATACTCGTTTCATAAATTCGTTTCATTAGGATTTTATATATACTAGGGGATCGTACCCGGGCTTCCCGGGTTGCGGAATATTGGTAAAAACTTTTTTTTTTTTTTTAATTGAAAACTAATAATTTTTTTATGTGCAATAATTTTTTTAGATTGACCACTTACATTAAAAAAGCATTTCTCATATGTAAAATACGAATTATATAATCAAATAAATTTTTGAAATTTATCAAAAGCGATATGTTTTTATTAGCCGCATGCTGAGAGTTATTTGCCAAGATTTTGCCACTTATGGGATCCTTTTATATTCTGATAATTTCAGAGCTTACACATGTCTGGTAAATTTGTGTTTTATTTATATTATTTTATTTATTTATTTATTCATAGGGAAGTTTTTTAATGGATATTAGCCGTAAGAAAATCATGAACTCTTTATTTTGTTTTAAGGACAAACGGATTAATCTTTCGTAATCGAGCTCCACGTGCTATAGATAAATTAAAAAGTAGTCCATGCTTTAAAATTGTTTTTAAAACCATAGACAATCAGTAAACTGACATGAACTTTCATAACAAATTCCATTTGAAAAAAAAATCCTACTTGGTGATCTAAAAATTTAAATTTTACGATTACAAATATATTAGATTTGCATTTTTACAACATTATTCTTTTATTTGTTTATAAAAGAAGTATTAATTTCGTTATGCAAAAATAGTCGGAAACAAACGCTGAAAAATGTTTGTTGCTTTATGTGCAAAATGTTTATTATTACTATGTATTGAAACCGGCACATGATAAGATAAACTTAAAAAAAATCATGCTTAAAAATTATTTTAGAAAATATAATACGTCAGTCAATTAAGATACAGTTTTTAAATAAATTGCATTTGAAAGTAAATTTTTTCCCTATGCGACGAAAATTGAAAATGTACGATGGTCAGAAGATTAAAAAATTGCAGTAGCGAAAATTTCAAGACCAAAATTTGATCGTGAAGTGTTGCCATTCGCAAAATGACGTCAGCGTTAAGCACAGATACGCTTGTTCTTTATAATATAGATACATAATCAGTAAAATATAATAAAGATCAGTTGTTAGGATGTGGTTATCAATTGGAGTCTCTTATGCTTGAATTAACACTTCACTTAACTTCACTTAAATAAGCATTTCGCCTGGTGTCTGAAACTTAGTATTAGTACACATGCAGAAGGTAAAACAATATAGATAATTTATGAGGAAAAATGCGTGTTTTCAAAAGAAGTGTGTTATTTTCGGTTATTATGCCCCTAATATAATATTATGCTCCTAATGGAATTTTGCACCACTAAACCCTATACAACAATTTTTATTAAAAATTTTGAATTTTTATCAGAAAATGGCTTGAATAAAGATAAAAATCCCTCATTATTTCTCTCTTGTCTGTAATAATGAAAGCTATCTAATTTTCACCATTTTGAAGAAATTTCATAAAATGATTTTAAAATTAAAATATAAAAGTGAAGATAATTTAAAAAACAAAAACAAAACAAAAAAACAGATAGTTCAATTACATCTATAAATAAACAGCTTTCAGTTAAAAAAAAAAAATTAGTAAAATTGGTTCAGCAGAAAGATCAGGGCAGGTGACTAAAAAACACACTTGTGTTTTAAATATATACATTATATAAAATTATGAAAAATTAAATTAAGCAAATTATGTTATTTTGATAAAATCTCTATAATAATAGCCTAAGTCATGTGGCTGTCATCAACAGTTCCGGGTTGACCGTTTCACATTTAATATGCCAGGCGGCCACTTTGGTAATTTAATATTAGCCGGGCGCAGGTGATAAATCGCCAAATATTGTTCCATTGCCTTCATGTCATCAGTTTTATAATAGTCCACTTCATGCGACTGCAATAAGCAATTTTTCGCGTGGCAAATTAAAACAAAGCTTTGTTGTTGAAAGGGAGTCTTGGTTTAAATTAAATATTATGTTTTATGGTATTATTTATTACTTTTCTTTTTTCTTTTCTTTTTCTTTTTTTAAGAAATAATTGAGAATCACAAATTTTAAATAAAGGGAGTGAAGGTATCATATTTCAAATGAAATTAATGAAATACGAAAAAATACTACGGGAACAACGTTTGGCGATTTATCACCCGTTCCCGGCTAACATAAAAATACAGAGTTTATGATTTCTGTATTGCACTCTTCCGATTTGGCGAAGGATTGAGCAAGTAAATTAATTATGAATAAAAGTAACATGATACAATGCTTAGCATACATTTAAGGGAAACCACACTGGACGCCAAGGGAGGCTAGTTATAGTAGAATGTCCGAAAGAATAGCATTAAATTTTTATAATTCGAGAGAATTTTGGACAAAAACTTCAGGAACATGATATTATTTTAAACCTCGAATTATTTGTTTGCTTGTCTAACTCCGCGAAGCAAATCCATCCAGGCGAGAATCATCAATTTCTGTAATATAATTATAAATCGCTATTCTTTGCACGTCACCTCTCTTTTATAAAGACACTCTAAATTTTTGTAGATTTCGATTACATTATTTTCAAAAGTGAAGCATTTTCACCTGTGAAGAATTTCAAAGTAGCTGGGCTGTGAAAATGACGCACTTCTACAAAACATAATTTAGGTTTAAAGATTAAATTACACGCTTTTTTATAAAATGACGTCCTTTACATCCGCTAAAACAATCCACTTTTACAATCCAGTTGTAAACTTCGTCTATAGAAAAGTATGCATATGACGTCATTATCACGGAATAACAGACAATATTCTTGACATAACCCGTATATTAATTTCAACTCTTTTTCAGATTTTATGATAAAATGGCTACAAAAAGATACAGTATGTCCTATTTTCGACTATTTTCCGTTTACTTTCAATCGAAATGAGGTACCTTTGTTGCCACGATTAGAAAAATGGTATTAAAAACTACAAAAAAATTAATATTTCAAAAATAAATTGAGATACAGCTTTCAAACAAATTGCATTTCAAAGAGCATTTTTTTTCCTCATACAACGGTGTAAAAATTTAAAATGTGCGATGTTTAGAAGTTTAAAAATTTGCAGTAGAGAAAATTGCAAAACCAAAATTTTATTTCAAATTTCAAAGTGTTGCCATTCGCAAAATGACGTATGTGTTACGCACAGATATGTTTGTCCTTTATAATATAGATAGGGTAGATATATATACAATATATACAGTGTATATACATAAATATATATTGTATATACATATATACTACTGTATATATATATATATATATATAAACACAATACATTACTTTTAATAATACAATATTTGTAATGAAATACAAACGAATTAACACATATGCAACTTTTATGGGAATGAAACACTTTTTACACAGAAATAATAATTAATAAAACAAATGGAAAAAAATTACAATGTCCCCAAAGCAACAGGCATCATTTTATGTTATTTACATCACATTAAGGTTGCTCCATACTGCTGGATTGAAAAAAGGCGTCTAGTTTTACTTGTTTCCCACTTGAATGCTGTTTTTTTTATTATAAGAGCTAGAAATTGTCTAAAGTGTTCATAATACGCAAACACTTCGGGATCTGAAGATGCCCCTATGTAAGTAATGACGTCGTCCATATGCTCTCGTACTGTAGATAATTTCGGTCGAAATTCGCTTAATTCTTCTTTCTTGTCATCCTCGACCTCATCTTCATTATCATCATGCAGAATACTTTCTGCGATCTCCTCCTCATTTAGAATTTGGTAGCCTGGATCTGCTTCGTCATTCTCGAGCCACTGTTCTATATCTTTCTCAGGGATATCATCACCAGCCTCCATTATTGTATTCCTAAAATCCGAAATCTCAAACCCTGTAAAATCGTATTCAGGATCTGCGTCGTTGAGTAGTTTTGACCAGCCGTTAGCCAATGTGGATACCTTCATCTCCCTCCACGCAGCAGCAAAGTTAAAGATAGCTGATTTTAAATTGTAGGTGCGCAAATTTTGCAGCGTTCTGGCTCCTCTCAAATCTTCTACTGCATCATTTTCTTTTTCTAACACTACCATTACTTCTTCAAGGAATTTCTTCTTATAAATTTTCTTGCAGGCAACAATGACTCCTTCGTCCATCTGTTGAATTAATGAAGTTGTGTTTGGATGAAGGAAATCACATTTTATTCGTCCATCCCTACTAACTAACTTTTCCGCGTTAGGGTGGCAGGGAGCATTATCAAGGAGTAATAGAGCTTTTACTTCGTGGGAAGGTATTTTCATAACTTCTTCTTGATAGTGACGCACGGCAGGAACAAATTGGTTAAAAAACCAATCAGAAAAATATCGCCTGTGAACCAAGCATTCTTTGAACTGGAATAGATGACTGGCAGTTGTTGCATACTAATATTTTTTAGATCACGCGGTTTCTGGCCTTTCCAAATTAACGCGTTTCCGTTTAATATTACAAGCCATTTCAATAAAGCACTAGTAGCAAAATACACTTGTGAACTGGAGCAGAAATGGATCGTGGGTACGCTAGCGCATGCATAGAACGAAAAGCATACCACATGGCCGCATAGGTCGCCAGCATCATTGCGCATGCTTAGAACGAAAACCACGCTGCAGTGAGAATCAAAGCGCGCGCTTTCGGAGTTTCGTGTTCTTTCCCTTTTTTTAAGTTTTCGTTCATTTGATCACGAGACATTGTGTGGCCACAGATATAATAAATATATTTTTTTTATTTTGCCAAGAAATCGCTTTTTAAAAATAGTAAAAAGAAATGCTTTGTCGTTGTTCATTGCTTGATTTTTTACATATAAAAGCTTAAAGAGGGTTGCGTGTTGATTCTCAAGTAGGGGAGGGGGATGGGGGCAGTAATATATATATATATATATATTTTTTTTTTTTTTTTTTGAAGCGTGTTTCATCGTTTTAGAAGCTGTTTTATCATGGAGGCTTCCAGTAAATAATAGTGATAAATAAATATTTGACATTTGTCAAATATAAAAATCTGAAATACGGGCGTTGAATTTCAGGTTAGGGAGAGGAGAATAATTTTAAATTAACGATTTTGATTTGTTAATTTAAGGATAAAGTGTTTTAAAAGGGATATTAAACGAAACCCTCTGTGCGATCTGCGATTACACTTACCCATTTGTTTTGCATTAATTTTTGTTTAATTTTTAATTTTGTTTTTTTTTTAATTAGTCCGTTGAATCCGAAGTCCGTTGAACCGAGGTCCGTTGAACCGAGGTCCGTTAAATCGAGGGTTTACTGTATATATATATGTTTTGTGGGGAGGTAGGGAATACGTCAGGAAACCGATTTTACATAGGAAATTAAGTCCGCAAATGTACGCACGCGTATATAGAGGGCACTGTGTGTACCCAAACTTCCATTGCATCCCAATCATTGTTTTGACTTTCCTAAAGCTAGTATTATTTCTTCTCCTATTTCCACTTCTCATTTGGACTTCCACGAAGCATTTTACATTTTTAAAAACTCGAAAAATCTCGTTAGTAACGTTTAAGAATTCCAAAATTTAAAAATTCAAGAACGAAAAAAGTTTAAAACAAAGAATAAAATAAACTAACAAAAAATAAGTAAAATAAAAATGAAAACAAAAAGTAAAAAAATACCAATTAAAAAATAAATAAAGGTTGAAGGAACCGGAAAGAGCAAAATGAAACGAGAAGTTTCCATATGTCAGATAATGAAGGCGTTGAATAAAGGTCTTAACGAGTTTTTTGGAGTTTTTAAAGATGTAAAAGGCTTCGTCGAAATCCAAATGAGAAGTGGAAATAGGAGAATAAATAATACTAGCTTTAAGAAAGTCAAAACAATAATTAGAACGCAATGGAAGGTTGCGTACATACAGCGCCATCTACATTTGAGGACATACTTTCCTATGTGAAATCGGTTTCCTGACGTATTCCCTGCCTCCCCACGAAATTAGAACGATACGTTTTGAATCACCTTGTATATATTAAACTTAAATTATTAATGAAATAAAACTAAAAAAATAATTGATAAAAATATCTAAAATGTCCTTATGAATCAAATATCTTTCCCAGGACTTTTAGTCTTATTTAAATTAATAAATGCATGCTTTAAATATTAAAATTAAGAATTATTATAAGAAATAAAAAATATTATAAATTATTACAGATTACAACTAATATCTGCGCAAACACGTTAAAAGCATGGATAAAGCATAAAATGGAATTTTTTCTTTGAAAACAAAATCTTAAAATACTCTTATATCCTTGTAATTTTTCAAAGACAAATATTTGAATAAGTTTTTAGTAAGCAGAAAAAAGAATTTTTAAGCGTTGTTTAAAATTATTTTTACGGGAAAGTTTAAACACTTCAGTTTAATTTCGACATCTACATACGGGAAATAACTAGTATATGAAGATTACTTCTAAAATAATTTTACAATGCAATTTTTATTTTTTTATTACATCCAGGATAAGTTATTGCAGTAAAAAAAATAATAAAAACATTTTCGTTAATGACTTCTTCCTTTTGCAAGCTGTTTCATTGAAGTAAATCTACCCTATATATATAAAATCCTAATGAAACGAATTTATGAAACGAATATATGAAACGGCTGAAATGTAACGATTCTTTGAATCGACTGATTAAACAACTGATTATGTTTCACGGCGATTTCTCCTAAAATATGGAATACTTTGCGATGAAATTAACACCAAAAATCCGTGTTGATCCACAGATCTCAAAACTGGTATTAGAATTTTCAAATTCGAATTAGTTTTCGAAATATTAATTTTTTTCTAATTTTATATACATTTTTCTAATGATGGCAAATAAAATTTTAATCAAACAGATATTTTTTCTTCAGATTTTAGAAAAGGTTAATATTTTAAACTAATTTGGCGAGAAGTTTGGCCTCCCTTAAATGTATGCTAAGAAATGTATCATGTTACTTTTATTCATAATTCAATTTGTATTTCATTATCATTTTATTTAATACAAACAGAAATATTTAAAATAAATGTCTTTCACTTCTTTATTTCTTTTAAACGAAATGAAAAGAAAAATATTAGGCACAGATGTCATATACGCACCGGGGTACCTAATTGGCCCCAAAATGGCATTATTTTTGTTGACATGGTAACCCGGCTATTGTTGTTTATTTAATAATAAGTGTTTATTTATTTTATTTTATTTTTTTAAATTACATAAATTGTTTTGTTTTATAGTTAATTATTTTTTTGGTTATTTTCTTTTAAAAATAAAAAAATAATAGAAAATAATAAAAAAATACGGTACTACTTAGTTATTGCATCAACCCATTTCGCCAAGTTATATAAATCGCCAAACCACTCGCCAGATTATATAAATTGACATAATTTTTATTTAAAATAACGAAAGAAGAAAGAAAATAGTATAACATTAATAAATATACAAATAAAACGTCCAAATAAAAATCACTTGAAGACGTAAAGACGTGTAACTTGCTTAAAGTCAAGTGAATGTGACATTTATCAACCATTATTGGCATTTAATCTTATAGTATGGTGATATATTTTTGTTCGACGGGATAACTAAGTATTACCAAAAATACATATGTAACTGGTTCTGGAAAACGAGGATTTCGCCAAATTTTCGTAAAAAAATCACGCAAAACCGGTGCGTATATGGCATCTGGCCAAATATTAAATGATGTAACAAACGATGACATTTAATTTCAACTTCAAAGCAATGTTTTAATTTAGCATTCGAAAAAAAAAAATGCTAACTGGCGAGTTGAAAAATAGTTATTGGCGAGATTTGCACCCGGCTAGCGTAACAGTACAAAGAATTCTTTGCGACAATGCTTTTATGTATTATTATTCGAAAAAAAAAATTGATTTTTTTAAATCGAAATGGAAAACTTTCGGCACAGATGCCACATCCCATAATGTCATATACGCAACGGGTACTTAACTGCCGCTATAGTATAGTTATTTTGCTTGATCTGATAAGCCGGATGCTGTTGTTTATGCTGTTGATCTGTTCCCAAAATTAGCGTCGGAAAAAAAAATCGCGCCAATATGGGGCCGTATAGAATATCTGGGCCAAACTTTCATATGAAAAGCGAAGGGATCAGAGCGTATTTATTTATGGCAGTTACATGACTTGGACTATTATAATATAGATGAAATAATGGCGATAAAATAATATGTGGCGACTTATCACCTGTACCTGGCTAATATTAAAGTACCAAAATGGCACCAGGAATATAAAAAGCGAAGTGGTTCGCCCGGAATTCTTGATGATAGTCACATGACTTAGGCTATTGTTATAGAAATTGTTTTAAATCACCGGGAGACAAAGACTCTGTACACTTAATTCCTTTTATTTTTAGCATCTTTTAAACGTTTAACTGATCCTCTTTAATCAAACACGAAAACAACCATTGGATGTCTTAACAGCAACTGATTCGGCCTTAAATTTTTGAAATTGAATGGAAACCCGTTTACAGGGAGATCTCCACAGCTTTTTTCAGTATAATTCAATCTTCTATAATATTTTTTATACCGATCAGATTAGCGTGTTTTTAGATTCTGCGGTGTCTGAACGGGGGTTGGCGAGCGTAGCTTGCAGGGGGGAGAGCCCCCTAGTATAAATCATAAAATTGTATTAAAAATATATTCGTAATTTTTTTTTTGCATGTTAAAGAAAAAAAAACCCTCGATAGATGCGGTTATAAAATCTGTTATAGAAAGTTAAAAAAAACTTAGCGAACAGTGTTCATTTAGAAATCGGATTAAATGTTCACGTTATGTTGTTTTATTACAGATTTCAATAAATGGGATTCAAGTACACGGCGTGTCCCATAAAAATTAAAACGAGTTTATTTTTAACTATTTTAAATAGATAAGGAATCTCTTGTAATGTTCAATAAAATGTCATGGTATCCGAATATGTTGTTAAAACGTTCTATAATTTATTTTTCTTTAATTACATTTGATAAATTTTTACGTGACATCGCTAATTTATCCTCTAAATATTTATTTTTGCGTGGAGGCAGCAAAATTGTTACAGAAAACTGTAAAATTGTATCAGTTAATGTAAAAGAAACATAAATGTGCAGTAAAACTTTACCAAAATGTAATAAAACCCCTTCCAACTAGCCATGATTCCGATAAACGGTCTGTTATTTTAGGAAACGTCTAAATCCAACAGATTTTTGAGATTTAAAGAAGTATTACGGAAAATAATTTTCTTTTATTGCTCTGTGGGAAAAAAAAAAAGGAACGAAATAAATCGAACATTTTTCTATTAGCTCCTCATATGCTATTTCTTTCGAGCAGCAATTAAAGTATCGTCTCCAAAAAATAGCGTAACATTATATAACCCAGGCGCGAGACAAAGCAGATGTGTCATTGTACGGTATAATTACTACATTTTTTTTTAAACTTCTAAGCATCGCACATTTTCAATTTTTATACCATCGTATAGGGGGAAAAAACAAACAAACAAAAAAAAAAACAATTTTAAATGCAATTTGTTTGAAAACTCCATCTCAATTTATTTTTGAAATGTTAATATTTTTGTAGTTTTTAACACTATGTCTTCAATGTTGGCCACTGAAATACTCCAACTCCGTACAAAGTAAAGAAAAAACAGTTGAAATGTAGTAAATTATTATATATTTTGGTTGCCATTTTCCTATAAAAACTAAAAAAAATTGTAATTAACGTGGTACGTTGATTTTTTTATGATTTCTGATAAAACATGCAGCTAATATAAACAATGTTTAATTTTATGTATCCATATTAATGTTACACACATATCAATCATTAGATCCTTTTTTTCGTCGTGTTTCTTGAATGACGACATCGCTTTTTTGCTGTTGTCTATTATTCCGCGATAGAGGTCATATGCACACTTTTCTGTATATGTTATTTAAGACTGGATCGTAAATATGGAATTCTTCGGCGATTGCTAATGAGGTCTTTTTATATAAAATAAAAGCGTGTGTTATATGTCTTCGAACTGAATTATGCTTTGTACTATCTATATTTAAATATATATATATTTTTTTTTCTTTTCATAGGGAGTAACACTAAATTCTGAAAAACAGAATTCCTGTTTTCTAGTTATCTTTACATAATAAAGTATTGTATTTGTGAAAAATTTCGACTTCCAGTTTTCGACGGATTTATACATTTTAGAACGTCCTAAACACGATTTGATGGTTTTTAGAAAATGTCTGTTTGTGAGTCTGCATGTGACAAAAAGGTTGTGGGCGCTCTATCTCAAGAACTGAAGCACGGAATTTCAGAAAACTTTAGATTCGGCTAGATCTTGATATAAACTGGTGCTGATTATTTTTTGGTGTAAATCGCCCAACAGGTGGCGCTGCTAGGGTGCCTTTTTCATGATTTTCGGAATAGTTATATCCCAAGAACTACCGCACGGATTTCCATAAAACTTCAGATTCAGTTAGTTCTTGATATAATTTGGAGCTAAATACTTTTTGGTGAAAATCGCCTTAGAGGTGGCGCTGCTATGCTTCATTATTCATGATTATTGAAATAGCTCTATCTCAATAACCAATGCACGAATTTTCATCAAACTTCAGATTCAGTTATCCCCTGATATAAATTAGTGCTGTTTAGATTTTGGTGTAAATCGCTCAACGGGTGGCTCTGTTCTGCCTAATTTTTCACGATTTCAGCAATAGCTCTATCTCCAGAACTGATGCATGAATTTTTTTCATTTTTCCGTTTCAGTTAGTCCCTGATATAAATTGGTCCTAATTAGTTTTTGGTGTAAATTGCCCAACAGGTGGCGCTGCTATGCAGATTTTTTTACGATTTCCACAATAGCTCTATCTCAAAAACTAATGCAGGCATTTTCATCAAACTTCAAATTTAGTTAGAAGTTGAAATAAGTTGTTGATGATTAGATTTTGGTGTAAATCATGTAAACGGTGGCACTGATATGCAGCATTTTCCAAGAAGTATTAACGCGTATGAAATTGATGAAAGTTTTGGATTGACAGATTCAACTTGTTTATAGTGCATTAATCAGATTTTTCAAAAGGAAATATTATTTTTTAGGATGTTATCTATTCTAAAGTTAAAGTGTTCCTTTTCAATAAATATATTTTATAGACAAACATGCTAAATTAGCAGCAGTAACATTATTATTAAAATGAGAAGTATTTTGTTACTTTTGTAAGTATAAGTTCTGTAATCATCTGATAACTAATTAACACACTATAAAAACTACACGGAAACATATCGGTTTGTTTCTTTCTTTTTCAACTTCTTACGTCGGGCAGTAAAATTAGTTTTTTTCAGATCTGCTTCGTGAAATATCCAAAGTTTTATTGTTTATTGAGGTTTCTGAAGATTAAAGAATACTTTTCGGAACTGTGGATTTCTCAGAAAAGGTTATACTTTATGTTCGAAAAGCTTTGCTTTATACAGAAATATTTATCTTTTTTACAGTGTAGTTAATTTAAAATTAATCTTTTTTAATTGGGACCTTACATATAATTAGAGATGTAAATCTGTGAGATATTACAGCTATTAAAAGATTGTAATACTTATACATTTGAGATTAAACAAAAATATCGATATTAGCACCAGTATTAAAATCCAAGACTTGTAAAATATTTTCAGAAGCATTATTAGAAAAATTCAGCCATCTATTGGCGTTGAGATAAAACATTTTTGGAAAGCTTTTTAAATTTGTTTAACACTTTGTCTAGAGTCTAAGATTATTATATTTTGGTTTTCGTGAATTTTGCCAGAATTGTATGTGATGCATATTTTCACGTTGACTAACATTTATTTATTTATTTATTTATTTTTTATTTTATTTTTTTTTTTTTTTTTTGTAACAGTTGAAATTATCAATTTTCTTTGGCAAATTACGAAATTAACTGGTACCAAAAAGTGATATAGTCTGTTTTTTTCTTTCCTAATAATTCAGTTATTTTAAAGATACAAATACGTAATTTTTTATTATGATCGTGTTGCAAGAGTAAGAATTTTTTTAATTTTATTTTTGATTGTTTGATTAAGAGGATCGTACACAATTTTCGAAAATGTATTATTTTGAAAATTAATGTGAGTAACAATTTCAGAAAGATTTTACTACAGGGATTTAGACCAATCTTTAAATAACCAGGGATCTCATCTTCCACGACCTCTTAATTTCTAGGAATAATGTAGTGGATATGAAGACATCTGACACAATTATAGGAAATTGATTCATTTTCATAAATAAAAAACAAATCTTAATGATTACTTCCTTCTCACATTCGTAACCATCGTATTTCGAGATTATGTTATGATTTAACAAAATGGTTTCAAGCCATTGGAGTTTTATGAATATCAATACATGTTTTCTTTTAACCGCTTCGCCTCAAATCTTAATGATTACTTCCTTCTCACATTCGTAACAATGGTATTTCGAGATTATGTTATGATTTAACAAAGTGGTTTCAAGCTATTGGAATTTTATGAATATCAATACATGTTTTCTTTTAACCGCTTCACTTCAAATCTTAATGATTACTTCCTTCTCACATTCGTAACAATGGTATTTCGAGATTATGTTATGATTTAACAAAGTGGTTTCCAGCTATTGGAGTTTTATGAATATCTATACATGTTTTCTTTTAACCGCTTCACCTGCATGCCTCTGCTGCTTACATCATAATTATTTGGTAGTTCAAAAATCAGTTGGTGAAGGGGTTATATGTGATTTTATTTTTCTTGGGGGAAGCATGATTTTGATTGGTGCATTGTACTGAGGAAAATTTAATTTTATGTTATAGGGGGAAATACAGTAGACTCCCGCAAATCCACACTGCTTGGGACGAGAGGTTTTGCGGATTTTAGAATTCTGGGGATTTCTGGTCAATTATTTGTTTATATTTTTTAATCATAATGCGAATGTAATAACCCAATCGTAATGATAATGACTGCGTAAAGTGATGCACTAAAATAATAATAATAAGGATGATTTAAAAAGTTATCAAATTATTACATGTAAATGTCAAGTAAATAATTAATAATCTATAATTAAATACGCACCATAAAGATGCATTTTTTTTTTAAATTTTTGTATGCAACTTGCCTCACAAACGTACCCTACTGATTCACATCAAAATCATAAAATAAGGAAGTTTTATTTCAGGTTTAACCAGTCTTAATAACCAAAACAGCTTGATTAATACGTAAATATATTTGGTAAAATGATTGCGATTACCAAATGTATCAGCAATATCTTGATTTTTTTAGAAATAAATTTATACTTCCTTCATGAAAAAGCATAAGTTCAATCATATTAATGAGAATTACATTCAAAATACGAATAAGTTACGGATCCATATATGCTGAATAATATAAAAATAAAAAGTGTGTAATTTTGATCCAACATCTTAACTGAAAGTTTCATTGTTTACATCTGTGGTAATGTGTAGATTTTAGGCGTTTGCGTATTTTATGGTTGTGGATTTGAGGGAGTCTACTGTATTATAAAATGAAATACATACTTTATTAAATTTACTACAAACTGCATTCAAACAGGATAGGATAATCGCACGTAGTTGAAGTAACGGTATTATGAAATACTGTATTGTAGCCAAGCGTTAAACTGAGAAACGACTATCTAGTAGGGTGGGGGTAGTGCGATGATGATGGGTAGTGCGGAAAAGTTGCAGTGGTGGCACTAATTTCACACAAAAAAATTGAGATTTTTTGGACAATCCCTTGATTTGCCGCAAATGACTTGAAATGTTGCTCAAATGCTGATTTTTGAACCTTTTTGTAAAAATTTTAAAAATGTTAAATTACATTTATTTTAGCTGAATTTACTTGAAATTTCATGTTTAGTGTACTAAATGTTTAAAAAAGCTCTGATTATGTATTATTTAATAGTTATGTGCATTTCGATTTAGGCGATGTTTATAGTCTTTCCGAGTATAAGTGAGCAAAAATTGTAAATATTGTTGGGTTCGTTCGCTCTTTGTTTGTCTTTATTATGTTTCTCGCTCGTACTTCTGATTTTCGATACGCTCAGAGTCACATATTTTGGTGACGGAACATTGCATGATTTGACAGAAATTCTGGAAGGAGAGGAGAATATGGAGCTGAAACCGATGAAAAACAAATCACTCATCATGAGGGTGAGGGAGGAAATACAAGATGGGAGGAACTGCGAGATGGGATATTAATTATTTTTCTGCTCTAAAATACTAATATTCTGAGAAGATTCAAATAGTGGGAACTTTGAAGCAGGCAGTTCAACTGAATCAAAATTTGAATCAGGACCTTCAAAAGAAGACACTCCCAAACGCATATCCCTTTCTCACACAGCGTTCGCCGTATTTAGAACTGGTATATCAGATAGGGAAATTGCGTTAAGAGCTTCATCCGTGCTTCAAGATGCAGGAATTGGGACAGCAGAGGAGAAGAATCTCGTCATCGATAAAGACAAGGTCAGGTGACAGAAAAAGGAACTTTGAAAGAAAATACCAGAGAAAGAATTTCTTGGAAGATGAAAAATTTTAACCACATTCTCTGATGGTAGAAAAGATAAAACGATCGTCATAGAAAAAAGAGACAAGCGGCACCGTCGGGTAAAAGACGAAGCACATATCACTAACGTGCTTCGAACGTGCACGAAAATGTACGTGCCGCTTTCTATGAGCGTATTCCTGTTTCATGGCCATAAGAAATGCAAAAGGCTGAAGATATGAGTACTCTGTTAATCTAGCTCCGATTGGGTTGGTAATCATCTTAGGTCAAGTGGTTCTACCATCTAGCTTAGACAGTTAATGTCGGTGTCGGTGTGGAAGCTCGTTTGTATGAAGAGTACATATCAAATGTTGCGGTTTTCTTCTTAATTTTTTCCAAAACCCGCTTCATTCTGGCTTAGAAAATTATATCATGATTTTGCTATTTCTCCGCAGAGACCAGAAGAAGGAGTCAAGTGACCCAAATATTCCGAACCACGTTCAGATAACATGGTGATATTTGTTTCGTCTTTCTCTTTTTTTTCTATAAAGATCATTTTATTTTTTCTACTATCAAAAAATAAACTTGTATTTTTTCTTTCTCCAAAAACTTCCTCTTCCTGCATCTTCGATCGAAGTTCCTTTTTCGTTCTCCTGACTTTGTCTTTATCGACAACAAGATCCTTATTCTTTGTTGTTACAACTCCTGCATCCTGCAGCACAGATGAAGCTCTTAACGCAATTTACATGTATGATATGCCAGTTCTAAATGAGGCGAACTTCGTGTGTGAAAGGATGTGCGTTTAGGAATACCTGCCTTTGAAGGCCCTTGTTCAAATTCTAATTGAGACGAACTGCCTGTTTCAAAGTTCCCACTATTTGAATCTTCTGAGAATATCTGTATTTTAGAGCAGAAAAATAATTAACATTCCATCTCGCAGTTTCTCCCATCTCCTATTTCCTCCCTCATCCTCATGATGACTTATTGCGTTTTCATTGGTTTCTCCTCCACATTCTCCTCTTCTTCCAAAATTTCTGTCAAGACATGCTGTGGTCCGTCATCCAAATATGGGACTCTGAACGCATCGAAAAACAGAAGGAAGAGCGTAAAATATAATAAAAACAAAAAAGAGAAATTGACGAATGGACAACACAATACTTATAATTTTTGCTCACTTATATGCGAAAAGGCTATAAAAATCGCGTAATTCAAAATACACATAAATTAAATAATACATAATCAGAGCTTATTTAAACATTTCGTACACTAAACATGATATTTCAAGTAAATTCAGCTAAAATAAATGTAATTTAATATTTTTTAAATTTTTGCTAAAAAAGTTCAAAAATCAGCATTTGACCAAAATTTCAAAGGCAAAATTTGCGGCAAATCAAGGAATTGGCCAAAAAATCTAAATTTTTTTGTGTGGACTTAGTACCAGTGGCAAATTTTCCGCACTACGCATCATCGAAAATCGAAAAAAAAAAAGTTTTTTTCGGCCAACCCTGTTATCTAGTACTCAAATAATGTGATGAGTAATGTGATAAAATCAAATGTTATTCTCAATTGTTGCAGTTCATCACATGTAACTCGTATTAATAAATTTGTATTAAAATTCGTATTAATTGTATGACCTCTTCGTCAGCGCTGTTAACTAAGTTCAGTATTAAGTTGAACAGTTATATTTATTGCTGTGTTCGGCAGTTTATCTCAATACATTGACGAGTTGTTCACGGGTGATGAGGTTATGTCTTTCCGAGATGGCGTTTTGGGTAATGTGGAATACCTACTAAATAACTATTTAACGAGAAGTCTATTGAAGATGAATTTGTTGCGATGATTTCTTGAGATTGTGCGATGTGGATAATGTGGACTGTGGTGGGACCGAAACAGCAGACATAATTTGAGATTTTTTATAAAAATGAAAACAATAGTTAAATGAATCTTATGGTCGTAGATAAGGTACTACAGTTTACGCATTATATAATTTTGGTTATTCTTGTAAATCGTTTTCTTGCATTTTTAATATTCCTTACAATCATTTTCACACATCGCCTGATTAGTTTAAATTAACCGAAAAAATAATTCTTTTTTTTTTAAATCTAAATATTCATATGTATATTTTCCTTCCACATTAAACGCATTACAAATGTGTTAAGAAATATTCAAAGTTTGTATTTTACTAACATTTAATGCACCTTAATTTATTTTTATGTAGACTTAGAAAGGAAAATGTAATTAGTATTCCTTAATACCTAAACTTCTTGCACATATGGATCCGTAAATTCCACGATAACAATTAACATTAAATAATGTTTTTATTGCTTTAAAATATCTTTTTATGACTTCATAAGCAAACATAAAAATTTAAATAATTCTTCTTTTTATATTTAAACTAGAAGAATCACATGCCGCTGTTTATTTCTAAGCAAAGAAAAAAAACTGCCATGAAAATTTAGATTGTGCTTCAGATAGATAAAACAACAGTCATAAAAATAAATTATTTGTTTTAAATGTGAACATTACATTAATATGGAGAATGCTTTAAAACATGGAAAAAAATATTTTGAAAATAAAAGATCAGCTTACAGGGACAGTTGGACATTGTTTTTCCCCTTGCATTTTCTACTTTCAAGGAAGTTCATCATCATAGCAAAAGAGTTTAAGGATAGAAAGTTTATACTAGAAAACACAAAACGTGCAAATTTCTCTTTGAAAGCGTACAAAAATTTCATATTATTTTAAACTTAAAAAAAAAATTCTAGACATTTCATATCTTAATTATTTTATTTATTTTGTAATAATTTCTCGGTGTTTTCTCCACACGGGGATATAAAATACAACTTTGGAATGATAAAGTATAAAAAAGATGTACAAAATCCTCATTTCTGAAAAAATGTGAATTTAAATAAAAAATTGCTGCACGTATTACCAAAAGCTTTACTGAAAAGAGTGCATATTTTACTGTATTAGTCTAAAAGATTGAATTTAAACTCATTTCACTTGGAAAATTGCGTAAACACGCGAAATTTTCCCTTCAATAAAAAGTAACAAAATAAAAAGCACAAACTAGAAAAAATCCAAATCTAAGGTTCGGGTGCACTCGGACATACCTTCGTCTATCCGGATGCAAATTTAAAGACCTCTACGTGCAATAGTACTGCGTAATAATCTTGCATACACAGACACAAAAACATCTTTTTACTTTCATCTATCTTTAAAAGAAAACAGTATTGGATTCATGAATATTTTTGACTTTCGGTTTTCGACGGATTTAGGGACGGATTTTAGGGGTCAGAGCACCCGAAAAACATGTTTTACGTCTGTGAGTCAGTCTGTCTGTATGTGACAAAAATTTTGTGGGCGCTCTATCTCAAGAACTAATGCGCGGAATTTAATAAAAAATTGTGTTCAGTTAGTCCCTGACATAAATTGGTGTTGACTAGTTTTTGATGTAAATCGCTCAACAGGTGGCGCTCTTATACAGCATTTTTCACGATTTCCGCGATAGCTCAATCTCAAGAAGTAATGCTTGGATTTTCAACAAACTTCAGATTCAGGTATACCTGGATATAAGTTAGTGATGTTTAGTTTTTGGTGTAAATCGCTCAACAGGTGGCGCTGCTATGCAGCCTTTTTCACGATTTCCATAATAGCTCAATCTCCAGAACTAATGCACGGATTTTCATCAAACTTCAGATTCAGTTAGTCCTTGACATGAATTGAAGTTTTGTACATTTTGGTGTAAATCGCTCAACAGGTGGTGCTGCTATACTGCCTTTTTTACGATTTCAGCAATAGGACTATCTCAATAACTAATGCTTGGATTTTCAACAAACTTCAGATTCAGGTATACCATGATATGAATTTGTGCTATTTATGTTTTCGTGTAAATCGCTCAACAGGTGGCGCTGCTATGCTATATTTTTCAGAATTTCGGCTATAGCTCTATCTGAAGAACTAATGCACGAATTTTCATCAAACTTCAAATTCAGATATACTTTGATAAGAATTGGTGCTAAATTGATGTAATTTCTTGTACTATTTAAATTATTTAATTGACGTGTTTTATACTGAAAAAAGTTTTGTGATGGCCACTACATACTAGATTTTTACTAGTATAGATGTTTAACCATGTTTAACATCTCCCAATACAGTTGTAAGGTATTTATGAATGCCGACAAAGAACCATGCCACGTTCGGTATTGAAAATGAAGTGCGTAGCATTTATAGTTTGTTTATAGAGGATCTCGAAAGAATTCCGTTACATTACAGTCTATAGGGAAGAATGCCTTCTAGTGTACTTTAATGATTTTACTCTATTTCAAACATATTAAATTTCATATACATTACTGATGGGCACTACAAAATGCTTATTGTAGAATATTATGCGCACACTGTAAAAAAAATTCCGCAACGTTCCTGGGAAAAAATGGGCAGCTGAGTTGCCCATTATTTCCAAGAAACATTTCTTGAAAATGACTGGTACTTTACTGTATATGTTAAAAACTTTCTACAGAAATGCCAGTAAGTTTCCTGCGAAATACCAGGAATATTTCTGTTGACAGCAAAACATTACTGACATATTCAAGGCTGGAGTAGCACAAGAGCGAAAAATGTCCAGACCAGGGATCGAACCTGGATACTTGGCGTGGCGTGCCAATGCCTTACCTGTTAGGCTATCCGGACCGATACCTGGCTGACATAATTCACTCTGGATGTTCGTTCCCTTCATTATGACATTACTGACATTTCACAGCATGCGGGATCCGCAGACGATTTTTACATTTCCAGTTGACAATTTTCGCTTTATTATCATTATTTGTTAGAATGAAAAAATATTTTGAAATTGACATCAAAATTATTATTTATAATTTACACGAAAAAATAAATTTTCAGTTAAAATTCAATAAAGTAAATATATATGTGATATATTGTTTCTGAACTTTGCTTAAAATATAAAAATATATAAATGTAAATAATAATTAGAAAAAAAATCTAGACATAAAATATTTTGGATTTTCGTCAGTGATTATGTTAGTTTACAAGTTAGATAAAATACATATAAATTTTCATGAAAAATAAAACCTAAACGTAATTGTATATTTTTTCCGAAAATAAAAAAAAAATTCAAATTTGCAGCAATTCAAAGTGTCAAATATATGTCAAATTTAAATCAAATTGTAATAAAGTGTTAAAATATAAAATTAATTAAAAAAGAAAAAAAAAGTCAAGAGGTAGAATCGAACCCGGGCCGTACGGGTGGCGTGCAAGCTTTCTGCGTCCACACCACGAAAGACACGTTGAGAGCTGTAAACTAATGGGTATTTGAAACGTATGCTAAAACTCGGCATCTAATTTCTGAAAATCTAAGGCCCATTTGAAGAAATCCTTTCACAAGAATAATTAGAGATAAGAACTCTAAAACATACTTTAAATTAATCAAAATAGGTGAGAATCATATTTGATTGTCCCCTGGTTAATGCAGATCCAAATAATAGGTGTATTTTTTTTACACAGTCTGCTCGTTAAAGATTTCACAGACAAGTACGAGAGATAATCTCTTAGTGATGTCACAGAGGTATTGTATTTTCATCTGAATTATCTTGACAATAGAGACGTAAAGGATTATGTCGTCTATTGATTTATTTGCATTCCATATTGATTTTTTTACATTCATTTAAGGAATTCGTTTTCGACACTCGCGCGCAAGCAACGGATTATAGGAAAAAAAAATAATAAATGGCGGCCGCAGCGTTTTGCTGTTTCCAACTTTTGTTCAGGAACGTTTCAGATAAGAAAACCAGAATTTCACAGGAAAGAGCTAAATTATTCTGAAAACCTGATAAAAGGCGAAACGTTCCTGGATTTTACATGGAAAGTTACCATTTTTTTTTACAGTGCATAGTTTTTATCGTTCTTTTACAGAAATATACAATATTAGTTGTAATTTTCCAACTGGGTGAGAAATGTGAATGATATCTTTTTATGGTGGATGGAACATCTGGGTGAGAAAAGATATCATCTGTGTAATACACTGCAATAGAAATTATTTTTGTTTTACTTTCAACATATTTTTAAATTTCAGCAATCGTAAGTTGCATTTCACTCGAGTTTTCGATATTACATTGAAAGAAAGAAAAGACACTATTTTCTATGAGTGAAAAGTGTGTCATATACGATAATTGAAAAAGTATTTATAGAGAGAGGCAAAGTAGCTAATCTAACAGATCATTAACTAAAACATTTTATTTTGTGTTGTCAAAAAGGATTTTTACCTATGCTGTTGCACCAATAAAATCGAACACAAAGCTTTTTTTTTTTTTATTGAAAATATTTTTTCCCGTGTGTTCCGTTATAGAGGTGTCTATCAGTATATTTCGCGATAGTGATTACCCTTCGTGGTACGGAAATAGACGGACACATATTTAAAAAAATAAATAAATAACAAAATATGATGATCTAAGGCAAGAAAAATATCATATCTTAAATGGAATAGCATAATTTATTTAAATGATAAATTTTGTTCCCAAAAATTAGTTTGTATTAAAAAATATCTGGATTTAAGTAAAACTTAATTGATGTACAATTGAATGGAGAATTCTCCTTTGATAAAAATATCTTTCATGCTTTGTAACGATGCTTTTTCAATATATATATATACTAAAATGATGAAAAAACGATTAGGCACAGTCTAAAATCGGTGTTGTTATCATAAAGCTAACGCTATTTCTCCTGCGTCTGAAATCAAGATATGAGAAAAGAAATTCAGTCAGATTTTATTCCATAAAAAGGCAACAATTCTAAACATTGCTCAATATTTACAGTAAAACCTCTCTAAAGCGACCATGATCTGTTCCAATAAAAATTGGTCTCTCCGAGAGTTGGTCTCTTAATGGAGGTCATGTTTAAATCTAGATTTTAATAGTTGAAAAAAAAGGTAACAACTATTGTTACTAAAATTTATTTTTTACATTAGATAAAAATATGAAAATTTAAATATCTAAACAAAAGTTAATTATATAAGTTAATTTGTGCAGAGTTTAAAAAATGAATACATTGGCGTTTGCCTTGATTTTACGGTTTTATCTTCTCTAACTTTTATTTTCAAACCATTTCGAAGTTCAGTAAATAAATGCTTTTTATTTTATTTTATTTTTTATATATATATATATATATATATATATTTTTTTTTTTTTTTTTTTTTTTTTTTTGACGGGAACAAATTATGGCGATTTGATCAATTTATCTATATCTTTGAGAGTTTCTTAACAGGATAGGGTAGGGTGGTTTATTGACCGTCTTCCTTAATTTGGCATCAGAGTTACATTCATCGCACCATTTCATCGCATCATTTAAACACTTAAAAGTTACTGGAATAAATAAAAAATTCTAAACTTAATTTAGAAGTTTGACGAATAATGCGCTTTCCGGAATTATTATTCTAATAAAACCTTCTTCTCTTTCATTTTCTTCAAGGATAGTGGTAGCTCAAGAAGGGAATTCAACTGGGGTGGTCTGTGAATAGAGGTAAAATTAGTATTGAGTCTATGGGAATACATTTCGCTTCATGAAAAAATGGCCGTTCAGGGAGGTGGTCGCACAGGGAGGTTTCACTCTATATAGTGCAAAATAGTTATAAAATATTATTAATGAATTCGTATACTGGTGTAAAGAATAGTTGTTTAACGATCGTGTATATTCAGATGCCAACGATCATGGATCTTACAGTCAATACTAAGTCAAAGAGAAAATGAAATTTTCCTTCTAAAGTCTCCAAAGTTTAGTCTTGAAATATAAAATATTCGTGTACCATGGGCATACTTGATTTACAAAAAAAAAAAAAAAAAAAAAAAAAATCTGGTAAAAAATGGCACAAAACACACGAGTAAACAGGGCAAATAAAATTAGTTAAAATATTATTTTTAAAGTTAAGAATTGTCCTTGTATATATGCTATCTCTTATTATATGTTTGCATTATTATCCGTCATTTATAGCTCATTATACTTTTATGTCTGAAACTGAGAGTAAAACAAGCACAAATGTAACAATAAAAAAAATTTCCTTTCTGACAGTAACTTATTTAATCTGTAGATTTATTTTAATAATGAATTGATTTTGGAACTTAAATTAATGCGAACATTTTTCTGCTAGTTCAGGTAGTCGATGAAATAAGTGTCTTCTTTGCAGATAATTGAGATAATTAAATTGAATGTCGAAACGTGCTTCGGAATCTTACTTTCAACAACTCGAGAAGGCGATTAACTTTTGTAAGTAAATACAAAGTATTAAGGGGTTAGGATGCCTTTAAACCATCAAAATTTTCGAATTTTGTTAAATGCATATTTTGATTCCATAATCGTTTCTGAACAATATGCAAAAAACCGCATTAAAAAATTCCCATTAGTTTATTAACTATGGCAGTTTTATTATGACTACATATTAAGACTACATAGGATAATTAAACATTGCGCTGCGTTTATTCAAAACGATGAAATTTGATACTGCGCGCAGTGTTACTAAAAAAACTATGCATGGCAATCAAAAGAAATTTTTACCACATATTAATTTCTATATTAGCTACAACTTAAAAAAAAAAAAAAAATGTGAAATTTATTTTATTTCTCTTTTTGTACTTTGAAAATATTTTTCAAAAAGTGAAATTTTTTAATTTTTTATATAGTCAACATTTTTTACAAATATTCTGGTTTTAATATGGATGTAACTACATTATGTATATATTTGCACCACAATTTCCTCTTTATATGCATATTTTCAGATTTTATCATGCGCGCAAGATTTTTTAAAAATCTTATTAGCATCTATTTTTAAACTTATCATTTCAATATATTTATTTACGAATTTACAAATATATATATTTTTTAATATGAATTTAAATATGAGATTTGTATTTAAATGAAGTGTGGTTTATATTTTTAACTTTTTACACAAGTTTTGAACCTTGGAACATAGTGATCTTTTTTACTTTTTCGACGTGTTCAAAGGTATGCTACAACCTTAATTACATATCTTTTGTATAAAAGTTTGATACAAAAAGAAATATTCTGCGGTGCTACAACGAACCCCCCCCCCCCCACACACACACACACGCCCACAACACATTGTTTAGTTTTATAAAATTTTGGTTAGGCTTTTGTTTAAAAGGAAAACGAAATGTCTTAAATAAAGACTTTCTGTTTGATTTCTATCAAGGTACTTAATTTAAAGCACATTTCGCTTTTGAATTCAGCTGAACATTTGCAGTCAGAATAATTACAATTTATTTTATTGTATTTATAAATGAACACAAAAAGAGAAATATTATTATTTAAACCCATAAAAAGAATTAATTTTTAAATACATAAATTCCGAAATAGTTTATAAAAATTAGCATTAACAAATAATCTACATATTTAAAATCTTTTTTTTTCTGTATAATTAGCAACATTTTTACATTTTCGAATACAGATTGCTCTACCAGTAATAAACAGTTACAAAGGCAGTATAGACGGAAGATATACATATAAATATGTACATACATACATAAATTTATCGATAATATTTTTGATGATATTATTTAGTCTGTAATCAAATGCATTTGATGTACAGTACACATACTTTATAGAATTACAATTAAACTATTATTCAAAGTGAGTCACCAATTCTCAAGGATTGTGAATCAAAGATGTAATCTAAGATTCTTTAATAGGTATCTCTCGTGTCTCATTAATTTAAAAATATTTATGCATGCTTGGCATCTGCCATTCCTTTTAAAATATATTTCCTTATAGCTTTCCATTATTCCACTACAGATAAAACGTGCACAAAGCAAACGTTAAACAAAGGGTCTTCATCGACAGCATAATTAACTAGTTCATCATTTTCATTCTAATAAGAATGAAATGTTTTTGAAACATTAAATAACAAGCAGACATCTATTCTAATTTCGTCGGAGGTAAATAAAGTATCGATAAAAGAAGTAAGTCTTTGCTCGTCGTTCCAAGTGTTAATTTACAAACTAAACAAGTATTTGGAAGCTCATTGTTCCCATATTGACGAAGTATTTAACTATCATATGGAAATGCAAGCATAATTTTTCTGTGGTAAAGTTAATACAAAAGAAGTATTAATAAAACAGCGAAAACACTTATATTTCTATTGTTTTACATTTCTTTTTGTACACAAAGCTTCGATTAGGCTTTTAATAAAAGCTATTCTAAATGTTTTACTTCTAGACTATATCATCGACTTTAAAATGACACTTGCTTAAGTAAAGGGCAATTTTTATCTTTGAATATAGTTGAGTATTTTCTCTCAATAAAATTTAATTTTTGTTGGTTTGAAACATTTAATAGTTTTCAGTACGATTAAGTGCCAGAGATTTCTTAAAATAGTAAATGAATCAATTTGAAAAACGCTTTCCTGTTCCAAAACGAGAGAAGAAACAAAACTAGAAATAAAATTGTAAAATGTTTTCGAATACATACCTTTGATAAATAAATGAAGCTAGTTGTAATTTTTCAACTGGGCGAAAAATGTCTGTAACAGCTTCAGCCAAGACATACTTGGTTCGAATCCTTGTTCGGACATTTATCAATGAGTTGGAATATTACAACTCATATGATTTATTCACCAATTAGAATAATTGTGTTAAAATTAATCTAGTGTAATTACGCATTCAGCATTTACTAGAGTTCCATTATTTACGACTTATTTAGTTAAGCTGATTCATATATCAGACATGATCAATAAAGTTAGCTCGGTGAATTAGATCCCCCAGATTCATCTGAGATATCTTCATTGGCAGAACATTGGCAGCTTCACTCAAGAGGTCCCAGGTTCGAATCCTGGTTCGGACATTTTCCTCCCAGTTGGAAAATTACTTCTAATATTGCGTATTTCTGTAAATGAACGATAAAGTCTATGCTCACAATGTTCTACAGTAAGCATTTTGTAATGCCCATCAGTAATGTATATGAATTTCTATAGGTTTAAATAAACTCATTAACGATCAATAAGGCTAGCTGAGTGAATTAGGTTCTCCAGATTCGTCCGGGCTATCTTAGTTAGCAGAGCATTGGCAGATTCAGCAAAGAAGTTCTAAGTTCGAATCCTGTTCCGGATATTTTTCACCCAGTTGGAAAATTAAAACTAATATTGTGCATTTCTGTAAATGAACGATAAAGTCTAGGCTCACAATGTTCTACAGTAAGCATTTTGTAGTGCCCATCAGTAATGTATATGAATTTCTATAGGTTTAAATAGAGTAAAATCATCAAAGAACAATAAGGTTAGCTGGGTTAATTAGGTCCTCCAGATTCGTCCGGGCTATCTTAGTTGGCAGAGCATTGTCAGTTTCAACAAAGAAGTTCTATGTTTGAATCCAGTTCCTGACATTTTTCACCCAATTGGAAAATTACAACTAATATTGTGTTTTGAACCTGGCAGCTAAATTGATAATCTTACAGTTTTATGAGTTACTAACGCATAATTATAAACATTGAAATTTTTTTTTTAACTGCTGCCAAAAGGATGGACTAACAAATGGTTTTCGGCAGTCCGTGGGAAAACACTCCATCAGGCTTGCAGCTTGGAGCTACGGTTCGGATTTCCCTTCCCTTCCCTTCTGTAAAAGAACCATAGAGTCTATTCTCACAATATTCTACAGTAAGAATTTTGTAGTGCCCATCAGTAATGTAGATGAATTTCTATAGGTTCAAATAGAGTAAAATCATTAACGATCAATAAGGCTAGCTGGGTGAATTAGGTTCTCCAGATTCGTCCGGGCTATCTTAGTTAGCAGAGCATTGGCAGATTCAGCAAAGAAGTTCTAAGTTCGAATCCTGTTCCGGATATTTTTCACCCAGTTGGAAAATTAAAACTAATATTGTGCATTTCTGTAAATGAACGATAAAGTCTAGGCTCACAATGTTCTACAGTAAGCATTTTGTAGTGCCCATCAGTAATGTATATGAATTTCTATAGGTTTAAATAGAGTAAAATCATCAAAGAACAATAAGGTTAGCTGGGTTAATTAGGTCCTCCAGATTCATCCGGGCTATCTTAGTTGGCAGAGCATTGTCAGTTTCAACAAAGAAGTTCTATGTTTGAATCCAGTTCCTGACATTTTTCACCCAATTGGAAAATTACAACTAATATTGTGTTTTGAACCTGGCAGCTAAATTGATAATCTTACAGTTTTATGAGTTACTAATGCATAATTATAAACATTAAACATTTTTTTTTAACTGCTGCCAAAAGGACGGACTAACAAATGGTTTTCGGCAGTCCGTGGGAAAACACTCCATCAGGCCTGCAGCTTGGAGCTACGGTTCGGATTTCCCTTCCCTTCCCTTCTGTAAAAGAACCATAAGAAATGGTGATCTTTTTATGGAAATGTCAATGATATCTTTTTATATTTGAAACAAATTTTATATAAATTATAATGCGTGTTTGTAATAGAAACGCGTATGAAATTACTGAAAGAACAATTAAAAAAATCCCTGCCGGCCCGGCCTACAGGCAGAGGTAGATTTCGAAGTTAAGTATACTAATTTCACCAACAAAAACTAAATCATTATTAGATATAAATCTACTTTAACAGTTTTATCCGTCTGCTTTTGACGAGTTTTTATTTCCTTTTTATAAAATAGATGGTTTTATCAGAATCATGTTAAGGCGATATTAAAAAAAATATTTTTCCATACTCAACAACTCGAAATTTTCTGGCACATTTTCAGATTAATTTTTAATTAAAAAAAATATGAAACATGCTGACGTGATTTTTGAAAAGATTTATAAGCGACCTGTGTTTTTATTTTTCTTTCAATTAATTAAAACTTGATTAATAAACAATTATTTTCTCAGTAGGGCAATATTTTTAGTTTCTAACACAATCGGTTCGGGAAATTCTGTTCAAAATGCCCACTTTGACATCATTTTTTGAAATATATTCTACCTCTATCAAAAAATCGATCATTACTGTACATTATATAGTTTCTGAATAAGAGAATCTAGCAATTGGATGCGTTTGAGAGCAAAAATGAATTTAAAAATGAGTAAGAAAATAGACAGTTTGGATTTGAATACACCCTTACTTAGATGATTTCTTTTTTCAACCGCTATGTATTTTTAATTTGTTTTTTCTGTAAGAATTGGTCCTATCCAAAACTTGTCTATCTAGATGTTGTAGACAATATTAAGAAGATATATGATAAATTTATGTTGATTTTATATCTTTTGAATTGACGGAGTTATGAATTTTTTACTTCTTCAATCCCTCTTTTTGTTTTCGTTTTAAATATTTTTGCGGTACGAATTGGTCCTATCAAAAACTTGTGAATATAAAAGTTGTAGATAATATTAAGGAGATTTATAATAAAATTAATTGGAATTGATATCTTGAGAATTGACGAAGTAAGGCATTTTTTTCTCCCAAAAACCCTATTTTTTGCGCCCCTTGAGCCTATTTTAAATTTTATCAAAAATCTGTGATGCATGAATTTTTGGCGCTATTTTTAGAAGTAATAAAAACTTTAAACTTGTTTGATATGTACAAAAATTAAGAAGTTATGGGGTTTTTTCGGTTTTCACAAAACCCCTCCCTATTTCCACCCCCTTTGTCCGATTTTGACCATTAACGAACTTGACCGAGATTTTATGTCCCTTGATTTTATGTATCAGTTTGGAAGAGATTTGTGCAGAATTGCGGAAGTTATCGGGTCCAGAAGAAAGTGATAACACAATTGCTTCGGGAAATTCCGTTCAAAATGCCCACTTTGACATAATTTTTTGAAATATATTCTGCCTCTATCAAAAAATCTATCATTGCGGTACATTATATAGTTTCTGAATAAACGAATCTACCAATTAAATGCGTTTGAGAGCAAAAATGAATTTAAAAATGAGTCAGAAAATAAGCAGTTTGGATTTGAGTGCATCCTTAATGCAATGATTTTTCCAACACAATTCGCTTCGGGAAATTCGGTTCAAAACGCCCACTTTAACAACATTTTTAAAAATATATTCTGCCTCTATCAAAACATCGACCCTTACGGTACATTATATAGTTTCTGAGTAAGAAAACGTACCAATTGGAAGCCTTTGAGAGCAAAAATGAATTGTAAAATGAGTCAGAAAATACGCACTTTGGATTTGAATACACCCTTACTTAGATGATTTTTTTCTTCAACCGCTATGTATTTTTAATTTGTTTCTGCTGTAAGAAATGGTCCTATCCAAAACTTGTCTATATAGATGTTGTAGACAATATTAAGAAGATATATGATAAATTCATGGGGATTTTATATCTTTTGAATTGACGGAGTTATGGACTTTTTACTTCTTCAAACCCCCTTTTTGTTTTCGTTTTTAATTTTTTTTTGCTGTACGAATTGGTCCTATCAAAAACTTGTGAATATAAAAGTTGTAGATAATATTATGGAGATTTACAATAAAATTAATTGGAATTGATATCTTGAGAATTGACGAAGGTATGAATTTTTTTCTCCCCAAAACCCTACTTTTTGCGCCCCTTGAGCCCATTTTTAACTTTATCAAAAATCTGTTATACATAAAATTTTGGCCCTATTTTTAGAAGTAATAAAAACTTTAAACTGATTTGATATGTACAAAAATTAAGAAGTTATGGGGGGTTTTCTGTTTTCACAAAACCCCTCCCTATTTCCATCCCCTTGGTCCGATTTTGCCCATTAACGAACTTGACCGAGATTTTATGCCCTTTGATTTTATGTATCAGTTTGGAAGAGATTGGTGCAGAATTACGAAAGTTATCGTGTCCAGAAGAAAGTGATATATATATATAGATAGATAGATAGATAGATAGATAGATAGATAGATATATAAAGTTTTTTACTGAGGGTGGTTTTGGGTTCTAGGAGTCATGATCGGTGTAGATCTGCAAAAATTTTTCAGAAATTCCAACATAGGAACGATCCCAATAGGTAGTATTTCATACGAAATCTACCTAAAATTATATGAAAAGGGAATAAATGCAAAACTTATAAACATTTTACTAGTTTCGGTTTGTAATTAAAAATATATACAACATATTTTCCTAAACTTTTCAATCCTCAGTTTTGTAAACATTGTATTAAACTTAACCAGAGGAGTAAATAATAACAGCGATATTATCTTCAAATATCTAGAAAAAAAATTCTTAAAAATCTCATATTTTTGTTTAACCATTTATAACCATATATATTTTTACGATTTAATTTGATGTTTTACTCAAAAACATTTACAGTAATACTCCGACTTAAGCGCCCTCGACTTAAGTTACAGCACATTTACATCGTCTGGCCTGGATTTTTTTTTCCTTAATTAAGATGCACTATGAACTTTTCTGAAGTCTTTTGGAAGAAATTTCATCTCAGATGCAGTCACAGTCATATAGCATTCGTGGGACGAAGTTCTGCAAAACAATGAGAGGTAGTGGGAAAAGACTGTGCCCTTTTCCTTTGCAAAGACTAAGAAAACGTGTGAAAATTATGACTCTGTATTTCTCTTAATTGATAAAGTCGTCAAAAATGGAAGAGAACTCAAAATAGAGATGGATGCTGAAGATGTTGGTGATCTCATAAATTTCCCTGATCCGGAATTAACCACCAATGAACTTGTCGAATTAAGGAAACAAAGTACTGTCAAAGAAATATACGAAGATTTTGAGCCTATGGGGAATGAGAAAGATTATGATGGTTGCAAAAATAGCCGAAAGACTAATCCTTATTGAAGGTAGAATTACAGTTATTGAAAATATCGAATCAGACGAGCAAAGTGCATCAACAACTAAAAAAACCTTAAAAAACTCACTCTGCTGTTACAAAGAACATTCTAGGAGAAAAAAGGAAAAAAATGTTGGTTCAAATTTAATTGCAAGATTTTTTTCATATAATCAAAGGCTCTAGCGGGGCTGCTAGAAGAACAGTGAATTTTAAGTTAACAACTTATTGATTTATTGCAAAAACATTTTTTGCTAATGTTAAATGTGTGTAAGATAATCTCTAAATACAATAAAATATGTTGATTATATTTTGGTGATTTTTTTATTACTTATCTTTTTTACTAGACTGCCAAGGAGGGTTATGTGTTTCACGCGTATCTGGGTATGTGGATTTCTTTATGCCTTCGAAATATCCCAACGCCTGGTTGGATTTTAATGAATGAGGTCTCTACCAATTCTCTTAACCGTCCAATAGTCATAGGCTAGGATTTGTTTTTATAAATTCAAAATGACGGCCGTAAACTAAAAAATGGCGGTAGAGACGAAAAAAATCTTTTTACGCACTCTAGTGAGTGGTATATTATTGGCTAGGTCTTTCAAAATGAAGACGATGTATTATTAACTATTTTACAGTCAGAAGCTCCGTTTAAATATTACACAACCTGGAAGTTATTTAGGCAGGATCTCTAGCTTTACTGCAACTTTAACCTTCATAGACATCTATAGGCCTCATCAAAACTGTGTTTATAGATAGGAACTAACAATTAAACACAACTTAAAAGTCATCAATACAAGTAAATAAAAAATAGGTAAGTGATCTAAAAAAAAATCACATTGATGAGAAATAATTAATTAGTTTGCTTTTTACGAAGTCGGGTTTTTTGATTTTTTAAAATTAATTTTTTATTTACTCATCAAAATGTACCTCGACATACGTCGCTAGTCTTGGAACGAATTGCTGACGTAAATCGTGGTATTACTGTACAGTTATGAAAATTTGTATGAAAACTGCTGTGCATTAACTTCAAAATATAAGTATACAGATTATTTTTTATATCAAATTTAATTTAATTGAAGGCTGCAAAGTAATTTTTTTCTGCAATATTTAAACAGTTTTAAGTTTATAAGTTTATTATTTTGTAAGTTTTGTTTGTAATAATTTTTAAGTTTACATCAACTTGATTTTGTAAATGTCCACTCTAAGATCTTATGCTTACAAAGCTATCAATAACTTGTATTTTCACATGAATTTCAGAAACAAGGTAAGTGTCTTAGAGAAAGTATGTAGAGTTACGAAGCTAGTCGTTAATATCAAACTCCGAATAAATAAAATAACATAAATGTTAATGTTGATTTAGCAAAGAAGGAAATTTTCTTCAGCAATGATAACGATTCTTAAAAAAGAAATGTTTACTTTACAATATCATAAGTTGATGGAAGTGAGAGTTTAAAAACTATGTAATTAATTTTTTCTACCGCGTTAATTTTTTTTAATTGCGAGATGCTCAAAGTACATTCGACTGAAATTAATATTTGTAGAGTAGTGCATTTCTTCAAACAAAGAAAAAAAATTAAAGTATGTGGGACTGGATAAAGAAGGAGGGAGGATAGAAATTGAAATTTATATATTGTTATTAAAACATTTACCTTTTTCGTTTTTGAAAAAGATAAAAACAGTCATTTCTTACGCATTTAATTTTTTAAGTATGTGATTCTTAAAAAATGTATTACGTGAGGAAAAAAATAATTTAGTACTGCAAGCCGACACATAATATAAAGAAATGGTGATAAAGTTTTAGCCTATGGTATTTTAATATGGAATAAATTTAATGATTATTGCGGAAGCTATCTTAAGAAAGTTTATTTTGACGAAATACATTGTTATTATTATTATTATTATTATTAAAACTGGTGAAGGTTAAATCAAACATTTTTCTGCAATCATTTTCAAAATAAATAAATAAATAAAATAAAGAAATTTCCTTTAAAAAAAAAAAAAAAAAAAAAAAAAAAATCTACATCATGCTTTTATTTAGAGATAATTTTAAATGAAATTTAATTATTATTAATTTCTACCTTAATTTAAATCTATATAAACTGACCAAGTTATTATTTTTTATATATTACAGATAGCAGTATTATGTATTATGTTATAAGGTTATTACGGTAAATGCTACATATTTTTGGTAGGTTTCCTGGCATGATAAAACTTTTAAAAATGCATTCTACTTTTTAATTGATGAAATCTTTAATGAATATTTTCATATAAGTGTGCCAGTTTAATTTTTCCTGTTAACTTTCCACTTTGGAAATTATTTTTCAGCTTTGAAAATGTTTATTTTATAATGTCATGTCACAAGTATATTATCTAAAAATACGTTGTTATAAGGTTCGATAAATAAGTAATTAGAGAAATACTGGCACAGGACGCCTATGTATCCGACAGTGCAAGCGAAATATTGAAAGCTAGCACATACCTACAGAAAAAATTAAAACATGGATTAAACGTCTTGCCGTAACACGGGAGACTGGCAAGCAGAAAGTAGCATAGGCAGTCGCACACGACGTCAAGTAGTATTTAGGCCACCGCCCGTGAATACTGGATCAGTGCGTCTGACATAAAAAAGGCGGACTTTTTAGTGGTACAAACAGCTAATCTAATCAGATGAGTCGCTTTTGTGATATTGGTATTCTGAATACGGTGTTGTATTTGAAGTATTTTTAAAAGGGATTTTAAAGATGAATAAAATGAGTAATATTTAAGCTGGAGATAAACAACTTTAGCAGTTACATGATATTTTCACAGGTAAGTCATTGGTAAAGTGAAAAAATATATAAAGTAATTTTTTCCGGTAGTGAAAGCTCAAAATTCATCATCCATTCTTAAATTCATCGCCACAGGCCGTATAACCTATTTTGTGGCCAAGTAATGACAGAAGTATTGATTTATGATCTTTAATACTGCGAATGTTCTTTAAAACGAAACGATCTTTATCGTGCGTCTGCGAAAGAGTGAACTTCAAAGAAAGACACTTGTGGCTAACTATATTGCTTTTGACTCTGGCAGTTTTCAGATGTCTATCTTAAACCTATATGTATGCCATATAATATTTACATCAAATATGAAAAGTGTCGAGCCGGAGCGTCTAGGCCAGACAAGACAACAAAGTTTCTTTTGAAGCCAAAGTTTCTGAAATGATTCGGATAATTTTTTACAGTGATCAAATTTCTCAACCTGGTATACAGGATTTCAAAATGCAATCAATTATCTTTCTGGATGCATATATTTTTTGTAATAGAGTGTATATTGTATATTCCATGTACACTGTAATTTTCCGTTTTTCTGATTAAAAACGGAAATTTTTCTGTAATTTATGGGTAAAAATTCCCGTAAAAAAAACGGAAATAGTAGTGGCATCTAGATTGCCAGTAGTATTTCCGTTTTTTAGTCCGTTTTTTTTTTTTTTTTTTTTTTTATAGAATAGGCTTTTCAAAGGCTATAAATTATTCAGAAAACAGTTTTATTTTCAACAAACTTGTTTTACACGCAAACATGATAAATTAGCAGCATTAACATTGACATTAAAATTAATATTATTTTGATGTGCTTGGATGTATGAATTCAGCTACGTTGGAAAAAATGTTTAATTGAGAATTGGTAGTATCCTAAAAACACGTTTCGATTAAGGAAAACTGATTTATACGCCACAAAACTCATTAAGAAAAGTTTCTATAAATCGATAGCACCAAAGTAACTTTATAAAATAGCTTATATAGGAAAGGCTAGGGAGGATTGACCACTGGGAGGCTTGACCCAACCATCAGTTTTCATATTTAAAAGAATTTCAGAGTTTTATCAATAGGTATCTACCAAAGCTACTGGAATGCTCAAACAACAGTCATTGTTTAATACAGATAATCGAAATATGTGTGTAAAAATCAATTGTGAAGCGTTTTCAACATAAAAGTTGTGTTTTTTAGAAATATTGTGTAAGCCTTTTTCAGATAAAATATATCATAGAAATTTAAGTAAGTAGGTTTTAAGTAATACAGAAATATTAAGATTTCATTCCGGGTTTGAAGGGTGTAGAGTAAGTTAGGCTTATCATAACAATGTGCTATTCTTTAAAAAAGGGCTATGTATGGAGGCTTGACCCAGTCAATGTAAGGAAGGGTTGACAAAAGGCTCAAGTCTCCCTTTATTAAGTGGTTTTGGAAATGTTTTTATTGTACACTGTGCATAATAAAAGCTTAACGGTTATATATAAAAAAGAATATAAATTTATTCTGTAAAGCTAAAGTAAAACGGGGTGATGGAAAACAAAATGTTTCAAACTGATTAAACAAAGATGGGGAAAATTCTACAGTATTCATTACAAGAACAAATTTAATGAAATATAAATTGGAAAGTTGATAAGAACTTTTTTCAATTTAAATATTACATGCAATAGGTAAATAGGAACAGTGGAAAAGGCTACAAAGGAATAGAAATTATGAAAGAAATAAGTAAATATTAACCCTTTGAACGGCAGTAATATGTTTATGAAACCACATAATTTTAATTCCCAAATGTCACAATGGCACCAGACTTTTGTTAAAATCGTTTCTATTTAATATGTATGTGAAATATAGCCTTTTTCGTATTACCAAATACATTTTTTTGTAAATTCCGGTGCCAGTCATTTATTTAAAAATTTTAGTACTGAAATTACTTTGCATCAGAAAGGTTTAACCCTTTCCGGCGAGAATAATTACGTTTATAAACTGATGAAGTAATGGACTGACACAAGAATTTATAAACGAAGTTATTAGAAAATATGAACTTGCTTATTTTCACGTACATTATAAAAGGAAAATTTTAATTAAATATTCTTGGCGCCGTTTGTCAGTTTTGGAATTAAAATTAGGTTTCCTTTTTTTTAAGTTCGCCGCCTTCGAAAGTGTTAAAAGATGTTAATAATAAGTTAAGTGATCATGCGGCTGCAAAAGAACATAGCATTGATCGTAAAACTTTAGGAAGATATGTAGCCAAGTTTCACCAGGATGAGAACAGTGAGATGAGCCAAACTATGTAACGACTAGAGTTGTAAGGCCGAGTGTGAAAAAAAATTAAGACAAGGAGAGCAAAAAAAAGCTGGACAATGAGTCCTAAATCCGGGCATAATAATTCACTAAACGCTATGAAAGCCGAACCTGTCTCTAACGGAATACCGTCTGAAATGTTAAAATTTCATTTTCACAGCTGTACAATTATACCTGCTCAGACAAAATCCTGTTGAAAAAAAAAATTTTCTCCTCTGGCATGCGATTGCGTTTAAACAAGTTTGTTTAAGCATCATATTTTCAAAAATATTTTTTTATAATAATTAAAACATGAAGCATAAAGTTATTTTGCTGTTTTTAAATGATTTTATTTCTCTTCACAAATATTTCAAGGTAAAAGAAAGTGCGATAAGCCTCCCATATAGTGGGTGAAGACTCACATATGTGGGGAGCCTCGACCCATTATTTTCTCATGATTAAAATCAATCATTTTTCAAAGTTCTTAATTGTTATATATTACACTTATGTAGGAACTTTATAAAATGATATATAAAATTTATTCTACGTTCAATATTTAAAAAATAAAAAATTAGTTTTTAAATATTGGGTCAACCCTCCCCAGTCTCCCTTAAATTCTTTTTTAAATGTCAAGAAGATATCGGTTTCTGGGGTTTCTCAAGAAAAAGAACGCTTTTCGAATCGTGGGTGATTCGGGAAAGTTTATTGCATGTTTCCGCCCGTGGTTATATTATATTTTCGTAGAGTAAGGGGACAGATAAAGTGATTAAACTTTTACTTTTAAAGTGTCCATAAATCGATTTTTTTTTAAACAGCTTATAATTAAATATGATTCTTTAGGAACTTTTAAAAATAAATCCCATTTAAAAATTCCCATTGGAAGAGAAGTTACGTCTAAAAGACTTAGAGCTATTTTTATATGATCATTACTAAATATTTAAAGGCAATTTTCTCATAACATTTTTTTGGACATTGCGCGCACGATTTCTGAACAATAGTTGTTTATAATTGCACGAAATGTTCGTTGAACTTATTAAACGTATAGAAGCCCAAAACTTCTTATTATTGTGTTTTTAAGTAAAAAATTTAGAAATCGCGAACTCTTTTACATTAGAAAAATCCCAATATTTTGATTTTTTGAGAAAGACTTTTTCTCGCAGGATTTCACATTTTATTTGTTTCATTACAGGTCATTTTGAGAACGTATAATATCTGTACTCATCTGAAAAATTCTTGGCTGTATTTAGTATGTGAAAAATCATGCGCTCAATGCCTACACGAATATTTATTTCGTAAAAATTGTATTACAGTAATACTCAAATTATGTCAGCAATTCGTTACAAGACTAGCGACGTAAGTCAAGGTACATTTAGGTAAGCAAAAAAAGGATAAGTAATAAAAATTCTTCAAAATCTAATGAACCTATTCTATTATATTTAGGAACAGAGTTGGACAAAATTGTAATTCAAATTATCTGCAATGTAATTACAGTTTAACCCATTTGTGCCTAGCGTCCCATTTTTGGGACGTTTCAAATTTTAATGAATAAGTATATTTTTCTTCTAATTTATAACATGAAAATTGTATGAAGTAATTGTCTATAAATGTCTTTATCTATAACCGAGAGATGACAGCACAAGGTGGATATTTATTTGCTTAGATGAGGGCTTTTTTCGGTATTTATAAATTTTTAATTTTTCAAGATGGTGAAATGTAAAAAGTAAGTTTATTTGTATTTTTTCTATTAAGAATCCAAAAACGCAAGTCATAATCTTAAATTGTAGACTTTTTTAAAATATGTATTTTTATTTAAATTGCGAAATTAAATGTTCAAGCCCATTTTTTATGCATGTTTGTAACTTACAAAATATAGGGTTCTAGGCACAAATGGGCACATATTTTTGTTGGACATTTAGAAGACAGTTATTTATGTAATCTCCTTTTGAAGATATGTATGAAATAGTTTGATTTTAAGTCAGCAATACAATTATTCTTATATTATTATTGAAAATAGTTATAACGTTATTAGTCTCTGTAAAGAAATAAATATATTTTTTATGTAGTTCATAAAAATTTTAATTATATTACATAATATACAATTTAAAAACTTTTTAAATATAAATATAGATAAAACATATAATTATGTATATTATTCTACTAGAAATACTCATATTTATTTTTTTTTTTACATTTTATCAAATAAATACAGAAACATTTAAGCATAATTTTTTTTTAGTATTTTTCCACTTCATTTTGCAATATTTTAAAGTGATTTTATCAAAATATTTGAGAAAATCAAAATTCAGGCACAAATGGGTTAATTGTATGTAATTAATTACAGTTAAAATTACATTCTGTAAAAAAAATTCTTGCATCACCGTAACCGAAACCAGCCCCATCCCATTAGTTGAAAAAAATTCTGTGTTTGAATTTGTGTAACTATAATCAATTAACCTGTAATTACACTGCGGATAATTAAGATTACAAATTTGCCAAACTCTGTTTAGGGATTATGTTACATACATTTAGCATTAGCAAAAAAATGCGTTTGCAATACAAGAATTTGGAATAAATCAATAAGTTTTAGCTTACAATTTATTGTTCTTCTGGCTCCTCCGTTCGAGTCTTAGAGGATACGAAAAAATATTGCACAAAGTTTGAACCGCCAAATTTTTCTTTTTTTCTTTTAGAAGCTCTTTGTAACAGCAGAATGAGTTTTCTAAGTTTTTTCTGGTGACATTTTTTATTTCTTTGAGAATATCACTTGACTGTCCCGGGAAGTTTCCCTTCATAGAACCAAAAGTCTTCGAAAAGTTCGAAGTGCATCTTCATTAAAAAGGGTTTTTATTTATTTTTTATTTTTTATTTATTTATTTATTTATTTATTTATTTTTATTTTTATTTTTATTTTTATTTTATTTTTATTTTATTTTTTTGCAGGCCAGACAACGTAAATTTGGGGTGACGTAAGTTGAGGGGACAGAACTCGAGGTATTACTGTAGATTTAAAAATAAACTTTAAAAAAGTTATATGTGCGTATACTTTTTTGATAAATTAAATTGATAAAAAAAAAAAAAAAATCTTTCTTAATATGTGTTTTAAGTTAGTTAAAAATGAATTAGGTATAAAGTGTAGGCAAACCTCATTGAGGTCACTTTTTCATAAGTTTTTTTAGTTCAAATGATACCTGACCCCTTAACATGTGTTTTTACGGTGTCATCAACATTATATGACCGTGGGACACTTTTTTTTTTACTCCAGTATACAAAATCAACCATTAAATAATATTTTTGAGTGATTGTGCAATATATAAATATTGTGCAATCATAATTGTTGTAATTGTTGCCTTTTTATGTAACAAAATCTCATTGAAATCGTTTTCTTGTATTGTTTCTTCATTTTTTTTTCTTCAAATAAAGAAATAAATGTTAGCTTTGCTTCACAATATTTTTATGCAATGAGGCATTTTCAATAAAATATCTTATCATCATATCAGACCAGCTTTGTAGAAACACATTGTTTTCAGTCACAGGAGAAATGACGTTAGGTTTATGAAAAAACATTCTAATTTTATAAACGTGTCAAATCGTTTTTTAATCACATTAATTATCATCTTCGTTTATTTTATTTTATTTCGTTTTACTAAGTACTGTTACGAAATATCAAAAGGTATTTCGATCAACAAAGAAATCTTAATTCAAATGTATATCTATTAAATTTTAGTTAAATTAGGATTTTTTTCTAATTCATACTAATTTTCGGGAAGATAATTAACTTTAAAAAAATAAAACATACTAATTTCATTAAAGATATGATACTTTTCTTGCACTAGATCGTAATATTTTACTTTTATTTTATGTCAAAAAATATTCTTTCTGCTCTTTCCGTAAACGTCGAGAAATCGAAATCGGGAAACTATACAGATTTGTATCTCGATTAATGGAATAAGAGGCAAAAAATATTTTTCAATTAAAATATTCAGAATTTTGTTTCGTTTTATTTAAGCAACAGTGGAGGTAAAATTTACTTATAAAAACAAAATGTAAAACGCTTTTGTTAAAATTAGCTACGCTACATCTATAAATACCTTTTCAACGATCGTATGTGACGAACGTAAAACTGATTATAAATAACGTTTTTTTCTGTTAAAAGTAACATGGAAATCTAGACGAAAAAGCAACTTAAAAAAGGTGAAAATTTAATATCTGCTAAAAGTAAAACAAAAATTATTTATATTGTAGTACGCTGAGAAATGAGCAAGACCTTTTATATTTAAAATTTTGTTATAAATTATAATACGTGGTTTTTTTTTTTTTTTTTTTTTTTTTTTTTTTTTTTTTTTTTATACAAACGCGGATTAAATTACATAAAGATCTACAAATAGTGACATGATAAAAGTATAACTTCAAATTTCACGAGCATTTTGCTTCGTTTCGATTTGAATTTAAAAATTACTATATTTTTTTCACAAATTTTAGGTTTTCAGCTTTGAAAATATTGTATTAGACGTGATGTCATAAGATAAAAAATAATAATACCTTTATAATCTTCCCATATCTAGATATACATTTCCGTTGCAAAACTGGGAACTTTTTTTCATAGCGTTTTTCGCCGTATATGATACATTTTCACGGTTTCATTTGATCATTTATGCATGAACATTCACAGTTATGAAAATTTATATCAAGACTTTTGTGAAACTATTTCATAATAAGTATAGTATGTTTTTATATATAATTTATTTTAAATAAAATGAGCAAATAAAAATGTAATTTTCTGCTATTTTCAATCAGCTTGAAATATAAAGAAATCAACATTTTGTTTTCGAGAATAATTTCAATATAATGAACTGCATTTATTTAATTTTTTTTTTAAATAATATGACATTTTCTGAATATTTACCCTTTCATCTTCCAGAGTAGTTTAAATGTAATTATGACATTGGTTTTTCTGCCATCTGTTGTTCCCTGTCTGCCGTCTGCCCACTCTCGTAAATATATCGAATTGAAAAGTGATTGATATAAGTTATTCAAGTTTAAAAGGGCGTATTTACTATTAATAGTAAAGTGTGTATCATTACTAGCTTGTTTACAGGGACAATCAAAATAATCTCGTTTAATTATGGCCTATGGGGAAAAACAGTTTGCTGTGCATTTTAATGATGTTACGCTATTTCAAACACAATGGAATTTATAAACGTTACTGATATGTACTAAAAGATTATTACTGTGAAATATGACGCTCATAACAGTTATCGTCCATTTACAAGACACAAAAAAATTCTGTTATAGTACTATCTACGAGCTATAAAACCTGGAGGTGCGTTTTCAGATGTGTATGCTTTTTCCTGTCTAACTAAATTTCTGCATGCTACGTGGTGTGTACAGATCTTATACATGGTTACACAAAAGAATTTGTAAATATTATTGGGTGTAAGCGTGGATTTCTTAAGTGGGTTTTTAATTGAGTTGTGTATTTTCCAGCCAAAGTATATTTAGTATACTTGGAAATTGTTAAAGATAAATAAATTCATAGAAAGGGGTATGCAAAAAACCAGAGACATTACCGTCTATGGATGGTGACTGCAAAAAATAAGTTTTTTTTTTTTCTTAATACATTTTAGTTTAATATGAAGTTTGTATAAAAATTTTAAGTGATATTCAGTATAGTACAAAATTTTCCGAGTCCAATTCCGTCTATTGGCGGAAGTTGCTGAAGGTGAATTTTTCGCTTTCTTATGCGTTTTTCAACTAAGAAAAATTTTAGTACACAATGTAGTATATATACAGATATGCATATCATATACAGATATGCGTGAAAGAATTCGAATACTTTTGCAGTTATTGATGGTAATTTCTTAAATCTGTTTAGGTAATTATGATTTTATTCAGTTTCTAGAAATTGTATATATATAAAAATGGCTGGCACTTAAGAATTAATTTTAATTATGAAAATAAAAGCCATAGCTTACCAGCGAACATTTCTATAAATCTGAAATTACAACCCTTAATAAAAGAAGCCATTTGGTGTGAACGCAGGTAAGTGCTTTGGAGCTATATGGTCATACATATAAGATAAATAAGAACCCTTTCGTTCCCCAAATCTTCCTATTATGTTATTTCATTTTTTAACACCTTATCATAATCTCTTCCTTCCTTTTTTTTTTTTTTTTTTTTTTTTTTTTTTTTTTTTTTGCAAGATCGGTATGTTTTACTTTGTCTGTATGCCGGTTTCTGCATCTTTCCGCTGTCTATATTGCTTAAATATATGCAGAATGACGTGTAATTCATATATGCCATTGCGGCTTATTAGAGTATGTTCCGTATTGAAAATGAAGCGTGTAGCTTTCACAATTGGTCCATTTCATTATGGCCTATGGAGAACAATCTTTTGTTGTGTATTTTAATAACGATACACTATATCAAACATTGTCGGACACACAAATTATTTATGTTATGCAAATCTATAAAGGTAAGCAAGAAACAGTTACCGATCGTAGATTCAGAACTCTAATTATTTAAAACAGACTCGGCATCCATTGAATTTCACGAGACGATATATCAAAATGAAGAGGACATTTTTTGGATTTTATATTATTTATATCATCTTTAACTTACATAAAAAGCTATTTACATATGTACCCAATTAGTTGAATAGTGAATGAGATATTTATTATTTTGGCGGGGGAAAAGCCGCATCTCATTTCAAAACATTCTTCGTTCGATCTAAAAACAACATAACTATTGTTGCCAAATAGCAGAAACAAAATACCTCATTTGCAAAGAAAATGTACATGGAGGTCGCTCATTTCCGATATCTATACTGAAGACCATATACATCACCGAGATGCACAACAAGACTTTTAGTATAGAACACGGTATCCATAACATTTATGTCTCATGTACAGAGACACACAAATAATTCGGTTACAGTACTGTATATGAATCATAATTTCTGGAAGTCCGTTTTCAACATATATTGTTTTAATTTAACTATTTTTTGCATATTACTTGGTGTTTATAAATTCCATAGATCATATAAAAGGCTCATCAAACTAATTCGAGTATATTTACTTCTTGTGAAGGAAATTCTTGAAGGGGAATTATAAGTTGTGTTATGAGTTTTCTAAATGATCAACATTTTAGGTTGCTGTGTTTATTTAGTATGTATAAAAATCTATACAGGGCTACATATAAGTGATTCAGATATTTTTTCGACTATATATGGCGATTGCGGATATTGTGTTTCTTAAATATGTTATGCATTTTCCAAATCGTTTAATTTACATTATCGTTCATTATATTAAACTGTGAAGTTTTGTAAAATTATTCTGAATGTGTAAAAATGTTTCATAATCTATGCTTAACGCAATTATTCTTTCTTGTTTCTTTTTCTGCTTGCATCTCCAGGCATTTTTTCTTTGAAAATTTTGTATGGAAAATATTTTCTCTTTTCCTTCTTCTGCTTCTTTTTTTTTTTGTTGTTTTTTTTTTGTTCCATTGACCATGCTGTGATATCGTTTGATATCGCATATATTATTCTTTAAAGGTAATTAATATGATCCCTAGATAGTTAAAATTTAATATTAGCAATCAATATAAAAATCCCCTTTCTATTTCTTTTTGTATATCTAAGTTTTAAATTAATCTTCTTTCCTTTTCACAGTACTTTAACGTTCCCAGAAAACTCTCTCTCTGCTCTTTTATCTATGTAAATAAAATGAAAAAAAGAATATTCACAGCCATTTCATTTCGAAAGAGTCATTCTTTTCGCGTTGCATCTGCCTATAAAATTTCTCTCTGTCAGATTTTTAATCCGATCTTTTACTAAGAGATAGTCAAAACTTTGGTTAAACCAGCGGTTAGATAATAACATCCAGATGTACTTTTAAACTCAAGTCGCCTTTCAAGTTACCGCACTCATTCCAATGCTATTGACAGCTTTCGGATTCTTTCTTACTTTCTCACGGAATAACGCTTGGCTAATTATCGCCTATTAGGCTTTTCATCTAAATTAAACTACCCCATGTATTCCAATGTAACGGTCACCCCTTGGCAAGATCTGTGTCTTACCCAATATCTATATATCGCCAAAACTTTACGAATGAAAATGTGAAACTTACTCACTCTTTGCCTGCTTCTCAGAATGTAAAGATTAAGTTTTGATTGTGTGTAAGGGGGGTCGCTGCCAAGGCACTTGTGTGTCTCTTCAAATTTTCATTAAAGTTTCCTTATTACGCTACAAGTATTAGTTTAAATCTTCTGGATCTGAGTTTATTGTGCTGTTCGCGCATTCGTACTCCACTACGGAAAAATCTAAAAATCTCATTTAAGTAATTAAAATGATATTTCTATTTACTTATCAATATCTCAAGTTTTTAGGGAAGAAGACTCCCGCAACGAGAAACATCTCTCTTTCACAAACTTTGGTGCCGAAGGAAGAAGATTTTTTTTAACTTGTAGCTGGGAGTGACCCTCGCTTTTATTCAGCATTGGTCTATTAAAAAAATTACGAATCTTCGCTCTTTGGATTACTCAATTATATGGAAACACTTATAGACACAATTATATGGAAACATTCATCCGGGTCTGTGAGCCCTGTCTGTCGACCGTTTCATCGCCGACGGGGTGCTACGTGATCTACGGGCATTCAAATACGCTGGTCTCTGATGTCAACGTTGAGTCGAAAAGATGTTTGTTGTTTCCGTTTTCTCCTGCGCTCGCCTGATAAGGTTATAAGAAAGCGGATGATTAAAGAATTTTCTACTCGTGTGTCATTTTCGCCTGATCGGAGAATTTTCACCTTCTACTTGAGAAAAATAAAGTATCAGTTTTCGAATAGTGCCTGTGCGCGCGATGTGTGTGAATCTGTTTTTGAGTATTCAAAATTTTCAAAGAAGTACTCGTGTACTTGCAAAAAAAAGTGTGAAACTGGATTGTGATTAAGATTCTTGGTGTGACTTCAGCGAATAATTTCTACGCGGTTGATTAGTCATCGGTGTTCAAAATTAATTTGTGAAATATGTCTCATCAAGTTCGAAAATACAGTTGTCGCTCCCGTGATGTGATGATTTTTTAAAATGTCTAGTTTTACGACATTTGTTATGCTTTACAGATATAGTAAGACTTCACATTTTTGAACTAAATTGTCAGTATAAAAAAAAAAGTTAAAAAAATGGGTCTGGATATTTTATACAAATTGTGTATAAATTACCTGGTTATGAATAAGATATTTAACGCTTTTATAGGAACGCACCTTGCGATTATGATTGTTTCTTTTCACTATTTATTTTGAGAACTGTTTATTATTTCTCTTAAAAAAAAAAAAGAAATGAAAACAAAAATAATTGATTGAAAGTACCCTTTTAAAGCCAATTTACAACTGTGTTACAATAGCCACGATACATTTACATATAACACAAACTGTGACAATGAACAATTTTTTTAAATTGAGAAAGTTATTCAATTTATTCTATTTGTATGGTTATCTTTTATTTTACTTTTTAATGTGGTTCACAATCTTATTTTCGCTATTTGTTTATTTTACTGATGAGGAGTATTATTTTATTTTAGTAATGTGTTTCTTTTTACACTAAGGTAGTATCTCAGGTGGGAAAGTGTAAAAATTGGTTACTCTGTTTTTTTTTACATATATTTTTTTCCTGCATGGATGTAACTTCTAACATTCGCAGTAAATTTAATATATTTAGATAACAGATAAGTTTTTATTACAAGGGTTATGTTTTTATCTACGCAGGGTTTTTTTTACGAAAACTAAAAAAAAAAAAAAAAAAAAAATTCACTTTTAAATTTCATTATTGTGTTTTTATTCTCGTATCATCAAGTATTTGGTTCTTTTACAGAATATTTTAATTGTATAAATTGATGACTGATATCATTTTTATTATATGTCTTTAACATTTTTTTGTTTTTTTTGGTTATCAAAGGTAAGTCTTTTTAAATATAGATAGATGTTCGTTTACCATTGCTTTAAAAAAAAAAGAAAAGTTTAATAATTAAAGCAATCTAGATATATTTTATGCTTTCATATTTTATCATAATTTTTCGATTATGCTTATATTATTATTTCAAGTTTTTTTTGAAAATGTGATGGGTTTATATTATGTGCATTTTAAGTTTATTAAATTCAAATGTTGTGTCATATAATATGCGACAATTTTAGGTTACCCATACATTTCTTTCTTCCCGAAAATTTGACTTTTTCATTATTTCTTTTTATATTTAAATTTCGGGAATGCATTGGGTAAAAGAAAGAGAAGTGTGTGACAAATAATAATTTTTGATTAATTTAAATTTTTTTTGGTAGTGAGAATTTTTGTTGTTGTTGTAATGTATTCAGAATTGTTCTAGAACCATTATTGATAGCAGTAGTCGCCCATGCATGCCCGTTTTAAAAATAAAATTACATTGTGGTTCAAAGATAATATTCACTTCTCCGGTTTATATCATTTTTGTTGAAAAGAACACTTTTAAGAAAGATTTGGATTTCTTATAGTTTTTTTTTTCAACTTTTTTTTCACAAGTACTTCATATGTTGGATATTTGTTTATGTTACACAAAATTTTCTCATTTAGAATACAATTTTGCCCATTCGTATACATACATTTCACTAGTTCATGAGTTTGGGGTTTCTTTTCCCCTCCTTTCACACACATACAGTAATTTTTTTTTCTCTCGATAGTTACAGCACTGTGAAGGATTCTAAAAAAAAAAAAAATCACTATTTTAATATTTCACTTTTTATACACTTAGGTACATCTTATTGCTTCATCATATGGCATAAGTGATAATTTAATTCACATTTAACTTTAAAGTTAATGTTTTTTTTTTTTTTTAGAAATTAATTGTGTACTGCTTTATATATATTTTTTCTCATCGGACTATTCGGCGCGCAAATGGTCGGATGATTAAAAATATATTGTTTTTGTGTGAAAATACTCTGATGTGGATCGTTTTTGTTTTTTTTTTCTTCACATGTAAAAGATTTTTTTTTCAGAAGGGTACACGGAACACTATACACTTTTTACAACATTTACATTTCTTTAGATTTTTTGGAAATTCGGTATAAAACTTTAGACAGTTGTTCAGATAGTTTTAGTTGAAAGGTTGAGTACAAATGTTTACATTTTTATCGCACAAGAAGCTTTTCCTGGTCACATTTGTCCTTTTCGCTTTTCTCTACTTAAAAGCACAGTTCTTTGTTTTTTTTTTGTTTGTTTGTTTGCTTTAACTTTAGGCTATGCATTTTTGTGCTTGTGATACTAATGCTCTTGGTTCCATATGTACACAATGAGTTTGTGTTCATAGTTCATACAACTGAGTTCATAGTCTAGTTAGTTCATAGTTTACACAACTGAGTTCATAGTTCATTGAGTTCATAGAAAAAACACGTTACACGAGTTCATAGCATTGTCAATTCTTTGTGTACTTCAGGGACCAATTGCACTATTTTTTTTTCTTTCATGACAATACTTAGTTCATAGAATTTTTTCCTTACACATATTAGTTCATAGTTTGTTTTCTTTCTTGCGATTTGTTTTGCATATTAGTTCATACCAATTTTGTTTTGGTAGACACTTTTGTTCAGTGTAATAATATTTTTGTTAGACACGTGAGTTCATTGCAAGTTTCATTCTTTTACACACACTTTAGTTCATTGTATTACTTTTACACTAGTCAGTGAAATACCCCTACACATTATTTCTTTGAAATAATTTTTCACTTTTGTTCATTGATATACTTAAATTGCTGTATTCATTTACACATGCAACTATGTCGTTTAATTTTACCTTTGTTCACTGACACACATTGCTTCGATACTCGTATACATCGTTAGTTCATTGAGATTTGCTTACATTTTTAGTCATGCATATATGTCAGTTTGTTTTTAAACATTGCATACTGAATTGAAAATATTCATTTTTTTTTTTCAAGTTTTTGAACCTTTGCACATTAACATTCTTTTTGTATGTTTGTTTTTATGTCTCACTATACCAGGACTACTTTTAATTTTACATGATACATTGCAACATAAACATTTATTAAACTTTACATTTTGCATACACCTATTTTTTTTTTGCTTTTTAATATTTTGTTATGTAATGACATTCTGATGTCACCATCACTTTGTTTAACAACAAAGATTTCTCAGTAAATAGGAAACTACCTCTTCACCTACTATGCATATTTTTTTATTTTAGGCTCATGTTTTTTTTTTTTTTTTTTTTTTTCTTTTCTAGTTTTATGTTACACCAGGTTTTCATCATTAAACTTTCTCACATTTTAAAAGTTACCAGTTATTAAATTATCGTTTAATTTCTTGGTTCTAAATACCATGACACAGTAATGTCATCATCACTTTGCCTAATTGCAAATTGACAGTTTGGCATTTTTTCACAGCTACATAATTTTAATCCTTCACTGATATTTAAGACAACTCTATACTTTTGTAGCAGTTGCTTTTCTCTTTTGTCATATGCATTTTCTACAATCACATAATACATTTCCTTTTCTGAAATAATACGTTTAAAGTGTTTTTTTTTTTCGATACACACCACTTTTAAATTATACAAGCCAGACGATGTGTTTAAAAAAAAAAAACCCAGTTACTTTTAAATCACAAATGCTGTTTAGTTGCAGTAAATTGTTAGGAATTTCCCCATCTTTATCCACAGTACAGATCCTCACTAACACAATGTCATCTCGACATATTAATAAGTTAAAACTTTGATAAATAAATGGGCTCACTGCATGAGGTATTTGTAGTTGCTATTAGTAAGTAACGACTATTTCTCACAAAAAAATAAGTTTTTTTTAATATTTTATTATATTTTGATATTGGACACTTTTGTTTTGTAATCAAATCATCTCTTTTGCTCTTCTAATCACTGCACTCAGAAATTGTTTAATTTAAAATTATGGTTCTATGGTCACACACTTCATTTGTGCTGAAAGACACGCCTGAAAGGGTGCCAAATTACATTTCTGTGCCCATCTATATCGCTTATTTATATTTTTATAAATATTATTTAGCTATTTCACACACTGTATGTTAATTAGTTATATGTTGTGTTTATTTTTTTTGTCCACTTATTTTTATGATCTGAAATGGATCAAGATTTTGAGAAGAATTATAGAGCTTCTTTTAAAGCTTCTCAATACTGGTCATGACAACCAGTTTCTAACAAATATTTGCAAATTTATTGATAATGGTACCTTACTTTAATGTGACGTCACAAAATACAAAACAGGTAAAAAAAAAATCCTGTTGTTGAATTAATATGTGCACAAGTACAGTAAAGAAAACTTTTTATAAAACATAGTCTATAAGACTAGTTCACGTGAACCTTTTTGAACTTCTACTGAGCCTTAAAAAAAAAAAGGACATTATGAAGCATATTTAAGTCATGACATATATAATCATATATATATATATATATATATATGCAATTTCAAGATATTGTTTTGTATTGTTTCATGTAAAGTTTTTTATTATTTCTTTGGAGAAGACACAGATTTTTCTTTTCTCTCTTTTCCCTTCCCCATCTCTGGGCATTCAAGGCTGGTCGGTTTTTTGGGGGAAATATGTGATATCGTTTGATATCGCATATATTATTCTTTAAAGGTAATTAATATGATCCCTAGATAGTTAAAATTTAATATTAGCAATCAATATAAAAATCCCCTTTCTATTTCTTTTTGTATATCTAAGTTTTAAATTAATCTTCTTTCCTTTTCACAGTACTTTAACGTTCCCAGAAAACTCTCTCTCTGCTCTTTTATCTATGTAAATAAAATGAAAAAAAGAATATTCACAGCCATTTCATTTCGAAAGAGTCATTCTTTTCGCGTTGCATCTGCCTATAAAATTTCTCTCTGTCAGATTTTTAATTCGATCCTTTACTAACAGATAGTCAAAACTTTGGTTAAACCAGCGGTTAGATAATAACATCCAGATGTACTTTTAAACTCAAGTCGCCTTTCAAGTTACCGCACTCATTCCAATGCTATTGACAGCTTTCGGATTCTTTCTTACTTTCTCACGGACTAACGCTTGGCTAATTATCGCCTATTAGGCTTTTCATCTAAATTAAACTACCCCATGTATTCCAATGTAACGGTCACCCCTTGGCAAGATCTGTGTCTTACCCAATATCTATATATCGCCAAAACTTTACGAATGAAAATGTGAAACTTACTCACTCTTTGCCTGCTTCTCAGAATGTAAAGATTAAGTTTTGATTGTGTGTAAGGGGGTCACTCCCAAGGCACTTGTGTGTCTCTTCAAATTTTCATTAAAGTTTCCTTATTACGCTACAAGTATTAGTTTAAATCTTCTGGATCTGAGTTTATTGTGTTGTTCGCGCATTCGTACTCCACTACGAAAAAATCTAAAAATCTCATTTAAGTAATTCAAATGATATTTCTATTTACTTATCAATATCTCAAGTTTTTAGGGAAGAAGACTCCCGCAACGAGAAACATCTCTCTTTCACACATGCCATGTGACATTATTTTTCCTAACTACAGACTAACAAATTGTGAAAAGATATTTTTATTTTTATACAAAATAGCTTTTATAGAAAATAAATATTTTTATTTTTTAATTCAAATAAAAATATATATATATATATATATACATTTCACTTTTAGAAATTAACTTTGAACTAAGCATTTACATAAGTTTCGTATGACAATTCATTGACATATAGTCCAAAATAAACTTATTTATTTAGAAGCTAAAGCAATTTTATTTAAATATTTTGTTTTGTTCCATTAAATACATATACAGTGCGTGTAAAAACTTTAAGGACAGCAAAAATTTTGATAAATTCAAAATGCGACAAGTGAAATGATAATTTAATGTTGATTATAAAGTGGAAATACTAATATAAAAGTCAACAGAATGTATCTGTGTCCTTTTTACTGCGAAAAAATCATAATTATGCAAAAAAACTCTATCTTTGATTGTGTAAAATCTTTAATGACACCAGTATTTTTTTTATAGAAATATTATATATAATTATTATTAAGCATCGACCGAAACAGGCTTTTAAGGCCAAAACCGAAACTGAATTTTATCGGTCTTCCTATTTTCGATCGAAAATGAAAACGAAAATGGTCCAAAAACTTTTTTAAGTACTTAAACTGTGTGTATTAAAGTAGCCGAAAACAATTTTCGGTGAATTTTCGTTGATGAATTAAATAGGTTTTATTTTATATGAAAAACAAAAAGTTTTGGATCTAAGGAAGAGAAAGACAATTTGGGCCACACGTATAATTAATATGTATATTTAATAAATACGCATAATTAATTAATTGTTATGCATATTTAATAAATACCCATACATAATTAATAATATATTTATGTATGTATTAATTACTTTCATGCATACAATTTATTTACTTTTTAAAAGTTTTTGGACATATTAGTTTTCATTTTCGGTCGAAAATAGGAAGATCTCTGAAATTCGGTTTCGGCATTAAAAATCTGTTTCGATCAATCCTTAATAATAATTATATATAACATTTCTATAAAAAAATACTGGTGTCCTTAAAGTTTTTACACAGTCAAAAAAAACGTTTTTTTGCATAATTAGGTTTTTTTTCGCAATAAAAAGAACATTCTGTTGACTTTTATATTAGTATTTCCATATTATGATCAACATTAAATTATCATTTCCCTTGTCGCATTTTCCGTTTATCAAAATTTTTACTATTTTTTGCTATCCTTAAAGTTTTTACACGCACTGTAACTAAAATAGTTAATAAAAGTACGAAAAAACGTCGAAATGATGGACAATAAAGAGGTAAAAATATAAAATTTTAAAATATATTCATACAATTTACTCTTCTCTTCCAGATTTTAAAAGTATACACTCTTGAAGATTATGTTTCAAACTATAAAAAAATAACGTTTACCAATTTAAAGATAACGTTTGCCAATTTAATCTTTATGAGATCACTGTTCGAAAATATGCAGATTGTCGAACCGTGCCTTCTCAGATTAGTTTATTAATCAACCAATATACAAAGTATTTAATAATGCAGAAAAGAAAAAAGAAAAAGATCAAGTGAAAAATCTTCAAGAAACGATAATTATGTTTTTTGAACGCAGAATTTATCAATTTGATCATTTTTTTTAATTCGTTGTTTTGATCAAGTATTTTTGAAGATTGCCATTTGTCATTTTCATAAGGAGTAATTTCATGATGGGAAAAAATGTAATATTTAAATTTTATTTAAATTTATCAGGACTTTTTTCCCAAATCCTCCCACCCCCTCGGCTTTTTTATGACTTTTGATTTGGCAAATTAAAAATTTTGGAACACCACTTCCACCCCCCCCCCCCAAAAAAAAAGTTTAATTTTTCTTCTATATATTACAAGATTACAAGATTTACAATATTTTATTGTTTCATTAGTAAAGTTTAGAATACGCATTAAATTATATAATGCATTTGAAAATAATATAACTTATTTAGATTATTAATTTAGAAAAGTATCGCTTCATTTGCTTCACAGTTTAAATATCTTTCGCCCAAATTTTCAGAATGTTTATATTTTACCTTTGGAATTAACATTTCCAGTTTAATATGGTAGCAAGAGCAGAAATGTTTCATATTTAATTCATCTGCTGTTATTTAGATGTAAAACTGAAATTGTTACATTTTTCCTTCAAAGTATTTATTTTTACGATTAAATTAAAATTGTGTTCCATGTGAGATTCTTATAATTTTGAAAACTTGTCTAGTAAAATATCACGCAAGCTTTTCAAAATAAAAAGTCACCGTTCAAAATATATAAGATTTTATTTGAAATGAAAGCTACTAATTATAAAAATATAATATGTTTGATTCAGTTTCTATGTTTTAAATAGAAAAATGTGGTTATTTAGAGAAATTATATTCTGAAGAAATGTGACTATTTCTATTTTATGAACAATACAGAATTTTGTGAGTATTTATATCCTAGTCGCATATTTTATATATTGCAATAAAACTTACGATTAACAACTCATATATCAGAAACTAATGTATTAATCTCAACTATATATTGTAAAATCATAGTTTCCACTTAAAAGTAAATTTTAATACGGGGTGTTATTCCTTCTATGTTTTTTTGTTTAAAAAAGATATTCAAATAGTAGATGAATTGCATGTAAGCAGGGCTTAATTTGCGCCGGAGCCCACCGGAACCCAGCTCCGGTTCTTCTCTGGTTTTAGTAAATAGTTAAATATTGGTCGGAATTCACCGGAGCTCATAAATACAGGGCTCCAGAGCGCAGTGCAATAGCGCTTCAGAAAAAAACGAAGCCTAAATAACATTTTCCATTCCTTCCCATCATCAAGCATTTTTATTATTATTTTTTTTTTATCAAAAACCTTATATATGACTTAATGTGTCGTTCACGTAGAGGAGGTGGATATTAAAAGGACTTATTTTTTACATCAGCTTTTGGGCTCCAACTGACTCAAGCTCAATTTGTCTTACATTCAAAATTGTATTTCTTCATGTATAGAAGAAAAAAAAACTTTTTCTTCGTCGAAATTACGTTTTATAATCTATTTCAAATCATTTTAATGCTATTTTGATCAGAATGAAGGAAAAACAGAAATCCAGTTTTTCTATTCTAGTGATATTAGCAAATTTATGTCGTCGGCGTGTCGATACGGCGCCACTCAAGAGACTGAACAATGAATTTGCTTAGAGTTTGATTTTCTTTTGTGACAGTAGGATAATTTTTTATTGGCTGTTTTTTTTAGATCGCTAAATTGAAAAGAATATTTTCTGCTTTTAACCAACGAGCATCAATCTGAGGTTTTGTTTGTTTGAGGTTTTTTGTTTTCTTTAGCGTACGAATATAAATATTACGTTATGGATTTTTCTATTTACTTTCTATTATGAACGTTGCCCATGCTAAGGCTCTGCTCTGCACATTTACGAAGTCACTTTCATTTGTAAGTAGATATCATGTATTGCTATTCTGATAGAAAGCAATCGATCAGTATTTCACCTTTTTCTATAAAAGCATTGAATTCTTCCGATAACGGTGTGAAATTTTTAATTTAATGCGATTCTCAGGGACTCACCACAATTGATTCTTAATGCGGAAGGAATCGATTGTAGTTTAAGATATGAACCTTTTATAGGAAACTGAAAAACTGTTTGTTTCTTCAGCATATAAATATTAATTTCAGTAAATTTCATTAATTTTTTCACAAAAATGCATAGCTGTGAACTATACCTTTTTTGTGTTAGCACTATTAGCAAATCATAATCCTTGCCATATTTAAATGCAGGATTCTGAAATTAATTAACATTAAAATTAGGCAAAGGTATTCGGTTACTATTCGGAAGGAGTGATAACTAAAGTGGAATCGGTGACAGCTAAGTATACTAGCATCTAGATAGATATATTTAAAATTTTTAATTTGCTAAAGAAAAAAAAAACGGCTTTAAATTTAAAAATAATTTACGAAATATAAATATGCAGATTGGAATGACAGGTGGTGGTGGGTGGAACGGTACAGTTGTTAGTACCTGTGCCGCAGAATATTAGGGCTCCGGTACTTTATTTGTTAGAAATTAAGCCCTGCATGCAAGTTTAATAAAATGAATTTTCTAAAACACTTAGTCAACATATTAAGAGAGTTTGTGTAAGTTAGATCGGAAATTACATTAATTAACAAAAAAAAAAAAAAAAAAAAAAAAAAAAAAAAAACGTGAATGTATTTGGAGTAATGTTTGAAAAAGAACTAGTGAAGTATTAAATATTTTTACACTATCACAGTCAATCCTTTCATATCAGTCATATGTATAATAGAAAACTATAAAAATTTAATATATCTATTAAGAAAAATATTCTTCTCCGCAAAACTTTCTAAGTTCTGTCATCATTATCAAACAAAATAAAATCAGCTTTTTATCAACAATCTGAAATTGGACATTTGCCCCTATTCAACGAAAGTACAAATTTGAACAATAATAACTGACAATGGGTATATAGAATATGAATGATATGTTTTCTGAAATTATTTATGAAATATTCTATGAAATTATACTTGCAATGTTTTAGAAAAATCATGCTGTGAAACTTGTATGTATTTTCTTTGCTATTTATTTAAGATAAAAAAAACAAAAACAATAATAGTAAGGAAGGAAAAGATAACCCTTAATAAAACATTAAAAAAAAATAGAAACTAGTATTTTACAACATATAATTCAGATTAATTTATTAGCTTTTGATACATGAATAACCCATTCGAATCATCATTTATATTATCAATTTTTCGCATTTATGTAATATTGCAGAAAATCTTTATAATGCGAAGAGTGAAACTAAAGGTAGTGGCAATTATAGAATTTTGCGGTATACAAATTAGATTTCATACATTATTAAAATTATCTTGTACATGCGGCCGAATGCGAATGTAATATAATTATATACAGTAAAATATCTGTATGTTGCATCTTTTAGGTCCAAGAGTTGTGCAAATTTTAATTTTTTGCATTATACAGCTCATTTCACACATTGTTAAATTAATTCATAAAGATTATCAAAGTATGGCCGGACCAAATTTGTATAAGTTCAAAAAAAAAAAAATGTTAATTAAGAGCTATTAAAAAAAAAAAAACAAAAAAAACAAAAAAAAAACGGAATTAAGTTGATAAAGATGAAACAGTCTCTGGAATTTAGTTCTGTAGAAGGTAGCAATATTTCTAAAATGTGGGTTGCAGACACTTCTTAAATTCGATATTCTTTGTTAACATCTGAGAAGTTCTGCGTTATGAACAGTTGGGCTATAAATATCTTCTAAAGCTGGGATACATATGGTGTAACGTTCAAGTCAATTTATGTATAATAACTCGGTTACCACATAAATTGAACTACACTAACATAGACAGTAGAAAAAAAGGGTAAAACTTCCTTTATTACATTTTTTTAGCTATTTCAGGTATGCATTAAATAATAAAATAGTAATTTATAAAATTCCTGGTTGAGAGAGGAAGTAAAAAGTAATTAAACTTAACTACAAAAAATACTAAGATTAAAAAAAAAAATTGATTACAGGTATAAAATATAGGTATTAACTCTGTGTAATTTTATATGGACTCTCAGCGTTTTGAAAATGGACTGAGCTTGAATTTAGAATAAGGTAAACGCACCGGTATTTGGTCACGTACCTATAGTGGGCCACTAATATTCAAACTTTAAAAACAAGCTCACAATCCATTTCAGAAAAACGACTAAAAGAAATCTGATTAGCTAAAGTCCTTAAATGTTGACTTTTCATAAACAATTTGGAATAATTATTATTTTCCTGTAGATATATTTGTTTATATTCTAGAGTGTCTTCAAACACAGATTTTTTGAAAAATTCTTAGTGATTTCGTTAAGAGATAAGGTTTTATTTAAACCGTTGTTTCTTTAATATTATATTTTATTTTAAATTAAACTTCCATTGATATACTCGATTACATTGTAAATAATTTGTTAGATTAGCTGAAAATTTAAAAATTGGGTATTATATTGATTTTAAGGGGTGACCCACTTCTGGATAACAGTTTCATAAATTATACCAGTAGTGGGCATGAGGCCCACTACTGGAGCATATGCTCAAAAAATTATTTATGTTTAATTTATTTTAATTAAGTATTTTTTGAGGTTCTAAAACTTTGTATATAATTTATTTAGTTTTTTGTTCATTAGAACCAGTAGTGGGCCAGGGGCCCACTATTGGTGCACAAGTGGCCCACTTCTGGAGCAGCGGAAATGTAACTTCACTAAGCTGCCAGACATATGATTATTAAAAGAAATTAATACCTAAAATAATTCAATCTTCAAAGGTTCAATACTTAAGACAAAGGTTAAAACTTTTGAGCCATATTACATAAGCACTCCATAGAGCGACCTGTAGTGTTCTTTATGGATCTTTGAATCTAAGCACCATCTGTTCGGATCATGGAATTTAATGGTACCTTTCTCCCAAATTTCACACCTAATGCAAACAATGGACGTTGCTGTTTTCCATACTCTTAAAATTTCTTGGTGACAGGAAATAGTGAACTTAAGAATAACCCATGAAGGCAAACAGATGCAGAAACATAATTTTCCAACCGTCCTGAAATCAGCACTATATCGTTTAACTCCTGAAACAATTGTGAATTGATTCAAAGCATGTAGACCAGTTCCATGGGATCCAAAGAAAGTAACTGTTGAATCTACACTAACATCAAAGAAATTGATAATATCACCAATAAAAGAGATAGAAATATTTTTTTCTTTCTTGGAAGTTCTTGAAGATAAAATTGGAGATGAAAAAATTAAATCTTCCTTAGAAAATAAAGGGAAATGGAAAGGCCCCTTGGAACAAACATATCTTTACTACTTATGATTGGAGACGAAAGAGACTTGAACATGGAACCAATTTCTCAGGAAATCTATCGCAAAACAGTTTGGATATAAAACACTTGAGTATGTATTTTTTTTTTTACAATTATTTATTCAATTTTTACATTTTACTTGTTATAGGGTACACCAATTATATTTGTCGAGGCCGCATACACTTGGAGAGTCTACTGACACTGTTGATTCTGAGACTATTGAGCACGAGCAAATAGCAATTGTTGAAGATGCTGAAGTGGACCTTTACATTCATGAGATCAACTGAGATTGGCAGTCATTCAGTGCCTTCAAATGGTGGGCCATCTAAAAATGTACCATCTCCCTTCAAAAGAGTTATTTTTGACCAGAAGGGGGTGGAGTAACACAAAGGAAAAGAGAGATACTTCCTGCAGTTGTGACTTCTCCCCAAATGCTTCGATATTATAAGAAAAGAGTAGGTCTTAAAATTGCTAAAGATGCAGAAAAAAAAAGAAAAAACGAAAGAGAAAAAAGAATAATTTAAAAGAAAGAGTTAAAAAATACCCGATGGGAAAAAAAGGAGAGCCAGGAAATTATCGTCTGAGCCTGATGCCTCCCTTTCATTGGAAGTTTCAACCTAAAGTACTCTTTGTAATAAATTGGCTGTAAACCCCTCTCACATTTTGAGATTTTTTTCGTTTTAGGATAAAGCGTTTAAAGTTTTGCAGTCATTTCAGCTTTTAGTTATCCTGTTTATTGTATTTGTCTTATTATTTATCACCACTGAGAAATAACAAATATGGCAGATTTTTTTAAATTACAAAATATAACAGATTGTTATGTAGAGGGGGAAAAAACTATGCATTTCGATACAAAAAAAAAAAAAAAAAAAAAAAAAAAAAAAAAAAATCTAAATTGTCTACTATTATTGTCGATGAAAACTGATTTTTTGTTTTCTACCGTTTGTATCATTCTGGTATAAAACACAGAAAATACATTTTTAATGAAGCAATCGCTAAAAATTCATTAAATTCCTATAGCACAATTCAGAATGATTTGACCACAGAATATGGGAATATTTACTGTTTAACAAGAGGAAGCATATAAACAGATTTTTTAAATATAAGTTATAGATCATAAGAACTGCACAAAATTTAAATTTCGTAACATTAAGAAGATGTAACTAGTTTGATGGAAATGGATTTTCACATGATGAAAAAACTGTGAAATAGTTCAGCAATTAAAATTATGGCTCTAAAACTAGCTTCTTGGGAATTAGCTATTTTTAAACGATAAGAAAGGACACCTTGTTATAATCTAAAAGAGTTACTTCTCACCTTGTAGAACATTAGATTATATGTAAAATGAGATAAAATTAAAATTGATTAACAGAACTAAAGTTGAGGCCCCTGATCTGCAGATTTACCTGTTAGGTTATTTTACGTACTCATCTAAACTTCTATGTATAATTTCATTATTGTGTATATTCAATTTTAGAACTGTAAAAAAAGTATAACTTCAGTATTTTTACACTAAACTCAAAACTGGAGTGACCCACTTCTGGGGGGGGGGGCACTACTGGAACACCAAAAGTTTACTAGGCCCACTACCGGAGCATAGAGGAAGGTATTTTTTCATTTTTTCCGAAGAATATATTTTGAAAATTTGAATGATTATTCCGATACCTGAAGGTTAGGACTAGGTTAAAAAAATATATGTCTTTTAGAATTCCTTAATACTTTAATAATAACTATATAAATGTCCTTAAGTGGCCCACTACCGGTGCGTTTGCCTTATGAAAATATCTAGGAATGTTAAAGTTTAACATCAGCCTATTACCCGCAGATAGATGAGGACACTAAAATATAATATACGGGAACGTCCGCTGTTACTCTTGTGAACATTCGAGCGGTTTTATACAGATACTTCCAATTATTTTATTATAAAATATAGTTAAGATAAAAAGTGATATAAAGAGTGAAATACTACTGTGCCCCACTCATTTAATATACATCTAATTTGAAATAAAAAGCATTTTGCTTGTCTATATAATAAATCAAAATTATGTTACTTTTTTGACTACAGTGTCACATGAGTAACAAAATTTTGATTTAATATATAAACAGATGAAATACTTTTTGTTGACAATTAGATATATATTACGAGAGTGGAACACAGTGATATTTAATTGGTTATATCAATTTGTATCTTAAATATATTTTATAATGAAATAATCGCAAGTATTTATGAAACATTGCTCTAATTGTCACAAGATTAATGAATGAACGTTTCCATACCTCTAAATTTCAATGCAAAATTACTAAATAAATTATATACAGAGAAATGATTAAAAAGCAACAAAGAACTTTTACTTACACACTTACATGAAATATAATTACGAAGAAAGTATACAAAACATTAAGGAAAATTACTTGATTAAGTTTATGCTAAAAAAATATGTATAATAATATCTTATAATAAAACACACTAAGCTAAAAAATGCTATAAAAGTGATCAAATACAACGTACGTTTCATAGCACAAAGATATGGTAATAATATGACAAACAAGAGAACCACAGCTTTGACCAGATTATGCAGCAAAGAACCTTTACAGATGTATTTTAAAAATAACAGAATAATCTATCCGTCAAGGTTTTATTTACCATTCATTATCCGGGAATTAATAGAGATATTTTTACGCAGCGATAATATTTTCAATAATTCTGTGTCCCTTGAGTTACTTAAAATTAAAAAAGATATGCTATGCAAGTTTAGAAACAATAGTAGAAATTAATTCACGCTCACAAATATCCAATTTCCTTTTATTTCATGTTTGAACCGATTTTCATTATGCATGAAGCCTCGTGACATTATTTACAAAGTTCTTGTTTTAAATAATTTTGCGAAAATTTTTCTATCAATATTATTTCTATCTATTTTGAAAATGTCGCCGTTTGTGCGTCGAAACGTATACGTTATTCTAAATAAAGGTATTTTATCACTTTTAGAGCATTTTTTAGCTTATTAAAGTTATGCCTTTATATTTGTTTTGTAGAAAACATTGCAATCTTATATTTAATACTGAGCATAATGCATATACTCAATAGATAAACGAAACATAAATTTATTTAACTTTGAATTTTTATAAAAAGGATCGAACCCTCGATGACTGTCTACCAACCCTCTTTATTAACATATATATTTAGCACATTTATTTAATACAGAGACAGTACCTGCATGCTTGAACTGTATTCTGTCAGCACTGAGGAACGTGTTTGTTTGTCACTTCATCAAATTGTTAATTATCTGTCAGTGTGGCTTCCACATTAAAGCGGTGCCCATCACCGATTTGCGTCCTTCAAAATCGGAAAAAAACACCAAATTATTAGAAAATAAAAAGCATGCATGGGCAAGTGCCAAAAGAAAACTAAAAGATTGAATCTACTAGAATGACATATTTTTTTAGGATGGTAATGGAAGTAGGCAATTCTCTCTAGGTGGATAATCTTGAGAGGCGGGTCAAAAAAGACTCTTGCTAGAAACGATACTTCATTGAATGCGGTCAGATGTAGGGCATCGCCCACTGTTACCTATAGTGACCTCATTATGCCCACATTGGTCCACACGGAACAGCTGACACACTTTCTAATGTAAGCAAGATTTTTATTTGTGGATGACTTTAATGGTAGTTATAAATTTATATAAGCTGTATGTATAAGTCAATCCCAATGTGAGATCAAATTTATGAGAACCATATACAATAATTTAGATAATTAATGTGTCATCCTGGGTGATCGCTTACCATTTGTGCCACAACCTCTCCCGCTGTGAGTAGACTGGAGTGTATATATAACATTTTGTATAAATACATTAAAACAACGATTAAAATCAACTCTATATAAATATTATATTTTGTTTGCAACCACATATCGAGTGTCAAATCACCAGCATCATAGAGCATAAAACACTTTGAAAAACAATCAATAAATTTTTAACTTAGCGAAAATTTTGAGATTTTATTTTTTATATATTACTATAATTGAAAATAATATGTAAATCAAGACCTCATATACTTGGGCGTTAAAATCATAATTTGAACGTAATTGAATTACTTAAACTATTAATTAAGCAAGTACTTAAAATAGATAATTAATATAAGTAATTTTGTAAAGTAAAGCATAATAAATATACCGTACTAAAGCGTTTTTTAATAAAATTTTCTGCTTTTTAGTTTTGTCCTTAGCAGTTGTAAAGAAAAAATCGAGCATTCTGAAAAACACACAAATTAATTCTGCAATAAAAATTTACATTTCCCAAAAAATTGTAACGACGTAAAATGTCATCAGAAAAAAATCTTCTATTTGTATTTTTATTTCCATACTCTTCTTTGCATAAATGTTACATTTTTCATTCGCTTTTTCCTTTTCTTTACTTCTGTTTGTGTGGCGCAATGTAAAGGAAAGAAAATATGCCTTCACAAATTATCTTTCTCATTAATGCAGGCAAAGATTTGGCAAAAATATGTAAAGTGAGTAAAAAACGTATATTGCTGTATAAATATTTTTTAAATTGTAGTTGGGTGTACTTTTCGTGGGCATAGAGTAAGTAAAGGTATAGTTAAACATACTATTATTTTTTTGACATTTTGAAAATGTATAAACATTATTTCTGCTTTAATATGTTTTTTCTGTTCCTTTAAGAATAAATCAAAATTAGCATCATTTTTTCCAAAGCTGTACAATAATACCAAAATATAATACAGTTATAAGCGGATGTTCTTTTTGTGAAGTTTCTTAGCACAGTTTTCCATAAATTAAACAACAAAACATTAGCTAAAATAATGAAGATTAATTATTAAAGTTTTAATGAATTTGAGAAATAAAAGAGATATAGTAAAATACCGAATATCCGATATTTAGTTTTTGAAACAGGCTTATTTAACCGGGATTCTTTCTATGTATATATATATTCACATTAACTTGTAGTAAGCTGGCAGTAAATCCAAGAAAGAATGTCTGTGCTATGTAAATATACAAATATGTATTTTAAGAATAACCGATACCGACTTAAACAATTTTTGCTCGTTCGTTTACATCATTATTCTTAACTTTTATTTCGAAAAAGTCTTTCTGCCTTCTACCGAGAGGAAATGGTAGCATCCATATCATTTGATTTGAAAAAAAAAAATATCTAAATTAACTCAAATACAGGAAGCTAAAATCCTTAGAATCATATAATAGAAGATTCAATATCAGTTTTCGTAAATACGGATTTTAAACGAGAATTTCGTTAAAATAATTCCCTATATACGTATTGGCTTCAATTATGTGGATTTATTTTTGGTCGACAAATTTAGTAGTATTTCGTCAAGTATCGCCAAGCTTGGAAAGAATTTGAAGCTGGTTGATATGACTACGTAGGTTTAAACGTATGAGAGAAACAAAAATGGTTATAACAAATGAAGGAAATTTGTGAAGAAACCCTGTTTATTAAAGCTCATAAATTAAACGTAACTATGCAAAAAACAGCCACCTTAGAATGCAAACGCGCAGTTTAATTCGAATACATTCCTTATTATATTTTATAGACGGATTATTGTATCAGTGTTACTATTATTCTGAAAATGCAAATTCCGACATTTTATGTGGTGGGCGTATAATTCATTGCTTTTACAAACACCACATTATAGACACGGACTCACGACATTGTATTCTTAAAAATAAAACTTAAATCATAATATTTCTTTCATTTTTTATTTAATGCCAATAAGTAACATAGCAATATAATTTTGTAAATGTCCACTTGAAATTCTTATCCGAAAAACTTGTTATTAAATATAGTATTTTCCCTTGCTGTTCACGAACAATGCAAATCTTCTTAATAAGTATTTAAAATTACAACGATAACTCTTAAAAACAGTTCAAATTATCTGAATATTTTGTTAAAAAGAATTTAGGTAATGAAGAAAAAAAAGAATCGCTTGATTACAATTAGTCGTTATAAAATACGATTTTCTTAAATAATGTCTTCTTATTTAATATTTTTTCTAAAATGATGGGTTACAGGCCATTATTTCAAAATGTTTAAAATTCGAACTCTGAAAAAATACGTTTTAATAAAATATACGTTAATGTTGATTTAGCAAGAATGAAAATGTTCATCATCAACTGTAACGATTCTAAAAAAAAGAAAAAGAAAGAAATGTTGACTTTAGACTCTCATAAGTTGATGGAAGTGATACTTAAAAAATATGTAATTACTTTTTTTAACAATGTTAATTTTTTTGGAAGGGCAAAATGCCTAAAGTACATACGCGTGAAATTAATATTAGTTGAATAATGCTACACTTCTTTGAACAAAGAACAAAAATAGAATGCTGAAAAAAATAGAAGGTATGCAGTAATAGTTGAAGAAGGAAGGGGGGATAGAAAATGAAACTTATACATTGTTATTAAAATATTTACCTTATTCGTTAAAAAAAATGTAAAAAATAATTAGCCCTTATGCAATTCTTAAAAATGTGTTTAATAAAAAATGTGTTATGTCGGAAGACAAAATTGTTTAGTACTGCAGTGCGAGACACAAAATACAGGGAGATTCAAAAAGGATTGGGATTGATTGTCTTTTTGTCCCATTCATTTTGAATCACTCTGTATAGGAATGGTGATAAAATTTTAACTTATGTTATTTAACTATAAAATATATTTAGTAAGAAAAAAAATAACCCTATTATTAATATTGATTCTAGTCCCTGTTTATAAAATTTTGTGTTCTAAATTATTATATTGATATTGAGTTATCAATATTCATTTCACAGTTAAGAATATAACTATTTAATCATGCAAATGGATTAGGCTTACCTAAGTTCATCTTATCGGCAGATAAAGACTAATTTAAATTTCTTCGGAATAAAGGTTCGTTCTGTGTAAGGAGTAATGGCAGAGACAAATTGTAGAAATAACAACAATATATTTTAACATCGCAAACACAAAAAACACATAACTTTTCGCGAACATACTTTCGTTTCAATAAATCTTACATCATAGAATTTCGTAGCTACAGTTCAGTTCATAAAGTTCTTTTAAACATTCTGTTTGTCAACAAAAAAATATCGTCTGCGCGAGGCGCAAAATAAAAACGATTAAATTAAGACCATGGGAGCAGCGATAAAACGCAACACACTCCCACCTTTGAGTTTCGAATTCAATGAAACTCAAACTTTACTTTGGGTTTATATACACGACCATGTATGGATCGTTTTTCAGGTACAGTCACCACAGGAGAGTCACCAACACCTTTTTGGAAAATAGATTCAGTAGATTCAGTATCTAAAAAGCAGTCTTTAACAGAATGTTGGATCATCGGCTTACTCGTTGCAGGGTCTGAAGAGCAGTTTTTACCAGTCAGCTTTATCATCGGTTTAGCAGAAGTAGGATCTATAGGACAGTCTTTACCATTCGGTTGAACAGTCTGTTCGGAAGATATTGAGTTTTGATCTATAGAATGCAGCTCATTACCTCTTTCATGAGTTACTTCTAAAGGTATCAATCTGAGGACAGGACGTAAAAATTCGCCACCTTTCATTTTTACCTTTACTAATCGCAAATTTACATCTTTAGAAGGATAAAGTTCAATGACTTTGGCAAGTGGCCATTCAAGTTTCTTAACATTCTCACTAGACACTAGAACAACATCACCAATCTGAATAGGTCTCTGATTTTTGTCAAATTTCGAGGATTGCCTTAAATATCCTAAATATTCAGTGCGGAATCTTTTCCTCAAATCTTGTTTTAGTCGCTGTCTATAGGCATGTCTCTTACTAATAGACGATGAATCCAAAATGTCAAGATCAGAAACACCTGATTCTCTTATGTCTTGCAAAATCATAGAAGGAGTAAGTGGTAGTAAATCATCAATTTCCTCTGAAACATAGGTCAAAGGCCGCTGATTAACAATACTTTCAGTATCGCAAATAACAGTTTGCATTTCTTCTAAGTTCAAAGTGCTTCGTCCTAAAACTTTTTGAAGGATCCCTTTGATTATGCCTATCAAACGTTCCCACCACCCACCCCATCACGGTGCAGATGGAGGATTAACTTTCCAAGTGATCTTCTTAGCTTCGCTATACTGAGAAACGACATCCCAATCGATTTTCTTAAGCAAATTTTCAGCACCCGTAATTTTTTTTTCCATTGTCACTGTATACTATTGCAGGTCTACCTCTTCGGGCTATAAATCTTCTAAAAGCTTACAAAAAGTTGTCAGTCGATAAAGATGTGGCTATCTCTAAATGTATGGCTCTGTAGACAGCGCATGTGAAAATAACTATCCAAGCTTTCTGACCTCCTCGAAGAAGTAAAGGACCGGCGTAGTCAGTTCCTACAACTTCGGACACTGCAGCTTCTTTTATACGATCTTCCGAAAGTGGTGCTTCTATAATCAGTTTAGGTCTTGAATTAAATCTTTTACAACGTACACAGTTTTTAACTACCTTTCTAGCAGTCTTCCTGTATTTCAAAATCCAAAAGTCTTCTCTTAAATTACTCATCAATATCTGAGTACCAGCATGATTTAAACTATGATGTCTTGTCTGAATAAGTATTTCCACAACTGGATGGCTACTGGGTAACAGTATCGGAAATTTCTTTTATCTTCTCTCATCAGAATACGAGTCTTCACTTTAAGTAGTCCATTCGAGTATACATAACACTGAAGTGATTTTAAGCGTTTATCTTCAGTTCCTAAAAATGATTTTTTTTGTACTATTTTCAATAAAGCTATTTCAGCTCTAATTATTTCTTCTAGAGCAGTGGTTTCCAATGTGGGGCGTACGCCCCACCGGGGGGCAATTTGACCTTCTAGGGGGGCAATTCCAAATTTCTTACTCACTCATTCACTATCAATTTCTTTTGTCTTTTTTGGGGAAAAGTAGTGGTGTAGGCTAAAAATAAATGGAATACAAGCAAAATTTAAGAACTCAGTTTTTTACGAATTTTTTAAATATCCCTATCGAAATTTAAAAATATAGGTAACACCAGAATAATTATGCGAATACTCTTTTTAAATATTTTGATGTCTTTTAAAGTATTAAAATACAGTATAATTTTTTTGGTGGTGAATTCAAAAAAGATTTCTTAACGCTTTTGATTATTTATTCAATGAGTTTTCTACTTCTATTAGCGAAGACAATTAACGATATTGGGAAAGAGAAAACAGAGAATGTGTTATGCGGAATAATGACTAATTGATTTCATAAAGATGGTAATATTGAAATTCATCTTGTGAATTGTGTTATCCATAGAAAGAAAAGCCAGTGTCCAAAGCTTTTTCACCAAATCTTAATAAATTACAAGAATGCATTATAAAATGTATGAATATATCAATTTTAACGTTAAATGTAAGTGTCTATTTAAGATATTTTCTGAAGATAAAAATTCCGACCGTATAACACTTTTATACGTTAAGTTGTAAAAGTACAACAAAGCTCGTATAGGCATATATGGAAAGATGTATAATCTCATTGCGTTTATAAAATTATGTTAAAAACACATTTGCGGTAGAAGATTCATCCCTTTTATAAGTTAAAAAATGTGAAAGGAATAGTTATTGTTAAGGCTCTATTACACTTCCACCATGTGAATAGAGTGCATTTTTTTAAATAATGATACATAATTTAAGGATTAGGGGGGGGGGGGGGGCGGGACATAGTGACTTTACAGATACTTTGGTGGGGCGTGGCCAATAAAAGGTTGTGAACCACTGTTCTAGAGTTAAGAGTCCAGAAATCCGGTTGGCACGTTCCACTTTACAGTTAGTAAAAAACCTAGAAATCCAAGCAGTAATTATGAGCAGTTTGTCGTATGACGAAAATTTGTTATAATTTTTTTCAGTTGATTCTTCATGGTTCTTTGTACTAATAACAGTTTTTCTCTTTTCGGAATATACTATGTTGAAATCAGGAACAACGTTGGATTTCTGCCATTCTTCTCCCGGTCTTTGTGATCATTCCGGACCCTCCCACCATTTAGATTTTGCTAAAGTTTCTGCATTACAACCACGAGAAGGGGGGTCTGCTGCATTTAATGATCCAGGGATGTGATACCAATTTTCAGGTTCTGTCAATGATCGGATTTCTTTAATTCTATTGAAAACAAAAGAAGCCCAATTCTCAGTTCCCTTGATCCAATATAGAGCATTTGCTGAATCAGACCAGAAAAATTTCGGGATATATTTCAACTGAAGATCGTGTAACACACTCTGTGCTAGTCTAGCTCCTAAAATGCAGGAAAGTAGTTCCAAACGAGGAATAGAAATGGTTTTCATAGGAGCAACTCTGCACCTAGCCTGTACAAGCTGACATGATATTGTATTTTCAGTCGCACATCTTAAAAATATACATGTAGAATATGCATCCTTACTTGCATCACAGAATATGTGCAAGGACAGATTTTCTGGTGCTTCATAATTGGAAATAATACAACGAGGGATTTCTATTTCTTTTAATTTAGAGACATCCTTTCGCCATTTTTCAAATTTCTTCGCAATAGATTCAGGCAATTCAGCATCCCATGAAACTTGCAATTTCCAATATTCTTGAAGGAGAATCTTTGGCCCCAAGGTGACAGGACACGTGAATCCGATGGGATCGAAAATTCTATGAACAGCACTCAGAATTGTTCTTTTCGTTACAATAGTACAATCTTCAAAATTTTCTCGTTTATCTATTTTCAAAGTATCAGATTTCAAATTCCACATTAGTCCCAAATCTGGAACATTCTTGTCTTCTAATAAGGGAAAGTTTTCTACTTCTGTTTTATAGAGATTATACTCCCACCCTCGAAGATCAAATTTAGCATTTTGGAAAATAACTTTGGATTCTTCAATAACTTTTTCAAGCTCTTCATGGTTTTCTACACTAGTGACGCAGTTATCTATGTAAAAAGACTTTAACACCTTATCTGCTGTTTCTTTAAGTCTTGAAGGTACGTTCTTCAAATGATATCGGATACTTGCACCAAGCAAATAAGGCGAACATGTAAGGCCGAAAACAACCCTTTTATGCTGGAAAATTTTCAACTTTTCGGGGTCACCTTCCTCCCACCATAAAAATTTCAAAAATGGTCTATCTCGCTCCTTCAAACCAATTTGCAGAAAGGCTCGTCGAATATCCACAACCACGACAATTTTCTTCAATCGAAATTTATTTAAAATAGTCAGAATGAGTTCTACAATGTTAAGACCTTTCTCTAAACAATCTTTGATTGAAGGTGAATCTTTTTGTCTTGCTGAACCATCAAAGACTGGTCTAACTCTTGTAGTAGAATCTTCTTTAATCACAGCTCTGTGTAGCAAGTAATGCTCGCTTTCGTCATTACAGGAGTCCTTAACTTCTTCAATAACGACTTCCTGTAACCATTCTTTTAATACATCTTCATACTCTTGTAACGTTCGCGTTTTCTTTAATGATTCAACACAACTTCTTATTCGCTGTTCAGGTTGGTTGATTGGTTGATTTTTGACGGCCAATTATCTGCACGAGGGATATAGGCCCAGGGGGGGAGTGCCCTTCGTGGGGGTCTTTCTAAGGGAACCTAACCCGTATTTACGCATGGAAATCCATGGCTCGAAAACTCGAACGATTAGGCCGACGGGCGCGATTGGGTTCGAACCCAGCACCCCCCGTCTACCAGCTTCGAAATATTCGCTGTTCAGCGATTTTTCGACCAGTTGGCAATGGAGGGTAGTTTTCAATCCATGGGAGGCTCCCTTCATACCTTCCTTCTGCATCTATTTTTATATTTCTATTAAAATGTCCTTCGGTTGCTTTTTTGCTTTCTTGTTTGTTTGCACTTTCACCAGGATCGAGAATTCCAAGTGTGTCTAGCCGCCATAAATCTGAAATTTTTGCATCATTTATATGTAGTAACATAACGCTGTTCGTGCTATCGGATACGTTAAACATGCCAGTTTTCTCATCATAGTCCAACCAAGACGTGTTTCCATTAATGCTAAACCAGAAATCAGTTGTTTTATTTTTCCGGTGTACAACTTTCCTGCTACATCAGCCCCTATAAGCCCATGAATTTTGTTAGGTGAAAATTGATATAGCAATTCAAACTGGTTATTCAAATCGGAGAGAAAGATTTTTTATTTCTTAATTTCACTTATAAATGAGCCACGAGGAATTTTAGGAATGTCCGAACAAATTTTTTCTTGATCTAACACTTCGACACGACAGCGATAATTATCAAAGAAGTCGCTCAGACTGATCAAATACTTCTTATGCGAGGATACAGTCTCTGTGCCACCGAATAAACTATGTGTCAATTTATCTTTCCCTATGCATTCATATCCCTTCTCGGCCAGTGCAAAAGCTGATAAATATGATTTACTGCTGCCTGAGTCAATTAATATTCGTATATATTTCATCTTATTATCACATATAAGACGTACAATAAGCGTTTGTAAAAGTACGTGGCGAGTACTTGTTTTATCGGATAAAACAGTGTCTTTTTTAATTTCGATATCTCACTTTTCCATAATCGGGTCTTCATTATTATTTTTTGCTGGACACATTATTTTGAAATGTAATCTACCGCAATCACAGGGTGGTATTTTCGTTTTACAAAACCGGGGTATGCGTTTTCTTATCTCTAAACATTTAAACAAGCCCCCTTTTTCATTAATATTTGTTTTTTCTCTTCATGGGATAAGCCCTTAGCATGCCTACATTCGGTACTTAAATGTGACTTGTTACAAAAAACACTCGTTTCCCTTTTCATTTTCGATGAATTATATAATTCCGTAGCCGTTGGAATGTCTCTTTCTCGCCTAGTGGAGCCAGGATAAATATGTTTGTTTACATTTTCTAGATTAAACCCACTTCTCGCCAAACGGACTTTTTCTTAGCTTTCGATTTCGTGCCGTAAAAATTTCATCAAGCAATCTAACTTATTATTACTTTCATCTTTTGAATTTAAAGTAATGGAATTTAAATTTCTTTCCCAAATTCTCAATATTTCAACAGGCAAGCACGATTCAATCAATGGATAAAGAATTGCAGAATAATGTTCACTTGAAACGCCTAACATTTTTAATGATCTTAAATATGTTTCAATTTTGTCGTACAATTTAAAAAGAGGAATTCTTGGACCTTTTCCCGTTGTATTATTCGTCATTAAAGAAAGCACTTCTCTTATATAAACTTCTATTAACATATCAGTACGACCAAAACGAGTCTTTAAACATTCAATGACATTTTCATAACTATCACCAGTAGCAGGGTACGATTCGACAATTTCTCTAGCCCTTGAACCCTTTAATGTTGCTTGCAACAAATATTGATATTTATCTTCTTTCGCGATTTCAGAATCGTTATGTATTTTTTCAAACTGAGCCCAAAAAGCCAACCAATCTTTAATATCTCCCCCGAATAATTTAAATTCTATGTTAGGAAGTTAGATTTCCGTTTCGTAATATTTTATGTCTCGGAAACCTTTAACATTTTTTGAAATTTAGTTTTTAACTTAATAAATTTCTCTTCATACACGCTAAAACTTTCGTATTTTTTATCATAATTTTCTTGAGAACATGATTGATCGTTTAAAAGAAGATCTAAATTTTCTCTTTCTTTTGGTTTTAGATCTGCGCATTTTTCATCTAATTGAGCATATAAAATCTCAATTTCTTCGGTTCTTTATCTTCATCATTTAATTTGTTCTCAAGTAAATTAGCAATTCACGTAAAAGCGCTTCTTAATGGAGTGCGTAATTTTTTAATTTGTTCCATTATCTTATTTTACTTTCTTAAATAATATAACATCCCAGCAGTTGGATGCCAAATAATATTGATTCTAGTCCCTGTTTATAAAATTTTGTGCTCAATATTATTATATTAATATTGAGTTATCAATATTCATTTCACAGTTAAAAATATAACTATTTAATCATACAAATGGATTAGGCTTACCTAAGTTCATCTTATCGGCAGATAAAGACTAATTTAAATTTCTTCGGAATAAAGGTTCGTTCTGTGTAAGGAGTAATGGCAGAGACAAATTGTAGACATAACAACAATATATTTTAACACCACAAACACAAAAAACACATAACTTTTCGCAAATATTCTTTCGTTTTAATAAATATTACATCATAGAATTTCGTAGCTACAGTTCATAAAGTTCTTTTAAACATTCTGGTTGTCATAAAAAAAATATCGTCTGCGCGAGGCGCAAAATAAAAACGATTAAATTAAGACCATGGGAGCAGCGATAAAACGCAACAATTATCATTGGGGTCCTATTTGATACCAGTTATTTTCTATTTTGAATTTTTCCATGTTTCAAACCAGAAAAAAATTAATAAATTATACTTAATATATGAAATTACATAGACATTATCTAGTCGTTAGGAAAATTTTAAAATTAATTATGTAACAAGTAATATAAAAATTTTGTTTTTAAAGTCAATTCCTACTTAGGTCATTAAAGAAAAATTTAATATAATCCCTTAAGCTAATATTAGTTTTTGTTGCATTAAAATATCTCAATTTGTTGATTTTCTATAAGCAAGTAGGTTTACAATGGAACTCTATGGGAATTTGGCGAAATATTAGAGATATCGCCAAGTTGGCGTCACTTTTGGCGACTCATTTTGGCCGCCAAATTTGGCGATATATCGCCAAGTTGGCTACAAACTTGTCTTTATTTGGCGACAACACAGGGTACCCCCTATGGTAACCCCTTATTGAGAATACTTTCATTGATCTTCCATAACCAATGGCCGCAATTTTGTTTCCCATGCAAAACTAAAATTAATTAATTAAAATTTAATTAATTAATTAATATTTGAAAAAACTGTATTAACATAAATTGTCATCCAGTACAAGTTTTAAAAAAATATATGTTTCAACGTGATAGGATGAATAATGAGTATTTTATTAACGATTGAAAATTTGAAGAAGATATATAAATATATAAATAAATAAGTAAATACAGGGAGAGTGTGAACTAATAGTAGAAATTGAATGAAAAATGTATGGTTCCCTGAAAGGGGTTTTTGTTTCTTGTAAGGAGTGCTTTTCTGGCCTAGCTTTACCTACCAACCACCCTGCTAGCTCCTACCACCACTTTCCACACCATGATGCCAACTCACTTCCTGTCTTCAATACTGTTTTGCCATTTCTCATTTGTCCTGATCCCGGGGATGTGTGGAGCTGTCCACGGGCGCCTCGGTAAAACCGTATTCGAAGTCGAAGTCACTCGCTAGTCAAACCCATTAAAACACTGTCAATGATGCTGTACATAATTTTCTCGCTACTCCCCATGAGTCCCTCCCTCCTATCCAGCCTAATGTATAACAATATTATTCAAAAACTGAAAAATCTTAAATACCCCGGGTACGACAATATTTCTAACGAGTCCCCTTTGGCGACCAGTTTGGTCTCCCTTAAATGTATGCTAAGCATTGTATCATGTTATTTTATTCATAATTTAATTTACTTGCTGAATCGTTCCCAAATCGGAAGATTCTGATACAGAAATCATGAACTCGGTATTTTTATATTAGTCGGGCGCAGGTGATAAATCGCGAAACATTGTTCCCGTCGAATCTTATCGTATTTCCTTAATTTCATTTAAAATATAATACTTTCACTCATTATATTTAAACATTAAATAACTTTAATTTAAACCTTAAATATTTAATGTTTATGACTCTCAAATATTTCGTAAAAAAGAAAAGAAAAAAGAAAAGTGATATTTAATTTCAACATCAAATCTTTGTTTTAATTTACCACGCAAAAAGTTATTTATGACAGTCGCTTGAAATGTACAACTATAATACTGAAGACTCGATGGCATTGGAGCAATATTTGGCGATTTATCACCTGCGCCGGGCTAATGCATATAAAAAGTGAAGCGGTCAGCACGGATCTGTTGATGACAGTCACATGACTTAGGCTATTATTATAGAGATTATGCTCCTAAAGAACTTTCTTTAAACTGTATTCTTTATGTTACTAAACTCACAAATTCTATACTTAAATTCTGCTACTTTCCAAAATCTTGGGAAAAATCTATCATTTGACCTATTCCCAAACCTGCATGCACGATCCTACTAATTTCCGACCGATCAGTCTGCTCTCCAGCCTGTATAAAATTATTGAACGCATCAATAGATTGCAAATCAATAAATCCTTACACGAACACAATATTCTTCCACCAGAACAATTTGGATTCCGAGCTGGACACTCTACACAACACCAGCATTTGCGCGTTATGGAATTCATTAGTGAAAACTTCAATACAAAAAAGCCCACTGCTGCTTTTAGACATCGCCAAGGCCTTTGATAAAATCTGACACTATACTGACACGGCCTCATATACAAATTAATTCAGATTAAATTTCCATCCAGACTTATACAACTTTTATACTCGTACCTTGACGATCGTTCTTTTTCCGTTCACATAAACAACATGTTATCTGATTTACACTTTATTCTATGTGGGATTTTTCAGTGCTCAATTCTGTTTCCAACCCTATTGAACCTCTACTTTTTTTTATGTACTTCGTGCTCTCCTCACTTTACGGACCTTTTATGTGGACGCCACCACTATTTATTCCACTTCACACAATCCGTATTTTCTATGTAGAAACATTCAAAGTCACTTCAGTTTATTCATTAACTAGTGCAATCAATAACGCGTCAAACTTAATAAAAGTAAAAACACTGCTGTTTTCTTTTCTCATTCTTTTACATATCCCAATAGACTTACTATGAACAGTATAACTATTCCCTGGTCCGATGAAGCTAAGTACGTTGGAATTATCATTGACAAACGCCTTACCTTCAATAAACATCTTCATAATATCCGCGGTAACGCCATTGGGGTTGCTAAATCCCTTTCCCCTCTTTTACGAGGCCCTAACATGTCTTATCATATTAAGTTACTTATATACAATGCCTGCATCATTTCTATTGTTACTTAAGGCTACCCGGTGTGAGCCTTTCTTTGTGTAACTGGTATGGGTAAACTATCTAAATTTCATAACAAACAACTTAGACTTATTCGTAATGACTCTAGATATGTAAGCAATACTACCATTGGCAATGATCTAAAACCTTTTTCTCTTGTTAATTGCATTAAAAATTTATCTAAAAAATGTCATAACCACATTTATAAAGTACCTATCATATATAAGTTCCCAGATTATGATGCTCTCAGTTCTTCTAACCGCAAGAGTCCCCACTATACTACTGTATTAGAAGAGTAGTCGAGCTCTTCGGCAAATAATGTTTTTTTTTTCTCTTTTCTTTGTTTTGTATTTAGAAAAAAAAAAAAAAAAAAAAAAAAAAAAAAAAAAAAAAAAACCTGGTCAGAGCGGTCCATTTAAAGCGGCTGTCCAAGTATGGCTATTTTCTCCTATTACATTCTTAGTCTGATTTTAAAACGTAAAATTACAAATTAGGTATACATTTTAGAAATATTATGACAACTAAAAAAAAAAAAAAGCAACATCCTTAAAGAACAGTGCACAGGAAAAAGAAGTTTAAAATAATAATTACCGGAGGAGATATTGTAAAAATAAGAATGCGTTACACGCCTTTTATGCGTCCATTGATTTTACATTAACAAGAGAATCTAAAGTCTGACTGACCAACCACCTTAAGCTCTTTACGGATACTCAGTGCATTAATTTTCCAAGAAATAACGGAAATATCAAGTTTCTATTAATTTCTTTAAAGTGAATTTAGAAGTCCGTTGTATCGTAAAATTCGATAATATAAAATATGCCAAAACGGTTCTTAACCGCATCCATTTCTCTCTAAATGATTTGGAGTTACAATCTAAAACTTCTTTTTTCTCAGATGGTGCGTTTTTAATTTATTAGTATGATTAAAACTTAGAGATATTTTTTTTCAATTGACTCGTTTACCTTTTTATGTATGATCCATATGGTTGGTTTAAAAAAAAAATAAGGATCAAATTTTCAGTAATATAAATGAGGACTAAAAGTGGAAATTGTGACTGTCCAAAAGAGGAAATTTTTCAAGACAGCTAATAAAAGAAAAACTCCTACTTCTGGTACTTATAGAGTTTTTCCCCCGACCCTTTTTGGGCCCCTAGTTCAACACTTTAAATGTAGGTACCTAGCTTCCTTTTGTTTAATGTTTAAATACCCAATATTAACATTTATAAACATTTCTTTTATTTATATATTTAACATTTTTCACATTGCTTAAAAATATCCCATTGATGTAAACAACAACAACATGATCAATTTTTGTAATGACCGCCTGTCACCACGTATCTTATCACTGGCACTTTCAAAGTACTCCACTTCACTTCGTGTGACACATTCAATCAGTGACTTTTTTGTACACCTTTTTGAACTATTTCTACTAGGGTTAGCACGTCAAGGATTCTCATGTTTGTTAAGCGTGGTTTAAAATATTTTTCCATATATATATATATATATATATATATATATATATATAAGATTTTTGATGTTTTGGTACTTCTTAGCGTTTCTGTTTTTAGTCTACAAATAATTATAAAATTTAACTTAAAGAATCCCTTTTCATACGTCGTGACATTTTATTTATTTTTTTCTTAACCTTAAATGCGAGATTTTTTATTTTGTATCGAAAAAATTATATATGATTCTCTGAAAGGTTTATTACACAGAAAAAATAAGGAAAAAAATCAGAGATACATTTTTCATGTAATACGTTAATCCTTTCTTCTGTTGCACATCTGCAATATAAGTAAAAGCTACTGTCGTGTGGCTGTTTTACGCTAAAATGTTGCAAATTGTAAATATTTTAATAAGTATGTCTCCTAATACCTTATTTTATATAATTATTTATGTTATAAAATTTAACCTTTAACCCTTTAATTCCCATGACAGAATACCTTCTAGAAATTACGTAGTTCAGAGAATCTAACTTTACACTGAAAGTTTCATTGGTTAATTTGGCTTTATTTAAATACGGAATGTATGTTATTAATTAAATAAAATATTGCTATTTTAATTTTCTGGTGTGAATTAGGTATATATGAATAAAAAATTCTATTAAATTCAAAATACTGTTGTTTGCATATATGCAAAGCTGCGCACCAAAGGGTTAAACTAATTATTTTTGTCTTTTGGAAGAACCGAACGTTTATAAGGAAATAATAATAATAATAAAAAACAACAACAACAAAAAAAAACCCCTCGTAGTATAAGCGTGATTTAATTTTTCTTAAGGTTACTTAAGTTAAAATTTTGAAATTTTACAATCGGAATTGCTTTTTATCTTGATTAAATTATTTGAATCCTAGAAAAGTTTCAGGATTGTGCCAGACTTTGCTTCGTAACTCATTGAACGCGCTTAACGATAACACATTTCACCGTACAACAATAATTTAAAATATATGCCAGCGGAACAATATGCACTACCCCCCCCCCCCTAACAAAAAAAAATATATATATGTAATTGACTGAGACCATCTAAACAGTTATTTTCGCAATGATTGTAGAAATCTATGTTTTTGCATATTTTATTTTGAGAGTTTATCTCAAAGTGATTTTTGTAAATGAGCATTAAATATATTAATATATTTCAAAGGAAAACATTGGAACCATACTAAAATTTACAGCTGACATATTTTTAAATGTATACGTTGGAAATAATGAATAATATATATAGATAGATATAATCCTCAGAAAACGCAGGTGAAAGAAAAGATTTCCTTAGATTGTATTCTTTACTGAGATAATTTAAAACCTAAACTAGGTAATTTTAAGATGAATATTTGAAACCTGATCTGATATTAATAACGACTCCACAAAACTAGACAACATAATCTCTGCACTTTTAAATACATCTATTTCGTTGTCATAAAGACCAAGTACGAATGATTTCTCTTCGCTAAGAGATGACTCCTAAATTGTTAATATTTTAGTTTTATAGAGATGAATGCAAATATATTAGTCTAGACTATTTCAAAATGTTCCTGAAGATATAAGAAAAGGCTCAAAATATAATCTAGAAAACATAAAAAAAGCCTTTACAGCAGATTTTATTTACGCACCCAGTGAAAGGATTACAAAAAACTTTTTATTTTGAAATATTCTTGCGTACTTTAACGCTTTTTATTTCCAAAAGTAATATTTCCTATTTAATACTTTTTTGTCAAATTTTAAACGCATCTGGATTTATGTACTATTCAACTTATTACACTAATGCATTTTACATGACTATATCTCACAAAACACAAGTATTTTAATGCAGCAATTACAGTACATGGAATATTCAAGATACTTACAATATGCATACAGTTCATACAGTAAAAGTTCTTTTTTTTTAAAGACTAGGGGGCTGTGGCCCCGACGAGCTACGTTCACCAACACTCGTTCAGATATTGCAGACTCTAAGAACAGGCTAATTTGATCTGCTTTGCTAGGATTACGGAAGACTGAATTATAATTAAAAACTAGCGGATCTAATTGAAACCGAGTTTCCACTCTTTTACCTGATTAAGGGATTTGAAAGCCGATTTAGCTGTTGTTTAGAGAGATAACGGCTGTTTTCGTGATCGATTAAATAAGATTTGTTAAACATTTGAAAGTCAGCTTATATAGAATGAACTAAGTGAACAATATCGCTACCTTCCGGAACTTCATAACGTTGATATAAGAAAACTAGTTTAATTAAGACATTTTAAATCTGACGTAATGTTCAGCAAAGTTTTCTCTTTTTCATATTCATTGGCAACAGTAGTTAAAAATATCATCTCAAAATCTGAAATAAATCTCTCGTGTAAATATGTTTTTAAATTAAAACTATTCGACCATTTTAAATATGACGTAATTTTCCTCACATACTGCTAACACATGATAATGTAATTATTATTTTTAAAATTTCATTCATTTCTAACAGTCGCATATAATCAAGTTTTATGACGTATTTTTTGTTTTCGTTTCCTGTTTTTAACACGTGATAATTTCAAAATTTTGTTTCTTTCTGATTTTAATAGACAAGTGTAAATACATTTTGTAATTGAAAGAAAATATGATTCTTTGCGCTGTTATAAAATTTGGCAACAAATTACCCTGATAATATTTTCTAAATACGATAAAAATCTTTGAAATAATGAAAATTTGAATAAAAAATAAAAATAAAAAACAAACAATTAGCCAAATTAAACACAAAAGCATGCTCTCCACACCACAAGATTGACAAATATGTCTCTGTAAAAGTTGATTGAATTAATATGCATAGTTTTTGTTTCTATAAAACCTTTTTAACGGAACTATTTGGGCCAGCGTCAAGATGAAATAACTCTTAAAATATTTCTTAGATTAATAAAAAGGAAAGTGCCCAGTTAAACTGATGGCATTGTGCTCACAAGCTATTCACGCTAATTGTATATTATACTCTTATTTCAAAGAATAACGCCACTCGAAAATTAAATTAAGGGGGGGGGGATTAGCCCCCACCTTTTCCCCATTTTTATACTCAACCAATGATCCTCCAAATCTCATCAGGGAAGCGCCTTATCAGAACAAACCGGTATACTAATTTTGAAGCAAATCGGATAGAAAAACCCCTTTATCTAAATTAATGGGTTATTATTCCCCAATTACCCCTTATACTTAACCAATGAACCTTTAAATATAATCAGGGAAGCTCCTTATCAGAATAAATTGGTATACCAAATTTGAAGCAAATCTGATAATTCTGCATGAAAAAGCCATTTATCTAAGTTAAGGTGGGGGTTAGCCTCCCTTTATACTTAACCAATGAGCCAGCAAAACTAATCAAGGAAGCGCCTTATCAGAATGAACCTAGAAAAAAAATTTAAGCAGATAGGGTATTTCTATCAAGAGTTATCGCTTTACGTACATACATACGTACATGCATACATACTTACATACATACCTACATACAGAATCTGCGAGCACATAAGCTCTCATGCTTTGATAGCCGGTGAGCTAAAAACTCTATACGTCCGTGTATTTATTACAAATTTCTCTATAATACTGCAAAATTTTATATTTTTAAATGCAATAGTTTTCTTATTATTATCCAAGAAAGATCCCAGGTCACAAACAATTCATTTACGGCGGTGACAGCATTTGTTACTTTTTATTACAATAGAGCATGATAGCATTTACTCTGTCGAGAAATATACTTTTTCTATAAAACTGATTTAACTAAAACTTAATAGTGCATTTTACCATTCGCGTACCAGATGAGTCCATAATGGACCTGACAGATACATTCGAAATATTTAGTTAAGCCAGAAATTTCTTTTAAATAAACTAAATATAAACCAGACAACAACGACTGGCAACATGTGAAAGTTTCCAGGAGCTTCCTATTTGCGAAGTACCCCCACGCCCTGCTGAATAGCAAAAAGCATAAAGTAGAAAGTGTCGACACCCAGCGCCCACAACCATACGAATACCGGTAGCAGACAAAATTAGTCCTTAAAAGGACTCTCCCCATCGCAGAGGTGGCCGAGAAGTTCTGCTCTCGAAGCTGGTAGACGGGAGGTGCTGGGTTCGATCCCAATCGCGCCCGTCGGCCTAATCGTGGTCTTCTTCGAGCCGTGGATCTTCCATGCGTTAATACGGATTAGGTTCCCTTAGAAAGACCCCCACGGAGGGCACTCCCCCCGGGCCTATATCCCTCGTGTACATAATTGGCCGTCAAAAATCAACCCAACCCAACCCCATCGCAGAGCAAACATACAGCGCGATCATCTAGAGCATTGGTGCGCAAACTGTGGGGTTGCGAGAAAATGTTTGTGGGTCACCAAATTAAAAAAAAAAATGTATTTGACAATAAAAAATATTAAACTTTTCTTCAACAAGTATCAGTGGTAATTATACCAGTAAAATAGTGTCATGAGATATTATTATTTGTAAAAATAAAACTATATATTTTTTTTTACGAAAACAACTGTCTGTATTAGTATATAATACCTATACTTCGGCAACCATCTGGCATAGTCTTTTTTCAATACTCAGTAATGCGATGGGTTCTGTGTGTGAGACATTATTACTATCTAACTGAAGTCAGATGGCTCTTACGCAGTAAAATACCGCGACTTATTTTCGATTAGAGAAATGAAGTTAACATATATACATACCGGGTGTCCCAAAAAGGACTGACTGATTTTAAACTTCAATAACTTCCAAACGATGACAGATATTAAAAAAATTCTTGCAGGAGGGTTATGCATAAAGTCAAAAGTTTTTTTACAGTGATTTTCGATTTTAGTTTGAATTACAAACAATAGATGGCGCTGCGATCAATAGAGGCTTAATTCAGGCTCGATTTTTGGTACTTCGTGGCCCGGATAATACACTTCCATCTCCTTTTTCTGCATGGAACAACAGAAATGACCAAAAATCGAGCCTGTATTTAGCGACTATTACTTACAGTGCCATCTATTGTTTGTAATTCGAACTAAAATCGAAAATCACCGTAATAAAACTTTTGACCTTATGCATAAACCTCCTGCAAGAATTTTTAAAATATCTATCACCGTTTGCAAGTTATTGAATTTTAAAATCCGTCGGTCCTTTTTGGGACACCCGGTATATATACTATGTTACTGGATAAGATATTGCAGGAGTGCGCACTTTAGCTATTTAATTAAACAACATTCCATGCGGAAAAAGGAGATGGAAATGTATTATCTGGGCCACGAAGTACCAAAACTCGATCCTGAATTTAGAGTCTATTGATCACAGCGCCATCTATTGTTTGTAATTCGAACTAAAATCGAAAATCACTGTAATAAAACTTTTGACTTTATGCATAACCCTCCTGCAAGATTTTTTAAAATATCTGTCACCGTTTGGAAGTTATTGAATTTTAAAATCAGTCAGTCCTTTTTGGGACACCCGGTATATATATTAAGAAAATTAACATATGTTGACAAGTTTATTTATTTATGTGCATTGGCTTGAAAATTTCATTTATATGGTTGACATTTTCTGAAAACTTTCGAAAAAAGAAGTGGATAATTTTATAAACGTGTTCGACAGCTACATTTGCTTTTTATAGTTATCTTTTCATGGGCAAAGTAATTCTGTTGGCAAAATATAGAAATGATTGAATATCACCAGAATTTACAAATAAATTCATTTGCAAAAAAATTCTTATATATTCTCTTACATTATAAAAGCAAAATTGAGTTAAAATATATTAGATGCAAATTTCCAACTGGGCGAAAAATGTCTGAATCAGGATTCGAACCGGGACCTCCTGGCTGAAGCCGCCAGTGCTCTGCCATCTGAGCTATCCCGGACGATTCTGGTCGAACTTTTTCACCCAGCTAACCTTGATGATTACAGCATCTGGTCTGAAAACTGGTTCAGCTTAACAGAATAAATCTCAGGTAATGGAACTCCAGAAATCGCTGGATACGACATTACACTAGATTAATTTTTAACACAATTATTCTAATTTGTAAACAAATCAGTCGACCAGAATCGTCCGGGATAGCTCAGATGGCAGAGCACTGGTGGCTTCAGCCAGGAGGTCCCGGGTTCGAATCCTGGTCCGGACATTTTTCGCCCAGTTGGAAATTTGCATCTAATATGATTTTTTTACCAATTAGAATAATTGTGTTAAAAATTAATCTAGTGAGTTAAAATATTCTAGGTACCAAATGGAAATAAAAAAATTGCAAATAAAATCAAGTGGTATATGTATTGTTTCTATATCCTGCAAGGTTTTAACGAATTAATACACTCGTAACTTAAATATTTGATTTTCTAAAATTAAAGAATCTTTTTTCCGATGTGTATTTTATTTATTGCGTAAACGCATAATGTGCATTTTAGATGCCGTATTAATAATATAAATTAATATTTAAGAAAATATTTAGTGCACGTATTCATTAATTGAAATAAAATATCGCTAGTATCACTGCATAATCGGTGAATAATTGAATGAAGAATATTGTATGTTAAAATATGCCCCTGTGGACATCACCCGCTGTGCTATAATTCAAAATTTGTTCTAGATTGGATGATTTACGGGCTCTGTCAAATGGCGACCCATATTGAATGATTTGATTGGCGTTTACAGTAATTCCCTGTTGAGTTAACTATGTCAATATGTTGCTTCTAAACTGTCTCAAACTGCTGTCCTTGCATGTTTATATATTTTAAATAATGAATTACTAAACAACGGGAAAATTTGTTGATGCAGCACTTCTCTTCAGCATACGACAAAACAGTTCCTAATTTCGATTAGAGCTTTTAAGATCTTTTTATTATACGTAATAAATACTTTGTTTTTGCTGATTATTTAACTTGAAATTTTATTTTTTCATTTAGGACTTACAATTTCAGTATTATTAGCCCCCGATACGTTATGCTATTTATTTCTCCCAGCTTATTTTGTGTCCAAAAAATAACGTTACCTCACAGAAGCCAGCAATAAACAAAGCAGATGCATCATTGTACGATTAAATACTCTATAGCATTTTTTAAATTTTCTAACCATCGCACATTTTCAAATTTTTTATCGTCGTATTGGAAAAAAATGTACTTTTAAATGCAATTTGTTTGAAAATTGTATCTCCATTTATTTTGAAATATTAATTTTTTTTGTAGTTTTTAGCATCATTTGTTTAATTTTGGGAACTCAAGTACTCCATTTATGTAGAAAGTAAAGGGAAAATAGTTGAAAAATAGCAATTACATCTTTTTGTTGTCATTTTCTCATAAAAACCGAAAGAAAATGTAATTAAAATACGTACTATTTTGAAAAAAATATAAATGAATAATTTCTGTTTAAACATGGAGCTATTATAAACTATATTTAATTTTAAGTTATCTATATTAATGTCACAAACAAATGAAGGCCTATGAATCATTAGATAGCAATTTTTTTTGTCGAGTTCCTTTAATGACGGCATCTTTTTTGCTGCATTTGTGTATTATTTTGAGATAGTGACATCCTATGCCTGCTTTGCTGTAGATGTTCAAGAGTGGATCGTAAATGTGGAATTCTTAAGCGGATGCGAATGACGTCGTTTTACATAAAATAAAAGTGTGTGTCTTAAGTCTTAAAATTAAAATGTGCTTTACACTATTTATATATACATATTTTTTTTTTTCATCGTGGGCGACACTAAATTCTGAAAAAGCAGAATTCCTGTTTTCTAGTTATTATTATTATTTTTTTTTTTTTTTTGTCGCAGGGTTTGCTTTTTCAAGGAGTAGAAAAGCAACAACTGTTAATTTTCGTATACTCACAGTTATATGACCAAAGTGTTTTTTTAAGAGGTTCTATTATTGGCCTTTATAAATGTATGAAACTATGGATGTCTGCAATTTTACCACCTACTATAGTAAGTATTCGAAAAATAACTCATTTGCACTACATATCTAGTACAATAGGAAAGATTTTGGGCTAAAAATACTCATGTCTATGCATAGTGTTTTTTACAGGTAATCGTCAAATATATTATTGTCTATTGCCTGTGTGTCCTGTAACATACTCGCAATCTTGAATGACCTGTATAAAAAAGACGATGGTAAAATTAAACAAAAAAAATGTTTTCATGAGTATTTTACGAAAAATCTTCGCACGTCTATCGTAATTGACAAATTAATGTTTATTAACATGTCTGATTCATTTAATCGAACTTTCCAGAAGAGTTTTGTTAAGTCCTGGAATGTGGATTTCTACAAATTCCATGAGTAAGTTTCTGGAACTTGGGTTACCACAGAATTTTCCAATCTTACCATACATCATTTCGCCATCTTTTATTTATAAAGACAACTTGCTGACAACAAAGAAAATTATACAGAATGTTAAAAAAAATTACATATTGTCACTAAAACTATGTTCTACTAAACCATTCTCTCTAAAACACGCCCACTGGTTCAATAAGTATATAAAAGAAACTGGTAGTGTTAATAAACATGAGTATTTCTGAAGAATTCCATAAAGGGTTGGATTAAGAAAAAGGCACTTCAAGGTCCATTTTTTTTTTCACTCGCGAGCCCTTTACAAATTTCTGCATAAAAAGGTATGTTTTGCACCTATGGAACATATTGTCAGTTTAAATTATAAGTAAAAAAAAAAAGAAATTTATTCTACTATCTTTTAAAGAAAAAAATATTAAAAGACAATTGTGAAAAATAAATACTTTTTAAAAAGAAATATACCAAATTGAGAAAGATTTTTTTATCAGTTTGTTTAAAAAAGCGGATATTATGTTTCAAATCCATCTTCCTTACATGAAAAAAATCAATCAGCGTCCTTCTTAGGATTTGAAATTTTGCGCGGATTTGAAATATGACGACTTTACACACTATGCAGCATTAGCTATGGAATACAGCTTATTTCTGAAGCAATCAATGGCACTTACGTGATCACATATGTTATAACATTTACAGATAGAGTGACAAAATAATACGAACACCTATGACTCCAGTGGTTTACGAATTGCAACTCTTCCATAAATGTTCGAAGCATGAAATTCCCTTTGGATAGTTCTTGCGGAAATGGGATTCTGTTGTGACTATTTATATCTGATATCATCTGGGATAAAGATTGCCTGCGCTTCCGGACCGCTATGCGGGTCAACTCTCTTTTATCCCTTTCAGAAAGCTTTATTTTCCTACCACTGCTGTACTTCGCAGACGACACTTTAGCGCATTTCGTGTACGCTGTCATAACGGCTGACACAGTACTCCTTTCACGGCTCACATGTTTCCGTCACGGAACAACCAGCACACCGCATTCGAACAATCATTCCTTTTTCGAACTCTGACAATTCAGTTATTATTGAATTTTCAAGAGCGTATGGTAAGCGCATGCAGTACCTATGACTGATGTTGAGCAACTTATACCTTACCTTTCATAACCACTAGATGGCAGAATTGAGTGCAAAGTGACATGAGCCTTCTGCTTCTTTGAAATGGATCATGCCTATTCCATGGGTGTTCGTATTATTGTGTCACCCATCTGTATGTTTCCTTACTGGGTAATTGTTTTTACTCCGTATGGGTTGGCGGTGGTTAATTTCAAATATTTCTCGCTTTTCTTGCATAATATTGTATTGGCCACCGGAAATACGCTCATAGCAAAATTGGATCAAATGTAGCACAGGGAAAGATGTTTAAACTGGATTGAAAAAATTGAGTCGAACGGACAGGCAAGGCGAGTTAAACAAAAATTTGTAATTAGTTTTGATGGAAAAAACAAAGAAAAATATCAATCTGCATGGTCTTTTTCTTAAAATGTAATCTCCTCTTTAAAAAGAAAAAGAAGGGGAAAAGACTTATTCCTGTGAAATACGCAGCATTATACTCATTCACGCTTAACACGTTAAGCGCCACGTCGGTCACCGGTGACTGACGTCTAAAGTATGATAGAAAACTAAAAAAAAAAAATATTATTTTAAGTAATCCCTGAAAATGTATTTAAAATTGACCTACCTTTTATTTATTACAGGATTATACTTTCTTAAAAAATACCTAAAAGAATGTAAATTTTTCAGCGCTTCAGTGTCAGTCACCGTGGACTCAACGTGTTAATATATTTAGACATTCATTACAGCAATGAATTACGTTTTACATATTTAATAAAAATAAAACTTTAACTATCCAATATCTATGCATCATGTACGTTTATACAATGTCTACGTTATACACACCCGCGCATCAAGTAAAATATGTATGTGTAGAAATTAGGGATGTACAGTTGTGGAAAAAAAAGCAGTGATGGGTCGAAAAAAGCAAAATTTTTCAGATCAATTTCTAATAGCGCAGAAAAGTTGCCTTTTGTAATTAGAAGAATAACGCAAAAAATATTTTTGAAATCGGTTAATATCTTTAGGTTGCGCATTGCACTTGAAATTTGGAAAATATGATGAAAAGTGACGATTTTTGAAATTAATGATGAAAATTTAAAAAAATATTCCGAGCTACTTCTAATAGTGCGTAAATGTCATCATATGGTATTGGAATAATAACACAAAAAATATTTTAAATTGGTTAATATCTATATGTCGCGCATTACCCTTGTATTTTGGAAATATGACCAAAATTGACAATTTTTGTTATTAGATGAAAATTACAAAAAAACTTTCAGACCTACTTCTAATCGTGCTTAAAAGTAACATTTTGTAATTAGAAGAATGGAATTAAAAATAATTTAAAATCTATTAATATATATTTAGGTTGCTTCATCGCACTTGAAATTTGGAAAACATTGTCAAAAATAGCACATTTCCGCAATAGAGCAGCCAGGTTCAAAATATATTGGTCATTATAACTACTACAGCTGGAACCGGTAGAGATAATTTTAGAAGTGTTGTTTTATATCTATCTGAAAAGAACATTTCCTTAGATAAAGTCGTTGTAATTGACAGTGACGGCACTTCTATCAATACGGGATTGATAAAAAGGGGTTATTCGAAATTTAGAAATGATAGGTTGGCCCTTGCATTGGTTTATTTGCCTCTCATTGAATTACCTTTTAGGCACTTGTTTCAACATATTGGTGGAAAAATAACAGGGCCGGCATTATTTTCCGGTTTTATAGGCACGCAGTTAAAAAATTGCAGCAAACTGTCAAGTCATTCGACTTTTTTTTACAGATATCGGTAATTAATCTTATTTTTTTTTTTATGATCGTGACCATAATGCGGTGAATAACATGGTCATAATGCCTTAACAATATGGTCAAGTAACCGTTATTTACATAAAAGGTCAAATGATTAAACAGTTTGCTGCCTATTTTTAATAGTGTGAGTAACTACCTGCTTGTTAACACCATTTGTTGTCAAATTCCAATTAATCAATTGCAATATCCCACTCGCTTAATATGTTTCCACTATTGCCAGCCCAAATATTTCAATAAGATTAGTAAAATATATTTTTTTTTTTCAAATTATGTTTTTCTACACGTTATAGACTGTTCCTTAAACGATCATTTTGACATTTTTTAACGATAATTCGAAAATTACTTGAAAGGAAATTATGAAAGTAAGAATTCGCATAAAGTAGGACATAATAAATATAAATCTATCAAAAAATTTGCAAGTTCCAATTCATATTTTTTTCGAATATTCATTTGACAATTCATAATTTATATTAATTTTTTTTAATTACAAATTCAATGTATTTATGTTTGGGTTTTTTTAATAATATAATTACGCACAAAACTATCAATTAGGATAGTAATTTCAGGAGATATTAATTAAAATATGAAAATTGCGTTGTTTATGACGGCCAATTATCTACACGAATGATATGGGCCCAAAGGAGGGTGGGCGCCCTCCGTGGGGGCATTTCTAAGGGAAACTAACCCGTATTTACGCAAGGAAATTCGAAGAGAACCACGAAAACCACGAACGATTAGGCCGACAGGCGCGATTGGGTTCGAACTCAGCACCTCCCGCCCACCAACTTTGACAGTAGAACCTCTAAGCCACTGATGGGGCCAAAAAATTGAACATGCAATTTAACATTAGAAGCTCTAAATTTCCAATGTTTATAATTCAAGAACTTACCATTCAAATGACTGTGAATTTCGTTTCTAGGCATAGTTGGAACCGAAGATTTAAAATATATTGTCAAAATTGGGTGTTGCCATTGAAATAAACAAAGTTAGGTCTGGTTTTGATTTGTAGATGTCCGCCTAAGCAAATTTTATATGCATTATTTAAAAGTAGACTTTATTTCCAATCGATTGAAATCAATAACTTTCTTTTATCATAATTAGTTGCAGCGTTAGTAGAGTGTGTTTACTTTATTTCTTTACTGGACTATACACGGAATACAATTAAGATATTTGAATCATGCTAGTAAACGAACAACGATATGTGGTACAGAGCATGACAATTTAAATTCTTTGATAGATGCAATAGTTTCTACGAAAATATGCTTTTCATATACGTAATTGCTAAGTAAAACTTTACATTATTACAACTCTTATATTATTCTAACTAATCTATTTTTACTCAATCTTTCTATTTTCTGTACGTTATTTTAATTGCACGGAAAGTTTGTGTATTCAAATCGACATTTCACTACTTATTTTCTGCTTTTTTTTTTAAATTTAATTCTGAATAGAATACATGTTTATGCCAGTGATATCAAATTAAAACTAGAAAGTAATTGTAGGATTACAATTAATTCCAAATAATTTTATTGATAATTTAAATAAGACACACCTCTTAGAAAAAGAAATTGAAAAAATAAAAGTAATTAATTAATTGTTTTATCAGGAAGTGCTTCTTTGAAAACTGCAAGTTTGCATTTTTTTTTATTCAAAATGTATACACTTTTTAGTATTTTTAAATTATTCTTGCATGAAAAATTTCTTCAATTATTAATGTCTGCACCGTAATTTATCAATAACGGTTCTTTTTTAACGATTTAAGAACTAACTAAATATGATTAAGAAAAGCTAAATCTAATAAAAAGACAATTAAAGGATTTCAAATAAATTTTGTATTTCTGCATAACAAGTCAAAAGAATGTTTTACGATTAATACATGTATTAAAAAAAATATATGCGAATTTAATTTAATACTTTTGATGAAAGAAGAAAATCTGTTTTTAAAAATAATAAATTTGTGATTTTTTTCTAAGTGACCAGTTAAACGTCTTTCAGATATGATTATATACTTTGCATTTTTTTCTATCCAAATAACATTAAAATTTGTCTCATAGTAAACAACATAAATTAAAACTTAACTTTGCTGTTGATAACAAGCGGAATGCTAGAATTTCGGACACGTATTACATATTTATTTTATTTTATTTTTTTAGTTCCTTACGAATATTATTCTTAGTTCCGTAATTATGCATTATTTGCGACAAAATTTAAGTATGCAATTAAAGTTTAGTTCACCATACTCTATATAAATATAATGTGGGTGCACTGAAAAAAAAATTACTTTACGTATGAAAATGTATGTGCACAAACAAAAATAAATTCTGTGTTAGGAATTGTTAAATAAACACAGAAAATTTATTTATTCATCAAATGTCACTTCCTCGCTTTTGCAGTAAGTCACACAGTGCTTAATAAAATATGCCAGCGTATTATTGAATCCTCCATACATTTATGATGGAGAAATTAGGATATGTCCTTTAGTTCCTTTAGGGAATTTTATTTTATGTCCTCAATTGCATCAAAACGCCTTCCACGTAGTGGAAATTTTAGCTTCAGGAAAAAGTTACACGGGCGATATATGGAGGGCACGGTGCTTTTTCGATGACACTTGTGGCAAAACTAATGCACAACGATAGGACAAAATGCTCTTTCGGAACCAGTCGTACGGCGACGTTTTCCTTGCCCAAAATATTAGTCCTAACGTTAGGAACATACTACTTAAAATATATGTTAATCTCTTGAGCGAACTCTGTAGGACACATATGATGAATTTCGCGCACAAGCTTCTTCATTCATCGATGTTTGAGTTGTTGGTAATATTGAATATCTCACTGAACAAGTCGAATTAACTAACACTTCTCGGTCCTCTTATAATGCTTTATACCATTGATATGCTTATGTTTTTGAGAAGCACGGTTCATCGTCATACTTCTACAATTTTAAGGGATTCGGTAGGCAAAATTGAGTTTGAAACACAAAATTTAAGGCAAAAACATTGTTCAACTAATGTTTGCAATATAAAAAATCCCTGCCGGCTCGGTCCTACAGGCGGAGGTAGATTTCGATGTTGAGTACTTAATTCACCAACAAAACTTAAATCAAGATTAGAGATAAACCCGATTCCTTCACTAAGAATGAGCTCAACATTTCTAGAGCTAAACATTTTGTGAAAATTCTACTATACACGAATACACACACGCATGCATATGGAATAGGTTTAAAAGTGGATAAAGCAAATTCAGAGAACCTAAAGTGTTAAAATATGTTAAAATTTCCATAGTTAGATTTTTTTCATGTTTTAATGCGTTTCTTCAAACACATATGACATTACATATTCACCTGTTGAGGTCCATTATATTTCCAATATTACGCAATACTTTTTTTTTTTAAATTCGTCAAACTATTTATTTCATTTTGAGTTTTCATGAGGAAATCTTGCTCTAGAAAACTTATGACGTAATATTCAATTTGTTTTCAATTCGTCAAACTGTTTATTGAATTTATTTTTTCACGTGAAAATCTTGCAATAGAAAAGCAATTGTTGTGGTGAGAATTTTATTACTTTTTTTTTAATTTTTGGCAACCGCTATAACGAAAAATATTTATTTTTTCCTGTCATTGTTGTATAAGAGATGGTTTTATCAGAATCATGTTAAGACGGTATTAAAAATTTTTAACCCTCCCCATTTCCATACCCTTGGGCCGATGTTGCCCATTTTCAATCCCCGCCGAGATATTAGCCATCTCAAAATTGTTGCTGAGTTTGAAGACGATCCGTGCATAATTGTGACTTTTAACGTGCGGGCAAAATTTAGTACATACATACATACATACACACACACACACATATATATATATATATATATATATATATATATATATATATATATATATATATAAGGGATTTTTCAAAAGTCGCACCATGGTAACGACTTCAATAGATAGTATTTCTTACGAAATCTACCTAAAATGGCATAGCGCTATAAAGTACGTCTAAAAAACAGCTGCTGCCAACACAGTAAGTCACGATTGGATTTCAAACTACGCGTTATAACTCGACAAAGTTGTCCAAATTACAAAAAGAAATGTCGTTATGTATTTTATGCGCGTTAATTAAAGGATAAATTGGGGTATGTTTTGAGCAGAGTGTATATATATTAACTTACCCAATATCACGAGAAGCGTTCTTTAAGTTTAGAAATCTTAGAAAACTAGATATATTCGAGATTTATAGAAGCATTTAAAAGAATGAAAGTTCCTGTTGCTGCCACTCATTTTCGGAAACTCATTTTTCCTCATTTTTTAAAAAATAATTTCCGTACGCTTAGAAAACATATTTTATCCGTGAATTCTTCCCAAAAGTCAAAAGAAAACCGTTCATTCCTAGCAAACCTGCGCTTTATTAATACTAAAATCCGAATTTATTTAAAAAATGAAAAAAAAAATTCTATACATTAAGATTTTTATTTTAATTTAAAAAGAAATGAGTTTTCGAATTTAAAAAGGAATAAAACTCTCAGAAATACTTCCTTTATATCACGGAAATTATCTTGCCAGCACTGCTTCTAGGCTTTTACCTTTTTTTTTTTTTTTTTTTTTTAATTGGCGAATGTCCGTTTGTTTCTTCTCCGTTAAAAGAGGTAAAATAAAAGTGAATTCAAAAAAGTGGGCTAAACTTAAAAGTTCCCGGCCTGGAACCGAACCAGCGACCACCACGAGACAAGAACGTTATCCAATGGACTACAATTGCACAGCAGTGAGGTACTTTGAAGTAAATATGTTTGCTTCATATGGGTATAGCTTGAATAATTTCTTTAAAAAGCTTTTAATTTCAAAATTATTTTCGGGAAGATTTCTTCTTTGAAGAGATTGTGTCTGGGGTTTTATAATTTAGTATTAGTAAGTAATAAAAATATGAATATATATGTTTTTAAGTAGAATGCTAGATGTAAAAGATGATTATTATATTTTTATTCGAGAATATATTTTTTTTCTTTTTTGTGTAGATCGTTTTTTTTTCCATTTAATATTTAAATTAAAATATCATTTTAATGTGTTTATGTAAAATATATTTTAAATGCAAATATTTTTTATAAACAACTTTATAAATTCAACTTTAACTTTATTCAATTTATTCAGCTTTAAAAAAATAAATTGGGAGTATTTTTGAATGAATGTGGAAAGCAATTGTTAACGATTATTTTATAATATACTAATACTAAAATATTACAAAAAAAAAAAAAAAAAAGAAAAAAAAGAAAAGAAAACAGACACAATCTGTTCGAAGGCGAAATCTTCCCGAAATTAACTTTGAAAAGAAATTAATCATGCGATACCCATCAGAAGCAGACATGTTTATTTCACAGTATTTCATTTCTGTGCAACTATAGTCCAACGGTTAACGTACTCGTTTCGTTGTGCTAAGATATCTGGTTCGATTCCAGTCCAGAAACTTTTACTTTTACCCCACTTTCTTTAATTCACGTATACTTTACCTCCTGTAACTTAGAAGAAATAAACGGATATTTTTCAATTGACGGAAAAACCTTGTAGCAGTGCTGCCAGTATAATTTCCGTGATATGAAGAAAGTATTGCTGAGAGTATAATATCGGTTTTTAAGATGCTATAAATTCTCAATTAAACAATTTCAGCTGCGTGATAGAATTGCATGCAAGAGTAAAAAAAAACTATATGTTATTTTTATTATGAATACTAAGGATGTTAATGTATCCTGTTTACCTATAAAACATGCTTGTTGAAATTGAAAATGTTTACCTTAAAATCAATAGCATTCTTAAAATCTATATTCCGGTTTATACCATAAAAACTACTCGGAAACGTTTAAAAAAATCCAAGGCACCTAAAGAAACTTTGTTTGATTAAATTTTTCATTAAATCTCTAAAATGTATTAGTGTTTGGAATTTCCAAAGTTAAAGAACGCTTTTCGGAATCTTGGTAACTCGGTAGAGGTTATTCCATATTTTCGTTCGTGATTATATTATATATTCCTAGATTACGAAACATTTTTTTTTTTTTTTTTTTTTTTTTTTTTTTTTGTAGAGTATTGAATATATAAATATTTTTCACGGCCACAAAACAATTCGAATATGGCAAGGTCTATGGACGGTAATAATTTGAAATGCACTGTACTGACATTTTGCTACTTTAATAACACCGACATTTAAGACGTTACTGATGTTTTCTGTCATAGCCCCTATTAAAAACTGCATATAGAGTTTTCCTAGCTAATTTATAAAGATTTAAAAACAGAATTTGATTGCACTCGATGCTATTGTCAAAAGAATTAGTCACTGTTTTAATAATTAATATAATTAATGTTAATAAAAATCGATATATGTTATTAAAAGAGAATGCTGTGTTTTATCGCTTAGGATAGCCTTTGGTTTTTGTCTAAAAAGCTTTCGAATGAAATTTTGTGTTTTGTAGCTGACTGTATACTTTAGTGGCATTTACTATAACAATACATATTAAAATTAATGTATATAGTTGCATATGTATTTTTTAAGAAGTTCGCGAGCGTTTTCCATAAAAAAGGACACTTAATTTTAAGTTTTCTGGCATCTATAATATTTAAATAAATTTTGCCTTTTATAATATACGTGATGATGATGCGAAGACTTTTTGCCGAGGAGCCCGGGATCTATGTCCCACGTCCACGGATTCTGAACGTATGAGGTAGTTGACAAGGTGCGTTTCATTGGGCAGCAGTGAAAAATAAAAAGAGGAGGGAGGCTAAGACAAAGACCAATGTCAGATGGGCGTCTTTTTTTCTGCTTTTTTGCTTGCGTATGATCCATTCACTAGTCTTAGGTTCTTGAGTTCAAAAAAAAAAAAAAAATCAAAAAATCAAATAAAAAATAAGCTTTATAACTGGTAAATTTGAGAAGGGACGAGCAGGAAGCATTTTGTAAAATTTACTTAAAAATAGCATAAAATGCCTTTGCCTAGTACCCCTAAACAGCTGAAGCTCCCCTTGGTGCCCGCAGTAATATAGCCTTTCAAAAGTCTCATTTCACATACCAGGGTCACAACAAGTAAGAAAGTGTATTTCAGCGGTGGCTTAAAAAATAAAAGTTTAATTTAAAAATAATAAATTTAAATGATAAAATAAATAAAGTCGGAAAATAGAGGGAAAGTTTCGACGGCCCCGGTTTCGCAACCCCTAGGCATATGATCTGACGAATGGTACAGCCCTGAAAAGTGGATCGTGAATGTACGTGAAAATAAGAAAATATATTTTTCTAATAATTGAAAAAGATATAATGTGCATGAAAATAAACAAATATAATTTTAAAATAAATTATTTTGTGAATTCTGGTGTCAGTCAATCATTTTACCATTTTACAAACAGAATTACTCCGCGCCGGAAAGGTTTAAAGGTCACACAAAATAATCCGAATATTATTACTCTCCAAATAGCTGCCGGGCGAATAAATTACTATTTTAATAATGCTATATTATTTAAATCTAATAAAAAGTCATATACGTTATTAAAATAATATACAGTGGGATCTATATTAGAAATTTTGGTCTTGCTGTTAAACTTCCATCTCTGAGAGGTTTTTGTTTCAAGAGCTATTAAGTAAAGTTTAATGTTTCCTAACTGAGCTCATGTTTATCGAATTTTACTCTAGTAATCCCTGTTAAAAAATGTATATTGTTTTATAATTATTTTATAAAGGTTACAAAAAATAATTCGAACCCTTTATATTATTATCTGACGAATGCATTAACTTTTAAATAATACTGTATTACTGAAAACAGAAAGTTGTATACGTTATTTAAATAGAATACCGCATGTTCTCTACTGTGAATTGTTTTATAAGCATTTACAGTACATCGATTGTTGATGATCATTTAAAGAGCTTTTGTATACAATTTTTATGATTTTTAGGTGTGCAAAAGTTACGTCATTATATGTGTGTGCCTACATTTCGCAACTCTTAGTCTGAGCAGAGGTTATAATACCTGAGAAGTTTAAAGGAATGTGCAGAGTAAAATAAGAAATGAAACTTAAATTACATTTTCATAATTTCATAAAAATTGCTTCATAACCTATGTGATAATAGATTGGTTTCACTTATGTTTTAATTTCAATGTCAATCCGATGATTTATATATTGCACTTAAAAGTGTTATCGATTATACAAAATTCTTGTGCGTAGAGTTTTTTACTACATATTTAATGTTGGATTTTGTTCTCGTTTTCGAATGTGTTTTTGTTTAACTGTTATCGCTGAAAAAATAAGTAAAATAAAGATTGTTTCTCTAGTGAATGGACTAAATGTTATGACTGTTAAGTTGTATGTACAGGCAGTACATTTTTAAACGGGGAAATTTCAAGGTAATATTGGATTAATTGTAGTATTGAAAACACTATTATGAATTAAATAGGCAGTTAAATTTGGGTATTGCACACTTTTCACTATTTCAAAATTTCTTTATCGGGAAAATGTAAATATCGTGATTTACTTCTACTCGATTATACGAGCAGTTGGAAAAATATTTATTAAAAATTCCCTCTAGTAAATGATTTTTTATACAATAATCATAGATGCCTAGACATAAATAGATGTACTGTGTTCAAAGATTTGTTTCAAATTTGTAAATGGTGCTTCTATATATAAATAAAAAATCTTAAAAGCTGAGAAAGATTTAGTCATAAGGAGATATTTGATCTAACATATCTATTACGTAAAACGTAAAAAACAAATTGGACAAAAAATACTAAATTTTTCTTTTATTTTCAAAATAGAACCTATTGCGAAATATGTACAGAGATATAGATCAGCATAATCTAATGCGCGGTATAACAAAAGATTTACGAAATCTGATTTCAAAGTCGAAGAATTCCAGTTAAATCTTTTCAACTGGAACGTAATGATGTTCTGATCTCGACAAGATTTTCTACTAGAGTCGGTCCGGATCTACGCGTTCTTTTAGGACTTGAAATTAACTCATAAAGATTTGGACATCCTGCATAAAAAAGGATGTTTTTAGTCCATTCTATTCAGAGCACCAAGACTAATCTTTCCGGAGTTCTAATTCCTGTGGCTCATTAAATTAGTTCTATGCTTATTATTCTAATAAAATACAGTACAAGGAGAGGAAAACTTGAAGCAAAATTATTATGAGAAAACATGTTTCAGCTAAATTTTGTCGTTCCTTTGATTAGATATTGTTAACGAGGGGTAAACAGACACACCTACCGCTTCATCTAGATTTGCTACCACTTAAATATTTAAGCCAGAAACGAAATTATTCTTTATTGACTAAAAACCATTAATTTTTACCACTTTATGATACTGCTAACGGAATCTTGTAACAAAATAAAACATTTCAAAGGGAAGAACACTTCCAACAGTTTTAAAAAATTCGGAATGTGACGAATTTTAAGCCATAATAGAGCATATATTATGATAAGATTCCATAAATTTAGAATGTTTTTAGATTCGGTTTGCTGGTGTTCTCTGAATATTTCAGAGAAAGTGTTGTGACAATTCAAACATAATGGAATATTGCCTAGGTTTTCATTATGTAGTAGAACCTACGATCATGGAACATACATTTTTTTTACTGTTTACAACAACATATGCATGTACAGTCGAAAAAAGATAGATAATTTTTTTTTTCCAGATCTTTATATCGAAAATTTTAAAGTTCGTGCATAATTCAATATAGAGATGGCAACGTATACTAATTTTTTAATACGTCTTTTCATTAAAAAGCATAAAATAATGCATACCTGTTGATAAGTTAGTTAGCCCAACACATTTAGAACATTTTCGGAGGAGTGTCATTCTTGCGCATACGCTGGGAAACCTCTACATTTTCAACAACGAGATTCATCTTTTCGAGGTTTAAGAGAGGAGGGGAGCAATTTATTTTATTCATAATTTCTGTGGTACATTTGATCAAATTGGAATGTTTAATATAGCTACACTTTAGAAATTAAATCGAATAATTGATCGACTTGAATAGAAAAATGTTTTTAGATTTATATCTACCCTATCTACATTATAAAGGACAAATATATCTGTGCGTAACGCATATGTCATTCTGCGAATGGCAACACTCGGAAATTTGAAATGAAATTTCGGTTTTGCAATTTTCGCTACTGCAAATTTTTAAACTTCTAAATATCGCACAGTTTCAATATTTACACCGTAATACAGGGGAAAAAATGTACTTTTACATGCAATTTGTTTGAAAGCTCTATCTCAATTTATTTTTGAGATATTAATTTTTATATAGTTTTTAGTATCAATTTTGTAATTGTGGCAACTGAAGTACACTTTATTTTTATTGATTATATCCTTATTGATACCATTTTCACATTACAAATAGAAGTAAATTTTTTTATAATTTTTGAACAGAAAATGACGTCAGCCATTTAAAAAAACACGCATTCTTCTTCATAAATCAGTTACACTTTAATATTTTTACATTACGCTGATACTGAGTTTGAGACGCTAGGCAAAATGATTCAGTGAGTAAAAATGATGTCATATTTAAAACAAAACGATCATTTTCTTTGATAAAACTAAAAGTTTGACCAATACTAAATGGCCAATACTATGGCAACTAAAGGCAAATTTCTGAATTTTTTATTCGCCGGTACTGAGATTAGAACTTAAAGTTTGTGAGAATGTTCACATGCAAAGCTGTATCGGACAAACGTGACTTTAAGTTTAGTAATACATTCATTAATAATCTATTGCGCGTTAAAATACTTTTAAATTGTGTATTTGAGTGATGCGTATGTAAATTTTGAGAAGGTGAAATTAACGTACAGTTTAGATTTTATGTGGGGGGGGGGGGGATTTTAAGATGTGACAAAGCAAAATCCTTTTTACTGATTTTTCATCCCGTAAAAATAAACGTAAGAGCCTCAATCGATAACTTCATCACAATTATACATCTTGATTATGTATTCTAATACAGTTTAATTTTTCAATAATTTAAGCAATTGAAGTTTGTGGAAATAACATTTTGTTAATTTTAAGGTTAGAAATATTATTTGTTTTAAAAGTTACAACCAATGCAAGATGGATTTTTTATTGTAATTATTTTTGTAGGTTTATCATAAATTTGATCTAACAATTTTTTTCTAAACTTTTTACATCGTCGAATTTTCGACGGGTTCCAACTCGTATATATAAAATCCTAATGAAATGAATTTATGAAACAGAAGTATGAATCGACTGGTTAAACAACTGATTATGTTTCAAGGCGATTTCTCCTAAAATATGGAATACTTTGCGATGAATTAACACCAAAAATAAATATTAATCCGCAGATTTCAAAACTGGTATTAGAATTTTTAAATTCGAATTAGTTTTCGAAATATTAATTTTTTTTCTAATTTTATATACATATTTCTAATGATGGCAACTCAAATTTTAATCAAACACATATTTTTTTTTCATATTTTAGAAAAGATTATTTAAAATTAATTTGGCGGCGGATTTGGCCCCCTTAAATGTATGTTAAGAAATGCATCATGTTACTTTTATTCACAATTCAATTTGTATTTCATTTTCATTTAATTTAATTCAAAATTTTCATTTAAAATAGAAACCTTTAAAATAAATGGCTTTTACTTCATTCTTTATATACGCAACGCAGTACCTAATTGGCGCCAAAATGGCGTTATTTTGCCTGACATGGTAACCCGGCTATTGTTGCTTATTTATTAAAAAAATGTTTATTTGAATTTATCTCATTTTTATTTACACAAAATGTTATAAATTGTTTTCTTCTATAGTTATTAATTATTTTTTATTTATTTATTGTTATTTCATTTTAAAAATAACAGAAAATAATTTAAAAATACATATGTAACTGGTATTTGAAAACGAAGTTTTCGCCAAACTGTCATAAAAAAAAAATTACGCCAAACCCGGTGCGTATGTCACAATGCAACAAATTATGAGATTTAATTTCCACTTCAAAGCAACGTTTTAATGTTACTTCTCCCGTCGACCAATTTTGCCAAATTATACAAATTGACATAATTTTTTTTTATTTTAAATAAGAAAAGAACAAATAAATTAGTATGTCATTAATAAAAATACAAATAAAACGTCGAAATAAAAATCACTTGATGATGTGAACATGTGTAACTTCCTTAAAGTCAAGTGAATGTGACATTTACGATCAACCATTATTGGCATTTAATCTTATAGTTTGGCGACAGATTTTTGGTCGATGGGATAACCAAGTAGCAGCGTTTTAATTTACCACTCGAAAAAAAAAATGCGAATTGGCGAGTTAAAAAAAAAAGCTATTGGCGAGATTTTCATCCGGCTAATATAAAAGTACCAGGAATTCTTTGCGATCATGGCAACTTTTATGTAGTTTTATTCGAAAAAATAATTTTGATTCTTTAATCAAAATGGAAAAATTTCTTATGAAAAGCGAAGGAATCGGCCCATTGTTTATGGCAGTTACATGACTTGGACTATTACACTGCTCAAAACAATTAAAGGATATTTGAAGTTTTATATAAAATAAAGATATAAACGAAATTTTTTTTTGCCGAAAATAGAAGAAGAGAATCACAAATGCAAATTTTTCTGGTTTTCAAACTGTGGAGTATGCAAATTTTGAGTTCGACGTCAAAAACGTCGCTTCAGCGGCAGCGAATGAAATTTGACTTTCAACTGGATAAAAGAGAATGAAGACAAAGATGATCGGCATTCAGTGATTGCTTTGTTTCGATGAGCACGATGTCTCAGTGAAGTCATTTGACAGATTCAGAAGCTTTGAGAATTGTTGGTAGGTTAGAAGGGGGCCAAACTCAAGCTGAAGTAGCGCAATCCATTGGAGTGTCACAAAGTGTCATTTCCAGGATCTGGAAACGTTTTTTGGAGAGTGGATGTGCAGGCCGAAGACCAGGGCAAGGTCGTAGACGGGCAACAACGCCCAATGAAGATCGGTATTTAGCGTTAACAGCTCGGAGACACCGAACCATGAACGCTACTCTTCTCCAACAACACCTTCGCTCGGCTACAGGCACCACGATTTCAACTCAGACTGTCCGAAACCGGTTCCATGCTGTGGGTCTGTATGCTCGCCGACCGATGGTATGTGTTAGATTAACATCAAGGCATCGTCGCGACCGCAGGGAGTGGGCAACCGAGCATGTCAACTGGAGGAGAAATGAATGGAGCAATATTCTGTTTTCTGACGAGTCCCGTTTTTCTGTGCATCCGGATAATAGGCGTATTTTCATCTGGAGGGGCCGTGGCAGTAGGAATAATCCTGCGTTCGTGCACGAAAGTGTCAGATTTGGCGGTGGAGGAGTGTTGGTGTATGGTGGCATCTCCATTGACGGGCGCACTGACCTCTACATTATTCGAGATGGAGCTCTGACTGGTCGCCGATATAGGGATGAGATCCTCAGACCTATTGTAGTCCCTTACGCTGCAGCAATCGGAGATAACTTCATTTTAATGGACGATAACTGCAGGCCACATCGTGCAAACGTGGTGGAGGATTTCCTTTTCGAGGAAGGAATCGTTCGAATGGAATGGTCAGCGTGTTCTCCAGACATGAATCCAATCGAGCACGTTTGGGACGCTCTAGGAAGACGAGTTTCTGGCCGCCAACAACCCCCACAAACTCTCCAAGAATTGGAAAGAGCTCTTCTGGAAGAGTGGGGCAGAATACCCCAACTCGTCATTAATAGCCTCATTGAGTCCATGCCTCAAAGGTGTTCAACGTTGTTGGCCGCCTGTGGAAACCATACCCCCTACTGAAAATGATTTTCTTTGAAGAAAACACCTTTCCTTATTCTTTTTTTTCTCATATGCACAAATTTTGTTTTTTTCCTTTAGTACACAAATGCGCAATAAAATGCATTTTTTTCTGCCAAACATGTGTAATTTATTCTCATATAACCTACTATGTCTGTCGACCATGTACCAATCAGCTAAACAGTTTACCAGATACAAAATCCACCTAAAACTGCAATATCCTTTAATTGTTTTGAGCAGTGTATTATATAAACGAAATAATGGCGATAGAATAATATTCGGCAACTTATCACACCTGTGGCTGGATATCATTCAAGTAGAAAAATGGCTGCCTGTAATTTAAAAAGCGAAGAGATCCGCCTGGAGCTGTTGATGATAGTCACATGGCTTAGGCTATTATTATAGAGATGGTTTTCAATTCTAAAAACAGCGCAAAGAATAAGATTTCCTAACGATTAAAAATTCATTACGTGACTATTAAAAACAGAAAAAAAAAACTTTAAAATTACTATTAAATGAGTATGCGTTAAAAGCAGGAAAATGTTGAAAATTATGTCTTGAAAATTGTATTTACACGTGAATATTAAAAGGGAAAGGAAACTTTAAAATAATAAATACATTAATATGCGTTTAACCCTTTCACGGACAAGACACTTCTATTCGTAAAATCTTGAAATCAGTGAATGGCACCAGAATTTACAAACAAATTTCGAAATAAAAAAATGCAGAATTCGAAGAAATTCGAAATACAGAAATTTTCATCCCAATATTCTGGTGCTAATGTGGCATTTAAGAATTAAAATTAAGTGGTTCAAAAATCAACCACCGCCCTTGAAGGGGTTAAAGCAGCAGATTTTAGTAATTGTAGTAATTTGTATTATGTCAATCGTTTTATAACGCTGTTAAAAAATACAGAGAGACAAAGACTCTGTTTACTGAATTCATTTTATTTTAGCTTCTTTTCAAGTGTTTAACTGATCTTCTTTAACCAAACACGAAAACAACCATTGGCTGTCTTCACAGCAACTGATTCTACCTTAAATTTTGAAATCAAAGGGAATTGAATGTTAACCCGTTTACAGGGAGATCGCTGCAGGTTTTATCAGTATAATTCAATCTTCTCTAATCTTTTTAAAACCGATCAGATTAGCGTGCTTTTAGATTCTGCAGTGTCTGAACGGGGGTTGGCGAGTGTAGCTTGCAGGGGGCAGAGCCCCCTAGTTTAAAAATATAAAACAATAGAAATACGATTGATTACGCGTCCGTACACTGTTAAAAATCTCCAGCATTTGCTGCATAGTTACTCCACCGCTTTTATAGAATGTCTCTATTCTGACCAATGAGAACTTTCCAAAATATAGTCAAGTAACAGTTTCCTATAAAAACGGTGGAATGACTCTGCAGCAAATGCTGCAGATTTTTAACAGTGTAGACATTGGGAGCCCATCATAAGTTTCGTTTCAAAAGATTTTCATTACAAAATATAAATTCATTCAACACATATTTTAGCTATGTTAAAAATTATTATTACGGGTCGCACTACTCCGGTCTTTAGCTTACAAATTTTAATTAAAACGGACCAGGACTTGCATAACATGTCCCATGCACGCTGCTGAACGAATTTCGCCACCGACTCTTGGTTCATTTGGATAGATTATTATTTATAAATATAAAATCATACAAATTCGACGATGTAACGCTAAAAATGTAGCGGGGTCTCCAAATATTACGTTCGTTTGAAAAGAGCTTCGTTAAAAATATAAATCATTCATCACTCATTTTAAATATAACTAAATTTATTATATTTTGCGCGGTCGATGGCGTCAGCTAATAATAAATCAATATCAATGAAAATAAATTATTTTAACTAATTTGTTTACAAAACATAGGATATTTTCTATCGATCATTGTTTATATATATGCATCCATTATGAAAGTGGTTAAGTAGATCATATTAACTACTGATGTGTTTTCGTTTCAGATTTTTTTTTTATGTCATCTTGTCTTATCTTCCTTTTCTAAATTCTTTACCCCATTATGAAAGAAAATGGAAATAAAAGTGAATGTTGTTTTGTTTTATAGTTTCATTACTCGATACAGTATATAATGATGAATATCGGTCATTCAGAAATAATATCCTTTTAGTATAATATTAACAGAAGACGGGAAAAAAATCAAACCCAGTTAATCAATCAAAATTTCGACTCTTTTTCAGTTTTCTTGAGAAGGTGTATAGTTCAGAGATATAGTGATATAAAATTGCTATTTTTATGACAGCACAATGCGTCGATAAGGTCTTTTTAAAAGAGACATCATTTTGAAAAATTAATTTTTTATAAAAGAAAAAAAAATGTATAGAAAAGTGATTTTCACTTATTACACGTTTTACATATTGTTGGACGGAAGTCCATGTTTCTTATAATCTTCCTATTTTAATATTGCATATTTATTTAAAGTTGAAAAGTAGCTTTGACGAGATACTCAGAAACACAACTAACAAGAGGATTTCCTTTCATATATCGAGTTTTATTTGAGCTAACATGCCTCAAAAGTAATTAAAGTTTAGCTCTAATGGGAACCGTGTGTCGTATTTTATGCTACACATTAGAGTTAATGAAATGCGATAAATTTTTTATTATCGATTATGCATTTAATTTGATTATACTATACCAGCAAGTAATTTAAAAATTTTAAGTTAATGAAGATTTCGAAAAAAGATTAAGCAAGTCCAAAACTTTAGTGAATAAAATTGTTTCATTAAGCATTTAATTGCAAAATCGTGTCATACCAATTTCATTATAAAAATAGCAAGCAGAGAAAATACTTCTAAATTTTTCGCTGTTTTATAAGGAACTGATAATTAGAGAAGCATTTCTCTTTTATCTGTGCTTATTTTTATGCAAAAAAATAAAACCCTTGGTTCTAGTATAATTTCTGTTAAAACTTAAAAAAATATCTGAGTAATCTAATCGTTTCTTTGCCATTGCTAAATACAGTGGAAACTGAAGTAAAAGTGAATTTTGAGAACTGTATTTTTAATTTTTCTTTAAAAATGTTTATATAATACACTTTTTTCAAATCAGAGTAATACAAAATCTTGCAATTCAAATAGTTGTAATATGCAGATTTGTGCAAGAATATTTGAAAATGTATTTTCGCTGATAGTAAATATCAGTAACTGCAGATACCGATGCATTATCATATATTAAGATATTATTCAAACACATGTTGCACAAGCAGGTTCAAATATACGATCGGCAAAAAAAAAGAATCACACTATACTAACTCTTTCGCAAAACATCGTATAAAAATGTGCCAGGTAGCAATTAATTAGTAATGATGTCTAGAAAATAATGCTGAACATAAAATTTAATTAGTGGGTCGACAAGATATAGAAAATGTACCAAACTTCAACATTTTCATAACTTTCGACAACATATTTTGATTCATCGGTAAATTTAATCGTAATGTACCAAGTTAATTGGTGAAGGATTTTAGTAATTTTGCAGGTTTAAAATTTAGAACTCCTAACGTAATTTTTTTTTTACTGTTGTAAAAAATATTACAATGCGAGTAGTTTGTTAGGCATAACACAAAAAGTACTTAACAGAATGAGCTCGATTCGCATATTTGAAGCTTCTAGAAATCAATGTCTATTAAACAATTTTATACGTTGCATTTCACTTTTTTTCCAAATTCCTATCGATATATATATATATATAGTTTTAAATTTAGTTTTTGAAGAGAAAATATAAATTGTAATATTTTCTTTTAACAGCAATCGATTTCTAGAAGATTAAAATAGATGAATACTTAATTAAAATTACTCTGAAGTATGCTTAAAAACTACCAGCATTGGCATTTCTTTTACAAAGATTATAAATAAATATAACATTAAGTATTCAAAATTATAAAATTGCATAATTCTAAAGATACATAATCAAATGTTGTCCCGTTTGTTATCCTTATAAAGATTTACTGAACAAATTGAATGTGATATCAAAATTAAGTGTTAGTATTTTATTATTTATTTTAATTTATTTATATAGAAATTCCATTATGCTAACTTTAACACTTTATGTATTGAATTATGAAATCATGAAAATTGTATCTTCTAAAGCATTTTTTGTTGAATGTTCAAACTACATTAGAAGATTTACATAATCATTTAATAAAATTTGAATTTTTAGGGATTCTGTGCAGTATTTATAACCCCACTTAAATCTGTTACTTTAAATTTTCTTCTTAGTATTTTGTAGAATTAGGAAATATACAAATATAATGTTCTTACAATAGAAATATAGGGACACACCTCCTCCCCTCAACGTCAAGAAAGGTGAAAAGATCAAAGGCAAAAGAAATGAACGTTTTAAAAATATTTCTGTTTTCTGTAACAAATAATGCTTTTAGAACAAGATAAAGTAATATATCTATATCTCATTCTAAACTGTATTACAACTAATCGCTATATTAAATGAATTTAAAAAAACTTATTTTAAAGGTACTTATAAGTATCATCAGTAGATAAAGGGTTAAGTAAAGTAATAATTAGTAAACCTTATTAATAAACGATTGGTACCTTTCACAAGTGTATAACATAATTTGCGACAAAGATAGAAGGGTTTGTCCTCATATTAATGCCGATTATACGTGGAAACTATGATACAAAGTAAAAATTGTATCAGAAAATTGTTAAACATTTTCTAAACTTTGTTTCTATGTTACCCTTATAGTTAGGAAAACAAAGAATGTCAATAAATCTTATATTTTAATATGACCAAGATCTTAAACTAATACAAAATTTAATCTGCAAAAAAAGTCCTTTGAAATTTAAAATAAAGTTTTTCCTTTAATTTTTTTAAATAATCTCAAAAATTAGGATTGATTTTTTTAAAATGTAAAATACTTTTTTTAAATCAAATGCATGAATTAAATATTTTATAATCGTTAGGAACGCATTTCTTTCACCCAATTACATTATCAAAGATGCGAGCCAGCTTTATCGACAATATTGAAAATTTTAAGCTCATCAATTTTTACGTGGAATGTAAATGACACTATGTCAGCAGCATATTTGAATAAAAATTTTCTAAATGATACAAATTAATTTTAATAAGATCGATACTTATCTAGTTATTTCCTCTTGTTTGAATCGGTACTCGGCACATAAATTTTGTTTTATGTAAATTGAATCAGACTGGAAAGCGAACGTAGAAAAATCGAGTCTTCGAGCATGTATCTCAATTCATACATCATTCGAAAGTCAATGTTGTCCATGGAAATATTCAATAAGTGGTCTATCTGAATGTAAGATGTCCTCTTTCTTTCTGACCGATGACCAAGCCCCTACCTTCCGGGAAGTCCCAGATGAACGGATTTGCTACCTGATATCGGAGCGGGTGACAGCCAAATCGCCGCTAACGAGCGCGTAGATCGTAACCGCAGTGCCATTGCTTAGTTGTGACGGCGTTATGTCGGTTGCTTAATATTTATATCCTGTTGTTTGGAACCTGCACATTGCTACTCATGTTGATCTCGTAATTTGGAACGTTGGTCAGGTAACGAGATCTTCACCTGGCAAGACACCTCCAGAGATATAATTCACAGGTAACTTGGAGGACTTTACATCCATGATGTATTTTACATGCACCAGGCGCCATTAGCGTTCATGGCGGATTATAGCCAGCAGTAGGTCTCGATTCCGCGTGCTTCAGTTGCGGGTTCGATGCTCTACCAACTGGGCCACCGTTGCCCGGACTACTTATTATTTATCCTGAGTTTTGAAGCCGAATTGTTCGTGCAGTCATGTCATAATAAAATGTATTTGGGAGGGGGGGGAATGGAGGCCGCCGATAGACAAGTTGCACCGAAAGTTAATTTTGGGCGGAAATGCTAGGCAAATACAGCGATGCATGGGGGATGACACTCCGCCTTTCTACCGTACCCCACCGCGTAGAAACTGTCTCCGTAGACTACCCACTGGAGTGAATCCGGTAGCTTGTGCAGGCTATAGCCTATGTGAAATTACGTATAATTATGATGGACGGACCCGAAGTTTTACTTGCAATACATCTCCCATAGAGTAGAAATCCGATCTGATCAATGGAAAATAGTATTTGTGTGAATTTTTGTAAGGGAATAGTAACAGAGAAATTATTTAAACCTAACAAAACCCATGTTTTCGAAGTTGCGACCTAGTTAGATGGGTTTCCCGTACTCGAATTAGTATATAATACTTATGTCACAAAAATCGCCCCAACCATTTTGAATTTAAAAAATTTACATCAGCATATTTAATGCTGGTTTTATTCTTACTTTTCAAAAGGAAATTTTCAGAATTAGGTGCCTAGTTAGATCATTTTCTTGTGCTCAGTTTTGTATAGAAGGCAAATTTCCTCACTATCGCTACGTTGTTTTCGATATCGTCTTAATAATCTTGCAGATAAATGACAAATAGTATTGGCAAGAATTACGTTTACTGAAGATTAAACTTAAAAATTGCTTAAACCTATTAAAACAATTTTATTCGAAGTCTGCATATAGCTATACCATTTTCGTGTGCTCGATTTAATATAGAAGACAAATTTTATGAGATATGTTACACCGTTTTCGCTATCGACCGTAATAGTGTTGCAGATCAATGACCAATAGTATTGACGGGAAGTTCTCATGGTCGAATTTGCATCGAATCCGAGTTTTCTGAAAATCGTTCGAGCCGTTTTTGAAATATAGCAACCATTCCAGTGCTGAGTTTGTTTTAACCTGTCAAAACGATCTTTTCTGAATTCATGAACTAGCTAGAGAGATTTATTAAAGTTTAAATAGTATATGATACATGTTTCGTGTATATAGTTGGAGCATGTTTCAATTTATAGCAACAGCATTTTCAGCACTGAGTTTGTTTTAACCAGTCAGTGGTAATTTTCTTGAATACGTCCTAGCTAGATCGTTTTCGCGTGCTTAATTTACTTTAGCAGGCAAGATTCGGGAAAATAGCTTCAACTATTTTCTGTTTCATCCGTAATCAGGAATATTGCTTTCTAGTTTAATATATATGGTATATTTAAAAAGTTTTTATATTTAAAAATTACACATTTTTTTGTACTTAACCCGTTATTAGTCGCGCGTTGGTCTTTTCCCCGCCAAAATTCGTATATCTTCCTAAAACCCATCTCCCCTTAAAGTTACAATGGTGGGATGCCGCATAGCTGACCTTCACTGTTCGACCTTCTGTTTACAGAAATTACAAGTCATTCCTCCGTTTTGTCAGGATTTTATAGCTTTTTAAAGTTAAATTCGGTCTGAATGACCGGCGTGCGATCACCAGCGTTAGTTGTTTTTTCTTCTTCCTACCCATTCTTCATTCCCATCCCCCCGAATTTCCTGGAAGGCGGAAGAAGGGTTCGCGGAGTCTCTTCCGTTTGCTCTCTCTCTCTTTTTCTCTTTCTGATATTTTTCTCATAGACTATTTGATTATTTTAACAATGTCTCGTAAACAGTTTTTAACTATTCAAGAAGCTCTAAAACTTTTTGATAATTTAGAAGACGATTACATTAGTGATGAAGGAAGTTCACCAGAGGAAGATAATAATTTAATTCTAAACGAAGATGAGGATTCTGATAATGAAGAATCAGAAAATTTCCTATCTTCATATTTTTAATATTTTGCTACGTATTGTAAGAAAAAAGTTTTAAGTGAATTATTCAGAGCATGAATTGATATGCACAAATGTATATTTATTTTAATTAAATGAAGCGGTACAATCAAAATGAACCTTTTGTCAGTTCGTTTCTTTAAAATTATTTATCTGTAAGTGGGATTAAAATCCACAGTGAAAATTTATACAAATAAAATATTTAATTTTAATAAATTATTATTTATTATTTACTTCATATATACGAAGCTCGTACCCAGAAGGGTGAAAAAAGAACGCTGCCCTACCCTGGGATAACTCCGTATATTTTCATTTATTTTCATGCATATATTTTCATTTGGTTCATATATTTTCATTTGAGATAAAGTATTGAATTATGAAATCTCTAAAGTTGCACACACAAAAACGACTCAACGAAAAAAAAAAAAAAAAGTAGCTACTGCTGTTACATTAATAATTTCAAATTAGTAGTTATTTTATCTCCTTTTTTTATTATATGTATAGATAGATATGGTAAGAAAAATATATTAGAAATGTATTTTTTTCAATTTCAATTAGCTCCTAGTGCCGGACCACTGTTAAAACCAACCTGACTTCGCTGCTGTCCTTTCAAAAAATATGAATTACGATTTCAAATTTATAACTGAAATATGGTTTTAATTTGTTATCCATTGTATCTTTACAAATTCAGTCAGTTTATATAACAATTTTTATCATTTTTACAAATTTTGCAAAAAAAAAAAAAAAAAAAAAAAAAAAAAAAAAAAAAAAAAACCGTGGAAATTTATAGAAATAAAATATTGGATTTTATTAAATTATTACTTATTATTTACTTCATGTGTACGAAGTTCATACCCAGAAGGATGAAAAAAGAGCGCTGCTTCACCCTGAAATATGTCCGTATATTTTCATGCATATATTATCATTTGGTTCATATATTTTTACTTGAGAAAAAGTATTGAATTATCAAATCTCTAAAGTTGCACACACAAAAACGACTCAACGGAAAGAAAAAAAAAATAATGAAATAAAAAGTAGCTACTGTTGTTATATTAATAATTTCAAATTAGTAGTTATTTTATCTCATTTTTTTAATATTTGTATAGATATGGTAAGAAAAATATATTAGAAATGCAATTTTTCAACTTTAATTAGCTCCTAGTGCCGGGCCACCGTTAAAACCAACCTGACTGCGCTGCTGTCCTTTCAAAAAATATGTATCACGATTTCAAATTTATAACTGCAAATTTGTTTTAATTTGTTATTCATCGAATCTTTACAAATTTTGCCAGTTTTTATAATAGTTTTTATCATTTTTACAAATTTTGAGGGAAAAAAAAGTTATTAAACATTTATTTAAATGTTAACCAAATATATACTTAACGTAAATTCATGCTAATTGCTATAACGTTTATCTTATCGCATTTAAGCGATATTTCCCCCCTTATTTTCGCCGTTTTCGATCTTCCAGTAACACTGGCAATTTTCCTCTGTTTTTTCGGCCCAACGGGAACGGCGGCAAATAGACCGAGCGCGACTACTAGCGTTCTAAAAAAAGACGCGACTACTCTCGGGTTAAAAACACATATTTTCTAACTGATCAACCTCTTTCTATGAAGACAGAGCATTTTTGAAAGTTTTAAATTTATTCTGAAATTTTCAAAAGTAAAATATAACATTCCAAAAGGATTATAAGTTCATCTGCAAGAAAATATAAATAGAGGCGTAGACTAATCTTATTATTTCATAGAACTTAAAAATCACTTTATCTAAGTTTATACGCTTTTATTTTCAAATTTACAACACGTTTTACCAACAATACAAAAACTATAAAGCTCTTTTAAAAGTTGGCTCAAAAATCATCAAAACTTCAAGTTATTATTTTTAGCATATAAATAAAGCTTTTCGATTGCCTTCACCTTTCAAAAACAAATTGAACATCTTATTCTCTTCAGAAACTATGCATTTATTTTGAAAATTAATTTGCTTTCGACAGGAAACTACATAAAAATCCAATTACCAACAGAACTTTAAATATTTTCGTATGTTTACTTTATAAAACTCATCTCTCTACATCATTTTAGATATTTATAAAGAGGATTATAAAACATAAGTTTTGTTCAGAAGAACTATTTGTCCAACTAATAAAATGTTCAAGAACTGATTGCGAATTGAGATTTATTAATAAAAAAATCTAATCTTCAGATAAATTTGCATAGTAAGCTTTTCATAAATTTTGTAGTTTCTGAACTTCTGAAATTGAGTTTACATCTCATACTAAAGAAAATTTTCGCAACTTTTATAAAGTAGAAACTTTTCAGCCTTTAAAGACATGCATGGTTTGTAGTAACACGGGCGACGTACTGCATGCACTAAACCATATTAAAGCATAAACAACAACTTTTTATAATATATTTGCTTGGTGCACAATTATAGTACTGGTATAAAAGTAATAAACATCAAATTATTTAAAACAAAGATTAATTTAGAATTAACATAACATGGGTGTTTTGTGGTAATATAAAGATACGGTCGGTGTACCAAATACTCTAAGACGCCTATTAAGGTCTATATATGAGCTTTAGAGGCTACAGAAAAATAGCGTCTAATGTCTAATAATAACATAAAAATAATTTACATTACAACTACAAAAGAGTAATTTATTTAAGACAGAAAATCGAATAAACAATAAATCGAATAATAACAAAAAGCAAAGAAAGCACGAAAAATATCAAATCACCAAAGGATCATTAGGAAGACGATAAATGAAGCGTATGTTTTAATCAAGTAATTAGTTTTGAATTCTTAACTTGTTTTTTCACTGGTGCACTGTCGCTCACAGTACGTCATACAGAATTTCTCCTAGTGCAATAACATCACTATAAATTTCTCATTAGTGTGTATATATATATATATTTACACAAAATAAAATAGTCCAGTCTTCACCTACAGGTGAGACAAGAAGGCATGTATATATTTAACTGATCTGAAAAAAAAGTTTAGATATTCTTCTAAAAAGGTTATATTTAGATATTCTTATTGTATCTTTTTATTACATATTTATATATATATATATAAATGCAAACTTTGCTTATTTTCTGACTTACTACAATTTTTTATGACAGAAAGCTTAGTTCAGCTATTTTTTCCTACAACCCTATGTTTTTGGTTTGCTGCAGAATGATACACAAAATTCTGTTACTGAATAACCAAGTTCGAAGATAACGAACAACTGCAAAAAATGAGCTACATTTTCTTAAACGGATGTAAAGGCAAACCGAAGACACAAAAAATGAAAACGATTAAATCTGAAAGTAAAAGAAGATTTCTTAATTTTAAAAGCCTTGTAGGTTAGCAATTTCACTCTGTCTCTCGAAAAACCGGCTTCTAGATACGCTGAAAATAAAAAGAAAATTAGATAGTGAAGACAGGAAAACAAAAATCGTATTTTTAGTTTTCCCGTAAAGATTGGTGTCCATGCGAACTCAGTGGTCGTTAAACCGAAGTAATATTTGTAACACTTCAATAAATTTACTTTAAATAGTATACTTAAAAAATAACAAAAAGTGATCGTAATCTATAGACTTCGATCGTAATCCTAATGTTAAAATGTTAACAGGATTTGCCAGTGTTGTTCTTAAAAAAATCATCCATTTTTATAGAATATTAATCAGTAAAATACTTCCGACTATCTATATTATAAAGGACAAACATATCTGTGCGTAACGCATACGTCATTTTGCGAATGGCAACACTTTGAAATTTGAAATAAAATTTTGGTTTTTTTCCAATTTTCTGTACTGCAAATTTTTAAACTTCTAAACATCGCACATTTTAAATTTTCACACCGTCGTATAAGGTAAAAATTGCTCTTTTAAATGCAATTTGTTTGAAAGCTCTATCTCAGTTCATTTTTGAGATATTAATATTTTTTGTAGTATTTAATACCATTTTTCTTATCGTGGCAACAAAAGTAACCCATTTCTATTGAAAGTCATTGAAAGTAAACGTAAAATAGTCGAAAATAGGATATACTGTATATTTTTGTTGCCATTTTCTCATAAAACTGGGAAAAAAAAAAAACTTGAAATTGAAATTTGGGCTATGTCAAGAATATTGTCTGTTATTCCGTGATAATGACGTCATATGCATACTTTTCCGTAGATGAAGTTTAAGACTGCATTGTAAAAGTGGATTGCTTTTGCATATGCAAATGATGTCATTTTATAAAAAAGCATGTATTTTAATTATTAAACTTGAATTATGTTTTGTAGAAGTGCGTCATTTTCACAGTCCAATTGCTTTGAAATTCTTCACAGGTGAAAATGCTTTACTTTTGAAAATAATGTAATCAAAATCACACACTGATAAAACGCAATGTTTTACAAAAATTTAGAGTGCCTTTATAGAAGAGAGGTAACATGCAAATAATAGCGATTTATATTACAGAAATTTATGATTGTCGCCTGGATGGATTGGCTTCGCCGAGTTAAACAAGCAAACAAATAATTCGTGGTTTAAAATAATATCATGTTCCTGAAGTTTTTGTCCAAAATTCTCTCGAATAATAAAATTTTAATGCTATTTTTAAGGACATTCTACTATAATTTTATCAAAGTAACATAATATGCTTAATTTAATTTTTTCCTAATTTTATATAATCTATATATTTAAAACACAAGTGTGTTTTTTAGTCATCTACCCTGATCTTTCTGCTGAACCAATTTTACTAATATATATATATATTTTTAACTGAAAGCTCTTCATTTATAGATGTGATCGCACTATCTGTTTTTTTTTTTTTTTTTTTTTTTTATTTCCCCACTTTTATATTTTAATTTTACAAGCATTATATGAAATTTCTTCAGAATGGTGAAAATTAGATAGCTTTCATTATTGCAGACCAGAGAGAAATAATGAGGTATTTTTATCTTTATTCATGCTGTTTTCTGATAAAAATTCAAAATTATTGATAAAAATTATTGTATAGAATTTAGTGTCACAAAATCCCATTAGGAGCAGAAAACTCCTAATGGATCCATTTTTCAAATGGAATTATTAAATTATTATTATTCAAATATTAGGGGCGTAATAACGGAAAATGACATACTGCTTTTGAAAACACGCATTTTCCCTCATAAGTTTTCTATATTGTCTTTCCTTCTGCATGTGTGCTGATACTAAGTTTCAGACACTAGGCGAAATGCTTATTTAAGTGAAAATGAAGTCATATTTAAAAGAAAACGACCATTTTCTTAGATAAAACTAAACATTTTAACACAAATTCGTCTAAAAAACATAAATTACGGAATTTTTTACTCTCCGGAATTGAGATTAGAATCTCAAGTAAAGGGTGCGTCTGTTCACATAAAAGATGTTGCTGACAATCGTGACTTCAAGTTTTGAGTTTAAATGATTTTTAAGTTATCAAACAAAATACAATTTTTTTTTAATGATGAATATGGATATGAGAAGTGTAAATGCAAATTTTGATAAGGTGAAAATTGCTGATTTTCATTCCGGAATACCAAGCATAAGAGCCTCAATTGATAACCACATCCTAATAACTGATCTTTATTATATTTTACTGATTAAGTATCTATATTATAAAGAACAAACGTATGTGTGCATAACGCTGCGAATTCATTTTGTGAATGACAAAACTTCACAATCAAATTTCGGTCTTGAAATTTTCGCTACTGCAATTTTTTAATCGTCTGACCATCGTACATTTTCAATTTTCCTCGCATAGGGAAAAAATTACTTTCAAATGCAATTTGTTTAAAAACTGTATCTTAATTGACTGATGTATTGTATTTTCTAAAATAATTTTTAAGCATGATTTTTTTAAAGTTTAACTTATCACGTACCGGTTTCAATACATAATAATAATAAACATTTTGCACATAAGCAACAAAAATTTTTCAGCGTTTGTTTCTGACTATGTTTTCATAACGATATTAATACTTCCTTTATAAACAAATAAAAGAATAATATTAAAAAAACCACCAATCTAACATTTTCGCGAAAGACAAATTAACGAAATTAATACTTTTTATAAATAAAAGAATAATATTGTAAAAACACAAATCTAACATATTTGTAATCGTACAATTTAAATTTTTAGATCACCAAATAAGATTTATTTTTCAAATGGAATTTGTTTGCAAAGTTCATCTTAGTTTACTGATTGTCTATGGTTTTAAACACAATTTTAAAGCATGAAATATTTTTTATTTATCTATATCGCGCGGAGCTCGATTACGAAAGATTAGTCCGTTTGCCCTTAAAACAAAATAAAGAGTTCATCATTTTCTTACAGCTAATATCCATTAAAAAAAACTTCCCTATGAATAAATAAATAAAATAATATAAATAAAATACAAATTTAACAGACTTTTATAAGCTCTGAAATCATCAGAATATAAAAGGATGCCATAAATAGCAAAATCTTGGTCAAATAACTCTTAGCATGCGGCTAATAAGAAAATATCGCTTTTGATAAATTTCAAAAATTTATTTGATTGTAAGTGAGCAATCTAAAAAATTTATTGCATATAAAAAAATATTAGTTTTCAATTAATAAAAAAATGTTTTCACCTATATTCTTTAACCCGGGAAGACTGGGTACGATTCCCTAGTAATTTTAATGGTTAACGTTACAAAATTTATCTTAGATAATTTCCTATCTAAGTTGATAATTATCCTCACATTGATTATAAAACTACCCTAGGGACACAAAAAAAAATAAATCCTCAAAACAAATTTGTACTTATAGTGAAAAGGATAAAATAAACTTTCATTCACTAACATTTGCTTTATTTTTTTCTATTTATTGCATTTTTCTTAATTACAATTTTGTATCTAATATTTGCAAAATTCCGTTTTTCTTTTTAGTAAGTATTTTCGTTCCAAAGTTAAATACGGATCATTTACCTTAAATACACGTTTTCCCATTTTCTAAATATTTATTGACCCTTGCATCAGGAAGTCAAAAGATTTAACACGAAATTTTAAGATTAAGGTCAAAAACCTCGGTATGTCTTCCGGGACATACCTTCTTTAAAATCCAATATGAATAATCTACCAGAAAAATGACTAAAGATATACTTTAATATTTTAAGCTATTTTTCTATTTTAAACCGACTTTATATGAGGTTACTAAGAATACTAAGATTTGCTTAAGATGAAACTTCGGAAATGAACTGATAAAAAGAAGAAATTTATCTCATTCATATCTAAATCATTTAAAATGTTGTATTATCTTTAAAAAAAAAAAATACTCTAAACAATCAAAAACTAGAAATTGAAGCAAATAAACTTTGTATAATATTTGTTCCTACGAATCTTTCGAGTGTATTTTATGATTTACTGCTTCTAAAAATGCACAAATCTCTATTATATTAAATATAAAGTGCGTCGCATAATAATAAGACTAACTTAAAAAAAAATTGTTTAACTCAAGAAAAATTTGCAAACTTTCATATAAACACATTTTACGTTCTCTAATTTTATTTTGAGACAGTAAAAAATAAAAATACTTTTACAAATTATTAAAACAAAATAATCACTGCTTTAATTTTTTGGTATTCCAAAATTGTAAGGACATTTCCGAGGGTTTTTTTTTATTTATTTATTTAAAGGATGGCTATGGCTACCCTTGAGTTATGCAAATAGTTGTTAAATCCAAAATCGTTTGAACATAATTTTATTCGCATTTTTTCATTACTTAGTAGGAAATTTTAAACTGTGGATGTAATGAATAACAAAAATAAACTTCTGGAAAAGGCATGTGGATAGTCTAAAAGAGAAAAACGGTGAATTTTAAAAGGATCACCTTATATGGAGAGGAATCCTTTTGCGATCAAACTTTCTTATGTAACCAAAAATTCATGAAACAACAACAACAATATTAATAATAATAATAATAATAATAATAATAATAATAATAATATCTTTCTTAAAGGAAGACAATCGCTAAAGAGTTATAGTCTAGCCTAACTTGTTTGGTATTTACGGCAAGAAGAAAGTACATTGCAATTTCTAAGTCTGCATTGTCTAGGAATTTGTATAACTGCTGCTATTTTGTACCTGTTAAAAGTATAAAAAAAGAGGAGTATAAAAATAATTATATAATGTACAAATACGTGAAAAAAGTTTTTCAATAAAGAAACGAATGGACAATAATGCTTTTAAATTTAAAAATAATCATCGTGTTATGTTATATTTTTGACAGATCAGATGAAAAATGTACATTTACTGTAATCCATTGTAGAACTTTTATTTTGTTTTCGTTTTTTGTGGGAGATGGGATGGAACAGGTAAACTTATCGCATATGCTATTGTAAATTATAATTAATCTAAAATAGCAATGTAGCTTTTATATCGTAATGACATTATTTTCGGTCGCACATTGCGGATTCCGAATTTATGAAGTTGATTCTAGAAATCTTTTTTAAACAAGAAACAAAAAATCATGCGTCAAGCATAGATTATGAAACACTTTCCAATACATTTAAAATAATGTAACAAAATTGCACGGTTTAAAAAAATTGAAATATTACGTCTGATTCAACCCTATGGAAACGTATAACACATTTGAAAACCCAATTTCAGCTGTTCCCACCTATAATCATATTTTTTCTACAGAAGCTCTGTATATGATACATAGATTTGTATGTATTAACTATATGCATTCCAAAATTTAGTTCACTTATAAAATGCATGTACTTCGGTTGAAAATTCCCCTTCAGCAATTTCCTCTAATAAGGACAATTATACGTGAATATTTTTGTGCAGCCCTGCATAGGAGGCATAGAATTTATATATAACGAGTAAAATGCGAAAAATTAATTGAATTTAAAAGCGCATACCGAATTTTAAACCGTACACTCCAGCAATTATTATGCAAAGACAGTACTGTAACCGATTTCATTTGTGTGTCCCTGTAAATAAATAATAAATGCTATGAATGCCCTGTTTAAACGTGATTGCAGTAAAATTCACTGATTTATATCAATTTCAGTACATTTGAAATAGCGTAATGTCATTAAATTACTCTGCAAACGATTTCCCTCCGTATACCATAATGTAATGGGATACTTTTGAGTGCCCCTGTAAATCAACTATTAATCCTACATACTTCATATACAATACCAAACAATCTTTGGTGACCTTAAATAACCTTCATCAATTGCATGGAAATCCGAGTATATATACGGGAGTTAGAGCGTGCAAAGACGGACAGAAAAACGAATGCATAAACGCTTTTCAACTTTGTTGGAAAGTGTCAAAAATAATACATTTTATTGAATATTATAGAATTATTGCATGTCTTGGGAAGTGATAATATTCGAAAACAAATTATCCTAAAAAATGTATGCATAAACAACCATATTTCTCTTATTTAATTCTTTTTCAAACTAGCCGCCATTGGCGACCAGTTTTGTCTTCTTTAAACGTATGCTAAGTATTCTATCATGCGTTGCTTTTATTAATAATTTAATTTAATTGATCAATTCTTTGCGAAATCGGAAGATTCGCATAGAGAAATCAAGAACTCTGTATTTTTATGTTTGCCTGGTGTAGGGGATAAATTACCAAAAGGCCTTTTTTAGAACGTTTGTTGTTCCTGCGAACCCCGGTGGTAGAATCAACGGCATAAAATATAGCTATGTAGAATCAGAGATTGTCACCATTGATTCGCACTTATTACTTTTATAATACTTTTATATTTCCTGAGATTGCATAGAAATCGTAATTTAGGACATTTTTAGAATGCTTGTCGCTTCTCCCCTTCGTTTGACCAGTTTTCAATTCGAATTTACTTTCGACTGTTCTTAGAGGGGGCATTTATATGTTATAAGTAACTACCATGCCATATTTAATGTACAGTCGTGGAAAATAAAAAGTAAACACTCACTACTAACTTCTCAACAAATTATCGTAGAAGAAAGTTACTGGTACCGAACGATTGGAAATAAAGTCTACTTTTAAATGATGTATATAAAATTTGCTTAGGGGGAAATCTACATACTAAAATGAACCAAACTTCATTTTTTTCCAATGCCAATACCCAATTTTAACGAGATATTTCAAATCTTTGGTTCAAACTATGCCTAGACCCCGGATTTCAAGTCATTTGAATGATAAGTTTTTGAATTATAAGCATTCAAAATTTAGTGCTTCTAATGTTAAATTAGATTTTCATATTTTTATTTATATCTCCAGAAATTATGTTCCTAATGTGCTAATTTTTTGTGTAGCAATAATACTAATATACCCAAACATAAATACATTGAATTTGCAATTTTTACAACTTTATGATATGAATTATGATTTATGAAATTAATACTCGAAAAAATTATGAATTGTAACCAACAATTTTTTGATGGAATTAGAATTATTAAGTCCTGCTTTATGGAAATCCAAAATTTCACATTTTTCTTCCAAGTAGTTTTCAAATTATGCTTAAAAAACGCAAAATGATGGTTTAAGGGGCCGTCTATAAAAGGAGTGTCTAGATATTTTGAAATCTCTTTTGCTGTCGTGTAATCTAGCAGGCTTCATTGACTTCTTAAGGTGCCTTGATCAAGATGAGGGCTCTCTCGGTTAACAATCGAGTTTCGAACTTCAATTTGGATACAGCCCTTAAAATACGCTCGTTTTAAAATAATTAATTTCTCGAAATCTTATCGTACGATTTGCATAAAAATTTGTTTTTAGGCTAATTGAAGGGTGTAGAGTTCATTTATGCTGTCAGAATTGTGTACTGCTATTGAAAAAAACAAAGTTTGGGTTCGTTTTAATATGCAGATGGCCCCCTAAGCAAATTTTATGTACGTCATTTAAAAGTAGACATTATTTCCAATCGTTCGGAACCAGTAACTTTCTTCTACGATAATTTATTGAGGAGTTAGTAGGGTGTGTTTACTTTTTTTTTCCACGACTGTACCTGGCCTCTTTAGTATCAAATAAATCACAGTTTAGAATGCTTTTTGATCCTGAATCCCTCTGGTAGTAGTGGCAAAAACATAAAATGTATATTATGTTTGAGCAGGTTTTATTACCACCAGTTTGAAACCATTATTTTTTTTAAAATCGGTTTGGTATTTGATAAGATTGTACAAAAATTTTAATTTAGAAAGTTTTTAGAAAGTTATTCGCTCACTTCATTCTTTTAAATTTGGAATTTTCTTTCGACGGTTCTCAGAAAGCATTTGCGTTTTGTAAGTAATTACCATGCCAAATTTCAAAATGTTAGACCCCTTAGTTGAGCAAAAAAACCGCAAATTAGAACATGTTTTGCTCTTTTAACCCATAGATTATAGTGACAGCAACATAAAATTTAGCCTATGTTGGAGCAGGGACAGTCACCATCAATTTGCAACCATTACTTTTGAAATCGGTTTGAAACTTCCTGTGATTATGCAGAAATTGCAATTTTAGAACGCTTTTTCCGCCTTTTCACACTTTTAAATTTCCCATTTTTTCGAAACTGTTCATAAAGATCATTTGTATCAAATAAATATGTACCATGCTTAATTTCATGTTGTTAGACCCTACCGATCACAATAATCATAATTTACAACGTTTCTTGCGCCTGAGACCCCCCCTGTTGCTAGTGGCGCCGACCTGAAATAGGGTATGTGTTAGAGCAGAGGCTGTCTTCATTAATTTCCTACCATTACTTTTGAAATAAGTTTGATTCTTCCTATAACTGCTCACAAATCGGCATTTGGCACATTTTTAAATACTTTTCGCGCATTTTCACCCCTTTAAAATTTCAAATTTTTAAAGAAATGTTCTTAGAGATCATTTATATATAATAAATATATACTATGCCAAATTTCATGAATCTAGGTCCTTCCATAGCACAAAAATTGCATTTTTAGAACTTTTTTTGCTCCTGCACCCCCTTTGGGGAAGTGGAAACAGACATGAAAGATAGCACATCTTGGAGCAAGAGCTGTCACCAGTATGTTTGAAATCGGCTCAGTACTTCCTGAGATTCCATAGAAATCGCAATTTAGAACGTTTTTTAGAACGCTTTTAGCGCATTTTTTGCCACTTTTACTCATCGATTTTTTTTCAGAAAAGTTCTTAGAGATCATTGATATCTTATAACTAACTACCATTCCAAATTTCATGATTCTACGCCCTATCATAACACAAAAACCTCAACTTATAACGTTTTTTGATCCTGCAACCTCCAGGTGGTAGTGACACAAACATAAAATATAATGTTTGTTAGAGCAAGGGATGTGACCATCGATTTACAACCATTACTTTTGAAATCGAATTAATACTTCCTAAAATTGCGTAGAAATCGCCATTTAGGACGCTTTTTAGAACGCTCTAAACGCATTATTACCACTTTTAAATTTCGAATTTTTTAATAAGCGTTCTTAGAAATTCTTTATATCTGATAAGTAACTAATATTCCAAATTTCATATTTCTAGGCGCTTCGGTAACACAAAAATCGCATTTTTAGAACGTTTTTTGCTCCTACACCCACTTTGGGGTAGTGGCAACGATTTATGATATAGCCTATGTTTGAACGTGGACTAATACAATCATTTTGATAACATTACTTTTGAAATCGGTTCGGTAGTTCCAGATATTGCGTAGAAACCACCATTCAGTCAGTTTCTTAGAACGCTTTTTACAAATTTTCATCCCTTTTAAATTTCGAATTGTTTAGGAAATATTCTTAGAGATCATTTATATCTTATACGTAACTAATATTCTAAATTTCATATTTCTAGGCCCTTCGGTAACACAAAAATCGCATTTTTAGAACGTTTTTTGCTCCTACACCTCCTTTGATGTAGTGGCATCGGCTTAAGATATAGCCTATGTTCTAAGTGGGAATAACACCATCATTTTGATACAATTACTTTTGGAATAGGTTCGGTAGTTCCAGAGATTACCTCCTACAAATAAACTTTACTTTTTTATAACATTACTAGCAAACTCCGCGGCTTTGTTCGCGTAATAGTTGAAGTATGCCAAGTGATATTCATATGTCTAATTAAAAGTAATTATAATTTTAAGAATAATTCAGAAATTACTATTTAAGAACAGTTTGACTAAACCTCATTATTACACTGCATTAGGCAGAAATGAGACTTAAGGGGACGGTGGAGCTTAAAATCCTTAAAAATAATTTTTTTTATTTTTGTAAATTTCAACTTAAATATTATTCAAGGGTACATTATATACATTATGGCATGCATTTATCACAAAAAAAAATTAAAAAAGAATTTATTTTTGAGAAAAAAATGGAATTTTACGCGTCGTCTTAGAAATCTTCGAAATGCCCCATGCGTCTTCAATATCAATGAAAATCCCCAATATTTTTTATAAAAGTTTGGTTTATATATATAAATAAAATCAAGCATCGAATTTTATATATTTGAATTTAAAGGTAAAAAAAAAAAAATTCAAAATTTCAAAAAATTTTCGAAAAAAATTTTTTTTAACCTTTAAATTCAAATATATAAAATTCGATGTTCTATTTTATTTCTATATATAAATCAAACTTTTATAAAAATATTGGGGATTTTCATTGATATGGAACGCGTAGGGGCACTTCGAAGATTTCTAAGACGACGTGTAAAATTCCATTTTTTTGTCAAAAATAAAACTTTTTTTAATCTTTTTTTGTGATAAATGCATGCCATAATGCATATAATGTACCCTTGAATAATATTTAAGATGAAATTTACAAAAAAAAAAAAAAAAAAAAAAAAAATTGAAATTTTGAAAATTTGAAAATTTTTCGAAAAAAATTCAATTTTTTTCAACTTTTTTTTTCTTAACTTTTAAATTCAAATATGTAAAATTCGATGCTCTATTTTATTTCTATATATAAACCAAACTTTTATAAAAATATATTGGGGATTTTCATTGATATGGAAGACGCATGGGGCATTTCGAAGATTTCTAACACGACGCGTAAAATTCCACTTTTTTCTCAAAAATAAATTTTTTTTTAAATTTTTTGGGGATAAATGCACGTTATAATGTATATAATGTACCCTTGAATAATATTTAAGTTGAAATTTACAAAAATAAAAAAAAATGTTTTTAAGGATTTTAAACTCCACCGTCCCCTTAAATTAATAAAAAGAACTAAAACTAAATAAATGATAATTTAGAATATATTTTGAAGCTTTTATGCTCATTTCAGTATTGATTTGAAGTTTTGAATAAACCTTTCTTAGTACGCATTTACATCTAAAAATTAACCATCATCTCAAATTCCAAGCTTCTAGTCTATCGGTGTACCACCTCTCTGGTGGCAATGGCACTAACATAAACTGCCTATGTTGAAACAGAAATTGTCACCATTAATTTTCCAACATTAATTTTGACATCGGTTTGTTATTTCCTAATATTCCATAGAAATGGTAATTCAGAAAGTTTTCAAAGGCTTTTTTAAGAAGGCTTTTTTTTTCTACCTCCTGCCAACCCGATGTGGTAGTGTTATTGGCATAAAATATAATCTTTGTAGAAACAGAGACTGTCACCATTAATTCGCAACCATTAATTTTGTAATCGGTTTACTATTTCTTGAGATTGCATAGAAATCGTAATTTAGGACATTTTTTGTACGCTTTTCGCCCCTTCCCTTCACTTCACATCCTTTAAATTTTTCGAATTTATTTTCGACAGTCCTTAGAGGGCATTTATATTTTGTAAGTAACAACCATGTTATATTTAGAGTTTGTAACCTCTTCAGTATCACCGAATTCGCAAATTAGAACGGTTTTTGTTCCAGCAACAGCCCAATTGGTAGTGACACCGACATGAAATAGAGCCTATGTTGAAGCAAAGACTGTCACCATCAATTTCTAACCACTACTTTTGAAATCGGTTTCATACTTTCTGAGTTTGCGTAGAAATCGCTATTTAGAACGCTTTTAGAACGCTTTTCGCACATTATCACCCTGCGTGAATTTTGATTTTTTAAGAAATCTTCTTAAAGATCATTTATGTCTTATAACTACCATTCCAAATTTCATGTTTCTAGTCTTTTCAGTAGCACAAACATCGCATTTTTAGAACGTTGTTTGCTTCTGCACCCCCTTTGGGGTAATGGTATTTTATCACCAACAAAAAACAGAGCCTATGTTAAAGCAAGTGCTGTCATCACCATTAATTTCCAACCACTATTTTTGAAATCGGTTTCATACTTTCTGAGATTGCGTAGAAATCGCCATTTAGAACGTTTTTTAGAACGCTTTTTGAGCATTTTCACACCCTTTAAATGTCGAATGTTTTAAGAAATGTTCTTAGAGATCATTTATGCCTTATAAGTAACTACCATTCCAAATTTCACGTTTCTGGTCCCTTCAGTAACACAAAAATTGCATTTTTAGAATGTTTTTTGCTCCTACACCCCCTTTTGATAGTGGCACCGACATAAAATATAGCCTATGTTGGACTAAGGGCTGTTATTATCATTTTGACACCATTATTTATTAAATCTGTTCGTTACTTCCTGAGACTGCGTAAAAATTTAGAACGTTTTTTAGAACGCTTTTTCCGCATTTTCACCCCCTTTAAATTTCGAATGTTTTAAGAAATGTTCTTAGAGATCATTTTTGTCTTATAAGTGACTACGATTCAAAATTTCATGTTTCTAGGCCCTTCAGTAACACAAAAATCGCATTTTTAGAACTTTTTTAATCCTGCATCACTTTTGGGTTAGTGGCATGGACATACGATATAGCCTATGTTCAAATGGGCATCCACACAATCATTTTGATACCATTACTTTTGAAATCGGTTCGGTAGTTCCAGAGGGTACCTCAAACAAACAATTTTTACTTCTTTATAATATTAGTATAGATTATTATAGATGCAGGGTTGTTATGGATGGTATTCAGTGTTTTACGCCGTATACCTGTTGATTTTTTTTTTTAATTCATTCTGAAGAAACACCGAATACCCTCTGTTTTTTATGCAGAGCTATAACATGTACACTTTCAGGTATAACATCTGGGCTCCAGATCGTATACAATCTGTTTAATTTACGACTATACCACTGATTATACATTCAAAAATCAATTTAGAATTCCTAAAAATATAGCTAAAAAATGTTTAATTTTTTCTTTCATAATCCGTTTCTTAAAAAATAAACAGATCAAAAGTTATACATTTTGCAATAAATTCATTTGCTTTATCATGTTATCAAGCGTAAAAAAAAGCAGTGAATTTTTCTTAATCGAGTTTCTTTGCATACGCCAAATTAATGTTTTGTACGGGAAATTTTTCTAAAAAAACATGAATTGTACTTTAAAAATTTAGCAGTATTTTCAAGAGGACCATTGAATACTTATAAATGAATGTTTTTTTTTTTAACTACTAGGGGGCTCGGCCCCCTACGAGCTACGCTAGCCAACCCCCGTCCAGACACCGCAGACTCTAAATGCACGCTAATTTGATCGGCTTTAAAAAGATTTCGAAAGATTGAATTATAATTTAAAAAACAGTGGCGATCTCCCTATAAACGAATTTCTATGCATTTCTCTTTGATTGGGGAATTTTAACGCCAAATCCGCTGCGGTACTACTTGATTATCCTGTCGACCAATTTCGCCAAATTATATAAATCGCCAAACCACTCGCCAAATTATACAAATTGATATAATTTTTATTTTAAATAACGAAAGAACAAATAAATTCGTACAACATTAATAAAAACACAAATAAAACGTCGAAATAAAAATAACTTGATGACGTAGGCACGTGTAACAACATTTCAAAATAAGCTAATATAAAAGGAATTAAGTAAAGAGAGTCTTTGTCTCCCGGTATTTTTTAACAAAGCGAAAAGAAAGTTCTTTTAAATCAGACATTTTAAATTAATTCTCAAAATATCAAAGAAATGTCTAGCGCAATTTCTAAATTTAAACTTTTTTGCAATATTATTTTGTGTTCATTTTATGTAATAACTATAATGTGACGTAAATATGACGTAATTTCTCCTAAGACTTCTAACGCATGTTAATGAATTTATTATTTTACAATATCCTTTCTCTTTTAAAATTTACTTGTATACTTTTTATGACGTAATTTTTAATAAGTTCCTGCTTTTTATACGTAATTATTTAATTCTAATTTGAAAGTTTTTTTCTTGTTTATAGTCACGTGTAAATAAATTTTTAATTTGAAGCATACATTATTGCTTGCGCTTTTTATATACCGGGTGTCCCAAAAAGGACTGACTGATTTTAAAATTCAATAACTTGTAAACGGTGACAGATATTTAAAAAATTCTTGCAGGAGGGTTATGCATAAGGTCAAAAGTTTTTTTACAGTGATTTTCAATTTTAGTTCGAATTACAAACAATAGATGTCGCTGCGATCGATAGACGCTAAATTCAGGCTCTCTTTTTGGTACTTCGTGGCCCGGATAATACATTTCCATCTCCTTTTTCCGCATGAAACAAGAGAAAGGACCAAAAATCGAGCCTGTATTGCTTACAGCGCCATCTATTGTTTGTAATTCGAACTAAAATCGAAAATCACTGTAATAAAACTTTTGACCTTATGCATAAACCTCCTGCAAGAATTTTTTAAATATCTGTCACCGTTTGCAAGTTATTGAATTTTAAAATCCGTCAGTCCTTTTTGGGACACCCGGTAGCTGGCAACAGTTTAAATTAGTACAATTTTCTGAAATCTGTAAAAAATATCTCTAGAAATGCTGAAAATTTGAATTTAAAATAGAAATAAAACCTGAAAAAATGAGTCAAAATAAAAAAATTAATACAATCTGCACTCCGGCAAATTCTAACGCATAAAATGATCAAAAAATGATTACACTTCCATGTATGGTTTTTGCTGCTATAAAACTTTTTTAGTCGAACTATTTTGTCCAACTTTAGCATTAAATAACTCTTAAAATAATTCTTCGATTTGAAAACTGTCTGCATCAGCGTGTTTATTAAACATTTCTGTATAATACTAAAGATTTTCATATTTTTGTATGCATTATTTTTCTTAATATTAACGAAGAAAGACCTCCGGTCACAAAAAATTCAAAACCGGCGGCGGCGGCGGTGACAGCGGTAGTTACTTTTTTTTAGAATAGAGAGATTTTTACATTTATTCAATATTTATTTTTATTTAAAAAAAATAGTAAAGTGAACGTTACTATAGGCAAAACATCTATAAGTTATAGAGGATTTCTTTATGCCTTTATATTAGGATATATATATATATAGTCTTAGCACAGTCGAAAGTTAAAAGACATTGAAAATGATGTCACAGTAGCGCAAAAGTACGAGTATTTCAGTTTTAGATAGTAAAATGCGTGTTTTCATTTAAATGTAAAGCAATTTTTTTCGGGGAGGGATGTACCATTTCAATTTTCAATTCCGAAGTGTTTATTAGAGTACGTGAAGAACATATAAAAATTTTGAAATTTGTACATAGGGGGTATTTTGGATTGTCATTTATAAAAATAAGCGTTTTTTAACAATTACGTAAGGCATTTGATGTGTTATTCTCCATGTCTTATAAAAATTAAAGTTATTATTTTGCAGCAATCGTTGTCCAATTAAATAGTTGGCGGCAAACATGACCTATTTTGGCAAAGAGATGATAAATTTTACTGAAAAATTGTCTTGCTTTTAAAATTGCTGCTAATTTTGCTCCAGGGTGTATCGTCATTGCATCAAACTATAGTCATGTTTATTACAATTGCTTTAAGGGGACTGTTCTCCTTTAAACGGTCAAAAAGTCTAGAAAATTGATTCGATTTCCGTGCCTTTCATAAACTAACTATAAATCAAATTCAATGATTTTTTTTTTTTTTTTTTTTTTTTTTTTTTTTTTTTTTTTGGTATTGTTAAGTAAAGAATAGCATTAATTCTTACAAGAAATAAACAGATTGATAAAAATATTTAAATTCTTTAGGGAAACTTAATTAAGTAGCCTACTTTTTTTTTTTTTTTTTTTTTCAGAATTACTATCTATTACTCCATGCATTATTTCTTTATAACTATTAAAGATAATGGTTTTCTGGAGCATTAATATTATTCTTCTGCATAAAAAGAACTAAAATCTTAGAATTATCTTTAAAAAAATTATTTAAAAAAAAATATGCGAAAATTTTTACAGATTTTCTTTTCTAAAATTTTATTATTAATTATAAATATTATAAATGAAGATAATTAAAATATTTTAGTTCATTATGTTAAGCGAAGTGTTATCTTTAAATTAAAATCTATTTAAAGTTGATAAATTAAAATGAACACGAGATATCATGCGCGCAGTAATACATAGTAATTTCGAAAACAAAAAAACAGTAGGTTACTAAATTAAGTTTTCTTAATTAATTTAAATATTTTCGATCAATCTGTTTTTTTTTTTTTTTTTTTTTTTTTGTAACAAGTAATGATATACTTAGCAATCCAAAAAATTTCATTGAATTTGCAATTTTAACTAGTTTATGAAAAGGTATAGAAATTGAATCGGTTTTTTAGTATTTTTGACCTGTTGAAGGGGAGCTGTCCCCTTAAAACGTAGCAAAATATAAGCGCAGTTATCTATCATGAAATGTCAGTATACTTGCAGATACAGTTTATGAAAATATCTAAATTTCCTAAATCACATTTTGTAAAATCTCCTGATTTTATATGGTCGATGACAGTCGAAACGATTTTTAATGTATTCTGACCTACATAGTCTAACCTACATAGACCTACATGACCTACATAGTGAATCTGGTGCTCTATTTAGTACAGAAGGCAAGACGTTAGTGCCGACTTCGAGATCATCCTTTATCTTATTGTTGATAAATGGCCATTAGAATTGGTAAGAATTCCGATTACGCAAGATTCAATAAAATAATTGCTTGTTGTTTCTTGTTTTTTTCTTGTTTAAAAAAATTATTACACCCATAATCTGTCTTGCGGTTGTACTTATAGGTTTATTTTTCAAGAACGATTGTTTTGTGAAAATTATTGTATTCTTTGGACATAGTATTTTTTGCAATATTTCGAAAATTAGTCTTCGAAATTAAAAAAAAAAAATGGCATAATTTAGTTACAAATAATGATACGATTCTCATGATGGTAATTAATTAAAGACGAGTACGAGAATCTACATAGAAAGTACTGTGAAAAATGGATTCTTCGTGGCCTGTTCTGTAAGTTGACCATAATTCGAGTAAACAAATAGTGTTAAAGAATATTTGCGCTTTATTATAAACATTATGCTTATAATGAATACATACAAACTGTTTAACACTACTTATTTATTCAAATTAAGTCAACTTAGAGAACAGGCAATGAACAATCCATTTTTACTTTAATTTCTGTGTAGATTATAGTTTAATTATTGTTTCGCATGAAAGCGTTAAGGCTATTTACATTTCAGTAAACTGTACTTTATAAGATACAGAGCTCAGTTAAGTAAATTGCATAGTCCTAAGAATAAATATTACACTCTGAGTTAAACACTTATCATCCATAATGCAAATTATAATTAATTTACACTCAAGTGATTATTCGTTAACTATTTCAATATTACAGTTAATGCTTAAATATAATTTGCCGCATAATATTTCATAAAGAATATACTTTTCAATAAACAGTGTTTATATTTGTTTTTTTTAATGTTTCAAAATGGAAAATATGTTATTTCGATTTATTACATTTGTATTTCAAAAACAAGAGTGGATGGGCTGACTTCTTTCCATGGTGCATCGTGAAGTAACTTCTGTAATTCAAGTGCCTGTTGAAATCACTTTTAAAAATACAAATAGTAGTTACAAAATAGTGATATTTTATATTTCTTTAAGAAAAGTCACAGAATTTGTTTTAAAACTTAAACGTACACTATGTCCAAAATTACTTAAAAGATGAGAAAATACTAAAAATGTGTTAAATTATTTTAATACCTTAGTACTCTCAACTATAAAAAACATAGTTTTCGCCAGAGAAATATAAGAAATACAATCGTTATTGACGTCTAATTTTCAAAATCTTTTTATTGCTGTAAATGAAACTTATTCCGGTTCAATAAATTATACAGAAAGTATTTTCGAAAATCTATTTTATATTATGTAAAGTTTTAAGTTATCATGCTTTCTTTATCTATAACTAATAATCTAATTTATTTATTAATTTTGTTTCAAACAATACTATTTTTGTAATAATACAAGGTATGTTAATAATACTAGTATAAAATTACACAAATAACGACTTGCGTTTATTATGACAAAAATTAGTAAATTTAAAAAAGCACGAAAAAATTCATATTATTGTATTTTATTTTTAATATTCATTTAGTATAGTTTTGTTTCTCATCCTGGTAACAAATTCAAGAACTAAGGAATTCCTTGCAGACAACTTGGATTTAAAAAAAAATAATCCATTAAAATTTACAAGGGGTGTATCTCAAGGTGTGTGTTTTGCAATGAAGTCAGAATTATGCCATAGAAAGTAGGCAGGTAAAATTTTATAAGGTTGAAATTTCTTCAGTTAATGACAATGCGTTCAAGAGTAATGAGGATTGAAAGTCTTGTAAAATGTCATATGTAAATAGGAATTATAGGCTTGGATTTACTAAATTTTGTGGTTTTCAAAGTATAAACAAATACAGCACGTTGATAGCAAAATAATATTGCATAATGATCCAAAAAGCAAGCGTATTACCAGTGTCAGTTCTATGAAAAAAAGAACTAAACAAGAGGGAATCATGACGCAAATGTGCTTCATTTATATATCCACTTTTGTAAAATATATCTTATTAAATGCCGGAAGCAAAACCCGTAAAAAATAGGAAGTTTAGAAGAGCTTACCGTGTGATAAAGTTCGAGCCGCTTTTGAATGTTTAGCCCCGGAACGGTATGCTATTTCTTTCTCCCAGCTCATTTTGTGCAATCCAAAAAAAAAAAAAAAACGTTACCTTACAGAAGCCAGCCGTAAAACAAAGCAGTGCGATTAAATACTCTAAAGCAATTTTTAAACTTCTAAGCATCGCACATTTTCAATTTTTATACCGCCGTATTCGGAAAAATAGCACTTTTTAATGCAATTTGTTTGGAAACTGCATCTCCATTTATTTTAGAGATATTAATTTTTTTGGTAGTTTTTAGAGCCATTTGCTTAAAATTTGCAACGGAAGTACTCCATTTCTGTAGAAAGTGAAAGAAAAATATATATCTTTTTGTTGCCATTTTCCCATACAAACTGAAAAAAAAAAAATAAAATACGTGCTAATTTGAAAAAATATAAATGAAGGATTTCTGAATAAACATGGAGCTATTAGAAACTAAATTTAATTCTAAATATCTATATTAATAATACAAACAAATGAAGGCCTGTGAATCTTTAGATAGCCGAGTTTTTTGAATGACGAAATCTCCCTTTTAGGTAGATTTCGTATGAAATACTACCTATTGGGATCGTTCCTATGTTGGAATTTCTGAAAAATTTTTGCAGATCTACACCGATCATGACACCTAGAACCCAAAACCACCCTCAGTAAAAAACTTTATATATATATCTATCTATCTATCTATCTATCTATCTATATATATCACTTTCTTCTGGACACGATAACTTTCGTAATTCTGCACCAATCTCTTCCAAACTGATACATAAAATCAATGGGCATAAATTCTCGGTCAAGTTCGTTAATGGGCAAAATCGGACCAAGGGGACGGAAATAGGGAGGGGTTTTGTGAAAACAGAAAAACCCCCATAACTTCTTAATTTTTGTACATATCAAATCAGTTTAAAGTTTTTATTACTTCTAAAAATAGGGCCAAAAATTTATGTATCACAGATTTTTGATAAAGTTAAAAATGGGCTCAAGGGGCGCAAAAAATAGGGTTTTTGGGAGAAAAAAATTCATAACTTCGTCAATTCTCAAGATATCAAATTCAATTAATTTTATTATAAATCTCCTTAACATTATCTAAAACTTTTATATTCACAAGTTTTTGATAGGAGCAATTCGTACCGCAAAAAAAAATTAAAAACGAAAACAAAAAGGGCGTTTGAAGAAGAAAAAAATCCATAACTTCGTCAATTCTCAAGATATCAAATCCAATTAATTTTATCATGAATTTCCTTAACATTATCTACAACTTTTATATTCACAAGTTTTTGATAGGACCAATTCGTACCGCAAAAAAAATTAAAAACGAAAACAAAAAAGGGGTTTGAAGAAGAAAAAAATCCATAACTCCGTCAATTCAAAAGATATAAAATCCCCATGAATTTATCATATATCTTCTTAATATTGTCTACAACATCTATATAGACAAGTTTTGGATAGGACCAATTCTTAGAGCAAAAACAAATTAAAAATACATACCGGTTGAAGTAAAAAATGATCTTAGTAAGGGTGTATTCAAATCCAAACTGCTTATTTTCTTACTCATTTTACAATTCATTTTTGCTCTCAAAGTCTTCCAATTGGTACGTTTTCTTACTCAGAAACTATATAATGTACCGTAATGGTCGATTTTATGTTAGGGGCAGAATATATTTTTTTTAAATGCTGTTAAAAAGGGCATTTTGAACCGAATTTACCGAAGCGGATTGTGTTGGAAAAATCATTGTATTAAGGATGCGCTTAAATCCAAACTACTTATTTTCTGACTGGTTTTTAAATTCATTTTTGCTCTCAAACGCATTTAATTCGTAGATTCGCTTATTCAGAAACTATATAATGTACCGTAATAATCGATTTTTAGATAGAAGCAGAATATATTTCAAAAAATGATGTCAAAGTGGGCATTTTGAACGGAATTTCCCGAAGCGATTGTGTTAGAAACGAAAAATATTGTCCTTCTGAGAAAATAATTGTTTATATATCAAGTTTTAATTAATTGAACAAAAAATAAAAACACAGGTCGCTTATAAATCTCTTCAAAAATCACGTCAGCAAGTTTCATATTTTTTTTTAATTAAAAATGAATCTGGAATTATGCCAGAAAATTTCGAGTTGTTGAGCATGGAAAAGTATTTTTTTGAATACCGCCCTAACATGATTCTGATAAAACCAGCTATTATATGAAAATGAAATAAAAACTCGTCAAGAGCGGCCAGATAAAATTGTTAAAGTGGATTTATCTATAATCATGATTTAGTTTTTGTTTGTGAACTTATATATTTGACTTCGAAATCTACCTCTGCCTGTAGGCCGGGCCGGCAGGGATTTTTTTGGATTTGTGTATTAGTCAGCGATAGTGACGTACTTTACTGTAGATGTTGTTTAACACTGGATCGCAAATGATGAATTCTTCAGCGGATTTGGATGACGTCACTTTATGTAAAATAAAACACGTGTTATAAGTCTTAAAACTGAATTACAGTAGAGTCCCCATTATCGGAGTTTCCGCTTTCACCGAGTTATTTTCTTCTGATGGACTGATGGCTTCTATTATTATGAAACAGTCATTATAAATGAAGTGTTAGGTGAAGATGAAAGAGCAGCCGTAAAAAGTTAGAACTCTGATTTTCTGGTGAGAATGGGGAAAAAATGTCCATATTTTTTTCCCCATTCTGACCAGAAAATCAGAGTTCTAACTTTTTACGCCTGCTCTTTCATCTTCCCCTAACACTACATTTATAATGACTGTTTCATAATAATAGAAGCCATCAGTCCATCAACAGAAAATGATCCATTCCAAAGGTATAAGTTCGATTAACTCGGATAATCGGGACTCTACTGTACCTATTTTTATATGCATATATATATTTTTTCTCATCGGGGGCGACACATAATTCTGAAAAAAGCAGAATTCCTGTTCACTAGTTTTCCTTTATGTATTGTGCTCGCTGTGCAAATTTATATAGAAAACAAAATAGTATCGATATGAATGTACCTATCTTTCTAAAATTATCTATAATTATCTGCAATATAAATATGGCTGTCATGCTGCAATTGATGAATACTCTTAGAAAATATAACTTTTGGAAAGGCAATAAAAAAATATCAGCGCAATACTACATTATTTTTGAAGCCTAGTAACACTTCTATGCTTCAGTTCAGTTAAATCGGGTATCGGATTTGGAGCCAGCGTATTGGATTACTTTCCGGGAGCTAAGTCGTATTCTGCAAGTTACAACTCTGGGCACATTTCCCTTTTCAGTTAAAGAAAAACTAAGTTCACCAAAGTTGTTGCAAACACCAAATCTTGCTATTAATCGAAACTAAAGGCACAGTAGGATATACAAGAAAGAATAGACACAGATAGATAACACACAGAATAGAACACAGATAGATAATATTCGTTGGATGTAATTTTTCAGAAAATATTAATTTAGGCATTCCTAAGATGATCCTTTTGCCAGTAATATAAATACGGATTCCTTAAAAAAAAAAAAAAAAAAAAAAAAAAAAAAAAAAAAAAAAAGCGAAAAAAAAACCGAAAAGTATATATGCGCAGTTTATTATGAATACATTATGAAACGTCAACAACTAAAAATATTCTCGAGTTTTGGCAAAGTAGTTGATTGTATTCCCCTTACCGTTGCCAGCAGGAGAAGAGTTGTCTACGATCAAAATATTTTTTACAATCATTTTTCATCAGAAGCATTATGAAAATTCATTCCAAAATATCCCCGTGATGCATTACACACTACTCTCCAAAATATCAGAAAAAATACATGGCTTGCTTCTGGAGAGAAATGTAGAAAATATAGGACTAAATGTTTTACATGTCAAAAAGACAGTTCTTATATAACATGACCTTTTCTGACCTTTTAAACACTTCCTCCCCATCAGCCTATGTACATTTTGCAGATAATTGATCACAACAAATATTATCATCGCAAACGTTTTTCCTGTCATACTCCATGCTAAATATTATCGTCTATAATAACAATATTTAGCACATATTTTCAGTGCCTTAGAAAACTATCCATTGGCTATCAGTAAATAAATAAATAAAACAATATAAGTTAAAATTTTAGTAAAAAAACTTTAAAAGTTTAATCTCACGGGAGTGTATTTAAATCATGAATATTGTCAAATTAAAATACCATCTGTGATGTTGAATCACATATTTTTCTTAAATTACTCCTTTTGGTCTAAATTTCAATTAAAACTAGTCTTCCATTAAATATTCATTTTATCCTAACTTTTATTTCAGCTCCCATTATATTTTCGCTCCAAAAGAAAAGAAAGAAAAGAAATTTAACATATGCCTTTATCACTAAAATGGCTCTCACATAAACAGAATTCATTTGGATGATTATTCACGCTGACTAGATAAAAAAAAAAAAAAGAATAAAGATCGACTTTGATTTCGGTCAGTAGAAATAACTCTTCGCTCGCTGCTTATTTTTTTTAGTTTAACTTCCTTGTTAAATCATAAGCATTTCCAGTACATGCCGTCTGTTTTGTCTTTCACACGAGGTTCCCAAAACTTTGCTTCTAACGTACGAATTGGCGTTCAAATTCTTTTTGGCTTATTTTTACTTTCTTCTATCTTTACAAGAAGAAAGTATTGGATTCATGAAAATTTTCGAATTCCGGTTTTCGACGGATTTACACGTTTTAGGGGTCAGAGATTCCAAAAAACATGTTTTTACAAAATGTCTGTCTGTGACTCTGTGAGTCTGTCTGTCTGTCTGTGTGTATGTGACACAAATTTTGTGGGCGCTCTATCTCAAGAACTAATGCACGGAATTTAATAAAAATTTATATTCAGTGAGTCCCTAATACAAATTGATGCTGATTAGTTTTTGGTGTAAATCGCTCAACAGGTGGCGCTGTTATGCTGCATTTTTCACGATTTTCGCAATAGCTCTATCTCACGAACTAATGCACGGATTTTGATCAAACTTCAGATTTTGTTAGCCCTTGATATGAATTGATGCTGGTTACGTTTTGGTGTAAATCGCCCAACAGTTGGCGCTGTTATGATGAATTTTGCAGGATTTACACGATTTCCCCAATAGCTCTGTTTTAAGAACTAACGCACGGATTTTCACCAAACTTCAGATACAATTAGTCCTTCACATGTCTTGCTACTGATTATGTGTTGGTGTAAATCGCCCAACAGGTGGCGCTTCTGTGCTGACTTTTTCACGATTGCCTCAATAGCTCTATCTCAAAAACTAATGCACGAATTTTCATCTAACTTCAGATTTAGTTGTATGTTGACACAAGTTGTTGTTAATTAGGTTTTGGTGTTAATCACCCAATAGGTGGCGCTGCTATTCAAGAATTTTCTCGATTTTCGCTATAGCTCTATCTCAAAAACTAATGCACGGATTTTCTCCAAACTTCATCGTTTTTTATTTAATATAAGGTGGATGACATTTGGCAGGTATTTCTGTTGATGTTTTTGTATTTCCTTGCAAGTCTGAGTGGACGCTTGTCGTTCTGCATTCATACACATTAAAATGTATAAATTTGTTTACCTTTTAATATTATTTAAGTTACAATTATTAAATTAACTTTTTTAAATGACAATTTTCAAGATTATTTGTTTGTGTAATATAATTTTGCTTTGTTTATGCTATATAATTGTTTAAGTTTTGTTTATTTACTTTTTCAGTTATATTTTTTTTTAATTTTATATCTAAAATGACGGTATTTTTCAAAATAATTTAGTTCTTGCTTTTGTGTTGAATGCAGGATAGACGTGTGTTTAGAAACCTACAAGTTTTTAACAGTGAGGTAGAGTTAGGTGTGTCTGTCCACCACTGAGGAAGAATAAATAGTCTTTTACCTGCGCATTTGAAATTTGACAGTTTTGAGGTTCTTCCAGGGTCGTAGCTACCGTGGAGCAGTTGGAGCAAACTGCTCCAGGCGCACGAATCCTAAGGGCGCAAAATTAGAAAAAGCGAAATAAAGATTTCCTAATTAAGAAATTTTTATTTAAAAATATTTACATATATTTTTTATTATTAATCATATTATTAATCATTATAGATACATCTTGTTACAATCAGCGTATTCCTAAAATATATTGCCTCGTGTTTAACCTCAACTATTTCGATTTAAAGCATGTTTTCATACACAGCTGAAAGAAATTACTTCCATTAAGGAAATTTTAATTCATACCATATTGCAGCCTCAAGTAACTTCTCCAACACCGTTTCAGCATGCCTGATTTTTTTCTGTAACTTTTCTGTAGACGAGTGTTGAAGATTTTCAGATCTTAAAGTAATCAAAACTTATTTAACAGAGCTCTCATCGGTCACTTTACTGGCTACCACTTTTCCCAAAATATAATTTTTCTAGTACATTTTTATTAAAATGTTTTAGAAATTTATCATGATGATTACTGTACAGAAATAATGGTAGCTAAAGAATTCACCGCTGAGAAACCTATATGTACGATGTAACATTAGTAATTTTACGATGATAATTATTTTACGATTTGTAAAAAAAAATAGCCTGACAAGTTGAAGAAAATTATTGACCATTTTACAGACGAAAACCAAGAAAACGAAAATTTCGAAGGGTTTTTTGTTTGTTTGTTTGTTTCGTGGAAACTAAATATGCATCAATACAGAGCAATAATAAGAGCTCGATTTAAACATATTCCACATCAGCCAATGGCAACAAAATTTAGACGGGATGGGACTGATGGGAAGCATTAAATTTTGTGAGTATCGTTTTTGAGATTTTGAAAATATTGCAAATGTCAAATGCAGAATCGATAAGATTTAAAAAGAGGGAAAAAGTTAAGTACCAAATTCAGTGTTCCTTAGGGCTTGATTATAGCGTATGCAAAATTAAGCACTTTTTTGTAGCAGTATTTTTCCGCATCAAACCTTATTTAATTGCTGAATTTTAGGATTAAATAACGCAGACTGACCCGCCGGGCAACCGACGTGCGCCCTAAACCAGGTAAAGCTGCTCCCTCCCTCAAGTAAAGCTAATAGTTTTAAAATTTGCTATAAGCATTAGATAGGAAAAGTCTTAAATCATTTAATAATTTTTCTAAATATCACTTTTTTGAACCATTTTTTATTAATGATTTTTACTTCTTTTTGCAAGGCAGAAGAAGTGATTGTTTTTTTTTCTTGAAAGTTTCTTTGCTTCAGAGGACCATTTAAATCTTTTAAAACCTAACGTATATATTCTGTACTTTTCTTTGTGAACAATAGCGACATAGTCTACCCCAAAAAATTTTATCCTGTCTGAGAGCGTGGCCTCTCTTTAAAAAAAAATATATATACGTATTTTATTATCATTTATTAAGTATTTGTTTGAAATGTGTAGGCTTTGTGTTTTCGTACAATGCTGTGGTTGTAATTTCCCCTATATAAATGTGCATTACATTGATTTTTGCGCTCGATGTGAGAAAGTATTTATAAAGAATATTTTCGGCAAAGAAAATGTAATTCAAGCATTCTTTTTTTGTTAAAAATTACATTTTAATATGAAAATGGGACTGTTTCAATATTGTCTATAAATGTGATAATCAGAATGGCGGTTACCTATTTTGCATACATGTTAAAACAGGATTGTTTTTATTTTTTATTTTTTAAACCGATTTTTCACGCAGTCATCAAGCACGTATTTCAGACAAAATCGTGTTAAAGATATATGGCAAGACTTTTTTTTCCCTTCGTTGACTGGTTTTTCTGCTTTCGTCGGGAAATTCCGTTGAAAACGGCAACTTTGACAGTGTTTTCTGCAAGATCTATTGTGTTTACAAAAAATACGCAAAACGCCTTTCGATTACAAAGTTCTGAACAACAACACCGGCCAGTTTCATGCGTTCTCGAGCAAAAATTAATTAAAACGTATGCATAAAATTTTGGATTTAAGAACAGCCTTAAGAAATAAAATCATACAAATTTCAGGTTCATTTAAGAATATTATCATGGGCCCGGTGAACACCGGGTGGGCCAGCTAAGCTATACTAATAAAAGAAAGTTTCGCTCTGTGTGTGGTGGCTAGCGAAATATACTGCACTTAGAAGTCTGAAAATTTTTTACTGAGGGTAGTCCAAGACAGGTCCTGATACACCTGAAGCTCAGATTTTTAATTTTTTATGACCGTCCCCCCCCCCCCACAGAGCACCTTTCAGTTTGTATGCCCTGAATTGCTCAGAACTTGCCCCCCCCTTTTTTTTTATCAGATCTTCTTCGTTTTGGGGGCCCTTTTCCCATTTAGTTATTCTCCGTTTCTACATTCCAGTTAAGACTCTGGGCCCCTTGAAATTTTTGAGCGCCATGCGTTTTTCACACCCTAATATTGTCAACCTCTCAAGGCATAACTTTAAAATTGAGACTTGGACTCCTCTCCCTGGGCCAGCACCCTCATATTTTGGACTCCTCTCCCTGAGCCAGCACCCTCATATTTTGGACTCCTCTCCCTGGGCCACCACCCTCATATTTTGGACTCCTCTCCCTGAGCCAGCACCCTCATATTTTGGACTCCTCTCCCTGGGCCACCACCCTCATATTTTGGACTCCTCTCCCTGAGCCAGCACCCTCATATTTTGGACTCCTCTCCCTGGGACAGCACCTTCATATTTTTATTGGGCACCTAGTGCCCTTCTTTAAGAATTTTCCCCACTTTTTTTGCGCTTCTTTAAAATTTTATTCAAATTATTAATACATACCCTATGCTTAATTGCGACTTATTGAGATCTAAAGTGCTAAATACTAGAAACTTTTAACATGTTTTCATCTTAGGGCCCTGCTCTCAACTATCAGTTGACCCCTTTTGGACCTCCTATTATATTTCCCTTAAAAATGGTCTGATTCACTAACTTTTTTTTGTGACAACATCTTAGGAAATCTAGCTACTACATGAACAATATAATTTTTTTTTTAGATTTCAGCTACCACCAAATTTGAATATTAATCGCCTTCTTGATGCCCTTGCCCAGCTACATTACAGTTGAGACCCTGAACCCATGGGGCTTGATACGAGCCCACTTGAAGTTTCTGTGCCCTAAATTGTTAATAAATTGCCCCCTTTTAATCCGACATTCGTTTTGGAGGCTCTTTTTCCATTTCATTTTTTTTTTTCGTTTCTACATTTCAGTTAAGACACTGGCCACCTAGGGTAACTTTTTATGCACCATGCACTTTTTTTCACCCACTAATTTTGTCACATTCTCAACTTCAAAATAGAGTCTTGGACTTCTCTCCCCGAGCCAACACCCTCATATATTTATTGGGACCCAAGGGCTCTTTTTTAAACACTTCTTTGAAAAAAAAGTCTAATGATTAATAATTATACCCTACACTTAATTTCGACTAATTGAAAATCTAAAGCGCTAAGTACTAGGATCTTTTATCATGTTTCCATCTTAGGCCTTGCTCTCAATTATCAGTAGGCTCCTTATATATATCAGTTGAAGTTATATCAGTTATAGCCTTATCAGTAGGCTATTATAGTTCCTTTAAAAATGGCCCGATTCACTAGGATTTTTTCCTGACAACTTCTTAGGTCCTCCAGCTACTGCATGAATAACAAAAAATTACTCACACTTCAGTTACCACCAATTTTGAATATTAATCGCCTTCTTAGGGTCCATGATGCAGTTTCTTTAAAAATTATCCAATAGTCTTGCAATTTTCTTTAGCATAGTTCTAGGGTCCTCTGGCTACTTTATAAACACTAAAAAATTTCTTTATACTCCAGCTACCACTTTTTTCGAATATTAATCTTCTTTTTCGGCATCAACTTACGTTTACTCACTACAGCCGTGAATTAAAATTCGCGCTACCATTAAAGGTAAGTGGTTAATATTAGAGTGGATGGGATTTTATCCGTAAATTAAATGTCACCTTAATGTTAAAGATAATTCGTTAAATTTACAGGGGGTGGGGGCGAAAAGAATCTTCCACTGCTTCGGGGTGCATTCTTTCTTCGGGTTCTAGGGGCCCGATTTCAACGGGAATTGGTTCATTCAACCTAGACTACGATTCAGCTACTTTCTGTATTATGAAAGTTTGTCTTAGACTTCGGTTACCAACATTTTCGAACATTAAGGCTGTTCTTAACTGCTCTACTCAACAAGCGAAAAACGTTTTGACATATTTACAAATTAATTTTTTAACGGAAAGATATAAAATTGGAAAGCCTTGCCATGGAAGCGATTTGGAATCGAACTGTTTTTTCCATTTTTTGATCAATCAATTTCCTGTTGAGTTATAAGCGAATTCGATCACGTGACAAACTCGTTTTTGTCCGCTCTTAAGTGCTCTTTCTCCCTTAGCGCGGAAATTCGGTTCAAAACGCCTACTTTGGCATTATTTTCTGAAAGATCTATTGCGTTTGCAAAAAAAAATTAAAAAACAGCTCAATTACATAGTTTCTCAACAACACCAGTTAGTTTCATGCATTTTCGAACAAAAATAAATTAAAATTTATGTCAGAAAGTTGCCCCTTTTTGATTTGAGAACACCCTTAATGCTACATTCTTTTCCGGGTTCAATGTGCCCTATTTCAACGCTAAGTGGATAATTAAACTTAGTTTACTATTCAGCTATTTCAGCATTATAGAAGTTTATCTTAAACTTCTGTTACCATCATTTTCGAACATTAACGCCGCATTCTTTTCTCGGTTGTTGTGGGCTCTATTTCAACAGAAATAGGTCCATTCAACTTAGATTACGATTGTTTTACAGATTATAGTTCCTCCGCCAAGATTCGGATTCTTATCTCGGGTTCTATGGACTCGATTACTACTGTGTTTACTCATTCATCTTGGTTTTCGATTGCCTCCGGCGCGTACGGAACACTCCTGGCATACACTGCCTTTGGTATCAGGGACTCAGGCCACAGGTTCGTTCAGAAAGAGGTTTCTCGGGAATATACTAGACGCTGCCGAAGGCAGTGGGCCATCCCTAGAAACAGGTTCATTTGAACTACTTTATGAATATATAAAATCATACAAACTTGAGTTTTGTTTACGTTATTATAACGAGCCCGGACAAGCCGGGCGGGTCAGCTAGTCACTATATATATATATACTATATACCGGGTGTCCCAAAAAGGACTGACTGATTTTAAAATTCAATAACTTGCAAACGGTGACAGATATTTAAAAAATTCTTGCAGGAGGGTTATGCATAAGGTCAAAAGTTTTTTTACAGTGATTTTCAATTTTAGTTCGAATTACAAACAATAGATGGCGCTGCGATCAATAGACGCTTGATTCAGACTCGATTTTTGGTACTTCATGGCCCGGATAATACATTTCCATCTCCTTTTTCAGCATGGAACAAGAGAAAGGACCAGAAATCGAGCCTGTATTTAGCGACTATTGCTTACAGCGCCATCTATTGTTTGTAATTCGAACTAAAATCGAAAATCACTGTAATAAAACTTTTGACCTTATGCATAACCCTCCTGCAAGAATTTTTTAAATATCTGTCACCGTTTGCAAGTAATTGAATTTTAAAATCAGTCAGTCCTTTTTGGGACACCCGGTATATATGTATGTATATATGTAACATAAAAACAAAATTACGCAGAACTTCTTTGAGTGACAAGAGGGCGCATAAACTTTACTTGCTCCAGGGCGCTGAATATGTAGCTACGCCACTGGGTTCTTCATAGTTAAATGTTATAAATATTATTGGTACACACATTCTTTCTAAATTTATAGTGTATTTACATGTTTTATTTATTGATGAAATATATATATATACACACATATATATATATATACATAAATATTCAAATCTAAGATAAAAGTATTTAAATATTTTTATACACAATATGTTAACATTTGCGGATATTGAAAAATTTAGGTTGTAAAATTTTGAATTAAAATCACACAGAGAGAAAAGAACAGAAGGAATTTCAACAATAAACGATGTTCGACGAATTACATTATACAATTCATTATGTACATTAGTTTGTATCATTTTTCTACGTATGTCCTTGAATAACTATGAAACGCATAGTATGACTGCCTATTTACTCTCTTAAGAAAGTAATCTGTGGTCTAATTGTCTGAGCGAAGCGAAGGCTAATACTCAGCGAAATATTACTGTCCGGACACTTTACTACTACGATGGATATTAACGCCATGTCCTACTAAAAAAAAGCCTAATAAAAACCTTTCGTCAAGCATAACTCAAAAAATATTTGTCGGATTTCGTTTCTGATTGCACCAGAAGGTACCTATGAGGGTCGCCTACTGAATGCACCTACTATGAAAAATAAGTTCCAAACCGTTTAAAAATTGTATAGAAAAAACTCTTAAAAAAGCACAATTTATCTGCATACGTCACAGAAATTTGGTGTGCGTCACTTTCACCGGTTGATGTTTTCGTAGACAACTGGTTTGAACACACGGAGCAAATAAAAAAAATACGCACGCAGTAATATTGAATAGATCAGTTTCAACCACGTGATCACAAACCTTGCAACAATCCGTGGCAACCAGTTTTGGTGGGCAAACAAATAATAATACAGTATTCCGTACCACGGTGACCGTTTTTAGCCTGTTGTATAAAATCTGGCATGTTGTATGACATACAATTGTGGATGATTAAAACAAAAGACATGAGTGTTTATTGATCCGGGAGGTTATCTTTCTCTGGATGCCTGTCTGTCTATCATACAGCATGCAATTTTCTTGTAAAGGATGATATTATTATGCAGTAAAACCTCCATAACGGACACACCCGATTAGTGGACACCTCTATTTAGCGGTCTATTTTTCGATTACCAACCCTTAAATAACTGTACATTTTTTACTCTCAGTAGCGGACACCTCCAAATAGAGGACAAATTCTGCCCTTCCGAGGTGTTCGCTATTCAGAAGTTTTACTGGTAAAACCTCCATAGCGGACACACCCGATTAGCGGATACCTCTATTTAGCGGACATTTTTTCGATTACCAACTCTTAAATAACTGTACATGTTTTACTCTCAGTAGCGGTCATCTCTAAATAGAGGACAAATTCTGCATTCTCGGGGTGTCCGCTATTCAGAGGTTTTACTGTATATAATATGGATAATTATTTTATAGGGCTGCACAAAAGAATAAGAATATATGAAACGAATATAAACTAAATTCGGGATTGGTAGATCTCTGACGGTAATGTAATTTTAGGATGTTGTTACAGTCATCCGCAGCATGTTTTTAGAGTTTCGTTCATCTAACGAAACCCTACCTGTCTCACTCTTTTGTCTGTCTGTTTGTCCGTCTGTCACAGAGCCTGTTCTCAGAAACTATATATATCGGAGACTTGAAAATTTGCATACTTATAGCTGAACACCACACATCAAACGGCAAATAATAAAATTTTTGAAAAAGTCTAATATTTAACCCTCTGGGCTCTAACTTGTGTATTTTAAGCAATTTTTCTAGCTCAGCCCCTAATTTAATTAAGTTGGAGACATGAAATTTTGCATACTTATAGCTGAACATCTCACATCAAACGACAAATAATAAAATTTTGAAAAAGGCTTAATATTTAACCCTTTGGGCTCTAACTTGTGTATTTAAAGCAATTTTTCTATCTCAGCCCCTAATTAAGTTGGATACATGAAAGTTTGCATACTTATAGCTGAACACTTGCGATAACACGATAAATCATAAAATTTTGAAAAAATCATATTTAACCCTCCGGTCTCTAACTTCTGTATTTTAAGCAATTTTTCTAACTCAGCCCCTAATTAAGTTGGACACATGACATTTTGCATACTTATAGTTGAACACCTCACATCAAACGACAAATAATAAAATTTTTAAAAAGTCTAATATTTAACCCCCTGGGCTCTAACTTATGTATTTTAAACAATTTTTCTAACTCAGCCCCTAATTAAGTTGGAGACATGCAATTTCGCATACTTATAGCTGAACACCTCACATCAAACGACAAATAATAAAATTTTAAAAAAGTCTATTATTTAACCCCCTAGGCTCTAACTTGTGTCTTTTAAGCAATTTTTCTAACTCAGCCCCTAATTAAGTTGGAGACATGACATTTTGCATACTTATAGCTGAACACCTCACATCAAACGACAAATAATAAAATTTTAAAAAAGTCTATTATTTAACCCCCTGGGCTCTAACTTGTGTATTTTAAGCAATTTTTCTAACTCATCCCCTAATTAAGTTGGAGACATGACATTTTGCATACTTATAGCTGAACACCTCACATCAAACGACAAATAATAAAATTTTTAAAAAGTCTAATATTTAACCCTCTGGGCTCTAACTTATGTATTTTAAACAATTTTTCTAACTCAGCCCCTAATTAAGTTGGAGACATGAAATTTCGCATACTTATAGCTGAACACCTCACATCAAACGACAAATAATAAAATTTTAAAAAAGTCTATTATTTAACCCCCTGGGCTCTAACTTATGTATTTTAAACAATTTTTCTAACTCAGCCCCTAATTAAGTTGGAGACATGCAATTTCGCATACTTATAGCTGAACACCTCACATCAAACGACAAATAATAAAATTTTAAAAAAGTCTATTATTTAACCCCCTAGGCTCTAACTTATGTATTTTAAACAATTTTTCTAACTCAGCCCCTAATTAAGTTGGAGACATGCAATTTCGCATACTTATAGCTGAACACCTCACATCAAACGACAAATAATAAAATTTTAAAAAAGTCTATTATTTAACCCCCTAGGCTCTAACTTGTGTATTTTAAGCAATTTTTCTAACTCAGCCCCTAATTAAGTTGGAGACATGACATTTTGCATACTTATAGTTGAACACCTCACATCAAACAGCAAATAATAAAATTTTGAAAAAGTCTAATGTTTAACCATCTGGGCTCTAACATGTGTATTTTAAGCAATTTTTCTAACTCAGCCCCTAATTAAGTTGGAGACATGACATTTTGCATACTTATAGCTGAACACCTCACATCAAACGACAAATAATAAAATTTTGAAAAAATCTAATATTTAACCTCTAATATTTTGTCTCGCGCAATTTTTAAATTTAAACTGTTTTGTAATACTATTTTTTGTTCATTTTGCATAATAAGTGTAATGTGACGTAATTTGTTCTATTTCAGAATTCTACCGCATGTTAATGAATTTATTTTACCATATCCTTCCTCTTTTAAAATTCACATGTAAATATAGTTTTTATGGCGTAATTTCCAATAAGTGCCTGCTTTTTATACCTAATTATTTAATTCTAATTTGAAGGTTTTTTTTCTGTTTATAATAGTAACGTGTAAATATTTTTTTTATTTGAAGCAAACATTATTGTTTGCGCTGTTTATACAGTTGGCAACAGTTTAAATTAATACAATTTTCTAAAATATGTAAAAATTATCTGTCAAAATGCTGTCTATTTGAATTTAAAATAGCAATAAAACCTCAAAATTGAGTCAAATTAAAAAAATTAATGAAATCTGCAGACCGAGATCTTCTATTGAATAAAATTATCTAAAAATGATTAAATTCCCATGTATAGCTTTTGCTCTTATAATTTTTTTTAATGGAATAATTTTGTCCAACTTTAGCATTAAATATCTCTTAAAAAATTCTTCGATTTGAAAACTGTATACATTAGTGTGTTGATCAAACATTTCGCTATAATACCACCGATTTTCATATATTTGTATGCAATAGTTTTCTTAATATTAACGAAGAAAGACCTCCGGTCACAAAAAATTCAAAACCGGCGGCGGCGGTGACAGCGTTAGTTACTTTTTGTAGAATAGAGAGATATATAAAAATGAAAACTTGTCTATCTGTCTGTTTGTAATTCTATAAAAAATCCACAATTTGGAAGCCAGAATTGTGCAGACATACGTACATGTGTATTAAAACATGGCCGAGACAACTAAAGCAATCCGGAATCGAAATAACTTATAGTTAATTTTTAATTAATAAAAAACCACCAATTTAACAGCAATTTCTTATCAAATTTAAACATTTTTCGTTATAGCAGTTGCCAACAATTAAAAAACACAATAAAATTATTACTACAACAATTAATTTTCTACTGCATTATTTCCACGTGAAAAATGAAAATGAAATAAATAGTTTGCCGAATTTCAAAAAAAGGTGAATATTACGTCATAACTTTTCTATTGCAAGATATTCACGTGAAATATGAAAATGAAATAAATGGTTTGACGAATTTAAATGAAAGTGAATATAACTTCATAACTTTTCTATTTCAAGGTTTCCACGTGAAAGAGGAAAATATTACGTCATATTGGAAATATAAAGGGCATGGTGGATATAGTATAACGTCATATGTGTGTAAAAAATGTATTGAAGCATGATAAAAACCCGATTAGGGAAATATTGGCGTATTTTAACATTATTGCTCCAATTATAAATTGAAATAAGTTCATTTATAGCTGTATTCTTTTGCGTCTGTTATATACATTTATACATTTTTATATAGCGTTTTCATATGATTCATTCAACAACATTTCGACTGCTTTTTTTAATGTTTGTTTTGTGTTGTATGTTAAATTTTGAAATTGATTTTTCAGAACAAACATCCTTCAAATTCTGGGCAACGCCGGTACTTTAGTTTGTAACAGATAAATGGCTTTTGTATCTATACATCTAATGCTAATATTATAAAGCGTTATAATATTATAAAGTATATAATATTATTAATGCTTGTACGTTTGTGAGGTGTTATCTCTGAAACTACATAGCCAACTTAAAAAAATGTTGGTGGCCATCTCTGCTCCGAAAAAAAGACTATTTTATGTCAGTGCAAGAACCTACATCGCTGCAGGAGCAAAAATGTTCTAAAATTGTGATTTCTGTGATATTGATTGGGTTAGAAACTTTAAATTTGGTGCGGTAGTAACTTTTAAGATGTAAATACCCGTAATGAAAGCTCTCTAAAACGTTCAATTTGACGGATAAACGTAAAAATGTCTAGAAAGGTTCTAAACTATGATTTATTTGGAATACTGAAATTTTTGGGATACTGTTGGGGTTAGAAACTAGAGCTTTGGCATAGTAGTAATTAATAAGATGTAAATGCTCGTTGTAGAACGAATTCTAAAAAATAGAAAGACTAAACAAAGCGGAAAAAGATCTAAAGATGATCTAAGTAACGAAGAAAATGGAACTGTTAGGAATATAAACATGAAAATTGACATGGCTGTATTTATCATGACGTAAATTCTCGCAATAGAACAATTTCTAAAAATCTCGCTCTATAAAACAGTGCAGAAACAAAAAACTTTCAAAAACTTTCTATTTCTCTGTTACTGCTGAGCCCAAAATCTTGAAATTTTGCTTCGGGTTAGTTTTAAAATATACAATTGTCTCTATGAATGGTTTCTAAAAAATTTAAAATTTAAAAAGATGAAATTAACGGAAAGCGATCTCAATTACCATTAATTTGGAATTATTAGGTACAGCAACTTTAAATATTTCATAATGCTGCATTTCCTCCGCAAAACATGTGATTTAAATGCAACAAAACTGATAGATACCCACCTAGCATTAAATAAATTGCGTAAATATTGAATAAAGACCTGTATGAAACAGTGAGTAGGTTGCCCGAAAGTACTTGTTAAAGTGTTCCTTCTCTAGGCTTTTCTCTCTCTCGCCAAGGGCACTAACAGAGGGAAGTGCCGTTTTAAATGTGATATGAATTTTTTATCCGATTCGTTTTTCTAGACATTTTATCATAAGGTCATATTCTCAATTATCATTAGTAGATTTTTTATATATTAACTTATTCTGGTGAAATTTTGTAATCGGGTTCATATTGGCGTATGTTAGCTTGCATGATTTGCTGAATAAATATGTATGGATTTGTAAATTACTTCAAATGACACTTTGACAGCTCAAAAGTTATGCAGACGATATATTCAGATCTTGTGTCATACTTTATGTTGTAATCATTGCCGATTTTTTTTATTTAAGACATGCTAAATACAGCTCAACTTGTGCAGAATATGTATGAAAACAAAACAATACAGCGTATGTAGTGGCCAGCATACACTCATCATTTAAATCCGATCGAGCATATCTAAAACACACTCTAACGAAGCATTGCATGCCACTTTTGATGTGTTCGGTACTTTGATACTATATTAGATTTTGAGAAGAGAATTCCTTAAATGTTATCGACAACCTCATTGCATCCGTGGAAAACAGATATTGTACAATATTAACTATTCCGGGGGAGCACACACCATATAAAGTATAGTCCATTCTTTTTAAACATCATATATTTGTCATTTAAAGTTACTCAAATTGGTGCGGAGCGTCTGATTATGCTCTTGACATCATTTTATTCAGTTAAAATTCCGATATAAGTAAATTAGTGTCTCATTTTCTATTTTACTTTTAATATATTGCGTACTTTCAATTTTATATCCATGCATGGCTGTCTTGAATGGTTTGATTTCCCATTTTTTTAAACAGTGTATACGAATTTATATATGAGATTTTGTAATTCTACAATTCGTTTATTTTCATCATTTCAATTTTTCGCAGTATATGGACAATTAAAGATAACATCTCATTTTCTTTGCTTCCACATGTTATTATTAAATCTACGTTCTCAGTAATATCGCTCAGACTAATCCCTCTGAGGGAAGTCCTAGTGACTTTAGTCTTTTGTGTGCAATTATGGTGTACTGAATTCTAACATTTTTACATGAATGGTCTATCTATTCTAAACATTCTGTAGATTTCACAAAATCTGTCTATATCTCTGGGTATCTGAATTTTTTGTGAAATGATATGATAGGTATCTGTGGTCGTGTAGCTGTATAAATACGGCCGTAGGAGTTGTATTTAAGGGAATTTGTCACATCCTACACTCAGTGGTACCTGAGACTAGGTTAAAACTTTGTCACGCACTCTACATGCTGTGAAGCAAGCAAAGTTTTCTGGCATAGCTGTTCATAGAATAGAATCTTCGACGGTGAAGAGGGTCGTAAGCTTTGAAATTTGTTATTTCAAATAAAAGAGTGATGGAATCCGCAGGTTTCCTTTTCAGAATGCTATTATAGTATTTTGAAATAACATTTAGGGCTTCTTGTAACATATTTTGCAATACGATGAAGCGAACTTTACTTAGATTCTGTCAATCGATCAGAATTGCCATTTATTTACACGATAATACACAAATTTAGCTACTTTTTTAGGTATAGCATTTCCTTTTCTGAGTTTCAATATTATTTTTTAAAATCGTTAAATTAAAACTGTCCTCTCTAGTGCCATCCATTTTTATTTACTGATTTAATTAAATCATTGTTATTGTTAAACGTTTTGTCGTGTATACTTTTCTAGCTTATTTGCCAAAACAAACCTCCACGAACTAATTATCAGACGGTCACAATCTTTTTTTTTTTTTTTTTTTAAATCTTGGTTTGCAGCTAGTTCCGTTATCAAATTTATTAAGATCTAAAATTGATATGTTTGCCTTTTTGTCTGTACCATGAGTTTTTATTTTTGCTTTATACGCTTTAAGTTTCATTAAAATTGATATGTTATCATGAAAAGTTTATATGTTGTTAAAATGAAAAAGTACCACTTTATGCTTTTAAAATAGTCGTCATATAGCTATCCTTCTTATACAGCGACACATTTAAAATGTTAATAAATCATCGTCTACTGCGCGTCAAATGAGAGCTATAACAAGGGGATTTTAAATGATTGTGAATTACAGTTCTACATAAAATCAGATAACCGGAACTGACACGCAGTTTGAGTCGGATCTTGTTGGCAGTATTTTTTTTTTTTCGTTGCGGATCGGGTTAAATCTACTTTCTATCTTTTCTATCTTTCTATTTTAAATCTATCTATCGGGTTCAATTTTGACTCCTGTAGGTCGGGTTTGGTCACAAAATATGGTATATAAGAATGGCTACTATATTGTTTAAGATAAAAAAAAAACTATAGATCTAACAACGAGTTTATATGTTTTATAATATAAAAGAAAGAATAATATTAGAAACTACATACAATGTATTTCATAATGGCATTAAAATGTGGATCAATGCATTAAAATTTGCAGTTGGCCGGGCTTTCGGTTTTATTTCAACTGGAATAATTTTCAATCTCCAGTCGTTATAATTAGAACCGCTCCTAATTCCACACTGGATAACAATACAAGATTGTCACAAAAACACGAAGTTGCGGAACAATTCCTTGTAAACATTTTTATTTTTGTTACAATTTTTTGGATTTAATAATCTCCCGATTCTCTTTAAATATCTGTTATTAATTAAGATTCTGATTATATTTTATTGCACACACACAATTTCATGAAAACGTCGTCATAAAAATGTTATGATTTCTTCTTATTATTTTTTGATAGAGGCTGGAAGATTTCTAAAAACGGTTTCATTATAAACTTAAATAAAATACAATAGTTCAATAATTGCACTCATTTAACTCATTTCAAATTTCTAATAAATTAAATTATTTGTGTCCTTTACATATATATATATATATGTATATATGATTCTGGTTATTTACGTATTTGAAATACACAGTTAATAGATGAAAGAAAGAAAAAATCCCATAGGAAAATTAATGTAATGTAATAAAAAATATACCCATGGAAATTAGATTTCGAAATTCAATTTTTAAAGTCAGCAGTTTTCCCCGACTTTTAGAAGGCACAAAAAATCGAATCAATCTGATAACTTCACATGAATATGCTGCCCCTAGTCATAAGATTAAAAAAGAGGAAAAAGCCCTTAAAACCTATCGTACTTTTCCCTTTTTTTTCTTTTATCCAGCAGCAGTCTATCCTATTAATAAACCAAGTTCCTAATTAATTTCGTATCATTTGAATCATTTTTTATTCTAATTTATTTATTTTTTAGGTCGATGTATTTTATCGGAAGAGAGGTTTTATTTCAAATTAATTCGTAGTAGCTGACTTTTCATAAAGATTAAATCAAATTATTTTTTCTTTACAGATATTTATTAAATTTTAATAGACTAATAAAGGCTCAAAGTGCTATGTGGAAGTATATGAGTTTGAAGAAGGCAGTTTTTTATTTATTTTTCTTTTTTTTAAATGTTATAGTTAGATATATGTTATTATTGTTTTGATTATAATTTGAATATACATTATTGTTCCTCTGTACAGTTTTTGTTTCTTTAAGTTCGATATATCTTATCGGACAAAATAGAGATTTTATTTCTATTTAATTAATATTAGTTGATTTTTCAAAAAGGTTAAAAGGAATATATTTTTTTTCTGTACAGAGATTAATTTTAGTTTCATAGTCTAATGAGATAACAACCTGGGTATAAAAACAAGCTGTCTGTGTGTTTGGAGAAAAAGGTTATTTTCTTTTTAAGTTTAATAGTGAAATAACTTTATTTCATGAGTATGGCCCATCTTTTTCTTGTCATTGGTTTCTTCTATCTGGAAACACTTCCTTCTGTTAATAAATGTAATAGATAATTGTATACTTGTGTCTATCATACGTTAATTTTTATTGATTTTTTTTAAATCGATGTGTTTATCGCCTGTTTGTTTTTTTAGATCCACATCAAAATGAAAAGTTTTTATTGATTATTGTTGTAGACATACATTTAAATTACTATTTAAACTTTAATTTATTGAATACAATAAAATAAAATAAATATGAGTGTGATTCCACTTTTCTTTGCCATTTATTTTTTCTATATTGCAGCACTCTATCCTATCTTTAGAGAATGTGCCTAATTCCTACACATTTGATAAATTTTTTATTGTAGAGTTTTCATTATTATTTTTAGGTCGATGTCTTTTATCGAACGGGAGATTATATTAAAAAAAATCGTTTTAACTATCTTTTAAAAAAGATTAAGAGAAAATAGTTTTTCTGTGCAGAGATTCATTTTATTTTAATAGGCTAATGGGGATTAGGATCTGCATGTTAGTGGGAAAGAATTTATTTACAATTTCTCCATATGTAACAGTTAAACAATTAAGAAGATTTTTTTAAAATACACTTAAACCTGTTTTATTTTTTTTTCTTATTTTTTTTAAGGTGAAAGATAATATTATTAGAAACTCCAGGTGAAAAAAAAGCAAGATTTTCCATTCAGCATTGATTACATAATTTTTTTTCAACTATCATAGATGTTTTCTAATTGCTTATTGTGGGATATATTTATTTGAAATTATTCTAAACGCGATACTTAAATACGAGGTTGAGATTCCGAATTTCAAATACATTTTCTCTTTTATATTTATTTATTCGATTTGGCAGCGCTCTAATGTATCAATAAATGTAGTCCGTAATTAATTTCATATCAAGTGATTTATTACACATTGTGTACATTTTTTCTACAATTTTTTATTAAATTGAAAATTATAATGGATTTTTTACATTTATTATGAAATATTTTTGTTGCCATCAAACACCATCAAAAATCGATTAAAAAAAAAAATATATCAATTATGTATTTACATTGAAATTTATTAAAGCCAACACTTTCCTATAAGTCTTATGCCAAAAGTAGTTATCTGGAGAAATCACCAACCATTTGTCTACTTGCAGAACGGTTTTTGATTATGATAATTCGGTGGTATAAGCATATATTATTAGGTATAGTATATAGTATAATGTATATTTAGATTGCCTGTTTATTAGGTTTGTGTTTTATTTATTGATTGATGGGGTTTGAATTTCGTCATATAATATTTGGTGGTAACAAATATTGAATTCTATGTATGGTTTTAAATGCTCCGTTATCGGAATGAACGCGTTAGAGATAGATTTTTAAAAATTCATGCTTGAAAATTATTCGAAAAAATATTACAGATTAGTGAATTGAGGTACATGTTTCAAATAAATAGTATTTGAAAGATTTGTTTTCCTCATTTTACGAGATTTTATAAAAAAAATGCACTCTCAGAAATAAAACTCTCCCTTTTGACGATTCAGAAATCCTCGAGCTGTATTTCGTCGTTTTTGACGATCATTTCCTATTAACATCACGTGACTTTTAACGAAACATAAACCCTCAAATATTTGACGAAAGCTTTGCCTCAATCACGGTCAGACTCAATGCATTTTAAGGAAACATTTCCTCAAATCCTACAATTTTAGCAAACAGATATTTGCTTGTTTATGTTAGTCCTGTAATAATTTATTTTAAAACAGCACTTAGTGCTTTTCAGAAAATACTGAAATATAGGTAGTTATTGTTTCTTCATTAGTTATTTTTTTAGCTGTTAGAATTTTTAGGAATGATTATTAATATTATTATTATTTTATTTATATGTTGTAGTTCGTTATGTTTTAATTCGAAACGAATAAATTTCCTGTGTTTTTCAAAACCATTCAATAAGAAAATTAGGTCAATAAAATTTCAAACTTCTAGGATATCTTTTTTTTTAAGAAGCATATTATGTTTTCAATCAAATTAAAAATAAACATAATTGATCCATCTCCTCTTTATAAACAGTAAAGTGTTAAAATCTTACCCTCCTACTCAAAGTGATAAAATCTCACGCAATATGCACTTCACAATTCATTATTTGTGAGCAACAAATTAACCAGACCATATTCTAATCATCCATTGATCAAAGAAAATTTCAGTTGTAAATTATTTAATCAAGCCATATTATAATTATTCATTGATACGAGAAAACCATAAAAATAAATTAGCTTTCCTTAAAACTTTCAGAAAATATAGCAGCCCGATAAAATTGCAATCTACGTTATAAAAATAAAACACGAAGTAGAATTCATTATACCAGTCTAAAAGCAGACACTTTCAAGTCCCCAGCAGCCAGGTTGGAAGAACAGCGACCTCCCATACGAAAGGTCGTGAGTTCGAATTACGCCGGGCAAAGAGAGAGGTGATTTTTTTTCTTTCCCCGTGTCAAATACTGGAGCTTCCAAACTGATTGAGAGATGGCGCCACCAGCCCTATTTTGACGAAACTATTGACGAAATTTATATCGTCAAGCAAGTGAAGAAACTAATTTCATCAGTTTGATGAAATGTTCGCTCGGAGCATTTTCCAGGAAACTATTTCGTCAAAAACAAAGAAAATTTCGTGAAATCTGAGTATTCATTTCTGAGAGTGTGCGCAATGTTTAGAAGTCAAAAAAATTGCAGCGAGAAATAAAGGTATTATTTAAATGTAGACAACATCGGTAGGACGTTAGCATTACTCACACACATGTTATTCTTTATAATATACAAGATATTATCCCCCTGACTGCCGAGCAAAAGGGCAAAATTGTAATGTTGTTTTCTCTAATATTTTTAAATGCTAAAAAAGGATATTTTTAACATAATATATATAAAAAAAAAATTATGTATTTGATTATAACCGTTCAGAATGTAATCATACATTTATCCTTCAAAGCCTGATTATATCTGTAGAATTAAATCAATTTTAAAAATGCTTCTATTGCAGTGAAACCCTCAGCTTGGTGAACGGATATATCAGTTCGTGGCAGTGAGAAGGAAAGACATCGCCTTTTTAAATTTTCTGGACAATTGTAGAATATTCACAACTCTAGTCAAATCATTTTTTTTTATTATTTTTATTTTATATAATTAAAAATACGCAAATAAAAAGGTCTTACAATATAATTACAGAAATGTGTCACAACATACACTTTCCACTTCATATCTCTATATACCAAGAATGCTGAATACTTATATTGGGAAAAAAAAACTATTTTTAAAAACATTTTTTGCTTTATACAACCAATAAAGTTTGGACATCATAAAATGAATTGTTATTTGTTGAATTGTTATAGACTGTATTATTTATTACACGAATTTTACGAGTTTTTTTAAGGTACTTTAAAATATCTTCAAGCATTCAATGTGCATAACATAATATAAATATGTGTGTGTTTGGGGGTTTTCCGAATTTTTTTCAAATGTAATAGTTAAAGATTTATTTCGTTGTTTTGAATAAATCATTTTTTGAACGTAAATTATTGCTGTTTTGTTAAATTTTTAAGTGGATTTTCCTTATTGGACGTAGGTTTTATTTCAAATTAATATGTATTATTTGACTTTTCTTAAGGTTTTTTTGTACAACAATAACGAAATTTTAATAGTGATTTTTACGATAATTTAGACGTTATTTCAAAGTGTCTGTGTGAATGTATTTGTATTTAAATAGACAAATAGACATAAACAGACATATAGGCTGGTAAAAATAAAATATTACTTAATCGATGTTTAAAAGGAATTATGTTTTTAAAAAAAAAAACAATTAACTGTATTTTAATAGCATGATTCAAATTTCAAAGTAACCTAGTATGATGGGTGTATTTGTATATAGACTAGCTAATGATAATTTTTAAATTGTTTTGTACATTTTCTCTTTTTACGGGGTGCAAATTTTTATTATTAATTAATTCATATTATTTTACTTTTCAAAAACATTAAAAGAATGTTTTTAATGTACACAGATTTGCTGTATTTTAGTAAGAGAATGATTATTTCAAACTGTCGAATAAAACGTATGTTTGCACGTATTCTTAGATTGAAGGGGATTATTAAAAAGTCTTCAAAATAGTTAAATATTTATTTTTGTTGTTTTGAACAAACATTTAAATTAAGGTTTAGTCTTTAAGTATTTCTATTGCAATAAACAGGGTTCGTAAATATCATGATATTTTCGAAAATATCAAAAATATCCGATATTTTGATATATATCCGATATTTTCGATATATATCCGATATTTTCAAAGCAGTCAACTTACCGCTGATAATAAATGTTTTTGAGCATAATTAGATTAGGAACTAAAATATATTGTACTTAACATGAAAACTTAAACAATATTCTAAAAATGCATTTTTCTTTTTTTTTTTCCTTAATTATTTGTTCAACATTTAAAAATAAAAGCTTCAAATCTAAAGCTTGAAAAATATGTTTCTTTTCCTTTTTAGCTAAAAAGTCACATAAAGAAGAGACAAAAGTTCTTTATCTACAGATTCATACAGTCAATAACAGTTGAAAATTTATTTAATTTACACTGAAATATTACGAATTATGACTGAAAATATCAAAAATATCTTGGGCACATTCATATTTTGAAAATAAATATCAAGTATATGAAAATATTAAAAATCTTGATATTTTGAAAATAAATATCGGATATACACTCATGTCCAAAATTAAGGTCACAAACATTAAATCTGTGAAAACTGATGAACTATTTATTCACTGTGTTGCCACGAAATTTGGCACAGAGGCATATTACAATAGGAGAAAGAATATAGCAACATAACAATATGGAAAAGATTTTAATTGTGAATTAAGATGCAGGGTATATGAAAAAGTTAAATCATGAATCGGAGATAAAGCTTTTATCTCGGGAAAATTCTGTCTAATATGGAATGTGACCACTGTGTACTGCTATACAAGCCTCACAACAAGCTCTCATATTGTTTATGAGGGTGTCAATAAGTCTTTGTGGCAAGAAAGGACATTCTTCCAAAAGCGCGGCTTTTAACTCCTGGTGGGTCCTGGGAAGGGGGTTACGCTGTGCAATGGCTCTTCCTAGACCATCCCAAACATGTTCAATTAGATTGAGGTCCAGAGGCCTCGAGAGCCAATTCATACGGCGAATATCCTCTTCGTCAAGAAAATCCTCAACAATGTGAACTCTGTGTGGCTTCGCATTATCGTCCATAAACACGAAGTCTGGGCCTACGGAAACCCAGAACAACCTCACATAGGCTTCAAGGACCTCATCCCTATACAGATGTGCATTGACAGTACCCGAATCAAAGACTTGCAGTGGTGTATGACTACCCAACATTATGCTGCCCCATACAAGGATTCCTTTGCCACCAAATCTGTCGATTTCTTTTACGAAGGAGGGATGATAGCGAACTATACGTTCTTTCCAGATGAAGATTTGGCGAGAATCACCCTTCGAGGTGAATCTCGACTCATCACTGGAAATAACATTGCCTCATTCTTGTTGTGTCCAAGACTGATGTATTCGGCTCCACAACAACCTTGCTCTTCTAACCTTGCTCTTCTGTTGGATGCAGTGAAAGCAACACACACAACTGGACACCTGGTATTAGGGATGAGGTCCTCGAAGCCTATGTGAGGATGTTCCGGGGTACTGGAATCCCGGACTTCATGTTTATGGACGATAATGCAAAGCCACAGAGAGCTCACATTGTTGATGATTTTCTTGTAGAAGAGGATATTCGCCATATGAATTGGCTCTCGAGGTCTCCGGACCTCAATTCTATTGAACATGTTTATGATGGTCTAGGAAGAGCCATTTCACAGCGTAACTTCCCTTCCTGGACCCACCAGGTGTTAAAAGTTGCGCTTTTAGAAGAATGGGCTTTGTTGCCACAAAGACTCATTGACACCCTCATAAACAGTATGAGAGCTCATTGTGAGGCTTGTATAACAGTGCATGGTGGTCACTCTCCATATTAGACTTTTCCCGAGATAAATGCTTTATCTCTGATTCATGATTTAACACTTTTTCATATACCCTGTACCTTAATTCACAATTAAAATCTTTCCCGTATTGTTATGTTGCTATATTCTTTCTCCCATTGCAATATACCTCCGTGCCAAATTTCGTGGCAAAACAGTGAATAGTTCATCAGTTTTCACAGATTTTATATTTGTGACTTTAATTTTGGACATGAGTGTATATCCATTGATATATATCAACGAACCTGGCTGTATATAAATGATTATCTAAATTACATTTTATCTTTCAAAAGTTGTTCTGAATTAACTGTCTGTTATAATTATTAGTTCTATTTTTAAAAAATAAAAGTTTCAAACATAAAGCTTGGAAAAGATTTATTTTCTTATTTTCTTAAAGTTACTGCCAGAGGCAAAAATTAATTATCTACAGAGTGACAATATGTGGTCAATAAACAGGTGGAAATTTCATTTACACTTGCTTTGACTGTAGAAAATATCAAAATTATCTTTCACAGTAATATTTTGAAAATAAATATCAAATATACAAAATATCAAACATCTTGATATTTTGAAAATAAATATCAAGAATTTGAAAATATCGAAAATATCAAAAATCTTGATATTTTAAAAATAAATATCGGATATATATCAAGATATATATCATGATATATATCCATTGATATATATCAACGAACCCTGGCAATAAATATAATAGAATTAGAAACTCTATTTGTGTAAGTACTTTTTCGTCCAATCTGCATTTATTATGACCTTTCTTGAGATCTTATGTATATTATTTCATTTCATAAAATATATACAGGGTGATTCATAAAAGATGGGCAGAACTTTAAGGGGTTATAGTACACTTAAAGACAAATAATATTAAATAGGAGACTAAGGGTCCCAGACGTATTCCCAAGGAGATAGGGGGCATTAAAATTTAGGGTCCGAAATTTCAAATGATTATAAAACATGGAAAAATTGGTCGATTCGTTTGCGGTTTTTGCAAAAAAATTTCTTTATGCTAGTATTTTCTTGAAATAAAATTTTAAAGTTCAATTTCAAAAAATGCCGATAGGGGGCGCTTTAGACTTTGGAGTAACAAACAACTATTTTTTAACGTTATTTTTTGTATTTCTTTAAATTATTTCGAAAGCTTAGACTTAAACTTAAATTTTGATCTAAAAATCTGAGTCCTAACGAGTAGTTAAGTAGCATAAACTGAAATTTGAAATTTGAAACCCTTCTCCCCCCAGAACAAAAATCAGTTATTCCCGATCTTTGTGTCGTAGATTAGGCTCTAACTACTGCCGCGTTTTGCTAAAATTATTCTTTATGTCAGTATTTTCTTGAAAATAAATTTTAAAGAAAATTTTCAAAAAATTCCGATAGAGGGCGCTTTAGACTTTGGAGTAACGAACAACTATTTTATACCATTATTTTTTGTGTCTCATTAAATGCTTTCTAAAGCTTAGACTTAAACTTAAATTTTCAGCTCAAAATCTGAATCGCTGAGCGTGGTTCAGTAGCGAGGGGAGGGGGTTCAAATTTCAACTTATGAACATAGTTCAGTTTGCACTACTTAGCCATGCCCAACGATTCTGTGCTGTGATACGAGGCAAAAATACAACTTTCGTCAAGGACTGCATAGTCGGAATTCACTCATAAAGGCACTGGCACAGTTGGAAACGTCGCTCATGCAAACGTTAAAGCTCCATTCCTGACGCTAGTCACCGGGTGAAGAAGGAAACAGAAAGTATGCAAATGTCAAATGGGGAAGAAGAACACGTATGCAAAATTTCGACACGATTCAGGCATAAAAACCACTGAACGGTGAGTCAAGTGTAAGTCGCTGTAGTAATGAATCGGAAGATGGTGCCCTTCACGAATAAGGAGAAGGCTGAGATGCATTTAATTTACGGAGCGGCAGATGGAAATGGTGCAGAGGCACAACGAATGTACGGAGAGCGATTTCCCAACAGGCGGTTGCCTAACCGCAAAACTTTCGAGCGCTTGCACAGACAGTTGTGTGAGACGGGATCATTTCTCGCTTCCCGGTCGAATGCAGGTCGTGCAAAAAAGGACGAATCAGTAGTTGTTGCAGAAGCCATTCTGGATGTAGTAGCGGCGCAGCCAAGTACAAGTACACGAACAGTGGCTAGGCAGGTGGATACCTCACAGTCCATGACTTGGAGGGTACTGAAGGATGAACATTTGCTCCCGTTTCATGTGCAACGAGTCCAGAAACTGTCTCCAGGGGATTATCCAAATCGTATTGAATTCGCCCGCTGGTTTCTGCAGCAGAACGCGCTAAATCCACATTTTGGACGAACTGTGCTTTTCACCGATGAATGTACCTTCACACGTGAAGGTACATTTAACACACACAATGCACATGTATGTGCGGATGTCAATCCACATGCTACGTATCCACATGCTCATCAGAGACGCTTTTCCATCAATGTTTGGGCAGGAATCCTCGGAGACCACCTAATCGGACCGTACCTTCTTCCTGAACGCCTCAACGGTATAACATACCTCACATTTCTGCAACATGTGCTGCCAGACCTGTTAAACGTTGTTCCTCCACGCATCCGGCGGGTCATGTGGTTCCAGCACGATGGAGCGCCAGCCCATTACGTACGAGACGTCCGCAACTATCTGGACATCACATTTCCGAACAGATGGATTGGTCGAGGTGGTCCTGTTGCTTGGCCTGCTCGCTCGCCAGATCTTTCACCCCTCGATTTCTTTTTTTGGGGACGATTGAAGGCTCTTATGTATGAGACACCCATTGAATCCCCCGAGGAACTGGTCGCCAGACTTTCCGCCGCTGTAGGGGAAGTGCTCGAAAAGCCTGATGTTTTCGCGAATGTTCGCCGTTCCATTCTTCGCCGTTGTTCTGCGTGCATAACCTCTGGTGGTCACAATTTTGAACATTTATTGTAATTACATGTTAATAAATATGCTTTGGTAACATAATCCTAATTTGTGTCTTTTTACCTCGTATCACAGCACACAATGTGTGGACATGGTAAACTGAACTGTGCTCAGGAGTAGAAATTTCAAACCCCTCTCCCCAGAAACTTAACCACGTCTAACGATTCAGATTTTGGGCTGAAAATTTAAGTCTAAGCTTTAGAAAGCATTTAATGAGACACAAAAAATAACGGTATAAAATAGTTGTTCGTTACTCCAAAGTCTAAAGCGCCCTCTATCGGAATTTTTTGAAAATTTTCTTTAAAATTTATTTTCAAGAAAATACTGACATAAAGAATAATTTTAGCAAAACGCGGCAGTAGTTAGAGCCTAATCTACGACACAAAGATCGGGAATAACTGATTTTTGTTCTGGGGGGGAGAAGGGTTAAAAATTTCAAATTTCAGTTTACGCTACTTAACTACTCGTTAGGACTCAGATTTTTAGATCAAAATTTAAGTTTAAGTCTAAGCTTTCGAAATCATTTAAAGAAATACAAAAAATAACGTTAAAAAATAGTTGTTTGTTACTCCAAAGTCTAAAGCGCCCCCTATCGGCATTTTTTGAAATTGAACTTTAAAATTTTATTTCAAGAAAATACTGGCATAAAGAAAATTTTTTGCAAAAACCGCAAACGAATCGACCAATTTTTCCATGTTTTATAATCATTTGAAATTTCGGACCCTAAACTTTAATGCCCCCTATCTCCTTGGGAATACGTCTGGGACCCTTAGTCTCCTATTTAATATTATTTGTCTTTAAGTGTACTATAACCCCTTAAAGTTCTGCCCATCTTTTATGAATCACCCTGTATATATATATATTTATTGTCTGCAGAAGAGTAGACTAATTTGGACGGCATTTCTATAATACCTACATTTTCGCGAAAATTGTTTTGTACAGGTATTATAAGAGATTCGTGATTTCCTCTTAAAAAGGTTTTAATAAAAATTTGGGATTAAATATAAAATAACTCTAGAAACTCTGCGCGAAAAAAAAGCACGTTAATTGTTCTTTGATTTTGAAACGTCTATACATGTAACGCAATGTTTCCATATAACATATTTATGTGCTTATAGGGGATAGCAAGATTTTTTTTTTCTTGAAAATTTGTTTTACTATTTAATATTAAAACTTTTAATTTTTCATATATCCTATTCGTTTAACCCTTTATAGAGGAAAGCTTATGATAGCCAATGATTGACTTTAATCTTCTTTTTTGCTTATAGTGGAATGTATATGATAGGAAAGGATTGACTCCAAACTTTGTTTTTAGTTTATGATGGAATGCATATGATAGTGAACGATCGACTTCAATCTTCTTTTTGGTTACTTAATAGCCTTTATAGCCTTTACGTAATAAATTGTTGTGCTATCTAAAGAAAATATAAAACATAAATTTTTGATTTAAAATCCAAGAAGGTAGAACAATTTATTTGCTTTGATTTTAAAACAAATCATCCAAGGAAAGTTCATCCAACAGATATTGTAATATTAAAATGTAAAGGAATGAAATAAGTCATTAAAAAAAACTGTTAACTCAAATGAAAAGTAAAAAAAAAAAAATTATTATTTTTAAACATTTCTACTTTAAAAAGTGAGAACAACATTTTATTGTTTAAACAGTAGAAAAATCGCAGAAAAGAATACTAGTTTTTTTAAATTATTATTACAAAATAATTTTCTAATGTTGTCTATCTGGGAAATTTTCTGTTAAATTTACAGTATTTAAACGCATAAACTTCAAAATATATCATATGATTATGACTTAAAATATGTCAGATATTTTAGTTTTTGGAATTAAGGAAATGTATTATTACTCTTTCTGCAATTTAAGAATTTAAATTGGTAAAAGCATTACCCAATTGTAAAACCAACCTGCAATCACCAGATTTAAATCCGATCGAAAACATTTGGCCAGAACTGGGGATAGTTTACAAAAATAAGGCAGAAAAACAAAGTGTAATGCAATCTTGGATGGTCGAATCTCTATAAAAGTAGCCTAAGTCATGTGACTGTCATTAACAGTTCCGGGCTAACCGCTTCGCTTTTTATATGCCAGGCGGCTATTTTGATACTTGGCGCAGGTGATAACTCGACAAATATTGTTCCATCGCCATCATTGCATCTGTATTAAAATAGTTCGAGTCATGTGACTGTCATAAACAATTACGCTTTCCATATGCAAGCGTAACAGGCCCTTTTCAATATATTTTATTTTTCTTTAAATAACACTACTTAAAATTTAAAATGATCGCAAAGAATTCTTGGTACTTTTATGCTAGCCGGGTGAAAATCTTGACAATCTTGACAATTTAACTCGCCAATTAGCATTTTTCATTTTTCGCGTGGTAAGATAAAACAATGCTTTGATGTTGGAATTAAATGTCATGTTTTATGGTATTATTTGTTATTTGTTATTTTATTTTATTTATTTTTTTAAGAAATTATTAAAAGTCGTGAATATGTTTCAGTTCTAAATTAAAGTTGTGCATTTTAAATAAAATGAGTGAAAGGATTATATTTTAAATTAAATTAATGACATACGAAAAAATGCGAAGGAAACAATGTTTGACGATTTATCCCCTGCGTCCGGTTAACATAAATATACCGAATGTTGTATTTCTCTATCAGAACCTGCCGATTTAGCGAAGGTTTGAACAAGTAAATTAAATTATGAATAAAAATAACCCGATACAATGTTTAGCATTGCATTTAAAGGAGACCAAACTGCGGCTAGTAGAATAATATTAATGCAGAAATTAGAAGAAAACTTGTGCTTTCTATACGCAAATGTTTAACCGTATGATTACAGTTTGGGACACATGCGTCCAAGAGGACTATTTCTTATTTTATTCATGACAGTTTTTTTAAACAAATCTCTGCAGTAGACATATACTAATATATTTTCAAGATGTATCTAACAGAAGGACTATTTTTGAAAATTGGGGCATGGCTGGGTAGAAAAATAGTCTGCAGTCCTCCCAACTAATCAAAGTGATAAAGCGGCAAGATTAATTTTAAATGACGAAAACTGACTGTGTGAAACAATCACGAATTAGGAAGCTTATAATTAAATAGACAATTACTTTTTCATATTTATTTATCTATGTTTTATAGAACTATTTTGTTATAATTGTAAAAACAAATTACAGTTGTACGGAAAAGTTTTATTATTGAAGGACAAAATTTTTAATTTTAGAAACTAAGTTTTGGCACGAATTTGATGTCTATGTTTCATATTCTTGATAGCACAAGGGTTAGGGGGTTGAATACGGAATTAATTAGGGGAAAGTTGGGATTTCTTTTAATCCCTTTAGTTTAGGTCTAGAATGAATGTACTAAGTTTTCCCCTCATACTAGGTGAGGGTTAGAAAATATGTACAGATTTATAGTCAAAATACAAGTTTTTATTAATTACCATAACAATATCTCAAAAAAGTAACTCTATCAAAAACATTGTCTATAAAACTTTTGTAGAGTTTAAAATTCTCAGTAAAATGAGTACCCACACTTAATATTTTTGTTGAACAAAAGCTCACAACTCTATTTCAATCCCCCCCCCCCCTAAAACGCCATTCAAGAGATTGAAGCCAGAACAGACCACGTTATCAATTCACCCTGCCATCAATTTTCAGACACATGTATTTTTTGTATTATTTATTCAGACCTTCACAATTTTTTGCAGTTATTTTAAGACTTTATTTTGGAGAATGCAAATTAATAATTAAATTCATAAATGATGGGGAATATATATATATATATTTTATTTCCGATATTTTATTTGAAATATGGAGTAGTACTTAATATGTTTCATTATTGTTTAGTGGGTATAAAAGTACTTACATGTATTAGAATTAAGATGGTTGAATATAAAGTGGTAGGGCTGGGGGCGGTGCAGGGTAAGAGCAAACAAATGAGAGTGCCAGAATCTTGTTTCTAGCGGGAATTCAAGATCAACAAATGGAATGACTTTAAATTTTAATATGTTACGGAAAGTCCTAAGATGTTTTAAATAAAAATTATTTTGATAGTTTATCATAGACAGGTATAGGAACATTTTAAGTTGTATTCATAAAAGTTTAATAGCTTCGGAATGTTGAAGAAAAATATTCATAAACTTTACGTAAAAGATAACTTTATATAAACAAAGTTTTTACGATGTTGATAACAATTTAAAAATGTCAAGTAAAACAGTTGACATTCATGTATGTTTTTCTCGATAACTACTGAAGTGATTTCAATATTTCTTTAGACTAGTTTTGCTGGAGCTATACCATAAATGGAATTGAGTGTTTGACAAACAATAAAAATATAAAAAGCAATTGCTATGTTAATTATAGAAGAAAAATCAGTTTTTTTTTCAGTATTATTTAACTACTGTATTTGTATTTTTATTTCTTATAGAAACGATCAATTTATCAATTTATCTCTGAAAAAAAAAAAAAAAAACATTCTTATCTCATTAAGTTTTGATCGCTTATGGAGTTTTTAAATCTGAACGTATTATTCAACGAAGTAGAACTTTTGTAAATTTAAAATCTGTAATAAATCTCATTTTTCTTTAATGTAATGAGAAATAAATTTAAAAATATGAGCTATTAAAAAGTGTTAATTTCATAAAAGAAGACTGCGTAAGTCCGGTAGTCAGTGTTTTATGACTTACTTTCTACATCGACTGATTTTTTACATTTCAGTTCAGCTGGCCCTATGATTGATGGTGGATTTTTATTGTACCATGTGATGTGGCAGGCAAATGATTAATTTGCCTTTAGCGTACAGAAATATATTGGTTGATTACGCTGAAAGGCATTTCAGTGCTGGGTCTACAATATTTATTTACAGTAACCATGGAGCTATTGCAGATAAAACTACAAGATCATCAAAACATACCTGATGAACAAAGAAATATATAACTGGTCATTTTATGTTTCATGAATCGATGTTATTCATTATGTCTCGAGAAAAAATTCTATTAAATGGTAAGAAGAAGCAACAGCTTATAAGTATGTAATGCGTGCAAATGGTTTTATTGTGAAATAAGCTGATGAAGATTCTGACTGTCTGAAAATTAAATCTGCTTTGGAAATGGAAAACTGATCACAACGTGTTGTGGTAGTTGGGGAAGGAACGACCTAATACAGCAGCATCCACTACTTCTAAAACCATTTGCTTCTTGAATTCTGCAAGACAGAAGATGTTTCAAAATGTCTAGCAACTCTGAACATTGTTCCAGACTTAACAAACCACATTTTGTTTCTCCATGTGATTCTACATCCACTTTTTTGGAGAGTAGAAGAGGAAAAAGTACTAACACTACTACACTGTAGCAAGCTGTAAACATTTTCCGCAATGAAAAGGTTTGCCTTGATGACATCGATGAAGCAGGTCACACATTTGTTTGCTTTGTCTAGGCAAGAAACATTAGATTCTTTGAGATTTCGATTTTTTCCGAAATCATTGATAAAAATTAATTTCAATTTATTTTTCAGTGGTTGCATCAAATTTATCCTAAATATATTTTGTAATGAAAGAATTGGAAATATTTATGGAAATTTGCTCTGACAGTCTCAAGAGTACCAATGGACGTTCCCGTATTTCTTTTTTATGCTGAAACAAAAAGAGTGCAAACAGACGTTCGTCTGGTTGCAGGAAAAAACGTGCAAATAGAAGTATGTCTGAGCATGTAATTATTTTTCGGAAACTCTTTTGTAACACTTCATCCCAGTGTGACCAACGTAACTTAAAATATCATTAAACAAGAACGAAAAGTTACGTTTACAGAATAGATTATGAAACTCTTCGCAACACATTCAGAATATTATAACAAAACATCACAGATTACTAAGGTGATTGATGATCTCTAAATGAACCATTTGGAAAATGTTAAACGCATTCGAAAATCCAATTTCTGCTATTTCCATGAATAGTGATTTTTGTGCAACATTGTATATGATCTATAGATATGTATGTATACTACATCCATTTGTACAGATCATATAGCTATCCTATAGATCATAGGCTAAAAGTACGTTCAGTTAAATGCAAGTACTGTTGAAAATTTCCATTCAGCAATTTTCGCGAATAAAGTGATGTTGTTGAGAACATTTGTGCGGCCTTGTATGTGAAACAAGGAATTTATACACACCAGGTATTACTTAAAAGTAATTAAATTTAAAAGCGCATACCTCAAATAAAAACGCACTTCCAGCAATTATTGTTCGTAGACTCCAATAGTTGAATTATTGTTCATTTTCTACTTTAGACAAATTCTTTTACGTGCCCCAGTAAATGAACGAAAAATGCTATGCACACCATATTGTATAGTAATAACCTTGTACTACACCACAGTGATATATATATATATATAAATTTCAGTATGCTTAAAATATAGTATTATCTTTAAAATACACCGTAAACGATTTTCCCCCATTGACCGTAATGTAAAATAAATCTTTTGAGTCTCTCTGTTAATGAACTGTTATTGCTACACACTTCATTTTCAATACCAAAGATATTGTAAACCCAAATAATATATATCAATTTCATTGCAATTTGTCTTTATTTAAGTGATTTAGAGCACGTGCAGATGGATAGGCAGACAGATAGAGGGACAGATATACCGAATTCATAAACCTTTGTCAAATTTGTTGGAAAGCGTTAAAAAGTGTTATAAAAATACTTTAACATTTCAAATGGCATGTAATATAATTTAGGATGAGTTGTGGATACATTATTTCATCATCTTTCAAAACAATTATTTATTCTATAAAATAATATTAGTTTAAACAGATAATTTCTTTTTATATTACATTTGTATAACTTTCTGATGTTGAACGATATGGTATTGAAAGTTTCAATTCAGAAAATATGTTTTTAAAGAAAATATTTAAGTGTAGTCTTAAAAACGTCATTAACACCTTTAAATACAGATTTAGTTTATTTGTTTTAACAGAGGAAAACTTTCAAACATTAAATTAATAATTGGCAAGATCTTCTAACGTAATTTTTAAAATTCAGTAAATTGTGTAAAAATTTGCTCAATAATAATTATTCGCATTATAAATTCTTCGCTTAGCATTTAGAGTTATTTTACTAGAAAGTAGAAAATACTTTGTTAACTATAATGTATATACCTATTGATGGAAAATTGTGAAATATATTCTACAGACGTTATAGTTTTTTAAACTATACATATTGTGTTGATTTTCATGCCACATTGATTTTGAGCAATTTAAAAGGAAATAATGCCGCCATCTTATCTTGATCGGTATGACCAAACTTTATTAATATTAATCTCTGTTTTCTTTCTACTTTGAATACGTTTTTTAATGTTATTTTTTTAACCATGAGCATTGCTACAAAAGCATTTTAAATACAACTGATACATTTTTAAATCTGACTTCTTAATAAGCCTTGGAGAAAATGGGTACTCTGTTCATTTCACTCAAAAATACACGATGCACGAAATTTATTATTGTGCAGTTCTTACATTATATATATAAATAAGCTCACAAGGTTAAAAGTAAAAGTAAAAATAAAATATAAAAATAAAAACAAAAACACACAAATGCATTTAATACTTAATGTGCTATCTATCTATCTATCTATCTATCTATATATATATATATTTATGTATGTATGTATGTATGTATGTATGTATGTATGTATGTATATATATATATATGATTTAAAATAATCACTTTTTTATCTCAAAACACTCTAAAAACTTTAGCGATAATATTCTCAGAAAGAACGGGGAAGAATATCAGGGATAAGATATGACTACGTATACCACTGATAACAGATAAAGATATAACTCAGAAAATAAAACGTACAAAGTTTCCTTTTGTTTTTATTGTAGAAAATCGGAAAAAATCGCATAAAAACATTATTTTAAAATACTTAAACAGCATTTTCCGGTTCTGCTTAAACTGCATTCATTGAATGTCAAGATTCTAAGTAAGTTTCTGTTTCTCTTTACCACCCAGATTTCCAGTTAAGTATGTTAAGCTGATCTATGGCAGACTGCAGTTAAAACCCAATTTTATTTCTAAGACATCTCTCCCTGCCTAAAATTCTAAGAAATGTTTCGCTGCTCTTTCTATATGCTTGCGCTATGTTTTAATCAGATGAACTTTATTTTTCTACGCACTTAATTAACCAAAACTCCCCCCCCCCCCCCTAAATGTATAATTTAATGTCTTAAATTTCATCCACATGGTTAAAAATAAACACGAATTTAGTACTTTCAGTTCAATACCTGTAAGTATGGTACATGTATTTCCATATTTTTATATTTTTTCTATTATCCAGCTTTTTCGTCTTAATGAAAAAAAAAATAACATTTTAAAATAACACAGAGAAGTGGTTCGGAACACAAAATTTTAATTTATTTTTCATTTAACTATATTTTTAATTTTTTTATTCATGAAATGTTTATAATCTTTTTTCAAATGGTAATAACTAGCAAAAGCACATTTTAAAATTTAAAAATGGTTAATTTTAAACCCTGTATGTAAAAATTCATGCATCTTCTTAAAGAATAATTCTTTTCATGCTTTTATCCATTTTTAAATACAAAAAGTATGTTTTTTTCTTGAATATTCTCAAAACGACCATTAAAAAAATAATGAAAATTTTAACAAAAACAAACGTCGTTTGTTTTTAACTTTTTTTTTTTTCAATCTGAATCGTATTTTCAAAATTTTTTCTGGAAAAAATTCAATTAAAATATAAATAAAATAAAATACATGAACTCTCTTAACTTTATTCAAATACATCAATTAGATAGATCTGAGAAAAAAAGAAAAAAAAAAAAAAAAAAAAAAAAAACATTCTGGTGTAAATGGATTTAAAGTTTTACGTACTTTTTTACGTAACCGAAAACAGTACAATATAACTAGAAGGTTGCTTCCATAACAAAACTTACTTCTATATAAATCAAATTGCCCGTAACCATATTTAAATAACACTTTATTCAGTCTTGATATATAGGTATTTCAGAAATCGTGAAAAAGAGAGAAACCTACTGGGCAGTATATACGCAGCCCTAAAATTTATAGGTTATGTCGATGTCTTATGTCAAGGGTTAATAGCCTACTAGCTGTTTAACCCATTCTACGAACGGGAGAGAATAAAAATTCCTCTGTTAAAGTGTTGAGTAGTTCAATAACTATTCGAATTTAAAAAAATATTTTTTACTACTGTGCATTTTTTAATTATATTTAATTTATGTTGTTATGGCAGCAGACAGTAAAACGATATCTTTGGAATAAGCGAATAAATAGAATAAAAAGTTTTGTTCATGTTCGTGACAAAATGTTTTTCTTTATTTTTAAATAAAGGTAATAATTAAGCGCAATTAAATAATCTCTAATTATTGCCATGCGAGGTAAAAGAATTATAATACCCGCTATAGCTTCTTAGTATTGCAGCGTGGCGTACGTAATATGTATACTCACTTTGCAGTAAACTTTTAAAACTGGTTAGAACTCGTGCGATTACGCGTTGAACATAAAAAGGCAAAAATCATCCAAAAACATAAAAATAAATCTATTTAATATATTCAAATTTTTTGCCTCAATCGTTCAAGCCCCCCACCCTATCAGTAACCCGTGTGCCAAACTTCGTATCCCTGAACCATGTGGTTTTTCGAGTTTTTGAGGTTACGTAGATACGCTGACGGATTTTAATAGGGTAGATGAAGTTTGGTGAATTTACTAGCATTAGCGCTTGAGATATATAACTATCGCAAAAATCGTAAAAAATCCAGCACAGCAATTCCAAATTACGTCAAATCTAAACGATAAGCGATAACGATAAATATAAATCATAATAGATCACATATATATACACCATATAATCATATATATATATATATATATTTACCTTTATACAAATAAGAACGAAACGAACATATTAAGAAAGTCCATATACAAATACATATTTACAAGGAGTAACTCACTCCCTGCCACACCTGGGCAGGAGAAAAAGGCGAATGTGTAAAAAAAGAGGGAGAAAAGTGTCCCGCCGAAATAAAGCCACTGTCAATATTAGTATTTATTGGTAACTACCGACATTCGAGCTGCTGCAGTTCAACATGTTTATGATGTCAGGAAGTTGTCAAGTACTTGTTCTGAGCCAGTCGAACTTTGTGCAGGCTTTAGAAGGCTGTATTTTCTATGTCTCTTGCAGTATTGCAATGGGAATGAAAACCTACCTATCAAAGCTCGAGAAAGGACAAATAACAGCTTTTAACACTAGAACGGCGGGAAAATTTTACCTACTAGAACGGCGGGAAGGGGTCATTTTGACACCTCGATGAAAATACTGAAATAACAACGCTTAAACTATTTTAAATGCCATACATTGGCAAAAATATGTAATTTCCGTGTATTTCATAATTTACATTTAATATTACTCGATAATTTATTGAATGTTAGAAGTACTGTATATGTAACGCCTACATGGCGATTAATTGGACCATACTATAACTACTCAAATAACTCATTAATTTGATATAAAAATCGATTTAAAATTAATGTTTTCACAAATTAAAACTAATGTTAACTAAAATAAAACACAATTTATAAAATAATATATATATATATATATTTTTCATCTAACTTATTCGCCGAATGATTCACTCTCTAAATCCATAAATGAGAAATTTGTTCTGTTGTTTCCGTTATTTCATTATAAGTGTAGCTGAATGGTTAATATGTTAAGCATTCCGTTTCAATTTTATTTAATGCTTATAATACTCCAAATTGTGCACACGTATTAGGAATTAATTCAGTTGCAGCCAAAAAAAAGCAATTTTTCCAGTACATTTTCTGCACACAACTTTGAAACATGGTGCGCAAAATTCTTGAGATTTGTTTCCATTGCATGTCTGTACTTGACATTTTTTATCTTCATATCTATTTTATTTTCGTGTTTTTTTTCTGAAGACTCAAAAAAGATCTTTGGGAGTTTTGAAACCATAAGATCCATTCTGAACACATCCCCTAAATTTAATAGAAAATCTCTTCTACTGATAGGCTTTCCTGTTACACTTTTATAAATTATCCAGGTGTTTAAATCTGCATGATCCAAAATATTGAAAAAGATATGTACAGGCCTTCGTCTAGAAACCGATTTCACGGAGTATTTTCGGCACATCTGATCATGGATATCCACACCATACTTCGTTGCGTTGTAATATTTTATTGCATCGGGCAACTTCTTGAGACCGTCTTCAGTTTTTATAGTAGTACTTTTTTTCTTCTTTTGGCTTGATAGATGGTAAGTGTCATATTGTCACATTCCACTATCTTCGATGAATAAAGAGTACTGCGCATATTTTTCAATGATATAGGAAATTCTCTTCTGTTCTTTTTCATTGTGCAACCAAACTTGTATTTTTAGCTATTAACATTTCTGCTAATTTGATGCTAGTAAAATAGCTATCTGTCGTAATACTCCTCCCTTCGTTTAGATGAGGATCTGTTAATTTCATGACAACATTTTCCCATAAACGTAATTAAGGATTGGCTGTTTTATCTTTTTCTAGATAAATAAATTCATTCAAGAGGTATTTAGTATCAACGTCAACAGATCACCAAAATTTTGTTCCAAATTTATCCGATTTACTTGGCATATATTGCGTAAATTTATATCTATCTTGAGATGGGAACAATTGTTCATCAACTGTAATATTTTGTCCTGGTCGGTAGCATGTTTTGCAATTTTCAATAAATTTATTCCACATTTCAGATGCAAGAGCAAATTTATCAGTCTGTAGTTTGCTAGATCTCGTTGTCTTTTCATCAAACTTAAAAAATCTTTTTCTTTCTTTCAATCTATCTCTTGAGATAGTTTCTTTGCAAAATAGTATTCCCCATGCCTTGAACGACAATGAATAAAAGTCTAAACCCTTTTTTTTTATTGCTCCTCGAACATATAGTATAGCAACAAAAGCAGCTTTGAGTACAAAATGTATTTTACTAAAAGGGTCTAAATGACCCCGTCCGCCGTTCTAGGAATACAAGTCAATATTTCAAAAACTAACAAATCTAGAAAGCTGAATTTTTTTTCAGAAATATATGTTATCTATTTAGGAAAAGTCAAAAAATTTCAAATGATTTCGACCAAGCAAACAAAAGTAATCAACGGGCGAAAGTACTCAGGTGTCAAAATGACCCCTCCCGCCGTTCTAGTGTTAAGGAAAAAGGTCTTTCACATAGAGCAATATCTAAGCAAATTAAACGATCTAAAACCATAACAAACAACTTTATAAATCAGGACAATACGTACGGGTATAAAAAAAAGGAGGTGAACATGCAGAAAAATGACTTCCAGGCAGGAAAGAGAAGTTTTACGCCGTCTTTCTCGAGGTGGTATTTCCCTAAAACAGTTGGGAAAACAGGATAACATCCCTGTGACAAAATCAACCCTGAAACGAATAGAAAAACGCATCGGCATCTTGCGACACAAGAGAAAGGAAACAGCCGCCCATGTTCAAAGTTATCCCCATACAATGGAAAGTCGGTTAGGCCAAATGTCAGCGAAACTGGAAGGACCAGTGGCATCGTGTTATAGTCTCATATTAGAAAAAAAATAATTTGGATGGGCCAGGCAGCCTTGCTTTTTAATAGTATGACATGAGGAAAGAAGAGGAAAATTTCTCCAAAAGACAGCAAGGTGGATGCTCATTAATGGTGTGGGGAGGCTTCGGCTATGGAGGTAAACATAACCTGTCTTTTCTCTCAGGCCGCATAAAGGCTACCGATTACCAAGAAACGGTAGAAAACCATTTACTGCCATATGAAAAGAGACTTTGTGGACTGAGTTGGATTTTCCAGCAGGACAAAACCTCCATTCATGTTCAAAAATCCTCCTGGGAATAGTTTTTGGATGATTGGGTGCATGTCATAGAATGACCTGTCCTTTTCCCTGATCTCAATCCCCAATAAAATGTGTGAGATATCCTCAGTAGGGATGTATATGCCAATAGCAGACAGTTTCAGTCTGTGGCAAAATTGAAGGTCGTCATCATTCAAGCGTTGGAGAATATTGATGCTACTATCTTCCAACGATTGGTAAATGGTGTGCTACGTCGTATATTCCACGTCATATATAACCATGACAGATATATTGTCTATTAACAGGTAGTGGCTTTATTTCGGCGAAACACTTTTCCCCCCTCTTTTTTTTTACAAATTTATTTTTCCTGCCCAGGTAAGGCAGGGAGTGAGTTACTCCTTGTAAATATATATTTGCATATATACTTTCTTAATATATTTGTTTCGTTCTTATTGCTTTTTTTCGAGCCCAAATACAGCACACAATCACGGTGCCTTTATTTCGATGGGACACACCTTATATGGATATAACTGGTGCGTACAATTTTTCAAATTTTCTGAAACTGGCGTTAAATTTGGAAAAAATCCCTGCATGATATAAACAAAAAAACATGCAAAATTTTTTTGAACTTTTTAAGCAAATCGATATATTTCCATGAATATACGTTCTATTTTTCCACAAATCACTACATATATTGTACAATATTCATATATTCGATAAGCTATAGCGATAGATCATTTCGTGCATTTTATTTTACAGGGTGATCTCAAACATTATTCTTTTTCTCTAATTTTTTTTGTCCTTTTAATTGTCCTTTTGATGAAACCGACGTTGATGAATATGAAGTCGAACACATTCTTCATAACCCTCAAGTTACAGAAGCATCCGACAAATGTATGTTTAATAAATATTTGACAAAATGTCTAAAATTAAAAGCGTCCGATCATTAATGACCATGTAGTGTATATACAGGGTGCAATATGTATCAATCGCCGACCTTTAATTTCTCAACTGTTGGTCAAGATATATAGTTCCAATTACAAAAACGTTTCAAATGAGGTAAATATTCATGTTGTGGCATTATTTAAAGTAAAAAATCAATTTTATAAAAATTACGAAATCTAAATTTTTATACGTTCCTCAGTCCCTACAGTTATATTTAGTAAAAGTTTACACATATTATAGCAGATATAACACAAAAAGTTTGACATCTGTACTACAAAAATTGACACAGATAAAAAATTTCAATGTTTGAGATTTTTGCGCATGATTTTGTCTTTAATTGAGGTATCAGTTAAAATATGAATTAAAGTAATTCGATATCAAAATCAGGGTCAAATTCCGCTGCCATTTATCTAGTCCTTAGTGAGTAACAGTCGTGGAAAAATAAGTAATCACCCCTGCTAACTCCTCAACAAATTATCGTAAAAGAAAGTTACTGGTACCGAACGATTGGAAATAAAGTCTACTTTTAAATGATGTATATAAAATTTGCTTAGGGGCCATATACTTATTGAAATGAACTATAACTTTGTTTTTTCGATAGCAGTACACAATTCTGACAGCATAAATGAACTCTACACCCTTCAATTAGCCTAAAAACAAATTTTTATACAATTCTTACCATAAGTTTCCGAGAAATTAATTATTTTAAAACGACCGTATTTTAAGGGCTGTATCCAAATTGAAGTTCCGTACTCGATTGTTAACCGAGAGAGTACCTTTCTTGATCAAGGCACCTTAAGAGGCCACACTAGTCACGGCTTGAAGTTCGAACGCTAATGATAAGTCTATGGGAACAATATTTTCAAATATCTTGCTTGATTTTTAATATTTTTAAATGATTTTTTTTGCACAGGATAGCTGAGGACTATCTGTTTACGGGCTATTTTTTACTTTTCCGATTTTCGTTGTAGTTTAATTCTCAGGATCCTGTCAATTTAGGATCCAGTGAAATTCGAGGTGTTGTGTCCTTTTTAGTCTTATAACATTCATATCAGCAAAATTCAGGAAAAATTTTTTAATAACAACGAAAATATAGAGTTTAAGCTTTCCAATAATATGCTTTCAATAGTTCTACTACAATTAGGCTGAGCAAAATTTGTAAAGATTTTGATGAAACATGTGTCAAAAACGGCCTCGTAATGATATGTTGCCCGCCCCATATCGGACATGAAAACACCGCCCTATTAAAAATCTGATTGGCTAAGACCGACACATTTTAGCAAATGGAAACTATTTCATATTTCCTTTGGTGTGATTGGATTATTGTAACGTGGTAAAATAGATCACTCCTATTTATACTTTGGATTTAATATTTTCTACGATTATTGTTTAATTTTGACAAAATACTCTTGAAAGAATGAAATATTTCAAATTCTATATTTCTATGAATAACGAAGGATATTACGTGTTTACTTTGTATATATAAAATTTTAGAACCGTATACAGGAAGGTAAAACTTGTAAAAGTTACTAGGAGACCAAATTTCAGTCCGAGTTTATTACAGTGTTGTATTCAGACACTTTCCTCCGGGAGGGATTTCCGAGGCTCCGGGGGGGGGGGGCATAATAGAGTTCTATGGGGAAATTGCACTTTTTGACCATTGAAAATGTAAAATATCAAATCTTCCGGGGGGAGGGGGGTACAACTCATCGCTCCGGGAGGGGGATGTCCCCCCCGGGCTACCCCCTGAATTCAACATTGGTTTATTAAGTAAAACGGTAAAAAAAAATAGACGCGTTGTTTTTAAAGTAATTTTAAGTTAAAATAGCTAACAAATAATAAAATTACGAAGTCGGAATTTGCTAGAACATGTTTGTGGCCTGGCCAGATACTGGGTTTCAAGTTTCCTATTCTTGTATATGTATAAAATATTCGACAATTTAACATTTTAATTTCGAAAAACAGTTTTTTTAATTAAAAATCAGCAGAACTTAAAGTTAGTAAGTTTTAAAGATTGTTAACTTTAAAAATATAGATCAACTTGTTCAAATTTTTAAAGAAATATTTTTAATATTCATTACTTTAATATTTATTATTTTTAAGGGGACAGTACACCTTTAACAGTCGAGAACGAAATTTGTCCTGTGTAACACATCTTTTTTTGAGAGTCCACTTCAGACACGAGAGGAAAGGAAAACGTTAATGTTAAGTCTATGGTGGCGTTATTTTAAAATTTCTCGCTTTGATTTTAATATTACTGAATGATGTTTTTGGCACAGGATAGCTGAGGGTGATCTACAACCAGGCTAGTTTTTACTTTTTAGATTTTGGTTATAGTCATATATATAACTATATTTTAAACATAAAATTTATGCAACTTATTGAAGTGCACAGGTACGTGTACAGGGGAATTCAAAAGTATATTTCGATATATTATGGACTGTGAAGAAATAATATTTGCGGTGTATTTTAATAACGTTTCTCTGTTACAACATAATGAAATTGCTATGAATTTATGAGGCGCAGCAAAACATGCTTTATGAAGGAGTTGCGCAGCATTTATCATCATTTACAGGGTCACAGAAAAGAGTTCAGTTTTATTACAGAAAAAACTGCTTGCAGCATGTGTTTTAGTTATACTTCACGATTTTAAACAAGATGGAATTCCTATACGTTACTGAGGATTACTACAAGATGCTTACATTAGAATATGATGTGTATCACATTTTATTTCACTTACAGGGTCACATAAAAGATGTTGGATACAATACTGTATATGAAGTATTGTCTATTAGGGATGATTGTTGAAAGTGAGTTTTTAGCTATGATATATGTTTTAAACTAAATTTCTGTATACTAGTTATATATATATATTCTATAGACTATGAATGGGGCTACGCAAAAGAACTAGGAAGAATTGTTGAGAATGAGAGTGAATTGATTAATTTTATTTTCAAGTTCAATTATATTTAGAAAGATATGTTTGGAAAATACAAATATAATAATATACAAGGCTACTCAAAGAATTGGATGCATCCACGCCTATTTCAGACACGGGAAGAAATGAAAACGCTAATTTTAAGTCTATGGGGGCGTCATGTTAAAATTTCTCGCTTTGATTTTAGTTTTTTTTTTTTTTTTTTTTTTTTTTTTTTTTTTTTTTTTTGCGTAGGATAGCTGAGGACGATTGACAACCAGACTAGTTTTTACCTTTTCGATTTTGGTTTCAGTTCTTTTTTTTTTTTATTAGGATACTTTAAATTTCAGAACGGATTCCAACCGGTTTTAAAAGTAAAAGTTTTTTTTTTTTTTTTTTTTTTTTTTTTTTATATTTGAAACCAAAATCGAAAAAGTAAAAACTAGCCCGGTTATAGAGCGTCCTCAGCTATCCTATGCAAAAAAATTCATTTTAAATTTTTAAAAAGGAAGCGAGATATTTGAAAATAACGCTCCCATACACTTAACATTAGCGCTTTCATATTTTTCCCCGTTACTAGTATGGTTTCTCATGTAACGTAAAGGTATTATTTTAACTGTTAGGAAACGGGAAAATTTATCATTAACTATAATAATGTAAAACTAAAAGTTATGAGACTATAAGGTAAAATATAGCATTTTATAAAAGTATGTGAGCTAGCAAATTTATTTTTCAATACGTATTGTAACGGAATCCTGGTTTAAACGGAATATTTTCAAGATTCCCCTAAAAATATCTTAAAATTGTATGTGCAAAGACGGAAAAAACCCACCTAAAACGGTATTTCGCACTTATTGTTTATGTTTTCATCTTATCAGGTTTATAGTGTCCATATTTTTAGCATGAGGGGGTCGAATTTTAATTACTATTAGGTCCCGCGTTTTTCTCTACGCCCTCTGTATTTTCTATATGTATATCCAAAACAAAACTTTTGGACGTGTACTCAGATGTTTAGCACTCTCCAACATAGTTGGAAAATGTTTATGAGTTGGGCTTGACTGTTCGTCTGTCCGTAATCTAACTAGCGTACATATACTTGGATTGTGATGTAACTGAAATACGTTGTTGAAGTTTATCATGGCATACATGACATTGATAATGAAGCGTGTAATAATTTATACTTCATGACATGGACATTCAAAAGTATTCTTTTATATTATGGCCTATGTGGGAAAAATCATTTGCGGTGTATTTTAATGATGTAAAGCAATTTAAACATAAAATCTATGCACCTTATTGAAGTGCACAGGTTCGTGTACAGGGGAATTCAAAAGTACATTTCTTTATATTGTCTACTATGAAGAAAAAACGTTTTACGGCGTATTTTAATAATGTTTCTCTGTTGCAAACATAGCGAAATGGATATGAATTCATGAGGTGTACTAACATGATTGCTGAAGGTGTTGCAAAGCATTTATCATTCATTTACAGGATCACAGAAAAGAATTCAGTTTTATTACAGAAAAAACTGCTCGCGGAGTATTTTAGTTCTGTTTCAACATTTTAAACAAGATGAAATTCATATACGTTACTGAGGTTTACTACAAGATGCTTACATTAGAATATGATGTGAATCGCATTTTATTTCATTTACAGGGGCACATAAAAGTTGCTGGATACAATACTGTATACGAAGTATTCTCTATTAGGGATGATTGCTAAAAGTCAGTTTTCAACTATGATATACTTTTTTAATACTAGATTATATATATGATTTCTATAGACCTACGCAAAAGAACTAGGAAGAATTGCTGAGAATGAGAGTGAATTGCTAATTTTTTTTTTAATTAAATTCTACATTTTCAAGTTCAACTATATTTAGAAAGATGTGTTTGTAAAATATAAATATAATAATATACAAGGCTATTCAAAGAATTGAATGCATGCGCGCGCCTATGAATGATAATTTCTGGAAGTACGATTTCAGTTGTTTTAAGCATGTTTATACTGCAATAATTTTGATCTTAACATGTTGCGAGTATATATACTTGTTCGAATGCAAGGGCTGTACAAAATAGTACAATTAAACTGACGTTAATTGGTAGAAATTGCTGAAAGTTTACTTTCATCTGCATTAATCGTTTTCTTATTATATTAAATTTTATCATTTTTTCATGCCGTTAAAACAAGTCTAAGAATATCCATTGATGACTTTGTCATTTTAATTTTTCAATAATTGGAACAATTTAAATTTACTAAGATTTAACAAAAACTTAAAGTTAGTAAGTATTAAAGAATGTTTACTTTGAAAGTTTTGATCAACTTGTTTGAAACTTTAAAGGAATATTGTTAATATTTATTACTTTTAATATTTGTTATTTTTAACGAAAAAGTACACCTTTAACAGCCGCAGAAAATGCGAAATTTATCCACATCTTTCTTTAAGAGCCCACTTCAGACACGGGAAGAGATAAAAACGCTAATTTTAATTCTATGGGGGCATTAATTTCAAATTTCTCGCTTTATTTTAATAGATTTTTGCATTGGATAACTGAGGACGATCAACAACCAGGCTAGTTTTTACTTTTTCGATTTTGGTTTTATAATATTAGGATACTTTCGATTTCAGAACAGATTCCAACCGGTTCCGAAAGAAAAACTAAATATAATAATATACAAGGCTATCCAGAGAATTGTATGCATGCACGTCTATGTGGATGATAATTTTTGGAAGTGCGATTTAAGTAGTTTTAAGCATGTTTATACTGGAATAAATTTTATCTTAACATGTGGCGTGTATAAAATTTTGTTGCTAATGTAAGGGCTGTACAAAAGAATGCAAATACACTTCCGTTAATTGGTAGAAATTCCTGAAAGTTGATTTTCATCTGTATTACTCATTTTCTTATTATATTAATTTTTAGCATATTTTTCATGCCGTTAAAACATGCCTAAGAACATTCATTGATGACTTTATTATTTTAATTTCTAATAATTTGAACAATTTAAATTTACTAAGTTTTAACAAGAACTTAGAATTCGTAAGTTTTAAAGATTGTTAACTTTTAAAATGTTGATCCATTTGTTCGAAACTTTAAAAAAAAATAATATTTATTATTTTTAATATTTGTCATTTTTATGGGGACAGTATACCTTTAAAAGTCGCAGAAAATGCGAAATTTGTCCTGTGTAACATATTTTTTTTTAAGAGCCCACTTCATGCACGGGAAGAAATGAAAATGCTAATTTTAAGTCTAAGGGGGCGTTATTTTCAAATTTCTCGCTTTGATTTTAATATTTTTGAATGATTTTTTTTTTTTTTTTTTTTTTTTTTTTTTTTTTTTTTTTTTTGCATAGGATAGCTGAGGGCGATCAACAACCAGGCTAGGTTTTACTTTTTCGATTTTAGTTATAGTTTTCTTTTATTATTATAGTTTCAATTTCAGAACCGATTCCACTAGTTCCGAAAGTATAAGTAATTTTTTTTTTTTTTTTTATATCTCTAACCAAAATCGAAAAAGTCAAAAACAGCCTGGTTGTAGATCGTTTTCAGCTATCCTATGCAAAAAATTTCATTTTAAATATTAAAAAGGATGCGAGATATTTGAAAATAACGCGCCCATAGACTTAACATTAGCGCTTACATTTTTTCCCCGTTACTACACTGTAAAAAAAAGGACTAAATTACGGAAATACTACTGGCAATCTAGACGATAGTACTATTTCCGTATTTTAACGGAACTTTTTCCCTTTAAATTACAGAAAAAATCCGTTAAATTCCAAAAAAACGGAAACTTTTGTGTAATTTACCGTAAAAAATTTCCTTTAAAATACGGAAATAGTACTGGCGTCTAGATTGCCAGTAGTATTTCCGTATTTTAGTCTTTTTTTTTTTTTTTTTTCTTTTTTACAGTGTTGTGTGTGTTCTCAAAGGTAACCTAAAGATATTTTTTGTAACGTTAAGGAAACGCGAAAATTTATCATTAACTATAATAATGTTAAACTGAAAATAAGGAGACTGTATGGTAAAATATTACATTTTATAAATGTCTGCTAGCTAACAAATTTATTTCTGATACGTAGCTGTAACGGAACCCTGGTTTAACGGTTAGTTGGTTGGTTGTATTTATGTCGGCCAATTATCAGCACGTGGGATATAGGCCCTAAGGGGGGAGTGCCTTCCGTGGAGGTCTTTCTAAGGGAACCTAACCCGTATTAACGCTTGGAGAACCAAGGTTCGAAGAACACCACGAAAACTCCGAACGATTAGGCCGACGGGCGCGATTGGGATCGAACCCAGCACCTCCCGTCTACCAGCTTCGAGAGCAGAACCTCTCGGCCACTGGTGGGGCCCTGGTTTAACGGAATTCTCATTATTCCCCTAAAAATACCCGGCAATTGTATCTGCAAAGACGCAAATAACCCATCTAAAAAGGTATTTCGCACCTATTGTTTATGTTTCCCTCTTACCAAGTTTTATAGTGTCATGTTCTCAGCATGAGGGCGTCGAATTTTAATTACAACTAGGACCCGCATTTTTCCTGAACTCTGCCTTTTTGTTTTGGAGGGAAAATAAAATTCGATGTCGGTACGAGTGTGTTTCGAAAGGTTATCAGCCCGACAAAGAAAATAGAAAAATTTTGACAATATTTCATTTTTTTTAACGTAGTTCCTTACAACTTATAAAATTTAAATCAACGAGTTTCCGACTTTTTATTATCTTCAGTATAATAAGCCTTATCTAACTTTGGAAATGAAGTGGTGGTCTTTGCTTTACCCCCATATTTTGAAGTGAATTTCCGACTACCGAGCCATTTCTTCAGGCTTGAGAAAAGGAAATAATCGCTGGGAGCAAAATCCGGTGCATGTGGAAGCACTACAGAGCGTAGGTCATTGACTTTCGTAGCGAAAACTACAGGCATGTGTTAACGAATGTGTTAAAGAACACTTTTTTTTGCTCAGGTATGGACGTTTTGTCGGAATAAGCAGTCTTTAATTGGTTCCGTAGAAATGCATAACACTGTCCGGTGACGATTCTACCTTTTTGCCGGTGGTCTATGGTCACCACACTTTGTGAATTCCCGAAAACCGTATCCATGGCTTTTCCAGCAGATGGAACCGTTTTAACTTTCTTTGGATCAATTTCAGCTGCTGTTTCACATTGTTTAGATTGCTGTTTCATCGCTAGTGAATAATGGCGGTTTCATGTTTCATCCACCGTTATAAGACGTTGACGAAAATCAGCAGATTGGTTAAGTTTTCTAACATAACTTGAAATCACCATAGTCCACATTACTAAAGACAGTGGGCCATCTGCACTACCTTCTTTAAAAAAAAAAAAAAACGAACAGTGAAGATGGAGAAACTCATAAAATGATAAAGAAAGGGGGGGGGGGTGAAGAAGGAGACCAATTTCACGAGGTTTAATTTGATTATGTTAATAAATGAAATGTTTTCATGAAGGAATTTTCAGCAGAAAGTCCACCCAAATCAGCATTTTATTGCAAAGTATATCTATACTAATATTATAAAGAAGTAAAGTTTGTTTGTTTGTTAGAGGTAATCTCTGGAGCTACCGAACCGATTTCGAAAGTAATGGTATCAAAATGATGGTGTTAGTCCAACTTAGAACATAGGCTATATTTTATGTCAGTGTCACTACCTCAAAGGAGATGCAGGAGCAAGAAACGTTCTAAAAATGCGATTTTTGCGTTACTGAAGGGCCTAGAAATATGAAATTTGGAATATTTGTTACTTATAAGATCTAAATGATGTCTAAGAACTGTTCTTAAACAATTCGAAATTTAAAAGGGGTGAAAATGCACAAAAAGCGTTCTAAAAAACGTTCTAAATGGGGTTTCTACACAATCTAAGGAAATACCAAACCAATCCAAAAAATAATGGCGTCAAAATGATGATGACAACCCTTGCTCCAACATAGGCTATGTTTTATGTCGGTGCCACTACCCCAAAGGGGATGCAGGAGAAAAACGTTCTAAATTGCGGTTTTTGCGTTATGGAAGGGCCTAGAATCGTGAAATTTGGAATGGTAGTTAGTTATAAGATATCAATGATCTCTAAGGACATTTCCTAAAAAAAAAACAAAATTTAAAAGTGGGTCAAAATGCGCAAAAAGCATTGTAAAAAACTTTCTAAATTGCGATTTCTATGCAATCTCAGGAAGTACTGAACCGATTTCAAATATAATTGTGTACAAATGAAGGTGACAGATCTTTCTCCATGATAGGCTATATTTTATATCTGTTTCCACTACTCCAGAGGAGATGCAGGAGCAAAATGCGTGAAAAGCGTTCTAAAAACGTTCTAAATGCCGATTTGTCAGCAATATCTCAGGAAGAATCAAACTGATTTCAAACGTAATGGTAGGAAATTGATGCTGACAGCCACTGCTCTTACATAGACGCTATTTTATGTCGGTATCACTATCACCTAGACGTTTCAGGAGCATTAAAGCGTTCTAAATTTCGATTTTTGTGATCGGTAGGGGCTAGCAACTTAAAATTAGGCAAGGTACATATTTATTAGATATAAATGATCTTTAAGAACAGTTTCGAAAAAATTGGAAATTTAAAAAGGGGTGAAAATGCGCGAAAGCGTTCTTAAAACGTTGTAAATTGCGATTTCTACTCAATCTCTGGAAATACCAAAGCTATTTCAAAAGTAATGGTTGCAAATCAATGGTGAGAGTCCCTGCTATAATATAGGTTATATTTTATGTTGCTGTCACTACCATCTGAGGGTTGCAAAAACAAAACATTTTCTAATTTGCGTTTTTTGCACAACTGAGGGGTCTAACACATTGAAATATGGCATGGTATTTATTTACAAGATGCAACTGCTTTCCAAGAACAGTCGAAAGAAAATTCCAAATTTAAAAAGATGAAGTGAGCGAAAAGCGTTATAAATTACAATTTTTAAGCAAACTTATAAAATACCAAACCGATTAAAAAAATAATGATGACAAATTGTTGGTGATAGAAACTGCTCAAAAATAAGCTATATTTTATGTCTGTGCCAGTACCACCAGAGAATTGCAAGAGCTAAAAAATTTATAAATTGCGATTTCTGTGATATTGAAAAGGCTAGAAACTTTAAATATTTCATGGTAGTTACTTATAAAATATAAATGCCCTCGAAGGACTGTCGAAAATAAATTCGAATTAAAAAGGGGTGAAGGGAAGGGGAGGTGCGAAAAGCGTTCGAAAAAAGTCCTAAATTACGATTTCTATGCAATTTCAGAGAATATAAATCGATTATAAAAGTAATAATAGTTTCGAATCAATGGTAACAGTCTCTGATCCTACACAGGCTATATTTTATGCCGATGATTCTACCACTTGGGGTTCACAGGAAAAACAAACGTTCTAAAAAAGGTCTTTAAAAGCTTTCTAAATTACGTTTCTGTGGAATATTAGGAAAAAAACCGATTTCAAAATTAATTTTGGCAAATTAATGGTGACAGTTCCTATTTCAACATAACCCTTTATCTTGAGAGAGGTGGTAGGACTTGGAATTTGACATGATAGTTAATTTTAAGATGTAAGAAGATGGTTTCTAAAAATTCAAAACTTCAAATGAATACTGAAATGAGCGTATTAATTGAGCATGAAAGTTTCAAAATATTTTCTAAATTATCATTTTTTTAGTTATATTTTGTTTTAATAATTTAAGCCTCATTTCTGCCTAATGCAGTGTAATAATGATGTTAAGTAAAACTGTGTTTTAAATAGTAATTTTTGAATTATTCCTAAAAGTAATAAGTACCTTATAATAAAATAACATATTACTTTTTAATAAAATAAAAATTTAGTTAGTACTTTTTAATAAAGATTAGATAAATATTACTTGGCATATTTCAAAAATTACGCGAGCAAAGCCGCGGTGTTTGCTAGTATCTGATAAAATCATAATAGAACCTCCACTTTTGAGTTTGCCAAATTCGATCTATAAGCGATGATCTAACGGAGGCAAATCAGGCAAATTTCTATCACTTATTTTAAAATGTTATTATTGTCTTAATTAACTGAAGTTATTAAATAGGATAAAAAAAGTTTAAAAATTTGTAATAGAAGTATGCCTACTTCATCCTCTTGAAGTCGGAAGCTACGGTTCGATCCAGCACATTTCGGCCTGAACCTTTTTCTATAAATGATTGAATACCAGTCATAATTGATTGTATCAGTTTCTAAGTCTTTGTTGTCTAAAATTTTTAAAGTAGAGGTCTCCTCGGATAGAAATTTCTTGTTCCCGGTTTTATTTTGCACTTGAACTTGCCGATCAAGACAATGTTAAGCTATCATTCATTGGTGCCCATAAACTGTCTCTATCAGTTCGTTAAAAATGTCCTACTGACATTTTCTACGTAAATAACGCAGACTTTCACAGTGATAGACTTGTTGATGACGGTATTATCCTTCTCCTATATAATTCTTGAAAACCTAATGACAAATTTACTAACTGTTGCTTTGTGAGCCTTAATTTCCTCTCTACTCATTTTATAAAACTGTGTCATTGAATAATGAATTGTAGTAAACGAAAGAATGTGCCATTACAAACATGAAATAAAAATTTTAAGTAACGCAATCTTTAACAGGATACCAATGTAAATTGAAAGTAAAGATGGAGTGTTATTAAAATTTATAGAAAAAGACCAGAGAAGAATCCATTACCAAATTCCGATTTTTGGGACTGATGCAAAAGTTTGTCGCATATTGTTGATGGAAATTAAAGAAAATGTATTTTGTGAAAATTTCAATTCCTAGCAGTTACATAATTAGCGCTCATCTGGCTAAAGAATCGATGTATTTTCTCAAATCTTCCAAAAAATAAAATATCTTATCCTCAAAATGTTTTGAAGTGATCTAAATAAACGGTCATTCGACGATGCAAGTTTTGGAGAATGGTTCTTGGATTGAAACATTTCATCTCAATTATAACAGTTTGTGTCTGAAGCGGGCTAGATACATGTGGTCTATCAGTCTTGTTGGAAAACAATGCCTAATCGTTGATTATTTGAAACTGCTTCTAGCGGATTGCTTGATTTAATTCACTTAATTATAAACAGTATTTCTGCAAATTAATGCTGTATTTTCTGAGTAACATCTATTAATAAACAATTTTCTTGTCTCACTGAATGGGAAAAAAAAATCTTCTGTGGGTAGGAACTGACTTTTGCTTTGATTAAAATGCCTCTTCGATGTAGTCATCAATGTAGTCTAAATAATCATTAACTTTGTTATTATTCCTTATATTCCATGAATTACGAATATAATCTGAAAATAAAAACTATGCGTCAATCTGGTTTTTGAATAATGTAGAATAACTTTGTTTTAAAAATATCGACATATTTTGTAGACATTGAGTCGGGCTAAAGTTTTAGATTCATAAAACTGCTAATTTACCAAACTAATTTATAAACTAATAAAAACAGTTTCTTAGCAACAACGAATGACAGCTTAACACTTTCATGATCGGCAAGTTCAAGTAAAGACTATAAACTAAATGCACTGCAAATTTACCAAATTCCGATATAGGACACAGATTGGTAAAGGATATTACAGCAACTCCTCCTGATTATTAACTTGGACGGAGAGGAAGGAGATGGAGAACCTCTGGAGACATTTGACTGTATGCTTGCAACTGACAAGGTAAAAAAAAAATCTCTATCAGCAATGTGGGGAAAATAAAATTATAACTTATTCTAAAGATAAAGATGCAGAGAAAAATAAATTTATTTTCTCTGACTTCTGATAATGAAAAAGAATGCTTTGGTAAAATTGGAAAAAATTCGAAATATTGCTTTGAAATGGAATTTTAAGAAACTAATTATCAGAATTGCATATCAATCTAATGAAAAATCCAAGCAGTTTTCAGAGAAAATAAAAACAAAGTCTTGCTCAAACAATTGTAAAAAAAAAAAAAAAAAAAAAAAAAAAAAAAACTGTATTTATTACAAAAAACTTCAAATTCAGAGGGATGAATTAAAAAAGGTTTTTATACACAATCCAGGTATAAAATCACAGATAAGATGTTTTTGTGCCTGTCCACAGATTCCTAAAGAGTGATACAAGATTTCACAGGAAGGGATTTGCTCGACGGGTGGCAATTACACAGACCATCAGCTCATCAAGTTGAAAACTGAAATTTTAGGATTAGATAGAACTCAATTAGCATATTAAAATGCAAATGGACTGCTAAGTTATATCTTGATAGGAAACACCTGCAGACCGGAGTTTAGTATTTGATCGATTGGTTTATCATTGTATCTTCCTGCACCCAAATGTATTAAAACATTAAGTTTGGGTGCATGAAAACACAATGGTAAACCTGCAGATCAACCACTAAATTGAGGTTCTGCAGATGGTTTCCACCAAGATACGACTTGGCAGACCAATGCATATAACTTGTACATAAAATAAACGGTTAAGTACGAGTATTACTCGCGCTCAGAGGGTTCCGTACAATAAATTTATGAATTATTAACTGTATTATTTAAAAGAATAATGAAACTTTGTAAAAAACTATACAACGTAGAGTTGGGTATAGCTGTATATATTAGAAAAGTATGAATGAGTATACAACAAAATTTCAAAGGGATATGAAGCCGAAATAAAATTAAATATTGCTATTTTGTATAACTCTTTTTAAACTTATCTTAATCTGCATATGATGAACTTAATTCGATACTGACAATAAAAGTACTGCATATTTAAATTTCATTTGGCATTTCATAAAACTAAATTCATCATAGTAATATTTTTCTTTTTACAGTGTAGCTGAAAGAAAATTCTTGTTCAAAGTTTAATCTTGGCATTGTACTAAGCGCGCTTCGAAAGGAGGTCGCAAAGATGCAACTCGACTTTTTCCGTGCCGCGTTTTTTCAAATAGGTCTTTAATTATCATTTAAAGACACGGGAGGCGTATTGAGAGATCCACTCAACACAAACTAGTCGCGAATCCCATAGTATTTATGCGATTAATTCTAATTAAATTGGTCTGTTTTTAACAATTTGATATTTACTGCTTTTATGCTGCTACTGGGTATTGCATTACACAAATATATCATTAAAAGTTGTTATCTAGTATTTAAAAACCGATGGTATATAGAGTACGCCGTCTCTGCCATTATGTATGTCCAAACCAACCGTGTCTTTAAGGGTTAAGGTTCCTGCCCCTGCCAGCGAAAGCACTCACGAGCTAATGCTAATCGTATGGGGAAGGATTTTTCTAATATCTCTTTTGCATTTCGATATTTTAAAATATTTTTTTTGGCATTGTATAGCCGAGATCCGTCTCTACATCGCACCTTTCTTTACTTTTTCCTCTTCATAGGATTAGCATTAGCTCGTTAGTGTCTTCGCCGGCAGGGACATGAGTCTTAATATCTTGGCGAATTACCAACGATTTTTTTTTTCGAAAACCATTATAAACAATGCTTTTATACTTTTGATACGATAGGCACCTGTAGCGCTCTTCTATACCTTTGCTGAATGCCCGCAAATAGAAATCTGTATGTAACAGAAAAATGCGCTTTTATGAAAAACTATGCCACCTTGGGCAATCGCTATAATTTCCCTGCAAGTATTAAATTAACCTCTACTACCTCTAATTTTTTTCATAATTTTAGTTTCAGTAGATTCGGAAACAGATGGGGGGGGGGGGACATATTTTTGCACTACATTTTCGACGATATCTCTGAAAAATTAAAAGAAATGTATTTTTGAGTTCGGCGTTACGTAATCTTTTAACCGATACCCCACACGATATACAAAGAAAATATATTTCTTTTTCAAATAATCCAATTAGCCCCTCTACGTTTTCCATCACATATATTTGTGAATGTCTAATAATCTGTAAATATGTGGGTCAATAGTCTTTATTACATCCCCCAATTTGAACTTTCGACGTTCCGTAGTTTACGAGTAAAATGGCTGTGACAGACAGACAGACAGACACAGGAGTGATCTTATAATGATTCCGTTTCAATTAAGTCAATTAGTTTAAGAATGAAAGTAACATGATGCAATGCTTAGCATACATTTAAGGGAGACCAAACTGGTCGCCAGAGGCGGCTAGTTCAGAAATAAATACGCTGAAAATTATTGAAATCACACGTCTAAGGCTAACATTAGCCTAAGAATTGCTATCCATGGACGGCCATGTATCCAATTTTTTGGCATACCACTATTTATTTATATGCTACAATGTCATTTAGCCGACGAGACATTTAGCAGACAGCAATTAGACGACAGGATGTTTAGCCGACATGACAATTAGTCGACAGCGACAGTTAGCCGACAAGATAGCTAGCCGACAGAGGACAATTATTTGACATGGACATTCATCTGACAGGACATTCATCCGACTTAACTGTAACCTGATCTTAACCTAATTATAACCTAAGTATAAACTAACTCTAGCGTAACTGTAGCCTAACCAATACCAAACTGTAACGTAGCTATAACCTAAACGTAACCTAAGTGTAACATAACCGTAACCTAAATGAAACCTAACAGCAACCTAATTGTAGCCTAAATGTAACCTAACTGGGACGTAACCGTAATCTAACTGTAACTAACGTTTACCTAGTTATAACCTAATCATATGCTAACTGTAATGTAACTGTAACATAAATTTACCATGACCAAGCTGTAACCTAAGCGTATTCTAATTATCTCCTAAACGTAACCTAATTATAACCTAACAGTTATTTAACCGTAATCTAAACGTAACCTAAGTGTAACGTAACCGTAACCTAAGGGTAACCTAATTATAAAGTAACCGTAACCTAATTGAAACATAACAGTAACCTAATTGTAGCCTAAATATAATCTAACTGGAACGTAACCGTAATCTAACTGTAACTAACGTTTACCTAATTATAACCTAATCGTATGCTAGCAGTAATGTAACTGTAACACAACTTTAACATGACCAAGCTGTAACCTAAGCGTAATCTAATTATCACCTAAACGTAACCTAATTATAACCGAACAGTTACCTAACCATAATCTAAACGTAACCTAAGTGTAACCTAATTATGAAGTAACCGTAACAAAACTAAAACCTTACAGTAACCTAATTGTAGCCTAAATGTAACCTAACTGGGACGTAACCGTAATCTAACTGTAACTAACGTTTACCTAGTTAAAACCTAATCATATGCTAACTGTTATGTAACTGTAACATAACTTTACCATGACCAAGCTGTAACCTAAGTGTAATCTAATTATCACCTAAACGTAACATAATTATAACCTAACAGTTACCAAACCGTAATCTAAGAGAAACTAATTGCAACTGTAACCAAACTGCAAATTAACTGTAGCCTAGCGGGAGGTGCATAATATGAAAGAGTGATCAAAGGGCTGCCCAGTCCAGTGATATATCACTTGAGGGATGTCGGAAAAGTCAGAAAAATGCTCCCGGTGATACCAATTGGGGGAGGGGGAACGAGAGGTACATAATACGAAAGAGTGATCAAAGGGCTCCAATGCGATGTATCTCATGAGAGGTGTCGAAAAATGTTAGAAAAGTGCCGGCTAATTATACTATCAGCTAAATGTCCTGTCTGCTAAACGCCTTTTCGGCTAAATGTCCTCCCGGATAATTGCCACGTTCGGCCAGTTGCCTATCGGCCAATTGTCTGTATTGCTAAAATTATTGCTATATGTCCGTTTCGGTCAATTGTCCTGTATGCTGTATGTAAATTTCAGCTAATCGTGTTGTCGGCTATACGTACGTATCGGCCAAATGCACGTGCCAGTTAACTGCTATCTGCTAAATGTCTTGACGGCTATTTGGTTGTCGGCTAAATGTCTGCCACCGGCTACGGGTCAAACATCAATACTAAAAGTAGTTGGGCTTGAAAATGCATAAATAAAATTAAAAAACATCTTTCAGTAATTCATGGTCATTCTCGGTACTACTGATGAAATCTTTTGTGTATTGTCTATGCAATTCATATACACCACCTATGTGCCTGTGCAAAAATATTAGTTTAACTTATACCATAACTTATCATAAATCAAACATATCATAATTTAAAACTCACTTTCAGCAATCATCCCTAATGTTTCCCTGTAAATGAACAATAAAATCGATGCACACGATATTCTTATCCAAACATCTTGCACTCTTTGTCTCCCCTTCTTCGGAAATTTCGCTTCCCGTTTTGCTCCCTTTACAGTATCAAGGTTTAAAATCTTTAAAATTCCTTAATCTTTTCTTTAATTTTCTGTTTTATTTGTTACTTTAAACTAACAATAAATAATCAGTCATAAATTTCATTATCAATTTATTTCACCACATTCATTTCATTAAAAGTTCTTGTAAATTGCCCCTTCCCGAAATGTGTTTTCTCCCTTTTGCTCCCTCACCCACGGTACCCATATTTTAAAATAAAAACCCTTTAAAACTGTTTAAATTTTTTAATCTTTTCTGCTCAATTTGCCACTTTATTTTAACAATAAACAAACGATCATAAAAATTTCTCCCCCCCCCCCCCCACCCCAACTGAAATTGGTATTTCCTCCTCGCCTCTCCCTCTTACCAAGCATCTGAAATTTAAAGTTCTTAAAATTTTTTCGTTTATTATTTTTTTAACCTATTTGTAAATATTTTCTAAGGTAAGTAAATAATAAGTCACCAATAAATTTCCCTCCCCACCTCCCGCAAAAAAAGAACTAATTCTGCTTATTCCTCTTTTTTCATTCAGGTCACAAAATTTTAACCTTAAAAGTCATTGCTTTTTCTAAATCATTTTGTACTCTATCTGTTAATTTATTGTAATCATAAATAATCAATCATATAATTATACTCCTCCCCCACCAAAATTGACGTTTGTTCTGACTCTACCCTTACCAAGAACACAAAATTTAGTCTTTTTTTGTCCTATTTCTTATTCTTTAGTAAGGTAAATAAATAAGTCATCAAATAAAATCCCCCCCCCCTTTTTCCTTCTTTCCCTTATTTAAGTTTAAAATCTTTGAAAATCTTTTTTTAATACATTTTCAGCTTTATCTGTTTCATATTGAACAATGAATAATCGATTATATAATTTCTTCCACCCCCATATAAAATTGACGTTTTCTTTTCTCCCTCCATTATTTCCATGCTTATAAAATTTAAAGTCTCTAAAACTCCTGATTTCAATGTTTTTGCCCTATTTGTAAATCTTTAATAAGTTACGTAATCAATCATCTATTAAACTCACCCCCCCCCCAAAAAAAAAAGAAAAATCTGTTTCTTCCCTTGTATTACCATCAACTCATGAAGTTAAAAAATCTAATTTACAGTCTTTAAAACTTTTTAATTTTTACTTTTTTTGGTCCTAATTATAAATCTTTACTATCTATAATATTAACTAAATCTTTTCAACTATGTGCGAAAGTGTTAACAATAAAGCGATAGGTATACATTTAATTATGCACAAAACACATTTTAACTGTATTTCTGAAAGGAAAATGTCTATAGAGATATATTTCAAAGGAAAATATTGTGGTTTCTCGTCAACGTGCAAGTATATTCTCAAAATCTTTTGAAATCCTTTCATTCCGACTAGCTCAGAAAGAACCACCAAACTTAGATACCAAAGATGTTATCGACTAAGCCGAATACATCCATAAACAAAAAAAAGAAAAATCATGCTTCAAAACTTTCCAACACTTCCAGAACGCTGTAACAAAACTTCGCAGTTTAATAATGTAAAGAAGTTACCTAACTAAACAATTGTAAAACGTATGACACATTTGAAAAGCAGATTTCAACAATTGCGCCCATAACCCGGAAGATATTCCAATTCTTTTGTGCAGCTCTGTATATGATATATTTGTACTGCATATATTTGTAGAGATTCTAGATACTATGTTAAAATTAAATTTTGTAAGAAAATACATAAAACAGTTGAAAATTCACCCTCGGCAATTTCTACCAATAGACGGAAACATACTTGAATTATTTTGTGTAGCCCTGTTTAAAGCATACAGATATTTATACACGTCAAATATTAAGCTGAAATCTAATTCAAGCAAAAACATGCTTAAAATTACTGAAATCACACTTCTAGGAATTATTTTCCATAGGCGGCAATGTATCCAGTTTTTTTAATATCCCTGTATAGGATTTTATTTGTATGATACAAACATCTCTTAGCATAATAAATGTAGTTGAGCTTGTACATTTATAACTAAAAAAACCAAGCATCTTTAAGCCATTCATACTCATTCTCAGTAATGTTTGCGAATTCTTTTGTGTAGTCCTGGTCTGTAAAATTTAAGCACACCAATTACGCAAAAATTTAGTTAAACTTAAAAACGCATTCTGTAATTGAAAATGCACTTTCAGCATTAATTTTTAATAGCTAACACGTCGGATTCAGTATTGTATCAAAATATTTTATGTGTCCCTGTAAATGAACGCTAAATGAAATGCAAACCATATTCGATGCAAGCATCTTGTTACAAATCGAAGTAATGTGTATCTATTTCGTCATGTTTGAAATAATGTAACGTAATCGAAATACACTACAAACAGTTTTTCCTCGTAGACCATATACAAGCAAGCTCTTTTGTCTGACCCCGTAAATAATTGTTAAATGCTCATGTTGTACAGAAAGTAGGCTTAGGACACCTCAGAACTTCATATCAATTTCATTATCATTGTGACAGAGTAATATCAATCAAATACTCCGCAAACGATATTTCGTCATGGGCTATAACATAACGGAATACTTTCGAGTCCCCTATACTCGTACTTTAAGCGTTACACATAACTTAGTCTACAGTAACCATTTTAAAGTGTATCTCAAAGTATATAAAATTAACTATGTTTAAGATTGTGTAACACTTAAAATGCATCCTAAATTATCCCCCCCTTTATAGACCATAATGTAAGAGAATACGTTTGAGTGCGTCTGTAAATGAACCATGAATGGTAATTCATTAGACATTCATTTTGAATAGCGAACATACCGTGATGATTTTGAATATCGTATATCAATTACATGGCAATCCGACTACATTTGCGCTATTTAGAGCACGGACTGACGGACGGACAAACCCAATTCATAAACACTTTTAAACTTTCTTGGAGAGTGTTAAAAATGAAAAAAAAATGTAATAAAAATAAAAGTATTTTAGTGTTATTTAGATTACGAACCGCTACAAAAACATTCTTATCTGACTGCATCATTTAAAAAATATTTTGTGTTCAGAAATCCCCCCCCCCCCCCCCACACACACACACACTTATAAATAGTTCTTATAAATTTCTTGATAAATTTCATGTTTTAAAAAGAATCCCCACAAAAGATAGTTATTTTATAATATTTGTACTGATATTTCCCCCCTCATTCAATATCTCCCCCTTGATTTTAAATGTAATTGCGTTATGTGAAATAAAATAGTGTTTATACGGCAATAATTTCAATTTTATGTTTGTAAAAACTCTAAAATGAATCTGAATATAAAAAAAAGAAACATATCTAAATAAAATATTCATTTATTTTCTGAAATCGTTTTAGTTTTTGCACTCTTATCATAAACAGATTAAAATTCTTTATACGGCTTTTAATGTTATTGAGGGTCTCCACAAAGCAGCGGCTTTGATCTACGCTGAAAGCGAAGACGGTTGAAAAAAAAATTCTTTAGACCTGAAACCCACTGGAAATGATCATATGTAGCACTCAGCCGAAAGGGGGTGGGGGGTGGAAACGAGACAGATAATTGGTCATTTGCTGATTGGAAGAGTTCCCTTGTCAATCATTTGAATTTAGACCATCCTTCCAATTTAACTAAAATGCGAGCGGCCATCTTGCTTTCATTTTGTCTGTGACTGCAGTGTCCTCTTAAGCACAACTCAAGCAGTCAATGAAGCCTGCTGGATTACACGACAGCAAATGAAATTTCAAAATATTCAGTCACTTCTATCACAAATGCCCCATTAAAACATCCGTTTGCTGTTTTTTAAGCATAATTTGAAAACTACTTGGAAGAAAATTGTGAAATTTTGGATTTCCATAAAGCAGGATTTATTAAAACTAAATCCATCAAAAAACTGTAGGTTGCAAGTCATAATTTTTTCGAATATTAATTTAATAATTCATAATTCATATCATAAAATTATAAAAATTACAAATTCAACGTATTTATGTTTGGGTATATTAGTATTATTGCTACACAAAAAATTAGCACATTAGGAGCATAATTTCAGGAGATATAAATAAAAATATGAAAATGTAATTTAACATTAGAAGCACTAAATTTTGAATGTTTATAATTCAAAAACTTATCATTCAAATGACTTGAAATGTGGTGTCTAGGCATAGTTTTAACCAAAGATTTGAAATATCTGGTTAAAATTGTGTATTGCCATTGAAAAAAAATAAAGTTTGGATTCGTTTTAATATGTAGATGGACCACTAAGCAAATTTTATATACATCATTTAAAAGTAGACTTTATTTCCAATCGTTCGGTACCAGTAACTTTCGTCTACGATAATTTATTGAGGAGTTAGTAGGGGGTGTTTACTTTTTTTTCAACGACTGTACATTTTATTTCCCGGTTGTCGATTCTATCTACTTTCACGTTTGAATGTTGTTCGACCCATGAAAGTTAGTTCAAATTTTTAGATGAAATAACCATCTTTGGTGATTCCCCGATTTGACGATACCGGCTGAAGGTGGTTTCGCCGTAAATAGGACATTATACCCTGAATTTGATCTTGAATTACTTTAATTCATCTTTTAACTGATCTCTCAATGAAAGACAAAATCATGTGCAAAAATCTCAAATTTTGACATTTAATAACTGCGTCAATTTTTGCAGTACAGATGTCAAACTTTTTGTGTTATGTATGTTATGATATGTGTGAACTTTTACTAAATATAAGGACTGGAGGACCGCGTAAAAAGTTAGATTTCGTAATTTTTGTAAAATTTATTTTTTATTTTAAGTAATGCCTCAATATGAATTTTTAGCTCATTTGAATAGTTTTGTAATTGGAACTACATGTCTACGGCCAACGGTTGTGAAATTAAAGGTCGGCGATAGATAACATTTTGCACCCTGTATATAATATAATATAAATCCTATATATGTACCATGTAAGAACTACACAGTCGTTTAACCATCATTTCGATGCACCAAAGATTAATCGGCATTTATTTATTTCACAGCGCAATAAAATATGAAATTTGGAAGAACCATGCATTAATTCTTGAGATATAGTCATTACGAAAATCGTGAAAAATTCATCATAGCACTGCCATCTGTTGAGAGATTTATACCTAAACCTAATTAGCGCCAATTTATGTCACGGTCTGACAGAATCAGAAGTTCGATTAAATTTCATCCATTAGTTCTTCAGATAGAGCACCTAAAGAATCTGCATCACATACAGACAGACATTCTCATGAGGCAGACATTTTCAAAAACAATCAAATCGTGTTCATGATCTTCTAAAACGTACAAGGGAAATTGTCACAACCTTTTGACTTTCATGTCCCTGAATAATAATTTTTATTTTAATACACTTTTTTGTACTTTTCTTTTTATTATTTCATATACTGGGGAACATCCCATTGCATGATTGCACAACAAAATTAACGAGATAAATGAGTTTTGGACAAAGTTGTGGGTCCAAATACCTGGAAAACTCCTATACCGTCCCGTGTCCCTGACGCTGATTTTTAAGTTTGGAGCTGTCTGGATAAAATTGTTTCAACAAAAATAATTCGATGTAATTTTTTTCTGAAACTGGAACTATTGTTTTATATAAATATGTAGCTAAAAATTAACCTGCATACATTTTTAGGATTGTTATTATTTTTTAAACTCTGTCCCTGGGTTTTAGATTCCTTATCATCCCTCTTCTAATATTATACAGAAAATCATTTCAGATGCAGCCACAGAATTTTTTTCTCAAGATTTTTCTCATGCAGAAGTATGCTAGAGAAATAATGTCTAAAATTGTTTGGCAGGGAATTTACTGTAGAATTTAAATCAGCATTTAAATATCAATTTCAAGCATCGTGGCTTTATTGGTGGTCTCACCGTCCCCAAGGTTTATTCCTGCACTTTTCGAGGTAAATTAAAAATAATAATAATAATCAAATGTTAACAATTGTTTCTAAAAATCAATGAAAATTGTGGCTATCACTTAGTCTTAAGATGATTTTCCTAAAAATAGATGGTAATTTTCCTTACCGTTCCATCCTTACCGTCCCTTTTTTACTTTCTTATATCTTCAATAGAAGAAAGTATTGTAATCGAAATTTTTTTCGACTTCGGGTTTTCGACGGTTTTACATGTTTTAGGGGTCAGATATCCCAAAAAACATGTTTATAGAAAATGTCCGTGTGTCCCTGTGTCCGTCTGTCCGTGTGTCCGTCTGTCTGTCGCCATTGTACCATCAAAAAGTGTATGAAGTTATGCATAGAATTGAACAAAATTCTTATTTTAAGTTTTTGGCTACGGCAAGCAGATCCCCCCTGAATTTGGAAAAAAATCGCCGGTAGGGGGCGCTGTGATAGCTATTATTGTGCGATTTTGAATATTGTACCATACAAAAGTATATGAAGTTATGCATAGAATTGAACCAAAAAAATTTTAAGTTCTTAAGTTATAAGAATTTGCCGGTACGGGCGCTGTAACAGCGTTTTATGTGCAATTTTAAATATTGTACCATCCAAAAGTGTATGAAGTTACGCATAGAATTAAACCAAATTTTTATTTTAAGTTTTTGGCTTTAGCAAGCAGATCCTCCCTGAATTTGGAAAACATTCGCCGGTAGGGGACGCTGTAACAGCGATTTTTGTGCGATTTTGAATATTGTACCATCCAAAAGTGTATGAAGTTATGCATAGAATTGAACCAAATTCTTATTTTAAATTTATGGCTACGAGAAGCAGGAACTCCCTGAATTTGAAAAATATTCGCCGCTAGGGGGCGCTGTAATAGCGATTTTGCATATTGTACCATCGAAAAGTGTATGGAGTTATGCATAGAATTGAACCAAATTTTTATTTTAAGTTCTTGGCTATGGCAAGCAGGTGCTTCCTTAATTTGGAAAACATTTGCCGGTAGGGGGTGCTTTAATAGCGATTTTTATGCCATTTTGAATATTGTACCATCGAAAAGTGTATGAAGTTATGCATAGAGTTGAGTAAATATTTTTGTGTTTCTTTTTGGTCATGGCATGAAGGTCCTCCCTGAATTTGGAAAAATTCCACTAGAAGGGGGCGTTATAATTACGATATCTGTACCATTTTCTTTATTGTACAATCGAAAAGTGTATAAAATTATGCATACAATTGAACCAAATTTTTTGTGCATGTTTTTGGCTTTGGCCAACAGGTCCACCTTGAATTTGAAATATCGCGCGGTAAAGGGGCTCTATGATATAGATTTTTGTATACTTTTCTTGATTTTTCGTAGTTCTATTGTCCATCGGTGGCTCGTGCAAAGGCAGGAACTCATTTCCTGCTAAGACGGCTATTCGCAAACATCTCATATAGATTAACTCGTTTTTAGTTCATTTAATTGACTGGAGCAGGAATTTTAGATGAAAATCAAAGTTGCTATAGTAATGAACTAATAATATTGAAGTATTAACATGTGTAACTAGTTTTTGAAATATTAAGATGTATAAGATAGAAGAAAGTTTTGGGATTGTCACATCCAACTAGTTTCCCATTTCGTCCCTTTTTTCCAATACCATTCCCCTTTTTTACCTTACCGTCCCTTCTTTAACACCCTTTTAAGACAATGTTATACAAAAATTCTGTATTAAAAGTAATACATTGTTATTATTTCTCATTTTAATGTCCTGTGGGTAGTATGCAAATTCATTATAAGTAAATATTTAGAAGAAAATAAAAAGTTATAGGGGTAAAATGGTAAGGAAAATTAAACTCGCAAGTTTAACCTTAAACCTCAGTTAAATAAAAAAAAAATCTCTGCTGACCATTTTTTCTTTATTTTGAATCATTAAGGCATTCGTCTATGAGATTAAAATGCTATTTTAGCAAGTTTAATTTTATCAGATTTTTTTTCTCCCAAAAGTCAAAAGCTTGTCAGAATGCCTCATAAATCTGTCGAAAATCGAAAGTCGAGATTTTTCACGAATCCAATAGCTTCTTCTTGTAAAGATAAATGAATGCAAGAAAGACTTTTATTGTTTTATCTGATTATTGTAGTAAGATACAATTCATGTTATATATACCAAAAATATCAAAATAAAGTTTTAATTGAAAAAGTTAATATCATTTTTTCAAGATGTTTGTGTTCCGGACCACCATGAGATTTTAGTTGTCGTAAAAATTGTATTGTAAAAAATTAATGGTCCCGACAAAAGAATTATCATAAAATTACCTGTCTAAAATTAATTTTTCCCTGAGTCTAACGATTACCTTTACCCATTTTATTGTATAGACTAATGATACAGGTATTGTTTTAAAATTATTATTATTTACTTTATTTTACTCGCAATATTTTTATCAAATTCTAAATAAATAATAACAATTAAATAACAGACATTCTGCTTTTTCAGAATTTAATTTCACCCCCCACGAAAAAAAATATATAAATATAGATAGCACAAAACATATTTATGTTTTAAGACTTAATATACATTCTTTTATTTTTTATAAATTGACGTCATTTGCATTCGCTGAAAAATTCCACAATTACGATCAAGTCTTCAACAGCATCTACAGAAAAGTATGCGCCACTTTTGCTGAATAATACACAAACCCAGCAAAATCGATGCTGTCATTCAAGAAACTCGAAAAGAAAAATCGGGTATTTAATGATGCATATCCCATCAACTATTTGTAACATTAATATCGATACTGAAAATTAAACATAGTTTATAATAGCTTCATGTTTTATCAGAAATCATTCATTGATATTTTTTAAAAATTCGGAAAAAGTTATTACACACGTGTAACTAAAACTGCATTCTTTCAGCTTTTTGATAGGAATTAAGTAAATGCGGATTAAATACAAATATTATTTGAAACACAGTTTTATAGCAGACGATATTCTTGGCATAGCACATATTTTAATTATATAATTTGTTTTCATTTTTTATAAGAAAATGGCAAAAAGAAATATATAATAATCTACTATTTTTTCTTAATTTTCTACAGAAATGGAGTACTCCATTGGCACCCATTAAGGAATTGGTATTAAGATCTAAAAAATTAATATCTCAAAAATAAATCAAGAAGCAGTATTCGAACAAATTACGGTTTAAAGTACATTTTTTTCTATATGACGGTGTAAAAATTGAAAATGTGCAATGTTTAGAAATTAAAAAAATGGCAGTACATTATCAGTATTTAACGCTACAATAATACACCAGAAAAAAAAATCTATAAGGTTACTAAAAATTTCCTAGGAAACTGGGATTCTTAGATCTTTTTATGTAACGGAAACAACAAATATTCGCGTAACGGATACACTTTTGCCCCGTAATTAAAAAAATATGTTAGGTTACTAAGAATTTTTTAGGTAAATGGGATGCCTAGAAATTTTTATGTAACTCCTTCCCAGGTTACAGATAAAATTTTAGTAAGATTACTGTAGTTTTAGTAGATTATTTTGTAATGCTACAGATTTCTGCAGCTTTACAAAAACTACTTTTGTAGATTTACATCTTTTTTTGAACAGGGAAAACAGATACAATTTTAGTAAGCATACAGATTTCTATGACTTGACATCTGTAGAATTACAGATTTTTTTACAGTGTAGTGAAGACACTTTAATTGTTGCCTGAAAGAAATAGCATATCGGGTGCTAAACATGGGACATCCGCTGACTCCCAGAATATGAGTTGCAAATCCCTCTGAAAATTGGAGCTTGTAGAAATCAAATTCTTTGAAGAATAATTTAAAAAAAAATCATTAATAGGATTTATGTAGTTTAGCAGAAGAAAGTTTAAGTACCGCTGTTTTAGATTATATCGATACCTTACTCTTTAGGTACAAGATGCACACATTCATCACCACTATTCGTATAAACAAAATTCATGCTTAACAGTGAAAAGTCTTTGAGGGACTTCTCAGTTGTCAGCAACTTTGCGTGTCTGTGGATAATTGTCTTATTATTAGTTAGCAACTGGGAGATAAAAAATCTAAGTGTAGTTATAAACTACTGGAATATACAAAGCTTAATTTAAAAGTTAATTCATTTTAAAAAGGTGATATAATAATTAAATGAGAGAATAAATAAAAGTATTACGTTTTAAAGTTTATAGAAAATAACTGAGTTTTAAAAGTTAATAAAAATTTAAATTAATAAAGGAAAAGCCCAGTTAAGAAAATGTCAATCTCGGTAAAAGCTGGTAAAGGCATGGCACTCATCGAGTGACAGATGTTATGTCACAAGTGCATAACTATTGAACTTTCAATAAATTGAGAAACATTAAAATGGTGAAAATTTTGTTTGACTCATTAAACACATTATATTAAACACAATTTTTTAATATATTATTATTTTATTTTACATGAATAAAAATATAACTTTGACCTATGTGTTTTTCAAAAAATATGATAAAACTTGTTCTTTTTCTTTTTTATAAATTCTCACAATAATATGATTTGACTTTATTTGTTTAACAGAATCATACTGATTTATAAAGATATCTTACAAGTACAAACATTTCCAACAGAGTGAAAAAGTGTCCTGGTCGGAAATTGAGAGGAAAACCTTGCGGCTTAAATTGCAGTTGGTCTTCCAATTAAGTTTCGTGCGACGACAACCGGACCAAATAATTCACTCACACAATTTTTCGGTAATATATAAAGTTAATCTTCGTATTCCTATCTGTGGTTCATTATGCTAAGGTGTCTCTGTTGCATACCAGCTGCAATCGACAAAAGGTTCTCTAAATGAATTGCGTCGCCAGGTTGTCTTTTCAGTTAGCTCGATGGGAAGTTCATTGGCAATTTACGACATATGTTCAGGGTTTTAGACATGGACATTTTTTCAGGCATGGCCCAATCCACACATGGATACTTTTTCACTCCGTTGATAAATTTTCAACCTGTTTAAGACAATTTGACCTTAGTTGAATTGCATCCAAATCTCGATTTTTTGTGGCTATTTTTTTAAAAAATTGCAAACTTATACAATAAAATTACTTAATTTCAATTTACAAAATTGCAGAAACGTTTCATGATATAGAAAAGAAAATAGTGTAACTATTTTGTTAACAAATAGTAACTAATAGTTCTCAAAATTTCTGAAACCTTTAGAATAATATCACATTACGAATCTCATAAACGATTTTGTTTCCGAAATTAACAGAAGCATCTTCAACGAAATTTATAGAAGGCAATAGAAATGTTTTTTTTATTTTCAGAATACGTCCATAAATGGCGGAATATCTTGTTTTTTGAAATTCATGACTGGTTCTTTTAAAAAATGATTTTCGGAGATAAAACATAGGTATCTAGAAATACAGATACACTGCATCTTTATGAATGTGTTTGATGTGAGGAGAAATTTTTATTCAAAATGTTTCAGATATTAGATTTTTTTAACTAGCTTATAAGTGTTTGGATTCTTATAGGTCTGTCACTATGCTCAGGCACCATATTTTAGCTCAAGCTCTTCCAGTATGCAGAAGATTGTCAGTATCAAAGCTTTTACTTTCACAAAACACAAGACATGTCACGACTGGCTCTTTACAGAAACAAAAGTTCGACGATATAACATTGGCAAACGCAAAACCATTTGAAAGTATACCGTCAATGCCTATAGTACCATTACTCGGAACTGCTTGGGTATACCTACCGATAATAGGTAATCAAACCTCTTTAAATATATAGTGTTATTAAGAAACATTTTATTTTAAAAATAAATCGTGTAATTTGGCCTATTACATTTCTATCCTTTACTATTAGTATTGCTCTGATAATCGTCAATATTATTAATGCTATCAACCTCCAGATTTCTGAGAACCACTATTTATGAATACATTTCTTTGATGAATTTAATTGCAGTGTTTGCACATGAAATAATGCAAATATATCTGTTCTGAGATATTAGCAGGATAAAACATTTGGAGCTTTTGCAGCTCTCTTATAAATATCGAATCATCATTATTATTACAACTATTATATAAGTATTGCAACTTTTCCAGTATCGGGGCCTTACCGAGATAGAGAAAATCGGCTTGGCGATAGAGAGAGTTTTTCATGCATAATATCTGGCAGCCTATTCACTGATTCGTAAACAGAAGCATTTTCAACCCTTTAATACAATTTATTTAATATAAAAGCTATTTACCTATTTTCATATAAAAAGAAGTAAATTATATATAAAATACAGCAATAATATATATATATATATATATATATATATATACATATAAAATGATTATGTATGTATATATAAACAAGCATAAAAGTTCATTAGGTTTGTTTCCATAGCTGTTTATATCATTTGGAAACAAATATTAATTTTTAAAGCCCAAATTCAGCCAAGCATTCAAAAAAAAAAAATGCAAAGACCTGTAAAAGTACCTAAATATCTTTCAATTACTACTATTCAGTTTTCATTTTTTAAATATTTTTGTAGCTTTTAATTGACTTAACTTCGTTGAGGTTTGTGAAATTTGATTTTTCATCTAATTTCGAATGTGCCAGAGTTCTCAAAAAATGTGAAAATGCTTTCGATCCAGATGACAGTACAATATTTTTATATTTTATTTATTTAATAATAAATTAATAGATTAACTTTAACACTGTTATGAGTAATATATTTTACATGCTAATTAAGAATCGTTATAGGTTCTTATTTCTAACGTGTAAATAATTTGGATCTTGTCACATTTTATTAATATTAAGAACTTTTAATTATTTTCAATTTATAATTTGCATATAACTTTTACATAAAATCCCTCGATAGAAAAGAGTACTTGCCCTAAACCTCTATTTAAAATTATTTTTTATTAATGTGGAAACACGTGAATTTACCCTACGAAAAGCTTTTAATGTCCCCTTTGGTATTGCTGCCTGGTAGCGTCTTTATAATTAAATATTTACGCATTTTTTTATGCAATGCTATTTCTCAGGAAAGTGTATTTATGTTGTTAGATTTCGTAATTTTTTATGGAATTTTAGAATTAATTGAAAGATTCTAAAACAAATTTCTTCTTCAAAACATTTTTCCGCCACAATATATTTTTTTTCGTGTTTTCATTTAAAACAGATTCATAACTTTTTTTAAACTCCGATCCCAATAGAGGATTGACATTTTTTTTTTTTTTTTTTGGTAATAAATAGGAAAGATCAGAAATATAGCGTCCTTTGGTTTTTAACATGAATTAAAATAAGAAATTATTGCATATAAATAATAAAGTGTAAATATAAATAATATATTGTCTAAAGGAAAGTAAATCGTTTCATGACCTAATGAGAAATTTTCAAAAATCAATCTTAATAATTTATGTTTTGATTAACATTTATTATATATTTTCAGGTAAATACGATATTAAAAAACAGCATCTTGCTGCAATTGACAAGCGCCGGCGTCTGGGTGACTTAATTCGAGAAAAATTTGGTCCAATAAATATGGTCATTTCTTTTAACGCTGATGATATGCAAGTCATTTTCAACCACGAAGGACCCTATCCTATCAGAGGAGAATTTTCATCGCTCAAAGCCTACAGAGAATCTCGCAAACACTGGTACCCAACCAATGGATTACTGATTTCGTGAGTGTTTTGTCTTACAGTTTTAAACCTTTGAAAGACTATTGTATGTGGACAGATAAAACAACGTTTTAAACACTAGAACACAATTTCCTGACTAGTTTCAGTAGCATTGAATAGCCCATCTTTAGTGCAAAGAATGATTGAATTTATGCCCCATATATTAAGGGAAGGCGGATTCCGGGAAGTGGTTTTATGATCAATTGAATAATACAGACTTACAGGTGGCACAGCCAGCGGAAAACGGAAAATTATTGTTTATATGAAAATATATTTGTAAAAATTAAGGCAAGTGCGTTTTTATATAATACCAGCTGTTTAACCCGTTCCATGCACGGGAGTTCATTAATTTAATTTTAAAATCAAAATTAAAAATTATTCGATTTAGTAAAATATTTTTCTACTACCGTGTTCCTTTTTTTTAATGGAATTTAATTTATCGTGTTACTATGACAGCAGACGATAAAACGATATCTTTGGAATAAGGGAATAAATAGAATAAAAAGTTTTGTTGATGTTTGTGATCAAATGTGTTTCTTTATTTTTAAATATTTGTAATAATTAAGCGCAATTAAATAATCTCTAATTATTTGCATGTGAGGTAAAAAAATTATCGTAATACCCGCTACAGCTTTTTAATGCAGCGTGGCGTACGTAATATGCAATGCGTCTTGCAATAGAAAGGTAATTGCTGAGGTAAGAATTTTTTTGTAGATTTATAATTTTTTAGCAACTGCTATAACGAAAAATTGTTAGATTTGATAGAAAATTGCTGTTAACTTGGTGGTTTTTTATTAATTAAAAATTAACAATAAGTTATTTCAGTTTCGAATTACTTTAGTTGCCTCGGCCGTGTTTTAATACACATTTACGTAACATTTCAAAATTCTGGCTTCCAAACTGTGGATTTGTATTACATTACAGACAGACAGACAAATTTTCATTTTTATGTATTAGATTTCCAATTATCGAACAATGACGATAAACGAAATCACAACTAAGAATTTGTTTATGATATTTACAGTCATGGAATGCTTCAAGAGAGTTATGTTCAAGTATACAGTCAACCGAGGGCTAATTTAGGCCACTTTTTCCTGGTTCCATTATTATTATTATTATTATTATTATTATTATTTACATTTAAACACAATAAACCAATTGTTAATATTAAAGAAACGAGAAACAGTTTTCGTCATGTTATCCACAGTAACTGGAACAAAAACAATTATTGTAACATTTAAAAAAACTGTTAATTAAAACATGTTTTAAGAGATTTGGTTGCATAAAAGGCATGTCTAAATAACTGGGACTACTTTGGACCTGAAAAGGCCTTTCACAAAGTAGCCACGGAATACTTGTTTTTAAGTTAGCTTTAAGAAAACGTAAACATTTCCTGTCGAAATAAAAAGTTAAAGGAAAAACTATGACCACACATGGGTTACAGGTTACTAAAGGTAATATTTTGATATTATCTTATTTGTAGCTCCTATCCGGGTTGTTTCACTATAGAAAGTTTGGAGAGTTAAATTTACACACGAAAACAGTTGTTTAAAACACATTCAGTGTTGCCACTAAAAAATTTAAATTACCCCCCAAATTATTCAAACACTCTATAGTAGGGGTATTATAACGCCGCTCTCTTATTATATAACTAATTACTCTTAACTAAGGAAGAATGCATCACTATAAGATTACTTATAGTTTTTATTTACATATTTACAAGCCGCTAAAATGCAGCTATTCTCAACAACTCACATTTTAGAACTGCACAGAAATATTCTGGTAACATGCAATACCTTACAAACAGATTGTGTAGTGCTGCCATCTATGAATACAGATCTCAACTATTATTGAGATATGACACCCATCCCCTCATAGTTCAAACGAACTACAGGCAATCTTGTTCTATGACTTCTTCGAACTGGAGCACTTTTCTGACAGTCCTCGTCATTGTTTTTAGTCAAACTGTCTTTTACAGTTTTGTTTGTCGTAACGTCATTTTTATTACTTACATCTGTACCTGCCACAATATCATGCGAAGGCTGAGATTGGCTTGGTTCTATATTATTATCATTATTAAACTGTTCTTTTATTTTTCAATTAATTTCCGAAAAACGGTTTTGGTTAACCCTTTCATACCTATCTTAATTACTGTAATTTTTACCGCTATGTCCCATATTTTCAACTTTGTCTGACATTAGTTTATCATTTCGATTTATTTCTATAACTCTCTCTGGTATTTCATCACTTATCTCTTTATTACGTCTCAACTGATCAACGTGACGTTTACACATTACTCCATCACATCTATTTACTAAAACCCATCTACTCTCCAATAATTTCATAATTTCTCCTTTTTCCCATTTCTCCCCTTTTCCAAAATTTTTAACAAAAACTAAATCATGAAGCTTATATTTGTGCAGGAGTTGCTGTATTTTAGGTTTTGATGGTAATATCAAGTGAAGGGCTGTTCGAACTGGCCTTCCAAACATTAATTCAGCAGGAGTTTTACCAGTCACCGAATGAGGAGTGGAATGATTTTCTAACAAAAATCGTGAAATTGACAATGTTATGTCACTTTTATCTAGCTTTTTAAGGCAATTTTTCACAGTTTGCACATACCTTTCCGCTTGTCCATTCGAAGATGGATGATAAGGTGGAAAAGGCGTATGCTTAATTCCATTATTTTTAAGAAATTCCTCAAATTCATCACTTGTGAACGCGGGACCATTATCACTGACCAATTCAACAGGTAATCCAAATGTGGCAAAAAGTCTCCTTAATACCTTAATTGTAGTTCTACTATCAGACCTGCGTACTACTTCTACCTCCAACCATTTAATATAAGAATCGACTACTATTAAAAACATTTTATCTTCAAAAGGACCGGCATGATCTATATGGATCCTTTCCGAGGGCAGTTCAGATTTCCATTGCAAGGGTTCCATTTTGGGACAATCCCTCGCAAACATCTGACATTTATTACAAGAATTTAAAATTTGTTCAATTTCTTTATCCATATTTGGCCACCAAACTACCCCCCTAGCTTTCGCTTCCATGCTCGATATACCCTGATGAACGGAATGCAGTAATTTTAATATATTTTCACGACCTTCCTCTGGTATGATCACTCTATGTCCCCACAATAGACATTTTCTAGACAGGAAATTTCCTCCCTTCTACGAAAATATGGTTGATATTCTTCTTGCTTAATCTTTCGCGGCCACCCATGTAACACCCATTCTAAAATTTTTTTAGTTACAGGATTTTTAGTTGTCCACTTTGCAATAGTTCTAGAAGTAATACGCCAATTATCATTATTTGAAACAAACATTATTTCCGCAGGATTGCGCACTATATTTACAGTTTCTGGGAGAGGTAATCTACTTAATGCGTCAGCATTTTTATTATTTTTACCCTCGCGATACTCAATAGTACAATCATAACCAGCTAACATTAATGACCATCTCAGTATTCTAGGTGATAATGTATCAGGTACCTTTTTAATAGGATCAAATAATCTAATTAAAGGTTTATGATCCGTTATAATTTTAAATTTTTTTCCAGCTAAATATTGGTGAAATTTACTGACACCAAACATTATATATAAAGCTTCTTTATCAATCATTGCATAATTTCTTTCAGTTTTGTTTAAAGTTCTCGAGCATAAGCAATAGGTTTCTCTTTACGCTCAACAATGTGGCTTAAAACTGACCCTATGCCATATTCAGAAGCATCACAGTTTAAAACTATATCTTTGTTTACATCATATAATTCTAAGATAGGAGATGTAGTTAATAATTGTTTCACTTTTTTAAACTCTTTTTCATGCTTTTCTGACCATGTCCAGTTTACATTATTATCTAATAATCTATGTAAAGGTTCTAAAACATCTGAAATATTAGGTAGGAAGTTTCTATAATAAGAAATTAAGCCTAAAAATGAACGCAATTGTGATACATTATTTGGAATAGGAGCATTCAAAATAGCATTAACTTTTTCTGGAATAGGTCTAATTCCTTCCTGAGATATTTTATGACCTAAATAAGAAACTTCCGAAACCATAAATTTTAATTTTTCCTTATTTAATCTTATACCATGCTCAGAAAAGCATTTCAGAACATTTTCAACTCTTTCAGAATGTTCTGATTCATTACTAGCACTGATAATAACATCATCTAAAAATACACCAACATATTCAATTTTTTTTTTTTTTTAAATATGTTCAATTTTTCTTTGGAACATACCAGGAGCACATTTTACCCCAAATGCTAATCGTAACACATTAAACAAACCTTTATGAGTATTTATAGTCAAAATCTTACTACTTTCATTATCTACAGGTTGTTGTAGATATGCATCTTTTAAATCAAAAACAGTAAAACAAATTACCACCTGATAATTTAGAAAATAATTCTTCCGTTCTCGGAAGAGGATAATTGTCATTTTCAGTATTAGAATTAACTGTTGCTCTATAATCACCACATATTCTAACAGAACCATTAGGCTTTGGAACAATTACTATAGGATCAGCCCATTCTGAATGATCAACAGGTTTTAAAATACCCTCATTAGTTAATCGTTCCAATTCAAAATCAGTAGCTTTCCCTAAAGCAAAAGGAACAGGTCGAGACTTAAGAAAAACTGGTTTTGCATCTTTTTTCAATTTTATTAACGCGGGAGGACCCTTGATTGTTCCGATCTCGTCAGCAAAAACATTAGGAAAATTTCTAATTAAATCATCTTTCGAAATGCTTTTAATCATATTTATATTAGGCAAAAATAATTTTGATGCTTTTAACCCGAGAGTAGTCGCGACATTTTTTAGAACGTTAGTAGTCGCGTTCGGTCCATTTGCCGCCGTTACCAGCAGGCCGAAAACGAAGGGGAAACTTGCCGGTGTTATCGGATGATCGAAAACGGATAACGTAGGGTGAAAATATTGACTGAACTTTAAACGATTACAGCAATTATTCATTTTACAACCTTTTACAGCAAATTATTTATTTCGCTTAAGTATAGCTTCAGTTAGCATCTAGATAAATGTTTTTAATAACTCTTTCTTCGTTTTGCATAAATACTTAAAAGTAAATAGTAAATGATTTGATTGAATTTCTGATGTTACTATGAATCCATAATTAGTAGGAAAACATTTACGAATATGAATCTAAATTCGTGATAGGGGTATTTTTATTTATTTATTTATTTATTATTATTATTATTATTATTATTATTATTTTGGAAGAACAGAATCAGAGTCAGGTAGATTTTTATGATACTCCGGCACTCTATATCCATTTAATAAAATAAAATTAATAAATTTAGCATCAATATATTACACTGACATTAAATTGAACAATTAAACTGAAAATAAAAATGGAACCTATAACATGCAACAGAAAATCAAATACAATACCACTAATTCACCAGCATATTATATATTAATTCACCAGCATATTATATATATTAATATATAATAAAGGAAAAAGGTCAAAAATACTTAATTTCAAAATTATAAATGTAAATGTTGTAACTACGTTTTATTTATTTATTTTGTGGGGTGTCTTTGTGTGTATGAGGGGGGAGAGGCTTTCGAGATTTTATGATTAAATCCATTTTTCAAATGAAAATGCACGATTTGTAGTTTTTCTACTTATTTCAGGGTGGGAGCAGCGCCCTTGAATAAAAACTCTGGATACGAACTTCGCTTATATAAAGTAAATAATAAGTTATTGAAATTATACATTTAATTTAAATACATTTACAATTGTAGATTTAAATCCTAAGATGGATAAATTATTTTAATTAATAGAATCACTGAAAGGTTCATCTTAATAGGGATGTATTTTACAGCAACTATTTAATTAAAATAAATATCCAATTGTACATTTCATAATAAGGTATTAATGTTATAATTTATTGTTTTATAATAACAATCATTTAAATAATAAAAACAATAAGAAAATTTTCTCCGAAATTATAAATATGCAGCAATAATTTTATCTAAATGAATTTTCTCTCGTATTCTGGAAAACATTATTCTGAAAAATAGTTTGAACAATTGATGAAGGACAACAAATCTAAATTTGTTAGATACCGTCCCCAAGCCTCTATTGGATTTCAATAATAATTAAAAAAAAAAATTCTGTGGCATTGTTAAAAAAAAAAATGTGTTTTTACTTACAGTATGAAAATTTAAAAATAGAAAAATTTTAGAAAAATACTTAAAATATATTTTTTTTAAATCATGGTATAAACATTCACTGAATTATCCAAAAGAGATTTTTATTTGCGTAATTTCTAACATGCATTATAAAATTCTCATTATTTTTCTTATTGTACAAATAAATTATATGTATGTTCTTCGCAGATATACATACTACATTTCTGAGAAAATTGTTTTATCTTTCGAATTTGTTTTATTGTACAAAAACGATACTTTTCAGATTTTGGAGATACGGCAATTTTTTTACTGATTCCCACAAAATTCTCTTGTCTTTTCTTTTAATGGTTTGGCAGTGTTATTGTCTGTTTTCTTTCATTTATATGTTCCGGTAATAAATGGAAAGCAACTTCTTTCAAATAATGATGATGAATTTCCTTTTTTTTCCGTATTTAAACGATTACCAATTTGAGAATTTATTCCCGCAATGTTTGACAATAAAAAAAAATGTAAGTGACCATCCATCAGGTTTTTGTGCGAACTGACTTCACAACTAATATAATAAAACAATTTTAAATCACAATCTGAAAGTAAAAAAACTACTCTATGAACGGGTAAAATAGCACAAAGAAAGAAAGACGAAATAACAACAGACAGAGAGTCCGTACTTCGAAGAAACTTTCCCTCACAGATTTCGCGGAAATGGGAAAGGATGAACACAAGGGGGGGAAATTCAACTAACGCAAGTGGTCGCAACGCGGTCATTTAGACCGATTGAAACTTAAGAATGCGATAAAATGCTAAGAAATAGCAGGAATGACTTGCAATTTTACTACATAAGAGTGTGAACACTCAAGGCTACACGGAATTTGGCTATCGTAACTTTAACGGGAAATGAGTTACAGGAAGATAACGAATTTTGGGCGGGGAAAAGACCAACGCGCGACTATTAACGGGTTAACCAAGTTTTTCCGATTAGACTCGGACCCTCCTCTTTAATAACTAACATTCTTAGATCAGGTATACAATGTTCATTAACAACAGCATTTACTTTTAATTCCCCCAAAACAGTTAAGGAATCTTTAGTATAAGTTTGCAGCTTAATATTAGATTTAATTAAAGGCAGCTTACCTGAGAACACTTTATGAGCAACACTTTTACTTATGATAGTATGAGCCGCACCACTATCGATTTCAAATTGTATATTTACACCATTTATTTTAACCGATTTTACCCACGACAGATTATTGGACTTGTCGTCCATAAAATTTAAACAATATTCTTCCTGAACAGTTTTAATTTTTCTGTTCTTAAAAGGTTTCTCACTTTTCATTCCAAATTTTCTATTTCTGCAACAAATTTTTAAATGCCTCAATCGATGGCAGAAATGACATTCTGCAGATTTAAAAGGACATACTTCTGGATCGTGATTTTTAGAACATCTATAACACAAATTCTCAGGCGCGAATCTTTCTTCTTTAGGCTTAGGTGCATGAGTATACTTCTCTACTTTCGAATTCTCTCCTTTCGGAACACGCACTTGATTGACAGTCGTAGTATCTCCAATGTGTAGGGATTTTACTCCAGCCTCAGCACTCTCGAAAGACTCAGCTATTTCGCTGTTTGGAACGTCTCTAGAATCCAGTAATTTTTGCTGTATTTTCTCATCCCGGATCCCAAATACCAACTGATCACGGAGGCGGTCATTCAGCGTATTTCCGAAATTACAATGTTCGGATAAACGACGTAAATTTCGTACGAACTCTGCTATATTTTCTCCTTGCTTCCTTAGTCGTTTCTGGAACTTAAAGCGTTCCACAATTTCACTCGGGCGTGGTGAAAAATGATCTTTAGCTTTCTTTAAAAGATCCTCGTAACTGATTTCTTTCAGCGTATTCGGAACAATTATATCACGTAAAATAGCAAATGTTGTTGTTCCCACAGAACTTAATAATATGTTCTTTTTCATTTCATCATTTTTGATGCTACTTGCTGAGAAATAAAAATCAATTTTCTCGACATAAATAGTCCAAGGAACATTTGCATTATATTCTTCCAAGCGTCACAGAGAAATTATTTCTTTATCTGCCATTTTCCGTGCCACTTTTTCTTTTTCTCTTTCGAAAAAGGTTTTTTTTTTTCACACGAAAAAAAAATTTCACTGCTTTTTAGTTTGGGTTAAATTCCCATTTTCGTCGCCATTATTATAACGCCGCGCTCTTATTATATAACTAATTACTCTTAACTAAGGAAGAATGCATCACTATAAGATTACTTATAATGATGCATTCTGCCTTAGTTAAGAGTAATTAGTTATATAATAAGAGAGCGGCGTTATAATAGTGGCGACGAAAATGGGAATTTAACCCAAACTAAAAAGCAGTGATATTTTTTATTCGTGTGAAAAAAAAAAAAAATCTTTTTCGAAAGAGGAAGAATGCATCACTATAAGATTACTTATAGTTTTTATTTACATATTTACAAGCCGCTAAAATGCAGCTATTCTCAACAAGTCACATTTTACAACTGCACAGAAATATTCTGGTAACATGCAATACCTTACAAACAGATTGTGTAGTGCTGCCATCTATTAATACAGATCTCAACTATTATTGAGATATCACACCGGGTATGAAATATTTTTCAAGAGCAAAAACTCCAAATTATCTTGTATTGCTTGTTCAATACAAAGAATAAATCTTTTTTTATAGGATGGACCAAAGTAACCCCACAAGGACCAAAGTTGACGGTAGTTGTGCAGTTTGAGAAAATGTTGGCTGAATTAAAATCAAAGTTGTTGATCTCTGAGCAATGTTTTGTTAATTTCTGTTTATGAATATATCGATTGTGTTCATTAATTCGAATTTTAAACCACGTTTAATTTTCAAATTATATAAAACACCACACTGGCAATACTATAGATATCCCAGGAATTAAAAAACTCAACACAATCTTTCAATTTTAAGAACTAGGGGGCTCGGCCCCCTACGAGCTACGCTCGCCAACCACCGTCCAGATTCCGCAGACTCTAAATGCACGCTAATTTGATCGGCTTTAAAAAGACTTCGAAAGATTGAATTATAATTTAAAAAACAGTGGCGATCTCCCTATAAACGGATTTCTATTCATTTCTCTTTGATTGGGGAATTTTAACGCCAAATCCGCTTTTGTTACTACTTGATTATCCCGTCGACCAATTTCGCCAAATTATATAAATCGCCAAACCACTCGCCAAATTATATAAATCGCCAAACCACTCGCCAAATTATACAAATTGACATAATTTTTATTTTAAATAACGAAAGAACAAATAAATTAGTACAACATTAATAAAAATACAAATAAAACGTCGAAATAAAAATAACTTGATGACGTAGACACGTGTAACAACATTTCAAAATAAGTTAATATAAAAGGAATTAAGTAAACAGTCTTTGTGTCCTGGTATTTCTTAACAAAGCGAAAAAAAAGTTCTTTTAAATGAGACATTTTAAATTAATCGTTTTTAATCTGACGTAATTTTTACCAAGCTATTCTTTCTCTTTTAAATATTCACGTGAAAATACTTTTGTTAGAAATGAAAAATTATTTGCGATTTCCTAACAAAAATAGTTGAAAAGATCCTCTCAAAATATCAAATAAATGTCTAGCGCAATTTCTAAATTTAAACTGTTTTGCAATATTATTTTGTGTTCATTTTATGTAATAACAATAATGTGACCTAAATATGACGTAATTTCTCCTATTTAAGACTTCTAACGCATGTTAATGAATTTATTATTTTAGAATATCCTTTCTCTTTTACAATTCACGTTTATACTTTTTATGACGTATTTTTTAAGAAGTTCCTGCTTTTTGTACATAATTATTTAATTCTAATTCCAAATGATTTTTTCTGTTTATAATAGTTACGTCTAAATAAAATAATTTTTAATTTGAAGGAAACATTATTGTTTGCGCTGTTTATACATTTGGCAACAGTTTAAATTAATACCATTTTCTAAAATAATGTACAAAATATCTCTAGAAATGTTGAAAATTTGAATTTAAAATAGAAATAAAAAATCAAAAAATGAGTCAAATTAAAAAAAAATAATACAATCTGCACACCGGCAAATCCTAACGAATAAAATGATCTAAAAATGATTACATTGCCATGTATAGTTTTTGTGGCTATAAAACTTTTTTAGTGGAACGATTTTGTAGAACTTTAGCATTAAATATCTCTTAAAATATTTCTTCGATTTGAAAACTGTCTGCATTAGCGTGTTTATCAAACATTTCTGTATAAAACCACCGATTTTCATATTTTTGTATGCATTATTTTTTTTAATATTAACGAAGAAAGACCTCCGGTCACAAAAAAATTCAAAATCGGCGGCGGCGGTGACAGCGGTAGTTCCTTTTTTATAGAATAGAGAGGTGATTTTAAAATCATATTATTTATATATTTGACCTTAGAAAAATAAATCTGTGGCAAATATCTGACTAAACATTTCTTAAATGTGAAATGAAGAATGGAATAAATGGATATCTCCATACAAAGGTTGATTTTGGTATAAATTTAATTTCGGTATTTGCACAATGACACTTTCTGTGAGTTTCACATGAAATGACCCACTGCTTCCACCCCTCCTCTCCACGGTGGGAGATTTACTGATTCTATCTGGCCAAAAGTCGATTTTTAAAAGTTATCGTAGCATAATTTATTTTTTGTCTGTTATGGTCTAATAGTTAGGGCGTTGTACCGGAATTAGTCTTCATATAAATATGCTTGTATGATCCATAGACTAGTGTAATGGTGCTTCTTAGTTGGGAATTAATCAATCAATTTGAGTATTGTTGTTTAATATGTTACTTGAAGTGGAATAAAATATACTGCTTGGTTATGGACGCTTCCTAACATAATATGGGCATTATTTTATCGGATTTATGTGCATAAATTATGCGCGTATCAGCTGTTACTTCATATTTAATGTTGTAAAAATCTGTGTACTTTTCTTACAATTTTTCTTTTTTAATGTAGAAAAATGCTTATAATAAAGCAATATTAAGCTCAATTTTTGATATAATTAAATGGTTTAGATTATTATATTTTTCGTTCCAACTAAATTTTTCTGCTTCAATGTGACGCCCCAATATTTAGATTTTATTTTAGCTTATTAAGTCGAAATATTTTTTTTTTTTTTTTTTTTTTAGTTCAAGTATTATTTTTCTTTTATCAAAGTCAGCAGAATTTAAGCTAGTCATATAAATAAACTTTTACGCCATTATGAAACGGCAACAAGAATTAAAATTTAACGAAAATGTAAATTTGGTTGAAAATGCTTTGTTTATACAGGAAAATTACAATGAACATGAAGTTTTGCAAGCGTGAAATATTTGAATTTATGACCAAATTCGGAGAAAAAATTGCCAGTTATATCCGGCCCTCCGTACTATTCGGCCTAGTAAAAAAATGAGGAATGTTGCAAGCGACCAAGACAGGCAACTTACCGTCCGTAGGTAAGTACTAATTCACGACAGGAAGAAGCAAGAAGGAATTGCAGAATGCAAAAACAGAGACAGACGGGATGGGAGGATGGGGGGGTTAAGGCTTGATAACCTGTTTCGTTAGTTGTGCAACGGATGTTAACAAGTGCGGACGTTATTTTCCGTTTATCCTGGTTACTTTCGTGTAGTCTTTTGGTGTCCTTCGTGTTTATTTATTGAAGATTAACAAAATGGGTGATAAACGAAAAAAGGTTGTAGTGACTATAAAGGAGAAATTACGAGTTAGCAGGAGGAAGTGACGCCAGCTGATAATATCTACTTGCGTAAATGGAGGGACATTGCGTCGCGGAAGAGCGCTAACAGGGAGAAACAGTCATCTAACAAGGACTTTTCAAAACTAAAAACTGTGTTTTGAATCTTTTATCTCATGCATAACTTTTGTATATTTAATAACTTTTAATATTTGTGCAATCATCTATTATATATATAAAATCCAAACGGAAATTTCGTTTCGAACGCCTAGATTTCGAGTTCTACTGCATGGATTTTTACGGAACTTATACCGTTAGATAGGTATTGTTTCAAGGAAGGTTTTAAGCTATAACAAATCATTCTACCTATATTAGTTATATATGACGGAAAGTTCTGTTATTTTGGACGATAAGGTTTACCATTTTATTTCTTGGCGAAATTTATCGTTGGTAAAAAAATTGAAACAGCTATTACAACTAGAAACATAAAAGAAAAAACTGTTACTAATTTTAATTTTAAAAAAAAAGTAGAAGAAGGAAGGAAAAAAATTCGTTTTAATGAGTGATAATATTAAAAACGAAAATATTTAATTTAAACATGAAAGGGAATGTTCGTAATGCTTAAAAAATTACTCAGTTAAAATATTGCAATTGAAATAAGATTTGGCTCTTTATCTTTAGCGTCAGGTTAAGAAAAATGCATCTGAAAAATTGATAGGATGATATCAAGGAAGTTTCGATAAGTGTATGTTCAGAAATATTTGAAAAAATTATATAATATTCTTCTCATGAGGAATATATAGAATATTCTTCTCGTGACTTATAATATGTTTATAAAAAAAATCCGCAGAACCTCGATTTAGCGTTTGTAAAAAAATAATGAAATTTTAATTTTTTTGGCGATTTAATGCTGGTTGGCGGCACAATAAAATTTTGAATGATACTTTTTTTATGATAAATAATTTTTAAGTAAAACCTTTTTCTACTCTTCATACGAAGATAGTTAGATTAAGTTTAACGTAATAAATAAATTTTTATTGCTACAGTTTTGTCCTATACCTTTATATATGTATATATTAAAATTTTATTATCGTAATTATACGGTTTAAAACAAAATTTCAGTTTATTAAATTTTTTCCAAATTCAAAATTAATGTCCGATTTGGAACATTGGGAATTGGACTTCGATATTGTTAGTGTCAGAAACAAGAAATGAAGGTTATTGTTGCCATGGAAACAAGTATTTAATATAAAATGTTTAATGGTAGCATTTTTAAATAGCCAGCTACTTTTAAAACAAATTTAAAACGGTACTACTTGATGATCTCGTCGACAAAATAACTAACGCCAAACTATAAGATAAATGCCAATAATAGCTGATCGTAAATTTTACATTCACTTGACATTAAACACGGTACACGTGTTTGTTGCGTCATCAAGTGATTTTTAATTTCACTTCTATTTGTAATTTTACTAATTTTTACAAATTTATTTATTCTTTCGTTGTTTAAAATAAAAAATTTGTCAATTTATATAATTTGGCGAGCAGTTTGGCAATCTATATAATTTGGCGAAGCGTTTGGCAATTTATATAATTTGGCGAAATTGGCTTAATGAATAATCAAATAGTACCCTTATAAAATTTCCAGCCGGTGAAGCCATGTAAAATTAAACAACTACTGCAACACGCAATTTGTATGTATTATATACGCTTAAAGATAAAAAATAATACGCTAATCCTTCGTTGAAGTTTAAATTCATTGAGTTTTAGGCATTTAAACACTTTTTTAACAAGTAATTTTCAAACGCATTTAAATATCTTGCATTTGGGATGGAAATGTGTTGGGCAGCAAAATAGCGTGGAACTTTCGTCTTTTTTGCGCCAAATACTCGAATATATATAGATTTTTTTAGATTTTTACTGGGATTCCGTCGCCAAATTTGACTGATGTTTTACTACACGCATGAGTAGTTTTAAAAGCATTTTTCTTTTCAAAATAATCTGAGTATGCTCTTTAAGGAGACCTTCCTTGTGGTAACAATTTTGCTTTTGATTTGTTCTTTTTTATTTCTAACTCTTCCATCATGTGACTTACAGACGAAACTAGCAGATGTAATTGTAAAAATGATGGTACTTATGATTTACATGTTATATGCTTATTTGTGGTTTTTGAGTTCACTTTTGTCGCCAAACAATTTGATTTTAAGCCAAAAAGATGTAAGCGTGAATTGGGTTCAAGCGATGTTTACAATAAAGGTGATTTTGCAAGTGTACGAAAGCATTTTTTGAGTATTTTTTAAAATTCAAATGTACAATATATAAATAGCAATTAATATTTTAAAAATGGAGTCAGATATTTTAATTTTAGTATAAATGTATCCCACACATGCACATACATACTGTAAAATAATTTAATTTTAGACATTTAAAAAATTTCTCATTATACTTTACTGCGAAAGCATGTCAGTTTGTTTTTCCCAAATTTGTGACTTTTATAACCTCGAAGCCAGATTAGCTAATATTGTCCATCCTTTTTTTTAATAAAAAACTTATCGCCAATTTCCCTTATACAAACATTCAATGCTTGCAATGTTAGGTAGTAAAGATTATTCTTAAGAATATGTAAACAATTATGCGTTATTTCTATCACGAAAAAAGACATTTTGCAATAAAAATTACTTTCTGAAATCACTTTTCGATATTCCATTCCATTCGTCATTTATTTTTTTTTCATATCTTCCCTTCTTTTAGAAATGTAATAAAAAGATATTGGATGAATCTTCCACAATCAGCCACATTACAATTGGCGAATTTACTGTATAGTGTTGGAAGATTCGTTTATATTTGAAAGGAACCGTAGACGGTAAATCCGATTTCAGAAGATTACGCGAAATTTGTACTTTTAGTAATTAGCGATTAGTAAATTTATGGTTTTTTTTTTTTAGTATGGAACAAACGGACAAAAGAAGATTTACTAATAGATATTTTTCATGTGCAGTTATTTTACTATCATTAAAAAAGCATTAATTTGAATGTACAAAAAAAGTTTTTCAAATGCCAAAGGTGGCCAATGGAACAATATTTGTTCATTTAGCCTAGGTTTTTAAAAAAAGTACCTCAAACAGTCTGCACAGTCCGAGCAGCTGATCGTAGTGACAAATTTTAGGTTTATTTTACTAACACTAAAAAAGAATTACTTTGAATGTAAAAAAAAAAAAAAAAAAACTTTCAAATTCCAAAGGTGACCAATGGAATAATATTTGTTCATTTACTCTAGGTTTAAAAAAAAAGTACCTCAGATTAAAAAAAGAAAAAAAAATAGCAATTTATCAAATTACAACGACCATTTGGAAAACGATTTTTTTGAAGACTAAAATTTAAGACATAGAAAATCGCACGGAGTTGATCATACATTATGTACGCCATGAATTAAACATTAATAGTGTTATTACACGTAAAAATTGCAAGCCAAAAATATCGCCTGCGACCCGTCAGATTTTATGAAACTTAAGTATTATCCACCTGAAACTTACGTAAATATCCAAGCATTTCATTAGCTGTTCGGGAAAAGGCTTTTCCATCGTCAGATTTCCAAGAAATCTGACGGCCAATTTTAAATAAAATTTCATTCTTAAACTTCTAAACATCCGACAATATTACTTTTTTCACCGTCGGATAGAGAAGAAATTTTACTTTTAGATGCAATTTTTTTTTAAAGCTGTATCTCAATTTGTTTCTGAGTTATTATTTTTTCTTTGTAGTTTTTATTACTTTTTTGTCATAGTGGCAACAGAGAGTATCCATCGTTGTTGAAATTAAAGGGAAATACAGATTACTGTACAGATCAATCAGAAAACGAATAAATTGCTGATTAATCCAATGAAAACCTTCAGATATGCTTTTCATTTCCCATCCTGACGAGAACAATAACCATTTTTCCAAATGGTTAATAAAATTTCAATCATTATAAAGAAATTCTGGCTGATGCACAGCCCGAGCAGCTGATCATAGTCACAAATTAACGTTTTCAGTTTTATTTAGGCAACAAATTGATAAATAATGACGTCTTGAAAATAAAAGCATGCTTATTTCTCCGTCTTATTACGCTCATTAGAGAAATGCGAAAAAAAAAAATCTTCGGTTTGCCAAAAAGATCATTACTAAAAATTTTGCATAACTAACTTTACTTATCATTTGCAAAGAGTTTTGATAGCGAAAGATCTAAAAATCAATCAACTGCAATTTGACATTATTTAATGGAATGTAGTTTGGAGCGTAATTAACCCTGTTTTGTAGCTAACTCTGGTACATTTTTAGCCATATTGTTACGAACATTTCTAACTTTTCACATCAAACATGGTTGTGGATCTGATTACGGATGATTGGGAAGATTTTATTAAATGAAAACTGGAGGTTTAGTTTTCTATTTGAATTAGTTATCGAGGGTATTTTCCTAGGTTAATAGTTGCATGATTAAAAGTGGTATGTAAAAAGAAACGGCAGTTAAAATGATATTATTTTAATTTTATTCACACAAGTCCGCTTTAAATATCCACTTTTACATGATTCACATATTTTAAAATATAAAAGTTAAACACTGTTTTGATTTTATTTACTCTACTGGAAATCGAAGATAAGAAACTGTAGAGAAAACCTGCCAAAAGAAGACGTATATTACCAAATATAATGTAACGTAGAGAGAGATTGTATTTATGTTATCAGATCAGCATAAAGTACCAAGCTGAGAAGCTCCGAGTAAAAGACCTAACAAACGAAAGTGAATAACACGAACATTCTTTAAGTTAAATGGTCAATCTCTGCAGTCATTGTAATTCTCTCTTTTTTAGTAGTGTGGTGATATGATCCTAATGGCCGTATTTCCCTCCCAAACTCTACATGATGTGCTAAAGTGTTGCTTCTGAATTGCCCGTATTTCGTCTAACGCATCAGATAATATAATAGCTCAATTGCGTTCGATGCGTATTCAGAAAATGCGGAAGGATCTTCCAGGTGAAGGTCCATATTAATTTAAAATAGAGGGTCGGATTTTCCATTTCGTTTGATTGAAGGTTTATTTGAAAAATGGTCCAGCGCAGCGGGCTCAGCCTGCTAGTTTATTAATAAACAGTAAAATAAGAGTTACTAATTTTTTTGCGAATTATGCTTACGTTTTGCGTTAATGTTTTGCTTATTTTGAAACTGTATGTATTGTATATATAAAATCTATCTTAAATTGTGTAACATGCGTTTTTAATATAATGGGGGGGGGGGGCAGGAAGTGAGCAAATATTTATAGAACTCCGGCCTATCTTGCTTTTTTGTTATCCGTCCTACACTTCCGCCACATTAGGCAGGATAGTCGGGAGTTTACTGCATTTGCGGGGGTGAGGAGGGGGAACTACTTCTGATTAAATATCAAAATTAATTCACATGACAGATAGGATTAATATAGAGAGTAGAGGGCTTGGCCTTCTATCTGGGACCTTGTGGCACGTTTCCATAACTCAGTAATTATCATGTTCAAAGCTGGAGTAGCACAGTTGAAGTTTATTCCAACAGAGCGAAAAATGTCCAGACCAGGGATCGAACCTGGATACTTGGCGTGCCGTGCCAATGCCTTACCTGTTAGGCTATCCGGACCGATACCTGGCTGACATAATTCACTCTTATTTGTTGGACTTGGCTGCGAACTGCAGCGCTATTTCATTCATCCGAGCTATAACTATAGCATTTACATGATGAAACTACTTTAACACGGAAACTCCTGTATACCATGTAATTAGGTCATAATGAAGGGAACGAATATTTTTTCCAACTGGATTATATCATGTTCAAAGCTGGAGTGGCACAGTTGAAGTTTATTCCAACAGAGCGAAAAATCGGATAGCCTAACAGGTAAGGCATTGGCACGGCACGCCACGTATCCAGGTTCGATCCCTGGTCTGGACATTTTTCGCTCTGTTGGAATAAACTTCAACTGTGCTACTCCAGCTTTGAACATGATATAATCCAGTTGGAAAAAATATTCGTTCCCTTCATTATGACCTAATTACATGGTATACAGGAGTTTCCGTGTTAAAGTAGTTTCATCATGTAAATGCTATAGTTATAGCTCGGATGAATGAAATAGCGCTGCAGTTCGCAGCCAAGTCCAACAAATAAGAGTGAATTATGTCAGCCAGGTATCGGTCCGGATAGCCTAACAGGTAAGGCATTGGCACGGCACGCCAAGTATCCAGGTTCAATCCCTGGTCTGGACATTTTTCGCTCTGTTGGAATAAACTTCAACTGTGCTACTCCAGCTTTGAACATGATATAATCCAGTTGGAAAAAATATTCGTTCCCTTCATTATGTCAGTAATTATCTTTCGAATTTCAACGCAAATAATTCCAAACATTGTAATTAACTTAATAATCACTCTGTAAAACGTTAAAATAAATTAATTGGTAATACATAACAATTTTGTTAATCGTAATTTATGAAAAAACAAATTATTTCGGCTCCAAGCTTTTGTATTATTAGAGGAGTGTGGTAACTACTTTTGATTAAATATCGCAATTAGTTCACATGACATATATTACTATGATACAGACTAGCGGACTTCGCCCTCTGTCGGGCCCCTGACTGGCTCGTTTCCTCAACTCATCAAATATTTTAAGGATTTCAAACAAAATGACTCAAAAAAAATTAATCTAATATTCACATTCTACAATATTAAAATAAAACTAGGGTGCTCTGACCCCTGCAAGCTACGCTCGCCATCCCCCGTTCAGACACCGCAGAATCTGAAAATCTAAAAATTTAATGGGTTTTGAAAATATTAGAGAAGATAAAATTATACTGAAAGAGCTGTGCAGATCTCCCTGTAAACGGGTTTCCATTCAATTCCCTTTGATTGCAAAAATTTAACGGAGAATCAGTTGCTGTTAAGACATCCAATGATTGTTTTCGTTTTTGATTAAAGAGGATCAGTTAAACATTTGAAAAGAAGCTAAAATAAAATGAATTAAGCATTCAGAGTCTTTGTCAACCGATATTTTAAAACAATCTCTATAACAATAGCCTAAATCATGTGACTATCAACAATAGTTCTGGGCGGAACACTTTGCTTTTTATACTCTAGGTGCCATTTTGATACTTTAATGTTATCCAGGCAAAGGTGATAAGTAGCCAAATATTATTCTATTCCCCATCATTTCATCTATATTATAATAGTTCAAGTCATCAATAGCCATAAACAAATACGATCTGATCCCTTCGCCTTTCATATGAAAGTTTGGAACAAATGTCATATACCATGCCCAAAATTGGCGCTATTTTTTTTCAACGCCAATTTGGGGAACGCATCAACAGCATAAACAACAACATCCGGCTTACCGTATCAAGCAAAATAACGATACTTTGGCGCCAGTTAAATACCCGTTGTGTATATGATATTGGCGTCAGAAAAAAATCGCGCCAATATGGGGCCGTATATGACAGCCGTGCCGAAAGAAAAAAAAGCCTGGTGCAAATCTCGCCAATATCTTTTTTTCAACTCGCCAGTTAGCATATTTTTTATTGTTCGAGTGGTAAATTAAAACATTGATTTGAAGTTGAAATTAAATGTCATGGTTTGTTACATAATTTAATATTTCGCCAGATGTCATATACGCACCGCATGTTTGGCATGATTTTTATTTATTTATTTATTTATTTATTTTTTACGAAAATTTGGCGAAAGCCTCGTTTTCGAATACCAGTTACATATGTATTTTTGGTACTACTTAGTTATCCCGTCGACAAAAAATCTATCGCGAACTGTAAGATTAAATGTCAATAATGCTTGATCGTAAATGTCACATTCACTTGACTTTTAGCAAGTTACACGTGTTTACGTCATCAAGTGATTTTTATTTCGACGTTTTATTTGTATATTTATTAATGTTATACTAATTTATTTGTTCTTTCGTTATTTAAAATAAAAATTTTGTCAATCTGTACAATTTGGCGAGTGGTTTGGCGATTTATATAATTTGCAAAATTGGGTGACGGAATAACTACTACATTGTACCGTATTTTTTAATTAATTTCTATTATTTTCAAAAGGAAATAGCAAAAAAAAAATTAATTACTATAGAACAAAATAATTTATATAAAAGAAATAAATGTAAATATACATTTATTATTAAATAAACAACAATAGCCGGGTTACCATGTCTATCAAAATAATGCCATTTGTGCGCCAATTAGGTACCCCGGTGCGTATATGACATCTGTGTCTAATACTTTTCTTTTCGTTTTGTTAAAAAAAAAAAAAAAAAAAAAAAAAAAAAAAAAAAAAAAAAAAGTGAAAGCCATCAATTTAAATGTTTCATTTTTAAATGAAAGTTTTATATTTAATAAAATGACAACGAAATACAAAAAAAAACATTGTTCTTAGCATAGATTTCAAGGAGGCCCAACTGTCGCCAAATTAATTTAAAATAGTAACCTTTCCTGAATTATGAAAAAAAAAATTCTGTTATGATTAAAATTTGAGTTGTCATCGTTAGAAAAAATGTATTTAAAATTAGAAAAAAATTAATATTTCGAAAAGTAATTCGAATTTAAAAATTCTAATACCAGTTTTGAGATCTGTGGATCAACACGGATTTTTAGTGTTAATTTCATCGCAAAGTATTCCATATTTTAGGAGAAATCGCCGTGAAACAAAATCAGTTGTTTAATCAGTCGATTCAAAGAATAGATACATTTCAGGCGTTTCATATATTCGTTTCATAAATTCGTTCCATTAGGATTTTTTATATATAGGGTAGATTATGAGTACTACATAGCACTGTTATCAAATAAAAGTTTCAGATATTTTTATTTCAATTCAAAGTAACTGGTGTTCTATGGGTTCGATGACGAAGGGGTTTGGTTCACTCAACTTTATACCGATAGCCTTATAAATTTTAGTTCCATTTTTTACCGACAGGGGTTCTTTCCTGTCCTGGTTTCTGCATTCCCGATTACGGTGCTGTTTGGCTCACTCAACTTAATATCGATAGCCTTATATATTTTATTTTCAATTTATACCACCAGGTGGCGCTTTGCAAACTGGACTTCTATCGGCTCCATCACAACGGGGTTTGGCAATTCAATTTGATTTTTGATCGCTTCTATCTGAAGGTACTTTGGTTAGAACTTAGTGCGACACCTGACTGTGGAAATAGGAACTAACATTCGAATTGACTAATATTGATTAATATTTTGACTTAAATATTTTAAAATTAATTACTTCCTTTTATAATCATTTTAAAATTAATTTTACTGGTATTACCATCTATGTAAGAATTTACAAATCATAAATTAACAATTTAGATTTATTGAACAACAGATATGTGTTTTGGATTAAAGCATAAAAGGATTAAGTGTTTTGAGAGGAATATTAAACGAAACCCTCTGTGTGATCTGAGATCTCACTTATTCACAAGTTTCATTTATAATTGTTGATTTATTTATAATTGTGATATTAATTTATTTTAGACGCGGGAAAGAATGGCGAGACCTGAGATCTAAAACGCAAAAGCACTTGATGAAACCAAAAGCTGTGCAGTCCTTTCTTAATCCAATGCAAGACGTAGCAAGGGACTTTATAGATAAAATGCTTACACTCAGAGATAACAATAAGGAAATACCCAATTTTCTTGACGAACTTTACAAATGGGCCTTAGAATGTATGTATAATTTTCATTAATATATTTTTATGCATCTTAAAATATATTTATTTAAAATTTCTTATTGTTTCTGGTTGTAGCATTCTATAATCAAATCTGTTAACACTGCCCGCCTAACCAGTGTTTAACCCTGCCCGCCTAACCAGTGTTTAACCCTGACTAACCTCATAAATTTATTCATTCAATTTAAAATTAATTAACAATGTTAAGTTTGAGAAATTTCATTTTATACATATAAAATTCCTCGTTACATTACTAATTTACATTATATTTTTAGTTTAAATAAGTAAATCTGAAGCTGGAGCACATGCTCCATCGTGAAGGGTGGGATTCCAGAATACATATATAGCAGTAATACATTTCTTATAGTATTAAAACGATCAAAGTATGAAAATGGTTTTATTAAAATTAATATTTTTTATACATTCACAGCTACCTGTCAAACGTTGTGAAACTTTTTCGTTTCCTTTTTATATATTACTATCGGGGTCAGTCTTCTGCCAGCTACGCCCGCCAACAACCTTTCAGTCTTCGCAGCCTCTAAAAACATACAGTTGTGCCCTGTTTAAAAATTATTTCCAGGTTACGAAAGATTCAATCATATTATTACTATAACGGCGGCTATCTTCTCTAATCGGGTTGCCATGCTTTTCCGTTTGAATGGGAAATTTTTTGGTTACCAAGGCCTCATCCATGGCTGTCGTGACAACTAACAGCTATTTTTGGGATTGAAATGTAAGATTAATTACACATTTGAAAATCTGCTTGTATAAATTAGTTATGTTACAACTGTCGCTTTCTTTCTGACTTATATAACGACGCTATTGACAATATTCTTCCATTAGGTTCAAGATTTAAAAACTCCCATCTACTTATGGAAATAGCTTTTAGAAACCCACGGTATTGAAAATCATTGTGTTTTGAAATTTTACGCTTATATGCTTCGATAGAATTTTAGATATTTTCAGGAACAGGCATAGCTCATTCATGAATTTTTCCTCTATTTAAATATACCATCATATATATATTTACATGTTATTTTTACTATGTTTATGTTTCTATTAATTAGAAAGAATATCCGAAATTTTTAATATGTATTTATCGAAGTGTAATTCGTACAAAATAAATCGAAAGTATTTTGCGTATACATTTGCCTGCATTTATGTTGCATCAAGTGGTGTAATATATAAACAAATTTGCTAAACGCAGTACTTTTATGAAATGTGACGTCATATTAAAATACTATGGAATGAAAATCGTTTTAAATCTATTGTTTGAATTTATTACTTAATTTTAAGTATTAAATGCATTTCTCATGTAATAATTTATTTATTTTAAAGTGGTTTTTTAATCTTTAGGGATTCAAGGGTACCTATAGTATTTAATTTAAAGCTGTTTGGGAATATAATTATTTATGCTTTCTTAATATGACCTAATATTCATCATTAACAATTTTTCAGGGGTAATAATTTAATTATTATAGACACTTTAAATAGGACTATATTTAATATTTGGACAATTTTCATTTGACGTAATTATCACCTTTAAATCGTTTCGCGTGTAATAATTTCATTATTTTCAAGTTTTCGTACTTTTTTAATATTTTCACGTAAATATTAAAAGTGGTGTAAGTTTGAAGTACTTGAAGAAATGTTCCCGATTTCGTGTTTTTAGTAGATGATTATTTAATTTTATTTTAAATTTTTCTTTCTATTTTTAATCATTTCACTTTTCCATTTCAATATGAAAATGACAACAAAAAAGAAATCTATTAATCTCCTTCGTTTTGCTTTTTCTCATACTTTTTCGACAAAAATGGATTTGGATTGGAAGTCTATGAAATTTAAGTCAAAGTTGAATACGATTTAAACAGACGAAATTTGGTTTCTAAAATAAACGGATTCCTGACGATCGAAATGTGAAAGAAATGTTTTTATTCTCACAAATTTTACTGAGAAACATAATTTAATCACAATATTGTCTTCCCTATCGATTGAAATAACTATAATTTCAATTTCAATTTGAAAATGACGAACAAGAAGAAATATAACAATCCCTACATTTTTCATTCTCTCCCTTTTTTCTACAAAAATGGTGTAATTTAGTTGTCACTATTACAGAAAGGTAAATAAAACAAGAAAAAAAATTAATATCTCGAAAACTAATTCAAATTTTAAAATTCTAATAGCAGTTTTGAATTTGTGTATAAATACGGATAATTGGTGTTAATTTCAGAGCCAAACTTTTTTATGTTCGAAGAAAAAACTTCAGTTCATAATCAGTCATTTAATAAGTAGTTTCATAAATTCGTTTCATTAGAATTCTATAAATATAGGGTACATTATGTTATTATTTTGTTTAATGTTCCAGTTTTTTCCCAGTACTTCAACAACAGTTTTATTATAGAGTTTTGTTTTTAAAAACATGGTCTTTTGAAGCTCATTTAGATCTTATTAATAAGTTTTTGATGTTCTTTCAAAAGTATATGATTTTTCTTATAATTAAATTTGCGTGCTATAGGAGATTATTAAACTCTTATGCCTCAGTTCATCATGCTATAGTATGATGCATGAATTCAAATTAGACCCACATACTTTCAGTAAAGATATTCTCTCAATATGCGTCTTATAATGAACCTTAAATCGTTTTTTTAATCACTTCCATGCAATTTTTGAAAATTTTCCTCGAAAATTTGCGGTTAAACATTCTATGAACACTTGTGTGCTAAAAGTAAGTTTCAATTTTTATCAGGGCAGATTATGTTGAAAACAAAATTTTAGAATGATGATAAAATTCATATACAGTCTTATGTATAGACATTTTTCAGATATGGTAAGACTTACTTGCTATTTTCATTATTTTGTTTGAAAATTAGAAAATAATATATATTGCATATATGTAACAAGTTACAGAATGACTATTTGTTTCCGTAGGAATATTAATGGGTACAACAAGAGAATGCGGGCAAATATATATATATATATATATATATATATATTATATAGGGGAGACTAGGGAGGGTTCACCCGTTTACAAAATGATTTTCTATTTTTCAAATATTGAATGTAGAATAAAGTTTTATATATAATTTTATTCCTTATACAATCAGTTATCAAAATAAAATTGCTACATAAGTGTAATATATAATAAATATCAAGAATGATTGATTTTAAACATGATAAAAAAAATGGGTCGACGCTCCTTACATATGGAAGGGTTCACCGACTACATGGGAGGGTTGACCCACTTTGTTTTATATTGAAATATTTGTGAAGAGAAATAAAATCAGTTAAAAAAAAATAACTTTATGCTACATGATTTAATAATTATTTAAAAAAATATTTTTGAAAATATGATGCTCAAACAAACCTCATAAACGCAATCGCAAGTCAGAGGAGAAAAATTTTATTTTAAACACGATTTTGTCTCAGCAGATATAATTGTACAGCAGGAAAAATATAATTTTAACATTTAAGACAGATTCCATTAGTGACAGGTTCCATTTTCATAGGGTTTCATGTATTATTATGTCTCCGGATTTAGGAGCCATTTTCCCGATTTTTTTTGTCTCCTTATCCTACTTTTACACTAGACTACTTTCACATTACTTTTACAGTACACCTACTTTTACACTATTTTTACACCTACTTTTACACTACCTACTTTTACACTACTTTTTACACTAGACCTGACAACTTTAGTTGTCGCGTAGTTTGGCTTCATCTCACTGTATTCATCCTAGCGAAATTTGTCTAGATACCTTCCTTAAAGTTTTTCGATCAATACTATTTTCTTTTGCAGTCGCATGAGCACTTATCTTATCATGAACTTTATTTAAACCTTTCAGGGGTTAATTAGTACTTTCAGTACTAAAATGTGGAAATAAATGACTAGCAGCGGAATTTACGAACAAATTTATTTGGAAAAAGAAAAAGGCTGTATTTCGCATACATATTAAATGGAAAAGATTTTAGCAAAATTCTTTTGCCACTCTGGCGTTTGGGAATTAAAATTAAGGGGTTTGATAAACATACCACTGCCCCTGAAAGGATTAAGACTGCTGCTTTCATACTTTCTAGCCTTTTCCAATGTTTCTATTTACCTATTGTAAGTAATATTTAAATGGAAAAAAGTTCCTATCAACTTTCCCATTTATATTTCATTAATTTTTTTTTCCAGTGGATATTGTAGCAATTTTTCACGTCTTTGTTTAAACATTTTTATACATTTTCTTTTCCATCATCACATTTAACTAGAAAATTACATTATTAATTACCCATCATACGTATAGGGTAAGTCTTGTAATTGTTTTGAAAATCGAAATTTTTTTTGGACAGATTTACTCGTTTCAGACGTTGGAGATTCCGAAAAACATATTTTTAGAAGAAAAAAATTGTCCGTCTGTCTGTATGTGTGTTTGTCTGAAATCGCTCTATCTCCCGAACAAACTTAGATAGATACTTGAAATTCGGTGTGTACTTAGGGGGTAATAATTGGAAGAAGCCTATTGAATATCAGTAACCTCGATTAACCCGAACATTTTTTTTGGACTCTTGAAATATTCGTTCTGATAAAAACTAAAAAAAAAAAAATTCGAAATTGTTTATTTGAAGACATGAATATAAAATACAATACAAAAACATAAATTTTGCACCATGAATGAACTTGATCGGATAATTAGTTGCCGAGATATTTGTAATTCTATTTTTCACACTCTTCGATTTTTCGTGACCCTGTATTTCATTCAAATTTAAATTCAAAGATGTATTTTAATTGGAAATGAGACGCTTAATCCGACGCAGTAAATTGTTAGTTAATACGATTATATTTTTTCGAGTTATACGGATGTTTCTTTTACGCAATTTGGTACTACTCGATTATCCCGCCGACCAAAAAACTATTGCCAAACTATCTATATTATAAAGGACAAACATATCTGTGCGTAACGCATACGTCATTTAGCGAATGGCAACACTTTGAAATTTGAAATAAAATTTTGGTCTTGCAATTCAAATTTTTAAACTTCTAAACATCGCACATTTTAAATTTTTACACCGTCGTATAAGGAAAAAAATGCTCTTTTAAATGCAATTTCTTTGAAAGCTGTATCTTAATTTATTTTTGAGATATTAATTTTTTTTTGTAGTTTTTAATAAAATTTTTCTTATCGTGGCAACAAAAGGACAACATTTCTATTGAAAGTCATTGAAAGTAAATGAAAAATAGTCGAAAATAGGAGATACTGTATTTTTTTGTTGCCATTTTCTCATAAAACCTGAAAAAAAAGTTGAAATTAAAATATTGTCTATGTCAAGAATATTGTCTGTTATTCCGTGACAATGACGTCATATGCACACTTTTCTATAGACGAAGTTTAAGATTGGATTGTAAAAGTGGATTGCTTTAGTGGATGCAAATGACGTCATTTTATAAAAAAGCGTGTACTTTAATTCTTAAACCTGAATTATGTTTTGTAGAAGTGTGTCATTTTCACAGCCCAGCTGCTTTGAAATTCTTCACAGGTGAGAATGCTTCACTTTTAAAAATAATATAAACGAAATAACACACTGATAAAACGCAATGTTTTACAAAAATTTAGAGTGTCTTAAACAAATAATTCGTGGTTTAAAATAATATCATGTTTTTGAAGTTTTTGTCCAAAATTCTCTCGAATAATAAAATTTTAATGCTATTCTTTAGGACATTCTACTATAATTTTATCAAAATAATATAATTTGCTTAATTTAATTTTTCATAATTTTATATAATCTATATATTTAAAACACAATTGTGTTTTTTAGTCATCAGCCCTGATATTTCACTGAACCAATTTTACTATTTTTTTTTTTTTAACTAAAAGCTCTTCATTTGCAGATGTGATCGCACTATCTGTTTTTTTTTCTTTAATATCCCCACTTTTATATTTTAATTTTAAAAGCATTTATGAAATTTCTTCAAAATGGTGAGAATTAGATAGCTTTCATTATTGCAGACAACAGAGAAATATTGAGGCATTTTTATCTTTTTTCATGCTATTTCTGATAAAAAATCAAAATTATTGCATAAGGTTTTGTGTCGCAAAATCCCATTAGAAGCAGAATATGATATTAGGGGCATAATAACGGAAAATGACATACTGCTTTTGAAAACACGCATTTTTTCTCAAAATTTTCTATATTGTTTTTCCTTCTGCATGTGTACTGATACTAAGTTTCAGACACTAGCGAAATGCTTATTTAAGTAAAAATGAAGTCATATTTAAAAGAAAACAATCATTTTCTTTGATAAAACTAAGCATTTTAACACAAATGTGTCTAAAAATCATAAATTGCGGAAATTTTTACTCTCCGGAATTCAGATTAGAATCTCAAGTAAAGAGTGCGTCTGTTCACATAAAAGATGTTGCTGAAAATCGTGAATTGAAGTTTTGAGTTATGCTTACAAAATACAATTTTATTTTAAATGATGAATATGGATATGAGAAGTGCGTATGCAAATTTTGAGAAGGTGAAAATTGCTGTTTTTCATTCGGGAATACCGAGCATAAGAGCCTCGATTGATAACCACATCCTAATAACTGATCTTTTTTATATTTTACTGATTAGGTATCTATATTATAAATAACAAACGCATCTGTGCGTAACGCTGACGTCATTTTGCGAATGGCAACACTTCACGATCAAATTTCGGTTTTCAAATTTTCGCTACTGCAATTTTTTAATTTTCAATTTTCGTCGCATAAGGAAAAAAATTTACTTTCAAATGCAATTTGTTTAAAAACTGTATCTTAATTGACTGATGTATTATATTTTCTAAAATAATTTTTATGCATGATTTTTTAAATTATATCTTATCACGTGCCGGTTTCAATACATAATAATAATAAACATTTTACACATAAAGCATCAAACATTTTTCAGTATTTGTTTCTGATTATTTTTGCATAACGAAATTAATACTCCCTTTATAAACAAATAAAAGAATAATATTAAAAAAACCCCACCAATCTAACATATTTGTGAAAGGCAAATTAACGAAATTAATAATTCTTTTATAAAGAAATAAAAGAATAATATTGAAAAAACACAAATCTAACCTATTTGTAATCGTACAATTTAAATTTTTAGATCACCGTATAGGATTACGATTTTTTTCAAATGGAATTCGTTTGCAAAGTTCACCTCAGTTTACTGATTGTCTATGGTTTTAAAAACAATTTTAAAATATGAAATATATTTTTTTAATTTATCTATATCACGCGGAGTTTGATTACGAAAAATTAATCCGTTTGCCCTTAAAACAAAGAGTTTATCATTTTCTTACGGCTAATTTCCATTAAAAAACTTCCCTATGAATAAATAAATAAAATAATATAAATAAAACACAAATTTTACAGACATATATAAACTCTGAAATTATCAGAACATAAAAGGATGCCATAAGTAGCAAAATCTTGGTCAAATAACTCTTAGCATGCGGCTAATCAGAAAATATCGCTTTTCATAAATTTCAAAAAAATATTTGATTGTATAATTCGTATTTCCCGTATGAAAATTCTTTTTTAATGTAAGTTCGCAATCTAAAAAATTTATTCCATATAAAAAAATATATTAGTTTTCAATTAAAAAAAAAAAAAAAAAAATGTTTTCACCTATATTCTTTAACCCGGGAAACCCGGGTATGATCTCCTAGTAAGATTAAATGCCAATAGTTGCTTATCGTAAATGTCAAGCATTTAATGCCTCTCCATGCCTATAAGGGGGTTTACCATAGGGGGGACCGTGTTTTGTAGCCAAATACAGCCAAGTTTGTCGCCAACTTGACGGTATATCGCCAAATTTATTGGTCAAAATAAGTCGCCAAAAGTTACGCCAAATTGGCGGTATCTCTAATATTTCGCCAAATTCAGCAAAACTTCCATTGTAAACCAATACTTGCTTACAGAAAATCAACAAATTGAGATATTTTAATGCAACAAAAAGTAATATTAGCTTAAGGGGTTGTATTAATTATGGCGCAGATATCATATATGCTCCATATTGGCGCGATTGCCAATTTGGTGAAAACTTCAAAAGCATAAACAACATCATCCAGGTTACCATATAAAGAAAAATAACGACACTTAGGCGCCAGTTAAGTACCCAATGCGTTTATGACATTGGCGTCATAAAAAAAATCGCTCCAATTATCTGTATATGACAGCTGTGCTTTAATTATATTTAAGAGAGTCCAAATAAATTAAATTATGAATAAAAATAACATGGTACAATGCTTAGCAAATATCACATGTTTTATTTTCATATTTTACTAGGAGGCTCTGCCCCCTGCAAGCTACGATCGCCAACCCCCGTTCAGACACCGCAGAATCTAAAAACACGCTAATCTGATCGGTTTAAAAAATATTATAGAAGATTGAATTATACGGAAAAAAGCTGTGTAGATCTCCCTGTAAACGGGTTTCCATTCAATTTTCTTTGATTTCAAAAATTTAAGGCCGAATCAGTTGCTGTTAAGACATCCAATGTTGTTTTCGTGTTTGATTAAAGAGGATCAGTTAGTTTGAAAAGAAGCTAAAAATAAAAGGAATTAAGTGTACAGAGTCTTTGTCTCCCGGTATTTTAAAACAATTTCTATAACAATAGCCTAAGTCATGTGACTATCATCAAGAGTTCCGAGCGAACCACTTCGCTTTTTATAATCCTGGTGCCATTTTGGTACTTTAATATTAGTCAGGTACAGGTGATAAGTCGCCAAATATTATTCTATCGCCATCATTTCATCTATATTATAATAGTCCAAGTCATGTAACTGCCATAAATAAATACGCTCTGATCCCTTCGCTTTTCATGTGAAAGTTTTGCCCAGATATCATATACGGCCCCATATTAGCGCGATTTTTTTTCGGCGCTAATTTGGGGAAAATATCAACAGCATACACAACAACATCCGGCTTATCAAATCAAGCAAAATAACGATACCAGTTAAGTACCCGTTGCGTATATGACATTGGCGTCAGAAAAAAATAGCGCCAATATGGGACCGTATGTGGCATCTGTGCCGAAAGTTTTCCATTTCGATTTAAAAAAATCAATTTTTTTTTAATAATACTACATAAAAGCATTGTCGCGAAGAATTATTGGTGCTGTTAAGCTAGCCGGATGCAAATCTCGCCAATAACTATTTTTCAACTCGCCAGTTAGCATTTTTTTTTTTTTTCGAATGGTAAATTATAACATTGTTTGGAAGTTGGAATTAAATGTCATCGTCTGTTACATAATTTAATATTTGGCCAGATGCCATATACGCACCCGATTTGGCGTGATTTTGTTTACGAAAATTTGGCGAAATCCTCGTTTTCGAATACCAGTTACATATGTATTTTTGGTACTACTTAGTTATCCCGTCGAACAAAAATCTATCACCAAACTATAAGATTAAATGCCAATAATAGTTGATAAATGTCACATTCACTTGACTTTAAGCAAGTTACACGTCTTTACGTCATCAAGTGATTTTTATTTCGACGTTTTATTTGTATATTTATTAATGTTATACTATTTTCTTTGTTCTTTCGTTATTTAAAATAAAAATTATTTATTCATTATTATAGCGATTTATATAATTTGGCGAAATGGGTCGATGGAATAACTAAGTAGTACCGTATTTTTTAATTATTTTCTATTATTTTTTATTTTTAAAGGAAAATAACAAAAAAAAAACTATAACACAAAACAATTTATGTAATTTTAAAAAAAAAGTAAATAAAGTAAATAAACTCTTATTATTAAATAAACAACAATAGCCGGGTTACCATGTCAACCAAAATAATGCCATTTTGGCGCCAATTAGGTACCCCGGTGCATTTATGACATCTGTGCCTAATATTTTTCTTTTCATTTCGTTTAAAAAAAATAAAGAAGTGAAAGCCATTTATTTTAAATGTTTCTGCTTGTATTAAATAAAATGATAATTAAATACAAATTGAATTATGAATAAAAGTAACATGATACATTTCTTAGCATCCATTTAAGGGAGGCCACACTTCTCGCCAAATTAGTTTAAAATAATAACCTTTTCTAAAATCTGAAAAAAATATATATGTTTGATTAAAATTTGAGTTGCCATCATTAGAAAAATGTATATAAAATTAGAAAAAAAATAATATTTCGAAAACTAATTCGAATTTAAAAATTCTAATACGAGTTTTGAAATCTGCGGATCAATATTGATTTTTGGTGTTAATTTCATCGCAAAGTATTCCTTTTTTTAGGAGAAATCACCGTGAAACGTAATCAGTAGTTTTATCTGTCGATTCAAAGAATCGTTACATTTCAGGCGTTTCATATATTCGTTTCATAAATTCGTTTCATTAGGATTTTATATGTATAGGGTAGATAGATATTATCTATATCCATGATGGGTAAGTATTATGGTGGCCCCCAACGACTAGCTTTTTATATAGTATAACCATTAACCTTTCATTATGCACAGTGTATAATAAAAATATTTTCAAAACCACTTAATTAAGGAAGCCTTGTCCATCTGGTCAACCCTCCCCCACATCGACTGGGTCAAGCCTACCTACATAGCCTTTTTCTAAAAAATAGCACATTGTTATCTTAAGCCTAACTTACTGTACAATCTTTATGCCTGGAATGAAAGCTCAATATTTCTGTATTACTTAAAATCTACTTACTTAAATTTCTATGATATAGTTTATCTGAAAAAAGCTTACAAATATGTTTTTTAAATACACAAATTTGAGGTTGAAAACGACTCACATTTGATTTTTTTCCAACCTATTTCGATTATCTGTATGAAACAATGACTGGTGTTTGAGCGTACCAGTAGCTTTGGTTTATTTCTATTGATAAAACTCTAAAATTCTTTTAAATATGAAAACTGATGTGTGGGTCAAGCCTCCCGTGTGGTCTACCATCCCTAGTCTCCCCTATATATATATTTCTGCATACTTTGCCATAAGCATGATTTATGCTTGTATTCGTTTTGAAAAGGGCTGCATCAAGTTGTATTTTCTTCGCAAAATTTAAATAGGACATATTAAAATTCCTCTTAATATCCTATTTTATTTCAATCAAAAGACGCTAATTTAGAAATTCCAATGAACAGAAAATATATGCTATAAAGCATAACGCATCTATCAGAAAAAAAAACATTATAAAGGTAAACTTAGATTGGATGAGGTTGGGCATTGACCTGAATTCACTGAGAAGCACCAAAGGTATAAGTAATTTACACTATTTTCAAAATATGGAGCAGCCTTATGTAGACGGGGAGGAGACTGCACAGATCACCACTTCATCGAGTTGGTGGTTGAAATTCCAGGATTAGACCGAACTCGATTGGCATATTAAAATGCAATTGGCCTGCTTAGTCATATATTGGATGAAAATATATACAGACCCGATTTTAGTGGTTGATCGGTATGTTATATCACTGTGTTTTCCTGCACCCAAACGTATGAAAATATGGAGAACTGGATGCAAAACACAATGGAAAACCTTTTAGTCAACCACAAAAATCGGATTTGCCGGTGTTCCCCACCAAGATATATGTGTTAAAAGACCAGTTCCATTTTAATATGCGAATCGAGTTTTAACTAACCCTGGACTTTCAGCGGTCAACTCCCGGAGGTGTTGGTTTCTCCTCCCGCATCCTGGTCTAATACTTAAACTATTTTTTTTCATTATTATTAGCGTATATTAGCGTAATTTTATGTGCTATTACTTCCTTATATTTAATTTTTTTATATATATACTGCGAACTTGCATTTCATATTTCATACAAATTTACCATATAAACTGGAGTAGGAGTCTATTTCAAGTATAACTCGCCTAGACGGAGCATGGTTAACATAGATAGTGCACAGATTGATTCCATATTATATATTTATTAATCTTATCTTTTTCAAAATTTAAATACACTCATGTCCAAAATTAAGGTCACAGACATAAAATGTGCTAAAATTGATGAACTATTCACTGTGTTGCCACGAAATTTGGCACAAAGGTATATTACAGTAGGAGAAAGAATACAGCAACATAAAAATATGGAAAAGATTTTAACTGTGAATTAAGATACAGGGTATATCAAAAAGTGTTAAATCATGAATCAGAGATAAAGTATTTATCTTGGGAAAAGTATGTCTATTATGGAGTGTGACTACCGTGCACTGATAAACAAGTCTCACAACGAGCTCTCATACTGTTTATGAAGGTGTCAAAAAATGTTTGTGGCAACAAAGCCCATTCTTCCAAAAGCGCCGCTTTTAACTCCTGGCGGATCTTGGGAGGGTGGCTACGCTGTTCAATGGCTGTTTCTAGACCATACCAAACATGTTCAATATCATTGAGGTCCGGAAACCTCAAGGGCCAATTCATTCGGCGAATATTCTCTAATTCAAGAAAATCATCAGCAAAGTGAGCTCTGTGTTACTACGCATTATCGTCCATAAACATGAAGTCCGGGCCTACAGCACCCGGAACAATCTCACATAGGCTTCAAGGACCTCATCCCTATAGCGATGTGCGTTGACAGTATCCGCATTCAAGACATGCAGTGGTGTACGGCTGCCCAACATTAAGCTGCCCCTGACAAGGATTCCTTTACCACCAAATCTGTCGATTTCTTTTACGTAGGAGGGATGATAGCGAGTTCCACGTTCTTCTCAGATGAAGATTCGACGAAAATCACTCTGCGTGGTGAATCTCGACTCAGAACTGTAAAGAACACATCCCCATTCTTGTTTTGTCCAAGACTGATGTCTTCGTCTCCATAACAACTAAGCTTTTCGGTTGCATTCAGAGAAAGGGCCACAGGACTGGACCCGAGCCTTAGGGATTAGGTCCTTGAAGCCCATGTGAGGTCGTTCCGGAGTACTGTAGGCCCGAGCGTCATGTTTATGGACGGTAATGCGAAGCCACATAGAACTTACATCGTTCATGATTTTCTTGAAGAAGAGAATATTCGCCGAATGATTTGGCCCTCGAGGTATCCGGACCTCAATGCTATTGAACATGTTTGGGATGGTCAAGGAAAAGCCATTGAACAGCGTAACCACCCTCCCAAGATCGTTAAAAGCCGCACTTTTGGAAAAATGGGCTTTGTTGCCACAAACATTTGTTGACACCCTCATAAACAGTATGAGAGCTCGTTGTGAGGCTTGTTTAGCAGTGCCCGGTAGTCACACTCCATAACAGACAGATTTTTCCCGAGATAAATGGTTTATCTCTGATTCATTATTTAACACTTTTTGATCTACCCTGTATCTTAATTCACAATTAAAATCTTTTCCATATTGTTATGTTGCTATATTCTTTCTCCTACTGTAATATACCTCTATGCCAAATTTCGTGGCAACACAGTGAATAGTTCATCACTTTTCAGAGATTTTATGCTTGTGACCTTAATTTTGGACATGAGTGTATTTTTCTCCCTTCAAAATTAAAGCAATACCATGCACGAAATCCTATATTATTTTCTTTAAATTCTATGCAATTAAACTTCTTTACTTCATTTTTTGACTGCATCAACATTTTAAAATGTTAGAATACTTTAAAATAAAAAAAAAATCAATCTAATTTAACATTAATTGGATTTTTTATCTTTCTTATATTTAAGAAATGAGAAAAACAAATTGCATATATACATTTGCCTTACGTTAGTGATAAATTTTTACACGTAAAATAAAATGCATTCATGGGCCTGTGTCGTTTTTACTATAATATATTTAATTTCATAATCATTTACTGGTATTTCAGCTGGAGAAAATCTGAAAATGAGAGGAACAGAATTAATAAATATCCCACATATTTATATTTCAAAATGACATAGCACATAAATATCGGTAAAAAAAGTCACTTTTAAATCAAAAATGTTCTATAAAACATCTCATAGGGCAGAGTAGCCATATTTGGACAGTAGCTTTAAATGGACCGCTGTAATTTTGAAGAGGCGCCATCTACCACTGAAGTTCTACTCATCAGAATGATGCTATTTATAATTAGAGGAATGACACGCCTTCCATGATCTGTTTTCAGGCAATTTTAAAAAAACGTAAAATTAGCTGTTTTGATCAAATGTTTTCCTACTAAACGTAAGGGAATACATTAAAACTAAGGTAAATTGTTATGTTTTCATATGCATATCTAAATTCATGCAGTAATTGCCTATACTTTTCAAGCGGAATTGTTTGCTTTAGTTTTTGTTCTTAGGCTTGAGATTACCTGGTTTAAAAAATGGCGGAGTTGCTTTAATTGGACCAATTTGAGTTGCTTAAATTGGTCCAGATACACGAATCTAAAAAGCAAAATCAAGATAGTGATGTTGGTTTTGCCTTATTTGTAAAAAAAAAAAAAAAAAATAGCGACGATAATTTAGTGTTCAGATTGAAAATTATGGTTTCATGTTTTGTGCGCTGGAATAAATAATGGACAAAAGGAATTCAAGTGTAAGCCTTGCTACACTCCTTGCATGACATTCAAGTAAATTGACAACAGTACCATAAATTCTAGTCTTAATTACTTATAACTTTGATTTATATTTTGAATACATTTTGGTTTAAAACAATTACTCTTACTTTCAGACATTTAATTTCATTATATTTCATTGCTGTTGTTTTGTTTGATTGTTTCATTAATTGCAAACTTTGCTTTTAATAAAATTAGTTATATCCCCTACTCATTAAAACTGTCTAATATTTTTTGGTCCAATTTAGGAGACTGGGGGTCAAATTTAGGCGACCAGTTGCTGAATTTGTACCACTTTTGACATTTTTTTAAAAAATTAAAATAAAACTTAAGATTTTCAAAAAGAAATTGTACGAAAGAGTTTATTTAGTTAGTAAATGACTACGAGTAGTTATTGACTACGAGTAGTGATATTTTTCAGATATTCCAAAAATAAAGCTAGTTACACCTCAAAATAAGTGAAGTGGTCCAAATACAGCTACTCTCCCCAATAAAGGTTTACATCTTGTTTTAAAATCATTCATTAATAATTTTATGATTAAAATTTAACAATTTCGGTGTTTAAATAAATTTTAAATAAAGCTTTTTCCCTTATTTAATGCATAAGAAATATAGTAAATAATCAGATGCATATTCTTAATAAAACTGTAGTTAGTGCTAATTTTTCAGATTTGTAAGATATTCGTTAGCTTTTTGGAAAAATGTTTTAAAGAGCTTTGTGGCAAATCTGACACATTAAGGTGTTTATTAAGCCTCGCCTTTAAAAAAAACTATTATATTGTGGCCATCACAAAAATTTCTTATATATAAATCACGTAAATTAAATAATATAAACAGTACAATAAAATACATTAATATAGCACCAATTCATTTCAAATTATATATGGATTTAAAGTTTCATGGAAATTCGTGCATTAGTTCTTGAGATAGAACTATAGGGAAAATTCTGAAAAAATTAGCATAGCAGCGCCAACTATTGAGCGAGTTACACCAAAACATAAATAGCACTAATTCATATCAAGGTATACCCGAATCTGAAGTTTGTTAAAAATCCACGCATTAGTTCTTGAGGTAGAACTATTGCGGAAATCTCAAGAAAATGCAGCATAGCAGCGCCACCTGTTGAACGATTTATACCAAAATGTATAAAACGCCAATTCATGTCAAAGACTAACTGAATCTCAAGTTTGATAAAAATCCGAGCATTAGTGCGGGAAATTGAGGTATTGTAGAAATAGTGAAAAATGCTGCATAGCAGCGCCACCTGTTGAACGATTTACACAAAACACGAAGCAGCTCTAATTCATATCCGGGTATAGTTGAATCTGAAATTTGTTGAAAATCGAAGTATTAGTTCTTGAGATAGGGCTATTGTGGAAATCACACAAAATGCAACATAGCAGCGCCACCTGTAGACCGATTCACATACAAATGTATAAAACGTCAATTCATGTCAAGGACTAACTGAATCTGACGTTTGATGAAAGTCCGTGTATTGGTTCTTGAGATTGAGCTATTGTGGAAATCGTGAAAAATGCTGCATACCAGAGCCACCTGTTGAGCGATTTAAACCAAAATCTAATCAGCAATCTATATCAGGGACTCACTAAATATACATTTTTATTAAACTCCGTGCATTAGTTTCTCAGATAGAGTGCCCACAGAATTTGTGTCACATACATATAAACAGACGGACAGACAGGCAGAGTGACAGACTCACAGACAGATATTTTGTAAAAACATGTTTTTTGGAATCTCTGACTCACAAAACGTGTAAATAAGTCGAAAACAGGAATTCGAAAATTTTCATGAATTCAATACTTTCTTCTTGTAAAGATAGAAGAAAGTAATAATTTTTGATCACTATCTTCGTACTACAAAAAAAAAAAAAAAAAAAAAAAAAAAAAAAAAAAACTAGTCGGATGTACCAATCCCAAAACTTTCTTCTATCTCATACATGTTAATACTTCAAAATTCGCTATTACACTGCCAAAATTAAATGGCAATCTATGCATCTCATGAGGATTCTAAAGATATGAAATTCCGTGCATTAGTTCTTGAGATATGACTATCGCTGAAATCTTCTAAATCCAGCAAAATGCTGCCTAGCAGCGCCACCTATTGGGTGATTTATACCAAATCCTAATCAGCAACAATTTATGTCAACGTCTGACTGAATCTGAAGTTCGGAGAAAATCCGTGCATTAGTTTTTGAGATATTGCGGGCTATTGCGAAAATCGTGAAAATTTCTACATAGCAGCGCCACCAATTGCGTGATTAACACCAAAACCTAATTAACAACAACATGTGTCAACATGCAACTAAATCTGAAGTTAGATGAAAATTCGTCCATTAGTTCTATAGATAGAGCTATTGAGGCAATCGTGAAAAAGGCAGCACAGAAGCGCCACCTGTTGGGCGATTTACACCAACACATAATCTGTAGCAAGTCATATAAAGAGCTAACTGAATCTGAAGTTTGATGAAAATCCGTGCGTTAGTTCTTAAGATAGAGCTATTGGGGAAATCGTGTAAATCCTGCAAAATTCATCCTAACAGCGCCACTTGTTGGGCAATTTACACCAAAACGTAATCAGCATCAATTCATATCAAGGACTAACTAAATCTGAAGTTTGATCAAAATCCGTGCATTAGTTCTTGAGATAGAGCTATTTCAAAAATCGTGAAAAAGGCTGGATAGCAGCGCCACCTGTTGAGCGATTTACACCAAAAACTGATCAGCATCAATTTGTATTAGGGACTAACTGAATATAAATTTTTATTAAATTCCGTGCATCAGTTTTTGAGATAGAGCGCCCACAAAATTTGTGTCACATACACACAGACAGACAGACTCACAGACGGATATTTTGTAAAAACATCTTTTCTTGGAATCTCTGACCCCTAAAACGTATAAATCTGTCAAAAACCGGAATTAGAAAATTTTCATGAATCCAGTACTTTCTTCTTGTAAAAATTAAAAAAAAAAAAAAAAAAAAAAAAAAAAAAAAAAAAAAAACGACCATTTGGAAAATGATTTTTTCAAAGACTAAAATTTAAGACATAAAAAATCGCACGGAGTTGATCGTACATTACGTATGCCTTGAATTAAACATTAATAGTGTTATTACACGTAAAAATTGCAAGCGACAAAAATCGCCTGCTACTCGTCGGATTTCCTGAAACTTACATATTATCCACCTGAAACTTACATGTTATCCAAGCATTTCTTTGGCTGTTCGGGAAAAGGTCTTTTCCATCGTCCAAGAAATCTGACGACCCATTTTAAATAAAATTTCATTCTTAAACTTCTAAACATCCCACAATATTACTTTTTACACCGTCGTTTAGAGAAAAAAATTTACATTTAAAAGCAATTTGTTTGAAAGCTGTATCTATATTTGTTTATGAGTTATTTTTTTTTTGTAGTTTTTATTATTTTTTTGTCATAGTGGGAACAGAAATATTCATCTCTGTTGAAAGTAAAGGGGAAATACAGACTACTGTATAGACCAATCAGAAAACGAATAAAATGCGGATTTAACCAATAAAACGCCTCAGCTATGTTTTTGTTTTCCTACCATGACAGAGAACAATAACCATTTTTCCAAATGGTTAAAAAGAAAAGATGAAAGAAAAACGCAGCAAAAAAAAGCCGTTGTGTAACTTCTAGTTGTACAAATTTATAAGTACTAATATTAAATTGATTTTTCCTTGTATAATAACTAGGGGGCTCTGCCCCTTCGAGCTACGCTCGCCAACCCCCGTTCAGGCACACCAAAATTCAAAAAGCGCGCTAATTTGATCGGCTTTAAAAATATTGAATTAAAATTAAAAACAACTACAACAACAACAACAAAAAACAGTAGCGATCTCTCTATAAACGGGTTTCCATTCGTTTTTCTTGGATTGGAGATTTTTAAGGCCAAATCCGCTGCTGTTAAGAGATACAATGACTGTTTTCGTATTTAATTGAAAAAATTAGTTAAACATTTGAAAATAAGCTAATGTAAAATGAATTAATTAAACAGTGTCATTGTCTCTCGGTGTTTTTTAACAGCGCTATAACACAGTTCTTTTAAGTAATTCATTTTAAATGTATCGCTTCAAATCTGACGTAATTTACACCAAAGTTTTATTTCTCTCATTATTATTCACGTGAAAATACTTTTGTTGTTAGAAGGAAATATTATTTGCGCTGTCTTCGAATTCACGATAATAGTTGAAAAAATTATCTCAAAATATCTCGCGCAAATATATTTTTCAATTTAAATTCTTTTGCCATATTTTTTGGACATTTTAAATATGACGTAATTTCCTCCATTTACAAGTTTTAACTCATAATAATGATTTTTTTTATTTTAAGATTTTGTTTCTCTTTTAAAATTCAAGTGTAAATATGGTTCTTATGACGTAATTTTCCTGCTTTTAACATGTAATTATTTAATTCTAATTTTAAAGTATTTTTCTGTTTATAATAATCACGTGTAAATACATTTTTGATTTGAAGTAAACATTATTGTTTGCGCTGTCTATACAATTGACAACAGTTTAAATTAATAACATTTTCTAAAATTTGTAAAAAATATCTCTCGGAATGCTGAAAATTTTAATTTAAAATAGAAATAAAACCTCAAAAAATGAGTCCATGAGTCCAATAAGAAAAATAAATGCAATCTGCACACCGGGAACTTATAACGTATAAAATGATCTAAAAATTATTAAATTCTCATGTATAGTTTTTGCTCCAATAAAACTTTTTTAATGGAACGATTTTGTCCAACTTTAGCATTAAATATCTCTTAAAATAATACTTCGATTTGAAAACTGTCTGCATCAGCGTGTTTATCAAACATTTCTCTATAATACCGCCGATTTTCATATATTTGTATGCAACAGTTTTTTTTTTTTTTTAATATTAACGATAAAAGGCCATGCTTAAGCATTCAAATTGGATGCCGATCTACTAGGAATATCTACGCAGATTTTCATTTGTCCATTTCCAAATCAAAACTTTTTTTTTATGTATAGAAGGATTCATAGAACACGTGAATAACGATAAGCTGGAAATAATTCTAATAACTTATTTTCAAATATAATAATTAAGGAAAAGTTATTTAATCCCGATACTTAATAAAATGCAGTTTGTTCAATCAAGTGTAATTACTTTTCCAATATTTTGTACACAATATTTTTGTTTACCTTACAGCTATCGCTTTGGTCGGTTTAGATAGGAGGCTGGGATGTTTCAATGATAAATCCTCTAAAGATTCAGACGGCCAGAAGATGATAAATGCCGTCCAAACGCTGTTCGAATGCATGAATAAGCTAGAAGGATTTAATGGAAATATACCGTTTTGGAAAATCTTCCCGACACCTACATGGAAAAAGTTTGCCAGAGCTGGCGATACTTTCACAAAGTTAGTTTTAACCAATATTGAAGTTTTTCTTTTTTTAATGTTTTGTCCCATTTTCCAACATCGTTTTGTTTACCGAAACTATGAATTCGTAATTATCAGGAGATTTTTTTTATTGCATCGTGATGGGCATCAATCCTTTTCAAAATAATAACACTGTCTAATAACTGTAGTGAATTTTGTGACTATAATTTGATTCAATTTAGAGTAACTGTAAAAACACCTTTTTTAAAGTTATGGATGTATTTTTAAGTAGCATTAATTTGAATTTTGTTATATCGCATAATACACGTGAATATTTAATTACTGGATCGCGCCTCTAGAGACATTAAAATGGAATTGATGGAAAATTTTCTAGGAGTACTGAAAATTATGTCTACATTTAAAATGAATAATTTTATTCAGATGCATTGCGAAAAATCACTGTCCATGAATCAAATTGCATTATCTTTTTAGCACAGTCCACAAGATATTTCAAACATTATGAAGCTATTTATAATAGCATCTAGAGATATTAAAACGGAATTGATGGAAAAATTTCTAGGAGTACTAAAAATTACGCCTACATTACAAATGTATAATAGTATTCAGATGCATTGAGAATAACGACTGTCCATGAATAAATTTGCATTTTCTTTTTAGTACAGTCCACAATATATTTCAAAAGTTATGAAGCTATTTTTAATAGGAACATAATGCAGTCAACATCTGAAAAATAAGCAAGTTTCAAGGCACTATCATTTTTTATGGCTGTTTATTTAGTGTAGAATAACTTAAGACAAACCAATTTAAATAAATCACAAATACAAGTAGCCTAGCAGACATTTGAAGATATTTAACGTCATTAAAATATATTTAAAAGTTTAATCTCAGCAGGCAATTATATTCTAAAAATAACGTCGCTTTCATTTGTAAAGCTATTTTTTTCTAAAATTATGGCGTAATTTTCAATGAATTTTCATTCCATTCGTGCTGAAATTAACATCTGTTAATTAAAATAAATATTGAATTATAATTTCCTAATGGATTTTTAATTTGTTTTAAATATAACTAACTGTTTTCCGAGCAAAGAAAGAAACAATGGGCCATCAGCTGGAAAAAAGATAGCAGTCAGCACTGCCACCAGCGGTAAAGTGCAATGGTACCAATAGTTAAACCAGTACAAAAGTGTCCGTGCGGAATGCAGCTGGCCCATCAGTGATGGCCAACAGCAAGCCACTATTGGTATACCATCACATTACTTCAATTCGGCATTTTTCCTGCAGTGCTAGCATCTATCCTACAGTTATTCCTTTGTCGGGCCAGCACTTTCCCTTACAAAAATTTCTTATAGAATTCTATAAAAAAAAAGCATAGAAAAAGCATTATAGAATATTACAGAATTATGGCACGTTTTCCTATAAGCTAGTTTCACCAAAAGCTATAGAAATATCTGTAGAAGTGTCTATAATAGAAATGTCTATAGAAATCGGAGGTTTATTCGTTAAGTATAAAGGGGGGACGGAGGCTAGTCTCTCCCTTAATTTAGATAAGCGGGTTTTACAGAATTATTCGATTTGCTTCAAATTTGATATACCAATTTATTCCTACATGGCGCTTCCTTCATTTGATTTGGAGTTTCATTGGTTAAGTATAAAAAGGGGAAAGGGGGGCAAGTCCCTTCCTCTTAATTTAGATAAATGGGTTTTCATTCAGAATTATCCAATTTACTTTAATTTTTTTTCTAGGTTAATTCTGATAAGAAGCTTTTCTGATTAGATTTGAAGGTTCATTGGTTCAGCATAAAGGGAGAAAAGGGGGAGCTAATACCCCCCTTAATTCTACGAAAAGGTTTTTTCCATGCAGAATTATCTGATTTGCTTCAAATTTGATATACCAGTTTATTACGTTAAGAAGCTTCCCTGATTACATTTGGAGGCTCATTGCTCCAGTATAAAGGGGGGTAACGGGGGCTAATCCCCTTCATTTATTTTTTGAGGGGCATTATTCTTTGAAATAAGAGCATAATATACAATTAGTGTGAATAACCTGTGAGCTCAGTGACATCAGTTTAACTGGGCACTTATCTGAACTAAACTCCTTACTACAACTTATCTGTAGATACATTAGTCGGCGAGGTGTCAGTGTTAAACAACAATTTAAGATATTTGCTAAATTACTATTCTAAAATAGTGGTATCAGCACTTAAGATTTTTTTTAGTTTGAATAAGTCATATTTATCTCATCACGCTGTTAAAAAAACACACGCAAACGGTAGAGAACGCTACAGTTCAAAAATGGACTAAAGCTAGAATTTAAGATATTTGCTGAAATTACTATTTGAAAACAATGATATCAACAATTATGGAATTTTTATATTGAATAAGTAAAATTTATGCTGTATTTTTTAAAAATGTGATACCATTCTGAAAAATGCTGTAAAAGCTATCTGTTCTTTAGTTTTCCTAATGTTTAACAAATTCCCGTCTATTGGGCGAAAAAACATTTGTTTCATAAGTTTAAAAATCGATTTTTTCATAAATCGGAAAGCTGTGGTTCGATTGTTTTTACATTTAGATTTTATGAATCAGCATATGAAATCACATCCAGATGCATATCCGGAACAGAACCAAATTTGTAAAATAAATATTTAAAAAAAAATGTACTTCTGTTATCAAAACCTAGTATAAAAGTATCTCTTTTTCTTTCCCTGTCACGTGGCGTGCTGTGCACAAAATGCAATTCTAAAATGAATTACCAAAAAATTAATTATCTTCTCTTCCGATTGTCGAAATTAAAAAATAAAGACATATTATAAAAGAGAATAAAATTTTACGTTGGATGACGTAAAAATGGTAGTTCAAAAATCGGTATTTAAAAAAGTTTAGCCCTGTATAAAAATTCTGTGTTTCTTTCTGACCACAAGACGAACCTGTTTTATATTGTCTTGTTTACAACCAAAAAATCAATACCATCAGTCATCTGTCGCTTTCAAAAATGAAGGAAAATAAAATATTAATTACTCGATTTTTAACGAATTTTCGAGTTTTTATGGTACGATCAAGATAATTTTTAGAATTTCTGAAATCTGATTTTTTTGCCATTCTTGTGGTACTAATTCCGAATTTCTGGAATGCGTAGAAAAAAAAGTAATCGCATCTTAAAGAAATCCCAGTTCTTATCTGTCATTAAAATAACATCAGTTTTAATTGGTGAAAGAGATTGTTTTTGCAATTTGATAAAAAATCCATGTTTTTGTTGAATTATGAATGTCTTTCCGATCTTGTAATTGATGGTTTTTAATTAATAACGTGCGTTAATTACGACTTTTTCAAAATGTTATGATTTGTTGTTTGATGTGAGGCGTTCAGCTATAAGTATGCAAAATTTCAATCCTCCAACATATATAGTTTCTGAGAACGGGCTCTGTGACAGACGGATAGACAGACGAATAGTATTTCGTCAGATAAACGAAATCCTAAAAAAGAGACAAATAATAAAAAATAACGTCCACATTTGAGCGTTAATGGTTAATTTATGCGTGAAATGATTTCTTAAAAAAAAAAAAAAAAAAAAACTAACAGTAAATTTCTTTGATTTCTACAAATTATTAAAACTTAATATATTTAATATATCTCATATTATTTTTATCAAAATTTAATTATTCGTTCAAATAATCCAATAACTCTGACTGCCGAAAAATTACTTCGAGCTTTTTTTATATATGTAACTATATACCGGGAATGACACTACCAGTGCAGCTAAACCATAAAATTTTTACTACTCTTGTTGAGAGATTCTGTAGGGTATAATTTATTATTAAATTTTGTTCTTTTTATTATTGACAGTAATTTTAAATATAAAGAACTAAACGTCAACATATGTGGAAGAGAGCATGAAAATGTTAAAGAATAATGCTCATGAAACCATTCAAATATCTCTACTATGTTTCATTTCAATTACATTTTGAGTATTTATTGTAAAATTATTCCTTAACTTTATCCTTCTGGTTTTATTATAATGTGTTTATTATAATGTGTCTGTTTTAACTTGTGCCTAACATTTCAGACAGGTTTTACAAAACAGCTTATTTTGTTGTATTGCACAAAGAGTCGATTAAAACAGATTAATGAAAAACGTAAAGACGAGTTTTTAATAAAAACCAATACTAAAATCTGATATTTTCCCTTTTAGACTAGCTTTCAAATACATAAATCAATCTATGGACAATTTGAAGAAACATTCGGAGAGTAGTGAGCAAGAAATTACTCTGTTGCAGGCCATGTTAATGACCAAAGATCTCGATGTATCAGATGCAATGGTGACTGTTGCAGACATGCTGGCTGCAGGTATCGATACGGTAAATTTCTATCAACACATTTCTTTGTTATTTTGACGATTCATCTGAACAATGTATAGTAAATATTAAATAATAAAACTCAGTATGAATCATCATAAAAACAAAAGAAAGTACAGAGCGCGTTTCGAATTGGAAACTTTAACAGCCCGTCATCAGCAAATGTAAACACATGTCCGTAAGGGACCAAGGTCTTAAAGGAACAGAAAGGGGGTTTCAAAGAACGCGACAGGGGACGTTAAAAATAAGAAAAACTCTAATCACAGAGTAGAGGAAAGTGTAGCCAAAATGAAAACTAACAGAAAAGGGAAAATGAAATAAAAATAATTAAACAAAGTTAAATAAGATAAAATAAGTAAATTAAAACTAAAACTAAAAGATAAAACGCAAGGGAAAAAATAGATTATTTTTTAAATAATAAAATGAAAAGAGATAAGAAAAGAAAGGAATGAATTACAAAAGTAATTTCCAAGCTGAAGAGAAACAAGAAAGAAATATCTTGAGTCCAGCATAGATTATTTAACACTTTCCAACACATTCAGAGTAATGTAATAAAAATACACCGTTTAATAAGTTAAAATATTATGTCTAATTCAACCATATGGAAACGCATAACATATTTGAAAACCCAATTTCAACTGTTCCCATCTACAATCAGAAAATTGAATTCTTTGATCAGCCCTGTATATGCTATATAGTTTTGTATCTATTAACTACATGCATGCCAAAATTTAGTCCACTTAAGAAATACATATACTACAGTTGAAAATCCCCCTTCAGTAATTTCCTTTTATACGGAGAATGGTGCATGAATACTTTTGTGCAACCCTGTATATGACGTATAGAATTGATATATAACGAGTAACATGCAAAATATTAGATAAATTTAAAAGTTCATACCGAATTTTAAAACATACACTCCGGCAATTATTACTCAAAGACAGTACTGTAACCGATTTCTTTTGTGTGTCCCTGTAAATGAATAAATAAGGGAGTAATCCTGGTACGTGAATACCTTTGTGCAGCCCTATATATGAGATATGAGATATAGAATTTAGATATAATGAGTAACATGCAAAAAATTAATTAAATTTAAAAGCGCATATCGAGTTTTAAACAGTACACTACAACAATTATTACTCAAAGGCAGTACGATAAAAGATTTCTTTTGTGTGTCCCTGTAAATGGATAAAACATGCCATGAATTCCTTGTTCTAACGTAATCGCAGTGAAATTTAGTGATTCATATCAGTTTCAATACATTTGAAATAGCGTAGTGTCATTAAAATTCTCTGAAAAGGATTTTTCCCCATATACCGTAATATAATGGAATATTTTTGAGTGCCCCTGTGAATGGACTATTAATTCTACATACTTCATATACAATACCAACCATATTTTGGTGACCCTTAATAACCTTTATCAATTGCATGAAAATCCGAGTATATTTACGGAAGTTAGAGCCTGGACAGACGGACAGACAAACCGAATGCATTGCATTTTTCAACTTTGTTGGAAAGTGTAGAAAAGGAGATGATTGACAAGCTTATTGGAGATTTTTAAATAAAAAATACTTTGTGAAAATCCAAAGGAGTGGGAGGGACAGGAGAAAAATAATTCTGGAGATGGAGAAATCGAAACAGTGACTAGAATTCAAAAATTAGGGGCAATCGAAGATTTAGAGATTTCTTGATTTAATACAGGGGAGCCTGTTGAGGCTTGACCTACCCTTCAGTTTTCACATTTAAAAGAGTTTCAGAGTTTTGCCAATAGGTGGTAACCAAAGCTACCGAATTGCTCAATTGATAGTCTTTATTTCATGCAGAAAATTGAAACAGTGTGGAAAAATGAATCGTCAAGAATTTTTAGCTTAACCCTTTATGTTCTGAATTATGAATTCATGAAAATTTTATCTTCTAAAGCATTTTCCGTGAATTTTTTAAACTACATCAGAATATTTATGTAATCATTTAATGCATTTCAGAAGGAGTTTAGAAGGATTGGAGGATTTAGAAGGACTAATTAAATTTGAATGTATAGGGACTTTGTGCAATATTTATAACCACACTCAAATCTTTTATTTTAAATATTTTTCTTTGTATTTTGTAGAATTAGGAAATGTACAAATATAATGTTCTTACAATAGAAATATAGAAATATTTCCAAATTGAACCCCCACCACCCAAAGCCAAGAAAACTGAAAAGATGAAAAGGCAAAAGAAAACATCCTTTGAAAATATTTTTGTTTTTAGTAACCAATAATGCTTTTGGAACAAGATTAAGTAATGCATCTATAACACATTCTAAACCGTATTCCTAGTAATCGATGTATTAAATGAATTTAATAACAAGTTATTTTAATGGTGCTTATAAGTGCGTCTGAAGATAAAGGGCTAAAAATTGTATTTTTTAGAAATATTTTGTTAGGTTTTCTTAGGTAAATTATATCATACGAATTTAAGTAAATAAGTTTTAAGTAATACAGAATATTGATCTTTTATTCTAGGGATAAAGGTGTTATATTAAATTAGGCTAAACATATCCCTGTGCTATGCTTTACAAAGTGGCTATGTTGTGAGCTTGAACCTATCAATGTGAGTGAGGGGTTTGTCAGATGGTCAAAGCTCCATTAATTATGTGTTTTTGGTAATATTTTTATTATACACTGTACGCAAGGAAGTTTTAATTGTTATATTCCTAAAATAATATATATTTTTACTGTAAAGTTACAGTAAAATTGGGTGATAGGAAGGAAAATATTTAAAATTTATTAAAGTAAGATGTGAAAACTTGCTGTAGAAGCAAGAAAAAATTTATCGAATTATAAATTAGAAAGTTGATAGAAACGTTTATTTCATTTAAATTGTACCTATATTAAGTAAATAGAATGAATGGGAAAGACTAGAAAGAATGAAAGCAGCAGCCTTAAAAAATGTTAAGTGTTCATTCCTCTGGGAAAGAACATAAAATTGATCAAAATACTTTAGGAAGGTATGTAGACAAATTTCACCAATATGAACACAATGAATTGAAGCCAAACCACGTGGTAACTAGTGTTGCCGGGTCGAGTGTCACAAAAAGTAAGCGATTAAAACTGAATTTTTATCCTGTGCCTTGATTTCCGTCTAAGCAGGTTTGTTTAAACATCACATTTTTCCAAATAATTTTTAATAATAAATAAACCATGTTGCATAAATTTATTCTGCCTATTTTAAAACGGATTTTATTTCCCTCAACAAAAATTTTAATATACAATAAAGTATGTCAAGTTTCCCGTATGTGGAGAGCCATGACCCATTATTTTCTCAGGAATAAAATCAATCATTTTTAAAATTCCTTATATATAATAGTTATTTCGCAAATTTATTTTGATAACTTATTTTATAAGGTATAAAATTCTATATGAAACTTTATTCTAGGTTCAGTATATAAAATATAAAAAATCATTTAATAAAAATGGATCAATCCTCCTCAATACATCGGGTACTCGCTTAATCTGAACTTTATTGCTCTTTTAGTTTGACCAATACAGTTTAGTTTACATAAACAAGGAAGAAAATAGAGCACAAGTGGTTCTCAGTAGGAATAGGATCTTTCAGTGAAGAGATTTTTTTTTATTCATAGATTTGAAGATAACTTAAAAATTGAAACGACATAACTATATAATCAAACAATCCTCCTAATTTTAACTCTATTGTTCTACCATTTTAATCTTCTTTCTCTCTGAAAATTTCCGAAATCCATTCCCCTTTCAATTTTAAAGTTATTTTCTCCATCTTCTCTTCTGTGATTGGTGTTTTCCTTTCAGCTAGTGCCACCTGTTGATTTCCTTGTAAGCTCTTTTTCTGTAAATGTTCTGTTCACTTGTGATCTTGTCCCCTTATGAACATGTTTTTACATTGACTGAAGAAGAGCTGCTAAAATTTCCAGTTCGAAACGCGTCCTGTGTATTCTTTTGTTTTTATGCTGATTCATACAAATTTTTATTAATTGTGATTTATAGCTAGTTTTGCGGTATTGTTTCATCAATATATAGTAACTGTTAATTTTGGGTTGGAATCTACAACAAATAAAGAGTGGTTTTTTTTTTAGAGGTGCGGTTTTGAAATTGCCAACAGTGTTTTTAGTTACAGTCAATTTAACAACTGACAGGTAATTTTTGCTTAGTATGTTTTGAAATTTCATTATGAATAGACTTTCCCCAGAACAATGTGGTCGCCCCTCCGGGTGGTCCGGAACCAAACCATTTAGTGGGGTAGAAGACTTGAAGCACGGCCAAGTTCGTTGTGTACGAATGCGAGAGGTCGGATGGGGACGAACCACAGCCTCCTAGAGTGGTTCGCGGTCGACAGGCCTCGAGTCCGGCGATCACGGGGAACGGACGTTGTGAATGGGTTGTCGGGTCATCGGGCTCGTACTTTGGGTGACCCCTGGCATCCGGGTTTTCTGGGTAAGCCGTATAGCGACAGTCCATAGGTCGATCCCAGTGCAGGTCTAAGGGCCAACCGGTGTCAGTGGGTAAAGACTAACTAATGTAGTAGACCCCACACACCAATTGACTGAGAGGGTGCCTGAGAGGAGAGAGCGGATCTTATAGAAATGTCCTTGGCGCTGACTGGTGACGACGGGGCTCTCGGGATCTCCATGCAGGGTCTCCCGTAAAAACCGAAGGGTGAGGGTTCGGACAGTGCCTGATGTACTTTTTGCATCAGCTGGCTCTTCCCGGCAAGGTTCCAGTAGCTGAGGTAGTTGTGAGCCGACCCCAAGGTGGGTGAGGTTTGGTGGTGTCCTCGTCGACCAGGGAGCGGTCGCAGAGGGAGGACAGTGTGGCTCTGGTTGTCCGATGTCGTGCCGAATCCCCTGGGAGGGTGTCGGCCGGCAGTTCCGCCATTGAACGCCATCCCTACAGGGAACCGGGTCGGAGGCTCGTCGTCTATCATGGCGGCGCTTCGAATCTCGGACGAACTCTCGGTACGAGTCAGATCCTGCGTGCCCATGCGTTATTGGTGTTTGATGGACCCAGTGGTTAGGATTTAGCAGTGACTCAAACTATCTTTCGAACGCATTCACAGGTAGCGGTCGCTACTGCACGGGGTCAGGAGCACTTGTGATTGGGTACTCTCGCCTGTCGTGAGGTAAGGTAGCGGTGACGTGCTTTTGCAGGCCTCCCGCGGCTTCCCCACTTTCGGGTGGGATACCGGCGAGACTCCGGACCCTCCAACCCTCTAGCGAGGCCTATCCCGTCTAAGAGGAACTTTTCGTGCCCTCCTGGGATCGCTAACGTTACCTAGTCTGGTCTCTAGTGGGGCCTTGTGTGAGCCATGAGGAGAGCTCTGCGAGTTGACACGAGAAACTGGGCGAAAAGTATCTAGCGAAGAGATGTCTGTGTCGTCAGAAGAGTTTCCTTGTCTCTTTGGGATCCGTTAAAGGCGCTTTCATGATCGGGTGAGGCGTTGTCTGTGGCGTCAGGAGGAGTGTTTCTCGTGCCCCCGGGACTTCTAGTTAGGGGAGTCTCCCCTCTTCTATCGGTGTACTCGCAAAAATATCTTTGCCGGAAAATGGTATTTGATCTTGAGAGCACTCCGTAAAGTTATTCCGGCTCGGGAAACCTTGGCGTAGGATCGTGGGCCCGACTCCTCTATAGGTTTTCGGTTCCTGCGGGTTGTTGGGGCGAACTCGGTCGGGAACCAAGAGAAGGGACTATTTGGCTCTTCTGGCTAGGTGGTGAGTATTGTCGAATGCGACAAATTCATCTCTTCGTTGGGAATATCCGGCGTGACGTACGTTGGGTAGTGCGTCGGTTTCACTGGAGTCCTTGTGAGGGGCGGCCTTGGAGGGTTGATCCTGGCAGCGGCTTTCGGGATGTGTCACGAGTTTAGGCCTTCGGGTCGTTTCCGAGCAGGGGCGCAAGGGCCCAGGGCCGGGACATGGGGCCCAGTCTTACCATCTTACCCCAGAACAACGCTTGCAAATTGTGCAAATTTATTTATATTTTTTTGCCAAACTTACCGTGCGCTACATCCTTTTTACGGTCGACATAATCGTCCATCCGAATCAGATATTAGAAATACGACGGATTGTTTTCTCAGCATGTACACTCTAGCTGGTAATACGCATTACAGAGACGCCGTGCCGTACAGTGTGCACCGAAGAACGTATTGCTGCTGTGGAGCGTAGTGTTGAGGAAGACCCAAATGAATCATTTCGTCATCGTGCATAGCAATTGGAGTTGTGCTCATCCATTTTATGAAAGATTTTGCGGAAAGATCTTGATTAGTGAGCTTACAAGATCCAACTTTGCAAGAATTCAAGCCTCGTAACCACTTTGTGATTCGTACGTTTGGTGAAGCGCATAAATTAGTGTAGTAGACCTGTGAACTGGCCTCCACGGCTATGTAATGGACACCAATGGATTATTTTCTGTAACGATATCTGAAGTCACTGGTCTACGCCGATAAACCGCAGGCGTTGGATTACTTGGAAATTCGCCGCGTTATTGGTGATATACGCTCCAGATTCTCAATAAATTGGCGAAATTTAGACTTCCAGATTGCGTTTCATTCGACCTAACAGCAGCGCCCATATGTCCGAAATCATTTTTAGACACAAATGACATAAAATTATTTATTTAACTAGCAAAAATAGTGCTTTGTTTGGATTCACGAAACATTATTTAATAAGATAAATTTTGGAAAGTAATAATATTTTTTTATATTATGTTTGCATCTTTATTAAGCAGAAACTTTTTTTTAATGTTTTGGCGCACCTTAAGACACCTTAAGTATTGTAATGATAATATTATTTAAAATAATAGAAATTTCTTTTATATATGCGTAGTAGGTCAATCGTGTGAGATATTTACTGTGCGATTTAAAAACAAGGTATACACAATTTATTTACTAACAATAGGCATGTTGTTCTTTTCCATTAGAGTTTAGCTAATCGAAAATAATTCCTTAAACTAGACGAGGCTGTGAACAAGGAAAATTTATTAAACAATGTTTCTTAATGTAAGTAAATGTAACTGAATCTCAGGGTTTAGGAGATACTTTGAAAAAAAGTGCCCCTTCGCGACTTACAATAGCTGGTATTATATATAAATATGATGCAGGTACGTAGTACTGTTCTGTTTTGCAAACATCTGGCGAAATAAGACTTCACATCAAATGCCCATCGCATGTTAAACACTTTAAAACCTAAACCGGCCCATAACGGCCCTGCCACTTAACGCCTAATACGGCCGGGCCGTTTACGGGAAAATTTAGGGGTGGAGGGAATAGAAAGAGATGAGTTTCACACAGTCTGTAGGGATGTGTCTCTATTGTCGCCGGCTGTTTTGTTCGTATGACAGTGATGGAATATTCACTTGTGGTTATATTTACCTCTTTTAGCTGTTAAAAGTATTCTTCTGAGGGGAGCTTTCCTTTTTCTAAAGGTTTTAACTTCAAGAGCACGATATCATTACTTCTGAAGTTTATTATTTATCATACTAATATTTAATTACATTTAAATCAAAATGAATAAAAGTAACAGAAAGGCGAAAGACAATAACAAATAGAAGCAATATTATTTGGATCAGGTGATAGAGATTTATAAAATAAAGATAATGGGTGGTTAAAGAAACAAAATGGAAATCGCACAATTTTTTTTACAATAAAAGCCCCCTCCCCCCGATTTACAAATTGATGCCAAGAAAAAATATCCAAATTCAAAACTGGCCACTATTTTTTTACAATCGCGTCCGCATTTAAAGTTCGGGTTGTCAAAAAAATAAATAAATAAATAAAATAAAAACAGCTTCACATTTGCAAGCGATTAATTGCAATTGAAATTATTTGCAGTGGAAAAGGTTTTTTCCTTTATCGATGAATTAATTCCATCTTTATTTCCGAGCGATTATTGTCTCAGGATGATTATTGTTAACGCTGTCACGTTGAGGAATTGGTTTAAAACGCCAACTTTGAAAATATTTAGTTTTTACAAAAAAAAAAAAAAAAAAAAAAAAAAAAAAAAGTTTCATTACTATTTTTTGTTTAAAATACTCATAAATATCATTGTTATTATTATTATTATTATTTTAAATAATTGTATATAAATTTAGATATAACTTGTAACCATTAAAAAGATATTAGTTTTTGTTTTTTTTAATTTAGCAAATGATTTATCTATCTGATTTGATGTAAAAAAAAAATACCGAATCGGTTACAATATAGAGGCTGATGCTGCATTTGTGCATTATATTTCTCGTCTAATATAATGTTTTGTTTGAAGATTTTTTTTTTTTTTCTAAAATTGTACCTGGTTACTTTTTGAAACATATTTGGATCAGGTGATAGAGATTTAGAAAATAAAGATAATGCATGGTTAATAAAGCAAAATGGAAATCACACTATATTTTACAATAACCCTCCCCCCTCCCCCCACGATTTGCAAATCCCCGCCAAGAGAAAAAAAATCTAAATCCAAAACTAGTGAACTAGTCACATTTTTTTTTACTATCACGGGCGCATTTAAAATTCGGGCGGTCCTTAAAAAAAAAAAAAAAAAAGGACTTTACATTTGCAAGAGATTAATTGCAATTGAACAGATTTGCAGTGAAAAATGGTTTTTCATTTATCAATGAATTAATTGCATCTTTATTTCCGAGCGATTATTGTCTCAGGATGATTATTGTCAACGCTGTATCATTGAGGAATTGGATTAAAACGCCAGCATTGAAAGTATTTTGCTTTTACAAAAAAAAAAAAAAAAAAAAAAAAGAGTTTTATTATTTGTTGTTGTTTAAATTACTCATAAATATTATTGTTATTATTATTATTACTTTAAATGTTTGTTTGAGATATAACTTGTAATCTTTAAACATAAATTACATTTTTTAAATTTAACAAATGATTTAGCTATTTGTTTTGGTGTAGAAAAATTAACGAATCGGATGCAATATAGAGGCTGATGCTGCATTTTTGCATTATATTTCTTACCTAATAGAATGTTTCATTCGCAGATTTTTTTTCTTTTTTTTTTTTTTTTAATTGTACCTGGCTACTTTTTAAAAAATATTTGTATCTCTGAGTGTATGAAATGTCTACTAGTATAGAATATAGTACTAGAGTATATTAGTTTATATGCTAGCAAATCAAATATTGTTTATCCCTTTTCTTAGTAAAAGCAAGCCTTTTTTAAAATTGTGTCAAATTTGGCGCTTTAAGCCGACTTTTAAGATATCAAAATCCGCGAAAGACCGGCGTTGAAGAACATTCTAATATAACTCATTATATTAATTTTTATCCAGAACCTTTATTAAAAGTTGAAAAATGCTTTTTGATTCAAAATAACTTCCATAGTTATGCGTGCATTTTTCATGCTTTTATATATAACAATAATTTCGCGTATGTGTAAGTGGATAAAACATTTTTTTTTTTTTTTTTTTTTTTTTGAGCAGATTTAAGATTAATTTCAAATATAGTAAAAGCATATGAAAACGGAGACAATATTTTTCGTCTTAAGGGAATTTTACTTTTAGGAACGTATAAGCTTAAGATATACCTTCAGGCTATCCTTGAATTTTTTTTTTCATTTATGACATGACAGCGCCTACATTGGAAACGTTACTCCCCAAAGTAAGTTAAATTCTCATTGAAGATATCCAGATCTTTTATCATCAATAATGTTATAGGATTATAAATTCCGTATCCTTTAATTCATGCATTTTGCAAAAGAAATCAAAAATTATATACAGGGTGTTTCAAGAAAGCTGGGCAAAACTTTAAAAGGTGATAATTCACATCCAAATAAGCAATTTTCATCACAGAATGCATTGCCGTAAATGAAACGCAAAGGTGCTAGGGGTCGCCAAAGTAGCGCTGTTATACGAGGCAAAAAAATACAACGAATGATTAAGTGACAACTGCCTGTTGGGAAACCGCTCTTCGAACAATCGATGAGCCTCTGAGACATTTACATTTGCAGTTTCTTAGATAAAACGCATATCAGCCTTTTCCCTATTAGTGAAGGGCAACATCATCCGATACGTTTCTACCGCGATTGACAGTTGCACTCTCGGATGAGCGGCTGTTGTGTATAAACCTAGGCAAAATTTTGCATATGCATTCTTCTTCTTCCCCACATCACATTTGCATGCTATTAGTGTCGTTCTTCTCCAGATAACATGCAACAGGAATAAAGCTTTAACAGTTGCTTGAAGCAAGTTTCGAAATGTGCCCGTACCTTTGAGGGTTTTTTTTCCGACAATGCATACTTTGATGAAAGTTGTTTGTTTGGAAGTGTCCTATCATCTGTTACAGTTTTCCTATAGTTTTCCTACAGTGTTTTTACAGTTTTGTCTTACATCTGTTACATCATCTGTTACAGTCTTTTCTGAAACGCCATATATATAATTATTGTCCATCTTTTGCCATTGTATTTTCAAGTTAAACATTTATGTCCAACATAATTGACATTGTTTTGAAGCATAATACTAAATTCTAGATTAAAATACTCTTATTAATACCAATTAATTAATTTAGGAACTAACTTAAGTAAGACGGCATGTAATAGGGTTTCACGTTATATAATACGGTTCGCGAAAATAGAAAAAAATATTGCTGATTCTATTAATTTAATATTATGAGTTAATTCCATGGAGGATATCTAGATTAATCTATGAACAGAAATATCGATATAAATGTAATAGCGTGATGCGGTATAAGTGATGTTTATGATATTGTAAATGTGATATTTTTAAATAGCATACAAATATATTTTACCACAAAGTGTTGTTTTTTAGCATTTAGTAAAATGACTTGCACATACTTAAGCGGCTTATGCTCCTCGTCCACTCACACACACATATACATATATAGACAGTTAGATAGATAGTTAGATAGATAGTTAGATAGATAGATAGATAGAGATAAGCTCTTTGGGAAAAGTGGAGAGAAAAGTATTGTATCGATATTCTGAATTTGATTTAATAATTACTTTTATTCGTTAAATTAAAGAACGATTCATATTTAGTACAACTGATAACTAACTTTTTTTCCAAATCATAGACTTCGCATTCAGTGGGATTTCTTTTGTATCATTTGGCTCGAAATCCAGATAAGCAAGAGCTACTTTACAAAGAAATTGTTAAATTGTGTCCAAACAAAGACGACAGAATAACTCCAAGTACATTTAATGAAATGAAATATTTGAAAGCCTGCATGAAAGAATCTGCAAGGTAGGTGTAAATATTTTGTTCGATCTTCAATTGAATGGGAGTCTCAAAAAAGGACATGTGATGTACACGGTGTCCAAAATTAAATGATTCTACTTTAAAATTGTCTAAATACGAAACTATTGCTCAAAAAGTTGTGAAATTTTGTGTCGGACATAATGAAAGAATGGGAATTTTTTTTATTTTCAGTTTAAATCTTGCCACCTGAAGACGTTTTTCTATAAATTTCACATTTAGTCACCACCCACAAAATACTAGGCCTGAGCTCTGCGAAAAAAATGGCGCCTGTCGTAGGGGGATTTTTTTTTCAGAGTTTGTACGGTCCGTTTAATTGGAACACCAATATTTTTTTTAAAGTTTTTACGTTTTATTCTTTTCAGTGGACAGTCTGTATATTTGTTTTATTTAATCTGAGAACAATAAAGCGTAAAAACTTTTAAAAATGTATATAATTCATTAAAAAGCCCCCTGGTTGCGAAATTTTGAACTAATTTTTTCTTCGCTCAAATAAATTCCCATTCCTTTATTATGTTCCTCACAAAATTTCACAATTATCTGACCAATAGTTTCGTCTGTAGACAACTTTAAAGTAGGGTCAATGGACACCCTGAATATTTTGGGAAGCTGTTTTTGTTGTTGAAGTTGCTGTTTTAAAAGGACTTAGGTGGAAGGATTGATGATTACCCAGTGTTAAAAATTAAATTTCATAATAGACCTCTTTGCTTACTTTAAATAAAAAAGATACAAATAAACTAAAAATAATTTTATTATTTCCCTTACCCACCTACTTTTTTAATTATACATCAATTCATGAAGACAAAAGTGCCGTCTTTTTAAAATAGGGAGAAGGTCCTATGTTGGCCTAGGTGGTCAGACCATCTCTAATAAATGATATAAGTGTTTTTCTCACTTATTAATTATTTTAAATTTGTAACACAGTTACTTCTTCCTGACAGTAACTCAATTATATTTTGGTTACTTACTTAAATCAGTACTTTTAAGTTTAATTCAAAATGCATTAAATGGCGATCATACTTATGTATTAGGCTTCAGTTTAATTTTCTATTGAGATTTAAATTTTTATGATACCATTGATTCAAAAACTCGTTGATATCGCTTGATATGAGTAGTATGTTATGATATTTTTCTTTCTAAAAAATACCTGTTCTGTATGTATTTCATATTTGGGATATTTCATCCAACTAATGATCAATTCTCTGAAATCCTCGTATTTGGATCTTATAGGTATTCTGTCTCAACATTGTTCGATTGAAATATTTTTGCTTCGGCAATTTAATGGAATAACACTGTAAAATAATAACTTAAGTTCCACGTTCATACATTCAGGACAATTTCTTTGCAGTTGATTTTTTTTTTATTTATTTTTAAATTGTAGTTCTTACACTCTTCGAGAAGGATCCCTCACTGTATACGCCATATATAGGACATATTTGTAATATAGATTTTATAAGTTTTTCCAGTTTTTGAAAAACTTTGTGTTCTGATAAACATTTTTGAACCTGACTTATAATGATCTCTCTAAAAATGAGAATAATTAAGCTCTGTGTGGTATAAATTTTTGATCTGTATAATTCTCATATAGTTCTCTTTCAATAAAATAAGTTCTGGTTTTTGAATATTAAAAAGTCACCGTTTTTATATTTATCATGTCGACTTCATGTGAAAAATGATCAAAGGTGAGAAAGGTATGCCAAATAGACTTGTAAGAAATTATTGCCTATCTAAATTAAATATTTAAACTGGAATGAAAATTTGGCCACATTTATCACATTTTGGAAACGGCAGTGACAATAAAAAATACTAACTTTATTTTTTTTTCACAGATTACATCCAGTAATAGATGCAGCTGTTCGTATCATAGACCATGATGTGATATTTTCTGGGTACAGAGTGCCAGCAGGGGTAAGATTATTCTAAGCTTAAATCGTGCTTTCGATTATGCATTGCGAAAATTAAACTACATTTCAATATTCGCTATGTAAATAAAACACTTAATTTAAACTTATTTTATTCTGGTTATTTACTGTGTGGATAGTAATTCACCAAGTCACAGGAGAATTCATAAAATAATTGAAATATGTCTTACATTGTTACTGGAATAAAAGTTATTATAGTACTTAATGTTTTACACTTTTATTAAAATCTGATTTTTTGTAGTTTTTAATTTTTATTTCAATTTTAAAAATGATTCAGTATGCTTTTTTTTTTTCTTACTATATCAGTTTTTTCAATAAACATCATTAAAATCTGCTCTTTTTTTTAATGTATAGTGCCATTTTGTTTAACAAGTAAAATCTGTATATGTGATAGATTTTGAAAGTTATTAAATATTTTTTTTAATCTTAAACAAAATCTCTATAAGTGATCACAGATTACACAAAAGATGACTAACTAATAATTGAACATATTTTTTGGCAACAATACTTAGGCGATGTCTAAAGAAATAGATGGAAAATTAATAGAAAAACGCTACTACAATGGAAATTCGCTTTTTAAGATTATAATTATACTGTAAGAGGCATTTACCTATACCAATATTAAATCGGGAAATTTTGTGTCAAAACTTTTTAATAGCATTTTGTTTTTATTTGCTCTGGCTCGGTAAATCTTAAATGCCTTTGAAATGGTTAAAAAGGATTGTCTGGTTTTGTATTTTTTTGAATGTAAAATATACATTTCTATATTTATTGTTTTAGTACTATTAAAGAATTATTTTGCGTTTTTCAGACCCTTTATTAAATCTGACTGAAGCGGTACAAATTTATTCATTTATTATACTTGTTGAATTCATTCATAGAAAAAAATATTCCGTTTTATTTGGAATATATACATATTTGATTATTTTTGCACTTACAGCAATTTTTATTAAATTCGTAATTTAACATTTGATTTTCACTGCTACTAAATCTGCTAAATTCATTTTAATCAAGTAATTTATAAAAAAAAAAAAAAGTTTAACATTTAATTTTAAGTATGTTGAAATTTATCTAACGTAACTTAGAAACTTTATACAACTTATTCTGAATCACGTAGAAGTGTAGTTCAATTTTCAATTTAGGACACGAGTTTCAAACTTGCCTTATCCCTAAAATAAATTTTGGGAAATTGCAAAAAACCTCTACGTCCATTGGTTTTCATTGTAAACCTAAAGTTTTCAATGCCAGAACTACAGGATAAAAATAGTCTTTTTTGCACATTGTAGTGTTTCTTTGGTGAAAGTTTACCAATAGAATAGATTGATACAGAAAACAGGATTTTTTAAATTTTGAATAATTTGAGTTTTGAAATCACAGCCTCAATAGAATTTTCCATTTTGAAAAAGAGATCAACTCCTATGCTGTTGCATAGGAGTCTACTTTTCAAAATGACTAACTGAATTCTATTCTACACTTTTTAGGTAGATTTCGTATGAAATACTACCTATTGGCGTCGTTCCTATGTTGGAATTTCTAAAAAAAAAATTGCAGATCTACACCGATCATGATCCCTAGAGCCCAAAACCACCCTAAAAAACTATATATATATATATATATATATATATATATATATATATATATATATGTATGTATGTATCTATCTATATATATCACATATATCACTTTCTTCTGGGCACGATAACTTCCACAATTCTGCACCAATCTCTTCCAAACTCATACATAAAATCAAGGTGCATAAAATCTCGGTCAAGTTCGTTAATGGGCAAAATCGGACCAAGGGGTGAAAATAGGGAGGGGTTTTGTGAAAACGGAAAAAACCCCATAACTTCTTAAATTTTGTACATATCGAATCAGTTTGAAGTTTTTATTACTTCTAAAAATAAGGCCAAAAATTTATGTATCACAAATTTTTGATAAAGTTAAAAATGGGCTCAAGGGGGGCAAAAAATAGGGTTTTTGGGAGAAAAAAATTCATAACTTCGTCAATTCTCAAGCTATCAAATCCAATTAATTTTATCATGAATCTCCTTAACATTATCTACAACGTTTATATTCACAAGCTTTTGATAGGACCAATTCGTACCCATAAAAATTAATAACGAAAACAAAAAGGGCATTTGAAGAAGAAAAAAATCCATAACTCCGTCAATTCAAAAGATATAAAATCCCCATGAATTTATCATATATCTTCTTAATATTGTCTACAACATCTATATAGACAAGTTTTGGATAGGACCAATTCTTACAGCAAAAAAAAAATTAAAATACATAGCGGTTGAAGAATAAAATCATCTTAATAAGGGTGTATTCAAATCCAAACTGCTTATTTTCTGACTCATTTTACAATTCATTTTTACCCTCAAAGGCTTCCAATTGGTACCTTTTCTTACTCAGAAACTATATAATCTACCGTAATGGTCAATTTTTTTGATAGAGGCAGAATATATTTTAAAACATGCTGTCAAATTGGGCCTTTTGAACCAAATTTCTCGAAGCGGATTGTGTTTGGAAAAATCATCGTATTAATCGAGTATTCAAATCCAAACTGCTTATTTTCTGACTCATTTTTAAATTCATTCTTGCTCTCAAACGCATCCAATTGGTAGATTCGCTTATTCAGAAACTATATAATGTACCGTAATGATCGATTTTTTGACAGAGGCAGAATATATTTCAAAAAATGATGTCAAAGTGGGCATTTTGAACGGAATTTCCCGAAGCGATTGTGTTAGAAACAAAAACTATTGTCTTACTGAGAAAATAATTGTTTATATATCAAGTTTTAATTAATCGAACGAAAATTAAAAACACAGGTCGCTTATAAATCTCTTCAAAAATCATGTCAAGAAGTTTCATGTTTTTCCTATTAAAAAGGAATCTGGAGTCAGGCCAGAAAATTTCGAGTTGTTGAGCATGGAAAAGTATTTTTTTGAATACCGCCCTAACATGATTCTGATAAAACCAGCTATTATATAAAAATGAAATAAAAACTCGTCAAAAGCTGCCAGATAAAATTGTTAAAGTGGGTTTATCTCTAATCATGATTTGGTTTTTCTTTGTGAAATTAGTATACTTAACTTCGAAATCTACATCCGCCTGTAGGCCGGGCCGGCAGGGATTTTTTTTTTTTTTTTTTACTGCATTCATTATTTAGTCATTCAGCTATACTTTTTTGAAGAATTAAAACTTCTTTTGGTACCTAAGTAAAAGTTTTTTTTTTTTCAGACTATGTTGGTCATTGGATATGAAGTCATTTATAGCGATGAGAAGTACTTTCCGAATCCCAATCAGTTCCTTCCTGAACGATGGTTGAATAAAGATCACAAAATGCATCCGCTTTCTTTTGTACCATTTGGAGTCGGACCACGAAGTTGCATTGGGAGGAGAATTGCAGAACAAGAAATCATTTGCCTAGTATCAGAAGTAAAGCGTTCTAATTTTAATTTTATGTTACGTTATACCTTAAAAATAATTATTTTTAGCTCAGAGCATGAAATCAGCCATAATCAAGAAATTGCTATACGTTTTCAGTCGAACCCGATTAAGACCCGCTTCAAAGGGGTGAACAAAATTGGCATATTAAGCGGAATCGTGCTTTAAACGTAATTTGCATAATACTGTTGAAACTAGTCTTATTGGCATATACAATCGTCTAAATGAACTTTTGAACTTTTATTTATTTGTTTACGATAGAAAATTTTCTTTTAAGTATATTTGGATTAATATTTAACTGCATTCAACTTTAACTCATTGTTTCTTTTTATAGGACCGAATGGAGTAATAATTGAAAATAAATATGGGTTCAAACACGGTTTTATTTCCGATTAATACGTTATTTACAAAAAAAAATACAGTGGTACCCGGTTAAGACGCTCACGGTTAATACGCGGTCCCGTTTAATACGCTGATTTTTTCAGATCCCTTGAACATCGCTCCTAAGGCTAATGCAAAAATATCACGTTTAATACGCGAACGGTTATTACACGATCCCGCTTAATGCGAGATAAATTTTCGGTCCTTTAAGGGGAAAAAATCACGCTTATGACGCAAATTTATTGATTAAGATGCGAAATCCTTCTCTTCTCAAGTGATGCCAATTTTGCCGATTATTTCTATTCAGATAAAAAACACTGTTTTTTACTAATATTATTTACTTTATTTAATAACAGATTAATTAACTCGAAAATTACTAATGGGAAATAGTTATAGATATTTGAATAAAACAAAACCCCGCTAAATTGGTAAAACTGCAATTCTTTGATACCGCTTCCTAGCATTCTTTGTGTCTCTCTTCGTGTACGTTTTTACTGTAGTAGAGAGATATTAGACGAATTCAGGTTACTCAGATACGTCATAAAAATTATATGATTAGAGATGATCATACCTGTTGTTAGTGAGGTTTTAAATGTACGTTATATTACTACTACGTTTTATAATGCATATAGGCAACAAAAAATGAAACTCGTAAAGATTAAACAACTACGTTTGTATAATTCTTTGTTTTCTTTACTTTTTGTTATGCTAACATAACAATATTATTTATACAAAAATTAATAAAGATACTTTTTTCTTATATTAAAAAGAAGGGCTGATTATAATGGTACTCAATAATACAAGTACTAAATATGATTTTAAAAACTGCGTTGTGCTTCAAAGATTTAATATTTTTTTTTCTGTTAAAAGAAATTAGCCTAGTAGGAAAATTATTTCTGTTGCTTCATTTTTGGTTGTAACCTACAAATCGACAATAAAATCCTGTTGGAATTCACATTTTTTTTTCGTTATTATTCCAGTCTGTCCTATAACAAGAAACAATGAGTTAAAGTGAAATACAATTAAGTTTTAATCTAAATGACACAAGTTTCGACCGTAAACGTATAAATGAAAGCCCTTAAGTTCAATCGGATGATTAGATTTGTAAATAAGCCCATTTCCTGCAACATTGTACAAGTCATGTTTAATACGCGAACCCGCTTAATACACGACTTTTGTTCACTCCCTTGAAACACGTCTTAACGGGGTTCGACTGTAATTTTCTTGGTAAAATAATTTTTGTTACTTGAAGAAAAAATATTAAATGAAGCATAATCCAGTTACTAAAAATATATTTAGCATTTGTGATAATGAGTAACTATTATAATCTGTCTATATAAAATACGAAATAGCCATCCTTTTTAATGTTTGTCTAAAAAATATTGTTAGCATTCGCAGAACGTAAGAAAAAAAACATAAAAGAATTATAAAAACTTTTTTTTAGAAAGAGTGCTGTGTTTTTAATTTACCATGGTTTTTAAAATCCAAATGTTTATCTTTATTTCTGACCAGCAAACTTACCTGGCGTTCTCCGGGTACGTCAAAAACGGCACGAATTGCGAAAAAGCTCTGAGAATCACAATAAGATATCGCGAAAAATCTTTTTAATTCGCAGGACAAATTTCGAAAATAGAATATATATATATATTATGTTCGAAGATTAAAAGTTGATTCCTTTCACTAATGCGGAAAAATGGTAGGAAATCGCTAAAATACACTAAAAATCACATACAAAATTCCCGAAAAATTCAAAAATTGCTATACGAAATCTGAAAAAACTTTATTGAAGTGAGGGCAGAAATTACTTTTGTATTATAAGTCAAAAATTGAATGTCAAAAAATTGTAGTAGATCGCAAATAAATATAAAAATCAAATTACAAATTACAAAAAGTTCAAAAATCCCGACAGTCAAAATTTACTATAACTGGATAAAAGTTTCAAATATAATTCCTTTGACCTGCAGGCTCTCTTAAAATTTATGCTTGGGAAAGCATGCTAAGCATTGTATCATATTACTTTTATTCATAATTTAATTTTCTTGGACTCCCTTAAATATAATTAATATAATCCCTTAAGTTAATATTAGTTTTTGTTACATTAAAATATCTCAATTTGTTAATTTTCTGTAAGCAAGTAAACCCTATTGGTTTTCAATGGAAGTCTATGGGAATTTGGCGAAATATTAGAGATATCTTCTAGTTGGCGTCAAACTTGGCGGCATTTGTCGACAGAACTGTATCCCCCCTACGGTAGTACCCCTTATAGGTATGGAGATGCATTAAATGCTGTTCAATAATCACATAAAAAGTTCGCTAAAAATTCAAAAATCGCTGTACGAATTCCGAATAAACTTTTTTGAAAAGAGAAGAAAATTTGCTGGTTAAAATAATAAAACCACAAATGTGTAAAAATCGCCTCGAAACTAAAAAAAAAACGCTAAAAATCGCATAAAAAATCTAATAAAAAAATGGAAAATCGGGCTTCGAGGTTACCACCTACTTCATGTATAGAGCTACCTTTTCCCCAAATTTTGTAGCTCTATATGCAGCGATCTCTTCAGAACGCCGTCGAAACACTCACACACTCACAAACAAACTTCTTTCCTTATTATTATAGATTAGTAACGTCCGCCTCATCTAATCTTTTATTAAATAAAATAAATTTTACTAGCATTCGGAAACAATGTTCTTTATCTGAATTAAAAAATCCGCTAAAATTGCAACACTGGAGAAGAGAGAAGGAATTAGGAAGGAATTAGGGCGATGTTCAAGTGAGAGGAAAAAACCCGCCTATTAACCGTGTTCGTCTTAACCGGGTCCTAGTGTACATGCTTTACAACAGAGAGCAAATAAAGTTTTTATGAAAATTAATTAAAAATTTAAGATTTAATAGGGAATATGTTCTAATCCGAGAGCCGACAGCACAGAAACCTATATAATCAAGCACAAGAAAAAAACTTTTATTTTATGAAAGAGTAGAAGTAGGGGAATCTAATGATCTATGTCTGCCGGAAGTGAAGTGGTGAATAAGCCAAAAATTAATACCACCAGTGGTTGTCTCGTAGGTTAATCATCGTGTTTGTCCGACTAACAAAGGTATGAAAACATGGAGGATACTTGTAGGACATACACAATGATAAACCTACGAGTCAACCACTGGTGGTATTAATTTTTGGCATATGACCCACTTTACTTCCGGCAGACATGGATCATTAGATTCCCCTACTTCTACTCTCCCATAAAATAGAGATTTTTTTCTTGTGCTTGATAACATAGGCTTTTGTGTTGCCCGCGCTTTGACTACTTTTCCTTTTTTGTAATGGATGCGTAATTTTTCCATAGTGACAATCAAGTATATAAAAACATGGATGATAATAAAAAACCGTATAAAGTGCAAACATTGATTTAGCTCATTGGGCACTTAGAAGACTGGTTATCATGCAGGCCACTTATTGAAGAGTATGGACGGATTTTTGCGGTTATGACACCAACGCCGCACAGTTGACCTAATTAATCTATGTAACTGGACATGTTGGCCATAAAGTTAAGAGTTCGGGCTGGTGTTAGAGATGTTTTTCTAAACCATCGCAGCACAGAAAATCCGATTAATGTAAATAACTGGAAATGGCTTTTTTTACGAAAACCAATGACCTTAGGGTAAAAAAAAAAAAAAAAAAAAAAAAAAAAAAAAATCATTACTTTCCCTATTTATAAATTCAAAATTAATGGCAAAACTTTGAATTCATGATAATGCATCTAAAAAGGAGGGATGATTAAAAGGAATTAGATATGAACTCATAAATATTTAAATTGCTACTCAGAATTTTTTATGCTTTATTTTTATATCATTCTATTATTCTGATGGTCGCAAAAGTCAAATACATCACACAAAATGAGATTGGCTAGTCTATACGTTATGGCATGTTACAGATCGGGATCTTCAAAGAGTTTGAAGAAATGTGCATTTAAATCTCACATCTTAATAAAATGCTCCTGCAGATTTGTTTTTTTCATTCTTTTATTAAACTTGAGTCGTGCATCAAAAGATGCTTTTCTGTGGGAGTTTTTTCACTCATTTCCAGATATGCTAAAATCACAGAAATTACGTATTCGGGTATGTTTCTGATAAGAATACAACATTTTAATACTTTTAGAAACTTATTATAAATTAAAAAAAAATAATTTGATGACATTTTTCCATCAGCTGGGCGCATGAGATAAATTGCCAAGTATTCTTTACGATTACAATTGAATACACAACAACTTCGGAAGTAATTACAAACGATAAAGACAATGGATCAACGGTCTATGAAATTCCAGTAATGAAATATTTTAAATAATAATCAAAAGAAAATGAAATAAATTAAAAAAAAGAAAAAACAATTTAAAAAATTACAACGACCATTTGGAAAATGATTTTTTCAAAGACTAAAATTTAAGACATAAAAAATAGCACGGAGTTGATCATACATTACGTACGCTTCGTATTAAACATTAACATTCCTGGACCCATCATGAACAAATTTTAAAAGAAATTTCAGTTTTACAATTTACGGTGCTGCAAATTTTTAAACTTCTACGGAGCTGGTCATACATTACGTACGCCATGGATTAAACATTAATATTCCTGGACCAATTTTAAATGACATTTCATTTTTAAACTTCTAAACATCCCACAGTATTACTTTTTACACCGTCGTATAGAGAAAAAAATGTACTTTTAAATGCATTTTGTTTGAAAGCTGTATCTCATTATATTAATTATTTTTTTTTTGTAGTTTTTATTACTTTTTTGTGATAGTGCCACAGAAGTATACATCTCTGTTGAAAGTAAAGGGAAAATACAGAATACAGTATAGACCAATCAGAAAACGAATAACATTCGGAATTCAACTAACAAAACGCTTCAGATATGTTTATGATTTCCTACCCTGACCGAGGACAATAACCATTTTCCCAAATGGTTAAAAATAACGGGTGTAATATTGAAAAAAAAAACTATTTTCGTAATAATAGTTTAGCACTAATTAAATTATTGAGAAAACAGTTTAGAAATCTTGAATAAATAGTTTAAATAAGCCTTTTTAACACTTTCCAACAAAAGTGAAAAGAGTTTATGCATTCGGTTTGTCTGGCCGACTGTCCAAGACATAACTCCAGTAAATAGTCTCGGATTTTCATGCAACTGATAAACGTTATTTACGGCCACCAAAGCATGATTGGCAATGTATATTAAGTATGTGGGATTAATCGTTCATTCACAAGGGCACTCAAAAGAATTTCATTTCATTATGGCATACGGGGGAAAATCGTTTGCAGAGTTTTTTTTTTAAATGAGATTACGCTATATCAAATATATTGAAATTGATATAAATTACTGAATTTTACTACAAGATGATTAGGATAGAATAGGGCATTCACATCATTTGACGTTCTTTTACAAGGGCACATTAAAGAAATCGGTTACAATACTATCTTCGAGTAATAATTGCTGGAAGTTCGTTTTAAAATTCGGTATGCGCTTTTAAATTTAACTAATTTCTTGCATGTTATTCGTCGCATATAAGTTCTATACCTCATATACAGGGCTGCACAAAAGGACTCGCGTACTAGTCTCCTTATCAGTGGAAATTGCTGAAGGGGAATTTTCAAATGAGGTACAGTCGTGGAAAAAAAGGTAAACACCCCCTACTAACTCCTCAACAAATTATAGTAGAAGAAAGTTACTGGTACCGAACGATTGGAAATAAAGTCTACTTTTAAATGATGTATATAAAATTTGCTGAAGGGGGCATCTACATATTAAAACGCACCATAACTTTGTTTTTTTCAATAGCAGTACACAATTCTGACAGCATAAATAAACTCTACACCCTTCAATTAGCCTAAAAACGAATTTTTATGCAATTCGTACCATAAGTTTCCGAGAAATTAATTATTTTAAAACGAGCGTATTTTAAGGGCTGTATCCAAATTGAAGTTCCGTACTCGATTGTTAACCGAGAGAGCCGCTTTCTTGATCAAGGCACCTTAAGCGCCACTGAAGGAATCAATGAAGCGTGTTAGATTACAGTACAGCAGAATAAATTTCAAAATGTTTACTCACTTCCATCATAGACGGCCTCTTAAACCATCATTTTGCCGTTTTTTAAGCATAATTTGAAAACTACTTGGAAGAAAAATGTGAAATTTTTGAATTTTCATAAAGCAGGACTTAATAAATCTAAATTCATCAATAAAATTGTAGGTTGCAATTCATAATTTTTTCAAATATTAATTTCATAATTCATAATCCATATCATAAAATTATAAAAATTGCAAATTCAGCTTATTTATGTTTGGGTATATTAGTATTATTAATACAAAAAAAATTAGCACATTAGGAGCATAATTTCGAGAGATATAAATAAAAATATGAAAATGTAATTTAACATTAGAAGCACTAAATTTTGAATGTTTATAATTCAAAAACTTATCATTCAAATGACTTGAAATTTGGTGTCTAGGCATAGTTTGAACCGAAGATTTGAAATATCTCGTTAAAATTGGGTATTGCCTTAGAAAAAAATGAAGTTTGGATTCGTTTTAATATGTAGATGACCCCCTAAGCAAATTTGATATACATCAGTTAAAAGCAGACTTTATTTACAATCGTTCGGTACCAGTAACTTTCTTCTACGATGATTTGTTGAGAAGTTAGTAGGGGGTGTTTACTTTTTTTTTCCACGACTGTACATGTATATCTTAACTGAAATAAACTTTCGTAGGCATGTAGTTAATTGATACAAATCTAGATATCGTATACAAGCCTGCTCAAAGAATTCGGATAATTTTCCGATTGTAGATGGGAACAATTGAAATTGGGTTTTCAAATGTGTTATGCGTTTCCATATGGTTCAATGAGACATAATATGTGATCTTATTAAACGTTGCAAATTTGTTACATTTTTCTGAATGTATTGTAAAGTGTTTCAAAATCGCTTGGCGCATGATTTTCCTCTTTCTTGTGTTGAAGATTTCACTGTATCGTAAATAAATCGAAGTTGTGATGAAGTATTATATGTTAGATGAGTGAACTGAGCAGCTAATAACGTCATTCTGGAAATGAAGTAATAAATAGAGGTAAAGGGCGTGCACCATAAGGTTGTGTCAGCGATTTAATTAAAAAAAAACAGTAGTTTTTCCAAGGAAATATTCAACTGTAGTAAAAAACTTTATTTAAGTATATAAATGACAACAAGAGTTAGATGGAAATGAGCTCTTCTTGAGATACAGTCAGTTTTACAAAATTTAACGTACTAGGGGGCTCTGCCCCCTACGAGCTACTCTCGCCAACCCCCGTTCAGACACCGCAGACTCCAAAAGCATGCTAATTTGACCGGCTTTAAACAGATTTCGGCAGATTGAATTATAATTTAAAAAACAGTGGCAATCTCCCTATAAACGGGTTTCTATTCATTTCTCTTTCATTGGGAATTTTAAGGCCAAATCAGCTGCTATTAAAAGATACAATGGCTGTTTCCGTTTTACATTTACGTTAACATTTTAAAATAAGCTAATATAAAATGAATTAAGTAAACAGAGTCTTTGTCTCCCGGTATTTTTTAACAAAGCGAATAGAAAGTTTTTTTTTAAATAAAGCCTTTTAAATGTATCGTTTTTAATCTGACGTGATTTTCACCAAACTTTTTTTCTCTTTTTAATATTCACGTAAAAATACTTTTGTTACAAATGAAATATTATTTGCGCTGTCCTAACAAAAATAGTCGAAAAGATCATCTCAAAATATCAAATAAATGCGTCGCGCAATTTTTAAATTTAAACTGTTTTGCAATATTATTTTTTGTTCATTTTACGTAATAAATGCAATGTGACGTAAATGTAACGTAATTCATCCTATTTAAGACTTCTAAAGCATGTTAATGAGTTTATTATTTTACAATATTCTTTCTCTTTTAAAATTCTCGTGTAAATATGTTTTTATGACGTAATTTTCAAGGAGTTCCTGTTTTTTATATTTTCTGTTTATAATAGTCACGTGTGAATAAATTTTTAATTTGAAGTAAACATTATTGTTTGCGCTGTTTATACAGTTGCCAACAGTTTAAATTAATACGATTTCCTAAAACATGTAAAAAATATCTCTTGAAATGCTGAAAATTTGAATTTAAAATAGCAGTCAAACCTCAAAAAATGAGTCAAATTAAAGAAATAAATAAAGTTTGCACACCGGGAAATTCTAATGCATAATATGATCTAAAAATGATTAAATTCCCATGTATAATTTTTGTTCCTATAAAACTTTTTTATGTAACGATTTTGTCCAACTTTAGCATTAAATATCTATTAAAATAATTCTTTGATTTGAAAACTCTCTTCTTCAGCGTGTTTACCAAACATTTCTCTATAATACCACAGATTTTCATATTTTTTATGCAATATTTTTCTTAATATTAACGAAGAAAGACTTCCGGTCACAAAAAATTGAAAACCGGCGGCGGCGGTGACAGCGTTAGTTACTTTTGTTTTTAGAATAGAGAAATTCTACAGTATCACACAGCAAGTTACGTAAAATTATTCAGCTACACTACGCCATTGACATTGAACTGAACGACAATCCAGCAGCGGATTTTGAGACAATTGAAACGAGAAATTTTTTATTCTGACAGAGTGCAAAGCAATTTGTTAATTAGAGCGTAGGAATGCAAAAACTCGCAATATGAAATGCTTGTAGCCAATAGCATAGCCTAAATTGCAAACGGGGAAACAATAAAGAAATAAAAAAAATTCGCTCGAATACCTCTAACGTCCTTCGCTAAAAAATCTTACCATCAAAAAAAGAATTTTCTGAAATCGAATTGATTTCAGGGACAAAAAAATATTAGCGTGCGTCCGATGGGCTTAGTAATAGATGGCCTTAATCTATCATGCGCCGTTTGGGCAAGATGACTGTGCAATATTTTGTAATTTTTTTTATAATTTTTAAATACTTTTACTATATATACTTGTTTAAAATGTTACAATTCTTAGTTTAAAAGGCAAGAAATAATAATAATAAGTTTATTTTGATTTTACTTTATATATTTATATTTTCAGATAATTATATACTTTTTGGTTAATTAGTTGTAATTTTAACGTAATGATATTTTCATATATCAAATGATTGTTTACTGCCAAAAGATGTAAAATATTCAACAAGTTAATAGTTTATCAATGTGCAAGCAGAAAGAAGTGGGCTTGGTCTACCATGCGCATTTTAGGTAAGAAAACTGCACAATGTTTTCGGGATTTCTCTTATAACAAAACTATACTTCGGATGTATTTACCTTTTAATGTCCTGTCTAAAACAATTTCTCCTATAGCAACACAGCCAAAACTGGCCAATGTTTCAAATTATCCTTCTTTTCCTTCCTCCATATCGCTTAACAAATTTGAACAAGTTATAACACAGGGCAGAGGGCTCTAAGTTTAATAGCGATTCAGGATACCTTAAAAACGGTTTGCAATGTGCAGCTGTTTATGCATTTGGCAAAACATAACAAGCACTCGGGATGGGGGATGAAATCTTTCGTTGGAGTTTTAAAGGTCAAGCGTGTCAAAGAAATCTGCAAATGTTTGGTCCGAATAATAACCCGTTTTAACATTGCATTTTTAACTTCACGCCAAATCTTCTTGTTTAATGTCTATTTCCATTTACTCCAATGAACACAGCCATCCGACATTCAAGCCAATTTTAAAAGGAATGACCTAGATCGATTCGTCCTATACATGATCCCTATATGAACATCGATAAGCATAAACTTGATAATGCCCAGCACTAACAACATTTAGAACGAAATAGTTACCAATAGCACCAGGTTTCAGATAGTTCATAAGAAGGAATAGTTTCGCCCTTATAGATATATATCAATGGTGACAATGCCTTTGTGGAAGATGGCAACCTTGACGATCCAGAGAGATTCCATTTCCAAATCAGGATTTCACTTTCTTTTTAATAGTTTTTTTCAGTAACATTGCATTTCTAGTGCAGTTCTGGGAAAAATGTGAGCACCTCTTCTAAATCTGCCGCATACCATTGTATAAAAATTTGGCTGGTACTAATCGATTAGTTATAACTTCTGTTATTTTTGCTATACATAAATTTTACTTAGGGGGGGGGGGGGTTAAGCTATTTCTTGTTAGATCCATTCAATTAGGTTTACCATGTTAGGCTACGAAACTGCACATTTACACTCAAGGAACATATTAGCAGAATACCTATATTCGTACTAATAAATAACCACTCAAAATCTTACAGGTTGTCTTTCACTTTTGCTGTTATTTTCAATCAAGAGAGTGCGCGTCAAAAATCTAAATTTACTTTAGTATTTTGAAATTAGTTTTGAGACAATCTTTTGTAAGAATTCAAGAATATTTAATTACACGTATACCTTGTTTACCTTGTACTTTCTCATTATAATGTCCCCCAAACAAGAATTGCTTAAAAACCTAAATATAGTTTTAGTACATGTAAATTCTAGCCGAATGTTCATATTAATACATATATCTACCCTATATATAAAATCCTAATCAAACGAATTTGTGAAACGGATACATGAAACGAATTTATGAAACGGATATATGAATCGACTGATTAAACAACTGATTATGTTTCAAGTGATTTCTCTTAAATATGGAATACTTTGCGATAAAATTAACACCAAAAATCAGCATTGATCCGCAGATCTCAAAATTGGTATTATAATTTTTTAATTCGAATTAGTTTTCGAAATATTAATTTTTTTTCTAATTTTATACGCATTTTTCTAATGATGTCAACTCAAATTTTAATCAAACGGGTATTTTTTTTCATATTTCATAAAAGGTTGACATGGTAACCCGGTTATTGTTGTTTATTTGATAATAAATGTTTATTTACTTTTATTTCTTTTTATAAATTATATAAATTATTTTGTTCTATAATTATTAATTTTTTTATTTCCTTTAGAAAACAATACAAAATAATTAAAAAATACGGTACTGCTTAGTTACTCCGTTGACTAATTTCGCCAAATTATATAAATCGCCAAAATACTCGCCAAATTATACAAATTGACATAATTTTTATTTTAAATAACGAAAGAACAAATAAATTAGTATATCATTAATAAATATACAAATAAAAAGTCGAAATAAAAATCACTTGGCGACGTAAACACGTGTAACTTGCTTAAAGTCAGGTGAATGTGACATTAACGATCAACCATTATTGGCATTTAATCTTATAGTTTGGCGATAGACTTTGGTTCGACGGGATAACTAAGTAATACCAAAAATGCATATGTAACTGGTATTTGAAGACGAGGTTTTCGCCAAATTTTCGAAAAGAAGAAAAAAAATCACGCCAAACCTCTGTGCGTATATGACCACATATTACCACTCGAAAAAAAAAATGCTAACTGGCGAGTTGAAAAAAAAAGCTATTGGTGAGATTTGCATCCGGCTAGCGTAACAGTACCAAAAATTCTTTGCAACCATGGCAAATTTTATGTAGTTTTATTCGAAAAAATTTTTTTGTTTTTTTAATCAAAATGGAAAAATTACGGTCCCATATTAGGGCGTTTTTTTTCTGACGCCAATGTCATATACGGAACGGGCACTTAACTGGCGCCAAAGTATCATTATTTTGCTTGATACGGTTAAGTCGGATGTTGTCGTTTCTGCTGTTGATGCGTTTCCCACATTGGCGTCGTTAAAAAATCGCGCCAATATGGGACATATATGACATCTGTGCCAAACTTTCATATGAACGGCGAAGGGATCAGACCGTATTTGTTTATGGCAGTTGATGACTTGAACTATTATAATATAGATGAAATGATGGCGATAGAATAATATTTGGCGAGTTATCACCTGCGTCTGGCTAACATTAAAGTACCAAAATGGCACCTAGATTATAAAAAGCGAAGTGGTCCGCCTGTTACTGTCGATGATAGTCACATGACTTAGGCTATTGTTATAGATATTGTTTTAAAATACCGGGAGAGAAAGACTCTGCATACTTCATTTATTTTATTTTAGCTTCTTTTCAAATGTTTAACTGATCCTCTTTAATCAAAAACGAAAACAACCATTGGATGTCTTAACAGCAACTGATTCGCCTTAAATTTTTGCAATAAAAGGGAATTGAATGAAAACCCGTTTATAGGGAGATCTGCACAGCTATTTTCCGTATAATTCAATCTTCTCTAATATTTTTAAAACCCATCAGATTAGCGTATTTTTAGATTCTGCGGTGTCTGAACGGCGGTTGGCGAGCGTAGCTTGCAGGGGGCAGAACTCCCTAGTAAAATATACATTCATAATATACATACATAAGGCATCCATAATTTACATTATATATGTCATATGTTTCGTGTACATCTTACCGGCCAAACCCAATTTTAGGCCAAACTAGATTGGCCTAGACCAAACTAGTTTATCCCAACGCACTTCAGATAAACTAGTTTTTCCTAGTCCAAACTAGTTTACCCTAACGTCCATAGGGTAAACTAGTTTTTCGTAGGCCAAACTAGTTTATCCTAACGCCCATAGGATAAACTAGTTTTTCCTAGGCCAAACTAGTTTGGCCTAACGGTCACAGTATAAACTACTTTAGCCTGCTGTTCATTGGTCTGAACTAGTTTATCCTATGCCGATCTAGTATATCGTAGGCCATTTCAATTTGACTTGCTTTTATTGATCCCAATGACCGCTTCAGCGCCAACCTTCTAATTTATTCTGGGACAATCTAGTTTATCCTAGGCCAATTAAATTTGGCGTGCGTTAACTGATGCCAACCCTCACAAAAAAAATGTACAAATTCAAACTCAAATTCAATTTCTCAAAAATGAGTTAAGTTTAAGCTTAAATTCAAAATTTTTCAAACGGATCGCTCAACTCAAACACATTTATTGAAATGAGAAAAGTTAACTAAAAACTCGTTTATTTATTTATTATTATATTTTTTTAATATAATATAAGTTTAGCGTCCAAATTTACAAAATTTTGTGAGCTAGTCTTTTGGTTATTCGATGTAAGAGTCTTTGCGGCACTGTCCAATTTTCCTTCACCACACCCGGTCCGGGCTTGGTCTGGGGATTTTTTCCAGAGGTTCGGACCGAGATGGACCGGGACTCAGTTTTTTCCGGTTATGTCGGGACAGGACTACGTTCTTCTTAAGGTCTGCAGAAGCAGAAATTTTCAGTCCAATTTCCAACCCAGCTCTTATGAAAATCATTTGGATCGGCAGGATCTCTGGTCGGTTCAGTAAAAATATCAGTAACATTTAACCCCGCCCAACTTTTTTTAAATGCACGAATTTTTTTGCGTATTTTTCCGTTTGCCTGCTTTACTTTAATCTGCTTTAATCTGCTGTAGACATAACTATTTTAAACAGAATTGTATTTCAAGATATATATTAAATGCTTGGAATGTATTTTTAGAAACAAACAGAGGAAGAAAATTTTAATTAAGATTATTTTTATAAGTTTTTTTTTTTATAGAAATGCAGGAAAGCCCTCAAGACGCTCGGAGGGTATCGCTATTATTCTACAATTAAAATTTATATATTTATTATTTTTTTAATTTTTACTTTCTTCTATCTTTACAAGAAGGAAGTATTGGATTCGAGAAAATTTTCGACTTCCAGTTTTCGACGAATTTACATATTTTAGAGGTCGAAGATCCCCAAGAACATGTTTTTGCAAAATGTCTCTCTGTGGGTGTGTCTGTCTGTTTGTCTGTCTGTCTTTCTCTCTGTATGTATGTATGTGACAAAAAATCTGTGCGTGTTCTATCTCAGGAACGGAATTTCTTAAAAATTTATATTCAAGTAGTCCCTGATATAAATTGGTGCTCATAAGTTTTTGGCGTAAATCACCGAACAGGTGGCGCTGCTATGCTGCATTTTTCATGATTTCCGCTATAGCTCTACCGCAAGAACTAAAGCACGGATTTTCATGGAACTTCAAATTCAGTTAGTCCTTTATATGAATTGGTGCTGTTTACGTTTTGGTGTCAATCGCCCAACAGGTGGCGCTACTACACTGTATTTTGTAGGATTTACACGATTTCCGCAATAGCTCTATCTCAAGAACTAATGCACAGATTTTCAACAAAGTCTTTGATATGAAGTCCTTGATAGTCCTTGATATGAATTGATGCTGATTAGGTTTTGGTGTAAATGGCCTAATGGCCTAATAGGCAGCCTTTTGCGCTGCATTTTGCACGATTTCCTCAATATCTCTATCTCAAAAACTAATGTACGAATTTTGATAAAACTTTTGATTCAAGTATCCCTTTATTAATATTGCTGCTGATCAGGGCCGTGCAAAGCGGGGGGCGAAGGAGGCGGTTGCCCCGGGCTCGAAAATTGAGCGAGCGCCAAATTTATACTAAAAACCTAGTTTTTTCTTCATTTAAAAAAAAATTGTATATTTACATATTGGGAATTTTTATCCCAATGAAAGTACGTTCATTTATCGTTTCAAAGTTATTGTTTCGTCCCTTACCCTACACCCAAATACAAATTTATGAATAAGGACTTCTTTCTTTTCAAAACTTGTTTTAGGCCTTTGTCTTATTCTCTGTCATTAACCTTCTCTTTCCTGAGTCTGTAATTTTATTTCTGTGCTTGTGACGAAAACATATATTATCAAAAGAGTATGGGGTTTCCTTCTGAAAATACAAAAGAGTTGCAAACTGTTATACTGTACTGTTAGACACATTTTTCTACACTCATTTCCCAGATTCCCTTTGACAAAATATAAGCGCAATTTTCTGTTATGTGATTCAATTGGTTGAAGTTACTGAATCAAAATTAAACATAACGTTCCAAAATAAATGCGGAATATGTATTCAATAAAATTTATTTCTGTTTTTGCACTTTTCAATTTTGTGATACGTCACAAAGAAAATGTGTGTGTGTGTGTGGGGGGGGGGGGAGCGAAATTGAAACTTTGCCCCTTGCGCATTTTTCTCTTCGCACGGTGCTGCTGCTGATTATGTTTTGGTGTAAATCACTCCACAGGTGACGCTCCTTTTCTAGATTTTTTCACGATTTTTGCAGTAGCTGTTTCTCAAAAACTAACGCACGGATTTTCACTAAACTTTACATTAAGTTAGACGTTGACATAAGTTGTTTCTGGTTAGGTTTTGGTGTAAATTACTCAACAGAGCGGATTTAGACAATTTCAGCGATAGACATATCTCAAGAACGAATGCACGAAATTTCATACCTTTAGAATCCTCATGATGAGCATAGATTGGCTTTTAATTTTTCACTGTGATAGCGAATTGTGAAGTATTACCATGTTTGAGATAGAAGAAAGTTTTAGGATTGGTACGCCCGACTAGTTTTAAGATGAGTAGATGCATTTTTAGATAGTAAAATTAATGTAGGTAAAGCCTGAGGAAAATAAGTTGCCTATAACGGAATCTCGTTGTTTAAAGGGGAAAAAAAGCATATGTTTATCTATGTAAAATGAGGATATTAGTACTTGTAAAAAGAATATAATGCATTTGCAACAGACGTAGAACTTTCTAATAAGTGAACCTGCTATAACGGATTTTGCTTCTTTCCTAAGCAATTCCGTCTTAGAAGATTTTATTGTATAGAATTTTTTTTTATTTTATTTACAAGCCATAGAATGTGGATTAACGATATTAATGGTTCTATTGTAAACTATATTGATGTTTTAATGAATCTCTAATTGTATGTAAAAATCTGAATAATTATTAATACCACGGCTTGGAGACTTGAAAATTGTAAAAAATTATGTAGAAACCTTCTACGACGGAATCACATAGGAGGGAAAAAAATTTCCTTATAGTAAAGTTCCTTTTTTAGCCGGTCCGTCGTCTATAGCAAATGTATTATGTTTTTTTCAAAGGATTATTATATCTAATTTGCACCGATTAAAAAAAATAACTCCATTTAAAACTGGATTTCGTCATACACAGATTCTTCTAACAAGTTTTACAGTAGTGTATCCCCATCCGTATAAATTTATATGTACTATTCTTTAGAGATAATTTTAATTGTGGAATAATGGTAGTTTAAAAATATATGTATTTTAGGCCAAACTGGTACCTGGACTTCGCCGGATTTTTTTAATGTCCTAGATATCTGAAAGAATATCAAATGTACTTTTGATATTCTTAATGGTGCATTTATTCATAAATAATTCAAAGCCAAGTGATATTTATGTGAGAAAAAAAAATTGTCTAAATTCTTCCTCTCCTAAATTTTATGATACCCTCTCATCCCATTCTTTGGTCCACCACCGCACAATTTGTCATATGGAATATATTTTGTAACTACCGGTGGCGGTGAAATGGGGAAGATAGGTGAACAGTATCCCACTCCCTATCGAATAAAATATATTAAACATGGTTTTAATTAAACAGGTTATATTAAACTACTTTTGCCTTAAGGTTGGCGCCGGAGCGGTAGTTGGAATCAATAAAAGCACGTCAAATTGCATTGGCCTAGGATAAACTAGAAGGTTGGGGCCGGGACGGTCTTTGGGATCAATAAAATCACGCCAAATTGAATTGGCCTAGGATAAATTAGATCGGGCTAGGATGAACTAGTTCGGACCAATGAATAGCACGCTAAACTAGTATATCCTATGACCGTTAGGCCAAACTAGTTTGGCCTAGGAAAAACTAGTTTATCCTATAGGCGCTAGGATAAACTAGTTTGGCCTAGGAAAAACTAGTTTATCCTACGCGCGTTAGGATAAACTAGTTTGGCCTAGTAAAAACTAGTTTATCCTACGCGCGTTAGGATAAACTAGTTTGGCCTAGGCCAATACAGTTTGGCCTAAAATCGGGTTTAGCCGGTAACGTATATATTATATTGTGTATTATTATTTATTATTGTATTTTTGTGCATATGAAGTATTCTCACAAAATATAAATTTCAGGAATAAAAATCTGCTGAGATTAAACTTAGTAAAATAACATTTTGATCTTTCGGACTAATGCCTTAATGATTGAAAGTAAAGATAAAATGGTCAGCAGCGAATACTTTTTTTTATTTAACTGAGGTTTATGTTAAACTTGCGAGTTTAATTTTCCTTACCGTTATACCTCTCTAACTTTATATTTTCTTCTAAATTTTTTCTTATAATGAATTTGCATAGTACCCACAGAACATTCATATAAGAAATCATAACAATGTAGAATATTTTCAGTACAAAATTTTGGTATAACATTGTCTTAAAGGGGTGTTAAAAAAGGGTCAGTAGGGAAAAAAAGGGGGGAGATAAGGGAAGAAAGGGACTGTAAAAAAAAAAAAAATCTATGGTAACGATGGGACGGTAAAGAAAATTACCACCTATTTTTAGGCAAATCATGTTAAGACTAAGTGATAGCCACAATGATCATTGATTTTTAGAAACAGTTATTTACATTAGATTAAATTTAAAAAAAAATAATTTACCTCAAAAAGTGCAGGAATAAACTTGGGGGCGGTAAGACTACCAATAAATCCACGATGCTTGAAGTTGATATTTAAATGCTGATTTAAATTCTGCAGTAAATTTCCTGTCATAGAATTTGACCATTTTTCTCTTGCATATCTCTGCATGAGAAAAAAATGAAAAAAAAAATACGTGGTTGCATCTGAAGTGATTTTCTGTATGATTTTATCAAGTGGGACGGTAAGGAATCTAAAATCCAGCGACAGAGTTAAATATAATAGTAACAACCGTAAATATGTGTGCAGGTTAATTTTTGGCTATATATTTATGTAAAACAATAGTCCCAGTTTCGGAAAAAAAGCACACCGAATTACTTTTATTGAAACAATTTTATACAGACAGCTATAAACTTAAATATAAACATCAAGGAGACGGGAGGGTATAGGAATTTCGTGGTATATTTGGACCCTAATAATCGTACAAAACGTATTTATCTCGTTAATATTGCTATACACATACAGTAATGCAATGGGGTGTCTTCCAGTATAAGAAATTAAAAAAAAAAAAAAACACAGAATATATGTACTAAATAAAAATTATTATCCAGAGACTTAAAATCCAAATTACGTTAGAATGCTTCATATATATGAATTTCGAATGTGTTTTCTTTCCTCTAATACACATTCGCAATCCAATCGCATTTCACGAGCTTGGCTCTGACTTTGACAAAATCGTAACTGTCATCTTGTGTAAGGTAGGGACAACAATTATCAGGAAACCTTTTTTAAAACAGTTTTTAAAAGTAAATAAACATAATTTTTTAAAACTTTCTTTAACGCACCAAAGTATTGATGATTTCTTTTTACATTCTTTTTAGATTATGAGAAACTTCAAAGTGGAATATCATTATGAAGATATTGGAATGTATCAGAGACTCGTCAATACGCCAGATAAACCCCTACGTTTTAATTTTATTGAAAGATAGATAAATCTGGAAGAACTTTGTGTGTATGTCATTTATACTGGTTTATAATAAAAAAAAATGTTCTGTATATTTTGTAATGAAAACATTTATTCAAATATTCAACTGTATTAAAGTTTTGTGAATAAACAATTTTGGCATTTTTACCTATATATATAAAATAAAATGTTAGTTTATTTAAAAGAACTTACGGGGAAAAAAGGAACCAATTTCATAGGGAAACTTCATTGATGTAAGATGAGAATCTATCAACAAGAGCTTTTTATACTTGGTTGGACAGATATGCAGACAAAATAGATAACTAATTTTTAAAAAAGCTTATCCCTAGCAGTGCTAGAATGCTGCGAAGGATCGTGGCCCGAGGTCCCCAAATACGTTTCTCGACCACGGTCCCTGAGGACCTCTTGGTACTTATTTTACGGACCGCGATCGCTTTAATGAACCTTATAAATGACCGCAGGCGAGCCTCGAACGGGTAATGTAGCAGCGCAAAGCACTAACAACTGAGATGTCGACATCTTTCAGCCAAATCTTTGAACAGGTATAATCTACAGGATATGAAAAATAGAAAACTGAAACAAAAAATCAATTTTTATAACAGAAAAAAAGGCTTAAGCATTAAATAACTACGAAAGGACTTCGATCAAATCGCTTTATAGGGATAATCTACAGATTAAACGAAATAGAATAATAAGGGAATAAAGTTTTTTTTTCAATCGAAAAAAAGCAAATCCCCACTTTAAAGTTTTAACATTTTTCTACGATTTAGAGATTACCGAATATAGCATATTCCCATTTCTGAAAATCTGTTTTGAAGCATTTCATATTACATTTCCACACACAGACAAATTATTTAAGAAGAAGAAAAAAGTTACGTTACAACTATAGTACCATAATTCTTAGAACAGAAGTGATATCAATGCACAGACAATACGATTGACAAATACATGAATGAGATTTATACATATAATCGTTGAGCCAGGAGCGCGTGTGGTTTCATGTCAGTGGACTTGGTAAATCATATATTTTTGGATTCACAACAACATCGGCATGTCAGTAGTTATACATGATACTTTCAAAAACAGGGTAGCTAATGGGCGTCATATTGGAAAATGCCCGCCGTTGTTGAGTCAGGGGCTCGTATGATTTCATGTCAGCGGACTTGTTAAACCACACATTTTTGCATTCACCAGAGCATCAGAATGACATTTATCCATGATATTTTCAAAAACAGAGTAGCTAATAGACGCTATATTGGAAAATGGCCGCCGATAAACAGGGTAAATGAAAAGCTTTTCTTGTTTTTGCATGCTACTAAATTAATAAGGCGATTGAAGGGGCAATAAGTAAAGGCACGCAGGGGCCAAAAGGTACAACGAAGTTCAGTCAAATACCTGCCGCAGTTTAGAGATATTTCTGATATGAGTGCAGCATTTCTTCACATGATTCGTGAAACAACCAAAACAACCCTTTGAGCCAGAAAGATGAACGTGATATCTCAGATTTAAAAAACATGATTAACAATGAATGGATAAGTCTGGACATAGCAATAAAATCAATTGGAGCAATGTCAAATCTAGAAATTGTCGAAGACATGGTCAAAGCTCATGAGGTGGGTGAAAAAGCGTACCAACTTTCAAGGAAGAATATCTGTCTGAAGACTCAAAGCCAGAAGTGTTTTTAAAACCTCCAAATAAAGACATTTTAGGTAGATTTCGTATGAAATACTACCTATTACATTCTCCCCTATGTTGGAATTTCTGAAAAATTTTTGCAGATCTACACCGATCATGACGCCTAGAACCCAAAACCACCCTCAGTAAAAAACATTACACATCTATCTATCTATCTATCTATCTATCTATCTATATATATATATATATATATATATATATATATATATGTATATATATATATATCACCTTCTTCTGGACACGATAACTTCCACAATTCTGCACAAATCTCTTCCAAACTGATACATAAAATCAAGGGGCATAAAATCTCGGTCAAGTTCGTTAATGGGCAAAATCGGACCAAGGAAATGGAAATAGGGAGGGGTTTTGTGGAAAACGAAAAAAACCCATAATTTCTTAAATTTTATACATATTAAATCAGTTTAAAGTTTTTATTACTTCTAAAAATAGGGCAATCACAGATCTTTGATAAAATTAAAAATGGGCTCAATGGTCGCAAAAAAGGGTTTTGGGGAGAAAAAAATGAAAAAAATTCATAACTTCGTCAATTCTCAAGATATCAAATTCAATTAATTTTATTATAAATCTCCTTAATATTATCTACAACTTTTATGTTCACAAGTTTTTGATAGGATCAATTCGTACTACAAAAAAAAAAATAAAAACGAAAACAAAAAAGGGGGGGGGGTTAATAAGTAAAAAATCCATAACTCCGTCAATTCACAAAATATAAAATCACCATTAATTTATCATATATCTTCTTAATATTGTCTAATATATTTATATAGACAAGTTTAAGATAGGACCCATTCTTACAGCAAAAAGAAATTATTTATACATAGCAGTTGAAGAGAAAAATCATCTTATTGAAGGTGTATTCAAATCCAAACTGCTTATTTTCTGAAGCATCTTTAAATTCATTTTTGCTCTCAAACGTATCCAATTGGTAGATTCTCTTATTCAGAAACTATATAATGTAGCGTAATGATCGAATTTTTGATAGAGGCAGAATATATTTCAAAAAATGATTTCAAAGTGGGCATTTTGAACAGAACTTCCCGAAGCGATTGTGTTAGAAAGGAAAAATATTGTCCTACAGAGAAATTAATTGTTTATAAATCAAGTTTTAATTAATTGAAGAAAAAATAAAAACACAGGTCGCTTATAAATCTCTTCAAACATCACGTCAGCAAGTTTAATATTTTTTCTTTTAAAAATGAATCTGAAAATGTGCCATAAAATTTCGAGTTGTTGAGCATGGAAAAGTATTTTTTTGAATACCGCCTTAACATGATTCTGATAAAACCAGCTATTATATAAAAAATGAAATAAAAACTCGTCAAAAGCTGTCAGATAAAATTGTTAAAGTGGGTTTATCTTTAATCATGATTCAGTCTTTGTTTGTGAAATTAGTATACTTAACTTCGAAATCTACCTCCGTATGTATGCCGGGCCGGCAGGGAATTTTCTGATATGAAGAAGAAACAAAGTCTAAAGTTTAATAAATCAGGGTTTGTTATCAAATCAGAAAGAAATCTGTTTGCTCAGATGATGATCATTGCTGAGCGAAGAAATTTGGATATGAGAACTTGTCTTTTCCTATCATCTAGGGCATCTTCTATGGTCCTTAGCAATACCTAATTGTTCAATCCGAAAAACTGCTAAACCAAACAAATGGATGTTATGAAAAAAGACTGCGACTGCTGAAAGAACTCCAAATGATGGTGTTGTTAACATGATTGGCGGAATGTACTTTGCTCAAAAGCTACCGCAGGGACAAACATTTACACAACCAGCAAATAATCTGTTTTCTAAAATAATTCAAGAATCTACATCCGCTCAAAGAATAGCTGTTGCATTTGATACATACAGGGAATAGTGTCAATAAAAAGAGATGAACGGGAAAAAATGAGCTGTTATTTATGCTATAAAAGTAATATAACTTCTGGACACCCAGTACGAAAATGGAAGCGGTTTCTGTCTGATGAGGACAACAAGAAAGAACTGATACATGTCATTTCACAAGAATGGCAAAATGAACATTATCTGAAACAGCTGAATACACGAGTGATGTACATTACCTGTGGAGAAAAATGCTATGAGTTCATGAAATAACTTGTTGAAGAATCCACTAAATTCAGGTGTTTCCAAGAAGAGGTGGATACGCGACTTTTACTTCATGCACACCATGCTTTAGCGTCTGGATTTCGAAACATTATTATTATTATCTCTATAGACAGTGATATGACAGTTATCATACTGTTTTCTTTAGAAAACGTTTTGAAAAACTACAAAGGGTTAATATTTGTATAGTGTGGATCCAATGACAGGGTAAAGCACTACGACGAGAGTGAGATGCATGGACTTCATAAAGAGGTATGTAATGCATTACCTGGAATGCATTCACTGTCATTGTTCGATACGGTAAGTGCTTTTGCAGGTAAAGGAAGATGACGATTCAGAACGCTGAATTCCGGGATGCTTTAAAACCGTTGATACTGAAGTTGATGTTTCAGAGGAAACAAAGAAACAGCTTGAGTCGTAGGTTTGCCAGCTATGTTAAAGAAAACACAAGTACACTGACATCAATTAATTCCGCTATACTATTTTTCTGCAAGACAGGTCTCTGTGGAGCAGCATCGCCTTCCGCCATGTAGTAATACACTCTACCTGCAGGTAATGATAGCTAATTACCAGGGTCTTGTTTGGAAGAAGTGCTTACAGGCAGATCTTCCATCCCCAGATAAATATGGTTGGATTTCTGGAACAGATAGTATGGAAGAGGTTATCTAGTGATCCAGTGGAATGGCAATATTCCTGCGCCTGAAGCTGTTTTGGAACTGATGTCATGTTTTTGTTCAAGAACATGTGTCATGCCATAATGTGTGTGTCTTTTTAATAACCTCAGATGTACAAGCATATGCAGAATACAGAACAGTTCCAACTATGACGATAAAAGTGATTTGTGCACAGGAATGTCAACCGATGATGATAGAAATGAAGAAGACTAAGATTTATGTTATTTATTAATTATTGAGAGACTGGGTACAATATTTTCACCAGTTCACCAATTATTTCTTGAATTTTTGTGCCTTATCTACATGAAAATAATATGCATTAAAATGCAATACAGGATTTCGGTTTTATTTCATCGCAAATGTCTTTGGAACTGTTTATCCAATTGAAAATGTTAATAAATATGAAGTTAAATATAATGATAAAATCATGTTAAAATAAAATCTTAATAAACATGTAATTTGTGCAAGGTTTAATGCTCAACTATATTTGTTCTTTCCATTTTTTTCATTGAAATTGCTTTAATTATGAGATAACGGCAAAACTTATCATACGTATCTATGTGTGATAGATGGCGCTCATATTTTCAATATGGCGTCTACAAGCTACCACAAATTTCATAGTATCATCATAAAATGTACATCTTGGACCATTGTGAATCCAAAAAGGTATATATCATCATGTCCTCAGATATGAAACAAAAAGCCCTAATTTTGGCTTCTGGCCCAACAACTAATACTGCAGTAATATTGATAAACAAAGGGATGACTGATATTCATTTAAATAAGATTGATATAGAAATTTAATGGTAAATTTTAATATACAGATGAGATATCACTCCGGTACGTGAATCATAACTTTTCTGCTTCTAATGTATCCGCTAAATAGTAATTTTCACTGATAGGTGAATTATGTATAAATCTCATATAAAAGCGCTTGACACAGCTATGATCGTCATTTGTACCTCAAACCCTTAATGGACAAATGTTTCCAATACTATTGTCACAGATATATTAAAAATAGATTAATTTATTCTAATGTTATTAATACGAACATTATTTTTATTTCATGTATGATAAATGTCAAATGTGTGCCAGTTTACTGGCCTTTATACGTATGTCGAAGTTTACTTTGAATTAGTTTTGTGTGCGTTTATAGTAAAACTATCCATTACCCGTGACATCGTTCACGAAGCATTAAAAGAATCATTAAGTGTTATATTAAGAAAACTAATACTTTATAAAGCATTAATTAAGAAATCATTTCACACTCGATAATTAAAAACGTATACAATTTAACCAACACTGTTTTAAATTTAATAAGAGATAATACGGTATTTCATATTAACAGGAGACTTGAAAAAAACCAAGTAATAAATAGGTAAAATTTCGTGCCAAAATAATATAAACAATCGCGAAAATTAAATAAAAAAAAAAAAAAAAAAAAAAAAAAAAAAACCAAGGCCAAGTAAAATCGTGGAAATGGACAAATCCCTCTTCGTAAAACGAAAAATCTGAGCTGGGAGAATTTTACTGCAACAGTGAATTTTAGGTAATATTTGGTGTGCAATTTATATATTTATGCATTGCATTCTATAAGACTTTACAAAAATCTATTCTTAAAAAAACATTTTTAAAAAAGCTATTTTTAAAAATGACAACATATTTGTTTAAACTTTTTAAAAGCTAAAAGATATGTAAAATTAAAAATCGGTTGACAAAACACAATTTTAAATTGGTGTCTAATATATTTCGAGCTCCTGAGCCTTAATTTCAATACTGGCTGAAGTAAAATGGTGTTCCTTTAACGGAATTATATTAAACCTTTTGGTTTTATAAACGAAATTGCAAATTTATTTTACAAAATAAAGTAATTCTTATTCATATTTTCTAAATGCATTTAAAAAATATAATTCTAAACTATTACAGAGTACGAATGCTACAAGTCGATTAATACTAATACGCGTTAAAGGAAACGCACTATGTGAAACAAAAGAACTTAGCTAACAAAAAATAATTCTTGATGAATTTTAGAATGCTAATTTAGATAAAGAGCAGTCATTATTCCTATTACCTTTTAAATTGCACCGAGCTTAGTTGTTTTCTATTTATAAAATAACTAATCATTAATATACAATGTACATGTCATAAGATTACGTGAGACAAAATATGAATTAAAGCTTCCAAAACAAAATGTTAGTTTTAATTGTTTTAAGAAATAATACTCGTGAAAAAAAAGAAGATTTTCAGGCAAGCGAGTTCATTCTTAGGGTTTCGTTCATCTGACGAAACCCTATTCGTCTCACACCTTTGTCTGTCTGCTATCCGTCACAGACCTCGTTCACAGAAACTATTCATGTTGGAGTCTTTAAATATTGGGTACTTATAGCTGAACACCTCACATCAAACGCAAATCATAAAATTATGAAAAAATCGGTAATTAACCGAATTACGGGCTAATTAACTTCTAAAATTAACCAATCAACCTTTTTAACGCAGGTACAAACGGATTTTCCCCGAATCATCAGATTTTCTCCTAAAGGTTGCCAGTAAAATCAGCCAATGCACGATTACCACGCAGGAAATTAAGCCGAAAAATGAAGTGGACATTTTAAAGCGAAATCGCATATCAGAAAGTATTGGTCCAAGAAATTTGTAAATGGTATAGACAGACGCGGAAAAAATGTACTTTCATTTGGTATAAAAATCACATTTCTGCGATGTGTACAAGTTAAAATATCCACTAAAAATCGATCGGTAAAAATTTAATTTCCTTAATTGAAAAGACAAGGTAAAAGATTTCATGTCGGCGGGAAAGCAGGTGTCAGACATGACGACGCTGCGGTTTTCCATAGTAGGATATTTTAATACGAAATTTTAACTTTTAAATATTAAGTTTTTGATTAAATTTTTTAGCATCCCGATGTGAAATTTCTCGCTGATTTCATTGATACCCATTTCTAAGTCCTATCTTAATTACAAGCTGAAATATTAATTATTATTTAATTAATCGGTTTATTGCTATCAAATGCGTCGATTAAAGTGGAGACACGTGCTTTTTTTAACCACGAAATAATTTAAATTAGGAAATCTAACAATTTGCGTGGAGTTTATGAACAGCGCTAGGAGATAAGTATAACTTATTCATCATCAGAAATTTACAAGTATTCATACCACTTATTTCGAATACTAATTTCAGGAAATATCTTAAATTATTGGTTAAGACCGCCACTCGAACTGTTTGAAACTTTAAGATAGTTTATAATACATAAGATAAAATGTAAAAAAGAATGACGCGTGGAATTCCGGGGAGGGGTCGGGGGGGGGTCGGGGGGGGGGCAGATTTCTATTTAAAAAGTTAGCGTTTCTGACCGCTTTAGGTGCTTTTTTTGAGGTAGTCCTGAGATATATGCTACTTATCTACCCTATATATATAAATTCCTAATGAAACGGATATTATGAAACGAATTTATGTAACGATTCTTTGAAACGACTGATTAAACAACTTATTAAGTTTTACGGCGATTTATCCTAAAATACGGAATACTTTGTGATGAAATTAACACCAAAAATCCGTATTGATCTGCAGATCTCAAAACTAGTATTAGAATATTTAAATTCGAATTAGTTTTCGAAATATTAATTTTTTTTCTAATTTTATATGCTTTTCTCTAATGATGGCAACTCAAATTTTAATTATAAGAGATATTTTTTTTTTCATATTTAAGAATAGGTTACTATTTTATACTAATTTGGCGAGAAGTTTGGCCTCCCTTAGATGTATGCTAAGAAATGTATCATGTTACTTTTCTTCATAATTCAATTTGCATTATATTATCATTTTATTTAATACAAACCGAAAAATTTATAATAAATGGCTTTCATTTCTTTATTTTTTTTAAAACGAAATGAAAAGAAAAATATTAGGCACAGATGTCATCTACGCACCGGGGTACCTAATTGGCGCCAAAATGGCATTATTTTGGTTGACATGGTAATCCGGCTATTGTTGCTTATTTAATAATAAATGTTTATTTACTTTATTTTCTTTTTTTTAATTACATAAATTGTTTTGTTTTATAGTTAATTATTTTTTTGGTTATTTTCCTTTAAAAATAATAGAAAATAATTAAAATATACGGTACTACTTAGTTATTTCTTCGACCCATTTCGCCAAATTATATAAATCACCAAATTATACAAATTGACACAATTATTATTTTAAATAACGAAAGAACAAAGAAAATAGTATAGCATTAATAAATATACGAGGGTAAATCGGAAAATAAGTTTCCCCTGGCAACTGTGGACAGAGGTGTGTATGAAAGTCAAAAAATGTAATGAAACATTAAAGATAAATGTAACTTTATTTTTCTACATAAATGCCAAGTGAGTTTAGTCATTTGTCATACCCCTTTACAAGCCTCAAAAAGCGCTCCTTGAAAAAATCAGTGCTCTGCATCATTCTGTTCCCGGTAGATATGGAGAGAAAGTGCGTTGTGAATTTGTGGTCAAAAGGAGGAATCGAGAGCAGTTGTCCGCTATGAATGGGTACGTGGAGTATCGGGAGCAGAAATTCACAACCGCCACGTGGCAATCTATGGCCCAGATGTGATGTCGAAACAAATGGTTCGGAGATGGTGCCGCCAATTCAGTGAGGGCATCAGCAAGAGTTGGACAGACCGAGACCTGGACGGACGTGGACGGCCTCTACAGCCGAAAGCAATGCTTGACTACTTCTTTGTAAGCAATGCTGAAAGCACACAAGCCGTTCAATGCTTCTTTTGTATGCAGAGCACTGTTTTCTTTTCCTGGAGAGCTTTATGAAGCTTATAAAGGGTATGACAAATCTCTCAACTCACTTGGAACGTAAGTAGAAAAATAAAGTTACGTTTTATCTTCAATGTTTCATTACATTTTTTGTCTTTCATACACACCTCTGTCCACAGTTGCCAGGGGAAACTTATTTTCCGACTCACCCTCGTACAATTAAAACGTCAAAATAAAAATCACTTGATGACGTAAAGATGTCGAACTTGCTTAAAGTCAAGTGAATGTGACATTTACGATCAACCATTATTGGCATTTAATCTTATAGTTTAGTGATAGATTTTTGGTCGACGGGATAACTAAGTTGTACCAAAAATACATATGTAACTGGCATTCGAAAGCGAGGTTTTCGCCAAATTGTCGTTAAAAAAATCACGCCAAACCCGGTGCGTATACGACATCTGGCCAAATATTAAATGATGTAACAAACCATGACATTTAATTTCAACTTCAAAGCAATGGTTTAATTTACCCCTCGAAAAAAAAAATGCTAACTTGCGAGTTGAAAAATCACTATTGGCGAGATTTGCACCCGGCTAGTGTAACAGAACCAAGAATTCTTTGCGACCATTGAAACTTTTATGCAGTTTTATTCGAAAAAGAAATTTGTTTTTTAATCAAAAAGGAAAACTTTCGGCAGAGATGTCATATACGGACCCATATTGGCGCGATTTTTTTCTGACGGCAATGCCATATACGCAACGGGTACTTAACTGGCGCCATAATATCGTTATTTTGCTTGATTTGGTAAGCCAGATGTTGACCTTTATTCTGTTGATGTTTTCCCTGTTGATGATTCCCTGTTTGTTCTGTTGATGATGTTATGATATCTGTGCCAAACTTTCATATAAAAAGCGAAGGGATCAAAGTATATTTACTTATGGCAGTTACATGACTTGGACTATTATAATATAGATGAAATGATGGCGATAGAATAATATTTGACGACTTATCACCTGTACCTGGTTAACATTAAAGTACCAAAATGGCACCAGGAATATAAAAAGCTAAGTGGTTCGCCCGGAACTGTTGATGATACTCACATGACCTAGGCTATTGTTATAGAAATTGTTTTAAAACACTGGGAGACAAAGACTCTGTACACTTAATTAATTTAATTTTCTTTTCTTTTCAAATGTTTAACTGATCCTCTTTCATCAAACACGAAAACAACCATTGGATATCTTAACAGCAACTGATTCTGCCTTAAATTTTTGAAATCAAAGAAAATTGAATGGAAACCTGTTTACAGGGAGATCTGCACAGCTTTTTTCAGTATAATTCAATCTTCTATAATATTTTTAAATCCGATCAGATTAGCGTGCTTTTAGATTCTGCGGTGTCTGAACGGGGGTTGGCGAGCGTAGCTTGCAGAGGGCAGAGTCCCCTATTTTAATATAAGGTTGTGTAATGTTTAGTTACCACTATTTCCGAATAGTAATTTCAGCAAATATTTTAATTTCTTATTAAGACCGCCACCACCTCGAGTAACATATCTACTGATAGGATGTTTAACAGAGTTTCCTTCCGATACAGTTTTGTTAAGAATAGAGTGCGCTCCCTGGTGGTGGAATGTGGTACTAACATAACGCGATTTTGTTAAAATTGGGAAATATAACAAGACGATCTGTTTGAAACTTTAAAATAGTTTATAACACATAAGAAAAAGTTTATAAAAAATGGCGCGTGAAATTTCGGCTACGGGGGGAGTTGCGCTAATTTCACTAATTGATTTATTTCTATTATATACTTATTTTAAAAGGCAGTCACGTGATTTTTCATTGCAGTATTCTTCTGAACGGTGTCCGTTTTTTAAAACTACAGCATAAATGTTACTTAGGTCAGATAAAATGTCTAAAGTAGTGATACCACTATTTTCAAATAGTAATTTCAGCAAATATATTAAATTGTTGATTAATAACCCCCTCCCCCGACCCATGTATCTACAGATACGTTGTGTAAAGGAGTTTCGTTCAGATACATTTTTGTTAAGAACAGAGTGCGCTCCCTGGTGGTGGAATATGGGAGTAACAGACTGCGATTACATTTAAAGTAGGAATTCCAACTAAGCGATCTGTTTGACACTTTAAGATAATTTATAACAAATAGTAAAAGATTTTAAAAAAGAATGGCTCGTCAGATTCCGGTTGATGGGGGGGGGGGGGGGAGGGTAAGGGACGCGAACAAAATTAGGCAGTATAACAGGGCGTTTTGTACTGTTTTGCGTGCGATGTTTTGATGGCGTGGTGAGAAAACTATCTCTTATTCAATTTCAAAAATTTTATAAGTGTTCATACCACTATTTTCGAATAGTAATTTAAGCAAATATTTTAAATTCTTTGTTAAGACCGCCACCCCCTCGACTAACATATCTCCTGATAGGTTGTTTATCGGAGTTACGTTCAGATACAGATTTGTTAAAAATAGAGTGCGCTCTGTCATGGTGGAATGTGGAACAAATAGACCGCGATTTCATTTAAAATAGGGAATCTAACAAGGCGATTTTGAAGTTTGAAACTTTAAGATAGTTTATAACATATAAGAAACAGTTTATAAAAAATGGCGCGTGAAATTTCGGGCAGGTGGGGAGAGGGGGAGGGGCAAAATATTTCTTTTTTTTTTCATTTTTGTTTCATACCGTTTCAGGTGCGTTTTGTTTGACGGAGACCTCAGATATATGCTACTCATCAACTATAAATATGTCAAAAGTTAAATTCTAGTAAGTTATTTTTCATCAGAAAACACAACAGATCACCTCCCCGTCCTCCAATCAGCTCTGGCTTGACACCAATGGCGTCGCAAACGTCAATGGCTTGGAGTCAGTAGATTGCACGCTACAGGGCGCAAGGCTCGGAGCTGTCCTTGAAGTAACCGATTTCTAACAGTTCGTTGTGTCACTGTGGTACCAACTGCAGATCGAATTTCTGACGCAGACGCAGTACAATGCGTCTCAGTCATACGCCGAGTACGGCGATCTTCCCTCTCAGGAGCGCCACGTGGCCGCATGGAACCCGGTGTTCTTGAGGCAGTACCATCCCTTGACCACTGCTTCCAACAATCATGCACAGTGGACATATTCCAGCCAAGTCTTTCTGCAATATCGCGGAAAGAAAATCCACCTTCTCGTAGCCCGAATATGCGACCTCGTTCTAACTCGGTGAGCTGTTGACAGTGAATTCTTCGTCTTGTTAAAGGCATTCTTGGCTAACATCAACACAATGCGTCACATTTCGAAGCTAAATAACGCCCACGAACTTTACAACCCGCATTTAAAGTAAACCTGATCTGCAAGATCTGAGTGGTGCTACTAGCGCCACACTTATGCGCGAAAAATTATTAGTTTTTCCTTATTCTATTGTTATCAGCTGTTTGCGAAAAACCGGCTTAGCAAGAAGCGAGTTCCCGCCGCTGTACGAGACGACGATGCACAATAGAACTACGAAAAATCAAGAAAAATATACAAAAATCACTATCACAGAGCCCCTTTACCGCGCAATATTTCCAAATTCAATGAGGACCTGTTGTCCAAAGCCAAAAACATGCACAAAAATTTTGGTTCAATTGTATGCATAATTTTATACAATTTTCGATGGTATAATAAAGAAAATGGCTCAAACTTCGCTATTACAGCGCCCCATTTCCGGCAGATTTTTTTTTTTTTTTTCAAATTGAGGGAGGACTTGCTTGTCATAGCCAGAATCGCACACAAAATATTTGGTTCATTTCTGTGCATAACTTCATACACTTTTCGATGGTACAATAATAAAAATTGCACAGAGATCGCAATTACAGCGCCGCCTTCCGGCGGAATTTTTAAAAATTCAGGGAGGACATTCGTGTCATGACCAAAAACAAACACAAAAATTTTTGGTTCAATTCTATGCATAACTTCATAAACTTTCGATGGTACAATATTCAAAATGGCACAAAAATCGCTATTACAGCGCCCCCTATCAGCGAAATTTTTTTACAAGTTAAGGAAGGTACTGCTTGCCATAGCCAAGAACTTAAAAAAATATTTGGTTCACATTTATGCATAAATTCTTACACTTTTCGATGGTACAATAATCAAAATCGCACAAAAATCGCTATTACAGCGCCCCCTCCGGCGGATTTTTTCCAAATTAATGGTAGACCTGCTTGCCATAGCCAAAAACTTAAAATAAAAATGTGGTTCAATTCTATGCATAACTTCATACACTTTTTGATGATACAATGGCGACAGACACACGGATAGACAGATATTTTCTATAAACATATTTTTGGGGATCTGTGACCCCTAAAACGTGTAAATTCTGTCAAAAACCTGAAGTCGAAAAAAATTTCAATTACAATACCTTCTTCTATTGAAGACAGAAGAAAGTAAAAAGGATATTTATCTCTGATTGTGTTTGTGTGTGCTTGTTTGTTGACAATGGCTAGCGAAATCTATTGAAACTAGAAGTTTAAAAAATTATGTTTGGATAGTCCAAGTCAACTCATTCATCTGCGGCTCAGGTCTTTCATATTTTGAATAATTAGTCGTGATATTAAGAAAAATCACCAACCTTTTTTCACAATTCGGTAAACGCACCGGCCCATGCTCATTTCTAACCATTCCGGAGCGACCACGCAGATCTGAAGGAAAGTTCTAGATTTGCATTTTTTTTTCCTTTTTTTTTTTGCCGTTTTTCTTAACGTGCTACGGCTAAACCGCATAAAATAAGAAAAACATAATATTCTTGATTTAATACTTTTACGTTTTAAACGATACAATCCGTTCAAAAATATATAAAAAAATACCCCCTTTAAAAAAGTTATTTATAAAACCTCGAATTCATGTTTTTCTCCCATTTTACGAAACCTGCATTAACATAAAAATTCATCCTCGAGGATCTTGGTTTATTTTTTAGGGTTTCATTGATCTGACGAAACCCTATTCGTCTCGCTTCTCTGTCTGTCTGTCCGTCACACAGCCCCGTTCTCAGAAACTATATATGTTGGAGACTTGAAATTTTGCATGCTAACAGCTGAACAACTCACATCAAACGACAAATCATAAAATTTTGAAAAAGTCTTTCATTTAACCTTCTGTGCTCTAACTTGTGTATTTTAATCTTTTTGTTCTGAGTCCTTAATTAAGTTTAAGACTTGAAATTTTGCATACTTATAGTTGAACACCTCACATCAAACGACAAATCTTAAAATTTTGAAACGCACTTTTATTTACCCGTCTGGGCTCTAACTTGTGTATTTTAAGCGCTTATTTTTTTTTCTAACACAGTCCCTAATTAAGTTTAAGACTCTAAATTTTGCATACTTATAGTTGAACACCATCAAACGACAAATCATAAAATTTTGAAAAAGTCTTATATTTACCCGTCTGGGCTCTAACTTGTGTATTTTAAGTTTTTTTTTTTTTTTTTTTTTTTTTTTTTTTTTTTTTTTTTTTTTTTACTGAGCCCCTAATTAAGTTTAAGAATTGGAATTTAGGATTCATATAGCTGAACACCTCACATCAAACGACAAATCATAAAATTTTGAAAAAGTCTTATATTTGCACCTCTGGTCTCTAACTTGTGTATTTTAAGCTTTTAGGTAGATTTCGTATGAAATACTACCTATTGGGATCGTTCCTATGTTGGAATTTCTGAAAAATTTTGCATATCTACACCGATCATGACCCCTACAACCCAAAACCACCCTCAGTAAAAAACTTTATATATCTATCTATCTATATATATATATATATATATATATATATATATATATCACTTTCTTCTGGACACGATAACTTTCCTAATTCTGCACCAATCTCTTAGAAACTGATACATAAAATCAAAGGGCATAAAATCTCAGTCAAGTTCGTTAATGGGCAAAATCGGACCAAGGGGATGGAAATAGGGAGGGGTTTTGTGAAAACCGAAAACCCCTACTAACTTCTTAATTTTTGTACATATCAAATCATTTTAAAGTTTTTATTACTTCTAAAAATAGGGCCAAAATTTTGTGTATCACAGATTTTTGATAAAGTTAAAAATGGGCTCAAGGGGCGCAAAAATAGGGTTTTTGGGAGAAAAAAATTCATAACTTTGTCAATTCTCAAGATATCAATTTCAATTAATTTTTTTATAAATTTTCTTAATATTATCTACAACTTTTATATTCACAAGTTTTTGATAGGACCAATTCGTACCGCAAAAAAAAAATTAAAAACGAAAACAAAAAAGGGGGGCTGAAGAAGAAAAATTTTCATAACTCCGTCAATTCACAAGATATAAAATCTCCATGAATTTATCATATATCTTCTTAATATTGTCTTCAACATTTATATAGACAAGTTTTTGATAGGGCCAATTCTTACAGCAAAAAACAAATTAAATATACATAGCGGTTGAAGAAAGAAATCATCTTATTAAGGGTGCATTCAAATCCAAACTGTCTATTTTCTTACTCATTTTTAAATTAATTTTTGCTCTCAAACGCATCCAATTGCTAGATTCTCTTATTCAGAAACTATATAATGTACAGTAATGATCGATTTTTTGATAGAGGCAGAATATATTTCAAAAAATGATGTCAAAGTGGGCATTTTGAACAGAATTTCCCGAAGCGATTGTGTTAGAAACGAAAAATATTGCCCTACTGAGAAAATAATTGTTTATTAATCAAGTTTTAATTAATTGAAAGAAAAATAAAAACACAGGTCGCTTATAAATCTTTTCAAAAATCACGTCAGCATGTTTCACATTTTTTTTTTTTAATTATTATTAAAAATGTATCTGAAAATGTGCCAGAAAATTTCGAGTTGAGTATGGAAAAATATTTTTTTTAATATCGCCTTAACATGATTCTGATAAAACCAGCTATTTTATAAAATGGAAATAAAAACTCGTCAAAAGCAGACAGATAAAACTGTTAAAGTAGATTTATATCTAATAATGATTTAGTTTTTGTTGGTGAAATTAGTATACTTCACTTCGAAACCTACCTCTGCCTGTAGGCCGGGCCGGCAGGGATTTTTTTCTCTCTAATGAGCCCCTAATTAAGATGAAGACTTAAAATTTTGGATGCTTATTACTGAACACCTCACATCAAACGACAAATCATAAAATTTAGAAAAAGTCTTATATTTATTCTTCTTGGTCCAGCTTGTGTATTTTATGCTTTTCTTTCTAACTGAACACCTGTTTAATTTGAAAACTTGAGATTTTGCATATTTATAGCAGAACACTTAACTTTTGCCGACACCCCTTTGACCTCTCTTTCATATTAAACACAGAGCCTTACATCTCCAGTTCCACTTTTTACTGCCAGGTGGCGCCTACCTATCTCGGGTGCTAATGCCCGATCCCCTCGACTGATATATCCACAGATAGGTTGTAAAACGGAGTTTCGTTCGGATAGAGGTTTGTGTAGAACAGAGTGCGCCCTTAGTTGCGAAATGTGGAACAAACAGATTTTGCAAAAGGATAAAGTGTCTTGAAAGGAATATTAAACGAAAGCCTCTGTGCGATCTGTGATCACACTACCCACTTGTTATGATTTTTTTTTTTTTTTTTTTTTTTTTTTTTTTTTTTTTTTTTTAAATCTCTAATGAAACTGAAACATGTCAAGTTACTTGTTTATATATGTATTTTATGTAGCCGCTTACTTAAGTAAAATTAAAGTTTTCATGAATTTATATGTTTATGAAAAGTTGATGTTCTCTTTTTAAATTTAAAGATTTAAAGAAACATTTTTATTAGATTTTAATGCGTTTAAATTGTATCAATTTAACTGTTCTGGATATCACTTTCTAATAACACCATCACAGTATTTAAAGTTTTCTACTTTTAATTTCATATATCGGCATATGAAAAAACTTCGATGATGTTATAACAGCTTCATCTATCAAAAAAAAAAAAAAAAAAAAAAAAAAAAAAATCAAAATGTCGCATTATTTCAATTTTTACATAGTCGACTAGGAAAATACACGATCTTTGAAATGCATTTTGTTTGAAAACTGCATTTCAAATTATTAATTTTGTATAGTTAAAAAATAATTTTCAAAGATTATTTTAAAAATATCTATTTCTACTGTGTTAACACAGATTGCTAAAGATTGACTAGTTTTCACTTAATACATTATAAATAGTTCAGTGCTTGTTTCCAGCTAATGTTCTGTAACGAAATTAAATTACATGAATAAATAAAAATAGCACAAATAAAGCACAAATTAGACATACATGTAATCGAACTACCCACTCAAAACAAAAAAATTACCAGAATAAAAAAAGTCGCTATAAATAGTGAAATCTTCATCTATTACTGAGGCTCTTAATCCTGTAATGTGAATAATTCGAAAGTACCGCTTTTATTAAATTTTAAATCATTATATCCATACATTATTGATATCTTTCACACAAAAATTATTTTTGGGCTGGTTAATCTAAAAGAATATAAACTGAAGCATCTATTAGCGTTTGCAATTTAAACAAGTTAGAAATTGTTCCTCAGACCTAAGCAAATGAGGTGCATTCGTACTATAACTAGTTTTATAAATATTTTTGATCGCATATTGTACTGAATGTGTATTTTCGTGCACTTCAATAAGTGCATATCCATCCATTTGATTCTGTTCGAAAGGCTGTAATATCATTAAAATGCATTTGAAATATTTGTTTCCCCATTGGCCGTCATGAAAACGGAAAATTTTTGACAGTCCCTGTTATTAAACTATACATCCGATTTTCATAAAATTTGAAATGACGCGACAAATTTTGCAACAATTATATATTTAAAATTTCAGACCATTCGGAAGGCTGTAACATCATTAAAATGCACTTGAAACAATTTATTCCATTAGCCGTAATGTAACTGAAAAATTTGACTACCCCTGCAATTATACTATACATCCGATTTTCATAAAATTTGAAATGACTCGACAAAATGTTGCAACAATTATATATTTAAAATTTCAGACCAATCGGTCGGGTAGTTTTTGTTCTGTTATATTTGGACAGACGAACTGAACGACGACTATAGGTGATACGTATCTATATTATAAAGGACAAACATATCTGTGCGTAACGCATACGTCATTTTGCGAATGCCAACACTTTGAAATTTGAAATGAAATTTTGGTTTTACAATTTTCTCTACTGCAAATTTTTAAACTTCTAAACATCGTACATTTTGCATTTTTACACCGCCGCATAAGGAAAAAAATGCTCTTTTAAATGCAATTTGTTTGAAAGCTGCATCTCAATTTATTTTTGAGATATTATTTTTTTTTTAGTTTTTAATACTTTTTTTCTTATCGTGGCAACAAAAGTACCACATTTCTGTTGAAAGTCTTTGAAAGTAAACGGAAAATAATCGAAAATAGGAGATACTGTATATTTTTGTTGCCATTTTCTCATAAAACCTGAAAAAAAAGTTGAAATTAAAATATGGGGTATTCAAGAATATTCTCTGTTATTCCGTGATAATGACGTCATATGCACACTTTTCTATTGACGAAGTTTACGGCTGGATTGAAAAAGTGAATTGCTTTATCGAATGCAAATGACGTCATTTTATAAAAAAGCGTGTATTTTAATTCTTAAACCTGAATTATGTTTTCTAGAAGTGCGTCATTTTCACAGTGCAGCTGCTTTGAAATTCTTCACATGTAAAAGTGCTTTACTTTTGAAAATACTGCAATCGAAATCACACAACTGATAAAACGCAATGTTTTACAAAAATTTAGAGTGTCTTTATAAAAGAGAGGTGACATGAAAATAATAGCGATTTATATTACAGAAATTGATGATTCTCTCCTGGATGAATTTGCTTCGCCGAGTTAGACAAGCAAAAAGTAATTCGCGGTTTAAAATAATATCGTGTTCCTGAAGTTTTTGTCGAAAATTCTTTCGAATAATAAAATTTTAATGCTATTCTTTAGGACATTCTACTATAATTTATCAAAATAACATAATTTGCTTAATTTATTTTTTCCTAATTTTATATAATCTATATATTTAAAACACAAGTGTGTTTTTTAGTCATCTGCCCTGATCTTTCTGCTGAAGTAATTTTACTAATATTTTTTTTAAACTGAAAGCTCTTCCTTTGTAGATGTGATTGCGCTATCTGTTTTATATATATATATATATATATATATATATATATATATATATATATATATATATATATTCCCACTTTTATATTTTAATTTTAAAAGCATTTTATGAAATTTCTTCAAAATGATGAAAATTAGATAGCTTTCATTATTGCAGGCAAGAGAGAAATAATGAGGTATTTTTAACTTTATTCATGCTATTTTCTGATAAAAATTCAAAATTGTTGATAAAAAGTGTTGTATAGGGTTTGGTGGCGCAAAATCCCATTAGGAGCAGAATATTATATTAGGGGCATAATAACGGAAAATGACATAATACTGCTTTTGAAAACACGCATTTTTCCTCATAAATTTTCTATATTGTTTTTCCTTCTGCATGTGTACTGATACTAAGTACACTAGGCGAAATGCTTATTTAAGTAAAAATGAAGTCATATTTAAAAGAAAACAATCAATGTCTTAGACAAAACTTAACATTTTAACACAAATGCGTCTAAAAAACATAAATTATGGAAATTTTTACTCTCCGGAATTGAGATTAGAATCTCAAGTAAAGAGTGCGTCTGTTCACATAAAAGATGTTGCTGACAATCGTGACTTCAAGTTTAAAGTTAAAAGGATTTTTAAATGATTAAACAAAATACTTTTTTTAAAAATGATGAATATGGATATGAGAAGTGCGCATGCAAATTTTGAGAAGGTAAAAATTGCTGTTTTCATTCCGGAAATCCAAGCATAAGAGCCTCAATTGATAACCACGTCCAAATAACTGGTCTTTATTATATTTTACTGATTAAGTATCTATCTATATTATAAAGAACAAACATATCTGTGCGTAATAGGGTGGGTCGAAAAAACCGAAATATTTATAATCGAAATGTAATAGCGCGGAAAAGTTGCCTTTTGTAATACAGAATAAATTCCTAAAATATTAAATCGATCGGTTAATAACTTTTACCGCCGCAAGGGGGTCAAAGTTTCAAAAATCGCAAAAAAACATGTTTTTTTTTTCATTTTTTTTAATTATCCAAACATACCAATACAATATCTAATAGAACGCAATAGCTACACGAAGATATGAGAAATGTCCATGTAAATGTTCATTATGATGAAATCATATCTTTATTTGCTGCAAAAAGACCATATTTTTGTAAAAATTTCAAAAATTTCAATTTTTCATTTTTTTTTCTAAATTTTTATAATTTCTAAAATATGTCTAGAAATAAATATTTTTACTTTATATCTATTAATATATCATAATTTTTTTATAACTATTTGTAATACACCTGAAAATAAAGTTAATCATTCATTTTTCTTGACGATCGCTTCATCTACTGATGTTTTACTTCATAACAGCCAATTCATGCCACAAAAATTATATAAAATGAGCAAAATGTTTAAGTATTTTATTAAGTAAAATATAGGGATGTTTAACCGAAACGGGTTAAATAAACTTAAAATGAAGAAGTATTTATTGTAAATGAATTTTATAATATAACTTGCTTTCAGATGAAGCGATTATTCCTCGAGAGGCCAAAATTGATCAGATGTGATCCTCCCTCTGTTCTAGTAAACAAACTTTATCAGCGCTTCAATGACTAATTTCAAGCATCTTTCTAGTGATTGAGTGGGACAAGGAAAGTTATAATAGCTGGTATCTTTAATCGAACATTTTAAACTCACCAGCGTTGTTAGTCGATAGTGAAACCATAACAGGTGGTTCCGTTAGTTTTCAGTTTTGCCAGTAGACCTAAAGCCATACAATTTTAAGCTTCAATGTTGAAGTCTGCTATAATAAAGTGACGGATGGCACTATTCTAGTCCAGAGAACTTCGTGCTTTTGCAATTTTCTTCATGGCTGGGGGCCTGATGTTCTCTTCTTCATATGCTATCATTCCAAAGAGGCCATTTGTATGATTTGCGAAATAGTCATTTCGTGAAAATACAGGAACTATAATCTTTCGTAGATAATCTGTCAAGTAACGTAAGTTACTAACTATAGTGCAAAGATTCTGGAAAACATGAGTGATTCATTTTAATTGTGAATCAACGGATGCAGTACACTTTTAGGATTTACTCAAGGAGTATGACAAGTTAAGAAGAGGGTTTCATTGTTCCAACATAGAGTCTCAAAATTTGAATAGCAGTAATGATCCACCTTGCGTGAAATATTTGTCCAGGGACTCAGCAAAAGAGGTCAATTGTATACACGCGTGTTGAAAGAGCTTGTAATATTTCAGACATATACTTCTGGTCAGTTGGCAAATCATCTTTATCAACAGCTAGGTGATCAGATTAAATTGGCTTAAATTTTGCTATTGGTAATCATTCGCAAATCACAAGAGATCAACCAATTGGGCCACAATATGATAAATAACCTGTTTTTCATCATCAATATGTTTGAAAAGATGTCTCAGTGGAAGCTCATTGAAGTGAGATCAAGGAAGCCAATAAAGTGGTTTTTTTAAAAGTTGTTCTCAAGTAATTCTACTATAACACCACCTTTGCATCCAGTTTTGAAGACAGTTCCGCGAAATTCGAACAGTTCTTCAAAAAATCTATAATGTTATTGTATATAGAATTCGCCTTGCCAGACGATGGGGGTCAAATGACGAAAATACTTGAGACCTGGTTCTAGTATCAAAGAGATATGTTCCTTCTTGACTTCGCAAATATGAAACTTTGCAACCTCTTTAACCTGGCAGGTATTTCTATCTTTAGGGCCATCAAAGTATAGATTAAAAAGAGTACATTACAAAAAAAAAAAACCGAACAACGTGAAACGTGGCCCTTTAGCAGCGAGAAATTAATTTTACGTGCAGGCAGCTGCAGGTGTTTCTATCATTGAGCAAATTTTTTAAATAGAATTACAGTGATCATGGTTAACAATGTGCATGAAATTAAGAACATAAAATGTCTTTCCAGTCTATTAGAAATGTAAAAAATCTGAAACCATTACAAAAGTTATGAAAATTGAAAAAATCAAAAACTTTAATTTTTAACATTTTTTAGAAAATTTGGCCCTGTTGCGGCGGTAAAAGCAACGATGTCACAAAAATGAAATATTACCTCTACATTACTAATATCTTGCCGTGGCTATTGCGTTCTATTAGAAATTGAATAGGTATGTTTGGATAATTTAAAAAAAAAAAAATTGCAAAAAGTATGTTTTTTGCGATTTTTTCGAAATTTGGACACCTTGCGGCGGTAAAAGATATTAACCAATCGGTGTAATATTTTACGTATTTTATCTTTATTACAAAAGGCAAATTTTCCGCACTATTACGTTTCGATTATAAATATTTCGGTTTTTTCGACCCACCCTAGTGCGTAACGCTGACGTCATTTTGCGAATGGCTTTCACGATCGAATTTCGGTATTGAAATTTTCGCTACTGCAATTTTTTAATCTTCTGACCATCGTACATTTTCAATTTTCGTCGCATAGGGAAAAAAAATACTTTCCATTGCAATTTGTTTAAAAGCCATATTCATTGACTGATGTATTATATTTTCTAAAATAATACATCAATTAATATACTATTTTCTAATGATTTTTTTTTTAAGTTTATCTTATCACTTGCCGGGTTCAATACATAATAGTAATAAACATTTTGCACATAAAGCAACAAACATTTTTCAGCATTTGTTTCTGACTATTTTTGCATAACGAAATTAATACTTCCTTTATAAACAAATAAAAGAATAATATTGAAAAAAACCACCAATCTAACATATTTGTGAAAGACAAATTAACGAAATTAATACTTCTTCTTAAATAAATCAAAGAATAATATTGAAAAAAAAAATACAAATCTAGCATATTTGTAATCGTACAATTTAAATTTTAGTTCACCAAATTGGATTTGTTTTTTCAAATGGAATTTGTTTGCAAAGTTCATCTCAGTTTACTGATTGTCTATGGTTTTACAAACAATTTTAAAGCATGAAATATTTTTTAATTTATCTATATCGCGATAATTATATGTCTAATTTTTATTAAAAGGTACTAACTAAATTTTTATTTCATTAAAAGGTAATATTTTATTTTAATAAAAGGTACTTACTATTTTTAGGAAAAATTAAAAAAAAATTACTATTTAAAACACAGTTTGATTAAATATCATTGTTACACTGCATAAGGCAGAAATGAGACTTAAATTAATAAAACGAAATAAAACTAAATAAAAAATAATTTGGAAAATATTTTGAAACTTTTATGCTCAATTAATACGCTCATTTCAGTATTCATTTGAAGTTTTGAATTTTTTTAGAAACCATCTTCTTACATCTTAAAATTAACCATCATGTCAAATTTCAAGTCCTACCACCTCTCTCAACATAAAGGGCTATGTTGAAATAGGAACTGTCACCATTAATTTGCCAACATTAATTTTGAAATTGGTTTGTTTTTTCTTAATATTCCACAGAAACGTATTTTAGAAAGCTTTTAAAGGCCTTTTTTAGAGCGTTTGTTGTTCCTGTAAATCCCAGGTGGTAGAATCATCGGCATAAAATATAGCCTGTGTAGGATCAGAGACTGTTACCATTGATTCGCAACTATTACTTTTATATATGGTTTATATTCCCTGAAATTGTGTAGAAATCGTAATTTAGGACTTTTTTAGAATGCTTTTCGCACCTCCACTTCACGTCACCCCTTTTTAATTCGAATTTATTTTCGACAGTCCTTCGAGGGCATTTATATTTTATAAGCAATTATCATGCCATATTTAAAGTTTCTAGCCTTTTCAGTATCACAGCAATCGCAATTTAGAAAGTTTTAACTACTGAAACCCTCTGGTGGTAGTAGCACAGACATAAAATATAGCTTATGTTTGAGCAGGTTCTATCACCAATAATTTGTTATCATTATTTTTTTAATCGGTTTGGTATTTGATAAGATTACATAAAAATTGTAAATTATAACGCTTTTCGCTCACTTCATCTTTTTAAATTTGAAATTTTCTTTCGACAGTTCATAGAAAGCAGTTGCATCTTGTAAGTAAATAACATGCCATACTTCAAAGTGTTAGACCCTTCAGTTATGCAAAAAACGCAAATTAGAACATGTTTTGCTTTTGCAACCCTCATATGGTAGTGACAGCAACATAACATATAACCTATGTTATAGCAGGGACTGTCACCATTGATTTGCAACCATTACTTTTAAAATAGCTTTGGAATTTCTTGAGATTGAGTAGAAATCGCAATTTAGAAAGTTTTTAGAAAGCTTTTCGCGCATTTTCTTCCCTTTTTAAATTTTCAATTTTTTCGAAACTGTTCTTAAAGATCATTTATATGCAATAAATATGTACCTTGCGTAATTTTAATTTGCTAGCCCCACCGATCACAAAAATCGAAATTTGGAATGCTTTTTTGCTCCTGCAATGTCTAGGTGATAGTGATACCGACTTGAAATAGCATCTATGTTAGAGCAGAGGCTGTCAGCATCAACTTCTTACAATTACTTTTGAAATCAGTTTGATTTTTCCTGAGATATTGGTGACAAATCGGCATTTAGAACGTTTTTAGAACGCTTTTCGCTCATTTTGCTCCTGCATCTCCTCTGGGGTAGTGGAAACAGATATAAAATATAGCCTATCTTAGAGCAAGATCTGTCACCATCATTTTAACACCATTATATTTGATATCGGTTCAGTATTTCCTGAGATTGCATAGAAATTGCAATTTAGAACGTTTTTTACAACGCTTTTTGAGCATTTTCACCTCTTTTAAATTTCGAATTGTTTAAGAACTGTTCTTAGAAATCCTTTATCTCTAATAAGAAGCTGATACTTCAAATTTCATATTTCTAGGCCCTTCAGTAACACATAAATCGCATTTTTAGAAATTTTTTTGCTCCTGCACCCCCTTTGGGGTAGTGGCACCGACATAAGATATAGCCTATGTTCTAAGTTGGGCGAACACCATCATTTGGATACCATTAATTTTGGAATCGGTTCGGTAGTTCCTGAGCTTACCTCCTACAAATATACAATTTTTTCCTCTTTATAATATGAGTATAGATGACTAGCAAACACCGCGGCATTGCTCGCGAAATATTTGAAATGTGCCAAGTGATATTTATATGTCTAATTTTTATTAAAACGTACTAAGTAAATTTTTATTTTATTAAAAGATAATATTTTATTTTATTAAAAGGTAATATTTTATTTTATTAAAAGGTTTTTTTTATTAAAAGGTATTTATTACTTTTAGGAATAATTCAAAAATTACTATTTAAAACACAGTTTGATTAAACATCATTATTACACTGCATTAGGCAGAAGTGAGACTTAAATTAATAAAATGAAATAAAACTAAATAAATGATAATTTAGAAAATATTTTGAAACTTTTATGCTCAATTAATACGCTCATTTCAGTATTCATTTGAAGTTTTAAATTTTTTAGAAACCATCTTCTTACATCTTAAAATTAAATATCATGTCGAATTCCAAGTCCTACCACCTCTCTCAACATAAAGGGCTATGTTGAAACAGGAACTGTCACCATTAATTTGACAACATTAATTTTGAAATCGGTTTGTTATTTCCTAATAATCCACAGAAACGTAATTTAAAAAACTTTTAATGGCCTTTATTAGAACGTTTGTTGTTCCTGTGAATTCCAGGTGGTAGAATCACCGGCATAAAATATAGCCTGTGTAGGATAAGAGACTGTTACCGTTGATTCGCAACTATTACTTTCATAATCGGTTCATATTCCCTGAAATTGCATAGAATCGTAATTTAGAACTTTTTTAGAATGCTTTTCGCACCTCCCCTTCGCTTCACCCCTTTTTAATTCGAATTTATTTTCGACGTTCCTTCGAGGGCATTTATATTTTATAAGTAACTACTATGTCATATTTAAAGTTTCTAGCCCTTTGAGTATCACAGAAATTGAAATTTAGAAAGTTTTTAGCTCCTGCAACCGTCTGGTGGTAGTGGAACATACATAAAATATAGCTTATGTTTGAGCAGGTTCTATCACCAAAATTTGTCATCATTATTTTTTTAATCGGTTTGGTATTTTTTAAGTTTGCTTAAAAATTGTAATTTATAAAGCTTTTCACTCACTTCATTTTTTAAAATTTGGAATTTTCTTTCGACTGATCTTAGAAAGCAGTTGCATCTTGTAAGTAAGTACCATGCCATACTTCAAAGTGTTAGACCCCTCAGTTTTGCAAAAAACGCAAATTAGAACATGTTTTGCTTTTGTAACCCTCAGATGTTAGCGACAGCAACATAAAATATAACCTATGTTATAGCAGGGACTGTCACCATATATTTGCAACCATTACTTTTGAAATAGCTTTGGTATTTCTTTAGATTGAGTAGAAATCGCAATTTAGAACGTTTTTAGGACGCTTTTCGAGCATTTTCACCCCTTTTTAAATTTCCAATTTTTTCGAAACTGTTCTTAAAGATCTTTTATATCTATTAAATATGTACCTTGCCTAATTTTAAGTTGCTAGCCCCTACGATCACAAAAATCGAAATTTAGAACGTTTTTTTGCTCCTGCAACGTTTTGGTGATAGTGATACCGACATAAGATAGCGTCTATGCTAGAGCAGAGGCTGTCAGCATCAATTTCCTACCATTACGTTTGAAATCAGATTCATTCTTCCTGAGATATTGCCGATATAGCGGCATTTAGAACGTTTTTAGAACGCTTTTCGCTCATTTTGCTCCTGCATCTCCTCTGGGGTAGTGGAAACAGATATAAAATATAGCCTATCTTGGAGAAAGATCTGTCACCATCAGATTTACACCATTATAATTGAAATCCGTTCAGTACTTCCTGAGATTGCATAGAAGTTGCATAGAAGCGCAATTTAGAAAGTTTTTTGCAACGCTTTTTGCGCATTTTGACCCGTTTTTAATTTCGCGATTCTAGGCTCTTCCGTAATGCAAAAGCCGCAATTTAGAACGTTTTTCTCCTGCACCCCCTTTGGGGTAGTGGCAACGACGTAAAACATCGCCTATGTTGGAGCAAGTGTTGTCACCATCATTTTGACGCCATCATTTTTTAGATAGGTTTGGTATTTCCAGAGATTGTGTAGAAACTTACAATTTAGAACGGTTTTTAGAACGCTTTTTCTGCATTTTCACACCTTTTAAATTTCGAATTATTTAAGAACTGTTCTTAGAAATCCTTTATATCTAATAAGTAGCTAATATTTCAAATTTAATATTTCTAGGCCCTTCGGTAACGCAAAAATCGCATTTTTAGAAAGTTTTTTGCTCCCGCACCCCCTTTTGGGTAGTGGCACATACATAAAACATAGCCTATGTTGGAGCAAGGGTTGTCACCGTCATTTTGACACCCTTATTTTGACACCATTATTTTTTTTAATCCGTCTGGTATTTCCTGAGATTGTGTAGAAACCACCATTTAGAACGTTTTATAGAACGATTTTCGCTCATTTTCAAGCCTTTCAAATTTCGAATTGTTTAAGAACTGTTCTTAGAAATCCTTTATATGTAATAAGTAGCTAATATTTCAAATTTCATATTTCTAGGCCCTTCAGCAACAAATAAATCGCATTTTTAGAACGTTTTTTGCTCCTGCACCCCCTTTGGGGTAGTGACACCGACATAAAACATAGCCTGTCTTGGAGCAAGCGTTGTCACCATTATTTTTTAAATCGGTTTGGTATTTCCTGAGATTGTGTAGAAACTACCATTTAGAAGGTTTTTTAGAACGCTTTTTCTGCATTTTATCCCTTTTAAATTTCGAATTATTTAAGAACTGTTCTTAGACATCATTTATATCTTATAAGTAACTAATATTCAAAATTTCATATTTCTAGGCCCTTCAGTAACGCTAAAATCGCATTTTAGAAGGTTTTTTGCTCCCACACCCCCTTTGGGTTAGTGGCACCGACATAAGATATAGCCTATGTTCTAAGTTGGACTAACAACATCATTTTGATACCATTACTTTTGGAATCGGTTCGGTAGCTCCAGAGCTTATATCCGACAAATAAACATTTTTTTCCTCTTTATAATAGGAGTATAGATAAAAGGATGCCGTAAGTAGTAAAATCTTGGCAAATAACTCTTAGCATGCGGCTAATAAGAAAATATCACTTTTGATAAATTTAAAACATTTATTTGATTGTATAATTCGTATTTTCCATATGGGAAATGCTTTTTTAATGTAAGTGGTCAATCTAAAAAATTTATTGCATATGAAAAATTATTAGTTTTCAATTAAAAAATATGTTTTCACCTATATTCCCTAACCCGGGAAGCCCGGGTACGATCCCCTAGTTTATATAATTACGAACGCACCTAAAAAATATTTTCACATATATTCTGTAAATTAGGATGTCACTTATTGTGTCTCCTATTTCATAAAATTGAAATACATTATATGAGAAATAAGAGTAAATTTATGACATGACATAGAGAATTTAAACAATATAAAAAAATATATATAAATCCTAAATTATAGATCCTAATTATAGATCCTAAATTACAATTAAAAAATTAAAATATATTAGAAAAGAAGAAAAAATTTTGGGACTTTTCGAGGGGTTCATTTCTTCTATTCTCTGTCGAACACTACAAAATTACTATGCATTCTATCCATTTTATAATTAGAAAATTTCTTGCGACTGTGCAACTTGTTGAGTAAGCGCAGACAAATTTGGGTAATGCTCTGTGAAAACGATCAAGGCATTTTGATTATAACTGATATAGCATCCCTTAGAACCAATCAAATAGAAAAGCACTAGAGAAAGCATTTAATCCCAGCATTTTAGAATCTTAATCGTTACTGCATGTGATCTACATTAATTGCAGCGAAATACCTGGTCACCGGATAGTACGTGTTCTTGCAAGATAAAAGTTATAGACGTGTAAAATCCTTACCTCAGACCTTTCTAAACAGGAATTGCTAGGATTTAAAACAAAAGAAACTAATCACTTTTAAAACCGCAAAATACATAATTTTTTTCCTCATACAATTCTAGATCAAATAAGACAAACCGAATGAAAATATTTAAATTTGAAGCGTATCAATTAAAAAAATAATAATTTGTATTTTTATGCCGATATCTAAGAGTCTTTTAACTAAAAAAAATAAGGCCACTGAGCATAAGTGTAACGACGCATAAATGCGACTTTTTCTTTTATTTATAATGTTAACGCAAGTGGTAAATAAATGCTATATAATCGGATATACTCGTATATAATGCTTGATAGAATATAAATGGTATATAATGAAACATCCGAACTTGAGGAACAAAACACGAAACATTTCACTGCATTAAAAACGTTTAATTTAAAAATAATTTGCAATTACAATATACATGGTTTATTATTCATCTCCCCTATAACTTACTAAATGCGACGGATAAATCAGCATTGTTCAAAATTTCACTTTTTTAACTCTGAAGATCAAATAACTGTATTAACGTCAAGGCTTTGAAGGTCTGTTTCATTTACCATGTGAAGAGAACGCTTGTTAAAAAGCGACCAAATATTTCTAATATATCCTATGCATTTTGGTGACTAAATTTCTTGAACGATTTATTTACGACGAACTGAATTCTTTAAATGCGTAGAGCTTTTGAGAAGAGTTTTTGAGATAAGTTTATGTGGTATTTTCATATATTATAATAAAATGATGTGTAAAACGGAAATTATGTTTAATTAAGATTTGTTGAATTAATGAATTAATAATCATTATTAATAATTATTAAAATGCTACTTGGCGCAGTATAATATAAATTTTGAAACAACGTTAAAAATGCCATAATATGTAAATTATGAGCAGACTAATTTCGGTAGCATTTAGCGTATCGTACTCAGTGCAAAAAATAACAGAAGATGCTCAATTTTATATAGGAGAGAAGCGGATTCAAGTGAGAAGTTCATTAACCAGTAGGAAAACAGGAAAATAGGGGTACCAGCCAATAGGAAAATAGTTAAGATAATTCAATCAAAAGTGGGGAAAATGCTGGTAATAATTAAGAAAAGGAATATTTATGTAATATTTCTAACAATCTGATAAAGGCGGAATAGCAAATTCACAATTAAAATATTTTCAAATGTTTATAAATATGAAATGCTTCAAGAAAGTTAAGTTCATGTATAGATGTGGCAGGGCTCCCAAATGGTCCTCCAACTGAATAGCAATATTACTTTAGAAAATTTTTCTTACAAACCTCCCCGGAATCACCTTTGAAAGTTAATTCTAGCGCAAACCTACCATACAATTTTCTGTTAAAATTTATTGGTATTCAGTTGGCGGACCATTTGCGAGCCCTGGTGTGGGTTTAGAGATGATTTTAACTGAATTGAAATCAAAAGAGTGGTTCGTCTCCCAACAATGTTTAGCGATTGAAGATTTATTGGTTTCCTGTTTTTCGAATATATAGTTGGTGTTTTTTAATACGAAATTTGAAACCCCGTTTGTTCAGTCCAACATAGGAAAGACCACACTGACTATTAATATTATAGATACCCCATGAGTTGGTTAAATCAATAGGATCTCTGAGTTTGGTGTGGGTAAGTTTATTTGTTAAAATTATTTTGAAATCATGCTGTCTAAAAATTTTTGCAATAGGAAAGCTGGATTCAGAAATGAAAGGTAACACATGATAATACTTGAAAGAGAAGAAGACTGATTTGATTTAGAGGAACGAGGGGGCTGTAATTTACGTAAAGCAGTGTCAATAATAGAAGGGTTGCTCTGCCAATCGCAATGACTCTTAGATATTGAATTTACTATTACGCGAGTGTGAGTCAGATCAAACATGTATGGCACGATTTTATGAAAGTAAAAAAGACAGCTATTTTCTGGCTGGGAGGGTGAAAAGAGAGAGCATGGAAGGGTACAAAAACTGCAAAACTTTTGCGATAGACCGATGTAGAGAAGCAGTCAGCAGTACGAGTGGCAAGGGTATCCAGAAACGGGAGAGAACCGTTATTTTCAGTTTCATAAGTGAATTGCATATTGCTATCGATTGAGGTCATAATGTTAAGGATATTATCAATGTTGTGAAGAGAGGTACCAATTAAGGTGAAAGCGTCATCAACATAACGCGTCCAGAATTTCTTAAAGAGTGAACATTCAAAATAATGCACATAGATGTGTGTAACGATAGGTGACAAAGGTGAACCCAACCCATGGCTAAGCCATTAAATTGTCCGTAGTAATTACCTTGAAATGAAAAAGTTGTTTGTAAGAGACAGCTATGAGTAAGATATAATAGCCCTTGAATTTGAAATATGAATAATGAAATACATGAAGTCTCCGAACATTCGTGAAAAGCGATTTAGCATCAAAATGTACCATAAGGTTGGTAGTGGGTAAATTCTGAATAATTTTAACAAAAGTGGGATTGGGAAAGGATATGTATATTGGCGGACGGAAGAGGAGAAAAAACAGTGCTTAGATATTGCGCTAAACGATACGAGGCCATGTCAATGTTCGGAACTATGGGACGAAAAGGAATATCTTCTTTATGAACTTTTGGAAGGGCATAAAATCATGTACAGCTAGCGACAGAAGGAAAAATATGTGTTTGCGTAGACTTAAGAAGTAGAGGACAAGACTTAATAACAGATTTAATGAGTGATAACTCCTGAGAGGACGGGTCCCGAGATGGAAGTTTTTATGGACTATCATTTATAAGATTTCTAAATTCTTCAATATATTGCTATCACGAATCACAGTCTGGCCACCCTTGTCATGTTTCGTAATTGCAATATTATCATTAGATTTGAGATCTTTGAAGGCAGTTTTCTCAAGAGGGGTGAAATTCGACAAGGCGACTATTTTTGAAGGCAGTTTCAACAGGAGCAGTTAACTGACGAAAAGAAGGCATTTCAGAAATTACAAAATTCGAGTTGAGCTTAAGAATAGTGTGTTTCTGGAATATTCGTATTAGAAAGGTTGACGACATTTTATTGACGCTAAGAAGATCAAAAGGTGCTATGGAAACTTGTGACTCAAGAAGGCGGCATTCAGTTAAATTTTGAATTCTGTTTATAAGAATGTTTACTGGAAAAATTGTCAGCATGATACTATTCAAATCTATTGATGTTAAATTGGGAAGATAAACAGCTAATTTAATTTAAATGCAAGTAGAATAATTCCTTTACAATTTTAGATATGGTAAATAGTCGAGTTGCCTTAATGGTGTCGCGAAGGATGGCAAAATGCGATCTGTGTATTGCTTTCCTGGCGAATACCGAACTAGAAATGCTACATTTTAAAACTATGAAATTCGGAATAATACTTTTACGTTCACAACGAAGGAGAAAACACAGCCGATTGAGGGATTTTAACTTTTTGGCCTGTAGGTGGAAGAAACGGTTAATTAACTTCTTCCCCATAAAATAAATAAAATTGCTGACCAAACTTCTCCCTTGGATGAGACTTCGATTGGGTTGCTCAGCAATAAAAGTGTAAAATACTATAACACAAAGCTTGTATTAGCCGGAAAAATAATTATGGAGATGATACTTTTTGCAGAATAATATAATTTGAACAAACATCTTCTCCATATAGAGTTGAAATTGCTGACCCAACTTCTCCCTTGGATGAGACTTCGATTGTGTAGGTCAGCAATAAAAGAGTAAAATACTATAACACAAAGCTTGTATTCGCCGGAAAAATAATTATGGAGATGATACTTTTTGCAGAATAATATAATTTGAACAAACATCTTCTCCATATAGAGTTAAAACTGCTGACCCAACTTCTCCCTTGGATGAGACTTCGATTGGGTTGCTCAGCAATAAAAGAGTAAAATACTATAACACAAAGCTTGTATTAGCCGGAAAAAACATTATGGAGATGATACTTTTTGCAGAATAATATAATTTGAAGAAACATCTTCTCCATATATAGATGAAACTGCTGACCCAACTTCTCCCTTGGGTGAGACTTCGATTGGGTTGCTCAGCAATAAAAGAGTAAAATACTATAACACAAAGCTTGTATTAGCCGGAAAAATAATTATGGAGATGATACTTTTTGCAGAATAATATAATTTGAACAAACATCTTCTCCATATAGAGTTGAAACTGCTGACCCAACTTTTCTCTCGGATGAAGCTTCGATTGGGTTGCTCAGCAATAAAAGAGTAAAATACTATAACACAAATCTTGTATTAGCCGGAAAAATAATTATGGAGATGATACTTTTTGCAGAATAATATAATTTCAACAAACATCTTCTCCATATAGAGTTGAAACTGCTGACTCAACTTCTCCCTTGGATGAGACTTCGATTGGGTTGCTCAGAAATAAAAGAGTAAAATACTATAACACAAAGCTTGTATTAGCCGGAAAAATAATTATGGAGATGGTACTTTTTGCAGATTAATATATTTTAAATAAACAACTTCTCCATATAGAGTTGAAACTGCTGACTCAATTTCTCCCTTGGATGAGACTTCGATTGGGTTGCTCAGCAATAAAAGATTAAAATACTATAACACAAAGCTTGTATTAGCCGGAAAATAATTATGGAGATGATACTTTTTGCAGAATAATATAATTTGAACAAACATCTTCTCCATATAGAGTTGAAACTGCTGACTCAACTTCTCCCTTGGATGAGACTTCGATTGGGTTGCTCAGCAATAAAAGAGTAAAATACTATAACACAAAGCTTGTATTAGCCGGAAAAATAATTATGGAGATGATACGTTTTGCAGAATAATATAATTTGAACAAACATCTTCTCCATATAGAGTTTAAACTGCTGACTCAACTTCTCCCTTGGATGAGACTTCGATTGGGTTGCTCAGCAATAAAAGAGTAAAATACTATAATACAAAGCTTTTATTAGCCGGAAAAATAATTATGGAGATGATACTTTTTGCAGAATAATATAATTTGAACAAACATCTTCTCATATAGAGTTGAAACTGCTGACTCAACTTCTCCCTTGGATGAGACTTCGATTGGGTTGCTCAGCAATAAAAGAGTAAAATACTATAATACAAAGCTTGTATTAGCCGGAAAAATAATTATGGAGATGATACTTTTTGCAGAATAATATAATTTGAACAAACATCTTCTCCATATAGAGTTGAAACTGCTTACCCAACTTCTCTCTCGGATGAAGCTTCGATTGGGTTGCTCAGCAATAAAAGAGCAAATATCCTATAACACGAAGCCTGTTTGAGCTAAGATGCTACTTGGCGCAGTATAACATAAATTTAGAAACAACGTTAAAAACGCCAGAATATGTCAACTATGAGCAGGTCAGTTGCAGTAGCCTTTAGCGTACAGTCCTCAGAACAAATATTAACGGAAACTTGCTTAATTATATAGGAAAGAAGCGGATTCAAGTGAGCCGTTCATTGACCAAGAGGAAAATAGGAAAGTCCGGGTACCAACCAATAGGATCGTACCCGGGCTTCCCGGGTTAAAGAATATAGGTGAAAACATTTTTTTTAAATTGAAAACTAATATTTTTTATATGCAATAATTTTTTTTAGTTTGGCCATTTACATTAAAAAAACATTTTTCATATGGGAATACGAATTATACAATCAAATAAATTTTTGAAATTTATCAAAAGCGATATTTTTTTTATTAGCCGTATGCTAAGAGATATTTGACCAAGATTTTGCTACTTATGGTATCCTTTTACATTCTGATAATTTCAGAGCTTATACAGGTCTGTTAAATTTGTGGTTTATTTATATTATTTTATTTATTTATTCATAGTTAAGGTTTTTTTAATGTATATTAGCCCTAATAAAATGATGAACTCTTTATTTTGTTTTAAGGTCAAACGGATTAATCTTTCGTAATTGAGCTCCGCGCGATATAGATAAATTAAAAAATGTTTCATGCTTTAAAATTGATTTTAAAACTACAGACAATCAGTAAACTGTGATGAACTTTGCAAACAAATTCCATTTGAAAGAAATAATCCTATTTGGTGATCTTAAAATTTAAATTCTACGATTACAACTATGTTAGATTTGTGTTTTTTCAATATTATTCTTTTATTTGTTTATAAAAGAAGTATTAAGTTCTTTAATTTGTCTTCACAAATATATTAGATTGATGTTTTTTTTAATATTATTCTTTTATTTGTTTATAAAGGGAGTACTAATTTCGTTATGCAAAAATAGTCAGAAACAAATGCTGAAAAATATTTGTTGCTTAAAGTGTTGCTTAAATATTTTTTTATTATTATGAATTGAAACCGGCAAGTGATAAGAAAATGAAATAATGAATAATGAAAAAAGTCTTGCTTAAACATTATTTTAGAAAATATAATACATCAGTCAATTAAGATACAGTTTTTAAACAAATTGCATTTGAAAGTAAATTTTTTTCCTTATGCGACGAAAATTGAAAATGTACGATGGCCAGAAAATTAAAAAATTGCAATAGCGAAAATTTCAAGACCGAAATTTGATCGTGAAGTGTTGCCATTCACAAAATGACGTCGGCGTTACGCACAGGTACGTTTGTTCTTTATAATATAGATACTTAATCAGTAATATATAATAAAGATCAGTTATTAGGATGTGGTTATCAATTGAGGTTCTTATGATTGGTATTCCGGAATGAAAAACAGCAATTTTCACCTTCTCAAAATTTGCATACGCACTTCTCATACCCATATTCATCATTTTAAAAAAAAATTGTATTTTGTTTGATCATTTAAAAATCATTTTAACTCAAAACTTTAAGTCACGATTGTCAGCAATATCTTTTATGTGAACAGACGCACTCTTTACTTGAGATTCTAATCTCAATTCGAGAGAGTAAAAATTTTCCGTAATTTATGTTCTTTTGACGCATTTGTGTTAAAATGCTTAGTTTTATCTAAGAAAATGATCGTTTTCTTTTAAATATGACTTCATTTTCACTTAAATAAGCATTTCGCCTAGTGTCTGAAACTTAGTATCAGTACACATGCAGAAGGAAAAACAATATTGAAAATTTATGAGGAAAAGTGCGTGTTTTCAAAAGCAGTATGTCCTTTTCCGTTATTATGCCCCTAATATAATATTCTGCTCCTAATGGGATTTTGCGACACTAAACTCTATACAACATTTTTTATTAAAAATCTTGAATTTTTATCAGAAAATAGCATGAACAAAGATGAAAATACCTCATTATTTCTCTCTTGTCTGTAATAATGAAATGTCTCTAATTTTCACCATTTTTAAAGAAATTTCATAAAATGCTTTTAAAATTAAAATATAAAAGTGGGGATATTAAAAAAAAAAAAAAACAGATAGTGTGATCACATCTACAAATGAAGAGCTTTCAGTTAAAAAAAAAATATATTAGTAAAATTGGTTCAGCAGAAAGATCAGGGCAGATGACTAAAAAACACACTTGTGTTTTAAATATATAGATTATATTAAATTAGGAAAAATTAAATTAAGCAAATCATGTTATTTTGATAAAATTATAGTAGGATGTCCTAAAGAATAGCATCAAAATTTTATTATTCGAAAGAATTTTGAGCAAAAACATCAAGAACATGATATTATTTTAAACAACGAATTACTTGTTTGCTTATCTAACTCGGCGAAGCAAATCCATCCAGGCGAGAATCATCAATTTCTGTAATATAAATCGCTATTATTTGCATATCACCTCTCTTTTATAAAGATACTCTAAATTTTTGTAAAACATTGCGTTTTATCAGTGGGTGATTTCGTTTCATTATTTTCAAAAGTGAAGCATTTTCACCTGTGAAGAATTTCAAAGAAGCTGAGCTGTGAAAATGACTCACTTCTACAAAACAAAATTTAGGTTTAAGAATTAAAATACACGCTTTTTTATAAAACGACGTGATTTGAATCCTCTAAAGCAATCCACTTTTACAATCCAGTCTTAAACTTCGTCTATAGAAAAATATGCATATGACGTCATTATCACAGAATAACAGACAATATTTTTTACATAGCCCACATTTTAATTTCAATTTTTTTTTCAGGTTTTATGAGAAAATGGCAACAAAAAGATACAGTATCTCCTATTTTCGACTATTTTCCTTTTACTTTCAATGATTTTCAATAGAAATGGGTTACTTTCGTTGCCACAATAAGAAAAATGGTATTAAATACTACAAAAAAATTAATATCTCAAAAATAAATTGAGATACAGCTTTCAAACAAATTGCATTTAAAAAAGCATTTTTTTTCTTATACGACGGTGTAAAAATTTAAAATGTGCGATGTTTGGAAGTTTAAAAATTTGCAGTAGAGAAAATTGCAAAACCAAAATTTTATTTCAAATTTCAAAGTGTTGCCATTCGCAAAATGACGTATGCGTTACGCACAGATATGTTTGTCCTTTATAATATAGATAATGCTTTCAAATAAAGAGAATTTTCTTCAATTTTTACTGAAACATCTTTTTTTTTTTTTTTCTTTTTTTTTTTTTTAACCATTTGGAAAAATGGTTATTGTCCTAGTCAGGGTAGGAAATCAAAAGCATATCTGAAGCTTTTGATTGGTTTAATCTGCATGTTATTCGTTTTCTGTTTGGTCTATACAGTAATCTGTATTTCCCTTTTCTTTCAACAGAGATGGATACTTCTGTTGCCACTATGACAAAAAAAATAAAAACTATAAAAAAAAAATAATAATAACTCAGAAACAAATTGAGATACAGATTTCAAACAAATTGCATTTAAAAGTACATTTTTTTTCTCTATACGACGGTGTAAAAAGTAATATTGTGGGATGTTTAGAAGTTTAAGAATGAAATTTCAATTTAAAATGGGTAGTCAGATTTCTTGAAAATCTGACGATGGAAAAGCCTTTTCCCGAATAGCCAATGAAATGCTTGGATAATACGTAAGTTTCAGGTGGATAATACGTAGGTTTTAAGAAATCTGACGGGTCGCAGACGATTTTTGTCGCTTGCAAGTTTTACGTATAATAACACTATTAATGTTTAATTCATGGCGTACGTAATGTATGATCAACTCCGTGCGATTTGTTATGTCTTAAATTTAAGTCTTCGAAAAAATCATTTTCCAAATGGTCGTTGTAATTTGTCAAATTGCTTTTTTTTTTTCTTTTGTATCCTCGAATTTAAAGATAGAATATTGTCCATTCGCTTCCATATATTCCGAAATAATTCCCCCTGAATACTTCCTTTTTCTCCCGCTAACATCCTATCGGAACTGACATTATTTGTCATCTTTCAAGTTAGCGTTCCTAATAGGAGATGAGGACACAATTTGTAGATAGATAAAAGCCACTAATATCGTTAGGGTTTTCAGAGCGTGAGTCACTGGATAAAAGGAGTGAATAACAGAGGTATTTCATAAATAAGAAGAGAAACTCTTATTCTAAGCGAATAGAATTAGCCTATGCTTATAAACACTGTTTTATATTGTAATACTGTGAATCTTTTGGGCATTGTAGTTACGTAAACCGGCCATCAAGTAAACTCACTTGGTTTCTGCATTATTAAATCTCTAACTAAAAATAAGTAAGATGTGCCCGTTTTCGAGTATTTTCTTGACTTATAATAAATGAGGTTATTTAAACATTTAAAAAACGCACGTATCCTTTTTCAGGTGCGTTCGTAATTATATAATGTAGCACCTATAGTCGTCGTTCGGTCCGTCTGTCCGCATATAACAGTGCAAAAACTACAAAACCGAAAGGTCTGAAATTTTAAATATATAATTGATGCAAAATTTTGTCGAGTCATTTCAAATTTTATGAAAATCGGATGTATAGTTTAACTACAGGGAGAGTCAAAAGTTTTCCGTTACATTACGGCCAACGGGAAACAATTATTTCAAGTGCATTTTAATGATGTTACAGCCTTTCGAACAGAATGAAGTTGATATGCACTTATGAAGTGTACTAAAATATACGTTCAGTGCAATATGCGGAGCAAAAAATATTTATAAAACTACTTATAGTACGAACGCACCTCATTTGCACGTTTGACGATAAATTTCTAACTTGATTTTTCGAAAAAAAAAAAACATGAGAAAACATATCCTGTCTATAAGGGGGCCATCTTTTACGGAAAATGTTCATGGACCCGTCTGTAACAAAACCCACAAAATTTCACCCACTAATAATTGCCGAAACGTCAGTGAAGGCTTACTGTGGAGACACGAAATGTTTTGGTTTCCGTTAGTCTGTCTGTTAGTCTGTCTGTCTGTTCCGCGATAACTGCCGCAAAAAGCATCCGATTAACTTGAAATTAAGTGGGTATGTTGGTGAGGTACCCGGGATTAGCTGTATAGTTTTTGTTATATTTGGTTCATTCGTTCGGAAAATATAGGATATTTTATTTTTTACAATAATGCTTTTTTATGGCAATTCAGACGATTTTTCCATTTTTATTTGTTGAAAGGAAATGACCCATATGATTGAAGGATTTAAATGGTAAATTATGGATGATGAAATTTCCTAATTGGAATCACACAATGTTCATATTAGTTTGAAATTTTTTCTATCCATTTGTCAGAGTTTTTAAATTCAGTGTGTAACTTATGGAGGGATTATATATATGCGTTCCAATAACATAAAATATTTTCTTTTATAAATTTTCTTCTTTAGAATGTACACATTTCACTGTTTTAATTTTTTTAAACTGTTGCCTAGCAACGCAACTACGCCTAAGAATATCGCAGATGTGAAAGTATGTGTAATTGTTTGAAGTCAAATGAACGTCAAAAAGGGATGATTTTTTTTTTTTTTTTACAAACAAACCGTTTTGTCTTTTCAAAATATAGATGGATTTTACGCCAGAAATAAAGGCAGGCTATGTTCTATTTATTTTGTTCAAATACATTTCTTTTAAATTAAAAAGTTCATTATTTTCATAAGGAATAAATTGGCATTTTTCTATAAAATTTAACACTCGTTTTTTTTTTTTTTTTTTACCGTTGACAAGAAAATCAAATCCCACAATAATAATTTACCCTAAACAGTTAACTTTGATTTGAAAGATTTTCATGTGCAAGAGGAAAATGAAATAAACAATAGACATGAATATACGTCTTCATATTGGGAATAAAACGAAAATACGAAATGAGGGTGAATTTTACATCATATATCAAAAACAAAGCGAATATGCTTTGAGGTTGAAATAAAAGGGCCTTGTGTTATGATATTAATTCTTAATATTAAAAAAAAAAAAAAAAAAAAAAAAAAAAAAAAAAAAAAAATGTTACCAATATCTCACGATTTATCGTCTGCACACGGCTAACAGAAATGTTTAATTTTTAATTGAAAATTTCAATAAGAAAAAAACTTTTGGAAAGCGAATAGATAGTAAACGTCAAAATTATGCACCGAAAAATTATCTCTGTTGAAAATGACGTCATTTTATCGGGAAATAAATATTTTCATTCTTAAAAGCCAAACATTAACTAGATTGCCTGAAAAAATATTTTTTGACGAGTGTTACTTCCTAATGCATCCTCATTTCTGAAAATATGAATTAAAATTATTTTATTTTTAAAAGGAAATTACTTTTAGTTCATAAAACCTAAACTTTTAATATAATTGAGTCAATGTAAATTTTCTTCTGTTCACCGGTATTAAAAAATAAGGCTAAAAATCAATCTAAGATTTACAATAACCGCTAGCACAATGAATAAAATGTTACATTTGTAAATTTAATTAAATCACGGGGGTTCAGGGGGGCGGAACCCCCCCGTTTCGGGAATAATTGCCGAAACGTCAGTGAAGGCTTATTGTGGAGACAAGAAAAGTTTTGATTTCCGTTTGTCTGTCTGTCTGACTGTTCCGCGATAACTGCCGCAAAAAGCATCCGATTGGCTTGAAATTAATTGGGCATGTTGATGAGGTACTCAGACTTAGTTGTATAGTTTTTGGTTAAATTTGGTTCATTCTTTCGGGAAATATAGAACATTTTATTTTGCTCTGGAATGCTTGTCTATGGAAAGTCAGACGATTTTCAAATTTTCATTTGTTGAAAGAAATGGCTCATATAAAAAATGGATTTAAATGGTAAATTTTAGATGCTGAAATTTTTAAATAAGATTATTAAATTATTCCAATTAGTTTGAAATTATATCAATATATTTGCGAGATTTTTTTAAATTAGGTTTATAATTTTTGGGGGAACTTTATGCATGTTTTCCAATAATATAAAGCATTTTGTTTTATCAATTTGACATAATACATATTTCATTTTTTACCTTTTCTTTCATCAGTTGCCTAGCAACGAATTTGGTCTTAATAATATTAGTATAAATGCGTCTATAATGTTTCAGTAAAGCCAACGTCAAAACGGATGAATTAGTGCATTTGTATTTTTGCATATAGATGAATTTTAGTCCCAGAAATAAAAAAAGTCCTTCCGGCCAGTGCCGGGAGGAAGAGGTAGCTTTCAAATTCCTTATTTAAAAAAGCCAACTTATATTATTCAAACACACGAAGCTCAATTTAGTGAAAACCGAATATAGGAGATTCAATACTAATTTTTATCAATACTAAATCATTATGAATGAGAATTTCGCGAAATTAGTCATCTTTATCCAAGCTGTTTTTATTTAAATTAACTTATATTTGGCTGCCGAATTCAGCGGTTTCTTAAAGTGCCTGCCATTTTAAGACAACATGGTGGATGTGGCTAACCAGTGAACTTGGTCCAGACCTTAGTAATTGCTGTGTACATGCTCACTCAGAACAGAATCGGTTGATATATACGAGTGCTGTCGCAGACAAAAAATCAGATTTTTCAAAATGTCCCCCACATTAGAAATTGAAACTGCTATATCTGAGCCATTTTTTAAGATAAAGACAAACAAAATATGCTCCTGAATCCTTATATCAAGGTCAAATACTTAAGAAAGAAAACTTTTTCAATTTCTAATTTTTTTGCACCTCACTTTAAATATAATTTTTTTTAATTTAATGACCGCCATTTTGAAACAAGAAGAGGATAAAACTGGCCAGCGTACTTAATCAAGATATTGATCTATACTATCCACATGCCTTCTTACATGGAAATAGGCGAATACGTGTGTTATCGCGTGACAAATACAAGATCGTTTCAAAATGTTAGCCATACTAGAAATTCAATGTGCTATAATTCAACCATTTTTTAAGATATAAACAAAAGAACAAATTTTCAGAAACAAAATCTGCTCCGGAATCTTTGTATCAAGGCCAAACACATAAAAAAAATCTTTTTCATTTTCCAATTTTTTAATACCTCATTTTAATTTTTTTTTTTAATGGCAACCCTTTTGAAACAAGATGGCAAATGAAGCTGGCCAACGAACTCGGTCGAGACATTGGTATGTACTATGTACAGACCAAGTAACATCCAAATGGGTTCATAAATACGCCTGTTATCGCGTGACAAAAATCAGGTCGTTTTAAAATATCAGCCACAATAGAAATTCAAAATGCAATAACTCAGCCATTTTTTTAGATATAGACGAAACAAAAACTGTTCCGGAATCTTTGTATTAAGGTCAAACACATACAAAAAAATCTTTTTCATTTTCCAATTTTTTGGTATCTCATTTTAAATTAAAAATTTTTAAATTTTTTTTAAATGGCCGCCTTTTTAAAACAAGATGGCGGATGAAACTGGCCAACGAACTCAGTCGAGATATTTGTATGTACTATGTACACACCAAGACATCCAAATCGGTTCATAAATACGCCTGTTATAACGTGACAAATATCAGGACGTTTCAAAATGTCAGCCACGTTAGAAATTCAAAATGCTATAACTCAGCCATTTTTTAAGATATAGACGAAACAAAAACTGCTTCCGAATCTTTGTATCAAGGCCAAACGCATAAGAAAAAACAATTTTTTCAATTTTCAATTTTTTGGTACCACATTTCAAATTTAAATTTTTCTTAAAAATTTAAATGGCTACCATTTTCAAACAAGATGGCGGATGATGCTGGCCAACGAACTCGGTCGAGAGATTAGTATGTACTATGTACAAACGAAGTTACATCCAAATCGGTTCATAAATACGCCTTTTATCGTGTGACAAAATTCAGGACGTTTCAAAATGTCAGCCACGCTAGAAATTCAAAATGCTATAACTCAGCCATTTTTTAAGATATAGACGAAACAAAAACTTCTCCTGAATCTTTGTATAAAGGTCAAATACATAAAAAAAAATATTTTTCCATTTTAAATTTTTTGGTACCACATTTCAAATTTAAAATTTTTTTAAAAACTTTAAATGGCCGCCATTTTGAAACAAAACGGCGGATGAAGCTGGCCAACGAACTCGGTCGAGACATTGGTATTTACTATGTACATACCGAATTACATGCAAATCGGTTCATAAATTTAAGAGTTACAGTGTGACAAATCCATATATATATATATATATGGATATATATATATATATATATATATATATATATATATATATATATATATATATATATATATATATATATATATATATCAACTTTTGAACGGAGGGTGGTTTCGGTGTCTGGGGGTCATGATCGATGAAAATATACCAAAATTTTTTGAAATCGCTTTCCTCCGAACGGCTGCAATAGGTAGCCTTTTGTAATGAAAGCTACCTAATAGGCAACATTTTATTTATTTTATTCAAATATGTGGCTTAAAAATACAAAAGTTCATTATTTTCATAGAGAATAATGTGACATTTTTCCATAAAATTTATCAATGTTTCTTTAATCGTTGCCAAGAAAATCAAAACCCTGAATAATATTTTCTCAACAATTTTCAATTGAAAGATTTTGACGTGAAACTGGAAAATAAAAAAAATAATTAAGAATAAAAAAATTAATATGGCGACATATTGGGAATAAAAAGAAAATTCTCAAGTATTTCTTAATATAACAAGATGAAAGGTTTTGAATAAGTACGAATAGCAGATGAATTAGACGTCATTTATCAAAAAAAAAAAAAAAAAAAAAAAAAAAAAAAAGATGTTGGAATAAAAAGACCTTGGCTAAAATAAAATGAACTATTATTTACGGAGGAAAGAGATAGATGGAGATGCAGTATGCCGTAAAAACAGTTTGCAATATGATGTGCGTTATCGCCCAGATTTAAATGCCATTATTTGGCCCAAACAAAACAAGCACGTGGAACAGGGACCGAATTCTTTGACTTCATCCGTGCATTTTTTCTGTAAAATGAAAATGATCTGCTTATATTTAAGCATTCTAAAGTAGCATTTCATCGTATTATGAATTAAAAACTGTATTACTAAAAATATTTTTCTTTTCTTTCTTTCTTTTTTTAAGCTCGCCGTTGTGTTTCTGTCGAATGTAGCGGATTTTAAGGTTACATTTTTGGCGTCACTTCAAGATTTATTGTTTGCGTACGGTTAACATGAGGATTTTATTTTAAATTTATTAATTTATTAAAAAAAAAACTTATGCTTATCCTTATAAATCACAGCGTAAAAAAGATCTATGATATACTATAACCATCGGCACAATCAATAAAAAATTACGAATGTAAACTTAAATAAACTACGGAGGGTTCAGGGGGGTACAGTCCCCTGAAGAAATGCAATTTTTGATTTAAAAAGTTACCAGAATTAGCAGCTCATCAGAACTTCAGAACATCAGTGTATAACCACTTGTTTAACACATTTAATTTCTGAAACTTTACGAAGTATTTTGTATTCTTATAAATATTTATGTAATTTGAAAACTTTAAAAAGCGATTTGTAGGAAGATGAATATTACGCAATGAGTTTTAAAAAACAATGACTTGCAAAGATGACGTTGAGGCTCCTGATCTGCAGATTTACTAGTAATAATAATAATAATAATAATAATAACATAAAAAAAGAGTCAAAAACGAAATGTTTCTATAGGCCCACAGCGATTTCATTTTCATAGATTTTACATTAAACTTCGTTACATAAATTCACTGTGAAAGAGTAAATTTGTGTATATGTTTATTGATTGTTTAAATTATTAATGAAAAGGAAAAAAAATATAAACTGTATAATTAAATTTTGAATATTTAGCTGCCGATCAAAATAAGTGGCTATCACTTTAATACTCAAAGTAATCATTGCGGAAAATTGACCGCATTCACATTTCCAGTTCCTAACATAGCAAATTCAAATTGCATTCATTATTTATAATGCATTACTCTAATTTATTTAATTTTATTATTAGAATTGCCTATTTGGGGTCAGCTTTAAAATTTTCGAAATTTTAATTTGTTTAGATGTTAAGCTCCTATCTTTTCTGAACATTTTGCTATAATTTTTTACTTGAAATTACTATTATTACAGAAGTTATGGGTTTTAGAATTATACCCGCCCAATAGCTGAAGTAGCGTTTCCGAAGCTTTTAAGTCATATTTCTCCAAATAACGTTTTTGGGCATAACGCGCAGGATATCTCATAAACATCTGAATATTTTTTCATGAAATTTTTAAAACACATATTTAATGTACTATGTATAAACTGAATATAAAATTTCCTTTTATTCTTCAAAAATATATTTTTTATGTGATTATATTGTTGAAATTTTCAAAATTTTGTATTAGCTAAATACAACTTGTATTAAAATATAAAAATGCTTTAAATACATATTTATTTAGGTTCAGGATAATTATTACACTCCGAAGTATAAGTATGCATGAAAATTTTCATTCTAGTTGCAAAATTTATTTTGTAATCCTGAGCGTAATCTGTTATACCAATTTTAAGCTTCACAAATGTCTGACAGTTTGAAGCGCCCTATAAATACTACTTCTGCATCTTACAATTTTTAAAATACATGAAATGAAAGAGCATACTTATATCTTTCATCCCAATAAAAATTGTATTTTTAAATCATGTATATTTTAAGACAATGTTGAAAATGGTCTTTTTTATTTTTAAATTTTTTCCAAGTTTAAGAGTTCTGAGACACCTTAACTTTAACTAAATTTCAAAGTTTTCACTAAGAATTCTTTTTTCCCTCAAGAAATATCTTCAATGACACATTTTCCCTTTTTCAATTTTCAGAGCTTTGCGTATCACAGGTTTTGTATTAAACTATATTGGGATATACTTATTTTAAAATTAGTTTCTGAAATGTATTTTAGCGAAGAATTAAAACATATTTGAAGAAAAGAAGGTGCAGCTGCAACTCAAAACAAAAATTGTATCCCTGAATTAAGGACTAGTTATTCTAATATAGAGATTTAATTTAGATAGGTAAAGCAATACTGTTTATTGAGAAAAAGAATGACTAAAAATGGAAAATATCAGTTTGAGCAAATAATCAATAATTTTTGCAAATTCTAGAGGCAGAACCTTTCTGCATGATGGCAGAAAAAAACTCGATTTTGTTATAATCGGCAGTTAATGCAGCAATGACGTGCCTAGGGGTAGATATGAAACGTTTTATGTCAACAATATGTCTACTTTGCTTTCCCTAACCACTGCATCAATAATATTAATGTAAAAGTAGATTACTGTGAGGCATAAATGATAAATCGATTCTTTAATGAGATCCCCATGGAAGAAAATGCATCAAAAATAGCTCTATAGTTAAAACTAGCCTAAAATTATTATAGTTTTGTTTTGTTTTTTTCATAAAATGCTACATGATGTGTCATTTAAAAACCATTTTAGGTAGTTGCTTTCATCGTACAAAACTGAAGTTTCGTTATATTATTTTGGCAGTGATGGAAAGTTTTCTAATTCGTAATTTTTCAGACTTTTGATCTCTATTATTATCTACGGCAGTGGTGTATGTTACCCTTTTGAGAGCAGAAGGCAATACAAAATATTGTGCCTCTTCTAAGTGGCTACTAGATATTTTTTTCTGCTATAGTTTAAAAAAAAAATTTTTTTTTTTTAATGTGCTAAAAATATTTTCACCTGGGGCAATCTGTGGATTCAACCAATGGTACGACACAGGTCGACAGAAACAGTATTAGCCCCCGGTATGCTATTTCTTTCTCCCAGCTTATTTTGTCTCCAATAAATAACGTTACCTTGTATACGCCAGCCGAAAAACAAAAGCCGATATTTCATTGTGCAATTAAATACTCTACAGTATTTTTAAAAACTTCTAAGCATCGCACATTTTCAATGTTTATACCGTCGTATTGGGAAAAAAGTACTTTTTAATGCAATTTGTTTGAAAACTGCATCTCCATTTGTTTTTGAAATATTAATTCTTTTGTAGTTTTTAGCGACATTTGTTTAATCTAGGCAACTTAAGTACTCCATTTCCATAGAAAGTAAAGAAAAACTTGTTGAAAAATAGCAATTATATCTTCTTGTTGAAATTTTCTCATAAAAATTGAAAAAAAAAATTATTAAAATACGTGCTACTTTGAGAAAATATAAATGAAGGATTTATCATAAAACATGGAGATATTATGAACTATATTTAATTTTAAGTATCTATATTAATGCAAATGACGTCATTTTACATAAAATAAAAGCGTGTGCTTTAAGTCTTAAAATTGAAATATGCCTTGCAGTAGAGTCCCGATTATCCGAGTCCCGCTTAACCGAGTTATTTTCTTTTGATGGACTGGTGGCTTCTATTATTATGAAACAGCCATTATAAATGAAGCGTTAGGTGAAAATGAAAGAGCAGCTGCAAAAAGTTAGAACTCTGATTTTCTAGTCAGAATGGAAAAAAACAGCCTTTTTTTTTTTTTTTTTTTTTTTTTTTTTTTTTTTTTATTTATTATGGCCATTTTTTTTTTCCATTCTGACCAGAAAATCAGAGTTCTAACTTTTTTTCATCTTTACCTAACGCTTCATTTATAATGGCTGTTTCATAATAATAGAAACCACCAGTCCACCAGAAGAAAATGAAGTAAGGGAAATGCCGGGGCGACACTAAAATCTGAAAAAGTTGTTCTCTAGTATATATTTTTCGCTTATTGTGGGTATTTTTTACTTTAGAGCAGATAGTAATTCTTTGATAAGCTTCTAAAAATAATACACAACGGCAAAATTCATTTTAACAGCAGTGAAACGTGTTTTCGCCGGTCACATACATTTTTTTTTTTCAGAATTTAAATTTTAAGTAAACATTAGGTTATAAATTACATTTCAAGTGAAAAGTACATATAAATATTCATTAATGGAGAAAGGGAAGTATTCTAATATTTTTACATAAACTTTTTAACTTTGCAATAAAATGGCAAGCCAAACATTTCTTCACATTTTTTTTTAAATATTTCATCTAACACTATCTTCAGACAACTCTAACACTAACAGTATATACAAAGAGTAATAAATATATTTTCGCCTCATTTATCTCACTGCATATTACCAATCTTAGTTGGTATTATCATAATTGTTCTGTAGAAAATCTACATAATAATAATTCAGCGGGATAAAATTTGAAAAGCTGTGAGCATTGTTGCTTCCTGATTTTCCTAATGATCTAAAACAGGATTGCCAGTTTGGCCTCCAATTTTAATTCGAAATTTCCAATTCACAAAGTCAATTTTAAAGAAGAATTTTTACTTATTAAATAGAGTTGTTAAATAGAGTATAAAATGTTATTCTTTATTTCTGGTATGAACTCGAAATTTCTGAATAAAAATGGAGACCAAACTGGCAACCCTGATCTAAACGGTATAAAGTCTTTTTATACTAATACTGGCTTTTTTGATGTCATACAGCGCTATCATTAACAACAGCTAGATGCTTGACAACTTGAGAAGATGCAGTATAAAGTAATCAATTTTAAAAATACGATTTTTACATTTATTACCTCCAAATTATACCTAAAGTTCAAAAGTTATGTTTTGCAAGGCATTATTAATGGTTCTTACATATAGTCCGTGCCATATCAGATACTACTGTGCCAAGCATGACGCTAATGCAAATTACAGTAACCCTTATTTTCTGACAACCTCTTAGTTTATTCATTATAGTTTACTAGGGGGCTCTGCCCCCTGCGAATTACGCCCGCCAACCCCCGTTCAGGCTTCACGGTCTCTAAAATAATAGTAATGTGCTCTGCTTAAAAAATATTACCAAGTTACGGAAGATTGAATGATATTATCACTATAAAGGCGGCTATCTTCTGTAATCGATTTGCCATGCTTTTCGTTGGAATTGGGTCTTTTTCGATTACCATGGGATCATCCATCTTTGTCGGAACAAAAGACGGCTGTTTTCGGTTTTGATAAGTCAGATATTTTACACATTTGAAAATAAGCTTGTATAAAATATTTAGGTTAAAAATGTCGCTACCTTTCTTAATTTTATAACGACGCTATGGACAATATTATTCCTTTATAGACCGGCGGACAGCTGTACAAACCATCAACTCATCGAGTTGCCAGATAAAATAATTTCAGTATTAACTAAAACTAGATTCCCATATTAAAATGCAATTGGTCTGCCAAGTCATACCTTGATTGTATTTAAATAATATTATTTTATTCAAGTTCCAGGTAACCTTCGGATGTCACGCTCTGCAATGGTACACAAAACATATATTTCACAAATACTTTTTACACTGTAGCACTGCGCAAGCCCTTTATTTTGCTGGGAACATTTTTTTTTTGTTGTTATTTAAGAAAAAACTTTATATTATACTTCTGCATAGTTAAATTTAATATTCTATAGTATAAATGTATGGCAAAGAAAATAGACCTTTTTTTAAAAAAAAAAGCTCTTTTGCTTTTTCCGACTACGGCGAGTTTTTCAACTAATTTGAACAGTGGAAACCTTTAATTCTATATTAAACTTTCTCATTTTATATTTTCTTGTATTTTTACTTTTATTTTTAGTTATTTTCTTAATTACTTCTACTTAGCGTTCTTCTTAGTTCATTCCAATATTTACAGACATTCACTACACTATTAATAGCTTGTATTTTATCTCGTATTTGATAAAGACTTTGATTTTCTTTTTAGCCCTGATATACTATTTCTTTCAGACAACAATTAAAGTGTTGTCACTAAAAAATAACGTTGAGTTACATAGGCCAGCCGTAAAATGAAGCAGATGTATCATTGTAAGGTGTTAAATGCTGATAATCTCTACTGCATTTTTTTTTTTTTTTTTTTTTTTTTTTGTTACTTCTAAACATCGCATATTTTAAATTTTTAAACTTTCATATAGTGGGGTAAAGTACTTTAAACTGCAATTTGTTTGAAAACTGCATCTTAATTTATTTTTGAGTTATTAATTTTTTTTTAGTTTTTAATGCCAATTCAGTGATGGTGACAATTGTGGTGGCAACTCATTCCTATAGAAAGCAAATTGAAAATAGTTAGAAAATAGTGTATTACTAAATATTTTTATTGCCATTTTCTCATAGCAACTGAAAAAAAAATTAAAATACGTGCTATTTTGAAAATATATAAGTGAATAATTTCTGATAAAACATAGAGCTATTATAAATTATATTTCATTTGAAGTATCCATATTAATGTTACAAAGAAATGAAGGCATCTAAATCATTAGATAGCCGATTTTCTTTTCTTTTACTTTCTTTTTTTTTTTTTTTTTTTTTTTTGTCAAGTTTACGACATTGCTTCTTTCTGGGTTTGTGTATTATTCCAATATAGTGATGTCATATGCATACTTTTCTATAGATGTTGTTTTAGACTGGATCGTAAATCTGGAATTTTTCAATTTTTCAACGGATGCAAATGACGTCATTTTATATAATGTAAAATCGTGTATGTTAAATCTTAAAAGTGAAATATGTTTTGTATCATTTTCACTACATCATGTACATCATTTTCACTCTAGTGGCTTTGAAATTCTTCACAAATGGAAGTATTTCATTTTTGAAAATAACGTAATTGAAATCACACCCTGGTAAAACGCAAAGTTACAAAAATTTAGAGTGTCATTATAGAAGCGCTGTGTTCTTTGGGTTAAAATAATATTTCTTTGACAGTTTGACAAACAAATATAAGATGTAATTATTAGCCCGGTATGCTATTTCTTTCTCCCAGCTTATTTCGTGTCGTCTCCAAAAATAACGTTACGTTGAATAGGCCAGCCGTAAAACAAAGCAGATATATCATGGTACAATTAAATACACCATAGCAATTTTTTAAACTGCTAATCATCGCACATTTTCAATTTTTATACCGTCGTATTGTGAAAAAGAGTAATTTTAAACGCAATTTGTTTGAAAGCTGTATCTTCATTTTTTTTTGAAATATTATTATTATTATTATTATTATTATTATTATTATTATTATTTATTTATTTATTTATTTATTTATTTATTTATTTATTTATTTTATTTATTTATTTATTTATTTATTTATTTATTTATTTATTTATTTATTTAGTTTTTAGAGCCATTCGCTTAATATTGTCAACGGATGAAACCATTTCTGTAGAAAGTAAGGGAAAAATATTTCTACATTAATAATTCTATGTTTTTGTTCCCATTTTCGCCTAACAACCGAAAGAAAATGTAATTAAAAGGCGTACTGTTTTGAAAAAATATAAACGAATGATTTCTGTTAAAACATGGAGCTATTATATATAATTTTAAGTATGCAAATTAATATTACAAGCAAATTAAAGCGTATGAATCATTAACATTTGTGTATCATTTTGCGATAGTAACATCCTATGCATATTTTATTGTAGATGTTTAAGAATGGATCGTAAAAGTGGAATTCTTAAGCGGATGCGAATAGCGTATTTAGATAAAATAAAAGCGTGTCATCTTAAAATTGAAATATGTGTTGAACTATTTATTTATACATATATATATATATATATATATATATATATATATATATATATATTTCATCGGGGGCGACACTAAAGTCTGAAAAAGCAGAATCCATGTTTTCTAGTTATTGTAACAAATTTTGTGGGTTTACTATAAATTAGTGAAACACTTCCTTCTTAAACATGTTCTTTCGTCGAAAATCGACAGATTCCACCTCGTAATATTAATGATGCTTTTTTTTTCTCCTCAGGGGCTACACTAAATTCTGTAAAAGCAGAATTACTACTTCCTGCTAGTATCTCTATTCTTTTTATTTTTTGTTATAGTACATTGTACTATGGCTAGGCATTTTTCATAGCTCCTCTATGATATGTTATACAATTACTCATACAAATGAAGTTAAATTTCTTGCAACTAGGTATCCCATGAAAGAAACACCTGTTCATCTGTTCAAAATCAATTTATTGTCTAACAAAATCGCCCGTAAATTCTGGCATGAGTCAACCGTTTCTACATTTTACAAAAGAATTATTTTGCGAATTGCCTTCTGACAATGGTACCTTAAGAAACTTTATTTTAAAAATATGGTGGCACTCAAAGTCTTAATTGAAAATTGGAAAAAAAAAATGCGTTTCGAAATGACTTAATTTCTGATGCCTGCAAGCCTTATTCACATTTAAAATGAGTCTGTAAATGTGTCAAATTTTCACTGTGAATAATAATTCATTTGACTTCAGTGTTAACCCTTTGAATGTCGGTGGTTCATTTTTGGGCAATTTAATTTTAATTACTAAATGGCGCATTGACACGAGAATTTTGGAATGTAAATTTTTCTCGTTTAAGTACGTAATGAACAGTTCTTACTTCTTATCAAATAAATTTACTTTTTAATTCTGGTGTCATTCAATCATTTTACCATTTTACGAATAAAAAGTACTTTTCCTCTTAAATGGTTAAACTGAATGCAGTCATTTAACTTAAAAGACTGATTCTTTCAGTGAAGTTCTCGATTTGCCCTACGGTGTTGAGACATATGGCGGTTCTTTTATTCCGAATTCTTATCACAAAGTTTGAACAGTAATTTTTATTTATATAATTATATAATTATATATATTAATAATATATATTATATAATTATATATATAAATTATATATATATATAATTATATTAATTATATATATATAATTTATATATATATATATATTTGACAACCGTTATTTTCGAGAAGTTTTCTTCGTCTTATACAATTAATGATATATCTCCAATAAGTCACATTTTCCCCATCGAAAATACTGGTACTTAAAACGTAAAAATTTGCATCTATGTGACTTACACTACAAGTACGAATAGAATTATCACAGAATGCCAAACATTTTTTGGAAAATATATATAAAATATGTGTTAAATATTTTTCGGTGTGAATTTGGAATTTGTAAATCACAGATTCGCCATACTTAGCTAAGCTGTTATCTCTTTCTATTCCTTTCACACGCACACGCATACGCACACTTTTTCTTTTCACTTATCTTTTTCAGAAAAAAGAAGTAACTGTAAAGAATATATATAAAAAAAACAGTTTTCTCCAGATGGTGTTTGTCTAAAATAGAAAAGGCATTTTCTTTTACTCTAGAATGATTTTGTAATTGAAAGAATTCGCAAAATTGAATTTCAAAATTTGAACATCTGTTTGGTTGGAAATGCGCGTCTAGTGTTTTAACAGAGTTGAAAGACGTATTATTTACTAGCAAAGAAACATCTTTCTTTTTGATTTATGAAACACTTAAATTTAAATTTTTATATTTATTTTTGTGTCTGATTTGTTCTTTCGCTTTATCAGAAAAATGAGAACTCTCCACCTAAGACTTAAAAAAAACCTTTAATAGTATTACGCATAGGTTAGGCATAACTATCATAACACAATTCTATGTCGGTTATACTAATATCACATCTTTTTATCTTGTAGAACTATACTTTATTACAGCAACTGAGCATACTGATAATAAAATTTTGAATTATATTATTTTGTTCTCAATAAAACAAATTATAAAGTATTTAAGAAGAAAAAAAAATAAAACATATATATAATATTTAATACAATTTATTAAAGCTATTACAATAATAACCCGTGGAATTTAACAAAAAATGTATAAGTATATCAATGTTTGGCGCACAGTTTCTTTATTACTGTGTTTACAGCTTTTGATTTAAAACATTGCTATTCTGTGATTCTTCACATGAAAGCATAAAACAAAAATTATGTGTTAATACAATAAAAACGAATAATAATTCTTACGACTTGGATGAATCGCTTATTTGCTAATATTAGAGGAAAATGTCCAAATACCGGCTAGGGCCCAAATACCGGCTACTAGGTGTTCTAATAACTGAGCGCAGCGCAGCCAAGCGGTGATAGGCAGAGTTTGTAACTTTAATTGAGAGAAGAAACTTACGAAAAGTACGTCTCTGAAGTCTGTGTCATTTACAAATAGTAAATGCAAATCTACGTAATCTGGTACATCAAAAGTTTTTCAGACATACGTTTCTCATTTTTTTTTTAAATATACTGATCGTATATTGGCTTGAATTGTTGATTAAGTTATTTTCTAGACATATTTAGCTATCAATTGTCACGCGCACATTATTGGCATTTTATTATATGAATGTGTAATACCGGTTTTAACTTAAAGATAGCAGTGGTCCGAATACCGGCTACCTAGAACGGTCTAAATACCGGTTAGCCGGTATTTGAACCTCTCTTAGTTGCTCTGGTTAAAGGGAAGGAAAATAAATTAAGTTAAATAGTTTCATAATTAATAAATTAATTTAAATGGTTCAGAAATAGTTCCAGTCCCATTTTGCAATATGCAAAAAGCGACCATGGCCGTAATTCTTCAGGACAGACACTGGGTACAGGGTCACTTTCCAAAAAAGTGCTGTTCTACACTACAAAATTGACTCTAATAAATGTGAAGAGAAAGAAAAAAATGACGGAGTAAACCAGGCGAAAGAGGCAGAAATTTGTTTTTAACCCCCTATCGCTGCGAAACCCGATATTTCCTCGGGCAACGTAAAAGTAGCAAACTTTGCGCAACCCGAGATTTCCTCGGGGATGCATTTTTTCCGTCTAATTAACCCTCCTTGATTATTCCCACCAGTAATTTTTTATTGTAAATTTTGCCTTATTTAATCGGAGCATTTTCCCGGTTAAATTAGACAAACATTTTTGCTTTGAAAAACCGGTGACGAAAGAATAAAAATTCTTAAAAGTCGCTCGTCGCGAAGGGCTTAAATGCGCAATTATTGAAGCTATTTTGACAAAACAATTACGCAGCGAGAGGGTTTAAAAAGTGAAAAAGGAAAATATCCAACAGAGGATGATGATAAATTTGTGTCTTCTGCATGGGTGCTTTCTCTGTGGACAAGAATGGGGGAGGGGATTCTGGGTTCAACGTTAAGAATACGATATCTGGGCTGATAGGGACTATACCGACGCAAATATTGATATTTTATGTTTTTGATTTTTTCAGATAAAATAATTCCCATTTCAATCAGCAAGTTTCGAATTAAAAAACAAAATTAGAAACATAATGGGAAGAAGACTGTGAGAGATAGTCGCAAAGAATTTTAGAAATTTGACAAAAATACTTATTTATAAAAAATTGCGTATATTTTCTGTGCATAAGAAATGTTATTAATCAATACATTTTATGAAAATAATATTCTTATTGCTTAATAATTGTCATTAGCTCTATTTGTGTGATCTTTTGAAAAAAACTTAGGTAGCCGGTATTTAGACCCCATTTTAAAAACTCAAAATTTGAAGATGTTCGGAATTTTGCTTTTTATAAACAGAAAACGCCTCTTAAACTGATTTTTTTTTTCTAAAACAGGTGTGAAACATGTCAAGTTACCCTGCTGTCACTTTTTATTTTATTAATTTTGAAAATTGTGTGATCTGGATTGAAAACAAACGTAGTAGCCGGTATTCGGACCTTTTTCCTCTACTTAGTCGAATTAATTCTACATTTCAGTTAATTACATGATTTTTTTTTTTTTTTTTTTTTTTTTGCGTTAACGGATAACTGTTCCTAACAAATTATATATGTTGGTTAAATCATCGATGCCACTGCCAACGTTTTTTTTTAATCTTTATTTTATTTACCACTTTTTCTAATCAATAATATTCTGCATAGAAGATTAGAAGAAAAAATTGTAGCTTATCTCTATATAATAAAACTCAGTGGAACGAATCCGGGGCGAACCCATCCTCGAAAAAAGCTTATCGCGACCATGTTAGGCATAAGTTTTCAACAGGTCGTAAGATTGCCGGTTATTCAACTTATCGAAACATATACATAAACCACTTTGTATCATATCTATTCATATTTATTATCTCCAAAACCTTTAAAAACTATCCTATTATAATGTTTTAAATTAAAAATTAAAAATAACGGATAATCAGATATAAATAAGCAAAGACTGTTGCCATTTTAGATCTACAAATTCCAAATCTAGATACAAATGAACGACTCTTACATCCTTTCATTCAAAAAAAAGAAAAAAATACAGGCTAACTTTTGATTCTGCTATTAAAATATTTGTAAAAGTATATTATTAAAGCCCTTAAATATTTTGAAATGCATTTTTCACTTTTTCATACCAACTCATGATATTGTCAGGAAGTACAAACTGTATTCAATACACTAGCGTCCTCAGCCTGAGCTGTACAGAAAATTTTTAAACATGATTTCGGCGCCATCTATCGACAATCAATATAAATGAAAGAATTTTTGATTGAAATTAGTTTCTTATAAAAAAAAAAAAAAAAAAAAAAAAAAAAAAAAAAATGCAGGACGTAATGATGCAATACAACAATGGAAATAATGTAACGAGTTCATTGTTTAAAAGCTTCTACATTCAGTATAAATAAAATGAACATTATTATTATTATTATTATTATTATTATTATTTCTTTGATAGAATTTTAATTAATTTTAATTAATTTTCAAGAGATTAACATTAATCCGCTTAATATTTTTTTTATTTTGTTTGTATTATAAAGGAGTATATTCTTTTTTCCTAGATTTACTTGAAATATAAGATGCTATCATGATTGTATTAGTATGATTGAAAATATTTTTTCACTAATAAATTACAATTATTTTTTCACTCCAAAGTTATGTTCAAATGTTATGTTATAAATTGAAATTTTATATCATTGATATACTTAATATATGTAGTACATAACATGATATTGTATATTCCTTACATTTTAACTACATTTGATATGGAATATAAATTTTATTTGCAATTCAAGACAATTTCGTGTGGATATAAGGTAAGGTTTTTTTTTTTTTTTTTTTTTTTTTTTTTTAATGATAAAATAAATTAAAATTTTACGAAATAAATAATAATTGATAATTTTTGTTTTATTTATACCGAATGAAACTTTAAATTTATATAACTGAAGCTTTTAAAAATTTATCTTGAATTAAATCCTGCATATTTTCTATGTAAAATATTAACAAAAAGTTCCCTTGTTTATACTATTTGATGATAAATGGCGCCAAGTTCATATTTAGAAACGAAACGCAAAGCTCCATTAACGAGTAAAACCGCTGTTGTGATCCCATAGAGTTCTAATACAATATCCCGATCTGTTAATTCTGTGCCTTGATCCACCGCTAATGCAACGCGGTTGATTGAGCCATTCATTATTAAGATTCATTCTTTTTATAAAAATAATATATTAAAAAAACTTTAACGCATTGAATATTTAATTTTAATGTTTTGTAAAATCTTCAGAAACTGTGTTTCATTTTGCTAATTATTATTATTGTTGCAATAAATACTGCTGATTTTTCGTCCAAATGTTGAACTATTCCATGAATTTAATATTGATTAAAAAATGTCCTCATCATTCGTATCTGTAGAAATCATTTGTCATTTTTAAAATGTATTTTTCTACAATACAAACAATAAAAATAATAAAAATTCAATAATAAAATCTTCATTATAGTTGTTTATGTGAAGTCTTATGAAAATGAAATGCAAATCAACATTCCATCATTTTTGACGGGGTTCTATACTAGATCTGAATGACTTGTGATCTATGATGTTTATCGTTTTAAAATAGTGGTAGGAAAAAAATATGTGATCGACAGCGACAATTCTGCTGCTCTAAGTGCAAACAGGGAATACAAAAAATCAATTGGTGTTTGCGAAAACTTAACAAGTCTATTTTTTAAAATACATTTATTGTTTATTGCAAACGTTTCCTGGAAGGTAGGCTCACGTGTTTATATAAAAATTACATAGGTTTTATTATCTATTTCCACTTAGCATTGTCGTAATTGAAAAACAATATTAGTCAACAACAATTTGAGAATATATTCCAATAACCCACAATGGAACAAGAAAAATATTTGAACGATCAAATGATGAACAGAACTATGTATATGAATAGGTGTCAATGTTTTTGAGTGCCATTTTTTACGAATTATACTCGCCTTACTTAATCGAAGAATGCTGCGTTTTAATAAAGTGAATATTTCTATTCGGTAATAACAGTATTCCATAAAATAATGGAAAATCCATAATATTTGGCACCCGTGAACATTATGTGAATTACGTGGGAGACAGACGTAGATGATTTATGTCTAATTTATCAAATTTATGTTAATAAAACAAAGTGTTTGTGAGATTGTCTGTCTGCGTAGCTCTCACGCTGTTAGGGATACGGATATACTTCATAGTGTACTCTTTTTTTAAGATATTTTTTATAGGATTTCTGTTTGGAGTCTTTTCTTTAACCATTCGCAACTTTGTTTCAAAGTATTCACATATTTTTATTCTTTAAAGAACAGGATACGACAAGACATGCGCTTTCAGATAAGGTTTATCTTGAAACTTAAATAATTCGATTAATTTTAAATAATTTGATTAAATTAATTTGATTTAATTAATTTTAACAAATCAATAAATTAATATTAAGCTATTATTTCCGTTCTTTCAATGTGGTTATAACTATATACAAGTTACAACAGTGAAATATACTCCAAACGAGACTCGTCAACTGGCTGTGACACTGCAACAATGCATTGATTAATTAATGAAAAGTAGAAAATAAAATTTAAATAAAATAAAAAGAGAAGTGTCCAGTTAAACTGATGGCATGGAGCTCACAGACTATTTACACTAACTGCCTCTTATTTCAAAAAATAATGCCACTGAAAAAAAAAAGAAAAAACACACTTAGGTAAATTAAGGAGGGAATTAGCTCCCCCGTTTCTCCTCTGTATACTTAACCAATGAACCTCCAAATCTAATCGGAATCGCGTTATCAGAATAAACCGGTACACCAAATTTGAAGCATATCGGATAATTCTGCATGAAAACCCATTTATCTAAATTATCTCTCCTAATTCCTTTATACTTAACCAATGAACCTCAAACCTAATCAGGGATGCGCATTATTAGAATGAAGCTATATCCAAAATTTGAAGCAAATCAGATATTTCTATCAAGAGTTTTCCCGTTATGTATATACATTAGGGTGGAGGGAGAAAAACGAAAATCGGAACATCAAATTGTAATACCGCGCAAAAGTTGTGTGTGGTCCTCAGTAATAAAACTGCGCAGTTTTTTTTTTTTAATCAATTTTTACCTTCCGGTGCCCCGGGGCCACCAATTTTCGCCAAACTCCTCAAAAACACCTTGCAGGTGTTATAAATAAAAATAAAGAGAAAGCTGGAAAACAAAAATATCATACGGTGGAAAAGTTGTGTATGGTGCGTAGTAATATGCCTGAAGAGCTTTTTTGGAATCTAGTTTTATCTTCCGGTAACTCGGATCCCCCACCCCCCATTTTTTTGTGAAATTCGTCAAAAATGCCTTGCACATCTCAGAAATCGAAATAACCGTAATGTGGGAAAATAAAAATATCATACCACGATAAAGTTGCATAATGTATGTAGTAATATGCCTGCACATTTTTCTCTCGAAATCGTATAATATCTTCCAGGGACTCGGTAAATCGGAATTTTGAAAAAAATGCCATAAATTCCTTTTTATCTGTTGCACATGTACAATAGAATGCATCACGCAATAAGAAAGATTGCAATAAAAACATTCTATCTGAGAAAAGTACACAAACAATTAAATTTCAAGAATGAAAAACAAACATTTAAATCTGTTAAAAGTGTTCAACAAGTTTAAAGTTCAATTAAATCAGTTCGTGCTCTTCAAAACAAAAATCTAAATATTCGAAATGTTTCGGTTTTGTGTTTATTGTTGGTCCTGTTGGCGTTTTGTAACCTTAAAATTTCACTTAGTCTCAAAATATGGCATAATGGATCTTATGAATCCATCCATGTAACTTGCACCACAAATTGTCGTGGCAGCTTCAGTGACCACTCTTTCTACACTAGGGTGGAACTAAAAAACGAAGTTTCGAATTTTATATTCTAATAGTGATTATTTTTTTCCTTTTTAACTCCATAAAAAGAAAATATTTTTCTTTTAATTTTAAAATGATATTTTCCGGTTCCTCAAAGCACCTGATTTTCCATAAAAAAACGAAAAAAAGACAATAATTGCATGAAAAGTTTTTTAAATTTTATAAATTTATATTTTGCAAAATTAAATTAATTAAGTGTTAAAGTCCTGTAATAAAGAGAATAATTTAGTTTGAGTGCCTTAGAAAAGTTAGCCCCACTTTTTTTTTACTTTTGTAGAAGCCAGCGTCGTGGGCGTTGGCTTTCATTGTCTCTGATTTATTTGGCTGCGACACATAACAAGTTAGTCCGATTTAACGGGCGTTAACAGTTTCTTTAATTATTTTTCGATAAACATTCGGTGTCAAAAGTGACAAAGTCTGTTAACGTACCTAAATCTAGATAATTGTTGAAGTGTCCTGTATTTCGTGAACCATAACAATTAACATTAGACTGTCATCTTTGACGAACATATGAAGAAGTTATGAAACATTATTTTGGGGTTCAATTTAACTTAAAATCTGACAGCTGGAATCTGGTACACACTATTTCTAAAATATCTAAAGCTGTTGATGATACAATTAAAAGTTTATTGCTGAGACCTTCAATTCCAACGGTTTCTGATACACAAATCATAAAAAATGATTAGAGCCTAGTGCGAGAAATGTCAAAACTTGAAGAAAAATATTAAGATTAGAAAGAATAATCCCACATCCAATATAAAATTGCAAAATGTTAGGTAATCCTGTAAAAAACATTTCTTTGTGTAAAAGCACTAAATATTATCGTGTATCAGAACAAGAACGTCACTTTCTTAAAGACCGAAGAGATATGGGGTGATGACAATAGGATCAATAGATATAAAAACTACAAAAAATGTGTAGCAAGCCTGGAAATGGAAATATCAAGGAAAAAAAGTTATTTTAAAACAAAAAAATTATGTTTTGACTGAATGATCGTCAAGTGTAAAAAACAGTTCGGAAGGAAATAGTTCAATCGGTTGTTTTTCTAAACCTGAATTTGATAATCAACACGGTGAAAGAACCGGAGTATTAGACAGAACTGCAAACATTATTGCAAATGGCACCTTAGAAGATATGGGTATTTCTGATGATAATAAAGAAAAGGTAACTGAAAGAAGGACTTGAAGATGACAAAGAGAAAAGAAAAGGAAGAATTTGAAAGAACAGGAAAGACGAAATGAGTTAATTTTAGAAGGTTAGTATTTTTATGGCAGAAAGGATAACGCTATGATAACTGAAGCAGAGGTAAAAAAGTATAAAGAATCATTAACCCCCTCACTGACAAGCCCGTGTTAATACGTTCACTAAGCTCCAGGTTTCACTGCAATACAAGCAATGTTTAAAGTAATATAATTCTATCGATTTAATGTACTTTTAATACATTGAACAATGATTAATACTTCCAAGGATTGCATTCATATTCGTTATTCAGTTTTTTTTATAAAATGTTCAAAGAATCATTTATTTTTTTAGCATTTAAAAAAATGCAGAGAAAACAACTTTACAATTTTGCCTTTTTCCAAGACAGTCGGAGGGTTAAAGACGAACATCTGGTCTCAGTTCAAAAACCAGGATAAAAATATATTGGTCATATTTCATTGATATCTTCTTCTCATATTAATATGGCCACTGCAATTTTGGTGTATTTTCAAAATAATAATACAGACATTTCAAGTTTGAGAGTTATTAGGTGAAACAGAAACGCCTTTAATGCAGGATGCAAATCTGGAGTTGTTAAAACATCGGAAGCAATACCCTAAAAACTTTATAATGGATAATTTGATTATTACATGCAAATGAACTTTTTTCTTAGATACTTATTTCAACATCTTGCTGAAAAACTACGGGTACAAAAGGATTTTCTGGACCAGTAGGAAAGCGACTTGAAAAAATGCGAACATATTGAAATTATAGACTATAAAAACTTTGATCCTATCTTGACGGTCTGTTCGGATGAAGAACTTTAAAAAAGTACAAACAGGGGATACACCTGAATTTTAGATTTTCCTTGTCATACTCAAACAGTGGAAACGTGTGTCAAAATTGTCCCGCGAGCTGTCTTTAAATATTTCACCGTCTTTAAATACCGTCTTTAAATATTAAGCAAAAGACGGCTTAATCTTGGGAAAGTTGAATTCCCACAATGTAATGACAAAGTTTGCCTAAAAAGACAGTAGGTTGAATATCCAATTTAATTAATTCATAACAAAGGGAGGTAAGGAGGGTGGAAGTCGATATTTAACCACCTCCTCGTGGTGACTTCTGGATAGTATTTGCTAAATAAAAGTGGATATGAACTAACAGCTACGTTGTTTACTTTCAGTTGCTTTATACTGAAATTTCAAAACTTTGACCTCCTTGAGGAACCGGAAAACAACTTAATTTAAAAAAACCTTTTCAGCCAAAAGTTTAGACATCCAAAAAGGAAAAAAGTTTTCACTATTACACATTAAAATAAAAAAGGTTTTTTTTTTACCCTATACTTAAGTTCCACCCTATTCTACACTTTGAGTGTTGCATGGAAACTCGGCAAACGAAATGGTATCTTCACAATCACGTTTGTCAATGTACATCTTTAAATCATCGCATGAAAGATTAGTAAAAATAGGTGGTTTTCTGACTTCTACCTTATCCCAATGAATCAGATCAATACAATCTGCTGCGCTAAAATTGATTGCAGGAACTTGTAACTGCTTAACTTCTCCACTTGTGTTCGCATTTTAAGGATTCTACGAAATCCTAGTTCGCGGATGTGTTTCAGATCAACAAAACCATCAGTTACCATGCCATGCCACTCAGCAGGTTTTCCGGTTTTCAAAAAGTGTATTGCACTGGATTACTAGGTCAGTTATAACTTTAACTGCCTGGGGCATATCCATGAAAAAATAAGCAATTTCTCAAAGATGGGTTGTACATAATTGCAAACCGTACACGTGCGTACACCTTGACTACAAACTCCGTCAATAACTGCAGATTTAACGTTGTATCAGGAGTTCCCATATAGAGTCTCAAAATTCTGTTGGCGGTGATAGCCCAGCTGCTATGTGAAAGTATACCAGGCAATCTATTTGCAAGGTTCTTCCGAACAACTTCCTTTCTTAATAGATAGGATCACTTTCTACAGGTGTTTTTGATCGGTACTGAGATCTTCAATAAGCTATTTCGAGGTTATAATTAATCTCAGTCTGTAAAGAAACAATGGGAAGGGATTCACACTTGTCCAACATTTTTCTAATCGGCTCACTATGACTGTATGGTCCCCTGATGCATTTCGTCCGGCACGAACTGATTTAATAGAACTTTAAATTTGTTGAACACTTTTAACAGATTTAAATGTTTGTTTTCATTTTTGAAATTTGATTGTTTGTATACTTTTCACAGATAAAATGTTCGTAATGCACTCTTCCTTCTTGTGTGATGCATTCTATTATATATGTACAACAGATAAAGGGGAATTTACGGCAATTTTTTCGAAATTTCGAATGACCAGGTCCCTAGAAGATTTTATGCTATTTCGAAAAAAAACTCTTCAAGCATTTTACTACGTACCATACGCAACTTTTCCATGGTATGACATTTTTATTTTCAAAAGTTATGGTTATTTCGATTTATAAGATGTAGAAGGCATTTTTGACGAATTTCGCAAAAATTTTGGAGACCCGGGCCACCGGATGTTAAACTTGATTTCTTAAAAACTGTGCATGCATATTACTACGTACCATGCACAACTTTTCCGCGGTGTGACATTTTTGTTTTTCAGCTTTATCTTTATTTTTATTTATAACTTCTACAATGTGTTTTTGACGAGTTTGGCGAAAATTGGGGTTCCCGGGGGCACCGGAAGATAAAATTTGATTTCGAAAAAGCTGCACAGTTTTATTACTGGGGACCATACACAACTTTTGTGAGGTATTACATTGTGATTTTCCAATTTTCGATTTTTTCACTCCGCCCTAATATACATACCTTACGCACATACAGAACCTGCGGGAACATTAGCTCTCTCTTGTTTAAGTCTCAATCAGAGTATCACAATAAATTTTTATCATGAAAAAATCATGTTCTCCACATCCAATTACTACGCATCCACTATTAGAGAATCCATTGAAATCATATGTAAAAAGAATCATATATGTAATGACGCCCTATCGTACAATATTACCAATTTATGATTCATTACCCTGAAAATGAATCCTGAAAACTTAAGAAAAATGATGTATTAAAGTTTATGGTACGGCAGTTAAATGTTCTGTTCTATCCGAACTTAATCTTAAACCCTGCTACTTTGACTGTCCAGCTATGCATTTAAAAGGAAAATTACATATGAGAACAGAGTGATAAATTAAATGGAACTGCAGTTAATAATAATATATATTTTCTCTAATTAAGTTCAATCCAGGAAACTGTTACTCCTACTTCCAACTCTAATAATAATTATTGGGTCTCTCATTTTCAAAACGAAGTGACGTATTTGTATAAACAAACAGCAAATAGTTATTACAATATTCTCTGATGAAGAGCTTGGAAAATCTTGAAAGTACTAAGAATTTTAAATAAAATGTATTTTTTTTAAAACTTGTAACATATCTTTTATTATTTTAGTCAACTTTTATGTAAAACAGTGAACTTTTTAAAGTTCATATAATATATTTTATATTTTATGTAAAAATCATTTTTAAACACATTAAAAAAGAAATAAATTATTTTAACGATAACTCCTTTCAAAACATGTAAACGGTAAAATAGATGTTTTAACAAGAATATAAAAATTTAATTTTCATTTCCTTTTCTGTAGCTTCATTTTTCTTCAAGAAATAAAATGTGCGTTATTGCACAAACATAAATGACACTCTAGTATACTTTTAGCATCCCCTCTCCAAAAATTAACATTGTTGGAAGAGGTCATTATTATATTTTTCATGAGATGATTCGACATTTTATGAGTGGCGAAATGTCAACGAAAGTTCAAAGCGATAGAATATATTTTTTTGTTTCTTTGGTAAGCTAACACTAACATTTATTTTAATTAAAATGTATTTTTTTTTTCTGAAGAGATCAATATGTAGAGACCTCTGTGACTTTTAAAGGTAAAAAAAAAAAAAAAAAATATTTACCACACAGAAAAATATTAACCTCATAAAAACCTCAAAATTTATAAAGGGTTTGTTCGGAAAACGGTTTCTGAAAAATAACAATGTGATGTTAAAATGAACGGAACGGGATTATAATTAAAATATAAATTATGACTATGAAAACAAGTGACATTTTATTTAAATTTTTCATGAATTTTTAAAAAACGGAATAGATTTCGGAATTGAAAATAGTAGAAATTTTATGTTTACGCGAGCAGCTGTACACAGACCTGCAATGGATGTGTCTTTTAACTTTTAATAATTGATTTTTATGTACTTTTTTGCATTGAATTTGAAAATGACATTTACTTTTAAACATCACTTCAGAATTTTCCGAATTTTCCGATTTTCCGAATCAGGAATTCCAAAATTTCAAATGTAAAAAGTTAAAAAATAGTGAAAATCTGATATTAAAATATAAAAAGATGGTTATGTTCTTAAATATTTAATAATTTATTTTTCTGTATTTCTTAGTGCTGAATCCGAAAATGACCTTCTTTTTTGCTATCGTAGCAGGATCTTTTGCAAATCTCAACTTGATATTATACAAAATCTGATATTATACGATACTATTTATACTATACTGTTACAATTTGCAATACATTCTTACGTGATGGTAAAAAATGAAGACCATTTTCGGATTCAGGGCTACAAAATACAGAAAAATAAATTATTAAAATTTAAGAATCAAATATCATAAGAATCAAATATCAAAAGAAAAAATCATGACACAACACATATATTGCAGGCTTGTACAATTAAACATTTTTTTGTGTAATTAAAAAAAAATTCGATTACAATGTGTTTATTTATGTCTAAAAAGTAAGCATTTTCTTTTCTTTATTCTATTATAGAAACAGATATGTTAGACGAGATATTGGTGATAATCTCAGATAGTTATTAAAGAATATTATTTGACGTGATTAATCGTTCATTCTTGTATGAGCATAAACTTTATTCGATAGTCTGCCTTTATAATTTACCAATCTTCAGCTGTTTCTGTTTGTTGGTGTTGTTGTTGCTATTGTTCAGCAGACTTCAATTGACCTTCACGCTCATTATACATCTTCAACTAATGATTTCAAAAGGATGGTTCGTAAGTGATCGATACTTCATTGAGTTATTTCTTTATTATTCATTTTAATTTCAATCAAACATTAACACATCATAGTATGCCTCTCAAGCTAATATCTCAAAATTTTACAAAAAGTGGACTATCTATGTGTTTTCCGTTCATTTATCAATTTTTGAATGTAGAGCTTAATTTCTCAATCATTGCACAGATAAATTTGTTCAAATGAATCTTGGAACATTTAATAAGAGAACAAGTTATCAATTTTCCCACGAACATAAGTTACTAAAAAGGGAAAATTCAAAATTCCATTCATCTTAGCATTTTTACCACCCACCCCTGTTGTATTTCTAACTTTTGATTTTTCTTTTCTGCTAGTTAAAACTCCCTTTACTTTTACTTCATTTAACTAAATTATGCTCCACCCATTACTTTGGGTCTTTCTATTCCATTTCAGTCGTTACTGTAATTATCGTGTCAAAATTGTTTGTTTACTAGATATCTTCTTATTTTATAATGGTTGCTCTCATCGACGTTTTCTTTTTCTTTTTCTCATTTCATTTTTACTTTCTTCTATCTTCAATAGAAGAAAGTATTGTAATCGAAATTTTTTTCGACTTCCGGTTTTCGACGGATTTACATGTTTTAGGGGTCAGAGATTCCAAAAAACATGTTTATAGAAAATGTCTGTCTGTCTGTGTGTCCGTCTGTCCGTCCGTCCGTCTGTCCGTCTGTCCGTCCGTCCGTCTGTCCGTCTGTCCGTCTGTCCGTCTGTCCGTCTGTCTGTCGCCATTGTACCATCAAAAAGTGTATGAAGTTATGCATAGAATTAAACCAAAATTTTATTTTAAGTTTTTGGCTATGGCAAGCAGGTCCTCCTGGAATTTGGAAAAAATTCGCCGGTAGGGGGCGCTGATATAGCAAGTTTTGTGCGATTTTGAATATTGTACCATCCAAAAGTGTATGGAGTTATGCATGGAATTGAAGCAAATTTTTATTTTAAGTTTTTGGATATGGCAAGCAAGGTCCTCCCTGAATTTGGAAAAAATTCGCCGGTAGGGGGCGCTGTAAATGCGATTTTTGTGCGATTTTGAATATTGTACCATCCAAAAGTATATGAAGTTATGCATAGAATTGAACCAAATTTTTATTTTAAGTGTTTGCTATGGCAAGCTGGTCCTTTCTGATTTTGGAAAAAATTCACCGGTAGGGGGCGCTGTAATAGCGATTTTTGTGCGATTTTGAATGTTGTACCGTCCAAAAGTGTATGAAGTTATGCATAGAATTAAACCAAATTTTTATTTTAAGTTTTTGTATATGGCAAGCAGGTCCTCCCTGAACTTGCAAAAAATTCGCCGTTAGGGGGCGCTGTAATAGCGATTTTTGTGCGATTTTGAATATTATACCGTCGAAAAGTGTATGAAGTTATGCATGGAATTGAACCAAAATTTTTTTTTAAGTTCTTGGCTATGGAAAGGAGGTCCTCCCTTAATTTGTAAAAGAATCGCCCGTAGAGGGCGCTGTAATAGTGATTTTTGTGCCATTTTTGCGCCATTTTGAATATTGTACCGTCGAAAAGTGTATGAAGTTATGTATAGAATTGAACTAAATTTTATGTGTTTGTTTTTGGTTATGTCACGAAGGTCCTCCCTGAATTTGGAAAAATTCTGCCGGTAGGGGGCACTATAATTGCGATGTCTGTACCATTTTCATTATTGTACCATCGAAAAGTGTATGAAGTTATCCATATAATTGAACCAAATTTTTTGTGCATGTTTCTGGCTATGGCAAACAAGTCCTCCCTGAACTTGAAAAAATTCCGCCAGAAGGGGGCGCTATAATTCCGATCTCTGTGCCAGTTTCATTATTGTACCATCGAACAACGTATAAAATTATGCATACAATTGAACCAAAATTTTTGTGCTTGTTTTTGGCTTTGGCTAACATGTCCTCCTTGAATTTGAAAATATTGCGCGGTAAAGGGGCTCTGTGCTAGCGATTTTTGTATACTTTTCTTGATTTTTCGTAGTTCTATTGTGCATCGGCGGCTCATGCAGCGGCGGTAACTCGCTACCTGCTAAGCCGGCTATTCGCAAACAGCTGATAACAACAAAATAAGGAAAAATTAATAATTTTAACAAATATCATGATTTAGATTAACTCGTTTTTAGTCCGTTTAATTGACTTGAGCAGAAATTTAAGATGAAAATCAAAGTTGGTATAGTATTGAACTAATAATATTGAAGTATTAACATGTGTAACTAGGTTTTGAAATATTAAGATGTATAAGATAGAAGAAAGTTTTGGGATTGGCACATCCAACTAGTTTGTTTCTGTACTTGAAAGGTTCTAAATTAAAACATGAATACATAAAATGATTCTCAGTTTTTATTACTAAAATAGGTGCTAAAAACAAAAGGTTTTAAACATTAAAACCAATATTCAGATGTTTAAAACTTCCTGGGCACTTTCGACCAAGCCCTGGTCATCATCAATGGTGTGAAAAATGAGAAGAAGACCTGCAGAATGCACACCGGCTTAAGTAACGCAGGGCGATTTCAAAACTGGAAAAAGAGGGGTAGGGGGTTGGGAGGGAAGGGGGAGGGGGAGGAAGTCGGATGAGCACATAGAGCGGCATTGATCATTCCAATCCAAACACTCCATTGACTCCAAGTAGACTAAACCAAATGCTCGGTATATGACATGATAATGTATCATTACAAGTGTTCCTACCTCTGGCTAAAATTTCTATAGATTCTCTCAAAATGCATGCGTTAAATTGATTTGTTTGTGCGATGATCCATGCGTTACTAAAAAGTATGTCAATATCAGCCTCTAGATTTAACCTAGATAAAGCTGTAGATTGTTTCCCCTTTCCTATATCAACCATATATTCTTTCACCCTTTCCTGTAGTTTTTTGGTTTCCCACCGCCCCCCCCTCCCTCTCTTCTTCCAGTTTTGGAATCGACCTGGGTTATTTAAACCGGTGTGCATTCTGTAGGTCTTCTTCTAATTTTCCACCCCATTGATGATGACCAGGGCTTGGTCAAAGCTCTCGGGAAATTTTTAACATCTGAATATTGGTTTTAATTTTTAAAATCTTTTAATTGTTTTTAGCACCTATTTTAGTAATAAAAACTGAGAATCATTTTATGTATTCATGTTTTAATTAAAATTATTAAGGTGAAATTGTCGTTCTCTCGCTTATAGTTTGTTATATATTTAACTTGAAATGGTCTTTTCACGCCTGCAGAAGATAGACAACGATTTTGGAAACAGGATACGTTTTTTGCTATATTAATGATAGATTTCAAATGCCTTTTATTAACACTTTCCAACAAAGTTGAAAAGTGATTATCACTTCGGTTTGTCTGTCCGTCTGTCCGTCTGTCCATCTAGCCGTCTGTCCGCGCTCTAACTCTAGTAAATAATCTCGGATCGTTCCGAAGTTTTTGGATGTTAGTGACCTCTACCATAGCACGAACTCTATTGCAAATGAAATTTGTAGCATGTTTAGTTCATTTACAGGGACAGTCAAAAGTTTTCCGTTACATTACGGCCTATGGGAAAAAATCGTTTAAAATGATTTTTAATGATGTTACATGCTTTTAAATATAATAAAATTGATATACATTTATCAAGTACACTAAAATATGCATTTTGTAGAATATGCGGTGCTAAGAAGTGTTATTATTCCTTTACAGGGCTACACAAAGAGTTCCGTTACATAATGATATAATGGCGGAGGGAATTTTTTCAGGCGTATTTTAACTATGTTAAATTATTTTATGTATAATGAAATTGATATATGTCGCTGAGGTTTACTATAACTTATTTCATGTATAATACGAAGTGCATAGCGTTTACAGAGACACACAAAAGATTTCAGATACTATATTGTATCCAAAGTACTGTACAGTAGCGATGATTGCTTGAAATGCATTTTTAATTATTAATTATATTATGTACTTTTATGTTATACTATACTTATGCATTGTATAGGGTGTGTATAAATGCAATAATTTATATACAGGGCTACACAAAAGAATTCGTAATGGTTACTGTGTATGAGTGCAAAATGCTTAAAGGTGCTTTTTAAATGAGTTATGCATTTTTACGCTCAACTGCATTTAGTTTACGAAGAAATGTTTGTAGAACACGGATAAAATGATATACAGGTTCACGCAAAGAATTGGATACATGGCCGTCTATTAATGAAAATTTCTGGGAATGTGATACCAGTAGTTTAAAGAGTGTTTTACTTTGAATTAAATTTTAGCTAAATAGTGGCATGTAATAAAGGTACTAGGTAAACTACAGGGTTGTACAAAGTTATACAAAGTACAAAGGTATTGTTGTACAAAGGTATACAAGTATGCTTCCATCTATTAATATAAATTGCTGAAAGAAAAATTTCAACCTGTTACGTGTTTTCTTGCTAAACTGAATTTCCCCATTATATTATAGTACATATATCAAACTACAGATCAAATATAGGGCTGTTTAAAAGAATTAGAATACATATTTGCTATGAACGGTAACAGCTGAAATCACTTTTTCAAATGTTTTATGTGGTTTCTAAAATGTTTACTTAGTTCTCTTATACACCTTATTTTCCTAAATAACGAAGTTTTGTTAAAGCATTCAGGAAGTGTTGGAAAGTGCTTCATAATTTATACTAAACGCATGATTTCTTTACTTTCTTCTATCTTTACAAGAAGAAAGTATTGGATTCATGAAAATTTTCGAATTCCGGTTTTCGACGGATTTACACGTTTTAGGGGTCAGAGATTCCAAAAAACATGTTTTTACAAAATGTCTGTCTGTGACTCTGTGAGTCTGTCTGTCTGTCTGTCTGTCTGTGTGTATGTGACACAAATTTTGTGGGCGCTCTATCTCAAGAACTAATGCACGGAATTTAATAAAAATTGATATTCAGTTAGTCCCTAATACAAATTTATGCTGATTAGTTTTTGGTGTAAATCGCTCAACAGGTGGCGCTGCTATGCTGCATTTTTCACAATTTTCGCAATAGCTCTATCTCAAGAACTAATGCACGGATTTCGATCAAACTTCAGATTTAGTTAGTCCTTGATAGGAATTGATGATGATTACGTTTTGGTGTAAATCGCCCAACAGGTGGCGCTGTTATGATGAATTTTGCAGGATTTACACGATTTCCCCAATAGCTCTATCGTAAGAACTAACGCACGGATTTTCATCAAACTTCAGATTCAGTTAGTCCTTGATATGACTTGCTACTGATTATGTGTTGGTGTAAATCGCCCAACAGGTGGCGCTTCTCTGCTGCCTTTTTCACGATTGCCTCAATAGCTCTATCAATAGAACTAATGAACGAATTTTCATCTAACTTCAGATTTAGTTGTATGTTGACACAAGTTGTTGTTAATTAGGTTTTGGTGTTAATCACCCAATAGGTGGCGCTGCTATGCAGGAATTTTCACGATTTTCGTTATTGCTCTATCTCAAAAACTAATGTACGGATTTTCTCCAAACTTCAGATTCAGTCAGACGTTGACATAAATTGTTGCTGATTAGGATTTGGTATAAATCACCCAATAGGTGGTGCTGCTAGGCAGCATTTTTCTGAATTTAGACGATTTCAGCGATAGTCATATCTCAAGAACTAACGCACGGAATTTCATATCGTTAGAATCCTCATGAGATGCATAGATTGCCATTTAATTTTGGCAGTGTGATAGCGGATTTTGAAGTATTAACATGTATGAGATAGAAGAAAGTTTTGGAATTGGTACATCCGACTAATTATTTTTAACTTGTTTTCATTATTTTATGTTTTACACCAGTTTATACACACACGCATATATATATGTTTATACTAGGACTTGCCTCAGAGGGATTAGTCTGAGCGATATTGCTGAGAACATAGATTTAATAATAACATGTGGAAGCAAAGAAAAGAAGATGTTATCTTTAATTGTCCATATACTGCGATAAATTGAAATGATGAAAATAAGCGAATCATAGTATCAAAAAATCTTACATATAAATTCGTATACACTGTTTAAGAAATGGGAAACAGCCCATGCATGGTTATAAAGTTGGAAGTACGAAATATATTAAAGTAAAAAAAAAATAAAATACTAAATTTTCTTATATCGGAATTTTAACTGTTTGAAATGATGTCAAGAGCATAATCAGACACTCCGCACTAATTTGAGTAACTCTAAATAACAAAAAAATATGGTGTTTGAAGAGAATGGACAATACTTTATACGGCGTGTGCTCCTCCGGAATAGTTAAAATTGTACACTACCTATTTTCCATAGATGCAATGAGGTTGTCGATAAGTGTAAAGGAATCCTCTTTTCTAAAGCTGATATACTATCAAAGTACCGAACACATCAACAGTGGCATGCAATGCGTCGTTAAAGTATGTTTTAGATATGCTCATTTGGTTTTGAATGATGAGTGCATGATGGCCACTATAACGCTATATTGTTTTGTTTTCAAACATATTCTGAACAAGTTGTGTTGTATTTAGTATGTATTAAATAAAAAAATCGGTAATGATTGCAGCATAAAGTATGACACAAGATCTGAATATATCGTCTGCATAACCTTTGAGCTGTCAAAGTTTCATTTGAAGTAATTTACAAATCCATGCATATTTTTGCAGAAAATCCTGCAAGCTAAAATACGCCAACATGAACCCGATTATGATATTCACCAAAATAAGTTAATATATAAAAAAATCTCCTAATGACAATTGAGAATATGATCTACGGCACTTCCCTCTGTTAGTGGCCTTGACGAGAGAGAGAAAAGCCTACAGAAGGAACACTTTAACAAGTACTTCCGGGCAACCAACTCACTGTTTCATACAGGCCTTTATTCAATATTTACACAATTTATTTAATGCTAGGTGGGTAGCTATCCGTTTTGTTGCATTTAAATTGCATGTTTTGTGGAGGAAATGCAGTATTATGAAATATTTAAAGTTTTTGTACCTAAGAATTCCAAAATAACGGTAATTAAGAACGCTTTCCGTTCATTTTATCTTTTTAAATTTTAAACTTTTTAGAAACCATTCATAGGGACAATTTTATATTTTAAAATTAACCCGAAGCAAAATTTCAAGATTTTGCGCTCAGTAGTAACACAGAAATACAAATTTTTCGAAAGTTTTTTGTTCCTGCACTGTTTTATGTAGTGACATTTTTAGAATTTGTTCTATTGCGATAATTTACGTCATGAAAAATACAGCCATGCCAATTTTCATGTTTATTTTCCTAATAATTCCATGTACTTCGTTACTTAGATTTTCTTTAGATCTTTTTCCGCTTTCTTTAGTCTTTTGATTTTTTAGATTTCCTTCTATAACGAGCAATTAAATCTTATAAATTACTGCCATGCCAAAGTTCTAGTTTCTAACCCCAACAGTATCCAGAAATTGCAGAATTCGAAATAAATTATAATTTAGAATCTTTCTAGAAATTTTTACGTTTATTTGTCAAATTGAATTTTTGAGCGTTTTAGAAAGCGTTCATAAAGAGTATTTACATCTTAAAAGTAACCACCATACCGAATCTAAAGTTTCTAACCCTATCAATATCCCAGAAATCGCAATTTTAGAACTTTTTTGCTCCTGCACAGATGGATGTTGTTTTACCGACATAAAATATAGTATATTTTTCCGAGAAGAGATGGCGACAAACATTTTTTTTTAATCGGCTAGGTAGTTTCAGAGATAATACATCACAAACGCACAAACATTAATAATATTATACACTTTATAATACTATAACGCTTTATAATATTAGTATAGATGTACAGATGCCGAAGCGATTTATCTGTTACTAACTAAAGTTCTCGCCGTTGCCCGGAATTTGAAAAATGTTTGTTCTAAAAAATGAATTTCAAAATTTAACATACAACATAAAACAAACTATAAAAAAAGGCAGTCGAAGTGTTGTACACATGAATCAAATGAAAACACAACATAAAAATGTATAAATTTATATAACAGACGCAAAAGAATACAGCTATAAATGAACTTATTTCAATTTATCATTGGAGCAATAATGTTAAAATACGCCAATATTTCCATAGTTGGGTTTTTATCATGCTTCAATACGTTTTTTTACACTCATGTGATGTTATATTACATTCATCACGTCCTTTCTTTGTCCAATATGACGTAATATTCAATTTTTTTTTTTTTTTTTTTAGATTCGTCAAACTATTTATTTCATTTTCATTTTTCACGTGAAAACCTTGAAATAGAAAAGTTATGACGTAATATTCACTTTCATTTAAATTCGTCAAACTATTTATTTCATTTTCATTTTCAACGTGAATATCTTGCAATAGAAAAGTTTAGACGTAATATTCACCTGTTTTTTTTTAAATTTTGCAAACTATTTATTTCATTTTCATTTTTCACGTGGAAATCTTGCAATAGAAAATTAATTGTTGTAGTAAGAATTTTATTCTGGATTTTAATTGTTGACAACTTCTATAACGAAAAATGTTTAAATTTGATAGGAAATTGATGTTAAATTGGTAGTTTTTTATTAATTAAAAATTAACTATAAATTATTTCGATTCCGGATAGAGTTACAGACAGACAGACGGATAGACAAATTTTCATTTTTATATATTAAATTATATACAAACATAAATAACTTATCTAATACGTGTTAGCAGATGCATTTTTAAATACTATATGTAAATAAACCAGTATAATGCTTATTCTGTTTTATTTTCATAGTCATTTATATAGTCATTTATACTCGGTACTACTTTCTTGTCCCGCCGACCAATTTCACCAAATTATATAAATCGCCAAACCACTCGCCAAATTATACAAATTGAGATATTTTTATTTTAAATAACGAAAGAACAAATAAATTAGTATAAAATTAATAAAAATACAAATAAAACGTCGAAATAAAAATCACTTGATGAAGTAAGCACATGTAACTTGCTTAAAGTTATTTGAATATGACATTTACGATCAACCATTATTGGCATTTAATCTTATAGTTTGGCGATAGATTTTTTGTCGACGGGATAACTAATTAGTACCAAATACTCTGCTGCAATTTTTTTAACTTCTAAGCATCGTACATTTTCAATTTTTATACAGTCGTATAGGGGGAAAAAGTACTTTTAAATACAATTTATTTGAAAACTAGCATCTCCATTTATTTTTGAAATATTATTATTATTATTTTTATTTTTTTGTAGTTTTTAGTGCCATTGATTTAATTTTGGCAATTCAAGTACTCCATTTCTGTAAAAAGTAGGGGAAAAATAGTTGGAAAATAATAATTATAACTTTTTGTTGCCTTTTTCCCATAACAAATTAAAAAAAGCAATTAAAATACGTGCTATTTTGAAAAAAATATATAAATGAATGATTTCTGATAAAACATGGAGCTATTATAAATAAAATTTAAGTATCTATATTAATATTACAAACAAATGAAGGCATATGATTCATGATCTCTTTTTTTGGATTTGTGTATTATTCAGCGATAATGGCGTCCTATGCGTAGTTTACAGTAAATGTTGTTTAAGACTGATCGTAAATGAAGAATTTTTCAGCGGATGAGTATGACGTCATTTTATATAAATTAAAAGCGTGTGCTTCAAGTCTTAAAACTGAAATATCTTTTGTACTATCTATATTTATATACATCTATACATATTTTCATCAGGTTGACACTAAATTCTGAAAAAGCAGACTTCCCGGTTTTGTTTTTTTTGTTTTTGTTTTTTGTTTTTTTTTTTGTACAGTTTTGGCCTCAAAAAGTCAGATTTGTTGCAAAAAGATATAAACAGCTATGAAAACAAACCTTTACTGAAACAAACAGCTACCGAAAACAAATGACCCTTTATGCTTATTTTTATAAGTAAATATGGCACAGATGTCAAATAAGCACCGAGGTATCTAATTGGCGCCAAAATGGCGTTACTTTAACTGACATGGTTACCATATATAACGTTATTATAAATTGTTTTGTTCTAGAATTATATCATTTATTGATTGTTCTATCCTTTTAAAAATATTAGAAAATGTTTTGTTTATAACTTTATTTTCTTTTCATATTGAAATAAAAAATACCTTGCTATTGTGTAACTCGTAATCGAAAACGATGTTTTCGCTTAATTGGCATAAAAAATTAAGCCAAACCGATGTGTATATGGCATCTGTGCAATAAATATAAACATTTTATTTATTTATAATAATACCAATGTTTTATATACAATTTACTTTTGTTTGTATATAAAAATAGGTAAGTGGCTTGTTTACACAAAATAAATTGTATAAATCTTTAAAAAATTGCTTGAATATATGAAGCAATGCCAAGAAATATGCAAGAAAAGCTTTCTTGTGTCTCGCCAAACCCAATTTCTCTACCTCGCCAAGGCACTTATACTGGAAAAGTATCAATTTCATTTTAAAGACTAAAAAGGAATTAATATAGATGGATTTTTTTTTTAAAATCATGCTTTCATTAAAATTTACAAAAATTTAGAAAATATGTATGTTTTTTAAATGCACTAAATAGTAGAAAAGTCTTTAAAAAAACCTTAAATGCACGGAGTTTAAAATTAATTCGGTGAGTTCAATTATGGAAGATAAATGGATTTAAATGGGAATTTTGCCAAATTAGCCAGCTATATCCAAGTTGTCTTCATATAAGAAACTTTTTGTCGCCAAATTTGGCGGTATTTCGCCACGTTGGCCAAGGTTTGGCGATATCGTGGTAACCCTGTCATTGGTACTTTTCAATAAATACTCATTGTTGAAGATAATGCTGATTTCTCTTTAGAAAATCAAACGTAACCATTAAGTAATTCACCCCCCCCCCCCCACCACCACCACCACTGTTTCCCCCTTAGGGATCGAATTAAAAAAAATCAATGTCCAATTCAAGTACTGACCTCAGAAATACATATATATTCCAAATTTTAAAACTCTATGTCAACAGGAAGTGGGTGAAAAATGAATCAGTATATTTGAGTGCAACTGGCAAACATAATTGTACGTTAAAAGAAAGCATGTAAAAAAAAAAATGGTACTTCTTAGTCATCCTGTCGACCAATTTCACAAGATTATATAAATCGCCATAACCACTCGCCTAATTATAGACATTGACATAATTTTCATTTTAAATAACGGAAGAACAAATAAATTAGTAAAACATTAATAAAAATACGAATAAAACGTCAAGTTAAAGGTTTTATTAGCCATTATTGGTATTTAATCTTACAATTAATTAATTAATGACAACCATTATTGGCATTTAATCTTACAATTTGGCGACAATAATTTGGTCGACGAGATAACTAAGAAGTACCAAAAAAAAAAAAAAATAATAATAATAAAAGAGAGAGAAGAAATGATGCTATAAATCAAAACATTTTATTAAACATCATAAGTGTTTCTAATTTTCACACGCGAAATATAAAAGATGCTTTTGGCGATTAAAAAATGCTATTTAGTGATTATCGCAAAATCTCAAATCAAAGTTTTTATGCTTTTTTTTCTTTTAAATAGAAAAATAAACAGATTTCTTTTTCTGTTTGATTAAATTTAAATATGTTTTATGTCACTTCAATATTGGTGCGTGCGTATTTTTTTTTATTTGCTCTATGTGTTCTAATCCAGTTGTCTACGAAAACATCCACCGGTGAAATTGACGCACACCAAATTTCTGTGACGTATGCAGATAAATTGTGATTTTTTATCTTTTTTTTCTATAATTTTTAAACGGTTTGGAACTTATTTTTCATATTAGATGCATTCAGTAGGCGGCCCTCATAGGCACCTTCTAGTGCAATCAGAAGCGAAATCCGACAAATATTTTTTGAGTTATGCTTGTCGAAATGTTTTTATTAGGCTTTTTCTCTAGTAGGACATGACATTAATATCCATCGTAGCTGTATATGGCCTTACAGTAATATTACGCTGAGTATTAGCCTTCGCTTCGCCCAAACAATTATTATGGGATTTCATTTTAGGTACAGTCACAGAGTTCGTATATGTATTTTTTAATAGAAAAATAAATCTAGTTTGTACGAATGTACCAATGCAGTTGTTATTGAGTTCCTACAGGAGTCGTGATGCTTCTGTTTATCTCAGTCTATTTTGTTTAGTCGATTTGTCTGAGTGCTTCAATGTTTAATTAAAATGAAATTCCGTACGAATTCCTTTGAATCGGGATGGTAGAAGTAGCCAGGGTTTGTTTGTTTGTGTTTATGACGGCCAATTATCAACACGAGGGATATAGGCCCTAAGGGGGGGGAGTGCCCTTCGTGGGGGTCTTTCTAAGGGAACCTAACCCGTATTAACGCTTGGAAATCCAAGGTTCGAAGAAAACCACGAAAACTCCGAACGATTAGGCCGACGGGCACGATTGGGTTCGAACCCAGCACTTCCCGTCTACCAGCTTCGAGAGCAGAACCTCTCGGCCACTGGTGGGGCAGAAGTAGCCAGGGATCGAGGGGCAAGAGGGAAAGGCCCCAGAGACATACATTTTTTTCTTATATAAATTAGTTAAATCAAAATATACTAAGATAGGAACCGAAAAAGTTAACAAAAATAGACTTTTGCAGCTAAAGTAACGAATTTTGAAAAGAAAACGACAAGGATTTGACGGCTAACTTCATCAGCCAATGGGAAAAAGAAGTGCAATGAATCAAGTTGCCGTAAAAGATCGAGACAGAGAAAGAATTAAAAAGAAATCACGATCGCACTTTTGATGCAGAAAAATGTTCCAATGATCATAGAGCGGGTGGGGGATGGGACAATCTCTTCGGATTTGACGGCAAACTTCAGCAGCCAATGAGGAAGCAAAGTGCTACGAATCAAAGTCCTTCTTTCAAAAATGAGAGAGAGAGTCAGGAGTGGAGGAGCAGGAAATCATGAGAAATACATGAAAACAAGATAATTTTGGTAGAAAGTTGATGTTTGCCGGTGCCAAATTCATAGGTAGGAACGATGTCGAGGAAATAAATTTAAAAATATGAGAATAAAGGGAGAAATTTTAAAAAACATGGTTTAAATTTAGAAAAACCGCAACGATGCGTTTAAAATGGTTCATGCCTTCTTCTTTTGAAAGGTGGGTCAAAACCGTCATCTCGACTAAGGATGACAAGCGCTCTTTTTTTTTACCAATAGCATTGTTAATACTATAAGTTTTAATTGACGGCAAAGCTTCTTTGGGTACAAGAATACGATCTCTGTGGAATTTTTGTGCGAGTTTTATAAAAACTTGCGAAATTGGTCGAATATTGAGATCATTGTGAATGACATCGTTCCGGATAAACGAAGTTGCATTAACAGCCTGTCTTAAAATAGTATTTTGAGCAATTTAAAGTTTTTGCATTTTAGTTTCGTAAACAGATCCCCAACCAACTGAACCGTAAGTCATAGTGGATCTGATAAAGAATTTATAAAATCAATAACTTGTTAGAAATTGACACACAGCTGTGTCTAGCCAATAAAGATTTGAGGGAGGACTTGTCAGCAGTAGTTTTAGCAGGTACATCTAGAATCTGCCTTGTCCAGAGTAATTTAGAATCCAGGTAAATTCCTAGATATTTGTAATCGCTAACCCAGGGTATACCGTCATTATTAAGAGAAAGATTAATACCTGGGGTGATAGATCTTTTAGAGAAAATCATGGCAGCACTTTTCTCAGCATTCATATTAATACGCCATTTCCTGAGCGAGATAGAAAGGGCCTGGAGATAGGATTAGAGTTGTTCAATCACAATGTTTAGTGAGATGTTTCTGAAGAGGATGGCCGTGTCATCCGCATATAATGCTAAGAGAATGCGGGGAATCTCGGGTATGCCGTTGACATATAGGTTGAAGAGACAGAAACATGCGTAGATTAAGCATAGTATTAATTAATATAGTAAGAAAAAATATAAAATTTAAGGGAAGATACATTAACATGTTAGTAGAATTGCAGTCGAGGCCAGGTGATTTATTCTTTTTCAGATTCCCAATATAAGCTACAACCTCAGAAGGGGTTGCAGGAGTAAGAGTGTTATTATGGTTTGTGTTAAGAAAGTCTTCAACTTTGTCATTGACAATGTCCGTCATCCTGGGATTGACGACATCTTGACTAAGTGTAAACTGATTTCTAAGACTGTCAGCAATGAGCTCAGACTTTTCAGAGTTTTTACAGGCCATCGTTCCATTAGGCCATTTAGGGCCGGAATGTGTATACGTGTCCTACGGATACGGTCCGTCGCCGGCCAAATTGTGTTCTTTGAAGTCGATAGAGATTCAACATATGTGTTCGAGTGTGAAATACTAAACTCCTTGATTGCAGCACTAATATCATTATTGAAACGATTAATTTTGGGGGTTTAGAAGGAGGTTCCTAGACGTCTGCCAGTCCCGTTTAAAACGATTTCTGAATCTTTTCAAGTTCCTCATGTGCTCAGGTAGTCGAAAACGATTGACCAATCTCTGTCGAGGTTTGGCGACTTCTTTAAAAGCATTATGGAGGGATTCTCCTAATGCATGAATTGAAGCGTTACGTCATCGACCGAGTGCATCTCAGTGGGGGGCGGCTCAGTATTCGTGAGAATATGAGCAAAGTCGTTCCAATTGACCGAAAAGGCTTGTGGGACATCAAGATGGTAAGTCCCCGCGTCGAAATTGAACACAACCGGTAAAGGATCTGAAGTTAGGTCGTTCACTGCTTGTATAGTGTACGGGAATGGGAAATTGCGGGTGATGGAAAAATCAATAATAGAATAGGAATCATGTCGAGTGGACTTTGTAGGTGTAATAATTTCTGCATGATTTTGATCTGTCCACCTGCGAATTCTGAAACCAGGGTTGTTGGAGCGATGGGAGTCCCTTGAGAAGTGATAAGCATTAAAATCACCCGCAATAATAAAATTTGAAAAAGGACGAGTGACGTTTGATAGATCTCTTTCAAGCAGACATTGATTCCTAGCAGGGGGTTGTAAACAGCTGCAATCAGTAGGTGTGGAATGGAGGGGAAATCCAGGACAATTGGCGTGGCTTCAATGTAATCGAAATGGGGAATTTTAGGAAGAGTAGCATTGAGCCCTGCTTTAACGTACACTGCGGTTCCACCAGAAGGACGGTTGCCATTAAGAGGTATATCTACATAGAATAACTCATAGTTGGCAACCGGAGTACAGTTACTCTGGGAAAAATGAGTCTTGGGGACTAAAACTATGTCAATATTATTGTCATATATAAAATCCTTAAACTCATTAGCTTTATTTCTAAGCCCGTTGGCATTCCATAAGCCAACAGATAAAAACCTCAAAACACTTTATGGGGTGAACACGCCAAATACCTGGGGGGGGGGGGGGATCGAAGGAAAAAAAAAGACAGACAATACGAGCTAAACAGCAAGACTGGGCAAATTACTATACATTATGAAAATTCTGTTGTCCATTTCCGTAGGATCAGATTAGTGAGTGTGTCTAGTGTTGCATCGTGTGAGTCAAGCTCCCGATGTCCAGCTAAATCTCTCAGGAATGGGGTGAGTTAGAGACTTGTACTATATATCTTTCTTTTCCTCTCCTTATGCTCTAAATTTTGATATATGTTGTGCTATATTTGAAGCAGAGGTACTGGAGTAGTGATTACTTAAACTCTCTACTTCTTTCGTTCTCTTCTCTCCATTGTTTCTGGTCATTACCACCTGCTTCACTGCTTCCCGAGTTTACCAGTGTATATTTCCGTGCATATAATTGACATTTCATGATTCCCAGTTCTCTTTTGAACATTTTAATACGTCATATTAGCACCGGCGATGAATATTTAAAAAGTTATTAACGTTTGAAGCTCATACACTTTTCTGCTTTCAGGAGCCATTTTGCCAAATTTTCAAAATTCTATGTTTTTCAGTTATAATTTAAAATACCTTATAAACTCATTTCTGCTTAACAATTGTATAATTTGTGTACGGTAATGTTAATAGAATAGGAATATTCCATTTTTTTTTAAGTTTTAACTAAGTTTAGTGACCGTGAGAAGAGTTTTGGAAGACACTGTATTGCTCATCTTAACCACGAAACAAAATGGCGGTCTCATAGAGATAACATTACGCTGTTTACCTTTTTCATAGCTTTCAAAAGATACCAAATCTAATTTTTTATACTAAACTACAACATTTTTTGGATAGCCCAAACCTTAAGCTACCTCCGGTGACTGGTTTTGTGTTTCTGTGGGGCCGCCTTCATATATTAAAAAATTGTTGTTTAAGAGTCACTTTGGTGTCTTTAGGAATTCATTCTCCCATAGAATAACGTTGTTTACACTTTTTGAAGTACTAATTAATAATATTAATCAAAGTTTTTAATTAATGAAATTGTTCCTGTAGTATATTTTGAACTTTGCTCTTCATAGCGGTGAATGTTTCATTCTAAAATATTAGCTCTAAGTATTTTTAAATTTAATTATGAAATGTTAACTTTTTTTTCCCATGGTTGGTAGGTTTGTTGCATGCCTTTACTTGAGTTCAGTACTCCTGTAATGTTGAGATGTTTTTGGCACCTAACTTTTAAATGATCCGGGTTTGTCGAGGGGTTTGTTCTAGCATCTGTGCCCAGGGAGTATATTGTTAGAGAGTTAGTGTGAGTATCTCTGAAAAGTAAATATTTACTAGAGACTCTCGCTGGTTGTTTGTATTCCGACATGGGCCTTTTAATAAATATATAGTATATTTATACATTTCTCTGATTCTTTTGTTCCCAACTGTTCTTTTTTTTATTATTATTATTATTAATTTATTTATTTTTTATTTAGTAACACCTATCCTCATCCTTTAGGTAGTTCTTAAGTTTTCCCCCTACAATGGGGCCTTTAGTGCCAGAGCTGCACATTGTTTTTTTTTAAATTAATCAATGCTATAAATATTATAAATCGTCTCCCCCCCCCCCTTAATTTAAGGATTTCAGGCTGCGCTTCCCTATTCGGACAATTTTGGGTACGCTGATTCTATTGGTGAGCTCCATTTCATTCTAGCTCGATTAAGGGGTGGGGGGCAGGGAGGGGCAATCTAATTATTTTTCTCCCCATTGTGTTAAGTATCATACCATTTTAAAGGTATTTACCTCAGCTCCTCATTTCCAATATTTAATCACTCTGTAACTATAGGGGGAGGGGGCTCTAGGGGCAGGGAGGGGCTTTTTTTTTTTTTTTTTTTTCCTTCCTCTCCCCAATGTGTTAAGTATTTTAACATTTTAAAGGTATTGACCTCAGCTCCTCATTTCTAGTATTTATTCACTCTGTAACAATAGGGGGTGCACTGGGGACAAGGAGGGGCAATATATCTGTTTCTCCCCCAACAGGTCAAGTATTATACCAGTTTAAAGGTATTGACCTCAGCTCCTCATTTCCAATTTTTATTCACTCTGTAACCATAGGGGGAGGGCTCTGGGGGCAGGGAGGGGCAATATATCTATCCCCCACCCAACAGGTCAAGTATTATACCATTTTAAAGGTATTGACATCAGCTCCTCATTTCTGTTATTTATTCTTTTCAAATTTCACTCTTCGTAGCCGTTAGGGGGCGCCATTTTAGCTAAATTTGTTCACGTCACTCAAATAGGGCATGTAATATACCAAATTAAAAGTATTGACCTCAGCTTTTCATTTTTATTAGTCATTCCTTTCCAGTTTCTTTTTACTGTCAATAAGTTGCGCTAAATCTGCTTTATTTGTGGTTCTTATTAATATTGTCATTAATTTCAATCCCTACAACTTTCTTTTCATTTACTCAAGGACAGTACTTTTTTTTTTATCTCCCTCATGTAACATCTGCTATTTTTCGGTTTGTTCAGTTAATTGTAAGCTTAACAACTCCATTTATTTTACTTTTAGCAGCACACTCTAACATATTATATCATTTATAAGTTTCAGTATCCCCTCTAGTTTTTTTTTTTTCTGCAGTGCTTTCTATAAATAATACTTTTCTTTCAAGGTCTTTACACCCCTCTAACTCGCACCCACTTTGTCCCCTTACCTCATTTTCTACTTCCACCATGGACATATTTTAACATCTAGCATTTTTCATATATTTTATCTTGCACTTATCAACATCATCCAAGCGCAGTATGGATAACAGACTTCAGGGATATTCACATCTATTTTATTACAAACGTTTAAATATCATACTAGCTTTTTCAGCTATGGCACTCATTTCTGCGATACTAATCATTTTCAATCATAAAAAAAAAAAAAAAAAAAAAAAAAAAAAAGAAAAAGAAAATGTATAGCACATCCTATAAAAGTTTACTTATATGTATATTTATGTATATGTATGTGTGTGTGTGTGTGTATATGCATATATATATATATATGTATATATGTGTGTGTATATGCATGTATATGTGTGTATGTATGTATATATATGTTTTTATTTTAGAAGGGGACGGGTGTCTCTTTTCTAAATCTCCTTTTCTGAATAGTAAAACAAACTCTCACGTTTTGCATGTCTCCAGACATGTTACTAGGTCACTTTCACCATTTAAAAATACAAATTCAGTGTGTGTAAATCACTAAAAAGCACTCTCATAAGCATGAGCTTTTATTTTGTTTTTTTTGTAACAGAATCTTTGTAAATACTTAATATCCTTAGATTCTTCTTCTTTTTTCATCACTTATTATTGTAATTTTTTTGTTGTTAATATATGGAACTTAGTAAGCAACATATGTTATCAGAGAAGCACTGACTGCAGTACATATGCAATCATTATAAATATCAATTATTAAAATACCTTTATGATCATTGTTATTATCATTTCCTTGTACTACTTTGTATGTGTATGAGCTTCAATGTAACACGGGGAACTCCCATCACAACATATGTCTTGGCCCAATTTATTTTAAAAACATAAGAAAGAAAAATGTATTCTATCATTTTTTTTTATTTATTTAGTATTCAATATTATCCCAAAATTTCGGTTATTATTCTTAGTCATTTCCGGTGATTTCAATCACTGATTTTTGCTTTATCTTTCTATTTCCCTTTCTTTCAAAAGAGTGTAGTATGGGCTCTGGCGTAGCCTCTTCCGTACAGGAACTAATCTATCAATATTATATTGAACTGTGAGATAACTAGTTAGTTTTATTGAGTTAAACAGGTGAGGTTCAAAAAAGTGGTTAAGGTACTAACAAGCGAATCAAACAATCTTGTGAATTGTGTTTCCCCATCACCTTAGTCGAAAGCCAAGAAGTGATAAAAGTGCTAACCGTCTATGCTACCTGTTTATACTTCATCTCAAAAACTTTAGACTGCGCAAAAGTTTCGCACGGACTTAAAGATGAATGAAAGTAATACACCCTCGCATTGCCTCAGATCAAGAAAGGATAGGTCACAATCAAAAAAACAATTGCAATCATCGCAACAGATGCAGTCTGACAAAGGGTCACAATCTGAGAAGCCAGCGAAATCAGAAAAAGCGGAAAAACAGCGATCGCAGAAAAACGACTTATCGAAACCAGTACAAGCTGAACATTCAAAATCACCAAGAAAATCTAATGGTAAGAGCGAACAACAAGAACAGATGGAAAACTTACAGATCTGCGAAATAGAAAAATTGGAAAAGATGACAATGTATGAGATATTCGAAGAATATGATAAGTGCAAAAGACTTGGCAGATCTGATGATGCAAACATGGTAAAAGCTTACAAAGCATACATAATAAAGAACATAACAGAGGGCAATCAGGCAAAAGCGGATTTGGAACGTATTCGAGCAGGTTTGGAAGAAGAAAAAGAAACATGGGAACACCAGGCGGAAGAAATCATAATAGAGCAGAGAGAATTAGCTGAAGCTCGTATCAAGCTGGCGGACATGGGAAAATTAGTAGAAGAGTTAAAGTCTGTCCAAGCACGAAAAAATGAAACAGAAGACGAACTTCGGTTTATAAAAGCCAAAAAACTAAAACCGTGCGCAATACGCCAAAAAATAGAAGAAAACATTAATCGTCTCCTAGCAAATAAAAATGAAGACCCAAAAAGCGAAAAGTTAACTATCGAAAATGAACTCATAGAAGGTTTCCACAGCCTGATGGAACTAGTGGAGCAAATAAATGAAGAAAGAGAAAACTGGAAAACAGAATGCATAGAACACCGAAAACGTGAAGAAGGTAACAAAAAGCAAATAGACATTCTAGAAGAGTTAAAGGGAACTATGACTTTCATATTGGGTCAACATGGAACGTTCCTGAAATCTGAGTTAAAAAAACAGAAGCAAGAAATAGACGCAATACAGGAATTCCTCAAAAAATCTCCATTACTACAAACACCAAAACAAAAAGCAGATAAGAGAAGAATTGACAAGGAACGCTAACAGATGTTTAGTTACGCAGAAATGGCACAATTCCCACCTCTGCCAACGGAAAAGCCAACCCTAATACTGAGCCCGAAAACAGATGGAATTCAAGTCCAGGAGTTAAGGAATGTCTTAAATACCGAAGTGGATCAAAGAAAACTACAGACCTCAAACTGTATCCCTACAAGATCTGGGAAATTCCTAATAACCTGTAACAATGATGAAGAACTTGCACAGATAAGAACCAGCCTCCAAACCAGTGAAAAACTCAATCACATGATAAACATAACAAAGAAACCACCGAAGATGTTACGGGTGATAGTATTTGGAGCGCCAGAAGCCCCGATGAAGTTGAAAATGGACAATAAATCAGAAAACCGAGACAAGCAAAAAGAAAATGATGAAGCAATTCAAAACTATGAAGAAAACATCATAATCCCAGCTCTTAATAAATGTCTACGAAAGGATGATGTCTCCTTCAAGCTGCTGAAAGTGATGAAAGGAAGAAGGGGAGAAGCAACTTCACATCTAGCTCTTCAAATGCATGAAAGGGACACATTGCAACTGCAATCGCTGAAACCGTGCTTTGGTTTTAACAGATGTACAGTAAAGCCATATATTCTAATACCACGTTGCTTCAACTGCCAAAGTCTAGGCCACATATCAAGAGACTGTACAAATGAACTAACTTGTGCTTATTGCTCAGAAAAACACCATGTGAACGAATGTACGGCGAAGGAACCAAAGTGTATCAACTGCAAACAGAAAAACAGAAGTAGAGAAACTCCAGGAAAGGACATTCCAACAAATCACACATGTTTCGATGGACGCTGCCCGACATATATTAAACAACAACGAGAAGCAGTAGCACAAAGGACACTAAGATCGCATAAAATTCCGTGCAATACAATGTAACCTACAGAACAGTAAGTCCAACACGGCAGCATTTATCCGTTTCATAATTCAGGAAAAATTCTCACTGGCATGCGTCCAGGATGCCTACCTCTTTAACAAACGCCCATCTTCTCTCCCAGTTGATGTTCCCTGTTACAGCTCTAGCTCCAATAATTTTGGATCAAAATTTAAAGCACTGTATCTCGGCAAAAAACGATCATTCCATCTTTGTAAACCTAGAACTAGAAAATTTTATTCTGAGCATAGGCAGCCTGTACAGCCCTCCACGTTCAGATTTTGAGGTGGACGTACAAGACTGGCTGCGCTCCGCACGCCAGAGTGAGTACCAGCTAGTCCTGGGTGACTTCAATGCACACGACCAGCTTTGGGGCTATACTCGTGACGATGACAGAGGACGGCTACTCGTAGATTCTTTATTAGCAAATAACTTGATTGTCTTAAACTCACCATCCTGTACACCAACCTATGAGTCCGGCAACAGGGAAGGGCGTCCTGACCTCTCAATTTGCACACAACCACTATTCAACTACTTTCGAGGATGGGATGTCTTCCCTGAGCTTTTCGGTGACCATCGGCCTATCGTAAGAGATCTTTTGCTTCCAATCCCGATCCTTCCGAAACGTCGCTTCAGAACAAAAAAATGTCCCATTCAACAAATTCATAGGCATGGTTGAAAACTCATGCTACTTAAATTCCGTAATTTTTTCTTCAGTAGACTCACGTCAGGCCTTTGACCTGACTTACAAATCTTTTCAAAATATTATTCAAAATAGTGCAAAAGCATCCTTTAAACTAAAACCTCCATTCAGACAGGTCAAGTTCTCCTGGTGGACAACGGACCTTCGTTCTCAAAGAAATAAAGTAAAAGCACTTTATACAAGAGCAAAGAAGACGAACTTAGACTCAGTAGAATATCAAATTTACAAAAGAGAGCGCGCCAAATATCAGAAATTGATTCAAAGAGTGAAGAAGGACGCCTGGGTAAATTTTTGTAAGAAACAAACTGACCCATTTGGCAAATCTAAAAAACTGGCTTTTCAGGACTTTCAAGCTGATTAGCTATCTGCCGGACTCGTCATTCCCAGCTCCAGGTCCTCTTCTTTGTTTACACTGACAGAAAAAATTTTTGGTGCATCACTGGGATCTCCAGCTCAGCCAAATATGGCAACCTCACAACAAACTCACGCAGACCAGCCTAACTTTACAATAAAAGAACTGCGAAATGCAATCTACAGCTTTAACCAAAACAAAGCTCCAGGTCCCGACGGGATAGACCATCGGATGATTAGATCTCTCTTTTCTAAAATACCCTTAACTCTTCTAGACATGTATAACAGTGCACTTCGTTTAAACTATTTCCCGGAGGCCTGGAAGGTGGGCGAGCTCGTCTACTTCAGGAAGGAAGGTAGACCAGCAAATGAACACACCTCTTATAGACCAATAACGCTACTCCCGATATTTGGCAAAATCTATGAAAAAATGTTCTTAAGACGAATTAATCATTCACTAACTCAAAGCAACGCACTAACAGGCTTACAACACGGTTTTACTCAATTAAAATCGACCGAAACAGCACTAGAACAGGCATTATCTTACATAGATATTAACAAATCTAATAAAAATTATACATCTTTTATTTCGCTAGATTTTATGGGGGCTTTTGATAATCTCCCATGGGACCTAGCACTACAGGCACTGCAACATTTAAACTTATCACCTCAGCTAATTAATGTAATTGCTTCCTTCTTGTCGGGCAGAGGGCTCTGGTGGACTGGCAGCTGCCAGATCTTTTGTATTTTTTCTCAAGGGGTTGTCCTCAGGGCTCCTGTCTGGGGCCATTTTTATGGTTGGCTCTCCTCGAGACTCTGCTGCGGACCTTTCTGTTTGAGTTCTGTGCGATAGTCGCATACGCGGATGATGTTTTACTTATAGTCTGGGGCCCAACAAGAGCGTTACTTGAACAACGAGGGAACAGAGTACTAGACTTTATTCAAAAATGGGCGAAAATTCACAAAATAACAATTTCTTTCGAGAAGTCGCGCTCTATAACGTTTGGTAAACCGAAAATTCTCCAACGGGGCCCACTCTTTAAACTACATGGTAAAAATATAAAGTCAGAAAAAACAATTAATTATCTTGGAATCAAAATTGATCAAAACCTCTCATTCTTATCCCACCTGGCATCAAAACGTCAAGAAATAATAAAAATCACGCAAAATTTATACAAATTCTCCTCAGTATCAGGTCGTCTTCCATCATATTTCTTTAAAGTCTGGTACTCATCCATCCTACAGCGGCAACTGGCTTACGCATGTGCAGTCTGGTTTCCGCGAATGCGGAAGTCTCATGGAGTTCGCCATATTCTAGCGGCTCAGAGAAGGGCACTTCTCCTGATCTCCAGAGCCTATAGGAACACATCTACCGCAGCACTTCAGGTCCTCACGGGTCTTCCTCCAATGGACATACAATTAGAAGCGGAGGCTGAGTTCGCTCGGATCACTCGCCTGGGTGCTTCTAATATTTTTTATTTTGCCCCAATGTACTCAACAAAATGTTCAAAGTATCAGATCTCTTCACTTTCAAACGGTATTAGTATTTGTGCAACAAAAGACTTTAACGGATCAATACACATCTTTACAGACGGGTCTAAAGCAGAAGTAGGAACTGCAGCAGCTTTTTGTGTTTATAGGCAAAGCTCACACTTTTTTTCCTGGCGCGCAAGGCTTGATCCGGGGAACTCTGCCTTCCAGGCAGAGCTCTTTGCTATGAAGGAGGCGATTCGTTGGGCAGAAGAGGACTCTGACACCCAATACTTAATTTCATCAGACAGTTTATCAGGTCTAATGGCCCTTTCAAAATTTGATAACAATAATCACTTAGTTCTAGACATAACCTTACTCCTTCAGTCCTCAGAAAAATCGTTATTCTTTAATTGGGTTAAAGGACATTCTGGTATAACGGGCAACGAACTGGCTGATCAGCTGGCGAGGTCGGCAGTCGATTATTTAACTTTACCACTAACATTTCTTCCATTCCCACAATCAACATTGAAATTAGAACTCAAAAAACAAATGCTACACCGATGGCAACAACGTTGGTCTACAGTGCAGGTGGGTCAATACACGCGTGACTTCATACCTAAGGTCTCACAAAACATTTTCATAAGTAACAGATACCTGTATCTCTTTCTCACAAATCACGGACCCTTCCAACAACACTTATATACCATAAATAAACGGGACTCACCTCTTTGCATTTGTGGATTCTTATCAACATCATTACACTATATTTTACATTGCACATTAACGTCCCACTATCACGTTAAAAAGCCACAACAGATGACACTGCCTGACTGGCTATCTTACCTGCTCGACCGTCCAGTTCTCCTGCAACGTATAGCGGATTGTATGAAATTTTTAGAAGACAACGAATTTATATTTACCAATCCCCTCCCTTTCTGAGCTAGCTGAGCAAACTCATTGTTTTTAGCTCCCATTTCAGACAGGAGCCCCTGTTTTGTACATAATGTAAATATTTGTCTTATTTCCTATGGTTTGTTTATTTAGTATTTTCATTATATTTATCAGCATATGCATTTCACTTAAAGTTTTTCAGCTCTAATATTCAAAAAACATGTCTTGTAATTGTTTATGCATGTATACAACATAGTGCAATTGCTGTCAATGTATGTACTGATGACACTCCTTGTGAGGTTCAGAGTCAAAAACAGCAAACTGAATTTATTTTTCTGTATGTTATTAACTGTTTTAAAAATATTGTCATTGTTAATGTATCTTACCATATTTAGTGGATTTGAGTCTCCCCCCGGGATTGCACTTATACTCTAAAGCGAAAGCTGGATTCCCGGGGCGGTCATCCCTGTCATCCCTGTCCATTTCCGTAGGTGCTTTACGGAGGTCAGGAAGAGATTTTTTGAAAGTTGCTAGTACAACTTGTTTACTAAAAGTTTTCTCAAATTCGAGAAGTTGGTTTAGAATTCGGCGTCCGAATCTGCACCTTTTTGTGGGGCCGTTTGAATTTCGTTACCCATTTTAGGGGTAAAAGAATTGGGTTTTGCAACAACGCCATCCGCGGTGCTCGCAAAGGAGACTGGTGGATCCACTTTCTTAGAGGGAAAGGATGACGCGTTTTTTCGTGAATTTTTTATGGTCGAAACAGAATTCTTTGCAAAACTATTTTACTGATTTCCTGGGAACTTAGAGCACAGCCGATAATTAGCAGGGTGATCACCTGAACAGTGGCAACACTTGCAGGGGTCGTTATATGGTTTAGTGTATGCGTCAGATTTGTGTGGTCCTGCACATTTCACTCATACAGGTGGTAGATGGCGCACAGTCGCCGAGTGGAAGAACCCCTAACATTTGTGGCACTGTATCGGGCCCTTACGACCCCGTTACTTCTCGAACTGTACCCCAAGCCCCATGATCTCAGTAATTTGGAATGGGGCTTCTACTTTAGTTGGCTGTCTGGGCAGCTGGATAAGAAAGAGGGGGAGGGTAACACGGTTTTTTGTGTTTCCCCTGTACATTTGAGTTATCGAAAGAGTATTTAGTGCAGTGACATCTAATACCATTTTGATGAGGTTGTTGTCAGCATTTGCAGGAAAACCTCTCAGAACAAATTTTAAGTTTTTCTCTTTATCTAAGTGGAAACTGCGATAATGGATCCCACCCCCGATAGAATTTGCTGAACCTTTCTGCATTCAGCTTCGGTGTCAACTGACACTCTAATGTAGTTTTTGTTCATTATTGAACGAACAGATGGAACTTTTTGTCTTAAAGATATGAGGAGGTTAGAGCAATGTTTAATTGGTTGTATAAAGAAAGAAGGAATTTTCTCCTTTTTCGGTTGCGTTTGCGAGCTGTAGCTCGCCCGGAGCTGGTTGGTCGGTAGGCATTTCTACCATATCAGCGTTAGAGCTTTCCTCCACAAGGGGAGTGGAGGGGTATCCTCAGGGAAATCACAATACAGAGAGAGACCACTCACACAAAGGCTTGTTACTACCTCATCTGAAATGAGCTGGAGTCTGTCCATAATAGTGACTTTCTTCCCCTGTAGAGAAGTCAGAGTTGCTGAATTATCAGGATCGACTTGCTTCATGCGCTTTTCAACGATATCAAGTTCCAGACCCGCATATTTTTGCGCTGTCCGGTAGTATTCCAAGAGAATATTTTTCGTCTTGTTATCTAGAGATCAGGCATCAATCTCCTTTTTGAATCCTCTCATATTGACTCTCGAAGTTTCTTAGCTTCCGTGAAAAGATCTTCCGGAACATAAGAAAAATGAGTGGTTCTCACGGTGATAATATTGTCAATTAGCCGCCAAGTAGCTATAACTGTCACTCGTTATTCAATATTCTGAGAAGAACTTCGAAAAACTAGCTATCAATATCATTACTAGAATAGAAACACGGAGCAGCTAAGCATACGACCTCTCGCTATAAAATCGAAACTCCGAATCCAAGACACAAGTCTTAGATCGGGAATCTTTACACGAGTCTACACGAGTCTCTAAATCTAGTTTAAATACGGTAAATTTTACCTTATTTAAGGAAAGAGTTTCTATAAGAAAATACTGGTACCGAAAATTACTTAGTCTGGAAGTTCAAGGACCCGTACGAAACCTGCAGTCAGATATATTTTTAAAAAAATGCACACCATAAAATTTAATTGCCGAATTGTCACAGAGAAAAACAATAATATACATTTTATTGGAAATTATGTTTTCATTCAATTTTTATTTAATACGCTTAGGAACAAGTCTTCATACTCAAATTGCACCGAGCTCTCAAAATTTCAATATGAATACTCAATTTTAAAACAATATTAGGACTTTCAATCATTTTCACCTTCATATACAAAATATCAGTTTGCCTATCTGCGCTCTACGAACAGTCCGTGCTCTAAATCTCTTAAGGTCTCCTCAAATCGCTATTTTTGCGAATTTTTTCGATTTTTTTTATTATTATTTTAAATTAAATTTGAAACATTTAGGATTCCAAAAATGCTTTACTTTTGGTTCAGCGATAATAAGGAGCAAAGTTATAGCCCAAAATATAAAGCGGAAATGAACTTTGTGAAACCGAAAGTGACCGTTTAAAGAGCCACAGAAAGGTAAAGAATGCATTTTAATACACAAACATATAACATATAACATGGACACAAATATATAAACTCCTACAAATATGGTGGATTTCAAAATTATAAACTTTATGTATAACTTTTTATGCTATATCAAAATCTTAATTTGCGTTTTCTGGAAAACTGCGATTTTCATTGCGTATGTTTACGGGAAACATCATTTCTTAAAAAGTTTTTAAGATATTGAAATAAAATTTTGTGACATGGTTCTGCTCATCTATAGGTATGTTACGAAGCAAAATATAGCTTGTAAATGTGTATATATTAATTTAAGAGCCACTTTTATTGAAAAATACACATTTTTTTATTTTAAAAAATCATGTTTTCTATACAAAATTTAGCTTAAGTTAGTAAATTTAAGAGGTTTTGCAAATATTTCGCTTCATTACACAGGTAAGTGGTTTGCTAATATATTAGTGAAAAATAAGTGAACTATATTGAATAGATTACGTTATAGAAGGTTTGGCATAAACGCATTTTTTTTTTTTTTTTTTTTTTTTTTTTTTTTTTTACAAAAAATTGACTAAATATCGCCTAAATTCGAAATGTTAATAAAAACTCTTTTAAAAAATTACATGAATCCATAGTTTTATTCCGTTCTAACTAAAAACATATGTGTTTGATAAAAAATTTCATATTTTTCAAAAAAAGTGCCCCGAAAGTAGGCACATACCTTAAATATACTCGGATTCCAAGCAACTGATATAGTTATTGAGGTTTATTATGGCAAGTTCAATATTGAAATTGAAGTGTGTAGCATTTGTATTTCGTTTACAGGACCACTAAAAAAAATACCTATTACATATATCGAATTATAAAGGAAAATCGTTTTCGGTGTATTTCAAAGACATAACACATTTTCAAACACATTGAAATTATTATTATCACTGAGGTGTACTACAATATACAGTGAAACCTCCCTGTTCGACCACCTCCCTGAACGATCATTTTTTCGTGGAACGAAATTTATTCCCATGGGCTCAATACTAATTTTTACCTCTATTCAGAGACCACCCCAGTTGAACTCCCTCCGTGAGCGACCAATTTCTTGGAAGAAAATGAAAGAAATTCTGTTTTTTCCTGGTCGCTTGAAGAAAGTTTTATTAGAATAATAATTCCGGAGAGCGCATTATTCATCAAACCTCTAAACTAAGTTTAGATTTTTCAATTTATTCCGGTAACATTTAAGTGTTTATATCCCTTTGTGCCTTTTTAGGCAATGAATTTAACTCTGATGACAAACTAAGTATGACAGTCAATAAACTTCCCTTCCCTATTCTGTCACGAAACTCTCAAAGAAATAGATAAATTAATGAAATCGTCATAATTTTTTCCCGTCCAAAAAAAAAAAAAAAAAAAAAAAAAAATTGCATTTATTTACTGAACTTCAAAAGAACTTGGAAATAAAAGTTATAGAAGATAAAACCGTAAAATGAAAGCAAACGTCAATGTATTAATTTTTTAAACTCTGCAGTGATTAACTTACGGAATTAACTTTCGTTTTGATACTTAAATTTTCATATTTTTCCCTAATGCGAAAATCATTTTAGTAACATTAATTGTTACCTTTTTTCAACAATTAAAATATAGATCTAAACATGACCTTCATTAAGAGAAAACGTCTTGCAGCGACCAATTTATATTGTAACGAACGTGGTCGCTGAAGGGAGGTTTTACTGTATTTACTATGAAAAATTGTGTCCATAGCATTTATTGTCAGTTTACAGAGACACACGATGTAAGTCTTTCAGTACTATCGATGAATAATAACTGCTGGAAGTTCGGTTGTAGTACACTTTTCTCTATTTACCTAAATTTTTGCATATTACTTGTACTTTAAGATGAAACTAAATTTATAGATATTTTAGCAGAAGTCTTTCTTAAAATTAAATTGAAATTATTGCACTTTTTAATTTCCATTTATCAATGCATAAAATAATTTTGCAAGTGAAACAACAAATAAATTTTTGCAAAATCTTAATTACACATAACATTCTTTAAAATGTTAAATTCATTGCCTCATTATGAGATATGAATATCGCTGAAATCGTCTAAATCCAGCAAAATGCTGCCTAGCAGAGCCACCTATTGGGTGATTTATATCAAATCCTAATCAGCAACATATTATGGCAACGTTTGACTGAATCTGAAGTTTGGAGAAAATACGTGCATTAGTTTTTGAGATAGAGCTATTGCGAAAATCGTCAAAATTCCTGCATGACAGCGCCACCTATTGTGTGATTAACACCAAAAATCTAATTAACAACAACTTGTGTCAACATATAACTAAATCTGAAGTTAGGTGAAAATTCGTCCATTAGTTCTATAGATAGAGCTATTGAGGCAATCGTGAAAAAGGCAGCACAGAAGCGCCATATGTAGGGCGATTTACACCAACACATAATCAGTAGCAAGTCATATCAAGAACTAACTTAATCTGAAGTTTGATGAAAATCCGTGAGTTAGTTCTTAAGATAGAGCTAATGAGGAAATCGTATAAATCCTGCAAAATTGATCATAACAGCGCCACCTGTTGAGCGATTTACACCAAAATGTAATCAGCATCAATTCATATCAAGGACTAACCAAATCTGAAATTTGATCAAAATCTGTGCATTAGTTCTTGAGATAGAGCTATTGCGATAATCGTGAAAATGCAGCATAGCAGCGCCACCTGTTGAGCGATTTACACCAAAAACTAATCAGCATCAATTTGTATTAGGGACTAACTGAATATAAATTTTTGTTAAATTCCGTGCATTAGTTCTTGAGATAGAGCGCCCACAAAATTTATGTCACATACACACAGACATACAGACAGACAGACTCACAGACAGACATTTTGTAAAAACATGTTTTTTGGAATCTCTGACCCCTAAAACGTGTAAATCCGTCGAAAACCGGAATTCGAAAATTTTTATGAATCCAATACTTTCTTCTTGTAAAGATAGAAGAAAGTAAAAAAGTAATTTCATCTAAACTACTTTAAAAATCCTTTCTAATCATTGCTTTCATGGACAACAAATGACACATTTTTACTTTCTTCTATCTTTACAAGAAGAAAGTATTGGAGTCGTGAAAATTTTCGACTTCCGGTTTTCGACGAATATATACGTTTTAGAATGTCCTGAATACGATTTGACGTTTTTCAGAAAATGTGTGTCTGTGAGTCTCTCTGTTACGCTGTCAGTCTGTGAGTCTCTATGTGACAAAAATTTTGTGGGCGCTCTATCTCAAGAACTAATGCACGGAAATTCACAAAACATTTGTATTAATTAGACCTTGATATAAACTAGTCCTGATTAGTTTTTGGTGAAAATCGCCCAACAGGTGGCGCTGCTTTGTGGCATTTTTTACGATTTTTGAAATTGCTATATCTCAGAAATTACTGCACGAATTTTCATAAAACTTCCAATTCTATTACTCCAGGATATAGTTTAGTGCTGATTACATTTTGGTAAAAATCACCCGACAGGTGGCGCTGCTATGCAGCATCATTCATGATTATCGCAATAGCTCTAACTCAACAAAAAATGCCGGAATTTTCATCAAACTTCAGATTCAGTTAATACCTGATATAAATTAGTGCTGATTAATTTTTGGTGTAAATCGCCTTACAGATGGCGCTGACGTGCTGCATTTTTCACGATTTCCGCAATATCTATATCTCAAGAACTAATGCATGAATTTTCATGAAGCTTCAGATTCATAAATTGGTCCTAATTAGTTTTTTGTGAAAATCGCCCAACAGGTAACGCTGCTATGTGACATTTTTCACGATTTCCGCAATAGCTATATCTCAAGAACTAATGCATGAATTTTCATCAAGCTTCAGATTCAGTTACTTCCTGGTATAAATTGGTCCTTATTAGTTTTTGGTGTAAATAGACCAACAGGTGACTTTGCTATGCAGATTTTTTTACAATTTCCGCAATAGCTCTTTCTAAAAAACTAATGTAAGGATTTTCATCAAAATTTAGATTCAGTTAGAAGCTGTCAAAGTTGTTGATAATTAGCTTTTGGTGTAAATCATCTAACAGGTGGAGAACTAATAAATCATCTAACAAGAGGCTGATATGCTACATTTTTCAGGAAGACATATCTCATATATTGACATATATGAGATAGAAGAAAATTTTGGGATTGCCACAACTGACTAGTTTATCATAACTACAGCATTTATCGGCATTTTTGTGGGGGTTTTTTACCCATATTTAACCAAATATTGAAAGAATGTAATTTTTTTTTTGTTCAAAAATTATGGTTTAGCTTCATAAAGACATGAGGAAAGACATAAAATTGAAAAACTTAGCGAAATATTATTGTCTAAATTTACATATTGCTGTCTATATAAGGAAAATGGCGAAATCTACTGCTATTACATTAATATACATCATACATACATACATATATATATGTATGTATGTATGTATGTATGTATGTATGTAAAAAATATTTGTATATATATACACTTTTTTTTTTTTTTTTTTTTTTTGCATTTTAACTTCTTTTTTCAAATGAAATTTTCATAAACTGTTCAGAGTGCAACATCACATTTGTTTGTCGATAAATGTTGGTTTTTACTGTACAGTTTCATAACGGTGTTGGTTTCCGTTCTCTGAAAATTGGCATATTTTGAAAATTCATTGCAAATAAATTTTTAAAAATTAATGGTTGAGGCTCTGTAATGAATACCTCTTTCACAGTAAAGTCATGCTGAAACAAAAGTTGTAGCACAAATATTTTTTTAGTATGAGCTAGAAATGTATTATGTCCTATATATATGACGATGATCAAACATGGGTTAAAATGTTCAAAGAATATATTTCTTTCATATACTTTCAGGGAAATCTCGAATTTCTTCGGCGTTTTATCAATCACACACCGTCTTAATCCAGTTACGAACGATTCGTGAATGTTTATGATTTTAGTTTAATAACTTTAATTTAACATACATGCATATTGTTATATTAACTGTTTAACACTATTCCAAAGCGTTTGATGGGTGCACGAAATGGATTTGCTTTGATCTAATGGAGTTAAGCACAAACTTTGTTATCCTAGAAATGGCCGCCCAATAATTTAAAGCTTAATGTTGAATGAGATAGTGAACTCGAGGAACTCATAAAAGTGGGCGGGCGCAACTCTGACAATACTAAGCGATAAAGAGTCTCTCCAGACTAAGTCGTAAGGGAAGAAAAAATTATTTTCTGATAGTATTTGATGAATACAGCTGATAAAATATCTTGAAAGGTTTATTTCTCAAAGCAAAAAATATTTATGTGAATTACTATTTAATTTTAAATATGCCTATTTATTTATTAACAGTTAATGTAGCATAGTAAAATATAAATAGCGGTCCCAATTACTTGAATTAATGTTCCATGTGATACTGACCTCGAGAAATTCATTAATCCCTTGGGGACGAGCGACCGGTATATGTGCAGCGTAAGGTACTCAGAATCCGTGATTATTCTCATCAATAAATTTTTATTGTAAATTTTACCTTATTAGAACGTTCGGGACCATGGGTGCATATATGCACCCTCAAAAAAGTGTTAATGCTTGAATTTGATACCAGTATAAAAGATAAATAAAACTGCTTTTATTTAATTACGACATTTTTGTGATTTACAAAGTTAATTCAACTAATTAACAAAAAGTAGTGCAAAAAATAATAAAATTCGTGTTAAAGATGCCGGTCCTGAACGGGTTAAATTGAAGCAGTTTCCCGATTCAATTAGACAAAAATTTCTGTTTCGAAAAACCGGTCATAAAAGATTAAAAATTCTGTAAAAGACGTTCGTACCGAAGGTGTTAAAGTGGGTGGACGCAATTCTGACAATCCTAGGCGATAAAGTGGTACTTCCGACTGAGCCGCAAGGGAAGCAAAGACATCTTCTGATCGTATTCGATGCATCAAATTATTTTAAAAAAAAATTAGGTTTTATTTCCCAAAGCAGTCAATATTTATGCGAAATAATATTTAATTTTAAATATGCTTATTTATTTGTTATTAATTAATGTAGGATAGTAAAATCCTAAGTGTCTGTCTAATATTAGGAATTTGTTACTTAAAGTTTTAAAGTCAATATTTAATTCAGAATAATAAGCCATGGAACGCAATAAATTGAGATCCATGTTTTTTTTTTTTTTTTTTTTTTTTTTTTACATTCTATAAAAGACAGATATTTCTTAATCTAGGAAAATATAATATAACCACGAATAGAAAAATTATACAATTGCTCAGTATATTTTACTTGGAATGGAAATAAATGATTTAATTTAAATTATATATATTTTGGCTTTTTTTTTTTACTGTTTCATGCTTATTTTTGATAATTTAGACTCAAAATTCTGATATATTGATTTAAGTCATAAAATCTAATCGGTATATCATATTATCTTTCAGCCGTAGTGGGTGACTTACATTTAGGGGTGTCATTAATTTAGTATACCTGTGAGACAATCATTTCGTAATCCTTCACAGCGCCGAGTTTAACTAGCTTTGATATCTGTACTACCACTATGAAAACCTTGTTACTTTCTTCTAACTTTACAAGAAGAAAGTATTGGATTCGTGAAAAATTTCGACTTCCGGTTTTCGACGGATTTATACGTTTTAGAATGCCCAGAACACGATTGATGGTTTTTAGAAAATGTCTGTCTGTGAGTCTGTCTGTCACTCTGTCACTCTGTGAGTCTGTATGTGACAAAAAGTTTGTGGGCGCTCTATCTCAAGAACTAATGCACGGAATTTCACAAAACTTTATATTTAGTTAGACCTTGATATAAACTGGACCTGATTAGTTTTTGGTGAAAATCGCCGAACAGATGGTGCTGCTATGCGGCAATTTTTCCCGATTTCTGCAATAGCTATATCTCAAGAACTACTGCACGGATTTTCATAAAACTTCAGATTCCGTTAGTCCAAGATATAGTTTGGTGCTGATTGTTTTTTTGTGAAAATCTCCCAACAGGTGGCGCTGCTATGCTGCATTATTCATGATTATCGCTATAGCTCTAACTCAAGAAAAATTGCACGAATTTTCATCAAACTTCAGATTCAGTTAGTCCCTGATATAAATTAGTGCCGTTTAATTTTTGGTGTAAATCGCCCAACAGGTGGTGCTGCTGGGCTGCATTTTTCAGGGTTTCCGCAATAGCTGTATCTCAAGAACTACTGCACGGATTTTCATCAAACTTCAGATTTAGTTAGTCCTTGACATCACACGTATAAATTAGTGCTGTTTAATTTTTGGTGTAAATCGCTCAACAGGTGGCACTGCTATGCTGTATTTTTTGCAATTTCCGCAATAGCTTTATCTCAAGAAATAAAGCTTGCATTTTCAACAAACTTCAGATTCAGGTATACCTTGATATCATTTAGTTCTGTTTATTTTTGGTGTAAATCGCTCAACAGGTGGCGCTGCTATGCTACATTTTTCAGAATTTCCGCTATAGCTCTATCTCAAGAACTAATGCACGAATTTTCATCCAACTTCAAATTCAGGTATACTTTGATATGAATTGGTACTAAATCGTTGTTATTTCTTGTTGTATTTAAATGATTTAATTGACGTGATTTATATAGAAGAAAGTTTTGTGATGGCCACAACATACTAGTTTTTGTTGTTGTTGTTATTTTTGGTAGATCACGCGTCAAGCCTCAGAGCATGCCCTTCGTAATGTTTGGGAAGCCAGTAATTGCGGTTCTCTTTGCAACATGCACATATAGTGTTGCCAATTCTTCTGAGTAAATCAAGGCTACAAATGCTCTGCACACTAATTTCATGCAGTTTATTTTGCCATCTTTAATCGCAGATAATGCTGCCATTAAATAAGGCAAAAAATTTAAAATACTGGTGTCCAGACGAGTTGGAGCCCCGAAATACGCGGCACACCTTAGACACATATATGTGTAAGTACAAAACTTGTGTGGAAATATGAATTACTTAAAAACAACGTTTAAAGACACAAAAAAATACATAAGTTAATCTGAACAGACGTATACGTTTCGTGAGTCCCAGTACTCACATCCTCAGTGTATGAAATCTATAAAAACGATATCCCCCCAACTACATGTACGGTGAAAACCCAAATGTCAAAACACGATACCAAAAGACCATCAAGTTCCAAACAGCCAATGAAATTAAAGCGGAAGTGAAGTGCCGTGACACAACACATCCACCCAGAAAGTTGGGATGTATGGCACACTAGACAAATCATTAACCAAGCAGTTTTTATATCTATGGCTATGAACTTTCTATGGATTTAGACTTTTTTGAAGCTGTTCAGATTAGCTTATGTATTTTATTGTGTATTTAAACGTTGTTTTTATGTAAATCACATATTTGTGTGTTTACACTTTTTGACAATCTTATCCTTTCAAGGCATTAATTTCGACATTTTAATCTGATAATGCAGATCATATCGAGATATTATAACTGAGAACTCTAAAAAAATACTTTTGATGTAAGTGCAAATCCGTGTTTAATACATTTTCCCCGTTGTTAAAGATTAATGGCTTAAAGGCAAACTATTTTAAAGCTCGTCAGAAAAATCTTCCGTTTATTTCTTTCCTTGGAAAGAAATTCTTTTACGAAATAATATTGAATGCGAGATATTTTTTACGTCCTTAGATTCTTAATTTCTTTTAATACATTCAACGTAGTTGACAAGTGTTTATGAATTCGGTTTGCCTGTGCGTTATGCTGTCAGTCCATGGTATATTTCACGTAAATATACTCGGATTCCACGCAACTGATATACCGGGTGTCCCAAAAAGGACTGACTGATTTTAAAATTCAATAACTTCCAAACGGTGACAGATATTAAAAACATTCTTGCAGGAGGGTTATGCATAAAGTCAAAAGTTTTATTACAGTGATTTTCGATTTTAGTTCGAATTACAAACAATAGATGGCGCTGTAAGCAATAGTCGCTAAATACAGGCTCGATTTTTGGTCCTTTCTGTTGTTCCATGCAGAGAAAGGAGATGGAAATGTATTATCCGGGCCACGAAGTACCAAAAAACGAGCCTGAATTTAGCATCTATTGATCGCAGCGCCATCTATTGTTTGTAATTCGAACTAAAATCAAAAATCACTATAAAAAAACTTTTGACTTTATGCATAACCCTCCTGCAAGAATTTTTTTAATATCTGTCACCGTTTGGAAGTTATTGAATTTTAAAATCAGTCAGTCCTTTTTGGGACACCCGGTATGTAGTTATTTATGTTTACTATGGCAAGTTTGGTATTGAAAATGAAGAGTGTAGTATTTATATTTCGTTTAAAGGATCAATGAAAACAATTCTGACAGATATCGGTCTATAAAGACAGATCATTTTCGGTGTATTTTAAAGGTGTTACACATTTACAAACACATTAAAACACATTGGCGCACTACAAGATATTTATTATGAGATATCTTGTCCATAGCATTTACGTATTGTTAATTTAAAGAGGCAAACAAAAGAAACCGTTTGCTGTCAGTCTGTTGTCTAATTCGCGTAAATATACTAGGATTCTAAGCAACTGATATAGTTATTGATGTTTACTATGACAAGTTCGGTATTGAATAGTGTGAGTGTAGAATTTATATTCTGTTTAAAGGACCACTGAAAATAATTCTGACAGATATCGGTCGGTAAAGACGTATCATTTTCGTTGTATTTTAATGATGTTATACATTTTCAAACACATTAAGACACATTGGTGTACAACAAGATATTTATTAGGAGATATGTTGTCTATAGCCTTTATTGTAAATTTACAGAGGCAAACAAAAGAAACCGTTTGCAGTACTGTCTATTCTATAATCTATAACTGCTGGAAGTGCGTTTTCAGTTGAGGTACATGGCTCTAAATTTTACTAAATTTTCGCATATTACTTTTTCGAATTACCATGATTCCGAAAAGCGGTCTTTATCCTTAGAAAGACAACATGGAATAATAATCAAACTAGTGGATTTTTTTTTTAAATGACAAATTAGCGGTTTCTGTAGGAATAAAAAGAGAGAGCATATTTTATAAACTTCATACAAAAAATTTGTTCAAATTTTGTTAAAAAATATATCAATAGAAAAACTTTCTAAAAACAATGAATAACAATCTAAAAAACAATGAATGCTTTCTAAAGAGAACTTAGGAATGGTAGAATTTTCTTTCGTTATGACATATTCTTATTAATAGTCTCATTAAATGAATGTAGTGATTTTTAATTTGAAACAAGAAAAAAATTATAGGTTGAGCATAGATTATGAAACGCTCTCCAACAATTCCAGAATACTTTAACAATATTCCGTTTTTTTTTTTTTTTTTTTTTTTATAAGGAAAATAAAATTCCCAAGTAAACATTTTAAAAACCGCATAAAATATTTAAAACTGATTTCATTATTTATTTCATTAATTATCATTCATTATTAGACAAATATGTATTCATATTATTTTGTACAGCCCGGTATTTGATGTATAGGGTTGTATATATAATATAATATGCAATAAATTAATTTCTCAAAAAAAGGTTGAAATTTTTATTTCATAAATTTATACCAATAGATGAATACTTGAATTTTATACATAGCTCTGTATATCACTTACTACCTTTATACATGCGTCACTATTTATCTAAAATTTAATTCAGACTACTACACTCTTCTAATTACTGAAATCACACTTCCAGAAATTATCATCCGTAGACGGCCATGTATCCAATTCTCTGCGTGGCCTTGTATATCATTTTATCCATTTTCTACAAAAATCTTTTGGTATGCTAAATGTAGTTCATCGTAAAAATACATAAATCATTTAAAAACCACCTTTAAGAAATTTACTCTCATACTCAGTAATGCTTAAGAATTCTGTTGTGTAGCCTTGTATACGATCTATAGAATTTATGCACAACAGACAGCATTAAAAAAATTAGTTAAATCTAAAAACGCGTTTCATAACTAACTACAAATGCACTATCTGCAATCATCGCTAATATACAGTACTTTGGATACAGCCCAGCAAAAAGGAAATCGCTGGCCAGCAGCAAGATAGGTGCTGGCAATGATGGACAAGTGCTGGCTGATGGTCTACCACTGCATTACCACTGCTGGCAGCTTCAGTCAACTTTGCTGTTGGAAATAATCAGATAAAATTCTGGTGGGCATCCATTTTATCTCATGCGCTGGCCCACAACTACATGGAAGTGCACGAACTTTTGCAGTATTAGTGCTCGGAATCCTTACGCTAGGTGGCGCTGCGAATATCGAAGACATTGAGTATTTGAACACAAATCTGAAATGAATATCTTAACAGAATTTAAGCTGTCAAGCTAATTTTTTGGAAACTGTAAAAAATATAGCACCACTGCCACCAACAAAATAAATAAGTATATGAATAAATAAATAAATTCTTTATTTCACGCACTTTTTTTTTCTCTTTAAATCTGGTTTTAATAGGTTACAAAGGATTTCGGTTTTCATAATTTATGCAGTCCAGAATCAATAATAAAAAAAAGCGTATAAAATACATAGGATTTCTATACAATAGAATAATTCCTATATCAGTTTAATGATTGGGAACGTAAATCACAAAAGAAACATACTTGAAATAGTGTAATGAGAGCTTAAAAGCTACGAGCAGTTCTAGAGTACGCTGAAAGCAATTGTTCATGACCGATCACGAAAACCAAGCAGCATCAAGCGCGGTTAGTACTTAGGAGGGTGACCACATGGAAACCGCTGAAAGTTCAAATATTTCTATTATAGGTACTCCTACAGATATTTCTATAGCTCTTGGTGAAACTAGAAAAAAGAGCCATAATTATATAATACTTTTTTTTTATAGAACTCTATAAGAAATTTTTGTAAGGGAAAGTGCTGGGCCAGCAAAGGAATAGCAGTGGGATAGGTGCTAGCACTACAGGGAAAGTGCCGGATTGAAGTAATGTGATTTCACACCAATGCTGGCCTGCTATTGGCCATCAGTGATGGGCCAGCTGCATTCGGCTTGGACACTTTTCGACAGGTTTAAGTAATGGCACCCTTGCACTTTACCGCTGATGGCATTGCAGGCTGCCATCTTTTTTCCAGCTCATGGACCACCGTTTCTTTCTTTGCTGGGAATATAGTATCCGAAATCTTTTGTGTGTCCCTGTAAATGCTATGCACATAATACTATACAGGAATAATTTCCAGTAAACGTCAGCAATGTATATCAATTTTATTATATATAAAATAGGTTAATATAGTTAAAAAAATACCCTGCAAACAATTCCCTTACCCTGTGCCGTTATGTAACGGAATTCTTTTGTGTAGACCTGTAAATTAATAATAAATATTCCTTGCACCACATACTATATAAAATGCATATTTTAGTGCACTTCATAAAAGAATATCAGTTTCATTATGTTTCAAAGGGTGTAACATCACTAAAATACGCTTGAGACATTTTTGCCATTGACGTAACGGAATACTTTTGACTGTCCCTTTAAATGAACTATATATAGAGGAGATTAATTAGAGATTCCAGGTTCATGAATAAATGAAAAAAAACTCCAACACGAGGATTTCGAGGACTTACTTCTTTATTATGAAACTTTTTAAAAGGAGGACCATGATAGTACAGTGGACGGGAGAAGTCACAGACGAGACTGCCGACGGGGCAGCCCCGAAGGGCAGAGAGCCGAGGTCTGTCACACTCAAGTTCAGAGGCAGTAGTGGTAAAATATTCATTACAATCACTCACTCATTTGCGAGATGAATAGCAACATATGTACTGTATTGGCGATGAAAATTGATGGCGTGGACAAAGGAATCATAGGCATCTCGAAGTATTACATAGAATTCAAACTTACGCCATGGCGCGGCTATATGGTTACACGTCTCTTAACATTCCTGCGGTAAGGAAAAGTGGTTAAAGAAATAGGAGCACGTGATTTTTATATGCACGACACAGATCTAACTGCAGCTGCAAATTAGTCAGTAATGGGCATATGGATTGTATCCGACAAAGTACAAGGGTGAGAATTGAATACTAATGCAAGCCCAGAGGCTGGGAAAGTATGCATTAGATAACGTCGGCTGCAAAGCGAAAAGACATTCATTTGTATTTATACTTTTACTTTATTTCAATGGAAAATAACTGCGGTTAAGATCTTTTTCTATCGTGTGAATTTGAAAGACAGAAAAAGGAACCGAGATAAATGATGTCTGCATTTGAAAAGAACTTTAAAAAGTAAAAGCGAAACTTACAGTAGTGAGAGGGGGGGGGGACAAGAGAATGAATAAAGACATATGAAATTAACTCTAAAATGTCAAATTTAAACTAAATATTTTATTTGAAAGGGGGGGGGGAGAATAATGACAATTTATAATAAACCAGAAAAGGTAAAAGTTGATTTTTTTTTAGGGGAAAGGAGGAATAATGAATATATAACGGTAAAGCCGTTATACTATACTCATTAACAATAGGTATCATGCTATAGTTAACGTCAGTAATGTGAAAAAAATTCAGGCCAGTCCGATACGAGAGTTAGAGCACGGACAGACCTACAGACTAACAGTCATAAACACTTTTAAACTAAGTTGGAAATTGTTAAAAAGGAAAAAAAATAACTAATATTTTGATTTACATTATGCACATATTAATGTAGATTGTTAAACTAAATATCACTGTTTTTCACACTCTTGTGTTTAATAATGAAACAGAAGAAAATAAATGGTGTGTTTTCTTTAATAAATTGTTCTTCCGAGTTACCCACGATTAAAAAATCATTGTCTATTTTTAGAAACCTATGAAACTAATATAATTTCCACATTTAAAGAAAGAAAAAAAAACAGTGGGACATCCACTGTAAAAAAGATGGCATCCAGCACTTCCACAAGCGATAAAGTGCAATGGTGCCATTACTTAAACCAGTACAAAAGTGTCCGCGCGGAATTGCAGCTGGCCCATCAGTGATGGCCAACAGCAGGCCAGCATTGGTATGCCATCACGTTACTTCAATCCAGCACTTTTCCTGCAGTGCTAGCACATATCCCACTGCTATTCCTTTGCTGGCGCAGCACTTTCCCTTACAAAAATTTCTTATGGTATTCTATAAAAAGTATTATGGCTGTTTTTTCTAAAAGTAAGTTTCTCCAAGAGCTATAGAAATATCTGTAGAAGTGTCTATAGTAGAAATGTCTGTAGAAATATTTGAACTTGCAGCCGTTTCTATGTGGTCACCCTCCCAAGTACTAACCACGCTCGATGCTGTTTGGTTTTCATGATCAAGTACTTTCAGTGTATGCTACGACCGCTCGTAGTTTTCAAGATATTATTACACTATTTCAAGACTATCTTTTGTGATTTACGTTCCCAGTCATTAAGCTGGTATAGAAATTATTGTATTATATAGAAGTCCTATATATTTTATACGTTTTTTATTATTGATTCTCAACTGTGTAAATTATGAAAACCGAAATCCTTTCTAACTTAGTAAAACCAGATTTAAGGTGAGAAAAAAAAGTACATTGAAATAAAGAATTTACTTATTTATTCATTTATTTATTTATTTTGTTGGTGGCAGTGGTGTTATATTATTTACAGATTAAAATAAAATTAGCTTCACAGCTTAAATTGTGTTAAGATATTTATTTCAGATTTGTGCTTAAATACTCAATGTGTTCGATATTCTCAACGCCATCTAGGGTAAGGGTTCCGAGGTCTGTCACACTCAAGTTCAGAGGCAGTAGTGGTAAAATATTCATTACAATCACTCACTCATTGGCGAGATGAATAGCAACATATGTACTGTATTGGCGATGAAATTTGATGGCGTGGACAAAGGAATCATAGGCATCTCGAAGTATTACATAGAATTCAAACTTACGCCATGGCGCGGCTATATGGTTACACGTCTCTTAACATTCCTGCGGTAAGGAAAAGTGGTTAAAGAAATAGGAGCACGTGATTTTTATATGCACGATACAGATCTAACTGCAGCTGCAAATTAGTCAGTAATGGGCATATGGTTTGTATCCGACAAAGTACAAGGGTGAGAATTGAATACTAATGCAAGCCCAGAGGCTGGGAAAGTATGCATTAGATAACGTCGGCTGCAAAGCGAAAAGACATTCATTTGTATTTATTCTTTTACTTTATTTCAATGGAAAATAACTGCGGTTAAGATCTTTTTCTATCGTGTGAATTTGAAAGACAGAAAAAGGAACCGAGATAAATGATGTCTGCATTTGAAAAGAACTTAAAAAAGTAAAAGCGAAACTTACAGTAGTGAGAGGGGGAGGGGGGGAGAAGAGAATGAATAAAGACATATGAAATTAACTCTAAAATGTCAAATTTAAACTAAATATTTTATTTGAAAGGGGGGGGGGGGGGAGAATAATGACAATTTATAATAAACCAGAAAAGGTAAAAGTTGATTTTTTTTTGGGGAAAGGAGGAATAATGAATATATAACGGTAAAGCCGTTATATATATCACCCATTACCACCAGAAAAAAAAAACTGTGAATCTTGAAGAACAGTTTTTTTTTATATTTGAAGATTACTTTGTCCACCCCATACATATAAGTATTTAAAACAGATATAACATAATAAGAAAGATAAGCCTCCATATATATATATATATAACATATAACTGTGTGCTTGCAATTCTTTAAATGTTTGCATAAAGCAAAACTTTTCAGGTCATGATAAATGGCGCCTTTTTATTTTTATTCATTTCTTGGTATTCATTAGTCTTTACAGTCACCAGAAACTGCAAATAATAATTTTTTGATTTAACAGGATCCTTTTTAAATATCTTTTTAGTATTTTTTAAGAGGCTGGTACCAGCATTTTTCATGACCAAAATTAGAGAAGTAAATATTTTTTTTTAGTAACTTGTTATAATATCTTCTCAAAATAAAAATAATATAATATAAGTGCAAGCAACAAAATACACAGATACTAGTTTAAAATGAAATAAAAAATAAATGACATATGCATGTCTGTGAATAAAAGCTAAATGAAGTAATATAAAAAAAATAAAGTAGAATATTGGTTTTCGTGCACACCGCACAGGACTACAAAAGAACGGGATGCATATAGCATGCGTATGAATGGGTGTAGCCCTTAATCTTGTTAATAAACAAGTGTGATGGCGTCAGTTTAGAACATCAGCCCTAGGGGGGGAGGGAGTTATGAGACCCAGACACCAAGTGATACCTAGGTCCCTGCTCCCCAAAGATCACATTGATCTTCAAAGGAGCATGCGTCAATGTATCATATAAAAAGTTTTGTTTATTGAATTGAAACAACAATTCAAGGGTTTTGTCTCTCTACACAATGAAGTTTGGACCCTTAGGGCAAAAATTTTGAACGGGAACAAAACTTCAGAGGGGATAAATTAAAAATAATAAAAAAAAAACTGAGATAAATATCTCACATATCAACGGTAAAAGGTCAATCCGAGTGTGTGGAGAGACTGGTGACATAATCGGGTAAGTATAACAACCACAATTTTTTTAAAGTAAATTCTAACTTTGTATTCCTTACAGTGTATTGAGCAGGATAGGAACTGTATGTGTATTGTATAACCTTAGATAATGTTTGAAACATTTAGTGTAACTGCACTACGTTACTAATGCTACAAACGAAAAAAAACTTTTTTTGTTATTGTGAAGTTATGTTATTACAAGAACGACATAATATCTTAGACGTGTGTCTTGTCTAAGTGAAGCTTAACCAGAGATTTTATTTAATCTCCAAATTTAATAGAAAACGTGTAATTATGTACATGTAGAAAACCAAAACAAGTGTGATGAAAACAATAAAAACATCATAAGTTTGAAATTTAAAGAAAATGCATGTGAAGGGGTAGCACCCTGTAACTTGGCATTCTTTGTTGTGAAACAAAGTGATGGTGACATGAAATGTCATGGCATAAAAGAAATATAATAATAATGGAAAAATTAAGAATGTGTTAAAACTTAACCTTTTAATAAATGTTTAATTTGTGCATATCATATTAGGTCAAAAGTTGTTCCTGGTATAATGAAAACAAAAAAGAAATATCCTAATGTGTAACGTTGAAACCTAGAAACAAAATATTTTGAATTGTGTATAATGTGTGTTTTCTTTTACCAAACAAAATATCAATGAACTCAGTTGTAATATCAATGAACTAAATTGTAAGTGTATCTCTATGAACCAAAGAAAAAAATGTGTATTTCAATGAATGAATCAAAGAAAAAGTATTTCACTATGAACTAAAACAGTGTATGTCAGTGAAAGAAAAGGAAAATTTCAACGACTTAGATGTATGTTTGTGAACACAGCAGTCTAAGTACCTCAATGAACAAAGTATGAGCAAGTAATTCACTGACTTAAAGTGTAAAAGTAATACGATGAACTCAAATGTGTGAAAAAAAAAAACTTACAATGAACTCATGTGTGTAAAAAAAAAAATATTCCAATGAACTAAAGTGTCTACCAAAACAAAAATTGGTATGAACTAGTATGCAAAACAAATCACAAGAAAGAAAACAAACTATGAACTAATATGTGTAAGGAAATATTCTATGAACTAAGTATTGTCATGAAACAAAAATGATAGTGCAATTGGTCCCTGAAGTACACAAAGAATTGACAATGCTATGAACTCGTGTAAAGTGTATTTTTCTATGAACTCAATGAACTATGAACTCGTGTAAAGTGTATTTTCTATGAACTCAATGAACTATGAACTCAGTGAACTATGAACTCGTGTAAGGTGTAACCCATTAACTCAGTTGTGTAACCTATGAACTCAGTTGTATAACCTATGAACTCAGTTGTATAACCTATGAACACAAACTCAGTGTGTACATATGGAACCAAGAGCATTGTATCAGAAGTACAAAAATGCATCGCCTAAAGTTAAAACAAACAAACCAAAAAAAAATGTGCTTTTAACTAAAGGAAAGTGAAAAAGGATAAAATGTAACCAGGAAATGCTACTTGTGTGATGAAATGTAAGTAAATAAACTTAACTAAGATTAACAAGTGAAATTATATCCAAATTTCTAAAAAAATAATCTAAAGATGTAACTAGTGTAATGATGAATGTTTAAAGTTGAATTAATGTGTACTCTTTCAGCAAAATCTTCCAAAAAGTGAAAAACATATAGTCTGACAACGCGTATCAGAAACGATTTCACTTTTGTTCCAATTCGACATTCATTTAACTATTTGCCGGCTAAATAATCAAATGAAAAAGCAACCTACTGTACACTTGTGTTTATAAAAAAAATCTTGAAAGAATAAGTTAACTTCAAAATTTAAATCAGTATGAATAATGCTGCCGAAAACTGACATATGTATGTAAATGTTTAGGAAAATAAGAAATTTTAAAAGGAATGCTGTAGATAGTAACTCCTTCACAGTAATGTGTGTTAAATAAAAAAAACGAAAAATGTAAAATGTATGTTACATTGTTTTTTTTTTGTTTGTTTCTTAAAAAGGAAGCAGTATGAGATGTTTATGGGAATGTATTGCAGTTGTATACTTTTTCTCGCAATTGCTTGATGAATTTTTTTAATGATGGCCAATAAGGTGCAAAAGCACTGTGGAAAATGTCAAAGTAGGTGTTATTGCTATCATTATTTCTAATGCAATTAATGCATTTTGGAGGATTTCTACACTGAGGGTCAATGTGTGGCAAGGCACACACCGAGCATCTAATGTCATTATAACATGAAATTGCAAGATGATCATTGTATACCTGACACTTAAAACAACGTTTAACATTTATATATGGTTTAACAGGGTACGGTTTTGATTGTATGATAATTTCCCTATGCATTAGTAATTGCCTAGCATCCTGTGGTGCAAGCTCAAAGATCCAATTAAAGGAGTTGATATGTAGGAGCCTGTACTTTTTAACAAAGTGAAAATCAGGTTCAGGTATATGGATTAAATCTGAGATACCAAACAAGATATCAGGAATATTTAAATTTTCAGGGAGGTTAAAAATAATGACACGACTAGGCTTAGGTACATTAAGTTTAGCAGGGGATAAGGACTTTAGAGAGGAATCGCTAATAGCTGTAAATATTTCCTTGTGCTTACCTTGAGTGTGCAGGTCGGAGCTAAGATATGTGTTTTTTTATCATATTCCAGTTGTGGTAACTTTTCTTGTTTACACATATAAGAGGGGATAGTTTGTGTAGATTTATCTAGGGCAGATGGAGGGAGTTTGTTGTTGACATCTACCACCTGATCAACCATAGTCTTACTACATTTAGTAAGCTTCTTCTTACATTTCTGTTTGCCTGTGATTTCATGTAATCTCTCTATAAGTTTCTGATTTACAAGAAATAAATTATCTTTATCCTGTTTTAATTTGGAATAATCATCCTTTAGAACATTAAAGTTTAGTTTAAGCACATGAAAATTGAATTTAATGATCTGAAGGAAATCTATAACATTTTCAGACATGGATGCAGCATTTTCGGTCTTAAGTGAATTTTGAATAGATGTGGCTTCCATATTAATGAATCCGAATATCTTAATAATATCTCCTCAAAATAATCTACCCATGGAGATACAGAAATGGGGTGATTAAAATCACTAATAGAATGTACGTCATTTGCTGCCATATTGTAAAAATAAACTGGTGAAGTGTCTGTTATCTCCAAAACCTTTTTTTATTTTCTGGTGTTTATTTAATTTCTGTTGTTTACTTTTTTTTGAACAGCCGAAATGGAAAAGAGGAAGGAATTCTTTTTTTTTTCTTAAGAGAGCAACACAAATAATGCAAAATAAATAATACTAGTATTTCAAAAAGGTGTATGTATGCAAAAACTCTAGTTATCAGAAATGAAATGCATGCACATAAAATAAAACACAATAAGTTGCATAAATAAATTATACACAAAAGGAAAAAAACATGGAGGGGGGGAGTGTAAAAATAATATGAGTGTATCAATCACAACATTTCTGAAAGTTAAATTTCTGTGAACATCCAGTTGGATTAAAGTTTCCGAAATTCAATAAAATAAAAAAAAACAGGTAATTAAATTGTAATTCAGGTTAAAAATACAAAAAAAACAACAAAAAAACAAACAAGGTCAGAGTCGAGCAACACATGCTGAGAGTAATGGTGCAAATGTCACACACAAGTGAAAATGTGCAAATGTTGTGAGCGAAATATGCACATATTTATATAAAAATATCAAATACTGCAAAACTTGGAGCAGAGAACTTCTTTGTTGCCTATCGGCGGAATAAGTGTACTTTCAAAGTATGCCAGTGGGGCTAAAGGGTTAAACTCTAGATTTTTGAATGCATAAAAATCATTTTTACGAAAAAGGAAACATAGCATGTTTATGTAAATTCACGTAAGAGAAAAAAAAAGTATGAGAAGTATGTCATGATTTAACCATAAAAACATTATAAGTGAAATATTAATAAAAGTATAATAATTTTATCATTTTAACTGCAAAAAGTACTTAAAAAAACAAACAAACAAACAAACGCAGCTTGGAAGAAGATAATAAGGAGCTAATATGCTATCACTGTTAAAAATATTGTAAAAAAATAGTTCAGCAGTGATTTCTCCGTTCAAGCTGTCAAATCAACAAACTTATGAAAATCCAAATGGTAAAAGTACAAGTATGAATAGGGAACCATAACATGGATAGAAACTGATAATATTTACTGATATTGAAAAGAAAGAAAAGAAAAGGTTATAACAATTTAGAGTAAATAATTTGATGTAAAAGCATTCCCTGTTCATACTTACATGCAAACTGTTTCTTTTTTTTTGTATAAAGTATTGTGACACAAGTGTTTTCATTGAATTCGATGAACTAGTATGTCATTTTTTGTAAAAAGCATTCATTTGGAGTACAAAAACAGAGCGATGAGAAAACAACGCTTGTTTTTTTAAGAAAAAGAGTTAAAATAAAAAGATTTTAGTGACAATTTGTAACGAAGAAAAAAAATAAACAAAAATATCATTAACGTCCTATTTTCGTACTCTGAATGCTACAAAAATGTTGAATGATAGATGACACAACCTGTGAAGTGTGATTTAGTACACTCTTTTTTTTTTAATTGCAGAGTGGTTTCTTTTTTTTTAACTGAAGCACTCGCACACACTAGGGTAATTTTTTTTTTAATCTCTTGATAGCACACCACAAAATGAAAACATTATTCCTCAACTTCATGGCACACTTGGTGCATTCTATATTTTTTTTTTTTTAGAAAAATTGAAGATATCACCACAAAGAAGCACAAAGTAAATCGAAATTTTTTTGACTATTGCTTCGGACACAATTTGTTATACGTAAGACAAGATGACACTTTCGCAAAATTATATATCTTTTTAGCATAATTCATTATCTTTTCACCAAATCTGTGGGATTCCTGGACACTTTGCACTGCAAATATTAATCACAAGATCACAAACAAAGCGAAACGGCGCACATTTCCTGGACTTGTTGCACTGAGAACTTTGTTTAAAATGTGTGTTACTTGTGCGGATAATTCATACCACAGCTATCTGAGGACTTTTTCACAAAACATTTCCTTTTAGGAAACAAATTGGATTGGATGTACGTTCAGATGGCACTTTTTCTTTTCACAAAACCTTTCGCACTCACACTGGTAGCACGAACACGTTTGATTGAAGGTTGAAGATCGCGCACAAAGAAACAGAAACTAGGGAAATAAGTGATGCAGGTGTGATATTTCGTAGAAAAAAAACCGCTGCAGGAGGCGACGTCGTTCGATGACCCCGTTGGAGCACCGCAGTCTAAATCTTGCTTCTCGTTAGGCTAGTGTAAAGTCCGGAAGAAAGAGGCACTCTCCAAATCCGTTGGGGTAGCGAGAAAGGGAAATCCCCTGTAGTTGACATCGGCGAGCGAACACAGAGTAGGGCAGCCGGAACTCCCGTTGGAAAAAAAGATCTATGGACATCCTTTCGCATCGCTGGTAAGAAAAGTGAAACGGATTGAAACTTCTCCTCGTATTTTTTTTTCTTATTATTATTACTGTTGGAGAAAAAATCTGGGCAACGGCGCCAATTTGTATAGAGGAGATTAATTAGAGATTCCAGGTTCATGAATAAATGAAAAAAAACTCCAACACGAGGATTTCGAGGACTTACTTCTTTATTATGAAACTTTTTAAAAGGAGGACCATGATAGTACAGTGGACGGGAGAAGTCACAGACGAGACTGCCCGACGGGGCAGCCCCGAAGGGCAGAGAGCCGAGGTCTGTCACACTCAAGTTCAGAGGCAGTAGTGGTAAAATATTCATTACAATCACTCACTCATTGGCGAGATGAATAGCAACATATGTACTGTATTGGCGATGAAAATCGATGGCGTGGACAAAGGAATCATAGGCATCTCGAAGTATTACATAGAATTCAAACTTACGCCATGGCGCGGCTATATGGTTACACGTCTCTTAACATTCCTGCGGTAAGGAAAAGTGGTTAAAGAAATAGGAGCACGTGATTTTTATATGCACGATACAGATCTAACTGCAGCTGCAAATTAGTCAGTAATGGGCATATGGTTTGTATCCGACAAAGTACAAGGGTGAGAATTGAATACTAATGCAAGCCCAGAGGCTGGGAAAGTATGCATTAGATAACGTCGGCTGCAAAGCGAAAAGACATTCATTTGTATTTACACTTTTACTTTATTTCAATGGAAAATAACTGCGGTTAAGATCTTTTTCTATCGTGTGAATTTGAAAGACAGAAAAAGGAACCGAGATAAATGATGTCTGCATTTGAAAAGAACTTTAAAAAGTAAAAGCGAAACTTACAGTAGTGAGAGGGGGGGGGGGACAAGAGAATGAATAAAGACATATGAAATTAACTCTAAAATGTCAAATTTAAACTAAATATTTTATTTGAAAGGGGGGGGGGAGAATAATGACAATTTATAATAAACCAGAAAAGGTAAAAGTTGATTTTTTTTAGGGGAAAGGAGGAATAATGAATATATAACGGTAAAGCCGTTATACTATACTCATTAACAATAGGTATCATGCTATAGTTAACGTCAGTAATGTGAAAAAAATTCAGGGCAGTCCGATACGAGAGTTAGAGCACGGACAGACCTACAGACTAACAGTCATAAACACTTTTAAACTAAGTTGGAAATTGTTAAAAAGGAAAAAAAATAACTAATATTTTGATTTACATTATGCACATATTAATGTAGATTGTTAAACTAAATATCACTGTTTTTCACACTCTTGTGTTTAATAATGAAACAGAAGAAAATAAATGGTGTGTTTTCTTTAATAAATTGTTCTTCCGAGTTACCCACGATTCAAAAATCATTGTCTATTTTTAGAAACCTATGAAACTAATATAATTTCCACATTTAAAGAAAGAAAAAAAAACAGTGGGACATCCACTGTAAAAAAGATGGCATCCAGCACTTCCACAAGCGATAAAGTTCAATGGTGCCATTACTTAAACCAGTACAAAAGTGTCCGCGCGGAATGCAGCTGGCCCATCAGTGATGGCCAACAGCAGGCCAGCATTGGTATGCCATCACGTTACTTCAATCCAGCACTTTTCCTGCAGTGCTAGCACATATCCCACTGCTATTCCTTTGCTGGCGCAGCACTTTCCCTTACAAAAATTTCTTATGGTATTCTATAAAAAGTATTATGGCTATTTTTTCTAAAAGTAAGTTTCTCCAAGAGCTATAGAAATATCTGTAGAAGTGTCTATAGTAGAAATGTCTGTAGAAATATTTGAACTTGCAGCCGTTTCTATGTGGTCACCCTCCCAAGTACTAACCACGCTCGATGCTGTTTGGTTTTCATGATCAAGTACTTTCAGTGTATGCTACGACCGCTCGTAGTTTTCAAGATATTATTACACTATTTCAAGACTATCTTTTGTGATTTACGTTCCCAGTCATTAAGCTGGTATAGAAATTATTGTATTATATAGAAGTCCTATATATTTTATACGTTTTTTATTATTGATTCTCAACTGTGTAAATTATGAAAACCGAAATCCTTTCTAACTTAGTAAAACCAGATTTAAGGTGAGAAAAAAAAGTACATTGAAATAAAGAATTTACTTATTTATTCATTTATTTATTTATTTTGTTGGTGGCAGTGGTGTTATATTATTTACAGATTAAAATAAAATTAGCTTCACAGCTTAAATTGTGTTAAGATATTCATTTCAGATTTGTGCTTAAATACTCAATGTGTTCGATATTCTCAACGCCATCTAGGGTAAGGGTTCCCACCAATAATACTGCAAAAGTCCGTGCACTCCCATGTAGTGGTAGGCCATCGCATGAGATAAAACGGAAGCCCGCCAGAATTTTATATGATGATTTCCAACAGCAAAGTTGACTGAAGCTGTCAAGCAGTGGTCATGCAGTGGTAGACCATTAGCCAGCACTTCTCCATCATTGCTAGCACCTATCTTGTTGCTGGCCAGGAATTTCCTCTTTGCTGGGCCATTTAGAAAGCAGTTGACGCTGATTCTCAGAAACGTTTCAGGGTAATTTTTTTGTGTACTAATCTGTCTTTTCAAAACGGAATGTGTGTTTTCGTAAAAACCGAATACTCTCAGAGAATTTAGTGATAAAGGAGTCATTTGGCAGTAAACGAAAATTCGTTTTCAGAAATTTACAGCTCCTTTTCTCAAAATGCTCATTGTATCGCTTACCAGAGTTATCATCTGAGCTCTTAAAATATTATTTCCATATTGATGCCATGTAAGAATTTAATAAGAGAATCTCTTGAAACTGTAGTGAGATAGTTGAATACAGCGAAACAGCACCGAAAACTGGCGATATGAAGCAATTAAAATAATAAAACTTTGTAAAAACTATCGCTGTATTCAACTGTTTCGCTGTATTCAACTATTTGGGTGCTGCACCGTGTTATTGCTTTGCACGTGTTCAAGGTATTTGCTTTTCTTTCTTCCCAGTTTTGTTTTATTTTTATTTTATTTCATTTTATTTTTATTATTTTGTTTTCTTCTATTTATTTACTTATTTATTTATTATCTTTTTATTCATTTTCTGGTCCTGTTTTCCTTCTTTCTTGTTATGGGTTCTTCACTTATTAATCGTTTCAACCACCTTCGTTTGAAGCGCGCCAGGTGTTTGAATAGGCTTAATTTTCTTTTAAGGTGTAAACGTTCAAGGGTTATTCCTAAGTTCATTAATATTATTTTCAAGCTTCCTTCTTCCATTCGTGTTCAAAATGCCTTAACTAGGAGTAAGTTTGCTATTCTTAGAGCCATCATTCAAGATGTTCGTTACTCTCTTTCTTGCATCGAATATGAATTATATTCTTTGCATTTACAGTTAAGTAAAACTGTATTTTATTTCCCTTTCCTTGAGAAACGGATTTTTGCTTACGTCGATTTCAAATCTAGGTGTCACAATGCTATTTTGGATAAAAAGTTTTCTTCTCTTCTGACTTCTAATTCTTCTGCTCCTAGTATTTCTCCTCTTGAGCAAAATTATGTTGTCAATTTGTCTTCTCACTCTCTTACTGATTCTCAGCGTGATGTTCTCTCACTTGGCTTGAATTTTTCGTGCATTTCTAAGCCTTCTATTCCGAACTTAATTGCTCCCATTGAACATTCTTTCAAAAACAGTAAAATTTCTTCTGGTCAACTTGATTCTCTTCGCTACCTTTTGGCTAATGTCATTTCTTCTAATAAATCTTTTAATAAGTCTAATCTTTCTTCTTCTCAGAAATCTGCTCTCAGTGAACTTAATTCCGTTCCTAACCTTCTTATTACTAAGGCTGATAAAGGCGGTCAAACAGTTCTTCTCAATAAATCTGATTATATTTCCCACGTTGAATCTATGTTAAACTCTGGTCCATATTCCAAATTAAAAAAGGATCCTTCTACTAAGCATTTATCTGACATCAAGCATGTCATTAAAAATTCTGTCTTTCTTAATCATAACACTAAACGTTTGGTCACCCCTACTATCGCTAATTGTGCTCGTTTCTATGCTCTTCCTAAGGTCCATAAACCTACTCTTTCCTTTCGCCCTATCGTTTCCAATATTGGTACTGCTTCTTACAAACTTGCCAAGTTCCTTTCTAAGTTACTCGCTCCTTTATCTTCCACTAACTTTCATACCGTGAAAAACTCTTTTGACTTTGTTGATAAAATTAAACGCCTTTCTCCTTGCAATTATATAATGGTTTCCTTAGATGTTAAATCCCTTTTCACTAACGTGCCTGTTCAAGGGGCAATTGATTGTTTGGAAAGAAGGTTGCGCGAATTTCATTACTCTTCCATTGAGATTGATGAAATCCTGCATTTAGTTAGTATTTGTGTCAGGCAAACTGCTTTTCAGTTTAACAATTCTTTCTATTCTCAAACTGAGGGTCTGGCCATGGGTAATCCATTGTCTCCTCTTTTATGTGATATTTATATGCATTTTGTTGAAGAAAAACTCTCCAGTTTATATAAATTTCCTTTCTGGTTTAGGTATGTTGATGACACTTTCATTTTAATTCCATCTGACCTTGATCTTTCTAATCTCCTTTCTCTTGTTAATTCTGTTGATCCTTGTATTCAATTTACTCTCGAAGTCGAAGAGAACAATTCTCTTCCTTTCCTTGACGTCTTGGTTTCAAAACTCCCAGATCGGTTCTCTACCTCCGTTTATAGAAAACCTTTCGCTGTCTCCCTTCCCCCTCATGCCCTTTCAAATCATCCTCCTCAACAAAAAGTGGCGTCCTTTTATACTTTTGTTTTTAGGGCGTTACGCATTTGTTCTGACTCTTCTGCTCTGAATAATGAAATTAATTATCTGAAATCTCTTGCCCTTGCTCGTGGTTATAATCCCTCTTTAATTGATAAAGCTTTGTATAAATTTAATAAGCCTAAACGTCCTTTTTCTGATTCAAATAATCCTCCTAATTTTAATTCTATAATAGTTCTGCCCTTTTATTCTCTTCTGTGTTTCAAAATTGCTAAAATACTTTCTCGTTTTAACTTTAAAGTTATCTTCAAACCTATGAATAAAATTAAATTCTCTTCTCTAAAAGATCCTGTTCCTACTGAGAACCGGTGGGGTGTTTATTTCATTCCTTGCTCTTGCAATTTAGGTTATATTGGTCAAACAAAGAGAGCTTTAAAATTCAGATTAGGCGAGCATCAGAGATATATTGCAAATCAAGAAATCTCTAAATCTTCGATTGCTTCTCACTGTTGGTCTTCCAGTCATTGTTTCAATTTCTCCATGGCCAAAATTATTTCTTCCCCTGCCTCTCCCTCTCACTTGGATTTTCATGAAGCATATTTTATTTCTAAAAATTCTGCTAATCTTGTCAATGATCTCCCATCATCTCCTTTCCTATCTCCAGCGTGGAAATTAATTTTGTAATTATTTTCCCTTTTCTCTTGTTTCTTTTCTTTTTATTTTGTACAAAAAAAAAAAAAAAAAATAATAATAATTTGGATTTTTTTCTTGTTCTTTTATAGTTCTTTATTTATTATTTTTATTTATATTTTTAATTTACTTCTTTTATTTTTATTTTTTCTTTTATTTCCATTTCATTTTCTCTTCTATCTTTTTTCAGCACATTTCCCTTTTGCATATCCCTCTATCAGGTAGCGCCATCTGTCGCATTCTTCGCAACATTCTTTTTCTTCAGTTCATTTTTGAACTTGTTCGTTTTCGGACACGTGTATGCTTAGCTGATGACGAGCTGTTATGTTTTTAGCTCGAAACGCGTCCTGTGTTTTGTTTTAATTTTATGGTGATTTTTTACAAAGTTTTATTATTTTAACTGTAGTGAGATACTATAACGTTTGCAATGATAATATGTCGCACAATATTCCTATTTTTTTTTTATATCTTGAGAAACTTTTAATTTTGTTTTATGCAGTTGGTTTCTATTTTCACGTATAGACTGTGACATGGTCTGTTGTAGCACTTCTGTTTTAATCATGTCTCGATAGATGGCACCAGAGGATTGATGTCATTTTCAGCCATGTTTGCGTTCATGGATTGGTTTTTTCACCATATGTGCGATTTTTCTGTCAGACAGGATTTTGATATCGTGATCTAGCTGTTCATTTACATTCCTGATTATGGCAAAGGATGTGTGACTAAACTGTCAAATATTTTAATGCTTATACTTTTTATAGCTGTATTATTTTTTTACAAAAGTATATCAAGGTTTTGTGATTTATCGCATCCCATTTATTTAGTGAGTGGAAAAAAGCGTTCTTTCAAATGCAATTTGCAAGGAAACTTTATCACAGTGATGATTTTTTTATGATTTGGAAAATAACTTGGATGGATTAATTTTTTAATCTGTTATCACTATCGTATACATACAATTAGGAAAGAGTAACCCGCTTGTACTTTAAACAACATAAAAAGAAAGTGGCATTTGTTTCCGGCTGATATTTCGTTAAAAAAAATAAATAAATAAACCAAAAAAAAAGCAATTTAACAAATTACAACGACCATTTGGTAAATGATTTTTTCAAAGACTAAAATTTAAGACATAACAAATCGCACGGAGTTGATCATACATTACGTACGCCATGAGTTAAACATTAATAGTGTTATTACACGTAAAATTTCCAAGCGAGAAAAATAGCCTGCAAATCGTACATATTATCCACCTGAAACTTACGTACTATCCAAGCATTTCATTGGCTGTTCGGGAAAAGGCTTTACCATCGTCAGATTTCCAAGAAATCTGACGACCCATTTTAAATGAAATTTCATTCTTAAGCTTCTAAACATCCCAAAATATTATTTTTTACACCGTCGTATAGAGAAAAAAATGTACTTTTAAATGCAATTTGTTTGAAAGCTGTAACTCAATTTGTTTCTGAGTTATTATTATTATTTTTTTTTTTTGTGTTTTTTATTACTTCTTTGTTATAGTGGCAACAGAAGGTATCCATCTCTGTTGAAATTAAAGGGAAATACAGATTACTGTATATACCAATCAGAAAACGAATAAAATGCAGATTAAACCAATCAAAAGCTTCAGATATGCTTTTGATTTCCTACCCTGACGAGGACAATAACCATTTTTCCAAATGGTTAAAAAAATAGAACTTCATCAATACATAAATAAAATAATAAAAATAAAACACAAATTTAAATGATATGTATTCGAAGTACGCTTAAACAATTAAAATTATTAAAATCAAAAAGGTCACTATAAGTAGCGAAATCTTTGTCTATTTCCTCATCTATTAACTTTTCTCATGAGGTTTCTAGTACAAAAGTATAGCTTTAAATTTCAAAACATTGTTTGAATACAGTATTCATATTTACTTTCTTCTATCTTCAATAGAAGAAAGTATTGTAATCTAAATTTTTTTCGACTTCCGGTTTTCGACGGATTTACATGTTTTAGGGGTCAGAGATCCCAAAAAATATGTTTATAGAAAATGTCTGTCTGTCCGTGTGTCCGTGTGTCTGTCGCCATTGTACCATCAAAAAGTGTATGAAGTTATGCATAGAATTGAACCAAATTTTTATGTTAAGTTTTTGGCTATGGCAAGCAGATCCTCCCCGAATTTGGAAAAAATTTGCCGGTAGGGGGCGCTGTAATACCGATTTTTGTGCGATTTTGAATATTTTACAATCCAAAAGTATATGAAGTTATGCATAGAATTGAAAAAAAAATATTTTAAGTTTTTGGATATGGCAGGTAGGTCCTCCCTGAAATTGGAAAAAATTCGCCGGTACGGGGCGCTGTCACAGCGATTTTTGTGCGATTTTGAATATTGTACTATCCAAAAGTATATGAAGTTATGCATAGAATTGAAAAAAAATTTTATTTTAAGTTTTTGGCTTTGGCAGGCAGATCCTCCCTCAATTTGGAAAACATTCGCCGGTAGGGGGCGCTGTAACAGCGATTTTGAATATTTTACCATCCAAAAGTGTATGAAGTTATGCATAGAATTGAACCAAATTTTTATTTTAAGTTTATGGATATGACAAGCAGCACCTCCCTGAATTTGGAAAAAAATTGCCAATAGGGGGCGCTGTAATAGTGATTTTGCATATTGTACCATTGAAAAGTGTATGAAGTTATGCATAGAATTGAACCAAATTTTTATTTTAAGTTCTTGGCTATGGCAAGCAGGTCCTTCCTTAATTTGGAAGAAAATTGCGGGTAGGGGGCGCTGTAATAGCGATTTTTGTGCCATTTTGAATATTATACCATCGAAAAGTGTATGAAGTTATGCAGAGAATTGGGCCAAATTTTTTGTGTTTCTTTTTGTTCAAGGTCCTCCCTGAATTTGAAAAAATTCCGCTGGAAGGGTGCGCTATAATTACGATGTCTGTACCATTTTCTTTATTGTACAATCGAAAATTGTATAAAATTATGCATACAATTGAACGAAATTTTTTGTGCATGCTTTTGGCTTTGGCTAACAGGTCCCCCTTCAATTCGGAAATATCGCGCGGTAATGGGGCACTGTGATGGCGATTTTTGTATACTTTTCTTTATTTTTCGTAGTTCTATTGTCCATCGGCGGCTCGTGCAAAGGCGGGAACTCACTTCCTGCTAAGCCGGCTATTCAAAAACATCTGATAACAACAGAATAAGGGAAAACTATTAATTTAAACAAATATCAAGATATAGATTAACTCGTTTTTAGTTCATTTAATTGTCTGAAGCAGAAATTTATGATGAAAATCAAAGTTGGTATAGTATTGAACTAATAATATTGAAGTATTAACGTGTGTAACTAGTTTTTGAAATATTAAGATGTATAAGATAGAAGAAAGTTTTGGGATTGGCACATCCAACTAGTTTTTATATAAAATTGCTTTTTGTTGTTGTTAGGCGGAAATCTAAAAAACACGTTAAATAATAATAATAATAATAATAAAACATAGTTTTCCATTTTAAAAAAATGGTTTTCGTTTGTATTATATAACTTGGGAAGATCGCGTTTTATGTCCTCGTTACTATTAACTTAATTTAAAAAATCATCGGCATGCTTTTTTTATTCACAATTTTGGAAATATAAGGCATTCACATATAGTTTTGACTTTAAGTCTCTGAATAATAATTTTTATTTTAGTACTTTTTCTTTCGGGGGGAGGGGTTATTTCATATACTGGAAAACATCCCATTGCATGACTCTATAGCAATATTAACGATATAAATAAGTTTTGAACAATGATGGTGGTCCAAATATACCAGAAAACGCCTTATCCTCCCATGTCTCTGACGCTGATTTTTAAGTTTGGAGCTGTCTGTATAAAATTGTTTCGATAAAAGTAATTCGATGTATTTTTTTCCGAAACTGGGACTATTGTTTTATATAAATATGTGGCAAAAAAGTAGCCTGCACACATTTTTACGGTTGTTATTATTTTTTTAATATCTGTCCCTGGATTTTACATTCCTTATCGTCTCTCTTGCTAAAATTATACAGAAAATCACTTCAGTTGCAGCCACAGAATTTTTTTTTCAACTTTTTTCTCATGCAGAGGTATGCTAGAGAAAGAATGGCTAAAATTCTTTGACGGTAAATTTACTGCAGAATTTAAATCATCCTTTAAATATAAATTTCATGCATTGTGGCTTTATTAACAGTCTTACTGTCCCCAAGGTTTATTCCGGCACTTTTTGAGATAAATTATTATTATTATTTTTTTAATTTAATGCAATGTAAATAACTTTTGCTAAAAATCAATGAATATTGTAGCTATCCCTTAGTCTTAACATGATTTGCCTAAAAATAGGTGGTAATTTTCTTGCCGTGTCTTTTTTTCCCTTACCGTGCCTTTTTTTTTCTCTTACCGTGCTTTTTTTCCCCCGATCCGTCCCTTTTTTTTTCTTTACCGATTCTTCTTTAACACCACTTTAAAACAATGTTATACCAAATTTTTCTGCTTAAGGTATTCGCCTATAAATTTAAAATGTTATTTTATTAAGATTAATTTTACCAGATTTTCATTCCTGAAATTTCAAATTTTGGGAGAATGCCTCATATACATCTTCTAAAACAAACATTAAATAATTGTACCATTTAATTGTGTATTTAATATTTGTACCATTCTAGCGCGTAACAGTTCAATCAATAATGCAGCGTTTCAGATTTTTTCTGGTATTTTTTTTAAGTATTTATTTGATGTTCTTATTTTAATGAGTATTATATTTTTAGGCGACTTTGTGTGGATAAATTATTTATGTGGGTCAATTATTTTCTTTATTGTTTTTATATTTATTAATAAAAGATAATGTATTTTAAATGAAATAATTTACACTGAACATAAAAGTTTTGAATTACAATGTAAAATATTAAAATTGCTTCTACTAATATAATACATAACTACATTTAGAAAAAAAGAGAGACATCAAGAAAAAAGATAAATATCGAACGGACAAAAATCGCTACTATATAAAATCGTTTCTGTAAGTATTAAACATTTGAAAGAAGATAAAAAGGGTATAAGGAACGGAATTGATTCGTTTATCTTTATTCCTTATAAATGTAAATTTTTCTGAAACTCTCTAAAAAGATATATGTTGGAGAATATTCCTTATATTGTTTCGGAATATTTTCAGAGGATAAAAGCAAAATGTTTACATTCTTTAGACTCCGACACACGAAAAATTCTTGACTTTGAAATAAAATAAATGTATAGATGGTAAACGTATTTTTAAAGTTCACAAAAGGAGATTACTATGATATATCGAAATCATTCAGATGAAAGTTTTAACTTTATTGTTTCACTTTACTTTGATTTTGTATGAACGTATAAACAGAAATACAAATTTACTGTTACAAAACTTGTTCCAATGTAACTAACTCTTTCATTGCGTTAATATAATCTTTACAAATCTTTTATTTAAACTTAAAACGAATAGAGCGGATATGTATTTTTTGTTCTTGAACGCAAGGTCCAGGATTGAAGTGCCTGGTAATGGGGGGTAATAGATGACAATACTTTTTCAAAAATGAATTTTTAAAGCGTATAATGTCTGATTATGAACAAAAGATTGTGAATCAACTAGAATGCCAATGAGAAGTAGTTACATGAAATACAATAAACAATGGGTAGTCATAAAAACTTTTGTCGATATATGAGTCGTTAGCGATTGTTTCGGTGAAGGATGGTGGTGATGTCTGTTACGGAGGGAGGGATACTATCAACGGATATAGGTCAAGAGGTAACGATGTGCACTATACGCGGTATTGCTAAGGAAATCTGACTCATATTTACGCAGGGTTTACCCATTTCATATGAAAAAAACTGGATGCAATTATTTTAAGATGCTTAAGATTATGGCGAAAAACAACTATCGAGCTCTTGCAGTCGTGTTTGCAGGGACAAAAGTTCGGAATACTCACTTTTTTCACAGCAGAATGGTCGTCACAGTAAAAAATAAATATGACGTTGAAGTGGCATCCAGTAGCACTGTAAACGGCTACGCAAACAATGCAAATAAGCCCATTTAGTGCTTCTGGTTACTCCGGGAGCACTTCGTTGACATTTCGAGTATCTCTGTTGTAATGGTCACCCTATAATACATCATCAGGTTTCTGTCTCTTCGAGTATTTAAAATTGAAGGTATGAGAGATGATCCCGCTAAGTAAGTTTGTCATGAAAAGTACAACGAAACATGACATTGTGTATTATCTTGAGGGCATACTTACATTTCTTGAGGACATGTATTGTCTTGGTGGTCTATATTCTGCTGCATGTGATAAGTGGTCGTCTGGGAAGGTATTTTTTTGCAATCAGACAAAAAAAGATTCATTTTAATAAATGGAAGTCAAAATTCTAGCACTATATTCACCCTGTGTTAGATAATTAAAATAAATTAAAAAGAACAAATAATTGTACAAAAATTACTTTCAGGTACTATAAAGATATTTAAAATACATTAAAAAATATCTTAAAATACATTAGAAATAAATAGACTCCATACTGCATTATCAAGATTAGCTCAAACACAACCTACAAAAGCAGATTTTAATAAATCGAAAATTATCTTTCGTACAAATAATTACCAAGAAGCCATTATAAGAGAATCAGTTGAATTAACTGCTAATAAAGATACTACTTGCAACGATGCGTTATTATACGATATCCGTGGAGTATGGCGAGATTTGCTGCATAATAGATGAATCCTCAATTTATTGAACATTTGTATAACTTTATCTGGCATCTCATTTGACGTACAACTTTTAAATTGGAACGTTTTCTTCTGGACAATTCTTGAATAAGTGCAAAGAAAATAATAACAACATTTAAATCCCACTGATGAGAACGTGTTCTGTTTTTTATGTATTTTAAGATATTTTGAATGCATTTTAAGTATCTTTGTATTATATATATACCCCTGGAAGTAATTTTTGTGCAATTATTTGTGCTTCTTACGTGGATTTATTTTATGTTTCCAATGTGGACACATTCTTGTGCTCAATTATTTTCACCTTGTTTGTTTATGTCTTCGGTGTTAGTGCCTACATAAACCGTTTCAAAACTACTTACAATATAAATAGCTCAGATCAACTTATGATGAATAATGTGGCTGCTGTCTTTAGAAAAAAAGTAAATTTTATTAATACGCGCAAGGCTGAGCAATCGATTATACCTTATCATCTTTTAGACCACACTGACATCACAAATGACATCTCGTTTGCCTGAAAGATACAGTTGCTAAGGGCTCATATATTGGCAGTTTTTTAAAACCCCTCTACACATAATTAAAAAAAAAGATAGCCAATAAAAATGCTTTAAATAACTAGAACAACATAAATTGGAGATCGAAATATTATATATATAATCAGACAACTGTTCTGTAATTGTTTTTAAAAAATCCACACGACAAATGGCAAAATTATCTCTGTAACTGACGGAAGATATAAGTTGTGATTTTGAGTTTGTAACAAGTTTCGGAAGACCAAATATTAGTTATCAAAAATTGCTATAAATATTGCTGATTCTAAATATAAAATATTTTAGAATACTTAACATTGGTACAAGAAATAAATATTTTTATATATTAAACTAATTAACAGATTTACTTGCTTATATGTTTAATTGCATTTTTAATTCTTAAACAATGTATATTGCAAAATACTATGTCTGAACAAATGAAGATGTAAAATCTATTAATCCCATGTTACTGAAAATCATCAGCTACAGAGTATATAGTTCTTAAAATGCCATCGATCATAGATGTATGGATAGATCAGAAGATTCCGGATATCTCATTTCAGTATCAGGAACTGTGTTTCAACGCAGATCATTAATCAGCCAATCCTGGCATCGTGGCTGTCTATGGGGCAAAAGATTTTGTGATAGTGCTGCTGAGATAAATTGAAAGATTTAATGGATACTTTTTCAATAAAATTCTCAATCATTGTTATTTCGATACAAGTTAAGTTAAAAAAGGTATTTTTTTGTCTTTATTAAAATTAATTAAACTAATAAACTAATAGTCTTTCTTTTTCTTTTTATTATACTTGTTAACTCCTTTGTGACGTGAGCCCTTTGCTTAATTTGTAATCTTTTGCCACCGGTTTTTCAAAAAATAAAATTATTTGTAATTGAGTCGCGAAAGTGCTTTGATTAAATAAGGTAAATTTTACAATTAAAAATAACTGGTGGGAATACTGAAAGATTCTGAGCACCTTATTTGGCACAAATACCAGTCGCTTGTCCCCAAGGGGTTAAAAGAGCCAACTTTTTCTAAAAGACAGTTTTTTCATTTCTGAATTTTCCAAACATATTACGTATTATTCTTGCCCTACTTATCTGTTGTGTTTTAAATTTCTCCTTTTTCTTCTTTCAGATATTGTTACTAATTAATAACTATTGGCATTTGCCTAAAAGAACACGTTTCTTTAAGGCTAGATTTCAATTCAAACCTAATTATTTTTTTTATACAAAGCAGCAAGTAATTCATAAAATAGAAAGAAATGCATCTAACAGAGAAAAATAAGACATTCCTAGATCTGTATAAACATTTCCATTCCGTTCGCTTAATTATTTCAACACAAAAATATATGTAAATGTATATGTATTCAGAACTACATGCTTTCTACTTATGCTTTTAAAGAATTATATTTGATACAGCCTAAGATCTGCCTACGTTTGGAGCACTTTAAAAAATGTACAATATTGAATAAATATCATATTTTCAGTTCCATTGTAATAGAGAATGATGAAAAGAATATAAAATCCTATTAATTCCTTCATAGAATTTTAAGAAATTGTGTTTTTTCCCTTTCTTTTAACAAAATATCATGCTTAAGCACGACATCGTACACTCAATTCAATTAAATATATTTCAATTTTCATTGCGCTGCATAATACTATCACTCTTACCTGTATACTGAACTAGGAGTTTTACAATATCTTCAAAATTAACTGAAATATTTCAAAATATTTCAAAAAATACATATTTACAAAATATATAAAAAAAATTATATTCGAGTACGTATAAACTAATTACATTATCACATTGAGCTTAGATTATAGTTCAGAAAATGATGAGTAATACGGAAATCATTCTGACAAATTTCACTGAGATATGTTTAAAATACAATACGGTAAAGTTAAATCCTTTTCTTAAAAGTGATCATAGAAATAACTGTTAAAAATTTAAAATAAACTCATTTTATTAAACTCCAATCACATTTTCATGATTTTATTTATGTTTAAAAAATTTCATGTAATGAACTTTATCGAACATGGAAATAACTGGAAAATTGATTTTCCAGAATCACATTTAAAGATACCTTATCTATAAAAGGAATCGAGGAGTGTCAATTAATGTTTAATCGTATTAGTGTTTCGATATTGATACATAATTAGTTAATACATAAGAAAATCATGCATAGAAACATTCTTTATCTGTATCTTGTTCTTCTTAAGCACACTTTCGGTATTCCATTTATTACAGCATTTTCAGTGACACACAAAAGTTTTCGACTACTACTATACATAGTTAAAAATATCGTAAAAAATTACCTCTGTTTTTAAAAGCTATCTATTTTCTGACCAATAAGAATGGTTCTTAGTCGTTTATGAAGCATTCTCATTTGTCAGAAAATAGATAGCCTTTAAAAACAGAGGTAATTTTTCACGATATTTTTAACAGTGTAGGGTTGGACAGAATAATGTGAACAACATTTCGAATTGTGTCGTACTTAGGCCGTCCAATACCGCTTTGCAACGTATCCCTACTGTCTACTACCTAGTGGCTGCGAAATGAAAGGTATCAGTGAAGCATTTGCCGGTGTGAAAGTTGTAGGAGAAAATTATGTTTCGAGAAAAGTGCCATTATGGCCAACCTGTCCGACGTCCAAAGATTCATGATTGTTGGAACTCGTCTCGCAGGAGCGTGCGTGTCTAAAAGAGCCAACATTATGGGTTTTTCAAGGACAACTATGTCAAGGGTAATGACAGACTACAAAAAACTGGGAAAGGTGTCCTCTGCAAAGCAGAACACTGGAAGGAAGTCGAAGTTGATCAACTACGATAGACGTGGGCTGAAGAGGATAGTCGCCCGAAAATGTAAGACTACACTGCCGCTGATATCCTCCGAGTTGAACACCCATCTTCAGAGCCCCGTATCCATCTTGGAGGTTCCCTGTGGTAGTGTACTCTTACGTTTTCAAGCGACTATCCTCTTAAACGCTCGTGTAGCCCTTTCGGTCAACTTCGACTTTCGCCCATTGTTCTACTTCGCAGAGGACACCTTTCCCAGTTTTTTGTAGGCTGTCATAAACCTGGGCACAGTGGTCTTTCAAAAACCGATAAGGTTTGGTGTTCTAAACAGGAACTCTTCAGCTAGGCAAGCTCCAATAATCATGCCTCTTTGCGCATCGGACAGGTCGGTCATAATGGCGCTTTGCTTGGAACATAATTTTCTCATACGATTACCACTTCGGCCAATGCATGACTGATACCTTCCCTTTCACCACCATTAGGTGGCAAACCGTTGCGACACTTGGCGAAGCGGTATTGGACGGTCGAAGTACAACACATTTAGAAATGGGTTTTCATATTATTTTGTCCAACCCCTGTATAATGTGTCCGAGGTACTGTATATTAGCAGTAATTGCTGAAAGTGCATTTTTAGTTACGATATGCGTTTTTAAGTTTAACAAAATTTTGCATACTATGTACGGCATATAAGTGCAAGATATCTTATACAGGGCTACACAAAAGAATTAGTAAGGGATACTGAGTATGAGCGTAAACTGTTTAAAGATAATGTTTAAATGAGGTATGCATTTTTATGCTTCACTACATTTAATATTTTAAGAGGTTTTTGTAGATTTTAGATAAAATGATACACAGGGATACGAAAACAGCTGTATACATGGACGCCTATGGATGATAATTTCTTGAAGTGTGGTCAGTAATTTTAAATGTGTTTTAGTCTGAATTAAATTTTAGCAAAAATAGTGGCTTGTATATAAATGTAGTATGCAAAAAAGAGGGTTGTAAAGAAAAGTATTCATGTATGATTCCGTCTATCGGTATAAATGGCTGAAATTGGAATTTAAACTTGTTATGCGTTTTTCTACTAAACTTATGTTTTGCATTATCTAGTATATATACCAACCTACTGATCAAATTCAGCACTCAAATGGAATATATATTTAGCTATTGATGGTAATTGATGAAATTAATTTTTCAAATGTTTTATGCGTTTTCTAAAATGTTTACATCTTATTTACCTTATTTTCCCAAATAACGAAATTTCGTTAAAGGATTCTGGAAGCGTTGGTAAGTCTTTCATAATCTATGCTTAATGCATGATTTTTCTTTCTTGTTTTTGTTATATTTGTCTGCGAGTAACTAATGAACGAATTGTTCACGATTTTCATACTTTTCTCGGTCTCGGTCAAGGTCTGCAGATGGTCCTGTTGCAATATTCTTAGAAATTAAATTACGTGCTTTTGCGTTTTTTGTCTGTTTTGCTTTCACGCCTATTTCTTGACATTATAGGCTTTAATTTTTATTGACTTGCAATTATTGTATCCTATTCATAAATAATTGTCTTGACATGTTTTATCACCACCTTACAGTTCTGAACATAAATTCAGATATACTATCTATATTTATCTGCTCGTTCGCATCCTATGTTTCAAATAATGCTTCACTTGAATAACCCCAACGCTTATCTGTGTTAGCAATTTCTTGTTAAAATTACACGTATAACATTAATTTATAGAGGTACACAAAGGAATTTATATGGAATACATTTTTGACATTTGCAGGATGTGATATCTAATATACGTTAAAATGTCTTTTTAGTATTAGAAATATCTTGCGCATTATTGAAAAATTTCCTCTTTTGAAAAATTTGAAAAAATAAAAATAGGTTTTATGTGTAAAAAAATAAATAATTATTTTCTTGTACTATATTTTGCATGTATCGTATATCCACATAAACGTTTATATGATACAGATGGTGTAACATGTCTTTTTTTTTTTTAATCTTCCCAACAATTTTGAAATATGTTTATGGATTCGGTTTGTCTATCAGTTTGTCTTTACGTACTCTAACTCTCGTAAATATAGTCGATTCTCGTGAAATATGTTTTTGATATTTACTACAGCATGCTCGGCATTGAAAATAAAGCATGTAACATTAATAGTTTCTTTACAAGAAATTTTAAAAGAATTACATTATATTATTTCATATGGGGGAAAACATTTGGGGTATTTATTAATGATATTTAACAATTTCAAACGCATTGAAATTTATGCGTATCTCTGAAATTCCCTACAGGTTTCACACTATCTAATATATAGTATGCATAGTATTTATCGTTCATTTGCAAGGTTATTCAAAATTATTCCGTTTCATTTCATTTATATTGCGGAAAATATTTTCCGATGTGTTTTATTTATGTTACACTATTTAAAACAAATTGGAATTTAAACATGTTTTTCATCTCTGAGGTGTAGTGAAAGATGCTTACTGTAAAATATGGTGTGCATATCATTCATCGTTTGTATATAGGGACACACACAATAGTTCGGTTACAATACTATTTATGAACATTAATTGTGGAAGTGCGTTTTTAGTTGGGGGATGCGTTTTTAAATTTAACATAAAAAAAAAAAAACTTAATGTGTATAAATTCTACAGATCATATATAGGGCTGCACAAAACATCTAAAGTAGATTTTCGTTTTATGACTAAATTAATGAAATGGTATTTCATATTGCTCCTTGAGTTTCACAACTAGACTCTGAACATATTATATATCACATCGCTCAACCGCAAGAAAAGTGACACATCTCGATAAAAGTAAATTTCACAGGAGAGGCAAAATATTTGCATATTTTTACTGTAAAATGAAATTGTAACACTTAGCACTACATGCAGCACTAAAATCGTGCATAAAAGCATAAAACCCTTAAGAATGAAGACGTAGATGATGTTTGGAGGGTTGAATAATTTTATCTCCCCGCACAATCCACCCCCACCCTTCTGTGGTCACAAATGGACATTTAGCATAATAAAGCAATTTTGTGGATAACTATACTTATGAAATTACCGCTTTAGCAAGACACAGCTTGAAAGACCTATTAGAGCAATAAAACGGAAAAGAATTTTTTTGGAGATGTATCACTTTTCTGGCGGGTGAGCGATATGATAAATGTATAGATCATATACAAGGCTGCAAAAAAGTTCAGATATTGTTCAGACTATAGATGGTAATTGCTGAAAATGTGTTTTCACATGAGTGATGCATTCTTCAAATTGTTCATTAAACATCATTTTAAACCTTATATTAAAGTGTAAAGTTTTATAATATTATTCTGAATTTGTTGGAAAGTATTTCATAATGTATGCTTTACCTATTATTTCACGTTCTTGTTATACACTGAGATGTTTTATTTTTACGATATATTCTGAGGTTTCAATATAAATTGGATTTTGGTGGGATAACGGTTATAGAATTTAATACGTGAATCTCTATATAAAAGTGCATTTCAGATTACATCACATTATAACCACCCATTCAAAATATGGAAAAGGGAATGTCATTGATTTATTTGATCATTCGATATTTTGCCCAGTTTTGCTACGATGGGAGTCATTTTTTGAATATAGTTCTATTTTATTTCTTCCAATAGCTTCTTTGCAGACATTTCAGAAAATTGTTAAATTTTCTTAAATTTTCGCTAAAATAAATTACAAAGATAGGGAAAACGCACTTATTATTTCGAAGCTGACTAACATACTTTTCATGATAGAGGTTAAGTTTATGACATAAATTTCTGCTGAATCAAAAGAAACAAAAATTCAGACATTATTCATTTCGACATCCGATTTCATGCAACTTTATTCAAATTCTGTTTTTTTTTTCTTTTTTTAAGGTGATATGGTTTCGGAGCATTGATTTTTTTAATCGGTTCAGTTATGAAAAGAGACAGGATGTAGATGATATGTATTTTTATTTTTTTTTATCTTGTTGCTTTTTGTGAGTTTTATAGACTTTTTTTTTCACATTCCAGGCAACATCACTCCGTTCTCAAAGGATTTCTTTCATATCGGTGAACTGATTGTAATGAAAAGGTAACGTTTTTCTAGTTACTTCAGTTTTGCTGAAGTAGATTTATTTTAAAGACATTTATCTATTTTCAAAATTCGTAAAATTTCAATAAAATTTTTATTTTACTGTTATTTATTTTTTTTCTTCTGAAATTTCTATAGAACAAAACACGATAACAAAGTAAAACCTCTTGTGATTTTTAAGACTGAAGCACTTGCTAGTCGTGAAAGAAGTTGCATTTTAAACAATCACTCCTGCTCAGCAATTTAGGTTTCATTCAGTAGAAATCTGACAGCATGTAACTTAATTCAAATTTACAAATAGGTATCTTTAGCAGTGATGTGGAAACTCTTGAAATCAATAAGATAAATTTTTGTTGTTCAGATACTCCAGCAAAGAAGTCAAAAATACCAGCCGGAAATACGCCGGTTGTCAGGCCAGGTAACTTAAACGGTAGAGTATTGGCAATGTAAGTCAAGGATCAGGGTTCGTTTCCAGGCTTGGGCATTTTTTCGTTCCATTGGAGATGTTAAATTCGTATGATAACTTTACCAATCAGTATGATTTTGTTGAAAATAATAGTCTTTCTAAACAGATGTACCGCAAATGTACGCATCTGAAAAAAGCTACTGGTTACAAAATGAGAAAAATAACGATTTCCTTGAAGTTTTTAACTTGTCTAAATTAGGTTATATGGAGTCTTAAATACTTCAATTCTAACAGACAAGCATTAACCCCTTGAGGGGCGTTGGGATATATTTTATCCCACCAACGATTAATGAAGATTCGCACTAGAAACATTTTATGAAATTTTACTTTTCTAATTTTGGTAGAAAAGAGTCGTAAAATAGCTTTTCCTTATTTTGAAATAAAAATTTTCTAAATTTCCGTTGGGAATTCAACATTACACAAACGCAAATGCTTGCCCCTCAAAGGGTTAAAACGCTAAGAAATATTTTCAAGCGATGTGAAAACAATTGTAGGTCATTTTTGTTTTTGAAATCTAGTGGAATTTTAGATTGTCAATTTTTATTATACTTTTACTAACTTTGTTGGTAAAAAGAATTCCGCACTTATTCTTATATTATATTTTTTATAAAGCTTATACCGAAAATCTACTTATTTATTAAAATTTATTCAATCCTAAAAAAATATCTTCTTTTACATCGAAAGATACATACGTGTACCATCAGTAGTCTGAATGTTAATGCTAAATTTACTATGGAAAATTGATAAGTATATATATAAAAAAATTCTTTATCGGTTAAAAGTTTTATAGTTAACATAACATTCAATAGCTTCTGAAATTAGTTGAAAGGTGTAAGCTGATGTCATTGGCATGGATGATGAACGATGTAAAATTTAGTGACGTGAACTAGAGATGAGACGTGCTTATCCCAAGTCCGAGAGCCCAAGCCGTGGCCGGAAACATGTTTGATTTTTAGGTGCGTTCGTAATTATGTAAATACATAGCACCTATAGTCGTCGTTCTGTTCGTCAGTCTGACTGACCGTCCGTCCGCATATAACAGAGCAAAAACTACACAACCGAATGGTCTGAAATTTTATGTATATAATTGTTGCATAATTTTGTTGAGTCATTTCAATTTTTTTGAAAATCGGATGTATAGTTTAATTACAACAACAGTAAAAAAAATTCCACTACATTACGGCAAATGGGGAAAAAAGTTATTTCAACTGCATTTTAATGATGTTACAGCCTTTCGAACAGAATGACATTGATATGCTCTTATGAAGTGCACTAAAATATGCATTCAGAACAATATGCGGTGCAAAAAATATTTATAAAAGTAGTCATAGTACGAACGCACTGCATTTGCTACGTTTTAAGTGCAATTTTCAACTTGTTATACCAGTCATTGCGTTCGAGCTCGATAAAAAAAAATCACAAAGTGGAAAAAAAAAAAACAGAAATGCAGTCTAAGGTTCTAAAAGTGTTTTCTAATCCTTTAAAATCAGTTTTAAATGAATTGAATTGCAATAATTTCAAGACAGGAAAAAATATGTAAATAAAAATAAAAGTAAATAATAATAAAAGATATAAATCAACAATTTAAATCCAGTAAAAATACGTTTGATTTGGACTGTTTCCATGTTTCATCTCTACCCGAGTCATTTTCAAAACAAATAAAAATTAAAATATTCAAAAACTTCCTGCTCTATGAAACGCAGTGATTAAATTTTTCACGTATTTTTTCATATTATGCACATTATTATTAAGTGTGTATTCCAATCCAAACTGCTTATTGTTTCATTCATTTTCAAATTCATTTTTTACTCTCAAACGCATCAAACTGGCAAGTTCTCTTATTTACAAACTACAAAATGTGCCGTGCTTGCTGATGTTTTGATAAATACAGAAAATATTTTTTAAAATGCTGTCAAAGTTGCGTTTTGAACCGAATTTTCCGAAGTGGGAGATCTGGGAATGTCAAAAAATTGTCATACTGAGAAAATAATTGTTTAAAAATCAAATTCTAATTAATTAAGCGAAAAATGAATTCACAGGGCCTCTTATATATCTCTTCAATTATCACCTCAGCAAGTTTCATGTTTTTACTTTTAAAAATGAGTCTGAAAGTGTCTCAGAAAATTTCGAGCTATTGACGATGGAAAAATATTTTTTTCGAATACACTCTTAATTTACTTGGATACTTATTTTATTTTTGTGAACCTTGAGTAGCTCGAGCCATAACTTTTGTGTGTTGAATGATGCTGTATCTTTACATATTTAATTTTTGCCTGTTACAAAATTCAATTGTTTCTCTTATAATGGATGAATAGTATTGGGTGGAAGGGAAAATCCTTTTACTGCCATTGAAATTTATTTGGATGGTATTTCATAAATGGTATTTCATAATAAATGGTATTTCATAAACTCCTTAATTAGAAGGGAAATGAATTGTTGAGATTGGAAGAGAAATATTATTATCTGATTCTGGAGCCTTTGCCCTCTCAATGTTATTAACGCAATGAATCCATGGGATATCACATGTCTATCTCTGCTTTCTATTTGTTGCACTTTTCCAGAGTCGCTGGAAAACAGAACTCCTGCCTTTTTGCCATATTTGTACAATAATACTTTAGAAGTATACGAATCATGAATGTTGTACATTTCTGACAGTGATTCCATATAAATAAAAATTGTGCTGTTTTAAACAGATTTTCAAGTACATGAAAATCATAAAAAGAAATGCCCTGTAAATTATTTAGGATTAATATTTATTTCTATATAAAATGAGATGTGTAATAATTAAAAATCTTACGATACTCATCAGCGTACATGTAAATAAAAACTATATTAAAACACATTACAAATTATTCCCAACGTAATTCTAATTCAGAGAGAGGTCAAGGACTCTTTCCCCTGATGATGGCTCGTTAGAAAGAGCACGAAGCGTTGGGAATAATTTGTAATGTGTTTTTAATATAGTTTTTATTTACATGTACGCTGATGAGTATCGTAAGATTTTTAATTACTAAATTTTGACAGCGTCAGTCCAAGTTTTTCTTATTGAGATGTTTAAATGAGAAAATTAATCTTGAAACAAGTTTTAATGGTAATTAAGAGTTTTCTACTACAAGCATGGACTCGGATTCTAATCACACAGAACGTTTCTCCTTCAGGTTCCAAAAAAAATCCAGAAAGCATCTATAATGTCAACATTTAACTGATGCATTAATATTTTCACATATTATTTCTTTGAACACTTAAAAGGAAATAGGTTTTGAGAATGTCGACAATTACTTTTATATACACGAACGTTACGAAATAATGCCTCCATTTATGGATCGTGTGTAGTGTATTACTTTCCGGTTTTGAGTATTCTTTATTTTGTTACATGCCCTGGCTGCAATAATGTTTTATAACTTCCTCAGATTGTGTTATATACAGTATTGGCAAAAAGTTTAGGAGCACCAACAAAAACAGTAAAGAAAGACTTTAATGAAAGAACAACATCATTGCGAAATTATACACGTAAAGTTATACAAGTTTCGTTATTTGTTTTAAATCACATTATTATATTTAAAAAAAAAATAACAAACATTAGTTTCTAGCTAACACAATTTGGTGGGAAAATGTTCCGGATCAGTATATTTAAAATCTATATTACACATGTAAATGATTTATATATTATTATATATAAATTTTTAGTACTTTGTTTTTTTCTCTTTAACACTGAATGCTAAAAGACGCTTTTGGAAGAATTTGGTATTTATAAGTTTTTATAAGTGAATATGAGTATTTGTTTCCATATTTCAAAAATGGCTGCTTTCACTTCGATCTTCTTTTTACAAATCGAATCAAACTACTTTCTGTCTACATAAACTTGTCGAACCAAGATTCCCTACACATTTTCTAAGATTTATGTCAAGACTTTTAGATGAGTCTAGAAGATTAGATAGTCTTAAGTTTCGATGTTGTTTACAGATATAACCAGTGTTCTTGCTGGCTTTTGACCAACATTAGCGATCTGGAGAATAAGAAATAAAAAACAGTAGCCAAATGAACAGAAATATTAGCAAAATAGATTCGGCTTGAAACACTGAAAAATCTAGCTTTAACCCTTTATTGTATCCCTTTTTTTCAATATGTTCTAAAATAACCTAAGTTTTGTAATTGCTTATATAAAATAGAAATTAGAATATCCGCTGCAGAAACTATTAAAAATAAGCACATTCTAAATATCTCCTATATGTGTAAATGTTTCAGACATTCATTTAGCTGTCTAAATTTAAATTAAATAGAGCAATCTTTGATTTACCTTTGTGAAAATATACACTAAAAATGTCTATGAGATTTCGACTCTTAACCGATTGGAAAAATTTGACAGGCCAATGATACTTTGCATACATTTAATAAATAGTATGGTAAGTGGCTAATTTCAACACCGCATTCTAGTAAAAATGTTCTCTATTTGGCACTTAATGCGAGTAATTTTATTTGCATTCTTACGGCCGCGACGCTGGAGCATAGGTAGTGATTAACTGAGAAATACCTATCGCATGATACTTTCTGTGTCTTTGCCTGTTGTTAAACTAAAATTGGTGTTGAGTCAGTATCTCTATAAATAGAGCAATGTAAATGGCACGGTGCGATTGAACATGGACAGCGACATCAATCGTTTAATAAAGAGCCTAAGAATCTCGACTGTATTGGCAAACACACACACACACGGAATAAGCAGAAATTGAGCACTCGCAATTTGGCGAATTTGACTGTTGTTTTACTCGCGAAATGAAGAATTTTGTTGCAATTTGGCGCAATGGCGAGCGGTAGCGAGGACCCTGGATATAACTGACATGAAATTGACACATACTTGAGACTAGAAGCATTATCTTGAATTCATAGCAAATTCTTAACCATAAGTTCATCTTTAAGTGGAACAAAACTATTACCAAGAATATCTTGACAGTCAAAGGACTTCCTCATTGTCTCGGTGAAAAGCAAACGTGGTTTTTATTTTGTGTTATAGCTGCCCAAATCAGGACTGAGCCACCACCTTGTACACGCTTTAAAGGCAGATGCGGCTGAATTGGTAAATCATGTGAGTAATCATCTATTCCATCAAGGGTGAATATTTTTTCATTAGTAAAAACCGATTTGCGCCATAGACATTGGAAGATGCGGATTATAGTCGCATGAATGAGATGTTTTTGTAGGTTCGGCTGGGCTTTTAATTTAGCATAATTCAAGCATTCTGTACTTTTTAACATATTTCTAACTGTTCTGGATATTGCTTAGAGTTCTACATCAGATTTTATAGTAGAAGAATGTGCTCAGTCTAGAACGCCCATTCTAATAACTTTCCGTTTACACCAGGCTGAGAGTTTTGATAGCCATCCGCTTCTGTTATTTCTAACATAAACCATTGGATCCTAAAGAAAACTGCGCACAACATTTTAAAAATGTGTTTATTTTTAGGGCTATTTGCCTTTCAGTCAGCCCACAATCCAAAAAAATCCTTATTTTAGCATTTTCTTCTTCATTGAATGATTTCCCGCGAATCACGCTCAAAGCAGCAGTTGCATATTCCAAAACTTCAAATCTAGTGACTACAAGCCTATAAACATTATCACAGATAAGACCTGCATATTACTACAGACATGATGTCATCTCATTATGCTAGATTTAAAAGAAGATACTGGTCCAAAACTTATTTCAATTTGTTAATATTACACGATTTTAAAACTTGTAGAAAAAAATATTTTTTTTTAACTTTTACAATTGAATTGAATTCGCATATTATATCCGATATTTGTTTCTAAATTCAAGATATATAAATGTGTTCGAAATTTTATTATAAACAACAAAATTAACATGTGGTCTTAAACTATTTTCAGCAATATATGTGTACGGTGGGAAACTGTCTCATGATCTATACATGTCACGTAGATTAGGTTCGCTTTTTAGTACTATTTAATTATTTGAACACTTGTGGATTAATAAAATTTTGATGCCACTTAATGACAACAGCAGTTGCCAATTAATGACACTAGGATCAGGAAATCTTTCCAAACTTCGATAAAATTTTGTGGTATTTTTTTTCTTTTCTTTTGCATATTTTTTAAATCTCTATTCATGGTATTTTGCATTATAATAGGAAACAAAATATTTCTTATTTCGTTACACATACATATAGACCGGGAGCCGGCAGCACGGAGTATCATAACATCGAGTTCACGGATGAAATTCTAGGATAAGTTAAATCTTGATTTGCATATTAAAATGCAATCGGTCTGCCAAGTCGTATCTTGGTGGAAAACACCTAAAAACCCGATTTTTAGCGGCTGACTCGCAGGTTTACCATTGTGTTTTCCTGCTGTCGGTCCTCCATGTTTCATACCTTTTGGTGCAGGAAAACACAATGGTAAACCTACGAGCCAGTCTCTAAAATCGGGTTTTCGGGTGTTTTCCACCAAGATATGACTTGGCAGACCGATTTCGTTTTAATATGCGAATCAAGATTTAACTAATCCTAGAATTTCATCTGTGAACTCGATGTGGTGATTGTCTGTGTTGCCGGCTCCCGGTCTAGTGTATTTAATGATTTCAGGTTTGAAAACTATTTTAAACAAGTTGGAAATTGCTCGTCAAACGTGGCAAATGATGTTCGTTCGTACTATAACTAGTTTTATAAATATTTTTTTCGCCGCATATTGTACTGAATGTATATTTTAGTGCACTTCGAAAGGCTATAATATCATTAATTTGCACTTGAAATAATTTTTACCCATTGGCCGTAATGTAACGGAAAACTTTTGACTGTCCCTGTAATTAAACTATACATCCGATTTTTATAAAATGCGAAATGACTCGACAAGATGTTGCAACAATTATATATTTATAATTTCAGACCATTCGGAAGGCTGTAACATCATTAAAATGCACTTGCAATAATTTCTTCCCATTGGCCGTAATGTAACGGAAAACTTTTGATTTTCCCTGTAATTAAACTATACATCCGATTTTTATAAAAATTGAAATGACTCGACAAAATTATGCAACAATTATATAGTTTAAATATTAAACGATTCGGTTGGGTAGTTTTTGCTCTGTTATATGCGGACAGACGGACAGACGGACTGAACGACAACTATAGGTGCTACGTATTTATATAACTAGTAAATCTGCAGATCAGGAGCCTCAACGTCATCTTTGCAAGTCATTGTTTTTTAACACTCATTGCATAATATTCAACTTTCTACAAATCGCTTTTTAAAGTTTTCAAATTACATAAATATTTATGAGCATACAAGATACTTCGTAAAGTTTCAGAAATTAAAAGTGTTAAACAAGTGATTGTACATAAATGTTCTGAAATTCTGATGAGCTACTTATTCTGGTAACTTTTTAAATCAAAAATTGCATTTCTTCAGGGGGGCTCTGCCCCCCTGAACCCCCCGTAGTCTATTTAAATTTACATTCGCAATTTTGTATTAATTGTGCGGATGGTTATAGTATATCTTAGCTTTTTTTTACGCTGTGATTTATAACGATAAGCATAAGTTTTTTTAATAAATTAATAAATTTAAATTTAAAATAAAATATTCATGTTAACCGTACACAGACAATAAATATTGAAGTGACGCCTAAAATCCGCTACATTCGGCACAACACAGCAACGCGCTTAAAAAAAAAAAAAAAAAAAAAAAAAAAAAAAAAACGGATGAAGTCAAAGAATTTGGTCCCTGTTCCACGTGCTTGTTTTGTTTAGACCGAATGAGAGCATTTAAATCTGAGCGATAACGCACATCGTATTGCAAACTGTTTTTACGGCATACTGCATCTCCATCTATCTCTTTCCTCCGTGAATAATAGTTAATTTTATTTTACCCAAGAACTTTTTATTCCAGCATCTTTGTTTTCGATAAATGACGTCTAATTCACCTGCTATGCGTACTTACTCAAAACTTTTCATCTTGTTATATTAAGAAATACTCGAGAGTTTTTTTTTTTATTTTTAATATGCCGCCATATTAATTTTTCTATTCTTAATTTTATTTTTCATTTTCCTGTTTCACGACAAAACATTTCAATTGAAAATTATTTAAAAGAAAACATTATTCCGGGTTTTGATTTTCTTGGCAACAATTAAAGAAATATTGGTAAATGTTATGGGAAAATGTTACGTTATTCTCTGTGAAAATAATGAGCAAAATATTTCAATAAAATAAATAAAATAAATGAAATATTGCCTATTTGTATTTCTGGGCTAAAATCCGTCTATATGCAAAGATACAAATGCATTAATTCATCTGTTTTGATGTTGGCTTTACTCAAGCATTATACACGCAATTATACTAATATTATTTGGATCAAATTCGTTGCTAGGCAACAGAGAAAGAAAAGGAAAAAAATGAAATATGCATTATGTCAATTTGATAAAACAAAATCCTTTATATTATTGAAAAACATGCATGAAATTCCCCCCAATATTATAAACCTAATTAAAAAAATCTGGCAAATATATTGACATAATTTATTGGAATAATTTAATAATGTTGTTTAAAAATTTCAGCATCAAAATTTTACCATTTAAATCCATTTTTCATATCAGCCATTTCTTTCAACAAATGAAAATCTGAAAATCGTCTGACTTGCCATTGAAAAGCATTATAGAGCAAAATAAAATGTTCCATATTTCCCGAACGAATGAACCAAATTTAACCAAAAACTATACAGCTAAGTCCGGGTACCTCATCAACATTCAGAGTGAATTTCAAGCCGATCGGATGCTTTTTGCGGCAGTTATCGCGGAACAGACAGACAGACTAACAGACAGACAGACTAACAGAAACCAAAACTTTTCGTGTCTCCACAGTAAGCCTTCACTGACGTTTCGGCAATTACGAACGCACCTAAAAATCAATGAAATAATTTACTGGTTTTAGAAGATTCTTTAAAAGTATAGTTGTGAAAATAAAAGTAGTAAGTATAAAAGTACCCCTACTAACTCTGCAACTTATTATAATAGAAGCAAGTTAAAAGTACCAATCGATTGGAATTAAAGTCTATTTTAAATGATGTTTATAAAATTTGTTTACGGGGCCATCTACAAAGCAAAACCAGGAAAAACTTGTTTTTTTTAAATGGCAAAACCCAATTTTGACTCTATATTATAAATCTTCTGTTCAAATTATGCATAGAAATGAAATTTCTATTCATTTGAATGATGACTTCAATTTGGATACAACCGCTAAAAAGGCACATTTTAAAATAATTATTTTGTCGAGAAAACTAATCATACGAATTTCATCCAAATTTGGATTTAGGCTAATTGTAGTGCGTAGAATTTATTTATTGTCTTAAACTTTGGTATTGCTATTGAAAAAACGTTTGATAGAAAAATGTTTTGACCCCTTGTATGTAGATGACCCCTTGAGCAAATTTTATATACATCATTTAAAAGTAGGCTCTATTTTCAATCGTTTGGTACCGGTAACTTTCTTCTATGACTAGATGGTACCCGTCAAGATTTGACGGTAAATAACTTGAATGTTTCATTAGAAAAATTCTTGAATTTTTAATGAATTGCTGTTAAATTAATTATTGAAATTGTGACAAATTTCTATATTGCATAAGTGATTCGTATTTCTTTAAAGCGATAGAGGGTACAGTCATCCAAACCTTTTCAATGAAGTCACAGAATTTTAACTTTATAATTTACAACCAATTATGCTTCTTTTTACCAGAAGTTTAACTAAAAATAGTGGGTAGAGCATTTATTTTTATTTACTATGGTTTAATTTTTTCGAAAAAATAACAGTATTTATTTTTATTTATTTATTATGATTTTTTAACTACATGACCATTAAAAGCTGCCATGAATTTTATTTTTATCAGTCTCAAATTTGAAACTTGATGCAGCATATAATTTTTATTACTTGAATTTTATTTTACATTTTTATACATTTTTAAATAAACAATGGAAATCAAGGTAATTTTTTTAATATAATTCTTATATGAATATCTTTCTTTCTTTCCGTTTTCTTTTTTTAAGGAAAAGAAAGACAAACTTTTCTTTCTGACACACACACACATATATTCTTGATAATGGTCAGAAGATATAACAAAAATTGTAGATCAGCTCAATTTATTTAATTGATAATTACATTAAAAATATTTTGGCTTAAATATTTTAAATATAAAATTATTATTATTATTATTTTAAGTATTGTTCAGCGTTAAATTTTATTTAATTATAAAGCATTCAAATAATAATAATAATAAAATAAAAATCATATAACTTCTCCTCCTAATAAAATATGTCATTATTGAAATAACTTATCGCGAAAAATATTACAGAAATCATTTTGCGGGCATTGGTTTCGAACCTGCTATCCACTACAAAATATCGGCGCTTTAAACTGCTGCTTTAGACCGCTCAGCCACCGAGAACTCGTTCTTAAGCCCTCTAAATTAAACAGGGTTGATGCAAGTGCAGATGTCCCTAAATGGATCTACTTAAAATTTTACCTTTGCGTTTTAATATATATGATGATTTTATAGTTTTTGAAGGTTTTAAAAAACTGAAGAAGGACAGATGTTATGCAACGTAGAATAAATAAGGCAGTCGTTCGACTTATAATACGGCATCGGAATGCTTAAGCCTAACATGGCCGAAATAAAATGGCTGATTTTAATGAAAGATTATCAAGATCCGGATGAGTTTACTCCGGAAGAGTTATACACTTTGCGCCATTATATATATAATAATTTGTTTCATTGTTTGCAGGGGGTGTTTATTTTTTTCCCACGGCTGTGCCTATTTTATTCTATACAACAGAATGAAAGATTGTAATTTCGAAATATTTAGATGCAAATATATACGTTTTAAAAACGATTGTGCACGTCACTTCACCTTTGTGCTACATTTTTTGTGTCACCTTGGTGGACACTTTTATACTTTATAATATCATTATGTACAGTCGTGAAAAAAAAAAAGTAAATACCCCCTACTAACTCCTCAACAAATTGTCGTACACGAAAGTTACTGGTACCGAACGATTGGAAATAAAGTCTACTTTTAAATGACGTATATAAAATTTGCTTTGGGAACCATCTACATATTAAAACGAATCCAAACTTCGTTTTTTTTTCAATGGCAATACCCAATTTTATCGAAATATTTCAAATCTTTGGTTCAAATTATGCCAAGACACGAAATTTCAAGTCACTTGAATGATAAGTCTTTGAATTATAAACATTCAAAATTTAGTGCTTTTAATGTTAAATTACATTTTCATATTTTTATTTATAACTTCTGAAATTCTGATCCTAATATTTTAATTTTTGTGTAGAAATAATACTAATATACCAAACATAAATACATTGAATTTGCAATTTTTATAATTTTCTGATATGAATTATAAATTATGAAATCAATATTAAAAAAAAATATATTATTTACAACCTGCAATTTTCTTGATGGATTCATATTTATTAAGTCCTGCTTTATGGAAATCAAAATTTCACATTTTTCAACCAAGTAGTTTTCAAATTATGCTTAAAAAACGGCAAAATGGTGTTTAAGGGGCCGTCTATGATAGAAGTGACTAAATATTTTGAAATTTCTTATGCTGCCCTGTAATCTAACAGGCTTAATTGACTGTTTAAGGTGCCTTTTTCGAGAAGGGAGCTCTCTCGGTTAACAATCGAGTACCGAACTTCAATTTGGATACAGCCCCAAAATACGCTCATTTTAAAATAATTAATTTTTCAGAAATTTATGGTACGAATTCCATAAAAATTTATTTTTAGACTAATTGAAGGGTGTAGAGTTCGTTTATGCTGTCAGAATTATCTAGTGCTATTGAAAAAAACAAAGTTATGGTTCGTTTTATTATGTAGAATGCCCCCTAAGCAAATGTTATTTATATCTATACTAATATTATAAAGAGGTAAAAATTGTTTCTTTGTAGGAAGTAAGCTCTGGAACTACTGAACCGATTCCAAAAGTAATAGTATCAAAATGATGGTGTTAGTCCAACTTAGAACATAGGCTATATCTTATGTCCATGCCACTGGCCAAAAGGGGGTGCAGAAGCAAAAAACGTTCTAAAAATGCGATTTTTGTGTTACTGAAGGGCGTAGGAACATGAAATTTGGAATGGTAGTTACTTATAAAATACTAATGATCTCAAAGGACATTTCTTAAAAAAATCGAAATTAAAAAGGTGTGAAAATGCGCGAAAAGCGTTCTAAAAAACGATCTAAATGGCGATTTCTATGTAGTTTCTGGAAGTACCAAACCGATTTAAAAAATAATGGTGTCAAAATGATGGTGACATCCCTTGCTCCAACATACGCCACATTTTATGTCTGTGCCACTACTCCTAACGGGGGTGTAGGAGCAAAAAACGTTCGAAATTGCGATTTTTGTGTTACTTAAGGGCCCAGATACATGGAATTTGGAATAGTAGTTACTTATAGGATATAAATGATCTCTAAAAACATTTCTTAAAAAATTCGAAATTTAAAAGGGGTGAAAATGCGCGAAAAGAGTTCTAAAAAACGTTCTAAATGGCGATTTCTGCACAATCTCAGAAAGTGCCCAACCCATTTCAAAAGCAATGGTTGGAAATTGATTATGACAGCCCTTGCTCCAACATAGCCTCTATTTCATGTCGGTGTCACTACCACCTAGGGGTTGCATAGCAAAAAGCTTTCTAAATTGCGATTTTTGTGTTACTGAAGGGCCTAGAATCCTGAAATTAGGCAGAGCAGTTAGTTATAAGATACAAATGATCTCTAAGAACATTTCCTAAAAAAATCAAAATTTAAAAGGGGTAAAAAACAGCGAAAAGCGTTCTAAAAAACTTTCTAAATTGCCATTTCTACGCAATCTCAGGGAGTACCGAACCGCTTTAAAAAATAATGGTGTGAAAACGATGTTGACAGCCCTCGCTCCATCATAGGCTTTATTTCATGTAGGTGCCACTAACCCATAGGGAATGAAGGAGCAAAAAACGATCTAAATTGCGTTTTTTGTAATACTCCAGGGGCTAGCAATTTGAAACTAGGCATGGTAGTTATAAGATATAAATGATCTCTGAGAACATTTCCTAAATAATTCGAAATTTAAAAGGGGTGAATATGGACGAAAAACGTTCTAAATTGCGATTTCTACACTGTTAAAAATTTTGCAGCATTTTGGCAGGTCATTCGACCGTTTTTTGAAAAAACGGTTTCATAAACATAATTTAACTATATTCTGACCATAAAATGGCCAATAATATGGTCAGAATAGTGTTAAAATTACGATTGTGTAACCGTTTTCGCAAAAAACGGTCAAATGACCTGCCAGAATGCTGCAAATTTTTAACAGTGTACGCAATCACAGAAAGTACCCAACCGATTTTAAAAGTAATGATTGGAAATTGATGATGACAGCTCTTGCTCCAATATAGGATTTACTTCATGTCGGCGTCACTACCACTTTGCGCTTGCATTTTAAAAACTTTCTAAATTGTAATTTTTGTGATACTGAAGGGGCTAGCAACTTAAAATTTGGCATGGTAATTACTTATGAAATGAAAATGCTCTCTGAGAAGAGTTTATTAAAAATTAGAAATTTAAAAGGGATAAAAATGAACGAAAAGCGTTCTAAAAACGTTCTAAATAGCGATTTCTACTCAATCTCAGGAAATATAAACCGATTTCAGAAATAATGGTTTCAAATTGATGGTGACAGTCACCGCTCCAACATAGTCTATATTTTACGTTTTTGTCACTACCATCTGGGGGTTACAGGAGCAAAAAATGCTCTAAATTGCGTTTTATGTGTTACTGAGGGGTGTCTAACATTTTAAATTTGGAATGGTAATTACGTCAAAGTTGTAAATGCTTTCTAAGTATTGTCGAAAGAAAATTACAAATTTAAAAGGATGAAGTGAGCGAAAAGCGTTCTATAAGCGTTCTAAATTGCGATTTTTATGCAATCGTATGAAATATAAACCGATTTCAAACATAATGGTTGCAAATTGATGGTGATAGAACCTGTTTAAACATAAGCAATATTTTATGTCGAGGGTTGCAGGAGCAAAAAAACTTTCTAAATTGCAATTTCTGCGGTAATGAAGAGGCTAGGAACTTTAAATATAACACGGTAGTTATAAAATATAAATGTCCTCTAAGAAGAGTCGAAATTAAATTCGAAATTAAAAAGGGGTGAAGCGAAGAGAAGGAGCGAAAAGCATTCTAAAAGTGTCCTAAATTACGATTTCTATGGAATCTCAGGAAATAATAAACCGATTACAGTAGTTATTGCCTTATTGGTTGCGAATCAAGTCCCTGATCCTATACGGGCTATACTTTATGCCGGTGTCACTACCACCTGGTTGGTAGGAACAACAAGCAAGCCTTTAAAAAATCTAAATTCCGTTTTCTATAGAGTATTAGGAAATACCAACCGATTTCTAGGTTAATGTTGGCAAATTAATGGTGACAGTCTTTGTTTCAACATTTTTCGAAACATCCTATTTCAACTCTGTTTCGGCATTTTATGTTCGTGCCATTAACACCAGAGAGATGGTAGACAGATTGTTAGACAAGAAGCTTGGAATTTGACATGATGGTTAATTTTAAGATGTAAATGTGTTAAGATGGTTTCTAAAAAATTCAAATCTTCAAATGAATACTGAAATGAGCGTATGCAATGAGCATAAACGTCTCAAAATTCTTTCTAAATTATCATTTAATTGAAATTAGTTTTAGCTCTTCTTATTAATTACAATCTCATTTCTGTCTATTGCACTTTTATAATGTTGAGTCAAACTGTGGCTTAATTTGCAATTTTTGAATAATTTCAAAAAGTGTTTTTCTAATAAAAAATAGTCATGCAAATATCACTTGGCATATTTCAACTATTACGCGAGCAAAGCCGCGGGGTTTGCTAGTCATTTATAAATAGACTTTTTTTCCAATCGTTCGGTACCAGTAACTTTCTTCTACGATAATTTGTTGAGGAGTTAGTAGGGGGTGTTTACTTTTTTTCCACGACTGTACATTCTGTGCGAAAGCAACATCATATCCGTATCATATAGTATTATTTATTTCGGCTATAAAATTGGCGTAATATGCAATTTAGTTATACTGTTTATTTCGTGATGTATTTCACTACTTTAATCGTGGCACTTTTACATGACAGACAACTTTACTAATGTTCTCCTTTCAGTATATGTTTCCCATAATTACAATGGATAGTTTATATGCTTAACAATACCAGAGTTTAACTCCCATTTATCTCAAGATTCTTCAAGTACATTTAATGCTATGCGTGAATGCGATTATTCTCCCATTCTAACCCAAAAGGCGAAAATGAATTAAATGGTGAAGCAACAAGCATGTCTCAAAATTATTCATAACTTTTATTAGCACATAACGGGAAAGATTTACTTACTCCTTATGAATGTAAACAATAATTACTGACTTACTGCCTAAAGGAGGGGTGTAAGATTACTGATGCCTGCGATCTTTTAAAATAAATATTTCAAAGAAGACATATCAATCCAAAAAAAAAAAAATAAAATAAAATAAAATAAAAAATACAAAAATAATAATAAGCAATAGTAAGGAAGTAGATAATAGTTTGAATTGTCCGGTCTACTCACAAGGAGAGAGCCAATCTTGTTAATCACAGATTTTGATTATTTTAATATATGTTGTAGGGTATAGCCCCTTAGTCTCAGGTTCAACGGATTTTATACAACGCTCATTAGTTCTTGAGAAAAGGGGATCTAATATTAGTATATGATTTAAATACTTATTTTGTAACAATAACGATAGGTTGGGCTTAGCTCAGTTGGTACGGCGTTTGCAGGCTGATCGGCGGGCTCGGGTTCAATGCCCGAAAGCTCTACATTTGTTTTTCTTATATTTTGTTTTATAAATATACTTGTAATTATAACTTAATAATCACATTGTCACTTAAAATTTATAATATTGTATTTCAATTACAATTTTAACCTATTTAATTTTTTAACTTTTAACTAAATATTTGTATAAAACATCATAAAACTGATAATGTTTTAAAAATCACTTTTAAAATGTATTTCATATATTCTGTATGGATGCAATGATATTGAACAATTGTGTCAATTCGTGATTTTAAAGAAATATCATTTATTCATTGCTTTAACAAGGGAAATCAATGCGATAATACTATTACTCTGTTTTTAAAGTAACAAACATAATTATGTTAAAAATTAGCATCGGAATTAAATTACAACGGATTTTTTGCATATTAAAGTTTTTTAAATTTGTAATACGTATGCTTGCGATTTCAAATATTTCGTTTTCTCCTTTATCTTCTTTCTGCTTTTATTTTTATTTTATTCGAATAGGTTTCATTTTATCATAACTAAATGGCACCACAACAGGTTTCTAATGATTTTGGAATTTTTATTATTCAATAATAGATCCAATCTGTTTTTAAAAGTCTTTAAAGGATGAGAAATAATAGTTCAAAATAAAAAAATGATAAATTTAAATTTGTTAACATTATAATTAATGTACGATATTAAAATTTTTAATTGAAATTATTAAATTATAATTACAAGTATATTTATAAAACAAAAAATGAGAAAGACAAAAAATGTAGCGCGTTCGGGTATCGAACCTGGGCCCGCGAATCAGCCAGCAATCGCCGTACCAGCTGAGCTACGCCAAACCTTCCCTTTTTCGTCACAAAGTAAGTATTTAAGTTGTGTACTAATATTAGACACCCCCTCCCCCCGGTTTCTCAAAAACTAACGAGCGTTGTATAAAATCAGTTGAACCTGAGACTAAGGGGTCTCTACCCTACAACATATATTAAAATAATCAGAATCTGTGATTAACAAGGTTGGCCCTCTCCTTGTCAGATAAAGAAAATATTTTATTTAAACGGTTTTGATTAGCAAAATGCACATTAAAAGTTGTAACATATTGAAAAAATACTGCACCACATATTATAATAAATAACATGAGAAACGGAAACGGATATTAACAAGAAAGAAAATTTATACGTTGAGCACAGATTATGAAACACTTTTCCAACACTTCCTGAAATCTTTGACAAACCTTCGTTATTTAGGGAAATATGGTTATTACGATAACTAAGTAAGCATTTTAGAAAACAGATAAAACATTTGAAAACTGATTTCAGCATTTGCCGTCCATAGCGAAACATGTATTCCAAATCTTTTGAACAGTTCTGTATTTGACATGTAGATACATATATTTGATAGATGAAGATTGATAATGAGGGAATTTAGTTTAGCAAGAGAACGCATATCAGGCAAACAATCCCTCCCCCCCTTTATACCATTATATAACAGAATTCTTTTGTGTGATTCTATAAATGAATAATAATTATTCTTTGCACCTCATATTCTACAGAGTGCATATTTTAGTGCACTTCGTAAATGCATATAAATTTTATTTCGTTTAAAAGTGTGTAAAATCATTAAAATTCATTTGAAACGCTTTTTTTCCCATTCTCCGTAATGTAACGGAATATAACGGATACAACGGACTGAGCCTGTAAATAAACTAAACATGCTACAAACTCCGTTTAAAATATGGATCGTGAACGATAAACGTCAATAACATCCAAAAATTTCAGGCTATTCGAGTATATTTGCAAGAGTTAGAGCGCGGACAGACAACCAAACAAACCGAAGTCGTCAACAATTTTCAACTTTGTTGGAAAGCGTTAAAAATTGTATAAAGCAGAACATAAATTGGAAGACAGGGGGGAAATGTTTAATATTTAAATCCATTTTAAATTATACCGTGATAAATCAACATTTACCGTAGATATCCAGGTTGGAACCATTAGATTTTATTAGACGCATCATTTCAATGTATTTGTATTTTTCAAAGATTTCTTTTAAAGAAGTTCTGTTCTTATACATATAAAAAAAAATAGATTACTTTAAATATAAGCAAAATACTTACATTTCTATGTTATGTTATTGTGCATATTTGAAATTTATATACTGCTTCAAATAACATTCATAAGTTCACGTACCCCAATACGGTCATTTGGATTTCATTCTGTACATATTCTGAGTAACTTCTGTAATTTAATAGAAGCATCTGGATTTAGTGGATTGTTCTGGTCCATCACTGTATTTATTCGGAATTCAGCATATGTTTGAATAGTGCCAAAATTGTGCTGAATATTAACACTTTAGTTATCATTAAAATTATTATTTTAAGTGCATTCATGAGAGCAGAAAACAACATTTTAAATACTGAACACTGCCCTGTTGTTTTAAAATTTAGATATAATGAAAAGTTTTACATCTTTAGAAAATTCAGAAATAAGAAATTCTGACGTTTTGTTTCATATTATTAAGGAAAGAAACTCCTTAAATACAGGATACAGAGGAAGCTAACGGACAGAGTTGCTAATTAAAGAAACCTATTTCGTCTAGCGCAAAGAGACGCCCGGTCCGGAGACAGACGACCGTTTTCCTTGTAAAAGCAGGTAGTACGTACGTACACGTCCCTTGTACAGCTGTTGTGGGATAAGTTAACGATCTATATTTATCTATACGTATGCGAACAGTCTATCGAACTATATTAACGATCTATAGTTAACGATCGAAACATAAATAATGGTGTTGTTTAGGCTGCAACACCATATAGAAAAAATAGACTGCACCAGTTTCCATTGGAATAGAAAAATGAGTATAATGCTAGAATAAACACCTGTACGCAAAAGAACCAATAAAACTCGCTAACCCTTTTAGAGAACAATGGTTAAAACGTCAACCTATAGTGGGAAATTACTATTCAAAAGAAAGTTAAAGGTTTAATAAGCTGTTATGATGAGAAAATGATACGATAAAAAAAAGGAAGATTTTTAATTTTAATATCAGACCACTGGTATCATTCTACACAGATTTTTGTACTGGCCAAGCCTTTAAATATCCAGAAAGTGGTTTCACAGCTCTAGAGCAGGGTGGCCAGTTTAGCCTCCATATTTATTCAGAAATCTAGAGTTCATACCAGAAATAAGGAATAGTATTTTATACTTTATTTAATAAAAAACGTGTAACGATTACACGTGCTGTTCCGGAAAACGGAATATTTATTCTCTTTTTCCTTAGGTACTGGACGAGAGAAATTTATGTTAATCACATCCGTCGCTATCCACCTGCGTTCTGTAACCCCAGGAAACTAATTACCTAACTTAGCACGTTCGATGTTTATTCTGTATTTGAATTTTGAAAATATCATGTTAAAGAATAAGATTCTGATTTTCTATATTTTATCAAGAAGTTTCACAATTCGTGCTTCTGATTCCCATTCCAAACTTTTAACAAAATAAAGTTATCATGTATATAAGTCCTTTCGGACCCCCTTTACGATCTCTACATCCATGTACACGAATTTCGTACCACTGTTATGATGGTGTTATGAGCGATTAATTAAGTAAAATCAAATTGATGTAACTGGAATACAATAATATTTCCTAAAAAATGTGTTTCCGATTTTGTATAACACATTTGAATAGGGATCGACATAAATTAATCAGAACGATAGCAAATACAATTTAAAATTTTATTAAAACACTCAAAATTCTTAATTAATAAGGGAACCCATATTGTTCACTATTGGTTACTAAAATTCGATACATGTTTAACATCCTCCTTCCTTATTTCTCATGCTGAGTTTTAGTAATTACTGAATATGCACTTTCAAAAACATTAATTTATTTTTTTATTTTATTATTATTTTTTTTTTAGCAAAACAGGATATTAGTGTAATTTGTAACTGAATTTCAGAAATGATACTCTGGAAGTTTGGCGAACGTTTTCGTGGCAATGATTTTTTTTTATTTCTTATTTTGAGCTAAAATAATGTCCCATATGTACACTCACAATGGCAATTATTAATTATTTCATAAGAAAATTATAATCAAACAGATTTAAAAGTGCTTTAGAAATTGAAATGCACTATTCGACTGCGATGAATTTTCTTTCGAGTAACATGATTTTTCTCCAGTAAGTTTGTAAAATCAAGTGTTAAATGATACAGTTGGCATAAGAAAGGACGACAAAATTGAGATAGGAGAAAAAATTCATTCGACTATAAATTATGTCTTTTTTTTTTTTTTTTTTTTTATCTACATAAACGAAATAAGCTCAGAGGTCGTATTCATACTGATATTGTACTGAACTCTAAAACTTTAAGTATGAACACATAATTTTGACATCGTACAGGATGGTCATAAAAAAAACTTTCCCGATATATGTACTCCTAGCGATTTAACCGCAATTTTATATTTAGGTATTTGAAGAGATGCGCTCGAGATCGTGATGATTTAGTACAATAGAACTCTCACGGTTACGGTTGCAGTGAAAAATTTCGAAAATTTCGAATGGCAACACCCTTTTTTCGCACGCAAATTCATCAGCGCATTGAAAAAATCATAAATGCCATTGGAACGAAACACGTTTGTCTAAAATTGCCGGTGTGATATCGTGGAACTCAATCCTAATCACTTCCTATGTAACGTAATATTCAGCACACTAAAACAAATGACTACATTTTTATTTTCACTATGTGTACACAAACACAACTCAAAGACATTTTAAAACAAATCTTATAACATTACTTACAGCGCAGTGGTTAGGGAGTTGAATTCGGAAATAATTAGGGGAAAGCTGGAAATTGTTTTAACCCCTTCGGTTTAGGGCTAGAATGAATATGCTACGTTTTCTTCCTCGTACTAGGTGAGCGTTAGGAATTATACATTCATTTATAATCAAAAAACACGTTTTTTAAAAATACCATAACACTATTTTGAAGTCACTAACTTTTTCAAAAACATTGTCAGTACAAATATTGTAGAGCTTCAAATTCTGAATAAAATGAGTACCTACACTTAATACTTTTGTTGAATATTAAGGTCACAATATTGCTTTAAAGTTTTAGCCCCGTTCAGAGGGTTGAACTCAGAATTAATTAGGGGAAAACTGGAAACCGTTTTAATCCCTTCAGATTAGGTCTAAAATGAATATTCTATGTTTTCCCCCTCGTACCAAGTGAGCGTTAAGAAGTATGTACGTATTTACATTCGAAAAACATGTTTTTCCTTAATATTTTTAACAATATCTCAAAATAGTTAATTCTATCAAAAACATTGTCAATACAAATGTTGTAGAGCTTAATATTCTGAATACAATGAGCACCCACATTAGTACTTTTGTTCAAAATTAAGGTCGCAATTCTAATTTCAAAGGTTTGCCTTAATCGCTAATCAAGAACATGAAGTCCGAAGAGACCAAGTTACCTAAGAAAATCTCAAAACAGCTAAGTCTATCAAAAACATTGTCGGTACAAATGTTGTAGAGCATACAATTCTGAATAAAATGAGCACCCACATTAATATATTTGTTCAAAATTAAGGTCGCAATTACATTTCAAAATTTTGTCTTAATCACAAATCAAGAGCTTCAAGATAGGAGAGACCAGATTACCTTAACAATATCTCAAAACAGCTAACTATATGAAAAAATTGCCAATACAGATATTATAGAGCTTAAAATTCTAAATAAAATGAATACTCACGTTAATATTTTTGTTCAAAATTAAGGTCGCAATTTCAGATATTGTTAAAAATATTTAAAAAAAATGTGTTTTTTGAATGTAAATACGTACATATTTCCTAACGCTCACTTGGTACGAGGGGGAAAACATAGAATATTCATTTTAGACCTAATCTGAAGGGATAACGGTTTCCAGTTTTCCGCTAATTAGTTCTGAGTTTAACCCTCTGACCACGGGGCTAAAACTTTAATGTAAAATTGTGACCTTAATATTCAACAAAAGTATTAAGTGTAGGTACACATTTTATTCTCAATTTTAAGCTCTACAATATTTGTATTGACAATGTTTTTGAAAAAGTTAGTGATTTCAAGATAGTGTTATGGTATTTAAAAAAAACGTATTTTTTGACTGTAAACTAATGTATAATTCCTAACGCTCACCTAGTACGAGGGGGATAACGCAGCATATTCATTCTAGACATAAACTGAAGGGATTAAAACAATTTCCAGCTTTCCCCTAATTATTTCCGAATTGGGCCTTTTTTTGCTCCCCTACCACTGGGCTATTAGTTCAAAAATGAGAAAAAAAAAATCATATACTGAAACACATGTCTTGTAGCAACGCCCTTCGTTCCTCGCAATGGTCTTTTTTGCAAGTGTTTTACGCCGACAATTTTCATCGTACGTGTATCATTCTAATACCATTTATGGGTTTTCAATGCGCTGGGGAATTTGCGCATGAAAAAAAAAGGTGTTGTCATTCGAAAATTTCGGAATGTTTTCACTGTAACCGTAACCGTGATAGACCTATTATTTTAAATCATCACAATCTCGAGCGCATACCTTTAAATAAGTATATATAGAATTTCTTTTCGACTAGTTGAGCGTTTAGGCGGCTAGTTGTTCTTATATCGGGGAAGTTCTTTTATGACCACCCTGTATCTAGTTATTTTGATAAATTTTATCTTATGGTGCCAAATGGAAGGTTCTTCCATACAGTAGTTTAGGAAATATGAATGTTTAAAGTTGTTTATAACAAAAGAAACAGCTGTAATTTTTGATTCACATATTTGAAGCTTCATAAAATTGATTACTGTTAAAAAAATTATAGGTTATATTCATGCTTTTTTTTTCAAAAAAATTATATCTTCGAATAAAAAAAAAGCAACAATCGATTTCTAGTAGCGTCCAAAATTCGAACTCAAATGTAAAGGTCATTATGTCAAATACTTTTGAGTTATTCTAAAAACCTACTTGAAACTCTATAATAAAGAAAAAATAAGTATAATAAATAAGTATAATAAGTGTAATGAGTTCAAAATTATAAACCCGCAGAATTCTGAAAGTATTTTACAAAATGTCTACCTGTTTCGTATCCTTAGAAATATATATATATATATAAACCTAATATACTTTCAAAATTGGGTGTCCGTATTGAAAATTTCAGATTTTGATACAATTTCATTATATTGACGACCCACCAATCTTATTTTTTTAAACATACATAATACACATTAAAGCGACTTTGCTGATCATCATCTAATCGAGTTGGATTAAATTCAAGAAATTAGTTAAATCACGATTCGCATAATAAAATGGAGCTTGTCTGCCAAGTTATATTTTGGTGGAAAATACCAGAAAACCCACCCGATTTTAGGGGTTTACTAGTAGATTTATCATTGTGTTTTCCTGCACCCAAAGGTGAGAAAACATGGAGGACTGGAAGCAGAAGAACACAAAGGTAAACCTACCATGCAATCACTAAAATTGTGTTTTCAATTGTTTTCCATCAAGTTATGACTTCACAGACCACTTGCATGTAAATATGCGAATCGAAGTTTAACTAATCCCAGAATTTCATCCGTGAACTCGATGGGGTTTTTGCAGCTTCCTCCCTGTCTATAAAAATGACCTACTTTACAGTGGAATTTTTATTTCAAAATTTTCTTGTCACAATTTGGAGATTAAAATGTATGGGGTGTTCTTTATTTCCCCCACATACTGTACATTGTTTCTAATAATGTAAAACTTCTTTTACTACGTTCTTCACGTCAGCCAACATTTCACCCATAGAGTTGTGAACAGAGTAAAACTGCAAAAACTTATTTTTACAACATTTGAATTGTTTATTATTTCTACTCCTGACATATGCTTTAAAGAAGTACCTCTGAACATATGCTTCTATATTTATTATTTTTTTCTGCATTAAAAAATCGGAACCTTAGTGACTTAAAAATGATAATTTATATATAAAAGACTGCAATTGCGTATGAAAAATCATATTTTTGCAGAATTTTCTAGAAATGGATATCTATACATGGTTACGTTAAAATTTATCAAAAGTGCATATATCTATAACTTTTCTAAAAACAATTCATAAACTAATGCTTTATTAGTAATAGAAAATATTTTTAGCAGAATTTTCTGCAGCAGTTTTATAATGTCTAAGAGAAAAAAACCAATCTAAAATGTTCAATTCAGATGTGAAATAGTTAGCAACAGTGTTAAGCTTTTTTCGCTAACATTAACCCTTTTCACTCGAAGTGTTTTTTTTTTTTTTTTTTTGTTTTTTTTTTTTGTTTTTTTTTTTTTGTTTTTTTTTTCATTCGTATTACCAGAAACTCGAAGCGATTTTAGTTATATCTTATTCTTTTTTAATTCTTTATGAATTCAAATGTTATGATAAAAATATATATTTATATATATATAAAATTATTACATTTTGTAATCGTCCAAAGTGTGATACCTCTCGAAGCAATTGCCAATATGTAATCTTGGCTTTTCTAGATAGGTATCACAAAATTAATTGCATTGTCTCCATAGCGGAGCGCTCGAGTTTAAACACAAATTTAAATGATTCTGCTCCGGAGCCATCGAGTGCAAAGGGTTAAAACATACTTAGTACAATTATATTGTGCGTAAAAAGTATATGCTTTATTCAATTTTGCATGCGTTTTTGTCAAATATGTGTAGTCATATCGCCAAAAATTTAAATATCGCCTTCCATAAAGCTAATCCTTTTTAATCTCGAAACAATAATGGCTAAAGAAAAAAAAATATTCAGAAAAGAGCAGTTTATTTGACAAACCTCTTTCAGGTTGTGTTTAAGATACGTGGTTACTCAGTATAAACGTCTGAAGGGTTCTTTCTATTCAAGGTACCTAGTCAGTTTCTAACAAAAATTTAAAATATACGAATGTAAATCAATGACATGTGCTTTGTTCCTTTTTATAGTACATAAAATATTAAAAGTGAACCCGGAAAAAATATAGAAGAAATATTTAAATTAGTTTTGCAAGTACGTTAACGGTTGGCAGTTGAATCCAGCTGCCTAACTAAGTCTTAACGCCAGTTAAAAATGCCAAATTAAATATATATATATATATATAAAACGGTGCTCTGCCCCCTGCAAGCTAAGCTCGGCAACCCCCGATCAGACACTGCAGAATCTAAAAGCACGCTAATCTGATCGGTTTTAAAAAGATTAGAGAACATTGAATTATACTGAAAAAACCTGTAGCGATCTCCCTGTAAACGGGTGTCAATTCAATTCCCTTTGATTGCAAAAAATTAAGGTAGAATCAGGTACTGTTAAGACAGTCAATGGTTGTTTTCGTGTTTGGTTAAAGAAGATCAGTTAAACATTTGAAAAGAAGTTAAAATAAAATGAATTAAGTAAACAGAGTCTTTGTCTCTCGGTATTTTTTAACAGCGTTATAAAACGATTGACATAATACAATTACTAAAATTTGCGGCTTTAATTCCTTCAGGGGCAGTGGTTGATTTTTGGACCACTTAATTTTAATTCTTAAATGCCACATTAGCATCAGAATATTGGGATGAAAATTTCCCTTTTATTAAGTAAGTGAACGAAAGCATTTTTGTATTTCGAAATTTGTTTGTAAATTCTGGTGCCATTCACTGATTTCAAGACTTTACGAATAGAAGTGCCTTGTCCGTGAAAGGGTTAAACGCATATTAATGTATTTATTATTTTAAAGTTTCCTTTCCCTTTTAATATTCACGTGTAAATACAATTTTCAAGACATAATTTTCAATATTTTCCTGCTTTTAACACGTACTCATTTAATAGTAATTTTAAAGTTTTTTTTTTTTGTTTTTAATAGTCACGTGTAAATAAATTTTTAATCGTTAGGAAATCTTATTCTTTGCGCTGTTTTTAGAATTGAAAACAATTTTTATAATAACAGCCTAAGCCATGTGACTATCATCAACAGCTCCAGGCGGATTCCTTCGCTTTTTATATTCCAGGCATTTTGGTACTTTAATGTTAGCCAGCCACAGGTGTGATAAGTCGCCGAATATTATTCTATCGCCATTATTTCGTTTATATTATAACAGTCCAAGTCATGTAACTGCCATAAACAACGGGCTAATTCCTTCTTTTTTTCATAAGAAAGGTTTCCATTTCGAATAAAGAATCAAAATTATCTTTTCGAATAAAACTACATAAAATTTGCTATGATCGCAAAGAATTCCTGGTACTTTTATATTAGCTGGGTGAAAATCTCGCCAATAGCTTTTTATTTAACTCGCCAGTTAGCATTTTTTTATTTTTCGAGTGGTAAATTAAAACGCTGCTACTTGGTTATCCCATCGACCAAAAATCTGTGGCCAAACTATAAGATTAAATGCCAATAATGGTTGATCGTAAATGTCACATTCACTTGACTTTAAGGAAGTTTCACATGTTCACGCCATCAAGTTATTTTTATTTCAACGTTTTATTTGTATTTTAATTAATGTTAGACTAATTTATTTGTTCTTTTGTTATTTAAAATAAAAAAAAAAATATGTCAATTTGTATAATTTGGCTATTTATATAATTTGGCGAAATTGGTTGTCAGGAGAAGTAATAACATTAAAACGTTGCTTTGAAGTGGAGAATAAATCTCATGATTTGTTGCATTGTCGCATACGCACCGAGTTTGGCGTGATTTTTTTTACGACAATTTGGCAAAAACCTCGTTTTCAAATAACTTTTACATATGTATTTTTAAATTATTTTCTGTTATTTTTAAAATGAAATAACAATAAATAAAAAAAATAATTAATAACTATAGAACGAAAAAATTTATAACATTTTGTGTAAATAAAAATAAAATAAATTCAAATAAATGTTTTTTAATAAATAAGCAACAATAGCCGGGTTACCATGTCAGGATAAATAACGCCATTTTGGCGCCAATTAGGTACCGCGTTGCGTATGAAGTAATGAAGTTAAAAGCCATTTATTTTAAAGGCTTCAATTTTAAATGAAAGTTTTGTATTAAATAAAATGATAAGGAAATACAAATTGAATTATGAATAAAAGTAACATGAGCATTTCTTAGCATACATTTAAGGGAGGCCAAACTCGTCGCCAAATTAATTTAAAATAACCTTTTCTAAAATATGAAAAAAATATCTGTTTGATTAAAATTTGAGTTGCCATCATTAGAAAAAATGTATATAAAATTAGAAAAACATTAATATTTCGAAAACTAATTCGAATTTAAAAATTCTAATACCAGTTTTGAAATCTGCGGATCAATATATATATAATTTTTTGGTGTTAATTTCATCGCAAAGTATTCCATATTTTAGGAGAAATCGCCGTGAAACATAATCAGTTGTTTAATCAGTCGATTCATACTTCCGTTTCATAAATTCGTTTCATTAGGATTTTATATATACGAGGTGGGACCCGCCGAATTTCGACGAAAGAAAATGTTTACAAAGGAACTGTTGCATCAAATTTATAATACATCAACAACAATAATTAGAATAAAAAATCCATCTTACACTTGTTAATTTAACTCTCCAAAGACATATTTTAACCTAAGATTAACAAAATACTTTTCTGATAAACTTGAACTGTTAAAATTATTGAAAAATTAAACTTAATTCATATACGTCATCAGTAAAATATAATCAAGATAAGTAATTTTGATTAAGTTATTAATTGATGCTTGGTATTACGGAATGAAAAATCCGCAAAAATGATTTCACCTTGACATAATCATAGAATTTTTCTACCTTTACATCTAAACCAAATCAAGTCATTTTCTACGTTTCACATCCATTTAAAAACATTTTCATGCGCAATAGGTTATTAATAAATATATTTTCAAGCTTGAAGTCACGTTTGTCAACTATTACAACTTTTCATGTTAAAATTCCCACTCGTGATATGAGGTCTTAGTATAATCTCTGTACCTGCGCGTAAAAATTCCAGAAATTTATAACTTTTAGACGTATTCAAGGGGAAATATCTCGTTTTATCAAATAAAATTATCGTTTACTTTTAAATATGACGTCATTTTCAGTCGCTGAAATATTTTGCCTATTGACTCAAACTCAATATCAGCGAAATGAAAAAAATAGTGAAATATCACAGCACCATCAGGGAAATTGTGTCTTTTTAAAAGCGAGACGTCATTTTCTGTTCAAATTTTTAAAAATATATTTTTAATTGTAATGAGAAAATGGCATCAGTAAGAATATAATGAATAAAGATAACTAATCCACTTTTAATAGAAATGAAGTACTTCAGTTGCCACGATTAGAAAATTGATATTAAAAACTATAAAAAAAATAATATCTCAAAAATAAATTGAGATACAGCTTTTAAACAAATTGCATTTAAAAGTGCATTTTTTTCTGCATACGACGGTGTAAACATTTAAAATGTGGGATGTTTAGAAGTTTAAAAATTTGCAGTAGCGAAAATTGCAAAAGCGAAATTTCATTTCAAATTTCAAAGTGTTGCCATTCGTAGAATGACGTATGCGTTACGCACAGATATGTTTGTCCTTTATAATATAGATAGGGTAGATATATAGAATATTTCAAGCGAAAATGGACGTGCAGAATTTTGTAATTTCCAATGCAACCTACAGTGGTATAGCTGGAATTGTTAGGTTACGCTGGTTCGCATAGTTACAAAATAGCTCTTTTAAATACTTTGTAGATTAACAAAGATTCATTGTAAGAAAATCTCTGTATTTAAAAAACAAGGCTGTTTTTTTAGTCATTTGCTCTGAGCTGTCTACTGAACAAACTTTTCTAACTATTTTTTAAATGAAGGCCATTCATCATTAGATGTGTGCGCACTATTTTTTTTTATTTCTATTTTTAATTTTTAATTTTAAATGTTTTTTTATGAAATTTCTTCAACAATATGGGAATCAAATTACTTCCATTGTTGAGGGAAATAATAGTGTTTATTTAGTTTTATTGGTTATATTATTTCTAATGTCATTTTCTCATTACATTTAAAAATAACTTTTAAAAATGTGAACAGAAAAAGACGACACACTTTTCTTTTTAAAGCTATGACAATTGTATATTTTTTTCATTCTGCCGTTTGTAAGTTTGAGAGGGCAGGCGAAATGTTTCAGCGAGCAAAAATGGCGTCATAATAAAAGGAAAGGATCATTTCCTTTGATGAAACTAAAGATTTTACCACGAATGTGCCTGGAAGACACGAATTTCTCTAATTTTTACGCACTTGTACTGAGATTAGAGCCTCAGTTCTAAAGTACGAATGTTCACATTCGGAGTTGTAGCTGACAAACGTGACTTAAAGTTGTTAGATATATTTATTAATAAACTATTGCGCGTTAAGATATTTTATAAATGGTAAATACGGGTATTAGAGGAGGATATGTAAATTTTCAGACTGTGAAAATGGCGTTAGGTTTTGATTTCTTGGGTAAAATTTCTATAATTGTGTCAAAGTGAAATACGTTTTGCCGATTTTTTATTTCGTAACACCAAGCATAAGATTTTCAATTGATAACTTCATCATAATTAATTATCTTCATTATACATATGTTACTGATTACTTATACAAGTAAGGTTAAACTTTTTAATAATTTTAACCGTTGAAGGTTATGGAAATAGTATTTTTGTAACTTTAGGTTAAATGTATATTTGTTTTAAGACTAACATTGACCAATGTAAGATGAATTTTAAATTTAATTAATTCTGTAGATTTAGTATAAATTAATGTAACAGTTCCTTTTTAAGCCTTTTCTTTCGTCGAAATTCGACGGGTTTCACCTCGTATATTAATATGATTTAATAAGGATTTTCCATGTATGTTTTAATCACCATTGTTATAAAACATATGTATATTTAAAATATATATATATTTCCCAAGCCTCCATTTAATTATTCTAAATTACCAGTTATTCTTTTCCCCCGTCTTAAATAATATTTTATTATTTATTCTACTTAAATTCTTTTTTTAAACGCGTGTTTTAATGTTTATCTTATTTCGATGCCTAGTCTAAAAACATTTTTTTAGTAACAAATCTTCCTTTAAAGCCGTCTCATTTCGCAATGTTAAAATGCTTTTAGGACAGTTCATTTAAATATTCTTTTTGTACCATTTTTTTTTTATTTTCATTCTAAAGTTTGTTTTCCTGCATTTCTATTGGCAAGGCCGTATCGCTTCAAAATTCTTGCTTTGATAAGTAAAGCGTTCCGCAATAAACCAAGCTTCTGATTCGACGAGAGGCTTGACGCAGTACGTAAAAATCACTGCACAGTCCCGGTATAAGACCTTGTGCACGAGCTCGGAAGAACATATTTTATCTAATTCGTAGTTGCCTGTGAGTAATATAGCCCGCATCATACATGGAATATATATTCAGATATTGGCTACAATTGTGCCTGATAGAACATCGAATTACAGATATGAAAGCAGCCAGTAATCTGTTTCCAGAAGCATATTGTAAACGTGGGAGACATTAGTGGTAATGTGTGATATAATTTAAATAAATATGTTATAGCTCCAATCACCGTCTCATTATTATGGAGAAATTCCCTGTGTGAATTTTTATCTATTGCCTTTATTTCAACTGCAACCGTCTTCACATTAAATAGTTCATACAAACGTCGCACAATGGAGTATTTGGTGGATTTAGCCGGCCAAAAATATTTCTTACTGAAAAATTGGACTAAAGTTTATTATTGATTAGTTTATCTTATTACTATCACTTTTAGTAGTTTTCTTTGAAAAATACATTATATATATATACAGGGTATATGGAAAACATTGCAATATGTAAAAATGACTTTAATGCAACAGAATATTAGTGAATATATTGTATTCCATCCGTCAATCTAAATGTATTTTTTCATATGCAGTGAAACCGCCCTGTGCGACCACCTGAACGACCATTTTTTCATGGAACGAAATTCATTCCTATAGGCTCAATACTAATTTTACCTCCATTGAGAGACCACCCCAATTGAACTCCCTATATGAGCGACCAATTTCTTTGAAGAAAATGAAACAAATTTCGTTTTTTCCTGGTCACTTTTAACCCTTTGAGCTCTGATGGGTGAATTTCTTCCCACTTAATTTTAATCTCCAAATGTCATTTTGGCACCGGAATATTCTCCCAAATTTATTTGAAAACAGGTCAATGCATTTTTTCGTTTATATTATAAGCCGAATCTTTTGTTTACAAAATACTGGTGTCAATGTGCATTTGGACATATTAAAGAATTCACCCCTCGATCTCAAAGGGTTAAAAGGTTTTATTAGAAAAATAATTCCTGAGAGCGCATTGTTCATCAAACTTCTAAACTAAGTTTAGAATTTTTTTTATACCTGTAACTATTAACTCATTAAACCCTTTTGTGCCTTTTCATGTTCCTTGTAACCAATATGAATTTTTTTTTCAAGAAAGAATGCTTATTCCTACTTGATTCATGCCATCTTTTCTGAAATTCAGGCTTGATATATTTTTTAAAATCATTTTTTATTTGTAGCTTTTGGTTTTCTGAACAATATTTTTTGTTAACAAGGTAATCCTCGAGATATTCTAGTTTTTTATCGAAATCAGGCAATTCTGGTCATCCATAAGGTTGAAGAGCTCTTGTCTTGATATAATTTTAACTTCAGATGGACCTGAAATAATTTTGTGCAGAAAATAATAAGAGTAATTAATTTTAAAGATATTTAGCTTTTAGAATTTTATTTAAAAATGCTCATATATAGAAAAACATAAGTTTGTGTAAAAAAAAATCCATCCTGGGATCCTAACAGTTTTTTAAAAGATATTATCTGCATAGTTGATGCATTTAAACTGAAAAACATCAACTGGAATCATCGAAAAGCATAAAAAATTCCTTATACAAATTTAAAAAACAAAAATTTGATGCTTGATCTTACATTTTAAAAACCATATATAAACATATGATATGAAATATAAAGATATTTACTTGGCTCTTTTGAAATCTAGAAATGATTGATATAAGTAAGAGTTTAAAACAAAAAACTGACTTAAATAAGTAGTCGCATAATCGAAGTTGAAGGTACGGCAGATCAAACTATTTCTACAAGTAAATATTAACTGTCGAGTCATAAAATCGAAGTTGAACAAAATATTGATCATAAATATAAATTTTAACTATTTTATGTCGTAGGCGATACTTTCTGATAATATTTGCAATTTATCTTTCCTAAAATATATTTTTTTAATTTCTTTTAATGAAAACGAAACATTTATCATTTAAGGAAACACAACGTGCTTGAAATAAAGTATTCCAAATTACCGATTGTTCGTAGATATTGTTTTCAACGTTATTAATTAAATATCTAGATCTCATTTAAAGTATAAAAAAATCATTTGAACTCATCGGGAAGTGTAACGAATTTTTTATAGAATATTGAAATTAAAAACACAAATTTCAAAAATGTTCGATATATTTTTTGCCTCTTTATAAAATCTTCTAAATAAATAAATATAAACATATTCATGTGGGATATATAAATACATTTACCTGGACTTTCACAATCCATAATTAAATACTAGATGTATTTACGAAGCAGCATTTATAAGATGTAAACTAAAACAGCGCAACATTTTCATTATATCATTTTTGAATTTAGAACTTAAAAAAGTAACATAGAACTTCAGAAACAGACGCAGGCAATATTTAAAAAAATTATGGGTCAGACATGTAAAACGGTACTTTTTTATGTCCGCAGGTGGTACATTCTGACAATAATTTCAATTTATTTATCGTAGAATACTTTTCAAATCGAAAGGGAAATGAAAAAATTGTCATTTACAGGAACATACAGTTGTGTGTTTGAATGGAATTCTTCTAAAATCGCTGTTTTTCGCCGCTACAGATTTAAAAATTATTAACTACATATCTTGAACTGTCATTTAGATTAAAAAAGGTCGTCCCGATCGACCTCGATGTATAACAAATGTTTTATAGAATATTGAAATTAACAACACAAATTTCAAATATATACGCCACGTTTTATGTCTTTTATCATATATGTCAAATTAACAAATATAAATATATTCACGTGAAACGTAAACATATATACATGGGCTTTCAGAATCCAGAACTATATGGTATAAGCAAAAGTTTATGGTGAAAAAATCACAGTGAAATAAACAGGCACAAAATGGAACTTTAAAGTACAAATAAAAAACTTACTGCTACAAACAAGTTTGACCTTCTCTGGTACCAATTTTCTCGCACAACAGAAAAAAATTATAAATGTACGGTGAATCCCCATCTATTTATCTTCATAATTAGCTACATTTTTTTTTTCTCCTCAACTGCGTTTGACTTTTGGCCGGCTAAATTCGAAAATTACTCCACTGTGCGTCGATGTCGTTGGTTCTTCATTAATTCCTTCAAAATGTCGTAACATATATGTGTCCTATTTAACTTATGAACATCTCTTGCTATATTTACAGCACATATACAAAAATTTTCAAAAATTTGAAAAGCAGTAAATTAAGTGATTTCTTGGTAATGAAATGACTCCAGCGTCCTCCAGCGTGATGTCAAATTGACAAGAAAATACCTTCTGCTATCTCCGAGATTAAAATTAAAGAAGATGGAGTATAAGATGATAATTGGACTCATAGCATTAGAAAAGAGGGATAAAATAGCACATCTGTGATTTCAAATGTTTTTGCAAAGTTTACTGCTACAAACATTTTATCTAACAGCAGAATTATCCTGAAAATCATTTGTCATTATTACCTGAAACAATAGAAACATTTGAAATACGAAAAGTTTTGAAAGATGGAACAATTTTAGAAGATTAAACATCATCCTTATTTCCAGAGAGGAAACATCCAAGAAATTAGTCAAGAATGTTACAAAGAAAATTTCAAGTTAATTATGCTGAACCGGAATTTTTTTTTAATAATGAGTGCTAAGAAATAAAGAAACAAATATCTATAACGATGCGATAAATGTTGAAAGACTACTTTCTCATCTTGAAACGAAATTATTGTTGCGCAGAAAATTTTATTATATGTTATTTCGAAATCTTTATATTATTGCAATGGAAATTATTATTGATATAATATACGAATCTCTACTAGTGTAATAAATATTATACTGGACAACAACGTTTCTGTCACAGAACAGAAATTAGTTGATTCTAGATCAGTTTTTTGCGCTGATTACAACTATGGTTTTCGTTTTCCTCTAGCCGGTACAGTTTTCGAGAAATGTGTATATTTAAGTTTAAGTAAATTTAAGATTTTTTGTGCTATTTTATGAAAATTTTAGATATAATAAATGCCAGATTTACTACCTTTTCGAGATATGAGTATTTGATTAGTTGATTCAGATAAATGTCACGATCTGCATATTATTAATATTTATCTGTCAGTTATTATGCCTAATTTGCATATTTTACAACGGTGTAAGTTTATCTAGTTGACACAGAATTGACGTAATGTTTTTTCTAGACTGCATGTTCATGCTGATTTCAAATTTGCAATCATTTTCCTTATATCTGTTTTTCAGTAAAATGAATTCGTACTTTTATACGGTATTCTCACAAATATGATATAAGAGGCTTTTTAGTGGTGAGTACCTCATTTTCAAAATGGTGAACATTGTCGTATTCCCATCAGGGGCATTTAAAAAAAAATAAAAAATGTAGTAGAATCAACCCTAACTAAATGAAGTACATAACACTGTAGCATTTCTGGCCTTTTTGACTAACAAATAAAATCTCCCTTTTTTTGAAAAACTAGAGTGATAGGAGAAAACAGATACTAGATTTTAAATCAGCGCAAGACACTGGTAGTATTCGTATGGCAGAAATAAATGGACGTAAAGAAACATTATTTACAAAAAAAAATGAAAATGATGCAAATAAGGTACATATTTCACGGTCACATGCCAGTATAATTTCAGATACTACGTTTTTCTAAAACAGATACGAATCATAACATAAAACAAAAAAGCCAGTCAGATAATGCTTTATGCCTTAAATTTGCATATAATTCTACAAAGTTTGCATAAATCGAAATAGGCAAATATCTCAAAACAAGACCTACTGGAGTAAATCTAAAACTAGATTCAGAATCAGTAGAAAAAACAGCATAAGAAACAACTAATTTCAGTTTTCTGAAAGAGTAAAAGTTCAAATTTGATGACCATGTTCCTAAAGACTGTTATGAAAGATAACGAAACTGATACGATTAATTTAATACAGTTAATGAAAAACGTGAGAATTTTTTAAGGTTGATTTTAATTTGTTACATATTCGTAAACTATTTTTTATTTAAATAATCACTTATCGCAATCAACGTTTAAGTACCCGTTTGAATGACTTAAAGTATCTTCTTAATAACACATTGCAAATATATTATGTAGATGTGTTGAATTAATTTCAATATGAAATTAATCTTAACGGTATAAAAACAAATGTAACCGCCTAAAAACACCAAGCATTTTAAACTCCCCTCCTTTACTTTTTTGGAATAATTTAAAGTAATATATTCACAAGAACCCGGCATTGCTTGTTAAACAAATACGTATAAATTAGAAAAAGTATGTTTTTTACATTCTTTTTTTTTCTGATTCTTAAAAGGTTTTTCGATACTCTATCTAAATTATAAAAACGAATTTTTTTTCAAGTTTAGTTTGAATTACTCTGATATTTGTTTAAAGAACAGAAAAAATGGTTTTTATTAAAGCGTTTTTTCTTATCTTTAATCGTATGATGTGGGATAAAAAAAATCTTTTTTTTTTTTTTTTCAAGTATTTCAAAAAAGCCCCAATATTATTTTTTACACATATAAAAATGAAATATCTTTAAAATTTTTGATGTAAACCTATTTATAAGATGTAAAAAAGAGGAAATGATCAGCAGTCAACTGCTTGTGGAATTAATTATGTTCATTCTGACTTAGACAGGTGCACACACAAAATCCAACTACTCTTTTAATTTATTTTAAATTGTAATATTCATGAACTTTGTAAAGAACCGGGAACGTTTACCGTTATTGTACTTGAGTGACTATGTGGCTCTTTTATCAAATCTTTTTTTTTTTTTTTTTTTTTTTTTTTTAATTTCTTGATGGATTTGAACGAAATTATTTTGTTTCACGTTGAAGCAAAATTAATTCGATGAATTAAATTGAATCCTCCATTTCGAAAATTGCATAAGTTCAACATTAATTTTTTTGTTGCAAATTTGTCTTTGAAGTTAAGGTCACATACTTAGAGAGAAATTAGATACGTTTATGTAATAGTTCCCTCAAAAAAGTCACTACAAATAGGATGTTTATTTATTAAAAAACAATGTTACTTAATTACAAGAAATATTCCAATCACCTATAACACAAAAATTTGAAAATTGCCAGATGAAAAAAGACGAATATTAATACCCGCAAGTACTGTTATTTAATTTCCATACGACATAGCTGTTATGCACCTCATATCAACCATTAAATTACAAATCTTAATGATTTATTACTCCTTTGATAAATTTTAATAAAATATCATTAATAATTTCTTTTACAACATTGGTAGGGCAATAAATCACATTTCTACGGGAAATACATTAATGCACTATAAACGATTTTTCCCCATTGAAAATAATATAATGTAATACTTTTGTGTGTCCTATAAACGACCTAAAAATCCTATACATTTAATTTTCAATACTGAACATTCTATAGCAATCCTCAATAACATATAAATATTACATGGCAATCTGTGGAAATTACAATTGTTATAACATATCCATATTGACAGACAGACAAACCAAATTCATAAACACTTCCCTTCGTTGTAGGAATATGTTATAAATGAAGTCCAATTTACTTTAAACTTAAAATTAAATTTGATTTTAATAAAATAAATAAATGATAGCCGACAAAAAAAATTAACGATTTAACTTCTACGAGACAAATGTCTCAAAGGCTTTTTTGCCCCCTTTGGTTTCATAAATTTTGAATAGTTACATTTACATATTTAATTACGGAAATACCATAATAAAATTCATTATAAAATTAATTATGCAGCTTCTGGATTCATCACTTTGTTAGATACATTGCTTTGTCCGATGCATATATACAGCCATGGTCGCTCAGGATTTAAGAAATACAGTGAGCTCAAAGAAGTTCTTAAACTATTTAGCTATTATTTGTTGCTAATTTTTTATTGTTGTCTGAAAATATTGTAAATTTTATTTTATCTAGTTTTTGAAATGACCAATTTAATAATATTAGTTTGAGCAAAAATTTCTGGGAAATTTTTAATCTAACAGTTACCAGTATTTGTATCGTATATAGCAGTACTAGTGGCGCAGTCCCAGACGTAGCGTCATCCGATTATGGCCTCTTTCGATCAATGCAACACTCTTTCAAGGGCCGTCGATTTAAATCCTTTAATGAAGTTCAAGAAGGATGTCAAGAGTGTTTCGATTCCAAGGAGCCGCCATGGTACTTCCAGCAATTCCGGAATCTGGCTGAACGATGGTAAAAAGTCGTGGACTATGATGGTTTCTACTTTGAAGAATCGTCCTTTTTGCGTTTGTTGTTAGTTTGCGCATAACAACACAACTTTCACAAATTTCCCAGAACTTTTTGCTCAACCTAGTATATTCCATAGCAAAAAATAGTGATGATGAAATAACAAGAACATGATATATAAAATCGGTATCACTTAATTTAGTCATTTATTCCTTAGATGTTTATATTCCAATGGTATCGTTTTGTATGTGCGCTTATGTGTACATTGCACATGTCATTTCAGATCATGGTAGCAAAGGTACATTATACCTTATGTACTTACCATATTTGTGTCTTTGAATTCATGCTTTTTTGTGATTCATAAGAAACCGATTTATATTCAGGTTACATCCTGTAATTAATTCATCTATAAGTGGTTTTTAAAATGAAATTCTTTTTTTTTTATTCGGAATAAGAAATTTCAATCGTTTTCATTTTCTATATGAGATTTATCATAATAATCATTATTGGTATTTTTTTAAATGTAAGACCGCTGTGTCTAAATGTGACGACCTATAAATGCGGCAATTTTCGTTTACTTAAAATGTTAACGCTACAATCGTAAAAAAAGATATATAATGAAACATTCAAATTTCAGGAACAAAACCCGAAAGATTTTACTGCATTAAAAACGTTTTCTTTTAAACAATTCTTATTACAATACACACTGTTCATTATTCATCGACCCCATTTGTCCCTAAATGCGAAGAAAAGTACCAAAAATGGATCAAAATACTAATTTTTTTAGCTTTGAAGATCGAATAACTGTCGTGAAATACTAGCGTCAGGGCCTTGCACGCATGTTTCATGTACCAGAATTGGAAGCTGGTTAAAAGGCGACAAGTTTTCGAATTGGAGTTCTAAAATATTATACGCATTTCATGAATTATTTTATTTTCAGAGTGATCTGTTAGCGATAAACTGTATTCTTCAAATGCGCAGAGACTTCAATTTTATGAGATTTACTGAGGCATTTTTATGCGTCATTTTCATTATATTATATCAAAATTATGTTTAAAGGAGAAATTGTGTTTAATTGAACTTTGCAGGGTTAATAAATAAGGAATTTTCTCTTCATCATGCAATTGTGTATTTCTTTGTTCGCGTACATAAATATGTATTTCAAAGGGTATATCTACAAATGCCTGTAGGGAACACCTTTAACCTGAAAATATACGGAATATGTAAATGAGATCATACAAAACATATGAAATTACTCCTATCCGAAATGGACATTATAAAAGGGTTAAATTCTTGCGGATCTGGTGCATGCGTAATACAGAGTAGATAAGTATACATTATGACTTAAATGATAAATTCAGAAACATTTTATACTAGAAATAATAGAAAAGGCAAAGCCCGCTAGCAGAGAAGTGTATTACTGTGGGAAAGAAAATTGGCTAATTAAAATTGATAAATATGATAAGCCAAAAAATGTTTCTTTATATTGAAGTATTCACAGAGAGCAGGTTACATATTTGGCTTTTTTTTAATTCCAAAATTTGGCATACATACACTATACGGCCAAAGGTGACAGGTCACTTGTGATTTTAGTCATTTTGTTAAAAATCTAGAAAAATACATGAGGAATTAACCTGAAACTGCAGGTGTGTAAACAGTATAGTATAGGCCATATATTTCCGACAAGATTTTTTTCCCGAAACCCTATAGGTGACCGTCAAAAATTGATAATGAACGAATATCTTTTGGATAACCTTGTAAAAACTAATGAAGCAAAAGCGTTCAAACTCGAGATTATTAATAAGTGATTTATTGTAATATACTGTGTTTATTTTTATGAAGATAGCATGTATACTCGTAGAGAAATGAAGTTTTTTATAAAAACAGTCCCAAATTTCGCAGTCCCAAAATATAATGTACATAATGTGTTAGCTAATTGTATAGAGCAACTTTTGTAAAAGTCTCAAAAACATAGTTTGAAAAGTCCGATAATAATCATTTATAGAATAAGCTCAAAATCCGATGTTTCCAAAATGAATCAAAAAGATGAGGGGTTATATCCATATATCCATTGATTAGTGGCAATATAGCATACACAATATTGTACGTACTACTGTATTTTGATACAGCCCCTCATCTTTTAGCTCCCATTTGGGAATAACGGATTTTGAGCTTATTCTAGAAACGATTATTATCAGACTTTTCAAACTATGTTTTTGAGACTTCCATAAAAGTTGCTCAATACATTTAGCTGACACATTATGCGAATTATATATTGATTGAGTTCGAGCATGCGCAATGAACCATTATTTAGTAAACCCGCTCATTTTTCATACAATTTTCATTATTTTTCATTCTGATTGTAGGGTATTGTGTATAATGTTGTTTGTCATACTTTCTGAAAAGAACTTTTTTTTATTTTAAGAACTCTGCAAATTATAAGCAAAAAAACTTGGCAACATTTGGGACTGTTTTTATAAAAAACTTAATTTCTCTACGAGTGTACATGCTATCCTCATAAAAATGTACACGGTATATTACAATAAGCCAATTATTAATAATCTCGAGTTTGAACGCTTTTGCTGCATTAGTTTTTACAGGGTTATCCAAAAGATATTTGTTCTTTTTCAATTTGTTGGCGGTCCTTTATGGGGTTTCGGGAAAAAAAATCTTCGTGGAAATATATGACTTATTATACTATGCTGTTTACACACATGCAATTCCAGGTTAATTCCTCATGTATTTTTCTAGATATTTAACAAAAGGTCTAAAACTGGAAGTGACCGGTCACCTTTGGCTATATAGTGTATAAGAAATTCCCTATAATATTATTTTTTATTTAATGACAGATATTTCGTGATTGCTTAGAGTTAAAATTCTTCTTTTAGAATTTCCGATATAAATTCGAAATTAATGAATTAAAATAAAGGTAAACTGTCAACCCTGAGAGAGATATCTTATTAACCAAAAACTTTCACTTGTTTTTATATGAAGACTATTACCGATTATAAAATGTATCAAATGTGAGTCTATTTTAAGTAATAAGAATTATATGTCATATAAAGAAGGAAGTAGTGGAAATTACTATTTTAGAGATGTTTAGGGGGAGAGCGGTTAAAAAAAAAAAAAGTTTCAAAACTACTGATCTAGATCCAAACATTCCAGAAACCAAAGATTATATATTATGGTCTACACGGAAGAGAAATGCAAAAATCAGTTGAAAGCAAACTGAAAATAAAAAAGTATTTTTTTTAAGAAATACAGTAATAACCCAGCAAAGAGGAAATTGCTGGGCAGCAGCAAGATACGTGCTGACAATGATGGAGAAGTGCTGGCTGATGGTCTACTACTTCATGAAAACTGCTGGACAGCTTCAGTCAACTTTGCTGTTGGAAATCATCAGATAAAATTCTGGTGGGCATCCATTTTATCTCATGCGCTGACGCACCACTACATGGAAGTGCACGAACTTTTGCAGTATTATTGCTGGGAACCCTTACGCTAGGTGGCGCTGCGAATATCGAAGACATTGAATATTTGAACACAAATCTGAAATGAATATCTTAACAAAACTATGCTGTGAAGCTTTTTTTTTTTTTTTTGAAACTGTAAAAAATATAGCACCACTGCCACCAACAAAATAAATAAGTATATGAGTAAATAAATAAATTCTTTATTTCAACGCATTTTTTTTCTCCTTAAATCTGGTTTTACTAGGTTACAAAGGATTTCGGTTTTCATAAATTACGCAGTTAAGAATCAATAATAAAAAAAGCGTTTAAAATACTTAGGATTTCTATACAATAGAATAATTTCTATACCAGTTTAATGATTAGGAACGTAAATCACAAAAGAAACAAACTTGAAATAGTGTAATGACAGCTTGAAAACTACGGGCAATCATAGCGTACGCTGAGAGGACTTGTTCGAGTCCGATCACGAAAACCAAGCAGCATCGAGCGCGGTCAGTACTTGGGAGGGTGACCACATGAAGTTCAAATACTTCTATTATAGACACTTCTACAGATGTTTCTATAGCTCTTGGTGAAACTAGCTTATAGAAAATAGAGTCATAATTATATAATACTTTGTTTTTTATAGAATCCTATAAGACATTTTTGTAAGGGAAAGTGCTGGGCCAGCAAAGGAATAGCAGTGGAATAGGTGCTAGCACAGCAGGAAAAGTGCCGGATTGAAGTAATGTGATGGCATACCAATGCTGGCCTGTTGTTGGCCATCACTGATGGGCCAGCTGCATTCGGCTTGGACACTTTTCGACAGGTTTAAGTACCATGTTTAAGGCAACCTTGCACTTTACCGCTGATGGCACTGCTGGCTGCCATCTTTTTTCCCGCTGATGGCCCACTGTTTCTTACTTTGCTGGGAAACGTTGCTTTTCTAAAATTAATGCTGTATTGGCCTTTCACTAGTCACATCTTGTTTTATACATAGTCTAAATTAAAAGTGTTTGAAGCAAAAGTTTTCAAACACTCATTATATAATTATAATATAGTAGTGAGGCTTTATAATATAGTAGTATATTAATAGCTTTATAATATAGCTTTATAATATAGTAGTATTATAATATAGTAGTGAGGCTCGCTACGCTCGCCAACAAGCCGTGTGATCGATTCGCGATTCCGTTCGGTATCGCGAAGCAATCCCTATTTTCTAGCCAATCCCAAACGTAATTGTTTCGCGTTTCCACTCTGGATCGCTTCGCTATCCCTTATTTTCTATACATTCAATTTTTAGAAACCACTTGGTAAAAACGCGTTCCTCCCCAACTCCTCATAATTTTATTTTGTTATCTCCAAGCACATAATCATTAGAGCTTACGGAGTTTCATAATTGTAAGAGTTATTAAATATAAAATCATTAAAATAAAAAGAAAGATGCACAGTTAAACTGATGTCATTGAGCTTGCAGGCTAACTGTATATTATACTCTTCTTTCAAAGAATAATGTCCCTCGAAAAATAAATTAAGGTGAGGGATTAACACCCCTCCCCCCCTGTTTCAAATATTTATACTTAACCAATGAGCCTCCAAATCTCATCAGGGAAGCGCCTTATCAGAATAAATAAGTATACCAAATTTGAAGCAAATCGGATATAAAAACCATTTATCTAAATCAAGGGGGAGGTATTAGTCCCCCGTTCTTCTCTTTATACTTAACCAATGCACATCCAAATCTAATGAAGGAAGCACCTTATCAGAATGAACCTAGAAAAAATGAAACAAATCGGATATTTCTATCAAGACTTATCGCGTCACGTACATGTATACCTACGTACGTACATACGTACATACAGAACCTGCGAGCGTAATAATAATTAAATAATCCACATACCCTCCCTCATAAAAAATTGGAGAAGGCTATCAAAATGCAGATGACCCGCCTCGCCCCCTCCTCCCTTTCTCTTTAGTTAATGGAAATTATCTTCTTTCTGTAAAAATCACTTTTGTCATCGATCACTGAAAAAAAGAAAAAAAAAAGTCTACCGAAATGCAGAAAATTCTTCCCTTTAAAACCACCCATCCTATCTAAATTCTCTACTTTCATAGTTTTCGCCACGTACAATCCCCGCTAAGAAAAGTGTGAAAGCTTTAACCAGTGAGACATTAACTATGCAGATTTTCATTCGTCCATTTCCAAATCGTTTGGCTCATTTCAAAATCGTAACTTTTATTTATATATAGAAGGATTCAATATTCTAGTTCTCAAAATTATTATTTTATAATATTAGTTTTATTAAGTTACCCAGCAAAGAAAGAAGCAGTGGGCCATCAGCTGGAAAAAAGAAGGCAGCCAGCACTTCCGTCAGCGGTAAAGTTCAATGGTGCCATTACATAAACTTGTACAAAAGTGTCCGAGCGGAATGCAGCTGGCCCATCAGTGATGGCCAACAGCAGGCCACCATTGGTATGCCATCATATTACTTCCATCCGGCACTTTTCCTGCAGTGCTAGCACCTATCCCACTGCTATTCCTTTGCTGGACCAGCACGTTTCCTTACAAAAATTTATTACAGAATTCAATTAAAAAAACAAAGTATTATAGAACTATGGCTCTTTTTTCTATAAGCTAGTTCACCAAGAGCTATAGAAATATCTGTAGAAGTGTCTATAGAAATATTTGAACTTTCAGCGGTTTCCATGTGGCCACCTTCCCAAGTACTAACCGCGCTCGGTGCTGTTTCGTTTCTGTGATAGGACATTAACAAGCACTTTCAGCGTATGCTATGACCGCTCGCAGTTTTTCAGCTCTCATTACAATATTTCAGGTTTGTTCTTTTGTGATTTGCGTTCCCAATCATTAAACTGGTATAGAAATTATTGTATTGTATAGAAATCCTATATATTTCATACGCTTTTATTTTATTATTGATTCTGAACTGTGTAAATTATGAAAATCGAAATTCTTTGTAACTTAGTAAGAACAGATTAAAGGAGAAAAAAAAAAGTCCGTTGAAATAAAGAATTTATTTATTCATTCATTACTTATTTATTTTGGTGGTGGCAATGGTGCTACATTATGTACATTTAAAAAAAAAAAAAATTCAAATACTCAATGTCTTCGATATTCGCAACGCCACCTAGCGTAAGGGTTCCCAGCAATAATACTGCAAAAGCTCGTGCACTTCCATGTAGTGGTGGGCCGGCCAACGCATGAGATAAAAGGGAAGCCCACCAGAATTTTATCTGATGATTTCCAACAGCAAAGTTGACTGAAGCTGTCTAGCAGTGGTCATGCAGTGGTAGACCATTAGCCAGCACTTCTCCATCATTACCAGCACCTATCTTACTGCTGGCCAGCAATTTCCTCTTTGCTGGGTAACATATTATTATATAAAGTTGTTTAGTATTAAGTGTTTCATCTTTAAATTTTATCTATTTTAAACTTTTATTAAGTATTTAAAAAATGACCGCGGTTAAATGAATATTTTAAAATGAAGCTGACAACATAAAATCAGGGCTGCCATGGGCGACTATTTTTCTATCCTATTCGCACCACTATTTTAAAAATAAATAAATTTTGTAATGTATTTCTCTTGCAAATGTTGTCAAACAGTATGTCAAAGGTTTTGGTTTTGAAAAATTGGTGCGTGATAGAATTAAAAAAGTCCTTCCGGCCAGTGCCGGGAGGAAGAGGTAGCTTTCAAACACCTTATTTTAAAAAAGCCAACTTATATTATTCAAACACACGAAGCTCAATTTAGTAAAACCGAATATAGGAGATTCAATACTAATTTTTATCAATACTAAATCATTATGAATGAGAATTTCACGAAATTAGTCAGCTTTATCCAAGCTGCTTTTATTTAAAGTAACTTATATTTGGCTGAGATGTTGATGTATACTATCCACATGCTTTCTCACATGGAAATAGGCGAATACGTGTGTTATCGCGTGACAAATACAAGATCGTTTCAAAATGTTAGCCATACTAGAAATTCAAAGTGCTATAATTCAACCATTTTTTAAGATATAAACAAAAGAACAAATTTTCAGAAACAAAATCTGCTCCGGAATCTTTGTATCACGGCAAAACACATAAAAAAATCTTTTTCATTTTCCAATTTTTTAATACCTCATTTTAAATTTTAAATTTAATTTTTTTTAAATGGCAACACTTTTGAAACAAGATGGCGAATAAAGCTGGCCAACGAACTCGGTCGGGACATTGGTATGTACTATGTACAGACCAAGTAACATCCAAATCGGTTCATAAATACGCTTGTTATCGCGTGACAAAAATCAGGTCGTTTTAAAATGTCAGCCACAATAGAAATTCAAAACGCTATAACTCAGCCATTTTTTTAGATATAGACGAAAAAAAGACTGTTCCGGGATCTTTGTATTAAGGTCAAACACATACAAAAGAAATCTTTTTCATTTTCTAATATTTTGGTATCTCATTTTAAATTTTAAATTTTTTAAATCTTTTTAAATGGCCGCCATTTTGAAACAAGAAGGCGGATGAAGCTGGCCAACGAACTCGGTCGAGATATTTGTATGTACTATGTACACACCAAAGTACATCCAAATCGGTTCATAAATACGCCTGTTATCACGAGACAAATATCAAAACGTTTCAAAATGTCAGCCACGCTAGAAATTCAAAATGCTATAACTCAGCAATTTTTTGAGATATAGACGAAACAAAAACTGCTCCGGAATCTTTGTATGAAGGTCAAATACATAAAAAAAAATATTTTTTCAATTTTCAAATTTTTGGTACCACATTTCAAATTTAAATTTTTCTTAAAAATTTAAATGGCAGCCATTTTTAAACAAGACGGCGGATGAAGCTGGCCAACGAACTCGGTCGAGACATTGGTATGTAGTATGTACAAACGAAGTTACATCCAAATCGGTTCATAAATACGCCTTTTATCGCGTGACAAAATTCAGGACGTTTCAAAATGTCAGCCACGCTAGAAATTCAAAATGCTATAACTCAGCCATTTTTTAAGATATAGACGAAACAAAAACTGCTCCGGAATCTTTGTATAAAGGTTAAATACATAAGAAAAAAATATATTTCCGTTTTCAATTCTTTGGTACCACATTTCAAATTTAAAATTTTTAAGAACATTTTAAATGGCCGCCATTTTGAAACAAAATGGCGGATGAAGCTGGCTAACGAACTCGGTCGAGACATTGGTATGTACTATGTACATACCGAATTACATCCAAATCGGTTCATAAATACGCCTGTTATCACGAGACAAATATCAGGACGTTTCAAAATGTCAGCCACGCTAGAAATTCAAAATGCTATAACTCAGCCATTTTTTGAGATATAGACGAAACAAAAACTGCTCCGGAATCCTTGTATGAAGGTCAAATACATAAGAAAAAAATACTTTTCCGTTTTCAATTCTTTGGTACCACATTTCAAATTTAAAATTTTAAAGAAAATTTTAAATGGCCGCCATTTTGAAACAAAATGGCGGATGAAGTTGGCCAACGAACTCGGTCGAGACATTGGTATGTACTATGTACATACCGAATTACATCCAAATCGCATAAATTCGAGAGTTACAGTATGACAGAGGTCATATATATATATATATATATGGATATATATATATATATATATATATATATGGATATATATATATATATATATATATATATATATATATATATATATATATATATATATATATATATATATATATATATATATATATATATATATATATATATATCAACTTTTGAACGGAGGGTGGTTTCGGGGTCTGGGGGTCATGATCGATGAAAATATACCAAAATTTTTTGAAATTGCTTTCCTCCGAACGGCTGCAATAGGTAGCTTTTTGTAATGAAAGCTACCTAAAAAGCCGGTAGTAAAATGCATTTAAGCACTTTGCCACTTCATTTAGGTGTTAACGCCTTTAAATGCGACCCAAAATGACCTAAATTTGACAATCGCATTATGATTGCCTAGGTTACAGATCAGGATTCTATTTCTAAAAAGCAAGTTAGTTTTGAACTAAAGGATCCTTATTCAATCTATTTTCGAGGAATAAAAGTATATTTATTTATTAAAATGCCAAACATATCATAAAAGCGAGAAAACTTCGGGGAATCGCGTCCTATTTAGGCACAACGATGTAATACTTGGAAAAGAAACCGTATAAATTTTTATCGATTTTTTTCGCAGAAAAATAAAAATGTTAAACTTTATTTGATTTGGAATAAAATCATCTTTACATTTATGTTTAACTCTTTGAAGCACAGTGGAGTATTTTTATACAATCTAACGTTAATCAATAATGTACCAGAATTTGTTAATATAATTTTACTTTCATAAATTTGCAGAGAAAAGTTTTGTAAAAATGCATTTTCTTAATTTCAAATAAATTATTTTGAAAATTCCAACAGGAATTCAACAACATAGAAACGCAATGGCTTGGCCTTGAAATGGTTAAAAATATTAATGCATGTCTCCATATTATTATTATTAGTTTCCATAAGAAGAAATCGAATTAAATTGTCAATCCTAACACATAATTTGTGTTAGAATATACGCTTCACTCAATCGTTTGGAAGTAAGCTTCAAATAATATTTTCTTATTCTATTGCCGCAGCGTATGATATCCGGTCGTCTGTAACTGCGGTACATGAGACCAAGGAACCAACATTATGTTGATATCATTTTTCGACCCCACGTGAAACAGTTCCTAAATGATCTTCCAGGGTCAATTTTCCTGCAAGATAATTCTTGCCTGCTTAGAGATAGAGTTGCTCAAGATTTCCTACGTCATGTTCAGACACTTCCATGGCTGTCCCACTCACAGGACTTATATAGATCATGTGTGGAACCGGCTGAAACGGCAGATGCTGCCGTGTCACTCTGTACATGATTTGGAGGTGGGTATTCAAGATTTCAGGACACATTTGCCTCAGGACAACATCAGAAGTCTAATCAACCCAATGCCTGACCGTGTTGGGGTATGTACTGCAGAAGGATACTGCCCGACGCGCTATTGAAGTTGCACTGTATTTGTCTAATTGTACACATTGTATTTCCTTAATTGTCTTGAATTTGGTATAAAGTGAATCTCTCATCTGTATCATTTTGTGTAAAATTTCATTTCAATCCCGTGCTCTCGTTTTGGTGCGCTATTTCCAATATTCCTGAGTGTATAGATATTCAAAATTTAGAGCTTCTAATGTTAAATTACATTTTTATATTTTTATTGAAATTTCTTGAAATTATAAACCTAAAGTGATAATATTTTGCGTGCTTATAACACTAAAAAACCCAAACATAAATGCATTGAATTTGTAATTAAAAAAATATATGTATCATATGAATTATGAACTATGAAATTAATATTTGAAAAAAAAAACATGATTAGCATCCTACAGTTTTTTGATACATTTATATATATTATGTCCTGCTTTATGCGAATTCTCAATTTAACATTTTCTACTAACAAGGGAACCACTTTTGGTGTTGCTCGCACCTGGCATTGAGACCTGGTGCATTTTAAAGCCCTATATTCTGAAGTTTGAGAACCGATAAAATTTTTCTGTTAAAATAATATTTCTTGATTATACAGCAGCATAACTTTCTGAAAATACAATTTTCGAGACCACTTATCGGACTATTAATATTGAATTGTTTTAAAGAAAAGCCTTTAAAAATAAAAATTAGTTAATAATAAGTATAAAATATTGAAAAAAGTTTGAATGTTCCTTCAAAAACCCACAAATTTGATTTTGAAAAATTGCAACATTATATTCATATTTTTGGCGGGGAAACAGTTGGCGTTTATTTTCGAATGTAGAGCTTTCCGGAAACCCTAGCCAAATTTCTTAGCTGAATTTGTAATAGCTAGAAATCGCAATTTCCGACCAATCTTGCCACAGTATTTTTTTCTAAATTGTGTAAAAACATTAATTTACTTAACGATTACTTTTACCAAAGGATCATTTAATTCAACAACATTTCATTTTAAACATTCGAAACTTTATTTCATTCGAATTCAAAAGAAAATAGTTTGCATATTTTGTATTTCACTAAAAAATAGTTTTCAATGATCTTCGAAGCTTTTATAGAATTATATTTATTACTTATATATTTATCGTCTGGATAGAAAAAAAATAAAAACCTAGTATTTGTTTCTTATGCTATCAATTATAAAAAAAAAAAAAAAAAAAAAAAAAACTAATCTGATATAATTCTAGTAATATGTTCTGTACATTTTCTCTTTGGATAAGGCGGGCGGAAAAATTGTAGCGCCATATTTGACGACTTAACTCACTTTTGGCAACAAATAAATATGTAATAATAAAAAATTAAATGTATAAAAAGTATATAAAATATTATTTTAACAGAAAAATTTTATCGGTTTCCTAACTTATATGTATAGGGTTACAAAACGCACCAGGTCTCGATGCTAGGTGCGATCAACACCAAAAGTGGTTCCCTTGTAAGTAGTGTTCGAATAATGATTAAAAAAAGTCTAAACGCCGGTTTAAAGGACTGTCTATGATGAGCAGAAAGGCATATTTTGAAAATTTACATTTTACTCGTTTTATTGAAATATTTGGGCTGGCAATAGCCGAAACATATTAAACTGTGAAAAAGGTCATATGGGCAATAGATAAAACATTAATAGAAGTGACATAGCCATTCTGTAGTAATTCAACAATCAAGTACTGGTCTTCATCTGGATGCAGCCCCTAAAGCATTCTCATTTTAAAATAATTGATTTCTGAAACTTTGTATTTTGGCTAATTGAACGGTCTACATTGTATTTATGGTGTCATACTTGGGTATTGCTAATGAAAAAAACAAAGTTTGGGTTCGTTGTGATACGTAGATTGTTCCCTAAGCAAATTATATATACATATATATATATATATATATATATATATATATATAATTTAAAAGTAACTTTAGTTCCAATCATTTGGTACTAGTAACTTTCTTCTAAAATAATATTTTGCATAGTTAGTAGGAGATGTATTGTGTAGCAATATATTTTGTTTCCTTCCCCAGGCAGTTTAATTAATCTCACTTTTAAACATCTCTTATTTATTTAATCTAACATTTTCTGTTTTAAATTTACTGGTTTCATTTCCCATTTTCAGTTTAAGCACTGTTTTCATTTCAGCACGCGATGTTCAGTAAATCACATTTTGCGATCCTCTTTGCGCCGTTTTAGCGAGGTCGTCTCGCTCCTGTCTTTTCTTGGCGCGCTCTCACCTTTTTACGGCAACCGTTTAGCTTCCGCGCGTGAGTTTAAAAGCGTTCTCTCTCTCTCTCTCCTTGCAGGTAGTCTAGTGCAGTCATTCTGGTATAGAGTAAAACGGTTTAGATCGCCGCGCATTTCGCGGGCCTCGTGCCCCGAATGTGCCGGTAATGTCGGAAGTCAACGCCGTAGTTTTTCTAGAGAATATTTTTATAACGAGGCTAAGTCTCCTTTCCTAAGGACCTCTTCTTAGTGTTTTATTCAACTAGTTGTAGCGTATATCCACATGAATTATTAAGAAAATCCTTTGTGAAAATCAAGACTGATTTCTAGCCTCACAGATGCTTTATGATCATCGGATGCCTAGCAGTGGACCCCACCTTTCACCTGCATACCATTTACTGAAAGAATAAAAGTCTTCCTTGTTTAAAATATATGCAAGTGTTAGTTTTTCATTGCAAGAGTGGAAGTACTGTATTTTATTTCCTTTTTCTTCTCAGCTTGATCACCCACTAGGATCAAGTTATTAGTGTACATTCGCAGCACATATGTAAATGATTAATCGAGGCAACTGGACGATCGCGTTTTATTCTAATGAATCCACTTCTAGTATAAAATAATAATGTGGCAGTTTTGTGAAAATAGAGAAATAAATAGATGAGAATAATTGCTGAATAAAATGAAATATTATACACGTGTAGTATTTGTGCTAAGTCCATTTTTTCTTTCAAATATTTCATTTGCAATGAAAATTTTAGTGAATATGAGAAAATATGATGTCTCTTACGACATTTATAACGTTTTTTTTTCAAGATTTAATAGTTCAAATGATGGATGTTAATAGATAGAAATGCAATACAAGATTATGCCTTATTTTAGCACTTTGTGCTCTGTCAAGATGTGTTACAACAGTTTTACATTTTAAGTATTTTTTTTTGCCTCAAGGAAGAAGATTTTGTTTTTAAAATGAAAATTTTAAGTGTTTGTATTGTGTGATGTGAAGGAGATGACAAAATTCAAGTGTCTTTAAATCTATTATAGAGAGCAGTAGGATCTTCTCACAGCATTCGGTACAAAGTTTCATTTTTCATGAATTTAAATATTAAATACAATTATTTCTCAAGATTTTTTTTAAGAATGCTTGTATAAGCAGATATAAAAGTAGAAGAATTCAAGTTTGCATCAAAAATTCACATACATATATTAGGTGTCCATTTCATATGGAATTTTTATCTTCATGTTTAGCACTATTGGGCTTATATGCGACATGAAAAATTTTTTTCTTGCATTATGAGGGTACGTGCAAGAATTCTTCCATTACAATAGAAAATTAGAGTGCTGTATTTTAATACAGAATTTGTGTGGTCTGCGTAGTCAGCAATTATATTATGCAGTTTGTTTTCTTCAAAACATATCCACGTTTATAGCAAAATTTTATATAGTCAATTTTTATTTTAAGGAATGGTATAAATAATTTCAAGTTTTTTTTTATATTTTGTGTCAATGTTGAAATTGTATTTCAAAAAGCTGTATTTTATTATACAGATATAGTGTGTGTATGGAACCATTATGACACAGATTTAATTACTTGGATGTTTTATCCACGTTTTAAAAGTTAAATAGTTTTTATAGTTTGTGAAAACCTAACAAGAATACCAGTTAAGTGAAAGGCATACATATCATATGGAACAGTATCCAGTTTTTCTTTACGAAACTTTACTCTACAGTGTTAAAATTTCATCTCAGCATCTTGTATTTTCATCAATTTGTGTTTTTTTTTTCTACTCATCAGTGTTACGTCACAGTGTATCTTCCATGCCAGTTCATAGTCATCATTCAAAATTAACATTTTAGAGAAGACATAGAATTGTGAAAAATTCAAGTATTTTATAAATAGTTTGTTGTGTGATAAAATACACAACAATATTAATAGAATGAAACTGTTGTGACTTTTACGTCCAGTGTTTAATTTATCTTCATAGCATGAACTCTTTCAAGCAGAATAGAACATTTTTTTCTTAGGCATAAAATCTTACATGCAGTGATACTATCTTCTGATACCAGCATATTTTTACAGCTACAAGATTAGGACATCTGTCTTATAATTTTTAAATAATCCTTTTGTTTTTTTTCAACTTATGTTTGACATAGTTAAAGATGCTGTTCAATACATCCAACATCTGCAGCCAGATGGTGAATTTTTTGTCATAGAATTTCTTTTAAATTAATTTGTTCTGAACTCTTTTTCAGTTTTTTTAATATATATGTATACATTGTTGTTTTAGGTTTATAATGCATTTTTTCAACAGGTTCTAGTGGTGACTTTGTCACATTTCAATTATAATGTAGTGTTATAAGATTCAAATGCATTTTTAAACTTAACAATAATTGTTTTTAAATTTTTACAATATTCCAGTGGTGACTATAGTGGTCACACCGTTTTCCAAAAATTGTAGTGAAATGCAATTTTTTGGGGCACATTTTTAAAAAAATTGACTCTTTTTCAAGATTGCACATTTTTCAATTACTAGTGGTGACTTTGTGTCACATTTTGAAGTACAAAAAGAAAAAGAATAAAATGAAATTTTTTTTGTACGTTACATTTTGACTTTTTTCAAAAAGTTAATTTTTCCAATAAATTTTTTAGTGGTGACTTCGTGTCACATTGTTAGTTATTTAGTAGGCTGTAAATTTTTTTAATGCATTTTTGGTATCATTCTCAATTTTTAAGATTCAATTTCTAGCAACATTCCAGTGGTGAATTCATGTCACAATGTAGTCGTTAGACTAATATTTCATGAAACATGTTTGTTTCACATTTCCACTTTTTTTACATTTTTTTAAAATTTTACAATAGTTTACGGGTATCAATTTTTTTCTCAACCATTCTTTGCGAATGACTCATTTTTTTATGTATCATGTCAACGATACTTATAGACATGATAGAATGGTTTGAGTATTGAAATAATATTTTAGAATTTTTTTACCAGTGTTTGTCTGTTGACAAAATTTTAGTGAATTTTCAAAACCTTTTTGAATTTTCAAAATTTTCTTGAATTTTTTCAAAAAAAAAAAAGGAAAAGTTTTAATTTTTCTTTTATGTGTCTATGTTCTTCTCATGTTATGTTTCTTCTCTAGAATGTACTTACAAGAAAATATTCAAATTTGTGTTTAAAAAAAAAAAATAGATATACTTACATTTTACAAATTTTTTCAGAATACTAACATGCTAGCAAAATCTCAAAAGAGATGTAAACAAAAGTAAGAATATTCTATGGGAATATTTATTTTCATGTAAACATACATGTTTACAAAATCTTTTTTAGTCTATCAATTTTTACCATGGTTTAATAAATTATTGTGTACGTACATATTGTTTCAATTTGTGAGCTCACACACACACCTTTTTACTTTTGATTATCACTGTTTGGTGTTAAATTTTATTGCTCTGGCAGTGTGTTTTTATATTTGTATGTGTTTAAAATTTTTTGATAGGAAGTATGCTCTTAGGGTTATGCAGTTTTGCCCATGTTGTGAGTAGTCTTTTTCATGTGATTAGTACTATGTGTATAATGTTTTTATCTTTCCTATTTTTTTGTGGTACCACTCCCCCTTTTCTTTCTTTTAACTTAAAATAATGTAATTTTTTATATAGGTTTAATAAGGTATAACTGTAATTTTTCTCAACATTTGTGTACATGTACTAATTGTTTTTGAAAGCTACCCACCTTTAGGGTAACGTCTGTTCCCCGTGTAGTCCTGACGGCATCTGATGATCCTCCGGTATTCTCTCAACTTCACTTTTTCTTTTCGGGTTTGTTGTTTACCTTGTTTTGGGTAAGTTCTTTTTTCAGTCATTTCATTTAATTGTTTTTCCATTTAATTGCTTGTCTCCTTTAGTTCAATATCAGTCACTTTTAGTCCTTTTGTTCATTTTTGCATCTTGTTTGGAATTCTTAGTGTGAAGAAATCAACTTTATTTCTGCAATAAAGCATTGGAGTTTCAGACCTTGCTTCAGCTCTTATAGCTATGGACTAAAAGTTCTTTTTCAACGTTTGTTGGGGTGTAATATATTGTGTAGCAATATATTTTGTTTCCTTCCCCAGGCAGTTTAATTAATCTCACTTTTAAACATCTCTTATTTATTTAATCTAACCTTTTCTGTTTTAAATTTACTGGTTTCATTTCCCATTTTCAGTTTAAGCACTGTTTTCATTTCAGCACGCGATGTTTAGTAAATCGCATTTTGCTATCCTCTTTGCACCGTTTTAGCGAGGTCGTCTCGCTTCTGTCTTTTCTTGGTGCGCTCTCACCTTTTTACGGCAACCCTTTAGCTGCCGCGCGTGAGTTTAAAAGCGTTCTCTCTCTCTCTCTCCTTGCAGGTAGTCTAGTGCAGTCATTCTGGTATAGAGTAAAACGGTTTAGATCGCCGCGCATTTCGCGGGCCTCGTGCCCCGAATGTGCCGGTAATGTCGGAAGTCAACGCCGTAGTTTTTCTAGAGAATATTTTTATAACGAGGCTAAGTCTCCTTTCCTAAGGACCTCTTCTTAGTGTTTTATTCAACTAGTTGTAGCGTATATCCACATGAATTATTAAGAAAATCCTTTGTGAAAATCAAGACTGATTTCTAGCCTCACAGATGCTTTATGATCATCGGATGCCTAGCAGTGGACCCCACCTTTCACCTGCATACCATTTACTGAAAGAATAAAAGTCTTCCTTGTTTAAAATATATGCAAGTGTTAGTTTTTCATTGCAAGAGTGGAAGTACTGTATTTTATTTCCTTTTTCTTCTCAGCTTGATCACCCACTAGGATCGGGTTATTAGTGTACATTCACAGCGCATATGTAAATGATTAATCGAGGCAACTGGACGATCGCGTTTTATTCTAATGAATCCACTTCTAGTGTGCAAAAGACAGTAGTGAACCCTTTTTTAGAAATATTATAAGCACCCATTAGAACAATCAATACTTCTTAATAAGATGTTTACTTTTTTTCCCCACGACTGTACATTTTTAAAAGCAAAATTGAAATTCGTAGAAAATTCTGGGAAAAGTATCAATAGTATCAGTTCTTTTTAACCTTTACCCAGTAATCCCCAGTTCGCTAGAAAAATGTGTAATTTAAGGGGACTTGTACCTTTTAAACGCGTTGAAAATTAACGAAAAACTTTAAAGTTTGAATTAGTCTATCTTCAAAACATTTTTATGTATAAACATGAATTTTTGGATATTGATTAAACAGATTGTGCTTTGTAATATGCTACCATTAGCAATTTATTAGCCTTTTTCAGAATTTGTGTATTGTTGGAATTAAAATAGCTCTTTATTTTTACTCCAGAAGTCATTGCGCGCATGATATCGTGGGAAATTATGTATGGATTGTCGTGAAATTTGGTAAAGATACTAAACCATTTATGTGTTTAAAATGAACTACTTTTAAGTACTTAAAATGGTAATATTTTTAGTTAAGACAATTTTTATTCATTAAAAATATAAAAAAAATTATTTTTTTTTACAAAAATATTATTTTTATATAGTTAATGAAATAATGTTGGCCTAAGAGTAGTTCATTTTAAACACACTTATATTAGTATCTTTACCAAATTTCATGACAATCCATACATACATTCTCAAGATATTATGCACGCAATGACTTCTGGAGTAAAGAAAAGAGCTATTTTGATTTCAACAATACACAAATTTTGTAAAAGGCTAATGAATTTCTAATGACAGCATATTACAAAGCACAATCTGTTTAATCAATATCCAAAATTTCATGTTTATACTTTAAAAGGTTTTGAAGATATACTAATTCAAACGTGGACGCTTTTCGTTAAATTTTGTCGCGTTTAAAAGGTACAAGACCCATTAAGCAAAACTGCAAATTTATATCTTCATTAAAATGTATTAATTAAATTTTGAGTAAACATTGCTTTTTATTATCCATTTTCTGCATGTGGGTACCTTCCGCACAAAAGCCGAAGGTGACCCATAGCGTTCTGATAAAAGGGCATTCGGGTTAATTAATTTGTAAGACATAGACATTTGAAAAGTTCCTGCATCCAACCTTGCTATTACCAACATGAGTATATTTCTACTTTATAAAAATAATATGTGCAGACGTTGCGAAAATCTATCTTAATACCTACAAGATATTTTCTTTTCGCTTATTAATATATTTTATTTTGGCTATACAATACTGAGTTATACCATTTATTTAATTGTATTATTTCTTTTATTTCTCTATTTCCCTCTATTAATAGTGATACATTCGCATGACATTACTAATGCACTGCTTGTAATATATGGCTCCCGCAATTACAATGAACTACGTATTTGCGTAGCAATAACAGAGTTTAAATGCTATTTATCAAATATGATTCTTTTACGACATTTATTGCTGTGGGCGAGCGAGATTTGACCAGTTATAACTGAAATGTTGAAAATGAAATATAGGGTGTAATAGCAACCTTCTCTTGAAGTTGACCATAACTTTTATTAGCATATAATTTAAAAGATTTAGCTACATGTTGTGAAAGTGAAGCATAATTATTTCTTTACAGCAGAGCGGGTGTTTATGGTTGTTCATGATATGGTAATGTAAATAGTATTTCACGTGAGAAATGGATAAGCTATGCAAATTACACAAACCTAAGGACAAAGATAATAGTTTGAATGCCGTATTCACCACAGATAAAGATACTAATAGAATATTTAAATTATGCATTTCATTTTATATGTTAGTTTACAGAAATAACATTATTCAACGCATAAACTTCTAATATGTTTATGAAATATAACAGAATGTTAATTTATTTTAAAAATGGCTTAATAAATTTTTGTGTATATATGTATATGTATATGAATATAATACATATATAATATACTTTTATTATAAAAAAAATAATTATGAAAGTATAAAAAGATTAAACAGCTGGCATGGATATTTTTTCTCTCTATTGGTTTTACGCCTTGTTAGCAACTTGAATAAAAATTCATGTAATTAAATTAAAACTAAAGAGATTGGAAAATATCACGAGATTGTATACATATGACTTTGAGGATCTATATAAAAGTATATATTTAGAAAATATGAAGTCTAAAATCATGAATTTTCCCAAGAACTATAAAGAAAACGGCTATCACAACTGAAATGTCCACATATTTGTACTATTATTTTAACACAATCAAAGTGACCTGTAAAGTTATCATACGAATTGAATATTTCCAACTGAGTGAAAAAATCCCCAGGCCGGGAATCGAACCCAGATTCTTGGCTTACAGGGTCAATGCTCGACCGTTTAAGATAACAGGGCTGACAACCGGCTAGCATATTTCGCTCACGTAACCTTATATGTAATAATGTCTTGTCTGTCATGTAGACAGCTCAACAGAATAAATAGCAGGTAAAGTAACTCCATATAAACGATGGGAATAAAGATAATCTATTATTTTAACACAATCAAACTAATTGGTAAAGTTATCATATGAATTGAATATTTCCAACTGAGTGATACATGCTCGCCGATTGTCAGCCTAGTTTGCTTAAAAGTTAGAGCATTGTTCCCTGTAAGTCAAGGATCTGTGTTTAATTCCCCGCCTGGGCATTTTGTCGCTCAGTTGGACATATTCAATTCGCATGATAACTTTACCAATCAGTTTGATTGTGTTAAAATTATAGTTTAATAATTTATCTACATTCCGATCGTTTATATGCAGTTCCTGTACCTGCGGTTTATTCTGTTGAGCTGTCTACAAGACAAATGAGATGTTATTACCAATAAGATTATCGGAGCGAAATATGCTCGCCGGTTGTTAACCCAGTTAACTGAAATGGTTGAGCATTGGCCATGTAAGCCAAGGTCTGAGCCTTTTTTTGCTCAGTTCGAAATATTTAATTTGTATGATCACATATATATTTAATTATGTTGTTTGTCAGACTTGTCTGTTGGAAGGAGAAAATGAATATAAACAGGTGAGAGGTATTCCAATGGGAGATAGGTGCATCTCCATTCTGGCGGATATTTATCTTTTTACGTATGAGATTGGATATTTATTGAATAAAGACTTGAAGATCGAAAGATATATAAATGACATTTTAGTTGCCAATATGAATAATAATTAATAAATATGTGATTTTAAATGTTGTACAAGTACTGAAAGTTTAAAAAGTGCGTTTGAAAATCACAGCAATATCAATTACGTAGCTGTTAAACTGGAAATTAAAAATGGAGTCTTAGACTCTGGTATAAGAGAAAACGTTTTTATATTGAAGATATATAAGATATAGTGATATATAAGAGAAAATATTTTGACATTAAAATAAGAGAAAATTTAATAGTAACGTGCAGTTGTCAATATTCAGAAAAATATACATAAGCGCTTTAAACCGTATAGTGAAATTGATTTCAAATATTGATTAAATAGTTGGTGAAATTTTTCTATTTTACGTTAACGCTAAAAGAAAGAACTTCCCAATATAATTTTTAAATGCTTTAACTTGTAACTTTCTCAAGATAAAAAGCTATTAAAAAAATCAAATTATTCGACACAAATGATATATAAATAGGAGATATCGGATGAAACTAGTTCTGCAATATACACTTTCAAAGATTTCATTAGTTGCTCTCACGTTTGTTTGGTGTTTTGAACCTTTTGTTCTCGACAACTGGGGGTGGGGGCGTAATGCACACAAAACCTGCTAAACCCCGCAGTGAATGTTTTATCCATACTGTCTGTCACCAAATTGTTTATCTACGTTATTCACGGTTTTGTTGTTTCATATTTTAATAGTTGTGGTTTTTGTTATTTGCTTTTACGAGGCTGACTTACTTATTAGATAGACCCTTTCTTTTAAATAAAATAATAAATTTTATGAATTTTTTAGAAAATAGCGAATTTTTTATTACTAACCCTCTTCTTTTGTGAGTTATCTCGCTCTTTGCGCGATAGTTTGATCCTCGCTTGATCCTCGGCCTGATTTCTGGTTTTGAGCTTTGCGGCTTAGTAAATTTTTGTAAATATGTCTCTTTTGCAGTAACAAACAACTTATAATCTCACAGAATATAAGTCTGTGGAATTTTGCTTTAAATTGGTAATATATATCTTCTGTAAATTAAAATTTGTTTCAAAGCTCAGTATCCAGTTGAAAATGTACTTATTGTGTTGGTATTTAAGTGTATGTGCATTCATATAACAATATTTTCTCGTTCTCACCTTACTGTATATCTCCATAGAAAAAATAAAAACCACTTGTAAAATCACTTCCTATCACTTCATTGTATTTAATTTTAATGGGTAATTTTTTTCGGTAGTACCTGTATTGTTATATGCTATTTGTATTGCACTGTAGTTTTACTTATTTGTAATATTAATAATTTTATGCATTGATGGTATTAATTTTTTATGGAAATTAATATTTTGTCGATTAGGCAAAGTTATCATATGCAACCTCAAAATTACCTTAAATTATGCATCAAATTATCATATCCATAGAAATCCATGATCATCTGTTAAAAAATGACCTAAAAACTTGAAAATGTTACAGTTAACACAGGAATTTGTTTTGCCAGTTGTCAACTGATTTTAAACCATGTTAAACTTCAGAAGTTGGAATGTATTCCCCGGGGATTGCACTACATCTCTAAAGCGAAAGCTGCGTTCCCGGAGTTGTCATCTCTGTGCAACTCTGCTGTTCAGCCTCCTTTTCTCTTTGAAGAAGAATTCAAACATGCGCGTATTAGATGCTTTGCAGCGGAATTTGAAAGCATATAAAATTGATTCCAAGAACAATTGCAACTGTTTTGCGCAACAAATGTAGTAAAAGCATTAGGTGGATAGTTATGAAAGCAATTTACGACGTTTCCATTTTGACCTACAATTCAGATATGCGTGTACTATGGGAAATTTTATATGTGTACATGCGCAATGTTCAGCTATCTTCCTCTTATTAGTATTACCTTTTTGGATATATATTTCTGAATTATGTCATATACTTAATTATGTAAGGCATTTCTTTGTTTTGCTACATTTACAATGCTTCTTTTACATGAGAGGTAAAAAATAAACGTAAATATATTTTAGAAGTTTCCTTTACAAGAACCTTATCAATGTGTACTACTACTGTAATTAAAATAAACAACGCATTTGCTTAGCTATAGCAGGGTTTAACTGCAAATTTATCACAGCATTCTTTCAGAATATCTATTGTTATGGATAAACGAGATTAATATTGAATTCTGTCTCAAACGGAGAAAACGAATTATTAGGTTGGAAGGCCATTTCTCCAAATTGACGAAATCTTCATTTGGCAGATAATTTGGAAGATATAATTTTTGTTTTGAATTCAAAGAATACTTATTATTTGCTCCAGATGAGGGCGGGGGTGTTCATGATTGTTCATAATATAGTAATAAAAGTATTATTTCACCTAATAATTGGCTATTCAAAACACATAGCTAAGAATAAATAATATGTTTAAATTCAATTTTAGCACATTTGAAGGGATATTTTTATTTGCAGCGTTTTGATAATTAACACGCAAATTATCATTTTATTTATTAGTTCATAGAAATAAAGGGATCGGTGCACAATCCTCTAATAAGTATATTAAAAATATAGGTTATATCAGCAATTTTTTTACAAATAGCAGAAAAAGTTAGAACAAAGCTGGATTTGCACAGGTGCCAGTTAGGTTATATACCGGGTATCCTAAAAAGGACTGACTGATTTTAAAATTCGATAAATTGCAAACGGTGCTAGATATTTAAAAAATTCTTGCAGGAGCGTTATGCATGATGTCAGGGGTTTTTGTACTATGATTCACGAATTTAGTTCAAATTACAAACAATAGATGGCGCTGCGAAAAATAGGTGCTGAATTCAGGTCCGATTTTGGGTACTTCGGGACCTACTCAATACATTTCCATCTCCTTTTTTGCCATGGGAGAAGAGAAAGGTAAAAAAATACAGCTTGAATTTAGCGCCTATTGCACCATCTATCGTTTTTTATTCGAACTAAATTCAAGAATCACGGGAAAAAAAACTCCCTCATCATACATAACCCTCCTGCAAGAATTTTTTAAATATCTGTCACCGTTCGCGAGTTATGGAATTTTAAAATCAATCCGTCCTTTTTAGGACACTCGGTAGTTTACCATACTAGAAGTCCCCATCGATCCGATGTGAGCTTTCGCCTCCAGGGGCGTTAATGTTCTTAAAAATCAGTTTTCTGAGAATTTCTCATGAACAATGGCATCTAGGAAGGAAAGGTAACCAAAGGTAGTTTACCATACTAGAAGTCCTCATCGATCCTATGTGAGCTTTCGCCTCCAGGGGCGTTAATGTTCTTAAAAATCAGTTTTCTGATAATATCTCATGAAAAATGGCATCTAGGAAGGAAAGGTAAATTTAAAAGATGTGGATGATTTAATTTTCTACAAAAATTGTCATTAACGATTTTTTACCACACCAACCCTTCCACGTCAAAACTTAAAATAAAGTAAACATTAGTGGAATAAATGTGAAAACACAATCATATCGAATGCGTCTAAGAAGCAGAACATATTGCTCACCCACAAGAAAAGTGACACATCTCGCAAAAATTCATTTTGCGTTTTATTCCACTAATAGTTCTGTCATAGGTGCCTCTCGCTATACTAAACATTTTTTATAAGTGTAGTTACACGAAAAATCACATTATTACGCTATATGTCCATTCGTGACCACAAAAGATGGTTGGATTGTGTGAGGAGGTAGAATTATCCAACCCTCCAAACCTCATCATACTCCTTCATTCTTAAGAGTTTTAAGCTTTCAGGCACGCTTTTACTCATTCATGCAGAGCTAAGTGCTGTAATTTCATGTTACAGTAAAATCATGCAATTTTTTTTTTTTTACCTCTCCTGTGAAATTTACATTTGTCGAGATGCGTCACTTTTCTTGCGGGTGAGAGATATAAGAATCTACTTTCGATCACTCCCAAACTCTTCTTGACTGGACTTCTCCACTTTCTCTATACAGTTTTTGCACGCTTAACCGGTATACAGACCGTCATTGCCCAATATTCTATCAACCCTTGCTTATGTCGAAATATACCACGTGCAGGCAGGTATCTTTTCAGTGTTTTATTTTCAACTGATGAGCATTTCACTAGCATTATCCCTTTCCAGAAAAAGGTACTTCAATTCGCAATTTGCTGAATTGAGTGAACGACAAAAGTATTTAGAAAAAAATTTGTTTCAAAATTCGCAAAAGCTTTTGTGTAAAAGGAAATTTTTCATTAAAATATTCTGGAGTCAATGTAGCAGTTAGGGATTAAAATTAAACGGTTCAAAAATGAACCACCGCCCTTGAAGGAGTTAAATAACCCTAATTTACTGAACGAAGTATTTTTTGTGAGTTTTTGAAAGTGAATACTTTTATTTTCAACGCGTATTGTAGAAAGTTTTAAGTAGTTTTGAGAGTATAAAATGACTCTTTCTTCATTGCTGATAAAGAGCGGGAAAATGGAGATTGACGAAGTAGTTTGTCTTGTATGTGGTGAGGGATACGTTTCGAATAATTATGTGAAAATTGAAATAAAAAGAACTGAAGTCCCTTGTGAAAGCAAGTTTGGAAAGAGGTGACCATAAGTGGAAAGTATTTGAAGAAATAGCTGAAAACACTAGAAATTTTATAGTTCACCCAACGTGTAGGAAATATTATACAAGAAATATAACTGCTAAATCATACAAGGATATTATTGCAGCAAAACTATCAACAGGGGTCTCAAGAGTCTTACTTTTTACCTGGCTGTGCAATTTAGCAACATGTCATATTTAATTTTTTTCTCAGTCTCTATAAAACATAAATGCATAAAATTTTTAATCTAGATAACTTAATATCTCTTCTACTTTAAATAATTTTTAAAACTTTATATTGAAATTTTATTTTTCATTTTATGTTTAATTTTGATAAAAAATTTAAAATTGCTTTTTGAATTGTATGTACTGCGCGCAAGACTGTAGCAAATTTATTGGTTCAAGAGCCCCCAATAATTTTGATAATGATATTAACCTCATGTATCTTGAACGTACACTTCATTTGTAAGCAATTTATTTATATATTTTATTTGAAATTTAAATTTAAATTATAAATTTTTGAAAAAAATCATTCTTTTATTGAAAAATTGCCAATTTTAAATAATCAATGCAATTTCAATACTAAATTTCAAGTATAAGTTATTCTTTACCTTAAAATGAAGATATTTACCAAGTTTCATGTAAATTGCTTTATTAGTTTGTGAAAACGTTGCGCGCAGTCCATGCAAGTCAAAACCAATTTTAAGCTTTTTATCAAAATTAAACATAAAAAAATTAAAATAAAATTTCAATATAGAATATTAAAAAATATTTTAAATAGAAGATATATTAGCCTGTCTATGCTAAAAAAATTATGCATTTATATTTAATAGAGACTGAGAAAAAAAATAAAATTTGACATGTTGCTAAATTACACCGCCAGGTAAAAAGTAAGACACCTGAGACCCCTTAATTGTGGATGGGCGCGATAAGCGTTAAGACAAATGGGGTTAAGATGTCAGTAAGTGTTTAGCTAATGTAATTGATTTGGTTGTAGAGGCAGGATATCACCACAAATGCTTTAAAAGTTTTTTTTTTTTTTCAAGCAAGTGGAAACCAGTAAGAAGAAAAGGAGAACGGAACAAATACAGATTACAGAAAGTATGGAAAGGATTTAAATCTTTATTGATGAATGTGACAAATGTCAGTTTTCTACTGATGAACTTTTAGAGCATGTGCACGGTTATATACTAACAGTTAAGACAATAACTTCAAAACTTAAAGAACACTATGGAAACAAAGTGATAATCGCTACTTCTAAAAAAAGGACAGCCAAATGCTTCAACGGTTTTGGTCACAAACTTTTAACTTCCGCATGGTATGAAAAACTGGAAACTAATGAAGGAGACGAACGACTGAGTATCGTCAAGAAAGCAACCTGAATAATACAAGAGGATATATGTTCCCGATGCTTTAATCTTTCGTCCTACGAACATATGAACAATTTCTTTTGGGAAATAGAAAGCATTGTACCCTCTTCTTTAAAGACGCTTGTGCCTAGAATAATTATGAAAAATAAGAAAAGAGAATCAGATGTGTATAAATTGAAATTTAATGCAATTTCACATGCAATTAAAGCAGCAACTAGAGCTCGATCTTTGCTCTCACCTTTTCAGGTAGGGTTAGGATATTATGTACATCGAAATTTTAGATCCAAAATTTTACAGGATATCATGCATAAATTTGGACTTGATACTACTTACAACGAAATAAAAATTTTTGAAGCAAGTGCCTCACTGCAGGATAATCCACCCGTACTGCTCGATTCATTCATCAACTCATTTTCGGCAATGCAGTCTTTAATGTAAACCTGGTCTTCATTGAGCGGCTTTCACTACATGGGAGATATCAGTTGTGTAACGGCCTTGTCTAATTTTCTATTCCCAGGCAGTGTTGAAAGGTTAACATAATTACCTTTGGAAAAAGTTATAAATAAACAAGGTGTATTGAAGGTGAATGTTTTCTATTCGAAAATTTCTGCAGACAGGGGCTTGCAAAGCTTACAACTTGAGGAGGTTAAGCCCACTGACTTACAGCTAATTGTCCCAAACACTGCTCATGCCCTATTGTTGTATGCCAAGTCTGAGACCATTTCTAATGTACTTAGATGTAATGGCTTTATAGAAACTTTGACTAAACGTAAGGATTTTGAATGCTCAGCTGTCCAGTTCTTGCTTTTCCTGAACCAAACCATTACGACACAATATATTTAAGAATTTGCACAGCGGTGGAAAAAAGTAAAGAAATCAATCAAAATTGCGCTTTTGTGACATTTGACTAAGACTTTACATGAAAGGAAGAGATATATGTGCGGCTCTAAACGATACGTAAAATTTAAAAAAATGTTAACATTACGCTTGGAGGATTTCATCTGATAATGTCTTATCTTAGTTGTATTTAAAACGTAATGGCTGGAAGTGGTCTGAAACAGTTTCTGAGCCAAGTATATGCGAAGAATACCGTTGAAATATGTTAGCTTATCACCATTTGCGCGTGCAGTTAGAGGGCACACATTAGTGCGTTTGGCTTTGGGGAAGATAATCACGAAAATATCGCACTCGCCGAAGCTGAAAAAGAACACCTTTTACAATTTTTACAGATTTCAATAGAAACACTCTTATATATGACAATATAATAGACGACGCAACACTGAATTATCTTACTGAAAAAAATGTAATGTGAAGTGGAATCATTAGAAAAGAATGAGCCAACAGCGAAACTTTGGTGTCAATGTTTTTGAATGGTTACATTGATGAACAAATTTGTTATGGCAGAAAGCAATGGAAATTGACAGTTACATGTCGAAACGATTCGGAACATGTTAACTCTTTTGTATGCTAGTGGCCCTTTACCGTCTGCAAAGTCTTGTCATATATACTTACAAGATATGACTCAGCTTGAAACAGAATACTCACGATTCTTGAAAGCTGCACGATTCATTTTACTGTTTGAAGAAGTGAAGATTTTTGGTCCGGTGTTTGGGCAAGTATGACGATCGAACAGGCGTTGATAAGAAGTAAGAAAGGATCAGGTGGAATAACACGCGGAAGTGATATAACAGACAGCCTGTTTAAAAAATGGATCATTGGCTTCACTTTTAATTATGTGAATCCCTAGAAGAGCTGTGACGTGCACAATAATCAACTTTGACTATCGAGATTCTAGTGAACTACGCGATAATGCACACATCAATAAACTCGATGCATGGCTTTTAAAAAATCCGCATTTCCCCATTATTAGTAAGTACATCTCAATCTGTAGCGGAATTGTCGGAGATCACAGAATAAACAGTTATGATAGCGTCAAATGCAAAGCCATTGAAAAGATTTCGGAGAAATAAACTGATGACTTGAACTTTTAAGTAACGATCGAATACTATCATTAGCAATGATGACTATTTCGTTCATATTTAAAGACAATACTGTGACCAGGGATTCACTGTTGTTGTTTCAACGTATTTCCGTTTGTATGAAGCAAAAAGAAGATTTGGAAACTTACTTTCAATATGAACTATCTCCATATCCTTTAAAATAGTTTGATGAAAATCGCATGAGAAAAACCACGAAACACTATTATATTCAATATTTGAAAAAAACATGTACAAGGAGAATTCAAGTTAATGTATGTCTACGTACATTACCGATCAAGGATGGATTTTGCATCGTGTTTTTGGGGCCTTCGGTGGAACAAAGAGAGTCGCAGATAGGTATATTTCTTATGTCCTATGAAGCGACTGTCGTAAATTTATAATCGTTTTCCATGGCTACTTTGACGACGTTTATAATACAAAAACGGCCGAGAGAATCGGTATTCTAAAATTATAACTCCAGGCATTCATTTTAGCAAAGAAATGAACGCGTCAATTAGTCGAGAATTTTTTTTTTATCTAATCATCAAAATAAGACACATCGCATATCTATGCTCATGGAGAAATTTATTGAGAATAAATTCGAAGCGAAAATGGCAGAGGGTGATGCTGACACATTAATTGTTAACACAGCTATTGAAGTATCAATGTCTGGTGCGCTTGCTGCTGTTGTTGGCAATGTTGACTTTCTCGTATTGTTGACTGCTTTAGCACATCTAGAGATGGAGGTATTTTTTATTAAACCTGGGAGAAGAATAATTGAAACTACCTTGTATTCGTCGCACTGTCTAACAATGATGCAAATCTGAAAGTTCCTATATTGTTCCTTCACGCTTTTCCAGATTGTCACTTTACATCAGTATTGTTTGAGAATAGCAAAATGCCGTTATCAAAAATTTTGAAAAGGAAGGAGAACGTAACGTACAAGCTGCCAGCACTTTTAAAAGTGGTCAAGTATCCAAATTTGAAATATTTCACGCAGGAAAAACTATTTTTCTTGCTTTATATTGTGGTAAAGCAGAAATTCTCTGAACAAGCACCACTATGTATGTTTCAAGAAAGGAGTTGCTGTTGGTAAAAAAAAGGTCTTTCATAGTTACCACCTACCGAGGATGCAGCCAGATTGCATAATTTACATGTTTATCATCACATACAATACTCGTTGGGCAATAAACTACTTCCTGAGAAATGCGGCTGACAAAATGTACCCAATTTGCCTCCATTTCCAGCTACGTTACCGCGTGCACGAAAAAAAAAAGTATTATTTAAATATTTTTTGCACTTGCTTCAAAGGATGTGGAAAAACGTGTGGATGCGTGATAACTGGATTGCAATGTTCTGATATTTACTTAAATGTGAGTTTCATGTCACAACGCAAGTATAGTTGAATTTTTAGGCGAAGAGGAAACTGCCAGTATCCTGCCCACTCCAAGGGAGGAGTGGACAAATTTGAATGGAGGGAAGAAGTTGAAGATATGCAAATGACTACTATGGCAGTCAAGCGATTCGCTAAATGATTTACCAGAAGAATGGTGTGGAAATAAACATATGTATAATGTATATTATATATTCACCTTCTTCGTTCAAAAGTAAGAATTTTAAGCCTGTTAATATAAGTTCTTTGAAGGTAGTAGCAAGTTTTTCGTATTTTTATAATTTTCCTTCAAAATATGTTCAATTTTTTTTTAAGTTTGTGTGACAAACAAATGTTAATTACCACTTTTGTAGGAAATTGAATTATCTACATCTTTGTAATTGAACTTTTTTTTTCTAGATGCCATCTTTCATGAGATATCCACATAAAACCCATTTTCAAGCTCATTACCGCCCAATGGAGGTGGAAGCTCATATCTGATCGATGGGGACTTTTAGTATGTTAACCTACATACCCTAACTAGCATCTGTGCAAAAATTCAGCTTTGTTGTTTTTTTTTCCGCTACTAGGGGGCTCGGCCCCCTACGAGCTACGCTCGCCAACCCCCGTCCAGACACCGCAGACTCTAAATGCACGCTAATTTGATTGGCTTTAAAAAGACTTCGAAAGATTGAGTTATATTTTAAAAAACAGTGCTTTATCTCCCTATAAACGAATTTCTATTCATTTCTCTTTGATTGGAAAATTTTAACCCCAAATCCGCTGCGGTACTACTTAATTATCCCGTCGACCAATTTCGCCAAAATATATAAATCGCCAAACCACTCGCCAAATTATACAAATTGACATAATTTTTATTTTAAATAACGAAAGAACAAATAAATTAGTACAACATTAATAAAAATACAAATAAAACGTCGAAATAAAAATAACTTGATGACGTAGACACGTGTAACAACATTTCAAAATAAGCTAATATAAAAGGAATTAAGTAAACAGAGTCTTTGTCTCCTGGTATTTTTTAACAAAGCGAAAAGAAATTGTTTTAAATGAGACATTTTAAATTAATCGTTTTTAATCTGACGTAATTTTGACCAAACTATTCTTTCTCTTTTTAATATTCACGTGAAAATGCTTGTGTTAGAAAGGAAATATTATTTGCGCTTTCCTAATAAAAATAGTTGAAAAGTATCCTCTCAAAATATCAAATAAATGTCTAGTGCAATTTCTAAATTTAAACCGTTTTGCAATATTATTTTGTGTTCATTTTATGTAATAACTGTAATGTGACGTAAATATGACGTAATTTCTCCTATTTAAGACTTCTAACGCATGTTAATAAATTTATTATTTTACAAATTCCTTTCTCTCTTAAAATTCACGTGTAATTATAGTTTTCATGACATAATTTTTAATAAGTTCCTGCTTTTTGTACATAATTATTTAATTCTAATTCCAAACGTTTTTTTCTGTTTATAATAGCCACGTGTAAATAAATTTTTAATTTATTACACGTATAAATATTTTTTTTCTTTTTCAAGCAAACATTATTAATTTCGCTGTTTATACAAGTTGGCAACAGTTTAAATTAATATGACTTTCTAAAATCTGTAAAAAATATCTCTAGAAATGCTGAAAATTTGAATTTAAAATAGAAATAAAACCTCAAAAAATTAGCCAAATTAAAAAAAGAAATACAATCTGCACTCCGGCAAATTCTAACGCATAAAATGATGTAAAAATGATTACACTGTCATGTATAGTTTTTGCTGCTATAAAACTTTTTTAGTGGAACGATTTTGTCCAACTTTAGCATTAAATATCTCTTAAAATAATTCTTCGATTTGAAAACTGTCTACATCAGCGTGTTTATCAAACATTTCTGTATAAAACCACCGATTTTCATATTTTTGTATGCATTATTTTTCTTAATATTAACGAAGAAAGACTTCCGGTCACAAAAAATTCAAAACCGGCGGCGGCGGCGGCGGTGACAGCGGTAGTTACTTTTTTTTAGAATAGAGAGATTTTGCCAAAAATGACTGGAGTAATAGCATAATCAGAAAATGTTCTTTTGCGAAATGTTTTATCATTTTATCATTTCATGTTCACTTTTAATGTGTTTAGGTTTTCTTGCTGTTCTTCTAATACGTTTAATCAATCACTATTTGTGACTACAGTTATGTCACTGTAGAGTATTTTAGGGAAGGTTCTATGGATTGCAGTTTTGATAAATAAAAACTAAAGACGTAGAGTGACAGTATAGATATTGGTTCTTATAAGTGTGTAAAAATAAGTGACAAATTACTCCCTTTAAACGTTTTATGTAAGGTTAGTTGGGGTAACAAGACCCACGAGGTAACTGGGTCATAGGCTATTTTATAAAAAACCGTTGATGTATTTTAAGTTTTAGCTTTTGCGAACAATGCTCCTTAACCCTTCCTTCCTAAAACAACGTGTGTCAACTCAATCATCACTTTGTTGTGATAGGTTGTCGAAAATTTTCATTTCTTTTTTTAAAAAACAACGTCAATTTGGTTAAACTTCCTCGGCTTTTTATTAAAATACAGTAAGTACTTTTATTAAACAAATCTTTTTTTTTTAAAGATTAGGCATATAACAACGTTAATATTATTAGGTATCTATACATATTTAATTTATGTTTCAATTGTAAGCCCGGTGTCCCAGTTACCCCATAAATTTTTCAAGAATGGGGTAACAGGGACACGTATCCGAGGTAACTGGACCATGCTGGATCCAGTTACCACAATAGCTAAAAATACTTTATTTGAGTTTCTCTTACAATCGGATGTAAATTTCTGCATTATCTTTTGCACACAATAAAGAAAATTATAGAATGCCTTATTAAAATTACGTAATAAAATTTAAAAAAAGCATATCGGGTGGTTTCAAACCAAATTTCTTGACCCCTTGAGAGGCGGTGATGCCGTTATAGCATCACATAATTTTAATTCCTAATTACCACATTGGCACCGGAATTTTATAACGAAAATTTCACCTTTATTAAGTACATGAAAATATAATTTTACTTGTTTTCAAATAAATTCTCTTGAAAATACTGGTGTCAATAAATTATTTCCACATTTTACGAATGCAAGTACCTTGCCCCTGAAAGCGAGATAGCCAAACCTTGAAATTGTACGATACACATGGGTCGCATAGGGAAACTTTTATTGTTCTTACCACTATTTTGAAAGTAATATCTTCATCGCATCATTCTTTAGAATATGTTAAATAAAATCATCATTAAGGTAACTCATTAAGTGTTCTGGTAGGAATAATAAAAATTTCCCTATATAATGCGATTCTTGGATACAGATAAAGTGCTTAAGTACTTACGTAGCCGTTTGTTCATAGATTTACTTTGCTATTTTTTCCCTTAAAATAACCATGTGACTTTTATACTTATTACCTATATACTAAAGTACATTAGTACTTACTTTTTTTTTTGGTATAAATAAATCTAATACTTTCACTTTTAGTGCTTTTTTTAGTCACATTGACAGCAAAGTTTTCCCTTACAACTCTCTTTATTGACATATAATTTGCATGATCTGCCTGGTTTAATTATTTTAAGTTGTTTACACTTTTTCAAACTGGACCTGATATCTCATATGAAAAAAATAAACGCGTGTGGAACATAGACCCTCCTGGCCCACTTACTCCATTTTTACGGGGCAACTGGAGCCATGAGGAAAGATAATATGAAATATGCATATTTTTATATTTTTAAATATTAAAATGTAATTTTGAGAATTTCTGTCTGATAGAGAGAACCTAACTGAACACATTTACAGAAGTTCAGACTTTCATTCAAATGAACGTTCGCTTTTTGAAGCTGAATTGTCAGAAGCTCCAGAGTAACATTGTAAAATCATGGCCCAGTTGCCCAGACTAACCTTACTGCTTCAGAAGAATTCTGGGAAAAATACAATCTGTGAAACACAAGACTTCACAGTGTATAAAAAATTAACACCGAAAAGGAAGCGAAAAAATTTCTTTTGATATATTTTCCAATTGTTTTGCAAAAGCATGTTCCAAAAGCATTTTAATATAACCCGTGGTTTGATATTAATTTTAAATTTCTTTACAACGTACTACTTTCATATCCATTTTTTTTTTTTTTGGGGGGGGGGGCGGTGAAAGAGCGTGAAAGGGATAATGGGGGAAGAGTTTGGAGAAAATTTTTGTGTGTGTGTATATAGCGGAGAGCAGAGGAATTTGGACCAATTCACTTATTTTTTGGTGTAACTTAATTTTTGGAATACTTGCTAAATATTGCAAGACGGGGTCAATCAATTCTTCCACGAACTAAATAAATCTTTAGAACAATTTCTTTTTGAAAAATCTAGTTTAAAAAATTTGTCAAAAGTGGTACAAATTCAGCGACTAGTCATCTAAGTTGCCCCCCCCCCCCCCCAGTCTTCAAAATTGGACCAAAAATATTAGGCTGTTTGAATGCAAGGGGAATATAACTAATTTTATTAAAAACAAAGTTTGCGATTAATGAAACAATGAAACAAAACAAAATATAATGAATTCAAATCTCTGAAAGTAAGAGTAATTGTTTTAAATTAAAATGTTTTCAAAATATAAATCAAGTCATAAGTAATTATGAGTAGAAATTATTGAACTAATTGAAAGTTACTTAAAATACCATGTAACTAAGATGTGATGCAAGGCTTATATATGAATTTATTTTTTTATTTTTTTATTCTAGCGCGCACAACATGAAACCGTATTTGGCATTCTGAGCACTGAATCATTTCTGCTATTTCATTTTTCTTGCAAATTAGACAAAACCAATCAGCACTGTGTTGATCTTTTTTTTTTTTTTTTTTTTTTTTTTTTTTTTTTTTTTTTTTGATTCTGAATCATTAGAATTTTTTTTGGAGCAGAATTTTTTTAAATTAATGTCTGTAGTTCTTTCCTTCCATTATTTCCTGTTCAATTCCAATACGCCTGTATTTAAAACTGGATGTTTCAATTGCTTTTGTGCACTGAGAGATTACTTTTTGTCCTTTTTTTTTGTTTTTTCATTTCAACCTTCGATTTTTCTTTTCATTTCAATTTATGGCGAAGATTTTTAACACAGCTATTTCTCGCATCCCTCTGTACTTCGACTTAACAGATTTCACCAAGGAAGATAACATTTCCAATGATTCCTTGGCTTCTGGGTGTTTTTTGTAGATGCGGCCTTCCAGTGGGTCAATATCTTCATAATTTTTCTGTTTCCTTTTCGTTTCCTATATCTTTGACAACTTTTTTTTTCACTGTTTTTCCCAGATTTTTTGTCTGTGTCTTTCCATATAAATATATTTTTTAGTTTCTGAGTTTTAGTTGGTTTCATGATTGTTGACTCTGCCTCGAAATCTCATTAGCAGGAGATTCAATGCATCAATGTGCAGGCTGAATATTAGGTAGGAATAAGTGCAGAAGTATCTGCAAAATGATGACTTTTAAAAACATGACTGTTAACAGTCTGAATTAATATATATATATATATATATATATATTTGTTTACATAGGCCTAGATTGTATAAGGAATTTACCCAGATATACAAAAAAAAATTAAATTAATATATTTAAAAACTTGCATGGAGAAAGTGATCCTTTATAAGATATCCTTCTATATATATAAAAAAGTTTTGATTTGGAAATGGACCAATGAGAATCTGCTTAGATATTCCCGGCAGATCAGCATCCAATTTGAATGCTTAAGCATGGCCTTTCTTTGTTAATATTAAAAAAACTGTTGCATACAAAAATATGAAAATCGGTAGTATTATAGAGAAATGCTTGATAAACACGCTGATGCAGACACTTTTCAAATCGAAGAATTATTTTAAGAGATATTTAATGCCAAAGTTGGACAAAATCGTTCCATTAAAAATTTTTTATAGGAGCAAAAACTGTACATAGGAATTTAATCATTTTTAGATCATTTTATGCGTCAGAATTTCCCGGTGTGCAGATGCATTTAGTTTTTTAATTTGACTCATTTTTTGAGGTTATATTCCTATTTTAAATTCAACTAGGGGGTACTGCCCCCTACGAGCTGTGCTCGTCAACCCCCGTTCAGACACCGCAGACTCTAAAAGTACGCTAATTTGATCGGCTTTAAAAAGATTTCGGAAGATTGAATTATAATTTAAAAAACAGTGGCAATCTCCTTATAAACGGATTTCTATTCATTTCTCTTTGAATGGGGAATTTTAAGGTCAAATCCGCTGCGGTACTACTTGATGAACCCGTCGACCAATTTCGCCAAATTATATAAATCGCCAAAGCACTCGCCAATTATATAAATTGACATAATTCTTATTTTAAATAACGAAAGAACAAATAAATTAGGGCAACATTAATAAAAATACAAATAAAACGTCGAAATAAAAATAACTTGATGACGTAGACACGTGTAACTTGCTTAAAGTCAAGTTAATGTGACATTTACGATCAACCATTATTGGCATTTAATCTTATAGTTTGGCGAATGATAAATTTTTGGTCAACGGGATAACTAAGTAGTACCAAAAATACATATGTCAATCGCTGTTTTCGTCTTTGACGTAGACACGTGTAACAACATTTCAAAATAAGCTAATATAAAAGGAATTAAGTAAACAGTCTTTGTCTCCCGGTATTTTTTAACAAAGCGAAAAGAAAGTTCTTTTAAATAAGACTTTTTAAATTAATCGTTTTTAATCTGACGTAATTTTGACCAAACTATTCTTTCTCTTTTTAATAGTCACGTGAAAATGCTTGTGTTAGAAATGAAATATTATTTGCGCTTTCCTAACAGAAATAGTTGAAAAGAATCCGCTCAAAATATCAAATAAATGTCTAGCGCAATTTCTGAATTTAAACCTTTTTGCAATATTATTTTGTATTCATTTTATGTAATATCTGTAATGTGACGTAAATATGACGTAATTTCTCCTATTTAAGACTTCTAACGCATGTTAATAAATTTATTATTTTACAAATTCCTTTCTCTCTTAAAATTCACGTGTAATTATAGTTTTTATGATGTAATTTTTAATAAGTTCCTGCTTTTTGTACATAATTATTTAATTCTAATTCCAAATGTTTTTTTCTGTTTATAATAGTCATGTGTAAATAAATTTTTAATTTATTTACAAGTATAAATATTTTTGTTTTGAAGCAAACATTATTGTTTCCACTGTTTATACAGTTGGCAACAGTTTAAATTAGTATCACTTTCTAAAATCTGTAAAAAATATCTCTAGAAATGCTGAAAATTTGAATTTAAAATAAAAATAAAACCTCAAAAAATTAGTCAAATAAAAAAAAGAAAAACAATCTGCACACCGGGAACTTCAAAAATGATCTAAAAATGATCTAAAAATGATCTGAAAATGATTAAATTCCTATGAATAGTTTTTGCTCCTATAAAACTTTTTTAGTTGAACGATTTTTAGCATTAAATATCTCTTAAAATAATTCTTCGATTTGAAAACGGTTTGCCTCAGCGTGTTTATCAAACATTTCTGTATAATACTACCGATTTTCATATTTTTGTACACATTATCTTTCTTAATATTTACGAAGAAAGACCTCCTGTCACAAAAAATTCAAAACCGGCGGCGGTGACAGCGGTAGTTACTTTTTTTTTAGAATAGAGAGATTTTCAGCATTTTGAGAGATAATTTTTACACATTTTAGAAAATTGTATTAATTTAAACTGTTGCCAACAGTATAAACAGCGCAAACTATAATGTTTGCTTCCAATTAAAAATTTATTTTACACGTGACTATTATAAACAGAAAATATAAAAAGCAGGAACTGATTGAAAATTACGTCATAAAAACTATACACGTGAATTTTAAAAGAGAAAGACTATTGTAAAATAATAAATTCATTAACATCCGTTAGAAGTCCTTAATGAGAGAATTTACGTCACATTTACGTCACATTACACTTATTACGTAAAATGAATAAAAAATAATATTGCAAAATAGTTTAAATTTAAAAACTGCGCGAGACATTTGATATTTTAAGATGATCATAATATTTCATTTCTAACAAAAGTATTTTTACGTGAATATTAAAAAGAGAAAGAAAAGTTTGGTGAAAATTACGTCAGATTATAATTGTCAGATTCAAATTATAATTCAATCTTCCGAAACCTTTTTAAAGCAGTTCAAATTAGCGTGCTGTTAGAGGCTGCGGTGTGTGAACGGGGGTTGACGGTAGTAGATCGTAGGGGGCAGAGCCACCTAGTTTAAAAAAAATAGTTTCCAAAGTGTACAGATCTAAAAATTCATTACTTAATTTCAAAATTTATGATTGTATATCTGTTTTAATTTAAACAACTAAAATTGATCCAATTAAGGCATCTGTTTCATTTTTTAAATCAGATAACGTCATGACTACGAAAAAAAAAATGAAAGCAAACAATTCCGCGTGCAAAATAAGCTCAATGAACACATGAATTTAGATATGTATATGAAAACATAACAACTCAATTTAGTTTATTTAGTTTTTAAATATTCTCTTACGTTTACGGAAAAAATAGATAAAAACAGCTAAATTTAGGATTTTTAAAAAATTATCTGAAAACAGCACGTGGAAGGCGGGTGCTTCTTCTAAACATAAATGACCTCATTCCGTTGAGTAGGATTTCAGTAGCATATGTCGTTTCTTACTGTAATTAACGGCAGAATTGCAACAGTATATTTCAAGTGGCGGTCCAAGTGTGGCTACTCTCCCCTATTATGGGGAAGACTGTTAATTTATTCGATTTTCACGACGAACAGATTATAATAGCCCAAATGTTAAGGATAAACATGGTCAACATAGTAAGCCGTGTCGGTATTTCGTGACATGTCCTTGCTAGTACTTTTCTAAAGTTTAAGATTGACGGCCAAAAAATTGCAAATTGGTTGGATGCCAAATTCGAGTAAAATATTCCGGACAGACGAGATTGTGTTGTTTAAGGAAACAAATAGAAAAATATATACATGCATACTTAATTCACAAATGAATGTAATTTAAGTTCTAAATACAAATATAATTTGCAGCACACTGCATCGAGTTATATCAAGGATCATTCTAACACACACTTTTCTCGTTTAAAATCTATGGTAACCCAACCTATTCACGTTTACCTGCGCCTGGGGCAACTGGATTTCGTGATTGGAAGATGGAGCAATAGAACATTTCTAAATCAATGTTGATTTTGACGCATGTGGATGGTTGTGTCAGTATGTTTTTACCAGGCAAAAACATGATTTATTCGTGAACCGATAATCTGACACAGGCCAATGATGTCGTTTTTATTTTTCAGACAACATTGACATTCAAATTACTTTGATCCACTTGTGATTGTTGAACGCATTATGATAGCTGTGGATAATTTAAAAATAATTTCCAACAAGATACATTCTTACGATATTTTTTCTCTCTACTTTTCATCCCGAGATCAAGATGGAATATTCGAGTGAAACTACATTCCTTGTCACAATGCCTCAACTATACAATTGTAGTTTCAGCCGCGTGCTGTTAAATCCCAGGTTTTGTGTTAAATTTCTGTCTTACCGGGTATTAATTCACAAAAAAAAAAAAAAAACACTATGATTAAAACACAAGTTATAAGTTGCCGGAATGAAACGCCCATTTAGATAATATATACACTGTAAAAAAATTCTGACAGTTTTCCGGTAGGAATAGGAAAAATAGTTGTCCTTATCGTACCGGAATAAAATCCGTAAAAATAAGGAAATAGTCAGTAAAACGGTATTTTATGGATTTTATTCCGATTTTACGGATTTTATTCCGAGCTGTGTTGGAAAGTATTCCGGTACGATAATGGCAACTATTTTTCCGATTCCTACCGGAAAACTGGCATTATTTTTTTTACAGTGTACGAGTACTGTACAGAGTGGTTATAATTAAACTTCTACTATAAACAGTATCCTACTGTGCAAATGGGAAATCTCCCAATACATGCCGCTGTTATACCGCATTATTCACTAATATTGAAATAGCTCTATCCCAGAAACTAATGCACGGATATCCATCGAACTTCAAATTCAATTTCACTGTAAAAAAAAAAAAAAAAAAACGACGAGTTTTCTTGTAGGAATCGGAAAAATAGTTGACCTTATCGTACCGGAAAAATTTCCGACCCAGCTCGGAATAAAATCCGTAAAATACCGTTTTATTGGCTATTTCCTTTTTTTTTTACGGATTTTATTCCGAGCTTGGTCGGAAAATTTTCCGGTACGATAAGGGCAACTATTTTCCGATTCCTACAGGAAAACTGATCGAATATTTTACAGTGTAGAAGTTGACATAAGTTGTGGCTGATTAGATTTTGGTGCAAATCTCCTAACCGGTGGCGCTGTTATGCTGCATTTTTCAGGAAGTATGAGATAGAAGAAAGTATTGGGATTGCCATATCCGACTAGTTATATACATGTCTTAGATGCCATAGAATGATATTTTAAAGTTTATAGGAAAATTTCTACGATAAATTACTGCTAATTTGCGTGACGATGGTGGAAAAAGTATTACGTGGTTGAGCATAATGTTTCCTCCCATATATGATATTAAAAAGGAAAAAGAACATTGTTATTGAATATAATATTCGCCGTGCAATTAAAACGATTTAAGTTTCAAATTTCCAAATACGTATGTTATATAAACATATAAAATTAAACAAATTAAATAATAATAATAAATGCCAAAAGAAAATGCTAGTTAGGTTAAGTATATAATCTACTCGTTTTCAAAAGGCAAAAACATCAAAACTTAAGAAAGAAAAATATCTGGGCTATATACAAAAATTACACGTTTTCTCAAAATTTTAAATACTTTGAAGTAATGAATTTCACGCATGAAAAAAGTATAGACGCAAGAAAGAAATTGAGAATGAACTTCAAGCATGAAAAAAGTGTAGACGCAATAATGAAATTGAGCATAAAATCAACATCTGTTAAACAAATTAAAAAGAAATTTATTTGATCTTAATCTTCTATAAGCTGCTTCTGGCCTTTATCATTATGTTTATATTTCTATTAATTCGGAAAAATTCTAAAATGTCTCAGCGACGAAATTATTTAGTTGAACGTAATTTTTTATAGAGTTGTGTTTTAATATGAAAGTAATCCAACATTTAAAAAAAATAATATGCATTATAATTTTTAAAAATTGTCTGCTATTTCAAAATATTTTTACTTTTCATTTGTCTTTTTAAAAGTAAAATGGCTTGATAATGCATAAGTTTGAAAGTAGAATGAAATGTTTATTTTTTTTCTTCCTTTAAATGAAAAGTTTTCATGATTCATAAAAAACATAACGGACCAAAATTTCTTACAAATATTTTATTTTGATTTTGATTCTTAATATAGCTATTATGCTTTAAATATAATTCACCAAATGCATTTTAACGAATTAGTCTACATTTAAGATAAAACTGCTTTTGTATTGCTTCTTTAAACCACAGGTTCCAGCAGAATTTAATGTAAATTTATGTACATACTCTGCACTTAATTTGGCAACAAAAATTTTAAATATATCCTTTGTTTATTTCATCTTTATTAATAAACTTAGTATAAACTTCGACTGCTACTTTTGTTTATTCTAAAGAGCCTTAATGGGACCGGGAAAGCCCTATCTCCGCCATTTTAAATTCACCAAATTTATGTACCTTTTATCAGAAATGGTGAAAGATAGAGGTCTAGATTTTAGTTAGAATAACATGATTTACGTATTTTAACAGACCATTTTCTTTCTAAGTGAAACATAAAATTTATTATTAATTATTTATTGAAAGTCATTTTTAAATTAGCCTTTTTGGTAAGATTTCACTGCCTAAAATAAATAATTCTCAACAAATCCATTAAATCCCTGTGTTAAAGTATACAATATAACATAAGTATTAAAAAATAGTCTGAGTTCTTAAGTTTAATAGATATTGAAAAAAAGGAACACAAACATGAAAAATCCAAGTTTGAGAAAAAGGTCAATTAAAGATTTAAATGGCCATTAAGCTCTGAAGTACTCTTAGAAAGAATGGATAATTTCAACACTTATTTTTTATATATAAACATGCATGAAACATCGTAGGAAAGATAAAAGTTTAAACTATTTAATGATATAAAAAAGTAAAATTCGATTTTTTCGTTGAATTTTGCTTTCCCGGTCCTCTTAACGGGTCTAAGGACTCCTAAAATTGGAAAATGTGTAAAAAAGCACTGACTATTTTCAACAAAATATATATGATTTTAAAACAAATTTTTCATTGGGATGAAAATATAAGTACGTTGTTTCATTGCATGTAGTTAAAAAATTGCAAGATGTAGAATTGCTATTTATAGGGGCTCCAAACCTTCAGACATTTGTCGAGCAGAAAATCGGTATAACAGCTAACACGTGGGATTACAAATAAATTTTGCAAGAAGAAGGAATTTTTTTCTCTCTAGTTATATTTCAGATTGTCATAATTACTCTCAATCTAAAAAAATGTATTTAAAGCACTTTTATATTTTTAATACAAAGTTGTATTTAGCTAATACAAAATTTTGAAAATTTCAGCTGTATAATGACCTAAAAAATATTTTTTTAACAATAAAAAAAATTTAAATTCAGTTTATGCAGACTAATATGAACATATGTTTTGAAAATTTCATTAAAAAAATATTTAGAAGTTTTTGAGATATCGTGCGGGTTATACCCAAAAACGTCATTTGAAGAAAAATGACTTCAAAGTTTCGGAAACGTCGCTTGAGCTATTGAGAAGGTATAATTTTAAAGCCCATAACTTTTGTTTTAATCGGAATTTCATGGAAACAGTTATTTTAAAATACTCCAAAAAGATAGAAGTTCAATATCTAAGAAAATTAAAATTTCGAAAATTTTGAAGATTTAAGCGTCCCGAGACAGCTTAAATAAAACGAAATAGATCTGTGAATTTGACCTTGGGTTTCAAAGTAATATGTACCTTTATCTTGTCCTTTCACACTGCTGAAATTATGCAAACGCCATTGCGAAATTATATTTTGCAATGTTTTAGACAAAATTTAGGCTCTTAATTATAAACTCTTTTACTTGATTATTTAAAGTAACATTTTTTAACGAACGATAGAACAATATACAATGCATTAAAACAATGATTGAAACGTTATCAAACTAACAACGTAAATCTCAACAAAATCTGTCCAGTAGAATTTTTTTAAAGGATAAGCTTTCATATTCGAGTTTGTCGGTCATATACCTTTCCCTCTTAATTCTATAACTAAGCAACGTAGAATAATATGCAATATATTACAACAATCGCCGAAACGTTATCTATCAAAGAACACAGCTCTCATCCGTCCAGTAGAACTTTTTTTAAATACTGATCTTTCGTAACCTTTAAATTGATTATTGAACATTCTCCTATAATTCTGTAAATAAGCAGCATAGAATGATGTTAAAAAACCTAATAACCTTCTGATAAAACCTTCCCTGAATAATTATCGAAGAGTGCAAATCTCATCAAAATTCATCCAACAAAAGACAAGTTATAAGCATCCGGAGCGAAATTCCCTTTTACATTATTTATATATACACTATATTGCCATTAATGGCCGGCAATTTTCAATTTTAGACATTTTGTCGAATATTTAGAAATATACTTGTCAGATTCTTCTGGAATTTCAGGATTAAAAAGAACAGGCATGGCCTTATATTTAGCAATGTCGATATGATAAGGGGGACATTTAGGGGGCCAACAAAAAATCAAAGAAAAAAAATAACACTTGGGATCACCCTGTAAAATAAAATGCACGAAATGATCTATGGTTACCGAATATAAATAAACAGACATTGTGCAATATCCGTATTCTTTTGTGTAAGAATGGCACGTACATTAATAGAGATATAGCGATTTAATTACAAAAATTCAAAAGTTCTTGCATGTTTTTTGCTTATAACATACAGGGTTTTCAACCAAATTAACCCCGATTTCAGAAAATTAACAAAATATAGTGGAAACGATATAGTGCAATTGGAATATAAATATATTAAATATTTTAGGAAATATGAGCAGTTGTATGAAATAATTTTTATCTGCGCATGCGCGAATGATAACAAGGATCATTTTACGTAATTTAATAGTCAACTCTATGGAGCAACTTATTGAAAAACATCTAGTCAAATATCGTAAAAATTCAGAAAGATATCGGCGTTAGAGTGAAAAAAATTTTAGTTGTTCTCTAAAAGCAGCTGATTGATAATATGGATTGATTTTACAACTGACTTTCAGAAAAAAGTTAGTATTTAGTGACTATCAACGAGTAGATTTGGAAAAAATGCTTCGATTTTGGTACTTATTTTGATCATGGTATAGGCTCGTTCTGGTGGTTATCAGAGAAGAACTAAAGCATCAATAAAAAATAAAAAAAAAAAAAAAAAATCAAAATGACGATTTGTGGAAAATCCCTTACCATTCAGCTAGTTTTAGAGAACAACTAAACATTTTTTCACTCTAACGCCGATACCTTTCTGAATTTTTTGCGATATTTGACTAGATGTTTTTCAATAAGTTGCTCCCTAGAGTTGAGTATTAAATTACGTAAAATGATTCTTGTTATCATTCGCGCATGCGCAGATAAAAATTATTTCATACAACTGCTCATATTTCCTAAAATATTTAATATATTTATATTCCAATTGCACTATATTCTAATTGCAAATGTTAGTTCTCTTATATACCTTATTTCCCTAAATAACAAAGTTTTGTTAAAGAATACAGGAAGGGTTGGAAAGTGTTTCATAATCTGTGCTTAACGCACGATTTTTCTTACTTGTTAACTAATGATATAGTGTAATGACTTTATACTTAAAGACAAAGGATAATTTTATTAATTACAATTCAAGTAATTTCCGGAAAGAAGTTTAACTTATAAAAATCTTAATCACAATTGACCGTGTAGTTTTTACCCGACTGTAAAAAGGGTTATGTGTTTCACGCGTATCTGTGTATGTGGATTTCTTTATACCCTCGAAACATCACAATTGCTGGAGAGGTTTTAATGAATGAGGTCTCTTTCAATTCGTCTTAACGGCCCGATGATTATAGGCTAGGTTTTTTTTTTTATATAAATTTAAAATGGCGGCCGTAAAATACAAAATGGCGGTAGAGACGAAAAAAAAATTAAGCACCCTATTGAGTGGAATATTATTGGATAGGTCTTTCAAAATGAAGCCGATGTTTCATTGACTATTTTAAAGTCAGAAGCTCCGTTAAAATATTATACAACCTAGAAATTTCTATAATATAGGATCTCTAGCTTTACTGCAACTCTAACCATCATAGATATCTATAGACCTCATCAAAACAGTGCTTATAGATAGGAATTAACAATTAAACACAACTTTAAAGTTATCAATACAAGTAAATAAAAAAAGGTAATTAATATAAACAAGTAATATAAAAAATATTTTAAGTCAATTCCTACTTAGGTCAATAAGATAATTTTTTTTCTCGCATTTTTAATTCCTCTTGAGTGACTCTTATAATGCCTTGATCAAGAAGAGTGCTCTCTCGGTCTTAGAATACCTTGATCAAGAAGAGGGCTCTCCGGATTATTGAAAATTAATTAATTTAATTTAATTACTGAATTAATATTTGAAAAAAAACTGGATTAACATCAAGTGTCATCCACTACAAGTTTTAAAAAATTTGTTTGAGCTTGATTGGATGAATAATGAGTATTTTATTAACTATTGAAAATTTGAACAAGATATATATAGCGAGAGTGTGAGCTAATAGTAGGAATTGAAAAAAAATAGTTTCACATTGATGAGAAATAATTAATTAGTTCGCTTTTTGCGCAGTCGGATTTTTTGATTTTTTAAATTTAATTGTTTATCACTGTCTTTATTTCAATCAATGTTTATGGGCTGTTCAATTTTTTTTTTTTTATATTCTTTTTAACTCCACGTAGCATATCTTGTTTTACCACAAGAAATGTGGGCCGGAAAAAAAGTCGAAAATTTCTATTTTAACTGCTATGAATTTCATTGTGGAAAATAAATCTTTATTAAACATTCTACACCTACAAATGCAAACAGTTTTAGAAACTTCAAATATGATCATTAAAAAAAATAGAAAACAATTAAATTTCCAGTATGGAGATAACGTAATATCTATTTCATCATATACCCTAAATCTCAGTAATTCAACCATTATCCGCTGCAGGATTTACGAATTAGGTTATACCTGAGATTTCCTACTTTTTTCCCTAATAGTAGTGCATGATTTTATTCTGCTTGCCTCTATTTCACAGAAAAGCTGAAATCTATGGTTTTCAATAATTTTTAGGGATTAGACTGTAGTAGAAGTGTAACATTAAATTCTCTGGAAATTAAATTTATTTTCATTTACGATACTGTTATAAATTGCTGATTGTTGCATTTCTTTGTTGTATAACAGAAATATTTAATCTAAAGATTTTTTTATTGATGTATAAATATCACCGAAGGTGTATGACATTAAATGGCAAACGTAATAAACTACATACAGTATAATTCCTTAATTCTGTTTCGTATTAAATTTCTGGTATAACAGTGTTATCTACAATTAAGAACGTAATATCTAGGTACAGTAGAGTACTAATAAGCTAAATGATTAATCACTAGGTATCACTTGCGATTCAAAATTGCGAAGTTATTATTCTTATCGCGGAACGAGATACGGGGTAAATCAATTTCAAAGTTGTGCAACGTCCACGATTTAGTAGTAATAAATGACATATATAAGAATTACTTTATTAGAAGCCCTAAAATTAGAAGCCCTAAGATTTTTATATCCAGTCATCAGCTTAAATACACAAATGTTTGTAAATTAAAGCCTGAAATTGATTGGCAGATGCAGACTTATAAATAAAATTAGCGCACGTAAGCAAGATATAGTACATTTTTAATGATACAATCAAGTTAAGGTTTTTCAATATGTAACCATGCGTCGCCATCATAATGCATTCTGAAAGAGTCTGGATGGTGGACACTTTGCGCATAAACAACTGTTTAATTCTCATCATTTTTCAATAAAACTGTGATAAATTGATCATATATTTAATATATTTTCGTACAAAGATAAGTGCGGAGATGTTGACACACTGTATAATTATATTACTATAATTAATTGTGCATCACTTATCTGTCTTCATTTTGTTATTCAATGTGTGTTTGATTTAAAATACCAAACTTCTGCATGCAAATAATAGCCTATTTACGTCGGAGAATTGAATTAAAAAAATAAACATCAAAGTTTCTATCAAAGTTTTTTTTTTTTTTTACATAAAACAAATCATTTAATAAGATATCTAGGGTACTCTATAAAACTGTAATGAATTTTTTCCAGATCTCATACTATTATCGAGATACTAAAGTTAACTCTTCCGTTTGACGATAGGTATGACTGCAAGGTACTTTACCGTATAGATCATACATGTATTACTCATGGAACTATGAATAAAGAGGAAGTGACATATCTACTAAATGGTGAAGCTTTAACTACAACCGGTTTCACAGTGACTAATTACCACCAGGGAAACTTCAACCAGTAAATTAGAATAGAATTTTCACCTTATTTAAACGCCATATTAAAACAGAATTTCAGTCATAGTTATGGCCAAAAAGAGATATCCAGTTTTATGGAGAAAGTTTACTTTGGCAGTACCTAGAACCTGCGTTTCACCCATATTATGACAACTTAAACAACCTCATGTCAGTCTCAGTGAAAGAGATTATAATACCCGGGTCAACTTCCACCAGTAAAAACGAATAATTTTTTTCACCATATTTGTGACAGAATTGTTGCATGAATAAGCGGCATAATATAAGGCGAAGTTTTCCATTCAAGATTTACTGTTGGAATTTTGCTCTGGCGGTAATCAGAAACTTTTGATCTGATGTAAAGAATCAGCACCCATCTTGTGATAACCCCCTTAGTTACTTCAATCGCAAATGGTAGAATCTACACTATATGTCCCCTCATCTTTATTCATAACTCCATTTTTATTACACCAAGATGCCTTGTTCACGGTTGCAACTCACTTGGTTCACTGGCTGTTTCAGGTAAATCTGAATTAAGGTATCCCTCTATATAACATTAAGAAGGAACCAAAACCCACATTTACTTTCTCTCTCAAATGCCTGTTTTTCCTGACTCTAAAACTGACTTATTTTCTGCCAAAATATCTAATTTAAACAATATTTCTTTCTTTTTTTAATTATTGAAAGAAAGAACAAATAAAAAGTTAGTGCACTTATAGAACTTTTTTTTGTGAGAAAAAAAGTGACAAAAATTAATATTTTATTATATTGTATTCTTATTTGTCTGAGAGATATTTTAAACTTTTATTTTCGCAATTCAAGAAATAAAATATTTCTAACTAATTTTATTTCTTGAAAAAAAAAAAAAAAAACATACAAAGCGGAGTTTAAAAGTTAAACATTTGCCGAAATATTTGCCTGAATAGATAATAAAAGTTATTGTTATTCAGAGGTAGCCATTGAGAAATGTCATTCCAAAATTATTTAAAGTTTTTTTATAGTAAAAAAAAAATCTCATGAATACAAGATACATAAATTGTTTCTGTGATTTATAATGTGTGTGTAAAAGTCAAACAGAAATAGTTTTTCCTTTAAAATGTTTAAAATAATTTAAAAACTGTACTATTATAAAGAGATTTATAGAAACATATAACTGATTTTATTTATACAACTGCATTCATTCACTATATTTTAAAAAGTTCTAATTCAAATATATTTTGTCAATGGATAGAGTTTCCTGTTTTATAAGTTATAAATTACATTTTTAATTTTAATAATATAATCCCAGGTGGATTTTTTCTGAGTTTCATGAGTTTTATAAGTAAACATTAATCATTTGTTTGATAAAAAAATTGTAAGATTGTTTCATTGAGTAGATAAAACTAAAAAGGTCTGCTCTTCCTATTTTTTGCTTATTCCTAAGAGAGCGAAAAAGAGAGCTCCATCGTCGCATCGGGCAATAAAATTGGTTAATTTTCCAAATATTTTGGAACTCTGTATTTGTTTCATTACATCCACCGTAGTAATGAAGTTTTTTTTATCCTTTTTTAAGTTTAGTTTTATGTATTGGGCAGGTTTCAAACTTTTCTTTTAAATCTACAAAAAACGTTTAATTATAATTTTTAATAAAATTTCACTTGGAAGTACAATTTTTATTATGTTCAATGAAATTGAAGCTAAAAGAAAAATAATTAAAAGTTAAGATATCCACAAAGATAGCGCTTGTTGCGACACCTAGTGATACTTATGAGCTCATTAACAGACATGTTTTCACTTTATAATAGGCATTGCCGCCAATCTTCGTCTTTTTTTAAAAATCAAAGAAAACTGAAAAATTTATTTATCAAATAATATTAAGTAATTGCCGTCCATATTTTTGTGATTAATAAATGTTTATTTAAAATAAGCTGACGATCGACGGATACAAATATAGATTTACTAAAAATTTAAGACTCAAAATTTTTAAATTCTGTGAAAAAATGTATTTAACTGACTAAGAATTTAAGCATTTTTCTTTTAGAATATTAAAATAGAATGTATGTTAAGCAGCGTTGATACATAAAAAAGTTTAAAATTCGCAAAAAATATGAATAAGAGATTTTAAGACTAGTTTTATTAGCCCTTTAAACAGCAAAATTCCAAAAGTATGAACACAACACTATTTAGATGAGCCCCAAACTCTTTTCAATGTGAGCAAAATACTAATAGACTTATTCCAATTTCTTTTATTTAATTCAAGACTCTTCTAAAATTTTGACAATCTCTTACGAAATCATCCGAAAAGACAGCTAATGTAAAAAGAAATTACACGTACGAAATGTGAGTATTGGATTTAAATATGTAAAATAATTTCCAAAATTAGTAGTGCTAATTACAAACAACATAGGTTTGCAACATTTAGTCCTCGTGGGACATGATTAATTGTTCGAGGCACTTGCATTATGATGACTTTTGTGACTCAATTTATACAAAAAATACATAATACGATCAAAACTAAAAGAAAAGTATTTACGATAATTTATAATATAAAGAAAATACGATTAATTTTTTTAACGTATCTATATTTGTCTGTTTATTACAATTTAAAATATCGGATAATACATTAGCTTGACAGTACTTCTACCTTGGTATTTCAAATCTTGTTTGGAAATTTCAATTTCTTTGTTGACTTAGGTTTAAATAATCTTCGGGGAATTCCAGCTATAATTGCTTTTTGTGTACTTTAGTGTTATCGGGGCCTTGACATTTTTTTATAAAAAAATTGGCACAATAATTTTTTCAAAAAATGAGATTTGTTGCTGAACGATGTAATCAGCTATGAAAACAAACTTACGAACTTAACAATGGTGAGCCTTTTTCCTTGTTTATCTACTATATAGATATACAAGTATATAAACTATACATATATATATACTTTATATATATATACTTTATATATATATACTTTATATATATATACTTTATATACAAGAGGGTCACACTGAAATTTTCCAGATGCAGATGCAAGTAAAACTTACAAACTATTAAAAGTGTTCATTGTAAGATCAATGAACTTTTGTAGGCGAATATTCCGAAGATTAAATGCCGAAAGCCATCCATTTCCTAGATTAGATCAAAAATATTCTTTTACAATAACATTAAAAAATATTCTTTATCAATCTCATATGCGGAATTAAAGCGACGCAGACGTAATTTCTTTTCTATTAAAAAATAGCGAAAAATCAAACATAGCAAGATCAGGAGATGGATGATCTACCATTTTCATTTTTTTTTCAAGAAATTTGACTGTAATCCTTTCAGAACGAGAAGATACGTAGTCATTGCGAAGCATGAATCTCTAACATTCACCTCTTGGAGAATTTCTGGAAGATACTTAGTAGTGTACCATTTTGCTCTAACTGTCTTCTATCCTTCCAGTATAATGGCTTTGACCAGACCTATATTTCTGAAGAACACGTCATACATTACTAATTTCATTGTTCATTGGTATTTCACAATTGTTGGTTTGGGATAATCTTAAAAAAAAAAACATATTTTATTTTCTTGAGAAGTTGGAATATCAAAAAATGGTATGTACGCCTCATCACCATTTCTAATTTTAGAAGTAGTGCGCTGGCTACCATCATTAAGTAAATTTAGGTTTTCTTTACAGCAACTGACATGCTCTGCTTTCTTGTGTTCTGTTAAATTATATGCGGAAACGAACGACAAATTAATTTTTTCATATGAAATTCTTCATGAATAATTTTATGCATTGCTTCGGATCCCTTTTTAAGTTCATTTCCTTTGGTAGGTTCAGCGATTTTAAACGATTAACATTTTTCGAAAGACCGACAGATTTTCTGGGACTTCAGCAGGCAACGGTCTTCCTGTGTGTTCTTCATTCAAAAAAAATTTCTATCTGTTCTAAATTCTGCAAACCATCTTAATACAGTGGCACGACATCGAGCTTCATTTCCATTTGCTAATTGTAGAAGTTGAAGGCATTGTTCTTCATTTAGCCCCACTTTAAATCATACAAAATCATAGCTAGATAATGCTCTTGCATCAACTACATTTCATCTTCTTTCAAAATTTATCCTACGATAGCTACATCGCAATTGTTAGCACAAATTATATTCTGCGAACAGATAAGTGTTCACATTTACATATCCGACCAATATTTTTTTTGCTTATACCGACTGCCCCTGTCTCAAATATTTAAGAGTTAAACTCGCATATATATATATATGTGTGTGTGTGTGTGTGTGTGTGTGTGTGTACAGTAGTGGCCAAAATTGTGGAAACTTTTTTTTTAAGTGTATTTTTTAGGTTTCACGGATTTAGCACCCTTTTCAGTTTAAGTAATACCGTAAATTACGTATCAGTGAAAAGATAAATTAATCAATAATGCAATGAAATAAACGTCGTTCAGTTATGTGTACTTAATTAAAAGTTATAGACAAATAAATACACACATACAAAGAAAATAAACACAACTTGCTTAGGTTAACATAAAGAAGCTTTTACTTATTTGAATGCTTCCAATAAACACAAGTCTTTGGAGAGCCAATTGGGTGCCCTTCGGTTTTCATAGTGTGATCACTCTCAATAAGGTAACAGTCGAGTTCAATTGTTGTTGTCATGTTTTGGAAGACGTTTAAAGACTGTGAAGAGAACATTTGTCAATGCTTTATGTGATTGATGTTAGAGTTGGATGTAAAATACAATAAATTTAAAAAATGGCACAAAGAGGTGACAGGTAACGTAGAACACGATGTAAAATAGTACTATTAAGTGAAAAAGGTTAAAGTTATGAAGAAATTAGAAGGAAAATTGATAGAAATGTAACCAAAGGTGTCACTTCTAAACATTTGAAATGATATAAGAAAACTATATCACTACAAAATCAAATTGATAAATCCAGGAAAAGGTGTACAACAGCAAGTGATGATAGAAGGAATAGGAGATTATGCATAAGTGACAAAAGAGAATCATTTGGATGTGTTCAAGATAAAATGGCACAAACCAATGAGATGTTGAGTGTAAATGGCGCTAAGCGAAGACTGCAAAGATTTGGGTAAAACGCTAGAATTCCACTGAAAAAGACACTTTTATCTAGACAAAAAAGGTTGAAAAGCTTGAACTCGAGCGAAATTCATGTTAACTGGACAATAAAACAATGTGGGAGTGTTATTTGGTCCAACTAGGCCAAAATCTTACTATTAGGTAAGATTGGCATAAAATACTTAAGGAGAAGAATCGGAGAAGATTTGCATCCTTATAGCATTACACATACTATGAATCATTCATTCACTGTTATGAAATGGGGATTTATTCCATTAGAAGGTGTGGGCAGAATTTGTGTGGTTAATCTATACTAATATTATAAAGAAGTAAAGTTTGTTTGTTTGTTAGAGGTAATCTCTGGAGCTACCGAACCGATTTCAAAAGTAATGGTGTCAAAATGATAGTGTTAGTCCAACTTAGAACGTAGGCTATATTTTATGTCGGTGCCACTACCCCAAAGGGGGTGCAGAAGCAAAAAACGTTCTAATTTTTGCATTACTGAAGGGCCTAGAAATACGAAATTTTAAATATTAGTTACTTATTAGACATAAAGGATTTCTAAGAACAGTTCTTAAACAATTCGAAATTTAAAAGAGGCGAAAATGCACAAAAAGCGTTCTAAAAAACGTTCTAAATGGTGGTTTCTACAGAATCTCGGGAAATACCAAACCGATTTAAAAAATAATGCTGTCAAAATGATGGTGAAAACCGTTGCTCTAACATAGGCTATGTTTTATGTCGGTGCCACTACCCCAAAGGTGGTGCAGGAGCAAAAAACGTTCTAAAAATGCGATTTTCACATTACTGAAGGGCCTAGAAATACGAAAATGTTAATATTAGTTAGTTATTAGACATATAGGATTTCTAAGTACAGTTCCTAAAAAATTCGACATTTAAAAGTAGCGAAAATGCACAAAAAGCGTTCTAAAAAACGTTCTAAATGGTGGTTTCTACACAATTTCGGGAAATACCAAACACATTTAAAAAATAGAGGTGTCAAAATGATGGTGAAAAAACTTGCTCTAACATAGGCTATGTTTTATGTCGGTGCCACTACCCCAAAGAGGGTGCAGGAGCAAAAAACGTTCTAAAAATGCGATTTTTGCATTACTGAAGGGCCTAGAAATACGAAATTTTAAATATTAGTTACTTATTAGATATAAAGGATTTCTAAGAACAGTTCTTAAACAATTCGAAATTTAAAAGGGGTGAAAATGTACAAAAAGCGTTCTAAAAAACGTTCTAAATGGTGGTTCTACACAATCTCGGGAAATACCAAACCGATTTAAAAAATAATGGTGTCAAAATGATGGTGACAACGCTTGCTCGAACACAGGCTATGTTTTATGTCGGTGCCACTACCCCAAAGGGGGTGCATTAGCAAATACCTTTCTAAAAATGCGATTTTGACATTACTGAAGGGCCTAGAAATGCGAAATTTTAAATAATAGTTACTTATTAGATATAAAGGATTTCTAAGAACAGCAATCTCAGGAAGAATCAAACTGATTTCAAAAGTAATGGTAGGAAATTGATGCTGACAGTCTCTGCTCTAATATAGACGCTATTTCATGTCAGTGTCAATATCACCTGGAGGTTGCAGGAGCAAAAAAACATCCTAAATTTAGATTTTTGTGATCGGGTGGGGCTAGCAACTGGAAATTAGGAAAGGTACCTATTTATTTAGATATAAATGATCTTTAAGAACAGTTTCGAAACAATTAGAAATTTAAAAATGGGGGAGGGGGTAGAGAAAATGCGCAAAAAGCGTTCTAGAAACGTACTAAATTGCGATTTCTACTCTATCTCAGAATATACCAAAGCTATTTCAAAAGTGATGGTTGCAAATTGATGGTAATAGTCCCTGCTGCGACATTGGCTATATTTTATGTTGCTGTCACTACCATCTGGGGGTTGCAATAGCGAAACGAGCTCTAATTTGTATTTTTTGCATAACTGAGGGTGTCTAACATTTTGAAATATGGCACGATATTTACTTACAAGTTGCAAGTGCTTTCTAAGATCAGTCGAAAGAAAATTCCAAATTTAATAGGATGAAGTGAGCGAAAAGCGTTCTAAATTACAATTTTTATGCAATCTTATCAAATACCAAACCGATATAAAAAATAATGATGAAAAATGTCTGTTACACTACCACCAGAGGGTTGCAGGAACAGAACACTTTCTGAATTGCGATTCTGTGATACTGAAGAGCCTAGAAACTTTAAATATGGCATAGTAGTTACTTATAAAATATAAATGCTCTCCAAGGACTGTCGAAAATAAATTCGAATTAAAAAGGGATGAAGAGAAGGGGAGGTGCGAAAAACATTCTAAAAAAGTCCTAAATTACTTTTTCTATACAAGTTCAGGGAATATAAACCGATTATAAAAGTAATAGTTGCGAATCAATGGTAACAGTCTCGGATCCTACACAGGCTATATTTTATGCCGATGATTCTACCACCTGGGGTTCACAGAAACAACAAACGTTTTAAAAAAGGCCTTTAAAAGCTTTTTAAAGTACACTTCTCTGGAATATTAGGAAATAACAAACTGATTTAAAAATTAATGTTGGCAAATTAATGGTGACAGTTCCTATTTCAACAAAGCCCTTTATGTTGAAAGAGGTGGTAGGACTTGGAATTTGACATGATAGTTAATTTTAAGATGTAAGAAGATGGTTTCTAAAAAATTCAAAACATGAAATGAAGTAGCTGATCCTGAATCCTGAGTATGAAATCTGTGATACTGAAGAGGCTAAAAACTTTAAATATGGCATGGTAGTTACTTATAAAATATTAATGCCCTCGAAGGACTGTCGAAAATAAATTCGCATTAAAAAGAAGTGAAGCGAAGGGGAGGTTCGAAAAGCGTTCGAAAAGCTAGTTAAAAGGGGGTGCAGGAGCAAAAAAGTTCTAAAAATGCGATTTTTGTGTTACTGAAGGGCCTAAAAACATGAAATTTGGAATGGTAGTTACTTATAAGATACTAATGATCTCTAAAAACATTTCTTTAAAAATTCGAAATTAAGGGGGGGGGGTGAAAATGCGCGAAAAGCGTTCTAAAAACGTTCTAAGTGGCGATTTTTACGCAATTTCAGGAAGTACCAAACCGATTTCAAATATAATGGTGGCAAAAATGATGGTGGCAACTCTTGCTCCAACATAGGCTACATTTTATGTCGGTGTCACTACCCCTAAATGGGGTGCAGGAGCAAAAAACTTTCGAAATTGTCATTTTTGTGTTATTAAAGGGTCTAGATACATGGAATTTGGCATGGTAGTTACTTATTAGATATAAATGATCTCTAAGAACATTTCTTAAAAAATTCAAAATTTAACAGGACTGAAAATGCGCAAAAAAGCGTTCTAAAAAACGCTCTAAATGGCGATTTTTACGCAATCTCAAGAAGTAACAAACCGATTTCAAAAACAAAGATGTGAAAATGATGGTGACAACCCTCGCTTCAATATAGGCATTTTATGTCGGTGCCACTACCCGCAAAGGGAGTGCAGGGGCAAAAAAAATTCAAAATTGCGATTTTTGTGTTACTGAAGGCCCCAGACGCTTGGAATTTGGAATGGTAGTTACTTACAAGATATATAACTGATCTCTAAGAACATTTCTTTAAAAAAATCGAAATTTAACCCTTTGAGCTCCGGGTTATTAAAATTTTAAAAATATGCTAGAAAAACACTTAAAATGTGATTAGGGGACTGTCTGAAATTGAACCATGTGATTAAAAAATTTTTTAAATACCCCCTTTAGGCTGGGGGACGTGGGAAGTTTTTCCACCATCAGAGCTCTAGAGCATTCATTTCAACACGCAAATACAAGAAATGACACCGCAAAGTTATTCTAAAATTACTATAATTGTTGAAATTTCAACATATTTTAAGCAGTTACATTGTTTAAACAAATTCTAAGACTATTAAAATATTTTAAAAATTTATTAAATGAGAAAATTCAAAATTTAATTTTTTTTTAAATCATAATATAAAAATACAAACTAATCAAATTTATAGATGAAACAGATTTTAAAAATATTTAATTTTTGTTTAGAAATATTTAAAACATAATAAACTCGTCAATCTGCTGAATTAAACACAAATTTAAATTCCTTGGAATTAAATTATAAGCATCTAAATTTTAGTTCTGAAACACTGTCTGGTATGTAATTTTAGTGCTGCCATCTAGTGACAAAGCACATTTTTGTAGTCCTTAGAGCTCTGCTGGTAGAAAATTCTACCATTACTTATTTCTATCCCCTGTAATTATTTAATTTTTCAGTTTAGTGATTTGCATGTAATTATTATTAAATGTTTGATGTGTCCAAGAGAAAAAAATGTTATCTCCTTTGAAAAATATTTCTTCATAATGCTTGAAAAATACAAAATTTTTAAACCTTCAAAATTGGAGTGTTTTTAAGGTCGCATTAAAAACCTACTAGATATTTGCAGAGAATAGTGCTGCCATCTAGATTTTAAGAAGACAAGTAAAATCTACAAAACCCAGTTTTTGCAATTAAAATGGAGACTTTTTGAAGGAAATTAAACGATTTTGATTTTATGTGGGTGAAAATTCACCCGGCAGAGCTCAAAGGGTTAAAAGGGGTGAAAATGCGCGAAAAGTGTTCTAAAACACGTTCTAGATGGCGATTTCTACGAAATCACAGAAAGTACTCAACCTATTTCAAAAGTAATGGTTGGAAATTGATGATAACAGCCCTTGCTCCAACATAGTCTTTATTTCATATCGGTGTCACTACCACTTAGGGTTTGCAAAATCAAAAAACTTTGTAGATTTCGATTTTTGTGTTACTGAAGGGCCTAGATTCCTGAAATTAGTCAGGCCAGTTATTTATAAGATACAAATGATCCTAAAGAACATTTCCTAAAAAATCGAAATTTAAAAGGGTAATGAGCGAAAAGCGTTCTAAAAACTTTCTAAATTGCGATTTCTACGCAATCTCAGGAAATATAAACCGATTTCAGAAGTAATGGTTTCAAATTGATGGTGACAGTCCCCGTTCCAACATAGTCTATATTTTACATTGTTGTCACTACAACCTGGTGGTTACAGGAGCATAAAATCTTCTAAATTGCGTTTTTTGTATTAGTGAGAGGGGTCTAACACTTTAAATTTGGAGTGGTAATTAACTTCAAAGAAGCAAATGCTTTCTAAGAATTGTCGAAAGAAAATTCCAAATTTAAAAGGATGAAGTGAGCGAAAAGTGTTCTATAACAGTTCTAAATTACGATTTTTATGCTATCGTATGAAATACGAAACCGATTTCAAACATAACTGTTACAAATTGATGGTAATAGATGTAAAGACGTTTCGTTCCTTACAGGCCGTTTCACATCGCATAGAGTAAAGGAGAAAATAATCAACCATCCAAAAAAAACTCCAATGATTATTAGTAAGATAGTACTTTTAATTAAGTCCTAGAAAGAAGGGCGAGAGGTATGAGAGGGGAAGCACAAGTCACTTCTTAGGGCCTCATTCAGAGACCAGCGTCAGAGCAGGAGTGAGTTTAATACGCAGTTAACAGTCAAATTCACTTGTTTGGTGGAATACAATATCGCCAATCTAAAAGTATTTGCGCCATGCACAAGGGACATTTAAAAACATTGGCTGGTACGATTTCACCAAATACATGCGGTGAACTTATCAGATATTTGAACCGCGTAAGGAAAGTATATTTTGACGTCATGAGATTCCTGTGGTCTGGGAAAGGAATCGTTATACTATACTTTGATAGAAATGCGGTTAAGTTAAAACGGACAGTGTTCCTGAAATAAAGACCAGGGGTGGAAAAAGTGATTGAGTTGTTAGGTGAAAAGGCCATGAGAATGTATTTTCAAAAACAGATGGTAGGACAGGTTTCAGGGCAAAGTTTAGCTGCGTGCATTGGCACAAAAATGCAGCATTCACATACGAATGAATGTAACGGTCTGAATGTTAAAGTGCAGTGGAAAAATAAATCTAATGAATAGATTACATGTTAAGTGATTTTAATGATGAATAATGATTCATGACCAAATAAGGAAGTGACCGAAGTTAAAATGCTTTTGTTAATAACAGACAGCAGTAACGTTTTTCTACAAGGTTAAATCTCGTGTCAGAAAAATCTCAAAGTAGAATTGAAGACAGAATCACTGATTTTATTTTAATAAAGAAATGAATAACTAGAATAATGTTATTTAAATGTGAGGGACCATTAATACAAGCTGTATTGTTTTTAAATATTAAATTTAATTTAGGGGTTGCACTGTGTGACTATAGTGCACTAAAATAAATACAGTATCAGAATTTTAATTGAAACTGCGCGGGGAGGGGAATAGAACGCAAACATATATAACGGGATAACCGTTTTATATATCACCTGGGACACCGCAAAAAAAAAAAAATAAATAAATAAATAAATAAAATAAAAAAAAAATTGTTGACCCGTTTGCATGGGCAACACAGAAAAAATATAGTTACACATATAAATAGATTTTCCAAACAGAAAAGTTTTTTTTTAAACAAGTTACTGTCATGAAAAAAAATCTCTTTCATCAATAGTTCACCAGTCCTAAGAGATTTTATGAATTGATATTTTCTAATTATCGTTTCTGGATATCCATCAAATTTCGTACCATGTTTTTTTTTATTATCTGAGTCGACTCTGACAGCAAAAAATTAAGCAGCATATAACTATTTCAGTGACTGCTTTTCATCAAAACAGTTAACCTGATTAGGATCATTTTATGAAATAAACACACATACTAACAATAAGAAAAATATAATATATAAACACAAATGCAACACTAGAAGTAATGAGTATATGATAATAAATGAAATATGTGTATTTGTAAACTGAAAAGCAATTGTAATATGATGTAAAAGAAATTGAAAATGATTATAAAACATGAATAAATATGTAATGTTTATGCACGCAGCATAAGATGACAAAAAAGAGGTGCATGGAGCACGCCCATAAAAATGTGTCACCCTGAATCTTGTGTAGACCACAAGTATTATGGCGTCGGCTTAGGGCTTCGGCCTTAGATGAGGAGGGAGTTTTAAGACTCATTCATCACCCGCTTATATGAGTCCCTGCTCCTCCGAAGACACTAGCGGTCCTCTTAAGGAGCACACGTCAATTTACAAGCAAAAATGATTTTTGTTGTGAATTGGAACACCAGTTCAAAGGGGTTGTCTATCAACACAATGAAGTTTTGGACCCTTGGGGCAATAATTTTGAACGGGATCAAAACTTCGAAAAAGAAAATTAAAAAGTAAAGAAAAGTAGATATATGTCACATATATATCAAATCAAAAAGGGTTAGACAATCCTAGAGTGAAGAGGGACAATAAAAAAATAAAAAGTCATAATCAGGTTAAATAATGCACAAGTCATATAATTAAAAGGTAACTAACTGGTTGACTTAAAAGATAATGTGATTAAGTTATATGAGAGGAAAAAAATAGATTTTTTTTTTTTAAAACAAAAGAAAAATGTAACTATTAAATGCGAGAATTATCACTGTTAAAATAAAATGTAACTATACATGAACGAAATGTAAATTAAATGTTAAAAAAATGTAAATAATAGTTAAGTGTATGTAAATAACATAAGAGTGTAAAGTAAAATGAAAAGAGTGTAAAGTGATACAAAATATTGTTCACAAAAGATCTTCGAAGCAAACAGTCATGGGCCAGCCATAATGTTGTGAATGATCCGTTGTAAGCAACATCACATACAACCGTGGCCTTTGGTTGTACACTAGCTTCACAATACATGCCATAAGAAAAAATAGCACTTGTAAACAATAGTATATTATTTTCTGTTTCTCAGATTGTACGTATGTGGTTGATAAACATTAGGGAAATTGTTATTGTTTATAAATTGTTGTTGACTTGTAGCATCGAATAAATGTCCTTATCGAGGTGGTGCAAGAAGTAACCTATCTTTTTATCTTTTATCCTGAGCTGTTTTAATGTTATTGTATGCCTTGTCATATATTTTGTGTAAATCTTCTAGTAGTTTATTTATTTCAATATGATTATCAAGAAAAGGTTGATTGGTACACTGATCAAAAGTGTCATAAATTAATGAAAGTTCACGTCCAAAGTGCAGAAGATTAGGAGTGAATAATATAGTTGAGTGTTTTGAACCATTATAGAGTGACTTGTGTATAAATATTGCATTTTCAAATGTGTGACCTTCCTGTAAGAGTATATTAAAAGATTATTTGATTGATTTATTTATTCTCTCCGAAATCGAATTACTTTGAGGTCTCGAAACAGAGCTGTATACCTTACCTTAATACCTAGAGTATCATTAAAAATATTGTATACTTGAGATGTATATTGGGGGTCCTTAGTCTGACAAGACAACAGAAGGTCTCCCAAAGGTGGTTATATAAGAGAATAAACATTTAACGACTTTAGCGACAGATGTATCATTAAGTGGAAAAAGTTCAACATGTCTTGAAAAGTGATCTGTAATAGTTAAAACATGTTTACCATTAGAAAAAGGTCCAACGAGATCTGTACTGATAGTATGGTCAGGTACCTGGGCGTGTAGTTGGGTTGTAAGGATGCAGGAGGGTTTTGATGATGTTTACATTGAAGACATATTACACATGAAGCTACAAAGTTTAACGTGTCAATATACATGCCTTTCCAAAAGTATCTTGATGATAGGAACTCATAGGTTTTATTAAAACCAAAGTGAGATAAATGAGAGATTGTTAAAGCTTTGCTTTTAAGAGAATTAGGAACAACAATGTGATATGAAAAAGTGTTGTTAAGATTGTTTTCCATCTTTAACATTAAAACTTTCGAATCAGTGTGTATGAAATAATTAGGATATTTTTGAGAAGGTCCTTTCTTTAGAATATCATTGTAAACAGTGGACAAAGTGGTGTCATTTTTTTGTTCAGTGCAGAAAGTTTCATTTAAAATTTCCAATAAAGGATCTGGATTTGTTAGTTTACCAGATACAAGGTAGTTTACATATTTATTAGTGGCATATGAACATGAATTATTACTGTCTGGAGTATCATAGTCAACAATAGGTAATGGTTGAGGGTCCTGAATTAGATCAGGATTAGTGACAAGTGTTTGTTGATTGTTTTCAAAAGAACAACGAGATAAATAGTCAGCAAGAACATTTTTTTTTTTACCAGGGATATGTTTAAATGTGTATGAGTACTCTAAAAGCTCCATGAGCCAACGAGACATAATATTAGCTAGATTAGTAGTCTTGTTGTATTTTTCTAAGGGTTTACTGTCAGAAATAATTACAAATTGTCTGTTATATAAATAATATTTGAAAGCGGTAACAGATTTATAAATTGCCATGAGTTCAGGGTGTTTTTTTCTGACGCCATTAGAGACATAGAAAAGTATGCAACTGGTAAAAGTTGTTGATCATGCTCTTGTAATAAAACACCAGAAATTGCAACATTTGACGCATCAGTGTTTAAATAGAATTTCTTGTTCCAATCTGGTAATCTAACCATGGGAGAATTAAAGAAAATTTTCTGTATTGTGTTCATGATTTCTTGATGTTTAACAGTCCATTTAAATTTAACTTTTGGAGTAGTTAGGTTTATCAGTGGCTGTACTAACTCAGACAACGATGAAATTAGAGACTTATAAAGCGTAATAACACCAATGAGTCTTTTTAGTTGGCGTTTAGTTGCAGGTGTGGGAAAAGATGTTATTTTTATGATATTTGACTGAATCGGGGAAACAGACTTATTTTCTACATAAAATCCCAAATAATAAATGCTAGTTTTATGAAAAGTACATTTGTTAGGAGACAGTGTCAAGTTATATTTGGCTAAGGTAGAGAGAATTTTGTGTAATTTCTTACACATTTCATCAAAAGAGTTTGCACCTACAAAGAAATCATCTTGATATGTGTATATACACCGTCTATTTGCAATTCATCAAGCAAAGAGTCCATTAAATCTTGGAAAATAGAAGCGCTGTTTTTAATCCAAATACTAATCTCTTGTATCTAAAATAACCGAACATAGTAGTAAACGTTAACCGATTTTGGAACTTTTCTGGCAAATCAATTTGATGATATGCCTGATGAAAGTCGAGAGAAGAAAAATAGCGGTACTGAGAAAGATTTGAAATGATGGTTTGAATTTTAGGAAGAAGGTAAGATGAGCCTTGAATTACTGTATTGACCATACGAAGATCTAACGGGAGCCGAAATTTTTGTGTACCAGCTCCGTCTGGTTTCTTTTTGACTAGTAGCATGAGGCAAGCCCATTCTGAATAGTGACGTTCAATAACTTTGGCATCAAGTAGTTCTTTAATTTGTTCCAAAGCACCTTTTTGCAAAGATTGAGGAATGGGGGAATGGGAGTCTTTTTATAGGGTAATCATTAATAAATTTCAAATCAGGTATTATCTTATCAGTATGTCCAAGTGTATTTAATGATTTGGAAAAGGCGGTGTAATAATTAAGTAATAATTTAGTCAATGTATTTGCTTCATTAGAACTTAAATGTGTAAGATTGAAATTGTTAGCTGATAAATCCTCTTTCCTTTTTTTTAATGTTTCATTAGATGCCTGGATAAAATTTAGGAAGTGCTGTTCTGAGTTATGATGCTTGTCCAAATTATCAGAGGGGTACTTAAGAATTTCCTCATCCTCAGATAAAATGTCCCATGTTTGTGTGTTTAGGGAGATGAATGGTAGTGTCAGAATTATTTTTAAGCGAAATAGAAAAGAAATGATGTAATTGTAAAGATTTCTTTTTATGTTTCGACTTTTTATTCATTTGAATAATTTAAATTAATTAAATTGATTTTGGCAAATTAATGGTGACAATCTCTGTTTCAACATTTTTCGAGACATTCTATTTCAACTCCATTTCGGCATTTTATGTTGGTGCCACTAACACCAGAGAGGTGGTAGACTGTTAGACAAGAAGCTTAGAATTCGAAATGATGGTTAATTTTAATATGTAAATTTGTTAAGATGGTTTCTAAAATTTTTAAAACTTCAAATGAATACTGAAATGAGCATATGAAATGAGCATAAAAGTCTCAAAATACTTTCTAAATTATCATTTAACTGGAATTAGTTTTAGTTTTTCTTATTAATTAAAATCTCATTTCTGTCTATTGCACTTTTATAATGAAGTTTAGTCAAACTGTGGCTTGATTTGTAATTTTTGAATTATTTCAAAAAGTGGTCTTCTAATAAAATATAGTCATGCAAATATCACTTGCTATACTTCAACTATTACGCGAGCATAGCCAGGGGTTTGCTAGTTAAAGATAAAGTGGTGTTATGAAGCATCAAATTTCAAAAATACACCTTTACAAAAAGGTTTCGACAATTTTGACCGCGACGTATACATGGTTTGTCCGTAAAGTAATGAGACTGTTTTTTTGTTAAAAAGCATGTATTGATACCATTGGTACATATATTTAAAATTCTTTAAAATAGTCTCCTTGGACCCGATACACCGCAGCTAACGCGATTCCCATCCTGCAAAGGCTTTCTGAAAGCAGCTGCCCTAACCTCTTTCAGAGACTCTGTGACATCGCGTTGGATCGCGAAAACACGGCTGCTCTTGAGCTTTGGGAACAGAAAAAAGTCTGTCGGGTTGAAATTGAGTCTGTATCTTGACTGCGGCAATGTTACAACCCCTATCAGTGTCATCTAGGTTGTCCCAACGAAGGCGGTGATAGCTGGAAAATTATCGTGGTGATGCTTCCAGCAATCAGCAATCTCCATTCGTTTCCGTTTGACGGCTTTGTGCAGGTGCACGAGGACTTCTTTGTAGAAAACGGCGTCGACAGGTCGTCCCGGAGGTAAAAAGAAAATTGCGGACAAAAAAGGGCAGTGACGGCGTCGAGATCGCTCCATGTCATCAACCGTATGCCATCCGTTTTTGCGCTCATTACATCACCGGAAAACAGTGGGTCGTCTTTGTAAGTCTCTTTAGCCTCTTGGGGACGAGCGACCGGTTTTCGTGCCGCGTAAGTTGCTCGGAATCGGGGATTATTCTCACCAGTAAATTTTTATTGTAAATTTTGCCTTATTTAATCCGAGAATTTTCTCGATTCAATTGGGCAAAAATTTGTTTTAAAAAACCGGTGATTAAAGATTAAAAAATCTATAAAAGACGCGCGTCCCCAAGGGATTAATCAAAGACAGAGTCTCCGAAGCGGTTTTACAAAGGTGAAAGTAAAATTTAATCACGCAATACTGCACCAGCGAGCGTTTGACGTTCTTTAACGTTTCCTGCCGTCACAGAAACTCAAAAACAGTTTTGCGCCCTTCATGATCCAAACTGCGTCATACCTCGGGCACGACTGCCGCCCAGTGCGTTGTTCTTAAGGGTGCTGGTCACTCAGCTTCCGAATTCTCCTCTGTAATGTTAAGTATATGGGCGTTTGAAGCATTTAAATACTCAAAATATCTCCCCAGGAAATTAATATTTTTAACTTCTTTTTTCTGTGTACTCTTCTTTAAGGATGTGCCTTTCTTCCTTAGTTTTCAAAATATCTCTAAATGCTATGCTTAATTCTATATGAAGTGTTAAAATTTTACTCCAAGTTTGTCACTTTTTAAAATATAAAATATTAAATTTAGCAATGATTTTAGAAATATTTTGAGAACTAAGAAAAAAAGGGACATCCTTTAAGAAGAAAACACTGAACGAATCAGTTAAAAATATTAATTTCCATTATAATTGAAACTACGGAGGAGAATTCGTAAGCTGAGTAACCATCACCCTTAACCCTCACCACAAATATCGCCGCCATAGAGCTCGCTACTGGCGACTGGAACACCGTGCGGCTTGTAATCTTATTACTTAGTGGACAAACCGTGTATATGTGTGTATATATAATTAACACACACACATATATGTATAAATATATACATGATTGATGTTGTTTTGTGTATACAGATAACTTCTGTTTGTAAATTAATGGTAAACGGCTAATTTATATTAAAAATATTTTATAAATATTCAAAAAAATATCTTGTGTGTATGAAAAAATGAATAGGCTTCCAGAAAAAAATGTATTCTCTTGCCCAGGTTATTTTCTCTATCTCACCAAGGTCCATATAACCAACAACTACCAAATTTTCTTACAGGGATTGTAGCTGATGATAGTTTATGTTTCTGATAAATTTATAGTAGAAAAGTTCCATTTTAAAACAAGTGGGATTTTCAAAACCAAAATATTTTCTTTTACTTACACATTCGAAAAATTATTTTGATAATAAAAATCTTGACAAATAAACAAAATAAATAATTTTGTTTATAATCTTTAAATTCCGTGGCGCACCTCTGATCTTTGTACCCGACTGCCAAGAAGGGTTATGTGTTTCACGCGTATCTGGGTATTTGGATTTCTTTATACCCTCAAAACATCCCAACGGCTGGATGGATTTTAATGAATGAGGTCTCTATCGATTCGTCTTAACCGTCCAATGGTTTTAGGCTAGATTTTGTTTTTATAAAGTCAAAATGGCGGTAGAGACGAAAAACATTTTTACGCACCCTATTGAGTGCATATCATTGGATAGGTCTTTCAAAATGAAGACGATATTTCATTGACTATTTTACCGTCAGAAGCTCCGTTTAAATATTACACAAGCTGGAAGTTATTTAGGTAGGATCTCCAGCTTTACTGAATCTCTAACCTTCATATACATCTATAGGCCTCATCAAAACAGTGTTTATAGATAGGAACTAACAATTAAACACAACTTAAAAGTCATCAATACAAGTAAATAAAAAAATAGGAAAGTAATATAAAAAATAGTTTCACATTGATGAGAAATAATTAATTTGTTCGCTTTTCACGCACTCGGGTTTTTTCAATTCTTAAATTTAATTTTTACTTGTTCATAGTGTGTCGTGGCACAGCGTTTGAAAATCCTCGATACAGAAAAGAGACATTTCGCTTTCGTTAAAATCTGTTTCATTACTGGCATCTGTTACAGTCTTCAGAAAATGGATGCTTCCGTTATTAAACAAAATAATTTTGCAGCAAAATTAACCTATGATTAGAAAAATAGCTCGAACATTAATACAAAGTATATGAAACACAAATTTATTTCTTGAAGGTGCAATAATATTGTTTTCTAAAACAACTTAATATATATATATATATATATATATATATATTATTTCTGGTAACCGATTAATACGTAAAATGAAATTTATTTGCAGATAAAATACATTGTCTGCTTCAGAAAGATACTTAATTACGAAAGTAAAGCATTATACATGATGTAAATATTGCACATTAATAAGGAAAAATTCTAAATAGAAATAATTTTGCGAATATTTTTTCAATTACCGTAAGGAAGTAAAGTGTCACTTCATCTTTAAAAATAAACAAAATGTTCTTTTTAGCGTTAAAAAAATATATATTCTTCTGGTTTTACTTTCTCGTTGATATTTCATGAAAAACCAAAATATATGAGGCATATTTAGCTAGAATCCTCAATCTCGATTTCTAGTTATTTTGGAAATATACGATTTTTTAAAGTTTAACATTTCTTTTGTTATTATTCCTTTAACTATTTTAAAAAAATATAATACTGAAAATTATCTTAAAATATAAATACAGCTTACTAATACTCAAAAAATTGTTAGATTAAGTAGTTTCTGCCACAGCACTGAGAGTTTTCATAAAAATAAAATAAACAGAACCATATATAATGATATTATTATTCATATCCTTACATAGTAAGGTAAGATTAGTGCATAATAACTAAACGTTTTCTAAATAACATTATATTAGCAAATAATAGAATGTCTTCACGATGTATCGTGATTTGCACATGCTTCTAATCTCCTCCTGGATACTAGCCTGACCTCTGACACCAAAATGGGGCCTGTCTTAGGCGGGTATTTTAAGAGTTTGTATTCTTCCCTGAATTTAGATACCTGTATTTTACAAAAAATTTCATTGGCTTATATAAACCGAGAAAATTAAAGCGGAAAAACCTTTTACAAATTATTGGTATATAAATTCGAGGGACCTTACAAATATTGAAAGAAATCTTCATATGACAGCCGCCATTTTCGTGTCAGCACTTCGGCTTAATATTCAGGAGACAAGTGTGTACACCTCTCACAACGTCTCTTATCAGAAATGCATCCAACAAAATGCCAATACTCTCGAGAAATTTCCTATTAAAAGGAAAGGTATAATTACTTGTTCAGTTGCTCTCACCTTTTCGATATTTTACATGCATGTGATCGAACGATCATTTGTTTTTATTACTATTATAGTTATTTTGTAATTATACTTATGTGATTTTAAATTGACATTTCTTTTGATATAAATATCTGATTATATATATATATATATATATACTTTTGAAGAGCTTTTCTTTTGGTGGTGAATGTATGAGCACAAAGCGAAATTCGTTAACGCCGCAATAACTAAGCAACGTATGAGCGCACAGAGCTCGTGAAAACCGAAGACAACTACACTGCATGTAGCGAAATCGGCGTGCGGCAATCTAAAAAACGCGCTAAATTCGCGATAGCCGCTATCACAAATGAACGAAATTCGTAAACGCCGCAATCATTAACAGAGGTATGACCACATAGCGTTCATGAAAACGAAAACAAATCATCACTGGATACGGCAATCTTGTCGTGCTGAAGAATAAAAAACACGCTACATTCGCGAAAGCTGCAATCGCAAACGAACGAAATAAGTTAAAATTCAATTTAAATCAGGTTTTAAATCAAGATAATATCATTTAACTTGTGCATGAATAACATTTGTAAATCGTTTTCTATTTTTTTTTAACCATTTGGAAAAATGGTTATTGTCCTCGGTCAAGGTAGGAAACCAAAAACATATCTGAAGCTTTTTATTGGTTTAATCCGCATTTTATTAGTTTTCTGATTGGTCTATACACTGGCCTTTACTTTCAACAAAGTTGGATACTTCTGTTGCCACTATGACAAAAAAGTAATAAAAACTACAAAAAAAATAATAATAATAACTCAGAAACGAATTGAGATACAGCTTTCAAACAAATTTCATTCAAAAGTACATTTTTTTTCTCTATACGACAGTGTAAAAAGTAATATTGTGGGATGTTTAGAAGTTTACGAATGAAATTTCATTTAAAATTGGTCCAGGAATATTAATGTTTAATCCATGGCGTACGTAATGAATGACCAGCTCCGTAGAAGTTTAAAAATTTACGGTACCGAAAAATGTAATCCATGGAGTACGTAATGTATGATCAACTCCGTGCGATTTTTTATGTCTTAAATTTTAGTCTTTGAAGAAATCATTTTCCAAAATGGTCGTTGTAATTTGTTAAATTGCTTTTATTTATTTTTTTTTTTTTAACGGTGAAAACAGGTTATGCAAAACTCCGTTTTAAAGCTGAAAGTAAACAATAATGACATCATATGCGCCAGCGTGCTGTGCTAGGGTATTTCTGGGGAGCATTTATGCTAAGAGTAGTTGTGAGGTGCGCGATGTAGACGCTACTTTCAGGGAGCGGTGTATTTGTCTTAAACGTCACTAATTATGAATACTTAAAATAACTCGGCCTAAACTAAACGTAAATCGATAGCAAATGGGAGTTTTCAATGCTCCTCTTAGTGGCTTAACAGTGTTTTCAGTTTAAATGGCTTCCGAGTTGAAGCTACTTTACGCCCACTCGATGGATGATTGTCTTAATTTAAGTGAGCCATTGGAGATAAAAGGTCTAATTTTAGTTTAAAAAAACTACTATAAAATTTTAATAAAATAAAGATATAAATGAAAAAAATACTTTTAAAGAAAAGTGGTATTTTAAAGTTAAGTAGTAAGGATCTTACTGGTTAAGAAAAAATGAAAAATAAAAGGAATAAAAGTTAAGATTAAGAATAAAAGATATGTTAAGCACAGTTAAGAAAGATACACTGACAAGCTGTCGGACAAAGTAGAAGGGAAGTCGGCAATGGGTGTGACAGATGTTATGTTACAGGAAATCAAACCAAAGGCACCAGCCATACATTTCTTTACATTTTTTATATATCATACATTTTTTTTTCTTTTGTTACTAGGTAACAATAAAGTGATCATATGATCATAAATGCTAGATATTAGCAATATATATACATTTTTTTTTTTTTTTTTTACATAATAATTACAATGTATTTAATTGTTTTCTATGTACTTTTTCTGGTTTCTAAAATATTTTCTTTGAAAAGCTGTTTAGAAAAACATTTCTTTGTTCAAACATCGCTCTCGTAAGAACAAAATTTATGACCCATTGTGCTACAGTTTATGTAAAATATAGAATTAAATTTAAATTTCTGCAAATTATTAAATAACTGTTTATTCTTTCGTAAGTATATTCGCGTTCCAAATGTCATTTGAGACATTAAATTTTAATATTTCTTTTCATATTTTTAAAAATCGGAATGAATGGATAGCAAAGAATAACAAAAGAAGAAATCACATTTACTAATTCGATAATGTCGTGGTCATGGCCATACCTATATGTAATAGTAGGCTGGATGTTTTTAGGCGCATTCGTAATTATATAAATACGTCGCTCCTATAGCCGTCGCCTGATCCGTCCGTCTGTCCATATATAACAGCGAAAAAGCTACTCTACCGATCGGTTGGAAATTTAAGATATGTAATCGAAGCGGAAACTTGACCAGCCATTTCAAATTTTATAGAAATGGAAACAAAAATTAAAAAGATATTAATAAAAATTTTCTTAATTCTATTAAATCCTATCTTACGTAAATAATTCAATGACATTCCACGATAGGCAATGATTCTAGGTTGCCATGGTGCTTACGTCAAATTTAAGGTGGAGTTATATTATTTACGTATAACTGAATTTAATATATATAAACGTAATAAATTTTGTATTCACACAGTTTTGCATAAGAATGCAACAGCTACTGCAAGACCATCCGGTTATAGTACGGACGCACATCATTTGCCGCGTTTGACGTACAATTTCCGGCTTGACATTGTTAAAACAAGTTCTGTCACTGTTAACATCTTCAATACTATTAATGTACATAAATAGAAACATTTATTAATAGCAACGTGTATGATAATTTGTTATATATATATATATACCGGGTGTCCTGAAAAGGACTGACTGATTTTAAAATTCAATAACTTGTAAACGGTGACAGATATTTAAAAAATTCTTGTAGGAGGGTTATGCATAAGGTCAAAAATTTTTTTTTTACAGTGATTTTCAATTTTAGTTCGAATTACAAACAATAGATGGCACTGCGATCAATAGACGCTCAATTCAGGCTCGATTTTTGGTACTTCGTGGCCCGGATAATACATTTTCATCTCCTTTTTCTGCCTGGAACAAGATAAAGGACCAAAAATTGAGCCTGTATTTAGCGACTATTGCTTACAGCGCCATCTATTGTTTGTAAATCGAACTAAAATTGAAAATCACTGTAATAAAACTTTTGACCTTATGCATAACCCTCCTGCAAGAATTTTTTTAATATCTGTCACCGTTTGCAAGTTATTGAATTTTAAAATCAGTCAGTCCTTTTTGGGACACCCGCTATATATATATATATATATATATATATATATATATATATATATATACATATATATATATATTGTATTTTATTCGAGTTTTCTCAGGAACAATTAAGTTTTTAGAATGTTTTTATATTTATCAGACTGGGCCATATCCTACCTCATTTATGCATGTTAAAACCGGGTATATGAAAACTATGAGTTCTCTATATAGGAATTAGCTTGAAAGGCAAAATCTCCAATTAAACAAGACTAGTTTTTTATTATACTCAATACATTATTGATACTAAAAAATCTTGGAATCTATACTATGTATAATACAAGTTGGAAATTGCTCGTCAAACGTGGCAAATGAGGTGCGTTCGTACTATAACTAGTTTTATAATTATTTTTTGCACTCCATATTGTACTGAATGTATAATTTTTTGCACTTCATAAAGCGCATAGTCTGATACATCATTAAAATGTACTTCCAATAATTTTTTCCCATTCCCCGCAATGAAACGGAACACTTTTGACTGTCCCTGTAATTAAACTATACATCCGATTTTCCTAAAATTTGAAATAGCTCAACAAAATTTTGCAACAATTATATCTTTAAAATTTCAGACCATTCGGAAGGCTGTAACATCATTAAAATGCACTTGCAATAATTTTTCCCATTGGCCGTAATGTAGAGAAAAACTTTTGACTGTCCCTGTAATTAAACTATACATCCGATTTTCATAAAATTTGAAATGGCTCGACAAAATTTTGCAACAATCATATATTTGAAATTTCAGACCATTCGGTTGGGTAGTTTTTGCTCTGTTACATGCGGACGGATAGACGGACGGACTGAACGACGACTATAGGTGCTACGTATTTATATAATTACGAACGCACCTAAAAACAGCCTGTTCTTCACATTTTACTGACGCATCAGACTGGTTGATTGTTAAAAAATAAAAACAACGTTAGAAAAAGCACAAATGGGAGTGAATATAAATCGCAAACAGCTGTTTCGTATACTCTAAGGCGTCATTATCAATGCTTAAACATTAAAATGAAGATAAAATAAAAAGAAATGTACATTAAACAGGAGGGGAGGGGGGGGGGCAGACAGCCGGACGGCGTACCTTGGAGTTCGACTGTCAACAGCGAAATGCGACTCTTGTTTGAGTAAATAACCGCAGAGTCGATCTCTCGCACAGGCGATGCCAGCAATCAGAAATGCCCAATTGTTCTGGGAGTTTATTAATTTAATATAATCAGACTGATTGGTAAAGTTATCATACGAATTGAGTATTTCGAACTGAGCGAAAAAATGCCCAGGCTGGGAATCGAACCCAGATCCTTGGTGGATTCAATGCATTTGCCGTTTAAGCTAACTGGGCCGACAACCAGCCAGCATAAATCGCTCAGATAACCTTATTGGTAGAAACATCTGGTCTGTCATGTAGACAACTCAACAGAATAAACAGCAGGTAAAGGAACTCCATATAAACGATGGATACGTAGATGAACTTATTAATTTAACACAATCAAACTGATTGGTAAAGTTATTAAACGAATTGATTATTTCGGTCTGAGCGTGAAATTAATAACTTGATCTACGTATCCATCGTTTATATGGAGTTCCTTTACCTGAGGTTTATTCTGTTGAGCTGTCTACATGACAGACCAGATGTTACTACCAATAAGGTTATCAGAGCGATTTATGCTGGCTAGTGGTCGGCCCAGTTAGCTTAAACGGCAAAAGCATTGTAAGCCTCGTAAGCCAAGGATCTCCGTTTGATTCCCAGCCTGGGCATTTTTTCGCACAGTTGGAAAATCTCAATTCGTATTCTGGGAGTGTCCAAACAGAGAGAAGAAAACGTTGAAGGGGGAGGGGAAGGAAAACGAATTATAGGAATTGAAACCATATCTTTGAAAAATTGGATGTGCTGGACAAATTGTTAACTAAACTGTCGGAATTTTTCCATATGTGATACTCTTCCCAAAAATAAAGATCGTAAATTGTTGAGTATTTCTGTGTTATTGATACTTCGAAAAATTTAAAATTATGATTATTTGACCAGAAGTGACTAGCAATAGCGGAACTTTTGATGTCACAATTTTTAACTCAAGTTTATGATTCCCGCAAGCGGATCTTAAAGAGTTTCTTCGTTTGGCCAATGTACATTTTAATGCATTGCCAAGTTATCTCATAAATCGTTCTGCTATTGCTAATAATATTTTTTTTCCATTTTTTCCCCACATTCTGAACAAAAAATCAGATCTCCAACTTTTTACGAGTGCTTTTTCATCTTCACCTAACACTTCATTGCTAATGGTTGTTTCATAATAATGGAATCCATCAGTCCATTAGAAGAAATGATCCTTTCCAAAGATATAAATTTGATTGCAAAAAACTATTTAATACTTTGAGCAGAAAGAAGAGAATACACCTGCAGTTTTCATGGCATTAATAGAATCACATAGCTGCCAATTTTTATGGTTTTGTTACTTCTAAAATTTAACAAATTATTTTGCCATATTTAATCGTTGACGACTGATAGATTTTCGTGATTAAATTAGGCAAAATTTATTGGTAAAATTTAATGGTAAGAAAAAAATTTAGAAATTGCTAGCTATGCAGTAGCGTAGGGACCCGCGGGCCAAAATTGGCCCGCGATGGGTTAACATTTGGTACGCAGATTTCGTCAGTTTATATTTGGAAAAATTTGCATTTTTTGTTCATAGGTCGCAGGAAAAAATCGTCAGTTTGCCGTGAGAAAAATTGAAAATTTCGTTCGTCAGTTAAGAATCGCGATTTTTTTCGATCATGCGCGCAAAAATCGCAAATTTCAGTATCGGGCACAAAAAAATCGCAAGATTTGTCGATCGAGCTCGGAAAAATCGCGAATTGTGTTGGTCGAGCATAGAAAAATCGCGAATTTTGTCGATCATGCACGCAAAAATCACAAATTTCGTTGATCCGCTACATAAAAATTGTGAGTTTCGTCAGTCGAGAGAAAAAATCGCGAATTTCGTCGATCGATTTTGGAAAAAACACGAATTTTCTCGATTAGGAGCCAAAAAATCTCAAATTTCATTGATCAGCTGCGGAAAAAATCGCGTGTTTCTTCCGTTTATTGCGAGAAAAAAATCGCAAATTCCGACAGTCAGTTATTAAGAATCGGACGCGGAAAAACAGCAAATTTTGTCGATCAGGTTTGGAAAAACTGCAAATTTCGTTCATCGGGCGCGAAAAAATTGAAAATTTGATTGATCAGCTGCGGAAAAATCATGAATTTTGTCAGTTTATCGAAAGAAAAAACGCAAATTCTGTCAATTTGCCGCGAGGAAATTGTAAATTTCGTCAGAGTCAGTTTGGAGTCGTCAATTTCATCAGAGTCAGTTTAGAATCACGAATTTCGTCAATCAGTTTCGAAAAATATGGCAAATTTCTTTGGTCGTGCACGAAAACAATCGCGAATTTCGTTGGTCGGGCGCGGAAAAAAAACGAATTTTGCCGATCAGGTGCGGAAAAAAGGCGAATTTTTTCGATAAGGCGAGTAAAAATTGCGCATTTTGACGACCAGGCGCGTAAAAATCGCGAAGTTCGATGATCGGGGTCTGAAAATTTGTGAAATTCGTTGATCAGGTATAAAAAAATCTAAAATTTCGTTGATTGTATCCTTCTCTGCCCTTTATTCATAAATTTCACATTTTTTTCAGCACCAGACACTTTCATGCCTATACTTCTTTTTTACCACTTTTAATAAAACAAAAAATACTCTCCCAAAAAAAGTCAAGGAATATTCTCACTCCTTGAAAACAATCCTTGGTGTATCTGTGTCATATATGCAAACGTAAGCTGTTGATATATCCTTACCAACTGAATATGATATGTTGACCGGGTAGGGGAACATAGAGGGGTAAAACTCCACCCAACCCACTCTAAAACTAAATTTTCTGTGTTACTGATGTGGCCCTCGACAACCCAGACGCTTTTGAAAGCGGACCTTCTCTAAAAAAGGCTGTGCATCCCTATAGTAGCGTAATACTGTACAAAAAAAACTGCAGCAAAATTGACATTCAACAAACAAAGCACCATCCAGGACTTTTTCAAATAAACAATTTCATTCCCCGTTTTTCTTAAAAGTAACGAAAATATACATCAATGAAATGTTACTAGTAGCATAAAAATTAATAAATTAAGTGAAAATGTATATTCCATCTCCTTAGTTGTTGACGATTTGTGTAAATCCGGTTTATCCGAGTTTTTTGCTTATCTGAGGTGAGATTGGTCCCTATTAACCCGGATAATCGAGGCTCTTGTGTATAAATAAAAATTTTTTTTTAAAGAACATATTGTTCCGTAATTTGTTTGTTGCACCTCATTTAAGGGATAATTTAATTGGATATTTTTATGATGAATTCCTTCTATCAGTAAAACGTTAAATCATCATCTGTAGAAATAAATTACAGCTTATCAGCTTTCAATTGTTCTAATTTCCTGATTCTGTTTGCGAGGAGAATATGTTAACGTAAAAGCCATTAATATAATTTAAACCAAAAGATATTCGATTACATAAGAATTGGATTCCAAAATATCTTATTACAGCTAATTTGATAAAACACGGTATGAACATTTTCACCATTAGTTTTTGTTACCTGTATTTTTATCTGTTTTAAAGCGATGTATATTGAAAATTAACTAATAATTTGAATACAGAATACTATTAAATAAATGATTGGAGTAAGTGGATATGGTATATTATTAAGACATTTCATGAAGAAACATTCAATCTGTTTAGAAAGGACGATGAAAACAGGAAAGCGCTGGGAATGAGCTTCCTTAGATTTTTTAAACTATACCTTCATTATTTAAAATGAAAAAAAAAAATCATACTTGTTATTTTTTATATACACACAATATATTTTTTAAACCTAAAAATCCCCCATTGGTATTTATTTACGTATTTTACTGTTTGCCATGGATAATCTATTTTGTAGAATATAGCTTTCCAAGTTCATAACTACGTCTTGGTGCAGAAAAATAGGTTATATAAATTGAATTTTGACTTTATCTACTATCATATTTTACACAGACGATAGCTTAGGATAAATAACAAACTTCCGACAAAAGTATGTGACGTATCTTTTATAGGTGTTCACGACACGAAATTTAAGAACAACGACACCAATGAATTTAAGTAATAAGAAAAATTAGTCAGTGGAGAGGATAGGAATTAATTAAATGGGATTAAGTATTCACTCAAATTCCCTAAAGACTGAGTTGGGTATTCCCCAAAGAAACTTAATAGATTTAAACACTTAGATCAAGTCAAAATGACCTAATTTATAGTTTTGCGGGGATCGAATAAAGTCTCTTAAATATCACTTGAATCACCGTAGTATCACTATAGAAAAGAAGCCCGTGGATTCAAACATTCCTTCATTGATAATATGCAGATTAAATCCTTACCACGCTGGCGAAACTAAGAATCAAAGACACTGTCCTAACAGCTAATAGGCAAAGCCAGTTTCAAATAACACGGGGAAAACTTGACGGTGTTCACATCCAGACTGATTTAACAATAAAGGCGAGTTAACTCTAAATCAGTATCATCTAACTCCGGCCGCACTATATTTGGCAGTTACACAACCTCACCTACTTATTTATCTTTACTTTTAAATATAAAGAAATTACCGTGGCAAATCACATTCTCGTAGGTTCAGATGTACTTTGCAAAACTTATAAAAATGAATGAATGGATAGCTCATTTATACACAAATGTTAGAATTCAGGACATAAGATTACAATCAAAGTCTCAGTACTCACTCGACCGCTGTACTACATTTATAAAAGTAGCTAAGAACTATGCTACAAATCTAACGGTATAGATAGTTGATGCCACACCTCGAATGTCACAAATGGTAACAATATAACAAGAATGAAACTTCTTTAGTCAGCCATCGATTGGCTCTGAATTTGTTGCAATTTAGCCACTCAAATGTGTGCGGCACAATCCAAATTTTGCAAAGACTTTCGCATGACAAAGCTAAACAATATTTTATATTAGTAACATTTTAATACATTTCTTTATTGTTATTCTCACGCATAGAAATCTCTTATAACTTACTAATATATGTCATGAATTGCGAATCTTAATATCGTCAGGTAAGTGAAAAGTCAGTCGAATTCATGTCACTGTGATGCCGAAATGCCACAATTTGTCACAAGGTGCACTTCATGTATAAAATACATCTATATCTATGAAACCATATTAACTGGAGTTTTCAACAATTTTTCATCATTTAAGTGTCTAATATATGAGGGCTCATAACAATAGAATACCAAGTACAGTCGTGGAAAAAAAAGTAAACACCCCAACTAACTCCTCAACAAATTATGGTAGAAGAATGTTACTCATATCAAACGATTGGAAATAAAGTCTACTTTGAAATGATGTATATAAAGTTTGCTTAGGGGGCCATCTACTATTAAACCGAACCCAAACTTCATTTTTTTCAATGGTAATTCCCAATTTTAACAAGATATTTCAAATCTTCGGTTCAAACTATGCCTTGACACCAAATTTCAAGTCATTTGAATGATAAGTGTTTGAATTATAAACATTCAAAATTTAGTGTTTCTAATGTTAAATTACATTTTCACATTTTATTTATAACTTCTGAAATTATACTCCTAATTTGCTAATTTTTTGTGTATCAATAATACTAAAATACCCAAACATAAATACGTTAAATTTGCAATTTTTATAATTTTATGATATGAATTAGGAATTATGAAATTAATATTCGAAAAAGTTATGAATTGCATTCTACAATTTTTTTGATGGATTTAGATTTATCAAGCCATGCTCTAGGAAAATCCAAAATTTCACATTTTTCTTCCAAGTAGTTTTCAAATTATGCTTAAAAAACGGCAAAATGATGGTTTCAGGGACCGTCTATGATAGAAGTGACTAGATATTTTCAAATTTCTTCTGCTATCCTGTCATCTAGCAGTCCTCAATGACTGCTTGAGTGTCGAATAAGATGCCTTGATCAAGAAAGGGGCTCTCTCGGTCAACAACCGAGTACCGAACTTCAATTTAGATACAGCCCCTAAAATACGCTCGTTTTAAAATAATTAATTTCTCGGAAACTTATCGTACGAATTGTATGAAAATTTGTTTTTAGGCTAATTGAAGGGTGTACAGTTCATTTATGCTGTCAGAATTGTGCACTGCTATTTAAAAAACAAAGTTATGGGTCGTTTTAATATTTGGATGGCCCCCTAAGCAAATTTTATATACATCATTTAAAAGTAGACTTTATTACCAATCGTGTGGTACCAGTAATTTTCTTTTACGATACTTTTTTGCATAGTAAGCGGTGTTTACTTTTATTTTTTCCCTTGACCGTACATTTTGAAAAAGAATGAGATGGTCTATTTAGAAGGTGCGTAAAATCTATTTTATCTACTCCCACAGTGAACCAAGTTTTTTTTTTTTTTTTTTTTTTATATATACTTTCTCATATGTGGCTTCCGTTTATAGACTTGCTTCAGTGTGAGAGTAAATAAAACAAATTTTATGCCCCTCCTAAATGAACAATATATTTTTTTAGCTCCCGGTACGGTATGCTATTTCTTTATCCCAGCTTATTTTGTGTAGTCTCCAAAAAATGACGTCACCTTACAGAAGCCAGCCGTAAAACAAAGCAGTATGTTTAAATAATCTACAGCAATTTTTTTAAACTTCTAAGCATTGCACAGTTTCGGTTTTTATACCGTCGTATTCGGAAATTGTACTTTTTAATGCAATTTGTTTGAAAACTGCATCTCTATTTATTTTTGATATATTATTTTTTTTTTTGTAGTTTTTAGAGCCATTTGCTTAATATTGACAACGGAAGAACTCCATTTCTGTAGAAAGTGAAAGAAAAATAGCAATTATATCTTTTTGTTGCCATTTTACCATAAAAACTGAAAAAAAAAATTAAAATACGTGCTTTTTTGAAAAAATGTAAATGAAGGTTCTCTGATAAAACTTGGAGCTATTAGAAACTAAATTTAATTTTAAATATCTATATTGATAATACAAACAAATAAAGGCCTGTGAATCTTTAGATAGCCGATTTTTTGTCGATTTTTTTGAATGACGAAATCTCTCTCTCTCTTTTTTTTTTTTTTTTTTTTTTTTTTTTTTCTTTTTTTGATTTGTCTATTATTCAGCGATAGTGACGTCAGCGTACTTTACTGTAGATGATTAACACTGGATCGCAAATGATGAATTCTTCAGCGGATAGTGATGACGTCACTTTATGTAAAATGAAATCGCGTGGTATATGTCTTAAAACTGAACTACAGTAGAGTTCCGATTATCGGAGTTTCCGCTTTCACCGAGTTATTTTCTTCTGATGGACTGATGGCTTCCATTATTATGAAACAGTCATTATAAATGAAGTGTTGGGTGAAGATGAAAGAGCAGCCGTAAAATGTTAGAACTCTGATTTTCTGATCAGAATGCAGAAAAAAAATGGCCATAATTTTTGTTGAAAAAAAAAAAAAATGGTCATTTTTTTTCCTATTCTGACCAGAAAATCAGAGTTCTAATATTTTACGGCTGCTCTTTCATCTTCACCTAACATTTCGTTTATAATGACTGTTTCATAATAATGGAAGCCATCAGTCCATCAGAAGAAAAGGATCCATTCCAAAGGTATAAATTCGGATAATCGGGACTCTACTGTATCTATATTTATATACATATATTTTTTGTCATCGGGGGGCAACACTAAATTCTAAAAAAGCAGAATTACTGTTTTCTAGTTTTCAACCGGCTGAAAAGAAGGGTTATGTGTTTCACGCGTATCTGTGTATGTGGATTTCTTTATATACTCGAAACGTCCCAACGGCTGGATGGATTTTAATGAATGAGGTCTCTATCGATTCCTCTGAACGGCCCGATGGTTATACGCTAAATTTTGTTTTTATAAATTCAAAATGGCAGCCATAAAATACAAAATGGCGGTAGAGACGACAAACAAAATTACTCACACTATTGAGCGGCATATCATTGGATAGATCTTTCAGAATGGAGACGAAGTTTCATTGACTATTTTACAGACAGAAGCTCCGTTAAAATATTATACAACTTGGAAATATGTAGGTAGGATCGCTAGCTTTACTGCAACTCTAACCATCTTAGACATCTATAGACCTCATCAAAACAGTATTTATAGTAAACACAACTTAAAAGTCATCAATACAAGTAAATAAAAAAATAGGTAAGTAATATAAAGAAGTAATATAAAAAAATATTTTAAATCAATTCCTACTTAGGTCAATAAGAGAATTTTTTTCTGCCATTCTTCTTTCCTTTTGAGTGGCGCTTAAAATGCCTTGATCAAGAAGAGGGCTCTCTCGGTCTTATAATACCTTGATTAAGAAGAGGGCTCTCGGTTATTGAAAATTAATTAATTAAATTTAATTAATGAATTAATATTTGAAAAAAACTAGATTAACGCAAAGTGTCATCTACTACAAGTTAAAAAAAAATATGTAGATTTGAACTTGATTGGATGAATAATAAGTATTTTATTAACGATTGAAAATTTGAACAAGATATATATAGCAAGTGTGTGAGCTAATAGTAGGAATTGAAAAAAAAAGGCTTAACATTGATGAGAAATAATTAATTAGTTCGCTTTTTACGCAATCGGGTTTTTTGATTTTTTAAATTTAATTGTTTATTCAAAATGGACTTTGTCTACTACGGTTGTGAGCCCCTCATATGTCGCTCCCATGTAAAATCTTTGATTATTTGTCGAGAAAAAGTTTTCACGCCTCATTCTAGGTATCAAATGATGATCATTTGTGAATCACTATTAGAATTGCTGAGGCTACAAAAAATCCAGTTTGGAATAATCCACATTTTGGGAAAATAAACATGAAATCTTGGGAATAAAACTGGTTTCTGAAAATAAACTAACCTTTTTGCAATGCTAGAAACTGTATGACTAATAAAAAATGCCAGAGTTTATTCCTGCTATGGCATCAATATTTGAAAGTGTTATTGACATTAATGTAATTTCAAATAGATTCACTATATTATGAGATAGTCTTTCTTGTTTTGTGAATAAAAAAATAGATTATTTATACAACCTAATGCTGCAATTTCCTATTTTTTCACTCTTTTAAATAATACTTAAAATGTGAATTAACAGAACCGTGCGTTATATTTTCTTTTAATTGCATTTTATATAATTTCAAAAATCAATGTCATTTTAAGTTGCCTCCCATTCTTTCAAAACAAATAACAATTTGAACAATCATAAACCTTTGTTGGAATAATTACAAATATTCCCATTACTGTATTTAACAAAAAAATATAAACAAAAATGAAAGGGGAAGTAGAAAAAAGAGGAAAAGAAATATTCTGAACTCCAATTCATTCTCAAAAACACAGACTGAAATACTGAATTTATCAGAAAAAAAATTTCAAATTCTCAGTATAATTACTGCCTACGCAAAAAAAATAACCTAACAAAATAAACAGAATTTTTTATAAACCATTACAATAAAAAATAAAAAAATATAATAGGATAGTGAATGTTTTTTCTGATGACTTTTTTTTTCATGTTTTTAGTTTTAGCGCTTTCATTCTTTATTTATTTTTATTTATTTTTTTATTTTTATTTCATTTTTTTTTCTATTTGTTGAAGAAATATAATATTTTATAGATCGTTAAAAAATATAAAATTAAAATATTTTTGAAAATTACTCAACATTTTTTCCTCTTATAGTGGCAACATTTAGTTAATTTCTGAAAAATAAAGAAACACAAATTGGTTTTCCGTGAGATAATGACTATTTACAAAATACAAAACTCAGCGCAAGAGTGTTAATCAGCATTGTAGAAGTTTAAAGAAAACTTTTTATTGCTTAAAAAATGAAATCGATATATACTTGAAAAACACATACCAGATCGCATTTAAACTAAGGTAATAATGAGAAGAAATATAATAAGCTTTATCACTAAGGTAACACTCTAGAATTTAGATCGTTCTCCTTACTTTTAATTGCTCCAAAACATTTATTTTTCATCGCTCACTTGTTTTCTTCAGGATTCAGTAGTTGAATATTTCCCTTGCTCTATTTAACTATTCTAACTTGAATAGTTAAAAACATAATTTGAAATAAGCAATTGAAATAAGTATTTGAGATAAATTCCATTTCACTGAAAAATAGAGATAAATGCTTCTTAAATAAGAATATATAGCATAACGGCAAACGAAAATATAGAACAACATTTACCGAGTTACCCACGATTTAAAGAAGCTTTTTGTAACTTTAGAAACATTAGAATGTAATATATTTTTGAGATTTTGTGTAAAAACAATTTTTTTTTGCTGCCAATAATTTTCAGAAACGTTTCTGCCTATTTTTTATAGTTTATATCAGTAACCTGGAATGTAGTTTTTTCAGCTGCTATCAATTTTGAAGTAAACATTTTCAAGTTCAACAAACAAGTTTTACATACAAAAATGATAAGTAAACAGCATTAACTTAATTATAAATGATAAATAAACAGCATTAAGATTTTAACATTAAAATATTATTTTTTTACTCTTACATTTATACATTCAGCAACGCAGCTTTAATCGTTTAATTGAGAATTTATAGCGTCCTAAAACACAATGTGCTTGTTTGAAAAAAAGATTATTATTACACTATAAATTTCATGGCTCGAATACATGTAAAAATATTTTAAAAAGTATTTCTAGAAACCAAATTTCATTTGTTGACACTTATTTTCGGAAACGTTACCAGCTAGTTTTTATAGTGCATTAAACAGTTTTTTAAACCTGGAATAGAGTTTTTGCGGCTGTTGTCAATTGTCAAGTACATATTTTCCTGTTCAGAAAACATGTATGAATACTAACATGATAAATAAACAGCATAAACAATAAAATTAAAAATTAAATTATTTTGTTACATTCTGTTAAGCAGCTTTAAGTGTTTAATTGAGAATTTATAGCATCCTAAAATACAATTTTCTGGTTTGAGAAACTGATTAACAGAGTATACAATTTTCGACAAGAGCAAATATAATAACTAGATTTTAAGACCTTTTTTGTAAAAACAAAATTTCTTTCCTTGCCGCTGATTATCTGAAACGTTTCGACTAGTTTTTTTTTAAATAGATTATTAATCAGTTTTGTAAACCTGGAATATAACTTTTTGAGCTGCTTAAAGTTTTTAATTGAGATAAACAATAAAATGGATGCTATAGGATGCTATAAATATAGCATCCTAAAATACTATTTTCTAGTTGGAAAAACTAATTAACACAGTATTCAATTCTCGACAAGAGCAAACATAATAGCTAGATTTGAAGAAGCATTTGTAAAAACAAAATTTCTTTTCCTGCCACTGATTTTCTGAAACGTTTCCGACTAGTTTTTTTTTATACATTATTACTCAGTTTTCTAAACCTAGAATATAACTTTTTGAGCCGCTATCAACTTTCAAGTAAACATTTTCATGTTCAACAAACAGGTTTTACATACAAACATGATAAATAAACAGCATTCATATTTAAATTAAAATTAACAATTATTAATTATTACTATCCCATATGTACATTCAGTTACGTAACTGTACTTGTTTAAATGAGAATTTATAGAATCCTAAGAGATAATTTTCTGGTTGGAAAAATCTGATTAATATCTGATTAAAAAGTACTCGGAAACTCTTTCAAAAATCGTTGGCTGAAAAAAAAAAAAAAAAAAAAAATGCAATTTAACAAATTACAACGACCATTTGGAAAATGATTTTTTCAAAGACTAAAATTTAAGACATAAAAAATAGCACTGAGTTGATCATACATTACGTACGCCATGAATTAAACATTAATAGTGTTATTACACGCAAAAGTTGCAAGCGACAGAAATCGCTTGCGACTCATACATATTATCCACCTGAAATTTAAGTATTATCCAAGCATTTCATTGGCTGTTCGGGAAAAGGCTTTTCCATCGTCAGATTTCCAAGAAATCTGACGGCTAATTTTAAATAAAATTTCATTCTTAAATTTCTAAACATCCCACAATATTACTTTTTACATCGTCGTACAGAGAAAAAAAAATGTACTTTTAAATGCAATTTGTTTGAAAGCTGTATCTCAATTTGTTTCTGAGTTATTATTATTTTTTTTTTTGTAGTTTTTATTACTTTTTTGTCATAGTGGCAACACTCTGTTGTCCATCGCTGTTGAAAGTAAAGGGAAATACATATTACTGTATAAACCAATCAGAAAACGAATAAATTGCAGATTAAACTAATAAAAACCTTCAGATATGCTTTTGATTTCCTACCCTGACGAGGACAATAACCATTTTTCCAAATGGTTAAAAAAAAAAAAATGTTTTTATAACTACATCTTTAAGGGGACAGTTTACCTTTTCAACAATTCTGCTCATTTTTAACAATGTTGCTCAAATGGGGAACTCACTGCATTTCAATGTTAAAAAAAATACATTTTGAAATAAAAAATAACTGAATATTTAATTAAATTTTAATTTTTTTCTTTAAATTTGATTTTTTTTAAATCGCTATTATAAATATTAATACTTTTGGCCTGTTTTTTTTTTTTTTTTTTTTTTTTTTTTTTTTTTTTTTTTTTGTAAGATTTTGAAATACATACTATTACACAAAACTGCATATGGATTTTTGGATACGTCTAATATTACATTTAATACAATTTTTTTCCTGAAACATATAGTGTAAAATGATGAAATCTAACACTTCTTCATATACTTTTATTTAAAAAAAAATATATGAAAAAACATGAGGGATAAATCAAAATGCAGATTTATTACATATATAATAAAGAACATGTGCTAAAAATTTTAAATCTCAATCTGAAATACAAAAATTGCCTTAGCATTTTGAAAACATGAAAGTGAAGAAAATATGAACAAGGCATCTTCAGTTACGAAGCTAAAATACAAATGCTTATTCATTGTTTTTTTTTCCAAAGAAAATGACATCGTAAATGACAGAAAAAAATATCTTTTCTGGAATTGATCTGTTAGGCGCTTAGTAATTTAGGTTCAAAAATATGGATCTAGAACTACAAACTCCTTAAAAAAATCAATTTAACAACCATTAACCTAAATTAACGCAATCACAAATTTAAGAGCTTTAAAGAAGTAACTAATCTACAAATCTTCAAACTTTTTTATTGAAAAATGTTTAAGTTAAATACTTATGAAATTTTCTCACTTTCTTGGTCATACTGCCTTTTGGGCATTTTTAGGCATTTTGCAAACTCAGATGAAAATAACATTTATTTTATGTGGGAATCAGCTTAGAATTGCTGCCATTTATTTGTTTGCTTTGAACGCAAAAAACATTCAGCTATTAAGAAGTGATATAAAAATGCAAAAAAAAAAAAGGAAAAAACCCCAGACATTTTAGTTTTTATAAGAAAAGGAGCAGAGTATGGGGACCCAGGGACCGAAGAGGTTAAAGTTTAATTTGTGTGGAGAATTGCGCTAGTTCTACTTACAAAATTTTCAATATCTCGCGATATAATTACTGTACTGGTAAAAATGAAGTGTCGAAATATTGAAAATGAAACGGGCTTTCTTTAATATAAAACAAAATCGACATTTTGACCATTTTTCAGGTAAACATCTCCCCTTAAATCTCGAAAATTTATTGGTTTCAGAAATTCCTAAAGATAAAGAACGCTTATCTGAATCGTGAGTAACTAGGAAGAGGTTATTATATATTTTCATATACGTAGTTTCATTATATTTTCGTATATTAAGAAACTTTTTTTAAAGTGTATATTAGTTAATGGATAACAATTGTCTTAAGAAAAATACTTCATTCGGTTTCTCCTTGTATGTTAAACACATAAGCCCGATAAACAGTAATATATAATTAAACATTATTATGTGCATAATGTAATTCAAAATATGTTTTCCTTCGTTTACTTTTTTTAATTAAAAATCTGAACAGTAATTAAAAGAAAAAAATTATTATACAAATGTGTCATAATGATAGAAAAGATTCTGTTATATTAGACATTCGATTGACCGGAATGATCAGAAAATGCCTCGTCCTGGATAAGCGACTATGCCAGATAATCGAATTTGTGCACATTTTGATGAACATTTTTGTAAAAAGGATAGAAAAATGTCACATTATTATACAATAGGACATTAATAATTTAATACAAATGCAAGAGATAGAATATAAATTTAAATGTTATTTAGATTTAGAATAAGTACAATATAATAAACAAAATAGAAATTTAGTTTAACGCACTGTTTTGTGAAGAGTGAAATGATAAAAGTCGGTTTTCGTTTTCCCTTTACTCTTCGACAAATTTAACTACGCAAATTTCTCAACATAACTTTTTCATCTTCTTGCTCCAAGTAATTATGTAACTTCCCATTTTATACTAATGCGTCACTGTGACTTAATTTTTGATGAGTTACAAGATTTTTTCATCTCTTTCAGGAGATTCTTCGAAATTCCTTGTTTCTTCTGAACCACAAGCGACACGCGACACAATATCATCGTCACGAAAAACTTCGTAATATTCCACTTTCGAATCTTCGTTAATCCATTGTTGCACTGATTCTTCGCATATATTTTCAGAACAGTTTAACTTTCTCAAATCTTCTGAGATTTTTCTTTGCAAATAGTACCGCAATCTTCAGTATAAATATTATTTTCTTCATCCGATAAAAATGACCTCCATGATTTCTTAACCGTGATGCTTTTTACTAATTTTCATGCACTATCAACATAATTAATTGCATCTAAAACAGTGAGATTTTTACTGTCCCGATTAATACGCAATCCAGATAATTTGATCCTGGTTATCGAGAGTCTACTGTATTTCGTAATTTCTATTATGATATTATATCATTGTTATTTGGATTGTAGTTTTTAAAAGATTGTTCTATTTATATATAAAAAAAATTAATAAATTCTGTGTCAACAGATTGGAATTGATTTTTAAAAATTCTCTTTCTCATTATTCATTGAATTATTTTTTTCATTTCTGACATTTTAATATTATTACTTCCAATAATTTTCTATTTAATCCTAAGACGTGAATATTCGTTTGAAGCATATTTATTAGTTTTTATGGCGTTAAACACCCCTGCTACATAATAGCTAAACACTAGGTAATTATGTTAGGCACTATTTTCATGGTTATAGTTTTTTACAGTAGTTTTGTTTAAAGCTCTGACAGCGGTCTGCATGCAGCCCACTTTTGTAATGAATGAAGTCCGACAGAGAATCCAAACATTCCTTAGATATCGAAATTTGATTATGGTTACTTTAATGGCGTTCTCTAATAGTAATACATTAGGCAATTGCACCATAAAATATACTATCAAAAATTCAATTCAAATCAAATTCCACATGCCATATGGGTACGTACAACAAAACAATGATTTCACAAAAACATTAAAAATATACGTTTCGAATCACTTCAGCGATTGTTATCAGGATAAAATGATGTCAAAAAAGTCTAAAAGTTCTAAATGAACATAAGCGTATAAAACCACAGAAGAATTCTTGATCGGAGATGTCACGCAGATGTCAACAAGTTCCCATGGTTACCTTTTCGAGGAAATCACAATATTAAGAAAAGGGGGGTATGGAAGACAGAATGAACAGACTGTATTAATTGATTATAACAATCTATGCCAGATTTTATGAATGTTAGATGATAAATTATCGTTACAGGCATACCACCCACGATTAATAATTGCAAGGGACTCTAAAATTTTACTAACATATGGATTTTTACATGGGGTTATAATTCTAGCCTCGTCAAAGCCAACTCTGTTACCTTCATTTGAGTAATAAAATCTTGAAAGAGGTGTATTCTGTTTCCATTGCGAAATATCTGTTTGGTGTTCTTTTAACCTTTCTGAAAATCTTTTTTTAATTGCACCAATGTAAATAAAACTTTCTTTATTTGAGAGGGTAACAGGAATTTCATAAACTGCTGCTTTTTTATGATTTTTGATGCTGTCAATATTGTTCCTGAGAATTTGAATAAGGTAAGGAGCTACTAATTTTATATTGAATATTTGAAGAACCTGTTTTATATTTCATACACAACAGGAACATAATGCAATATCCTGCATTTGATATGCAAACTGTTAACAAAACGCTGGCATGAAGGGGGGGGGGGGAAGTAATGTATTGCCAAACAGTCTTATCGATGTGCGAATCCTTAAAAGTATAATCTAAGGCAACTTTTTCAATAAAATCAATTTCACTGTTAAGCTAGCTATATGAGCATAATCCATAAGCGCGTCTAATAAATGACTGAAATACAGCAATTCTATATTTAAAGGGAAAATGGTATGGCCGTATTCCCTTTTAAAGTTTTTCCGTATAAAGAGAATGCAAAATGAGTACTGCTCCGATTAACCTGAACGTTTAGAAAAGGCAAATTTCTATTCTGTTATATTTCGAGGGTAAACTGAATGTTATCACCTAATCTATTGACTTCTTGAAGAAAAAATCTGAAAATCGGGTAAAGTATAGGCCCACAAGATGAACCCTTCATCAACATACTTTAACCAACATATTGGTTTCTGTTTAAATGACCTGAAATGTTTGTTTTAAAAAGGTCTAAGTTCAAATTTTGCGAATAAGCCTGAAACGGGTGACCCCATTGTTTCTCCATGAAGTTGTCTGTAAATAACACCATTACAAATGAAAATACACTGATGTCCGAAATTAAGGTCCAATCACAAAATGATAATTTTCAAGTACGCGAATACTCAAAAGGAAATAATATAATTCGAATGTAATTACTATCTATACAGCACAGCTAGTCCATATAGCATTTCATTCATGTCACACATGGTCATAAGTGTCACAGTCACTACGGTAAAGCAAAAAATAGGAAATTTCACACGTCTAATTGTGAGTCTTAAATGATCACTATATGTGGCTTCACTGAGACGTTGCTGTGACTGTTGCTTTCTGACAAGTCAACACGTAACTTTACAATGTAGTTACATTGTGACTCTCACGTGACTGTCATCTGCAGACTCAATTTCAAAATCATCGTGAACGTGATAAGTTACATTGTGATAAGTTACCAAATAATGTCACATTAAATTCAAATAAGGACTTTCAGGAGACAGAAAGACTACTATGAAGTCACCATTGTGCTTATTTGTGAAAAGTCACCATGTGACTATAATGTGTTATTATTTAGTGACTTATCACAATGCAACGTCCAAGATGATTTTGAAATTGAGTCTAAAATGACAGTCACAATGTAACTACATTGTAAAGTCATCTTGTGACTCATCATAAAGCAGCAGTCACATTGACGTCTCAGTGAAGCCACATATAGTTATAATTTGAAACTCATAATGAGACGTGTGGAATTTCCTATTTTTTGTTTCACCGTAGTGACTGTGACACTTGTGACCATGTGTGACATGAATGAGGTGCTATATTGAATAGGTGTGATGTAGGGATATTAATTATTTGAATTATTTTATTTCCTTTTGAGTATTCGCTTACTTAAAAATTATCATTTTGTGACTGGTCATTAATTTTGGCCACCAGTGTATTACAGAAAACCATAAGATTCACTCCTGCTCTCAATTAAGTTTTAATGTCAAACTGTGTTTTAGTCAGTTTAAATAATGTCAGTTGTTTAAATGTTAAACTAAGATTGCATTCTATCAATGAAAAAGTATAACTGAAAACATCATCTATATCCATTGCAAGAAATAATAAAATAAGATCTAAACTTGCATTAAATGTATTGGTTGAATTATATGGCGTAGAATAAAAGAAAATTTTTTTATGTGTCTGTATGTGTATTGGAAAAAGATAAATGTCATAATGATGTTTCTTACACAGATAAAATCGAGATTTATTTAACAATTATAAAGTATACATATAGATGACTGTGATAAACCCCTTCATTTATTTGTGTAATTTAACGCTATTCATTCTCATTCGACAAAATAAAGTATAGTAATACAAAAATACTCGTTTATCAGATTTATTTATGAGCCAGAATGTTTAATAAATCGTTAAAAAAAGAAGAAAATCTGCTTTGTATCCTCGCATTATTTTTATTATTATTTTGTGATATGTTATTAGCAATTGAATTTTTTTAACATTCAAAAGAACTAAAATTCTATTATGAAACATTTTTTTTTTTATCTCCTACCAATAATGGATGAGAAAGTAAAGTCAAAGAAATTATTCCAGACATAAAATGTATCACCCTAAAATGATTTTCGAGGTAAGAATAAGCAATGTGTTTATATTTCAATGCGTCTCATAGATATATACGTAGGTTTCTTTGTTGGTGTTCTTACCTTGCTAGTGACTCTCATATTTTTGTTTATTTGTGCACAATTAGAGCCCGTCATTTTAAAAGTACTTAATTGCGCAATTTGACGAAAATATAAATGTGAAGTTTTCCATACTAAAATATTGTGTTTAAAGTAAAGTACAAGGCAGCAAATGTGGTTATTATACAGTCATAATCCCATTCGAAACTCAGCTACAAATAATTTTGCATAGTTCTTACTATCATATTTTTGTTCTGCTAAATCAAAACTTTAACTGCATTTATAACACTTCAAGTGTATGTTCTTGAGTTGATCTTATTAAAGGAACACATTTGAAATAAAAATATCCACTTATTCATGATTTTCATCGCAACTTGCAGTTTTTTCTTTATTTCGCTGATCTTAATTCGTTGAAACAAAATACAATCCCCAATTTTGTCCTGTATATTACAATCGAGAATATAAAACTAATTTACAAAATAAAATAGAATACTTTAAAATTTATTTTAGGTTATTGTGGAAACAATGAATGTTTTATATTAAATTATTTAATTTTTATTTCTCGTTTAATAACAAAAAGTATATTAAAACAGTTTGACAATGAACTTCGTTTTCACAAAAAGTTTTTTTTTTATCAAACAAGCATTTTTTCCGAAGATATTTTCTTTTTGATTTTTTTTTTTTTTTTACTTTAATGGCATATCATAACATCAAATGCGAAGTGAAATATTGATCAATGATAAGATCAAATTCTGAATTGATAGCTGTTGCTGCTCCAATCGTTTTTTTTTTTTTTATGTCAGTTACTTTGAGTCTTTGAAACGTAAAGGTTTTGCTATTTAAAATTTGTACAATAGACATATTTAAGTTGGATTAGCAATTTTCAGTTTATTACACGTTTATAAACGAATAGGATTATTATTATTATTATTACTGTTTACATTTTATAATAAAAAAATAATTAAAAAACAATAAGAAATTCTAGTTAATTAAATTATTGCAATAGCTGTAGTTAGGTTTTAGTTTTGGTGTAAAACAAGGTATCTTTGTAATAAAAAAATTAATGTGTTAGTTAAAATTTCAATTAGATTCTATCTAGAATCGAATTTTAACTTATTGTTCTAAAGAGTTCATTATAAAAGAGGAGTAAAAATAAGCTCATAATGGAAATATAGGTTATGTAGTGGTTGTTACAGATTTTAAGTGTCTAAATTGAATGCGCTGAAGTGAATAATATGTTTAAAGTAAAATGATCGAAGTTTGTAAGTTTGTTGTACACACACACACACACACATATATATATATATATATAATTTCTATTACATTTGTTAAGAATAAGAAAAATGTTTAAAAATAAATATGACAGTATTTTATTAAATTTAAAAACGAAATAGAACGAAAACCCTTAAAAGTGAAATGCTATTTTTGAAATAGCTGCGTGTTTGACAGAAAAAAAAGCCCGAAGAATTATGTAATATCCTTAAGCTGGAGGTTGTTGTTTAAAATGCTTTTTCAAATGTATCTTATGTTTGAAAAAATATATATTTTTCCCGAAATTACTTCATTAACCTCATGCACAATGTTTTGTTAGCATGATCATTTTTACTTACTCGGCCGAAACAAAATGCAGGTATTTTTAAGCTATTTTTAAGTGGGCTTCGGAAAATTCTATTTTCTAATGTCAGAATAATTTCTTTAAATCGATTTCCGTTTGTGATTCATCGTTGGAATAGAAATAATTTACTTTGATTACGTTTGAATGACATAAAATGATTTTCACTAAATAAAATCATAAAACGAAATGCAATATTCTTCCTTGATTCAATCACAAAATACACAATATGAACATTCAAAAGTTTGCTGTTTTACTTAAAATGCGACAAAGATAATAACAATACAGATATTACAAGTTAAATATATACAATTTTTTTAAATTCCCTACTATTTTTGGCCTGCAATCCCGCGTTCTTCGTCAGGAAATGTTTTTATTAATTGCTGCTCCATTCACTCAATACTTCAAATAAAGTGGCGTATTAAAATAAACAAAACGACAGTTAAATAATTTTCTCTAGATGAGTTCAATCCAAGGTACTGCTACGTCTACTTCCAGCTACCCTAACAATAACAAACTCTCCCATTTCAAACGAAGTGACGTATTTGAGTGAATGGAACAGCAATTAATAAAAATATTCCCTGACAATGTCCACTGGATAATAGTCCGAAAGTACTAGAAAATATAAATAAAATGCATATCTTTAACTTATAACATCTATATTATTATTACCTGTTTCGCCTTTTAAGTAAAATGGTGAGCTTTTGTAAGGTTCAAATTGTGTATTTTTTTAATCTAATTAATGATGTGTCTTTTCGATAGTTTATATTGGTATTAATTTGCAATCAACATAATGTATAATTCCGTTATGCTTCGAATAACTTTTAGGGGTGTTAATTGTTCAGCTTCCTACCAGAAATTACCAATAAGAATTTCATTCTACTTTCATCAATATACATGAAAAGGTAGTATTGGTATCGTGCACATTTTCGACTCACATTTTTTGATACACGTTTAAATATTTTCTATTTTTGAAAAATGTACTTATTTATATACGTATGTGGCTGATGCTATGTTGAATATATCACAATCCCCGTGGTTGCTATATCTCGGTATCTATGACATGGAACATCTTCAAATGTTATATTATTTATACATTGGCATATACAGTATCTAATAATGTTTTATTGTATATCGCCCAACACGTGGCACAGCTGTTTTCTGTATTCACGCTTTCCGTGGTATATATATCTCGTCAAATACGCGGTGGGGCTTGATCAAATTTCGTATTCTGTTAGACCTCGACATAAAGTGGTACCGATTAGTTTGGGTGTATATTGCACAACAGGTGGCGTTGCTTTACAGTGTTTTCCATTATTTCTGAAGTGGCTATAACTCGGCCTTTATGTGATCGAGTTTTACCAAATTAATATATAAGATACTAGCTGCAATAACCGGCGTTGCCCGATTCACAATATATTGCACGCTTTATGACATGAGGACCAGTCTCCTTAAGCGATGTGTTTCAGCAATTTCAGCAGTGTTGCAGATCATTGCTTCGGCGTTGAATAAAGATATCACGATGGCTATATTTGTTATCCACAGTTATCACAACTTCATTGACTTGAGGTGCATTAAACATTCGTCCATGCTCACCGGCTGGTCTTTTGCCGGCCAGAATGACGATCTTATAGTTGTCTGCAACCATTCGTTCTATTCTGGAACATATTGATCACTTGATAATGGTTATGGAATAGACGTTGTAACCCCTGAATAAATTCTCGTTGTAGCCCCAGAATGTGAGTACAACGATAATGTATTTCGAGTTTTCCTCACTAACAAAATATATTTATAGGAATTTCGGTGTTTCATTTGGTATGGGCAGTAGCGATCCTACTTGATGATAAATTAGCCCTTGAACTTTAATAACTGGGCTGAAATTTTGTACGTTGCATATTGATGTAGCCCCGAACGAACTCATTTGAAAGCAAGAATTGTATCGACGTATATTTTGTATTTCCTAATATTCCTTTAAAAACGTAATTTAGAAAGTTTTTAAAGGGTTTTTTAAAACTCTTGTTGTTCCTGTCTTTGTCACAGCTTAAAAGACTGATACGTCACAGCCTGTGTAGTATCAGAAACTTCCACCATTGATTAGAAATCATTACTTTCGCAATAGGTTCATTATTTTTTGAGATTGCATAGAAATCGTAATTTAGGACATTTTTAGGACATTCAATTTAGAATGTTTTTCGCTCCTGCAACCTCCAGTTAACATTAACACCAACATAATTAGAGCTTGTGTTAGAGTAAGAGCTGTCACCATCAGTTTCCAACCATTACTTTTAAAATCGATTTGGTACTTCCGGAGATTGCGTAGAAATCGAAATTAAGAACGTTTTTAGAACGATTTTAGCCCATTTTTACCCTTTTAAAAATTCGAGTTTTTCGGAGAATGTTCTTAAAGATCGTTTGTATCTTATAAATAACTAGCATGCCTAATTTCAAGTTGCTAGCCCCTGCGGCATCACAAAAAACGCAATTTAGAATGTTTTTTGCTATTGCAATACCCAACTGGTAGTGACACTGTCATAAAATAGAGCCTATGTTGGAGCAAGAGATGCCAACATCAATTTACAACCATTACTTTAGAAATTTATTTGGTATTTCCTGAGAATTTCAATTTAGAACGTTTTTAGAAAGCTTTTCTTGCGGTTTCACCCCTTTGAAATTTCGAACTTTTTAAGAAATGTTCTTATTGATCATATCTTATAAGTAACAACCATGTCAAATGCCATGTTTCTAGACCCTTCAATAACACAAAAATAATAATAAAAAATAAAAATAAAAAATAATTAGAATTTTTTTGCTCCTGCACCCCCTTTGGGGTAGTGCCTCCGACATAAAAAATAGCTTATTTTGGAGCAAGGTCTGCTACTATCATTTTGACACCATTTTTTTAAAAATCGGTTCGAAACTTCCTGAGATTGTATAAAAATCGCAATTTAGAACGCTTTTAGAACGCTTTTCGCACATTTTCACCCCTTTTAAATTCCGATTTCTTTAGGAAATGTTCTTAGAGATTATTTATATCTTATAAGTAACTACTATGCCAAATTTCATGTTTATAGGGCCTTCAGTAACAAACAAATCGCATTTTTAGAAAGTTTTTTGTTCCAGCACCCCCTTTGGGGTAGTGCCATCAGCATAAATTATAGCTTATTTTGGAGCAAGGTCAATTATATTTTTTTGACACCATTATTTTTTAAATCGGTTCAAAACTTCCTGAGATTGTGCAAAAATCGCAATTTAGAACGTTTCGGAATTCTTTTGTGTGTCCCTGTAAATGAATAGTAAATATTCTATGCACCGCATATGCTACAGAATGTATATTTAAATGCATTTCATAAAAGTATTTCAATTTCATTATGTTCGAAAAGTTGTAACATCATTAAAATCGATCTCAAACGATTTTTTCCCAAAGGCCGTAATGTAATGGGACTATTTTGAGTGTCCCTGCAATCTCCCACTTCCACGAACCGCGACCAATCTGCCTTACTCACAGCAGGAGAACAAGGGCTAACGACGCCAACTGCGTGTGCGTGGCGGTACGTGTTCATGGAGAAAAGTCTGGCTTTACCCCCGCACACTAGATATATATATGTATCTATACTCCTATTATAAAGAGGTAAAAATTGTTTATTTGTAGGAGGTAAGCTCTGGAACTACTGAACCGATTCCAAAAGTAATGATATCAAAATGGTGATGTTAGTCCAACTTAGAACAGAGGCTATATCTTATATCCGTGCCACTGGCCAAAAGTGGGTGCAGGGGCAAAAAACGTTCTAAAAATGCATTTTTTGCGTTACTGGATGGCCTAGAAACATGAAATTTGGAATATTAGTTACTTATACGATATAAATTATGTCTAAGAACAGTTCTTAAAGAATTCGAAATTAAAAAGGGGTGAAAATGCACAAAAAGCGTTCTAAAAAACGTTCTAAATGGTAGTTTCTACATAATCTCAGGAAATACCAAACTGATTTAAAAAATATTGGTATCAAAATGATGGTGACGACGCTTGCTCCAAGATAGACTATATTTTATGTCGGTGCCACTACCCCAAAGTGAGTGCAGGGGCAAAAATCTTTCTAAAAATGCAATTTTTGCGTCACTGGATGGCCTAGAAACATGAAATTTGGAATATTAGTTACTTATACGATATAAATTATGTCCAAGAACAGTTCTTAAATAATTCGAAATTAAAAAGGGGTGAAAAGGCACAAAAAGCGTTATAAAAAACGTTCTAAATGGTAGTTTCTACATAATCTCATGAAATACCAAACCGATTTAAAAAATATTTGTGTCAAAATGATGGTGACGACGCTTACTCCAAGATAGACTATATTTTATGCCGGTGCCACTACCCCAAAGGGGGTGCAGGAGCAAAAAACGTTCTAAATATGCGATTTATGTGTTACTGAAGGGCCTAGAAATATGAAATATGAAATATTAGCTACTTATTAGATATAAAGGATTTCTAAGAACAGTTCTTAAACAATTCGAAATTTAAAAGGGGTGAAAATGCACAAAAAGCGTTCTAAAAAACGTTCGAAATTAGGGATGCACAACCTGTGGCCCGCGGGCCAAAAGTGGCCCGCCATGGGTTAACTTGTGGTCCGTGATCATAATTTATATAATTTCTTCGTTTTTTTGACACAATTTCGTCAATTTATAACTGGTAAAATTTAAATTTTTTGTCCATATGTCGCAGGAAAAAATCGCGAATTTTGTCAATTTGCTCCAGGAAGAAATTACAAATTTCATCAGAGCCAATTAAGAATCGCAAATTTCGTTGATCGAGTTCGGAAAAATCGCGAAATTTATCGATGAGTCGAAGAAAAATCTCAAATTTCGTTGATCAACTGGGGAAAAATCTCGAGTTTTGTCAGTTTATCGCGAGAAAAAATCGTGATTTTCGACAATTTGCCGCTGAAAAAATTGCAGATCTCGTCAGAGTCAGTTAAAAATTGTAAATTTCGTTGATCAGACGCATCAAAAATCGCGAATTTTGTTGATTATGTAATCCTTGATCGGTTGCTGAAAAATTGAGAGTTTTGTTAGTTGATCGTGAGAAAAAAGCGGAATTTTGTCAATTTGCCGCGGGTAAAATTACAAATTTCGTCAGAGTCAGTTAAGAATCGCAAATTTCGTTTACCGAGCACAGAAAAATCGCAAATTTTGTCAATGAGGTACGGAAAAATTGCAAATTTTGTTGACCAGCTGCGGAAAAATCGTGAGCTTCGTCAGTTTATCGCGAAAAAAATGTCGAATTTCATCAATTTGTCGCGTAAAAATTACAATTTTCTTCAAAGTCAGTTAAGAATCGCGAATGTCCTCGATCGGACGCGGAAAAATCGCGAATTTTGCCGAGGAGCTGCGGAAAAATTGCAAAATTTCTTGACCGGCTACGGAAAAAGTGCGAATTTCGTCAGCTTATTGCGGGAAAAATTACAAATTTCATTAGAGTCTGTTAACAATTACAAATTTTGTTAATAGGGCACAGTAAAATTGCGAATTTTGTCAATGAGGTACAAAAATTGCGAATTTCGTTGATCGACAGGGGAAAAATCGCGATTTTGTCAATCTTTCGCGGAAAAAAATCACGAAATTTCACAATTGATAGAAAAAATTACAAATTTGTCAATTAGTCTCAAAAATATTGCAAAATTTGTCAATCGCTCGTGAAAAAAAAATCGTGAATTTTCCCAAAAATTTGCGAACTTCGTGGATAGCTCATTGAAAAAATTACAAAATTTGTGTGTCGGTCCCAAAAAATATCATGAAATAGAAATCCATTGGTCGCAGAAAAAAATCTCAAATTTCATCGATTGTGCACGTAAAAGAAATCGCGATTTTCGCCATTTTATTGCGAGAAAAGAAAATCGCAAATTACATCAATATATATCAGGAAAAAATCCCGTTTCGTCGATTGGTCATTGGAAAAAATTGCAAACATTGTCAATCTGTCACGTAAGATATCGCAAAATTCGCCAATCACTCATAAAAAAATCGCGAATTTTGTCAATCGTTCATGGGAAAAACTCGCGAATTTCCAAGGTCGCTCGCAGAACAAAAAAGTCGCGAAATAATTCGATCGGGGGCCGAAAAAATTGCAATTTTTGTTGATCCGTTGTGGAAAAAAAGTCGCGAAATTTGAAAATTTATCGCTGAAAAAAAACCGCGAATTGTATCATTTTATCGCAGGTATCGCAATTGGTTGTTTGAAAAGACTGCAAATTATGCCAATCGGCAATGGAAAATTACCGCGAAATTTGTCAATCGGTCGTTAATATAAGATCGCGAATTTCGTCAATCAGTCGCACTTGATTGACAAAAGAAAAACAAGAGGAGTTTTGTTAATAGTCCGCAGAAAAAATAGCATAATTAGTCCATCCCGCCTTGTTATTTCAAAAATAAGTTTCCTTTTATTTTAAATGAAGTTATTCTTCAATATTTTTTTTATATAATTTTCAATAACATTCAATTACTTAGAAATTTTGTGTAATTTTTTTTCTTCAAGTTACCATTTCTCAAGAACGAACCGTTAATCTTCATAAAGTGTTCAATGGTTATTCATACAGATGCGAAGAAGCCCTGCATTCCTTCATACAATTATTTATTTCCCTTTGTTTATGTTTATTATAGACAAAAAATAATTATTCATCAAGAATAAAGACTTATACCCCCCCCCCCCTACCTCCCCGATATATAATTTTCCCTGTGGGTGGTCCTGATGTGGCCCTCGACAGCCCAAACATTTTTGAAAATGGCCCTTCTCTTAAAAAGGTTGTGCACAACTATTCTAAATGGTAGTTTCTACCAGTGCTCAGGAAATACCAAACCGATTTAAAACATATTGGTGTCAAAATGATGGTGACAACGCTTGCTGCAAGATAGGCTATATTTTATGTCGACGCCACTACCCCAAAGGGGGTTCGGGAGCAAAAAACTTTCTAAAAATGCGAATTATGTGTTACTGAAGGACCTAGAAATATGAAATTTGAAATATTAGGTACTTATTAGATATAAAGGATTTATAAGAACAGTTCTTAAACAATGCGAAATTTAACGGGGGTGAAAATGCGCGAAAAGCGTTCTAAAAAACGTTCTACATGATGGTTTCCACATCTCAGGAAATACCAAACCGATTTAAAAGATAAAGACGTCAAAATCATGGTGACAACCCTTACTCCAACATAGGCTATGTTTTATGTCGGTGCCACTACCCCAAAAGGGGTGCAGGAGAAAAACGTTCTAAACTGCGGTTTTTGCGTTACGGAAGGGCCTAGGATCGTGAAATTTGGAATGGTAGTTAGTTATAAGATATCAATGATCTCTAAGGACATTTTCTAAAAAAAAAATCGAAATTTAAAAGGGGTCAAAATGCGCAAAAAGCGTTGTAAAAAACGTTCTAAATTGCGATTTCTATGCAATCTTAGGAAGCACTGAACCGATTTCAAATATAATGGTGTAAAAATGATGGTGACAGATCTTCCTCCAAGATAGGCTATATTTTATATCTGTTTCCACTGTCCCAGAGCAGATTCAGGAGCAAAATGCGCGAAAAGCGCGAAAAGCGTTCTAAAAGCTTTCTAAATACCGATTTGTCAGCAATATCTCAGGAAGAATCAAACTGATTTCAAAAGTAATGGTAGGAAATTGAGGCTGACAGCCTCTGCTCTAAAATAGACGCTATTTTATGCCGGTATCACTATCATCTAGACGTTGCTGGAGCAAAAAAGCGTTCTAAATTTCGATTTTTGTGATCGGTAGGGGCTAGCAACTTAAACTTAGGCAAGGTACATATTTATTAGATATAAATGATCTTTAAAAACAGTTTCGAAAAAATTAGAAATTTAAAAAGTGGTGAAAACTCGCGAAAAGCGTTCTAAAAACGTTCTAAATTGCGATTTCTAATCAATTTCAGAATACCAAAGCTATTTCAAAAGTAATGGTTGCAAATCAATGGTGACAGTTCCTACTATAACATAGGTTATATTTTATGTTGTTGTCACTACCATCTGGGGATTGCAAAAGCAAAACATGTTCTAATTTGCGTTTTTTGCATAACTGAAGGGTCTAACACTTTCAAGTATGGCATGATATTTACTTACAAGATGCAGCTGCTTCGTAAGAGCAGTACAAAGAAAATTCTTAATTTAAAAAGATGAAGTGAGCAAAAAGCGTTATAAATTAGAATTTTTATGCAATCTTATCAAATACCAGACAGATTAAAAAAATAATGACAACAAATTGTTGGTGATAGAACCTGCTCAAACATAAGCTATATATTATGCTCAAACATAATATGCTTTATATGCTCAAACATGAGCTATATTTGTTTGTGCCACTGCCACCAGAGGGTTGCAGGAGCTAAAAACTTTCTAAACTGCGATTTCTGTGATACTGAAGAGGCTAGAAACTTTAAATATGGCATGGTAGTTATTTATAAATTATAAATGCCCTCGAAGGACTGTCGAAAATAAATTTGAATTAAAAAGGGGTGAAGCGAGGGGGAGGTGCGAAAAGCATTCTAAAAAGTCCTAAATTACGATTTCTATGCAATTTCAGGGAATATAAACCGATTATAAAAGTAATAGTTGCGAATCAATGGTAACAGTCTCTGATCCGACACAGGCTATATTTTATACCGATGATTCTACCACCTGGGGTTCACAGGGATAACAAACGTTCTAAAAAAGGCCTTAAAAAGCTTTCTAAATTACGTTTCTGTGGAATATTAGGGGAAAAAACCGATTTCAAAATTAATGTTTACAAATTAATGGTGACAGCTCCTATTTCAACATATCCCTTTATGTTGAGAGATGTGGTAGGGCTTGCAATTTGACATGATAGTTAATTTTAAGATGTAAGAAGAATAAAAAATACAAAACTTCAAATGAATACTGAAATGAGCGTATTAATTGAGCATAAAAGTTTCAAAATATTTTCTAAATTATCATTTATTTTGTTTTATTTTGTTTTATTAATTTAAGTCTCATTTATGCCTAATGCAGTGTAATAATGATGTTTAATCAAACTGTGTTTTAAATAGTAATTTTTGAATTATTCCTAAAAGTAATAAGTACCTTTTAATAAAAAAATCTTTTAATAAAATAAAATATTACCTTTCAATAAAATGAAAATTTAGTTAGTACCTTTTAATAAAAATTAGACATATAAATATCACTTTGCATATTTCAAATATTACGCGAGCAAAGCCGCGGGATTTGCTAGTAGATTTATAAAAAAGTATTGTGTTGGTTTACTTTTGAATTTGTTCACTCAACAGAAAGCACTGCTGTGATGCAATTTTTTAATTTTCACGATATCTATATCCTAATTAATATATAAGAATAATATAATATATAAAAAATAAATTAGTGTACAGGGTGATCCCGAATTCATGGTCCGAACTTTAAAGGTTGGTACAGGGCACAGTAACAATCATTAACTGTATGGGAATGTATGGGCACAAGTGACGCGTTGAGGCACAAACACAGAAAAGAGGCATAAAAGTAATGTTTATCGATAGCGTCATTGACAAATATTTATGTTTACGATAAGTTTTGAAAATCGATTCAATCAACAGTGATGCCATCCTGGCAGCATCGATGAAACGTTTGGCGTACAGATTCAAAGATGACAGGTTTTTTAAGCAGATATGCAGCAGCATCGGATATTCAAGCGACGAGATCCTCCTGGAGTTGCATAAACAAATTACCCTAAATCCTCAATCCATCACACACCAGGTGTGGCATTCAGGCAGTTTCGCATAACAGGGCTGAAATAAACTAGCATTCCATCTTACTGAAATCACAGTCACTTACGTATGGCAATTGGAACGTTTTGTTATGGTAAAACATCTTTCAGAAAAATGCTACTGTTTTCTGCCTTAGCGTTCCCCGTTTCCCCTATCTCCCGAATTATCGATTCATCGAGTACTTCTTACAGGAACATTTGAAGAATCCTGTTTATGCGACCCAGTTGACTCCAGTTGATTATCTCGTCCCTTTAATATCCATTGCTGCTGCACGACTGCTTTCAATACCTTTGAATCTGCAGGCCAATCGCTCCACCGATACTGCCAGGTATATATTTCTGTTGGTTGATGCAATTCTTAACTCTTATTGTAATAACAGAACTTATTGTGCCTCAAAGCCCCAATTCACCTATACATTCCTATACAATAAATGACTATTACAGTGACCTATATAAACCCCTAAATTTGGTACCATGAATTCGGGATCACTCCGTTTAACCCTTTAACACCTGAAGATTTTTCGTAGAAATTAAAAGTCTTGGTTTTTAACCCTAATTAATAGTATTAGATAATACTATTAATACTAATAACTAATAATAACTACTAAATAGATAATACTAATAACACTTTTGATGGAAAAAATATTTAAAAAATGTTATGATTTCGTGTTACGTCAAAAGATGATTCACACAATTGTGTGGGTGCACGGTCGGTTTTAAGTCACACAAAAAGCGGAAAATGTTTTTTTCTTTTTTCTTAGGATCACCTACACGATTGTGGAGGTCATTCTTAAAAGGATAAAAAGTATATTAATATAGTAAATTAATATGGAATAAAGTTTGTTAATGAGATACTAGTTTTAATTGTTTTTAGTTATCTAACCTCTACATCAGGAAAATATAATAAATTTAATGTTATTTTTGTTACTGTTGTTGTTACAGTACTGCACACGGGTGTGTGCACTGGTCTCTGTGTCGATAATTCCTTGACATTTTGAAATTTGTTGATGCTGTATTTCTCGTTTTCAACTGGAGATGTCAGTTCTGCGCTACAAATCATCGTTTACGTTAATGCAATACTTATTACTTCTACTCTGACTGATATCCAAAGTATTCTGTGTAGAATCTGTTTCAAAATGGTTTGAAAATAGTTTACAAATGGATTAATACCTGTATCGTCTGCTGTTTTGTACGGAAATCTCTACAGTTCTTGAGTCATTGCTTAATACAATATTCGAAAATCGATGTACTGTTTGTGAAATTCCGTTTTCATACACACAAATTATGATTACAATACCTTCCTTAAAATATGCATTCGGAAAGAATAAATATAATCATATGTAAAATGTAAGTAAAACTTAACAACTAGTTAGAACATTAAAAATTTTCTTTACATTTTGTTTTAATAGTACTTTATTTTTCAGCGTTAATTCAAAATACAAATTGAAAACAAGTTTATAAAATTATTCGATTGTACTATTTCTAATGACTGACGGGTAATAGAAACAGACGAGGAGAAGAGTAACGTGAAACAGAATTTTCATTGTACGTGCTGCAGGTACCATTCATTGTTAAGAAAAGCAAGAAAATGTAAAGTCATTTGACCCTTTTAATAGAAAACGGTTACATAACCGCAATTTAACCCTATTATCACCATATTATTACCCATATTTTGGCCATAATAGATTTAAATTACGGTTATCTAACAGTTTTTTTAATAAAAATGGTCAAATGACTGGACAGTTTCATCAAATTTTTAACTGTGTTCAAATAGCAATATTGCGAAAAATATCCGGTACCTAATGAAGGTACCTATATACTCGAACCTAAAATTAGAACATGAAACAGTGGAACTTCTTCGGAACGTCTACCTTTAGAGAAAGGGGTAAAAGAAATCCATGTGTTCAAAAAATTATTTCCCTTTGCGTCGTTCATCTCTTTTAAGCATAAAAAAAATCCGAAAATTTATTATTATTTACAGTTTAAAATAAAATATTTCCAGCACTTCCAGACAAAGGATATCTGATCAGCTAAATACATGCAAAATAAAGAAATGCCGAATGAATGCTTAAGATCTCAAAATATAAATTTATATGCTTTAAAAACACTTTAAATTCAACGGATCCACTTACATTAAAAACTAGTCGGATGGTGCAATCCTAAAACTTTCTTCTATCTCATACATGTTAATACTTCCTGAAAAATGCAGCATAGAGGCGATACCGCCTAGGTGATTTACACCAATATCTAATCAGCAACAATTTATGTCAACTTTTAATTGAATTTGAAGTTAGGTGAAAATCCTTGCATTAGATTTGAAATAGAGCTATTGCGGAAATCCTGAAAAGTTCTGCATAGCAGTAGCAGCTGTTGAGCAATTTGCACGGAAAAACTATTAGGGCCTAACTGAATCTCAAATTTGATGCAAATTCATGCATTAGTTCTTGAGATACAGCTATTGCGAAAATCGTGAAAAATGCAGCATAAGGGAGCCACCTGTTTGGCAATTTACACAAAACACATAATACACTAATATACAGGGTGTTTCACTACAAGACCGACAAACTTTAAGGGGTGATAGTAGACATGAAGACCAACATTATTAAATAGGAAACCATGGCGCGCAAACGTCTTCTGTAGGAGCTAGGGTTCATTAAAGTTTAAGGTCCAAAATTTCAAACGATGATAAAAACGAAAAAAAAGGGTCGAGTCGGTTGCGGTTTTCGCTAAAATCTTTCTTTGTATCACGATTTTCTTTAAAAAAAATTTAAAGGTTACGTTCAAAAATTGTCGATAGAGGGCGTTTTAGACTTTAGAGCAACGAACAACTACTTTTTACCGTTACTTTTTGTATGGGGTTGAAATTATTCTAACGTTTAGATTTTAACTTAAATTTTAAGCCCAAAATCGAAAACATTGGGATCGGGTAACCAGCGAAAATTGAACTGTGAACAGAGGGGGAAGATTTTAAACGCTCATAAAGAGTGAACAAACAAATCGATTTTGTTACGGTTTGCGTGTAGGTGATTCTCTTGGGAATTATTTTATTCAAAATGACGTACAGCTTTGGTGTCCTCTTTCTTAGATACAGGGCGCTTCCGACACATCTCCGGCATTTCAATGACATTACTCCTGGGTGTTTTACTACGGGACCAACATACTTCCAGGAAGTGTTAGGGATGCAAAGACGACACGGAATCACATAGGAATGTAACGTTCGAAATGCCTTTTTGCGAGTTATGGTTAAAAGAAGCAGATAAACAGCAACACGTTAATGTGACAGAAAACAGTTCATTTAAATGTTTTATTGCAAAAGGCGTTCGAAATTACGACCAGTAGTAGTCCGGCAAGCTTGACAGTGGCGTCTCATGGAATTCCTCACATCTCTGATAGCTTTCTGGCAGCTACAGAAATACGAGCCACCAGGTCTTCAACTGAAGGTACGGCAGTCTCATACACAAAACTTTTTATTTGACGTTTGTAGTAAAACCTTTAAATAAACTATTCTCTGTCACATTAAATTGTTGCTGTTTCTCTGCTTCTTTCTGTTGCTTTTTTCTCTGCTTCTTTTAACCATAACTCGCAAAAAAGGCATTTCCAACGTTACATTCCTATGTGATTCCGAGTCGTCTTTGCATCCCTAACACTTCCTGGAAGTATGTTGGTCTGGTAGTAAAACACCCAGGAGCAATATCATTGAAATGTCGGAGATGTGTCGGAAGCGCCCTCTATCAAAAAATGAGGACACCAAAGCTGTACGTCATTTTGAATAAAATAATTACCAAGGGAATGACCTACACGCAAACCGCAGCAAAATCGATTAGTTTGTTCAATGTTTATGAGCGTTTAAAATCCCCCCCCCCCCTCTGTTCACAGTTCAATTTCCGCTAGTTACCCTATCCCAATGTTTTCGATTATGGGCTAAAAATTTAAGTTAAAGTCTAAACTTTAGAATAATTTTAACCCCATACAAAAAATAACGGTAAAAAGTAGTTGTTCGTTACTCTAAAGTCTAAAGCGCCCTCTATCGACAATTTTTGAACGTAACCTTAAAAATTTTTTTTAAAGAAAATCGTGATAGAAAGAAAGATTTTAGCGAAAACCGCAAATGAATCGACCCTTTTTTCTGTTTTTTATTATCGTTTGAAGTTTTGGACCTTAAACTTTAATGACCCCTAGCTCCTACAGAAGACGTTTGCGCCCCATGGTTTCCTATTTAATAATGTTTGTCTTTATGTCTACTATCACCCCTCAAAGTTTGTCGGTCTGGTAGTGAAACACCCTGTATATCAGGGACTAACAGATTCTGAAGTTTCTTAAAAATCCGTGCAATAGTTCTTGAAATGGGGTTATTGCGATAATCATGAATAATGAGGCATAGTAGCACTACCTATTGTGTGATTGACACCAAAAACTTATCAACATCAAATTATATCATGGACTAACTGAATTTGAATTTTTCCGAAAACCCGTGATTTAGTTCTTGAGATATAGCTATTGGGGAAATCATGAATGGCGCAGCATAGCAGCGTCACCTTCCGGGTGATTTACACCAAAAAGTAATCAGCACCAATTTGTATCAGGGACAAACTGAATGTAAAGTTTTATTAAATTCCGTTCATTAGTTCTTGAGAGACAGCGCCCACAAAATTTGTGTCACACACTGACTCACAGACAGATATTTTGTAAAAACATGTTTTTCGGGATCTCTGATCCATAAAACGTGTAAATCTGTCGAAAACCAGATTCGAAAAATTTCATGAATACAATACATTCTTTTTGTAAATATAAAAGAAACGTATTACATGTTACACTTTTAATTTAAGCAAATTGATAATTAGAAGATTACTTAAGTTTAATTTCATTTCTTCTGTAAAGCAAGTATCATAAAAACTGAAATATTGTACTGCTGGAATTTACCAAGCTATTAGATTAATTGTGGGTTTTAAATAGAAATTTCATTTCATAAACACATAAGAAGAAAACAGTTTTTATCTTCATACGAACAATATATGTATTTTTTTTTTTAAGAAAACACGCCTTTTTCCCATTTTTAAAAAAAATAATTATGCAAAACGATAAGGCAAAATAAAATCGATAAAGTAAATAGCGAAAATTTTTAAATTTCTTCTGGTAATTGGATTTTTATGTACTTTCGGTTCGAAATCAAATTAATTTTCTGAATAAATGTGCATTTCAAAGAATTCTATTAAATATGTTTCAGGGTATGAATGTAATAAAATAGTTTTATTTACACATTAAAAATAACATCTTGAAGTTTTGTTGGTATTCAAATTAATTTTTTTGAAAGTTTCATATTTTCCCCCCGTTTTGTGCTCCTAATATAAACTAGTTGAGTGGCAACGCGTTGTGTTGATTTTGAATTGCTTGAGATCATTTGATTCTTTTGAAGAAAATTAAATCTATCTTTATTATAAATTTAAGAGTTAAATATAGTATTAATTTTGTTAAATACAGTATTTCAAATAATAACTTACATTTAAGTCAAAAGCTTTTCCAATAAAAATGAACATATTCTATAACTTTTTTTACTAAAAGCTTATTTCTTTCTCCCAGAATTTGGCTTCGAATTTCGGAGCTGGTAGAAATGACGTCATTTGGGTGAACTTCTATAAAAATTACTTTGTTTTGGCAAGTTTATTCAAAAGAATTTTATATATGTGAATTAAAATAAATGCTTAGATAAATATCATTTTTTTCTCTAAAACATTTTGTTTTGAACATCCTTGTGAAATGTTTTAATCGTCATCATAAAGAAATAGATGAAAATATGTTATTTTACTTTAAACTGAATTAAAAAAGCTACGATCTAAAATTTTTATACGTTAATGGTATTTATCTCAATGTTCCTGTTGACAGATTTTTTTTTTGTTTTCGAAAGTAAACTTATTCTTGGAGCTTGAATATGTGAAAATAAGCTTATATTTATTGAAAATTCTTTGAAAAAAAACAATAATATTTTCATTATCTATTCAAATAAAAGTTAATTTTCAATTTGAACTTCATGTCAAACAAAGAAATCTAGTAATCAAAATCATTTTCCCTTTTCCCCACAAAAATGGACCAATCTACTTACCGTCATTACACAAATGCCATTAAAAATTACGAAAAAATTAATATCTCGTAAACTAATTCAAATTTTAATATTAAAGTCCTTTTTTGACATCCTCGGATACATCCGTTAAGTCCGTCCAAAGGATAAAGCCTTTGTGCAATAATATTAAAAAGCAGAAATACCAACGTTTAAAATGCACAAATAATACATGAAAAGCAGCAAACAGCTGTTTCGTATCTACTAGCGAGATTCTTCTTCAGTGCAAGATAGGGAAAAAGGAATAGCGTGCTAGAAAAAGCAAGGCTCAACCTTGCTTTTTTTAGCACGCTGTTTCCTTTTCCCTATCTTGCACGCTGTTCCTTTTTCCCTATCTTGCACTGAAGAATAATCTCGCTAGTAGATTCGAAATAGCTGTTTGCTGCTTTTCATGTATTATTAGTGCATTTTAAACGTTGGTTTTTCTGCTTTTTAACAAATGGTTTTTATTTATGTACGGAACGTGCACGCGATAGAGACAGGTATTTAAAAAGTCATGCTTGAAAATTATTTTTAAAGACATAGGGTAACTTCGGGAGAATCGCCGCATCCGGGATAGATGCCGCACCTCTTGTATTTCTTGTAATTATCGATAGATGGCCATCGAACGCACAATATAGTTGCGCAATAAGGTTATTTTAACCAGTGTATATCGTGAATCCCATTTCGATGTTTACTTGTAGCTGTACAATTCTTACTTTGACGTAAGCACATGATTTCACTATCCAAACTTTAAAAGACGTTATGCTTAAATTCTTTTCATACGCTAATTTCTAAATGCATTCCTGATTTTCGAAGTCAAAACTAAATATACCGTTTGCATAGGGTACTGTGTGTATGGTTACCGCATTTTTCTTAGTGAAGGTAGGTAACTGTGTGCGACGTCTGTACCATACAAAATGGGATACATGCCGCACTGTAATATTTACATGCCGCAGTTTCTTTTGTCCGGGATGATAAAGTGCTCTTAACTTTTCCTTTTGCACAGACTAACCAACTTAGGCATGTTATTAGTTGTTAATTGTAATTGTTATGATTTTGCATTTTAACGTCCTGGGTTTAAATGAAATTTAATTTTTCAAAACCAGATAAATTTTAAACTTGTTTACAGATTTTATTAGAAATGACACATTTTAAAAAAGAAAAGAGATGTAAGCCTACGAGGACATTGGTATACTTAAAGGTTAATGCATCATGTTGGGCGTAGAGTAAATCTGTATCAGGTAGGGTCTATAATCTGCGATGATTGGAACAAATCGGCAACTGTTGACAACGCTACTAGTAACTTTAAGGCCACTGTGAACTTCCCTTTCAACAACAACGCTCTCCCAGATCATTTCTTTTCTGTTTTAGCGAAAAGTGAAATGCCCTCACCAGGAAACACGACACAAAAGGAGGCAAATCCATCAAGTAGAGTGCTGATCAACACATCTCAAATCAATTTAAAGCCTATGGAACCTGTAACTAGCAGTGTAAAATCACCATCTCATACCAACCACCTACTTAAAATATCTCCTACTCCGAGACTTCGTCAGGGGACAGCAAAGCACAGAATTAAGAAAACGGGAGTAAACTTAACCTCTCTTGACAATTGAAAAGAATTTAATGTAAAGTTATAAAAAAAAAATCCTAAAATGAAAGAAAATTAACAAAAAGGATACAAAACTACCAAAAGAAATTTTAATTTTGATTCAGGTAGAGGATCCCAAGACAGTCCATCAGACAGATATGAATGTACAAACAGTATAAAGTTTACTACACCAAAGGAGAAAAAGGGAAAATTGAAAAGTAAAAAGGCGTAGAAAAATGCAAGCCAAAATTATAATAAAGAAAAGTTGGATCACGCGTGGCGCAATCGTTCTTTGCAAGGAATTTTTAGAAATCTACTCCAAAAAAAAGAGGAAGTGTAACTGGCTTGGTTGTATCATGTGTCAAATGTAGTTACATAAACACGGAATTTTTTTCAACACTTTTTGTGGAGATTGCGGTCTGAAAAACGTGTCTATTAACAAATAAATTATGTAAACACTATTTCACTTTTTCTTCTTCCTCTCTAATACATTGATGTTGCGTTGTTTCTGAAATAACAATTAAAATTCAATATAAAAAAAAATAAGTCAATAATTTCAATATTGAAAGTAGGCAGACAATTATCAATTTGACTCAAATAGTATGTTTCATTGTTTAGTTTCTTTTTGTTATTACATAGTTAATTATAGTCTAGATATGAATATTTTTTTTATAATTTCATTTTGTTCCTTATGACAAAGTGCAGCTATAAATACTATAAATACAGCACAAGTGCGGCGTCTCAGCCTGAAGATACGGGTGATGCGCCTCAGTGTAATTTTTTAGAAAAAAAAATGTTAAAAAATATTAATTATTTACTTTGAATTTTTTTTTGTCGCGATACACGTGTTGTACGTTTAACATTAAACAGCGCAGTATGATTTTTTTTATTTTACGTCCTCTAAGGACTTTATTCGCAAATTCAAAAGAAAAAAAAATGTGCGGCAAAAATCCCGGAATTACTCTAATAAATCACTCAATTCAAATACAGTTTTCAAGCGAATTTCTTTTAAAGAACATTTTTTTCACCATATGATTTTGTAAAAAATTAAAATGTGCGAATTTTAGAAATTTAAAAAAAATGCAGTACGAACTATTTCAAAACCGAAATTTCATCGTCAAGTGTTGCTATTCGTAAAATAACTTCAGAGTTACGCACAGAGACGTTTGTTCTTTATAATATAGATTGTGCTACTTGGATAAGAACAATTAGTTAAATTTCTGAATAATTAAATAATAAGCTTTTTCACTGCTTTGTTTATACAGTAAACCAGCTGCGTAGCACCTCGTCATGTTGCATGTACATTTCACAAGATCTTTCAAGTTTTTTGTAAAAAAAAAATACCAATCCAGTTTTTTAGTATATAAATCATAATCCAAAATTGTTTATTTGGTGTCAGGGTATTTTACCATAGAGTGATTGCTTGGTTGATTATTTATCCGCGTCTTTTCCTGCTTTATCAAAAACTATTTTAAATATCATAATAATACAAATTCCAGATTGTAGCCAAAATGTTCGTTTATAAATTTTAATTAGGCCTTTCAAATACCATAAGATTCTTTAAAATTGGACAAATTTCTCTCGTGTTTTTGGAAATTGAGAGATGGGTTGCTTGATTATTTACCCTGTGATAATAATGTGAACTATTGGTGTATTCTTTATACTATTATAGGCCGTTGAGAGTACTTTATTTGTGGAGTACATTGCAGAAAATGGAATATAACAACAATCCCAATATCACAAATTTGCGCTCTTTAAGGTCAAATTCACATAACATTATGAAGAAAGTAATAAAATGTAAAGTGTGGGTGTTAATTGAAAACTGTGCAAATGTTGAAAATAAAATGAAGATTCAGATAGATGGAAATAATAACACTCATTTTATCAGCTTCATTAGTAGCAGGAATGTTAACAAACTCTTGGTAAACCCCTAAAACCTCTAAACGTTCTAAAGAAATTCTTTAAGAAAATCTCGTTCTTGAAGAAATTCTTTAACACTTTAAATTAGTTTAAGTAGAGCAGAACTAATTTTAAAATTATTAAGGTATGACAAGCAATTCCACATCAGTATAAAGTATCTATTTTAATACTAGAATAAGCTTTTTTAAGTACTACCGACTCGGAATCCGAACGCAGGCAAACGCCACATCTCACCGATCTTAGATTGCCCTAAAACTTTACCCATTGAGAACAGCTAATCAAAAAGGAAATCTGTTAACGAAATTTTGAAATAAACAAAACTTACAGGCCTAACAAAGTAAAGGAACAAAAAATTTTAAAATTGATTAGCTAATTTAAATAATAAATACAAATAATATCAAATGGAAACTGTAATTAAAAAAAAGGGGGGTGGGCGTATTCGCAAAGCCAAAACAAACGCGCCTACTAAAGCAAGAGCCACGCGGACCACTTCGCCATTGAAAAAATAAAAGAGTGAGAGAGAGAGAGAGAAAACCTCCAAATAAGAGCGTGCCATAGGGGAAGAAATACATTGGTAAAAGCTACCCTCCAAAATGCAGTAAATCACCAAATACAGAACGGCATAGATGGGCCGGGGAAAAGCAGCCGAAGTTAGGTTTATCATCGCGCGCTATGAAGTTAATGACTGTAATTAAATAATAGCGATGATGAAAGCAAAAATACATAAATTTTAAATACTGTGAGAATTTATCTCACATGCCCAGGTTTTTTCCTGTTTTCCCCAAAAACATTTTAAATATCGGTATTTTGAATTGGTAGCCAAATTTATCTTTTACAGATTTTAATGGGATCTTTCTACTCCCGTATGATTCCATAAAATTGAACAATTAGTCACCGATTTTTCAGTAGAGGATGATTGATTGAACGATAATGTTTCTTGGTTTCTCCTTTTTTTTTTTTTTTTCGTAAAATATCTTAGGTATCAGAATGCGGAAATCTATAAATACTAGACAGAACTATTCTATATCTGTCCCTGATAAATTTAGTGATTTTTTTTTTTTTTTTTTTTGCGATAGTTTCTGAGCTTATTCCGGAGAAACACTCAAACAGACGAAAATCAAGACATAAAGACAAAATGTGTTATTTTTGTCTATACTTCGTTTGAATAGTACAATGAACTTCGTGTTAATGAATGTAATATATTGAGATGAATTGTGTCGTCTAGTTGCAAAACCACCCAACTTCAAAAAGTAAAATTTTTGAATAAAGATGATTTTTTGCCACACTTAACCAAAATAAGATTGGAAGCAAAATTCTTTTGTTTTATAGTCATAGGACAGTAAATGTGACCGGCTTTTGTATGGTGTATTGTTTCCAGATGGTAGAAACGTTTATTTATAACTGTAAAAAAATAGAAAAACACATTTTCCAATTCTGAGAAGTTGGCCGGTGTTGCAACTTGAGGACACAAATGTACACAGATAAAATTCACACACATATATTAGCACTTATGTACAAGAGAAACGTGATTATGAACAAGTGATTTGGTGTTCTTCTATAAAAAAGTACAGTAGAATATTAATTGTAAATAAAATTGAATAAAACACTGATGAGGCAGTAGCACCCTTGCATTCCCTAGATATTGGAAAGCATTTGTTCTACACTTGATGTAGAGTGACTTTTTGTAATAGTTCTTAAAGAGCTTTCTAAAAGTTCAAGTTAAAACAAATTTTTGGTGCTGGATGGGGTGACTTGCGGTACGAATAAACTATTGAAGTTACTGTATCTTCGATGGAACACTTAGAAGTGTGTATTTTTCTGAAACTCACAGACAAACACTCTAATATTGCATATAAGTATATATAAAGATTTTGCGACCTGTTTCTAATCATGAAAAAATATTATTTATACTTAAGTAATTCTGTAACACTTCCGCTTCAATAGAACATAGAATTTAACAAAACAATTTTCATATATAGCTCTTTACCCTTTAAATAAGACAAATATAAGCAACTTCATTGAATTATTTTGTTTTTATTTCTTTGTTATAGAAACGTACACTGAAATGTGCATTGGACAATGGAACAATCATTCTTCGACACTGTTCCTGCACAAGGCTCCTAAAACTATTATATTAACTTCAAATCATGAAACAATGTCAATAGAGACATTTTGCTATTCGTGAAAAACACAAACTGAGAAAAAAAAATTGTTTCCTTTTAATTCAATTGTTAAGAAAATCCCATTCTAAACTTTAAAAAAAAAAAAAAAAAAAAAAAAAAAAAAAAAAAACGTACTGGCATAAGTCCATGAAAAATTTCTACAATATCTATACACTTTTATACACATTTGAAAATTAGGTATAACATTTTTGATTCATATGTACATCAGAAATTTGCGCACATTTTTTTTTACTATTTATTGAATGATTCTTCTATTTCTACCCCCTCTGCAGTATGTCACACGAGGAAACCTTTACACTTGTTAACACTCTTACAAATAGTGACAAACACAAATCTTAAACTAGAAAACAGGAATTCAGCTTTTTCAGAATTTAGTATCGCCCTAGATGAAAAAAAAATGTATGTATATATAAATAGTACATAACATATTTCAATTTTAAGACTTAAAGACCACGCTTTTGTTTTATGTAAAATGGCGTCATTCGCATCCGTTTAAGAATTCCACATTTACGATCCACTCTTAACCATCTAAAGTAAAGCATGCATAGGACACCACTATCGCAAAATAATACGCAAATGCAGCAAAAAGATGCCGTCATTAAAGAACTCGACAAAAAAGGGCTATCTAATGATTCATAGACCTTCATTTGTTTGTAACATTAATATAGATACTTAAAGTTAAATATAGTTTATAATAGCTCCATGTTTTAACAGAAATCATTCGTTTATATATTTTTTCAAAATAGCACGTATTTTAATTACATTTTCATTCGATTGTTATGAAAAAATAGCAACAAAAATATATAATTAATATTTTACAACTATTTTTCCTTTACTTTCTACAGAAATGGATTACTTGCGTTGCCAATATTAAGCAAATGACTCTAAAAACTACAAAAAAAATAATAATATTTCAAAAATAAATTGAGATGCAGTTTTTAAACAAATTGCGTTTAAAAGTACATTTTTTCCCAATACGTTGGTATAAAAATAGAACATGTGCGATGCTTAGAAAAAAAAATGCTATAGAGTATTTAATCGTACGATGATATAGTACATCTGCTTTATTTTACGGCTGGCTTCTGTAAGGTAACGTTATTTTTTGAAAACAACACAAAATAAGCTGGGAGAAAGAAATAGCATACCGGGGGCTAATAACGTCGAAGTGTTGCGAATTAAAAATATGAGGAAATTTGGAAAGTTATCAAAAGCATAGGGCAATCCTAGGACAGGTGGCCATGGTTTTTAAAGATTGAAATAAAAATTCTTAGGATGCAAATACAAGAAATATTTATGCATATTTAAAATTTTTATACATATATTCATCATATTTTATGCAAAAAATAACAAATGTTGAAAACAAAAAGTGTTAAACAAAATTGAAATTAAAATGGCAGATGGCCATCTCTCCGTCAAGCCGAGAGAGATAGCCATCCAATACAAGACAGAAAAATTGAAGTTAAATAACAAGAAAGTAACACATTTCATATAGTTTATCATGAAAAACATATAGCAATTTGTAAAGATGCAGTTATATGATGGAAAATGATGGAATAAAACTCGAATATACAAAATTTGAAATGTAATTTCAATACTTCACTTTTTGTAAAATCTTACTACACATGTTTCGCAAAAGTCTTAATAATTTGTACACGTTTCATGGAACCACTTCAGATACCTTATGCATTGTATCCAGACATCCTTTTTGGATGTGATATCATATTGTTTTTCACAGCCACCACAGTGATTCTTATCCAATTCTATTTATTCGGATTCTGTAGAATCTGATAATTTTAATTTTTTTTTTTTTTTTTTTTTTTTTTGGGGGGGGGGGGGGGGGTTCGCGTTAATTTTAGGTTTATTACGTCAATTTAGTTTATTTATCAACTTTAGCAGTTTCTGTTATGAAAGTCGCTGACATTTTTCAGTATTTTCTGAAACAAATAAATCGTTAGATCTTATTATATTATTATTATTATTATTAAAATATTTATATTAGTTACAAATTTAAACAATTATATCAATTAATATATTTATAAACATAAACATTATACAGGGTGGTCCAGAAATATACGTCAAAAATGTAAAGGCAGGTAGAGGGTACCTAAATAATCAGATTTCGTATAGGAATGTGGGTGCAGAAATGCAGTGTTGAGGCACTAGAGGGCACTGTTAAGTTTGGTGGATGGAAGGGGTTTGCTGGCTTGAATTGCATTTTCCTCACCGATTTTGAGCAACATGTTACACCAATGTGGAGCTTGCCGGCATGCATTTCATGTACGGCGTTGCACAAGGAAATGGTTCACACCCAACGCATGTCCAACAGCTTTTGAGCTCTACTATTGTGCTATCGTCTACTGTGCGTAATACTACTTTTTCCACTGCAGGAATTCTGCGATATCTTGCAGTGCCCTTATCACGCCTGGAAGCATAAAACGATTCACTTGCGCACAACTCCTTATGAAGACGCTCAAACGTTCCGGGATCCAGCAGAATCCTACCCGGGAATTGTTAATTTAAGTCCTTTGAGCAGCCAATCAATTCCTTTGCGTAATCCCATGCATGAAGTGCATGTTTGCAAGCTCCGCATTTGGATAATAATCCATATTCCTCGATATCGGTGCGAGAAATGACGATTCAAGCCAAAGAAGATCATTCATCCACTACATTCAACAACGCCCGCTACTGCCTCAACACTGCATTTCCGCACACACATTCCTATAAGAAATCTGCTTATTTAGGTCCCCTCTACCCGCCTTTACATTTTTGACATATATTTCTGGACCACCCTGTATATTTATTTTAAATTTAATTATATTTAGTTAATATCATCACTCCGTATAATTTTGAAATAGTAATTAAAGCTGGCCATCTCTCCTCAATATTGAAGATGGTCGCCCAATTTAAAGTATCAATAGCCATTGTACGCTATTTATTTGGGCTTAGAAGTAAAGATTAGATTATATACGTGCCTTAAAATCCATATAGTAGAAAATATAGATAACATACTTACTGCAATATATTCAGATACCTAAGTAATATATATATATATATATATATATATATATATATATATATATATATATATATATATATATATTCAACCACTAAATTAATAAACATTCAAATTACACTTACTTTTTATAATCGAAAAGCACAACTGCACGTCGCAATAAATAAAATCGTAGAACTATTTCATACGAATAAAGTTTATGATACAATCTATGATGAAGTTTTTGAAATATTTAGATTAGTCATTACTCCTGTATGGCCATCTATCCTAGAGTTACCCTATAATTATAATAAGAAATGCTGATTCTACATCAAGACCTTCATTAATTTCTATATATCTTTTTTTTCTCTCTCTCTATATATATATTTATTTATTTTGAAAATTGTTATTTTATTTTTATTTTTATTTATTTATTTTATTTTTTATTTATTTTTTTTTGTGGGAATTTTTTTTTTTCATTTTATTTTTGAAATGTGCATAATTTTATTTTAGGCTAGAAAATTACTTTCACAAAGAAAAAACAATGCACAATGGCTTCATAACAAATTTTGAATTAACCCTTCCCCCCTATGGACTCACGTTCCAGATTGTGAACTACTGATTTACCGGTCATTAACCACTCCTCCCCTTCTTGAAATAGTGATAAAAAACCTTGAAACATTTCAAAAGTACCATAAAGTACGTAAAACAGATATCGGGAAGTATGTTTTGTAACACGGCGTGTACCTCTGGTAATAATAATAATAATAATAATAATAAGTGTTTTTGAAAAACAATGGTTTGTTGAATTTCTATATTTAGTTGAAATTTTATACGTTTTTGCCTGTTTATTTCATATTTACCGTTAGAGGGCATCATTTAGAAATGAGATTGCAAATTATTTTTATTTATGACCTTCCAAATGACCAGATTAGTTTTGTTTTTTAGAAATTTGTCGTTTAATTTTTTTCAAATATATAAGGCGATTGTCATTTGAAAATAGTTAATTTATTTTCTAAAATCCCATCGAAATTATTTTTATTTTTTCTGCTGTCTTATTTGCTTAATCGGAGGTGTTTAAATCTATATAAAACTCTCATTAAAAGGGATATTTCCGCTTGAATTCTTATATCTATTTATAAGCAAAGAATCTAAAACCACTTATCAGATCAGGTGAATGCAAAACTTTTCTCTAACGTAAATCGTGTTATCTTAGTTACTACACCATTACACAATGACCCATTCTTTTGAAGATCATAATCTCGTAGAAAAGAAGTCGAGAATGATAAAGAAGGTGAAATGAGATTCATAAAACTAGATGTTTAAAATTCCCTATTTATAAATAGGACTAAATTAATCCACTTCAATAAATACTTCACTTTCATGTTTACAAAAAAGATAAGAACTCTGAGTCATACAATGGTATATTCACTGTGCGTACAACCCTTATTTTCAGTATCAGTATTTTGAAAAAAAGATGATTCGGCTTGTTTAATCTCAGAAGATTGTTGCAAAATCTAAGATTAAATAAGACGAAGCTATCTTATCGGTAAAACGGGTATCATAGTCCTTAGAAATTCTCAGGGCTGCACATATCCTGAAAATCTATATTATAAAGGACAAACGCATCGGTGCGTAACGCTGACGTTTATTTGGCGGTAGCAACAGCCGAAGATTATTTCAATTGATTTTATTGCAAATTTTTTAACATCTAAATACCGCACACTTTCAATTTTCACACCGTGGAATAGGGAAAAAATGTATTTAATGCAATTCGTTTGAAAACTTTATCCCATGGAAACTGACACAATTTTTATTATCTACCCTATATATATAAAATCCTAATGAAACGAATTTATGAAACGAATATATGAAACGACTGATTAAACAACTGATTATATTTCACGGCGATTTCTCCTAAAATACGGAATACTTTGCGATGAAATTAACACCAAAAATCCGTATCGATTCACCGATCTCAAAACTGGTATTATAATTTTTAAATGCGAATTAGTTTTTGAAATATTAATTTTTTTCTAATTTTATATACTTTTCTCTAATGATGGCAACTCAAATTTTAATCATAACAGATATTTTTTTTTCATATTTTAGAAAAGGTTGTATTATTTTAAACTAATATGGCGACCAGTTTGGCATCCCTTAAATATATGCTAAGAAATGCGTACTGATTATGCAACTGATTCGCCATTTGTCATGTTACTTTTATTCATAAATTCAATTTGTATTTCATTATAATTTTATTTAATACGAAACTTTTGAAATAACTAAAACATTTGAAATAAATGGCTTTCACCTCTTTCTTTTTTTTAAACGAAACGAAAAGAACAATATTAGGCACAGATATTACATACGCAACGCTGAACCTAATTGGCGCCAAAACTGCGTTATTTTGCTGACATGGAAACCCGGCTATTATTGCTTATGTTATGTTATAAATGTTTATTTGAATTTATTTTCTTTTTATTTATAAAAAATGCTGTAAATTGTTTTGTTCTACGGTTATTAATTAAACTTTTATTTGTTTATTGTTATTTCATTTAAAAAAATAACAGAAATTAATTTAAAAATATATATGTAACTTGTATTCGAAAACGAGGCTTTCGCCAAATTGTCGTAAAAAAATGCGCGCCAAACCCGGTGTGTATATGACAATACAACAAATCATGACATTTAATTTCAACTTCAAAGCAATGTTTTAATGGTACAACTTCTCCCGTCGACCAATTTCGCTGAATTATATAAATAGCCAAATTATACAAATTGACATAATTTTTTATTTTAAATAACGAAAGAACAAATAAATTTGGTACTTCTTAGTTATCCCGTCGACCAAATTACTGTCGCCAAATTGTAAGATTAAATGCTAATAATGCTTGCCATTAATTAATTTTAAGATTAAATGCCAATAATGGCCAATAAAACCATTAATTCGACGTTTTATTTGTATTTTTATTAATGTTTTACTAAGGCACAGATGTCATATACGCCACATATTGGCGCGATTTTTTTCTGACGCCAATATAATATACGCAATGCGTAATTAACTGGCGCCAAAGTGTCGTATTTTGCTTGATATGGCAACCCGGGTGTTGTTATTTACGCTGTGGAGGTTTTCGCCAAATTTTCGTCGAAAAAATTCGGGCCAATATGACATGGCCAATATGAGTATATGACATCTGTGCTTTAGTAAAACATTAATATTAGCAATTCTGTGCCTTTACTAATTCATTTGTTTTTTCGTTTTTTAAAATAAAAATTATGTCAATGTGTATAATTTGGCGAGTTGTTTGGCGATTTATACAATTGAGCGAAATTGGTCGACGGGATAACTAAAAAATACTAATAAATTTGTATAACATTAATAAAAATACAAATAAAACGTCGAAATGAAAATCACTTGATGGCGTAAACACGTGTAACTTCCTTAAACTGAAGTGAATATGACATTTACCATCAACCATTATTGGCATTTAATGTTATAGTTTGGCGATAGATTTTAGATATAACCGGCAAAAGATTGTGAATCAAACTTGAAAACAACCATTGTATGTCTTAACAGCAACATATTCTGACGTAAATTTTTGCAATCAACGGGAATTGAATGCAAACCCATTTACAGGGAGATCGCTACAGGTTTTTTCAGTATAATTCAATCTCCTCTAATATTTTTAAAAGCTATCAGATTAGCGTGCTTTTAGATTCTGCAGTGTCTGAAAGGGGGTTGGCGAGCGTAGCTTGCAGGGGACAGAGCCCCCTAGTTTTTAATATAATTGTCAACCATTATTTTTTATGCTATCTTTATCGCATGCAGACAATTAAGAAAAGCAAATGCATTTGCAATTTAAATAATACAAATTTCTCAGCATTTGTTTCCAGCTTAATCCATAACTAAATTAATACACCCATCAATCAATAAAGAAAACAATATAATATAAACAGGACACGCATTTAAGACATGAAATCGAACATTTAAAAAAAAGCCTGAAGCAAAGCAATAAAAAAGGCTGATTGTAAGTAGCAATTTTTCGCGAATTCTTCTGATGTTAACTCTTGGCGATATTCCAATAGGAAAGTACGGCCTTTAATAAATTTCAAAATTTCATTTTAATGCATTATTGCTATTTTTCACAGAAATATGATTTTTTACTATTAGAGGGCATTCTATATATATATAATAAAGATGAAATCACAAATATATGGACAAATTGGTAAAATTCTAAAGATGAACAGGATATAAATATAAGAAACCAGTATGTAAAATAAGAAACTACGAATAACCCAAAGAATCACCAGAGGAGCTTGCAGCTTTAATTCAATGCGAAGATGCGTTATTTCATCCAAATTTGTCGGCATTAAGCATAAAATGACAAAATTTGGCTCCTAATAGCGCATCATAAAACAAAATAAATGATAAAATACCAAGAGATCAAAAGAAAGATACACCTTACACAGGATATTAAAAATGGAAAAATGATTAGAGCACAATACCTCAATTATATACCAGAATTTTAAAAGAGGTGGCCAGCATTTAGTCACTGAAAACAAAAACATTGCTGCCATCTGGTGTGAAAAAGGAAAACTTTATTGTAACTAGATTTTTAACAAAAATCTTTAGTGCTGTCATCTATACCCATAAAAAAGAATATTTATATATATATATATACCAGTATATAATCCCCGTCAAAAATGACGGAAAGTGAATGATAAATCTTCAAAACAATAGCTAAAAATTAATTTTCTGACTTAAAAAAAAATGATGCCTCATTCATTTTGTTAATCAAAAAGTATTATCCGTTGATTTTTTATTATTAGGAGAAAAAAAAAAATATGTAAACTACAGTTTAGTCACCAGCGCTTAAACGCGTCATTTCCAGCTACACATTCTATGACGAAAATGCTTGTTTTGGTTCATTCTACATTGATAATTTGTTGTTTAGCATTACTTTTTTTTTTCGCTACAAGCTATGTTAAAATTCATAATTTTATATGCAAGATAATTAAAATATGTTGTGCCGAATAGACATATTAATTTTATTTCCAATGTCTTCAAATCTGATAAAATGCATTGCAAAAAAAAAAGTACGATTACAACAGAAAGTTGACGCCAAAAGAATTAGAAGAAACATAAGCTCCTAATTTATTGGGAATTAAAACGGCCTACAGAGGCGCTGCTCGCGGCCTTCGGTACAGAAAAGTTGTCACTTTAATTTTCCTTTAAATAATGCTAAAGTGCCATTGAAATAATTATTTATTGTAAATGCATTTGAAAATTTTAGATATTCAATTTCGGATATTTTCCACTTTACATATAAGACAGAAAACAAATGTCACAGGAAATCTGAAATTGTGCAAAGGAATAATCATTCTGAATAAATTAAAAGTACATTCAATGCAGTGTGCTTCCACGGATCCTCTTAGAGCGAAAGTTATACCTTTTCTCCACCAAATGACAATAGTTATCCGTTAATTTTAATTTAGAACTCGTTGTTGTTGATTTGGCCTTTAAATTTAGAACTTAGATGGATAGTTTTTGAAGGTTTTAAACAAAATTAAGTTTATTTAAAGTTTTAATTATACTTTTACAAATATTTTAAGACCAGCATCGGCCTTAGCCTGTATTTTTTTTTTATTTTTTTTTATGAAGCGTTCAATGAGTCATTCATTTGTTTGTAGATTTACTGGAATTTGAATCTGAATGGCATCAGTATCGTTTGTTTAGATCTGATTTCTATGTTTAAAATAGCTTAATTTTAATTTCGAACTTAATACGTTATAAATGGATATGATAAACATGTTTTACGTAAAAATGTGCTGAACAGACATGATTTCAAGTAGAAAAAATATCATTTAGGTGTCATATGTTAGGATATGTTTTTCATTAAGCCTGACATGGCGTTTAGCTACGGTTGTTTAGCAGACCAGTGTGATTCGCACGGCATGATTACCGACAGCTTCCTGGAATCAGATTTTATTATAAGTAGATATACACTGAAGAACCATTACATTATGACCACCCTCCATCTATATCAATGAGCTTTCCCAGAAACAAAACCACGACGCGCGCGCGGCTTATGTCGGAGTATATAAAGAGCCCATGCATTGTATTTCAAAACATAGCGTTATTAACGATATAATGGTAAAAACAGCAGATTTATCTGACTTTAATAAAGGTCAAATCGTTATGGCTACGCGACTTGAAATGTCGCTATCGGAAAAGGCGCGTTTAGTGAGCTGTTCACGTGCAGTCTATGTAAGCACGTATCGAATGTGGTGTATAAATGGTGTATGCATTTTTTCTTAATTGGGCAGCTCTATGACCCTTTGCTGTCTTCATACGATATTTTTCTGGTTGATATATATTATTTACAACATTATAACTTTGTATGTTGTATATGCCATAGTATGGGCTCTTTGAAAATTCTCCCTTCTCCACAGCCTTTATATGTTCTAATTGATTTGTTAATAGGACCTTAAGTTCTTCATAACGTTGTGGATAAACCGCCTTGACCTTATTTATCAACTGTTGAACAACATGACTCGTAATTAGGGCTGGTTCTGTCGCCGGAATAATTCCAGATGATTGGACGTCAGCCAATTCATTATTAGATGCCTCTCTATTTATTGTACTTGTTTTCACTACTGTGTCCATATCCAATCTTGTCAAGTTGACTGTTGGATTGATTCCTTTTTGATTCATTACGTATCTTGACATTACTTAAAGTCCACTTTAACAAGACTGCTTATCAATAATTGGGATTATTTCAGTTAACTAATTTCAATTAGTAATTATGCAATACTTTAAGAGAGATATTATTAAGATTGATCGAAGATACTATTAAAATGATTTTAGATACTACGTTCTATCATCATATGCCAGTCAAGCAATTTAAAGATATAATATGTTTGAGTTATATTAACAGTTGAAGATAAACACATAAATGGGGGTCCACTAGACCCGCACCACATATCTTTGAAAGAAAGGGATATAGATAGAAAAAAGCAAAAACCGGTGGTCGTGACCACCATGGTATGCATGTGGTATATGCATGTGGTGTATGTGGTGTATGCATGGTATGGTGTATGCATCCTGCCAGCGGTGTATCGCCCGCGGAGCATTTATTCCAGAGGAGAGCGGAGTTTGTTACGCATTATTCGTCGTGACCAAATAGCTGCAACAGCCGAAATCACCAACAGCTACAACAGTGGCGACCCAGACAGTGATTATAAACACACAGTTACGCTTGCACTATTGTGTGTGGGCATACGCAGCCAGCGGCCAAAGCACGTGCTTGTGCTGACTGCACGTTATCGCCAGCAACGCCTGCAACGGAGCCATGAACATCGGAATTGAACCATAGAAGATTGGAAGAAAGTTGCATAGTCCGACGAATCACGTTTTCTGGTCCATCACATTGACGGGAGCGTCGAATACGCCGATTTTCAACGGAAACCCTGTCTCCCGGAGGCACAGCTGTTCGGAGACACGCCTGTGGTGGGTATATTATCCTGTGGCCGATGTTTTTATGGAGTACATTAGGACTCATAATCAACGTAGAACAGTCTCTGACGTCTGTGCACTACACTGTAAAAAAAAAAAAATCTGTAAAGTTACTAAAGTTTTTCTAGGAAACTGGGATTCCTAGAACTTTTTATCTAACGGCAACAACAAATTTTCATGTAACAGACACACTTTTGCGCCGAAAATCAAAAAATCTGTAAGGTTACTAAGAATTTTTTAGGAAACTGGGATGCCTAGAACTTTTCATGTAACTACAGCCAGGTTTACAGATAAAATTTTAGTAAGATTACTGCAATTTTAATAGATTCATTTGTAAAGTTACAGATTTCTGTAGCTTTACAAAAACTAGTTTTGTAGATTTGCAGCTTTTTTTGTACAGTTACAGATGACAGTTTAGTAAGCATGTAACTTTACATCTGTAGAGCTACAGATTTTTTTTTACAGTGTACCTGAACATCGTTGCAGACCAGGTGCACCCATTCATGACAACAGTGTTTCCGGCGGGATATTGCATTTACCAATAGGATAATGTACCATGTCATCCGGGTCAAATCATTAGGGATTGGTTCAAAGAGCATTCTAGTGAATTTCAAATCATGTCCTGTCCTCCAAATTCACCTGATTTGAATCCAATAGAAGATTTGTGGTTCGACCTGGAAATCCCAATTCGTGCTGCCGCGTTACTACCTCGCAATGTGCGACGATTGCAGGGCCATTTGGTGATCTCTTGGTACCAGATACATCAAACAATATATATATATATATATATATTATAATATTATATCTATCTATATATATATATATATATATAATATATATAAAAATGCATTATTTATCAATAAAAATTGGTTTTCAGTTACACTCTGGAATTCGGGACGCCCGGGTTCATCCCCTTTTATTTCCTAGTAGTGGAAAGTTACTTGTATCTATATTTAATATTTTTACGTATTGCGATACTAATTATATTTCTTATTTAAAATATTTTTTCGCATACTATATACAATACGTTTCATTTTAATAAAAATGTAATATGTTAAATTAATTCCTATTTAATTTAAAATATTAAAAATAACTAGGAAACATAAACAAAGAAAAAAAACAAGAATATATGTTTAATTAAAAATGGAAAAATTAAGTTACTTACTGCATTATTTTCTCGCTTTAAAATTTTCGTATCTTGTTGCAAGAGAAATTTATTATTATTATTATTACGTTTAAATCATGCTTATTTTAGTACTGTTTCATTTGAAATGTACTAGGATTAAATATCCATAAAAAGAAATTATTTTACTTATTATGCAATAATAATAATAAAATAATAATAATAATAATACATCTCTGTCCAAAATAACAGAAAAAAATTTTCATTGCTGTTTTACTTTAATTTTTTATTTGCTGAAAGCACAAGTTTTTTTTCAGACTCTTGGTGATGCATTATTGTAGCCTTGATACATTCCAAATACAATGATATGAACGCCATGCGTAGAAAGGATTTTTTGTAGTTATTTAAAGGGCAATACTGTTATGAAAGCGGCGCTTATCGAGGCAGTAATCCGTATTTCTTACTTTTCCACTATTTTCTTATATCGATTAATATTTACTTCTAAACGATTATTCACTGATTATCAGTTCAGCTCATTTTACTAATAGAAATGCAATGTACATTCTACTCACTGTAGAATACCTACAGAAATGAAATAAAATAACGTGATTCCAAGTTATCTGGAAGTTGCTGACTATTTCGTCTCGTGTGAGTGCCATAGGAGTTCGGTTTCTCGATAAACGTTTGGCGCAAAATTTCCATATCACAATTTTAAACATACAAGAAAATGTCAAAACATATATATACATATACTTCTCCTATATTCATAATATTTTTTCACATTTGCTGTAAATATGGTATAAGCTAAATAATAATATTCGCGCAGGCAATACTTTGTACGACAACACGCGTAAAATATAAACACTATTTGGGTAGGCAGGTTAATATTGATATTTTTAATCTTTATGTTAATGAAATATCGTCAAAGTTACAGCGATTAGATATTAAATAAGAAGAAAGGGCTGCATTTTTATCCTTATTTACTTTATCTCCCAGTTTGCTTTATTTAAAAAATAAATCGATTCCGCTTGCACTTAAAAAAATTCATAAAACGTTATAAAGTTTTTTCAGATGATCGCTTTTCCCTGGGTATTCAAGAAAACAAGACATCAAATATGAAAATCAATTTCTCCGATAATTTTATCTCGAAAGTTATTGAGATAATGTACGCGCAGGAGAGTTTTATATTAAAATAAATATCTTAAGTGCAATGTTTTTATAACGCTGTCAGGATTTTTTTTATTTCAGTATCTTTTCTTCAGAGTATTTCTCACGCGAAAAATAATTATATTGAAGAAAGTAAATATGTGATTCCCTATCGAAATATATGGCATGAAATTCCTGTATTGATTTTTTTTTTCTTTTCTTTCCTGGGTTCAAACTATGAAGAATTATTATTTAAAAAAACCTGGAAAGTCCAGTAGAAAAGTTTTAATTCAAGAGTTTAGGTTAAAAAGTTCAAATCATTGACGAACACTTTTTTCTTACATCCGCAAAGGATTTATGAATATAAATATATAAAAATATATAAAGTCATAATACATAAGGATACATAGAAATATATAAAGTGCCTGAATGAGACACGATTTCCCACAGTTTTGCCGCTTTTTTGGGTATATTTGGCATTTTATTAAATAAATATATTTTTTATTAATATATTATTATAAATAATAAATTATATATTATAAATTATATTTTATAGTATATTATTATAAATATATTTTTGCTCGAAACTATTTTTTTTTTGTAAGAAATGGAATCAATAACTAGTATAATCCCACAATATATGATTCTTGTATTTGGGTGAATTTTGTTGCATATACTGCTGTTAAAACCTAAATGAGATGTACAAAGCCTTAAATATGACAATGCGCTTTATACATGCCAATTTATCTGAAAATATTAATTTAACTCTTAACTGCTGTGATAGAAATTGTGGCATAGCTACTGTGAACGGTTTCCGAGGCCGCTTGATTAAGGATAAATAAAAAACTCCATTAACTGTTAGAATACTGTTTCTGTATTAAATTACATATTCAGAAGTCTCTAGCGTTAGTACTAGGACTCCAAACGACACAAAATTTCACAAATATTTATAGTTAAACCGAAATTTCCAACTTAAACCGTAGCAATTTTAAAAGGAAATAGTCTGTGAGACCGCTAACAGCAGTTAATGGTTAAACACTTGTCGTGGTGCTGGGTAGATACTGCTCCCCAACATCAATTTATGATACCTTGAACAGTAGCGCATTTTATAACTTCATGTGTGCATTTTATTTTATTAAAAATATTACAGTATTTATAAAGTATAAAAAAATCAATATACCATATATTACCAGATATATTACCAGATTGTATTATACCAGAATAAAGTCAACGAAGAAAATATTGGTAATTAATTATTGTCATATTTATGCGTAAAAAAATATTATTTTTTATGTATATGTAAAATTTTACGCAATCTGTCTGTGAAGCAAAACTTTAGAAAATAGTATGTGCCAGACATATAGGCAACTGATCTAACAATATAGGACATAAAACAAATCATTATACATAATAACTAGCATCAGTAATCGCTGTCCTCTTGTATAAGGGTTCTGCTGACATTAAAATGACCAATGAAATAAAACTGGTTTGGAGCTGTCCAATATATCAAAAAGGCTTACATTAAATTATGAAAAAAAAGTAGTAGTAGAGTGTCTAATAAGAGGTGAAGACAGAGTCCCTCATATAAGTGTGGAGAATTCAGCTCGCAGAGATGTAGTTTTTAAAAAAATGCATCTTACGATGAAAATAAACAAGATATAGTATAAAATATTTTAGGAAAAGATGTCCCGCAAAATTAATATAAAAAATGGTCAATTATAGTTCAAGGGATTATTCCACATCCTCAGCGAGAAGCAAGCTATATTTAGAGGTTCTATTTTTCGAATTACTCATTTTGTGTCAATTTTGTTTATTAGGGGAGAGTAGCCATATTTGGACCGCCGCTTTAATTGGACCGTTGCCATTCTGCCGTTAGTTACAGGAAGAGACACCATCTACCGCTGAAATCCTACTCATCAGAATGAAATCATTTATGATGAGAAGAAGCACCCGCTTACCACGTGCTGTTTTCAGAAAATTTTTAAAAACCTAAAGTTAGCTGTTTTGATCTATTTTTTTCCTACTAAACGTAAGTGAATACTTTAAAACTAAGGTACATTGTTATGTTTTCATATACATACCTAAATTCATCTGTTTATAGCGCATATTTTTCACGGGGATTTGTTTGATTTCGTTTTTGTTCTTAGTCTTCAGATTATGTGTTTTAAATATGGCGCAGTTGTCTTAATTGAGCCAATTTTAGTTGCTTAAATTGGACCAAAAATCGATCATAAATTTGAAAAGTAAGTAATAAATTTTGAGGGTGGTACGCTTTGTAGACTATTATATATATATTATAATAAATTACTATCTCCATGCAAGTTTTTTTTTTTTTTTTTTTTTTTTTTTTTTTTTTTTTTTTTTTTAATCTGGATCAGTTTCTTTATACAGTTTAGGCCTATATAAACATAAAAATATTTTTACATGTTTATGGAATAAATTTTGTTTGCAATTTCTTTTATCTTGTATGTATTTATATTTATTTTCTTTGAATTCTTTATTCCTACGGCGTATTTGGTTTACAGAGTCGAAATCAAACATATTCCTCCTGGAAGATATTTGCGATTTTGTCAGGGGAGAGGATGCACACTTTTTACATTTCTGGAGGGTGGAATTACACTTTTTTTTTGGCATTAAAACGCCTAAAATCTCAAACGTTCCGGTATGAGTGGTTATTTCAAGGTTCCAGGGGGGAGACACCTGAATTCAACACTATTTGAATATATAATGTTCGCGTTTGATTAATCTTAGCGTATTTTTTTTTCAATAGAGCATGTTTTTTAACATAATATTGAAAATGTTGAAAACAACACAGAGAAAGTGTCTGGAAGAAAAACACCCGTGACAGCAAAAGCTGTTAAAGGTATAGGAAAGGAAAAGGAGAGCGTAAATTGTGAAGAAATTCATCTGCAAATCTGCAAGAAGGCTGCAGCTACAAATCCCCCCCCCCCCAAAAAAAAGCCAACAAATCACTAGAAATGCTATATTCTTTGCTAAATTCATTTAAATGAAGGTACAGAGGGAGCCAAAAAACAGTTGTGTTAATATCTTCGTCATATAAAGTAAACCTTGAAAAACAAATTTTTGATTGTTTCATTAATTGGCAAACTTTCCTTTTAATAAAATGAGTTATATTCCCTAGTCATTAAAACAACCTGATATTGCTTGGTCCAATTTAGGAGACTGGTGGTCCAACTTAGGCGACCAGTTGCTGAATTTGGACCACTTTTGACAAATTTTTCAAATTAAAATAAAATTTCAGATTTTCAAAAAGAAATTTATCTAAATATTTATTTAGTTATATTAGATGAATAGATTGACCCCATGTAGTGATGTTTTGCAGATATTCCAAAAATTAAGTGAGTTACACTTGAAAAAAAGGGAGGTGGTCCAAATTCTGCTACTCTCCCCTATATTTTTATGAGTCATAAATACTACCATGATCCACATATAAGATGTCTAGTATAAAATAAATAAATAAGATAATTGATGTAATAATATAAAATATTAGATGTTAATAACGAGATAATATCAATTAAAATAATGAAGCTGAAACTTGCCCAATCAGCAAATAATGCTGAGAACCTCACTTAGAAAACGAATGAGTTTCCTTATTCTTTTGTTTTATTTTTTTTTCATGTTCTGTAATTTTAACGCGATTAAATGTAAAAAAAATAATTTCGTTTATTGGACCTTTTTTTCTACTTATTAGGGTATGTATGTCACCATTCTCTTTAGGTTAATCTTCTTTTTTATAGATACGTGTGATTTACTTTTCCCCGCCAAAATTTAATCGATAGATATTTTATATAAAATATTATGTTTAGTTTTTAATTACCAATAAGAAAAATAATGGCGGAAGATTTGTAAGTAATGGGACTTAATTTATAAATAACAGAGAAAATTTACACAACGCAACACTTTTACTAGTTTACTTTCTTAATGTTTAACGTGAACGTTGTTGTTGATCTTATTAATATTTTTTAAACTAAAACTCCCTTTTTCCCATTACCAGAACAATATTCTCATAAGAGCGATCACAATTCTTTAATTTTGATAAAGTAATTTAGTTGTCCCTACACGAATTGTTGGGGGCGTTAAGAATGATGGAGAGAAATGAAATAAAAACCGCTATAATAATAAGGTGCTATGTTCAGAACGCAGAAAACATCGTTTAAAATTTCCGGAATTCGCGAGTGACTATCAACGCTTGAGCTAAACAGTAGTGTGATTTGAGATTCCGTAAATTCATCTGCGTATACTTTTGTTAACAATATAATCATAATGGAATATAACACGATTCCTATACGAAATTTAATAAGGAATCGAAATGGGATATTTATATTTATCAAAAATCTTATTTTATTAATGAAAAATGCAAATTAATTAAAGCATAACTTAAAAAAACCCGACCTTTTAAATTTTGATTAGTGCGAATTTCCCATTAGTGTGGGGTTCACGGATTAAAAGAGTATTTACGGGATATTTATAACATAGATAACAAAAAGACTTACGAGATAATACATTTAGATAAACACAGTTTTCTTTTTCGATTTTATTTTAACATAAAAGTAGAAAATGTTTACTATAATTGGTAAAAGTTTAAAACAGGATTAAAATTTCAAATTTAAGAAAAGTGTAAACAACAATTTTGAGGCCTCCAAACCAGGGCATAACTCAGCTGCATCATGCTTTAATCAGATTCGGCCTTTAAAATACCGAACGTTTTATTGTTTGTAAAATTAACTTACTTAATTGCATTAACAAAATTTAATTATTTTCAATATGCACAAGATGTTTCAGAATTTCCAATATTTACAAGTATTGTGAATGCGTAACCATGTATCTATATTCTCTGTCTCGAATATACACCGCTAGTCTTGCGCCATTTTTTATTAACAATTCTAAAGTCACATATTATTTCTGTTTTGATCATTTTAAACACATATTTAAGTACCCGGTTTCAAAAAAAAAAAAGAAACTGTTGAAGGATCACGATGAATTCCTAATTTACCAACTCAAAATAGCTTAATTAAATACAATTTCTGCTTTACATATTAATTAATACAATATATGAAAAATACCATATAAACATACTTCGTTAATCTACTAAAAGTCTCTCCGCATTTAGGGCATTTAGTTTGGTGCTAATAAAATGAAGTCATCAAAATGCGTAGAATAAGTTATAACTCAAAGTTTAAAATTTGTATTTATGACGAGGTAACTAACCAATGACGAAAACGGAAAACGCGGATTGAAAAAATCGTTGGAATTCTGTTTTTACTTTGGGGTGAAAATGAAAACTCTGGAATATTCCGAGGAAGAAATTCGAAAAGAAAATTAAAAGGGAAGGATTTTGAAAAGGAATTTTAAGGGGGCCTGTGCTGGCTCAACGCCAAAATGAAAATAAATACGCGTAGTCTACTGAAAAGAAAAATAATTTAATGATATATAACAGAAAAAAGGGTGATTAAAAGTGAAAAAAGATTTAGAATATACTTTAGTTAGGCTAATAATTAAAATACTTTACACACACACAAACGCACACACACACACACACACATATATATATATATATAATACCAAAAACACATACTATACTTCTAGTCCCAAAACTCCTTAACGACTGAGCAAAATTAACAAAATAACCAAGGAAAATTCTTACTAACAAAACCATGAACGAAAAGAAAAGGAAACGTCCAATGGAGACAGACAGCAAGGCTAAAGACTTGCATGCTGGGTTATACCGGTAATTACCCATGAAACTTCCTTTATGTCTGTCAAGACCAAATTGATCAAATAAAGCATTAAACCGGCCATAGAAAGCAGTAACCCAATTCAAAAAGAACGCCACATCCAGACAGAGCTCCTTATAAAGCCTACAATTAATTGGCGCTGTTTTTAATCGCCAAAAGTAATTCATCTCGATAATCTTTATCTTTGACGAAATTGCTAGTCAAACTATTTATCAAACTAATAGGATAATTCTGAACCATTGCATCTTGATAGAGATTTATAATGTCACTTATTATACTATTATGATTAGAATTTAACTCTGCAATCCTTATCAAACTATTGATAATGATTTTTCTGAAAATGGATATATGTACATTGGAATTAAAATTTAATATCTTTATTGTTTCAAAATTATAATCCTTTCTCTTATCATAAATGCAAGTACTCAAGCTACCCCTCTCGATGTCAATAGTGAGATCAAAATAATTTACATGTTTTACGTCATGTGAAGTTTTCTTTAATGTCAAACCCTGGGATAGTAATCCAAATTTAAATCACTATTGGAATCGTTAATCCTTACCAACAATACATCATCAATATATCTAAAACTTAAAAAGTCCTTATTTAATGTTTCATTAACCTTGTATAAAAATAAATATATATCTGCAAGTACCGAGCTGCAACTACCCCCATAGGTATACCCCATATCTGCTGAAACACATTCTTACCATCGAATAGAAAAATTTCATTAACCACAAAATTAAATAAATTTGTTAAATGATCCAATTTTATACCCAAAGTATTGTACCGCTTAAAAAAGTCAAAAATATTATTTTTAAAATTAGTTAAATCAATACTATTATATAAATCTTTAAAATCATAAACATATAAACCTTTTATATTACTCAAACGTTTCAATCCTTTAAGTAACTCAAAACTATTTTTTATTATACATGTGTAATTTTGTTTTAATGCCACTTCAAATAAACTCTGTAAAATATCCAAAAACTTTTTATTAGCAACTTCCATATAAGTGCCAAAACCACATGTAATTGTACGAAAGGCAACGGGGTCCTTATGAAATTTAGGAACCAAAACCATATAAGGTAATTCTTTACTACGTTGTGTGTATTTTAACCTTTTGTAAAAAGCAACAATTCTACTCTCTGTCTCTTTTACACTGGTATTTAACAACCTATAATTATATGTATTATTATAACATTGTCTTAATTGATTACAGTATAGATTTTTACAAATAATTGCAAAATTTTTATTAGCCTTATCAATATATGTTATAACAAAAGTACTCTGTAGATCTTTAATAGAATCTTTTAAAACTCTATATTCTTCTATCGAAATCCCCCCCCCCCTTTTTACCGTAGTAAATTGAACTCAATTCCTTCAATATATTATGTTTCCATTCCAGAAAAGTTATTTCTAGCAAGCAAAATGTGTTCATTAGTTTATGTATAAACATTTTAACAGTGATTTTTAATCGTTTTTTTTATAAAATCCTTTGTGTTTAACCTCTTTAAACGGAATTTTGTACCGTACTGCATATAATTCCTCAATGTTTTGTCCTTGACGATATCTAAATTTCCGGTCAGTACATGATACATATCCACATAATCACTATAACTTGGATCATGACAATGACATAAATTATTATCATTGTTTCAACCAATTTCTTTTGAAAAATTATTACAGTTAAAAACCATACGACCGAAAAGTTTATCGTATCTAAAAACCTTGACAATTTCCATGTCCTTATCTGGAAGCAAATCATTGTATTTATTCAATACTTTGCCCATATTTATACCACGTTTTTTAACCTCTATGTAATCCATTACAAAATACATTCTATTAAATAATTTATTGTTGTTATTGCTTCTTCCCAGATATTCTCCAAATGTTGTGATCTAATACTATACCTCAAAATATCCAAAGCCAAATCTATATTGTAATTACTCTCATGTGAATACAATAAGTTTAACAAATCACCTAAAAAACGTTTTTTCACATTAAATATAATAAATTTTATATTTCTTACTATCCCATCAAAATCACTCTTAAGAATTGAACATTTAATTTCATTGATATTGTCATATCTCTTTGCTATTATCTTTTGATCTATCTCCTTAATGAATTTATAATTCATGGGATATTCAATAAGTTCGTATATTGAGCCTTCTAATAAACTGTTTCTTAATTTTTTCATAACGTTAGTTCTATTGAACATAACATTTAACCCGTAAGGGTACACCGTACCGCATTTAATCACCATGTCACTTTCACTTATCAATATTTCCTTTTTGTTAGGGACAATCTTTAAAATCGTTAAATCTATATTTTCAATTCCATGCCTGTTAAAATGTCTAATTTCAATCTCTTGTTCTTCTTTATTAGTTTTGCAATGTCTGATGTCAGATTTATGGTTATTAAAATGCTTATTAATCTGGTCAGTAGTTTGACCTATATATGACATTCCACATATCTTGCAACTAAGTTTATAAACACTGTTGTATACATTACATACTTTTAAATACCTAATGTCCTCGATAGTATTATACTCAGCACCCACACTGGGGCATACTTTACATACTTTTAAATACCTAATGTCCTCGATAGTATTATACTCAGCACCCACACTCGGGCATACTTTACAACGTTTATCACTACATTTTCTCAATTTAAGATTACTGAATATATATATATATACAGTGTGACTTCAAAAATCCGGCATCAAAACAATCTTTTCCCTTCCTTTTTCGTTTACACTCTCAATAGACCGTGGGACAAGCCAGTCTATCGTTTAATTTCGTTCCTCATGAAAGGGGGGGGGGGGGTAATATCTGTCACTTTGAAAATACCGAAAATATTCCTCTGTTTCTAAAAATGCAATGTTCATGGTATAATGTGTGCACATTAATTAATTAAAGACATAAAACAAAGATGCTTTTCTACTTTTTTAAACCAATGACTCGGCTGCGATTCGTTTGCTGCGAGACAGTTCATCGCTAACTAACCAATGAGGAAACGGAAGAGGGGAGAACGAGAGAGTTGTTTGTAAACAAATCGACACAAACTTTCGAATTCCGACTGTTTGACTTGTTACTATGGAATGTGCCATTCACATTGTGAATGACACTGAAAAGGATTTGCAGACTTGTTTGGCTGTTAGCTGGACAAAAATAAAAAGCTGTGCATATCAGTGGCTTGCAACTGATTCCGTTGAAAAAAAAATCGCTGAACAAGTTAACAGCATGTCAGATACAGCGATTGAAAAAATCCTGTATCACAGAAAGTGCTTTATGCGATTCACAGACAAGGTGAGAATTGCTGCTGCCGTGAAACGTACAGCAAAATTATCAAAAACGAAAGTTCTTCCGGATACTCAAAATATTACTGATGATGAACATAACATTCCCAACAAACAATTTTTGCGTAGTAAGAGTACTATGAAAAACAGCCATGAAGACTCTAAATCTAAAAATGTACTACCTAAAGTTTGCATTTTATGTAGGAAAAATAGTTACATTTTGGATAAATCCACGGGTAAAAGAAAAATTGGAAAACTTTCTCAGTGTGAGACAAGTTCAAACTTAATTTTGGAAGCAGCCTTGAAAAAAAAAATGAAGAAATATTGTTAAATATACGTGGCAAGGATCTGGTAGCCATTGAAATGAACTATCATTCTTCTTGTTATAAACAATATACACGATTCATCACCAAACCAAAACTTATTGTAGATGACAATGAAGATTATTAATTCAAAGGCATAATTGATTTCCCTTGAAATTAAATTAATATGAATAATATTTATTTAAAAAATGAAGGTAAAGACCTCAGAATTAATTATAACACAATTTAATGAATTTAAAATGCTACTTGTTAATAAAAATGAAATTAGGTTATTAGATTTAAAAAAACATGCAATGCATATGAAAGTTATTATTTAAAGTATAGAGAATAATAATATTAAGACATAAGTGCCATGATTAATTTAATAAGTAAAAAAGTTTACCAATTGCAGTAATTTAATTTATTAAATTTAGCGTTTGATAAATTAATACTGATGCTGCAAAATAAAGAAAATTAAAGTATTGCATATATCTGTTACTAAAAGTAACCAAAAAAGAAGAAAAAGACAATTTTAACAAATTCTAAAAGTTGAATTCAATAAAATTTTAAATTTCGACATTATTACAATGAACCTAACAATATTTAAATGGTACAGAGATCTACAAATTTACATATCTGACTTCTGTAGGAAAAAAAGAAAAAGGTCTTCTTAAAATGTTTTTAACCATTTCCATTTTTGTTTTGATTACAATTTGTGTTTTTCAAAATAGAACCAAATTCTTGAGTTTTAACTTATTTCCTTTTTGCTCAAACTTAATATGTTTGGTTGTATGGGCAATTATAAAATGACGCCAAATTTACAATTTTTTTCTTTTAAGCTAGGAAAAAAAAGGAATTAAATGCTTAGTCTAGTATTTACAACTATCATTTTAAAGGGAACATACTTGGTGTTTTTCTAAATTATTTATTTATTTTTGTCAGCATTTAGATTTTTTCTGTCAAGTATAATGTGTTTATAATTTTATAAATTTTGATAGCAAATTTACATTGTTTTTGAAACAGCAACAATTGCTTTTAGAAAAAGGAAATTTTATTTATCAGAAAAAAAATATACTTGAATGATTTAATTTTGTTTCTCTCGATACTAGATGGCGCCATGGTGAAATTTGGTTAATTGTCTTTATTAATAAAAACTGGGAAATTGCTGTGATAAATTTATTAACACAAGCAGAACATATAAATAAAAAAAAAGCACCTGTGCAAAACATATTTAAGAATGGCATGTAAAATTTTTGGAAATGGGTTTGTAATTTATTTAAATGATAATGCAAATATCTTAACTAATATGTTAAAAAATCATGATATATATAAAACTCATCCTCCTTTTTTCATATTCTTCAAAAACTAATTATTTTATATCGAATTCGAATGGTTAAATAGTCATAGTATAAAAATTGCTGTTTTGCTCCGTGAGTTAAAACCCGAAAGTCGCATAGTGAAAGCAACATTAAGGTAAAGTCATACCGCAGCATACACGAAGACGCCATCTCATTGGTCGAAAAAAATAGACAACAACTCGCTTTATTTTTGCCGTTAATTAAATAATGTGCAATTATCGGACCATGAACATCGTATTTTTTGAGTTGTGACAATATTATCTGTTTTATTGAAGTTGCAAAACATACCCCTCTTTTGTGAGGAACGAACTTAATTTTTGAAACGGTTTTTTCGTCCTTGTCTCACGGCCTACAAGTTATGGGAGAAGAAAAATAGCAATTCTTTATGAATTAACAACTTAAAGATTGAAAGTAAAAATGAAACTAGTATGTTGTGGCCATCACAAAACTTTCTTCTACATAAATCACGTCAATTAAACCATTTAAATGGTACAAGAAATTAAATGAATTTAGCACCAATTCATGTCAAACTATATCTGCATTTGAAGTTTGATGAACATTCGTGCATTAGTTATTGAGATAGAGCTATAGGGGAAATTCTGAAAAATGCAGCATAGCAGCGCCACCTCTTGAACGATTTGCACCAAAACATAAACAGCACTAATTCATATCAAGGTATAACGGAATCTGAAGTTTGTTGAAAATCGAAGCATCAGTTCTTATAGACGGGGAAATTGCGAAAATCCCCAAAAATGCAGCATAGCAACTCCACCTGTTGAGCGATTTACTCCAAAATGTATAAAACGTCAATCCATGTCAAGAACTAATTGAATCTCAAGTTTGATGAAAATCCGTGCAATAGTTCTGGAGATTGAAAAATTGTGGAAATCGTGAAAAATGCTGCATGGCAGTACCACCTTTTGAGTGATTTACACCGAAACATAAACAGCACTAATTCATATCCAGGTATACTGAACCTGAAATTTGTAGAAAACACAAGCATTAGTTCTTGAGATTGAGCTTTTGCGGAAGTCACAAAAGATGTAGCATAGCAGCGCCACCTGTTGGGCGTTTTACACCAAAAGGTGCAAAACGTCAATTCATGTTAAGGACTAACTGAATCTGAAGTTTGATGAAAATTCGTGCACTATTTCTTGAGATAGAGCTATTAAGAAAATCGTTTAAATGCTGAAAAACGCAGCATAGCAGCACCATCTGTAGGGCGATTTACACTAAAACGTCACCAGCACCAATTCATACCAAGGAATAGCTGAATCTGAAGTTTGATGAAAATCCATACATTAGTTCTTGAGATAGAGCTATTGCAGGAATCGCAAAAATGCAGCATAGTAGCGCCACCTGTTGTGTGATTTACATCAAAAACTAATCAGCACCAATTTATATTAGGGACTACTTGAATATAAATTTTTATTAAATTCCGTGCATTAGTTCTTGAGATAGAGAGCCCAAAAATTTGTGTCACATACACACAGACAGACAGACAGACTCACAGGCTCGCAGACAAACATTTTGTAAAAACATGTTTTTTCGAATCTCTGACCTCTAAAACGTGTAAATCCGTCGAAAACCAGAAGTTGAAAATTTTGACGAATCCAATACTTTCTTCTTGTAAAGATAGAAGAAAGTAAAAAAAAAAAAAAAAAAAAAAAAAAAAAAAAAAAAAAAAAAAAGAATATATGTGTTTTTAGCTCACAGGCTATCAAAGCCTCAGAGCTTATGTGCCCGCCGGTTCTGTATGTACGTACGTATGTACGTACGTAACGCGATAACTCTTGATAGAAACATCCGATTTGCTTCAATTTTTTTGTCTAGTTTCGTTCTTATAAGGCGCTTCCCTGATTAGTTTTGGGGGTTCATTGGTTATGAATAAAGGGGGAAAAGGGTGGTTACCCCCCACTTAATTCAGACAAATGGGTTTTTCATGCAGAATTATTCGATTTGCTCCGAATTTGGTATACCGGCTTATTATGTTAAGGAACTTCCCTGATTAGTTTTGGGGGTTCATTGGTTAAGGATACAGGGGGAAAAGGGGGGTTAGTCCACTCCCCCCCCCCCCTTAATTCACATAAATGCGTTTTTCATGCAGAATTATTCGATTTGCTCCGAAGTTGGTATAGCTGCTTATTATGTTAAGGAACTTCCCTGATTAGTTTTGGGGGTTCATTGGTTAAGGATAAAGGGAGAAAAGGGGGGTTAGTTCACCCCTCCCCCTTAATTCACATAAATGGGTTTTTCATGCATAATTATTCGACTTGCCCCGAAGTTGGTATACCGGTTTATTATGTTAAGGAGCTTCCTTGATTAGTTTTGAGGGTTCATTGGTTAAGGATAAAGGGGTAAAAGGGGGGTTAATCCACCTCCATTAATTCAGATAAATGGTTTTTTCATGCAGAATTATTCGATTACCGATTTTGGTATACCGGTTTATTATGTTAAGGAACTTCCCTGATTAGTTTTGGGGGTTCATTGGTTAAGGATAAAGGGAGAAAAGGGGGGTTAGTTCACCCCTCCCCCCTTAATTCACATAAATGGGTTTTTCATGCAGAATTATTCGACTTGCCCCGAAGTTGGTATACCGGTTTATTATGTTAAGGAGCTTCCTTGATTAGTTTTGAGGGTTCATTGGTTAAGGATAAAGGGGGGAAAGGGGGGCTAACCGCCCCCCCCCGTTAATTTAGATAAATGGGGTTTTCATGCAGGATTATTCGATTTGCTCAAAATTTGGTATACAGGTTTATTATGTTAAGGAGCTTCCCTGATTAGTTTTGGGGATTCATTGGTTAAGGATAAAGGGGACTAAACCCCATTTCACTTATTTTTTTGAGGGGCATTATTCTTTAAAATAAGAGTATAATATACAATTAGTGCGAAGAGCCTGTGAACTCAATGCCATCAGTTTAGCTGGGCACTTTTCTTTTTTATTTCTTCATTTGTTAGAGACGATTATTTTTTGAAAAAGTTTTTTGGGAACTGCACAGATGCTTAGCAACGGAACAACTTTGAGGACAACTTTGGAAAATTCATGGCACAATATATGGCCGGAACGAATGTTCGGCAACGGCGACATCAATGATGAGGAAGGATTTTCAGGCTTTCACATTTCCCGTGAAAACCCGCCATTTATTAGCTGATTGAACACGAAAAATCTGAAAATGCATTAAAGAAAATGTCGAAAAAAAAAAAAAGATGATTGGCTAGGCATTGACGAAAATACATCAACAACGAACAATTTAACGGACAACGAAATCACTTAAGCTGTGCTAAATAGAACCGCCGATAATTCTGGGAGCAGCTCAAAAGACGAGGATAAATAACAGACAGAAGAAAAGGTGTCACTAGAAAAATGCATACAATTGAATGGAAAATTAATATCTTCTGTAGAGTAGCAAGACTGTATTTCCAAAATAGACATTTTTCATTTGTATAAAATAATAATAATAAAAAAATGTTAAAGAACGGCCGAAAAAATTGAAGCAAACAAAGTTGACATCGATGTTTCCGAAAACATAAAAGAAGAAATAATTTCACACTTTCTTTGATATTTTTTTTTTCTGTAACATAGAAAGTATCTATTAAGGTAATTTTTTTTACATTTAATTTTCTCATTTCCTTACATAATTATCGATTAATAATGAATTAAATTATCGCTAAAGGGACCATTAAGAATATGGTACTGCTTTTGATATTCCTAGTTGCTCTTTTGATATTCCTTCAAAAATCCGGCATAGTCTTGGTACCGAAGACGTCGGATTTTTCAAGTTATACTGTATACATAAAGTTTTGAACTGGGGATGGTTTTGGTTTCTAGGGTTCATGATCGCCGCAGATCTGCAAATATGTTTCTGAAATTACAAAATTGGGGAGAATGATTTAGTTAGTGTTTCTTACTAAATGTATCTAAAAGGGATTGAAAAAAGATTTTTTCATCAAAAGTAGAAAAAGATAGAAAATTTCATTACAAATGTCAGTGGGCACATTTGCGTTAAAAACGGAAATGAATTAATTATATTAGTTGGTGGTAAAAGTAAAAGGTCATTGATGATTGCCAAATCATGATTATGAAATATTTTTTGTTAAGATATTAAATATTTTACAGTCTGTTGTTATGAATGCTTTCAAGCAAGTATATCTTTGTAATTGTCGTAAAATAATAATTAAAATCTATAATTATAATTAAAATAATAATAATTAATCTATTAAACAAAATTGCGGAAATCTTAAGTTTAAATGAACTAATAATCGCAGTCATGCTTAAATATCAAAAAGTACATCACCGAGTTTTAAGTCAGGGAATATTAGAAAGAAGAACTTGTGAAAAATATAAATAGTTTATTTCTTTTTTCTTTCTTTATTTTCTGCTTAATCTTTTTAAACAATCTTTTATTTATATAGTTTAGAGTACTTCAATTTGGTAATGAAGAAACAATGGAAGAGAGTTTATAAAAGTGTGGTTTATTTAAGATTAAAAAGTTTTTATAACGAGTATTTCTTTCTACAGCTTTATCAGAGATTTTAATGTCCTTAACATAACTCTTTATATTTTTTCTTAATTTATATATTTCCATTTTATGTACAAGAGTCGATGTCTTTCTTTAGTAATCTGTTAGTACTCGTAAAAGACTTAACTAGAAAGTTTAAACTAAGAATCTGTCCAAATTTTTTTTAATAAATTTCGAGTATAGGCGTAACTTTAAATGTATTGTATTTCTAAATATAATTAGAAATATGTCGTTTAATTATGTTGTTAAGTTAAAAGCTTTAAAGGAGTTCAATAAACTTATTGTGATTATTTAAAATATATTTTTTATGTCAATAAAACCTATTTTAATATTCATTGTAGGAATAGGTAACCAGTGTTACTACTTTTCCATTTTGCAGAATATTAATAAAAAATGTGATTCTTAGAATATACTAGTAGTATATACACTAGTAGTATATACACTAGTAGTATAGAAGGCATATCCTAGAAAAGAAACCCGGTGCCATTTTGACATCCTTCATCACATGTTTAGAATCAAAAGAAATATCTCCAGGTTTTTAAGGTAAGTGTATTTTTTTCTGAGTAGCATCTGTTACCAATTTTATCTTTAAACATTCATCAAAAGTCTAATTTTATAAAAATAAATACAGAAATTAACTTATTTGTAACCAAATAATGTAGATAAAAAAATCAATTTGTCTCGGAATTTATGTCACAATTTATGTATTAACGAATTTACCCGTTCTTTTACAGTTGTACACTGTAAAAAAAAATCTGTAATTTTTACAGAGAAAATTTTTAAAAGAAAAACATTTTTTTCTGTAAAGAAAGCTGGATTTTGTAATTTTTCCATAAAAATTCTATATTATTTACTGAAAAATTCTTTTTTAATGAAAAATTAGAGACATTCTCTGTAAATTAAACGGTTTTCCACTGTCGCCAAAATTGACAGTTTTTTCTTTCAATTTGAGAGAATTTTTTTTTTTTACAGTGTTTGATGTCAGCAGAAAGGCCACCATCTAGGCAATTTTTTTAAGCTTCTTCATTGCCGCGGTAATTTTAGTTGCCATGTAACGAGGGTATTTTGTAAAATCAAAATGGAAGTACTCCACAAATGGCATGTCTTATGAATTAATTAATTGAAATCTAGTTAAACATTACGAAATTATGCTTAAAAGGTGCACATAATTAGCATATATCTACATTGTTACATACGTCTTTTAGCTATGCGAGTAGTTGTTTCTTTTACAAAACACAGCACCCAAACACCTAAAAACATTTTTTTTTTAAATTATATATTGAGATAGTGAGACTTAATTGTAAACAAGAGAAAATGAAAAGAGAATTACTTTATAAAATTTAAATTTATAATCGAAGTTCGTAAAATATAAATTTTCGGAATTGTTTTGTTGAATTTAATAACTTATACTTGGTATAAAACATACTCGAACTGAAAATGCTAGACCCTAACATGCTAGAACATAATGAATAGTGAACGTATAAACCCGCAATATATTTTGCGTGTAGACTCTAAATACGGGTTAGATTCCCTTAGAAAGACACCCACGGAGGGCAATCCACCTAGGGCCTATATTATTCGTTCAGATAATCAGCCATCATAAATAACACCAATGACACGCGATACGATTGTATAAACGATTTTTTGTCGTTTTCTGTAATATTATTTAACTAATAAAACCCTTTCGCTTGAGATTGAAAACAACTCCATCAAGTACAAAAATGTATTTCGAAATACATAAGTACGTGTGTGTGAAAATATTTCTATAACAGTAAGACGAATTTTATGATGAAATTCTATTTTAAATTTATTTTATAAATGTACTTAAATTTATTATTTTTAAACTTTATAATTAACTCTGGAAACGATTATTTTAAATTAGTATCAGTTACTAATAAAATACAGTTAATGATGTTTTAACTTTTGCCGTCATAGTTCAAAGGATTAAGTCGTGTCATTAGTCTTTGTATTTATTTTTTTATCTTTTATAAAAATACTTTCTTTATTAATGAAGTGCATTAACCTCATTAAAATTGTGACATTTGTCTTTTTTTTTTTTTTTAGTTGGATGAAATTTTTTCAAGCACTTTTTGTTTTTTGAACCTTACGAAGTATATATTTCAAGATGATATTTAAGTCAGCTTTCGACAGTATTTAAGAAATCTTTCTCTTTCATTCCGCAACTTCAAAATTGTAATTAAATTCTAATGGTCTAATTGTTTCTAATGGAAAAAAACATAATTTATTGCATCTTCAGTTGTTATAAAAGATTTTAGAATAATGAGAAGCAATTCAGAGGGAAATGTGACAATAATGGTTTGTTCATCAAATACGCATTTCTTACTCAATATGATCTTTTTTTTTTTTTTTTTTTTTTTTTTTTTCTTTTAAACACAAATATACTATAATAATTGCTGGGAAGTTCTAGGCAAGTTATTTTTCAATAACTCGGTTACCACCTAAATGAGCTATCCAGATTAGACATTGGCAGAAAACGTCAAACTTCCCAGTATTATCTAGTTTTTGTCTATTGCAACTAAACATGAAATAATAAAAGCGGATCGTATCAACTACTGATTGATAGGGGAAGTTAAAAGTAATTAACTTAATTGTCTAAAAATAGACTGAACATTACAATTACGTTTATTAGACGGATACCATCACCTCGTACACTGTAAAAAAAAATTTGTAAAGTTACTAAAATTTTTCTAGGAAACTGGGATTCCAGGAACTTTTTATGTAACGGCAACAAGAAAAATTCCTGTAACAGATGCTGTTACAGAAATTTTTGCTGTTGCCGTTACATAAAAAGTTCCTGGAATCCCAGTTTCCTAGAAATATTTTAGTAACTTTACAGATTTTTTTTTACAGTGTACTATATTTTTAAAACTTCAACTTCATGTTTTCTTATGTTACAAGCAGGTTTTTTTCTACAATATTACACTTTCAATCTTTCAGTAATCTGTTTTTCAGAGGCTCAAGTCATGTAAAAAATTTATTTTACACCAGTTATAAAATTTTCATTTATTTTCCGATTAATTTTCCATTAAAAGTAATTTAATTTCATGCTTAAATATCTTTGTTGTTTTTCTCATAAAACGAATTGTGTCACGTTACAAATTAGTGTAACATATTGAACTTATACATAATTTCACAACAGTGTTTAAAATTTCTGATTTTTCTGGCGAATCAATTACTTTAGTAAACAAATTCTTCGAAATTTAAACGGTTTTTGATCGCATACTCTAGAAATATACAAAGTTTCTAGTGCCGAAAATTGTTAATATTCTTTTATTTTTGGATTATTTACGCACATGCATTGATTTTTTTCTAATTTCATTTTGTAAATATATTATAAAAAGCTACTTTCATATATAGTCAATCATTTTTTAATTAAAAAAAAACGTTTTATCCAAGATCAATTACATTTTCATAGCATCATCTCTTTTAATTCCCTTAAATAAAATAAACACTAAAAATGTTTCGTGTGTTTCCTTTCATTTCGATTAATACATTTTAGGTGTATAAATATTTTTAAAAAAATATTATGTCAACTATTTTAAGATGAGAAAGAAAATTTCTTGTTCCAAAATTATTTTTCTAGTATCATATTTATATTCTGATAGTTACACATTTGAACTCAAATAATACAGAACCAGTTTAGAGCTTTTGTACTGAGCATAAAAAGTACTAAGCAGCTCGGCCGAAGTTTGATTGCCGTATTTTGCTGGATTTTAAATAACATTTACAAAGATAACGAGATGCGATTTTCGATATTAACACTTACCAAGAATCCCTTCCTGAGCACTGAGAAAAATGACAGTTTCAAATCTGAGTAAATCTATGTTTCCGTTTTGTTATAAAACTTTTTGTTTCAAATATGAAGACTCAATGCTTTCAATTCTGAAATACGACAAATACTCAGTTTCAAACAAAATTACTTCTCAATTGTTAAACGTAGTAAATTTTACCAGGTTAGTTGAATTTATTCATATTATATCATTTGTTATGATTTCGAGCGAAACGATCCTTTCAGTAGCAATTTATAACGTGAAATGTGGCGAACTACATTTTTATCGTGTTCGCGGAAGAACGTAATATAATCGCGAAAGCATAAATTTTATTCTTTCACCTTCGAAATCAAAGAATGGATGAATTCCTAAAGGAAAGACATCGCAGATGGGATTTGATAACCATGAACAATATACACTGGTCAAAACAATAAGGGGAGAGCATGGTTTTAACGAAATTATGCAAATATTTACACCGATAAGTAACGTAAAATAAAACATACATAATTTAAAGTGTTGTAGAAAACAAATAAAGAAAACTTCACATGTAAATTAAAGTTTATGACGTCAAAAACTAGAAAAATGAGATAAGTGTAGAAAGCGGGATTTTGCAGAAACGTCTGTTTCACTGCCCCAGTTACAAAATTCAATTGCTCAGCTTGTGTTTTAAGAAAAGGTGGCTTGAAAATGTCACAACAACATGATTTACCGCAATCCATGGCTTGGCGTGTTATCAGGGCAGTTGAATTTGGGGAAACACAACGAAGTGTTGTGGACGCTGTTGGAGTCGCAAGAAAGGCTGTCCATGAAAGGCTGTGGAATCGACTCCAAAACACATGGAATGGTAGTAATCGACAAGTGCAAGGTCGAAAATGTGCTAACACAGATACTGATGACCGATATATCCTGTTAACAGCTCGTCGAGAAGAAACGGACAATGCTACTCAGCTGCAGACTCAGTTGTTCTTGTCCACAGGACGAAGGGTGTCCAGCCAAACAGTCTAGAATAGGCTTCATCAGGGTGGTCTTTATGAACGTAAGCCAATGGTCTGTATTCCGTTGACCTCAAGCCACTGTGCGGCCTAAAGAAGTTGGGGAACTCAACATCGAGTTTGGAGGCAACGTTGTTGGAGTCAAATTCTGTTTACAGACGAGTCCCGGTTCGGTCTGGATGTGACATCTGATGTGTTTTGGCATGGAGAGAAAGATGCACTCAAAATATTCCCGCATTCGTTCCTGAAAGGTCACATTACATAGGAGGTGGGTTGATGCTATTGGCTTGAATCAGCATAGGTGGACGTACGGACCTGCATATAATTCGGAATGGCATTTTGACGAGCTGAAGTTATACAGACGAGATACTGAGACCTCATGTCGTATTTTATGTTGCAGAAATTAGTGATTTCGTTTTTCCATGCATGATAATGCTAGACTTAATACAGTTCGTCTTGTGGAAAACTTGCTTGAAGCTAAAACAATACAGCGTATGGAATGACCAGCATGCTCTCCTGACCTAAATCCGATCGAGCATATTTGGGACATACTCAGACGACGCATTGCTGCGAGACCGAGGCCTTCTTTTACCGTCTGGGACTTGGAGATTGCAATTCTTGAGCAGTGGAACAATACTCCCCAAAGTCTTATCGATAACCTCATCGCATCCATGGAAAACAGGTGTGCAGCAGTCTTAGCTGTTCGAGGAAACCACTTGCCATATTAAAAATCTTGCATCATTTCCAGACAATACTTTTTTTATCATTTACTTCAAAACAAATGGGTACACGACATTTCGGTCCCGACACTTCGGTCCCGCCATTTCGGTCCCGCCGTTTCGGTCCCGAGACATTTCGGTCCCTGGCCATTTCGGTCCCGAGACATTTCGGTCCCTAGCCATTTCGGTCCTGAGACATTTCGGTCCCTGGCCATTTCGGTCCCGAGACATTTCGGTCCCTGGCCATTTCGGTCCGGAGACATTTCGGTCCTTGGCCATTTCGGTCCCGAGACATTTCGGTCCCTGGCCATTTCGGTCCCTGGCCATTTCGGTCCCGAGACATTTCGGTCCCCAGCCATTTCGGTCCCTGGCCATTTCGGTCCTTAGCCATTTCGGTCTCTTGTCATTTCGGTGCCCACCACCTTATAACTTGTATTCCAATTGTCGTGGGCCGCCAAACGCTGTAATTTAAACATTATTTGGGACCTTTTTTAATTTTTTTAACACCCCCCACCCCCCAAATTAAAAAAAAGCTGAATATAACAGTCCGATAAATTTAAACTTTTATAACTCGTGATAATGAAATCACAGCGAGCTGAAAATTTGTTTGATTGAACAATGTGATATAATTTTACAGGGGACATAGTCTTTTTATTATTATTATTATTTAAAAAAATGGATTTTTTAAGCTTTATTATTTGTTATTAATATTAGGTATTTTATATATACTATAAACTGCCATAGATGATTTTTTGGTTGTTTTCATACGTTTTTTAGAACCTTTAAATTATCATCATTAATTAAATAATTTAAAAAACTGTTCTTATTTTTTCTCCTTCTTACAATTAGATTAATAATAAATGTCTTCAATAATTCAATTGGACACTTATAAGCTATTGTAGGTAAATATTTCCTCAAATCATTCTTCTACATCCTCTCCTTTAATAATTCAGAAATGAGATATATTTATTGCAGCAAAAATATTTAATTTTTATTATTACTTTTATAATACAAAGTTATAATTTTGTTTTCATAAGTTACTTTACCATTATAAACATTGGGAAAACAATAGTGATTTGGTAATTAGGTGTGCCAGGAAAAATATTTTGTTGTCAGAAAACTCCACCCACCGCTTCATTTTTTTAAAAATAATTATTGGTTGCATTTTTAACAGTCTTCTTACCCATTGCAGACGATTTTTGTGAACTAATTTTATTGAAACTGGGCCTATTTCTTTGTAATAAGATGATTATTTTTTATTTTATGTAATAGTGTAAGTATTATTTTAATTAATTTTATTTTCAATTTTTAACTGACAAAACTAAGGTTTTTAGGTGCGTTCGTAATTATATAAATACGTAGCACCTATAGTCGTCGTTCAGTCCGTCCGTCTGCCCGTCTGTCTGTCCGCATATAACAGAGCCAAAACAACCCAACCGAATGGTCTGAAATTTTAAATATATGATTGTTGCATAATTTTGTCGAGCCATTTCAAATTTTATGGATATCGGATGCATAGTTTAATTACAGGGACTGTCAAAAGTTTTTCTTTACATTGCGGCCAATGGGAAAAATTATTGCAAGTGCATTTTAATGATGTTACAGCCTTCCGAGTGGTCTGAAATTTTAAATATATAATTGTTACAAAATTATGACGAGCCATTTGAAATTTTATGAAAATCGGTGTATAGTTTAATTACAGAGACAGTCAAAAGTTTTGCGTTACATTACGGGGAATGGGAAAAAATTATTGCAAGTGCATTTTAATGATGTCACAGGCAATGCACTCATGAAGTGCAAAAAAATATATATATTTAGTACAATATGGGGTGCAAAAAATAATTATAAAACTAGTTATAGTACGAACGCACCTCATTCGCCACGTTTGACGAGCAATTTCCAACTTGTTTGTATTTGTCGTTTATTTGTTGATTTTTAATATTACCCTTTTCCTCCCACTTTCCCAGAAAAAAATTAATAATTTTTTATTTTAGTTTTATTATTAATTATATTAATAGTTTTAAATTTCGGTGACTTTAAATATAAAATAAATAAACATGTAAAAGAAAAATTTCAGTTTATAAATACTATATGATAAATTGAATATAAAATGTATTGTGCATTGAGTTTATTTTAAAGTAAAAAAATGTAATGTATATTAATAATGTTATTAATTTAATAAATTAAGGATACATTAAATAAAAAATAATATAGGAATTTTTTGAAAAAACAGTCAAAAACATAAAGTCTAAGTAATAATTAATTAATTAATTAAACATAATAATATTAATAATAATAATAGTAATAATAATAATGCAACTTTGTACAAATACGTAAAAATACCTTTTAACAGTGTTAGGTGATATTATGCAGATTTTAATTTTTTAAGTACAGTTATAATTTACAATTCGCAAAAAGTAAGAAATTATTAATTAATTATAATTAAAGAGCAAAAATAATATTATAAGCTAACTAATAAATGAATAAACAACATGTTTATCTTCAGAACCCTTATCACTTTTATACATCCTAATGAAGTTAATAACGTTATAATAACCGAAAATTAAAAAAATATATATTTGCATTTACCCTATGAAAACTATTATATAGTTCATGTAATAGTTTTTAAACAAGCAATTGATAAATTAGTTATTTAAACAATTAATAATTAAAATAATTTTGAATTGATAAATACGTTTAATAAAAACAATTTAATTTTTGATTTTTTTTTTTACTTAACAATATAACTATGAGTGTTTTCAACTTGTCGTGCAAGTTAAATTCATGCTGTATCAAATTTATTGCAAACTAACGGCAAACAAGTAATCAAAAATACTGCAAACTTACTGCAAAGAAGTAATCTTTCCATATCACACTATAAGTTTAACCCCTTCGAAGGGGTCAATAGACCTGATCAGGTCTATTGATGCGAAAGCGCCGTCAGAAGGCGCATGCATAGGTTTTATCACCATAAACAAGTTTAGGTAATATTTGTACTTTTCATTTCGAGCATTTTTTGGTATTTAATAAGTATAGCGTTTAGAAAAAACGGTGCCTACCGAATAAAATTTCTGCGTATATGCTGATTCTCATTGTTGTTGAGTCTCTCAACAGAGGGATTTTTTGCTTTCGTCACTTTCGTGAATTAAAGACAGTAATGCCATCAGTTTCACAACAAACTACTCATGCAAGTGGGTGATGGTATACCTTGCGGGAGATTTGCTGCAAATTTCTCAATTCAAATTTGTCACGGCAAGATAATATCAGAAAAAATCAAACTTTCTGCTAATGTTCATGCTATCTGGGTTACCTCAAAAATTTCCATGGGGAGCGGGGCGGATCGCATGAACGGCTCATGCGATTGACACTTATGTGAAATCATTATCCAATATCTATTACAGCACAAATTCTTAATTCAATGGCAGAAATTAAACATGAAAATTGCTGTTTTACACTTAACCACTTGGCCCTAACTTTATTGTAGGCAAATGTTATGTAATATGAAACTTGATTTAACCCATTCGCTGCCAAAACTAAGAATTTTCAAATTTTTTGTTGAAGGTCGTTTGCCAGCACAAATTCAGAAAGATAAATTTCGCTTTACTAATACAGCGAAATTTCTGCCAATAAATGAGGCATTTTTTAAATTCTAAAATAGTGGTGACAAAGTAATCAATAAATTAAAGCCACGAGTATACTCGTGAATGACAGCGAATGGGTTAATTAAATTTAACTCTTCAGTATGCGCTCAGCTTTTTACATCATAAGTGAATCTTTTTCACTGGTAAATATTACTGTAACTTGAATGTATTATTAGATGCAGTTATAGAGATTGGCCTTATATTTTTTATCCATGCTTTTTTTTTTTTTAAATTAAGAAATTAAATAAGGATATACCTAAATTCTTAAAGTTACTCGAAATACTTCTATCATATATACACAGTCAAGACAAGATTTCAAGGACTGGTAAAAAGCTCCATTTTAGACAGGCTTCCATGTAAAGAAGTGTAATTAATTATACTTCTAAGATACACTACCTCAATAAGATCTATTGTTCGTTTCGCAGGGATTCTGAAACTCTTCCGTTTGAGACAGGATTCCGTTATAGAAAGATTCCGCTTTCACAGGTTTCACTATGCATCACTAAAGAAGGGTGAAAATCCTCTTTTCAGACAGGATTTCAGCAAATTTAATTGTATCGCAATTCATATTAAGACCATGTAACGCTTACGTTAAAGACAGGATTCTGTTATAGACAATTACTATTTTGACAAGTTTTATTCTATTCATATGATATAAATAAGTATATTTATATAAATACACAGAACTTTTAAAAATGGAACCTGCCTATAACGGAGTTCTGTCTTAAACATAAATGTTCCATAGTGCTACGGAAAAGAATACTATACAAATACACCAAATAACACGGAAATCTGTGTAAAACGGAATTTTTCACCAATATTTACAATTTCATCTTGACAGGTTTTACTATATATATAACATGAAGGGAAAATTCTGGACCCTCCCCCATCCCCCCCGAAACGAAATCCTGGCTACGCCACTGCATGTCGTCCCGGTTTTTTTAAGCCATTAAAGATAAAAAATGCCGTGTGGCCACAAAAAAGCGCCGGCTGACTAGAACAAAGAGAGTGCGAGTAGAATAATTCTTCTATCTGGATCTTTATTTAGCATAATCAAATGGGGGAAGCCAGGACATCTACACTTGACATATATATATACATGTATAATATTCTTTTGAATGAATAACATGTAGATATCAAGAAAAGCCAAACATGTTTTCTAAATTTCCAAATTTCTTCATTGTGATATATTTATAAAATTTCTTAATTTAAAATGAAATTTTACGTAAAAGTGATTCACTATACATTACTATTTTGAGATTTTATGTTATTTTTTTGTATTTTCATTTTTATTTTTTATTTGTCATATTAAAACATGTAGGCTGCTTTAATTCTAAGTATATAAGTCAAATAAATAACAAAGAAATATTTGAAATACAGAATTAATTTTAAATAGAAAAAGAATATTTTATGACAATAGAAATTTTAAAATTTTGATTTATGTTTATTGTGCTCGTAGTTTTTTAATGTAATAAGCATATAAAAGTCTTAACTATATTAAAAAGGATTTGTAATTGTTGCAAACCACTTCACCGTCGACAGGTATGGGGAAAAAGTGCTTTTATCCCCGAGTTATCTCTGGGCAAACGGTGAAGTGGTTCAAAATTAAAAATATTTTTAAACTTGTCATTCGACACCGGTAGAAATAGCGGTAATATTATTGTTACATGTAAAAAGATTAATGCAAACTTTTAAATAGTTTTTCAAAAAATAGTAAATTAAAATAATTATTAAAATAAAATAGAAAGTTCTAGTCTGTTCCGGTACAGAATTTAAAAAATAATGTGTCTTTACCACAATTCCATGTTAAGAACCCCCTTTTTAAAAAATATGTAAAATGCAATGCATTTAAAAATGATACGCCGTTAAATAATAAGATAAAATAAAGATTTGTAAAAATATTTGCAGATTTTTTCATTATTAATCACATAGTGTGCAAATTATATACAATTGAATATGTGCATTTTGGCATGGGCATTTGCATATGAAAATTAAAGCTCGACTTATAAATATTTTTAAATTGTCTGGACTTTATATTTATGATAGACTAAAATATGAGGAGCTTCTATAAAGAATCCACAGAACTCTCCCTTCCTCTACTCCTGAAAACGATTACTTCTACCATATAAAATTTGCATGGGGTGCTACAATTTGATTGCGAGTTATAAGTGTTTGCGGTTTTCGGGCCCTTATATTCGGTTATACTAAAATTTCAAGGGTTCAGTTAAAAAATCTTATAATGTACCTCCTTTTTTAAAGATTACGTTTACCGTACAAAATATGAGTGTGATTATGAAAATTACAGAGAAAGTTATAAATGTTTTAATTTATCAGGACCTTATACTTAAGATACACTAAAATATATAAAAAGTCAACAGAGCCCCCCCCCCCTGCCTTATAAAACGATTATGATTATCATAGGAAATTTGTGTGGGCTGCGACAATTTTGATCTATGTTATAAGTGTTTGCGTTTTCGAGTCCTTATATTTGAGTTATACTAAAATTTAGGGAGTTCAGTTAAAAAATTTGATAATGTCCCTCCTTTTATAAAGATTACGTTTACCATACAAAATATGAGTGTTTTGCGATAATTATAAATCGAGTTATGAATGTCTTAATTTATCAGACTTTTATACTTATGATACACTAAAATATAGAAAATGTCAATCCTCCCCCCCCCCTTGTTTTTTAAAATGATTACCATACGAAATTTGTGTGTGTTTACTAAAATTTTGAGGCCTTTATTTAAAAAACCCTACAATGTCCCCTATAAAATTGTCACCTATTTCAAGTGCACAAAATTTCAGCTAACTGGAGAAGGGACCGAAATATCTCGGGACCGAAATGTCTTGGGACTGAATTGTCTCGGGACCGAAATGTCCTGGGACCGAATTGTCTCGGGACCGAAATGTCTTGGGACCGAATTGTCTCGGGACCGAAATGTCTCGGGACCGAAATGTCTTGGGACCGAATTGTCTCGGGACCGAAATGTCTTGGGACCGAAATGTCTCGGGACCGAAATGTCTTGGGACCGAATTGTCTCGGGACCGAAATGTCTTGGGACCGAAATGTCTCGGGACCGAAATGTCTTGGGACCGAATTGTCTCGGGACCGAAATGTCTTGGGACCGAAACGGCGGGACCGAAATGGCGGGACCGAAGTGTCGGGACCGAAACGTCCTGCTTCCAAACAAATTGTTGCCCTAAACCATCTTTTCATGTTCTTTTAATCTTTTCAAAGAATAAAAGCTCTAGTCCAATCAAATAAGCCCTGTTTGTCACAATAAATGCTACAGAGATAAAAATCGGTACAGATGCTCATTGATAACTACTAATGACTAGGTAAAAAGTCCTGATGGATAGGAAGTGAGCGGGGGGAGGAAGGGGCAAAAATATGTTCCCCCAGTCTTTTTTTTAGTTTTTTGAAAATATCTCAGAAACTATGAGTTTTCTTTAAAAAATTACCCCAGCATAAATTAAAGAGCACAAAATTCTCTATAAATAATATGATTACGCAGTGAACCTTGGTTATTCGTCAGTCATGGGACCGGAGTCTTTAGTCCAAACAAATAAGCCCGTTTTGGGGTAGTTTATCATAATAAATGCTACAGAGATAAAAACTGGTACAGTTGCTCATTGATACCTACTAATGACTAAATAAAAAGTCTTGATGGATCTCAGGTGAGCAGGGAGAGGGTAAGGGAGGTGCAAAAATAATTCCCCCCTCTTTTTTTTTTTTTGAAAATATCTGAGAAACTGTGAAAAAAAAATTACTCCAGCATAAATAAAAGAGCTTAAAATTCTCTACAAACGACATGTATACGCAGTGGAACTTCGGTTATCCGCCAGTCACGGGACCGGAGCCTTGACGGATTTTCCGCAAAAAATCTATTTTCTTTTCAAATTTATTTACTCAATGGCTATCGAAATTTATTAAATATTGTTACTAAAAAAAGAAAACAGAAAACAACTTCCGAGTATTTACAAACATGCTAAATCGACTGACGAGTGTTAAATAATCTCGCGGTAGTCAATGTTTACGATTAGCGGGAAGAGAAACTTAAGTGAACAATAGCACGTGATTTTTGTATTGCAAGTGGCGTTTCAGAGGGGTCGGGGATTCCAATTCCACACCCTTAGTTTTTGCATCTGGTATCCTTTCATTCATTCAGTTCGTTTCTATAACCCAGTACGGGGACGTGGATGTGTGTCCATAGTAGTTCGCATTTATAGTAGTTAACATCGAGTTTATAGTACTTAACAGCTTTTATGCTCATCATGTCAACGGATAAGTGTTTCATTTGTGATACAGATGTTTATGAGTGAAGTGGTGGTGTAGTACGAGTGGGTGAAAAAGGGATCGAAAGTTTTAAAAAAGCAAGTATTCAAAGACAGGACCAAAAATTTCAGCAGTTGGAAAATATTACGTTTCTGAAAGAACACACTGCATGCCGTAAAAATTACCCCAGACCTGATAGCATTAATGTAGGATTAAAAACGCTCAGAAATGAGCCTACACCAACAGCTAGTGGACAACCGGCTACTCTGCGGTCATCAGTACCCAAGTTCGATTTCAAAAACGGATGCTTCCTTTGTACTGATTTAATGGACTTTATTCCAAATCTGAGTTCGAGGCTGAAAAAAGTCACGTGATACCGGTAATTTACCCAAATAACTTCTAACTGATAAGAATGAACTGTTTCAATGGCTGGCGAGGGTTTTTAATTACGTTTACGCAGCTTTTCCTTCTTTACGCTAGAAGTTTTTACCTTGACCACGTGATCAAAACGTAGATGGAATATCCTCCATTGATGAACAGTTCAAAAAAAAAAGAAAAAAAGAAACCAATTCCTTTGTGAAGAATATTTTATGTGGTGTGAGTCTTTAAAAAGACAGTCCAACCATGACACAATAAGTCCTTGAAGCCGCAGAAATCAGAAATGATCAGTGGAGAGAAGAAGTTAAAATTCTAGTAATGTAGTTGATTTAATTGCTGCTGACGGAAATTACCATCATGATTATTTACAGAAATTTGCTCATTTCTTAAAAATAATGAGGATTGCCAACATGCCTTGTCTGATTTGCTTTCCGTAGTAACTGGGCGTGTCCCTGATGAACGGACAGTGAAAACTAAACTAAAACAGAGATATGAGAGAATATCATCATAACTGAAAATCCAAGAAATATTCCTTCCGTTTGTTTTATTGACACAGGAATGAAAGTGCTATCAGATGCATGGTAGGAAAACAAACAAACAAAAAGATTGTGATGATGAACGACTAAGAATTGTGCAAACTGCAGCAGCAATCATTAGAGAGGATATCCAGTCAAAAGTATATGATTCTATGAGCTATCCCGCAAGTAATGACTTTTCAAGGAGGCCAAGAGTGATATTCCTAAATCTCTCAGCTGTTTTCTGGAGCATGTACTCATGAAGAAGAAAAGCCTGCAGAACGATGTTGCTCGGCAAAGAATAATGCATTACAATAGGCCGTGCCATTGTATCAGCGGTACGTCCACTGTCTTTTTTCCCCCAATATTGACCGGCCTTGGTGTGTTCTTGCACAGAAAATATGGCCCCAAGAATTTAGTCGATCTCATTTCGAATTTGGGGTTTTGCTCGTCCTATTATGAGTCTCGATTGCTTGAAATGTCTGCCATTCAACATGGTGAACAAGATTTGCAAGGAATGTTTTGTCAGTTTGTTTACGATAATGCTGCTTTTAATATTTCCACGCAGGATGGACTCAACACATTTCACTCCATGGTTGGCATAAAGTCTGTAACACCAGAACATATTGAAAATGGATCGCAAATCATGAAATTAACTAAAATGCCTACTGCTGAGGCTGATGGGCAGTTGGGGATTAATCCATTGAAGCCGTTTGAATTCACAGGTACAGATTTTAAAAATGTGAAAATGGATCTGGGAGTATTAACAGAGGATATACCCCTGCCCAACATCTGTGATACTTTGTGGATGTATGCAAAGTGGATGAATCTTCCTGGAGTCCCTGAATGGAAAGGATTTATGCAGTCAATAACAAAACATGAAACAAAGGTAATTTCGCTTCCTTTCATCAATGCACCACCATCTAATTATAACACGGTTTAAACATCATTACAGTATGCAGCAGATGTATGGGTCAAAATTGATCAGAGGCTGTTGTTCATAACGTTTGACCAGCCACTCTTTTTAAAATGTAGAGAAACAGTTGCAACATCTCCAACAGATTCCATGTTGTCAAAATGTGTGGTGAGGCTTGGTGGATTTCACCATCTGATGTCATATTTAGTATGTATCGGTTCTCTATTATGTTTTATCGCACTAACAAAGTTTCGCATGACTTAAACATTTTCTTAGTGATAAATATTTGTCTTCAGGATCATGGAGAGATCAACAGGACAAAGAAGAAAATGAGGTGGTGATTATGGATCCTAAGACCTATGCATTTCCGCTTATGATAATATTGAAGGAAAAAACAAGCCATAATAATAAAGATTCCTTTGAAAGACTTATCTAATTCATAATTACATAATATGTACTTAATTATAAATTAGTATGTATCTACTTTTAGTTTTCTCCATATGTTATACTCGCAGTTATAATGTTTTACATTAATAAACACTTCATTAATGGTGAATATTTATCTTTCATTAACTAATAACCTGCCATTATCTCATGCAGTATTGCAGTATTGGAGTGTTTTTTGTTTTATTTTATTTATTTTTTTTGTGACAATATTTAATATATTTTAATAGAAACTAGGAGGCTCTGCCCCCTACGAGATACGCTCGTCAACCCCCGTTCAGACACCGCAGACTCTAAAAGTACGCTAATTTGATCGGCTTTAAAAAGATTTCGGAAGATTGAAATATAATTTAGAAAACAATGGCGATCTCCCTATAAACGGATTTCTATTCATTTCTCTTTGACTGGGGAATTTTAAGGCCAAATACGCTGCGGTACTACTTGATTAACCCGTCGACAAATTTCTCCAAATTATATAAATCGCCAAAGCACTCGCCAAATTATACAAATTGACATTATTTTTAATTTAAATAACGAAAGAACAAATAAATTAGTGCAACATTAATAAAAATACAAATAAAACGTCGAAATAAAAATAACTTGATGACGTAGACACGTGTAACTTGCTTAAAGTCAAGTTAATGTGACATTTACGATCAACCATTATTGGCATTTAATCTTATAGTTTGACGAATGATAGATTTTTGGTCGACGGGATAACTAAGTTGTACCAAAAATACATATATCAATCGCTGTTTTCGTCTTTGATTAATTAAAATAAGATAAACATTTCAAAATAAGCTAATATAAAAGGAATTAAGTAACCAGAATCTTTGTCTCCCGGTATTTTTTAACAAAGCGAAAAGAAAGTTCTTTTAAATAAGACATTTTAAATTAATCGTTTTTAATCTGACGTAATTTTGACCAAACTATTCTTTCTCTTTTTAATATTCACGTGAAAATACTTGTGTTAGAAATTAAATATTATTTGCACTTTCTTAACAAAAATAGTTGAAAAGTATCTTCTCAAAATATCAAATAAATGTCTAGCGCAGTTTCTAAATTTAAACCGTTTTGCAATATTATTTTGTGTTCATTTTATGTAATAACTGTAATTTGACGTAAATATGACGTAAATATGACGTAAATATGACGTAATTCCTCCTATTTAAGACTTCTAACGCATGTTAATAAATTTATTATTTTACAAGTTCCTTTCTCTCTTAAAATTCACGTGTAATTATAATGTTTATGACGTAATTTTTAATAAGTTCCTGCTTTTTGTACATAATTATTTAATTCTAATTCCAAATGTTTTTTTCTGATTCTAATAGTCACGTGTAAATAAATTTTTAATTTATTACACGTATAAATATATATTTTTTAAAGCAAACATTATTGTTTCCGCTGTTTATACAGCTGGCAACAGTTTAAATTAATATCACTTTCTAAAATCTGTAAAAAATATCTCTAGAAATGCTGAAAATTTGAATTTAAAATAGAAATAAAACCCCCAAAAATTAGCCAAATTAAAAAAAGAAATACAATCTGCACTCCGGCAAATTCTAACGCATAAACTGATCTAAAGATGATTACACTGCCATGTATAGTTTTTGCTGCTATAAAACTTTTTTAGTGGAATGATTTTGTCCAACTTTAGCATTAAATCTCTCTATTCTAAAAAAAAGTAACTACCGCTGTTACCGCCGCCAGTTTTGAATTTTTTGTGACCGGAGGTCTTTCTTCGTTAATATTAAAAAAAATAATGCATACAAAAATATGAAAATCGGTAGTGTTTTACAGAAATGTTTGATAAACACGCTGATGCAGACAGTTTTCAAATCGAAGAATTATTTTAAGAAATATTTAATACTAAAGTTGGACAAAATCGTTCCACTAAAAAAGTTTTATAGTAGCAAAAACTATACATCGGAATTTAATAATTTTTAGTTCATTTTATACGTTATAATTTCCCGGTGTGCAGAATTCATTTATTTTTTTTTAATTTGACTCATTTTTCGAGGTTTTATATCTATTTTAAATTCAAATTTTCAGCATTTCGAGAGATATTTTTTACAGATTTTAGAAAGTGATATTAATATATTTATTTATTTATACGTGTAATAAATTAAAAAATTATTTACACGTGACTATTATAAATAGAAAAAAACATTTGGAATTAGAATTAAATAATTATGTACAAAAAGCAGGAACTTATTAAAAATTACGTCATAAAAACTATAATTACATGTGAATTTTAAGAGAGAAAGGAATTTGTAAAATAATAAATTTATTAACATGCGTTAGAAGCCTTAAATAGGAGAAATTACGTCATATTTACGTCGAATTACAGTTATTACATAAAATGAACACAAAATAATATTGCAAAACGGTTTAAATTTACAAATTGCGCTAGACATTTATTTGATATTTTGAGAGGATACTTTTCAACTATTTCAATTCCTACTATTAGCTCACACTCTCAATATATTTATTTATTTATATTTATTTATATTTATCTTGTTCAAATGTTCAATCGTTAATAAAATACTCATTATTCATCCTATCAAATTGAAATAAATTTTTTTAAACTTGGCATGACAATTGATGTTAATACAGTTTTTTCAAATATTAATTAATTAATTAAATATTAATTAATTAATTTTAGTTTTGCATGGGAAACAAAATGGCGGCCATTGGTTATTGAAGTTCAATGAAAGTACACTGCTCAAAACAATTAAAGGATATTTGAAGTTTTATATAAAATAAAGATATAAACGAAAATTTTTTTGCCGAAAATAGAAGAAGAGAATCACAAATGCAAATTTTTCTGGTTTTCAAACTGTGGAGTATGCAAATTTTGAGTTCGACGTCAAAAACGTCACTTCAGCGGCAGCGAATGAAATTTGACTTTCAACTGGATAAAAAAGAATGAAGACAAGGATGATCGGCATTCAGTGATTGCTTTGTTTCGATGAGTACGATGTCTCAGCGAAGTCATTTGTCAGATTCAGAAGCTTTGAGAATTGTTGGTAGGTTAGAAGGGGGCCAAACTCAAGCCGAAGTAGCGCAAGCCATTGGAGTGTCACAAAGTGTCATTTCCAGGATCTAGAACCGTTTTTTGGAGAGTGGATGTGCAGGCCGAAGACCAGGGCAAGATCGTAGACGGGCAACAACGCCCAATGAAGATCGGTATTTAGCGTTAACAGCTCGAAGACACCGAACCATGAACGCTACTCTTCTCCAACAACACCTTCGCTCGGCTACAGGCACCACGATTTCAACTCAGACTGTCCGAAACCGGCTCCATGCTGTAGGTCTGTATGCTCGCTGACCGATGGTATGTGTTAGATTAACATCAAGGCATCGTCGCGACCTCAGGGAGTGGGAAACCGAGCATATCAACTGGAGGAGAAATGAATGGAGCAATATTCTGTTTTCTGACGAGTCCCGTTTTTCTGTGCATCCGGATAATAGGCGTATTTTCATCTGGAGGGACCGTGGCAGTAGGAATAATCCTGCGTTCGTGCACGAAAGTGTCAGATTTGGCGGTGGAGGAGTGTTGGTGTATGGTGGCATCTCTATTGACGGGAGCACTGACCTCTACATCATTCGAGATGGAGCTCTGACTGGTCGCCAATATAGGGATGAGATCCTCAAACCTATTGTAGTCCCTTACGCTGCAGCAATCGGAGATAACTTCATTTTAATGGACGATAACTGCAGGCCACATCGTGCAAACCTGGTGGAGGATTTCCTTTTCGAGGAAGGAATCGTTCGAATGGAATGGCCAGCGTGTTCTCCAGACATGAATCCAATCGAGCACGTTTGGGACGCTCCAGGAAGACGAGTTTCTGGCCGCCAACAACCCCCACAAACTCTTCAAGAACTGGAAAGAGCTCTTCTGGAAGAGTGCGGCAGAATACCCCAACTCGTCATTAATAGCCTCATTGAGTCCATGCCTCAAAGGTGTTCAACCATGCTGGCCGCCCGTGGAAACCATACCCCCTACTGAAAATGATTTTCTTTGAAGAAAACACCTTTTCTTATTCTTTTTTTCTCATATGCACAAATTGTGTTTTTTTCCTTTAGTACACAAATGCGCAATTTTTTCTGCCAAACATGTGTAATTTATTCTCATATAACCCACTATGTCTGTCGACCATGTATCAATCAGCTAAACAGTTTACGAGATACAAAATCCAGCTAAAACTGCAATATCCTTTAATTGTTTTGAGCAGTGTATTTTCAATAAGGGGTTACCATAGGGGAGACCCTGTTCTGTCGCCAAATACCGCCAAGTTTCTCGCCAACTTGGCGATATATCGCCAAATTTGGCGGCCAAAATGAGTCGCCAAAAGTGATGCCAACTTGGCGATAGCTCTAATATTTCGTCAAATTCCCATAGAGTTCCATTGTAAACCTACTTGCTTATAGAAAATCAACAAATTGAGATATTTTAATGCAACAAAAACTAATATTAGCTTAAGGGATTATATTAAATTTTTCTTTGATGGCCTAAGAAGGAATTGACTTTAAAAACAAAATTTTTATATTACTTGTTTTCTTAGGAAAGCGCAAATAATATTTTATTTCTAACACAAGTATTTTCACGTGAATATTAAAAAGAGAAAGAATAGTTTGGTCAAAATTACGTCAGATTAAAAACGATTAATTTAAAATGTCTCATTTAAAAGAACTTTCTTTTCGCTTATTTAAAAAATACCGGGAGACAAAGATTCGGTTTACTTAATTCCTTTTATATTAGCTTATTTTGAAATGTTGTTACACGTGTCTACATCATCAAGTTATTTTTATTTCGACGTTTTATTTGTATTTTTATTAATGTTGTACTAATTTATTTGTTCTTTCGTTATTTAAAATAAAAATTATGTCATTTTGTATAATTTGGCGAGTGGTTCGGCGATTTATATAATTTGGCGAAATTAGTCGATGGGATAATCAAGTAGTACCGCAGCGGATTTGGCGTTAAAATTTCCCCAATCAAAGAGAAATGAATAGAAATCCGTTTATAGGGAGATCGCCACTGTTTTTTAAATTATAATTCAATCTTTCGAAATCTTTTTAAAGCCGATCACATTAGCGTGCATTTAGAGTCTGCGGTGTCTGGACGGGGGTTGGCGAGCGTAGCTCGTAAGGGGCCGAGCCCCCTAGTATCTCTTAAAATAATTCTTCGATTTGAAAACTGTCTGCATCAGCGTGTTTATCAAACATTTTTGTATAATACTACCGATTTTCATATTTTTGTATGCATTATTTTTCTTAATATTAACGAAGAAAGACCCCAGGTCACAAAAAATTCAAAACCGGCGGCGGCGGTGACAGAGGTAGTTACTTTTTTTTTAGAATAGAGAGATTAAATAAATTTGAAAAGAATTATTTTTTTGTGAAAAATTCGTCAAGATTCCGGTGCCGTGAATGACGGATAACCGGGGTTCCACTTTGTATATCTGTCATTTGTAGAAAATTTATGCTCTTTAATATATGACAGAGCAATTTTTTTCATGAAAACCCACAGTTTCTGAGATATTTAAAAAAAACTAAAAAAAAAAGGGGGGGGGGGGGTGGTCAAAATTTCTTTTTCCAACTCCCTCCCCCCCGCTCACTTCCTATCTATCAGGACTTTTTAGCTAGTGATTAGTAACTATCAATGAACAACTGTACCAAATTTTATCAATGTAGCATTTATTATAGCAAACTTTCCTAATTTGACTGGAATCCGTCAAGGTTCTGGTCCCGTGAATGATGAATAATCGGGGTTCCAATTTGTATACCTGTCATTTGTAGAAAATTTATGCTATATAATTTATGAAAAAGCAATTTTTTCATGAAAACACACAGTTTCTGAGATATTTAAAATAAAACTAAAAAAAGTGGGAGGGAAAAATTTATTTTTGCCCCTCCCTCCCCCCCGCTCACTTCCTATCTATCAGGACTTTTTATCTAGTAATTAGTAGGTATCAATGAACAACTGTACTAATTTTTATCTCTGTAGCATTTATTCTTGCTAACTTTCCTAATTTAACTGGACTACTCCCTTAGAAATGTTTTGGCGTCTTTTTTTCTGTTTTGAGCATTGATACATGTGTACTATAAATTTTATGCCCATACATGGCGGTCTTGCACTTGTTCTCTTCACTTTTTTGCTTGCTCCCCTAATTTTTTTGTGCAGTGTATAAATACAAACATCATATATAATCGTGACTAAACATCATGAATAAAGCGTTATGTGCTCATATTTATTTATGGACATGTTTTCGGAAATGAGTATATACATGTTTCAAACTTGAGTAATTTTGTTTCGGAGCCATTTTGACTATGCGACATACTCATGTTTGAGTATTTCTTACTCAGCTTTGAAAATGTTGTTTTTAGAGTGTGTGAATATATAGTTAAATAATGCTATAAAAAGTGATAAAATATCTTTATTAAGAATGACGATCGTTTCGTAGCACAAACGGCGACATTTTCAAAATCATTTACGATAGAAAATATTTTCACATAATTTAAAAACAATAAACATATTAAACAGTCACGAGACATGTTGCATAATGAAAAACATTGTGAATATAAAATTAAATTAAAAATAAATTAGTTATTTACGAGCGTGGATTAATTTTCATATAATTTAACAAAACAATATCATGGTAAACATTGTCACGAGACAACATGCATATTGAAAAACATTGCAAAACATAAAATAAAAATTAAATTATCTTGGCTATTTGCGACCGTTGAATAATTTTTACTATTGTTACTAAAATTATATAGCTTCTCTTTCCAAATTTTAGGTAAATCAAGGGACACTGAATCATTGCAAATATTCTTGTTGCGTAAAACTATCTCTATTGATTCTCAAATTATGATTGGTAAATAAAATCTTGATGTATAAAGTAACTTGCTATTTTAAAAATCGATCTGTAAAGGTTCTTCGCTGCTTAATCTGGCCAAAGCTGTGGTTCTTCTGTTGTATTTGATGTCTGCTATAGGTTCTTTGATTCTAGTTTTAAGTTTTCTACTTGTCATACCTATATAAAACTGCTTTATTCCATCTTCTTTGGTGAAAGGTATTTCGTATACTCCTGATAACTGGTTTGACTCTATTGGATCTATGTTCTTGCATACTATATTTTTTTAATTTCATAAAGGGTATTGCGACTAGGGAGATATTGAATTTATTGAGTTTATATTTCAAACGTTCGAAGAAACCAGGAAAATATTGTAAAGTGGATAACATGGAATTTTGTGGATTGATATTTCTTTTCTTTTTATTCTTCAAGCTTTTAATTAATTTTTCTATGGTACTTTTTTTGTATCCATTGTTTCTTGCAGTATCATATATTCTATTTATTTCATTATTTAACAGCTAGCTCATGAGTACAAACTGTGAAAGCTCTATGAATAGAATGTCTAAATGCATAAAATTTATATTGGACATTATATTCATAGAGCTTTCACAGTTTGAACTCCTGAGCAGTTAAATCCCAAGCCGTTATTAATTTAATTTGTGAGCTTAAAATTGTTCTCAGAAAATGGAACTGATATTTCTCATCATATTTCAAATCTTACGAGAAGTAACGGAAGAAAGAAATAAGAAATCTTCTTCTTACAGTTAGAAAAATGGTATGCTTGGATAATGTATTCAGGTATAAAAACTTTTCAGCCGTAAATTTTCTCAGATCGTTCGTAACAAAAGTATGCAGTAAATTATTTCCTCTTTTAAACTTTTATTCACTTCACTTTGTCATAATGGATATACACTTATGTAGTATATATATTGTGATATTTTAAATTAGTGATAGAATTTGAGCGTAAAACAAAAGTTATATAGCAAAGAATACTGGCAGCGAAATACAATATAATTATTTTCAATGTATTTTGACTTTTATTTTTATGTGTTAATAAAAATAAAATAAACGGAATTATATGTTCTTTAATTTTTTTCATTCTTTAGAAATAGATTTCAAGCGATTTTGTTTTTCGTAAAATCGCATTTATTGTACGTATTTATATATAATAAGGTTAATAAAATTAAAATGTATTTCACTAAATTATTACAATAAAAATATATGCTTTTATAGCATAAAATACCGAAAATCTATTTGAAAATAGGATTCAATTTTGCGGAATTTTTTATTTTTATACCAATTATAAAATTAGTATTTCTTTTAGATTAGGAAATAGAAAAGATAATATGAGAGTAAATTCTACTTCAATAATTTAGTAAAACAAAGCTATTTATGTCACATTGGAGATCATAAGAGAGGAAACGAAAGAGAAAAATTGAAAGTGTTCTTGATAGAGTTATAAAAATGTTGGGAGCGGATGATTTGTTCAGGTATAAAAACTTTTCAGCCGTAAGTTTTCCCAGATCGTTTGAGACAAAAGTATCCTAATAAAATATTTTTCACTTTAAATTTTTTATTTAGCTCACTAACTAGGAAAAAAATACGCTGTAATAAGTTCACTCTACTTCGCAGAATAAACTTGTTCAAAATCATTATAATGCATAATATAATGTATAAAATGTGCAAATTAATGTATAATTTTGAGTTTAAAATTGTAATTATGTGGTGATTTATTTAAAATTGATTATTTAAAAAAATGATGAAATTCTGTCGAAATTTATGTCTCAATTTATGTATTAACGAATTTACACGTTCTTTTATATTTATACACTGTAAAAAAATCTGTTATATTTACAGAGAAAAATTGTATTTTTTACAGAAAAAAACTGTTTTAAAGAAAAAGTTGTTTTCGGTAAAGAAAGCTGTATTTTGTAATTTTTTTAGAAAAATTCTATATTTTTTACCGAAAAAAATTGTTTTAATGAAAAATTACAGACATTCTCTGTAAATTAAACGGTTTTCCACTGGCGACAAAACTCACAGTTTTGTTCGGTCAATTTAAGGATTTATTTATTTATTTTTTTATTTTTTTATCGAGTTTATTGCCGTGGAAATTTCGATTGCCCATGTAACAAGAGTATTTTGTACATTCAAAATGGAAGTATTCCACAAATGGCATGTCTTAAGAATTAATTAATTTCAGTCTAGTTATACATTATGAAATTCTGCTTAAGAGGTGCACATAATTAGCATATTGCTACATTCTTACATATACATCTTTTAGCTATGCGAGTAGTGGTTTCTTTTACACATAGCACCCAAACACCGCAATTTTTTAAAATTATATATTGAGATAGTGAGATTTAATTATAAACCAGAGAAACCGAAAGAGAATTACTTTATAAAATTTAAATTTATAATCGAGTCCGTAAAAATGAAAAGTGTCGGAATTATTTTAATGAATTTAGTAACTTATAATCGGTATAAAAGCATGCTAGAACTGAAAATGCTGGAGCCTAACATGCTAGAACATAATTAATAGCGAACGTATGATTTCCCGCAATACATTTTGCGTGCCAACTGTCTAAATACGGGTTAGATTGCCTTAAAATGACCCCCACAGAATGCACTACACCAAGGGCCTATGTCCCTCGTGCAGATAATCGGCCGTAATAAATAACACCAATAACACGCGTTCCGATTGTATAAAAGATTTTTTTGTCGTTTTCTGTAATATTATGTAACTAATAGAAACCGTTTCACGTTAGACTGAAAACAACACCATCAAGTACAACGATGTCATTTCTAAATGCATAAGTACGTGTGTGTGAAAATATTTCTACAACAGTAAGGCGAATTTTATGATAAAATTCTATTTTAAATTTATTTTATAAATATACCTAGATTTATTATTTTACACTTTATAATTAACTCTGGAAACGATTATATTAAATTAGCACCAGTTACACATAAAATACAGTTAATGATGTTTTACCTCTTGCTGTCATAGTTCAAAGGATTTAAGTCATAACATTAATATTTTTCTTTCATTTTTTATCTTTTATAAAAACACTTTCTTTATTAATGAAGTACTATCACCTCATTAACATTGTGACATTTGTCTTTTTTTTTTTTTTTTTTTTTTTTTCGTTTTCTAGTTGGATGAATTTTTTTCAAGTACTTTTTGTTTATTTAATCTTACGAAGCATATATTTCAAGACTATATTTAAGTCAATTTCCGACAGTATATAAGAAATATTTCTCTTTCATTCTGCAACTTCAAAATGGTAATTATATTCTAAAGGACTAATTGTTTCTAATTGAAAAACGGCAATTTATTGCATCTACATTTGTTATAAAAGAGTTTAGAATAATGAGAAGCAATTCAGAGGGAAATGTGACAATAATGGTTTGATTTTCAAATACGCATTTCTCACTCAATATGGTATTTTTTGCTTTGAACAAAAATATGCTATAATAATTGCAGGGAACTTCTAGACAAGTTATTTTACAATAACTCGATTGCCACCTAAATGAACTACTCAGATACAGACATTGGCGGAAAATGTCAAACCTCCCAGTATTATCTAGTTTTTGTCTATTGCAAGTAAACATGAAATAATGAAAGCGAATTGTATCAATTCCTGATTGATATTGGAAGTTAACAGTAATTAACTTAATTGTCTAAAAATAGACTGAGCATTACAATTACGTTTATTAGAGGGATACCATCACCTCATACTATATTTTTAAAACTTCATGTTTTTTTTTTTAAAGTTTAGAGCATGTTTTTCTCTACAATCTTACACTTTCAATCTTTCAGTAATCTGTTTTTTGGAGGCTCAAGTCATGTAAAATAATTATTTTTTACGCCAGTTGTAAAATTTTTATTTATTTTCCGATTAATTTTCCATTAAAAGTAATTTAATTTCATGGTTAAATATCTTTGTTGTTTTTCTCTAAAAAATGAATTGTGTCACGTTACAAATTAGCATAACATATTGAATTTATACATCATTTCACAACAGTGTTTAAAATTTCTGATTTTACTGGGAAATCAATTACTTAGTAAACATATTCTTCGAAATTTAAACGGTTTTTGGTCACATTCTCTAGAAATATACAAAGTTTCTAGTGTCGATTTTTTTTTAAAACTTTTATTCACTTTAATAGTTTTTTATTTTTGGATTATGCACGTACATTAGGTTGTCCCAGGATTCAAGGTAATTTTTTTTTTTTTTTTTGCAAAATCAAATACGCATACCCTCTATTTTTTCTCTATTTCATCTGAGAAACATAAATAAAAAATATTGCTGCAATCGGATAACGGTAACCCGTGCCAATTTTAGGTCAAACTTGAACATGAAATCTTGTAAGCGGTATGGAAAGATGTAAAATGTATGTTTCTTTGGTAAATAAAACGCTATTTTATTCAAAGAAGATATTTATTAACATATTGCTGTAAAAGAAACATTACTGAACTTATGTTCATTTCAATGTTTTCTTTTTACAGTCGAGATAGACCTTCGTGTGTTCTTGTACGCAACATAACGAAAATTGTTTTGTTCCTTCGTCACCGTTATTAAATCATGAAAGTCCTGCATCAATTTTACCGCTCTTTCAGCTGTATTGTTCATTGCTCTGAGCATTGAGATCGTCTTTTTCGCGTCGGGAAACGAAGCATTATTCTCCCATGAAGAGGGACTCTTCAAAATTATCATAAATTTTGAGTCTAGAAAACAATGAATAGCTTTTGACAGATATGAGATCATCGATGCTTTTTCTGTAAAAAAAAAAATAATAATAACAGGTAACAATCGCATGATATAAATTAATAACTAAATAAACAATTACAAAATCAATATATGAAACTCACCATACCTTGAATCACTTTCTCCCTTCGATGGAATATATGCTTTTTCGCGGGTCGAGAAATTTGCTCTATGTAAATTTGTCATCATTTTTAATTTTGTTTCTTTGTCATCATCATCATCATCATCAAAAAGTGCTAATACTGCTATTTGATCAGTCAAATAACATAAATGCTGGAGAAATTTCTGTAAAGCAGCTTTCGAGATACTTTCGTTCACATTTTCGTAGATTTTCAAAGATTTCAAAAAGCACAAATCTTTTTAGGGTTCTTTAACTGCCAAAATGTATTGAAGCCATGTTTAACATAGATTGTCACGGCAAACAAACAGACGTTTAACAGTGATTTCTTATCCTTGGGGCTTCATTTCAGATGAGAACTATATAACGAGAGTTTTAGGGAGTAAACCGCTCAGGCCATACATCTAGCTTGGTACATAGCACCCAGATGTCTGATTCAATTTTTTTTCTGCATCTTCACCTAAAAATATGACAGAAATTTTGATCAACTCTCGATAGTCCTCTCTAATCATAACATTTTAAAGTTCAGAGCGGTAAAATTCAAGCAAATTGCCAAGTTCAGACATGGGTTAGAACAATTCCACTGTTTCTCCATAGCACTGTATTTTAGTAGGATAGATGTTCTTCCAATTCTCTGTGCTTTTTAAAGAGTGTAATATCGGGACTTGTTGTCACTTGTTTAATATTCACTTCGAATACAGCCTTTAACAACAGATCGTATACATGATTACAGCAAGAAAAGAAAAGCATTTTCCTATCATTTTTTTTTCGAGGGGCGCACAGGCACCATTAAAACGACCTGTATTCGAAGCTATAATATCACAACACAGAAATTGGACTTTGTTTTCGAGATTCCAATCTAAGATAGCTTTCCAAATAGCCTGCGCATGTTCTTTGCCTGTATAATTATAAAGTCTCGACTCAGCCATGAGGGGTTCTTTAAGTTCATATGAAATAACTATAAGCAAGCCTTCTTCTTTCGATTTTCGAGCACTCAAAGCAGGCAACAGTTTGCCATCCCAATGTAAGGCCACTACATCTGGTACCTCGTTTTGGAACTCAATTTTTATATTTTCCGCGCGTTCCTTTCGTGTTTCTGTTAGGATTCTTTGAATTGAAAACTTACTTAACGGAAATTTGTCAATGTTAAATCCAAGTGCCACCCCCCCGCCCCCAATAGTAGCTTCAAGAATAAACACATAATTTCACATACTTAAATGACACCTGTCTAATGCAGCAACTAACTTTAATAATAAAATCGTTCCTCATTACTGATTTACTTGTCCCAGGTTCTGAGCTTTCGATCAGTGTTGGGAAATCTTCTTTATCCATATTTTCATTAGGATTCGAAGAGGAATATTCTTCCAATGTTTCGTATGATGCTGAGGATGTTGAAGCGGAACCATATTGATTCGTCTATTTTCTTCTTTGACAACTCGAATTCGGGCCCTTTCCTCTTTTTTGGCCGTTTTTTTATCCACTCTACCTAACTGACCGGCTCGGCTCTTTTTAGCGCTGCTAGAACATCCATCTTCCTCTATTTTCATTATTTGAAATGCATCAGCGTGTGCAATGCCGGACAAATTGTCTAAAGTAGTTACACATTCTTGTTGTCGCCGCTTGAATACGTCTTGTAATATCTGTGCATTGTTTCGTAAGTCTCTAAAAATTTAATACATATTAAAAATCTTCCACACAAAATTTGGCAACGATTTCTTAGACATATGTATCTTTTCCCAAATGGTACTTTCACGAATAGCGATATTTGCATTTCATTAGCCGTTAAATTCACTTCTCGAATCTCTCTGTTCTAAACAAAAGTAACTACCGCTGTCACCGCCGCCGCCGGTTTTGAATTTTTTGTGACAGGAGGTCTTTCTTCGTTAATATTAAGAAAAATTTTGTTTACAAAAATTTGAAAATCCGTGGTATTATAGAGAAATGTTTGATAAACACGCTGATGAAAACAGTTTTCAAATCGAAGAACTATTTTAAGAGATATTTAATGCTAAAGTTGGACAAAATCGTTCCATTAAAAAAGTTTTATAGCAGCAAAAACTATACATGGGAATGTAATCATTTTTAGATCATTTTATGCGTTAGAATTTGCCAGTGTGCAGATTGCATTAATTTTTTAAATTTGACTCATTTTTGGAGGTTTTATTTCTATTTTAAATTCAAATTTTCAGCATTTTGAGAGATATTTTTTGCATTATTTTAGAAAATGGTATTAATTTATACTGTTGTCAAATGTATAAACAGCGCAAACAATAATGTTTGCTTCAAATTAAAAATTTATTTACACGTGTCTAATATAAACAGAAAATACCATTTGGGATTAGAATTAAATAATTATGTACAAAAAGCAGGAACTTTTTAAAAATTACGTCATAAAAAGTATACACGTGAATTTTAAAAGAGAAAGGATATTGTAAAATAATAAATTCATTAACATGCGTTAGAAGTCTTAAATAGGAGAAATTACGTCATATTTACGTCACATTGCAGTTATTACATAAAATGAACAAAAAATATTGCAAAACGGTTTAAATTTAGAAATTGCGCTAGACATTTATTTGATATTTTGAGAGGAATTTTCAACTACTTTTGTTAGGAAAGCGCAAATAATATTTAATTTCTAACAAAAGTATTTTCACGTGAATATTTAAAAGAGAAAGAATAGCTTGATCAAAATTACGTCAGATTAAAAACGATTAATTTTAAATGTCTCATTTAAAAGAACTTTCTTTTCGCTTTGTTAAAAAATACCAGGACACAAAAACTGTTTACTTAATTCCTTGTATATTAGCTTATTTTGAAATGTTGTTACACGTGTCTACGTCATCAAGTTATTTTTATTTCGACGTTTTATTTGTATTTTTATTAATGTTGTACTAATTTATTTGTTCTTTCGTTATTTAAAATAAAAATTATGTCAATTTGTATAATTTGGCGAGTGGTTTGGCGATTTATATAATTTGGCGAAATGGGTCGACATGATAATCAAGTAGTATTGCAGCGGATTTGGCGTTAAAATTCCCCAATCGAAGAGAAATGAATAGAAATCCGTTTTTAGGGAGATCGCCACTGTTTTTTAAATTATAGTTCAATCTTACGAAATCTTTTTAAAGCCGATCAAATTAGCGTGCATTTAGAGTCTGCGGAATCTGGACGGGGGTTGGCGAGCGTAGCTCGTAGGGAGCCGAGCCCCCTAGTATTGTAAAACAAAACTGCGACAACTTGTCCATTAGACGGAATTTTTGAATCCATTATTTGATGTTTAATTTTCCCTCTTAATAATATCACTTTTTTAGAACAACACAATGGACTTTACACAGGAATTGAAAAAGCCACACCTCTGTAGGTATATAGCCTCCGAAAATGACTGTTTATTGGACGAAGGGGAAGCAACATTACAAAACTCTGCACGCTTATTGGTGTTTTCCTTTTATATACCAACTTTGACGTCTCATGGATAAAGTCCATTCCACTGCCATGTTCTGCTAATTCAATAAAATCTACCCAGACATTTACTAACAAACGACTAACTTGGAATTATAAGTACATTGACACATAGACGTGCCTTATCCTGATTATACTGGTACTGACTACTGACACGTTTTACAAGTTTCAAACTGTTTCTTCACGGGTTGCGCATTGTCACAAGCATTCCAAAACCTTTCCTTTTTTTTGTTTTGTTTTATCTTTTTCATTTGTAGTTGCTGGGTGCTCCGCTACACACACGTGACAGGGTGACATGTGTCAGAGTTTGCTCGCTAAGTACGCAAGTACTGACTGAGACATTTAGATGCAAACGGCACGGGTTCCCGTGGTCCAAATTACATGAAACTTTATTTACAATTGTTTTGACATAAAAGGAAAAACAATGAGAGGGTATGCGGAAAAATAAAACGATTTTCATTTTTTTCGGGACACCCTAACGTACATGCATTGATTTTTTTCTAATTTCATTTTGTAAATCTCTCTATTCTAAAAAAAAAGTAACTACCGCTGTCACCGCCGCCGCCGGTTTTGAATTTTTTGTGACCGGAGGTTTTTCTTCGTTAATACTAAGCAAAATATTGCATACAAAAATTTGAAAGTCGGTGGAATTATAGAAAAATGTTTGATAAACACGCTGATGAAGACAGTTTTCAAATCGAAGAAATATTTAAAGAGATATTTAATGCTAAAGTTGGACAAAATCGTTCCATTAAAAAAGTTTTATAGGAGCAAAAACTGTACATCAGAATTTAATCATTTTTAGATCATTTTATGCGTCAGAATTTTTTGGTGTGCAGACTGCACTCAGTTTATTAATGTGACTCATTTTTTTGAGGTTTTATTTCTATTTTAAATACAAATTTTCAGCATTTCGAGAGATATATTTTTACACATTTTAGAAATTGGTATTAATTTAAACTGTTGCCATCTGTATAAACAGCGCAAATAATAATATTTGCTACAAATTAAAAATTTATTTTACACGTGACTATTATAAACAAGAAAATATAAAAAGCAGGAACTCATTGAAAATTATCATAAAAACCATATTACACGTGAATTTTAAAAGTGAAAGAATGTTGTAAAATAATAAATTGGATAACACGCGTTAGAAGTCTTAAATAGGAGAAATTACGTCACATTACACATTACGTAAAATGAACAAAAAATAATATAGCAAAAGAGTTTAAATTTAAAAATTGCGCGAGACATTTATGTAATATTTTAAGATGATATTTTCAACTATTTTTATTAGAATAGCGCAAATAATATTTCATTTCTAACAAAATTATTTTCACGTGAATGGTAAAAGGAGAAAGAAACGTTTAGTGAAAATTACGTCAGATTAAAAACGATACATTTAAAGTGTCATTAAAAAAACCTTTCTTTTCGCTTTGCTAAAAAATACCGGGAGATAAGACTCTGTTTATTTAATCGATTTTATATTAGCTTATTTTGAAATGTCAACTGATTTTATTTAATCAAAGACGGAAACATTAACAGCCGCTGATTCGGCTTTAAAATTCCCCAATCAAAGAGAAATGAATAGAAACCCGTTTATAGGGAGATCGCCACTGTTTTTAAACTTATAATTCAATCTTCCGAAATATTTTTTAAGCCGATCAAATTAGCGCGCTTTTAGAGTCTGCGGTGTCTGAACGGGGGTTAACGAGCGTAGCTTGTAGGAGGCAGCGCCCCGTAGTACATTTAAAAAAGCTAATTTCATATATAGTCAATCATTTTTTAATTAAAATTTTTTTATCCAATATCAATTACATTTTCATAGCATCATCTCTTTCGATTTCCTTAAATAAAATAAACACTAAAAATGTTTCGTGTGTTTCCTTTCATTTTGATTACTACATTTTATGTGTATAAATATAAAAAAATCATTATAACAACTATTTTAATATGAGAAAGAAAATTTTTTGTTCCAAAATTATTTTTCTAATACTCAGTTTTAAAACAATGACTTTTCATTTGTTGAACGTAGTAAATTTTACTAGGATAGTTCATATTATATCATTTGTTATGATTTCGAGCGAAACGTTCCTTTCAGTAACAATTTATAACGTGAAATGTGGCGAACTATATTTTTATCGTGTTCGCGGAAAAACAGTCGTAATATAATCGCGAAAGCGCAAATTTTATTCTTCCACCTTCGAAATCGAAGAATGTATGAATTATTAAAGGAAAGACTTCGTAGGTGGGATTTGATAGCCACAAACAATATATAAATACAAACATTATGTATTTGTGAATAAACATAATGAATATAGCGTTATGTGCTCATATTTAAGTATGGTCATGTTTTCAGAAATGTGTATATGCCCGTTTCAAGCTTGAGTAATTTTGGTTCGGATCCATTTTGATTATGCGACATACTCAGATTTGAATATTTCTTACTCAGTTTTGAAAATGTCGTTTTTAGAGTGTGTGAATATTGATAGACAGGCGAAAAAGGGAGACATAAGAAGAATAGGAATTCCCAAAGGCGCAACAGCAAAACGATATTGATAAAAAAAAATAGAAAATGAAAGTTTTGCACGGTGTGTCCGAGGAGATTAAATGTATGCTTTTTTATCCTTTTTTGCCTAAAAAATAAATCGAGTTAAAATGAAAACATAAATTTAACTGTAAATAATTTTTATAATTGGTTGAAGCGATTTTCGTTTCGGAACCTAACCGACTTTTCAAATTCTAGACGGCTTAAATTTGTTTTTTAAAACTTTAAAAACAATATAACAACACTTTCATGAAGATGGTCATAAATGATGACCAAATCGTCGATTGTTATAATTTTATTTTAATGTTTGTTTAGTTTTTAGCATTACAACATTTTTGTATACACCATTTAGTAAACTTGTGATTTTTTATTTTCACGTCAATATTGAACCTTTTTATGGTGTATATATCCAGCTTTTTTATTTTTATTAAATTTAATGGTTTCTATGTTTTCATTTCAACACTTACAAACAAATTGAAATTTTCATTTCCTAAAAGAGTACTTAATCCTCGATTTGTTTACTAAAAATACGTATATAAATAAATAAAAACGATTTTTGCAATCAATAACACACCCTTTATTCGATAATTAAAAAAATATTCGACACAACTAAAAAAAAAAAAAAAAAAAAAAAAAAAAAAAAAAAAAAAAAAAAAAAGCAGCTTTTCTGTAAGATCAAAATAAAATTTACTTTTTTTTTTTAACATTAAATTACATATTTCACATTTTTTTTTTCTGTTTAACTATAAAAAGAGAAACATCAGTGCAGTTTGTCTATTAATTGCTTAAAATTAAGCTATTTATAGCTCGTCATTACTCGGTCATTACTATAGTTTGCGAGCTTAAAATTGTTCTCAGAAAATGGAACTGCTATTTCTCATCATATTCAAGATCTTACGAGAAGGAATGAAAGAAATAAATAAAAAATGTTCTTCTTACAGTTATCAAAATGGTATAACTGGATAATGTATTCAGGTATAAAACCTTTTCAGCCGTAAATTTTCCCAGATCGTTCGTAAAAAAAGTATCCAGTAAATTATTTCCACTTTTAAACTTTTATTCACTTCACTTTGTCATAAAGGATGTACACTTATGTAGTATATATATTGTGATATTTTAAATTAGCGATAGAATTTGAGCGTAAAACAAAAGTTATATAGCAAAGAATACCGGCAGAGAAATACAATAAAATTATTTTCAATGTATTTTGACTTTTATTTTTATGTGTTAATAAAAATAAAATAAACGGAATTATATGTTCTTTAATTTTTTTCATCCTTTAGAAATAGATTTCATGCGATTTTGTTTTTCGTAAAAGCGCATTTATTGTACGTATTTATATATTTAACGTATTTATATATAATAAGGTTAATAAAATTAAAAGGTATTTCACTAACGTATTAAAATAAAAATCTATGCTTTTATAACATAAAATACCCCAAATCTATTTGAAAATAGGATTCAGTTTTGCGTAATTTTTTTATTTTTATACAAATCATAAAATCAGTATTTCTTTTAGATTAGGTAATAGAAAAGATAATCTGAGAGTAAATTTTATTTCAATAATTTAATAAAACAGAGCTATTTATGTCACATTTTCATTTTAATTTATGAGCTAATTTTTCAGTAGAAAAAAGGTTCCATATTGGAGATCATAAGAGAAGTAACGAAAGAGAAAAATCAAAAATGTTCTCGATAGAGTTATAAAAATGTTGGAGCTGATGATTTGTTCAGGTATAAAAACTTTTCAGTCGTACGTTTTCCCGGATCGTTCGAGACAAAAGTATCCTAATAAAATATTTTTACTTTAAATTTTTTATTTAGCTCACTAACTAGGAAAAATAAAAACGCTCTAATAAATTCACTCTATTTCACAAAACAAACTTATTCAAAATCATTATAATGCATAATATAATCTAAAAAGTATGGAAATTAATGTACAATTTTGAGTTTAAAATTGTAATTATGCGTTGATTTATTTAAAAATTTTATTTCTTTGCTTCACTTATACAGGACTGTAATATATAGAAATTCGAAATCAGCAAATTAAAATAAGCACTGTATATATTCTTTTTAACACTTTCCAACATATTGAAAAGTGCACTGCAAATTCGTGAAACACTTTTACAACACTAACTGAACATAATAATTAACACTTCTAACTGAAACCTTTTTCGATTGTGTTGTGAATGTGTTGCGAATGTGTTGTGCCAAATAAAATGGTTGTACAAAAAGTGTTGTTAAAAATAACAAGAGGAGAAAATGTATTTTCAAAGCATTCATTTTTAAAATTGTTATATAAATGATTAATAAATAGTATGTTTTAAGTGTGTGTGTGTGTGTTATTTTAAAGGCATCATGTAGAAAGTGTTTTGAAAGTGTTTTACATGTGTTGTTTTATAATGTTCTAAATTGTGTGGTGTTTTACAATGTGTTGTAAATTTGGTGACAAAGTGTTGTGCAGCATTACACTATTGTAAGAAATTATTTTCATCAACACTATTTACAACACGATTTCAACACAATTAACAGCACGATTTTTTGAACATGTTTTTAGATAGCAAAACTTTTGCAAGATATTAAGAACACATTTCAAGATAGAAACACTTTTGCAACATATTAAGAACACAATCAAAACACAAAAAATATTATGTACATGAAGTTTTTTATTTCACAATACATTAATGTGTTGTGTTGTTAATTTGGTGACAAAAAGTGTTGTAAAATGTGTTTATTCTTGAGTTTAAGAATTTGCAGTGTGTTTATGAATTTTGTTTGTCTGTTTATTTGACTGTCCGTGTTCTACCTCGCGTAAATATACTCGGATAGCCATGCAATTGTTGTATATTAATCAGGTGTACTATGGCATGCTCTGTATTGGAAATGAAGCATGTAGCGTTTATTTAACATTTAAAAAGACAATCAAAATAATTTTGTTATATTACGATCTACGGGTAAAAATCATTTGCGATGTAATTTGATGATGTTACACTATTTAAAACATATTTTAATTGTTATATATCACTAAAGATTATTGGAAGAATCTTACTATAGAATACCTGGGCATAGCATTCATTTACAAGAAAACACAAAATAATTCAGTTAGAGTACTGTCTAAGGACAATAATTGCTGGAAGTGCGTTTTATGTTAGTTTACTCGTTTTTAAATAAAACAAATTCTTGTCTATTAATTGTGTGTATAAATTCTACAGATGACATACAGGGCAGAACAAAATATCTGAAGCACAATCTTTTAATTGACGGAAAATGCTTAGTGAGTATTTGCAACTGTGCTATGCGTTTCCTAACTGAAACGCGTTTTTCAAATTATTTATGATCAACTTTCACTTAATAATGGCGTTATTTTTTTAGGTAGATTTCTTATGAAACACTACCTATTACATTCTCCCCTATGTTGGAATTTCTGAAAAATTTTTGTAGATCTACGCCGATCATGACCTCTAGAACCCAAAACCACCCTCAGTAAAAATCTTTATCTATCTATCTATATATATATCTACCTATATATCTAACTATCTATCTATCTATATATATATATATATACATACAGGTTGATTCAAAAAAGATGGGGGTAATTTTAAGAGGTGATAGTACACACACAAAAAAACATTTTGTATCAATGAATGCATGGTCGAAAACTAAACGTAAAAAAGTTAGAGGGCGCCAAAAGTTATGTTCTTATACGAGGCAAAAACACACAATGAACGATTAAGTTAAGTTACGAAAACAAATTTAATGGCATTTGATTACAATAAGTGCTCAAAACATTGACCGGCAGCTGTTATGCACGCAGTACAACGGCGAAGAACAGATTGGCGAATTTTCTGAAACACACCAGGCACCACCGCGCCAGATCTTTCATGTCTCGATTTTTTTTTTGTGGGGACAGCTAAAGGATCTTGTGTATGAGACTCCCATTGAATCCGCAGAAGAACTTGTCGCCAAGCTTTCGCTGCTGTAGGGGAAGTTCGCGATATGCCTGGTGTGTTTCAGAAAATTCGCCAATCTGTTCTTCGCCGTTGTACTGCGTGCATAACAGCTGCCGGTCAATGTTTTGAGCACTTATTGTAATCAAATGCCATTAAATTTGTTTTCGTAACTTAACTTAATTGTTCATTGTGTGTTTTTGCCTCGTGTATAAACATAATTTTTGGCGCCCTCTAACTTTTTTACGTTTAGTTTTCGACCATGCATTCTTTGATACAAAATGTTTGTTTAGGTGTGTACTATCACCTCTTAAAAATTTTCCCATCTTTTTTGAATCACCCTGTGTATATACACTATGACGCAAAAGTTTAGACAATGAAGAAATTCTTACATACTTTGAAAAATATTTATTCAATTTTCAAATCACTGCTTGAAATTAATGTGCTGTACATATAAACAATATTTATAACAAAGAAAAGTGGAATTGTGCATATTGCAATAAATTAAATGGTAACAAAAATAAACTGCTGTCTCAAAAGTTTAGACACAAATTAAATAAAATCGAAATAAACAATTTTTAAAACCTGGTTGCGCATCCATGCTTATGTATTACGTCATATACACGAGATTGCATGGAAGAAACTAAATCTTGCATAGTTTGTGGATCGATATCGTACCATGCATTCTCAATAGATGTCTTAAGTTCCTTTTCAGAAGAGTATTGTCTAGCGTTGCTATAAACTTTGCGAAACATGATGCTCCAAAGGTTTTCTATAGGGTTAAGATCTGGGCTACATGCTGGCCAGTCGAGAACTCTTATATTATGGGAATTAAACCAAGATTTTGAATGTTTTACAGTGTGAATTGAAGCATTGTCTTGCTGAAATTCCCACTGAGGACCCCCTAGAAGCTCAGTAAATGGCAGTAGGTTTTCTTCTAATGTCTGTGTATAATGCTGTGAAGTTTGACGACCACTGGTGAAGGTCAGAGATACTTGTCCATTATAGCAAAAGGCTGCCCAAACCATCACCGAGCCCCCTCCTTGTCTGCGACTAAAAAACGTCGAGGTTCCTTCCGCAAGTCATGCCAATACGATAAACAACCATCTGGACCATCCAGATTCCACTTTTTTCATCGCTAAATATGACTGACTGCCATTTCTCTCCATATGACATATGCTTTCGAGTCCACATAAGTCTTTGTAACTTATGATGTGGTTTCAGAGCTGGTTTCTTCTGCATTTTGCTATAAACGATTGTTCCTTTTTCCAAAATTCGTCTACGAATCGTATCCTTTGATACAGAGAGTCCCGATGAGCTTTGAACTCCACGTACGCTCATTTGTTGAGTACTCGCTAGTCTTTGTATCAGGCGACCCTCTCGTACATTTGTCACACGTGGCCTCCCAGACCGACATTTTGCTTTATATTCGGAACCACTCGATAAAACTCGATAAATAGATTTTTTTGACCTATTAATAATAGCAGAAATTTCAGAAACGCTCTTCCCTTCACCTTTCAACTGCCAAATCCTTGAAACCTCATTCACTTGAATTTCATTAGCTCTCGGCATGTCGTTTATGAAGCTCAATCGTTTGCAGAACTTAAGTACTCCAAATTTGTGACATCATCGATTCTAAATTTGCATATGCCAGCGAATATTCAAAGAAATTTAGAATAGTGTCTAAACTTTTGCGACAAGCACATTTGAATTTTTATGAAAAAAATTAGTATTATAGCAAATAAAACGACTGTCTTTTGTACATAGCATTTTAAATCAGTTTTTGAATATATTTACAGGTTTTTGTAATTCTGACGTCATAATTCTACATTTTAAAGCTGAATGACGTCATTGTCTAAACTTTTGCGTCATAGTGTATATATATATATATATATATATATATCACTTTCTTCTGGATACGATAACTTCAACAATTCTGCACATATCTCTTCAAAACTGATACATAAAATCAAGAAGCATAAAATCTCGGTCAAGTTTGCTAATGGGCAAAATCGGACAAAAGGATGGAAATAGGGAGGGGTTTTGTGAAATCCGAAAAAAAAACCCATAACTTCTTAATTTTTGCACATATCAAATCAGTTTAAAGTTTTTATTACTTCTAAAGATAGGGCCAAAAATGTATGTATCACAAATTTTTGATCAACTTAAAAATGGGCTCAAGGGGCGCAAAAAATAAGGTTTTGGGGAGAAAAAAAATCTTAACTTCGTCAATTCTCAAGATATAAATCCAATTAATTTTCTTATAAATCTCCTTAATATTATCTACAACTTTTAAATTCGCAAGTTTTTGATAGGACCAATTCGTATCGAAAAAAAAAATTAAATCAAGAACAAACAGGGGGGGGGGGGTTGAAGAAGAAAAAAATCCATAACTCCGTCAATTCAAAAGATGTAAAATCCCCATGAATTTATCATATATCTTCTTAATATTGTCTACAACATTTATATAGACAAGTTTTTGATAGGACCAATTTTTACAGAAAAAAAAATAATAAATAAAAAAATAAAAATACATAGCGTTTGAAGAAAAAAATCTTCTTATTAAGGGTGTATTGAAATCCAAACTGCTTATTTTCTTACTCATTTTTAAATTCATTTTTGCTCTCAAACGCATCCAATTGATAGATTCTCTTATTCAGAAACTATATAATGTACCGTAATGATCGATTTTTTGATAGAGGCAGAATATATTTCAACAAATGATGTCAAAGTGGGCATTTTGAACAGAATTTCCCGAAGCGATTGTGTTAGAAACGAAAAATATTGTCCTATTGAGAAAATAATTGTTCATGAACCAAGTTTTAATTAATTGAACGAAATATAAAAACACAGGTCGCTTATAAATAACTTCAAAAATCACGTCAGCAAGTTTCATATTTTTTCTATTAAAAATGAATCAGAAAATGTGCCAGAAAATTTCGAGTTGTTGAGCATGGAAAAGTACTTTTTTCAACACCTCCTTAACATGATTCTGATAAATCCATTTTTTTTACCCCATTCTAAATATTTTGGAAATTGTTTCATAGCCTATTATTGATGTGCTTGATTTTTCATTCTGCTTGATTTTCTGCATCTCCTAAGCCACTGCGCGAAATTTTTAGAGTAAATGAATGATTTACCACCTGAAATACTTGTTGACAAGCAGTGCAGTAGTCGGAAAAACATTAGATACTATACGCTAGACACAGTGCTTCTCAAACCTTTCTACACTATTCTTCATATACAATAATAATTAGAATTGACAGGAATCTCACGTTCCGCAGATTATACATAGCAATAAGATAAATGCTCTATTTTTCTTGCACTGCTTTCTCTAGTGTAATTATCAAAAATGACATTGGCTCGGACTTCGCTCTTCCCAAGACAGGCCAGCATCCTCGTTTGAGAATCACAACTCGCGCAATCGCGGCTTTAGTGTCTTGTGATTATTTTATTTTTTAATCGAGTCTTGTTGCAATGGTCTTACTTCTCCTTTTCTTTTGTACATATTTTATCTCCCAAGAGTGGATTAAAATTTAGGAAAACAAAGTTGGCATCTGTTTCGTTTTTAATTAAAAAGAATTTTTTAGTGTTATGTTTTGAATAGTTTGCTGAGAAGGAAGAGTTTTTTTTTTTTTTTTTTCGAATATTCCGTCAATTTTACAGATTAGTATTGTGAAAATTAATACAGTGAAGAAACGCGAAACTGTTTAGTTCATCTTTTTATTTGAAACAGTACGGTGATATCTCTATAAATGTTTTTGTAAATATGTTTGTACATAACTACGTCTGTTCAAATGTCCTATATTTATATTATTTCGAAGAATGTAAATAAATTCTGTAATCATTAAAACAAGTTTGATCAATTTCAAAATTTCGTACCTAACACTGTGTTTCACACGCTAACTGCCACATTTTCCTTGACACTTATTGCACTTATAGCCTTGATAAGAAGTAAAGGTACTTTTTCGAGGATTCCTGGAGAATTCTAGACTTTGTACTTGCTTTAACAATTTGTCTTTTTAAATAAGGATGAGTATATGTAGCTATTAATATTAGCATTCAAATACAGCAAAGTTTTTTACAAAATATTTTTAGTTATATTTTTCATTGGTAAAACATTTAAATGTACATTGATAATAGTAATATTTTCTTTTAAAAATTACTAAAAAAATTCTAAGTAGATTTTTTTAAATATTTTTTCAGAGAATCCCTTTTTACGCATTTGTTTATTAAAATATTTTTTTTAAATCAACTAATCAATAATTTCCTAAAACCTAACGACTTGTTTTAATTTATGAGCTTAATACTGTTTTTTCTTGGAAAAAGTGTAAATAAGTTTAATTATATTGAACATTCTATGAGACGGAACGAAATAAATAATTTTTGAATATTCTCACTAGCATTATAAAAATGTTATGCGCCGATGGTTTATTCAGGTATAAAAACTTTTCAGATGACTGCTTTCCCAAGTTGTTTGAAAGAAAAGTATCCAGTGAATTATATCCATTTTAAAATTTTTATTCGCTTCATTTTGTCCAAATGGATGTACACTTCTATCATATGCCTATCGCTCAGTGATATTCTGATTTAGCTGATTGAATCCGAGCATAAAAAAAGTTATATAGCGATAAATAGTGGCATTGAAATACAGTAACATTAATTGCAAACTATTTTGACTTAGTACATTAAAATAAATTTAGGAAATTTTAATTTTTTCTTTATAAGTTGATTTTAAACCTTAAAATTATATTTTGAGATATTTTATTATTATTATTATTATTATTGTTGTTGTTGTTGTTGTTCGTATTTGTTTGTTTTAACATTTAAAAAAATTAAAATGCATTTCCTTAACATATTCGAGCAAAAATATAAGAAATTATAATTTATAATCTCTAAAACAACGTTGAAAATTAGAATCCATATTACATAACTTTTCGATAGACAGGAATGACAAAATGAGATTTTCTCTCATATTAGGTTAAAGAAAATATTCATACTCGAGCATGTGTTTTCCAATAAATACCTAAAATGTAGCTAGTTATATTACACGATTCTTCAAATTTAAAAGCTATTTTTTACCAGAAAAAGGGACTGACAAGTGCTGTTATAATGGAAAGCCTTGCAGAAATAACAAAAGAGATAAATTAAAACTGTTCTCGCGTTATAAAAATGATATGCGATGATGATTTGTTTAGGTATAAAAACTTTTCAGCTGTAAATTTTTCCATGTCGTTCGGGAGAAAAGGATCCGATAAATTATTTTCACTTCCAAACTTTTATTCACTTCACTAACTAGGAGAAAATGACGCTTCAATAACTTTATTATATTTCACAAAATAAACTTTTCAAAGTCATTTTAATCATATGATAAAAAAAAAAAAAAAAAAAATATGCAAAAGAAGTTACCTTTTGAGTCTAAAATTGTATTTTTGTGTTGCGTTTTTAAAAACTGTTTCAACTTGTTCCTCTCATAATTACTATATTGCATGAAAATTCGAAATTGATCAAAATAAGAACAATATAAACTAATCACCCTATGAAAATAGCACTATCTATATTATAAAGGACAAACATATCTGTGCGTAACGCATACGTCATTCTGCGAATGGCAACACTTTGAAATTTGAAATAAAATTTTGGTTTTGCAATTTTTTCAACTGAAATTTTTAAACTTCTAAACATCGGAGATTTTAAATTTTTACACCGTCGTATAAGGAAAAAAATGCTCTTTTAAATGCAATTTCTTTGAAAGCTGTATCTCAATTTAATTTTGAGATATTAATTTTTTTTAGTGTTTAATACATTTTTTTGTAATTGTGGCAACTGAAGAACTCCATTTCTGTTTAAAGTCGTGGATGATTAAAAGTAAAGGGAAAATAATCATGGAGGAAAGAAAATATTATATTTCTGTACCTTTTTGTTGTCATTTTCTCATAAAAACAGAAAAAAAAATGAAATTAAAGTACGTGATATGTCAGCGATTTTTTAAATTCCTAAATATCGCATATTTTCAATTTTTAAACCGTCAAATGGAGAAAAAAATCTACTTTCAAATGCAATTTGTTTGAAAATTGTATCTTAATTGACTGGGTTATTATGGTTTTTAAAATAACTAGCCGCCCGTGGCGACCAGTTTGGTCTCCCTTAAATGTATGCTGGGCATTGAATCATATTACTTTTATTCATAATTTAATTTACTTGCTCAATCCTTCGCCAAATTGGAAGATTCTGATAGAGAAATCGAGAACTCCCTACTTTTATGTTAATCGGGAACAAGTGATAAATCGCAAAACATTGTACCCGTCGCATTTTTTTCCCATATTTCGTTAATTCAGATTAAAATATAATCATTTTTCACTCATTTTATTTAGAATGGATAACTTTAATTTAAAAATGAAACCTTTAAAATTCATAACTTTAAAAAAAATTCTTTAAAAAAGAAAAAGAATAAACAATAGCATAAACCATTTCATTTCAACATCAAAGCAGTGTTTTAATTTACCCCTTGAAAAATAAAAAATGCTGCTGGCGAGTTAAAAAAAAAAATGCTATTGGCGACAATTGCGCCCAGCTAACATAAAAGTACGAACTCTTTGCTATCATGCAACTTTTATGTAGTTTTATTTGAAAAAATATTTTGATTAAATCGGTTGGCAGAAAAAAAAAATTATTTTCTCGCCATGGATCTTTTCTTTATTTCGCCAAGTACCTATACTGGAAAATTACCTTTATTTATTTATTTATTTATTGTATTTTGAATTAGATGAATAAAAGACGGCACAGGTGTCATACACGCACTACGTTAGCGCGACTTATTTCTGACGCCAATGTCATATACGCAACGGGGTACTTAACTGGCGCCAAAGTGTCCTTATTTTGCTTAATATGGTAACCCGGATGTTGTTGTTTATTTATTAATAAATAGTTTATTTACTTTCATTTTATTTATTTTAATTATATAAATTGTTTTGTTCTTTAGTTATTAATTAAACTTTTTATTTATTTATTGTTATTCCATTTTTAAAAATATTACACAATAACCAATGAGATGCGCGTTATTCGGGCGTTGCCATTAAATAATTAACAAGTAATCGCGATTTCTGTGCCACGTACGATAGCGTAATATACAGGGTGCAATATGTTATCTATCGCCGACCTTTAATTTCTCAACCGTTGATCGTAGACATATATTTCCAATTACAAAAACGTTTCAAATGAGGTAAATATTGATGTTGTGGCATTATTTAAAGTCAAAAATCAATTTAATAAAAATTACGAAAACTAATTTTTTATACGGTCCCCCAGTGCCTATAGTTATATTTAGTAAAATTTTATACATATCATAACAGATATAACACAAAAAGTTTGACATCTGTACTACAAAAATTGACCCAGTTATTGAATTTCAAAGTTTGCGATTTTTGCACATGATTTTGTCTTTCATTGAGGGATCAGTTAAAAGATGAATTAAAGTAATTCGAGATCAAACTCAGGGTGCAATGTCCTTTTTACGGCGAAGCCACTTTTAGCCGGTATCGTCGGTACTTTTGAATGTTGTTCGACCCATAAATGTCAGCTCAAATTTTTAGATGAAATAACCCTATTTGGTGATTCTCCGATTTGGTGATACCGGCTAAAGGTGCTTTCGCCGTAAAAAGAACATTGCACTCTGATTTTATCTCGAATTACTTTAATTCATCTTTTAACTGATCCCTTAATGAAAGACAAAATCGTGTGCAAAAATCTCTAACTTTGAAATTTAATAACTGGGCCAATTTTTGTAGTACAAATGTCAAACGTTTTGTGTTATATCTGTTATGATATGCGTAAACTTTTACTAAATATAACTATAGGGACTGGGGGACCGTATAAAAAGTTAGTTTTCGTAATTTTTATAAAAAAAATTTTTTTACTTTAAATAATGCCACAACATGAATATTTAGCTCATTTGAAATGTTTTTGTAATTGGAACTATATGTCTACGACCAATAGTTGAGAAATTAAAGGTCGGCGATAGATAACATATTGCACCCTGTATATATTGATTTCCAAGCATAAATTATTTTTAAATTTGACTCTATCACGTGTAGCTCGATTACGAAAGGTTAATCCGCTTGCCCTTAAAAAAATGTAAAAAATTCAGCAGTTGTTTTCGTCTATTGATCCATACCAAAATTAAAACTTCCTCTATAGAAAAATAAATAAAATAATGTAAATAAGAAACGAATTTAACAGACATGCGATTTAACCACGCGCTTAAAGCACCGAAATGATCGGAAAGACTGACGTAAGTTGAAAAATCTTGAGTTAATAACTCCTGGCATGCGGTGACATGTGAAAGTATCGCTTTTAATAAATTTCAAAACTTTATTTGATTGCATAATTGATATTTTTCATATAAAAAATCTTTTTGATGTTAGTGGGCAATCTAAAACACATATTACATGTAAAAAAATAATTAGAGTTAAAAAAAAAATGGTTTTCACCTATATTCTGTAACCCGAGGATCTCGGGTTCGATCCCCTAGTATAAATAAAGCACTGTTTTTTGATTTCATGCTAGAGTAATTGGATGGTTTTTCATCTGAAGTATATGCTGACAAACAGTGCCGTAGAGAAAAGAAAATGTATGTTTACACTAATCTAGGCTAATATCTTGGTCATATGCTGGATAGTATGCGGTATAGCTTCAATTGCGAAACAAAGGATTATTTATGTGTAAATTTCTAAAATTACACACTTGCCATAAATATGACATACTTTTTGCAAAATTGTAGCTGTTTTTATGCGTATTTAGCTTGTGAAACTAAGTGTGTAATTTGTTACCACTTAAAAAATACAAATAAGTGAGTAAATTTAGAAGAATGCTTAAATTTACACGAATTGGTATGTCATTGCATTTTACACATAGCAATGCATGCACAGTTAAGTGTACAAATATATAAAATCCCTAATTTGTCATAAGAATTACACATTTTCAACAAATAAATTACTTGTTTTTATGTGTATGTAGTTTATGATATTAATTCTGTAAGTTGTTATCGGTTGTTAAACTCAGACAAGTGTGTAAATGTAGGAAATATCTTGATTTACACTAACAGGAGTGTTTTAAAAATTTTAAGTGTGTAAATCTTAAAGTTTGTCGACGTTAAAAAATTGATTAAGGGCTTAAATACAATTCAAGGCTGCACTTTGTATTTCAGTACTTACGTTGCATAATTATAGTAATGTAACAGTGTTTCAAAATAAAGAACTAAAACGTTTACTTTTTTTGTAAGATGCTCTGACTCCGCCTGCCTATTTCACCTAAATTAGTAGCACATGAATATTTAAAAGAATAGAATTAAAACAATAAAAATATTATCAGGAATTGTGGGATGGTGTCACATGACAAAAAATTCTGAGTCCTTTTTTCTTTTAGCGCTTAATTATTCTATACCCGTATAGTAAGTATGGACTCAATGACATCACCGCAAGTCACGGTGGTCACGTGACATCTATGATTAAAATAGCACTACTCAGTGATGTCATGTCGTGACCAAAATACTAATTTCTTCCAAGACTAAAAAAAAAAAAAAAAAAAAAAAAAAAACACAAAAGACACTTTAAAACGTGTTATCCATTGTAAACAAATGTGTCTGGCCACGATTACATCTTTTTTTTCTTTTTTTTTTTGCGCCACTGCAAGTCACGTACGTCACGGCACAACTGTGATAAAAAAATAAAAAAAAAAACACCGTATTATAAAATAACATTGTGACAAAATGGAAACTTAAAAACTTTGAACGTTCCCTCTCTGTACATCAAAATTCATTCAGAAGCATTAAATGAAAATCTAAATACAAAATAGAAGTCTAAAATTCCTTAAGTATATCATTCTCACAGCAAAATTCGGAACACTTAATCAAGAGGCATGATAAGAGAGATATAATCACTCTTTATGCTTATTCATTTATTTAAGTAATATTTCTTGTACTATTGGCAATTTTTCTGTTTCCTTCCTCCTCCCTCTTTATTTAAATTACAGAAGTTAACCCCCCCCTCCCCCCCCCGTGCAATATAAATAATATTTCGAACTCATTCATTATGTAACATAAAATCTAACTCATGTAATTTGAGAACTTTAAACTCGTTTTCAGAATTACAATTTAGAATTTGCACATCGAATATAAGAAGGCTAGGTTTTACCATTCTAAGTTTAGATTAACCCCTAACTTCTCTTAGTCGTCTCATAGACAGCTGCTTTTTACCCATTTTCACAGTTTGACTTGCAATTTCAGTTTAACTACAGAAACCAGTACAATTTTGTTTTGTTCGACTCTTTAGAGACTTTTGAAAGGGTGAAATTTAATTATAATAGCATCGGGGAAAAAAGAATCAGTCCATTAAATGAAATTTCATTCTTAAACTTCTAAACATCAAACAATGTTACTTTTTACACCGTCGTATAGAGAAAAAAATGAACTTTTAAATGCAATTTGTTTGAAAGCTGTATCTCAATTTGTTTCTGAGTTATTAATTTTTTTTGTAGTTTTTATTACTTTTTTGTCATAGTGGCAACAGAAGTAATCCATCTCTGTTGAAAGTAAAAGGAAATACAGATTACTGTATAGACCAATGAGAAAACAAATAAAATGCGGATTAAACCAATAAAAAGCTTCAGGTATGCTTTTGATTTCCTACCCTGACGAGGACAATAACCATTTTTCCAAATGGTTAAAAAGAAGCGATTAATTTTAAATGTTTCAGTTTTAAGTGAAAGTTTTGTATTTTTAATTAAAATGAATGAAAGGATTATATTTTAAATTAAATTCATGAAATAAAAAAAAAATGCGACGGGAAAAATGTTTGGCGATTTATCACCTGCGTCCAGCTAACATAAAAATACCGAGTTCTTGATTTCTCTATCAGAATTTTCTTGTTTGGCGAAAGATTGTTCAAGTAAATTGAGTCATGTATAAAAGTAACATGACACATTTCTTAGCATACATTTAACACCTTGGGGACGAGCAACCGGTATAATTGCCGAGTAAGGTGCTCAGAATCCGTGATTATTCTCACCAGTAAATTTTTATTGTAAGTTCTGCCTTATTTAATCCGAGCATTTTCCGATTCATTTAGGCAAATTTTTTTGTTTTGAAAAATCGGTGATAAAAAATTTAAATATTTGTCAAAGACGCTCGTTCCGAAGGGGTTAAGGGAAACCAAGTTGGTCGCCAAATTACTTTAAAATAATAAAATTTTCTAAAATGAATATGTATATATATATATGTTATGATTAAAATTTGAGTTGCATCATTAGAGAAAAATGTTTTAAATAAGTAAAATAATAATAATAATAATAATAATAATACTCGAAAACTAATTCAAATTTTAAATTCTAATACCAGTTTTGAAATCTGGAGATCAATACGAATTTTTGTTGTTAATTTCACCGCATGATATTCCATATTTTAGGAAAAATCTCTATGAAACGTAATCAGTCGTTTAATCAGACGTTTCATAAAATCGTTTCATAAAGTCGTTTCATAAATTCGTTTCATTGGGATTTTATATACATTTGGTAGATATAATTGTTTCAGAAAATTTTTTAAATTATTTAGAAAAAAAGTTATTTCAGTCTCTTATAAATAAGTATAAGACCTTTTATAAGCAGCTTTTGGGCTCACTCATATTCTCTTCACTAACTTGGAGAAAAAGACATCCCAATAAATTTACTTTATTTCATAAATTAAAATATTTGAGAGCGATATGAATATGTTATTATAATGAACAAAGAAGATAAAAAAAAAAAAAAAAAATACGCAAAACGATTTACTTTTCTATCTAAAATTTGAAATTTTCCATTGGGAATTTTTGAGAAGGTATTTGTAGCTACTCCTATCCATCTAGTAAGATAACAATTTTGTAACACTTCAAAATATTTTTAGGCATTAGATAACAATAACTTTAAATTAACATCGATATTTTAATGTATTTTAAATCTCGTAAAATTTCAGAATCAGTTTTTCTGTAAAATTTTGAGTTAGGTGGAATTTCATGATAAATATTTTTTGCCAATTTAGCAATTAGGAAATATATATATATTTGCTTAGTTAATCAAATAATTACGGACAATTTCGGTACTTGTTTCTCATATTTTTTTTTATTTATTTATGAGTTTAAGGTTATTTTTGGTAATGCAATGATAAATGTAATTACATTGAATAGTCTAAGAATAAAAACAAAAAATAATGAAATAAAAAATAAGAATAAAAAGACGTTCTTGATAGCTTTATAAAACTGTTATGCGCGGATGATTTATTCAGGTAGCAGAACTTTTTCAGAAGTATGTTTTCTCAGGTCGTTCGTAACAAAAGTATCCAATAAATCATTTTCGATTTCAAACTCTTATTCACTTCACTAACTAGATCAAGAAGACGCTCCAATATCATTTTCACTCGTTTTCAATTTTTTTTTTAAGTTTGAGCTTCAATGCATTATAATGATCAATGAAAGGCAAATAAAATATTCAAAATTGTTTACACTTACAGTTTAAAATATTAATCTTGCATTGGTTAGGGTTTCGTTCGACTGACGAAATCCTATTAGTCTTACTCCTCCATGTATCCGTCACAAAGGATTTTTTTTTTTTTTTTAAATCAGAAACTGTATAAGTTACAGTCTTGAAAATTTTCACACATATAGCTGAATACTTCCACGACACACGACAAATCATAGCATTTTGAAAAAGTCTTATATTATTTTAATTAAATGAAATAATTTAACGACATCTGACCATTTTTGCGTTTTAGATTTTAAAACAGAACTCTAATTTCTGTCTTTATTTTCGAAAACTGTATAACTCCGTGGTAGAGCATCTGTCTGCTTATCAAAAGGTTCTCGGTTTGATGCTTAGCATCGGAGCTTGAAATTTCTCTTACCACAATAGGTTTCATTATCTAGTAGATTAAATTTTTTAGAATTTTTGAAATTTTACACGCCATTTTAAGGTCAAAAGATGTTGCAAAATATAGGGTGTGTTCACAAAGCTTCAAGACTTGTCTGAGAATACAAAATTTATTAAACATTTTAAAACGAACTAAAATTCTTTTAAATATGATCCTTGGGCATCAACACACCGCTGTCAGCGTTTTTTTTTTGCATTGTTCCTAGGCTTCCTGGAAGTCTTCGCGCACAAGTCTGTTAAGTGACCTCGTCGCCTGGACCTCCGTAAACGTGTCGAATTGCTTCTCTTTCAGGTCTTTCTTGATGTGGTGGAACAAAAAAATAGTCGCTGGGAGAGAGGGACTTGCGGTACTATTGCTAAGTTAAAATTAGCCAAAATGTCGGCAGCTGTGAGAAATGTGTGAAAGGGCGCATTGTCGTGGTGAGCAATCCAATCGTCTCTAATGTCTGGGCTGACGCGCCGGACTAGATCCTTCAAATGGTGGAGCAGTCTGGCGTAAAAGTGAGATAACCACACATCTAAAGTGTGATGATGGCTTACAAAGTTTTTAAGTAATATTAAACGAAATCCTCTGTGAGATCTTCGATCATTCTTATCAACTTGTTTCATTATCGCATCTGCTTCTTCCTTTTATAAGGGACTATAGTCAATGAAAATTTAAATTATATATGTAAACTCTGTTTATGATGTCAGATGCCGCCATCCGAAGAATCTACAAAAGTCCTTTTCCATTTCTGTCGGTCAAGATTCCATTCCTCCTCCAGTGCTTTATCCCTCATTGCCTTTGCAATATCATCCATTGAGTTCTTTCGAGGTCTTTTTTATTTGTTTTATAAATTTGTGTTATATTTTTGTTTTTCCTTTTTTTATTTGTTTTATAATTGAATGTGATTATGGGTAGTCTTTCATCATTCAATCTTTTAACATGACCATACCAGATTAATTGCTCTTTTTAATATCAGCTAGTATGGTTCCATTTATTTTCATCAATTCTTTGATTATTTAATTTCTTATCATTTCTATTCTTGATACTCTACATGATCTTCTAAGGGCATCCATTTCTACTACAGCTTTAAATTAAACAATTTAAAATAAGCAAGATATACATTCTTTTCTTTTTGTTGTTTTAATCTCTTTAAAAATCTCTGCAGTTAAATCTTCAGGGTAATTGAACAATTTTTCATTTTAAATACGTACTGGCATATAACAATAGATGAACTTTTCGGACATTTCAGAAAAGTTAGTCTCTTACTTTCCCAATTTGTTTTTAAAAATAAGGACATGGCTATGCAACGATTACTAGTAATGTAAAGTGCATCAAACTTGTTTTTAGACTATTATTAGTCACACTTATCATCAAAAACATTTAAATAAACAGAGAAAATTGAAACATTTTCTTGTAAAAATAATTTCCAAAACAGATATATTTTGTCATATTTTGTAAAAGAATCTATATTGCTCGAATTTATTTATCAAATTAAAATTTTAAAAGTAACAGGTCTATCATGTACTAACTGAAAACGATGTTGATAAGCATATATTTAAATTGTCTAAAATTACCTCGATAATGAGAATTTTTTTTTCAATAAATAAATTATGTGTACAGTCGTGGAAAAAAAAAGGTTTGGCTAAGTTTAATTTGTTAATATTACGTGGCAAGCTATTGTTCGAGGTACAAAAATGTTTCAGAGATTTTGTATTCTCAGGCCAGTCTTGAAACTTTGTGACACACCCTCTATTTTATAGATTATTTTTTACTTAAAAATTATTTTTTTGAGAAATTTCGAAATTTTAAATTGGCCACATTTCATTGTCCTACGGATTTATGTTTAAGAATCTTCGTTTTTTTAAAAATTAAATCATGTAATTAAATACGATTTTCGAATATACAAACATATACGTTTACAATTGTCTGAAAAGAAGTCTTGAATATGTTTAATTTGATTAAAAGAACATCTACCAATTTTAAAAGTTTTTAAATAAAATTTAATGGTGCTGCCATCTATGCCCTTATTGAAAAATGTTAAGGATATAATAATTACAAGTTAACGATTTTGATTTACAAATTAAAGTCTAAAGTTTTTTAAAATTAATATTAAACGAAATACTCTGAGAGATCTATCATTCTTATCCGCTAGTTTTATTTATCGCATCTGCTTCTTCCTTTTATAAGGGATTATAATCTATAAAAATTTAAGTTGAACAATTTAAAATTAGCATGGTATACATTCTTCTCTTTTTGTTGTTTTAATACCTTTAAAAAGTTTCTGCAGTTAAATCTTCAGGGTAATTGAACATTTTTTCATTTTCAGTACATACTGACAAATAACAATATCTGAACATTTCGGGCATTTCAGATAAGTTAGTCTTGACTCTTGCTTTCCCAGTTTGTTTTTAAAAATAAGGACATGGTTATGCAGCGATTAATAGTAATGTAAAATGCATCAAACATATTTCTAGAATATTATTAGTGACACTTTTCATCGAAAACGTATAAATAAATAGAGAAAATTGAAACATATTCTTTTAAATATAAATTTCAAAAGAGGTATATTTTTTCATATGTTGTAAAAGAATCCTTATAGCTCGAATTTATTTATCAAATTATTATTTTAAAAATATCAGGTTTATCATGTGCTAACTCGAAACGGCGTTGATAAATGTGCATTAAAATTGTCTAAAATTATCTTGAAAATGAGATTTTTTCCCCGATAAATAAACGATGTGTACAGTCGTGAAAAAAAAGTAAACAACCCTATTAACTCTGCAACTAATTGTAATCGAAGAAAGTTACTTCTACCAAACGACTGGACAAAAAGTCTAATTTTAAATGATGCATATAAAATTTGCTTAGGAGTCCATCTACAAATCAAAACCAGACCAAAGTTTGTTTTTCTCAATGATAACACCCAATTTTGAGAATATATTTTAAATCTTCGGTTCAAACTGTGCCTAGAAATGAAATTCAAAGTGATAAGTTTCTGAATTATAAACATTCAAAATTTAGAGCTTCTAATGTTAAATTAAATTTTTATATTTTTATTAATATCTCCTGAAATAATAATCCCAATGTGATAATTTTATATGTGAACTATAATACTAAAACTCAAACATAAATACATTGAATTTGTAATTTTAAAAATTTTATAATATGAATTATAAATTATGAAATTAATATTCGAAAAAAAATATAAATTGCAACCTACATTTTTTTTTTTTTTTTTTTTTTTTTTTTTTTGATAGATTTATGTTTATTATGTCCTGCTCTATTCGAATTCTTAATATCAAATGTTTTTTTTTTTTTTTTTTTTTTTCAAGTAGTCTTCGAATTATGAAGTAAAAGCGTCAAAATTATGGTTTAAGGGGACGTCTATGACGTGCAGAAAAGCATAATTTGAAATAAATATTTGCAACATTTTTAGGCTAGGAATAGCCGAAATGGCCATACTGGCAAGAAATAATTAATAGAAGTGACATAGTCATTCTGTAACATTTTAACAATCGAGTACCAAATACAGTTTGGATACAGCCCCTAAAACATGCTCATTTTAAAATTATTTCTCTGAAACTAATCATACGAATTTCATGAAAATTTGTTTTTAGGCTAATTGAAGGGTGCAGGATTTACTTGTGGTGTCAAACTTAGGTATTGCTTAAAAGAAAAAAAAAAGTTTGGTCTGGTTTTGATTTGTAGATGGTCCCCTAAGCAAATATTATATACATCATTTAAAAGAGACATTATTTCCAATCGTTTGGTATCAGTAACTTTCTTCTACAGCAATTTATTGCAGAGTTAGTAGGGATGTTTACTTTTTTCCCCGCGACTGTACGAGGAATCGGATAATCAGTATCTTTCCTCAATTTAGATATCGAAAAAAATATATATTAGAGTAGTTTTCCTGAAAGTTAGCTAGTTATATTTCACAATTCTTTTAATTTATCTCTTTTTCACAGAATATAGTAATTGATAATATCAGAGTTCCTATGAAAAATAATGAACAAAATAAATTAAAGCTGTTCTCGAAAACTATATAAAAATGTTATGAGCAAAAATTTTGAAATAATTTTCGTATATAACATCTTTTTAGCCGTAAAATTTTCTGAACAAAAGTATCCAATTAATTTTTATTTTCAGACTCATTTTGCCTACACTTTTCAAAATAGATACACTTATATAGTATGCGTATTTATTCGGTGATATTCCAACTACATTGATTAGATATGAGCTTAAAAAGGCTATATAGTATCTAATAACGGAATTCAAATAAAATGTATTTATTACTGTATTCTATCTTTACAAGAAGAAAGTATTGGATTCGTGAAAATTTTCGACTTTCCGTTTTCGTGCAATTTATACGTTTTAGCAGGTCCTGAACACGATTTTATTGTTTTTAGATAATGTCTGTCTGTGAATCTGTCTGTAACTCTGTAAGTCTGTGTGTAACAAAAATTTGTAGACTCTCTATCTCAAGAACTAGGGCGCGGAATTTCATAAAATTTTATATTCTGTTAGAACTTGATATAAAATGGGACTCATATGTTTTTGGTGTACATCACCCAACAGGTAGCGCGGCTGGTGCATTTTTTTCTGTATTCGCAATAGCTCAATATCAAGAACTAACTCACGGAATTTCACCAAACTTCAGATTCAGTTACAAGTTGACTTAAGTTGTGGCTTATTAGGTTTTTTGGTATATTGCTTCTATGCTGCATTTTTCACGATTTCAGCAATAACTCTATCTCAAGAACTAATGTTCGAAATTTAAGAAATCTTTAGATTCAGTTAGACCTTGATATAAACGGATGCTGATTTTTTTGTGTATACCGGGCAATAGGTGGTGCTGCTGTGCTGCTTTTTGTATGATTTTCGCAATAGCTCTATCTCTAGAACTAATGCATGGATTTCCATCGAACTTCAGATTCAGTTAGACATTGACTTAATATTTTACTAATTAGGTTTCGCCGTAAATCGCAAAACAGGTGGCACTATACTATGCTGAACTTTTCATAATTTTCGCACCAGCTGTACATCAAAAGCTAATGCACGCAATTTAATAAAACTTAATATTCTGTTAAATTTTCCCGTAAATTGATACTTATGGTATGGATACTTGGATGTATATTGAACAACAGGTGTTGATTTTATACTCTTAGAGTTGGTTTTTTTTTTTTCTTTTTTTTTTTTCTTTTTTTGCGGACGTCTAAGAGGGTGCGTTCCAAAATTCAATCATTTATATGAAACAATGCGATACTTACATATCCTTGTTAAAATGCATACAATTCAATGATCCTGTATAACTTTACAATACTCGTGATGGGCATAGATTGCTATTTACTTTTCGTACTGTGATAGCGAATTTTGAATTATTAACGTGTATGAGATAAAAGAAAGTTTTGGGATTGGAACATCCAGCTAGTTCTTTATTTTATATTCAGTTTTTATTAGGAAAATATTGAATTATTATAGGAAGTTATACTACTTTTGCTAAAAAGTTACTTTCAACAGTTTAAAAATGGCTTTACTTTTTTTTTTTTTTTTTCAAAATTATATGTTCATTGTTTGTATTATTTATTAAAATGACAATGAAAAATTTAAAAGGCCTTTCACTTGCTTCATAACAGATGTATTTATAATTATAAATGCATAAAATCATTTGAAATTCGGAATCAGATATTTATAAAATTTTATGAGAGCGTTAACTCATATAAACAATATTTTTTGTTTGTTTAGATATTCGACGAGATAAACATCAGTGAAAAGTTTGCAATAATTGTCTATTTTTTGCTCGTTAGATCTTATAATTCTTTTAATTTATGAATTTAACCCTTTAAATGCCTGATTTTTCAAAAATCATTGTAATAATGTTTTTCGGCTTTCATATTTTAAATAAATCATGCGAAAAATACTATAAAAAATCATATTTCGTTTTAAGTATAGTTTACGGCTAAAAAACAGTTTATTACTAATCGGCAATATTGGTGTTTAATTGAAAAAATAATTTGCCTTGATAAAATTCTATAATATTAAACACACAAGAATTTTAGGAACTTTAATAAGAAATAAATTTCACTTGCTCACTGCAGGTCAAAATAGGGTATTTCGCAAGCTTCCAAACAAATCAAAAAGAACAAGTAGCAACAATTGAAAAAATAAATTTATCTTTATTCTTAAACAGAACAAGTGTTGCCATTTACATGTTGAAAATCGATTTAATAATATTTTCAGAATGTATTTTATTGGCAACATTAGGCATTATAGCTTCAATATTATTCTAATAGTATTTTAGAGCCTAAATTGGGTGTGTTGCCGAAAAGCAACACCAGGCATTTAAGGGTTAAAATTTACCTCATAAAAAGAAGAACTCGTAAGTCTCATCGTATTGGAAATTGCAGCTGAATTAAGATAAGAAATACATTTAAAATGTTCTCGACATCTTTATGAAGATGGTATGCGCGGATTATTTGTTCAGATATGAAAACATTTTAGCCGTATGTTTTCACGGATCGTTCAGAAAAAAAGTATCCAATTGAATATTCTCACCTTTCAAACTCTTATTCACTTCGTTTACTACTAGAAAAAAAAACCCACTCCAATAAAATTACTGAGTAAAAAATAATACTTTTAGTCAGTTTTTGATGTCATTATAATAGGCAATTAATGAGAAAACAATATATAATAAATAATTTATGCTTCGTGTATATAAGTTACTCTAGGTTCCAAAAGATGAAGCAGTCATAAATGATATCACTTGATGACATTCTTCCCCATTTCGCTTCCGCCTTATTTAGCCGAGTCTTCAGTATCTAAAGTTCGAGCATCAGTGCACACAACTCTCCAACATGTGCACCAACAGCCACTTTCAATATCTCAAATCGATTCTTTATATTTTGCTTTACGTGAGTAAGCATATCAGGTGTTACACATTCGATGACTTTTGTGGTTCCATGTTTTTGACATCATAATGTGATCTACTGGATGCATACGCATAATTTTTGACGTATGCTCACACACCTGGATGTCTTTCGTTGTGATAGAAAAAAAAGAGGAATGTAACTGATCGATGTCGTTCAATCCACTTTTTAACTTTACATGCTCCAAAACATAAAACATAATATTCAGCTATTGCAAACAATTTAGCAAAAACAGCCATCATCTATGTAAAATATTTCTTTTAACTATAACGTTTCGTATTGGTAACGGGAATTTAGTGAGACTTAAATTTACAGGCTTCTGAAATTTTAAGTATAGTTGAAAAAATGGCGAGTGTCGAATTCGTACTTGATCTTTACATAACCCCTGTTATCATATTTGTTGTGTAAGCAAGTAGTGTTAGCAATGAACAGAACTAAATAGAATTTGGTTCATAAATCCAAGAATATACATTTTACGATCTGATGGTGGTGAAATACTATCGAGTGCTCACTAAAGAATATGGATCTAGATTAAGCTATAACAATGCACTGTCATGATATATATGTTGAGACAAATAGACATATTATATGCGCAGAAGTAATAAATACGTATTCCTCTACTTACTCTGACACAAATCATCATCGTATAAAATAGAATAGTTGTAATCGAATAGTAATAATGTCTAATAATTAATGCTATATTTAAATTTTAGGTTATGGTGTCGTTTAAATACAAAAATTAGAAGCTTCAAATATGCAAATCTAGATTATAGCTCATTAAGCTAAAAAGTTTGAAGTTACACTGTTAAAACACTATTCTTAAAAATAAGTAAATTGTACTAATTATTGAGCACTTCCTGATCTTAAAATAGCACCGAGTACTTAACTCTTAAATTTGAAAAACGCATGTACTCATTTTTCTGAGTACATACAGGGACTCAGAAATAAGTATGTATAGAAAAACACATACACTATAAGAAAAAAAAGCGAAATTACAGAGAACCGACAAATCACCATTTTTAATTGCGAAGAACTACAATTTTTGGTGTAAAGAACAACGAATTTACTATTTTAATTCTTGAAATTTTGTGTATGAGCCGCCCCGTGATTTGAACCCGAGTCCTCTAGGTGGGAGTATCAGTATTGTACTGGCTGTGCTATAAGATCAGTTACCAGCTGCTACCAAATGACACCTTTTATGAATCAGTGACGGAAGATCGCTAACAGCAGATATGAATTTTCCCTTACTTAAATATTCTAATTTCTAATAAAACAATTTTTAAACTAAATTTTCTTCTTTAACATTTCTAAAGAAATTGTAAATAAATTTGAAAAGTGTGTATTATAAATTAAAAATTATAACAAAGATAGACATATCTTTAAATAAAGCTAGGAAATCCCTACTGTCAATTCGGTATAAGAAAAGGGTTTATCAGAAAACTCATGTTTTTGAGCACATAGGATTTAAACATGAATATTAAGACTTTAAAATACAAAATATATGTATTCATTTCTGCATACATGTATAAATCAAGTATAAGTATACACAACTTCAAAATATCATGTACTCGTTTCTGAATTAATTGTATACTTAAAAAAATCGAGTACAAAGAAATTTTCATTTTTACTGTCAATTCGGTATAAGAAAAGGGTTTATCAGAAAACTCATGTTTTTGAGCACATAGGATTTAAACATAAATATTAAGACTTTAAAATACAAAATATATGTATTCATTTCTGCATACATGTATAAATCAAGTATAAGTATACACAAGTTCAAAATATCATGTACTCGTTTCTGAATTAATTGTATACTTAAAAAAATCGAGTACAAAGAAATTTTCATTTTTACTGTCAGTTCGGTATATGAAAAGGTTTATCAGAAAACTCATGTTTTTGAGCACATAGGATTTAAACATGAATAAAACTTTAAAATACAAAATATATGTATTCATTTCTGCATACATGTATAAGTATACACAACTTCAAAATATCATGCAGTCGTTTCTGAATTAATTGTATACTTAAAAAAATCGAGTACAAAGAAATTTTCATTTTTAAGTAGATTAATGCTCCTTTTTGAAGCAATTGTACTTAAAAAATATTAGTACATAGAAATGCTCATTTTTAAGTAGATTATTTTTAACAATGTGCTTCTTTTTTAAACAATTGTACTTAAAAAAATACGAGTACATGGAAGTTCTCATTTTTAAGTAAATTATTTTTGAGAGTGTATTCTGAAAAAACTACCCATATTGCAATCTTTTTTGCAAAGATTAAAAATGAATTTAATATTTACGGTCCTTCATGATTCAAAAACTACTTAAACAAACAAACTGTTGATTGTAAGAGTGGAGCAAATCCATTTTATGAAAAAAAAAAAAAAAAAAAAAAAAAAAAAAAAAAAACAGTTAAAGATACAATTTATTAAAACATAACAGAAAATTTATGTCATTACTCAATTCACAATAAACATATTTTAATATCCATATAAATTTGTAAGTAGTAATTTATTTGTCAACAATACAGGGTGTCCGCGCTATAAGTATCCAAAAGTTATGGCTTATTATTACGGAACTACCCAATAAAATATAATAGATTTCACCTCGTGGATTAGAAATCCCTAGAGATTTTAAAACATTGAACAAAACAAAAAACTGAAACTGTGGATGAGTGGAAAAAGCGTATCACAGAAGTAATTTGTCTAAAAACTCCTGATATGCTACGAAACATTTTGGGAGAACTGGATTATCGCTTAGACGCTTGTCGTGCTACTAAGGGTGCACACATCGAAGTCTATTGATATTAAAACTCTTTGAGATGCTATTTTTATTTAAATATATAGTATATGTCGTAGGCTAATTGAGAAATCCGGCTCTTTGCAAACAGCATAGGCTGTTTGCAAAGAGCCGGGCTAACTGGAGAATCCATCTCCCTTTTTCCAATTAGCCTGATATTGTTCAGGCTTATTGCAAAGAGCCTAGAAAGCGTTAGGCTAATTGAAAAATGACCACTTATTATCCGATCAGGGTGATATTTTTATCTGACAGGCTATCAAAGCCTGAGAGCTTATGTTCCCGCCGATTCTGTATGTACGTGTGTACGTACGTACGTACGTATGTACGTAACGCGATAACTCTTGATAGAAATATCCAATTTGCTTCAAAAAAAATTTTCTAGGTTCATTTTGATGAGGTGCTTCCCTCATTAGTTTTTAGGGTTCATTGGTTAAGGATAAAGGGGGAAAAGGAGGCTAGTCCCCTCCCCCCTTAATTTATATAAATGGGTTTTTCATGCGGAAATATTCGATTTGCTCCAAATTTGGTATACCGGTTTATTGTGTTAAGGAGCTTCCCTGATTAGATTTGGAAGCTCATTATTTAAGTATAAAGGGAGGAAAGGGGGGCTACCCCTCTTAATTTAGATAAACCGGTTTTTCATGCACAGTTATTCGACCTGCTCCAAATTTCGTATACCGGTTTATTATGTTAAGGAGCTTCCCTGATTAGATTTGGAGGTTCATTAGTTAAGTATAAAGGGAGGAAAGGGGGGCTAGATCCCCTCTTAATTTAGATAAATGGGTTTTTCATGCAGAGTTATTTGATTTGTTCCAAATTTCGTATACCGGTTTAGTATGTTAAGGAGCTTCCCTGATTAGATTTGGAGTTTCATTAGTTAAGTATAAAGGAAGGAAAGGGGGATAGACCCCCCCCCCCCCCCGCTTAATTTAGATGAATGGGTTTTTCATGCAGAGTTATTCGACCTGCTCCAAATTTTGTATACCGGTTTATTATGTTAAGGAGCTTCCCTGATTAGATTTGGAGGTTTATTAGTTAAGTATAAAGGGAGGAAAGGGGGGCTAGACCCTCCCCCCCTTAATTTAGATAAATGGGTTTTTCATGCAGAGTTATTCGATTTGCTCCAAATTTCGTATACCGGTTTTTTATGTTAAGGAGCTGCCTTGATTAGATTTGGAGATTTATTGGTTAAGTATAGAGGAGGGACAGGGGCTAGTGTCCCCTTAATTTAGATAAATGAGTTTTTCATACAGATTTATTCGATTTGCTTCAAATTTGATATACCAGTTTATTACGATATGGCTTCCTTCATTTGATTTGGAGGATTTGGTTAAGTATAAAAGGGGGGGGAAGGGGGGCAACTGTCCCTCCCCTTAATTTAGATAAAGGGGTTTTTATGCAGAATTATCTAATTTAGTTTAATTTTTTTCAACCGGATCCGAATTTGAAGGTTCCATTTGAAATCAACCCGGAAACCGACCACAACCAGGTTTCGGATTGAGTTCAATTAGAACTTTCAAGTTCGGATCGGGTTGCCGGTGTACGGAGATTCTTTTGTCTGGCTTGCATCGGGTTATAGTTCTTTGGAATATTTTTGTCGGTTAAGATTTGGTTCGGGACGGGTTTCAGGCTGCCTTCGAATGGAATTTTTAGGTTCTGGTAGCGTTGCGTGTCCACGGAAACTAATTTGTCTTGTTCGGATACGGTTATGCATCTTTGGAATATTTTTGTTGGTTATCAGATTTGGTTCGGGATTTCGGGTTTATTCAAATGGAACTCTCAGGTTCGGGTCGGGTTGCATGTAGACTGAAATTATTTTGTCTTGCTTGGATCGGGGTACGGTCTGTTGTAATTTATTTTTCGGGTTTGGGTAGGGTTATGCGTTAATAAACCTAATAAAAAGAAAATTGCCCAGTTAAACTGATGGCATTGAGCTCACAAGTTATTCACACTAATTGTATATTATACTCTTATTTCAAAGAATAATGCCACTCGAAAAATAAATGAAAGGATTAGTCCCCGTTGCCCCCCTTTCTACTTAACCAAAGAACCTTTAAATCTAATCAGGGAAGCTACTTAACATAATAAACTGGTATACCAAATTTGAAGCAAATTAGATCTCCATAAAAAAACCATTTCACTAAATTAAAGGGGAGTATTAGCTCCCCCATTTCTCACTTTATGCTGAACCAATGAACTTTCAAATCTAATCAGAAAAGCTCCTTATTAGAATGAACCTAGAAAAAAAAATCAAACTAAATTAGATTATTCTGCATGAAAACCCATTTGTCTAAATTAAGGGGGGTGCAATTGCATCCTTTTCCTCTCTTTTATACTTAACCAATGAACCTCCAAATCAAATGAAGAAAGCCGTATCGTAATAAACTGGTATAATCGAATTTGAAGCAAATCGAATAACTCTGCATGAAAAACCCATTTATCTAAAATAAGGGGGGGGGTCTAGCCCCCCTTTCCTCCCTTTATACTTAACGAATGAACCTCCAAATCTAATCAGGGAAGCTCTTTAACATAATAAAAATCTATACCAAATTTGGATGAAATCCAATAATTTTGCATTAAAAACGCATTTACCTTAATAAAGGGGGGGGGGAGGACTAGCCCCCCTTTCCTCCCTTTATACTTAACTAATGAACCGCCAAATCTAATCAGGGAAGCTCCTTAACATAATAAACCGGTATACGAAATTTGGAGCAAATCGAATAACTCTGCATGAAAAACCCTATCTAAATTAAGGGGGGGGTGGTCTAGCCCCTCTTTCTTCCCTTTATACTTAACTAATGAACCTCCAAATCTAATCAGGGAAGCTCTTTAACAAAATAAACCTCTATACCAAATTTGGAGCAAATCGAATAATTTTGCATTAAAAACGCATTTACCTTAATAAAGGGGGGGGGGTAGCCCCACCCCCCTTTCCTCCCTTTATACTTATATAATGAACCTCCAAATCTAATCAAGCCATCTCCTTAACATAATAAACCAGTATACCAAATTTGAGCTAATCGAATAATTCTACATGAAAAATGCATTTATCTAAATTAAGGGGAGAGGCAATTGCCCCCTTTCCCCCCTTTATACATAATAATGATCTTCCAAATGTAATCAGGGAAGCTGCTTAACATAATTAACCGGTATACCAAATTTATAGCAAATCGCATATTTCTGCATGAAAATCCCATTTATCTAAATTACGGGGGGATAGCACCCCTTTCCTCCTTTTATATGTAACTAATGAACCTCCAAATCTAATCAAGGCAGCTCCTTAACTTAATAAACCGGTATACCAAATTTGGAGCAATTCGAATAATTCATCATGGAAAACCTATTTATCTAAATTAAGGGGGGTAGTCCCCTTTCCCCCCTTTATACTTAAATAATGAGCTTCCAAATCTAATCAGGGAAGCTCCTTAACACAATAAACAGGTACACCAAATTTGGAGCAAATCGAATATTTCTGCATGAAAAACCCATTTATATAAATTAAGGGGGGTGGCTAGCCCCCCTTTTCCCCCTTTATCCTTAACCAATGAACCCCAAAAACTAATCAGGGAAGCACCTTATCAGAATGAACGTCGAAATAAAAATTGATGCAAATCGGATTTTTCTATCAAGGGTTATCGCGTTACGTACATACGTACGTACGTACACACATACATACAGAATTGGCGGGCACATAAGCTCTCAGGCTTTGATAGCCTGTGAGCTAAAAATATCACACTGATCGGATAATAAGTGGTCATTTTTCAATTAGCCTAACGCTTTCTAGGCTCTTTGCAATAAGCCTGAAAAATATCAGGCTAATTGGAAAAAGGGAGATGGATTCTCCAATTAGCCCGGCTCTTTGCAAAGACCCTAGGCTGTTTGCAAAGAGCGGGATTTTTCAGTTAGCCTACGACATATATATTTAAAAATCTAACGGGTAGTTCCGTAAAAATAAGCCATAACTTTTGGATACTTTTAGAGCGGACATCCTGTATTTTAAGTGCGTTAATTTTGAAATTGAGGCTGTACGGACTATTAACTCACTTACACAGAGTCTCTAGTGTTTTGAATGTGAGCATGAAGTCCAATATTTAACCTGTGTGCGTAACTGAGATATCTATATGTATTTTACTCTAATTTTCCGAGATGGGTTTGGCTCTCTTGGAATGTACGGTTGCTTGTTACTTTCTTCTATCTTTACAAAAGGAAAGTATTCGATTCGTGAAAAATTTCGAATTCCGGTTTTCGACGGATTTATACGTTTTAGAATGTTCAGAACAGGATTTGGTGGCTTTTAGAAAATGTATGTCTGTGAGTCTGTCTGTCACTCTGTCACTCTGTCTGTGAGTCTGTATGTGACAAAAACTTTGTAGGCACTCTATCTCAAGAACTAATGTGCGGAATTTCACAAAACTTTACATTTAGTTAGACCTTCATATAAACTGGACCTGATTAATTTTTGGTGAAAATCGCCCAACAACTGCCGCTGCTATGCGGCATTTTTCGCGATTACTGCAATAGCTATATCTCAAGAACTACTGCACGGATTTTTATAAAACTTCAGATTTTGTTAGTCCAGGACATAGTTTGGTGCTGATTACTTTTTTGTGAAAATCGCCCAACTGGTGGCGCTGATATGCTGCATTATTCATGATTATCGAAATAGCTCTAACTCAAGACAAAATGCACGAATTTTCATCAAACATCAGATTCAGTTAGTCCCTGATATAAATTAATGCTGTTTAAATTTTGGTGTAAATCGCCCAACAGGTGGCGCTGCTGTGCTGCATTTTTCACGATTCCCGCAAGAGCTGTATCTCAAGAACTATTGCACGGCTTTCCATCAAACTTCAGATTTAGTTAGTCCTTGACATGAATTGACATATAAATTAGTGCTGTTTAATTTTTGGTGTAAATCGCTCAACAGGCGGCGCTGCTATGCTGTATTTTTTGCGATTTCCACAATAGCTTTATCTCAAGAACTAATGCTTGGACTTTCAACAAACTTCAGATTCAGGTACACCTTAATATAATTTAGTGCTGCTTATTTTTGGTGTAAACCGCTCAACAGGTGGCGCTGCTATGTTACATTTTTCAGAATTTTCGCTATAGCTCTATCTCAAGAACTAATGCACGAATTTTCATCCAACTTCAAATTCAGATATACTTTGATATGAATTGGTGCTAAATCGTTGTTATTTCTTGTACTATTTAAATTATTTAATTGACGTGATTTATATAGAAGAAAGTTTTGTGATGGCCACAACATACTAGTTTTTGCTTTGGTTTTATGCAAATTAGGCTGCGTCGCTGACTCTGTAGCGTATGGAATGTGAAGCGAAAGTGCGTGCCTTCGGATTTGTTCGAGTCCTAACCCACATGATCATCAGGCCTGCGTGGGAGGAATATAGAAGGAATTTCTGGCATTTGGAGGGAAATTGGAGATTGTGTTAGAAGCGCTTGTTAGTTGCTAAGAAGTTTCGAAATATAGTTTAAGTATATGAAAAACTTTTAACAGCCATGGTTTGTTAATGATATTACATTGAAGACTGACTAATGTTTATTTTTGCATCTTGAAATAGTATATTGGTTTGGAAAACTGGTTATCGCGGTCAACTGTCGAAGAGGTTTACGTCAGTTGAATCTTTAATATTTCTTATTCATTGAGTTAATGAGTCAACTTGCTTATACTTCGCGTAATCTAGATGTGAAGTGCCTTTACCATACCCCTGATAATTTGTTTACATAAATGTGTTTTAAAAGTTAAATTTAAATATGACCGAATTTCTATTAGAAAAAGTAGATTTTACTTTTCATAGAAAATAATTTGCTCGATCTCATTTTAAAAGCACAGCGAAACTGTTCATGCTAAAAAAAAATTTAAAACCGTTATTTTCAAAACCATTGAAATAGCAGTAAATTTTTATATAAAAAACTTTATATGGAAATTTTGTAACGTTTAAAGACTTCATATTTAGAAATATGATCACAATACGTTTAGTTACATTGTTTCTTTAAGAATTGAGGGATATCAATAACAATATTTCTTGTTAATTTATCTGATTATCCCAGTAAGTATTTTACAAAAAGTGATATAACTACCTATTTATTAAATATTTGTTAAAAACCATTCCTCTGTTTCATATTATTATCACATAATTTTTCTAATACATCTTCAGACATTAAGGAAGGCAATTATTGAGTTTGAAAATTTTCCTAATTCATAATTTTTGTCATACAAGATTAAAGTAACTTTGGGTCATAAAAGTTTAAAGCAATATCAGTATTGATCTTTATCCCACTGTGAAAAATATGAGTTTTTATTTACCTTACTCAAGAAATGATCGGAGGAAGACATCACCTTTAGACCATAACCCTCAACTCTATCCCCAGTCATATATATGATTCCTACTTCTGAGCACGCTATCGTTACATTACATGGTACGAGAGCAAATACAAGGGATACTTGACAAATAAAGAAAAGCTAATTAAACTTCGTGCTCGTTGAAACCGCTTCTCTTTAAGTATGCATTACTGTTACGGGAGATATTCAAATATAGCAGAAACATTTTGAATCGAATATAGACTTGCTGCTCTTTTATTCCTTTTTTTCTTGTTGTTTATTAGTAGACACATGAGAAATTGAAAAAAAAAAAAAAAAAAAATCTCTAAATATGCATCAGTTTGACGTTTTAAACAGTAAAATAAAATATAATGAACTGTTGATTATCATTATTGTGGTCATCGAGGATTTTGAAAATCATATGTAAATGCGATTAAAAGATAGTATAGCGCCTATAGTCCGAACCTGTCCGGACAGGGCCCAATTCGGATATGCAAAATTTCATATAACTAGGCATATTAATGCGCACTGAATGTAACATAAAAAAAAGTGAATGTCATTTTGCTGTCAAATTTTGAAGTCACAAACATGTTTAAAATTTTCACACTATTACCTTCATGAAAATCGCCGCATAATCTTAAAAAAAAAAAACTTTTCGTTTTTCTAACATAAAAAAAAGTTTTTCTTTATTTCTTTTTTACTTTCTTTTATCTTTACAAGAAGAAAGTATTGGATTCGCGAAAATTTTCGACGGATTTATACGTTTTAGAATGCCCAAAACACGATTTGATGGTTTTTAGAAAATGTCTGTCTGTGAGTCTGTCTGTCACTCTGTCACTCTGTGAGTCTGTATGTGACAAAAAATTTCGTGGGCGCTCTATCTCAAGAACTAATGCACGGAATTTCACAAAACTTCATATTTAGTTAGACCTTGATATAAACTGGACCTGATTAAATTTTGTGAAAATCGCCCAACAGTGGCGCCGCTATGCGGCATTTTTCACGATTTCTGCAATAGCTATATCTCAAGAACTACTGCACGGATTTTCATAAAACTTCAGATTCAGTTAGTCCAAGATATAGTTTGGTGCTGATTACTTTTCTGTGAAAATCTCCCAACAGGTGGTGCTGGTATGCTGCATTGTTCATGATTATCGCAATAGCTCAAACACAAGAAAAAATTCACGAATTTTCATCAAACTTCAGATTCAGTTAGTCCCTGATATAAATTTGTGCTGTTTAATTTTTGGTGTAAATCGTCCAACAGGTGGCGCTGCTGTGCTGCATTTTTCACGATTTCCACAAGAGTTGTATCTCAAGAATTATTGCACGGATTTTCATCAAACTTCAGATTTAGTTAGTCTTTGACATGAATTGACGCACAAATTAGTGCTGTTTAATTTTTGGCGTAAATCGCTCAACAGGTGGCGCTGCTATGCTGTATTTTTTGCGATTTACGCAATAGCTTTATCTCAAGAACTAATGCTTGGATTTTCAACAAACTTCAGATTCAGGTATACCTTGATATCGTAAAGTGATGCTTACTTTTTGTATAAATCGCTCAACAGGTGGCGCTGCTATGCTACATTTTTTCATAATTTACGCTATAGCTCTAACTCAAGAACTAATGCACGAATTTTTATCCAACTTCAAATTCAGATATACTTTGATATGAATTGGTGCTAAATCGTTGTTATTTCTTGTACTATTTAAAGGATTTAATTGACGTGATTTATATAGAAGAAAGTTTTGTGATGGCCACAACATACTAGTTTTTCTGTTCATTGTTGCTGAAGTGATGGTAACTTGCATACTTGAAAAGAACTCATACGTTCATCATTCCCGTCTTCTGCAGATATTCCGTTGACCTATCTATCCGTTACATTTGGCAATTTCTTGTAATTATTCGTATCTTTTCCATTTCTGGTCAAGCTCTCCCCGACTTAGATTTCCTTTCGTCGATATAGCTGTCCCTTGCGTAGGTTTGCCTTTTGCCGTTTATCTATCGACCACTATTAGGAGGGCAGCATAGGACCCTAATGTCCATGAAAATAGATATATGTTTTTAATAATCAATAACAGATTATAAATAAATAAAATAATTGAAAGGATTCTCCTTGTGAAACTAACCTTTACTGTTTTCCTGCATTTTGATTTCAAGAAAATGGCAGAGCAGATTTTGTATATGATTTCATCTTTCCACGGAATATCTGTTGATTTCTTCAGGAAAAAAAAAAAACTGTGTTTCGTGAATGACGTTCATACTTTAAGGGGGCTTCATCCGTGTGATGGGTTCGCTCTGAACGGCGTTACGAAAAATGCCACATTGGAAGCAAGAACAGAAAAATCCGCATTGAAGGACCTCCAAGAGGAAGAAGAAGGAATGCTCTATGGACCAGGCAATCGCAAATTAATGGTAAGTTGAGATTTTCATCGTTTTACCTTACTTGAAAGGCGTTTTTATCAAAACTTTGTTTTTCAAACTTTCCTCCATCATATCTCGAGAACGATTTGAAATTTATAGAGTAGACTCAGCAAATGTAGACGCACGGTGTGAACTAGGATCTTCCGAAAATTCCGAGTAGTTTTATTTTTTTTTTCGTAACGAAAAAAAATCATGAAATTTGAAAAAGAAAATTCAGAAGTCTGCCAAAAAAAAAGAAAAAAAAAAAAAAAAAAAAAAACAATTTTCAATATTTTCAAATGGTTCTAGGTCATTCAAACATTTCAGCTTTCAAGGAAGGTCTCCTTACAGGGCATATTCAGAATATGTTGAAAAAAATGCTAGTGAAACTACTCATGTATGTAAAAAAGATCAATCAAATTTAACAGCGGAATTTCAGTAGAAAGTCTGTAAAAAAATAAAATACTTTCGAATATTTGGCGCGAAAATACGAAAGTGACACGCGATTTGGCGAGCAGGATTTTTCCACTCCAAAAGCAAAGCAAACGATTTTAATGCATCTGAAAATTGTTTATTAATTGTTTTTTAGAATGCACGGTTTTTAATGAATTTAAACTTAATCAACGAAAGAGGTTATTATATATTTTTTATATTACTAATATATGTTGCTTGTTGCTGTAGTTATTTAATTTTATCACTGTAAAAATATTTTCTATGCTTTGCAAGTTGCAAATATCTATTTTAAGTTATAGTCAGCTGACATTTGATTGCCATAATACATTTCCATCTCGAAGACGAAGTCGTTTCCATAGCAACAAAATCAAACCGACAGTGATCTATCTGCCTTATTTTTGAGCTTGAAATAATTTAAATCAATTTAAATTTTGCTTTAAATCGTAAAATATGATATTTAAATTTTATTATAAATACATATAAATAAATATGAAAAACTATAGCTAAAACAAACTAAAAATGACAAAACTATAGTTAAAACAAATTAAAAATGACAAAACTAAAATTATTTAAATTAAACTTATATAAACAAATTCAACATAAAAAGATTTTTCCTACATAAAAGCGTATTTTTTTTTCATCGCTAACCGGTGATAAATCGCCAAATAAACGAAAATTTCGTTATTTTTTAACGGACGCTGTATCGGGGTTTCGCCAAAAAGTTTTTTTTATAAACATATATATCCATATGAGAAGAACGTTCTGTAATTTTTTCAGATTTTTCTGAGTATTCCCGTATGGAGACCTTCCTTGTTAGAAATTAAAACTATGTTTTTTTTTTGTTTTGTTTTTGTTTTTTATGCTTTCAGATAAGCTAATCAGCCGAAATCGTGGAGGAAGTGAGCGTCCTTTTTTTGGAGGCAGGTTTTCTTCAGAGTGGTGTAACTTACGTTCTAATAAATATTTTTGCTTGAAATTTGTTTTACATATTCTTGAAATAGCAATAAATGTATAACATAAAACTCAAAGTTCTATTTCTTCATTTGTCGTCAAAAAAAAAATACCCAAAGAATGCTTAAAATACAGGCCGTCATGAGGGGGAATCCCCTTAATTCTTTCATGTGCTCAATTTCATGCGATTAAGGCCTTTGTATAACAGTTTTGGAAATTTACAGTCGTCTGTAATTCGCATTTCTTAAAATTTTCTTTTGGATTACGATTGCTTGAAATACGTCCTACACGCAAGAATTACATTTAAAATATTTTAATTCCCGTATACTTTCAGTTCAGTTGTTATTTCCGCAGGAGTATTAGGTATTTTAGGAGGTTTAGGCTTCCGTTTTTTTTTTTTTTTTTTTTTAAATAATCCACGTTTAAAATATTATATTAACAAAAAAGTTTATAAAGCTTCTACTAATTGAACCTTCCAATAACTGGTACTCTGTTGACTATTTTTGGAAGCTTAGTCGTAGTTAACGGAGATGTGAAATATTTCTCATTCTCGAAATGTATACGTGTATACATTTGTAAATGTCGTTATTTTTCGTCTATTAAATTTAACAAAAACAAATCAAAAAGCGATATTTCAGATGGATTGTTCCAAATCATTGATAAAATGAGAAATTTGATTGCCGAGGTACAGATAAGGCTCGGTTTTAACTTAATTTTATACTTACAGTTTATTGCATTATCGAAAGTTGAATATGAACCTTTATAATAGGCACATGAAGTAAAATATCAAGAGAAGCAGCAATTTAAGGATTTTAAGGAAATGACTTAATTTTAGTATTAAAAACCAAATTTATTTTACGAAAATGAAAATGAATTAAAGTTATAGATATTTACAACAATAATCATATTTTTATTTATATTCACGCATTGATTATAAATAATATATTTAATATTATTAAATAACATATAATATATAAATTATATATAATATATTTGATTATAAAGGTTCATATTCAACTTTCGATAATGCAATAAACTGTTTGGACGGATATATCTATTTTAATTATATTTTTTCTTTTGTTTGAAACGATTCTTACTTTGGGCATTTCGCATAGTTTTTTTAAATACAAATATGGATTGTTTATGTGTATATCTGCTTGCCTACATTTAATAAAAGAAAACGCTCTGAAATAAAACTAAAAGAGATGTTCATGTGAACAATAGTATCTAAGTTTTTGAAACTGGTCATTCTATCATACTTTTTTGTTTATGTTTTACACTAATGTTTAGGAATGAAAATATGTAATCGCTAACTACTGCAGTAACTTTCAATGAAATATGAACATGTTGGTGAAATGGAGCACAATATATTCATTCTATTATGGACTGAATTAAGTTTGATTGCTTTATTTACAGCATATTACAGTGAAGAATAAATGACAAAGTGGAGGAGTTAGCGCTGCGGATGTGGTGGTGGTGGAGGTGGAATTGATGTTCAAAGGGAGTCTACTTTGTACGTATAGGATGCTTGACAAACTCGCTATAAAACTTTAGAAAGTTTTAGAAAGTTTTCAAAATTTCGGCAAACTGACACAACAGCGTCTCTTATCTAGTGTTACTAACGATCGAGTTTCAGAATAACTTCTCAGGACTCAAAATATATGGTTAACTTCATCTCGACGAGTGTCTCCCATAGGTAAATTTTTACTATCTGTAACTTCAACTATTTATTCACAGAACTTCCGCCATTAAATAAGACAGAGGTTTCTACTGTTGATTTCTTGTGCCAAACGATTAAAACTGTTTTACGGATGCTCGTCACCCAGAGGTTTATGCAGATTTAAAAAAGAAAATCCTTATTACATTTTAACATTTCTTGATCTATGCATAGGGTAAAGCTTCTTGGAACACAAAGGGTTAAGCGTCCAATAATCTTCTTTTGAAATTTTCTAGTAATCAGTTTAAAATCGATTATGTATCTTTTTAAAGTATTCTTTTCATTTCCTTTCCTCTTAAAATTTTTAAATTTATTTTTAGAACTGAATGCTATCTTTTTCTTTCCAAAAAATATAATTCCATGTAACTCTGTACCATTAAAATTGATGAAACTCTAATGTTAGAAAAATTTAGGTATGATAATTTTATTCTATATTTTCCCATTATTTATTTTAATAAAACATTTCTTTCGGAACACGAGTCTCGAAACGGTGTATAAAACCTTATGATAGAAGCCCCAGTAAGTGTTTTCGATAATTATTTCTCCATTTTCGTAACTCAGTCACTGAAATCCTTGGCGATATTAGGTGACTCCGTGTATCTATAGAATATACCATCGTCTCGTATTAGCCACACCAAACTAGTGACAAATAATGTTCCTCGTGATATAAAATTAGCAGTGGGTGCTCCGAAAATTAAAGTAACTGCTGAAGGGAAATCATTTCGGGGTAGGATAGTATTGGCAGGGCTCATGATCAAATGATTCTAAAAAGAGATGAGACGAAACATAAAAGTATTATTTCCTAAAGCTTTGAAATTTCTGTAACATTCACAATCTGATAGGGAAATGAGCTTCACAGATGTGCTCATAAATTTGCTGTCATACTCATTAATTCTCACAATCTTTTGACTTTCGGGAATAAAAATCTGGTGAAATTAAATTTGCTAAAATAGCATTTTAATCTGATAAGAAAAAATGGTCGTCAGCGAAAATTTTTTTTATTTAACTGAGCTTTAATTTAAACTTGAGAGTTTAATTTTCCGTTCCATTTGACCACTAGAATTTTCTATTTTCTTCTAAATTTTTACTTATAATGAATTTGCATATTACCCACAGGACATTCAAATAAGAAATAATAACAATGTAGAATTTTTACTTTCTTCTATCTTCAACAGAAGAAAGTATTGTAATCAAAATTGCTTTCGACTTCCGGTTTTTGACGGATTAACACGTTTTAGGGGTCGGAGGTCCCCGAAAATATGTTTATAGAACATGTCTGTCTGTCCGTGTGTCTGGCGACATTGTACCATCAAGAAGTGTATGAAGTTATGCATAGAATTTAACCAAAAGTTTTTTCAAAGTTTTTGGCTATGGCACGCAAGTCCTTCATTAATTTGGGGAAAAAAATCCACCTGAAGTGGGCGCTGTAATTACGATTTTTGCGCGATTTTGAATATTGTACCTTCGAAAAGTGTACTATGTTATGCATTGAATTGAACCAATTTTTTGTGCATGCTTTTGGCCAAGGCACGAAGGCTCTCCCTGCATTTGGTACAATTACGACGAAAGGGGGCGTTGGAATAGCGATTGTTGTGCCATTTTAAATATAGTACCATCAAAAATTGTATGAAGTTATGCATAGAATTTAACCAAATTTTTTGTGTATGTTTTGGGCCAAGGCAAGAAAGTTCTTCATGCATTTGGAAAAATTCCGCCGAAAGGGGGCGCGGTAATAGCTCTTTTGGTGCAATTTACAGTGTTGTTCCATCGAAAAGTGCATGAAGTTATGCATAGAATTGGACCACATTTTTAGGTCATCCCTGAATTAGGAAATATTCCGCCGAAAGGGGGCATTATAATAGCGATTTTTGTGTAATTTTCTTGATTTTTCGTAGTACTATTATACACCGGCGGCTTGTGAAGTCAACTTCTCACCCTGGTAAGTCGATATTCGCGAACAGCTGATATACAACAGAATAACAGAAAACTATTGATTTTAGTGAATATCATGATGGAGATTAACCGGTTTTTATTGCAATTAATTGACTGAAGCAGAAATTTAAGATGAAAGTGAAAGTTTATATTAGCATTGAACTACTAAATGAAATATTGACATTTCTAACAACATTTTGAAATATTAAAATATATGAGAAGAAAATTCTGGGATTGGCACATCCAACTAGTCAGTAAAAAATTTTGGTATAAGATTGTCTTAAAGGGGTGTTAAAGTAGCGACGGAAGGAAAACTATTTGGATGTGCCAATCCCAAAACTTTCTTCTATCTTATACATCTTAATATTTCAAAACCTAGTTACACATGCTAATACTTCAATATTATTAGTTCCTATACCAACTTTGATTTTTATCTTAAATTTTTGTTTCGGTCAATTAAACGGACTAAAAACGAGTTAATTTATATCATGATATCTGTTAAAATAATTAGTTCTTCCGTATTCTGTTGTTATCAGCTGTTTCGAACAGCCGGCTTAGCAGGAAGCGAGTTCCCACCGCTGCACAATAGAACTACGAAAAATCGAGAAGTGTATACAAAAATCGCTATCACAGAGCCCCTTTATCGCGCAATATTTCCAAATTCAAGGAGAACCTGTTGGCCAAAGCCAAAAACATGCACAAAAATTTTGGTTCAATTGTATGCATAATTTTATAAACTTTTCGATAGTACAATAAAGAAAATGGCTCAAACATCGCTATTACAGCGCCCCCTTCCTGCAGATTTTTTTTTAATTCATGGAGGACTTTTTTGTCATAGCTAGAAACATACACAAAAATTTTGGTTCAATTCTATGCATAACTTCAAACACTTTTCGATGGTACAATAATGAAATTGGCACAGCAATTATAGCGCCCCCTTCTGGCGGAATTTTTTCAAGTTCAGGGAGGAACTGCTTGCCATAGACAGAAACATACACAAAGCATTTGGTTCAGTTATATGCATAATTTCATACACTTTTCAACGGTACAATAATGAAAATGCTTCAGACATCACAATTGTAGCGCCCCCTTCCGGCAGAATTTTTCCATATTCAGGGAGGATCTTCGTGCCATGACCAAAAACAAACACAAAAAAATTTGGTTCAATTCTATGCATAACCTCATACACTTTTCGAAGGTACAATATTCAAAATGGGACAAAAATCGCTATTACAGCGCCCCCTACCGGCGAATGTTTACCAAATTCAGGAAGGTCCTACTTGCCATAGCCAAAAACTTAAAATAAAAATTTGGTTCAATTCTATGCATAACTTCATACACTTTTTTATGGTACAATGGCGACAGACACACGGACAGACGGACAGACGGACACACGGACAGACAGTCATTTTCTATAAACATGTTTTTGGGATCTCTGACCCCTAAAACGTGTAAATCCATCGAAAACCTGAAGTCGAAAAAAATTTCAATTACAATACTTTCTTCTATTGAAGATAGAAGAAAGTAAAAAGAGAATGGTATAGGAAAAAATTGACGGTAATGAAAAAAAAAAAAAAAAAAAAAAAAAAAAAAAGAAAGAAAAAAAAAAGAAATGGTAAGGATGGGACGATAAGGAAAATTACCACCATTCTTAGGCAAATTATGTTAAGACTAAGTGATAGCCACAATGTTCATTGATTTTTAGAAACAGTTTCATGTCAAACAATTTTAGACATGCTTTCTCTAGCATACTTCTGCATGACAAAAGAACTTGAAAAAAGTTTTATGGCTGCATCTGAAGTGCTTTTCTGTTTAAGTTTAGCAAGAGGGATGGTAAGGAATCTAAAACCCCGGGACAGAGTTTAAAAAATAATATCAACCGTAAAAATGTATGCAGGTTAATTTTTTGCTACATATTTATATAAAATAATTGTCCCAGTTTCGGAAAAAAATTACATTGAATTAGTTTTATTGAAACAGTTTTATGCAGACAGCTCCCAACATAAAATTAGCATCAGGAACACGGGACTGTATAGGGGTTTTCCTGGTATTTGGAACCCCGACATCATCCAAAAGTTATATATCCTGTTAATATTGTTATGCAATCATGCAATGGAGTGTTCCTCAGTATGTGAAATAAAAGAAACACAAGAATATGTACTAAAATAAAAATTATTATCCAGGGACATAAAAAGCCAAAAGATTGTGAGAATGCCCCTTACGCATTACAATTAACTACAAATAAAATATGTAATCATTTTTCAAACAATATTATTGATCTACAATTATATACAATTATTTACAATTTCATTAATTTTAAACTTAACTTTATTTAATATGAGCACACGTACTTATGAGAAAATTAAATTTACATAACTTTTCAAAGAAATTCACATAACATTTAAATGTTTTACATTCGTAAAGCGAGATATGTGTTTATTTTTAATTATTACAATTGTCTAAGTAGCATCTTGGTTAAGCATGCTGAACTGAAAAGGTTCAACCTATTTTTTTTTATCATAATGTTCAGTTTGAGACATATTCTACAGCTATGTTCGCAATGTATAAGTTGCAAATATATGTTCCGTATAATTCTCTGTTTAAAGTTAATTTTTATCGCATCAGATTATAAAAACAATCTCTTAAAAAATAGCAAAATATCTTTTTATTTATGACATGAAAATATCTTCGAGGAAATCGTTGAGTACCACTCCCCGGAGGGATAATATTTTGATTGACAAATAGTGATGCAACAGTCTCATGCAGTATTGATTTTTGTAACAGATTACTTGATAAAATATTTTTTTTAATGTGTAAAATGCCCAAAACAAACTGTCCAAAGGTATAACAAGAAAAAGAGTAAATTTCTTCATTTTATTTGCTTAATGAAATATCAAAAATGAAACCGATCAAAATTTGTTATTCATAAAATAATAAAATTAAATTGAAGAAAAGGATTGATTTTGTTGGAATAGTTTAAAAAATATATGACATTTGTTGACACTAAATTCACGGCGGCGGGACAATTTAAACCGTATTGTTCATTGTACTCACAGCTGTAAGCTTCTGTGGGTTCTGACGCCATTTTCTTTTTTAAACATTAATCTTTGATTTATTTAATCTCAGTCGACAATAGCTTTTAAATGGGAATGTTTTCTATCAAGATTATTTAGTTTTTAATCCTATTTTTTATGCAATGCAATTTCCAATTTATCAGTATAGAAATTTCACATCATGAATTATTATAGGGAAAATTTATCTTTATAGTTATCATTAGTCCTCTGAATTTATTCTCTTTATTACCATCTAGCTGATCCTCCCAGAATCGCAAAGTGTCTATGCAATAACATTAAATACATCTGAAAATCGATATTGAATTCTGGCACTTTCTTCGTGAGAGATGTGGGGGATTATGGGTCCAGTTGTTTTCGTCAGCGTAAACTACGACGTGTTACGTGCGCTGTTTTGGAAAAGGAAATCCAAATTTGTATTTTTTTATATTTGATAAAAATATTTCCAAAAGGACCTAGAATTGAAACCCCATTGTCTTTAGCAGTGCACATCCGTGAATTTGTACGATTTTCTATTTTTAAATGAAAATTTATAAAGCGAACCTCAGAGTTTGGGATAACACTTCTTTCGAAAGGGGAGTGCTATGCACGCTCCGGTCTTCAAACAGACCTTCGTACGTGAATGATTCCATATTTAAAAACGAAAATATTTCCTTTTAGCTATATTATAATTTCATTTCTCATCAAAAGATCCACAGGAAATGCTAATAATAATAATGATAATTAAATCAATCTAGTAATAGTATATTTTATTAAACCTATTTCTCCCCTCTATTTAAATAAAGAAATTTCATAAAAAAAGAATAATTGAAATTGGTCAATTAACTGTGGCGATTTTAAATTCTTACATTTTTTAACTCGTAGAAAAAAATCTCAAAAGATTCAGTCATTTAAAATGCGAAGTAATATCTCCGAGAATTGGAAATGGCAAAGCCGAAATGAGTATTTAACCCTTACGCAATATCATATCCTTGACACATACACACAAAAAAAAAAATCCTCCGCGCGGTCGATGAGAGAATTTTTTTTAATGAAATATCCCCGTTCAGAAAACTTTTTTTTTAAAACGTGAAATAAAAATACATTTTTAAGCATTCGATGCTATTGCATCCGTAAAAGTACCATAAACAAGTGGTTTAAGTTTCTTTTTTTATTTCTAAACAAGATAGGGGAATGCCCAATTAAAACTGCCGTCAGCTATCGTCAGCTGTCGCTGTAATAATGTTTTACGGCCTTGGGCCCTCAGTGAAACAGAAATGAATGACAACCCGATTACACAAGATCACCACTGGTCGTGATAACATTATTCGATCTTACGTAATAGAGCAAATAAGTATGTTTTTATATCCTGCCGATGTGTAAAATTTTTGGTGAACGTAGCTCCAATATAAACAAAAAAATCCGTTAAAATACGGTAATTGCACTGGCAATCGGGAAGCCAGTACTATATCCGTAGTTTAACGTAAATTGTTTTCCCTGAATTCCAGAAAAATCTCCGTTTTTTCACAGATATTTTTCGTTTTTTATAAAATCCACATTCAGAAAAAATATATATATTTTTAAACAGTAAATAGTATTTAAAAAATATATCGTTACATCCAGAAAAGTACCATAAACAATTGGGTTTTCAAACCAAGATACTGGTATGCCAAATTAAAACTGCAATAAAAACAAGTATGAAACCGAAAAGAAAATAATCTGGATTTTCTATGAAATCGATAATTACAAAATACATTTTTAAATTAGTACAAAATAATATATATTTAAAATATATATCGCTACTAGTGGCAAAGGCATCGTGAAGAAGTCAGTATTTTTCACTTTTTGCATTTCCTGCCGGGTCAAGCGAATTGTAGTTTAAAACCACAGAAATAAAGAAAAAAAAAAGAAAAATATTATAAAAAAAGAAAACCGTTAGTTCCGGAAATGTTCCGTTATTAAGTGTGAATATCTGTTTATATATATATATATATATATATATATACAAGAAAACGATGAACAGCAATTTAGAAATTGTAAATCTGGAAACCTTTTCCGTCGTGTATTTGAAAAACGGAAAATTTCTCAAACTCGTGGTAAAGTGACTTTAACGTCAGGTAATTCCTGAAAATTAAAGATCGTTCATTATGATTTTTAATTAATATTTCGTCTAATTAGCAGAAAATGGAAAATATGAGCTTCGTGTGCATTCGGACTTGTTTCAACCTAATTTTATCCAAATATGGGATGTGCGATAGATTTTCCTAGAAACATACACTCAGAAAACCCAACAAAGAAACAGGCATTCAGAAAAAACACTTCATTACATTTTTAGAAATCGGCAGATAATTCGTAATGATTCATATAATAAAAGAGCTTGTTAAATATCCCGTGTTTCAATATAATTTAGGAGAATATATACAAGGTGGCCATGATTAAACTAACAGTACTCAGAGTGTTCTGTAGCGCGATCTAATAGAAAGAATGACGCCAAATTTTGTAAGAAGATAAAACACGGGGGCGAAGGATTTCGAGAAAAAAATATTAGTTTCAAAAGTTACCGATAGGGAAATATGTGGCGCTGTGTAACAGAAAAGGGAGTTTTAAAAGAGGCAGAATCGATACTGAAATAAAATTATCTTTTCTTTAGCCCATTTAACGATTTTAGCATTGATTCGGAATTTTTTTAAACTCTCATTTCTGTTACACAGCGCCACATATTCCCCTATCTGTCACTTTTGGAACTAAATTGTTTTTTCGCGGAATCCGTCGCCACCCTCTCGTCTTGTTTAATCTTCTTACAAAATTTGCCGTCATTTTCTCAATTAGATCGAGCTACAGAACACTCTGAGCACTGTCAGATTAATTATGGCCACCTTGTATGTGTAAATATATAAAAAACTATAACTGCATTATAAATTTAAAAATAGAAAAGCTTCATATATCCATAAAACATTATGCGTTGTTTTCCAAAAATGAACGCTAAACAATATATATATATATATATTTATTTATTTACACCCGAAATCGGTTATAACATTTCCATTTTAATTTAGGTAACACAAATATTTGGTAGTGCTAAAAAAAACCAATAAATAACTAAGCAATCTGATATCAGTAATCTAAATAAAAATAAAGTGCGAATGCATGTTTCGGGTAATATTTTTAAGACAGATAAAAGAGCTCGAAAACAAATAATTTTAAACTCGACAGAAAATCTCTCGATTTATCTTTTTGACGAAAAGTATTTCTGCAGTGACACAAGCACTTCCACAGATCCCGTGTTGCTTAAAACAGATTTGTTTTTCGTTTTTTTTTCTTACTATAAATAGCAAATAAGGGAAATTGTGATGCTTTAGCGTTTGAGAAGAATATATAGAAATATATATATATATATATATATATATATGTATCGGCATGTCCGTTTAATGCTGTTTAAAAAAAAAAAAAAAAAATATTTTACTCCACTCAAAAACACGAAGTTTTTTTGTCATATTCATGGGCTCATTTTATAGGTAAAATATTGAAATTGACAAGCATGATTATTGAAGTGACTGAGAATCGAAAAACGTTTCCAATTTCTCGATAAATGTATCGTATTTTCAGTTATAATCGATTATTGTCTCGGACGAACTTTTTGAGACAGTCTGTCATTTCCTTAAAATCCGGTTATGCTTATGATTCTGTTATTACATACTTCATTCAAACTGAAGGAAAACTGCTATCTACTGTCTTGAGATCAAGATGGGCATATTATCAGACCTGAGCAAAGTAATCTAAAATAAAAAAGGCGATATCAGAAAAGTGCAGCGGCCTATCTGTTCTCATACACATGTAAAACTCTTAACCCTTTATCTACTGAATTATGAATTCATGAAAATTTTATCTTCTAATGCATTTTTTGTGAATTGTTTAAACTGCATTAGAATATTTACATAATGATTTAATAAATTCTAGAAGGATTTTAGAAGGATTGAAGGATTTAGAAGAATTAGTTAAATTTTAATTTATGAGAATTTTGTGCAATATTTATAACCCCACTCAAATCTTTTATTTTAAATGTTTTTCTTAGTATTTTGTAGAATTAGGAAATGTACAAATATAATGTTCTTACAATAGAAATATAGAAATATTTCCGAAATGAAAAATCCTCCCACAACGCCAAGAAAGCTGAAAAGATGCAAAGGCAAAAGAAATCGTCTTTTTAAAAATATTTTTGTTTTGTGTAACCAATAATGCTTTTGGAACATGATAAAGTAATGTATCTATAACTCATTCTAAACTTCATTACAACTAATCGATGTATTAAATGAATTTTATAACAAGTTATTTTAATGGCACATAGAAGTACCGTCAGTAGATAAAAGGTTAATATAAAGTACTGTATTAAAGTATTAATGTGTATGTGTTTACTTTTCTACTCATTTTTATAAAGAGAATTTAAATTTGAGATAATATTTATTAATGTTTTTAAACACAGTCATAATTCGTAAAAATAAAATACCACCTTAAAATATATGTGTACATGTGAATATGTAGGTATATCCATATTCATATAAAAATGCACTAGATAATTATTATTGTCTTTTGAAATAATGAAACTTTTTATATCCTTATAACATGTCATCAATCATAATGCATTTAGAAATTAATTTACAATATAAATGCCTCCGCCCCCCCCCCCCCCCGTGAAATAATTCAAGATCAATAATTCCTTCAGCATTGTGACCAATAGTAGTAACTATTCGTTATTTTCATCCGAAAATTAGGAACTACAGTCGAACCCCGTTAATACGCGCCCTGCTTAATACGCGAATTTTCTTCGGTCCCTTGAACCGCGCCTATCTTTTGCATTAAAAAACCCCTCTTAGTACGCGAACCCGCTTAAGACGCGAAATTTTATCAGTCATTTGGCTATAAAAACCTACGTTTAATACGCGAATGAGCTTGGTTTGAAACAGAGGAGGTTTTAGAGGGAATAATGTCCTAAGCATTACATACGACAATTCTTTAAACTAGGAATACTTTTTTCTGTCCAAATTTATTACGTCCATGAATAGCTTTACTAAAATTCTGCTTTCTTAAAGGAGAAATCTTTCCCGTCGCTGATTGCTATTTATACTCAAACAGACCAGAAAGAGAGAAGAGAAAATTTTACTTGCTAATGATGTGACCGCATGCTAACTTAGAACTTGAACAGAGCCGATTCGCTGTTTGGTCAGTGCTATGATTAGAAATGAAGAGGAATGTTTGTCGCTCCAGACAGATTCTGATCTACGATATCCACGTGTGCTTTTAAAAGTTTAATCTAGTTTTTACGATGGCAAGAAGAGCAAAGCATATTTAAAAAAGGCTCTCTCTGTCACTGTGAAGTTACAAATTATAAATCAGTACAATGCCCAGGCTGTCCTGAATAAGCCGGCGTTCTCGAAAGAAAAAGGCATACGGTATCAACTTTAAGGACTTTATTGAAGATTAGGGATGGCATTGTTAACCAAGTTGTTGTTGGGGAAACAAGGAACAAGAAAATAAAAATCCTCAAGTTTGAGGACATGGAGAAAGCCCTCCACGAGTCGTTTGTTCACGGAGCGATCTACGAATATCCCAATAAGCGGCATGCATATCCAAAAAAGTTTCTGATGCTGCAGCAAAAATGGGATTTTATTTTATTTGATAGCATAAGAGGGGCTGTTCAGACGAGGAAGCTATGTCCGTATAGCAAAAATGGGATTGTAAGATTTCAATGCCTCAAACGAATGGATGCATCGATTTAAAGCTCGTCATGGAATAAAATTCAAGAATGTGTGGGATGAATCAGCATCTGTCAACAATGAAGACATCGATTGTTGGAAAACATACAGGGTGTGTTCACAAAGTTTCAAGACCCGTCTGAGAATACAAAATTTATTAAACATTGAACTAAACAGTTCAGTGAACTAAAATTCTTCAAAATATGACCCTTGGGCATCAACTCACCACTGCCAGGGTTTTTTCCATTATTAACAGGCTCCATGTAAGTCTTTGCTCGCAAGGCCGTTGAGGGACCTCGTCGAAGCTGCCTGGATCACTGGAATCGTGTCGAATCGCTTCCTTTTCAGATCTTTCTTAAACCGGGGGAACAAAAATAGTCACTGGAAGCAAGGTCGTGGCTGTAGGATGTCTTGTGGCAGTATTGTCATGTTAAACTTATCCAAAACTTCTGCAGCGGCGTGTGAGAGCGTGCATTGTCATGGTGAACAATCCAATCGTTTTTTATGTCTGGGCGGACGCGCCGGAGTTTATCCTTCAAATCGTGATGCATTCCACCGTAAAACTGACCTGACCTGGCACGTCTGTCCAGACATCAGCGACAATTGAGGTGTTCACACAATTGAGCTGTTCGACAACGTGCCCTCTCACACGTCGCTCGCAGCCGCCAATGTTTTGACTAAGTTTAATTTGGCAATCCTGCCACAAGCCCTCCTACAGCCACAACCTTGCTCCAAGCGACTTTTTTTGTTCCTTCGGATCAAGAAAGACCTGAAAGGGAAGTTATTCAACAAGTTTCCAGCAGTTGACGATTCCAGCTTCGACGAGGTCCCTTAACAGCCTTACGCGCGAAGACTTCCAGGGAGCTTATGAACAATAGTAAAAACGCTGGCAGCGGTGTGTTAATGCCCAAGGCTCATATCTCGAAGAATTTTAGTTCGCTGTATAAAAATGTTTAATAAATTTTGTATTCTCGGACCAGTCTTGAAACTTTGTGAACACACCATGTATGTGCTTCCGCAGTTTGTAAAAAACTACTTAAGCCGTGATATTTACAACCTGGATGAATTTGGGCGTTTTTACAAAATGACATCTAACAAAACAACGGCTATAAAAGGAGAAACATGTCCTGGGTGTAAATTAAGAAAAGAGCGTCTTATGCTTCTTCTCGATGCCAAATCTGATGGATCAGACAAGTTAAAGCTTCTGGCCATAGGGAAATCACGCAACCTGCGATGCTTTAAAAGCGTCAAAAATCTTCCTTCCCTGTACGAAAGTCAGCGCAGAGCTTGGACGAAGGGCACCCTTTTTTAACACGGGTTCGTAATTTTGACCGGCGTATGGGAAAAGAATAACGCCATCTGTTATTGCTTGTGGACAACTGCCCTGCGCATCCAGAAAAATAACGAAGTCCTGACGAATGTCCAAATTGAATTTTCCCCTCCAAATTCGAACAGTGTGACTCACCCAATGAATCAAGGAATCATTAACTGCGCCAAGGTAAATTACAAGACTCGCGTAGCACGACGATACCTTCGCCAAATGGGTTACGGCAGCGGCCATTACGGATAAAAGTGTCGTGCTATTACAATCATCGACGTTCACATACTTACTGTATCATGGGAGAGTGTCACACCAACGACAATTGCAAATTGTTTCAGAAAGGGTTTTTTTTTAATTGTGAGGCCATCACTTGTAAAGAGCCGAAATTGCACCCTGATGTTGGACAACACTGGCTTGGTGAACAAGAAACTGTAATGGAAGATTTTGTTGATTTAGACACGTTAATTAATATCGACAAAGATCTAGTAACCTTCGAGCTCAGAAGTTTGGATGACATCAATTGCCACTGGTAAACCGCACGTGGAGAAAGGAGAGAATGAACCTGTGCCCTCTGTCCGATTTCCTTTCTTCACAGTTACGGAGGCGTTCAGTTTTCTCATACAGCTTGCATCGTCATTGGCAGAAGGGCCCTCTACGGCGCAGCCGCATGTAACTTTGGCAAATAGAAATTTTTAAATCATTATTGACTTTATTAACTTTTAACTTTTGGTTTTTTTATAGCGACATTTTAGTATTATCGACGCCGTTCTCTATTTGTTCTGTATAGCTAACAAGTATTTAAAATATTTTAACATCAGTTTTAGTTTACATCATGGTTAGCACAAATTTTATGTTCGTTTTGTTCAATTTTATGTGACGTATATAAAAAATGTAAATTTGAAAAGACTTACAGGATATTTACTTAAGACAATCACTGTTATTTGAATTTCCAGATATCGAACGTTCCTGATTAATAAATGCATAGTGATAACAACAAATAAAATATCATTTTATGTCTTAAAAACGCTAAAAACTGTCATAAAGATGTGCTTTATTCTTATAGGTTGTTATTATATGCACCACTGGTCAAAATTCGTGAACTCTGGTTAATACGCGAACCCGTTTAATACGCGAAGTTTGATCGGTCCTTTGATTCGCGTATTAACGGGGTTCGACTGTATTTACCAATTAATTGCAAACGCACTTAAAGCTTAATAACAAAATAATGTTGCTTCTCAGATGACAATTTCTCAAAGTTTTCAATTTTATAATTACTTTTCACAATAAGTAAGAACAGTCTTACAATTTGTGATGAATGTTTGTCCCCTATTGTCCAGCGGATAGCTATTTTACAGAAATAAAAGGATGTAAATATCATTTCTATGGAAATATTAAGACATATTACTTTACAGAGAATATTCTAAAAATGTACATTTTGCCAGGTTACTTTTTAAAAGATAATCAGAAATGCAGTGAGAAATTTTATAGATCATATGCACAAAATGAAATTGCATTAGCTTCATAGAAGAAACTATAATGCATCTTACATACTCTTATCCACTTCATTTACTATAATACATCTTCTAATATATGTGTATAGTTGCACGTATTACATTTCTTTACATACATTAAACAAGAAATTCCTCTTTCACCAAATGCAATTAATAGACACTAATTAAAAATCTTCCAGAATCATGATTTAATTACATAAAACTATTCAGGTGATGCAGATAAGGGCATTGTTTATTTTTATTTTACGATGAAAAACAGATAGAAATAACGAGTACTTGATAAACTCTCATAATAAATAGTACAAGAATGGTTAATTTGCGTCATGGGTGTTTTTCTTCATAAAAAATATCTAAAGCTTATGATACTAAACTTATTCCACATGCATTTGTAATCATCTAAAATACTTCCTTAGTATATTTATCATTTACGTGTGTTTGCTATCCAAATATTGATATTTTAATTCTTTATGTATAAATTAGCATTATCAATTGCAATATACTTGTATGTATTAATTTTAATATGATATTAATAATACCGGTAATATTTAACAAAATCAATAACTGTTACAATTTCCTTATCTATATTAGTAAATACTCGTTATTTTCACCAGAAGCGTATGTACATTTATCATATTAATTACGAATGCTCTAAAGCTTAATGACTAGACATTGTTGTTCCTCTGCTAACAGTCCACTTTCGCTTTCGCTTCTTAATTATAGCTTACAAAGGGGAAGGGGGAGAAGCAGTTTCTCCATCTATGATGAATGTCTGCTAAGCACCGTAGTGTCCAGCGGGTAGATATTTCGCTGCAATTAAGGAATTCAAGTATCACTTGCATTGAACGATTAATATTCGAAAGTGTTACAGCTAATCCTGAAACATAATATTTTTAAATGATTGGTTTGACAGTATAAATTAGCAAGAATAATCAGGAATTCTGTAACGCTTTTCATAGATTATAAAAGAGGTACTTCGTATTTATTTGTATCTATTACGCATTTTATTATGATATGCATCTTGGTTATGTAGGAAAAAAAAAACGACAAATAAAGTATACCTTGCGAATAATAAGTATCATGATATGTTAACAGCAGAATATGCGGAAATTTGCCCTGATGTAGAAATCGTGATCCTTATTTTTGTTTCTCAAGCTTAAAGTACTGCATTCATTCATATATATTTCATACCCTTATTAAAATACAATAAAACTAAGTTTTCCGAAATGTGTACTTTTCTTGGAATGGACAATTTGTTTAAAAATGTTAATATATCCTAAAAACTGTATATTTTTTCAAAATACATTATATACGACGGAGAAGAGCACAGGTACCTAACTTATTTCACTTACAACTTTTATATTGTCACAGTTATACGCTGTAAAAACTTGTAAAGTTACTGCATCAGCGAATCCATGAAAGGCTCACACTTCTCAATCTAATAAATATAATATAATCAATCACAAAGGAAAATAAACAATATTACATTCGGAGTCACTCACGATTCCAAGAAGCATTCTTTATCTTTGGAAAAATTGGAAATCAATATATTTTCGAGATTTTAAGAGGAATTTATAAAAACAAACTTTTTTTCTTCCACTGGTTTTCGGAAACTTTACCGACCAGTGTGATAAAGTCTATGAGTCTTAGGAGTTTTCTCACAGGTTTTTCTGAAGCCAATTACTCTCGAGTAACAATTTTCATGTTCGACATACATGTTTTACAGACAAACATGGAAATTTTGGCAGCATTAATATTAATATTTATTTTTTTCTTATTTTTTACTTTTGCAAGCGTATATTAAAACACACCGCTGAAAGTATTTAAATGAGAATTGTTTGTCAAATAAACAGATATTTTGGTTTGAGACAACTGATTAATAAATCATAAAAATTACTCTGAAATGCTTCCGAAAATCGGTGACAGAACAAGAAACGTTCTTTTTATAAAAGATTCTTTAAATCTCGATAATATAGTGGTTTATAAGTTTTGTAGAGATAAAACAGGTTTTTCTGAATTGAAAGTAGAAAGTAAGAGTATTAGATGTAAATTTCCAACTGGGCGAAAAATGTCCGGACCAGGATTCGAACCCGGGACCTCCTGGCTGAAGCCGCCAGTGCTCTGCCATCTGAGCTATCCCGGACGATTCTGGTCGAACTTTTTCACCCAGCTAACCTTGAAGATTACAGCATCTGGTCTGAAACCTAATTTTTAATAGACTCATAATTCTTCTTGTTGCCCTCCCCCTCAAAAAATCTGTTTGCAGCTATTACCAAAAAGCAAGATCCTCTACCAATTTTATTTCATTCATGTGTTTACGAAATCCCTATGCAACTCAATATTGGTCTATTAACTTCATATATTGGAATGACAAAACTATGCCTGTTTGAAAGAATTAAAGAACATAAAAGAGATTTAAAATTCAATAGACAGTCTACAGCTTTATCTAGATTAGCATTTAAAGGGAGTGTCAAGGCAGTTCATTTTGATCATCTAAAAATTATTTCTAGCTATTCCAACCCTCTTAAAGCCCTTATACGCGAATCCATAGAAATTAGACTGAGAAAAAATGAAGTTTGTAACGACAATATCTCATTTCAGATTTCTAATGTTTGGTTAAATATTTTAAAAGAAGTACATTTGTAATATTAATTTCGGATTTTCTTAGTTCTGATAATAGTGTTATAGCCTACCAACAGATGGCGCCATATCCCATGCAGTATAGATTTTGATGTTTAATGATCAGTTACTGAAATGTTTTCAGTTTGATGTTGTGAAAGTAACTGTGCTGTTTGTAACTTTGCTTCGTGGAGGTCAAGAACCCCCTCCGCTGATGATGGCTCATTAGAAAGAGCATGAAACGTTGGGATTAATTTTTAATGAGTTTTTAATATAGTTTTTATTTATGTGTACGCTGACGAGTATCATAAGAGTTTTTAATTATAATGAAACATATGTTTCAGAGTTTTTAGAAGTTCACCCTTAAGTGCGGTTAAAAGGGGTTGTTGAAACTTTTAAAACATTTGGCCATATTTCAGCAGCCGTTTTAGGTAGAAGAGTGAAATCCAAGATAACAAACATACTAAAAAAATAGTTAAACACATTTCATCTTTGTTAGACATATTTCGTTTGACTCAAGGCTCTTTTAGAGAAACCGACAAGCGAAGCGGGCGAAGTCCGCGAGTTTTCCATACAAATGTGCAATTCCTTCGACCCTTTTTCATTCGATATAAATATATATATAATATATATATATAATTTTTTTCATATAATTTAATTTTTATGTTGTAGTGGAATAATTGAGAAATTTGAAGAAATATATGTTGTGTTATTTCAAGAACATTTAATGTAAAATCTTCAATGGCATTATGAGCTCTTTAGTTTTTTATAGTAATTAAAAACCTACTTCAGTCACAGGATGGAAGTCAAAAACTAATGTTAAACCAATGGTATAGTTCTTTGCATATATCTAAGTCAGATTTGAATATATCAAATGATTCAGTATATGCAATTCAAAGGGTATTTTTCGATGTTACCTGAGATCAATGTCTAACGTGATATCCTATTTTTTTCCTTCTTTGATTTTAGTGAAATAAAATCTTAGAAAATATTTTTTAACTCAAGTACTAATTCCTTTTCAATTATTCATTTGTTCAATTAAAACATAATAAATATGCGTTTAAAAATTGAAGTATCAAGTGTTATCGGAATGCCTGCAGTTTGCAATGCATTTTCAACAAAGAGAAATGATAGCTACTCTATCATGTGCTTATCAAATTTTACGTGCTTTTACGCACTATTTAAACAAACTTACTTGGCATAAACGTTTTAATAAAAAGTCTTTAACTATGAAAGTATATGAAAAAAAATTAATAATGCTTCAAGCATTTATTAGAAAATCAAATGTATTTATTGTAACTGAAGACAAAAGGTTACACCAGTTATATATGTTTCTAAAGAGTTTAAAATCAATATTAATATTTGGTAAATTCTTCTGAACTAAGTGTAAAAACTTGTTCAGTGTGTCTGTTGAAAAGAAACAAACGAGTTCAGAGACAATGTATTTTAAACACACACGAGGAAAAAACATACGTTTTTATTTCTCCTCTGAGTTAAAAGTTTAGTGAAAAGAAAACGAAACGTCCATTCACCATTTTCCTGAAGGCTTAAATTATCTTTCCATATAACATAAATAAAGTGCAGGATAATTTGTTTACATCACGGAGATAAAAGATAAAAGTAATAAATAAATATTTTATTAACTTATAGACATTCTTTATTATTTGTATGGCATAAGGTTTATAGGGTTACGTACCTTAAATGGAAAAATTAGAGCCCGTATAGGATCATTATGATGTCCGCCTGTCTGTCAAAATGTCTTTTTGAGGAATGGCTGAATTATAATTTAAAATTAATGTGAAATAATAGGGTCCAAACAAAAAAAGTCCTTCCGGCCAGTGCCGGGAGGAAGAGGTAGCTTTCTTAATCCTTATTTAAAAAAAGCCAACTTATATCATGCAAACACACGAAGCTCAATTTAGTGGAAACCGAATATAGGAGATTCAATACTAATTTTTATCAATATAATGAATGAGAATTTTGCGAAATTAGTCAGCTTTATCCAAGCTGCTTTTCTTTAAAGTAACTTATATTTGGCTGCCAAATTCGGCAATTTCTTAAAGTGCCTGTCATTTTAAGACAACATGGTGGATGAGGCTAAGCAGTGAACTTTGTCGAGACCTTAGTAATTGCTGTGCACATGCTCACTCACATCGGAATCGGTTAATATATAGGAGTGCTGTCGCATGCAAAAAATCAGATTTTTCAAAATGTCACCCACATTAGAAATTAAAACTGCTATATCTGAGCCATTTTTTAAGGTAAAGACAAACAAAAAATGCTCCTGAATCCTTATATCAAGATCAAATACTTAAGAAAGAAACCTTTTTCAATTTCAAATTTTTTTGCACCTCACTTTAAATATATATATATTTTTTAATTTAATGGCCGCCATTTTGAAACAAGATGGCTGATGAATCTGGCCAGCGAACTTGTTCGAGGTGTTGATGTATACTATCCACATGCCTTCTTACATCGAAATAGGCGAATACGTGTGTTATCGCGTGACAAATACAGATCGTTTCAAAATGTTAGTCATGCTAGAAATTCAAAGTGCTATAAATCAACCATTTTTTAAGATATCAACAAAAGAACAAATTTTCAGAAACAAAAACTGCTCCGGAATCTTTGTATCAAGGCCAAACACGTAAAAAAAATCTTTTTCATTTTCCAATTTTTTAATACCTCATTTTAAATTTTAAATTTAATTTTTTTTAAATGGCAACCCTTTTGAAACAAGATGGCGAATGAAGCTGGCTAACGAACTCGATCGAGACATTGGTATGTACTATGTACAGACCAAGTTACATCCAAATAGGTTCATAAATACGCCTGTTATCGCGTGACAAAAATCAGGTCGTTTTAAAATGTCAGCCACAAGAGAAATTCAAAATGCTATTACTCAGCCATTTTTTTTAGATATAGACGAAAGAAAAACTGTTCCGGAATCTTTGTATTAAGGTCAAACACATACAAAAAAATCTTTTTCATTTTCCAATTTTTTGGTATCTCATTTAAATTTTTTTATTTTTTTATTTTTTTAAATGGCCGCTATTTTGAAACAAGATGGCGGATGAAGCTGACCAACGAACTCGGTCGAGATATTTGTATGTACTATGTACACACCAAGGTACATCCAAGTCGGTTCATAAATACGCCTGTTATTACGTGAGAAATATCAATACGTTTCAAAATGTCAGCCACGCTAGAAATTCAAAATGCTATAACTCAGCCATTTCTTAAGATATAGACGAAACAAAAACTGCTCCCGAATCTTTTTATCAAGGTCAAACACATAAGAAGAAAATATTTTTTCAATTTTTAATTTTTGGTACCACATTTCAAATTTATATTTTTCTTAAAAATTTAAATGGCCGCCATTTTTAAACAAGATGGCGGGTGAAGCTGGCCAACGAACCCGGTCGAGACATTGGTATGTACTACGTATAAACGAAGTTACATCCAAATCGGTTCATAAATACGCCTTTTATCGCGTGACAAAATTCAGGACGTTTCAAAATGTCAGCCACGCTAGAAATTCAAAATGCTATAACTCAGCCATTTTTTAAGATATAAACGAAACAAAAACTGCTCCGAAATCTTTGTATAAAGGTCAAATACATAAGAAAAAAATATTTTTCCATTTTCAATTTTTTGGTACCACATTTCAAATTTTAAATTTTTTTAAAAATGTTAAATGGCCGCCATTTTGAAACAAAATGGCGGATGAAGCTGGCCAACGAACTCCGTCGAGAGATTGCTATGTACTATGTACACACCGAATTACATCCAAATCGGTTCATAAATACGCCTTTTATCGCGTGACAAAATTCAGGACGTTTCAAAATGTCAGCCACGCTAGAAATTCAAAATGCTATAACTCAGCCATTTTTTAAGATATAGACGAAACAAAAACTGCTCCGGAATCTTTGTATAAAGGTCAAATACATAAGAAAAAAATATTTTTCCATTTTTAATTTTTTGGTACCACATTTCAAGTTTTAAATTTTTTTAAAAATTTTAAATATCCGCCATTTTGAAACAAAACTGCGGATGAAGCTGGCCAACGAACTCGGTCGAGACATTGGTATGTACTATGTACACACCGAATTACATCGCAATCGGTTCATAATTACGGGAGTTGCAGTGTGACATAGGTCAGATATATATATATATATATATATATATATATATATATATATATATATATATATATATATATATATATATATATATTGATATATATATATATATATATATATATATATCAATTTTGAACGGAGGGTGGTTTCGGGGTCTGGGGGTCATGATCGATGAAAATATACCAAAATTTTTTGAAATCGCTTTCCTCCGAACGGCTGCAATAAGTAGCTTTTTTGTAAAGAAAGCTACCTAAAATCCCTTCCGGCTCGGACTATAGGCGGAGGTAGGTTTCGAAGTTAAGTACTAATTTCATCAACAAAAATTGAATCAAGGTTAGAGATAAAACCCAGTTTAACAATTTCATGTGGCCGCTTTTGAGGAATTTTTTATTTCCTTTTTTTATAAGAACTGTTTTTATGAGAATCACATTAATGCAGTATTAAAAAAAAAAAAAAAAAAAATATTTTTCCACGCACGGTATGGCACATACTCGGTACAGTATATTTTATTTATTTGAGTAGCACTTAATATAATCTATAGCTCTTTATATACATCATTAATTACACTAAAATTTTATTCCGTCATAAAATATGCATGACAAATGTTAAAATTCACATTCCGCCATTTGCGTCAATAGATTTTTTATATTTATGTTGCTTTGTGCACCCAGAAAGCAATCTTGTAAAATATTAATAGACTTATACACACGTCTGATTTCTTTAATTTTACAAACATACCGTATCACATATATTAAATTGCAGCTTAGGATAAAAATATGTACCACTGATCGAAATACATTTTAACACATTTGTTACAAAGACGTGATGATTAAATTTTCTTTCGTGCAACCCAGTGTATAGAATCAATCCACGCAGCGTAATATAATAGCATTTACGAGTAGTTAAACTTTAAAAAACACACAACAACTGGAAATCATTTTCAGCTATTATCGCTAATAGACTGTACTATAGCAGAAATATTTTTTTTTTGCATCTGTAAATGAACAATAAATCGTATGCACACCATATACTATAAAAATATCTCTAGTGCATCTCAATGTTACATATAAATTTTATTATGTTTGAAATAGCGTTGTACCATTAAAATAATGATAATCAATTTTTCCCTTGATTATCACGGTCCTGGCCGGTAGTACATCGGTTGGTCCAATGTATATATCACGGGCATGTCCAGTGGTGCGACAGAAAAGGCTAACGGGATTACTAATAAACCTTTTGTGATATATCTACCACAATTATTACACCAGGTTGTAATTACTTATCAGATATTCCACAAAATTAAACCAATTGTACCTTACACATGTATTTACTTTTCGTAAGTCGTTCGCGTTTGGTACAGCTTATGACCGATTTGTCGAACCGTGGAATGGTTCGAAAGCTGCACGATCTTGTTTATGCTTTGGACCCAGACTGATGAAACGTAAATCATAGGTTAAGGGGTTAATTTAATTCTTTTGTGTGTGCTTATAATCTAACTTTAAATGCTACACACCATTTTAAAGAGAGAATGTCGCATAGAAAACCTCAATAACGTGTACCTACTATATAAAAATCCAAGTAGATATACAAAAGTTAAAACAGTCAGGGAGATGACAGACATACAGGCAAAGCAAAATCATAAACATACTGCTTTAAAAAATGGCTTGGAATAAATATTATTGATGAAATACACCTTGTCATCTGTTAAAAATTCTGAAATATTCCTTAACTCTTTATCTACTGACGGTACTTATAAGTACCATTAAAATAACTTGTTAAAAAATTCATTTAATACATTAATTAGTTGTAATACAGTTTAGAATGAGTTATAAATATATTACTTTATCTTGTTCCAAAAGCATTATTGGTTGCACAAAACAGAAATTTTTCTAAAGGGATGATTTCTTTTGCTTTTGCATCTTATCAGTTTTCTTGGCGTTGGTGTGGGGGGGAATTTTTCAATTCGAAAATATTTCTATATTTCTATTGTAAGAACATTATATTTGTAGTTGCGCCTCTATTACACAATTAAAATTTTTATTTTCAACAAAATCTAAAAATATCGCCGTCTCAAAATTTACATGCATACTTGTTATATTCATATTTGTTATTTTTAAAATATTTTAACTTGCAATAGATTATTAATAAATATATTCCCAAACTTGATGTCACGTTTTACCTAATTCCACAAAATACTAAGAAAAATATTTAAAATAAAAGATTTGAGTGGGGTTATAAATAGTGCACAAAATCTCTATAAATTCAAATTTAATGAATCCTTCAATCCTTCTAAAATCCTTCTAAAAATTTTTAAATTATTATCTAAATCTTCTAATGTAGTTAAAACAATTCACAAAAAATGCTTTAGAAGATAAAATTTTCATGAATTCATAATTCAGTACAAAAAGAGTTAAAGGACAATTCAAGCACAAAAAAAAAAAAATTGCAACTGAAGTCAAGAAACATATTTATTTCAATATCGAAATCCATTTAGCTGTCCATCCAAAAATGCTGGTCTGGAATTTGAAGGCGGAGGAAGTACTTCGAAAACATATTTAACCAATTGTAAATAAATATACAGTGTGATTGTTCAATTAAAACTTATAAATATGAATTCGATTTGAAGCATATATCATGATCGTCTACAATAGTTGATGACAAACACTCTGTAGTCTTCAAACGAAAATTTACATACCTTATTTAAAAATACCTTATTAGTACACAATTGAAACAATATGACATGGCATAGAATTATTCATGACAATCACCTCATCTATAAAAAATCTACAAATAATTTAAAAATAAAGCTTAAATCATTTCTTTGAAAATCATTTATTTTAATGAATTCAAAGATCCCACCACCGAAATACGTTGCCAATGAACTTGAAATCGATATGAATATTTAGAAAATACTTTTGACCTAAGTGCAAATACTTGTTCAGTGTGTGTTTTGAAAAAAGATAAACGAGTTCAGAGACAAATTATTTTAAACACACGTAGAAAAAACATCACTTTTTATTTCTCCACTGAGATATAGAGTTAGTGAAAAAAAAAAAAAAAAAAAAAAAAAAAAACGTAACGCCTATTTACCATTTTCCTAAAAGCTTTAATTCTATTTTCGTTTAACTTTAATAAAGAGTAAGATATTTGATATATATAAGATGAAAAATTCTATTCTTCTATTGGCATTTGAAAACATTTGTCTATCATTGCATTTATAAGTAATACGAGTCTAAACCCTTCGAATTCAATGACTGAAAATGATTAAAAACCTGAGTGACTGAATTTATAAAAAAATTATATTTATATTTGCTATGATTAATAAATATTATACTCGCCAGCCTAACTCTTAAAGCAAATATTATTTTTAACTAAAGTTTAATTTCAAGTTTTCAAATTATTCAAAAATTAAATTTTATTCCGATAACGTAATCCGTAACATACAATTAAGATAATGAAATTATGAAGTTATTAACTGAGGCTTTTATCTTTGGTATTAAATAATGAAAAATCAACGAAAGTTGCGCCTCTATTACACAATTAAAATTTTTATTTTCAACAAAATCTAAAAATATCGCCGTCGCAAAATTTACATGCATACTTGTCATATTCATATTCTTTATTTTTAAAATATTTTAACTTGCAATAGATTATTAATAAATACATTCCCAAACTTGATATCACGTTTGTCTAGTTACAATGTTGCATGTAAACATTCGCACTCTTTACTCGAGGATCTAATCTGGATGCCGTGACGGTGAAATCTATAAATTTAATTTTAGAATCATTCGTGTAAAATGTTTGCTTTTATCAAACAAAATACTCATTTCATTTTTATTATGGCATCATTTTCATCCACTGAAGGACTCTGAGATTAGCGTCTCAATAACGGTATCAGCGGAATGAAAAAAAATATTGAAATGTAACACCTTTATGTATAAAAATGCGTTATTTTAAGTCGTGACGTCATTTTCTGTTAAAAATTATTAAAAAGTCATTTTTAATAGTAATATGAAAATGGCTTGAGTCATGATGTAAAAATCGCTTCACCACTTTCTTCAACAATGGAAGTAATCCGATGGCCACAAATATGGTGTAATTTCATAAAGGGCGTTTAAAATTAAAATTAAAATATAAAAATGGGATCTCTCTATTATAAAAAAAAGTAACTTACGCTGTCACCGCCGCCGCCTCCGGTTTTGCATTTTTTCTAACCGGAGGTATTTCTCTGTTAATGTTACGAAAAATACTCCATGCAAAAATATGAAAATCGGCGGTATTATAGAAAAACGTTTTATAAACACGCTGGTGCAGGCAGTTTTCAAATCGAATAATTATTTTAAGAGATATTTAATGCTAAAGTTGGACAGAATCGTTCCATTAAAAAAGTTTTATAGGAGCAAAAACTATATATGAGCATTAATTCATTTTTAGATCATTTTATACGTTAGAATTTCCCAGTATACAGACTGTATTTACTTTTTTAATTTGACTCATCTTTTGAGGTTTTATTTCTATTTTAAATTCAAATTTTCAGCATTTCGAGAGATATTTTTTACTTATTTTAGAAATTGGTATTAATTTAAACTGTTGCCAACTGTATAAACAGCGCAAATAATAATGTTTGCTTCAAATTAAAAAAAAAAATATTTTACACGTGACTATTATTAACAGAAAAAAAACTTTCAAATTAGGATTAAATAATTACGTATGAAAAGCAGGAACTGATTGAAAATACTTCATAAAAACTATACTTACACGTGAATTTTAAAAGAGAAAGGATATTGTAAAATAATAAGTTCATTAACATGCGTTAGAAGTCTTAAATAGGAGAAATTACGTCACATTTACGTCACATTACACTTATTACGTAAAATGAACAAAAAGTAATATTGCATAACAATTTAAATTTAAAAATTGCGGGAGACATTATTTTGATATTTTAAGATTACATTAATAAGATTAATATTAATTTTTTTGAACGCGTTTAGACTGCTTTCGAGCGACTATTTAGTAATTCAATAAAAATAAAAAAGATTACAAGCTGAAAATGAAGTGTCATCAATAAAAATATTATTTGACAAAGAAAAATCTGTGAAGCTGAAAATAAAGAAATTGCTTAAATGGTTTAGTTAAGGTTCGTTAACCTTCTGCGTCGTTTCCGTCAAAAGAAGGCATTGGCATTTGTGAAATATATTTGCATTTTGATGCAGATTTGCTTATTATATTAGCTTATTTTCAAATGTTTAACTGATTTTATTTAATCAAAGACGAAAACAGCCATTGTATCTTTTAACAGCAGCTGATTTTTCATAAAATTCCCCATCGAAGAGAAATGAATAGAAACCCATTTATAGGGAGATCGCCACTGTTTTTTAAATTAAAATTCAATCTTTCAAAATCTGTTTAAAGCCGATCAAGTTAGCGTGCTTTTAGAGACTGCGATGTCTGAACGGGGGTGGGCAAGCGTAGCTCGTAGGGGGCCGAGCCCCCTAGTTATTTAAAAAAAAATAGCGAGTGTGGGCACATATTAATGGTAAAAGTAAAGTACTTTCACTTAACAAATTATTATCAAAATCTGTTTAGTATAAAACTTAGGCTAGATGACTAAAAAAACAGCCTTGTCTTTTAAACTAGAATATAGCCTGTCAGAATGGCGTGTTTGCATTTTCAAAAAAATTATATAGCCTTGCATTATAAAAAGAATTGTGAAGTAATGAATTTTGTCTTATCTGACTAATAGGGTCGGGTAGGGTAAAGTAAAAACAGAGTACTAATAATGCTATTTTAAAACATATTGTCAATTAACTATTTTACCTCATGGTATGGGGTAAAATAAAAGACAATTCCAACAGAAAGTTTATTTGTTTTTATTAATTGCCAAAATAATAATTATGTAACTTAAATTTTAAAAAGATGAACAGAGAAAATCCCGATTTTTTAAAAACATGCATTAAAGAAACCTGTAATGAATTTTGATAATTAAAAATCACCTTTTATCACATAAGTAAATTGCAACTATTAATTGCATTAACAATTTTTTTTCTCAAATTCTGTTATTAAATTAAAAATTTATTTCCCTACAAAATACAAAAATTTACTTATTACAATAATGCATTGATATATTTATATATATATGTTGTACACAGCGTTATATATTCCTGATATTCTAATTTTATTTTATAAGAAATATTCATTTTTCCCCAATCTCTTCAGAATTCAAAGGACATTTTAAAAAGAAAATTTCTTTTTTTTTATTTTAACTACCAGCAGAGGGCGCAACAGAGCATATATATGTTTGTTTTAATATTTTAAAAGTTCAAGACAAATGAATCAATTGTTTGTTTACTTTCATATAGGGATAGATAGAGCTACCAATCTAATTTTAACTGAAGTTAACGCAGCAGAATATATAGATAATTGAATGTAAGTCATCTCGTGAATGTTAATTTATTTTGAATAATCTGTCCAAAAATGCAACTTTTGCGAATAGTGAAAAAGAAAGCACGTTTTAAGATTGCAAAATCAAATCAACATTCACTCGTGATGCCAATTGTACAACACAAATTCCAAATCCAGAAACAAATGAATGACTCTTTGAATGAATCATTAAGAAATACGTACGACATCCGATTTTGTTCTTAAAATATTTGTAAAAGCATAATAAAGCCTATAAATAAATTGAAATATGTTTATTTTTAGAAAGGAAACGTTAATCTGGTACAAAATAATTCTCAGGAATGAATCACAGAATTCAGCGATATTCACTGAACACTATGAAGCGTTCTCATTGGGCAGAAAATAGATAGCCTTGAAAAACAGAGGTAATTTTTCGCGATATTTTTAACAGTGTATACTGAAATCAAACTGTAAATAAATGTAAACAAAAGTGAAAAACGTGTTTCAAAATATTAATGTGCTTTTGCAAAATCTTTTAAGAGCATTTAATGAATAGCTGAAAGAGTCATTCATTTGTTTTTGGATTTGTAATTTGTTCTTATGAATGGCAACAGTAATCGCTTGTATACATCGGAACCCTGTTGTTCGTATTTGGTTATTTTTAAATTAGATCTTAAAGCGTTATATAATTGTATACTTTTTGAAGGTTTTAGAAAAATTGAAGAAGAATATATTACATAACGAATAGATCGACAGATTAAATAAGGCAGTCGGCAAATACGGCATTGGAATACTAAAGCCTAACATGGCCGCGTTTGGATTATCAGGAAACGGATGAGTTCACTACCGGAAGCGTTATACACTCACTGCTTTTATATATATAATACAAGCAAACGCCGCGGCGGCTTTGCTCGCGTAATATTTTAAATATGCCAAGTGACATTTATATGTCTAATTTTTATCAAAAGGTACTAACTAAATTTTTATTTTATTAAAAGTTTTTTTATTAAAAGGTACTTATTACTTTTAGGAATAATTCAAAAATTACTATTTAAAACACAGTTTGACTAAACATCATTATTACACTGCATTAGGCAGAAATGAGACTTAAATTAATAAAACGAAATAAAACTAAATAAATGATAATTTAAAAAATATTTTGAAACTTTTATGCTGAGTTAATACGCTCATTTCAGTATTCATTTGAAGTTTTGAATTTTTTAGAAACAATCTCCTTACATCTTAAAATTAACTAACATGTCAAATTCCAAGTCCTAACACCTCTCTCAACATAAAGGGCTGTGTTGAAATAGGAACTGTCACCATTAATTTGCCAACATTAATTTTGAAATCGGTTTGTATTTCCTAATATTCCATAGAAATGTAATTTATAAAGCTTTTAAAGGCCTTTTTTAGAACGTTTGTTGTTCCTGTGAACCCCAGGTGGTAAAATCATCGGCATAAAATATAACCTGTGTAGGATCGGAGACTGTTACCATTGATTTGCAACTATTACTTTTATAATCCGTTTATATTCATTGAAATTGCATAGAAATTTTAATTTAGGACTTTTTTAGAATGCTTTCCACACCTCCCTTTCGCTTCACCCCTTTTTAATTCGAATTTATTTTCGACAGTCCTTCGAGGGCATTTATATTTTATAAGCAACTACCATGCCATATTTACAGTTTCTAAGATTTTCAGTATCACAGAAATCGCAATTTAGAATGTTTTTTGCTCCTGCAACCCTCTGATGTTAGTGGTACAGACATAAAATATACATTATGTTTGAGCAGATTCTATCACCAACAATTTGTCACAATTATTTTTTAAATCGGTTTGGTATTTGATAATGTTGCAGAAAAATTGTAATTTAGAACGCTTTTCGCTCACTGCATCTTTTTAAATTTGGAATTTTCTTTCGACTGTTCCTAGAAAGCAGCTGCATTTTGTGAGTAAATACCATGCCATATTTCAAAATGTTAGACCCCTCAGTTGTGCAAAAAACGCAAATTAGGACATATTTTGCTTTTGGAACCCTCAGATGGTAGTGACATCAATATATAGCCTATGTTGGAGCAAGGACTGTCACCATTGATTTGAAAGCATTACGTTTGAAATAGATTTGGTATTTCCAGAGATTGAGTAGAAATCGCAATTTAGAACGTTTTTCGCGCATTTTCACTCCTTTTTAAATTTCCAATTTTTTCAAAACTGTTCTTAAAGACCACTTATATCTAATGAATATGTACCTTACATAATTTCAAGTTGCTAGCCACTACCGATCACAAAAATTGAAATTTAGAACATTTTTTTGCTCCTGCAACCTCTAGGTCATAGTGATACCGACAAGAAATAGCGTCTATGCTAGAGCAGAGGTTGTCAGCATCAATTTCCTACCATTACTTTTGAAAGCAGTTTGATTCTTCCTGACATATTGCTGACAAATCGGCATTTAGAACGTTTTTAGAACGCTTTTATCTCATTTTCACCCATTTTATATATCAAATTTTTAAAGAAATGTTCTTAGAGATCGCATTTATGTCTAATAAATATATACCATAGAAAATTTCATGAGCCTAGGTCATTTCATAATTCAAAAATCACGTTTTTAGAGCGTTTTTAGTTCCTGCATCTCCTCTGAAGTAGTGGAAACAGATATAAAATATAGCCTATCTTGGAGCAAGAGCTGTCACCATCATTTTTACACCATTATATTTGAAGTCGGTTCAGTATTTCCTGAGCTTGCATAGAAATCGCAATTTAGAACGTTTTTTACAACGCTTTTTGCATATTTTGACCCATTTTCAAATTTCGATTTTTTTTTAGGAAATGACCTTAAAGATCATTGATATCTAATAACTAACTACCATTCCAAATTTCATGATTCTAGGCCCTTCCATAACGCAAAAACCGCAATTAAGAATGTTCTTTTCTTCTGCACCCCCTTTGGGGTAGTGGCACCGACATAAAACACAGTCTATGTTGGAGCAAGGGTTGTCACCATCATTTTGACGCCATTATTTTTTAAATCGGATTAATATTTCCTGAGATTGTGTAGAAACCACCATTTAGAACGTTTTTTAGAACGATTTTCGCGCATTTTTACCCTTTTTAAATTTCGAATTGTTTAAGAACTGTTCTTAAAAATCCTTTATATCTAATAAGTAGCTAATATTTCAAATTTCATATTTCTAGGCCCTTCAGTAACGCAAAAAGTGTATTTTTAGAACGATTCTTGCTCCTGCACCTCCTTTGGGGTAGTGGCACCGACATAAAACATAGCCTATGTTGAAGCAAGGGTTGTCACCATCATTTTGACAACATTATTTTTTAAATCGGTTTGGTATTTCTTGAGATTGTGTAGAAATCGCCATTTAGAACGTTTTTAAGAACGCTTTTCGCGCATTTTCAGACCTTTTAAATTTAGAATTGTTTAAGAACTGTTCTTACATATCATTTACATCTTATAAGTAACTAATATTCCAAATTTCATATTCCTAGGCCTTTCAGTAACGCAAAAAATCGCATTTTTAGAACGTTTTTTTGCTTCTGCACCCCCTTTTGGTCAGTGGCACGGATATACGATATAGCCAACGTTCAAAGTTGCACTAACACCACCATTTTGATACCATTACTTTTGGAATCGGCTCGGTAGTTCCAGAGCTTACCTCCTACAAATAAACAATTTTTACCTCTTTATAATATTAGTATAGATATAGCTATTTAAGGGAGATATCAGCATTGACACTAAAAAAAGGTAACCTTTTCTATTCGATAATTATGTTATTTGGAATTTTATGTTAAAATTGCTTTATAATACCCAAATCCTTATGATGTTACAGTCAAAAAGAGTCAATTCTGGAACACTTCTGGGGAAACGGGAACACTTTTAAAAATTTTCATCGTAATTGAAAAGTGTTTATGAATTCGGTTTGTCTGTCTGCCGTCTGCCTCAGCTCTAACTCGCGTAAATATACACTGATTGTCATGCTATTGATATATGATATTCAAGTTTACTATGGCTTGTTTTGTAATGAAAATGAATGGTATAGTATTTATAGTTCGTTTACAGGAACACTAAAAAGAATTCCGCTACATTAAGATTCACAGGGAAAATCTTTTTGTGGTGTATTTTTATACGCTACTAATTTCAAACAATATGTTTCATTGTTTCATTGTTCAATATGTTCCATTGATTTTATAGAATATGGAGAGCATAGTATTAATCTTTCATTTACTGGGCACAAAAATAATTCCGTTGTAATACTTTCTATGAGCAGTTATCGCTGAATGTGTGTTTTTAGTTGTCGTACGTACTTATTAATGTAACTAATATTTTTTCATTTAAATCGTTGTGTATAAAATACGTGGATCATATACAGGGCTGCACATGACGTATTGAGTACATTTCCGTTTTCAACGGAAATTGTCTAAAAGAAAATTTCAACTGTGCTAAGCATTGTCTAATTCAACTATATTTTAGTATACTATGAAGTATATATAGAAATCTTAAGGTAATATAGAGAACTCACAAAATAATTCGGATATTATTCTGAATATCCATGTTAATTGCTGAAATTGATTTTTCAAAGGTTTTAAGAGTTTGTCAAATTATGTTCACATTTTCGTAATCCTATTGCTTGTAATGTTTATTTATAGTAACATTTAAAATTACTGGCTGTGTTATAAATTAGATCATTTTTTCGTAAATTTTCTAATTGCTATCTTTATACTTTTCTTATAATAGAAAACTTTTATTTTTTTTATTTTTTTTTTTTTTTTTTTATCGAACTATGATATGACGCATAGTCTAGCTTAAGTACATGTATTAGTTTAGGTTCAATAGTTCATAATTAGTAAAATTATTGTTAATTAATGTTGTGTCTTATTACTATTATTATTATTATTATTTTAATTTTTTTTTCCTTTGACTGCCTCCTGTCTTTATATAAAAGCCCACGGAGCCAGTTTTTATCCGGTGGTGGAAGGTAGAAAGGCGGAGTCTCATCCCCCTCGCAACGCTTAGTTTGCCAAGCATTTCGGATCAAAATTAACTCACGGTGCAACTTGTCTTTCTGCGGCGGCCCATTCTTTTCTCTACCCCCCCCCCCCTCCCTCCACACACACACACACACCAAAAGTAGCATCTTCGTTTCAACAATGCATCAACAATTAGGCTTAAAATATTCCAGGCAATCCTAATTAGATCGGATTAGATTTTTTTCCGCCATGTGATTTGTTTTTATTTGCTGTGCTCAAAAAAAAAAAAAAAAAAAAAAAAAAAAATATATTAATCCGAGACCCATCCAAAACGAACACACTTCAACCCGAAATAAAAGAAAATTAATCCATATTTTAATACATTTATGGAAAAATAGTCAGCAATTATATCTCTAATATCACGTTTATTTCTCTGTAGAAAATGAACGCATACATTTTCATTAATATTAAAAATCCTGAGCATTTAGGACTTTATATTGGAAAATCGGATCAACCAAAACGAGATCCGAATCGAGCGTTGGGTTTTAGTCGTGTTAAAATGGGTCACGCGACCCGATGTAAGATAATACCCGCAACCCAACAATAATTTTCTTTTTATCAGAAACCGGCTATGAGGGAAAATTGATTGACTATAAAATGCAATGAAAAATTAGTCTATAATCAGGTATCTAATAATATTTTTATGTTCAAAATGAACTTGTAAACGTTTGTTCATGTTCAAATACGTCATTTTTTCAGCCGAAGTAAAATTCTGATCTTTTCTTTGAAAAATCGGATTAAACCAAACCTAACCCTCAAAATTTAAAACCTACCCAAAACTGAAACTTTTTTCCTAATTACTGTTCAATTCATCAAAATATTTCACAGTGAAATTCAGAATCCGGTCGTTTAAGCCGATATTCAATGAGTAGGGTTTCTTTTGTTGATTTGTAATAAGAGTGTTTGTGGTTACCTTAGTTATAATTTGTAGTTATCCTAGAATTGAATAAAAATACTTTAAAGTAGAGTCTACATCGGATGTAGAAAAGTATTTTACTGAGGGTCTTTTTGCGAGTTTTAAATACGATTTAATATTGTAATCATCGTTGCAATATTTTTTTAGATAAATATATTTACCAAACTTATTTTTTAGCGTAGTTTATGGGAATTCTTTTCTTCAATGGCCTTTTTTTGAGGTCTCATGATGCTCTTTTTCTTCTCACTATGTAATGTTATACATCCGTGATGCATTTGTTCTCTAGAATATTCTCTAGGCTCCTATGCTGAGTGATTTGGTCTCCTTGAGTGAGTGAATTCATTTCAATTCATTTCATTTGATTGACATCATCTTTGACTTTATTCAACTGTGAAGTTTTGTTATATTTATAGTATTCTGAATGTGTTGAAAGTGTTCAATAATCTATGCTTGAAGCTTGATTTTTAGTTCTTGTTTAGGTTCTTATTGACACGTTCATAGCTTAAGTTATTTGTTCTTTCTGGCTTTCTATACAATTTGAATTTCTTTTAAGACTGCTATATCATTTCGATTCCCGAACTTCGTATTTGTAATAAAATGATAATATCTGAAGTAGTAATAATGATATTTGATAAGTAATAAACAACAACAACATTATTATTAATAATAAAAATAATAAGAAAAATATTTAATAATAATAATATGTTATGGTGGTAATAATCCTCCTTCCATTCATAGCCTGTTATAAAACATTTGTTCGAAATAAATTTATTAGGATTGGCTTCTATGGACTTTCTTTTAACTTTGACTAGTTTTTCTCCTCGGAGAAAAAATTACGAAATAGAAGCAATCACACTTTTTAAAAACTCGATAGGTAATATCAGTTGATACTCATCCCATTCACATTCATCAGATCCGATTGATAGCCTTTTCTTTTAAAAGTGGTTGGTATCGGTAAATAAACACTTCATATATGTTCACTTTCGTTTAGGTTTTTAGCGTTTATTTTTAAGGTAAAACATATATTCTTGAATAAATATTGCCTCAGTTCTATTTTACTGTGTTTTTTGTGATTAATCAGCGTCAAATCTAAAACAATTTCAAAGCATATTGCGCATAGCGCATTCTGACAAGAAAAGAAATGAAATAGCAAGCGGATTTTGTAAGGATGAAGGAAACGTTATACGCAGTAATTGAACTGCCTTTAAACCTGTTCGGAAACTGAAAGTACCATTCTAAAAAAATATCAACAAAAATCGAAAAACTAAAAACTAGCCCCGTTAGAGATCGATCTCGGGAAGCATGTACAAAAAAATGTCATTTACTCATATTAAAATGCAAGCGAGAAATTTTAAAATAACTTTCGCATAACCTTCATATCTTCGGCTGTTCTTCGCATGGCTTCTGTATACTCTTAAGCCATACGTGCTTAGCTGCATTTGGAAAAACAGGGAGAATATTTTCATGCTATTCTGTGACAGTCTCACTTCTTAAACATACAGCTATGACATGTATTTGTTTTTGTTTTTTATTTCCTCTTATGCTTTTTTCCCAACCAAGATTTTCCAGTACTACATTCAAATGAAACACCTTATATTATGGTATAATAATCAACAGGGTGCCCATAAACATCTAAACGTGCTTTAACGTTTCGCCGGATTGAGATACGTTGTCAATATACAAAGCAAAACTTTTTTTAAATAATAGAGGTATTAATATTCAGTTGATGAATTAATCCTGGCATTAATTTTCAAGAATTTAAACTCTTTAAAATTTAATGCATTTGTAGGATCTTGTAAGTTGTATTTAGAAAAAAGTATTCATGCCCCGGAAAAAAATATACTACAAAATCAATTTTTTACGCCCAAAACTCCCCAAGTTATGATGCCGAGTTATCTATTTTTAAAACTATATGTTACAAACATATCGGCTGTTAATTTTTAGTACCAAGCTCCGGAAGTTCATAAAATTTAAGGAACAAAAATGCAATATGTTTTGTTCGTAAAAGAGTGAACATTTTACTGTTTTACATGTAACAACATAGAGAATATGCTTAAGTGCGTAAACCTATGTACCATGTAAAAAGAGAAACTTTTTGAAAATTATATCCACTATTTCATACACATAATTCTAATTTCTAAAAATTTTTAAGTACGTTTGCAATTTATATTGAATTTGTATCTTTAACAGGTAAAAAATTAAAGCTCGTTCCAAACTTCTTGGGCCACTTTGTATCAGCAATTACCGTACGTAGTAGGTTTTGCGCCATGTCTACTAACGAAAATGTTGAACTAATAATGTTTTGCTATCAGTAACACTATGTAACCATGAAATTTCTTCTGATAAGAAAGTGTGCAAGTCTGTAGGACAAATAATCCACCGAACACAGATATCACCATGAAAAGCATTCATTAGCGCTTGTATAGAAACATAGATGCCGAAAGATTAAAAAAATATATATATATCATAAAATATATTTTTTAAAATAAATTTGTTATTTGTTTTTTAAAATAAATTTAATATAACTTTTAAAATAAATAATTGTAACATATAAATCTTTTAGTATAAATCGATTTCTAGAAGTTTCAGTCATGCGAAACCAAAACTATAACTCATTACATGAAGTATTTTTGGGGAGTTATGCTTAAAACAGTAACCGCATTGCAGTTCGTTATCCAAGTATATTAAAAAGAAAATGAACATTGCAAGTTACAGACGTTGCATGTGTATAATTCCTAAACTACTTCATTGATTGGTTTTCAGATTGGTAACCAAAAGTAAATTTTGCCGAAGAACCCACATATGAAAACGAAATGGGTTCTCGATACTTAAAATTTCCAAGTTTGTTAGTTACCACATACAGACGGCCCACTACGCATTTTATTTTTAATATAAACTGAAACGAGACGAAATTCCCAATAGAAAGGCAATTTTTGTGTTTCATTGACACAATTTTATGATTAAAAAAAGTGAAGATTCGCTCGTCTGTCCCCTTTTTAACACTTTCCAACATAGTTGAAAAGTGTTTATAATTTTTGCTTCTCTGGATATCTGCCCTTCTGTCCGAGCACTAACACTTGTAACATACTCGATTTCCCTGAATTATTTCTATGTTATCGACGTTTACTATAGCACGATCGCTGTTGAAAATGAGGTATGGAGCAATTATAGTTCATTGACAGGCACTGTCAAAAGTATGCCGTTTCATTACGGTCAATGGGAAAAATCATTTGAAATTCATTATAATGATGATAGACAATTTCATATATAATGAAATTGATACGCATTTATGAAATGCGCTAAACATGCATTCTGTAGAATATGGGGGGCAAAGCATGTATTATTCATTTACTGGGACACACAAATAATTACGTTTCCTACTGGTGTTTGAGGAAAAACTGTTTGCAGAGTATTTTTATTCGGTTATACTATTTCAAATATAATGGAATTAATTTGATATACATTACTGAGGCTTACTAGAAAATACTTCCAGTATAACAGTAGGTACTTAGAAGTTATCGTTTATTTACAGGGACAAACAAAAGATCCGAATACTGTACTGTATCTGAAGTAATGTCTATTAGCGATAATTGCTGGAAGTGTGATTACATTTATGGTGATATACAGGTCTCCACAAATGAATTCGCAAATATTGTGGAGTATCAGCATGAATGATTTAAAGACGGCTTTTAATTGAGTTATGCAATTTCAAGTTGAATTATATTGATTATACTACTAAAAGTTGTTTGTAGATTATAAATAAAATCTTATACAGGGCCACGCAAAGAACTGGATACATGACCGTCTAGAAATTATAATGTCTGAAATTGTGATTTCAGTAGTTTTAATCGTGTATAAGCATGAATTAAAATTTTGTTAAATATGTGGCGCGGATAAAAGTCTGGTGCTAATATACAGGGCTATACAGAAAAATTCAAGCATATTTTCGTATATTCGCAGAAAGTACTGAAGGTGAATATTCAACCCAAGATTTGCATTTTTTTACTAAACTAAGTTTTATTATACTATACAGAATATAAATAAAATTATAGATTAAGGGGGTCCGGGACTCAAAAATCTTCAAATTTTCTAACAAACTTTTATTGCATTAAAAATTTGTCTTTTTTTTCTTCTTAAAATGACATTTAAATAATGTTTCTATCTTAATTGGAATAGAAAATATTAATTTTTTCGTTTTGTTTTGTTTTTAAAATCTAGCTTTCAAGCAATGGCTGTCGTGGGAATGACTTCTTGTGAAAATGCGTTTTTCTGCATGATAGATTTTTTTCCAATTTCCCGTATTTAAATAGTTATAAGTCAAGAACCATTAAAGATAAACAGCTCAAACTTGGAACATATCTTTTTCAACTGTTTTACTTTCATTTTGATTCAGCAAATTTGAAAAAAAAAATTATTTTGAAAATAGGATTTTTTTTTATTTTAAGTTACATCATTTTTTTAAATTTTTATTTTAAATATTTTCTTTAATTTTTATTTAAATTAATATTATTAAAAATACTGAATCAAAATAAAAAATTATATATTTCTGTTTATTTAAATGAAAAAAAAAACTTGAAATTCTACAAATAATATTTCGAGTTATAACGATTTTAAATTACCCCACTTTTTTAATAAATTTTTAATTTTTAATTAAAAAAATTATGAGAAGTTTTATCGTGTGATATTCTTTACAAATAATATGTTTAATCATCACAAAAAATTTCAAAATTTTAACTCAATAAATAAAAATTATTTTAAAATGTGTCCCGGACCCCTTTAAAATACAAGGTTGCAAAAACGAGTTGAGTAACTTTTCCCCATTCGGTCGGTAATTTCTGAAATGTGGCTTTCAAATGTGTTATACGTTTTGTAAAATATTTACTTAAATATTTGTTTATCTTATTAAACAGCGAAGATTCGTTAATGATTCCAGAAGTGCTCGAAAGTGTTTCATAATCTATGATTGTCGAATGATTTGTCTTTCTTGATTTTTCTTCACGAGACTAAACTTAATAGAAATTTGTAAAAATGTATTGAATTTAATATTGTTAATTGCATCATGATTGACGTTCTTGTTTTTGGATAAAATCATTTCCTTTTATTTTATCTGATTGAATATATTTACCAAGAAGTCTGTATTAAGGCATAAATGTAGCTGCATATTACAAAGTAACCGTATTCAATCCAGCTTTATTATGGTCATATTCATGTTAACAACAAAATCATTAAATATTTCTTATTTTCATATCGAAAGAATTAACTTGATTACTGTAAAAAAAAAAAAAATAAATAAATAAAATAAATCTGTATTTCTACAGATGTAAAGTTACATGCTTACTAAACTTTCATCTGTAGCTGTACAAAAAAACCTGCAAATCTACAATACTAGTTTTTGTAAAGCTACATAAATGTGTAACTTTACAAATAAATTGGCTAAAATTACAGTAATCTTACTAAAATTTTATCTGTAACCCTGGTTCTAGTTACATGAAAAACTCTAGGCATCCCAGTTTCCGAAAAAATTCTTATTAACCTTACAGATTTCTTTATTTTTGGCGCAAAAGTGTGTCTGTTACATGAACTTTTGTAGTTACTGTTACGTAAATAGTTCTTGGAATCCCAGTTTCCTAGAAAAACTTTAGTAACTTTACAGATTTTTTTTACAGTGATCAATTTTGGTTCCAGAGCGTTATTTTATATTTTCATTACTTCTAGTGGATATAATAATATTTTTTAACAAAAATAGTATTTCATTTACTTAGAAAATGGAGTAAAATTATTTTCCAATGAGGATATCTCAACAACTGCAAGCGAAGTAGTTTCATAAAAAAAAAAGCAATATTTAAATGGAAGCAAAAATCAGAAAAATACTATGTTGAAAATAAACGTGATTTATGAATTCAATTCTACTTCTTCGAACACATTTCTATTTTTTAGTAAATTATTATTACTAGATATTCTTTATATCAAGGAATTTATATTTTTGTAAAAGTATATGAAAAAGAAAAATGTATCTATTATGGATATTACACATTTATAGAAAACTTTCTGGAAAAATATAATTTTCCTGTATATATAAATGCATGAGGATGAAGTGTCAATGATTTTTCCTAGTAACGTGAAAAGTTAACAAGACTTGGCGATGAAGATGTATTTTGAAATCATCCTAATTATTTTGATTGTGGCAATGATGAGCGTAAAAGGTAAGAGTATGTTTAACTGATTTTTGTCGAAAAAGGCTTTATGCCATATCTCCATTGTTTCATTATTATTATTATTGTTGATTATAACTTTTGTATAGATTTTTATATTTAAGCTTTTTTTACTAATGTGTATTTCATGTTGTCAATGTCCCTTATTTATTTTAAACAATGTAAATTTTAATTTTAAAATCGTATTTTTTAATCAAAATGGGAATATGTTGTTGAGATTGTCTGCAGAAAAATTTTAATTTTAAATGAACACTATAATTTCACAGAATGAAGTCGAACAAGCTTTCAAAGAGGCAGTAAATTAAAAATAAGAGAAAAATTTAAACATGTATGAAACAAAACACCAGTCATATTTATTTGCGTATTCTCGATAGATGACAAGGGGGAATAATAAACATCTACTTTTATTGCAGGAGGAAAATACTTTCTGAACTTTTTCAAATATTACCTTGTTGCGATTTTCGTCTGGTAGAGCTTTTTGTACAACGATAGTAAAGTAATGCATTTTGAAACTGAGTGTATAATAAGTCAGTTTTGCAATTTTTTTTCTTAATAAATGTGTAACTAATGACGTATACGTAGACAAATAAATTATATAATTTTTTACAGAGCTATGATAATGTTAACATTATCTTTATTTTTAAAAATCCGCCAATGCTTCCCACTTTAAAACATAAAGGATATTTTTATCGGCAGAAGCCTTAAACAGATTGTCAATATTTTAAGGCTATTAACGACGGAGTAATAGTTTGAAATTCCTACTTTGATTATGACAGTCTTTTTAGTTGTTTAATAACATAATAAATATGAACTTAAACGTTTGTTAAATTTATCTGCAACATTTCAATTAAAATCATCTATCAACTACATTTTTATAAAAACAAATAGTTTACTTTTGTTTATGCAAATCTGAATAACAATACTAAATTACATTTATTATTTATTTAAATAGGAGGCTCTGCTCCTTAGGGATCGTTCAAGTATTACGTAAGCAGTAAGTGGATGAGGGGGGGGGGGTCCAGTGTTTGCTTATTTTTGCTGACAAGGGGTAGAGAGGGGTCATGAAAATTCTTACGTAAGCATTAGACAACGAAGCAACTATAGTTTAACAACAAAAAGCAAAAGAGAATGATTTAGATGAGCGTTCTGCGGATGTTGAACGAATGAGAAAAAAGATATGCAGTAAACAAGGACTGGAAACGAGGATCATACCAGCCCACCACTACATTGAAAACTTAAAAATAGACAATGCGGAAACATGGATTCAAAGATCTAGGACAACAGACTCAAATGTGAACGCCAAACACATAATATTCCTATGATTCTTGTTAAAATTTTTAGTTATGTGCCTAAATAAGTTAGGGCCGGTTGTATTTTTTAAAGTTTTTATTTTGTTGTTGTTGTTGTTCAATGCGATAAATAATAATATATAAAAACTATTTTGTATTCTATGAATTGTTTAATCCCATAAGTAACAATATATTAGACAGATTTTTTTTTCTTCAAAACCAGAACCCCTATGTGTCTGTTTATATAAATTTGCTGGATTAATAATGCAATTTATCGCCAACTGTAATTTTTTATGTCAAATAGTGTTGATGTTAGAATGTCATAAAATCTTACGTAAGCAAAGTGGAGGGGTCTAGTATTTGCTTATTTTTCCTTACAAGGGGGAGGGAGGAGTACAAAATGACTAAAAATATGCTTACGTAATACTTGAACGGCCCCTTACGAGCTACGCTCGGCAAAGCCCTTTCAGACACCGTAAACTATAGAAGCACGCTGATTTGATCAGTTTAAAAAAAAAGAATTCGGAAGAATGAATTATCTATCTATTTATATAAAATCCAAGTCTCTGTGTGTCCCTCACTATTCCGGTAGGACCGCCTCATTGAAATGAGTAATTGTTGAAAAATAGCAGGGTTACCACAGTAGCGCCAAATGTTAGCCAATTTGGCGATAGCTGGATAATTTGGCGAAGTTCCCATTTAAAACCATTAATCTTTCATAATGGAGGTCACCGAAATTTAATTTAAACTCCACTCTTTTAAGATATTTTTTTGAAATCGATGGGTGAGAATTTAAAGTACATCTTTACATCTTCCTTCCGATGCTACTAATAAAATAACCGCCAATAGACAACGGTATACTGTGTGAGCTCCTAACTGCGCGATTTTAATATGCTTTAGGTACTTTTCCAGTGTAGGTAGGTGCCTTGGCGAAAAAGGAAATTTGGTAACATATTTTCCGTGAACCTATTCACTGTTTCATTTTATATACACACGCATTTTTTTCGATATTTATACGATTTATTTAACATAAAAAAGCCGTTTCTCTAATTTTATATAGAAACAGATGTAATTTGTACATAAAAACATCAATAATATTATACATATAAAACAAACAAAAACGCTCATCAAATTTGTTTTCATAGCTGTTTATATGATTTGACAACAAATCTCGATATTTTTCCGTTATACGGACACCATGCCAAAATGTATGCTAATGCGCCAATTATTTCAAAATCCTAAAAGATATTTGTAATTTTATGCCAGCAGTTTAATATGAGTTTTATTTTATTGCTTTATTTTATAGCAGTTATTTGTTCACTTATTTTAAGTATATATTTGTGATTTGATGAAATAGTTCGTAAAAGTCTGGAATTTTCAAATGTTATATTTTTTAAATGCTCACTTTAGTATCGACAATGGTTTTTCTTTTATTTTTCAAATGCTTCAATTCACGATTTTGCGCCAACTATTGCGCTTGGCGACAATGGTGTCCGCATAACGGAAAAGTACCCAAATCTCACTTTCTGATGCCCAAATTACACCAAGCATTTTTTTAAAAAATGCCAAAGCCCCTGCAGTGGAAAAGTACCAAACTGTCTATTATTTTGCACTATCCGTGTTATAGTTTGTACTATATGCAAGGGGAGTGGAGCGAAGAGTTTAAACATTAAATATTAAAGTTTCGGCACAGATGTCATATACGTATATTGGCGCGATTTTTTTCTGACGCCAATGTCATATACACAACTGGTACGTAACTGGGACCAAAGTGTCGTAATTTTGCTTGATATGGTAATCCGGATGTTGTTGTTTATGCTGTTGATGTTTTCGCCAAATTGGCGTCGGAAAAAAATCGCGCCAATATATGATAACGTATATGACAACTGTGCCAAAGTTTCTATAAAGCAGTATAAGACTAAAAAATTAAGAATAAAATAAATGCAAAATAAGGCTAAAGAAGAAAGAAAAATCACGCGTTAAGCATAGAATATGAAACACTTTCCAACACATCCTGAATGCTTTAACAAAACTTCGTTATTTAGGGAAATAAGGTAAATAAGATAACGTTACTTCTTAGATATCCCGTCGACCAATTTCGCCAAATTATATAAATCGCCAAATCAATAGTAAAACATTAACAAAAATACAAATATAACGTCGAATTAATGGTTTTATTGGCCATTATTGGCATTTAATCTTAATATTAATTAATTAATGGCAACCATTATTGGCAATTAATCTTACAATTTGGCGACAGTAATTTGGTCGACGGGATAACTAAGAAGCACCAAGATAACTAAGTAAACATTTTAGAAAACGCATAAAAAAAATTAAAAAATTGATTTCAGCAGTTACCGTCCATAGTCAATAGTACCGTTATTACATGCCACTATTTAGCTAAAATTTAATTTAAACTACTCTTAAAACTACTGAAATCACATTTCCAGATATTATCATCCATAGACGGTTATGTATCCAATTCTTTGCGTGACCATGTATATCATTTTATCTATATTCTACAAACATTTCTTAGGAAACTAAATGCAGTTCAGCGTAAAAATGCATAACTCCTTTAAAAACCATCTTTAAACAATTTACTCTCATACTCAGTAACGCTTACGAATTCTTTTGTGTAGCCCTGCATATGAACTGTAGCATTTATACACACAGTATAGTATGCATAAATGTAGTGAAACATAAAAGCGCATATCATAATTAAAAATGCATTTCTAGCAATCATTGCTTATGTACAATACTTCGGAGAAAAGTTTCTTGGCGAGAAAGAAGTTTGCCAACGTATTTTCTGGCAACCTACTTACTGCTTCATACTCACAAGCAATTTTTTCCATATGTATACAATTTGGCACAGATGTCATATATTTTGGCGAAAACATCAACAGCATAAACAACATTCGGGTTACAATTACAAGCAAAATAACGACACTTTGGCGCCAGTTAAGTACCCGGTGCGTATATGACATCAGCGTCAAAAAAAAAAAAAAAAAATCGAGCCAATATGGGCGTATATGACATCTGTGCCGACAATTTAATATAAAAAAAGCTACTTACCCATTTTTATAAAGAAACAGAAGTAATTTTTGCACAGATGTCATATACGCATGGGGGTTGGCGTGATTTTTCTATGACGCCAATTTGGCGGAAATCTCGATTTCGAATACCAGTTACTTATATATTTTTCAATTATTTGCTATCATTTTGAAAAGGAAATAACTATAAATAAATAAACGTTTGAATAATAACTATAGAACAAAGCAGTTTATATAATTAAAAAACAGAAAATAAAAGTAAATAAACAATTTATTAATAAATAAAAAACAATAGCCGGGTTTCCATAGCAGGCAAAATAACACCATTTTGGCGCCAGTTAGGTATCCCGGTTCATATCTGAAATCTGTGCCGTAATTTGTATATAAAAAAAATTATATATATTTAGAAACGATTTTTTTATGTATATAAGTGCATATATAAACAAAGATAAAAGTTCATTAGATTTGTTTTCATAGCTGTTTATATATTTTCGCAACATATCTCACTTTCTGATGCCCGAATCGCGCCAAGCTTTTTTTAAAAATGCGCTATAATGGAAAAGTACTTAAATAAATAATTAACAGAAATAACAAATTATACAAACTAAAACTTTTTATTTCGAGATCAAAGCATTGTTTTTAATTTCGATTAAAAATACATATATCCTTGGATAACTTCAATTAAAATTAGGTTCACAACTTAATATCTCATTCCATAAACCTAAACAAACACAAGTGATTCATTCTTCGTGAAACGTCAAAAATATTAAATCATTGAGGCAATCATTCACAAAGTAAGTTCTCCAACAATCAATGGGTAATATTCTAATGACGTCATAGTAGGTAAAATGGTGGCGGTATCGTTTGTTTATGGTTTGTAATCACAAAGATTTAATTTTGCAATGTCTCTTAGTTACATTATTTTATTGTCATAGTGAGCTCAGAACAAAAGCCTATTTTTTCATTATTTAGTTATTAAAGATGGAAAAAAATCATAAATGCATGATTTGAAAATTTTAAATAATTTTCTTTCTTAATACTAAAAAATAACATCGGGAAGTAACAGCGGGTTTAAGTTAAATAAGTTTAACTGTTTAATTCTGTTGTAATATTCAAAATAACTGTATTTATTAGATTTCAGTACTCAACATCAGGGCCTGATGAAACTTTGAAGTTAGAGGAATTACAATGTCATTTCAGGACCTTTCTTTTGGAGAAGCTTTTCTAAATTCCACATATACATGGTAAATCTTCAGTGTTAGAAATATTATTCCTAGGACTGACATAACACGTGAACGGCCTGCAATTTTACACAAGTTTTTGAAAGCTACTTTATATCAGAAATTTTACTAAAAACTGGTTACTTTTTTGCTATAGCTGCCCACACTATTAGGATTATGACAAGTTGCAGCCAATTTCGCCAACGTCGTAACCAAGATCGTGAAGCACACACATATAATACCATATAATACCATTTCATGAAATCGTATACTATAATTTAATAGTTTTTAACCTTACTTCAAGTGTGTTATTTATTTATTTTTAAGGCTCAAACAATCTAAATTGTCCAACATATAAATTAAAAAAAATGTAAACAAAGATTGAATAGACATGACCGCAAAAAGCCTCAAATCTGCATAACACTTGGAACCAAACTGTGCAGATTAGACGTCTTCTACTGTACACAGTTTTTCATAAATGTGTTTCGTTCTTAAAATGTGTTATTTTCATCTATCACTGCAGAACAAGCGAGAAAACTCATATTCTTGCACATGAGCTGTATATATCTTTATACCTAAATTTCCGTCATTTTTGACGGGCTACCTTTCTAGTTATATATATAAAATCCAAACGGAAATTTCGTTCCGAACGCCGAGATTTCGAGTTCTACCGCATGGATTTGTACGGAACTTATACCGTTAGATAGGTATCGTTCCAGGGAAGGTTTTAAGCTATAACACATCATTCTACCTAGATTAGTTATAGAAGTATGACGGAAAGGTCTGTTATTCTGGACTTTGTTACTTCATATTTTCTTAAATATCTGGGCTCCTATTGGTCGTAGAGCTTAGATCTCGCGCCAACAGTAGCTCCGAAGCACCCAAGCAAACTTTTCCCCGCGATTATTTTGCCGTCTTCCGATTTCCTCTAACTCTATTAGGGGCCCGCGTAGGGCCCCTTTAAAATATTTTTCGTAGTAATTTCAGCAATTATCTTAAATTATTGGTTAAGACCGCCACCCTCCCGATTCATGTATCTACGGAAAGGTTGCATGAAGAAGTTTCGTTCAGATACGCTTTCGTTAAGAATAGAGTGCGCTCCCTGGTGGCGGAATGTGGAACTAACATAACGCGATATTGTTAAAATTAGGAAATCTAACAATGCGATCTGTTTTAAACTTTGAGATAGTTCATAACACATAATCTATTATCTATTCTATTATATATATATAAAATCTATTATCTATTCTATTATCTTCTATTATATATATAAAATCCAAACGGAAATTTCGTTCCGAACGTCTAGATTTCGAGTTCTACTGCATGGATTTTTACGGAACCTATACCGTTAGATAGGTATTGTTTCAGGAAATGTTTTAAACTATAACACATTATTCTACCTATATTAGTTTTAGAATTATGACGGAAAATTCTGTTATTTTGGGCGATAAGGTTACCATTTTATTTCTTGGCGAAATTCATCGTTGATAAAAAAAATTGAAACGGCTATTAAACCTCGAAAAATAAAAGAAAAACTGTTACTAATTTTATTTAAATGAAAAAAAAAAAGAAAAAAAGAAGAAGAAAATCCGTTTTAATGAGTGATAATATTAAAAAACGGAAACATTTTATCAAAACCTGAAAGAAATATTTGTAATGCTTAAAAATTAATTTAATAAGAAATATTACACTTGATACGCAATATTTGGCTCTTTATCGCTTGCGTTAGATATGGAAACGAATCTGAAAATTTGATTAGATGAAATTTTAACGACATTTTCTTTCTGTTCTGTTCTTTTCTTTTTTTTTATATCTAATTGTCCCATCACGTGACTTATAGAAGAAACAAGCAGATGTAATTGTAAGTCACATGTGTAATTACTATTTGTTTCTTTACAATTTTTTATTTTTCTTTTGTCGCCAAACAATGTGATTTTAAGCCAAAAATGCATAAGCGTGACATTAGCTTGAGGATGTTCTCACAAATGGTGTTTTTTTAGGCGAAAGAGATCATTTTTTGAGTACATTTTCATATTCAATTGTAACTTATATAGATATCAGTTAATATTTTAAAAATGGAATCGAATACTTAAATTTCAGTGTGAATTTCTGCCACACATACATATTGTAAAATAATTTCATACTTTTTAAAATGTTTTTCGCCGTAATTCCGAAAGCATGTGATATTTATAAACTCGAACTCGGATCAACGAATATTACCCATTTTATTTAAGCAAATATTATCTATTTTCTCAAGTCATATCGCCAATTTCATTTATAGGAAAATTCACAGATTCGAAATCTAGGAAATAAAGATAATTTTTAAGGAAATTTATGTTTTAATACGTTATTACTATGGAAAAATTCAACATTTTGAAAAAAAAAATTACAAGTCTTTTGTAATTCGTCATTTCTTCTTCGTCTTTCTTCGTACTTTCTCCTCTGTTATGTAATATTTCAAATTATATTGGACTAATTTTCGATCATCGATTCACCGCAAAATCGCATATCTAATATAGTATATAAAATAAAGTCTGGATTAGGGGACTAATTAACGCACAGCGCAAACTACTGAACCTAAAATCTTGAAAATCGTGGTAAAAATACTTCTTATGACATAAACTTCTGCTAAGAAAGGATTTTCTAAAGCGTCATCCCTAATGGTTTATGCACGGGGAGGGGAAAAAAATCGAATATCAAAATTATGCGTCAAATGATAGCATATTTTAATGTAGTTTAATGTGTTTGTATTCTGAATCGAATGCTACCAAATAAATTTTTATCAGTCCAACAGTTCGTGACACATTTCATATTTTTCTAATTTGGCGGTGTCTTTGGCATCTAAACCTCAAAATATCTATCATTACATCCGTTACTCTAGCAACGGAAAAAATTCAAATCAACCCTTTTGGCTAAAAAATAAAAACGGCTCTATGAGTTTGAAATAAAAATGCAAGCATCTTAATTTTTTTAAAAAAATAGTGATTTTATGTAAAATAAAAGGAAAAAAATTACTGAGAATTTAGCGTTATAAAACAAAAATGGAAAAGGTACTACTTAGATATTCCGTCGACCAAAAATCTATCGTCAAACTATAAGATTAAATGCCAATAATGGTTGATCGTAAATATCAAATTCACTTGAATTTAAACAAACTACACGTGTTTACGTCATCAAGTGATTTTAATTTCGACGTTTTATTTGTATTTTTATTAATGTACTAATTTATTTGTTATTTCGTTATGAAAGCAATGTTTGTAACTACTTAAAAATTATTTTCATATATATAAACTCGGTTTATGGCGTCAGATACCGTCATCCGAAGAATCTACAAGAGTCTTTTTCCATTTTTTCCGGTCATAGGTTCCTCAATGAAAGAAATTGGAATTGGAATAATATTGTGCGATTTATAAATTGCTCCTCGATAAGAAGAAAAAATGGGTACATTTATAACAACCGTGCGCACATCTCGCTGATAGCATTTTTAAAATTCCCAGTAGCAGTAGTTACATTTTGCGTATGTAAATTAAAAATATTTTTTTGCTTTTAATTATGGCATTATTTCCTGATATTGTTTATCTTTTCAGTTTTTTAAATGAAATTAGTATAAGGCATGCATTTTAAATTAAATGAGTGAAAGGTTTTTGTTTTAAATGAAAATAATAAAATAAGAATATGCTATGAAAACAACCTTTATTGATTTATTACCTGCGCCCGGCTGACATAAAAGTATCACAAAAGCCACATATTCACTTTTCTTTGAGTAGTTGCTCATGAGAATTCAAGTTAACCTTCCGTAATGGGATACTTCACATATTGGTGTATTAGCTATAATGTTGAAAGCATCGTTTATGTTTGAAGCGAAAACTTTACTATGAATTGTATTACACAAAATCGCATCATCATCATCTACTATATATTTACAACGGAAATTTTTATTTCATTCCGATTGTTTATAATACTTTCGTAGGATATACCACAATTAGTTAGGTAATAATTTTGGAAAGGTTTTAGTGTATACATATTGTTCAGGGGTACTTAGTTATAGAGCAACAGTAAAAGTTCAAAAATTAAGTGAACCTGATTATGAAAGTTTAGCCTTTAAAAAAAAATCTACAGAACATATTTTGTTACAAGTGGCCCTGTTGCATGACTTTTAGGAATGGTGTTAGTATATACGATTTCATTATATGTTGATTTGTTACAGAGGTATTAATTCCTGTTGTCATAACGGTCTCATTACCCGACCATAATGCGCTGTTTATAATCAACTAAAACAATTACTTCTTAATTGCTAAATTTTGTCCAACGCTTAAGATAACATTATATCGCAATGGCGTTCGCATATTTTCAGTAATGAGCAAGGTCAAGCTGAGGATCCATATTGTTTAAAATACAAGTTAAAATTCACCATTTAGTTTAATCCAAGGTTCATTTGGAAATATTGACCAGCGCAGCGGGCATAGCCTGCTAGTATATATATATAAAACAAAAAAAAAAAACACAAAAAATAGTGGCTATCTCCCTGTTAACGGGTTATTTTCGTCTTATTTTAAAATCAGATCAATGAAACATGTGAAAATAAAGTAATATAAAATTATTTAAGTATACAGAGTGTTTGTCTCCCGGTATTTTTTAACAACGCTATTAGAATTTTTTTTTTTTTTTTTTTTTTTTAATAACACATTTTAAATGTATTGTTTTAAATCTGACGTAATTTCCCCCAAAGTTTTCTTTCTCTTTTTGATATTAACGTGAAAACACTTTTGTTGTTAGAAAGGAAATATTATTTGCGCTGTCTTAGAATTCTCAACACAAGAGCAATGTGACTCTTCTATGGACTTCAATAACATCTGCATCGGTTCATTGTTTAAAATATCTCAATTTGCTGATTTTCTGTAAGCAAGAAACCCTAATGGTTTTCAATGAATGTCTATGGGAATTTGGAGAATATTAGAGACATCGCCAAGTTAGCGACAAATTAGGTAGCGTTCGGCGACAGAACAGGGTCCCCCTTATGGCACCCCCCCCCCCTTTTACACTGAGAAAAAAAATATACCGCCTTCATCTAGAATGAATAGGTAGTCATTTTCTGTATCCCTAAACGAGAAATATAGATTTAAGAGCTATGTGAATAGGGTAAAGAACTAAGCTGAATAGACGAAATGATCTAGAATTTCTAATCTCTTGTTTTCTAGGTGACGAAACGATAAAGAATTGTTTCAATAGCGAGAAATTATCGCTTAATTTCTGGAATGGTTTCATAAACAAGAATTATAGTTACTAAAACTAACCTCTAGTGTTCGCATCTATTTGCAGGTATTTTTAAATAAGTTTGACCACGAGAATATAGGAAAACGCTCTTGAATTCTAGTAGGAGACTCTAGAACTCTCTATCAAAGGGAAGTAGAATTTATAAGGATGACATGGAACTATTTTTTCTAGAGCCACAATTTAGATTCTATATGCCAGAACTATATTTTTTCTCAGTGTAGGTATTGTGATGCATTAAATGCTGTTCAATAACTAACGAGATGCGTTTCATTCTCGCGTTGCCATTAAACAATTAACAAATAATCGCGATTTATGTGACACGTTTGATAGCGTAATATATCCTATATATAGATTAGTTTTAAAAGATTATCTCAAAATATGAAATCAATGTCTCGTGCAAGTGTATTTTTAAATTTAAACTGTTTGGCTATATTATGGTTTGGCATTTTTAAATATGACGTAATTAACTCCACTTACGTCTTTCAACGCATATTAATAAATTTATTATTTTACAGTTTTCTTTCTGGTTTAAAATTCACGTGTAAATATTGTTTTTACGACGTAATTATCAATATTTTCTTGGTTTTAGTTTTTTTCTTTTTATAATAGTCACGTGTAAATATTTTTTTTTATTTGGAGGAAATATTATTCTTTGCGCTGTTTTTAAATTCAGTAACAATTTAAAATAATACCCTTTTCTAAATGTTATAAAAAATATCTCTCAAAATAATGAAAATTTGAATTTAAAATAGAAATAAAACTTCAAAAAATGAGTCAAATTAAAACAATAACAGCCTACACACCGGGAACTTCTAATGTATAAAATGATCGAAAAATGATTCAATTCCTATGTATAGATTTTGCTCTTATAAAACATTTTTAATGGAACGATTTTGACCAAATTTAACATTAAATATATCTTAAAATAATTCTTCGATTTTAAATTTATCAAATTTATCTGTATTTATCAAACATTTCTCTATAATACCACCGATTTTCATATTTTTGTGTGCAATATATTTCTTAATATTAACGAAGAAAGACCTCCGGTCACAAAAAAAATCAAAACCGACGGCGGCGGCGGTGACAGCGTTAGCTACTTTTTTTTTTTTTTTTTTTTTTTTTTTTAAGAATAGAATAATTTATCATTTAAAATGTCCATTGCTTTTTCGCAATCTGTAAATGCTCTTTCTACAATCATCTGTTTTTAAATAATATTATAAGCACAAATATGCCTTGGAAAACTTAATTATTTGAACACATAATTTTTATCTTTAATAGGTAAATTATTTCTGGTGTACTTGGTAAGAAATTAAATATTTGTGTATATCTACCCTATATACATAAAATCCGAATAAAACGATTTTATGAATCAACCGATTACGTTTCACGGCTATTTCTTCTAAAATATATAAGATTATGTGGTGAAATTAACAACATTTATTCGTATTGATCCACAGGATCCAAAACTGGTATCAGAATTTAAAAATTTTCAACTAGTTTTCGAGATATTAATTTTTTCTAATTTAATGACATTTCTGTAATGATGACAACTAAATTACTCCTTTTTGTGGAAAAAAGGGGTGAACAGGGAAAAACTTCAGGGATTATTAGAATTCTTCTTATTCGTCATTTTGAAATTGAAACTGAAATTTTCTTTTGTTTCAATCGGTAGTGAAGCAATATTTCGATTATATTACATTTTCAGAAAAATCTGAAAAAATTAAAATTATATTTTTTTTGTCGCAATTTTCAAATTGAGATTGAAAGTGAAATTATAAAAAAAAAATAATAAATAAATAAGAATTAAATGTTCATGTGTTAAAAGCAGAAAATAGGGAAAATTAATAACATATTTACACGTAAATATTAAAAACGTACGAAAACTTTAACATAATAAATTACTTGCGAAACGCATTTAAAGGTGATAATTACGTCATATGTCAAATTCCCAAATATTAAATATCGTCATATTTTAAGTGCCTAAAATAATTAAATTATTACGTGAGAAATACTTTTAATGGTGAATATTAAGTCATATTTAAAAAGCCCAAATAATAATACTTCGAAACAGTTTTAAATTAAATAATATATGTAACTTTGAATCTTAAAAGAAAAAAAAAGTTTAAAATAAATAAATTATTACAGGAGAAATACATTTAATAGTGAAAAATAAGTTATATATTAAAACAATACCTTTAAAACGATTTTCATTGCGGAAAATTTTAATGTGACGTTACATGGTATAAAAGTAGTCCGACTAGCAAATCTGTTTATACATTATATTACTTGATCAGCGTAAATACAGGTAAATGGATGCGCAAAATGCTTTACTTTTATTTTATACGAATTACTATTCGATAAATACATTTTAGAGAATTTGGATATTGTTAGTAATTAATGTAAACAATATAGATTGTAAAATATGCATGATGGTGTATTAAAAAAAAAAAAAAAAAAATCATGGATAAGCTGTACCAGCCTGTTTCTGAAAATATCTAAAACTCGATATCTAAAACATAAATTGATATCTAAAATATCTAAAACATAAAATATAAGCTTAAAAATTAGGAAAGACAATCCTTTTCAATACCGTGGTTCTGAGAGCTATTCCCAAGCAGATATGTTTTTTACCCTCTAAACTAAAGGAAGTGATATTGTCCATATCGTCGTTATAAAAGTCAGTAAGATAACGACATTTTTAACATAGCAATTTTATACAAGCTGATTTTCAAATATGTAATGGATCTTACTTATCATTCCCGAAAACAGCCATCAGTTGTTACGACAGCGATGAATGAGACCATCTAACCAAAAAATACCCCATTTAAACGTAAAAGCATGACAACCCGATTACAGAAGATAGCCGCATATAAAGCCGAAATTATCATTGAATCTTCTGTAATCTGGTAACATTTTTTAAAGAGGGCACTATGTTTTTAAAGACTGTGAAGCCTGAACGAGGCTTCAAGCAGCGCAACAAGCGAGTTACGCCCCTTGGCGGGCGAAGCTCGCAGTGGACAGAGCCCACAAGTATATATATAATTAGAAATCTAGTAAAGTTTCCAATTAAAAAAAAATTCACCTTTGTTCTGTAACATAAAAAGTCCGGATTCGATCCCCTGATAACATGTAAAACGAACTTTAACTAAAAATAGTTGCCGAAGAAAATTAAAATAAAGCTTTCATTGCACATTGCTAAACATTATAAACATCTAAAACATATTACTGAAAAATACGTGAAATTATAAGAGATTTAATTGATGCAAAACAGCGATTTTTTAAACCACATTAGTGAAAAATACAGCGAAATTCCAAAAGATTTAATGGATACAAAATAGCGATTTTTTTCCCTTTGCGTTGATCACTAGCCCTTATATGGATGGTAGAATTATTACTCAGTATTCTAAGAATGACTGGCAAGTATTTGTAATAAATAACTAGATTATCTAGCCATCAAAAATGCTATCTTCTGTATCGCTCTAACACATCAATTAAACAAGAAAAATAAATCATGCGTGAAGCTTAGATTGTGACACAATTTCTAAGACTTCCAAAATACTTTAACAAAATTTTAATAAAAGTGAAAGAAAGTAAGAAAAATAATAGTTTTAATAAATGTTTAATACGTCAAAAGTTTAATAAGGTAAAAAAGATACCTAAACAAACATTTTAGAAAACGTATAACACATTTGAAAACCAGATTACAACAATTACCCCCCGAATCCAGAAAAGTACTCCAATTATATTATGTAGTTCTGTATATCGTCTATAGATTTGTACACATTCTACATAGTATGCAAAAATATAAAATAGTAAAAAAAATCCGTAGCACAGTTAAAAATTCACCTTTAGTAATTTCTACCAATAGAGGGAAGCGTACTTGAATTCTTTTTTGCAGCCCTGTATATTACATACAGATTTTTACACACGCCACATATCAAGCTGAAATGTATATAAAGCAAAAACACGTTTAAAACAACTGAAATCTCACTTCCAGGAATTACTATTCTTGGCGGCCATGCATCCAGTTTTTGCATATCCCTGTGTATGATTTTATTTATATGTTACATACAACTCTTAGTATACTAAATATAGCTGAGCTTGAAAGCACATAACTCAAATTAAATAAGAAACACCTTTAATAAATACCCGTTTATTCTCAGTAATGCCTAGGAATTCTTTCGTGAAGCCCTGTATATGGTCGATAGAATTTATTCACAGACGTTATATGCAAAAATATACACTGCTCAATATAATTTAGGGAGCACATGATTTTAACAAAATTACGCAAATATTTACACCGAGAAACGAAAAGTAACGAAAAATAAAGCATCCAAAATTTTAAAAGTTAGAGAAAAGAGATGAAAAAAATTTCACATGCATATCAAAGCTTTTGACGTCAAAAACTAGAAAAAGGAGATAAGTGCGGAAATCGGAATTTTTCAGAAACATCTGTTTCACAGTCTCATTTGTAAAATTAAATTTCCCATCTTGTGTTTTGAGAAAAGTTGACTTCTGTGAAAATGTCACAACAACGTGATTTATCGGAATCCATGGCTTGGCACATTATCGGGACAGTTGAATGGCAGCAAACACAATGGAGTATAGCTCATGCTGTCGAAGTCGCAAGAAGTGTCAATGCAAGGCTGTATAATCGATTCCAAAGTTCAGGGAATGTTAGACGTCGGACAAGATCTGTCATGTGTTACCACAGAAACTGATGACCGATATATCCTGTTAACAGTTCGTCCAGACGGATTAGGCAGTGCTACTCAGCTGCAAACACAGTTGTTCTTGGCCACAGTACAAAGGGTGTCCAGTCAAACAGCCTAAAATAAGCTTCATTAGGATGGCCTCTATGCACCTTAGTCAATAGTCTGTATTCCGTTGACCTCAAGTAATTATGTGGCCCACAAAAGGTGGGCAACTGAACACTGAGATTGGATGCAACGTGGTTGGAGTCAAATTTTATTTACAGTCGAGTCCCGATTCAGTCTGGATGTGACATCCTATTTGGGTATGGAGGGAAAAGGGCACTTGAAATAATCCCTCATTCGTTCGTGAAAGATCACATTACAGACGAGATGGGTTGGTGTTATGGGCTGGAATCAGCATACCTGCATACCGTACCTGCACAGCATTCGGAATGAGACTTTGACGTCCCAAAATTATACAGTTGAGATACTGAGACATCATGTCGTATTTTACGCTGCAGCAATTGGTGATTCCTTTTAGTCCATTCACGGTAATGACAGACCTCATGCAGCTCGTCTAGTTCAGAATATGCTTAAAGCTGAAACAATACAACATATTGAATAACCAACATGCTCTCCTGACCTGAATTAATCCAGCATGTTTAGGAAACACACGGACGACGCATTTCAGTGAGACTAAGGACTCATTTTATTGTTCGGGACTTGGAGATTTCAATTATTGGGGAGTGGAACAGTGCTTTCCAAAGTGTTATCTATAATGTCATAGAATCCATGGAAAACAGGTGTTTGACAGATTTATTTATTAGAGGGGACCCCACGCCTTAATAAATACCTTGCATCATTCCTAAACAGTATTTTTTCTTGTCATTTAGAGGTAACCAGATTGCTTCCCTAAACCATCTTTTAATGTTCTTTCCATCTTTTCAAAGAATTAAAACTCACTTCCAATTTTCTTGTGTCTTTTTTTCTGTATTGCGCATTAATACACATGTACCCTCCATTTTATGCCCATGCATGGCTGTCTCGCACTGTTCTCTTCAATTTTTTTCTTGTTCCCCTCTTTTTTTAGCAGTGTAGTTAAACGTAAAATGTCATACCATAATTGAAAACGCACTTTCAGAAATCACCTCTAATGGACTTCCATACGACACTTCGGATACAGTATTGCACTATTTTAAATGTTTTATGTGTCCCTGTAAAACAACGATATATTCAGCCCACATCATTTTCAACTGCAAGCATCTTGTAGTAAATCTCAGTAGTGTGTATAAATTTCAGCATGTTTTAAATCGAGCAACATAATTGAAATAGGCTGCGAAAAATTTTTCCCCGCAGACCATTGCGTAATGACACAATTTTATGTGCACGTGTAAATGAATGTTAAAATGTTTTCCACCCACATTTTAGAGAACGTATGTATTAGTGCCCTTAAGACGTGAATATTATTGTCATTATATTTGTAATAGAACAACATCTTTAAAATACGACCCAAACGATCTTTCTTCATAAACCATAATATAACGGAATGCTTTTGAGTTCCCATGTATGCGTACCGTAAGTATAGTACCATACATAAAACATTTTATTGTAACCTTTTTCTAGAATGCTTCAATAAGGTCTATAAATTTCATTATGTTTAAAATATTGGAACACTGTTAAAATATACCGCAAAGAATTTCTTTCCATAGACCATAATGTAACGGAATACTTCTGAGTGCCCCTGTAAATAAACTATGAATGCTACACACTTCATTTTCAATACTGAACATGTCATGCCGAACCTCAATAACGTATATCAAGTACATTACAATTCGGGTGTAATTCATAAACCCTTTACAACTAATGTTGGGAAGTGTTAAACAAACTTATATTAACATTTATGAATATGAAATTGAACAAAGTAATTCTTTGAATTTAACATAGATTTTAGTAATAATTTTTCTTTTAAAAAAATGGTTCACCAGCGCCATGTTTTGGCTGTTGAGAGTTAAAATTGGATGTATACATATATCTATATCTATATTATAAAAGACAAACTTGTCCGCTATGTTGCCAATTTAACATCTGCTTTCAATTTAAAAAATTAGAATTCACATCAGAAATTCTAAAAGAAGAATTTTTATTTTAATGACATGACATCGCGGTGCTTAAGGAGTACCGACGCGGCGTGCAACTCCGCCGCGCGTAACCTCCAACTAAATATGAAGAAGAACTAAGATGAATTTCGAAACAATGCACGGCCTAAAAGTATAATTTGGAAGCTCTGGTGGAGACCCTAGGGTCATTCCAGAGTTGGAAGCACGAGGTTAAATATAACCTTCAGAAAAAGTATTTAATCACGAAACGTCTGTCATTAAATAAAGAAAACAATATCATACAGAATTTTTGGTGTGAATAAAAAACTTCAGATGTAAAAAAAGGCCAAATCTTCCAACCCTGTGTGCACGTGGGTAACGCTGAGATCATTTTGACGGTGACAATACCAAAAGATTAAATTTAACTTTTACTGATATATATTTTTTAACTTCTAAACATCGCACATTTTAAGTTTCTACACCCTCTTATAGGAAAAAAAAAATGTACTTTATAATAAAATTTCTTTCAAAACTTTACGTTCTGTAACACCGGAAATACGGGAATATCCCCTTGTATCAGTAAGAGCAAAGACCTATTTTAGTGCTTTCTAACACAATAGAAACATTATTAGAGTTTAAATGTTTATCGCAAAAAAAAAGCAGCGATTCCTATTGAGTAATAAGAGCCATTCTAGAATTAGTATACACAGATAGATTTTCATATTAAAATACTTACATAATAAGTTTGGTGCAATCTTTTCTTACAGATTCTGTAATACATCGTTTTGGCACATCATGAAAAGCAAAGCATAGTCGGGAATACACATCATTAACTATTCAGTGATAACTTATGTCAATAAATATAGTTACAAAGTAACATACATACAGTACATCATCGGTCCGAAATTACATAAATCACATTCAAAACCCCTAAACTGTGTAAATTGGTAAAAAAACGACCGTTTTAATAGTTTTCTTAAAACGAGTATAGGAAAAGGGTAGAAAACAGTACCGAAAACAATTTTCAATTAGTTAAGAATTCTTCTTCTTTTATTCTATATGATTAAAAAGAAAGCATTGAGGAAAAAAGCATTCAAAATTCGGCTTTTTGACGGATTCATATATTTTGGAAATATCTGTATGCGATTTTACTATCTAGAGTCTTTCTGTGCGTTACAACAGTTCTGTAATTCAACAACTAATGTATAAAATTTCCTACAATGTCAATTTTTTTCGACTTTGGCATATAGTGGCGCTTATAATAACTATGTTGATTTAATCTTATTTTTATCACTCAAAAGGTCGCACTAGTGTGCTTTGCATTTTACAATGGATGTTATATATGTATCTGATTTTTTTTTAACCTTCAATTTTTATATTTTATTATTTAACAGTATATAAACGGGCTAATTATTAACGGGGAAAAACTTTTTTATATTTTAAACAAATTATTTAATTTTGAAGCTATTAGACATATTTTACGTAAACTAAGAACTGATAATTTCGATTTTTTTTTCAGGAAGGTGTCCAGTAAAAAAACGTCCAAAACATCCAATGAGAATCACAGTAATGAACCCAGACAAAGGTTAAAAAGAGATATTTTTCTTTTTCTCTTTCAGATAATCCACTTGTTTTAAGATGGTCCGGGACAAAATTAAAACAAAAGCAATTTATCAAATTACAACGACCATTTGGAAAATGATTTTTTTCAAAGACTAAAATTTAAGACATAAAAAATCGCACGGAGTTGATCATACATTACGTACGCCATGAATTAAACATTAATAGTGTTATTACACGTAAAACTTCCAAGCGACAAAAATCGTCTGCGACTCGTACGTATTATCCACCTCAAACTTGTGTATTATCCAAGCATTTCTTTGGCTGTTCGGGAAAAGGCTTTTCCATCATCAGATTTCCAAGGAATCTGACGACCATTTTAAATGAAATTTCATTCTTAAACTTCTAAACATCCCACAATATTACTTTTTACACCGTCGTATAGAGAATAAATGTACTTTTAAATGCAATTTGTTTGAAAGCTGTATCTCAATTTGTTTCTGAGTTATTACACAGGACAAAAAAAAAAAAAAAAAATTAATGGTCTGACATGTTTTAATGAATTTAAGATATTTCAACCTCCAGGAACCCGAATATGGCATCCGTTTCCGTACATCAGGTAAGGTTTTGCTATGAAGTTGAATTGAAAAAAAACATATATACTACAGAAGTGTAATTAACTGAACCGAAAAAAAATGTACGTATGTTAACAGAAAACATGTTTAGTTAATTACATAGTTAAGTAACATTTAATAGACAGGAAAACATTCGGTTAGTTCACTGTTTCGTCATTGTGCAAAACTTATGGTATGAATTTCCCTTCGTTGAGGTCCGAGCATGGACGGCAGCAGGAATGTCTCTATGGAGATTCCAACAGTAATCCGCCATCATTACTGCATCCCAGCGACCTTAGTATCTGTTCTCCATCTCCTTGATCTCCTGATGAAAATGCTCTCCCTGTTCATCACTCATGGAGCCCAGGTTGTTAGGAAAGCGATCCAAATGCGAGAATAGGTAATGCATTTTGATGCTCATGTTACATCCGAGGTTTCTGAATGCTGTTATCATATTGTTCACCAGTTCAACGTAGTTAGTGGCCTTCGTGTTGCCGAGAAAGTTTTTCACAACTAGAACAAAAGCCTTCCATGCTTCCAGTTCCACTTCACTCATATGTGTTTCGAATTGCGTATCTCTCATTAGCTGACGGATCTGTGGACCATCAAAGATGCCAGCTTTCAGCTTCTCAATGCTCAATCTGGGAAAAACCTGGCACAAGTACATGAAGCAGTCACCATTTTTGTCGAGAGCTTTGGTGAATTGCTTCATCAACCCCAGCTTAATGTGCAATGGAGGAAATATGATCTTCTCTCTGTTCACAAGAGGAGTGTTGATGATGTTCGCTCTGCAGGGCACCAGGTCCTCCCTAAGAGGCCAGTCCTTGATTGCGTAATGATGAGCCCTGTCCCTACTGTCCCACATGCAGATGAAACAGGGGTACTTTGTAAACCCTGATTGTTGTCCCAACAAGATGTTCACCATTTTCAAATCCACACAAATGTACCACTGATGGTCATCATAATGAATTTTCTCCAGAGCATACTTCACTGATTTATACTTCTCCTTCAATGTAGTTGAGTGAGCTAGTGGTACAGAGGCAAACTGGTTGCCATTGTGTAGCAAAACACATTTTAGTGAGCGCTTACTGCTGTCGATAAACAGCCGCCAATGTTCGGGGTCGTATTTTGCCACTCTCAGCGTGTACAGCAGCCGTGCGATATCATTACAGTACACAAGGTCAAGCTCTTCACAGAAATATTGTAGGAAGTCTTGATGTCTGTTGCGGTAGAAGGTGGTGCGAACACTCTCAGTGAGACAGTTTTTTTTCCTTTAATCTGGATGCCAATAGTTCGGCAGATGACTTGGAGAGGTTAAGATCGCGAACGAGATCATTTAGCTCCATTTGTGTGAACGGAACTGGAGTACTACATTCTGGAACCACATAGTCGTCGTCATCAGCAGCAACCCTGATGGGGAAGGATGATTCTTCGTCAATGTCCGGAAGTTCTTTAAACACGGGAACAGGAATGGCTTCACAATGGGCTACAGGACGACGTGCTGACTGCAGATCTGGATATACCAGGCTACTCCGGTTGTTTCTGTTTATACCAGTCAGATCTACAGCGCAGAAGTAACAATCTGTGACATGGTTGGTAGGCTCCCTCCAGACCATAGGAATTCCAAATTTCAGAGCCGTCTTCTGGCCTTTGGTCCACGCACGAAGATACTCGGTGCATTTCTTGCATACTATATGTGGTGCACAACCTTTATCTTGGTCACCTAGTGCCATTTGGAAGTAAGCGAGGAAGGTGCGCTTTATAAAACTGGTGATTGGCTTCCTGTTTGGTAGAAGGGTGTATTCGCCACAGATATAGCAAAATACATCCGGCTTATTCCTACATGATCTTTTTGAAGACTCCATTTACTTCACATAGATCCTGTAATGAAAGAAAATCTATCATTAGTAATCTAGGGCAACGAAATACGACTTCTCGGAATGCAACACACACAAGTACTGCAATGAAGTATAGGCATTTATGCCGGAAATCACTTAGCCTAAAATGGACATTTGCACACAAAATTAACATGATAGAGCGAAACCGTTTTGTGTTTTGGATTCAGGGTATGAAAATAAACATATATAAGCTGGAAAAAGTTAGACCATTTTTTGGCTGTTGACCAGTGTTATTATTATTATTTTTTTTTTTTTAGTTTTTATTACTTTTTTGTAATAGTGGCAACAGAAGGTATCCATCTCTGTTTAAAGTAAAGGGAAATACAGATTACTGTATAGACCAATCACAAAACGAATAAAATGCTGATTAAACCAATAAAAACTTTCAGATATGCTTTTGATTTCCCATCCTGACAAGAACAAAAACCATTTTTCCAAATGGTTAATAATTTTTATTTATTGAGTTAAAATTTTGAATTTTTTTGTGATGGTCAACCATGTTATCTGTAAACAAAATCACATGATAAAACTTCTCATATAGATTTTTTTTAATTTAAAAATTTTAAATTCTTTAAAAAATGGGGTAATTTAAAATCGTTATAACTCGAAATATTATTGGTAGAATTTAATTTTTTTATCATCTAAATAAACAGAAAGATATAAGTTTTAATTTAGATTCAGCATTTTTTTTAAATATTAATTTTTTTAAAAAATATTTAAAGTAAAAATTTAAAAAAAATGGTGTAACTTAAAAAATTTTCATATTTTCAAATTTAAATATTTTTTTCTAATTTGCTATATCAAAATTAAAGTAAAACAATTGAAAAAGCCATGTTTCAAGTTTGAGCCATTTATCTTTAACGTATCTTGACTTATAACAATTTAAAAACAAGAAATGTTAAAAAAGCCACCAAGAAGAAAAACGCATTTTCACAAGAAATCGTTTTTATGACAACCATTGCTTAAAAGCTAGATTTTGAATACAAACCAAAAGGAAAAAAAATAATGTTTCCTGTTCTAATTAATATAGTAACATGATTTAAATGTCATTTTAGGCAGAAAAACACAGAAAAATTTTAGTACAATAAAAGTTTTTTAGAAAATTTGGAGATTTTTGTGTCCCGGACCCCCCTTAAGGTTAAAATCCTAGGGCTTGGAACTTAAACCGCATAAATGACGATATGGAAATTTAAATACATGAAAATTAATATATATGTATAAATACAGGGTGGTTATAATTAAAATTCCCCTATAAACAGCACCCTACAGGGCAAACGGTTGAACGGAATGCAATGAAATTTGGTATATAGACTATACATGAGATACGCTCACGGAAATTCGAAAAAAAAAATTTAATTCCAAAATGTCCACCAGAGTGCCTTTTCCGGAAAAACATTAAATTTAACACAATAAACGGCCAAAACAGTCGGTTTTACATTTTATTACTCACAATTCCTGTTCTGGATTGTTATTATTGTTTCTGTATACCGTTTTTGCCGTTTATTGTGTTAAATTAAATTTTTTCCCCGAAAGGCGCCCTCTGGTGGACATTTTGGACTAAAATTTTTTTTAGAAATTCCGTGAGCGCATCTCGTGTATAGTTTATATACGAAATTTCGTTGCATTCCGTTCCCCCGTTTGCGCTGTAGGATGGCGTTTATAGGGGGAGTTTAATTATGACCACCCTGTATATATATACATATATATATATATATATATATGTGTGTAAACAGGGTTGTCGCGCTTCAGGAAATTTTCCAGTCGAAATATCAGTATTTTTTTTTTTTTTACAGAAAAATATATCTAGATTAACCGCACGAAATTACGCCTTATTTAAAGAGATATTCTCTGTAAGAAAGTACTGGTATCGAAGAATATTCTGGTTTTGAATTTCCCTGAAGCATGGCAAACCTGGTATATATAAGATGATTTTTTTATTCAGTCACCAGAAAGGTCTTATTCAAATCTCTAAAAAATAAACACATCCGCAGATATCTTCCTAGTAAATAAAGGCTGTCTAAACATTCCTGGACACATTTTAAATTTGAATTTACAATCGAGTAATGTTCGTTTAGGAGTGTGGTTTGTACTAAAATGCTTCTCAGGATGAAAAGTTTTCTTCAAGCGAAAGAAAATATTTAGTTCCAAATATCAATCACAGATTGCGCCACTTCTCCGTATGTTTGCTTTCAAAGATGAGTTTATTCCTGATATTCAGATTAACCACAAAAATGACGATTGCCAGCGCTGGGAGTCGTTATTTTTGTTTCACGGTTGCAGCCATAATAATTTATACACTTTCTAAGTAAATTAATCAATTTTATTCAAAAATGTATGTAAATAATTAAGTTATTGATTAAAATACTTTAATTAATCATTCTTATTAAAATTGCTCCATGAGCATTAAATTTCGCTTTAGGAACCTGGTGTTTATTAAATGGTAGCTTTTAATATCCTGCAAAATTTTCTATGCCTTTTAAAATTGCACCAATATATTGAGAAAACAAAATATTAAATAGATAACTAGAAAACTAGAAAACAGGAATTTTACTTTTTCAGAATTTAGTGTCGCCCCCGATGAAAAAAAATGTATGTATATAAATATAGATAGTAGAAAACGTAATTGAGTTTAAAGACTCAAACCAAATGTTTTTATTTTATATAAAATGACGTTATTCGCATTCGCTGAAGACTTCCTCATTTACGATCCTGTCTTAAACAACATCTACAGTAAAGTACAGTGAAATCACTTTCGCTAAATAATACACAAATGTCGTCATTCAAGAAACTCGACAAAAAATTGGCCATTCACTTATGCCTTCATTTGTTTGTAATATTAATATAGATAATTAAAATTAAATATAGTTTATAATAGCTCTACGCTTTATCAGAAATAATTCATTTATATTTTTTCAAAATAGCACGTATTTTAATTACAATTTTTCAGTTGTTATTGAAAATAGCAACAAAAAAGTTATAATTACCATGGACCGTATATTCTTCCTTTCGGTTCGAGATTATAAAATCGCCATTTTACCTTATGTGACGTCACGGGAATATGGTCTATTGAGCTTATTGTGACTTCTCACTATTCTATTATGTTTCTCTCTGGAATGTTTTCCAAGTATTAATATAGTTTCAGTCGATGCTGGATTTAATAATGTTTCGTTTTTGCCTTATGTCGGTGGCTCATGGAAAAATATTCCATCTTGTGCTGCGTTTGTAGCCTTGCCAACCTGTAATAGTGAGAAGTTCCAGGCTGGATATCGTTCCATCCATGTGGTTTAGTCAGTAGAATGTCAGTGCTCTTTACTCATGGCCCGGGTTCGAGTCCCGGGATGAAATCTTTTTCACTAGGTTGGCATCTGCGCCTTTTAAGCAATTAATTTTAAATTTGATTTTCATTTGAAATATTGTATGGAAGGCGAATGTTTCTGTCTGGAAACTTTTCCAAGTATTAATATAGTTTCAATCGATGATGGTTTTAATAATGTTTCGTGTTTGACTTATGTCGGTGGCTCATGGAAAAATATCCCATCTTGTTCTGCGTTTGTTGCCTTGCCAACCTGTAATAGTGAGAAGTTCCAGTCTGGGTATCGTTCCGTGTGGTTTAGTCGGTAGAATGTCAGTGTGCTTTAGTGATTGCCGGGTTTGAGTCCTGGCATGGAATCTTTTTCACTAGGTTGGATTTTGCGCCTTTTAAGCAATTAATTTTAAATTTGATTTTCATTTGAAATATTGTATGCAAGGCAAATGTTTCTCTCTGGAAAAAATTGCAAGAATTAATGCAGTATAGTATTTAACCTTGCGATGATACATTTGTTTTGTTTTACGCTTGGCTTATAAAACGGAACATTATTTTTTTTTTTAGAGACGTCACTTTAATTGCTGACAAAATGATTGCATGTCTAGGGCTAATAAACTCCTAATATTTAAACTTTTTCTTGGAATTTCACGGAAGAAGTTATATAACTACCAAATTTTCCTTTAATGTACAGTAATGCATGCAATATTAATACTAAGTTTTAAAATATAGCATATTGCAAATAATAATACTTAATGTTAGATAAAGAAAAAAGAGATGCATGGAACATTTCCAATTTACCAAAAAGTCAAAAATACGTATTTTGAGTAAAAGCGTTTTCTTTTCATTGTAACTAAATAAATAACAGTGTTTAAATTTGAAATGCTTTTAACTTCGCTATGAATCATTGAATCTGCATGCAGTGGTTTTTAAATTATGCAGTTAAGATTCACGTATATAAATAAACCAAACAGGAAAAAACAAATCGGAATTGTTGAGTCACAAAAGATTAATGTAGTTAACTCAGTTCACGAGTTTTGTTAAGCAAAACATTTGAGGATTTTTTCTTTACTGAAAGAGAAAAGTATGTTCAACAGGTTAAGATTTTTGAACTGAATTTTTTTTTTAAATAAAAAAAGACATATATATTATATCCTGCTGGACTATTATTAAATCCTACTCAGACATTGGAGAGGTTGCATGAAATTCGTACTACATTAGTGAAACATTGCTACTGGAGGCATCAAAATTGTAGAATATTGGCAACTGTTGACAGGCTGAGTATTTTGCTGTTGGCAAATTTAATCAACTATATTGTATTTTTTGTTGTAGTGAGATTGGTTAAGTACAATCGAAACACCAGGGATTGACGAAGCAGTCAAATTCTATTCCGATGGTCAGGCCATATGAGAAGTACGCAAAAGATTAAAATGCCCGTTTGGTTTCCCCATTAAAACAGAGGCTAAAATCACTTTAATTTGTTTATTCAGCCACACATAAAAATGTGAACAACTCTCACATTACGAGAGTTTTCGTAGAGCCTTCAAGCTAGAGCACGAATTACTACTTCATGCTAGAAAGAACTTAATGAACAAATTTAGATATTCTACTTGACGATAAAACACTTGGTAACAGAATTCTAAAACAATAGAACAGCACAGAAATCTTCTTTTGACCTCATGCATGATGGTTTTCACAGGATTCGGGTAGGAAGACAGATTGAAATGTAAACTTCCACCGATTTTACGAACCAAACATATTCAGGAACGAGACACAGAATGAAATGCGCTCGGTTACTCAATCAACGGAGAGCAAGAGAGGGGCGTAATATGGAATGTGATCCGTATCTGCTCACGGAGGGATTTCGATGTAATACGTTCGACGCCAGGTAGGTGCGCGAGAAGTTGATTCATGGATTAAAATAAGAAATAGTAAAATCACTTTTAAAAACATTTGAAAAATAAAAGTAGCTCCTCTCAGAATGTATAGTTTTGGTACTTTATAAAAATTAATGAAAGGATTAAAAGTTTAGATTAAGGTTTCGAATAAGACATATATTAAGATACTCATTTTAAGTTTATAAGAACTTAACCAGACATAAATAATAGAGATTATTAAGAAATAGGGAAATAATGAATATGCCGGAATTTTAAAATAATTTTAATGAATATTGCAAGTAAAATTTTTATATAGCATATATATAAAATTAATTGCACATTTTTAGATGCATTCGTAGTTATATAAATACGTAGCACCTACAGTCGTCGTCTGATCCGCCCTTCTGTATGTCCGTTTGCCTGTCCGTCTGCCTGTCCGTCTGCCCGCATATCACAGCTCAAAAACTACCCAACCGAATGGTTTGAAATTTAATATGGAATATCGTTGCAGAATTTTATGAAAATCGAATAAAAACTTAAAGAGATATTAATAAAAAAAATTTTTCAATGCATTAAATTTTATCATCAGTAATTATTTCAATGATGTCCCATGATAGGTAATGATTCTAGGTTGCCATGGTGATTGAGTCCTATTTAAGATGGAGTCATCTTATTTCTACATTATTGAATTTAACATTTTATAATCGTAATAAATTTTGTATTCATTCATTTTTCCATAAGAGTGCAACATCTATTCCACGAAGTTCTGAATATTTATAAAACCTGTTATAGTATGAACTCACCTCATTCTCTACGTTTGAATTACAATTTCCGACTTGTTTTTATAGTTACCACGTGATGAAGAAACTTTTTCTTTAACGAAAAAGATGATTTTTATCATATTCATTATTCCTTGTTATTTTTTAGTTTTATTGAATCAACAAAAATGCAAATGCAAAAGAAATTTTAAATTTACTTTTTTTTTATCCATAGCCAACAGGATTTACGGGAATTAGCCTCTCTCTATTAGAAAAGAGAACTGTTTTAAACCTAGCCATTGGACATCAACTCTGACACCTTCATATATATTATTATATAAATGAACAGACAATTTGCCAATTGGTTTACCATCATGTATGAAACTACTATCTGAAAGGAATCAAACTACAAATGACTCTGAGTGTCCAAAAGAAGAATTCAGGAAGTTATCTTTATTATATCTTTAAAATGCTTTTGTAGAATTATATAACTTAGTAAACTTGTAAAAGTCTACGTCTTATGAATAAATGCAATAACTTATATTTCTTCATAACAGTTTTATCTACATAATTTCATATCAATTTACACATGCATTTTCAGTTCTTTTGTTGTAGTTTTTTTCTTTCTTCAGAATTTAAGCTATAAATATATACAAGCCATACTTTCTGCTGGATTTCACTTATTTTATACTAATTTTATATAGTTTCGCATATATAATTTAAAATTTTGCATATATAATTCGCATATATAATGCATTTAATATAGTTTCGCATTTAATCCTTTCATTACGTCGTCGACGAAACCGATTTAAGTTCCATTGGTTTCTACCACGTGTGCATTGTACGTGGATGTACGTTTGGGGTTACTAACAATTTATTGACATAAAAATATAATTTTTATGGTATATACAGTCCTAGAAACAATAAACAACATTAGTTAACCAAGGAAAAGATGTAGGTAAAAGTTGACTTAATGTAATTTCCATTAATTAATGTAGAAAAAATAACGCTTTAAAACAAAAACTGTACCAAATTCCATTTTTAGAAAGTAGAACCTATTTTTGAAAAAAATAGCGTTGTAGAACATTTAGAAAATGAATGATCTCAAACGTAATTCATGCATTTTATTTACTCAAAAACATATTTTTAAATACAGAATTTTTTTAATAAATTTATATTAAAATAATTATGTACTATGGCGTGCATTTAATTTTTAAACAAAGAGAAACAGTATTTTCAATCTTAGTCTATGTTTGATTGATCATTATCTTTGGTTCCTGTCTAGGTTCCTGATACATATTATTTATTCGCCAATCTAATCAGGCTGTCTAATGTTATTCGTTGCTTTCACAGAATAGAAAAAAAATCTGTAATCGGAATTATTTTTTAGATTATTGCTTCTATGTATTTTAATAATATATATATATATTACATTTGTTAGTTAGGATCTTAGCGTTCCAAATTTAAAAGCAAAAACGAACCAATATAAGAATATAAGATCACTTGTCTGTCTGTTCGAGTGCCACAGCCGTTTTTCTTAAAAACTATGGAACGTAGAGAGATCAAACGTGTTAGAGTTATAAAGGCTATCCACCCACATAATTATAGATTATTAACCATTCATAAATATTTTTATGAAAAAATTACTCAAGTTACGTAATATAATATATATATATATATATATATATGTGTGTGTGTGTGTGTGTGTGTGTGTGTGTTTGTGTATATATATCATGTTGTGTGACTCGAAGGATCGCGTCCGAACTCAAAAATATGATTTTTTTCAATTTAGGTATTATATGTTCGGAGATATCGTCGAAAATATACTGCAAAAATATGCTCCTCATCCCCACCATATTTTCGAATATGCTGCAACAAATTAGGTGTCGTGGGAGTTCATTAAAACATCGCAGGAAAACTAAACAGATTAGTTTGCGAGCGCCCAGAGAGGAAAATAAGATGCTCTTGGTATACCTATTTTCGCGGAAACATTCAAGGATTGTTGGAAACGTTTTTTAAAAGCAATCACTTATAATAATCCGAGATATTAATTAACCCGTAACTGGAGACATGAATTTCCTTACATGGTCAGAGACATAGAGTCAAAATGACTCCAATGTTATTTTTCATTTTTGTCTTTTATAAACAGCATTGGAATTTATTTTGGAAACGCAATATAGTCTGGAAATCATGTAATTACATAAATATTAAAAATAATTATCATAAAACTGTTAAATGTTATAATATTAATTACTGGAAAGATAATATAAGAAAGACTTAAAAAACCTTTTAATGAGTACTTACATCATTTATATATCATGGGATGGCACTAATGTTAATAATTGTTAGAATTAAACAACAAAAAAAAGAATACAATATTTTAAAACATTGCTTTAAGAATATTTCTTTATTCTTTTTGCTTTTTACATCATTCAAATGCGGGCTACGGAACATTGTCCACATATTGCGTGTTTACAAGAATGGCATAGAGTAGATGTTTTCCTTTTCAACTTTTTTGGGCAAATGGTACAGTAGTTTCTAGTAGGTAATTTCCCCCTTCTATCTGCTTGTACTTTTAACTCTTCTTTACCAAGTATATCCGCAATTGAAAATCTCACTTCCTGTCGAAGACGGATATTTGTTAACCTCCTTTCTAACTCTTCACTGGCAAGCTGCTTTGCGAGGTTCTTTAGACTTGATTCTTTTCTATAGTCTCGTGTGGTCTGGTAAATAATAAATGCGTTAACTGCACTTATATCCATACGGCAAAAAAATATAGCCATTGGCCACCTTCTGGTTCTCCGAACACTACAACATATGGCACATTTTCCATCCAATGATTCAACACCAGACTTGGTATCTCTCTATTCTAAAAAAAAAGTAACTTACGCTGTCACCACCGCCGCCGCCGGTTTGGGAATTTTTTGTGACCGGAGGTCTTTCTCCGTTAATATTAAGAAAAATATCGCATAAAAAAATATGAAAATCAGCAGTATTATAGAGAAATGTTTGATAAACACGCTGATGGAGACAGTTTTCAAATCGAAGAATTATTTAAAGAGATATTTAATGCTAAAGTTGGACAAAGTCGTTCCATTAAAAATGTTTTATAGGAGCAAAAACATCGGAATTTAATAATTTTTAGATCATTTTATTCGTTATAAATTCCTGGTGTGCAGAATGCATTTATTTTTTAAATTTTACTCATTTTTTGAGGTTTTATTTCTGTCTTAAATTCAAATTTTCAGCATTTCGAGATATAGTCTTTACTTATTTTTGAAAATTGTACTAATTTAGCCTGTTGTCAACTGTATAAACAGCGCAAACAATAATGTTTGCTTCAAATTAAAAATTTATTTACACGTGACTATTATTAACAGAAAAAAAAACTTTCAAATTAGAATTAAATAATTACGTATGAAAAATAGGAACTTAGTGAAAATTACTTCATAAAAACTATATTTACGCGTGAATTTCAACAGAGAAAGGATATTGTAAAATAATAAATTCATTAACATTCATTAGAAGTCATACATTACATTATTAGACATACATTAGAAGTAGGAGAAATTACATCACATTTACGTCACATTACACTTATTAAGTAAAATGAACAAAAAATAATATTGCAAAATAGTTTAAATTTAAAAATTGCGCGAGACATTTATTTGATATTTCGAGATGATCTTTTCAACTATTTTTGTTGGGACAGCGTAAATAATTTTTCATTTCTAACAAAAGTATTTTCACGTGAATATTAAAAAGAGAAATAAAAGTTTGGTGAAAATTGCGTGAGATTAAAAACGATACATTTAAAATGTCTTTCATTTATTTATTTATTTATTGAACAACAAACATACGACTTTGTGTGCTTGACATGAGAGCCCGCTTAAAATGTCTTATTTAAAAGAACTTTCTTTTCGCTTTGTTAAAAAATACCGGGGACAAAGACTCTGTTTACTTAATTCATTTTATATTATCTTATTTTGTAATGTTTAACTGGTGTTATTTAATCAAAAAGAAAACAGCCATAGTATCTTTTAACAGCAGCTGAATTTTCCTTAAAATTCCCGAATCAAAGAGAAATGAATAGTAAAACGTTTATAGGGAGATCGCCACTGTTTTTAACACTTTCGAGCAAAGTTGAAAAGTGTTTATGACTTCGGTTTGTCTGTCCATCTGTCCGCCAGGCCTCTTGCCACGCTCTAACTCTCGTAATTATGCTGGGATCGTTCTGAAATTTTTGGATGTTAGTGACCTCGACCATAGCACGTTGTCTGTTTGAAATGAAGTTTGTAGAATGTTTAGTTCATCCACAGGGACAGTCAAAAGTTTTCCGTTACATTACGGCCAATGGGAAAAAATCGTTTCAAATTATTTTTAATGGTGTTACACAATTTCAAACATAGTAAAATTGATATTCATTTATGAAGCCCACTAAAATATCCATTCTGTTGACTATGCGGTGCAAAGAATAGTTATTGTTCATTTACAGGGCCACACAAAAGAATTCCGTTCATAATGGTATATGGAAAATTGTTTACGGTGTATTTGAAAAGATTTCAAATACTATATTGTATCCGAATTACTGTATATCAGTAATGATTGTTCGAAATGCATTTTTAATTATGATATGCACTTTTTTAGGGTTTCGTTCATCTGACGAAACCCTATTCGTGTCGCTCACCTGTCTGTCTGTCTGTCGTCTGTCCGTCTGTCACAGTGCCCGTTCTCAGAAACTATACATGTTGGAGACTTAAAATTTTGCATACTTATAGCTAAACACCACACATCATACGACAAATCATAAAATTTTGAAAGTACATTTAACTCTTTAGGATCCCACATGTGTATTTTAAACAATTCTTTCTAAGTGAGCCCTAATTAGGTTGGAGGCGTGAAATTTTGCATACTTATAGCTGAACACTTCACATCAAATTACAAACCATAAAAGTTTGAAAAAGTCGTACATTTAAACCTTTGGGTTCCTACATGTGTATTTTAAACAATTCTTTCTAAATAAGTCGCTAATTAGGTTGGAGGCGTGAAACTTTGCATATTTATAGCTGAACACCCCACATCAAACGAAAAATCATAAAATTTAGAAAAAAAACGTGTATTTAACCCTTTGCGCTCCCACATGCGTATTTTAAACAATTATTTCTAAATAAGTCCCTATTTAGGTTGGACGCGTGAAATTTTGGCATACTTATAGCTGAACACCTCACATCAAACGACAAATAAAAAAATTTGAAAAAACTGTACATTTAACCCTTTGCGCTCCGACATGTGTATTTTTAACAATTTTCTCTATGTGAGCCCCTCTTTAGGTTGGAGGTGTGTAATTTTGCATACTTATAGCTGAACACCACATATTACGACAAATTATAAAATTTCCGAAAAGCCGTACATTTAACCCTTCGGGCTCCCACATGCGTATTTTAAACAATTCTTTCTAAGTGAGCCCCTAATAAGGTTGGAGGCGTGAAATTTTGGCATACTTATAGCTGGACACCTCACATCAAACTACAAATCATAAAATTTAGAAATCGTGCATGTAACCCTTTGGGCTCCCACATGTGTATTTTAAACAATTATTTCTAAGTGAGCCCTATTTAGGTTGGAGGCGCGAAATTTTGCATACTTATAGCTGAACACGTCACATCAAACGACAAAACATAAAATTTTGAAAAAGCCGTACATTTAACGCTTTGCGCTCTGACATGTGTATTTTAAACAATTCTTTCTAAGTGAGCCCCTTTCTAAATTGGAGATTTGAAATTTTGCATACTTATAGCAGAACACCTGAGACCAGGCGACAAATCATAAAATCTTGAAAAAGTCTTACTTTAACCCTTTGAGCTACCACATATGAATTTAAAGCAATTCTTTCTAAGAGAGCCCCTAATTAAGTTGGAGACATGAATTTTTGCATACGTATAGCTGAATACCTCAGACCACACGGCAAATCATAAAATTTTCAAACAGTCTTTTATTATTTACTCCTCCAGGCTCTAACTTGTGTATTTTGAGGAATTTTTCTAATCTCCGACCTTTTCACCCGGGGAGCACTTTTACAACTATTTCCGACACTCGTTTGACCATTTTTTCATATAGCACCATAGCCTTACATATTTTAGTTCCCCTTTTTACCGCTAGGGGAGCCTACTTATCTCGGGTGCTATTGGCCCAATCCCCTCGACTAATATACCTATGGATAGTATATAAAACGGAGTTTTGTTCAGATAGAGGTTTGTTTAGAATAGAATGCGCCCCTGGTTGAAAAATATGGAAATAACAGACTTTTCAAAAGGATAAATTGTTTTGAAAGGATTATTAAACGAAACCCTCTGTGCGATCTGTGATCACACTTACCTACTTGTTCACTATATTTATGCCTATTATAAAGTGCTTATAAATGCTATAGTTCATATACAGAGCCTCAGAAATGAATTCGTTAAGGTTACTGAGTATGAGCATAAATTGCTTAAAGGTGGGTTTAAAAGGAGTTATGCATTTTTACGCTGAACTGAATTTAGTGTACTAAGAAATATTTGTAGAATATAGATAAAATGATATACAGGGCCACGCAAAGATTGGCTACATGGCCGTCTATGGGTGATAACTTCTGGAAATGATATTCGGTAGTTTTAAGCGTGTTTTAATTTGAATTAAATTTTAGCTATATAGTGGCATGTAATAAAGGTACTAGGTGATCTACAGGGCTGTACGAAAGTATTCAAGTATGTTTCCATCTATTAGTATAAACTGCTGAAAGATGAATTTCAACCTGTTATGCATTTTCTTGCTAAACTAAATTTTCCCATTATATAGTACATATCAAGCAGGACGGTCGTTCTGCCAAGCCAAGCTATAAAAAAAATGCTAACCCCGCCAATTAAACAAACGCCAAGAACCAAAAGCCAGAACCACGTAACTGCTTATTATACTGAAGACAACTTCTCCATGTTAAATCGGGCAAACGGGGCATTATAAAATGTCAGATATTTAAGAAAGTAAGCATCGCAGAGAAATAAAACAAAGACCAGAAGAATTTAAAGAAGAAAAGCTTCAATTTGAAACCAAACTCATCTTTATAAAATAATTATAAACAGAGATACAAGATTTTAAAAAGTGTCGAGATACTGAAAATGATCACAAAAATCTTCGTCAAACATATATCAATTCAATTAAGCTAGAGACTTAAATTATGAACAGAAAAAAGTATGATATGCATTTTCGGACTGGTAATTACTCTATCTACGTGCTTTTATAAAATTTAGTTTAAAAAAATGAAATTTCTATTCTTAATAAGCAAAAAACTGTTCGTCAATTCTAAAATTATCAAATTTTGCGAAACAGCGATAAACCCGCGGACGAGAGCGTACTATCCAAATTATAAAATCACAAATCCACTTCAACTTCAATCTGGTATTTTCCATCAAGATTATTTTTTAGAATAAAACTGCATGAAAGTTACATTTTTAGAAAGATTTAAAATAAAAATATTTTTTTAGAGAAATGGTACCTTTTAAGAAGTATGCATTGAAAGTTATCGTCATTTAAGGTTTCGTTCCTAATGTAAACAAAACTTTTAAAAATGAATTGAGCTGAATGTGTAACGTTTACTTTTCATACGAACGTCATATCAATACCAATTAATAATAACTAACAGTAAGTTATTAGACGATACTCACATACACAATAACAAGATATATTTGTAACACAGTTAACGGTTACGAGATGTCAGGTAATGCATACACAGTTGTGGTTACAGGTAATATCAGTTACATTATAATATCATGACATCCCCCTTCTTTTATAAAATAGAAACAGTTTTTCTTTTACAGGTCAAGTTTATCAGGTTTTTTAACAGTCCTGCCAGAACGAGTTTTTATACCAGTATCTGTCTTGCACACAGGAGTTTTGATCTTAGAAACAGGAGTAGATGACAGATTCGGAGAAGGATCAGCACTTACACAACCCGAGTCATCAGACATTTTTAGCGGTGATTCACTTTGGCAATGTGTGGGATCAGGACTGTCAGTTTCTTCAAGTGTAGGATCTGAACTACTTGAAACTGAAGGTTTCTCAGGAGTAGCATTCGGACGGAGAAACCAAGTATTTCTTCTATAAGTTGCACCATCTAGCGTCTTAATAATAAATGATCTTGGTCCTTGAGCTGGAGCAATTACATCAGCAGGACTCCACTTTCTGTGATCTTTTCTAAACCACACTTTCTGACCAATAGAAATTGGGTTTTTTGGCTTTGAGCCTCTATCTCTATACTCTTTCTCATTTATCCTCTTTTCTGTAAGATTAGAAGGAACATTTTTTATGATAGATTGTTTTAACAACTTTGAGCTTACTGGCAATATTCCTCTAGTTCTTCTTCCCATCAGACGTTGTGCAGGAGATCCTAAAACTCCTCTAGATGTATTTCTGTTATTTAACAATGCTAAATATAAGTCAGAACCATCTGCAGCACATTTAGCTATAAGCTATTTAGTTTCTTGAACATAACGTTCAGCTAGACCATTGGATCTCCTGTGTTCTGGACTTGAAACTTGCAGATTTATATTCCACTGTTTAGCGAAATGTCTCACTTCTTTCGAAATTAGCTGAGTACCTGCATCAGAGCATAAAGTTTCAGGTATACCATGAGTTGCAAACCAACATTTAAAAGCTTGTATAACTGTACTAGATGATAAGTTGTTCAGCACACAAAAATCAAAATAACCCGAATAGCTGTCTGCAATAAGTAAATAATTCTTTTTATCCAAATGAAAAATATCTGGGACAACAATTTGTCAAGGTCTCTCTGGTACTTCATTCAACATTAACGGTTCTTCGGGATTATCTCTTTGACGTTGTTTACCATCTTTGCACTGTTTAACATTTAACGTAATATCTTTATTCATTCCAATCAAGTAGACATTTTCTCTAGCTATACTGAGTGAATGTTGAATACCTTGATGATCAAGATGAATAGCTTTCAACGTAGGTTCCCTAAGTTTGTGCGGGATGACTATTCGATCACCTCTGAACAGGATGTCATCATAAACGGCAAACTCATCTCGAAAAGTCCAATACTTTCTTAGACTATCAGGAACTTTAGTTAATTCTTCTGGCAACCATCTTGAATCATCTTAATTAGCAGACTTAACTCTTTATCATCTTTCAATGCTTGAATCAGTTCAGTTGTTTTAGATTCAGTCATCGGAACAACTAAATGAATTTTCATCTGTAATTCAGGCATATCTAAATTAGAATTAAGATTACAATCTCTGCTCAACATATCAGCTATAAACATTTCAGTCCCTCTTTTATCAATAATTTCAGGACGATAAGGCATGATGTCCAACATGATTCTTTGCAGACGAGGAGGCGCTAAATGTAATGCTTTCTTTGATATTGATAGTAACGGTTTGTGGTCCGTTTCCACAGTTCGTTTTCTGCATCCCCAGACGTATTGATGAAAACGTAGACATCCAAATTTGATTGCAAATGCTTCTTTTTCTGTTTGAGAATAATTCTGCTGCGTCTTGTCTAATGCTTTGGCTGCATAAGCTACAGGGCGTCCTTCTTGCATAATTACAGCTCCTACAGAATGTTTGCTTGCATCTAGCGACTATGTTATAGGTAAATTCACATTAAAATACTTCAATACAGGTAAATTCTCTAAGATCTCTTTCAGCTTTTCAAATGACGCCTGTTGTTCAATCTCCCAAATCCATTCGGTGTCTTTTTTACATAATGCTCTTAACGGTCGAGTTAATTCGGACAAGTTCGGAACAATTTTAGCCAAGTAGGTAACCATTCCAAGAAAACGTTGTAACGATGCTACATTTTCTGGAACTTTTAGCTGAATAATAGCTTGGATTTTTTCAGGATAGGCTATCAATCCTACATCAGTAATTATGTGTCCCAAGAACTTAACACTGTTCTGTGAATATATGCATTTTTCTTTATTCAAAGTCAAACCAGATTCTGTAAGAATTTTTATAACTTTAGAGGTCATTTCTTCCAATTTTGTTTTAGATGAAGCATGTATCAGAATGTCATCCATCGCACATTCAACATTTTCTATATGCCCTAGCAGACGTTCCATAATTTGCTGGAAAACTTCCGGAGCAGATGCTAAACCCACTGGCATTCTCAAGTAGGAAAATCTACCCCAAGGAGTGGCCATAGTCAGGTATCGACTAGTACGTTCTGTCACTCTTAGCTGCCAAAATCCTTTTTTACAGTCCAGTAATGTAAACCATTTAGAGCCATTTATACGTGCATCAATTTCTTCCAATCTATATTATAAAGGACAAACATATCTGTGCGTAACGCATACGTCATTTTGCGAATGGCAACACTTTGAAATTTGAAATAAAATTTTGGTTTTGCAATTTTTTCTACTGCAAATTTTTAAACTTCTAAACATCGCACATTTTAAATTTTTACACCGTCGTATAAGAAAAAAATGTTCTTTTAAATGCTATTTGTTTGAAAGCTGTATCTCAATTTATTTTTGAGATATTAATTTTTTTGTAGTTTTTAAAAAGATTTTTCTTATCGTGGCAACAAAAGTACCCCATTTCTATTGAAAGTCATTGAAAGTAAACGGAAAATAGTCGAAAATAGGTGATACTGTATATCTTTTTGTTGACATTTTCTCATAAAACCAGAAAAAAAAGTTGAAATTAAAATATGGCCTATGTCAAGAATATTGTCTGTTATTCAGTGATAATGGCGTCATATGCATACTTTTCTACAGACGAAGTTTAAGACTCGATTGTAAAAGTGGATTGCTTTAGCAGATGCAAATGACGTCATTTTATAAAAAAGCACCGCCCTCTGAATACTAGGCCTGAGCGCTCACACAAAAATGGCGGCTGCCGAAGGCGGATTTCTTTTAGCGTAAGTACGGTCCCTTATATGTAGACACCAGTATTTTATAAAAGATTTCTCTACCTTGTTTATTCTCAGAAAAACGAAGCGGAAAAAACTTCAAAAAAATATTGGTAGGAATATTTAAGGGACCGTACACACGCTGAAAAAAATCCGCCTTCGGCAGCCGCCATGTTTGGTCCAGCGCTTAGGCCTAGTATTCAGGGGGCGGTGTAAAAAAGCGTGTATTTTAATTCTCAAACCTGAATTATGTTTTGTAGAAATGCGTCATTTTCACAGCCCAGCTGCTTTGAAATTCTTCAAAGGTGAAAATGTTTCACTTTTGAAAATAATGTAATCGAAATCACACACTGATAAAACGCAATGTTTTACAAAAATTTAGAGTGTCTTTATAAAAAAGAGGTGACATGCAAATAATTGCGATTTATATTACAGAAATTGGTGATTCTCGCCTGAATGATTTCCTTCGCCGAGTTAGACAAGCAAACGAATAATTCGTGGTTTAAAATAATACTATGTTCCTGAAGTTTTTGTCCAAAAGTCTCTCGAACAATAAAATTTTAATGCTATTCTTTAGGACTTTATTATAATTTTATCAAAATAACATTTTGCTTAATTTAATTTTTCCTAATTTTATATAATGTATATATTTAAAACACAAGTGTGTTTTTTCGTCATCTGCTCTGATCATTTGCTGAACCAATTTTACTAATATATATATATATATTAACTGAAAGCCCTTCATTTGTAGATGTGATCGCACTATCTGCTTTTTTTTATTTATTTTTTTAATATCCCAACTTTTATATTTTAATTTTAAATGCATTTTATGAAATTTCTTCAAATTGGTGAAAATTAGATTGCTTTCATTATTGCAGACAAGGGAGAAATAATGAGCTATTTTTATCTTTATTCATGCTTTTTTCTGATAAAAATTTAAAATTGTTGTATACGATTTAGTGTCGCAAAATCCCACTAGGAGCAGAATATTATATTAGGGGCATAATAACGGAAAATGACATACTGCTTTTTTAACACGAATTTTTCCTCATAAATTTTCTATATTGTTTTTCCTTCTGCATGTGTACTGCTACAAGGTTTCAGACACTAGGCAAAAGCTTATTTAAGTGAAAATGAAGTAATATTTCAAAGAAAACGATCATTTGCTTAAATAAAACTAAACAATTTAACACAAATGCGTCTACAAAACATAAATTACTGAACTTTTTACTCTCCGGAATTGAGATTAGAATCTCAAGTAAAGAGTGCGTCTGTTCACATAAAAGATGTTGCTTAAAACCGTGACCTCAAGTTTTGAGTTAAAATGATTTTTAAATGACCAAATTAAATACATTTTTTAAAAATAAAAAATGATGAATATGGATATGAGAAGTGAGTATGCAAATTTTGAGAAAGTGGAAATTGCTGTTTTTCATTCCGGAATACCAAGCATAAGAGCCAAATTGATAACCACATCCTAATAACTGATCTTTATTATATTTTACTGATGAAGTATCTATCTATATTATAAAGAAGAAACGTATCTGTGCGCAACACTGATGTCATTTTGCAAATGGCAACACTTCACGATCAAATTTCGGTCTTGAAATTTTTGCTACTGCAATTTTTTAATCTTCTGACCATCGTGCATTTTCATCTTTTGTCGCATAGGGAAAAAAATTTACTTTCAAATGCAATTTGTTTAAAAACCGTGTCTCAATTGACTAATGCATTATATTTTCTAAAATAATCTTTAAGCATGAAATATTTTTAGTTTAATCTTATCACGTGCCAGTTTCAATACATAATAATAATAAACATTTTGCACATAAAGCAACAAACATTTTTCAGCATTTGTTTCCCACTATTTCTGCATAACGAAATTAATACTTCATTTATAACAAATAAAAGAATAATATAAAAAAAAAGACAAATCTAACATATTTGTGAAAGACAAATTAACGAAATTAATACTTCTTTTATAAACAAATAAAAGAATAATATTGAAAAAATACAAATCTAACATATTTGTAATCGTAGAATTTAAATTTTTAGATCACCAAATAGGATTTTTCTTTTTCAAATGGAATTTGTCTGCAAAGTTCATCCCAGTTTACTGATTGTCTATGGTTTTAAAAACAATTTTAAAGCATGAAATATTTTTTTAGTTTATTTATATCGCTCGGAACTCGATCACGAAAAATTAATCCATTTCCCCTTAAAACAAAATAAAGAGTTCATCATTTTCTTACGCCTAATATCCATTCCTATGAATAAATAAATAAAATAATCCACATAACTTCCTATGAATAAATAAATAAAATAATATAAATAAAACACAATTTTAACAGACATGTATAAGCTATGAAATTATCAGAATATAAAAGGATGCCATAAGTAGCAAAATCTTGGTCAAATAACTCTTATCATGCGGCTAATAAGAAAATGTCGCTTTTGATAAAGTTCAGAAATTTATTTGATTGTATAATTAGTATTTTCCATATTAAAAATACTTTTTTAATGTAAGTGGGCAATCTAAAAAAAATTATTCCATATAAAAAATATTAGTTTTCAGTTTAAAAAAAAAAAAAAAAATAAATAAATAAATGGTTTCACCTATATTTTTTAACTCATAAAGCCCGGGTATGATCTCCTGGTGTTTTTAAAGGATATTGTCTTCTTTTCAAATTGTTATTCAGGCTAGATGGATCCATACAAACTCTAATTTTACCATTTCGATGAACTACAACCATAGGCGAGAGTGCAGGCGTAGGGTCATTCACTGGTTTTATGATACCCATCTGTTGCATTCTATCAAGCTCTTCTTTAATTTTTTCCCTTATGGAATGAGGAGCTTTTCTTGCAGGAAATATTTAAAGCTTAGGGTTATCAATTAAATCTATCTCATACGTAAAATTTTTCAAACAGCCTATTTCATCTTCATTAGCACTGGTATTTAAAAATCTTTCTGTTAATCCAATACTGTTTGCGCGTTTAACTAAACCCATTTCTACACATGAATCTTTTCCCAATACATGTTGCAACATTTCTTCAATTATAACAAATCTAGCAGTATAAGTTTTCTTTTTAATATTCAACTTGGCAACAGCTTCACCGGCTACTTTCATCTTATGATTAGAAAACGATATTAATGATTGCACGTTAGAAAATTTAATGCTTAAATTTGCTTTTTTAGCCAAAGGATATGATAGGACATTACATTGAGCTCCAGTATCTAATTTGAATTTGACTCTGAACTTGTTCTCAAATTCAGCCGTTTCATACCAGTCTACTGATTTTACATTATTGGCTATCTATATTATAAAGGACAAACATATCTGTGCGTAACGCATACGTCATTCTGCGAATGGCAACACTTTGAAATTTGAAATGAAATTTCGCTTTTGCAATTTTCGCTACTGCAAATTTTTAAACTTCTAAACATCCCACATTTTAAATGTTTACACCGTCGTATGCAGAAAAAAATACACATTTAAATGCAATTTGTTTGAAAGCTGTATCTCAATTTATTTCTGAGATATTAATTTTTTTATAGTTTTTAATACCAATTTTCTAATCGTGGCAACTGAAGTACTTCATTTCTATTAAAAGTGGATTAGTTATTTTTATTGATTATATTCTTACTGATGCCATTTTCTCATTACAATTAAAAATATCTTTTTTAAAAATTTGAACAGAAAATGACGTTATGCTTTAAAAAGAACACAATTTCCCTGATGATGCTCTTATATTTCACTATTTTTTCATTTTGCTGATATTGAGTTTGAGACAATAGGCAAAATATTTCAGCGAATGAAAATGAGTCATATTTAAAAGTAAACGATAATTTTATTTGATAAAACGAGATATTTCCCTTTGAATACGTCTAAAAGTTATAAATTTCTGGAATTTTTACGCGCAGGTACAGATATTAAACTAAGACCTCAAATCACGAGTGCGAATTTTAACATGGAAAGTTGTAATAGTTGACAAACGTGACTTCAAGCTTGAAAAAGTATTTATTAATAACCTATTGCGCGTTAAAAATGGTTAATGTGGATGTGAAACGTGGAAAATGACTTGATTCGGTTTAGATGTAAAGGTAGAAAATTCTATGATTATGTCAAGGTGAAATCATTTATGCGGATTTTTCATTCCGTAACAAATCATCAATTAATAACTTAATCAAAATTACTTATTTTGATTATATGTTACTGATTACGTATATGAATAAAGTTTAATTTTTCAATAATTTTAACAGTTGAAGTTTATGAAAAAGGTATTTTGTTAATTTTAGGTTAAAATATGTCTTTGAAGAGTTAAATTAACAAGTGTAAGATGGATTTTTTATTCTAATTATTTTTTGTCGATGTATTATAAATTTGATGCAACACTTCCTTTATAAACATTTTCTTTCGTCGAAATTCGACGGATTCCACCTAGTACTACTAATAACGAAACTTTTTGAATCTTTATCATTTTTGCGACTTTTGTGAAAAGAGCTATTTACTGTAGCTACATGTTTTTTTCTTTTCTTTGAAGAACAGCAAATGCTAAAATGGCCTTCTTTGCCACACGAAAAACACTGCTTTTTATAAGCCAAACAATCAAACCTTTTGTGAGAAGTATTGCATCGCGTGCATAGTTTACCGTTAAATCTTGCTTTTATTTAGCATATTTATTTTTCATACTTGTTGCATTCTTTTTTACACTTTCGATATTTAATGGTTTATCTTTAAGAGAACTCAACTGTGATCGAGCTTGTTCACTAGCTTTACAAATTTTCGCAGCTTTATCTAAAGTTAAATCATCTTCAGCCAATAATTTTTCTCGATCGGAATCACTGTAAACACCAATTACAATTCTATCAGTTACTAAACTGTCGTGTAACGTACCAAATTGGCAAGATTTGCTTTTGCCTAGTAATTCCGTCAGAAAATCATCAAATTTCTCATTTTCGCTTTGAAATATTTTGTTAAATAAAAATCTTTCGTATGTAATGTTTACTTTAGGCGTGAAATATTTTTTAAAAGCTTCAATTAAAATATTCAAACTAGTTTTTTATCATCAGTAAAAGTATTAGAAATGCTTACCGCTTCATGTCCTATAGTTGACATAAACAAAGCTAACTGGATTTTATCCGGCTTTTTGTCCAATTCGATGACCGTTGAGTACCATTCAAATTGTTGATACTATTCTTGCCATGATTTCGTAACATCATTGGTCGTGAGGCTTATTGGCGGCGGCGGTCGAATATTCACACTATTATTGCTGTTGTTATTATCTCCCGGCATGACGATTTCTTTAAAATGCTATCATTTCGGCACCATGTAACGTTTATGTCATGATATTATAATGTAACTGATATTACCTGTAACCATAACTTTGGATGCATTACCTGACATTCCGTAATCGTTAACTGTGTTCCAAATATATCTTGTTATTGTGTATGTGCGTATCGTCTATTAACTTATTGTTAGTGGTTATTAATTGGTATTAATATGAAAAGGTTTTCAGGTAAAAAAAAAAAAAAAAAAAAAAAAAAAAAAACATGGTAAACGGTAGGCACTCCGTTCGTGTACAGAGATTCAACTTACAATTAGAAAACATCTTTGACGTCATTTTTGTGTGAGTTAATGAAATAAGGTTTTACCTTGGAATGTTCCTAACAGTTTCCAACATAGTTCAACAGTGTTTATGACTTCGGTTTGTCTGGCCGTCAGTCCGTTTTCCGCACTCTTACTCCCGTAAATATACTCGGAAAGCCCTAAAATTTTTGCACGTTACTGAAGAAAAGATGTTTGTAGCAATTACAATTTATTTACAGGGATAGACAAAAGTATTCCGTTATATTACCACCAATGGGAAAAAATCGTTTCAAGTGCATTTTAATTACGTTACACACTTTCACACATAATGAAATTAATATAAATTTATGAAGTGCACTAAAATAAGCATTCTGTAGAATATGTGATGCAAAGAATATTTACTATTCATTTAAGGGCTACATACAGGTAATACCTGTAAACGAATTCCGTTAAATAATGGTATAGGTCGAAAAATTGTTCCCGGCGTATTTTAATTATGTTAAACTATTTCATATATCATAACATTGATGTACATTGCTGAGGTTTACTACAACTTACTTCCTGTATAATATGAATGCATATCATTAACAGGGACAAACAAAAGGTTTCGGATACTATACTGTATCCGAAGTAATGTATGTTGCTGGATGAGCATTTTTAGTTATGATAGGCTTTTTTAACTTTAACTAAATTTTTGCGTACTTTGTGATGTTTCTAAATGCTGTAGATCACATACAGGGCTACAAAAAGGAATTCGTAAGCGCTTCTGATTATGAGCGTAAATTGCTTAAAGGTAGTTTTTAAATGAGTTATGTATTTTTACGCTGAATTAAATTTTGCATACTAAAAGATGTTTGTAGAATACAGATAAAATGATTTACAGGGTAAGACAAGGAATTAGATATATGGTCGTCAACGGATGATAATTTCTGGAAGTGTGATTTCACTAATTTGATCACCGAAAATTATGGTTGATCGTAATCCTACCTACCATTCTCAATAGCCAGTGACGCTCAAAGCAATAATTTGATATGCTTTTACGTGCATAACATCAGATTGAGGAACTTTAGCTAATATATTAGATTTTCTAATCTTCCTTAGTCGAGTCTATTACAAAGGTTCGGGTGAAAAAAAAATGATATTTCAACTATATAAATGAATGTAACTGTGAATAACGTTAAAGGCTTTCATAGAAACACTCCATTGTACCAAACTGTATTAGCTAAATAGGCTTATTGGCTATGGACCCAAATACGGAAGATTATTAATTAGGTTTAAAAATATCAGTATTATCGAACGTATTTCAACAGATAAGCAAACGGAGACAATGTTGCCTCATACGCACTGGGGTATCCTTTTAGTTCCAAAATGGTAATTTTATTTAATAGCAACCCAGAAATTTAGACGAAATTATCCTTCATATGACAATCCTGTAGAAGAGATTGCGTGTGTTTTACATTAAATTAAACTTTGTGCATTTTATAATAAAATTATTTGTGTGTGTTTCCAATAAAAGTTATTGGCGCGATCTTTTTCTGACGCAAATGTCATGTAAGGAATTGGAACTCAATTGGCGGCAAACTGTCGCTACTTTACTGGATATGGTAAACCGGATGTTGTTGTTTATGCTGTTGTACTAATTGTTTATGCTGTTGAACTAGTATTAATTTTTCCAGGTAAAATCCCCTATTGCCTGGACTTCATAACTTAGTGCACGTAGCGCCGCAGTGCATGTTGAGAGGCAGCCCTCCCCCTCTCCGTTTATCCTACGTCATAATGTCATGTATCCTATTTGTTGCAAATTTTGTCTAGTTTTTGAATTTCGTAATGCTTTTTCCCTAAAACAATAAGAAATTTAAGTTAAAAACAACTATTGAGGGGGGTGTTGGGGGGGGGAGTTAAAAATTAAGATTCAGCGACCCAAAAAACTTAAAGTAAACCTTATAGAGAAAGTTCGGAGGGGAGATCGGAGGGCGAATGTAAACGTGTGAGTGGTTAAGTGGAATTGCGCAACTTAGTTCACGCAGCACCGCGCGAATGTTCCGAGGCAGATCCCCCTTCCCCTTCAGCCTAAGTCATAATGTCATATATCTAATTTGTTGCAAATTTTGTCTACTTTCTGAATTTCTAGATACTTTTTCCCTAAAACAATAAAAAAAAAAGATTTTTTTTTAATAAAAACCTTTTTTGGGGGCATTTTACCAAAATTTGGGGGTTTCACGGGGGAAATTTTGGTGGGAAGTTAAAAATTCGGATTCAGCTTCCCCCAAAACATATAGTAAGCCTTTTTCCAGAACTACCATGAATTTGGTAGGTTGAGCCCCGATACGGTCTCTATTGACTGGACTAACGTATTATCCACCTGAAACTGACGTATTATCCAAGTACTTCATTGGCTGTTCGGGAAAAGGCTTTTCCATCGTCCAAGAAATCTGACGACCAATTTTAAATGAAATTTCATTCTTAAACTTCTAAACATCCCAGAGTATTACTTTTTACACCATCGTATAGAGAAAAATATGTACTTTTAAATGCAATTTGTTCGAAAGCTGCATCTCAATTTGTTTCTGAGTAATTTTTTTTTGTAGTTTTTATTACTTTTTTGTCATAGAGGCAACAGAAGTAATCCATCTCTGTTGAAAGTAATGGGAAATACAGATTACTGTATCGATAAATCAAAAAACGAATAAAATGCGGATTAAACCAATAAAAAGCTTCAGATATGCTTTTGATTTCCTACCCTGACGAGGACAATAACCATTTTTCCAAATGGTTATAAAAGAAAAAAAAAGTAACAATAGGAGAAAAGCAATTTAACAAATTACAACGACCATTTGGAAAAAGATTTTTTCAAAGACTAAAATTTAAGACATTAAAATCGTACGGATTTGATCATACATTACGTACGCCATGAATTAAACATTAACACAGCAATTAACAACAGCGACAAAAATCGCCTGCGACTCGTCAGATTTCCTGAAACTTACGAATTATCCACCTGAAACTTAACGTATTATCCAAGCATTTCATTGGCTGTTCGGGAAAAGGATTTTCCATCGTCAGATTTCCAAGAATTCTGACGACCAATTTTAAATGAATTTTCATTCTTAAACTTCTAATTATCCCACAATATTACTTTTTACCTCGTCGTATAGAGAAAAAAAATGTGCTTTTAAATGCAATTTGTTTGAAAGCTATATCTCAATTTGTTTCTGAGTTATTATTTTTTTTGTAGTTTTTATTAATTTTTTGTCATAGTGGCAACAGAAGCATCCATCTCTGTTGAAAGTAAAGAGAAATACAGATTACTGTATAGACCAATCAGAAAACGAATAAAATGTGGATTAAACCAATAAAAAGTCTCAGATATGCTTTTGATTTCCTACCCTGAAGAGGACAATAACTATTTTTCTAAATGGTTAAAAAAAATGAAATTTACAATATTGTTTTACGTACTGTAAATCCAGATTTCGCTGATTTTTTTTTTTTTTTATAAAAATATATATCCCTATTAAAAGAATATTCTGTATTTTTTTTTTTATTATTATTTCTGAGTATGCGCTGTTAGAGACTTTTCTTAATATGATTTTATAAAACTTTCAGAAGTAGATATTCAGTAAATATTTTTTTTTTTTTTTATCAAGTGCCAAATATAGGCAACAAAGAGAATAAATCGTCTAATAATGTTTCAATGGATCGATTTCGAAAATAAATACTTCTTTTTAGCTCTACAAACATGTTCCTCTCATATTTAAATTAAATAATGTCCTTTTATACTATTAATTTTCATTAAAACTGTATTTATTTGTATTTTTAATAAAATCAGTAACAGTTTTTTCCTTTTATTATTGGGTCTGTTTGTATATTTTAATTTGTAATTGATTTAAAGTTTTCAATTCTTTAACAAAAAGGTAGCATAATATGCGTTGCCAAGATAAGAAACATATGCCAATGCCAAACTTTTTGTCTAAAATAAATGAACTTTGCTTCATAATGCTATAACTAAGTTACGTAGAACGACGTGCTACATACGAAATACATACTAAAACCTTCCCTGAAATAATAGCTATTTAACAATTTATTTATTATGCAAGTTTAATCAAAATCTGTTCATTAGAACTCGAGTTATAAGAAGCCGGAACGAAATTTAAGTTTGTATTTTATATATATAAGTAGACGAGTCGGAACCCGTCAAATTCGACAAATGAAGGTGTTTAAAAAACTGTCAGATTGATGTTATAAAAAACTTGCAATGCAACAAATCCATCTTCAAATAGTTAGTCTAACTCTCAAAACACATATTTTTGTTATTATCTTAAGTTACCAAAATGCTACTTTTTGTAAATTTCAACTGTTTAAGTTATTAAAAATTTGAACTTTTCTCGTACAACAATCTGGGAACATGCGAAATCCACATATTTACTCTTTTAGACGCAATCGAAGTAAAAATATTCAGTAATATCAAAGAAAATACTCATTTCATTTTTTCTATGACGTCATTTTTACTCACTGAAACACTCTGAGATTAGCTTTTCAATATCAGTATCAGCGGAATAAAAAAAAATATATATATATTGAAATGTAACAGCTGTATGAGTAAAAGTGCGTTATTTTAAATCGTGATGTCATTTTCTGTTCAAAATTTAAAAAAAAAAGTCTTTTTAAATTGTAATAATTGGTATCCGTAATAGTATGCTAATTCCCATTGATTCCATTCTGTCTTCCACAATGGACGTAATCCAATTGTCGCTAATATGAATACATTTCAAAAAAGACTTTTAAAATTAAAATATAAGAATAGGATTATTTTAATAAATAGCGAGTGTGGGCACATTTACAAATGAAGTGCTTTCATAAAAAAATAGAATTATCAAAGTCGGTTCAGTAGAACGTTTGTACCAGATGACTAAAAAAACAGTCTTATGTTTTAAATATATAGATTTGATCCCCAAATATCAAGCACTAACTTTTATATGCAAGAAACACTGTTATTCTTTGTTAAAATATCTTAGTGCATTTTTTTGGGACTTTCTTCTAAAAATAAAATGTTTGATATACAATTTATTCTGTGCTTATTTTATCGTTCACCAGTTTCATTGACGATTTTACATGATGTATTTTATGTCAAAAACTAATTCATGAACAACTGAGTTTCCTAAGAGCCTGTTTTTTTCTTTTATAACTAGGGGGCTCGGCCCCCTACGAGCTACGCTCGCCAACCCCCCGTTCAGACACTGCAGTCTCTAAAAGCACGCTAATTTGATCGGCTTTAATTGAATTTTTTTGGAAGATTGAATTATAATTAAAAAAACAAAGGCGATCTCCCTATAAACGGGTTTCTATTCATTTCTCTTTGATTGAGGAATTTTACGGAAAAATCAGCTGCTGTTAAAAGATACAATGGCATTTCAAAATCATCTAATATAAAATGAATTAAATAAACAGAGTCTTTGTCTCCCGGTATTTTTTAACAAAGCGAAAAGAAAGTCCTTTTAAATAAAACATTTTAAATATATCGTTTTTAATCTGACGTAATTTCCACCAAACTTTTCTTTCCCTTTTTAATATTCACGTGAAAATGCTTTTATTAGAAATGAAATATTATTTGCGCTGTCCAAAAAAAAAAAAAAAAATAGTTGAAAAGTTCATCTCAAAATATCAAGTAAATGTCTCGCGCTATTTTTAAATTTAAACTACTATTTTGCAATATTATTTTTTGTTCATTTTACGTAATAAGTGTAATGTGACGTAAATGTGATGTAATTTCTCCTATTTAAGACTTCTAACGCATGTTAATGAATTTATTACTTTACAATATCCTTTCTCTGTTAAAATTCACGTGTAATTATAGATGAAGTAATTTTCAATAAGTTCCTGCTTTTTATACGTAATTATTTAATTCTAATTTGAAAGTTTTTCTTTTCTGTTTATAATAGTCACGTGTAAATAAATTTTTAATTTGAAGCAAACATTATTGTTTCCGTTGTTTATACAGTTTGGCAACAGGTTAAATTAGTACAATTTTCTGAAATAAGTAAAAAAATATCTCTCGAAATGCTGAAAATTTGAATTTAAAATAGAAATGAAACCTCGAAAAATGAGTCAAATTAAAAAAATAAATTAATTCTGCACACCGGGAAATTATAACGTATAAAATGATCTAAAAAGTATTAAATTCCGATGTATAGTTTTTGCTCCTATAAAACTTTTTTAATGGAACGATTTTGTCCAACTTTAGCATTAAATATCTCTTAAAATAACTCTTCGATTTGAAAACTGTCTACATCAGCGTGTTTATCAAACATTTCTGTATAATACTACCAATTTTCATATTTTTGTATGCATAATTTTTCTTAATATTAACGAAGAAAGACCTCCGGTCACAAAAAATTCAAAACCGGCGGCGGCGGCGGCGGCGGCGGCGGCGGTGACAGCGGGAGTTACTTTTTTTTAGAATAGAGAGATTACGAGTTGCAACCCGTCGAAATTCGACGTACTAAAATGTTTGAAAGGAACTGTCAGATCGAAATTATAATAAACCTACAAAAATAAATACAGCAAAAAATCATCTTACATTGGTTGTCTAACTCTTAAAACAAATAATATTTTAAACCCAAAATTACCAAAATATTGTTTCTACAAACTTCAACTGCTTAAATTATTGAAAAATTAAACTGTATTAGATTACGTAATCAAGATGAGTAATTATGATGAAGTTATCGATGGAGCTCTTATGTTTGTTTTTACGGGATGAAAAATCAGTAAAAAGGATTTCGCTTTGTCACATCATAAAATTTCCCCCCATAAAATCTAAACTGTACGTTATTTTCACATTCTCGTAATTTACATACGTACCACTCAAATTCACAATTTAAAAGTATTTTAACGCGCAAAAGAATAGATTATTAATGAATGCATTTCCAAAGTTAAAGTCACGTTTGTCCCATACAACTTTTCATGTGAACATTCGCACAAACCTTAAGTTCTAATCTTAGTACCCGCGAAAAAAAATTCAGAAATTTGACTTTAGTTGTCATAGTATTCGCCATTTATAGTATTAGTCAAATATTTAGTTTTATCAAAAAAAAAAAAAAAAAAAAAAAAAAAAAAAAAATGATTGTTTTGTTTTAAATATATCATTTTTACTCAATGAATCATTTTGCTGAGCGCCTCAAACTCATTTATCAGCGTAATGTAAAAATATTAAAATGTAGCTGATTTATGAAGAAGAATGCGTGTTTTATTTAATGTCTGACATCATTTTCTGTTCAAAAATTATAAAAAAGTTACTTTTATTTGTAATGTGGAAATGGCATCAATAAGGATATAATGAATAAAAATAATAAACCATGAATATTTTCCCTTTACTTTCAATATAAATGGAGTACTTCAGTTGCCACAATTACAAAATTTGTATTAAAAACTACAAAAAAATTAATATCTCAAAAACAAATTGAGATACAGCTTTCAAACAAATAGTATTTAAAAGAGAATTTTTTTCCTTATACGACGGTGTAAAAAGTTAAAATGTGTGATGCATAGAAGTTTAAAAATTTGCAGTAGAGAAAATGCAAAACCAAAATTTTATTTCAAATTTCAAAGTGTTTCCATTCGCAAAATGACGTATGCGTTACGCACAGATATGTTTGTCCTTTATAATATAGACTAGGGGATCGTACCCGGGCTTCCCGGGTTAAAGAATATAGGTGAAATCATTTTTTTTAATTGAAAACTAATATATATATATTTTTTAATTTTTAGATTGACATCTTACATTAAAAAAGCATTTTTCATATGGAAAATACGAATTATACAATCAAATAAATTTTTAGAATTTATCAAAAGCGATATTTTCTTATTAGCCGCATGCTAAGAGTTATTTGCCAAGATTTTGCTACTTATGGCATCCTTTTATATTCTGATAATTTCAGAGCTTATACATGTCTGGCAAATCTGTATTTTATTTATATTATTTTATTTATTTATTCATAGGGAATTTTTTTAATAGATATTAGCCATAAGAAAATGATGAAGTCTGTATTTTGTTTTAAGGGCAAACGGATTAATCTTTCGTAATCCAGCTCCGCGCAATATAGACAAATTAAAAAATATTTCATGCTTAAAAATTGTTTTTAAAACTATAGACAATCAGTAAACTGAGATAGACTTTGCAAACTTATTCCATTAAAAAAAAGTCCTATTTGGTGTTCTAAAAATTTAAATTGTACGATTATAAATACGTTAGATTTGTTGTTTTCTCAATATTATTCTTTTATTTGTTTATAAAAAAAGTATTAGTTTCGTTAATTTGTCTTTCACAAATATGTTAGATTGGTGTTTTTTTTTATATTATTCTTTTATTTGCTTATAAAGGAAGTATTAATTTCATTATGCAAAAATAGTCAGAAACAAATGCTGAAAAATATTTGTTGCTTTATGTGAAAAATGTTTATTATTATTACGTACTGAAACCGGCACGTGATAAGATAAACTTAAAAAAAAATCATGCTTAAAAATTATTTTAGAAAATATAATACATCAGTCAATTAAGATAAAGTTTTTAAACAAATTGCATTTGAAAGTAAATTTTTTCTCTATGCGACGAAAATTGAAAATGTAACGATGGTCAGAAGATTGAAAAATATACTTTATAAAGATACTCTAAATTTTTGTAAAACATTGCGTTTTATCAGTGTGTGATTTCGATTACATTATTTTTAAATGTGAAGCATTTTCACCTATGAAGAATTTCAAAGCAGCTGGGCTGTGAAAATGACGCACTTCTACAAAACATAATTCAGGTTTAAGAAATAAAATACACGCTTTTTTATAAAATGACGTCATTTGCATCCGCTAAAGCAATCTTCTGTTACAATCCAGTTTTAAACTTCGTCTATAGAAAAGTGTGCATATGACGTCATTAGCACAGAATAACAGACAATATTCTTGACGTAGCCCATATTTTAATTTCAACTTTTTTTTTTAGGTTTTATGAGAAAATGGCAACAGAATGATACAGTACCTCCTATTTTCGACTATTTTCCGTTTACTTTCAATGACTTTCAATGAAATGAGGTACTTTTTTTGCCACGATAAGAAATATGGTATTAAAAACTACAAAAAAATTAATATCTCAAAAATAAATTGAGATACAGTTTTCAAACAAATTGCATTTAAAAGAACATTTTTTCCTTATACGATGGTGTAAAAATTTAAAATGTGAGATGTTTAGAAGTTTAAAAATTTGCAGCAGAGAAAATTGCAAAGCCAAAATTTTATTTCAAATTTCAAAGTGTTGCCATTCGCAAAATGACGTATGCGTTACGCACAGACATGTTTGTCTTTTATAATATAGATAGCATATAATAGTTCTTAGGATTGGTATTTTTGGTAACGAAACTCTACAATCTCTTGGGAATGTATAAACACAACGCAATTATCCACTATCGTCCTCTTTTTTGAATGTCTATTTTACGATAGTGGCAAGTACGCTTGATAATTCCGATATACTATAAGTGAACAATTTATCACTATTAGCATTATTGTTAGCTTAATCATATAATTTGATGTCAATCTTATTACATTCCTTTCTCAGTAATTTATATAGTTTTAAAATTATTTAAGTATTCCGATTTCTATATATTACCTCCAGTATGTTATTTCTTTCAGCCAACAATTGAAGTGTCGTCTCCAAGGAATAACGTTCCGTTATATAAGCCAGCCGTTAAACAAAGTAAATGTATCATCGTGTGGTTAAATACAAATTATCTATACTGCAATTTTTTTTAACTTCTAAGCATCGCACATTTTCGATTTTTATACCGTCGTATAGCTAAAAAAGTACTTTTAAATGCAATTTGTTTGAAAACTGCATCTGAATTCATTTTTGAGATATTATATTTTTTCTGTAGTCTTTAGAGATATTAGTTTACTGTAGAAAACTGAAGTACTTCATTTGTGTAAAAAGCAAAGGAAAAATGGTTGGAAAATAGTAATTATATATTTTGTTGATATTTTTCCATAAAAATTCAAAAACAAAATTAATTACAATACGTGCTATTTTGAAAAAATACAAATGAAGGATTTCTGATAAAACATGGAACTATTATAATCCATATTTAATTTTAAGTATCTATATTAATGTCACAAACAAGTGAAGTCATATGAATCAATAGATAATCGACATTTTTGTCGAATTTCTTGAAAGATGACAGCTTTTTTTCCTGATTTGTGTGTTATTCAGCGATAGTGACGCCCTATGCATACTTTACTGTAGATGTTGTTTAAGACTAGATCGTAAAGGAGGAATTATTCAGCGGATGCTAATGACATCATTTTATATAAAAAAGAAGTGTGCGTTTTAAGTCTTAAAACTGTATTTTGTTTTGTACTATCTATATTTATATACATGTATATTTTTTTCATCGGAGACGACACTAAATTTTGAAAAAGCAGAATTTCTGGGGTTTTTTTTGTTGATTGTTTTATTGTTACTAGTTATCACAGTTGTATTTCGGCATCTATGGCAGGTAAGACGACAAATATCATATTTAGTTAGACCGTGGCATATATACACAGTAGCAGATTTTGGTATATATAGCCCCAAACATTGCGCTACTATGCTCCTTTTTTTAATTACCTTAGTAACTATATATCATAATCAATGTGTTGGAATTTGAATTTATTGAGTTGAGATGGAATTAAAGTTTGTATGACATAAGCTAAGCTTATAAGATAAAGTGAGACTGGTTAGATTCAGATGAATGTCACTCATATTGTTTTTTATAGAATCAATGGAAAAATCTCAAAAAAGTATGTTTCATTTTACTATTATTAGTGGAAAGATAAAAGATTCATGTAATGCGAATTAATATATCAGTGGAATTTACATTTAAGCAAAACAATATCTTTAATGTGTCTGAAAATTATTTTGTGAGTACTGATATATTTACATATTTTATTTTGCAATAGCAGAGATAAATGTTGACAATAATTACTATTAATATGTCGGACCCATCTGTGGAATATTTATTACTTGATTGTAAATCTCATATATTTCTTATATGTGCGATAAGTGAATAATTAAAGCTCTGTTACAGGCGTATATGCAATTCAAAATTATGAAATACTAATTTATTTTCTTTTTCACCATGTTTTTTTTTTTTTTTTTTTTTTTTTTGAAAAATATAGATTTTGATGATAATAATACTATTATAAACTCTTTAAACTTTAAAGTCAAAAGCATAAATAAACATTTGGTATTTACTGATCGTGTGCAAAAACCTCTGTTTTTTTTTTTTTTTTTTTTTTTTTTTTTTTTTTAGATTATTTTATTAGAATGAATTCAGAGAACAACAACAAAAAAAGTCAGCAATACCTTCTTAAGGTACTGTTTTTTGTACACAGAAAAAAAAGGCAATCCCTTTTAATATTCTTCGAAAAGTATGATAATACGCATTAGAAGGTCTGAAATAAAATCTCTCGTAAAAAATATGGTACTTAAGAACGAGAAATGAAAATCCGCCAAATTAAAAAAAGAAGCGAGTCGATTGTTGCGATATTAATGAGAGGCATAGATTATTAATAGGATAAGGGTGCTGCCTGAGGGAATAAATTTATAAAAAAGAAATTACGCTTAAAGGCATTTTTAACTTAATGAGAAAGACAGCTTATTTATTTCAAGCTATCGGATTTATTTGAGCTTTTTGGCGTTTCAACCAAGGAGATTTCTTAAATTAAATTTTGGAATCTAATTTTATTGCGAATATTTCCTATTGTATTAGAACAATATTTTTCTTTTTTATTTGTTAGATGCATATACCCGAATGAATAAAACATTAGATAGCTTAAAATCTGTATCTTTACACTGCTAAAAATATCCCTGTAAAATTACGGGCAGATGCTTGCAGCAGAGATTCCAGTCATACCCCGTAAAAAAAAAAATTCATGTCCATCATGTTATGCAGCCTGTAGTTTTACGAGTCAAAGTAATACAATTCCTTAAAACAGGATATAATGCACTTGAAAACACACTAACACATTACTTACTGTTTCGTAGCACGTAGCACATTATATAATTGTCATATAATCGCTTTTTTGGCGGGTTAAAATATATATTACGGTCGCGGTTGTAACATTATTTTTCGAAACACGACTAAAGTGAAGGGTTACATCCTAGCAGAGGACAATTTATGGTGTCGCACCGTATATTTGCTAACAGATGGGCTACAACTGTAAGGATATGTGGATTGCCCTTTATTTTCTAAGTATTTAAGGGATAAGGCAAATTTTAATGGATCAGACCGTTTTTCATCAAATAAGGCTGTTACCCGTGAAAATCGAAGGGAAAACTCTCATAAATTTATCTTTTTTTTCTGCGAGTGTAGGAAAAGAAAAATTATGCTTCCAGGAAACTATTATTATATAATATAGCTACGTGTGTTGGTGTCCAATTATTCAAAAGGCACATGAATCTCGAGCTTACTTTCTAAATTTTAAGAGGGTCCCAAAATGACAGTAAAATCGTGTTTTTAATTCTTTTTTAAGTGCATTCGTAATTATATAAATACGTAGCACCTATATTCGTCGTCTGGTCCGTCCGTCTGTCCGCACACTGTTAAAAAATTTGCAGCATTCTGGCAGGTCATTCGACCGTTTTTTGAAAAAACGGTTTCATAACCATAATTTAACAATATTTTGACCATAAAATGGCCAATAATATGGTCAGAATAGTGTTAAATTACGGTTGTGTAACCGTTTTCGGAAAAAATAGTCAAATGACCTGCCAGAATGCTGCAAATTTTTAACAGTGCATATAACAGCGCAAAAACTACCCAACCGAATTATTTTAATATATATAATCGCTGCAGAATGCTGTGCAGTAATTTTAAATAATATGAAAATCGAATCAATACTCAAAACTATATTTGTAAAAGTTTTCTTCATTCTATTAAATCCTATCATACGTAATTAATTTAATGATATATCATGACAGGTAATGATTGTAAGTCGCCTAGTGATTACGTCCTGTTTAAGATGGAGTTATAGTGTCCGTATTACTGAAGTTAATATAATATAATATAAATAAATTATGTAGTCGTGCATTTTTTCATTAGAGTGCAACAGCTATTGCACCAAGATCTGAATATTTATAAAACTAGTTACAATACGAACGTACCTCATTTGTCATGGTTGACGTACAATTTCTGACTTGTTTTGTGTTGTTTTATATTTTGCTACATTTTGCTTTTTAAATTTTTATGGAGGGGTATGTGTTGAATGCAATAGTAAATCCATACTAATTCAGGGAACATATTTAACCGGAAATTGGAATGTGATCACTAAGATTTCTTACCATTCATATGGCATCCTCATATGCTGGTTATACATAACCTTATATCTCAACATACACTGTCAGAAAAAACTATAAATTTATGAATCTTTGCTGTTCAATTTTCACGGGCAACAAACAGCCTTTTTTGATAAAAAACGGTCTGATCCACTAAAAAAAAATACGGTACGACCTCATACATTTTCCTCCGCTAGGGTGTATCCCTTCGTTTCAGTTGTGTTTCGACAAATAATGTCAGTTAACCGCGCCCGTAACATATTTTTTAACCCGCCAAAAAAGCAATTCTCTGATGATTATCTAACGTGCTACGGAACAGTAAGTAAAGTGTTATTGTGTTTTGAAGTGCGTTATACCTGTGCCCCGTAAAATTACGGGCTGCACAAAATGATCGGATGGAATTTTTCTTACGGGATATGACAGGAATCTCTGCTGCCGCCTTCTGCCCGAAATTTTACTGGGATATTTTTAGATACTTAGAAAATTAAGAGAAATTCACATTTTCTTGTAGTTCTAGCCCATCTGTTATGTCAACGGTAAAATAAAAAACCATCAAATACTGTACGACCCCATACATTTTATTCCGCTAGTGTGTACACGTTGACACAAAATGATGAGCACGAATTGTTTTTTTTTTTTTTTTTTTTTTTTTTTTTTTTTTTTTTTTTTTACGGGGTATGACTAGAATCTCTGCTGCCGGCCTCTGCCCGTAAATATTTTTAGCAGTGTACATGGCTACATAGACCACACATATATTCTATCTACATTATATACAGGGGACATGAAAAGGGATTTTTGACTAAGCGTCTGAACTCAAATAATATTTGGAATAATATTTGTTAAACTGAAAATTTCCCATGAATGTACAGAATTTTCCCATGTTAAAGGGACCCGTAAAATGATACCATGCTTCCACTGGAAACAGGAGTTAATCGGGCCCTGACGTGTTTATTTCGTGTACAAAATGTTTTTTTTATTTCTACGTAGAAATTACGTTGAAAATTACTTCTTGTGCCAGAATTCCAAATGCAAAAGCTATTTGTTATGTGGCTTAATCTATACTATTAAAATCTGTGTGCGTATGTTTGTAACAACAAAAACTCGGAAACCAAATTGCGCAGGGCTACGAAGTTTGGCACACGGGTTCCTGGTAGGAAGCTCGTGAACGATTTGAGCAAAAAATTCGAAAATCTTAAATAGATTTTTTTCTATTTTATTGTATATTTTTGACGAATTTTTGCTTTTTTATGTTCAATCCGTAATCGTGCGAGTTCAAACCAGTTCTAAATGTTTACAGCAATGTGAATATACATATTACGTAGGCCACGCTGCAATGGTAAGAAGATGTAGCGGATATTACGATAATTCTTTACCTCGAATGCAAATAATTAGAGATTATTTAATTGCGCTTAATGATTACCTTATTCTAAAAATAAAGAAAACTTTTTATCACGAACATTAACAAAACTTTTTATTCTATTTATTCCCTTATTCCAAAGTTATCATTTTATAACGTCTGCTGCCATAGCAACATAATAAATTAAATTTTGTTAAAAAGCATGCAAAGTAGTAGAAAAATATTTTTTGAGGTATACTTATTGCGTACGCCACGCTTAAATGAACGATATGTTTCGGCACCAGAGGCAACGTGACGACTTATTGAGAAGCCCATGCAGAACAAGTCTCATGTTATTATTAGATTGCCGGTGCATCTACAAGACATGCAATATGCGTATTTTAGGGAAGCGGAGAAACGTGAAACTTTTGAAAGAGCATGACATAAAGACACCATGCTCACTGCTTGGTTTCTACTTAACAGTTCTGATCCTTCGGCAAACGCATCTATACACAATCTACAGCAATTCCAAAGCACTTTGTATGGCAATGTGTGGCAAAGGCGTGTTAGGTGACTTCATAGTATCAGGATGTATTCTGCAAGCCCAAAGGATATTGAGCGATTCCATCTTCGTATTCTGCTTTGTCATGTTCCCGGTGCCAAGTCTTTCGAGGAGTTAAGAACGAATGAGAAAACTGTCAATGAAACATTCAAGGGTGCATGCCGTGCTACAAATTTATCATAAGATAATGATGAATGGCAACATTGTTTAACTGAAGCATGTGGTTTTGAAATTCCACCTAAACTGAGACAACTGTTTTCGTTCATATGTGTCTTTGGCAATCAAAATTTACCTATTCAATTACTGGAACAGTTTAAGTCAGAACTCTCAGAAGATTTTGCTCGCTGTCTGACGCTACAGGAGAGTAGAGACAGAGCCCTTCAAGACATAGCCAATCATCTACGCATACACGACGTAACACTTCAGAACCTTGAATTACCTGAACCCTCAAATGCGATGTCTATGATTTACAAGAAGAAAGAGCAGAGGGGAAACGATTGTTAAACATGCTGAATCCGGAACAACGTATAATTTTTGATGCTGTCAATAATATCTTCTCTGAGTTCATAATCATTAGTCAACCGACCATCTCTCGAAGAATGAGCCATTCCACGAAATCAAGTTCCTCCGGCCCCGTTCGCATATTTGTAACTAGATTGAACTGTCAAAATGTTGGCCAGAGAGAAGAATTCTTGATAAAACTTTCAAAAATGAGTGTTTTGTTTGCATGTATCATTGCCATCCAAACCTCGCAGAAGTCTATCAACAGCATTCAAAGCATGAATAGGTGCCATGGTCATCCCATATAATGAGCTTAGCCACTTTCAGTTATCTTCTTTCAGAAGTATTTTGAAGATTTTTTGAAGCTGAATTATCCAATAAGGGGGCTGGTATTTTAAACTGAGAATGTGCAGTTCTTCCAGCTTGCAAGAGTGTCGATGCGATGCTATTCCATGCAACGAAAATAGCAATTCCCATTCCTCTGACGTAATGCAGCAAGCTTTTGAATAAGAACGTTTTTCCTGATCCCGCAAAAGCATTGACAAAGAAAACCTTAGCGACAGTAGCATAAACATTTTGAATATTTTCAGCAGTGTTGTGAGTTTCTTGAATGATGGTATCACTTTTTTTGGATTTGCGTATTATTCAGCAATAGTGACGCCATGCGCGTACTTTACTGTAGACGTTGTTTAAGGTTGTTCTCAAAACCAAATGGGCAACTTTCTGACATAAGTTTTAATTTATTTTTGTTCGAAAATGCGTGAAACTAGTTGGTGTTGTTGTTCAGAAACTATGTTATCGAGCTGGCTTTTTTTCTCTCTTTTTTTTTTTTTTTTTTTTTTTTTTTTCAAACGCAATAGATCTTTCAGAAAGTAGTATTAAAGTGGACGTTTTAAACCAAGTTTCCGCGCGAACGGAGAATAAACACTCAACAGCGGGCGAAAAATGCGTTTGTCACGTGATCAAAAACGCTTATAACTCAATAGGTAAGTGATTGATCAAAAAAGGGGAAAAACAGTTCAATTCCAATTCGCTTCCATGGACCGGCTTTCCAATTTTATATATTTCCGTTAAAAAAAGAATTTGTAAATGTGTCGAAACGTTTTGCGCTTGTTGAGCAGAGCAGTTAAGAACAGCCTTAATACAAGATCGCAAATGAGGAATTTTTCAGCGTATGGATATGAGGTTATTTTATAAAAAATAAAAAGGTGTGTCTTAAAACTGAAGTTAAGACTTAAAACTGAAATATGTTTCGCATTATCTATATATGTAGATATACAGGGTGATTCAGCTCGTCGGTGACAAACTTTAAGGATCGATAGAGCACACCTAGACGAACATTTTTGAATAGGGAATGTAGGGTCCCTGACGCGATGGTAAGGCGCTAGGCGCTTTCGAAAATTTGGGTGCCGAAATTCGAAACGTCATAAAAACTAGGGAAATGGTTAGATTTTCTTGCTTGTTGCGTCGAAATGATTCTGTTTGTTTAGACTTTCTTCAGTACCAATTTGATAAGCGTATCTCTTAAAACATGGATAGGGGGCGCTGCAGACTTTGGAGAGCTAGACAACAACTTTAAGCCCGTTATTTTGATAATTTAACACATGCTCGCCAAAGTTTATACTCTAACTTAAAGTTTGAACCCAAAAGTAGAGCCCTGCAAAAAGCGTAAGAGCCGGAATAAAATGTCAAAGTACAGGGTGGTCGAAACTCGAAGGCTCCTAAGAGATAAACAAACAGATTTCTTGACTTATGCCATGCATTTTCATGATTCTGTTTGCTGGGGCTCTCTGAAACTCAGTTGAACGGTACAAAAAGGAACATCGATAGGGGGCGCTTTGGGCAAAAAACATAATTCGTTGACATTTCGGATGCTAACTGGAAACGGGGCGCTACGATCAGTTAGTAATAATGAAAACACATTTTCTACCTCTGCTCAACACTTCTGAATAAATTTAGACCAAAAACATCAATGATACTGGAAATTTATTTACAAAAAATAACACTACAGAAGATGCTCGAAATTTCGACCTTGGGCCATGATGCAGGCTTCGCACCTCCGTCGCATTGAGGAGTGTGTGTTTCCAACAATGCCAGGAGTATCTCTGATCTGCCCTGCAGCTGCCACAATGCGCGCCACAAGTTCTTCAGCACTGCTGACAGGTGTATGGTATACCTCGGCCTTCAGGTAACCCCAAAGGAAGAAATCCAAGCAGGTGAGGTCTGGTGATCGGGCAGGCCAGTGAACTGGACCCCCACGCCCGATCCACCGCTGGCCATACCTTGCGTTTAGATGGAGACGCACGTCGTTCGTGTAATGGGCCGGAGCTCCATCGTGCTGGAACCACATCTGGCGACGCGAACCTTCGGGTACGTGCGCCTCATCCAGAAGCTGCGGCAGCACTTGATCCAGGAAAATCAGGTAATTTCCACCTGTCAGCCGTTCAGGTAACAAATAAGGGCCAATGAGGCAATCCCCCAGAATGCCGGCCCACACATTTACTGAGAAACGCTCCTGGGCTGCTCGGCTTCTGGTTTCATGTGGATTTTCATCACACCACACATGACTGTTGTGGGCGTTCCACATTCCCTCCCGGCTGAAGGTGGACTCGTCCGTAAACAAAATGCTGTTTACAAAACGGGGATCCCTGGATCTCATCGCCAAGTACCATCTTGAGAATTCCACTCGAGGGCCAAAATCCTGCTCTCTGAGCAACTGCAACCGCTGGATGTGGTAGGGGTGCAGATTCCGGGAACGTAAGATGCGCCACGCAGTTGCTTGCGAAATGCCAACATGTCTGGCGATATCTCTCGTGCTAAGACCTGGGTTGTCCTCAACCAGGTTAAGCACAGCCTCTTCGTTGTCGGGGTTGCTCACTGATCGCTCCCGTTCAGGCCTGCCTCCGTCGAAAGATCCCGTTGTGGACAACCTCTGGTGTACTCGAGCGAAGAAGGCATGGCAGGGGATTTGCCTGTTGGGGTAACGCTCGGCGTACAACCGCTGAGCGGCTCGTCCATTACAACCAGCAGCGCCATACGCCAAATGCATGTCAGCCAATTCAGAGTTTGTGTACCGTTCCATCCTACTACCGATCTGCAGACAAGTAACCCGAAGCTTAAGTAGGTACCGCACGTTCAAAAGACGTGTCTGCGCATACAACTACGTCATCTCGCGTTGTCGTCTACGCATTACGTATCTTTTGCATATCGATATGGTACGATATCTTTTGCATAAATCAGCAAAAAGCACCTTATGTAAATTTTATTGCGCGCATTGTGCATGATTGAAACCAGCTATGTTTGTTAAAAAAAACAAACAAACTGCAGTTTTAATAGCTTCTTATGATAAGTAAATTACTCTCTTGTTTTGTTTCTAACTGATCGTAGCGCCCCGTTTCCAGTTAGCGTCCGAAATGTCAACGAATTATGTTTTTAGCCCAAAGCGCCCCCTATCGATGTTTCTTTTTGTACCGTTCAACTGAGTTTCAGAGAGCCCCAGCAAACAGAATCATGAAAATGCATGCCATAAGTCAAGAAATCTGTTTGTTTATCTCTTAGGAGCCTTCGAGTTTCGACCACCCTGTACTTTGACATTTTATTCCGGCTCTTACGCTTTTTGCAGGGCTCTACTTTTGGGTTCAAACTTTAAGTTAGAGTATAAACTTTGGCGAGCATGTGTTAAATTATCAAAATAACGGGCTTAAAGTTGTTGTCTAGCTCTCCAAAGTCTGCAGCGCCCCCTATCCATGTTTTAAGAGATACGCTTATCAAATTGGTACTGAAGAAAGTCTAAACAAACAGAATCATTTCGACGCAACAAGCAAGAAAATCTAACCATTTCCCTAGTTTTTATGACGTTTCGAATTTCGGCACCCAAATTTTCGAAAGCGCCTAGCGCCTTACCATCGCGTCAGGGACCCTACATTCCCTATTCAAAAATGTTCGTCTAGGTGTGCTCTATCGATCCTTAAAGTTTGTCACCGACGAGCTGAATCACCCTGTATATACACACATACATTTTTTTTCATCGGGGACGACACTAAATTCTGAAAAAGCAGAATTCCTGTTTTCTAGTCATATACTTTTTTTGTCTTTATTTATAAGAGCGCTCATTTTTAAATAGTTTAGAAGACGGGGTTCTGCATCATATCTCTAAAGACTTCCTAAAAAGTTAGAAATATCCAGACAGGCCGTGAATTTACCGTCAATTAGAAAGCACATTAAATGACGAAATTGTTCATCTCAAATCTATCACATTTTTTTTTTTAAATAGTGGTGTGAGTTTAATATCAAAATAGTCTCCACCGGCAGCTCTGCATTAAGTAAAAATCCTACATTTCGAGTGAAAGTCAGTCGTTTTAAAATAAAAATAAAATAAATACAGGAATTCGAAGATGTCGATTTTTTTATACTTACAAGATTTTATTTTTTTTAATGCTGTAACACTGAAACTTTTTTATTGTAGATCATAGAGATTGAAAACACAAAATCATTTTCTTCTTGTATAGAAAGATTCGTAATTGAAAATATTCCCTGAAATTGAATTTCAAAAATTCGACAACATCTGTTTTGATTCGAGTGGTGCTTCTGCTGTTTATAAAAGTAAAAGCGCGTATTTATTAACTTTTTGATACAGCGAGTTTTAAATTGTGATAAGTTCATATATTATTTTTTTAGAAAACATAAGTAATACATAAAATGGATTACACTTTTAATTTAGTACTCTCTATGGTAACATAGTAAAGATTTATAAACATAGAAATATATTGAATGCAACGGTGATTACTTTTTCTCTATCGAATTCTTAAATTGAACTTTTAAACTTAATTTTTACTATTTCTTTATATGCCAAAATAAGTAAGAACGAATAATAATGAATAAGATTCAGATTATATACCATTTTTCAAAATTAAAGTTATAATTATAAGAAATATCATTATTCTATAGAAAGAATTGACAACTTATGAAACACATAACTCAGTAAAAATCCCTTTTCAGATATCACTGCCCATATCTGGTAATCTGAATCCCTGTACGATATATATAGAATTTATACACATCACCGAAAATTCTCAAAATTAGAACAGTTTTAAAATTCATAACACAAAGGAAACCATATTTCCAGCAATTGTCGATTTTAGTCATTACTATAAACGATTTTTTATTGTGTGTCTCTGTAAATGAACAGTAAATGCTATGCCCATTGAACTCTATAGAAAACATGAAGTTCACTTCAGTTATTTTGTTATGTTAGAACTATCATAACGTTTTTCATTTGTACCAGAAACGATTTTTCCCACAGATCATAATGTAATGGAATGTTTTGTGCTTTCCAGTTAACGAACTACAAATGTTACTTATTTTATACTCCGGTCAAAGCATGCTGCAAACTATGCGAATGATATACAGTGTGATTCAAATATATCGAAATAATATAGGCTATCACCTTAAATATTGCCCTAGACACACATACTTCGAATATCAAAGTTTCAGTAAAAAATGTGAAAGATTTGATGAGATAAGTTGCAACAGCATGGGGAGTACGATGGTCATAAGCTATACGGGAAAAAATCATTTTAATCATTTCCTATGAAGGACTCCTCTAAAAGTTGCCAATTAGTTAGAAAATGAGATTGGCAAAGTTTCAGCTCAATTAAATAATAATCCCTGCCTCATCGAGGTTGAATTCTTGAAAAATCGTGATTTTTGGCAAAAAATTGTAGTTTTTCTTTCATTAACTGAAAACTATTTGTTTTAGAAATCTGATTCTTGTTTTATTTCATAAAAACTGTTGTTGCCTTGAACTTTCACTCTCATCAAAACTTATATTTAATGACATTTAGTATTTTTCAGGCCAGCACGTGAACCATAGTCTCAAACTCTGCATTTTTGAAAAAAAATCGAAAAATGACAAAGGAATAATTTTTATTACTTTTGATAACTTTTTTTATTATTATTTGAAATAAAAGGCAAAAGAAACTGAACAATTTTTGCAACTTTAACAATATTTCATGAATTTTAGTTAATTATTAATTATCTAGTTCTGTGCCTGGAAAGAAAGATCTCCTCTATTTTTATTGCCGCTGAAGCGTATTTAAACGGAACAGCTGGCTTTATCGTCTTATTACAAGACTGTTTTTGTTACCTACTAGCGTTATCTATTTTCATTCATTCCGAAATCACCCCGCACCTTTCGGTATGATGGCAGAAATGCAAGTTTTTTTTTTTTTTTTTTTTTTTCAAATTGGTCACATGTCTCATCAAATCTCTGACAGAAAGTTACCAATTAGTTGCAAAGTTTTGGGTGTTTTATTTTATAATATTCGCCAAGTGAAACTGAACATCAGAGAAGCTGCTGGAATTACAGTATACCCACCATTCAACCACAGACTTTAATTTTAAGTAGAATTGTATTACGACTCCGCAAGCAACAATTTCAAAAACAAAAAACTGAGCTCATCAAAAACAGATTTAAAAATTCCAATTTAGAGGGAGCTGTTGTTCACAGAGATGATGGAAAACTACTTTCTCATTTTTTGAATAAAGAAAATGTAGACAGGATAGCAGTTTTAATTAGTTGTGGAGATGAAGAACAGTTAATAGAAGTTCCTCAGTTTGGAAATAGTATCGAAATAACTCAAGCAAAAGCTGTATTTTCAAAAATTGAAGAGTGGGAGGAAGTTGGTAGAATCCAGATAATGTGCTTTGATACCACTGCAGTAAACACTGGTTGCCTCAGACGAACCTGCATTTTGCTATAGCAATTATTAAAGAAAATATTTTCTATATTTACTAGGTCGTCACCACAATTTAGAAATTATCCTAGCTGGTTTTTATTGTAAAGTGGGTACAATTACTTCACCTCAGCGAGGTATTTAAAAATAATTTCAGATTGGGTAGTCTAAGTTAGTTCAGACTAAGTATAAAAATGCTATTGAGATGAAATATTAGATATAAAATACTTAGTTCAAAAGAAATTTCCACCTCTGTGTGATCTGTGATCACACTTACCTACTTGTTCACTATATTTATGCATACTATAAACTGCGTATAAATGCTGTTCATATACACAGCTACAAAAATGAATTCGTAAAGGTTACTGAGTATGAGCATAAATTGCTTAAAGGTGGGTTTTAAAGGAGTTATGCATTTTTACGCTGAACTGAATTTAGTCTACTAAGAAATATTTGTAGAATATAGATAAAATTTATATACAGGGCCACGCAAAGAGTTGGATACATGGCTGTCTATGGGTGATAATTTCTGAAATGTAATTTCAGTAGATTTAAGAGTGTTTTAGTTTGAATTAAATTTTAGCTAAATAGTGGCATGTAACAAAGGTACTAGGTAAACTACAGGTCTGTACAAAAGTAGTAAAGTATGTTTCCATCTACTAGTATAAATTGCTGAAAGATGAATTTCAACCTGTTATGCATTTTCTTGCTAAACTAAATTTTCCCATTATATAGTATATATATCAACATACAGATCGAATACGGGGCTGTTCAAAAGAATTGGAATACATATTTGGCTATGGGCGGTAACTACTGAAATAAGATTTTTAAATGTTTACTTAGTTATCTTATTTACCTTATTTTCCTAAGTAAAGAAGTTTCGTTAAAGCTTTCAGGGAGTGTTGGAAAGTGTTTCATAATCTATGCTGTATGCATGATTTTTCTTACTTGTTTAAATTTACGTTGGATTTTTTTAAATTAAAATCTTTATTATGTACAAAATGAAAACAAAAATGTGAAAAGCAGATGAAATGGAATGTTGCAATGTTTTTCGCATTTTCATAAAAAGTCAATTTTTAGGATTCATGCCGAGTCTGGTCCTGAAAAATGCGCACATGTTTAAATCTATAAATCTTTACAAAAAAATGGTGTGTGGTTCTTCAAGACGAAAACTTTTTTTTTTTTTTTTTTTTTTTTTTTTTTTTTTTTTTTTATGAGACCAGTATTGTGTTTCTAGGTTTAATTGTATGCATTTTATGAAGTAAAAACAGCATTTTTTTGCGAAAAATTTCGTTTTTTTTTTTCAAACTTTGACTTCAATGAGGCACGGGGTAGCATTATCCAAATGAGCTGAAACTTTGCCAATCTCAATTTCTAGCCAATTGGCACCTTTTTTTTTTTTTTTTTTTGGGGGGGGGGTGGGGGGTGGGGGGTGGGGGTTCCCCGGAAAAAATTCGAAAATTGATTTCTTGTGAACACCCTAATGGGGCGTCTATTTGAGAAAATACAAAAATTAAATATTTATACGGTCCTCGTAGGATAAAATTTCCAATTAAGAAAAAATTCCTTATCCATTCCTGAATTAAAGAAAAAAAATTCATCTTGATATCTGCAAAATCCACGGAGATATTAAAATCCAAAATTCGTGACATACATTTTAAGCATACCTCTGTGCGACGCGATATCTGTTCATTTGAAATGCAAGTTAGGGACAGCCATAAATTTAAACATTATTAAAAGTCGATCAAAGAAAATGCCTTAACTTTTAGATATAAAATAGCAGCGTATAAATTTTTGCGTTAAACTTTCTTGAAAAATGTGCTAAAGGCCTGCATGAGACCGAACTTGGCGCCAGTCCCGTAGCTGGCATGGGCCGTGTCTTTATTGTTCTTAGGATGTGTCGTGCAGGCAATAAGTTTTGTGAAAATAGCATTAGCGATAATGAATCTTCTGTTAACGGAATCATTGGAAATATATTTTAATAAAGTATACAGAAATATTTTCAAAAATCTACTTTTTGTAATACAGCCTCAAAATTTATAATGTTTTTAAACCTATTTTTTCATTTATTACAAACGAAATTCTTTTTTTAAATAAATCTTTATTCGAATGTAATAGTCTAAGATAAATAATCATTAACGTTGCTATTGCGTATTTTTTGAATAGATGCCAAGCTCCTTCCAAAGTCCATGCTAATCTTCCGTTATAACTGTATTTATTGGACCCAAGTGTAACACTTTCGAGGCAGAAACTCTTTCAATAAATCCCATTGAATAAATTTCACTTAAAAACTTTAAATTAAATAAGTCAAAGATTCATTAAATACATTTTCTGGTTTTAAAGTGGTTAACTGGTTAAAACTAACCTACATATTACGGAGGATTAGTTGGAGGTTTGACAGCTATGTTTTTTGTCGTGCGAACACATAGTAATCTAAAATATACTGTAAAATTTTCTCATAAATATGTATGCAGTATTCTTTAAAATAATCTTAATTGTATCTTAAGAAAAATGGGAATTTTTTGTACAAATTTCGTCCTGTGCAGAAATCTAAAATATGCACAGACCCTGTCTAGATAAGGAATTAAATAAAAAGTCCATCGGCAATGAAAATGGTTTTCTTTCGCATCATGTCAATAAACCCATCTATGACCGAAACATAACGTGCATAATATAAATTTATATCTCTAATAAACTTAAATTTTGTAATTTTGGCTGTATACCAGATTTGTATGAGAGACTACGGTATGCGTTAAACAAATTTGATATCTGTACCCCAGAACCACACTGTCGAAAGTCACATTTGACTTATTTTTCATGAGAAGAAAAAGGAAGTTGAAAATTGTGCTAGACAATATGTGAATTACAATATTATGAAACAGAATATCTCTGAAATAACTTATGATAGAAATATAGCAATAGTTTGGCTCGAAAGAAAGCAGTTTGAATAGTATTAAAAGCTGATAACATAAAATTTGTCATTTTTAATACGATAGTTTGGTTCTCAAGTACAGACATTTATTGTGGCTAAAACAACAGGAAATCTAAAAGACTTAATCCATAACAAGACTTCCCTATTCCAAAATATGAAATCGCGTGCATATACGTATACATAAAACCATTGATAACAGATATACAAGAAAATAAAGTATATTTGGAATGACTGCACTTAAGTTCAAAGACAGATTTTAAAAAATCCCTGCCTGCACGGCCTACAGGCGGAGGTAGATTTCGAAGTTAAGTACACTAAATTCACCAACAAAAACTAAATCATGATTAGAGATTTATCCACTTTAACAATTTTATCTGGCTGCTTTTGGCGAATTTTTATTTCATATTTATATAATAGCTGGTTTTATCAGAATCATGTTAATTAGGTATTAAAAAAAATATTTTTCCATGCTCAACAACTCAAAATTTTCTGGCACATTTTCAGATTCATTTTTAATAGAAAAAATATTAAACTTGCTGACGTGATTTTTGAAGAGATTTATAAAAAACCTGTGTTTTTATTTTTCGTTCAATTAATTAAAACTTGATTTATGAACAATTACTTTCTCAGTAGGACAATATTTTTCGTTTCTAACACAATCGCTCGAGAAATTTTTGTTCAAAATGCCCACTTTGACGTCCTTTTTTAACACTTTCCAACAAAGTTGAAAAGTGTTTATGCAATCGGTTTGTCTGTCCGTCTGTCCGTCTGTACGCGCTCTAACTCCCGTAAATATACTCGGATCGTTCTGAAATTTTTGGATGTTAGTGACCTCTACCATAGCACAAACCCTATTGCAAATGAAGTTTGTAGCGTGTTTAATTCATTTACAGTTACAGTCAAAAGTTTTCCGTTAGATTACGGCCTATGGGAAAAAAATCGTTTAAAATGATTTTTAATGCTTTTTACATGCTTTCAAACATAATGCATGATTTACATGCTTTCAAACATAATAAAATTGATATGTATTTATCAAGGGCAGTAAAATATGCATTCCGTAGAATATGCGGTGCAAAGAATATTATTTATTTACAGGGCCACGCAAAAGAATTCCATTACATAACGATATACGGGTGGAGGGAATTTTTTCCAGCAAATTTTAATTATGCTAAATTATTTCATGTATAATGAAATTGATATACGTCGCTGAGGTTTACTATAACTTATTTCATGTGTAATACGAAGTTCATAGCATTTACAGGGACACATAAAAGATTTCAATACTATATTGTATACGAAGTACTGTACGGTAGCGATGACTGCTGAAATGCATTTTTAATTATGTTATGCGCTTTTATATTTGACTATATTTATGCATTGTATATGGTGTATATAATGCTATAATTCATATACAGGGCTACACAAAAGAATTCGTAATGGTTACTGGGTATGATTGTAAATTGCTTAAAGGTGGTTTTTAAATGAGATATGCATTTTTAGACTGAATTGTATATTGTTTACTAAGAAATGTTTGTATAACATAGATAAAATTATATACAGGGTCACGCAAAGAATCGGATACATGGCCGTTTATAAATGATAATTTCTGGAAATGTGATTCCAGTAGTTTTAAGAGTGTTTTGCTTTGAATTAAAATTTAGCTAAATCGTGGGGTGTAATAAAGGTACTAGGTTAACTACAGGGTTGTACAAAAGTATACAAGTATGTTTCCATCCATTAGTATAAATTGCTGAAAGAGAAATTTCAACCTGTTATTCGTTTTCTTGCTAAACTAAATTTCCCCATTATATAGCATATATATCAACCTACAGATCAAATACAGAGCTGTTCAAAAGAATTTGAATACATATTTGCTACGAATGGTAACTGCTGAAATCAGTTTTTCAAATGTTTTATGCGTTTTCTAAAATGGTTACTTAGTTCTGTTACCGTATTTCCCTAAATAACGAAGTTTTGTTATTCAGGAAGTGTTGGAAAGTGTTTAATAATCTATGCTTAACGCATGATTTTACTTACTTGTTGAATATTCTGCCTCTATCAAAAAATCGATCATTACGGTACATTATATAGTTTCTGAATAAGAGAATCTACCAACTGGATGCGTTTGAGATCAAAAATGAATTTAAAAATGAGTCAGAAAATTAGCAGTTTGGATTTAAATACACCCTTAATAAGAGTTTTTTCTTCAACCGCTATGTATTTTTCAATTTGTTTTTTGCTGTAAGAATTGGTCCTATCAAAAAACTTGTCTATATAAATGTTGTAGACAATATTAAGAAGATATATGATAAAGTCATGGGAATTTTATATCTTGTAAATTGACGGAGTTATGAATTTTTAGGGTTCCGTACTTGAAAAGAAAAACGGAACCATTATAAGATCACTCCTGTGTCTGTCTGTCACAGCCCCTTTACTCGTAAACTATACATCGTGGAATGTTCAAATTGGGGGAAGTAATAAATATTATTGACTCACATATTTACAGATTAATAAATATTCATAAATATAATTTGTAAAAAAGTACAGGGGTTAATTAAGTTACTTGAAAAAAAAATATGTTCTTTGTATATCGTGTGGGGTATGAAAGCTTTCGTAACGCTGAAATCAAAAATATATTTCATTCAATTTTAGTTATTATATCAACGTTATTGTGGAAAATGTAGTGCAAAAATATGTCCCCCCCCCCCCATCTAATTCCGAATCTATTGAAACTAAAATTATGAAAAAATTAGAGGTAGTAGACATTAATTTAATCCTTGCAGTAAAATTATAGCGATTACTCTAGGTCACATAGTTTTTGAGAAAATCGCATTTTTCCGTTACACTCAAATTTCGATTTACGGGCTTCAACAAAAGTGTTGAGCAGAGCTGGAGGTACCTATCGTAGCAGAAGAATAAAAGCATTGTTGATCAGGAATTTTGGAAAAAATCGTTGGTAATTAGCTGAGATATTAACTCTTAAAGACATGGACGTGACAGAGGCGGCGTACTCTATGCTCCATCGGCTTTTAAAGCCTAGATAACAAATTTTAAGGATATATTTAGGTAATGCAATGCCCATTAGCTGCATAAAAGCAATAAGAGTCAAATTGTTAAAAAAAAAGACTAATTTAATGAGAATTAATCACATAAATACTATGGGATTCGCGACTAGTTTCCATTGAGTGGCCCTCTCCATACACCTACTTTGACTTTAAATGTTAACTAAAAACCTATATGGAAAAACAAATATACAAGATAGCTATATTTGCTATTATTTACGTTCCATATATCTTTGATCTTTCATGGTATATTCATTTATACTTTTCTAGTATACAGGGTGCAAAGGAAAGTCCCTTTAACCTGAAAATACTTTTGAAGGGAGAGAGCTACAGCTATACAAGTGAGGTAACGGCATAGTAAAGCGACTACGCCCGATTTAATGAAAACAACAGAAGCGCCTGCTAGTGACGAAATTTTGAAAATAGCCACTGCAAATCGAAAACGAAAAGAGATAGAGCAAAATTTTCAGTTAGAAAGTTTTAGAGCATCAATTATTAAGTAGAATACGACATTTGGTTTACATGGATAAGATAAATCTTCGCCTGTTTACACAAAAATGTCCGAAATCGATGCACACCATTTTGTGTAAACGTTTGAATGGAATAGTCAGAAGTATGAAAAAATACGCACAATTTGTGCTATAAATACGTACTTATCTCAATACATTTTGAAAACATCACTCACAAAAAAAGACAAACTCTCTCACAATGATAAAAAGTTAATACTCAGTATGTTCGAAAAGTTCACCATTGCTCACGATACACGTTTGTATTCGTGAGAGTAATTCTGCATGCACATTTCTCAGCATGGAACGTCTATTACAAGCCTCTTCAATACGGCGGCATAGATTTAACCCTTTCAAGGGCGGTGGCCAGATGGTATAGCCACCTAATTTTAATTCCAAAACTGACAAATGGCACCAAGAATATTTTAATAAAATTTTGCTTTTGTAATGAAAGTGCAAATTAGCGGGTTTTTGTTATCTGAGAAATTCGTTTGAATATTCTGGTGTCAGTCAATTATTTCATCAGTTTTTGAACATAATTCTTCTGGCCCTAAAAGGGTTATTCTAAAATTTTAAATGCATTAGAAAATAAATCTTTAGAGACATTACAGCACAGCACAACGTCAAAATCTGCAATTGTGCACTGCTACAATTCCGGAATGTGCATAGGCAAAGTTGAATCGTCGCTCATTGATTTCGGACATTTTTGGATTCGCAGGCGACGATTTATCTTAACCGTGTGAACCAAATGTCGTTCGTACTAATTAATTGATGCTCTGAAACTTTCTAACTGGAAATTTTGCTCTACCTCTTTTCGTTTTTGATTTGCAATGGCTATCTTCCAAATTTCGCCACCAAGGGTGCTGCTGTCGTTTGCATTAGGTCAAGCGTAGTCGCTTTACAGAACCGTTACCTCACTTGCGTAGATGTAGCTCTCTTCGTTCGCAAGTATTTTCAGGTTAAAATGGCTTTCCTTTGCACCCTGTACACTATACAGCTATACCCAACACTACGTTGTATAGTTTTTACGAAGTCTTAGTATTCTTTTAGCAACGGTATTTTTTTAATAATACACTTACTAATTCACATATTATTGTACGGAACCCTCGGTGCGCAAGTAATACTGGCACTTGACCATTTATTTGTACATCAACCTCCCCTTTTTGTTTTCGTTTTTTTTTTTTTTTTTTGAAGTGAAGTGTAGTGAAGTGAAAACTTTTTTAGGCGCTTTGAGCTTTTTTTGAGATGGGGAAAAACCACTGACTTCGAGACACTGTAACGTAACCGACATGCTAGCATTTTGACACATAGACACTAGCGTGCCAAGCGGTGAATGACAGGAACTTTTCCCTCTTCAGCTCAATCCGCAAAAGAAGAAGGAAGCTAAAACTCACTTTTTCTCCCGGCGTATTGCTAAAACAAATTATTATTTTGTTTTTCGTCAGTAAAAATGAATTATACCGTATTCGTGACCTACCTATTTCGTGTAACTAAAAACCGATAACGCTGTATTTTATCGTGTTGATTGTCTGGTCAATAACCAACAGTATTGGCGGGAATTTCGATTACGGAAGATAAAATACGGGGCACAGATGTCAGATACGCACTTGGGTACCTAATTGACAGCAAAATGGCGTTACTTTATTTTACAAGGTAACCCGGCTACTGTTGCTTATTTATAAATAAATTGTTCATTTACTTTTATTTTATTTTTTTAAATTGTACAATTGTTTTGTTCTATAGTTATTAATGAAATTACCGTTTATTTATTGTTGTTTACTTTTTAAAACAATAGAAAATAATTTAAAAATATATATTGTAACTGGTATTGGAAAACGGGCTTTCGCCAAATTGACGTTAAAAAATCGCGCCAAACCTGGTTCGTATATCACATCTCTGCCAAATTCTCGGTTTTTTGATTTTTCGACTTTTTATCCAAATTTTCCGGATTTTTTAAGTTTTCCCTTTCATTGTATCCCAAACACTACCTTCATACCAAATTTCAAGATTCTAGGGATACAGAACGTACCTCTGAGTTTTGATGATCGGTGAATGAGTGTCGAAAAGACGAAAGTTTAAGTTCATATATCTTCTGAAATAAAAAAGATAGAAACGTGAAATTTCAGCATTTAGTTCCATTTCCACATTACTTTAGATTTACGAAGTTTCAAGTTTCTGGGAATCACCAACACAAAGATATTGGGGGGTCAAAAGTACCCTGAGTTGCTTCCAGAAAAAGATGCTTACGGCTGTGCTTTCAAGACTTGGCAGGGGCACTGCCGTGTCCCCAGATGCTTTCATTAGTGCTGCTACTCAATTCAACGCATAAAACATTTCCTGACGATTAAAAAAACACACACGTAATTGTTGAAATTTTCACTTCTATTGGCACTCCCGAAGTGCCACTGTTTTTTTTTTTTTTTTTTTTTTTTTGTGGTACGAATTGGTCCTATGAAAAACTTGTGAATATAAAAGTTGTAGATAATTTAAAGAAATTTATCATAAAATTAATTGGATTTGATATCTTGAGAATTCACGAAGTTATGAATTTTCTTCTCCCAAAAACCCTATTTTGTGCGCCTCTTGAGCCCATTTTTAATTTGATCAAAAATGTGTGATACATAAATTTTTGGACCTATTTTTAGAAGCAATAAAAACTTTAAACTGATTTTATATGTTCGAAAATTAAGAAGTAATGGGGTTTTTTCGGTTTTCACAAACCCCCACCCTATTTCCATCCCCTTGGTTCGATTTTGCCCATTAACGAACTTGACCGAGATTTTATACCCCTTGATTTTATGTATCAATTTCGAAGAGATTTGTGCAAAATTGTGGAAGTTATCGTGTCCAGAAGAAGTGATATCTACCCTATATATATAAAATTATAATGAAACGAATTTATGAAACGGCTGAAATGTAACGATTCTTTGAATCGACTGATTAAACAACTGATTATGTTTCACGGCGATTTCTTCTAAAATATGGAATACTTTGTGGTTAAATTAACACCAAAAATCAATATTGATCCGCAGATTTCAAAACTGGTATTAGAATTTTAAAATTCGAATTAGTTTTCGAAATATTAATTTTTTTTCTAATTTCTCTCTATTCTAAAAAAAAGTAACTACCGCTGTCACCGCCGCCGCCGCCGCCGCCGGTTTTGAATTTTTGTGACCGGGGGTCTTTCTTTGTTAAAATTAAGAAAAATAATGCATACAAAAATATGAAAATCGGTAGTATTATACAAAAATGTTTGATAAACACGCTGATGTAGACAGTTTTCAAATCGAAGAATTATTTTAAGAGATATTTAATCCTAAAGTTGGACAAAATCGTTCCACTAAAAAAGTTTTATAGGAGCAAACACTATACATCGGAATTTAATAATTTTTAGATCATTTTACACGTTATAATTTCCCGGTGTGCAGAATTAATTTATTTTTTTAATTTGACTCATTTTTCGAGGTTTCATTTCTATTTTAAATTCAAATTTTCAGCATTTCGAGAGATATTTTTTTCTTATTTCAGAAAATTGTACTAATTTAACCTGTTGCCAACTTTATAAACAACGGAAACAATAATGTTTGCTTCAAATTAAAAATTTATTTACACGTGACTATTATAAACAGAAAAAACTTTCAAATTAGAATTAAATAATTACTTATAAAAAGCAGGAACTTATTGAAAATTACTTCATCTATAATTACACATGAATTTTAACAGAGAAAGGATATTGTAAAATAATAAATTTATTAATATGCGTTAGAAGTCTTAAATAGGAGAAATTACATCACATTTACGTCATATTACAGTTATTACATAAGATGAACACAAAATAATATTGCAAAACAGTATAAATTTAAAAATAGCGCGAGACATTTACTTGATATTTTGAGATGAATTTTTCAACTTTTTTTTTTTTTTTTTTTTTTTTTTTGACTGCGCAAATAATATTTCATTTCTAATAAAAGCATTTTCACGTGAATATTAAAAAGGGAAAGAAAAGTTTGGTGAAAATTACGTCAGATTAAAAACGATATATTTAAAATGTCTTATTTAAAAGGACTTTCTTTTCGCTTTGTTAAAAAATACCGGGAGACAAAGACTCTGTTTACTTAATTCATTTTATATTAGATGATTTTGAAATGCCATTGTATCTTTTAACAGCAGCTGATTTTTCCGTAAAATTCCCCAATCAAAGAGAAATGAATAGAAACCAGATCGCTTTTGTTTTTTTAATTATAATTCAATCTTCCAAAATCTTTTTAAAGCCGATCAAATTAGCGTGCTTTTAGAGACTGCAGTGTCTGAACGGGGGTTGGCGAGCGTAGCTCGTAGGGGGCCGAGCCCCCTAGTTATATACATTTTTCTAATGATGGCAACTCAAATTTTAATCAAACAGATATTTTTTTCAGATTTTAGAAAAGGTTACTATTTTAAACTAATTCGGCGAGAAGTTTGGCCTCCCTTAAATGTATCATGTTATTTTTATTCATAATTCAATTTGTATTTGTTCTATAGTTAATTATTTTTCTGGTTATTTTCCTTTAAAAATAAAAAATAATTAAAAAATACGGTACTACTTAGTTATTCCATCGACCCATTTCGCCAAATTATACAAATTGACATAATTTTTATTTTAAATAACGAAAGAACAAAGAAAATAGTATAACATTAATAAATATACAAATAAAACGTCGAAATTAAAATCACTTGATGACGTAAAGACTTGTAACTTGCTTAAAATACAGTGAATGTGACATTTATCAACCATTATTGGCATTTAATCGTATAGTTTAGTGATAGATGTTTTTTCGACGGGATAACTAAGTAGTACCTAACTAAGTAATACATATGTAACTGGTATTCGAAAACGAGGATTTCGCCAAATTTTCATAAAAAAAATCACGCCAAGCCGTATGCGTATATGGCATCTGGTCAAATATTAAATGATGTAACGAACGATGACATTTAATTTTAACTTCAGAACAATGTTTTAATTTACCACTCGAAAAAAAAAATGCTAACTGGGGAGTTGAAAAATAGTTATTTGCGAGATTTGTACCCGGCTAGTGTAACTGTACCAAGAATTCTTTGCCACAATGCATTTAAGTAGTATTGTTCGAAAAAAAAAAATTGATTTTTTTAATCGAAATGGAAAACTTTCGGCACAGATGCCACATACGGTCCCATATTGGCGCTATTTTTTTCTGACGCCAATGTCATACACGCAACGGGTACTTAACTGGCACCATAGTATCGTTATTTTGCTTGATTTGATAAGCCGGATGTTGTTGTTTATGCTGTTGATCTTTTCCCCAAATTAGCGTCGGAAAAAAATCGCGCCAATATTGGGCTGTATATGATATCTGGGCCAAACTTTCATATGAAAAGCGAAGGGATCAGTGCGTGTTTATTTATGGCAGTTACATGACTTGGACTATTATAATATAGATGAAATGATGGCGATAGAATAATATTTGGTGACTTATCACCTGTACCTGGCTAATATTAAAGTACCAAAATGGCACCAGGAATATAAAAAGTGAAGTGGTTCGCCCGGAACTCTTGGTGATAGTCACATGACTTAGGCTATTGTTATAGAAATTGTTTTAAAATACCAGGAGACAAAGACTCTGTACACTTAATTCCTTTTATTTTTAGCTTCTTTTCAAACGTTTAACTGATCCTCTTTAATCAAACACGAAAACAACCATTGGATGTCTTAACAGCAACTGATTGGGCCTTAAATTTTTGAAATCAAAGGAAATTGAATGGAAATCCGTTTACAGGGAGATCTGCACAGCTTTTTTCAGTATAATTCAATCTTCTATAATATTTTTTAAACCGATCAGATTAGCGTGTTTTTAGATTCTGCGGTGTCTGAACGGGGGATGGCGAGCGTAGCTTGCAGGGGCAGAGCCCCCTAGTATATATATATATATATATATATATATATATACATAACCATTAATTAAACAGTACCGACCATCATCAAAAACCGCAATATTGCCAATGAAATGATATATATATATATATATATATATATATATATATATAGATAGATAGATAGATAGATAGATAGTTAGATAGATAGATATATCTATAAAGTTTTTTACTGAGGGTGGTCTTGGGTTCTAGGGGTCATGATCGGTGTAGATCTGCAGAAATATTTGAGAAATTCCAACATAGGGGAGAATGTAATAGGTAGTATTTCATACGAAAGCTACCTGAAAACTTTTAAGTGATATCACATTTAATAGAATAACCACAGCGTTATCGAGGCTTAACCAAAAACAAAATTTAAATATTTGAAGATCTCAGATGATGTAGGTGGTATGTTACAAAGCCAAGTAAAAATAATAATATGATTAGAGATAACCAGTAGCCGTTTAACATATGTAAATCCGTAAGTGCTGTTGAAAATATATCGTTTACATTCTGTGAGCGGTCTCTAATACCACTTTATTAAAGTATGAATAAAATGTTCGGTCAACTCACAGAAAACTGTTTCTGTACTAAACTTTTTGTACAAGACTATTATAATGAAAATTCCCCTATTCAGAAGTCTCTAGTGATAGCAGATGGCATTAAGTGAAACAAAATTTATGTGGTATCAGTAGCTAAACAGAAAATTGCAAGTTAAGCTCTAAAACTTGAAAAAAGCAGTAACTTCCAAGACCACTTACAGTAGTTAAAGGTTAAAATACTATTTGAAACAAAATCTAATACTCACAGATATTTTAATTAATAAAGAAGGCATTTAGTAATAGTATAAACATTGTAGTTATCTGATTTATCAGCTGATTTTCCCAAAACGTTGATTTTATCCCTTTTCCTTTTATCATCTGAGATCTTCATATGTTTTAATGAAATAAGAATCATTATTATTTCTACGTTTCATGTCCGTATCTCATTAACAAAAAAATCAATAGAAATTTTAATGAAAGAGAAGAAAGAAATTAGTGGTAATATGTCGTATGACATACCAAAAATATGCTTTAATATTTAAACGTTGCAAAAAGAGTTTAAAAAACTTAAGAAATAACGTTTTAAGGCACTCCCCGCCCCAACCTCAAGTAGAATAAACAGGCTGCTTCCCAACTGAAAACGAAGAAAATAAAGGCCTTCCGTATGTAATCGAATCAGCTCTAAAGGATCACACTGTGATCATAAATACTCGTCGTGTGATATTGAAGTTTTAAGATTTTAAAACTATTTTTTATATGTAGTAACAAGTTTTATATATTGTGATTTCTTTTAATTAATAAAATGCACCTTTTTAGAAAGATTATTAATTTTTAAATTGGTCGATTTAAGAAATTTACAGTGTTTAATTACATCTGTTTGGTGTATAAAACATAATAGATATAAATTGAGATAATAGGGGAAGAATTGAAAGAATACAAAAATATTGAGAAAAAAACAACAACATAAATTTATATTCTTAAATTTAATGCTCAAAATGTTCACCACCGACACCAACGCATAGTTGCATTAATCTAATAATATTTTCGTGCACTCGATCTAATTCATTTGGAGTGGTAGTACAGGCGTCTTCAATTCTTTGGCAAAGGTCTTGCAAGTTTGCTACCGGTAAACAGTCCTACGTAAACGGCCCCATAAAGAAAAATTCAAATGAGTTAGATATGGCGTTCTAGGAGGGAATTACACAGGCCCTTGTAAACCAAGCCATCTATTTGGAAATTCTTGATTTCACCAATTCCTTACCTCAGAAACGTGGTTAGATGGGCTCCATCTAATTGGAATCACATGCGTTGGAGCACTGCCAAAAGCATTTCATCCATAAAATGGGAAACAACTCCACTTAAAATAAGGTTTAGAAGCCGGTCACCAGTCAATATATTGATATAAAATATGGGACCAACCAAGGCGTATTGAAAAATGCCACACCACACGTTTATGGAATATTGCCTCTGGCCTCTTTTATGAAATGCCACTCCAAAAATGATCATTTTGTCGATTAAGTGTTCCATCTTGCTTAAAACAGCATTCGTCTGTCCAAAATACATTTTATTAGAAAGGAGGCGTTGGTATTCTCTTGATTTAGAACCCGATTGCAGAAATCTAGATGCCGTTGATAGTCTCATTCTACCTGTGCATGGACTGCACGAATGCTGTATGGATGCCAATTATTTCGAAGCAATATTCTCAATATTCTTGATTGTGGAATGTTCAATGTTGCAGCAACATTTTGCGTACTTGCATGAGGATAACTCACAAAGTAAGTCAAAATGTCAATTTAGTGATCAATTGTCCTGGACATAGGCCTACCTGCAAATCTCTATCAAGCACGCTTCCTGTGCTTTGCATTCTCTGAACAAGACGAGAAATAAAACTGGTAATAGGAAGCCGTGAATTCGGGAAATGACGTCGATAATCTTCCGCAACTTGCCTAATATTAGAATTACAACCAGCGTAAATAAAAAACATTTCGAAATATTCGTTGTTGCAGTACTTCGACATGCTGCCAGTTCAGATTAACTTCATTGTCATTTGCACAAGGAAAAGTTTTATTCTTGAATAACATCGTGACGATTGAATGACATGCTCCTTACATCCAGAAATTAGCATATAAAAGGTTGTCTTCTTCGGAAAGATTCTTTAAGAAAATCCGAGACACAAAAACTTTAAATTTTCAAAAAATAAATTACAGCATTAAAATATTCCCTGTTTTTTCCGCTTAAAAGGGCGTTTAAATAATATTTCGATCTTAAATAGAACTAGGGGATCGTACCCGGGCTTCCCGGGTTACAAGTGAGAACCACATAATAAGAGAAAGAAATATGAAAATAATGAAATAATGAAAATAATAATGAAAATAATACAGGTGAAAACTACATTTTAAAACTGAAAACTAATATATATATATATATATATATATATATATATATATATATATATATATATTACATGCAATATATTTTTTAGATTGCCCACTAACAATAAAAAAGTATTTTTCATATGAAAAATATGAATTATACAATCAAATAAAGTTTTGAAATTTATCAAAAGTAATATTTTCTTATTATCCGTATGTTAACAGTTATTAGCATATTAAGATTTTGCTACTTACGACATCATTTTTATATTCTCATAATTTCAAGGCTCTAAGCGTGTAGTTCAATTACATGTTTGTCAAATTTGCGCTTTTCTTTATATTATTTTATTAATTTATTCATAGAGTAAATTTAAATTTTTTTTATAGAATATTAACTGTAAAAATATTATGAACTCTTTTATGTTGTATTAAGGGCAAACGAATTAATCTTTGGTAATCGAGCTCCAAGCATAGAGATAAATTAAAAATATTTCATGCTTGAAAATAATTTTTAAATCCATAAACAATCAGTAAACTGAGATGCACTTTGTAAACAAATTCCATTTGAAAGATCTTTTTTTTTCCTATTTGGCAGTCTAAAAATTTTAATTGCTCAATTTCAAATATGTTGAATTAGTGTTTTTTTAATATTATCCTTTTATTTATTTATAAAGGAAGTATTAATTTCGTTATAGAAAGTTAGTCAGAAATAAATGCTGAACAATTTTTGTTGCTTTATGTGCAAAATGTTTATTATTATTATTATTATATATTGAAACCGGCACGTGATAAGATAAATTACAAAATATCATGATTGAAAATTATTTACAGAAAATAATAAATCAGTCAATTAAGATACAGTTTTTAAACAAATTGCATTTAAAGGTAGATTTTTCCTTTATACATCGTTCTCAAAATTGAAAATATACGGTGGTCGTAAGATTAAAAAATTACAGTAGCGAAAATTACAAAACCGAAATTTGATCATGAAGTGATGCCAATCGCAAAATGGCGTCAGCGTTACGCACAGATACTTTTGTCCTTTATAATATAGATAGATACGTAATTCGTAAAATATAATAAAGAAATGTTATTATGATGAAGTTATCTATTGAGGCCCTTATGCTTGGTATTCCGGAATGAAAAACAGCAAAATTTATTCCACTTTAACACGATCATAGAATTTTTTCCACATGAAATTTAAACCCGACATAATTTTCTTCCTCTGAATTTTATTGCATACATAAATTTTCTTCCTCTGAAAATTTATGTATGCAATTCTCCTATCCGTATTCAAAATTTTCAGAAAATTGGTATTTTAAAAATTTATCATTTAAAAATTATCTTAACTCAAAACTTAAAGTCAAGATTGTCAGCAACATCTTTGCATGTGAGTCAGTCTCACTCTTAAGTTGAGATTCTAATGCCAGTACCGGAGATTAAAAATTTACGTAATTTCTTTTTTTTACAGGCATTGTAAATAGTTTTACAGGCATTAGTTTTATCTAAGAAAATGATAGTTTTCTTATAAATATGACGTCATTTTCCCTTACTTAAACATTTCACCTAATGTCTGAAATTTAGTATCAGTAACATGCAGAAGGAAACAAATATGAAAAATTTATAAGGAAAAATGCGTGTTTTCAAAAGCAGTACGTCATTTTCCGTTCAAAATATTATGTCCCTAATGGGATTTTGCACCACAAAACCTTATACAACAATTTATTTCAACAATTTTAAATTTTTATTAGAAAATGGCAAGAATGAAGATAAATAAACCTCATTTATTCTCTATTCTCTGCAATGATGAAAGCTTTCTAATTACCACAATTATGAAGAAATTTCGTAAAATACGTTTAAAATTAAAATATAAAAATGAGGTTATTTAAAAAAAAAACAGCCAGTGAGGGCATATCTACAAATGAACAGCTTTCAGTTAAAAATTATTAGTCAAATTAGTTCAGCAGAAAGCTCAGGGCAGATGACTAAAAATCAGGCTTGTGTTTTAAATATATAGATTATATAAAATTCTGAAAAAATAAATTAAGCAAATTATGTTACGTTCATAAAATTATAGTATAATGTCTTAAAGAATAGCAATAAAATTTTATTACTCGAGAGAATTTTAGACACAAACTTGGGAAACCTCATATTATTTTAAACCTGTAATTATTGACAATACTTTCTTTGTTTACTTGCCTATCACGGCGAAGCGAATTCATCCAGGCGAGAATGATCCGATCTGAGCATGACAGCTGTATGTCACAGCTCTTCTATACAGACACTCTAATTTGTTGTAAAACGATATGTTTTATCAGTGTGTGATTTCGATTAAGTGGAGCATTTTAACCTGTGAAGAATTTCAAAGCAGTTGGGGTGCAAATGGCGCACTTCTACAAAACATATTTCCGTTTTCTATAATTAATAAGAATTAAAACAAATTTTATGTAAAATGACGTCATTTGCATCCGCTAAAGCATTCTACTTTTACGACGAAGTCTTAAACAACATCTGTAGAAAAGTATACGTATGACTTCATAATCGCGGAATAATACACAAACTAAACAAAAAGCAATGTCGTCATTCTAGGAGCAAGGCAAAACAATTCGGTTGTCTAATAATCCACATGCCTACATATGTTTGTTTATCATAACTCCATGTTTTATCAGAAATCATTTATTTATATTTTTTTCAAAATTCGGAAAATGTTATTACACACGATTAATAAAATTGCATTCTTTTAGCTTTTTGATACGAATTAAGTAAATACGGAGAAAATAAATCTCACAAATATCCTTTAAAATGCATTTTTGTAAAGAGAAAGTGTTGTATCGTTTGTAAAGTAAATTTAAATAAATTAAAAATCATTTAATTGGTAAATAAAATCGAAATAAAACCAAAATTTACTGGGGTTTATAACAGATGATATTCTTGACATAGCACGTATTTTAAGTTCAAATTTTTTTCAGTTTTATGAGATAATGGCAACAAAAAGATACAGTAATCTACTATTTTCCTTTACTTTCAATAGAAATAAAGTACTTCAGTTGCCACGATTACAAAAAAGAGTATTAAAAAATACAAAAAAAAATTATATCTCAAAAATAAATTCAGATGCAACTTTCAAACAAATTTCATTTAAAAGCACATTTTTTTTCCTATACGACGGTGTAAAAATTGAAAATGTGCGATGTTTGGAAGTTTAAAATTTTGCAGTAGCGAAAATTATAAACCGAATTTCCATTTTAAATTTTAAAGTGTTGCCATTCACAAAATGACGTATGCGTTACGCACAGATATGTTTGTCCTTTATAATATAGATAGGTAATACATATTTTTATTATTTTTTTTTTTAATTATTATTTCCAAAATATAGCTTTCAAGTCATGTTTGTCATTAAAACGACTTCCTATGAAATGTAAATTTTGAAAGATATTCTAAAATCTTTAGAAATCTTAAAGTGCCATTACACTAGAAAATTTGAAACGACAAAAATTGCCTGCCACTCGTCAGTTTTCAAAGCATTTCATTTGGTTTTCCAGAAAATGGCATTACCATCGTCGATTTTCCAAGCATTTGATTGGTTGTTCCATACGACAACGCTTCATTGTGTGTTTGAGGATCATCCCAGGCGATAAAACTTCTCCGAGAAAAGATAGTTGCTTGCTTTCGGAGCAACACTTTTAAAGCCATAGGTTAACAGTAAGATGCCCGTAATTAGAGGCAACTTTTATGCTTCGTGTAATTGCACTTTTCAAGGAGGGGGGGGGATATGAAGTTGTCAGGGCTAAAACTATGAAATAACTCGAAATCGACGTTAGAAAATTCTTGTTTAAATCAACCGACACATTTAAACAGTTAAGAAAATAGGGGAGAATGGCAAAAATTAAACTAAATCTGAAGCTGAAGCTAAAGGAAAACGTTACTTACACTCCTGGAAGCTTTTGAAAAGCATTTAAACGTTCTATTAGGAGCCAATTATTGTTTATAACTTTAAATGTATTTTTCTGCAACTAGGTTTTTTTCAGCATTTTAGGTAGATTTCGTAAGAAATACTACCCAATGCAATCCCCCCTATGTTGTAATTTCTGAAACAATTTTGGAGATCTACGCCGATCACGACCCATAGAACACAAAACCACCAACAGTTCAAAACGTTATCTATCTATCTATCTATCTATCTATATCACTTTTTTATGCACACGATAACTTCCGTAATTCTGAACAAATCTCTTCCTAACTGATACATAAAATCAAGGGGTAGAAAATCTCGGGCAAGTTCTTTAATGGGCAAAATCTGGCAAAGGGGTCGGAAATAGGTAGGGGTTTTGTGAAAACAGAAAAAAACCTTAACTTCTTAATTTTTATACATATGAATTCTGTTTAAAATTATTATTACTTCTAGGAACATGGCCAAAAATTTATGTATCACAGATTTTTTATAAAATTAAAAATGAACACAAAAAGTTAAAAAAATAGGGGTTTTGGGAGCAAAAAATTCATAACTTCGTCAATTCTTAAGATATTCAATCCGCTGAAATTTATTATACATCTTCTCAATTTTATATACAGCTTTCATATTGACCAGTTTTATGATAGGATCAACTCGTAAAGCAAAAGAAAAAAAAATAATAAACAAAAATATGTGTTGAAGAAATAATTATCATATTAAAGGTGTACTCAAACCCAAACGGCCTATTTTGTGACTCATTTTTAAATTCTTTTTCGCTCTCAAACGTTTCTAATTGGCAGGTTTTCTCATTCTGAAACTATATGATGTTCTACATGGGTCGATTTTATGATAAAGGCAGAATATAATTCAAAGAATGCAGTCAAAGTGGGCATTATGAACCGAATTTCACGAAGCGATAGTGCTGAAAACGAAAAAATGGTGGTAGTGAAAAAATAATTGTAAATCAAGTTCTAATTGAAGGAAAATTAAAACACAGGTCGCTTATAAATCTCTTCAAAAAATCACGCCAGAAAGTTTCATGTTTTTAGTTTTAAAAATGAGTCTGAAAATGCGTCAGAAAATTTCGAGTTGTTGAGCGTGGAAAATATATTTTTTTAATACCGCCTTAATATGATTTTGACAAAACGAGGTCTTATAGGAAAAGGACCAAACGGCCTATTTTCTGACTCATTTTTAAATTCTTTTTCGCTCTCAAACGTTTCTAATTGGCAGGCTTTCTCATTCAGAAACTATATGATGTTCTATATCGGTCAATTTTATGATAAAGGCAGAATATATTTCAAAAAATGCTGTCAAAGTGTGCATTATGAACCGAATTTCACGAAGCGATAGTGCTGAAAACGAAAAAATGATGGTGGTAGTGAAAAAATAATTGTAAATCAAGTTCTAATTGAAGGAAAATTAAAACACAGGTCGCTTATAAATCCCTTCAAAAAATCACGCCAGCAAGTTTCATGTTTTTAGTTTTAAAAATGAGTCTGAAAATGCGTCAGAAAATTTCGAGTAGTTGAGCGTGGAAAAATGTCTTTTTTTAATACCGCCTTAATATGATTCTGACAAAACGAGGTCTTATAGGAAAAGGAAATTAAAAATTCGCCAAAAGCGGCTAGATAAAATTGTTAAACTGGGTTTATCTCTAATCTTGATTTAGTTTTTGTAGGTGAAATTAGTGCTTAACTTCGAAATCTACTTCCGTCTGTAGGCCGAGCCGGCAGGGATTTTCTCATCTCCAAATTGATATAGGTCAATAAACGTTAAAGTTAAATAGTTCGAACTTGGACCATATCATTTTCAAATATTTTACTTAAATTTCAATTTGCCAAATTTGAAAAAAATATTCACTTTTGAAAATATGATTTGTTTAAAATAAGTTGAATTTTTTTTTAAATTGCTATTTGAAATATATTTAATTTTTTTATTAATATTTTTTTAAATGCTGAATCAAAATTAAAACTTAATATTTCTGTTTAATTAAAAGAAAAAAATTCAATTCGACAAGTAATATTTCGAGTTATAACAATTTTAAATAATTCTTAATTTACTTTTAAATTACTTTTAAAAATATTATATTTTTAAATTTTGTAAGAATTCTTATGATGTGACTATGTTTACAAATTATATGGTTAACCATCACAAAAAATTCAAAATTTTAACTCTATGTACAAATAAAAAAAAAAAAAATGTTTCCCGTACACCATACAGTAACATTGTTTCTGGAATCTCGCCCATTTCAATTTGTGTCTGATCCCTTAAAACCTCACGGATTATTAAAACGGACATAATCTCTCTGAGTTTTAAAGATTTCAAGATGGATTTATTATTATTATTATTATTATTATTATTAATTCAGCAACGGATGAGGAAAAATTACCTATGTGGAAATTTTATCCTACGGGGGCCGTATAAAAATTTAATATTTGTATTTTCTCAAACAGACTCTCCCCCTCCCCCAGAATTGTAACTTATCTCATCAAATTTTGCACCTTTTTTTTATGAAACTTTGCAATTGGAAGTATGTGCCGAGGGGCAATATTTAAGGGAATACCCTATTGTTTTAATATTTATGAATCACAATGTGTGAAGCTGCATATTGTAAAATAACCGTATTCAATTCAGCTTTTTTTATGGTCATATTAATGTTAACAACAACAAATTAATTAAAAATTACTTATTTTCATATCGAAAGAATTAACTTCACCAATTTTGTTTCAACAGCGTTACTTTCAATTTTCATTGCGATAGAGTGGGTGCAATAATATTTTTAAACATAAATGGTATTTCATTTATCTAGAAAATGAAGTAAAATTGTTTGTCAATGAGGACATCTGAACAACTTCAAGCGAAGTAGTTTCATAAAAAAAATGCAACATTTAATTGGAAGCGCAAACAAAATAATATTGTGTTTTAAAAAAGTTATTTATGAATTAAATTCTACTTCTTCGAATATATTTCTATTTTTTAGTAAAGTTTTATTACTCAATATTATTTATGTAGCGGTAATTAAAATCTTGTAAAAGTACATTCAAAAGCAAAATGTATCTATATAGCCATTACACAATTCTAGGAAAGTTTCTTGAAATAAATAATTTTCGTGCATATATAGAGGCATGAGAATGAAGTCTCAGTGAGTTTTTCTAGTAACATGAAAAGTTAACAAGACTGCGATGAAGACATATTTGGGAATCGTCCTAATTATTTTGATTATGGCAATGATGAGCGTATCAGGTAAGAATATGTTTAACCGATTTTTGTGCAAAAAGAGTTTATACCGTACGTCCATTCTTTCACGACAATTATTATTATTGATTATAACTTTTGAATAGATTGTAATTTATTTTTTTACTAATATGTACTTAATGCTGTAAGTAGCGCTTACTTATTTTAAGCCATATCCTTTTTTTAGATAGTATTTTTTAATAAAGAGTGGAATATGTTGTTGATATTGTTTGCAGCAAATTTTTTTATCGAAAATGTACAGTATAATGTCGCAGAATCAAGTCAAACTAGCTCCCAAAGAAACAGTTCAGAAAGGAGTCTCAGAACTCTTAAAATTGGAAAAAATGAAAACAAAGACAATTTTCAACATTTAATATCTTAAACGAATTTTATTTTAAGGCACAATTTTAATTGGGATGAAAGATATAAGTATTTTCTTTTATTTCATGTATTTAAGTAATTGCAAGATGCATAATTAGCATTTACAGGGGGCTCCAAACTGTCAGACATTTGTCGAGTACAAAATTGGCATAAAAGCTTCCGCGCAGGATTACAAAATAAATTTTGAAACTAGAATAGTGCCTACCTATACTTCAGATTGTAATAATTAGCCTGACCCTAAATAAATTAGTACTTAAAGCATGTTTATATTTTTAATGTAAAGTGTTATTTAGCTAATGTAAAAATTTAGAAAATTTCAACAGTATAATCACCTAAAAAAATAATTTTTTAACAATAAAAAGGAAATTTTAGGTTAAGTTTATAAAGACTAACAATATGTCTCGAAAATTTCATGAAAAATTATTCAGACGTTTTTGAGTTATCGTGCGCGTCATGCCCAAAAAACGTCATTTGGAGAAAAAATAGTTCAAAGTTTCGGAAACGCCACTTCAGCTACTGAGCGGGTATAAGTCTTCCGTATAATTCTAAAACTCATAACTTCTTTTCTAATGGGAATTTCAAGGAAACATTTATATCAAAACTAGCTGTTAAACCAGTTCTACGCATGGGAGTTCATGAATTTAATTCTAAAACCAAAATTAAAAATGACTATTCGATTTAGTAAAATATTTTTCTACTGCTGCGCATTTTTAGGTAGCTTTCATTACAAAAAGCTACCTATTGCAGCCGTTCGGAGGAAAGCGATTTCAAAACATTTTGGTATATTTTCGTCGATCATGACCCCCCAGACCCCGAAACCACCCTCCGTTCAAAATTGATATATATATATATATATATATATATATATCTGACTTATGTCACACTGTAACTCTCGTAATTATGAACCGATTTCGATGTAATTCGGTGTGTACATAGTACATACCAATATCTCGACCGAGTTCGTTGGCCAGCTTCATCCGCCGTTTTGTTTCAAAATGGCGGCCATTTAAATTTTTAAAAAAAATTAAAATTTGAAATGTGGTACCAAAAAATTAAAAATGGAAAAATATTTTTTTCTTATGTATTTGACCTTTATACAAAGATTTCGGAGCAGTTTTTGTTTCGTCTATATCTTATAAAATGGCTGAGTTATAGCATTTTGAATTTCTAGCGTGGCTGACATTTTGAAATGTCCTGAATTTTGTCACGCGATAAAAGGCGTATTTATGAACCGATTTCGATGTAATTCGGTGTGTACATAGTACATACCAATGTCTCGACCGAGTTCGTTGGCCAGCTTCATCCGCCATTTTGTTTCAAAATGGCGGCCATTTAAAAAAATTTAAAAAATTTAAAATTTGAAATGTGGTACCAAAAAATTGAAAATGGAAAAATATTTTTTTCTTATGTATTTGACCTTTATACAAAGATTTCGGAGCAGTTTTTGTTTCGTCTATATCTTAAAAAATGGCTTAGTTGCAGCATTTTGAATTTCTAGCGTGGCTGACATTTTGAAACATCCTGAATTTTGTCACGTAATAACAGGCGTATTTATGAACCGATTTGGATGTACATTGGTGTGTACATAGTACATACAAATATCTCGACCGAGTTCGTTGGCCAGCTTCATCCGCCATCTTGTTTCAAAATGGAGGCCATTTAAAAAAAATTAAAATGAGATAACAAAAAATTGGAAAATGAAAAAGATTTTTTTTGTATGTGTTTGACCTTAATACAAAGATTCCGGAATAGTTTTTGTTTCGTCTATATCTAAAAAAATGGTTGAGTAATAGCATTTTGAATTTCTATTGTGGCTGACATTTTAAAACGACCTGATTTTTGTCACGCAATAACAGGCGTATTTATGAACCGATTTGGATGTAACTTGGTCTGTACATAGTACATACCATTGTCTCGACCGAGTTCGTTGGCCAGTTTCATTCGCCATCTTGTTTCAAAAGGGTCGCCATTTTTAAAAAAAATTAAATTTAAAATTTAAAATGAGGTATTAAAAATTGGAAAATGAAAAAGATTTTTTTTATGTGTTTGGCCTTGATACAAAGATTCAGGAGCAGTTTTTGTTTCTGAAAATTTGTTCTTTTGTTTATATCTTAAAAAATGGTTGAATTATAGCACTTTGAATTTCTAGCATGGCTAACATTTTGAAACGATCTTGTATTTGTCAGGCGATAACACACGTATTCGCCCATTTCGATGTAAGAAGGCATGTGGATAGTATACATCAATACCTCGACCAAGTTTGCTGGCCAGATTCATCAGCCATCTTGTTTCAAAATGGCGGCCATTAAATTAAAATATATATATATATTTAAAGTGAGGTGCAAAAAAATTAAAAATTGAAAAAGGTTTCTTTCTTAAGTATTTGACCTTGATATAAGGATTCAGGAGCATTTTTTGTTTGTCTTTACCTTAAAAAATGGCTCAGATATAGCAGTTTCAATTTCTATTGTGGGTGACATTTTGAAAAATCTGATTTTTTGCATGCGACAGCACTCGTATATATCAACTGATTCCGATGTGAGTGAGCATGTGCACAGCAATTACTAAGGTCTCGACCAAGTTCACTGGTTAGCCCCATCCACCATGTTGTCTTAAAATGGCAGGCACTTTTAGAAATCGCCGAATTTGGCAGCCAAATATAAGTTACTTTAAAGACAAGCAGCTTGGATAAAGCTGACTAAGTTCGCGAAATTCTCATTCATTATATTGATAAAAATTAGTATTGAATCTCCTATA